>CM073732.1:42085783-44585783 GCA_037113605.1 Calophaca sinica | reverse complement strand
TGGTTTAAATGTTTTAGAAGCAAGATTTGGTGTTATGGGTATTTCAGCCTAGTTGACAACTTAGAGTAATAGTTATCTGAGAAAAATTATGCGAAAGATGACTAAGTCTAGAATTATTTTAGCAAAGTCTCACTAATTGAATTTTTAAATTCGGATATAATAAGTATTGACCCAAACTCTCTTGGATAGTGTCCTATAATTTTAGGGAGTAATGCAGTGCGTCCGTCAAATAAGTAAGTTGAAACACTTGAGTTAAGAGTTGGTAATTTAGTTAAGTTAGCCTAGACTTAATGTGGTGAGGTAGGTTGATAACTTGGACTTGTTCCAAGATTGTGGGAAATTTGTCAGTTTACTGACGAGTAGTACCTTGTTATCGTTGTTATAGCCGGCCGCTTGATGAGATGGTTGGTGAGTTGTTGTTGTTGTTAGACACTTGCTTGGTTTGTGTTCATGCATCATATGTGTCTTTTAAAGTTAACGTTATTGGGGGTGAGCAACAATGATGCGATATAGTATCGGCCATGATGGGCAAGGTACCCGGCCTTGGGGGTCAATCGGGTAGGAGCGTCTTATATAAAGGCGGTGGATAGCTACCACAGCTGGGGCGTGACTAATAAATATACCGGTTACCCTGACTAGACACTGTTCGTACTCAAGAGTGATGATGTTTTCTCACTCGCTCATCTGAGTTAGTTTGGATCCACATGTTCGGTGAAGTAGACGTTGTCTAGGATTGCATAAGTACTCGTTGAGTCAAGCATTCATGTTATGTGTTGATTAAGTTAACGTGTTGTATGCGCATTGCTTAAGCTATATCCCTTGCCGTTTTGTGCTATGATTGTATATGATGTCTAACCCCTTTTTGCTGTGGCTACTCATACACAATTGTGTGTGTTTAGACGATGAGACTGCAGGTGACGATGACGACGTGGCTGAGGAGTGATCTATGGGAGCGGTCATCGTAGATTAGGATTTTCGAGGTTTTGGTTATTATCGATGTTGTTATTTTCGAAGTATATGTTTAGGGTCAGCTCTGAGACGTTGTGACATCGGGGTGTTTGTATCATTCGAATTTTATTCGTGACTGTCAATTGATTATTTCCGTATGTTTATGAGAGTGTGACGACTCTATCCTTATTTATGAAAATTTTATTTGACTGTATTTTTCAGCAGTTACATTTTTTCTTAATTTATTTTCGTAACGATAACATGCGGGGTAGAGGGTGTCACACAAAGGTACTCCCCTCTGAAAAATTTCATGAGCAATTTGCATAGGAATTGATGCCTTCTTGTCATTATCCATGATGTCATCGAGTAACTGAAGAACTGAGAATCATAATAGATTAATTAAAAATAATTCAAAATAGATAAGAAATAAAAGACTACAGGTTGCCTCCAGTAAAGCGCTTGTTTAACGTCGCGAGCCTAACGCTTTGCTCCTTATTAAGTGGGTGGAGATTACAGGAGCACGACAGATGCTGCTCTTGATGTTCCTTCAACATAGGTTTTAGCCCTTTGTCCGTTCACCTTAAATGTTTCACCATTTTTCTTGCGGACTTCTAGTGCTCCATAGGGAAATGCTTGTATCACTTCATAGGGGCCTAATCAACGGGATTTTAGTTTTCTTGGAAACAAGCGAAGATGTGAATTGTACAGTAGTCCTTTGTCTCCAGTTTGAAAATTCTTTTTTTGGATACGCTGATCATGCCACTTTTTAGCGCGCTCTTTGTACAGTTTTGCATTCTCATATGCTTCTAACCGAAATTCATCCATTTCTTTGCGTTACTATAAACGTTGTTCACCTGCAAGCTGCATCTCAAAATTCAAAAATTTGATAGCCCAATATGATTTGTGTTCTAATTCGATAGGCAGGTGACAAGCTTTCCCGAACATTAACCTATACGAAGACATTCCTATTGGGGTTTTGAAAGCAGTTCTGTATGCCCATAGTGCATCATCGAGTTTTAGGGACCAATCCTTCCTTGAAGTATTAACGGTTTTTTCTAGTATTTTCTTAATTTTCCTGTTTGAGATCTCTACTTGGCCACTGATTTATGGGTGATAAGGTGTGGCTACTCTATGGGTGACTCCATATTTTGCTAAGAGATTTTCAAATTGCTTATTATAAAAATGACTGCCACCATCACTTATTATCACTCTAGGGATTCCAAATCTAGTAAAAATATTTCTTTTCAAAAATCTAATAGCCCTTCTTGTGTCATAAGTGGGTAACGCTACCGCTTCCACCCATTTAGAGACATAATCCACCGCCACTAAAATATACATGTTGTTATAAGACTTAGGAAAGGGTCCCATGAAGTCTATGCCCCATACATCAAAACGTTCACAAATCAAAATATTATTTAGAGGCATCTCTTGTTTTCTAGAAATATTTTCGCTCCTTTGGCACGGGCCACAGGCCTTAACAAAGTTATAAGCATCCTTAAAACGAGTAGGCCAATAAAAACCGCATTGTAGGACTTTTTGAGCTGTTCTCGTGGGACCATAATGACCTCCTACTTCTATAGAGTGGCAGTGCTCTAATATAGACCGATATTCTACTTTTGGAATACATCTCCGGATTATTTTATCAACATAGATTTTAAATAAATACGGTTCATCCCAAAAATAGTTTTAACATCAGAGAAAAATTTTCTTACACTGAGCATAAGTTAAGTTGAATGGAAGCACCTTACCGGCCAAATAGTTAACAAAATATGCATACCATGGTGCTGTAGAGATAGAAAATAGATGCTCCTCTGGGAAATTCTCTCGAATTCGCTCTTCCCCTAGTGGTCTAACCGCTAGTAGTTCTTTTTCGGTAGTGGTGTAATTTTGCTGCGCTTCATCCAAGGTCCTACTAGCGTAGTATATAGTATGAAAGACTTTACCCTTCCTTTGTCCCAAAACCAGACCAATCAGGAGCTATAACAACAGGTGCATTAATTAATTGAGACTTTAAAGTTTTGAAGGCTTCTAGGCATGCTTTAGAGAATTCAAAAGGCACATCTTTCATTAAAAGATTTGAAAGTGGTTTTGCAATTTGTGAAATTTTTTAATAAATCTTTTATAAAAACCAGCATGTCCTAGAAAACTTCTAATAACTCTGACCGAGTTTCGGGGGTAGTTTTGAAATAACTTCAATTTTAGCTGGATCAACCTCAATACCTCTTCTTGAAATCTTGTGTCCTAAGACTATGCATTTCGAAATCATAAACTGACATTTTTCCCAATTTAGAACTAAATTTGTTTCTATGCATCTTTTTAGCATAAGATTAAATTATATAGGCAGACATCAAATGTGGATCCATAAACAGAGAAATCATCTATAAATATTTTGATGCAGTTATTTAAGATATCATAAAAGATAGTCGTCATGCATCTTTGGAATGTGGCAGGGGCATTACATAAACCAAATGCCATTGTCCTATATGCAAATGTCCCATAGGGGAATGTAAAAGTAGTCTTTTCTTGATCTTCCATAGCTACAGGAATTTGCATATAACCAGAATAGTCATCTAGACAACAGTAAAATTCATGCCCAAATAGTTTTTCAAGCATTTGGTCAATAAAAGGGAGAGGGACGTGATGTTTCCTGGTTGCCTCATTTAATTTTCTACAGTCGATGCACATATGCTAACCAGTCACTTTTCTTACTGCAATTAATTCTTTTTGCTCATTTTCCATCACCGTGGTTCCTCCCTTTTTAGGTACTACCTGGACAGGACTTACCTCAAGAGCTGTCATAAATAAGATAAATAATATTAGCATCAAGTAATTTAATAACTTCCTATTTCACTACTTCCTTCTGATTTGGGTTGAGTCTTCGTTGAGATTGCACTTTTGGTTTATGATCTGTCCATATAGATTCTGTGAGAGCAAATTGAGGGACTAATTCTTTTTATATCATGAATACTCTAACCAAATGTTTCCTTGTTCTCTCTTAGGACTCTTAGAAGTTTCACCTCCATGCTACCTGTTAAAGAAGATGAAATTATAACTGGTAAAGACGATGGTGGATGTAAAAATACGTATTTAAGGTTAGCAGGTAATGGTTTTAGTTCAAGCATTAGTGGCTCCTCTATGGATGGCTTTGTTTTAGTAATTTTGGGTCTTTCTAATTTTTCAAATCGTTGCACCCCGTTCCATCCACCAGCATCTAGTGCCATAGCTTCATTTTTCACATCTTCTAAATTGGTGATATTCTCTTCGCCACATGTTAGGACTCTTCCTAGGGGATCCTTGAGTAAGTGCCCCTGCAAATCAGAAGATGTTAGTACAGACTCTTCTATAGTATCTATAAAATTGCAAGATTGAGAGCTAGAGAGGGTTTTTAGGGAATCAAACACTCTGAAGACAACTTCTTCATCATTCAGCCTTAATGTGAGCTTTCCTTGGTAGACGTCAATAATTGTTCTCCTGGTTGCTAAAAATGGTCTTCCCAATAAGAGTGGGACTTCCTTATCTTCTTCCATATCGAGGACTACGAAGTTAAGCGGGAAGATAAATTTTTCTACTTTGACCTATACGTCACTGATTATCCCCTTTGGGTGCACTACGGACCTGTCTGCCAGCTGCAATTGAAGTCTTGTGGGTCTAGCCTCCTTTAAACCAAGTCGTTGAAAAATGGATAAGGGCATTAGATTGATGCTAGAGCCAAGATCGCAGAGAGCCTTTTCGAAGTAAGCATTTTCGATGGTGCATGGAATTATGAAACTCCCTGGATTCTTCATTTTAGGAGGTAACTTCTTCAAGATTATGGCCGAGCACTCCTTGCTTAGTTTAATTGTGGAAAATTCGTCTAGCTTTTCTTATTGGCAAGGATGTCCTTCAAGAATTTGGCATATTTGGGCATCTGAGAAATAGCTCCCATGAAGGGTATGTTTATGGCTAGCTGCTTTAGGATTTTTAAAAATTTTGTAAATTGGGGGTTCTGCAAGTCGTTCTTTAGTCTTTGTGGGAATGGTACATTGAGAGTTGGGTCGGGTATATTGATGGGTGTTGGCAGTTGCTCCTTCTGCGGTTCCTTGCTTCTTGTGTCTTTTTCCTCGGTTTGAACATGTGGCTCAGTATAGGTATGAGTTGGCGTTGAATTTCCTTTATTCTTCACAGATGATCCCGCAAGTACTTTTCCTCCCCTTGTAGTGATCAAGTTAGATTGTGCTTTTGGTGTTGATTTTTCTTGGGTAACCATTTTCTTTTCAAGTTGCTTGATCATGTAGCTTACCAGGGTGGCTACTTGCTCTTGTAACTGTCTCTGATTTTCTGCAGTGGTCATTACCATCTTTTCTAGGCACTTACCTCTCATCAAGTATCCTCATGCAACTTTGCATCGTTTCGGATAAGTTGAGGCTTCCCTTTCTTTGAGCCTGACTCTGCAAAAATGAAGATCTCTGATTTTTCCACACCGGGTTGTTGTTGTTTGAATAGGAGCTACTTCGGGTCTCAGTGCCTATAAAATGAACTTTCTCAATTGGGTCCTTAGCTGTCATAGGCTTCTAGTTGAGACTATTCCTTGCAGCATTAGTTTGGGCTCGTGAAGCTAACAAAGCTTCAAATTTTTCAGTAAGTGCATCCAATTTGGCTTCTAAAGATGTGTTAGCTTGCATACCATAGACTTCGGATCTCAAGTTAGGTTGTGACTTTTCTGACGACCTCTGAGCACTATTTTGAGCCATCTTTCCAATTATTTCGAAAGCCTCGGATGGTGTTCTTATCCCCAAGGATCCTCTACACGCAGTATCTATAGCGGCTCTGCTCTGCACATCGAACCCATTATAGGCTATGTGATAGCAAACTCATGGTGTGGGAAGTTTCTGAGTAGTTCTTGAAATTGCTTCCAAGATTCATGCATTGATTCTGATTCAAATTGCTTGAAGTTGACTATTTTGGCTCTTAGTTCTATAGATTTGGTAGGAGAGAAATATTTATGAAGAAATTTGTTCTTCAAATCTTCCCAAGTGGTGATTGAATTAGGAGCTAAAGAGTCTAGCCAAGCTTGAGCCTTCCCTTGTAATGAGAACGAGAACAACCTTAGTTTAATTGTTTCAGCTGGGACTCCATTATACTTGACAGTGCTAAGTATCTTTTGAAAGTTCTTGAAATGAGTGTGCAGGTCCTCCGAAGGTAATCTCGAAAATTGTACTGCGAAGACCATTGAGATTAAGGTTGGTTTGAGCTCAAAGTTACGCGGTCTAATGGCTGGGTAGTTTATGTTATCTTGTATGTCGACCGTAGAGAAAAGTATTCTTCTAGTGTGAGTTCCTCTGCCATTGCTCTTGGTTTCTACGGTGCCTGAGTACAAGAAAATTAATTAATTAAAATAACAAAAATAAAGCAAATGAAAAAATAAGACAAAATAGAGTAAAATGCTTAGAGTAACTAAGATCTCGTTAAGTGAATATCGCTAGAACATTCCCCCGGCAATGGCGCCAAAAACTTGTTGTGGCTTAGGCAAGTGCACCTGATCGTAACTCATAATAATAGTGGAGTATATGTAAGACTGTGAATGTCGAACCCACAGGTAATGCGCGAGTACCAACGTAATAAAGATCCTATGTTATTTAAGATATCGAGATTAGTGGTTTGAGAGTAAAATAGTTGAATTGAGAAAACGAGAACAAAACGAAATCGCAAGAACTAAAGTGAGATCAAATAGGAAAAGCCCAGGGGAACCGGGTTCACTAATACTAGTTCTTGAATCTATCAACCTGCTATTATGATCGATATTTTCTTATTAAGAGTCAATCACTTACTTTAGGATTATTAACACCCAATGATCATGCAATGCTAATAGTCTTCTTCCTAAGAACTATCCAATTTGATCATGAAAGGTAATTAAAAGAAAGATCATTAAGAACTAGTAAGTTTATCAATTTAATGACTGATTGAAAATAAGCAACTATCCTTGATCCGGCATAATTGGTGAATTCAGTTAATCCTAGAGTTTTATTAACTAATTGTAGTACGATCACCTACAATTAACTAACTTATTAAGGACTGGCCAGATCCTATAAAACTAAGCATGCTAAGAAAAACACATTCATAAGAATAATAAGAAAATTCATAATAGCGGTTAAATAATTATCAAAAACATCGTAAAAGATTCTCCATCACCCCTAGTGATGGAATTAGCTATGCATAATATTTTTCAATATGATAGAATAACACAAATCCAAGCATAAAATTCTAAAAGACATGATTAAATAGAAACGATACACCCTTTCGGTATGACAGTGATTCTCCCATTTGTTCTTCACGTCCTCACGAGCTCCGGCAGCAAAACAAGATTGGCAAGACGCTCCAAGAACTCAAAACTCAATAGAATATCAAGGGTTTTGTGAGAGACTATCAAAGGGTTGGCAAAAGTTCAAAAGTCGGTCCAAAGTCCTTTTGAGCAGACTAAGATTGCCTTTTTATAGGCAAGGATGCGAATTAGGTCATCTGGTTTCAAATATGCGCATTCCAGGCTTAGGTACGGTCGTACTGCATTTATACACGGCCATACCAAACCTTGTTTGCGACGTTGGCCTATACTTGTGCACTCTGCACTCCCTGACAGCAATTGTGTACGGCCGTACTGAACTTTTTCTTCGGCGCCAGGCTGTACTGATCAAAGGGGTACACCCCTACTACTGATCCTGCATAGGTACGGTCGTACTGACTGGGTGTCAGGCCGTACCTCTTGTCCTGAAACGCCAAAATTCTTCAAAACTTGCCAGTTTTTTATCCGATCTAGCATCTTTTGCTCTGAGTATTGTCTTTATAATATTTCTGCAAAATGGGGCATAAGTGAGCACTTTTATACTTTAAATAGCACAAAATAACATGTTTAAGTACTAAAAATGCCCCATAAAAGTAGACAATTTGGTGTGTTAACAAGCCCTATGAGCGATTGTTTATTATGATTAGATGAATTGATGCTTGATTGATGATTCTTTTATGTTATATGAATAATTGAAGTTATGATTAACATGGACTCATGTTTTAAACTCGCTGTTTTTGAATGTTGTTACTTGAACATATGTTTATACTTGATTTAAATGTCTTGGTAATGAATTAGAACAGTGTTGAACATGTGTTGGATAATTTAAGATTGTTTAGGAAAGGATTGAGTGGAAAATTATGCATAAATTGTCAATGAAAACCTAGGGTGTAAGAATTGTGAATTTGGTTAAGAACCTTTAATGAACAAGGAATTGGTGTAGGCTATTACGGTCTGGAGATGATTATATTATATTTGGTTCAAATTGGAAAGGTTAAAGATCAATATGAAAGATAATAGGAAAAAGAATTGACTAATCGAGGATTTAATGGCAAAACCTAAGGGTAAAGATTGGATTAAGAATTTGAGAATTAATGGATGATTTGGAGACCTTAGGAATGCATAGGTAGCTCTTAGAATGATGACTTGTGTAATAACTCGTATTTTCAGTGTTTAAGTTTTATGTTTTTCTGTACACGTTGCTGTCTATTTTTGAACGCAAGGGTATTTTGGTCTTTTTCAAAATGCGTACTTTAAGAAAATGGACTTTATATTTGAAACCTATTATATTTTATTAACTTGTGGTAAAATTTTCAGAAATTAAATTGGACGAAAACGAGGCGACGTTTTGGTCACTCGAACGATATTTTACCTGCCAAAAAACCCTGTTTCGACCCACGAGTGAAAATTTTATTTTTATTTTATTTTAATCAATTATGATTTTAGAGGCAAAAATATTAATTTTATGATTTATTATTTGCCAACGTTTGGTTAAACCGCGTAAGTTTTCAAATGCTCGATAAAAACCTAAATACGTTTTTGTGACTTCAGAGAATTTTCCTTACGTAGTGTGTAACCTAGGAGACCCCTAAGTCTTCAAGAATGTCGTAGAATGTTGTAGAGTGTGTATAGTCATTATTGATAAGCTGCTTTAATTAAATATCCTAAAAGCTTTTTAAGTAATACCAACATCGTCCAAATGACTTAAACCACAGTTAAGTTGACTTATGGTTAATCTAACCAACCCTCCCCTTTTTCCCCTAAGAGCTGCGCAGCCCCCTTCCTATTGTCATCTTCCTTGAGGTTTTCCCTTGAGTTTTTTTAGAGTGAGAAAGTGAGAGAGAAAGAATGATTTAGAGAGACAAAGTTGTGATAACTTGTTGATTTCTTCAACGATCGTCAAACCGAAGGTAGATCCGTGATCCTTGACACTTTCTCTTCATCTTCTATCTCGAGGGATTTTCCTTTTCATCAGGTTTTCAAAATGGGTTTCATGAAGGTTTTCTAAAAAAATTGGTATAAGTTTGTGTAGGTTTTAAATCAAGCTTTGAAACTTAAGATCTAGCCTTACCTTATCATCCTCTTCATCTTTTATCTCTAAAGGTTTTTCATTTTGATCAAGTTTGAAAATGGGTCAAATAGTGACTTTTGTAAAAAATGGTGATTAAGTGATCTTTTTGTGAAAAACTTTGGATTTTGGACTTGGATTTGATCACTACACCATAACCCTAACCCTTAGTGAAGAGGAAAGAATTTGAAAAACATAGGAAAAACCTTTCATGAAAAAATGATATTTGAATCAAAGTTAGGTCGGTGAGTTGGTTACGTATAGAGAAGATATTAGCACCCCTACGACGCCTGTTTAGAAACGGTACCTTAAATTGTTTAGAAAAGATGTATGCCTTAACAAGATTTGTTTGTTTATTATTGAAAAATGGAAGGAGCCCCAAAATAACCGAAAACAAGACGCATGATTATGCTCGCGTGAAATAAAAGAAGGAAATTTCAAATAAAATAAAATAAAAATCAATCATTTGAAAATGACTTATTTTTACTACTTATTTTGAACAATATTACAGAGCCCTCTTTCAAAATAAGAAGTGGGTTGGGAGCCCAATTTGAATTTAACTTCAATAAAGTTTTAGTAAAATAGGTTAGAAGTCCAATATATGTACAAATTAACTTAGAGGTACAGATTTATGTTATGCAAATGAACCCTAGCCCAGCAAGCCATTATTTCAATTATGAAAACATCATTATTTTATTTTAAAAATGAATAGTTACTGCTATTTTTCAAAAGGGATTCCAGAATAAAATTTTTACCTTTCTGATGTTTGTTAAATACTGTTAATTATTAAATGCTAAACTTTGTTACAATTTAATGCTAACAGTAATATTACTGAAAACTATAAAATAAATCTATCATCCTATTTTTTGGGTTAAAAAAAATATGATATTATTATTGACTATCAACATAATTGAGCATCAATTCTAAAAAAGCCTAACCGAGACTAAAATCCAAAATTATCCTTTTTCTGTTTTTTATATAAAAAGGGAATACATTAATTATTAAACACATAATATTTCTGTTTTGATTTAGACATGAAAATAAACAATATTTATCTAATAAAATTGTCAAGATATAAAAAAAAACAAATGAATTAACGGATAAGTGAATTAATGGAAACCCTAAATTTCAACCCTAGCCCTAATTTGGATGTCATGGAAGCGCAGAGAGAAAAAAAGGAAGGATCAACAACAACAGCAAATTAACAACCACAAAGAAATATGAATACAAAATAATAAAGAATAGACTAAAAAAATATAACAATTCAGAATCAGTTCCTTGTCAAAAAAAAAAAACAATTCAGAATCAGTACGTATAACCATACCAAGAAAAAAATTTAAATGTTTGAAATTAATCAAGGAAATAGAAGATAGGAAAAAAAAACCTGGGTATATTCTTTTAACCCAGAACGTTACAAAGGAGAAACAGAAAGAAAAAAACCCTAAAACTAAGTGTTTTTTTCTCTTTTTTTGGGTGACCTCACTAGGTAAGAAAGCCGCGGCCTCCTTCCTCTGCTTCTACTTTTTTTTGTTCATCCTCCTTATGCTCTTTTAGGTCCAATTCGCTCTCCTCTTCACGTAGCAATTGGGTTGGCTTTTATAGCTCTCAACCTTCGCCTCTTCCTTTTTTGCAAAAGAAGCAAAAAATTCGGATTCAACAAATAGATCAAATAAATCTATAAATTTTTAAAAGAAAAACGAATCAAAGAAGATAATACTCCCTTTTGGAGCCGGATCTTTAGGGGAAACCGTAGGATTTCCTCTGTGCTTCTTTGTACCCATGCGTAAATCCAGGAGATAAGGGGAGATATGAGAGGAATTCGAGGGATAAGAAGGGGAGGGGCGCCACGACGGATCTAGGGTTAGGTTTAGAGAGGGGAAGAATGAAGGAAAAGGATTAGGGTTAAAGGGAATGGGGAAGTGGTAGAAAGAAGGAGAGAGAATGAGTGATGAAAGGGAGAGAGGGGCTGAAGTGAGGGGATCATGGGGTGAAAGGTTCTCTTTAGGAATTAGGGTTATTTAGGGTTAGGGTATGCCAAATCCGGTGTGACCCGCAAAAGGAATGGGAGTGGGCTGGGGAGGTAGTGCGAAACGGAAAAGGGGGTGCGCGCAGCAGAAGAAAGGGAGCGCCTGGGAGGCGCTTTTAGAAAGAACTAGTATGATACACGTGTGAATGCACGAGGCGTGCGTTTTTTGTTACAATTAATGTTTTAAAACGGTGATTATTTATAGCAAATGATATTTTTGATTCAATGTATTAAAAATCAACTAATTTTATAGTGAAAGTAAAAAAAATATTAAATGTGTATCAAATATTACCATTTATTTAATTGTGTGGCTTATGTACCATATATGGCTAAGACGAAATAAACATGGTTAGACCGACAACATGTAATGTTTCTCCCGTCGAGACTTAATAATTTCGTTCCTGTCGACAACATTGTACTTAAGTAGTGTTTTCCCGTCGGAACTCAAAAACAAAATAATCATTTAGAAAAATTAAATACATTTATAAAAAATAATTATACCGACATGTAATGTCTCCCGTCACGACTCAAAAGCAAAATAATAATTTATAAATAATTTAAAAAATATAAAAAAAGATGATAATAAAAAAATAAAAATAAAATTATACCTACAACATGTAATGTTTTTCCCGTCGAGACTTAATAATTTCATTCCCGTCGACAACATTGTACTTGAGTAGTGTTTTCCCGTCAGAATTCAAAAACAAAATAAATATTTATACAAATTAAATACATTTATAAAAAAATAATTATACCGACATGTAATGTCTCTTGTCACGACTCAAAAGCAAAATAATAATTTATAAATAATTTTAAAAAATATAAAAATATGTTAATAAAAAATAAAATCAAAATTATACCGACAACATGTAATGTTTCTCCCATCAAGACTTAATAATTTTGTTCCTGTCGAAAACATTATACTTAAGTAGTGTTTTCCCGTCGGAACTCAAAAACAAAATAATCATTTATAAAAATTAAATACATTTATAAAAAAATAATTATACCGACATGTAATGTCTCCCGTCACGACTCAAAAGCAAAATAATAATTTATAAATAATTTAAAAAATATAAAAAAGATGTTAATAAAAAAATAAAATTAAAATTATACCGACAACATGTAATGTTTCTCCCGTCGAGACTTAATAATTTCGTTCCCGTCAACAACATTATACTTAATTAGTGTTTTTCCGTTAGAATTCAAAAACAAAATAATCATTTATAAAAATGAAATGCATTTATACAAAAATAATTATTCCGACATGTAATGTCTCCCGTCACGACTCAAAAGTAAAATAATAATTTATAAATAACTTAAAAAAATATAAAAAATGTTAATAAAAAATATAATTAAAATTATACCGAAACAACAACATATTTTCGGTCACAAATCAACAACAAAATAATGATACCGACATGTAATGTCTCCCGTCACGACTCAAAAGCAAAATAATTATTTATAAATAACTTAAAATAATATAAAAAAATTTAATAAAACTGAAATTGAAAAATGTTAATAAAAAAAGAGAAAGAGAAGAAGAAAAAAGAAAAAAATGAGAGAGAGAGAGAGAGAATCAGAAGAAAAAAAAAAAGAGGGAGGGGACGCATAATTTTTTTATGAAAGAGAGAGAGAGAGAGAAAAAAAGTAAAAAAGTGAGAGAGAAAAATTAAAAAGTGGGTAGGAAAAATAATTTTTTATGTGAATAAAATTTTTGTGTGAAGAAAAGAGAGTGTGTGAAGAAAAAGAAAGAGAGAGAGAGAGAGAAAAAAAGTAAAAAAGTGAGAGAGAAAAATTAAAAAGTGGGTAGGAAAAATAATTTTTTATGTGAATAAAATTTTTGTTTTTATTGATTTATATTTGGAATGACATTTTTGTCCCTGAAAAGTACATGTGTCATTTATATAATATGTCTAAAATGGTAATTTTACTAGCATATTCTTTGATTAGATATATAATAGATAGATAGATAGAATAGATAGATAGATATAATAGATATAATAGATAGATAGATAGAATAGATAGATAGGGGGTGTGCAAAGGAATGAGGCGCCTGGGAGCGCTGTTGGACTGGGTTGGGTCACCAGCCTGGTGGTTCGCTGCTATTAGCATCTCCCTGATTTATCATATGCACCCCTTTTCTTTCCAAAATTTTCTTTTTTCTTCTTTCTCTTTTTCTTTCTTTCTTTTTTTCACTTTATCTTTTTTTCTTTTTGCCTTCTTCTCTTTATTTTGGGACCAAAAATATTATTATTATTTATTATTAATTTTATTATTATTTATTTATGAATATATATATGCAATAAGCAAAAATTTAAAAGAAAAATGAGCAGGACAAAATTAGGGTATGACAGTTGTTTATATGTGTCGTTTAGGTGATTTGGGTGTTTGGTAAACTTGTGCTGGAGATTTGAGAAAGGGGGCAGTTTTAAGGTAAGGGGAATTTCTCTAGAGTTTTGAAAAAGCATAAGTGTTTATGTGTTGGTGTGTTTGTGTGGGTTTTATTGTGGATCGAACTCTTTAATGTGAGTTTGATCGAGTATTTATGAAGTTTGGTTACGTGTCGTTATTTGTGGGTTTTGAAGCATAACTTATGTTGGTATTTGTTTATGGTTTTTAAAAGGATTTTGATTGTGTGAAGGTTATGTGATGTTGTTTTAATTATATCTGATTGTTAGTTGGTTTGACGGCATAGTTAGACTATGGTCTGATGCTAACTATTTTGATGGTGTAGCATGTTTTCTGACCACTTTAAAAAGTGGGGGTTTGCTTGTAAATACAAACGAGTCATTGCAAATTTTCTGTAAATGGTTATGCTTGAAAGTGGTTATGTGAATGAGTCTTGATATATCATTGCACTTATGCATTGCATGGACCTGGAAAATTATTGTCAGTTGGGCTTTGAGCCTGTGGACATGACATCGCCAGCGTTCTTTAAAGCGGACCTGACAAATTATTGTCAGTTGGGCTTTATGCCTGTGGACCTGACAAATAAGTCGTTTTCATGCATGTTGCATGCAAAATTATCATTGGGAGATTATCACTGAGATATTATCACTTATATGTTATTATTGGGAATCATCATTGGGAGATCACCAAGTCATGAGAATATTTATCGTTGTGTTATATTGTTGGATATGTTATAACTATCAGTCTGTGTATATGTTATTATTTTGTTTCCACTTATGCAAGTATCGCGATGAAACTCGTGAAATGAGATTTTCACCCTTTCTATGTGTTTCTTGTATTTTCTTTTACCTCGGTGGACCTATAGCAAAAGAATATCTTGGACCAGGAGGTTACAACTGCAGGAACAGGCAGAAGACATGCGGTTGGGGGAAATTTTATGCTAGAGATATTGTTGAGTCTGATTAGAATATAGGGGTTATCAGGAGATGGTCTGGAGTCTACTTTTGTATTTTGAGTTACCACGGCCAGTGGTTTATGTTTCAGTAAATTATGTGTGTAACTATTACGCTTCAACTTTGGAAAAATTCTGATAATGTATAATTATGTGTGAGCATGTGTTATAAGTATGGTTTATGTTTGTGTATGTTGAGGTTTTAAATTTTCTCAATATTTTGGTGAATATATTAAATCCATGTAGCCCTGTTAGGGTGTTACAACTTGGGAGTGGGATCACTTAGGAGAGGTCCCCAATTCGTGAAAGTGCAGAAAAATAGCTTTTACTACACTTCTGAAGGTCTATGAATCGATTCATGTCGGCATGAATTGAATCACAGCAGTGTTCAGAACTTATGAATTGAAGTCATGAATCGATTCATGACTGATCAATTTGATTCACAGAATGAGTTTTTAACCCTAAATCGATTCACAGGGGTCTTGAATCGATTCATACCCATGTTTACTGTTTTTAAACCTTTTTAAATGGCTTTTAAGGGTTGGCTAAGGGTAGTAATCACTTAGGCCTTTAATATACTTAATGAATAGTACGATTAACTTGGATTAAGAGGGTAACAACTTATTACCCTCAAAACTTGTTTATTGGTCACGAGATTGTGACTAAGGTGTGATTGATTGCGTTAGGATTTGGATTTGATTTTATATCCGACGGGTTGTTGGATTGTTTGGTTTTTGGGGAACTCGTCGATGATTTTGACGTAGTAGACCCATGACCCATTGATCACGAAAATGTGATTAGTCATTGATTTCGGTTGAGTCACACACGATTTGATTGTTACTTAGGTTGGTTTCTATGCATCGTAGATGTAGTGTCATTGAGGCGGTAAGCAAATGACTTTGGAACAATTCGAAGACGGTCACGAGGAGCTCTGCTCGGTCATGGGGGTAGAGTCCAGTAAAGGGTCTTTCATAAAGGAAGGGCACTGCTGAGGTGTCCCACTCATACACTGGTCACCCAGAGTAGACTCATTTTGTATGCTTGGATGTTGAGGGCACTGTCATCCGCTTATCTGGAGTTAGAAGTATCCTCATGATTAGACAAAGTAGTGATTAGCTCAAGTCTCTCATTAGCCGGTTGTTGATGTAGGATTGTTGGTTTGTCTAGAGCTATGATATGATTGAGATTTATGATATGATTGTGGATTGTGATTTACGCATCATGTTTTATCGATCTCTTGCCATGTATTCCTTTCGTATTGAGTATGATTTCTCACCCCTTCTATCATTGTGGCTATTTGTACACCCTGTGTGCAGGTAGATGATGAGACTATAGGTCATGACGTGGACGGGGATGCTAAGGAGTAGTCTACACGATGCTGTTTAGTTTAGGATTTATGATTCTATTTTTGGATTTATGGATTATTTGTTATTATTTATTTCTGATGTAATGATTAAGGGTATAAGTTCCGAGACTTATGAAATCAGAGATTTTGGAACTTTATTTTTGTTGAGTTTATTTCATTTATTTTAAATTATTCTGCAAACGAGATTTTGGTATTTGTTGATGTGACCTTGTGCCCGTTTATTAAAGTTTTTATAAACTATGATCTTTTTATTACTTCTTTATATGCTTTCAATGTATTTTCAAAGCTATAGGGTAGTAGGTGTCACATCTACTACAAAGTTCCTATCTTCAATGACAATGGTATAGTCCTTACATGCTAATTTAGTAATCACCAGTTCGTGAGTAGGGATAGCCACAGTCAAACAAGCTAACAAACTTGATACAAGCAGTTTCATAAAGCACAACCAAAGGGGTTCCTGAATGAGACATGTACCTTGGATGAGATTTTTCGATTCTAACGCTTCATTCACAATAAGTGCAAAAACTCTGTCACTGGTCTTCAAACGATTAGCCTACGGATTCTTAGGCTTGCCTCCATTTGTCGGTTCAGCTTTAGTCTCCTCACAATTGCGGCTGAGACGTCCTTGCTTTCCATATCCGAAAAAGATAATATCGGTTTCCTTGTAGTCGTTAACGTGGTGATTCTTGCCACATCAGTGACACCTGATGGAATTCGGTGCAGAATAACCTCCTCTGGAAGGTTTTCCAGCAGAAAAGTTGGTCTTCCTTCCACCAATGTTCCCAGATTTCTCATTCACTCAGACAACCAGTGAACCCCTAAAAACCTCACCCTGACTTCGTCGTCCACCCTTGAACACTCGAAAGTTGATTTCGTTTGCCAGTTTTTCTCTTAGATAGAAGTGAGAAGTGAGGAAGGTTGCTGGGGGAGGAGCCAACACTGATGAGGTTCCACGGTGGCCGCTCGCTCACGTCAGCGATTAAATGGAAAGACATCTGAAAAGGAGAAAGGGATGGAGCGTATAGATCAGAGGGGGAGAGGATGATGTTTGTGACTTGCAGATGGCTAAGAGCGGTAGCCTCGCGGCAGAACCGCAATGGGGGAAATCATGGCGATGCGGCGATGTGAGCCTTGACGGAGACGCATTCATGTACGATAACAGCTGAATATCCGCACATGCGGCGGTGGTGAGGCATGCCGCACTCGGCGGCGATTGTCGATGGTGGCCACATAAGGTCTTTCCCTTTTCCCTCTTCCCTCTTTCTCATATTCCTTCTCTTAATTTCTCTCTTCCTCCATCTGTTTCGCTACTAGTGATTTCCCATTTTTTTAATAGTTTCCTTTTTTATTGTTTTTCTTTGCAAGGACAAGGGGGATGGAGGAAGAAGGTGTGAATGGTGGACTTGTGACAGCCTGGCAGAGCTGTGGACGGATTTTTGAGGGAGAAGTGTTGTTACAAGTATGCGGTGTGATAAGTGTTGTTACAAGTATAAATTTCCACAATGAATTCCTTATGCTTCTTTGAGGCAGAAGCGTATTACATTTTTTCCCTAAAATATGAAAAGAGCAAGTATAGTTAATGTACTGAAAACATACTTTAGCACTGAATGTTATGTTTTGGTTGTAGATTCAGAGGGTGTCTCTACTTTCACTGAATGTTTCTACATCTTTGTTTAAATCCCGGGAGACGGGTGACTGTTATTTAGCACTAGCTATGTCCCAGAAGTTATTAACATTTTAAAATGTTAAAAGGTTAAATATATAGTTGTTTTACAACTCTCACTTTCAAAATTACCACTAACTATTATTGTGTGCATGGAAACTTCATGAAGATTTCACCCTTCCAATTTGTAAGATATAACATCATATAAATGTCACTGGTGGAAGCAGCAGGTATAGAAATCATCTGCGTACCATTCATTATGGGATTTAAAGTAAAGAAGACACGTATAGAAATCCTTGTTATATTTCACGCTAGTTGATTGCTTGGAATTGGAAAATACTTTAGCAGAGAGAATAGAACAGAAAATATATATTAATTATGGTCTTATTGCTTGGCATATCTAATGGAAGTGCCTTTACTTCATGTTCTTAAGTTTTAGTTTTAATATGTTCATCTGAATTTGCCGCAGTTGTTGTCCCATTACCGTGCAGGTTAATTTATGTTATGTAGATGATAATATGCTTATAACATGGATTTCTAATTTGCTGCAGAGATCCACAAGCATTACAACTAGTTGTTTGAATACTATTCACTGTTGCAGTATCTACACCTTTGTGTAAATTGTCAAAAGATAGACTAGAATTGTTAGCTACTTTGCAGAGTAGGAAGGGGTTTTGACTTCCGATTGATAATCCATGTCCATGAAAAGCCAATAGCAAAAGAGGAAACTTATAGGGCGAGATCCTTTTGGAAGTGTTTATGGTGCCACCAATAGGTATGTTTAAAAAGTTTTGTATTCACTTTGAGCTCTTACTTTTTCTTTCTCTTTTGGTGCTTTGAAACATGTCTCTTTCTCACTCACTTGTGGAACTAATGTTCGCTGGAATGAACATGTAGTTGGAGAACAACAAAAGCAACTACAGAGGCCATCTCTTTAGCAGTCTCAAACTCAGTCCCTGCCATTAATACTATCCACCCAGCAAGATGCACAAATTCAACAGGCTAGCCTCAAAGTCATCTCCAAGAACATGTTTTCTCCACCAGCAACAAATACAGTGCAACAACAAATACAATGGCCTTCTTTGTCTTCTTTAGTAAGCATCTCTTATCGTGTTTGGATTGTTTTTATGTTTTAATTTGATTTAGTTACTGCTAGTTTACATGTATGTTGAGCTTGACTGAACTTGCCTTGAGTATAGGTGATGGTGGTGGCAAAGCTATACTGGGGCGATGCAAGAGAGAAAGTTTGTGATGTTGTCGGGGATTTGAAGCTTGATGCTTCGGTCATGTGTAGCAGAGGCTTGGGTGCCAACAGAGGTACTTTGCTTGTTTGTTTTTAATAATCCCCTTTCAATGACAATTCTAAAGCTTGATACTTTAGCTTCTTTAGCCTATGTAGTAACAAATGTATGCATCAAAGTAGGATCACATGAACTGACAAGAAGGCTTACTAATTAATGTTTTAAACCATACTATCAAATACATCTTGACTTGAGCTTTGGATCTAGTGGTAGTCTAACTCTCCACCAAAGATGAAGGACATGATTAGATTTCTGGCTTCGGAAGAAAAAGAAACATACTTACAAATAAACAAATTGAATTGATCGACAATGTTAATTTCTTGATGCTATTTATTTATTGGTTGATTATAGGGTATTGCTGGTGAGTGTGTCCAGCTATGTCACTACAAATGCCAGTTTCCCTGTAACAATTATGAAAGACTCCGCCCTTTCTACCTTCAGATATGCTACTGTGTTTGGTTTGGCCTTAACAAATAGTTGTTCCATCTTCTCCCGTGATCAGATTATTTTCCCTCTGTTCTTATTTCTTACATTTGCTTAGTTGTAGACTACTTGATCATTATTTGTCAAGCTCTATGTATAGTTTTAAGATTCAAACTATTTTTAATTTTCAAGTGCTTGTGCCTTGTGCTATGGCCAAATATGTGCTTATAAGTAAGCTTTATGCTGGATCTGTTTCAAACTTACCTTCCCACATGATGGAGGTACTTAAATGTTTTGTATTTTACTCTCACTGTTTCGAGCTTTATTTTGTATTGTCAGATTTTTTAGAAAAAACAGAATTAACAATCTTATTGATTCTTCGATATATTAGTATCAGCCTAAAGTTGTGGAGTGGGTGGGTGTTTATAAAACTGACTTGGTGACCAATATGTATTGAGCTTCACCTGAATTGGATGCTCATTGGATGTTTTATTATAACTTTTTCATAAATTTTTAGATGTCTTGATAATTTAATAATGTGGTATTCTATTAAAATTTAACTAGCAACCAACAGTTTTTTATATTTTTTTGACTCATTGCGGCAGTTCTAAACCCCCCAATTTTATTTTTTATTTTTTTTGAACATTGCGGTGGTTCTAAACCGCCCCTAAATAAAAAAAAATTTGGGAACTTGCGACGGTTACGGATTTCTTGCGGCGGTTACAATATCAGGATCCTGCAGCGTTTATTCCAGCGATTGCTAAAATCGTCGCAGATTAAGCTCCCAACAGTGCTAACTGCAGCGGTTACAGAACTGCCGCGGGAAGCATTAAGAGGCGGTTCAAACCACTGCAGTTTGTAACACCCCAAATTTTAGAAATATTATTTAAAGGTTTACGAAAAAATTTGACATAGTTTCGTCGCAAATTTCATTATCGGGTGAGTTTTTACCCGAAATAAAACCATAGCGTGACCCGATTTCGATGAAATCCGGGATATTAGTGTTTTCCATTATTTGGGAGTTTTTAAAATTTATTTGGTAATTTTCAGGTGAAAGAAAATATTATAGAATATTTTCTAGCAATTAAATCACTAAACGACAGAGAAATTGGATGCTCTCTGAAAAATGACATTCACAAGAATGATGACGATGCAGAGATGATTCTTAATATGTCATAATAATTTTTGGGTAAAAGAAAATATAAATTAGATTAGTTATAGGTGTAAAAAACCTATCGTGAAACGTGATTGCTCGATAAGAAGAGATCTAAGATTTTTCGCAAGAGAAACTTGCAAGACAAGACTTCATTAATGTGTTGGACCAATAGGGATTGAGCATGTGTGTTTGGTATGTTGTGTGGCGAAGATTACAATATTTGGATTACGGATAGGATCGATGACTGAGTGATGACTTGGATTAGGATAAGAACAAATGAATTCATCTCCTTTGGACTAATAGGATTATGACACGAGGATAGTAGCCATCGGACCATTGGGATCTTGACAAGTGGCACCATAGAAAATGTGGAGCCATCGGACCATTACATTCGTAACAAGTGGCACCATAGGAAAGCGACACGTGGCATGAATATGCCTATAAATACAAGGCCAAGCTTTGGTTTTTTTTTTCATACGTTGAAAATGGAAGGAAATCTAGTGTGAGAAGCTTAGGAATCTAGAAAGTGAGAGAAAAGCTTGAATATCAACTCCTTTCCTCTTCTCTTTTTGTGCGCCACTTAGGTGAGGTTCTGGTGTCGAAGGAATCAACTATTTAGCGGTTTAGTTTGGATTATTAAAGCACCCAAGGTAAGAAATTTTTTTAAATAACGAGTTTAGGCTTTTCTTCTTGTTTGTTGTATGATTAATTGAATTGATTGGTTGTAGTAATGCTTGTAGTATTATTACTTCTATGGATTGTATTGGATTTGGTTTTGATTTTGGATTTGGATTTGGATTTGAAATTTGGGTTATTGACTTGGAGGATTTTACCATTGTCTTCCATTATTATGAAAGAGGTTTAGGAAAGTTTTTCAAATTAGATTTTATTAAGTTAAATATATAATGTGCCTAGTGCCTCAATCAAAGGTTAGACTAGTGTTCAGCATTATACTTAGTGTCTCGATTAAAGGTCCAGTCTAGTGTTCCACATTGCGTGCAAGGCTTTTGGCCTATATTCTGGATTTTGGAACCAGTGCCAGTGTGTTCTGCATTGACGTGCATAGTCTCGAATCTGAGAAAGAGCCTAGTGTTCATAATGACGTGCCCTAAGTTCTAATCCAAAACTGAGCCAAGTACGTGAATTTATGTTTGATCACATGAATGACTGTTGGATATACCATGTTGATGTGTGCAGTTTATTAAGCTATATACATATTTAAAGCATGTTGTTGTATTATATATATTGTTTGCGTGTGACTAGCCTGTGATGAACTCGTGCACAATGAATTTACCCTTGCATTGTTGAATTTGGCATTCCAATGGATGTTGCCATCAGATGGAGTTGTACGAGAAGGTTGGTTGCTGAGTTATTTATGAGTAGAGCTAAGCAGTTGGAGATCCTCAAGCTAGTTTTCTCTGAGGAGAAAGTTAAATTCTCCGACGATGTGCAAAATAGGGAGTTCTTTGAGAACACTTAATGAATGGCCTTATGAGCTAACCAACTAAGTTGTAGGTGTGTCTGTAAAGATTTTTATTTTTATATATTGTTTTTGTAAGACCTCTTTTGAGCAAAGGCTTTATGTCTGAGTATTCAATTTAATTATTTTCTGAAAGCAAACCAGCAAGATTTTTTTTTAAGCATCGCTTTCCACATTAATCTTTTTACCTAAACATTATGTTTTCTGCAAAAAGAACTGATTAAGAAAGAGCGTTGCACCAAACTTTCGTACGCCGGAATTGAGGGTGTTATAATAGTGGTATCAGAGCAGTTCGGTTATAACTAGACCGTATTGTTGTATTGCTTATAGCTGATCAAGTATTTCGGGAGTTGTTGGGTTTAGGTCTGTCATTGTGTGCACTCTGTGTGTGATTGTCTGAATTATTTCCTAATCGAAACAATGTGTGAAATTGGTTGATAGGTTCTATGCTAGAGAACCTTGTGTGAATTTTTGTGTGTGACATCCAAGGATGATTAATTTTATTTGTTATGTTCAATTTTTGAGGACGAAAATTTTATAGCACCCAAAATTTTAGAAAAATTATTTAAAGGTTTACGAAAAATTTTGACGTAGTTTCATCGCAAATTTCGTTACCGGGTGAGTTTTTACCCAAAATAAAACCCTAGCGTGACCCGATTTCGATGAAATTAGGGAAATTAGTGTTTTCCATTATTTGGTAATTTTCAGGTGAAAGAAAATATTATAGAATATTTTCTAGCGTTTAAATCGCTAAACGATGGAGAAATTGGACGTGATCCGAAAAATGATATTCACAGGAATGATGACAATGAGAGGATCCTTAATATGTCATAATAATTTTTGGGTAAAAGAAAATATAATAGTATATTTTCTACTGTTAGATTAGTTATAGGTGTGAAAAACCTACCGTGCGACATGATTGGTCGATAAGAAGCGATCAAAGATATTTTCGCAAGAGAAACTTGCAAGACAAGACTTCATTAATGTGTTGGACCAATAAGGATTGAGCATGTGTGTTTGGTGTGATGTGTGGCAAAGATTACAACATTTGGATTACGGATAGGATCGATGACTAAGTGCTGACTAGGATTAGGATACAAACAAATGAACTCATCTCCTTTGGACCAATAGGATTATGACGCGAGGATAGTAGCCGTCAGACCATTGGGATCTTGACAAGTGGCACAATAGGAAATGTCGAGCTGTCGGACCATTAGATTCGTAACAAGTGGCACCATAGGAAAGCAACACGTGGCATGAATATGCCTATAAATACAAGGCCAAGCTTTGGACTTTTTTTTTCATAAGTTGAAAATGGAAGGAAATCTAGTGTGAGAAGCTTAGGAATCTTAGAGAGAAGGTGAGAGAAAAGCTTGAATATTAACTCCCTTTTTCTCTTCTCTTTTAGTGCGCCATTTAGGTGAGGTTCTAGTGTCGAAGGAATCAACGATTTAGCAATTTAGCTTGGATTGTTAAAGAGTCCAAGGTAAAGGAAATTTCTAAATAATGAATTTAGGCTTTTCGCCTTGTTTGTTGTGTGATTGATTGAATTGATTGGCTGTAGTAATGCTTGTAGGATTATTACTTGTGTGGATTGTATTGGATTTGGTTTTGATTTTGGATTTGGATTTGGACGTGGATTTAGATTTGGATTTGGATTTGAAATTTGAGTTATTGACTTGGAGGATTTTTCCAGTGTCTTCCATCATTATGGAAAAGGTTTAGAAAAGTTTTCAAAATTGGATTTTATTATGTTAGATATATAATGTGCCTAGTGTCTCAATCAAAGGTTAGACTAGTGTTCAGCATTACATACCTAGTGTCTCGATTAAAGGTTCAGTCTAGTGTTCCACATTGCGTGCAAGGGTTTTGGCCTGGATTTTGGATTCTGGAACCCATGCCAGTGTGTGTTCCACATTGGCGTGCATAGTCTCGAATCTGAGAAAAGAATGACGTGCCCAAAGTTCTAATCCAAGACTGTGCCTAGTACGTGAATTTATGTCTGATCATATGAATGACTGTTGGATATACCATGTTGTTGTGTGTGGTTTATTAATCTATATACATATTTAATGCATGTTGTTGTATTATGTATATATATTGTTTGCGTGCGACTAACCTATGATGAACTCGTGCACAAGGAATTTACCCTTGCATTGTTGAATTTGGCATTCCAATGGATGTCGCCATCAAATGGAGCTGTACGAGAAGGTTTGTTGCAGAGTTATTTATGAGTAGAGCTAAGCAATTGGAGATCCTCAAGCTAGTTGTGTCTGAGGAGAAAGTTAAATTCTCCGACGACATGGGAAATAGGGAGTTCCTTGAGAATTCTCAAAGAATGGCCCTATGAGCTGACCAGTTATGTTGTAGGTGTGTCTATAAAGATTTTTATTTTTATATATTGTTTTTGTAAGACCTTTTTTGAGTAAAGGCTTTATGTCTGAGTATTCAATTTAATTATTTTCTGAAAGCAAACCAGCAAGATTTTTTAGCATCGCTTTCTATATTAATCTTTTGACCTGAACATTATTTTTCTGCAAAAACGAACTAATTAAGAAAGAGTGTGGCACCCAGCTTCCGTACACCGGAATTGAGGGTGTTAAAATAGTGGTATCAGAGCAGTTCGGTTATAACCATACCATATTGCTTATAGCTGATCAAGTCTTTCGGGAGTTGTTGGGTTTAGGTCTGTCGTTGTGTGCACTTTGTGCGTGCTTGTCTGAATTGTTACCTAATCGAAACTGTAGCATCCCAATTTTTAAGAAAAATTGTTTTAGCGAAAAAATCCTAAATACTTGAAGATAAGTCGTAGAGATTCATCACCTCAATAATTTACTTAGAGTACGAGGAATTATTTTGACTTATTTTAAATAATTTATTTATTATAAATAATTATTAATTATGATGTCAATTCAAATTAATAGACAGCGTAGACGAATGCTGCTTTTAAGGTGAATTCATCAATTAAATTTCATATAAGTTTTCTGTTTGACGCGGTAACGTGTATTTTTGTTGACTAAGTAAGAGATAGAATTAAATCAAGATAAAATTAAATTTAAGAATTAATTTTTAATATTAATTCATGGTTCAAAATTCGTTGAATAATTCTTATGAATATTCGCCGTATTTTGAATTGCCGGGTAATTTTTATCAGCATCAAAATTTAAAAACGAACTCCGATTTCGATGAAAATCGAAATGTAACTTGTCGTGATGATGTTTGAGTGTTTTCAATTGTTTTATTATTTATAGATAAAATATTATCACGTGGTAAATTAATTTCTAAGTAAATTAATTTTTGCGATTAATCGGCGAAAGAATTAATCGGTAACGCGATTACTCGACCCCGTATTTTTAGGACACTCAAAACTCTAGAATTAGGGGATAATCATGAGAAGAGAGATTAGATGTTTAGACTTGGTGATTAGATTAAAATCTTACTTTATAGTGTTTAGTTGTCACACCTTTGGTGGTTAATTAGGAGATACTTTTACTTGTCTCTAGCCGTGAGCACCCTCACATTTCACCATCAAATTTTCTTCCTCCTTTGCTCTAAAGCCGTGAGGTATACACCAAAAGACACCACCATTCTTCTTGATTTTTCATCTCCATTTTAGTGCTAGTTTCATGGTCTAGTGAGTAAGAGCTTGAGCCTAAATCTTTCCTTCTCTTTTAGCCTCAAAACTGTGGCCAAGTTTTGAATTGCGGGTGAGGATTTCTTTTGATTTTTGGGTCTATTTTCTTGTTTATTTCTTTATATATGTTTTGATCATGATCATGAGGTAAAATGACAAATTTTTCCCCTTATTTGTAAAGCCCTAGGCCATGAGCCTTCTAGGGAAAAAGGGGTGTGATTGCTTCATGCGAATCTTAATCCTTAGTGGTGTATTTGTTGTCTAAGTTGTAATTTTTGTTGTTGTTGTTGTTGTTGTTATTAATGTTTTGATCAAATGAAAATTTAATGTTCATTTGTTTTGGCCATGACTTAGAGGAGGGTTTTGGAAAATTTTTACTTAAAGTTTGGTTTGATTTATGGGGGTTTTGATAGTTGTTTTAGTGTAGCAGTAATAAAGATTTTGTTGGAAGAAAAAATTAGAATTTTTCCCTAAAAACTAGTGTTGAAGATGTGAGCTTCAAGGAGGAATAAGGAAGGAAAACTTTGTGTTTTAAGCTTTGATTTATGCATATGTAAGTTGTTGTTATGGTTTAGGAATTTTTGCAAAAAAATTAGATTTGAGTTTAAGTGTTTTAAAGTGTTGTTTAGTTAACTGAGACTTTGAAACACCTATGTTAAAGAGATCTTTGTATTTCTTAAACAAGTTGGAGTCTTAAGCATTTTTAGTGTTAAATTCTTTGACTTTTATGTTGGTTTTATGGTTGTTAAAATTTTGGAAGAAAAAATAACTTAGGGAGTTTTGATGTTTTAAACCGAGGAGTATTTGTTGGTTTGGTGATGTTTAAATTTTTACTGGATTTATTTGTTTGTGGTTGATAATTAGGTATTTTAGTAGTTTAATATTTGCTTTGGTTTTGAATTAGTATTTTAAAAAAAATTAAAAAGTTTTTGAGAAAGTTATAAAAATTTTGAGTAAGTTGTAAAGTGTTTAAAAATATTATTTTTAACTTTGCCTTAGTCTTTTCAGTGTGAGTTTTAGTGACAAGAATTTTTGGGTTTTGTACCTTAGGGATTTGATTTCAAACCATGACCTAGGAGTTCCTTTTAAGTGGTTTAGAGAATTTCTAAGAGTTAGTGTTATTGTATTAGGATTGTTGAGGTTGTGAGTATGTACGTGCGAGAGTTTGTGACGTGTCTTTGATGTTTGCATGGACGTGGAACTCCATTCTGTAAGGGCACTTCACATTATATGTGTTATGTTAGTGTAAGGGCTCTTCATATTCTATGTGTTTATGTTTTGCGTGCTTGTGCGTAAGGGCACTTCACATTCAGTATTTGTTATTGTATGCTTATGTCTGATGATTATCAATATGCGAATATAGATTCTTGTGGATTGCTGAATTGTTGTGAATCTGAAATTGTTGTGATTCTAAAAATTGATTATATGATGTGGTCGCATGTATGCTTGAACTAAGTTGAGATATATGCTGTTCAGTTGGTGCTGGATAATTAAACGTTATTTAATTATATCTCATTTAAAATATCATATGCATTGATATGTTCAATTGAGAATGTGGAATGCATTGACATGCATAATGGTAACTTCGATCTGGATAGTGCTGGAAGGAGATTCAATGTCGTCATGAGAATGTGGAATGCATTGACATGCATAATGGTAACTTCGATCTGGATAGTGCTGGAAGGAGATTCAGTATCGTCGTTAGCTTGTAGTGGGACAATCCTAGACCTGAATAGTGCCGGAAGGAGATTCAGTGTCGTCAGGATGATCCTAGACCTAAATAGTGTGGGAAGGATATTCAGTGTCGTCAGGACAGTCTCAGAGTTAGCCCATAGCATGGAAAAGTATCGATTGGGGACGTACAATGTCGTACCAACGATTAACCATTGCGGGGTATTCTGAAATCATAAACAGTGGCATGTAGTCGCATATGCAGAGCATTTTTGCATTCTTATGGAATTGTACATTATGATGTACTGTGTTATCTTCCTTTGTTTAAGAAGTTGACCCTTGCCTGTAGTTCTTTCAATCAATGATTGTAACCCAGATCTTGAAGACTGCAGAGTGTTCGAGGCTGCTGACAAGCATAGCTGAGGATAGTCCTATCTGACTATCTACCTTGTGTATTTGTTTGTAACTTACTAGAAGTCTAGTAAGTGATGTTGCATGTCGACCAGCTATAGGATGTTTGCGGTACTAATTACATTGTTGTAATAAGTGTATTTTAGTTTTCAAGACTTGAATTGTCATATGTGCAATGATTGGATAAACTTATGAGTATGGTTATTGTGGTTTTATTTTCGTGTCTCTATTTGTTCACCATCATGTTTCTAAAATCGCTGTAATACTCTGACTGCTGATTTAAAAGAAGTCAAACCATGCTTGTGAGTCAAACCATGCTTGTGTGCTTGTTCCTCAAGTGGAGTAACTCCACTTGTAATTGTTTGGATTGTTTCTTAATTGAAACAATGTGTGCTGCCTAACAAAATTGTTGTGTGGTTCTGACTAGGTTGTGAGACCTTATGAGAATCCAATACCTCAAAAGCGAGAGATTCTTTCTATTAGAACTGATAATTCAGATATGGATTAGAGGATTCAGATAGTTAAGCTGTAGCAGGGACAATAGTTTTTGTTTCTCAATAGACTACTACGGAAAATCAATGTGGACTGTTAGGACAGCAGGGGAAAGAGCAAGTTGCAGAGACAAAAGAATTGGTTGACTTTCGTCACCATGATTCTCTTAAGTCCTTCGGGAAATAAGACATCAGATTCAGAGATCGTCTGTAGGAGACGCTATTATTATTATTACTATTTAGTGTGATCTTTGGTATATTAGTGGTTCTAGATATAAACCACAATGTTTGATGTTTGAATTATTTTGATATAAACTAGATTAAAAATCAAAACTATTTCGTGATTTTTAGAGTGTGACATGTTTGCCACTTACATCTGTGTTTTTGCAGTAGTGTATTTTGTATTACCGTGAATATATTTTATTTATTGTGTGATTGTTTATTATTGTGGGGTCGGTTTATAATCCATAGGATTCTTGAGAAAGAGAAAAAGGATTTCAAGTTTTAACACTTAGTTTTTAGTGTATAAAAAAAAATTAAGAAGGTTTTGATTTAAAAGGATCTTAAAGAAAAGTGAGTTTGTTGAATTAAAATTTTAGATTAAATTAAAGTGTGGTTGATGATTTGAGACAGTGAGGACCTAATCTCAAAGGAACTTTAATGTTCATGAGAATGGTTGAGTCTTGAAGTAAAAGTTGGGTCTTTATTAAATTTTTATTTTGGATGCTGTTTTACAAAGAGTGTTGATTTGAGAAAAAAAAAAAGAGAATTTTTAATCTTTCGAAGTTTTAAGTGGTTTTTGAAATTTTTATGTGTGTAACCATGGCCAGATGTGTATTGTGTAGTAATGTTTGTGGTGATAGCATGTAGCCGAAGTCGTGTTTGTGTTCGTGATCGTGCTCATGATTGGGAATAAGCAGATATTGTGGCTCTGGAATAAAGCGTCAGCGGATCGTGAGGACTTCTTCGTCTACTAATCTACGTGTGTAATTCTGTGTGATATATATACTTAGTGCTGTTGATTTTGATTGTTAATTGTTGCATGTTGTAATGTGATTGTGATATTAATTATTTAGCGACAAATATTATAATACTACTTATATTAATATATATTGTGAACGCTTATGTGTTTCAAATTATTTTATGGATTTGAGTAATGTAATTTTTCGTATTTTCGTATCAGCTTAGCTTCGAGGACGAAACTATTTTAAGGGGGTGGCAGTGTAACACCCCAATTTTTAAGAAAAATTGTTTTAGCAAATAAAATCTTGAATATTTGAAGGTAAGTCAAAGAGATTGATCACCTCAATGATTTACTTAGAGTACGAGGAATTATTTTGACCTATTTTAAATAATTTATTTATTATAAATAATTATTATTTATGATGTCAATTCAAATTAATAGACAACGTAGACGTATGCTGCTTTTAAGGTGAATTCATCAATTAAATTTCATATAAGTTTTCTGGTTGCTTCAGTAACGCGTATTTTTGTTGACTAAGAAAGTGACTGAATTAAATCAAGATGAAATTAAATTTAAGAATTAATATTTTATATTAATTCATGGTTCAAAAATCGTTGAATAATTCTTATGAATATTCACCGTATTTTGAATTGTCGGGTAGTTTTTATCCGCATGAAAATTTAAAAACGAACTCCGATTTCGATGAAAATCGAAACGTAACTTGTCGTGATGATGTTTGAGTATTTTCAATTGTTTTATTGTTTATAGATAAATTATTATCACGCGGAAGATTAATTTCTAAGTAAATTAATTTTCGCGATTAATTGGCGAAAGAATTAATCGGTAACGCGATTTCTCGACGCCGTATTTTTAACACTCAAAACTCTAGAATTAGGAGGTAATCATGAGAAGAGAGATTAAATGATTAGACTTGGTGATCATATTAGAATCTTACTTTATAGTGTTTAGGTGTCACACGTTTGGTAGTTAATTAAGAAATACTTTTACTATGTTATTCTTAGACAAGTAAAAGCTTAGATTAAAATTTATTTTTCTCCCCTTTTACTCATGGAATCAGCGTGGCCCTCCCCTTTTTCACTCACTCTCATTTTCTTTTTCTTGGTCTCCAAGTTTGTGGGTGTAAGACGTCCTTCTTCCATTGGTCTTAAAAGAAATACCCACTTGGTCTTATCTTAGTCCCTTAATTAAGTAGAATAACATTCTTATTTTTTATCAGAAGCTTTCCCTTCTTTTCCTTGATCAGGCCGTGGCTTTCCCCTCCCACTCTCATTCATTCATTATTTTTTTCTCTCTCTTTGTCTCCAAGTTTTTTCTAGGTGTGGGTGGGTTTTGAAGAACAAAATACCTTTTCCTTGTCTCCAGCCGTGAGCACCCCGACATTTCAGCATCTAATTTTCTTCCTTTTCTTGCCAATCTTTTGTATTAGAGAAGCTTAGTATTGGAGAGTTTTTAATCAAGTTATTCCTTCTCCTCCTTTGCTCTAAAGCCGTGAGGTATACACCAAAAGACACCACCATTCTTCTTGATTTTTCATCTCCATTTTAGTGCTAGTTTCATGATCTAATGTGTAAGAGCATGAGCCAAAATCTTTCCTTCTCTTTTAGCCTCAAAACCGTGGCCAAGTTTTGAATTGAGGGTGAGGATTTCTATTGATTTTTGGGTCTATTTTTTTGTTTATTTCTTTATATATGTTTTGATCATGATCGTGAGCTAAAATGACAAAATTTTTCCCCTTATTTGTAAAGCCCTAGGCCGTGAGCCTTCTAGGGAAAAAGGGGTGTGATTGCTTCATGTGAATCTTAATCTTTAGTGGTGTATTTGTTGTCTAAGTTGTAATTTTTGTTGTTGTTGTTGTTGTTGTTAATGTTTTGATCAAATGAAAATTGAATGTTAATACTCCTTGAGCCTTGTTTTGGCCATGAATTAGAGGACGGTTTTGGAAAATTTTTACTTAAAGTTTGGTTTGATTTTTGGGGGTTTTGATAGTTGTTTTAGTGTAGCTGTAATTAAAGATTTTGTTGGAAGAAAAAATTAGAATTTTTCCCTAAAAACTAGTGTTGAAGCCGTGAGCTTCAAGGAGGGATAAGGAAGGAAAACTTTGTGTTTTAAGCTTTGATTTATGCATATGTAAGTTGTTGTTATGGTTTAGGAAATTTTGGAAAAAAATTAGATTTGAGTTGAAGTGTTTTAAAGTGTTGTTTAGTGAACTGAGACTATGAAACACCTAAATTAGAGAGATCTTTGTATTTCTTAAACAAGTTGGAGTCTTAAGCATTTTTAGTGTTAAATTCTTTGATTTTTGTGTTGGTTTTATGGATGTAAAAATTTTGGAAGAAAATATAACTTAGGGAGTTTTGATGTTTAAACCGAGGAGAATTTGTAGGTTTGGTGTTATTTAAGTTTTTACTTGATTTATTTGTTAGTGGTTGATAATTAGGTATTTTAGTAGTTTAATATTTGCTTTGGTTTTGAAGAAAAATGATTTTCTAGTATTTTTAAAAAAAATTAAAATGTTTTTGAGAAAGTTATAAAAATTTTGAGTAAGTTGTAAAGTGTTTAAAAATATTATTTTTAACTTTGCCTTAGTCTTTTCAGTGTGAGTTTTAGTAACAAGAATTTTTGGGTTTTGTACCCGAGGGGTTTGATTTCAAACCATGACCTAGGAGTTCCTTTTAAGTGGTTTAGAGATTTTCTAAGAGTTAGTGTTGTTGTATTAGGATTGTTGAGGTCGTGAGTATGTACGTACGAGAGTTTGTGACGTGTCTTTGATGTTAGCGTGGACGTGGAACTCCATTATGTAAGAGCCCTTCACATTATATGTGTTATGTTAGTGTAAGGGCTCTTCATATTCTATAAGTTTATGTTTTGTGTGCTTGTGTGTAAGGGCACTTCACATTCAGTAATTGTTATTGTTTGCTTATGTCTGATGATTATCAATATGCGAATGTAGTTTGTTTTGGATTGCTGAATCGTTGTGAATCTGAAATTCTTGTGATTCTGAAAATTGATTATATGATGTGGTCGCATGTATGCTTGAACTAAGTTGAGATATATGTTGCTGAGTTGGTGCTGGATAATTAAACGTTATTTAATTATGCCTTATTTGAAATATCATATGCATTGATTGTTGGAACCTAAACGATTGAGAAGTTTAGACCCTCATTAATTTTGATGATAACAAAGTATTTTCAAGAGAACAATTTATCTTCTAACATATCTTTGAGTGTACAAGTATCAAAGCTTCATATATATGTACAAAACACTCAAGTAAGAAGAAGAAAATTTACAAGAGAATTGAATACACTCCAGTTATGTCAGCGTTCGAACTCACCCCAGCATCTTGCTAACAGTAAGCATCCAGTAGTGTTACTCTTTGACACGTGGAATACTCTATTGCTGCGAGCGTCCATCCTCTGTTCTGAGCGAGCGTCTGATCTCTTTAATGAAGCATGTGATGATCATGTTTTTGCTCTTAACCTCAGAGTGTTCTGGAATGGAATTCGAATTTGATTTTATGCGCTCATTTTGATGTACGAGGAAGCAAAGGTGACACCTTTGGCAAAAGACAAAAATCGTACAACGCAATTGTGAAAAGCAGATAGTACGAAAACGGTAATATGTACTATTCTGATATTCTCTAGAAAGGAAGAAAATGACTACATTTCAAATTACCTCACTCAATGAAAAGGAGCTATGTTTTTACTACAAACAGTAATATCCCTGAAGACTCCTATAAATACCCCAAGGTATTCATTGAAGACAAGTTAGAAAAACTGTGAAGAAACTTCATTCTGAAAGCAATATTACTCAAGTGAGCAATCAGGTTTCGTGCCAAGTTTCTGGTCTACAGAGAACTGAACTCAGCGTCTTATACTTTCTTTTAGAAAGCTACTCCGTTTTGAGCTTAATCTTTTCATCCTCTCTGTGAGAGTTATTTTGATAGTATTCAAAAGTATATTCTCTTTTGTAAACTATTTTTGGCCTAGTAAAGGCTTTGTTCCTCAAAGGCTCGATCGTACTGAGTCGTTTTGAGAAGTTGAGAGTATTGTCAAGTTTGTGACAGTAGAATACTCTTGATGTAAATTGTAACCAGTTGATTATAGTGAAAAATCCTTCAGGATCGAAGGGACTAGACGTAGCTACCAGTTGGTGGTGAACTAGTATAAATCTCTGTGCCTCTTTCTTTACTGCTTTACATTTATTTTTACCTTGCTCAGTAAAACAAATTTTCATACACGGTTTATTTCCTGCATCCGGTTAGTCTCTCAGCGTCCGATAAACAAACAGTTTTGATAAATCTGTATTTTAGTGCTTTTAACGTTTAGTTTGCGAAAAGTTTTTGGACACAATTCAACCTCCCTTCTTGTGTTCACGTTCAGTTGGTACCAGAGCTCGGCCTCTAGGTTGAGCACTTAACAGTGTTAAGAGAAAAGATCCTATATTGTGAACATGTCTACTGAAGGTGGTCATATGAACCGTCCTCCTCTATTCGATGGAGAAAAATTTGATTACTGGAAAGATAAGATAAAAGCTTTCTTTGAGACACAACAACTTGAGTTGTGGGATATAGTTCAAAGTGGTTACATTCCTCCCACTAATCCTCGTGGTGTTGCTATAGCCAGAGAAGATTGGAATGATGAGCAGAAAAAGAGATATCAAACCAATCAAAAAGCTAGATTCATTCTTATCTGTGCTATGACAGAAAAAGAATATGATAAATGTGGCAAATTTGATACTGCCAAAGAAATCTGGGACTCACTTGTTTTATCTTACGAAGGCTCTGCCCAAGTAAGAGAAACCAAAGCTAGCATGTTGGTTCGCCAATACGAGTTGTTCAAAATGGAAGATGGTGAAAACATTGAAACTATGTTTGGAAGATTCCAAACACTTGTTCATGGGTTACAGGCCCTTGGAAAAAGTTACACTACACCTGACCATGTTAGAAAGATCTTAAGAAGCTTGACTAAGCAGTGGAGACCCAAGGTCACTGCTATTCAAGAAGCAAAAGATCTAAATGTCCTACGACTTGAAGATCTTATGAGTTCGTTGAAAGCTCATGAACTTGAGCTAAACGAAGAAGAACCTGTCAAAAAAGGCAAGTCTATTGCTTTGAAAGTCGCTCAACATAAAGCTAGTTCTTCCAAAGCCCTTCAGGCTGAAGAAGAAGAATCAGAAGATGAAGCTTCAGAAGGAGATGTTGATACATCAGAAGATGAGCTAGCGTTTGTATCCAGGAAGATACAAAGAATGTGGAAGAAGAGAAACTTCAGGAGGAAGTTTCAGAAGAAAGATACGAAGGACAAGAAGGAAAGCAAAGACAAAGACAAAGCTCAAGTCATTTGCTATGAATGTAAAAGCCTGGACATTTCAAGTCTGAATGTCCTAATCTTAAGGAGAAGCCCACAAGAAGTTCTTTCAAGAAAAAGAAGAAAAGCCTCATGGCTACATGGGAAGATCTAGACTTATCCTCATCTGAGGAAGATAATGAAGAAGAAGCAAATCTCGCTCTCATGGCAAACACTGATCTTGACTCAGAAGAAGAAGTTGAAGAGGTAATAGTATATGATTCCTACTCTGAACTTCAACTAGCATTCGATGATCTTCTTAAGGACTCTGCCACTCTCTCTGTTGAGTATAAGAATTTGAAAAAGAAATTTTCAAAATTATCACAAGACTTTCAAGCTTTAAACAAAGAAAAATCAGACTAATAAAGAGAACCGTGGAAAATCGAAAATCAGCATCTGATGGATAACCAGCGTCTGGCCGCTAACAAGCAACCAGAAGCTGAGAGCTCTCAAACTGAAAGCTCTAAAGTTACAGGCAACCTTAAATGTAAATCAAATGATTATGAATATGCATTTCAAAATTTCTTGCAGAGAGTGTAACTCCAAGCAAGCAAGCGTTAATGATTTGGGGTGTCAGTAAAACGATAACTCATGGTCTTGGTTATATATTAGATGAACCTCCTTTAGAAAATGATTCATGTTATACCCTAATTTTGTCCACCTACCTCCTGTAATTTATTTTTATTGTTGTTTTTACTTTATTCTTAACAACACATTTTGGGGTCATTTTGTTAAATCCTTTGGGCTAATTTCAGCCCAATTACAATAAAAAAAAGGAGGAACAAGTTGTTGGCCTTTTTGTTGCAAATCACAATCACAAGTATAAGTCCAATAATAATAACCATGTTCATTCCAATACAGTCCAAAGTACAAACCAAGCCCAAAAATCACAAAATCAAAAAAAAAAGAGGGGAAAGCAAAAGAAAAACCGAACAGAACAAAAAAAAGGAAAAAGCAAAAAAAAAAACAAAATAGCAAAAGCAATGCAGGAACGCTGGCATGCAACAACCAACAGCAACAGAGGTTGGGGCAGAAGCATTTTGAGAGTGGGTCCAATATGCTTTCTTCTTGTTCCTTTGTTTCTTTCCATTTCTTCTCCAACCAAGCAGCTTTGCAGGCACCACCCAGAACCACCAGCTCTCCTCTGCATCACCAACCATACCTGCAGCAAACAGCCAATACAAGGGTCAGCAACCATTGTCCTATTGGAGCCCATTTGCACTATAAATGCAACAACAGAACAGCAAAGAGGGGGGAGAATTCTGGGCATTTTTACCACCAATCAAAGAATTAGAGGCTCCACACTGAAGCCCTAATTCACCAAGTCAGAGAAAAAAAAACAAAGAGGAGAAGAAACAGAAGCAAAAAACGCAAAAAGAAAAAAGAGAGAAGAAACAGAAGCAAAAAAACAAGCAGCAGCAAAAGCAAACGCAGAAGAAGCAAAAAAAGGGAAGGAAAGAAGAAGGTTTGCCTCCCTCACCCTCTCCCACGATCTCCCTCTCTCTCCTCTCTCTCTGTCCCGTTCTGACCACCGTGGAGGGTGGCTGGCCGCCGCGTACGAGCTTCACCGGAGCTGCACAGCTCCTCCCTCCTCCTTCCTCCCTCTCCCACGACCTCTCTCGCTCCCTCTCTCCTTCTCACGGCCATCCCCTTTTCTTTCCTCTCCCACGATCTCCCTCCCTCTCCCTCGATCTCTCTCACTTCCTCCTCCCCTCTCTTTCTCAATCGCGGCCGCGCGCGGCCAAGGGCTGGCGCGCGGCGCCCGCCTCACCCTTTCCCCTTCTCCCTCTCGCCACCCTTCTTCTCCCTCTCTCCCTCTCTCTCTCTCTCAATTCCCTTTCTCTTCCTGCGGCGCTGCTACTTTTCTTTTTTTTTTGATTGTGTTTATGTGTGTGTGTGTGTTTCAGTAGCTTAGGTTTAGTGTGTGTCCCCATTCTTTTTTAATCCCCAATCCTCTCCCTTTCTTTTTAATTCATGCGCTTTGCTTCTATTACTTTCTATTTTTTTTCTTCTCTTTTGTTATTTTAAGTGGGCATGACCCATTCTTTCACTTTTTTATTTTTTTCTTTTCTTTTTTTTTAGTGGGCTCAGCCCATTCCCTTTTTTACTCTTTGGGCTTTAGCCCACTTAACTCCTCTCCTTTTTTATTTGCCAAACCCTTATTTTTTCTATCATTTATTTAATAAACGTGAACACTTTTTTTTTACTAGTCAAACTAATACAATTTCATTCAATTAAATTTCACATACAAGTTTTGAAACCCTGTTTTTTTTTTAAAATCACTTGATAAAAATCATGAAAATTAATTTACTAGTAATGATCACTCGAGATTGCTTCTCGTTTAGTCATTACAAATATCTTAATTTTCTAAATAAAAATGGGTTATTAGTGAGGATCACTCTTGATTGCTTCTTGTTTGGTCCCCATGAAAACCTATCTTCTTTATAAAAATAAAATTAATCTTTTATTTTACTAGTAATAATCACTCGAGATTGCTTCCCGTTTGATCATTACGAACATCGTTAATTTTATAAACAAAATAGGTTGTTAGTGAGGACCACTCTTGATTGCTTCTTGTTTGGTCCCTATAAAACCTACCTTTTTATAAAAGATATACAATTAAAATCAACTAACGCACAACCATTTTCTACCCAAGAACTACGTAGCCTTTGATTTCTCCACTGCACCCGGAGATACGTAGGAGCAGGAACCCACTCCTGTCAAGCGCAAAAATAAACGACTTTTATTAAGTCCTTTTTTTTATCTTGGTTAATTTTTTTTTTAAATAAAAGGGAAATAAATATTTTTTTTTAGAAGTTAATAAATTTTGCACAATTAATTAGAGGTAACCTTTTTCGAAAGGATGTTGTAGGGTGCTAATACCTTCCCTACACATAATCAACTTCCGAACCCAAATCTGGTCTCAAGGACCATTTTTTTTCAAAAAAAGGTTTTTTCCAATATTTTCCCTATGAAATAAATTATTGGTGGCGGCTCCATTAAACTCGAATAAATCCCTCCGGATTTTTCGGTCGCTACAGCTGGCGACTCCACTGGGAACTTTTAGAGAGTCAAGCCTAACATAATTAATTGTGCCAAATAATTAACTTCATTTTTTCTTTGTTATTCTTTTTTTAATTCCCCTTCTTTTTATTTTTATTTTTTTTATTATTATTTTTCCTTTGTAAATATTTATTTATTATTTATTTGTTTAATTTTAATTTGTTGTGAATATTGTGTATATGTTAAACATTAGGATAGACGACTATATTTGTATGCTTTGTTTGTTTTGCAGCTTGGGTAGTGTTAGGGTGTTGCCCCTCTCACACACCGCACCTACACGTTCGCACACACATGTGAGTAATGCCCTATACCCGGGTCAGAGCAAAGCTTAAGTTGAGTGGAGGTTCGGTGATAGTCAATTGGAATTTGCTTTCCTTCTGGCTATTATGAACTTCATCTAGAGTGTGCTCCTCTGAGTATTCCGCACCTGGATAGTTATCTATCGTTGTGGTTAATATTCAGGAGGAGACTTTAGCTCTAGAGGCCTTTGGTGAGAATGTGATTAGAGCCACCATGAGATCTATCACTCAATACAAGACTATAGACCCCTTAGGCTAGAAAAATCTCTAATTTTAGGTTTAACCCATTTAAGACACAAGGGGCGTCATATCATTTTTGTTCTTCCACCAAAAATCTGTTATATCACGTCCATGCATAAAAAAGTGTTGACAAGTGACTCCAAACACAAGAGGGGGGTGAATTGTGTGTGAACTGTGCTTTCAAAAACTTTTGGAGAAATAAGTGCTAATTATGAGTTGCGGAAATATTAATGTGAAATAGATAAATCACTTGAAGAATAAATTGCAAACGAGTTAAAAATAAAGTAAATAGTAAGATATAAATAACAATAAAATAAAGTACAGAAATTTAATTGACTGAAAAGTAGAGAGATAAGAAGTAAAAAAGCACACAACAAATTATCCAGGTCCGGCCACCGAACACCCCCTGTGGCCTACGTCCCCGTCCCCCAAAGCAAACCACTATGGGATTTTCTATAAGACACTAGCTTTTCACTCAGGTTCAGCTAGCATCCTTTACAACTCTAACCCAGAGCAATACGTTCAAGAGATATCACCTCTCTATGAACACCTTGGGATTCCTACCAAAAATAAATGATTTTCACAAATAAAATGAGAGAAAAAGATACACCTGATAGTGCGGATATAACAAATCAAGCTCAAATAATACAACTCAAATTATGTAGAATAAAAGGCTCTCAGAAAATTGTGCTCAAATAAGTGTGAGTGATGAAAAATATTTGACAGAGTTTTTGGCACAAAAATTAAGCACTGCGTTGTTGTATTAAAACAAAGCTCACGAGTTGTGTTTATATAGGCAATGGAGGAGCGTCGAAATGACCGTTGCAGGATTTGTCCGTTGCAGCATTTGCCCGTTGCGTTTTGATTTGTCCGTTGGAATTTGTCCGTTGCGTATTGAAAACACGGAGACGGCTCGGCATACGACCTCTGAAGACAGCTCGGCAGACGACCTCGCCACACAGCTCGACAGACGACCTCGACACAGCTCGGCATACGACCTCTGAACAGCTCGGTTCTCATAGCTCGGCACGCGACCTCATCAGCACGACACGCGACCTCGGTACGCGACCTCATCAGCTCGACACGGATCATCAGCTCGGCACGCGACAAGAGCTCATCACGCGACCTCGGTACGCGACCTCATAAGCTTGACACGCGACCTCCTCCTCAGTTCGACATACGACTTCCTCAGAGCTCAACATCCGACTTCCTCCTCAGCTCGACATCCGATTTACTCAGAGCTCGACACGCGACTTCCTCAGCTCGACATCCGACACGAGATATGCATGTCAAAATATTTTGTGCGTGTGTGATTTAATTTTAATTGAGAGCTTTTTATTACTACTTACAAATTGTCTTAATAAAGATAAATAAATACCCTGAACCCAAAGACTTGAGAAACAATCATTCTTGATACTGGCGTCTTGGTATTCTTTTTCCACTTTTGCACGGTTGACTATTTACAAAGCTCCTTTGTCAATCATCAAAACCATCCCTGTCAAGGCATGTATTCACAGACTCTCTTTGATGATGACAAACATCTCATGGAGGGAATTTAGTAAAATATAATCATGATATGGCAATGAGATATAAGCATGGTTTTTCAATAAAAGATATCAGAGTTTAAGCACAATATTTAGAAAAACTCCCCCTCACAATATGCATTGTTTTTCAATAAAAGATATCAGAGTTTAAGCACAATATTTAGAAAAACTCCCCCTCACAATATGCATAATATAATTTACTCCGCCTGAATCATAAAACTCTCCCCCTTTTGGCAACATCAAAAAGCGGGAAAGACAAATAAAGCAAGGCATATATTCAGGATTAAACAAGCATATTTTGATAGTTACGTGATACCAAGCTTGGTGTGTGACAGATGAGCTGGTTGGACATGATTCGCTAGTTGCATAAGACAAATGCGTCACCCACTCATTATTCCGTACTTAAAGAAAATGGAAGGGGAAAAGACCTGCATAAACTCGTTAGCACACTCAAACGCCCAAGTTAGAATTTATTCAAAAAGAAAATGCAATCACAGTAAATACTCAATGCATGATTGGTCTAAAATTCCCTAATTCAGTTCTAATAAAAAAGAAAGTTTCCTTAGGCAAAGGTTTAGTAAAAATATCTGCAAGTTGTTTAGATGTTTCCACAAACTCAATCACACAATCTCCTTTTTGAACATGATCTCTAATAAAATGGTGCCTAATTTCTATGTGTTTGGTCCGGGAGTGATAAACCGGGTTTTTCGTGAGGTTTATGGCACTAGTATTGTCGCACTTAATTGGAACAGTTTTCAGATTAATCCTATAATCATTCAACTGTTGTTTCATCCAAATAATTTGTGCACAACAACTGCCTGTTGCAACGTATTCCGCTTCAGCAGTGGACAAAGCCACACTGGCTTGTTTCTTACTATGCCATGAGACCAAGGCATTCCCAAGTAAGTGACATGTCCCACTAGTGCTTTTTCGGTCCAATTTACAACCCGCAAAATCAGAATCCGAAAGTACCCAATAAGTGTGCACAAGACTTTGGGGTACCATAATCCCATGGTTTGTGTGCAGTGAGATATCTCATGATGCGTTTTACCGCTAAGAGATGTGATTCCTTAGGATTTGCTTGAAAACGTGCACATACAAACACTAGACATAATATCCGGGCGACTAGCGGTGAGATAGAGAAGAGATCCTATCATACCTCTATACTTACTACTTCGACCGACTTACCACCTTCATCTTTGTCAAGATAGCATGATGTGCCTCATGGGAGTTGAGATTTCTTATGCGTTGCTCATTCCAAAATCTTTAAGCAACTCCTTGCAATATTTGGATTGATTTATAAAATTCCTTCTTTGTTTGTTTGATTTGAAGACCATGAAGTAGTTGAGCTCTCCCATCATGGACATTTCAAACTCACTTTGCATGATTTTGGGAAAAAATCTTCACACACCGACTCATTAGTAGAACCAAAGATGATTTCGTCATCATAAATTTGAATAAGTATAATGTCATGATTTTTGTGTTTAATGAAAAGAGTGGTATCAACTTTTCCTCTTTCAAAACCTTTTCAAGTAAATATTTGCTCAACCTTCTGTACCAAGCTCTCTGAGCTTGTTTTAAACCATATAAAGCCTTTTTCAATTTGAAAACATGATTTGGAAATTCAAAATTTTCAAAACCGGGGTTGATCAACATATACTTCTTCTTGAATAAAACCATTTAGAAATGCACTCTTAACATCCATTTGAAAAAGTTTAAAATCCATGATGCATGCAATATTTACGAGAAGCATGCGAATAGCTTAATCTAGCTACGGGGGCATAGGTTTCACCGAAATCTATGTCTCTTGTTGATTATAGCCTTTTGCAACAAGTCTAGCTTTATTTCTAACAATTATACCATTTTCATCAAGCTTATTGCGAAAGACCCATTTGGTCCCAATGACTATATGATCTTTTAGGTTTAGGAACTAGTTCCCAAACATTGTTTCTTTCAAATTGATTTAATTCCTCTTGCATAGCAAGGGTCCAATGTTCATCAATAATGGCTTCATTGATGTCCTTTGGTTTAACTTGAGAAACAAAAGCCATGAAAAGACATGCATGATTAAGAGAGTTTCGGAGTTATTACTCCTTTAGAGATATCGCCAATTATATTGTCAAGTGGATGATGTTTTGAGACTCTCCATTCTTTTGGTAAATTTGAATGAGGGGATTCCTTAGAAGATCGTGGCAAAGGATTTTCATCTTCATCTTTGGACTGCTTGAATCTTCTAAGTGACTATTTCCCAATATTTCAAGATCATCAACACTATCTTCTACCAAAGATTTTGGGTTAGACTCATCAAAGGTAACATGCACAGATTCTTCAATAGTCAAAGTTCTCTTTATTATAAATTCGAAAGCTTACTAGAAATAGAATATCCAAGAAATATACCTTCATCCGCTTTGGCATCAAATTTTCCAAGGTTATTCTTACCATTGTTTAGACAAAACACTTGCATCCAAACGTGAAGGTGGGAAATGTTGGCTTCCTTCCTTTGTAGAGTTCATACGGTGTTTGCTTAAGGACCGCCTTATAAGAACTCGATTCATCACATAGCAAGCGTGCTCACGCCGTCTGCCCAAAAGTACTTAGGAAGGTTAGTCTCATTGAGCATCGTCTCGCTAGCTCTTCAAGAGACCGATTTTTCCTTTCAACCACTCCATTTTGTTGCGGTGTCCTTGGAGCAAAAGTTGTGATCAATGCCATTTTCTCAGTGCAAAATGCTTCAAATGCTTCATTCTCAAATTCCCCACCATGATCACTTGAATGGAAGCAATGTTAAGTCCCTTCTCATTTTGTATAACCTTCTGCAAGTTTTCGAAAAGCATTAAAAGCATCATTTTTGTGAGAAATAAATAAAGTCCATGTATAATGAGAATAGTCGTCCACAATAACAAGAGCATAGTAATTGCCACCAAAGCTTTTAGTTCTAGAAGGGCCAAATAAATCCATATGTAAAAGTTGTAAAGGCCGGTTTGTAGAAACAATATTTTTAGATTTGAAAGATGCCTTTACTTGTTTTCCTTTTGACATGCATCACAAAGTTTATCTTTTTCAAAATGAAGCTTTGTAAGCCAATTACTAAGTCCTTTCAACTAACTTATTAAGATGATCCATGTGAATACGAGCCATTCTCCATGCCATAGCCAAGATTCATCCTCTTTTACTAATAAGACAACATGCATCATTTGAAGGTATTTTATCTAAATCACATATAGATATTTCCAATTCTAGGTCCAATTACAATAACATTTTCATTTATAGAATCCATGACCATGCATTTTGAAGAATCGAAACCACTTTGTTTCCTTTATCACAAAGTTGACTAATGCTTAGCAAAATATGCTTCAAACCATCCACATACAAAACATTTTCAATAGTGGGATTAGACTCTTACCAATAGAACCAATCCCAAGAATTTTACCTTGTTGTTGTCACCATACCATACATAACCACTATTCTTAGGTACCAATGTGGAGAACTTGCTTTTGTCTCCTGGTCATGTGCTTTGAACAACGCTATCAAGATACCAATTTAAGTCCTCGCTTTCAAGCACACCTACAACAACAAATCATATTTTAACCTTTGGTACCAAACCATCTTGGGTCCATAATGAGTTAGTCTTGGGCAAGGTGCCCTGAATCCACATCTTTTTGCCAACTACATTTTTATTCTTTCTAATATTGCAAATAGAGGCAAGTGACCATTTCTACCACAAAGGAAAGCATTTAATGAAAGGACTACTTGAGGGGTTTGTTGTGATTGAAGAGTTTAAAAGATTTTTTCATGAATTTTTGGATGATAACTCTAAACCAAATTTTTCCAAAAGTACCTTTTTGGTTTCCTAACATAATGTTTAGATTATCTCTTCCCATCGTGAAATTTTGCAAGAGTGTTATTTAAATCCTTAACCTTATTTTTCAAAACACTACACTCATTGCATTTTAAAACTTCATCCTTTTTATTTTCACAAGATATGGGAGGAGAAGTTTCAATTACAAAGAATTTTTTCTTTAAGAATCACTATCTCTTTGTTTAAAATTTCAATTTTTGATTCAAGAGAAGAGATGGTTTTCTTTAGAAGAAAGAACAATTTTTCCAAGTTTAATCGCTTCATTATTGAATTCTTCACAAGCAAAGCAGTAATTCATCATAAGTTAAAGAAGAGTCGAGGATCATAAAAATTTACCTCATCTTCATCATGATTTGCCATTAGACTAAGGTGAGCTCTTCATTTTTTGATTCATCGGAAGAATCCATATCATTATCATCCTGTGCAATGTAAGCTCTTCTTCCCTTCAATCCTTTGGTGGTTTCTTTCAAATTTCTCATTCCTCGCTTGGTTTTGAGGACAATCGGGTTTTATGTGACCTTCTTTCCACTTGTAGGGATTAAAAGAAGTTGTTTCATCACTTTTCTTTTTGAGAGCTGGAACTTACCTTTGTTTCGAGTCTCATGAACCTTTTTGAATTTATGTAACCATTAGACTCATGTTTTCCTCATTATTTTCATCTTCAAGGAAATCACATTCGCTACGTCACGCTTCCTAATGCTTGCTTTGAGGGCGAGCCCTTTCTTTTTCTTATCGCCTTCTTCGCTTCCATGAGGCGATTTAGTTCAATTTCATGTTCCCGCACTTTCCAAACAAAGTAGCCAAGGTCATAGAAGATAAGTCTCTAGATTCAGCTATAGCAGTTGACCTTGGGTTGCCAATTCCTGTTTAGACATCTAAGAACTTTGTTAATCAAATCTTCATTATCAAGACTTTCCCAAGAGCTCGAGATGGTTTATTATATGGATGAACCTTTTTGCATATCTTGTATGTTTTCACTTGGTTTCATCCTAAATAACTCATACTCATGGGTTAATGTGTTCATTCGAGCCCTCTTGACCTCTGTAGTACCTTCATGGGTCAATGTAAGGGTGTCCCACATTTCTTCTTAGCATCTTGCAATTTGAGACCCTATAGAACTCATCGTGAGCTTAAAGCAAGTATGATGATGTTCTTAGCCTTCAAATTGTATTGACCTTTTTCTTATCATCTTCGGTCCAAAGTGATCTTGGTTTGTTTACCATCGCATCATTAATTGATTGAGTGGGGACAATGGACCATTTTCCACAAAGATCCCAAATATCAAGATCAACACCCTCAAGAAAGATTTGCATTCTATCCTTCCAATAACCATACCTCACCATTGAAAAATGGGGGTCTGCTCATGGAAGTTCCTAATTGCTCAAGTCATTCTCTTGAGACTGCTGTTAAGTCCTTTATACAAGAGTCTAGCTCGATGCTACTTGTTGACAAGTGACTCCAAACACAAGAGGGGGTGAATTGTGTGTGAACTGTGGCTTTCAAAAAAACTGGAGAAATAAGTGCTAATTATGAGTTGCATGAAATATTAATGTGAAATAGATAAATCACTTGAAGAATAAATTGCAAACGAGTTAAAAATAAAGTAAATAGTAAGATATAAATAATAATAAAATAAAAATGCAGAAATTTAATCAATCAAAGTAGAGAGATAAGGAGTAAAAAGCACACAGCCAAATTATCCGTGTTCGCCACCTAACACCCCGTGGCCTACGCCCACCCCCAAAGCAAACCACTATGGGATTTTCACTAAGACACTAGCTTTTAAATCAGGTTCAGAAACCTTTACAACTCTAAACCAGAGCAATACGCTCAAGAGATATCACCTTTCTATGAACACCTTGGGATTCCTACCAAAAATAAATGATTTTCACAAATAAAATGAGACGAAAAAGATACACTCAATAGTGCAGATATAACAAATTGAAGCTCAAATAATACAACTCAAATTATGTAGAATAAAAGGCTCTCGTAAAATTTGTGCTCAAATAAGTGTGAGTGATGAAAAATATTTGATGAGCTTTTTGGCACAAAAATTAAGCATACGCGTTGTTGTATTAAAACAAAGCTCACGAGTTGTGTTTATATAGGCAATGGAGGAGCGCTCTAAATGACCGCAGTGATTTGTCCGCTAAGATTTGGGTTCGCGTTTTGATTTGTCCGTTGGAATTTGTCAGTTGCGTATTGAAAACACGGAGGCGCTCGACATACGACCTTCAAGACACTCGGTGACGACCCGCCACACGCGGCCGACAGCGATCTCGACACGCGACACGACCTCTGAACGAGCTCGAATGTTTCTCAGCTCGGCACGCCGACCTCATCAAAGACGACCACGCCGACTCCTGGGTACCCACCTCATCACCGACACGGATCATCAGCCAAGACGCCGACAAGAGCTCATCACGCAACCCTGCAGACGCGACCTCATAAGCTGACACGCGCGACCTCCTCCCCTCGACATACGACTTCCTCGTGAGCTCAACATCCGACTTCCTCCTCACCGACATCCGATTTACGTCGGAGCTCGACACGCCGACTTCCTCACCGACATCCGACACGAGATATGCATGTCAAAATATTTTGTGCGTGTGTGATTTAATTTTAATTGAGAGCTTTTTATTACTACTTACAAATTGTCTTAATAAAGATAAATAAATACCCAGAACCCAAAGACTTGAGAAACAATCATTCTTGATACGCGTCTTGGTATTCTTTTCCACTTTTTGCACGGTTGACTATTTGCAAAGCTCCCTTTTGTCAATCATCAAAACCATCCTGTCAAGGCATGTATTCACAAAAAGGGTCTACTAAATCACATATTTCTGTGCATGCTACATGAATAGTCATCATCATCACTCAACATTATATCTTCATGCATTCATACTTCCAAAAAAAACATGTTGAATTTAAAAAAAAAATGTCATTCATTCTCATTTCATTTTAGGTGCCAGGGAAGCATAGGAACTCAAAGTTTGGCTGCATGTATTTTGTGAGATAATATGGGATCAAGCGGCGAAACTGTCCCCTTAAAGAAGCACATACATCTGAGGATAAAAAAGCCTGAAATAGAAAGCCTGAAGAAGTGCGCTAATTTAATGACGACGAGCATTCAGCGTATAACCTTCATTGGAAAGTATGGGAATATTCTCAAGTTGCTAGAGGTGGATGTGCAAGTAAATGCCATTTCTGCACTTATCCAATTCTATGATTCTCCCATGAGGTGCTTCACTTTCAAGAATTTCCAAATGGCTCCCACACTGGAAGAATTTGCTCGGATTTTAGGATACTCGACTGAAAACATGAAACCCTACCAACGCACCCGAGATTTTGATCTCCTGCAAGAGGTTGCTATAATTCTGAAAGACAAGGAGGATGAATTAAAGAAAAGAAAGTTAAACCGAAATGGTGTCGAAGGGTTTCCGCTAGAGTATTTTGAAGAAAAGATGAGGCATTTGGCTAATGTTCAAGATTGGGCGTCTTTCATGGAAGTGTTGGCTCTTACAATTTTTGGAATTATGTTATTTCCACGCATTGATGGCTATATAGACTTGGCCTCGATTGATGTGTTCCTAGCCTTTAAAAAAGGGAAAGAGAGCCCAGTGTCAGCCATTCATGTAGATACTTATTGTGCCCTCACTCATTGTCATGAAAAAAAAGGGAATAAACTATCATGCTGCTTATCCACTCTCTATGTGTGGCTTGTCACCCACGTATTCGAAAATAGGAAAATATCATGTCCCTTTGCAGACTTCAACACGTGTGATGTAGGGGTCAGAGATGGAGATCGGTGGGCTGTAACTCTGGCAGATCTTGATGAAAAGACGGTCCGATGGTACCCAGGGTGGTTGGATATACATGAAATGATCTATCAGTGCGGGAATTTCCCTAATGTTCCACTTATAGGAACAAGAGGATGTATTAACTATAATCCTTCTCTGCTGCTAAGACAACTTGGTTATCCTATGATGAATCCACTGTCAGATCAGATGACGACCCCCTTTGTGGTATATGAGTTCGATCAAGGAAATGGCGGAATGCTTAGAAAGGTCCGACATGCTTGGGACCAAGTCACTCGAAAAGGGAAAGTTCTCGGAAAAAGAAGCATTGGTGCTACGGATAGTTACCACCAATGGATCGAAAGTAGGGTTCGAGAAATCAAATTGCCGTTCCATGGTACACCCCCACCGGAACCAGAAGCACCGGAATCTATCCCTATTACGAGTAAAGAGATGGAAGAGCTTAAAGTGGCATTGTCAAAATCTAATGAAGAAAAGGAAGAATTACAAGCAAGGTTAGAAAAGGCACTTCAAGAGAACAAGTACTTACAGTCGGAAAATATCCTAAAAGGGAAGTTCATTGAGAGAAGCAACAAAAGGGCAAAAGTAGAGGAAAAGAATAAGCATGATGTGCAACTTTGTCTGAGAGGGGCAAATGAAGAGTTAGAGCTGCGTAATCAAGAGAGGGATAAGGCTATAGAAAACGCCTATATATGGAAGGGATTGTGGAAAAAATCCTCGGTTACCGAAAAGAATTTGCAAGAGGAGCTTGAAGGTTTAAAGCAACATCTTGAGAAGGTAGTAGCTGGGTATGAGAACCGAGCCCAAAAGGAGAAGCAATACAAGGAAGAAATAGAAGAGATGCTTGTGAAATATCAAGATGCGCTGAAAAAAGAACAAGAGGATGCAAATGAGTTGCGGAACTATATTGAATATCAAGAGAAGATCTATGATGACCTAAAAAATGAAAGCACGTATTGGGAGAATCGTTTTACAAAACTGGTCGGTCAGATAGAAAATCAAGCGCTCTTTACTGAACTGAGGAATGAAGGCATGCATTGGAGGGACTGTTTTTCAAAGTTGGCAAGTTTGGCCAATCAAGCAATCATAGATATCCCAAGGCGTCTAGAGGAGGCTGATGCGACGATGCACCCACTAAATACTCCAGTCAATGTTTACAAGTTTATTAAATTTTGTAAAAGTTTGATAGAAGAATTAAGAGAAAAGGCTGGTTGTCCTATTAAGAAGAAAAAAAGGACAGCTAATTGATGAGATTTTAGTTTGAATGAATTGTACTATTTGTCGTTCTCATCAATAAAGGATTTGTCACTTTGCTTATTGATCCCATTTTATTCTCCAAATTACTTAATAAAGATAAACGGATAATTACAACAAAGCAATGAGGCCTATGGTTCCCTGGTACAAAATGAATAGACTCATACATCCACATCCATTCATTCATCTTTTTTTTCTTACATACTCATATCATTTTTTAATCACTCAGAAAATAATCAAACAAACTGGTTCCTCGACACCCTTATCGAACTCGCTCTCAATCAAGGATCATGGATGACCAAGAGATGAAAGAGGACGTCAACCAGCTGAAGGAACAGATGAGCAAAGTTTTGGAGCTTCTGCAGTCCCTAAACAAAGACAAGGCTGCAGATGGGGTATCTCCAGCAGTGAATGATGAAAGTCAAGCTACACCTTCCCACCCACCTGGCTTCGGTCCTATGCAGTTGCAATATGGTCTCAATACTCAAGGGATGATGGCACCTTTTGCAATTTACCCGCAGGGTCCTACACACTCACCAGTTAGCAACCCTCAGAATCAAGTACCACAGTTCCCACTTTACGGACTCCCGCCTGGTTACACGCCACCTATAGCCAATGATGATACTACAAACCATAACCCTCAAGGCCCACATGCACAACAGTTCCTACTATTTGGTCTCCCGCCTGGTTACACACCGCCAGGTGCTAACAATAACTCTGCAGAAACTGATTCCCAAGCACTTGTTGTGCAAGAGGTAGCTCAAGGATCCGGCTCAGGTACTGAAACCGTACCAGTTCAAAGCTCAACTCTTGGCTTCATGGCATACACCTTTCCACCTGGTTATGCACCATCCCATGTCGGGAATACTCAAGGAGTCAGTACGTCCGTAGTGGCCCCCGTAGTGAATCCCTGACCACTTGGTTACCCCAATTATATTCAAGGAAATCCGCTGAATCCCCAGACTAACCGCATTGCCTGGTCTCCGGCTATGGGGGGACCCAATCTGAGCGTTCCAGTTGGGAACCAGTGGTCTGATACGAAGTTGCAAATCCTCGAAGATAGACTAAGAGCTGTAGAAGGAGTGAGTTATCTCGATTCAAGTATCGCTTCAGATCTTTGTCTCGTACCGGATGTGGTTGTACCGCCGAAGTTCAAGGTGCCAGACTTTGACAAGTATAAAGGGACAACTTGCCCAAAAAGCCACTTGACCATGTACTGTAGGAAGATGGCGTCCTATGCACATGATGACAAACTTCTGATTCACTTCTTCCAGGATAGTTTAACAGGGGCAGCGTCGAGTTGGTATACACACCTTGAGCGATCTCATATTCGCTGTTGGAAAGATTTGGCGGATGCCTTTTTGAAGCAGTATAAGTATAACATTGATATGGCTCCTGATAGAATGCAGTTGCAAAACATGGCAAAAAGAGACAATGAGACCTTCAAGGAATATGCCCAACGATGGAGAGGACTGGCAGCCCAAGTGGAACCGCCTCTGATTGAAAAAGAAATGGTGGCCATGTTCATGGATACTCTTCAATCACCCTTCTATGACAAAATGATCGGAAGTGTATCATCAAACTTTTCAGATATGGTCATCGTAGGGGAAAGAGTTGAAGGAGGAATGAGGAATGGAAAGATTGCCCAAAGTTTTGCTGGAACTAGTAATATCAAGAGACCCCCAACAAACTTCGTAAAGAAGAAAGAAGGGGAAACCAATGCTGTGATGACGAGCCTGGGAGGACAAACACAAGGAAGACCACCCCAATTCTTTACCAATTTCCCACATCCTTTTCCATACCCCTACTTCCCACCTCCATACATTGCCGCCGCCTCTCATAATCCTACCCCCCGGCCAAACCAACCAACGATGCCCTTTCGACCACCTTCCCCCATCCAAACACAAGCACAGCCAGTTGCTCCCACCCAACCAAACCAAAACCAGAAACAACCAAATGACCAAGAAAAGAAAGCAGTCCAATTTGATCCTATTCCCATGACCTATACGGATTTGTTCCAGCACCTCATCAGTAACTCCTTGGTCTCTCCACGCTCAATGAAACCACTCCAACCTCCCTTCCCAAGAGGGTATGACCCAAATGCCAAGTGTGAGTTTCATGCAGGGGCAGTAGGTCACACAACTGAAAATTGCAAAGCTTTGAAGTATGTGGTTCAAGATCTGATCAATGCCAAATGGTTGAGTTTTAAGGAGGATGGCCCTAATGTGGGTAATAATCCCCTTCCAGGTCATGGAGGTTCAGCAGTCAACGCCATTATTGAAGAATTTAGGAATCAGCCCCTGATAATGAAAGTGGAGGATATTCGTACTCCCTTAAAGGTCATTTATGCCAAACTCTGCAAGTTCGGTATAATTGGGATGAAATACAATGAGAGGGACTTGTGTAGCTTGCATCCTGATGACAATCATTGCAAAGAGGAATGCGAGGAATTCAGGCAAATTCTCCAAGAATTGTTAGACAGACACTTGATACAGGTAGGTTGTGTGAAAAAAGATGAAAACATATCAACCCTTCAGTCAAGTGAAGATAAAAACACGACCTTCCCAAAACCATTGGAGATTTGTTACAACAAGCCAGTCCGAGGTGTGCCTAAACCGATAACTATTCATGTACCAACTCCTTTCCCTTTCAAGAACATTAATGCAGTGCCATGGGATTACAATATGAAGGTCTTTGTGGACAATTTAGGGGATGACCAGTTAAAAGCGGCATCTGGATCCGCAATCCCTGCTATCACTAACATCTCTGAATCGGTGGGATGACCCGAAGTGGACGAATTTATACCCCTATCGGACCCATGGACAAAGCTCGCAAGGGAAAAGATAAAGAAGAAGAATCCATTGATAAAGATATGGGTAATAAGGCAAAGAAAGAAGAAGGAAACAAGAAAGTAGTGTCTCAAGAAGAGTTTTGTGAATTCCTGAAATTTATGAAGCAGAGTGAATACAAGGTGGTGGATCAGTTGAATCATACTCCTGCAAAAATATCTGTGTTATCACTTCTTCTTGGTCTCGCGCCATAGGGAATCATTGATGAAAATGCTAAATGAAGCTCATGTCACCCATGACATCACGGTGAACCAATTCGATGGGATTGTGAGTAATATTGTTGCTAGTAATTACCTTACCTTCATTGATGAAGAAATTCCAGTTGAAGGAATGGGGCATAACAAAGCCTTGCACATCTCTGTGAAGTGTGGAGACTATATCCTTGCTAGGGTACTCGTCGATAATGGGTCATCTCTAAATGTTATGCCAAAATCTACCTTGGCAAAATTGTCTGTTGACGGATCATATATGAAGCCCAATACCATGGTGGTAAGAGCCTTCGATGGGTCTAGAAGAGAAGTTATTGGAGAAATTGAGCTACCTATACAAGTCAGCCCTCGCACATTCGAGGTAGTCTTTCAGGTGATGGAAATCGTACCAGCATACAGCTACCTCCTTGGAAGACCATGGATCCATTCAGCTGTAGTTGTGCCTTCAACCTTACACCAAAAGCTGAAATTTTCAATGGATAATAAGTTGGTGACTGTCTCTGGTGAAGAAGAGATGCTAGTAAGCAAGCCATCCTCCACGCGCTATATCGAGGCTACAAAAGAAGCTCTTGAGACGTCTTTTCAAACGTTGGAGATTGCGAATGCCACCTTCGTGGGAGAAGGAGTCCTAATGAAGAAACCAAAGCTGTCTGAAACCTCCATGATGATCGCTAAAGTTATGATGAAAGGAGGGTATCAGGCCGGATGTGGATTGGGAAGATATAAACAAGGGATCATGATGCTGGTAGAGCTTCCAGATAACAGAAACAGATATGGGTTGGGATACGAACCTAACAGGTTTGACAAAAAAAGAATTGCCAAAGAAAGAAAAGAAAAGAGGATAGCTAGATTGGAAGGCAGGGAGCCAAAAGATGAGACTATCCCTATCTGCGACATCAGGCAAAGCTTTCGGAGTGCAAGAATGTTGAATCCAAATCAGATAGCGGCTATCAAAGATGATCGCAGTGCAGAAAACGACAATGTCAACCTCGTCCACCCTTGCTCGCCGAATGAAGGACTTGGAAATTGGGAGATCGTTGAGTTTCCCGTGATCTTTGATTCAAAGTAATTATGTAATGCAAATTCTATTGCTCTGCCCAAGGCTTTAGAATAATTTATTGTCAAAAGGGCGCACATGTTTTATTTCAGTATCATTATCAATAAAATGCACTTTGAATTTTCCAATCATTTCTCTTTTCTTTCCTTTTCCATCTTTTCCATCTCTCTTCATCTTTTCCCGTTTTTCATTTCGTTATTTTTAACTAATGCAGATCCAAAAACATTGTCTTTGAAAATAACGATGCCAGTAACTCATACTATAATTTTGAATACCCCATTAATCATACTGAGGAAGATAATGAGGACAATTGGGAAACCCCTCCTGAATTAATGAGGTTGATGGAACAAGAAGCTAAAGTGATTCAACCCCACGAGGAAGAAACTGAAACAATCAATCTGGGCACTGGAAACGACAAGAATGAAGTTAAGATCGGTACCACAATGAGAGACAGTGAGCGAGAAAAATTGGTTAAACTCTTATTTGAATATGTTGATGTTTTCGCGTGGACTTACCGAGATATGCCTGGATTAGAAAATAGCATAGTCGAGCACAAATTGCCATTGAAACCCGAGTGCCCATCGGTCAAGCAGAAGTTAAGAAGAATGAAACCAGAGATGTCGCTCAAGATTAGAGATGAGGTAAAAAAAATAGTTCGACACCGGCTTCCTGGCTGTAGCAAAATACCCTCAATGGGTGGCTAATATTGTCCCAGTCCCAAAGAAAGATGGAAAGGTCCGAATGTGTGTTTACTATCGAGATCTAAATAGGGCCAGCCCTAAGGATGACTTCCCTTTGCCACATATTGATGTCCTGGTAGATAGCACTCTCGACACTCAGTCTTCTCTTTCATGGATGGATATTCTGGCTATAATCAAATCAAGATGGCTCCCGAAGATATGGAGAAAACCACGTTTATCACTTTATGGGAAACTTTCTGTTACAAAGTAATGCCATTTGGATTAAGAAATGTTGGGGCAACATACCAAAGAGCAATGGTGGCTTTGTTCCATGACATGATGCACAAAGAGATAGAGGTCTATGTGGATGACATGATTGTAAAGTCCAAAACAGAGGAAGATCATGTCACCAACCTACAAAAGCTTTTTGAGCGACTGAGGAAGTATAAACTCCGGTTAAACCCGGCTAAGTATAGCTTTGGTGTAAGGTCAGGCAAGCTCCTAGGGTTTATATTCAGCCAGAAAGGAATAGAAATTGATCCGGCCAAAGTAAAAGCAATCCTGGAAATGCCAACTCCTCGCACCGAAAAAGAAGTTTGTGGATTCCTGGGAAGATTGAACTACATCGCCAGGTTTATATCTCAGCTAACCGCTACTTGTGAGCCAATTTTCAAGCTGCTGTGTAAGAATCAGGAAACCAAATGGAACGACAATTGCCAAAAAGCTTTTGAGAAAATCAAACAGTACTTACAAGATCCACCGGTTTTGGTACCCCCTGTGCCAGGGAGACCCCTCATCATGTACTTAACAGTATTGGAAGAATCAATGGGTTGTGTGCTAGGACAACATGATGAATCTGGTAAGAAGGAGCATGCCATTTACTACTTGAGCAAGAAATTCACTAGCTGCGAGACGAGGTATTCATTGTTAGAACGAACATGTTGCGCGTTAGCCTGAGCCGTACATCGTTTGAGACAATATATGTTATCCCATACAACTTGTTTGGTGTCCAAAATGGATCCAATCAAGTATATTTTTGAAAAGCCTGCTCTCACAGGAAGAATTGCTCGTTGGCAAATGTTGTTATCTGAGTATGATATTGTGTATGTCACCCAAAAGGCAATTAAAGGCAATACCTTAGCTGAATACTTGGCTCATCAACCTGTGGAAGACTATCAATCAATGCAGTGTGATTTCCTAGACGAAGACATAATGGCTCCATTTGAAGGAAAAGAAGCCCCTGACAATGAAAAATGGATCTTGTTGTTTAATGGTGCTTCTAATGCATTGGGACATGGGATTGGAGCTGTGCTGATTTCCCCAGAGAGTCATTTCATCCCATTTACTGCAAGATTGTGTTTCGATTGTACAAACAATATGGTAGAGTACGAGGCATGTGCCATGGGCATCCAGGAGGCCATTGAATCGAAGGTCAAAATTCTTGAAGTATATGGAGACTCGGCTTTGGTCATCCATCAGTTAAAAGGTGAATGGGAAACGAGGGATTCCAAATTAGTTCCTTACCACGATCACATCAAAGAATTGATGGAACAGTTTGATGAAGTCACGTTCCATCACATTCCGCATGAAGATAATTAGCTAGCTGACGCCTTAGCTACTCTATCATCAATGTTCAAAATCAGTAACAGGGAGAACCTACCGCTCATAAAAATACAGAATCACGACCGACCAGCACACTGCCTAGCAATAGAAGGAGAGCCTGATGGCAAACCCTGGTATTACGACATCAAACGGTACATCACAAGTAGAGAATATCCTCCTAATGTCTCAGAGAATGATAAAAAGGCATTAAGGCGTTTGGCAATGGGATTCTTTCTAAACGGCGAAGTGCTTTATAAGAGAAACCATGACATGGTACTTCTCAGGTGTATTGATAAGACTGAGGCAGAAAAGATTATGCGAGAGGTTCATGAAGGTTCCTTTGGGACTCACGCAAATGGGCATGCAATGGCAAGAAAAATCTTGAGGGCTGGCTACTATTGGTTGTCTATGGAGACTGATTGTTTCGGTTATGTGAAGAAATACCACAAATGTCAGATTTACGCCGATAACATCCATGTACCCCCAGTCTCTTTGAACATCTTAACAGCACCATGGCCATTCTCAATGTGGGGATTGGATGTCATTGGACCCATTGAACCTAAGGCATCAAATGGGCATTGCTTCATTCTTGTCGCAATCGACTATTTCACTAAATGGGTTGAAGCGGCTTCATATGTGAGTGTGACGAAAAATGTGGTTGTCAAATTCATCAAGAGAGATTTGATCTGCCGCTATGGTTTGCCAAATAAGATCATCACTGATAATGGGACCAATTTGAACAACAAGATGATGAAGGAGCTGTGTAATGACTTCAAGATCCAACATCATAATTCCTCACCGTACCGCCCAAAGATGAATGGGGCAGTTGAAGCTGCAAATAAGAACATCAAGAAGATTGTCCAAAAGATGGTGGTAACATTTAGAGACTGGCACGAAATGCTCCCTTTTGCCTTACACGGTTATCAAACTTCGGTTCGCACCGCAACAGGGGCAACCCCTTTCTCGCTGGTGTACGGAATGGAAGCAGTGCTCCCCATTGAAGTCGAGATCCCCTCGTTAAGGGTATTGATGGAGACAAAACTAGAAGAGGTAGAATGGGTTCAGGCTCGGCTGGATCAATTGAATCTCATTGAAGAAAAGAGAGTGATGGCCTTATGTCATGGATAACTATATCAGCACAGGATGAAGAAGGCTTACGAAAAGAAAGTTCGCCCTCAGGAATTCCAAGAAGGAGACCTAGTACTCAAGAAGATTTTGCCCATCCAAAAGGATTCTCGTGGAAAATGGACTCCGAATTATGAAGGCCTGTATGTTGTGAAAAAAAGCTTTTTCTGGAGGAGCCTTAATCCTCACAAGGATGGACGGTGAAGATCTCCCGCTCCCAGTAAACTCTGATGCAGTCAAAAAATATTATGCCTAAAAAAGAAAATCATATAAAAACCAAGCAAAAGTGGGCTCGCTAGGTTGAAAACCTGAAAGGGCGACCTAGGCAAAAATTAGAGCGACCCGTTGGATTGAAAAAGAGCAATCTAAGCAGAAGTTAGAGTCTAAAATCGGATATTGAAGAAGGCTGGTGCATCAAGGGGCTCTTACCCAACTGGGGCAGTTCTGTAGTTGAGTAACAAGTAATCAAAGTTATGGATATGGGAGCTGGCATTTGTTCCTACGAAGACACAAACTATAAAATATCTGCTTAGTTATTGTCTATCTTTGTTTTGTCTTCTTCCTGCATTTTTCTCGATGTATTTTCAAGTCTGTGTAACTTCAGCCCTTGTACACAAGGCCTTTTTGAATACCAAACACCTCCGTTCTTGTACTTCAAAATGTTGTTTTATGATAATAGACACTGAATTGTGAAGCATGTGACGATATGGGAAAGCATTACGATTATACACCTTAAGAATCATGAGGAAACGCCAAATCTCAACAGATAAGTTTCAAAAAAGGGCAAAGGGATTACCTTTAAAAAGTAACTAGCGCTGCATTGATAACTCGCGCTCCTTCCCAATCGAAGCATAGCATGATTAAATTCGATGAATCTCAGTCCATCCCATATCTTTAAGCACTAGAGATCATACGGGACGAGGAATCAGTAAAAATAATAATCACATTGCATACATGCACCACATATCATCTATTCATGCATCATCTTCATATCACAACCTTTTCAGCCGCTGTGTTACGCTTGGTCCATGCATCAAGTATCGATCCTTCAGTATTGTTTTCAAAACAATGTGCCGAGCATTGGTCTTTTATTTTTGCTTTCTGAGCGATACGCCAAGTATCGCTCACTCTTTATTGCTTTTCGATCACCGCGTTAGTACCCGACCTGGCGGAGATCCTTCTTTATAGATTTCTGATAAACGCGCCGAGCATCACCCCTTTTTATTGCTTTAAGATTACCGCGTCAGTACCCGACCTGGCGGTAATCCCTCATTATTGCTTTTTGACCAACATATCAGTTCCGGACCTGATGTTGATCCTTCTTTATTGCTTCCCATCGACTCGTCAATACCCTACTTGGCGTCGAACCTTCCGACATCATCGATTGCGACCTGGCGGTGATCCTACTTTATTGCTTCCCATCGACGCGTCAATACCTTATTTGGCGTCGAACCCTCATTATTGCTTTCCGATCACTGCGTCAGTACCCGACCTGGCGGTGACCCTTCTTTATAGTTTTTACGATAAACGCGCTGCCGTTAATCATTCATTATCGCTTTTTCAATCACCGCGTCAAGCATGCAGACCTGGCGGTGACCCTTCTTTATAGTTTTCGATAAACGCGCGGCGTTAATCACTCATTATCGCTTTTTCAATCACCACAAGATTCGACTTGGCGGTGACCCTTCTTTATTGCTTTCCAATAAACGCGCCAAGCGTTAATCCCTCATTTTTGCTTTCCTACCACCGCTTCGGTACCCGACCTAGCAGTGACCCTACTTTATTGCTTTCCGATAAACGCACCAAGCGTTAATCCTTCACTGTCATTCCTCACCCCATCCCTCGTTATCCTGGTTCGGGACAAAATTAGTATCTTTATCTTTACTTCTATTTTATGACGAAAATACGAAAACCTTTGTTATTCACGTTTTCTAATAAAATATAACTAAAGAGGGGCAGCTGTTATACCCTAATTTTGTCCACCTACCTCCTGTAATTTATTTTTATTGTTGTTTTTACTTTATTCTTAACAACACATTTTGGGGTTATTTTGTTAAATCCTTTGGGCTAATTTCAGCCCAATTACAATAAAAAAAAGGAGGAACAAGTTGTTGGCCTTTTTGTTGCAAATCACAATCACAAGTATAAGTCCAATAATAATAACCATGTTCATTCCAATACAGTCCAAAGTACAAACCAAGCCCAAAAATCACAAAATCAAAAAAAAAAGGGGAAAGCAAAAGAAAAACAGAACAGAACAAAAAAAAAGAAAAAAGCAAAAAAAAAAATAGCAAAAGCAATGCAGGAACGCTGGCATGCAACAACCAACAGCAACAGAGGTTGGGGCAGAAGCATTTTGAGAATGGGTCCAATATGCTTTATTCTTGTTCCTTTGTTTCTTTCCATTTCTTCTCCAACCAAGCAGCTTTACAGGCACCACCCAGAACCACCAGCTCTCCTCTGCATCACCAACCATACCTGCAGCAAACAGCCAATACAAGGGTCAGCAACCATTGTCCTGTTAGAGCCCATTTGCACTATAAATGCAACAACAGAACAGCAAAGAGGGGGGAGAATTCTGGGCATTTTTACCACCAATCAAAGAATTAGAGGCTCCACACTGAAGCCCTAATTCACCAAGTCAGAGAAAAAAAAACAAAGAGGAGAAGAAACAGAAGCAAAAAACGCAAAAAGAAAAAAGAGAGAAGAAACAGAAGCAAAAAAAAACAAGCAGCAGCAAAAGCAAACGCAGAAGAAGCAAAAAAAATCAGAGCACAGAAGAGGAAGAAGAAAGGGAAGGAAAGAAGAAGGTTTGCCTCCCTCACCCTCTCCCACGATCTCCCTCTCTCTCCTCTCTCTCTGTCCCGTTCTGACCACCGTGGAGGGTGGCTGGCCGCAGACGAGCTTCACCCTGAGCCGCAGCCTCCTCCCTCCTCCTTCCTCCCTCTCCCACGACCTCTCTCGCTCCCTTTCTCCTTCTCACGGCCATCCCCTTTTCTTTCCTCTCCCACGATCTCCCTCCCTCTCCCTCGATCTCTCTCACTTCCTCCTCCCCTCTCTTTCTCAATCATGCACACATGGCCATATCGATACACATGCCGCCTCACCCTTTCCCCTTCTCCCTCTCGCCACCCTTCTTCTCCCTCTCTCCTCTCTCTCTCTCAATTCCTTTCTCTTCAAGGCTACTTTTTTTTTTTTTTTTTGATTGTGTTTATGTGTGTGTGTGTGTTTCAAAGAAACTTAGGTTTAGTGTGTGTCCCCATTCTTTTTAATCCCCAATCTTCTCCCTTTCTTTTTAATTCATGCGCTCTTCTATTACTTTCTATTTTTATTTTTTTCTTCTCTTTTGTTATTTTAAGTGGGTCATGACCCATTCTTTCACTTTTTTTTTATTTTTTTTCTTTTTTTCTTTTCTTTTTTTTTAGTGGGCTCAGCCCATTCCCTTTTTTACTCTTTGGGCTTTAGCCCACTTAACTCCTCTCCTTTTTTATTTGCCAAACCCTTATTTTTTCTATCATTTATTTAATAAACGTGAACACTTTTTTTTTACTAGTCAATCTAGTACAATTTCATTCAATTAAATTTCACATACAAGTTTTGAAACCCTGTTTTTTTTTAAAATCACTTGATAAAAATCATGAAAATTAATTTACTAGTAATGATCACTCGAGATTGCTTCCCGTTTAGTCATTACAAATATCTTAATTTTCTAAATAAAAATGGGTTATTAGTGAGGATCACTCTTGATAGCTTGTTGTTTGGTCCCCATGAAAACATATCTTCTTTATAAAAATAAAATTAATCTTTTATTTTACTAGTAATAATCACTCGAGATTGCTTCCCATTTGATCATTACGAACATCGTTAATTTTATAAACAAAATAGGTTGTTAGTGAGGACCACTCTTGATTGCTTCTTGTTTAGTCCCTATAAAACCTACCTTTTTATAAAAAATATACAATTAAAATCAACTAACGCACAACCATTTTCTACCCAAGAACTACGTAGCCTTTGATTTCTCCACTGCACCCGGAGATACGTAGGAGCAGGAACCCACTCCTGTTAAGTGCAAAAATAAACGACTTTTATTAAGTCCTTTTTTTTTATCTTGGTTAAATTTTTTTTTAAATAAAAGGGAAATAAATATTTTTTTTAGAAGTTAATATATTTTGCACAATTAATTAGAGGTAACCTTTTTCGAAAGGATGTTGTAGGGTGCTAATACCTTCCCTACACATAATCGACTCCCGAACCCAAATCTGGTCTCAAGGACCATTTTTTTTCAAAAAAAGGTTTTTTCCAATATTTTCCCTATGAAATAAATTATTGGTGGCGGCTCCATTACACTGGAATAAATCCCTCCGGATTTTTCAGTCGCTACAATTCAGCATCTGATAAATCCAATTATCATAGTAAATGCTTGCATTGTACTTACTGCAATAAACCTAGTCATTTGAAAAATGCATGTACTGATTTTAAAACTGTGAAGGATAAGCTTCCTTCAAGAACTAACAAGAAAGGACCCAAAAAGATATGAGTACCTAAAGATAAAATAGTCTATGTTGCAGACATGCTTAGCAACAAAGTCAACACACATATCTTGGTACTTAGACAGTGGATGCTCGGGTCACATGACGGGAGAAAAACATATGTTCCAAGAACTAAGGCCTAAAGAAGCTGGATTCGTTGGTTTTGGAGGAAACCAGAAAGGTAAAATAGTTGGAATTGGTCGCATTGGTAAAGGCTCTCTTCCCTTTATTGATAATATACTTTATGTTGAAGGACTTAAACATAACTGTAACACCCTGTCTCAGGAGTGCTACTAAGTGAACATTCTGACAAAAGTTGACATGTTTCCGAAAGGTGGAATACTCTGCTCGTAGGTTTTCAAGAAATGTGGTCCTATTTTTTTTTTAAAGGTTCTTTAAAGAAGCAGTCAGAGCATCACAGCGACTTTTAGAAACATGGTGGGAAATAATTTAAGACACCACATAGACCACATTCATTTATTCTGTCAAATCATATATATCAAATGTGTCATGAAACATAACAGAGATTTATTACAACACTGAAATAAATGACAAATATCCTATAGCTGGTTCACAAGCTATACTTTTCACTAGACTGCTAGTAAATTCCACAACATAACATGGGAAGAAGGCTGGACGACTATCCTCAGCTGCTCCTCTCTGCAGTTCCAGATCCTCCGCTTGCTCCGCCATCTGGGTTACATTCATTTCATTGAAAGAACCACTGGTAAGGGTCAACTTCTTAAAATAAAAGAGGCAGATACACATATTCGACAACACACTCGGCAATAAAACATGTAATAGCACAACATATTACGAAAAATAATAAATCATGACAATAGGCAAACAATAGTGTATACAATTCACAAGCGCGACTCAAGACCCAAATCAAGACTCATTCTCTCAACACTTTTGCCACATACCGGAAGTAACGCGGATCCATCCACTGAATACCAGCCGTAGCCTTGGGCTCTCCCCTCACCCTTGGACATTCAGCTCAGGTTCCATTAGCATTACGACGCCTAGCTATTCCCTATCGAACACCAGCCGTAGCCTTTTAGGGGATTCTAGCACCCTAGGTGAATCGACTCAAGCTCAAAAACGTCCCGGTAAAACTAACGTCTAGCCATTCGCTACCGAACACCAGTCGTAGCCTTTTAGGGGATTCTAGCACCCTAGGTGAATCGGCTCAAGCTCAAAAACGTCCTAACGACTCAACGACTCGACCAACTCTCGCACTCCGATGAACAATTCACATAATTATAACAATATAATTCAGTTCCACAACATAAGCAACATAGTAATATAATTCAATCCATCAGAGATAAATAACATAAACATCTCATCTCAAATAATCACACTTAGCAGCTACAGTCGACAATCAAATCATAGAATCCATCCCTCTGCAACAAAATGGAATTGACAGAGAGGAACAAACAAGTGTGGGGGGTTGGGGACAGCTGCCAACCACTTGCAGACAAGCCCACTAAATAATCAGCATATATAACAAAAATAAAGCGAAGGGGTACAAGACCCTCACTTCGAACCCTTAGGATCTCAGACTTCTTCGCATGAACACTTGAAATTAAATTCGTATCTAAATATTGCCCTTACACAAGGACATATACAATAAAAGCCTACGATGTCTAGAAGTGCCCTTACCGAACTCCAAGCTACGCGTCCACGTACTCCTCGGTTTCCACACTGTACGATCTCGGATCAGTCGAGCCTAACATCACAGACAAACTTAGCATAATTCTATAACCTAACTTAAAAACCTTAGGCTCTCATCCTATTCCCTTTTTCTAACCAAGCATTTTCACTTAGAACTTAATACTAAGTTTAGAAAATAATTTACACTTTGAAAAACTAAAACATAACACATTGGAGAACTACTCACTAATTAAAGAACTAAACCTCACAACTAGGAAATCTTTTCTTGAAAACTTTAAAGCAAGAACAGCTACAATTAGCTACTTTTTTTTTTCAAATACTAAGCAAGGCTCCACTTGGTTTTCTTGAGTCTCAAAGAACTCAATTACCATATGTGTTTCATTGCCTCAAGAACCCAACCAAATCCAATTTTTCAATCCCAAACCTTTCCTAAATTCTCCAAAACATAAACACAATACCATTTCATATGCAATCATTTTCACAAACAACAAACTATAACCTAAGACAAGGCCTAACATAGTCCCAAAACCATTTTCAAACCACTCAAGAACAAGGGTTTTTAATAAAATGTTACTAACTCTCTTAATTTAGCAATTTCAACAAACTCAATAACATTTATACTAACTAAAAGGCAATAATCATCAACCAATTAATTAATACCACTTCATATGACATTTCTTTCTCATAACAACAAGCCACAACTCAATACAAAGCCTAACCAAGTTCCAAAACTATTTTCAAAACACTAACGAGCAACGGTTTCAATAAAATCTTTCTAACTCTTTTGATTCAAACCATTTCAGAAACACGACGAAATTTCGTTAGAGTTTTTCGACGATTTTCGAACCATGAATTAATATAAAATATTAATTCTTAAATTTAATTTCATCTTGATTTAATTCAATCAATTTCTTAGTCAACAAAAATACGCGTTACCGCACAACGCAGAAAATTTATAATAAGTATAATTAATGAACTCGCCTTAAAAGCAGCATACGTCTACGCTGTCTATTAATTTGAATTGACATCATGAATAATAATTATTTATAATAAATAAATAATTCAAAATAACTCAAAATAATTTCCCGTACTCTCAGTAAATCATTGAGGTGATCAATCTCTATGACTTATTTTTCGAGTTTTCAGGATTTTATCGCTAAAATCACTTTTCTTAAAAATTGGGATGTTACAATACTACCCCCCTTAAAATAGTTTCGTCCTCGAAACTACACGGATAGTAAAATACGGAAAAATTATTTTACTCAAATTGATAAAATAATTTGCACATGTATGTATTCACAAAACTTGTTATTATACGTAGTAATATAATATTCATAGCTACATAATATAGTATGCAACAGTAACAGTCACAAAGCATATAGATATAGAAAACTGCAAGGTAAGCGTAGTTAGTGGACAAAGAATTCCTTACGACTGACTGATGCTTCATTCCTGATCACGACATCTGCTCATCCACAGTCACGATTGCGCTCACAAACACGAACACGGATACGAACACGAGCTCGACTACAGCTACACGTGATTACTATAAAAATAATACTAACCTATTCATGTGCAACCACAGTTTACACCTATCAGAAATACCAAAAATTCACTTAAAACTTCCCGAAAGGTTAAAATTCTCTTTTCCAATCAAACATTTTTCTAAAGAAAATATCATTTTCTTAGGAATACGCCAATACAAGGAACTAATAAAACACAATTTCATTTTTCTCAAGACTCAACCACTCTCATGGACAACAAGGGCCCTTTGAGTTTAGGTTTTCATTGTCTCAAAATCATTACGCATACTTTAATTAAAGTCTAAAAGTAACTCTAAATTTTAAATCCGCCACTCACTTGGTTTCAAAATAATAAGATAGTACCTACGATTTTTTCATCTCTCAGAGTTTTTGTAATCATAGGACTCATGCTGAAACAAATTGAAAATTTTAAATGTTTAAGTCCCTAAGACTCCACCTCGTTTAGGAATACTAGGATTCCCTTGACATTAGGTGTTTCATTGTCTCAAAATACTACAATAACATTTTACAAAATTCTTAACTTAACCAAACTTGTTCCATTAATTTATGATTTAATAGAATTCTTTTAAAACTTGAAACTATTTTCAACAAAACCATTTTTAGTAAATAGGCTGGAATCACTTATAAGTTTCCAAGGAAGTAAACAAGAACTAAATGAAATTAAAGTTTTCTTGTACTCTACTCCAAAAGTCTTTTCAAAACCATACTTACCCATATGTGGACTTATAGTAAAAGGGTTTAGCACCAAAACTACTATCTTTTACACAAGGAAAGGCAAAATCATTTTCATGTTTTCATTACGAAATCAGGAATTAACAAAGACCATAAAGAAAACTTAAGACTATTGTCAACTAGATCATTAACAAAGGTACGGGCATTGAAACAAAAGGACTAAGACACTCACTTAGAATCTTCCAGGAACTCGCGGTTTGGGGAGGGACAGGAGGATTGCTATGATCACCAACCATAAAATCGCCCATAACATCACCCAAGGATACAAAGGGTATAAGGAATAGTCCTCACTTGACATCTCTTAGAGTTTTGGCTTGACTAAGGACTTGAAGGAATGATTTCCAAATTTCTTACACACTTCAATGTCACGAGGTCTAACACTACTCAAGGGGACAATCGAATCAAATGGGGCTCTTGGAACTGAATTTGTTCGCAGTGGGAAATAGAATAAAGAGGAAGGAACTAAGTTCTCTCTATCTTCCTATGCTCACACTAAACCCATGATGCAACCAATTATTCACTCCCACTTCCCGGAACTTAGTGTTTCCTAAGGAAGGAATTGGAAAATGGTGGGGGGTCCTCTTAATAGAATCTGACAAGAATGAAAATTCCTAGAGTAAAAAGAGGTGCACGACGCATAAGGGAAAGAAAAGGAAAGAGAACTAGGTTCTCTCGCCCCACCACTAAGGTTAATCATACAACTAGCTATTCTTCATTATAGGTAAGTGGTCAGCCAGGTAAGTACACGAAAGGATAAGGGTAAACTATTCCCATTTACTAGGCTTCTACTCTTAAAGGAAATTCTGTAATCTAAAATTCAGGGTAAGGTCTGGTAAAAGGATTTTGGATACTACCCAATGCTAGCTATGCAACTTGTGACGTACTAAAACTTCTACCCATAACTCTAACTAATTTTTCCAACTCCCATTCAACTGAGTCAAATGGTTTCCACGTAATTTAAGTTGTCACAAGACAATTAATCTGCGTTTGCTGGAAAGTAGTCGCGTTTAATATTTCCTTTGGAGAATATTAATACGCTCACACAAATAACAAACACACAATCAATTACATACATTCACCGCAGTACTAAAGTAGACTATTGCGAACACAGATGTTAGTAGCAAACATGTAGCATTCAGAAAATCATGAAACAGTTTTCATTTTCAAATTTAGTACGTATCAAAATAATTCAAACGACAAACATTGTGGCTTATACTTAGAACCACTAATACTTCAAGGATCACATATATGCAATAATGCTAATAACGTCTCCTATGAACTATCTCTATTCCAAATCTCCGCCTAAGCATAACGCCTTATTGCTGTGTTCCCTGAAATGAATTCTTCAGCTGCTAAGCTCTCTCCTTTGCTTAATGGAGGGACACGTCCCTGTGTCTGGAATCTGGGTCATCCAAATCCTCTGATCCATCTCTGACTTATCTGCTAAAACAGGAACAATTATTCGTTTCGGAGATATTGGATTTCCACGAGGTTTCTCAACCTAATAAAAATCCCACAATAGGTTTGGTGTGTCTCAGCAGACGTTGTTTCAATTAAGGAACAATTTCAAACAATTACAAGCGGAATTACTCCACTTGAGGAACAAGCACACAAGCTATGTTTGACTCACCATAAGACCCAGTTTAACCTCTAACAATTGTTTTCTACAAAACCCGACACATGACCAGCTATAGTTTCCCAACTCACAGTCCGGTTAGAACCGAACCGCTCTGATACCACTATTGTAACACCCTGTCTCAGGAGTGCTACTAAGTGAACATTCTGACAAAAGTTGACATGTTTCCGAAAGGTGGAATACTCTGCTCGTAGGTTTTCAAGAAATGTGGTCCTATTTTTTTTTTTAAAGGTTCTTTAAAGAAGCAGTCAGAGCATCACAGCGACTTTTAGAAACATGGTGGGAAATAATTTAAGACACCACATAGACCACATTCATTTATTCTGTCAAATCATATATATCAAATGTGTCATGAAACATAACAGAGATTTATTACAACACTGAAATAAATGACAAATATCCTATAGCTGGTTCACAAGCTATACTCTTCACTAGACTGCTAGTAAATTCCACAACATAACACGGGAAGAAGGCTGGACGACTATCCTCAGCTGCTCCTCTCTGCAGTTCCAGATCCTCCGCTTGCTCCGCCATCTGGGTTACATTCATTTCATTGAAAGAACCACTGGCAAGGGTCAACTTCTTAAAATAAAAGAGGCAGATACACATATTCGACAACACACTCGGCAATAAAACATGTAATAGCACAACATATTACGAAAAATAATAAATCATGACAATAGGCAAACAATAGTGTATACAATTCACAAGCGAGACTCAAGACCAAATCAAGACTCATTCTCTCAACACTTTTGCCACATACCGGAAGTAATGCGGATCCATCCACTGAATACCAGCCGTAGCCTTGGGCTCTCCCCTCACCCTAGGACATTCAGCTCAGGTTCCATTAGCATTACGATGCCTAGCTATTCCCTATCGAACACCAGCCGTAGCCTTTTAGGGGATTCTAGCACCCTAGGTGAATCGACTCAAGCTCAAAACGCCCCAGAAACTAACGTCTAGCCATTCGCTATCGAACACCAGCCGTAGCCTTTTAGGGGATTCTAGCACCCTAGGTGAATCGGCTCAAGCTCAAAAACGTCCTAACGACTCAACGACTCGACCAACTCTCGCACTCCGATGATCAATTCACATAATTATAACAATATAATTCAGTTCAACAGCATAAGCAACATAGCAATATAATTCAATCCATCAGAGATAAATAACATAAACATCTCATCTCAAATAATCACACTTAGCAGCTACAGTCGACAATCAAATCATAGAATCCATCCCTCTGCAACTCGATGGAATTGACAGAGAGGAACAAACAAGTGTGGGGGGTTGGGGACAGCTGTCAACCACTTGCAGACAAGCCCACTAAATAATCAGCATATATAACAAAAATAAAGCGAAGGGGTACAAGACCCTCACTTCGAACCCTTAGGTTCTCATACTTCTTCGCATGAACACTTGAAATTAAATTCGTATCTAAAAATTGCCCTTACACAAGGACTTATACAATAAAAGCCTACGATGTCTAGAAGTGCCCTTACCGAACTCCAAGCTACGCGTCCACGTACTCCTCGGTTTCCACACTGTACGATCTCGGATCAGTCGAGCCTAACATCACAGACAAACTTAGCATAATTCTATAACCTAACTTAAAAACCTTAGGCTCTCATCCTATTCCCTTTTTCTAACCAAGCATTTTCACTTAGAACTTAATACTAAGTTTAGAAAATAATTTACACTTTGAAAAACTAAAACATAACACATTGGAGAACTACTCACTAATTAAAGAACCAAACCTCACAACTAGGAAATCTTTTCTTGAAAACTTTAAAGCAAGAACAGCTACAATTAGCTACTTTTTTTTTTTTCAAATACTAAGCAAGGCTCCACTTGGTTTTCTTGAGTCTCAAAGAACTCAATTACCATATGTGTTTCATTGCCTCAAGAACCCAACCAAATCCAATTTTTCAATCCCAAACCTTTCCTAAATTCTCCAAAACATAAACACAATACCATTTCATATGCAATCATTTTCACAAACAACAAACTATAACCTAAGACAAGGCCTAACATAGTCCCAAAACCATTTTCAAACCACTCAAGAACAAGGGTTTTAAATAAAATGTTACTAACTCTCTTAATTTAGTAATTTCAACAAACTCAATAACATTTATACTAACTAAAAGGCAATAATCATCAACCAATTAATTAATACCACTTCATATGACATTTCTTTCTCATAACAACAAGCCACAACTCAATACAAAGCCTAACCAAGTTCCAAAACTATTTTCAAAACACTAACGAGCAACGGTTTCAATAAAATCTTTCTAACTCTTTTGATTCAAACCATTTCAACTATGGCAATAACAATGCTACTAACTAAATAACAATAACCATTACTTATTTACATGACTCCCACAATAGATCCCACTAATCTCTCTTTTCAAGAATAGGTTTTAATTCACAAAACAACTCAACAACATGCTAGTTCCAAAAATGTTTCCAACTTTCTCAAAACAAGGTTTTCCCATATAAATCACTAACTCTCTCATTTTAACAATTCCAACAATCACAATAAGATTTATACTAACTAGAACTCAAGTAACATCACCAAAATACATTGTTCACAAGACAACCACCCATAAACCCTCTTTCAAAATGATTTTCATCCCCAAAAAGATTCAAACAAAAAGTTAGTTCCCAAAACTATCACCCAATATAGCAACAACTACTTCCAATTCAATCCAATTATTTATATAATTTTTGAAAATTATACAACAACCATGTACTACCATTTTAAATGCCAAGAACACAACAATTAATTTCTAGAACAAGAACACTAATCAAAACTAATAACTACAACAACAACAATTTATAGGAATTAAAAACCACTAATCAATTTGGTGATTCACTTGAGCAATCACATTTTTCCCTTTTTCATAGAACCTAGGGTTGACAAAATTTGGGGGAGTATTGATCCTCTTGCTCCTTGATCATAATCAAAACATATATAAATCATTAAGCAAGCAATTTAGACAAGAAAATAAAAAGGAACCCTTACCCAAGAATACTTAGGGTCCATGGTTTTGGAGAGCAAAAGAGGGAAAGGGAACTTTGGCTTCTCATTCACCTCACCAACACTTCCTTAGCAAGACAAAAAAAAATGAAAATAAGATGATGGAAGGGAGGTGGAGGCTTCGGCCTGTTTTTCGAAAAAAAGAAGAAAGGAATTTAATCAAGACCAAACACTTAATGACTAGAAGAATAAAAAAAAAACAAAATCAATGAGAAACAGGGGATGCTTCGGCTGATTTACAGAAGGAAAGGAAGGGATAAATTTTGGGGTTAAAGTCAATAGGTGATCCTCTCCCAAAAGCACCCACACTTGGAACAAAAATTAAAATGGGATGATGATGATTAGGGAGGGCCACGCTGCACATAAGAAAGAAGGGAAGAAAAAAAATGAAATGAGATTTGGGGAAGAAGGGAGAGTCACGCTGCAGGAGAAGAAAAGGGGGGAATGGGTCTTGGTTCCCTTGGCTTATTTTCTCACTTGTGAATGAGTAAAGAAGAAAATGAAATGAGATAGAAATGGCGAGTGAAAAAGAAAGGGAACTCACGCTGGACACAAGGGGAAGGAGGAGAAAAAAAATAAAATTTAGTAAAAATGGAGGTGGGTGTGGTGCGGCCAGCTGGGAAGAAAAAAGGAAAGGGATTAATTTCCTTTCCCAAAAAAAAAATACTAGGCTAATAATGGTTTAAGTAAAGTGATAAAATTTTAATCACACAAAAAGTGACACTTATCATAAAAGTAAGATACTAAACACATCAATTAGTCTAACCCATCTAATCTCTCACCTCTCATAATTACCCTCTAATTCTAGAGTCTAAAGTGTGCTAAAAACACGGCATCGAATAACCGCGTTACCGATTGATTCTTTGCCGATAAAAACGTGGAAATTAATTTGCCAAGAAATTAATTCACCACGTGATAATATTTTATTATAAATAATAAAAACACTATCAAATATTCAAAAATAATCACAAGAAGTTACGTTTCGATTTTCATCGAAATCGGAGTTGGTTTTAAATTTTAATGCGGATAAAATTTACCCGGCGATTCGAAACACGACGAAACTTCGTTAGAGTTTTTCGACGATTTTCGAACCATGAATTAATATAAAATATTAATTCTTAAATTTAATTTCATCTTGATTTAATTCAATCAATTTCTTAGTCAACAAAAATATGCGTTACCGCACAACGCAGAAAATTTATAATAAGTATAATTAATGAACTCGCCTTAAAAGCAGCATACGTCTACGCTGTCTATTAATTTGAATTGACATCATGAATAATAATTATTTATAATAAATAAATAATTCAAAATAACTCAAAATAATTTCTCGTACTCTCAGTAAATCATTGAGGTGATCAATCTCTATGACTTATTTTTCGAGTTTTCAGGATTTTATCGCTAAAATCACTTTTCTTAAAAATTGGGATGTTACAATAACTTATTGAGCATAAGTCAATTATGTGACAACGGTTATGAAGTCATCTTTACAGAAACTAAATGTCTAGTAAAAAGCAAAAAAGATGGCTCTATTTTCTTTACTGCTAAGAGGAAACAAAATATTTATAAAATTAATCTCTCTGAACTTGCAAAACAAGATGTCAAGTGTCTTATGTCTGTTGACGAAGAACAATGGATTTGGCACAAGAGATTGGGTCATGCCAATTTGAGATTAATCTCAAAATTAAACAAGCACAGTCTTGTCAGAGGCTTACCAAATCTTAAGTATGAATCTGATGCTCTCTGTGAGGCATGTCAAAGAGGAAAACAAGTTAAAACTTCTTTTCATTCAAAAAATGTTGTTTCAACCTCTAGACCACTTGAGCTTTTGCATCTTGTTCTTTTTGGTCCAACAAGGACAGCCTCTTTAACTGGAAAGAAATATGGGTTAGTCATTGTTGATGATTTTACTAGATGGACATGGGTTAGATTCCTTGCTCACAAAGATGAGTCATACAAGGTATTTCTTGTGATACAAAAGCAGTTCAAAATGAAAAAGGAATTTGTATTTCATCCATTAGAAGTGATCATGGGGGAGAATTTGAAAATGAAAGCTTTCAAAAATTGTGATGATAATGGCATCTCCCACAATTTCTCCTCTCCTAGAACACCTCAACAAAATGGTGTTGTAGAAAGGAAAAATAGGTCCCTCTAAGAAATGGCCAGGACCATGATCAATTAAGCTAACATTGCAAAACATTTTTGGGCAGAAGCAGTAAACACATCTTGTTACATTCAAAATAGAATTTTTATTAGACCTATTTTGAAGAAGATTCCGTATGAACTGTGGAAAGGAAGAAAACCAAACATATCATATTTTCATTCATTTGGTTGTACATGTTACATCTTGATTACTAAAGATCAGCTTGGTAAGTTTGATTCAAAAGCTGACAAAGGAATCTTTTTGGGATATTCTGAAAGATTTAAAGCTTTTAGAATATACAATAATGAAACTATGACAGTGGAAGAATCCATTCATGTCAAATTTGATGACAAGAAGCCTGACACAGCCATGTCAGAGCTAGATGAATTATTTTCAGAATTAAATATAGGTGATACTACAAATAGTGAACCTACATCTTCATCGTCCGGTGGTGACCAGACACTAGAATCTTCAGAAGGTGAAGCCAGAAAAAGCTGGAAGTACAAAACTAATCATCCTAAAGATCAAATCATAGAAAAACCTGGAGATAGAGTAAGAACCAGATCCTCTTTTAAAGAGCATGCAGATATGACACTACTCTCAGAAATGGAACCTAAAACGATTGATCAAGCATTGGAAGATGATGCAAGAAGAGTGGAATCAGTTCCAAAGAAATGATGTATGGAAGCTAGTTACTCTACCAGAAGATAAGCAAGCTATTGGTACTAAATGGGTATTTAGAAACAAGCTTGGTGAATATGGAAAGGTTGTGAGAAACAAGGCAAGATTGGTTGCTCAAGGTTACTCACAGGAAGAAGGTATTGATTTTACTGAAACATTTGCACCTGTTGCAAGGTTAGAAGCTATATGCATTTTACTATCATTTGATGCACACCATGATATAATTCTTTATCAAATGGATGTGAAAAGTGCTTTCGTAAATGGTTTTATAACTGAGGAAGTCTTTGTAAAACAACCTCCTGGATTCAAAGACATTGAATTTCCAGAACATGTCTTCAAGCTTAAAAAGGCCTTGTACGGTCTTAAGCAAGCTCCCAGAGCTTGGTATGAAAGACTGAGTACATTTTTGATGAAAAATAGTTTTACCAGAGTTCTAGTAGACACTACTCTTTTTAGAAAAACATCAAACAAGCACTTTATAATTGTTCAAATATATGTTGGTGACATTATTTTTGGAGCTACTAATGAAAGCCTTTGCAAAGAATTTTCTAAGCTAATGCAGGTTGAATTCGTGATGAGCATGATGGGTGAACTAAAGTTCTTCCTTGGAATTCAAATCAAACAATGCAATGATGGTATCTATAAACAATGCAATGATGGTATATATATACATCAAAACAAATATATCAAGGAATTGCTAAAGAAATTCAAAATGGTGGATTGCAAACCTATGTGCACTCCTATGCATCCCACATGCATTCTTGGTAAAGATGAAACTGATAAAAAGGTAGATCAGAAGATGTACAGAGGTATGATTGAATATCTACTTTATCTTACAGCTTCAAGACCTGATATTATGTTCAGTGTCTGTCTGTGTGCTAGATTTCAATCAGATCCTAAAGAATCACACTTGAATGCTGTTGAAAGAATTTTTAGATATTTGCAAGGATCTACTAATCTTGGTTTGCTTTGTAAGAAATCAAAAGATTACAAGTTAGTAGGTTTCTGTGATACTGACTTTGCTGGAGACCGAATTGAAAGAAAAAGCACAAGTAGAGGCTGCCAATTCCTTGGAGCAAATCTTGTGTCTTGGTCAAGCAAAAGGCAAAGTACGATTGCACTCTCAACAGTAGAGGCTGAATATATTTCAGCAGCAAGTTGCAGCTCTCAACTTCTGTGGATGAAATATTAACTTGAAGATTATCTGATAAAAGAGAGTAACATTCCTATCTTTTGTGATAATACTTCTGCAATCTATCTTACGAAAAATCCCATATTGCATTCACGAGCCAAGCACATTGAGATTAAGCATCATTTTATAAGAGACTATGTTCAGAAGGGTATTCTCGAAATAAAATTTGTAGACACTGATCATCAGTGGGCTAACATATTTACCAAACCCCTTGCTGAAGATAGATTCAATTTTATAAGAAGAAATTTAAATTTTCATCTTATAGAAGAATGATTAATCTCAGTGTCAGATGATATGCATCATCTTAGCATCTGGTATGACATAAGCATGTATACGTATAAGCATTTTATTCGTCATGTGCATCATAACTCAGCATCTGGTGAATCGGTTGCGTGCATCCGAGCGTGCACACACGTGTAAAGGACTTAAGCGTCTCATCACATCTCACTGAGTCATGATTATTTATGTTTTTCGTTAAAATCTTTTTACTTGATTTTACTTTTCTTTTGGCGTCTTCATTTAATGAAAAGGGGAATCTTCATTTTCTTTTCTTTTTTATTTAATTTATTTTGGAAATGCGAAGCGGTTTTTGAAAAAGGACTGTACCATTTTCTATCAACTTTCCCACTACTCCACATTTTTCGCTCCATCACTTCACTCTGTTTCTACTTGCAAAAATTGTTTTCTCTCTCTCTCTCTCTCTGTGTGCCTTCAAACCCTAGAACCTCCATTACCCTCTCTGCAACTGCTACCATGGCCGATAGAAAGGTTGGACAGTATACTACTGCCTACGATGTCTTCTCAGAAGCAAAACTTATGAATGAAAACATAATTGATTTTGAGAACTTCAAGCTCTATGGTTTTGATTTCGAAGAAGGTTTGGAGAAACTGGGTTGGAAAAATTACTTTATCTGGGAACCAGTTGATGTGTTGAGCTATGCTATATAGGAATTCTGGGGGAACGCTTATCTACTTCCGGGAGAAATTATTGAAGGACACATCAGAGGTTTCAAGTTACGTTTCACCATAAACTCTATCGCTCAGACCATCAAGTGCCTTTGTGAAGGAATCAGTTACCATGTTAACTGGGTTGACGCTTACAGAGGTTAGGAAAACGTCAACGAAGCTCTGTTCGAAAACAATCATGAGTTGAAGAAGAAGAACATAACTCCCACTGCCAAAGATTTGAAAAGCCACTACAGAGTATTGCACAAAATCATCGCTAAGAGCGTGATTCTGAAGGCTGGTTCAAGCGACATAGTGAACTATGAGCAAAAGTTCATTATAAGGAACTATATGGATGGAAAGAAAATCAACCTACCAAGGTTGATTACCAATAATCTTGTCAATGCTCTTGTCTTCTCAAGGAAAAGTGTTGATAAAAAGAATATTGTCAAGGTTATCCCTTATGGAGTTCTTCTTTCCATTAAGATGATAAAAGATGGTATTGTGAGAAAGCTTGCTGATTCTACAAACAAAGAAGAAAGAGATAAATACTTTGGTGTTGGTGCTGTTGTTCGTCCTGAGTTTTTGGAGTCAACAGTCTGGTCAGAATGCAGTTGATAACATGCTCGATGATTAAGAAGGTGAAATTAGAGCAACAAGAAGGAGAAACTACTGCAAATGTTGGAGAAGCTGAAAAGAAAACCACCAGAAGCTCAATGGCTGGTGTGAAGAGACCTGCTGAATCTCCTATAAGGGAGACAAGAAGAATGAAACAGAAGGTGGCTCCTACACCTACTGTTGAGGAACCAGAAGATGAGGACATAATTCCCATCAGAAAGATCTTGGAGAAGAAGAATAAGCCAACAGCTGAAAAAGATGCTTCAGCGTCTGGTCAAGGGAAGCAAGTCCCTCCTCCTCCTCCTCCGATCGTTGTTGCCTCTAGAGGAACAAAGAGAAGGTTGGTTAAGTCTTCTGAACTTAACTCAAAATTACTTGACTTTACTGTTGATGAGTTAGTATCTATTTTTGATTCTCATGATGTTATTCCTGCACCTCCATTGTCTCTTTCACAACCACAAACCCAAACACAAACCAAGAAAACCAGAAGGCGCCTACGACAAACCTCTACCCTCATCCCCTCAAAACCGACCCAAACACCATCCAATACACTCAACCTTGACCTACCACAAATCTCCTCAAATACCTCACTTACTACATACATTTCCAAACTTCACTCTCATCCCTTCAACCTATTATTCATAGTACCTCCCATCAATCCATTCAAACCCTACACACCTAACCTAAAATCTATACAATCACCAAAACCACTCCCACTTCACTCACCCTTACCTACAAACCTACAGACTTCAGTGGAAGGAAGAATGTCTCGCGCATTAACAAACCTCAGTTTGTTAAGTATGAGTCATACCACAGCATCTACAATCACCCTTCTACTTGGCACTTAAAAACCTTCACCTCTGGAGTTTCCAGACTGGAGATTGCCTCTCCAATGAATACTACCTTCAAGGATGGAGAAGACCATTTCGAGATGTCATTCAAAGGGAGATTGAGACCTGAACCTGGTAGCAGGGCAATTCCTTTCTCTGTTGACCTTTCGAAGTTCCTGCCTCAAATTGAACCTCTCACACTGGAGGAATGTGGAAGATGGATCACGGATGAAGAAGCTGCCTTCATGGCACACTGTCATGAGATGAAGAAACTTGAAGTTATCACACGATTCGTAGATCCTTCTTACAGATCCGTAAAGATTGTTCCAGATAGACAAAGGTGGCTACCTTGGTCTATCCCTGGGAAGAGGAAAGAACCTGCTCCTGGAAAGTTGCCATACAGCAAAATCGGATTCAAAAAGTATGAGAAGGCTCCTATGAAGTTTAATCTTAAAGAATTCTCAGAGCTTCCGATTGCCAAGATCACTGAGGACCATGCCAGAAGGTTTTACCTCAGTTTTCTGAAGGAAGATGAATGGAGAACTGGCTCCTCAAATTGCTGCAATGCTGAGAAAGCCACAATTCCCACAGTTGGCACTATCAGAAAAGTTACTGACACCAATCTAGGAACTGCATACTTTGATGATATGTTCAGGTGTTCAGTAATCAGGCCTCTTGACTGCATGAAGATATATGTCCAATGGGCTGCTGTGACCAAGCACTTTGACATTGGATTTACTTAGAATCAATGGTCTGAGTCTTGGAAAGACAAAGCCATGTTACCATGCCTCGTCCCCGTAGTGCTTGAAGAAGATGACAGGGAAAATCTGCGAAGAGTATACCTGGTAGAAAATGAAGGACTCTCTTTCGCTTTTGAAGCATTGAGTGTCTTTATCAGAAGAATATGGGGAGAAGATGCTGGAAACAGGTTTGACGCCTTCACTGCTGATGTGTTTCTGCACAGAGAAATTATCTTTATGGATTTGCTGTATCCAGAAGATGTGAAGAATAGAAGGAAAATTCAGGCAGAATCTGAGCAAAGAAAACTTGGAAATCTCATCAAATGGTTTATACCAAATGATGCATTCTTTCAAAGAGATCAACAGAAGAAGGAATTGAGACTGAAGCTATCTAACTGGGTGCTAGCAGAGCATCAGAAGATGAAACCTGCACCAGTATCAGAAGCTGGACCTTCTACTTCTACCTCTACTCCTGCAGTTGAGATAGTCACTATTCCCAAAGCAGAGTTTGAAGAAATGAATGCCATAAACTTGAAATTTACTCAGCTGGAGAATGCCCTGAAATTACTATATGAACGTCTCAATATTCCTCCACCACCTCCACCAAACCCTTGAATTTTTTTTTTTGTGTGATATAAATTTTTTTTTGGTACTCTTATATATATATATATATATATATATATATATAATTTTGCTCTGATTATCTGTTTATATATCTCTATCTGACTTATATTCAAATTTTTCTAAGTCTTATTTTGACTATGATGTGCTGCTTTACACTCTTTTTGTCTGATGACAAAAGGGGGAGTAAAAGAAAGGTTTGATGAATACGTGAAAGTCTGATTGTGTAACACCCCGTTTCCAGAGCCTACTGTGCAACCCAATCTGATGCTGAAAACATTTAATGCTTGTATGCTTTCAGTTAAAGAGTACTCTTATGTATTTCGCAATGGAAAAATAGGAGTAATTTTTTTTTTCATTTTCTTTCCTTTGAAACCCTTTTCAAAATGAGACATAGAGTACTACAGTTTTCTAAATGATGCCGATTCAGACTTTCGCAAATATCAGAGTATAATGCATCACAAAATAATACTTCACATAACATAATCATTTCGTGCTAAGGTGAAGTTTTCTGAAAAGAGTAATTACAAAACAAAAAATACAAAACCCTAAGCTAAGCTGACCAACAACTATAACTCTTACTGAGAAATAGCTCAGCAAGACAAAACACGAAGTGCTCAGAGGAAATCTTCCTCCACTGGCTCAATCTTCAATGCTCCTGAAAGACAAAGCTGCAACAGCTACCGAACTCCATCTGGAAGTGACATCCATAAGGACATCCAATCCAACAACAGTGCAAGGGTAAATCCTTTGTCCACGAGTTTATCATAGGCTATGCCGCATGCAAACAATATATACATATATAATACAACAACATGCTTTTATATATATATATATGCATACTTAATAGACCGCACGCATCATCATGGTATATCAAGCATTGCATATGAGCAAACGAAACAATCAACAGATCAACAATCAAGTCACTACAATATCAAACTATTGCATGTGAGCAGGCAAATCTATCAACCGATCAGTGATCAAGTCTTCACAATATCAAATTCATCAAACCCTTCATCACATATCATAAATGTGGTTAGCTATGCATGTCAATGCAGTATGACAAGTTGTGTATAACCTGCAGCCTTAATAGGTCAGCAGTATGACGGGGACTACTTTCCTAACGTCCGAACAAAATAGCCTCTGCTTAGGCTTGCCACTACTTTGGCTGGCCACTACTTTAGCGTGCCTCTACTTAGGCAATGCAGTGTCAACTCGCCTTTTGAAGTCTGTACGACCAATCAAACGCTACGAGTGACAAGACAACTCGTCTTTTGAAGTCTTTAAGACCAATCAAACGCTCCGAGTGTCGATGCTCAATGGTTAGTAGACATCCAAACAAATTCAACAATATGGCATGCTCACCGTAGTGAACGCCCTCACCATAGTGAACGCCCGAGTGATATCTAACAAATTCTACAATATGGCATGCTCACCGTAGTGAACGCTCGAGTAATGTTTTAATTAATCAATGCAGATCGATGAACCCTCACTCACTCAACTTAGTGGGTTTCCAAATCTCAATTAACTAAGAGTTCAACACAGGACACAAAGTCTGGGTGTTCAATTGCGGAACGCTAGTCCTAATCTTAGATCAGAACTCTAGGCACGTAATGCGAAACACTAGGCTCAACTTTTAGGTTAAGATATTAGGCACGCCATACGGAACACTAGGTCCAATCCTTAATCAAGAAAAAGCGCACGCAAACAGGACATTAAGTCCCAGCACAGGACACATAGCCCATATGCTCAATAGGAACACTAGGTTCCCTATGTTTTATTCTTTCGAAATCCCGAATCATGAAATCTCTTTCTCAGTTCTTGTATCACTCCTATGTATCTGAAAATACTTTTTAACACTAGGTCATTGAAACCCTAGTTGTGCTAAATAACACACTGGAAGAATTCCCAGGAAAGAGAGGTGGTGCGAACACTCTTAATTACCAAGTCTTTCCTAGCCAGAATTTTCCCAGGCGCATCATTTAACTCAACCGTTTTCGCAAATTGTACTATTTATTTCAAGTTCTTTTCTCTACTATTACTCCATTGAAATTTTCTTGCAGCTTTGGCTAGTTGTACTAATACCCTCACGCTTACTTTTAAATCAAAATGCCCTTAACAATTTGTTTACGAAATCAGAATTCGGCTTGTGGAATCGCATCAGATTTACCGATGTAAATCGTCAACCAATAGCAGTCGATCAACGTATTGTTAATTAATCCATTATCAACAATAATATTTTTCATATTCCAATTCAATACCAAGTTCCAATGAAATCCAAGGTGATTCAAGGAAAACAATACAACTCATAATGCCTCGCAGGGCCAAGAACATGCTACATATTATCATCTATTTCAAGTCCAATTAAATCAATCAAATATGATTTAAGTCACACAATACAATTCAGTATTGCCACAGTAATAAATCAATACACAAATAGCTTTATGCTACAACATCTCAACAGCACATAGTACTACTACAAGTACTACCACACAATCAATCAACAATCAAACAAACAACACACAAGGCGAAAAGGCCAAACAAATTATGTAAGAATTTCCCTTACCTTGGGCGCTTTAACAATCCAAGCAAGGTAAATTCGAACTATCGTCAAGTCGTTCCCTGCACAAGCCTTATGCACGAACCTTAACAACGCAAACTTAATCCAATTAGAACCGAAAACCCAAGTCCTAAGACTCTAGGGCAGCCACGGTTTTAGTCCTAAAAAGGGCCTAAAATCTTTCTAACTTAACCTATTTGGATCACACCTAATCATGTGCCATGAAACAAATTCAAACCATGCAAGTTTTCAACTTTTTCAAAAGCTACACACTTAGAAAATACCAAAACCCAAAACTTACCAATTGGAATAGTATTTTACCAAATGAATAGTGTTTTGCCAGCTTTGAACCTTTTTTCAAAGCACTAAAACATGTCACAAAATTTTAGAAACAATTCTATTACAAGTTCAAAACAATTCTTGAAACATAAACTAAAACTTTTTCCAAAATCATGCTTCTTTGAATTGTTTTGCTAAATCAAATCATCAACCACTTTTACAACTATTTTTAAGCATAAATGCAAGTCAAGAACAAATCACAAAATCCTTTTGAAGGCCACGGTTTCAAGACTCCAATTACAACTCCAAGTTTTCAAACCTTTTAACATCAAAATCTTACAAACTTTGCTTAATCAAAACTTCTTATCAAAACCAAACTTATTTGCCACTTTAAGACACTTAAAAACAAGTTAGAACTCACTCAAATCATGCTCATAAATCACTGTTTTGGAAGCCCCAAAACAGTCCCAAATTCATTTTGTTTCAAACAATTTTTCAAAGCTTCAAGCATACAAACCTTTATAGATTTAAAGTTCTAACCAAAAACCAACTTCTTAAACACTTAACACACTTTAAAACCAAATCAAAACATCATCAAAATCATGACCAAGTGTCACGGTTCCAGCCCCTAAATTTAACCAATTTAATTTTGCAAAACTTGTTCAACATGCATATATGACTAGTTCTAAGCATACTAGTTACTAACCCTCAAAAATCTAACTTCCAATCACTTAAAAACACAAAGATAAAACCATAAGAACATCCCCTAGGGTTCGGCCTCATCAAAAAATTAGGGTTCCTAAATTTTAAAAATCAAGAACAAAGCTAATCTTGGAAGGAAACAAAGGGCTAAAAGACTAATCATGCATATATAGCAAAATCCAACACTTTTGCCCAAAAATAATTCCTAAAACCAACCAAACCCATTCATGAACTCAAGAGAGGAAAAGGAATGGATGTGGAGCTTACCAAGAAGTTTGGAGGTGATGGATCAAGGATTAAGAAGAAAGGATGGAAGATTGAAGCTTAAACATCACTTTCCTTCAAGAATCAACATCAAAATTATGAGAAATAAAAATCTTAAAAACTCATCCATGGCTGCCATGGAGGAAGAAGAAGGGATTAGGATCCTCCAAGAAGATTAGAGGTGATAAAACAAGGATCAAGAATAAGGATGGAAGATTGAACTCCAAAATCACCATTTTCTCAAGTTTCTCAACACTTTCTCTTTCTAAAACTCTCTTGATTTTTTTTCTCTAATGGAAGAATGAAGGTGCTGCTCTTGGAAGGGAAGGAGGCCACGAAATTCAGGTGGGATATGGAAGGAATAAATTTCTTCATTTAGTTCCAAACTAACCAAACTAGTTCTAAGTTAACCAAACCAACTAAACTAACTAACTATAATTACCTAACCACCAATCACACATCAACACTTGTAAAGTGACCTTATAAGGATGTGGTTCAGCTCCCATAGTGGCTGGATGCATCTCCCCTTAGCCCAAAATATCTAGATATTTAGTTTCGTCGCGTTCTCGCTCAATCGGGTGCACGACGTTACGCGTATATTAGGTTTTAATACTAAAATCTCCCAAAATAATTCTAATTATAACCCCACACCCAAAAATTACAAATGTTCCTCGTGGCATGAGAAAAGTACCCACGTATCTCATTTTCTCGAAATGCGAACCGAAACGTCGCAATTAGGCAGTCTCTGGCCATCGAAAATACACTAAATATTTTTCTGATGCCCAAAAATTCTAGAAAAAATACAATAAATCCTAAATATTGGAAAATGGTAAGATATCAAATTTTATAAAAATTGGATCACGTTTGGGCATGTTTCAGTTAGAAACACACACAATAGCCTAGTTACGGCAGAATTCGATAGAATTCTCGCAGCTTAATAAAAACTGTAAATTAGTGAGGATCAATAATTTCAATTTCTCTTATCATATAGAAATTAATCAAACAATAAAATTATCAAGACAAAATCTTTAAAATAATAGTCATATTAAATATAACATAAAACAGACAATTAACACAATAACTAGACAATAAAAATCCAAACTATGACTTAAAAATATTTATTAAATCCTGAGAATTATTTTTCTTTCAATAAAATAATTTTCTTTAATCAAACAACAATCTTTCAAATTTTTCGAGATTAATTCATATTAAAAACAATATATGTCTACATTGTCTGTTAATCTGAATTAATTACTAAAACAGTAAATTGTTTACAATAAATCTTTGTTGTTCTTCGTACTTTTAACAAACCATTGAGGTGATCAATCTCTATGATTTATTTCCAAGTAGTCGGAAACTATAAAATAATTTTCATAAAAATTGGGATGTTGCACGTCATAACCAGCTGAAGTTCTAGGAAGTCCGGACACAAAATCCATAGCGATACTGTCCCACTTCCATTCCGGGATGAATAGCGACTGCAACGTCCCAGAAGGTTTTTGATGTTCAATCTTGGCCTTTTGACAAGTCAGGCATGCGTATACAAATTTAGCTATTTACTTCTTCATACTGGGCCCCCAGAATAATCTCTTCAAATCTTGATACATCTTAGTAGCCCCGGGATGGATGCTCAGGCTACTCCTATGACCTTCTTCCAGAATCATCTTTTTCAATTCAGGGATGTCCGGGACACAAATTCGATCCTGGAGCCTTAAAATCCCATCCGTCCCCTCAGCAAATTCACTTGGCTTCCCTTGAGCAATCGAGATCTTCTGCTTAACTAAGAACAAATCGGTTTTCTGCCCTTCCTGGATTTGGCCCATCAGATCATTAGTCACTTTCAACATGCCAAGCTTCAGGCTCACGGGGGTCTTTTCACACACTAGACTTAAATCTCTGAACTCTTCTATCAACTTCAATTCCCTAATCATCATAGTCGAGCAATGCAACGCCTTTCTACTTAGTGCATCTGCCACGATATTTGCCTTGCCTGGATGGTAGTTCAACTCAAATTCGTAGTCCTTTAAGAATTCCATCCACCTACGTTGCCTCATGTTTAACTCCTTCTGGTCAAACAAATACTTAAGGCTCTTATGGTCACTGAAAACCTCAAACCGAGCCCCATACAGATAGTGCCTCCAGATCTTTAAGGCAAAGACAACTGCACCTAATTCCAAGTCATGAGTAGGATAATTCTGTTCATGTACCTTTAATTGACGTGACGCATACGCCACGACCTTACCATGCTGCATTAGCACGCCACCTAGTCCTTGCTTTGAAGCATCACAGTAGACCACAAAAGGCTTAAAAGGGTCAGGCAACACCAACACTGGTGTCGTAGTCAACTTCTTCTTTGGTACCTGAAAACTTTCTTCACACTTAGCATCCCACAAGAAAACTTGTCCCTTTCTGGTAAGACGGGTCATCGATAGTGCTATCTTTGAAAAACCTTCGATGAACCTCCGATAGTAACCAGCTAAGCCCAAAAAGCTTCTTATCTCGGTCGCCAACTTAGGAGCTTCCCAATGCAATACAGCTTCCACCTTCACTGGGTCCACAGCTATACCGCCTTTAGAAATTACGTGTCCAAGAAATCCCACCTCTTCCAACCAAAACTCACACTTCGACATCTTGGCATACAACTGTTTTTCCTTCAACACCTGTAGTACAGTTCTCAAGTGCCCTTCATGCTCTTCTCGAGTCTTGGAGTAAATCAAGATGTCGTCTATAAAAACAACCACAAACTTATCCAAGTACGGGTGAAATATCTTGTTCATGTAATCCATAAACACTGTTGGTGCATTAGTCACACTAAATGGCATAACTAGGTACTCATAATGACCGTAGCGCGTTCGGAACGCGGTTTTCGGGATGTCCTCCTTCTTCACCCGAATCTAGTGGTACCCAGACCTCAAATCAATTTTGGAGAAAACACATGCTCCTACTAGTTGGTCTATAAGGTCATCTATCCTCGGCAAAGGGTAGCGGTTCTTGATAGTAACTTTGTTAAGCTGCTGATAGTCAACACACAACCTCATTGAACCATCCTTCTTCTTTACCAACAAAACCGGCTCTCCCCATGGAGACACACTTGGTCTAACAAACTTTTTCTCCGGCATGTCTTCCAACTACTTCTTTAACTCTTCTAACTCCAAAAGAGACATCCTGTAAGGTGCCATAGCGATTGGTCCCGTTCCCGGAACAAGGTCGTTCACAAAGTCCACGTCTCGTTTCGGTGGTAAGGAGTTAACTTCTGCAAACATTTCCGGAAACTCACAAATAGTAGGTACATCTTTAGCTTCTACTTTCGTCTCTGTAGCCATAAAACACAACATCACGTATACTTGTGCACCTTCCTTCAAGGACGATCAAATCTTCTTGGCAGTAACCACCCGTGGATCACTAGGCTCAGTCACTCCAAACACCATAGTCTTATCAAAGCAGTTCAAAAGTACATGATTAGCAGTCAACCAATCCATACCTAATGTAACATCTATCCCCAAAAAGAAAAACAGACTAGGTTCACCACGAAATTCCTACTTCCAATCACAAGAGTGCACTCCTTGCACACATGAGAAGTAATAATAGGTTTATGAGAAGGAATATCCACAGACAAATCAAAAGTTAAACGAGATACAGGCAGTTGCAAATTTTTCACACACTCGGCAGAGATGAAAGAGTGGGTCGCACCAGAGTCATACAACACCACTAAAGGAACTCCTCAAATAAAGCAAGTACCTTGGATGAGATCTTCTGATTCAGCTGCCTCTGTGCCAGTGAGAGCAAACACTCTGCTAGTCGACTTCATCCTGTTAGCCTGAGGTTTCCGAGTTTTGTTACTATTTGTTGGCTCGTTCTTCAATCCATCACAGTCACGGCTGATATGACCAGGCTTGTTGCACTTGAAGCAGATGACAGATGTTTCCTTGCATAAATGAGTATAATGGTCCTACTCCTATCTATTCTAGCATAGATAATCATACAGAGTACACAGGCAAAAACACAATAGACACATACCACGGCCTGAGAATCAAGCCGAGCTCTGATACCACTAAATGTGACACCCTCTACCCCATCATGTCATTATAACAACGTAATAGTGTAAAGTAAAACGCGGAGTAAAATTTTGTTTTTCTTTTGGTTAAATCATAATTTCATTCAACGTGGAATAGAGTCGTCACGCTCACTTGCGGAAAACAAACTTAGTAAAGGAGGGGAAACAGCAAAAGGAAGTAAAACCAAGGTTCCCGATGTCACAATAATTCAGAGCTCTTCCCCTAATTATTACATCAGAAAAATACAATGACTTAACCAAATAAAAACAAGTCTTCTATCTATCCTAACGAGCTATCGTGATCACTCGCCGGCATTCACATCCTCAACACCTGCAGTCTCATCATCTACACATACCCGGTGGGATATGCATAGCCACAAAAGAGGGTAGTCATCATAACCTCAAATAGTGCATACAGTGTAGGAAATTAATGAACAATGCGCAATATACAACAATTCTAATGGAAACACCTAACCACCCGTACTACAACATCAACCACGTCATGAAGATGTTACCACAACAATTAAATGTCACATGCCACAACATCAACCACAGCATTAAAGTACACCACCAAAAACTAAACAACCAGACATGTTATCATGCAAAATGATGTATTTCTAGGACCATAACTATATGCATGTGGATCCATTTATAACGAGGCCGGGATACCTTGCCCATTTAGGAATGCCATGTCCGTAATGCCCTAATAACAACGGGATCGGGATACCACGCCCGTCACGAGATACCTTGCCCGATTCGCCCCATTAACCGTAGGACTGGGAAACCTTGCCCGTCACGGGATACCTTGCCCGATTCACCCTTTTAACCGTAGGACCGGGAAACCTCACCCGTCATGGGATACCTTGCCCGATACGCCCTACTAGCAACAACAACAATGCCGACACCAGGATGCATGAACATGACCAAATGCGGTGTTTAACAATAACGACCTCTATCGCGATATCTTCGATAGAGTAGCAACAACAACAACAGGACACAAGTTCATAAGTCAGCCAGTGCCTTCAACCAATGACAGAAACATTCAATGCTCTTAGCCACTTCGATTAAGCACATAATATCCAAGTGAAGTTTTAAATTAGAAAGATTAGTTCTCTCAAAATTTATCACACCAATAAATCCTTAAGCATCATAAATGAACTTTAGATATCCTACCTAGGCTTTACAATACCAACCTAAGCACGGAAACCCGAGGAAACACGACGAAACGACAAGCGCGCAGGCTGTCACTGGGCGCCTGGCGCCTGACATTGTGGGCGCCTGGCGCCCTGCCCCTGTCATCCAAGTCGCAAACAGAGGGTTCCTACCCGTTCGGGGACCTAACGCCTCACCATTACGTCCCTCAGAACTTAGTTGAACATGGTCTGGAGTTCTTTGATCCTTAGTTGAACATGGTCTAGAGTTCTTTGATCTATACTTAGTCATTACACATTCATAGAGTCTAAAAACTTACCCTTTAGCTATTTAAATTCCTTACCCTATCATTTGGCAGCAAACAATTTCTGCACAACTTAACTTATCACTATCGTTGACTCTCAATTCTCTTGTTAACACTTCAAAACCTCTATCAAGGCATGGTTTACTCGTATGTCAATTATTCTAAATAATTAATCCTAACTTGATTCACCTTTGATTCCATTTTAACCTCTCCAGCATTCTGTTTTTAAATCATCATCACTGCTAATTCCTTGCAACAACACTAGTGGTTTAGGCAATTCAATACTTTTAAATACTAACCATATCAGTACCAAGGCACACAACACTAATAATATAGCATATCATCAAGTCTTGTAGGAGTTCATACCATAGCAAATTAAAATCGACAACAACCAAAGACTTTTACCTCCCTGAACAACAAAAGGATAATCAAGAGTAACAATCATATAAACAATCAAGACTCAATCACCACACCAAATTCATCAATCCAACGAAATTATCACATCACGTTATAGTAAATATCCCCAGTCAAGAATAATAATTGAAGGGTTCAAGTATCTTCCTATCACAGTGGCGATAGTGCTCGTTTTTCGTCACCGCGCAAGGCGTAGGGGTCTTGGGACACCCCTATTGCTCACCCATGTTCCATACACTCACTAGAAGAGAACAACTACCCCTTATCTTAAGAGAATTTCGTACTCCTAGAATGGGATGAGGTAACACCAAGCTTTTCCTTTCCTAGTGAAGCTTTCTTCACCAAAAACACAAGAGCAAGGGTTTAGGAATAGAAAAATCATAGTTTGGAATCCTAACATTGATCTTAAAACAAAGCTATCATTAGAAGGCTTACCACTTTCTATTCTTCTCAATGAGGCTGTAAGAATCACAGTAACAATGCTCCCTAGTCGAGTTCCCTAGTGTAGTTTTGAGTTCAGAGCCTTTGACAGCATAAATTTAGGAAAAGGGAAAAAAAAGAACTTTCTCTATTTTGATTGATCTTATGAGCAGCTCCTAATCATGTTTAGGGTTTTAGAACTGAGGCTTAGTGGCTAGGTTAAGTCTAGGGGTCGTGGCTTACTTCTTCAGGTCGAGAGTGGGTCACACGAGGTCACAGAACCAGCCCAAAACGAGTTAAAACGCGGAAAAACGCACAACCACTTATCATTTGTGGGCGCCCTACGCCAGCATCCCCTAGGTGCCCTGCGCCTGCTCTCTGTGGGGCCTGTGCGCCCCGAGTTCTAGTTTGGGCATACATGAAATGCATAATCAAGCACACAAAGAATTATAAGATCCTAGCACAAAAGTGAGGGTGTTACAGAAGTAGCCTGAGTTGGGTGTACCACTATAACTTATGTGTGTAAACTTTCTATCCTTCATCTCTTTAAGTTTCAGCACTGCTCATTAAAGAAAGTTTATTCACAAAAACCTCACATTTAACAAGACCACTTAAGCACGTCATTTTTATCAAAGAATACTTATTAAACTCATATATCTGAAACACACTTGCAAAACATCTTTGAACATTCACAAAAATTCACTTTACCACCAGTTCATACATTAGAACGTTCAGTCATAACTGCCTTATTAACCTTCTATAATCCAAGAAGTCTCTTGAGAGAAAGTTAGTTAATTTCAGACAGTTAAATTATAACACGTCACAGTTCAACCCCCTTCTCTGTGACGACAATTCACTTCACTCCTCTTTGTGCCTGACTCTACTCCCTTGACTAACTCCCTCGGAATAGTTACCCATGGGCCTAACAGCCGGCTGGGTAGGAACATATGGCTGCCATGTCTGACCATACCTAGGAAAGTATTTAGGTGGAGGCGACCACATGCGGTGAAACGGTAGCCTTAAATAGATACAAAAGTCTCCCACTAAATTGGTAGATGGTGATCCAAGCAGACGAAAGTATACAGTCACCAATCCTGTGTACAACACGGCGTGTCGAGAGAAGTCTATCTCCCAACCCGCATCGTCCCAGTCATGGAACTGCAGCTCAAAATTCCCCCAGACAGGGATCCTTGGCTCCGTCCCCATCCATGTATGCATGAATTGAGACATCCTGTGCAGCAGTCTCCTCAACACCTGTGTCTAACATATATAGCATATGCACACGAAACACATACAGGGAGATAAGAACAATATAATCACCATAAAATGGGAAAGTAATAGGAGAAGGCAATACAAAGTATACTATAAGCACAGAATCACGTTATCCCTAATTCATACACTTAAATAAACACTCTCTACTCATTTCATGTATATTACCTAAGATTACAACCCTATACAAGTATACTATAACCAACTACACATGGCTTGCTATACTCCTCACCTCTCAGATTACAACCCTATGTCACAATGTACTTATCACCAATCTGAGTATCTGTCAGTTGTCCGAGCAATATATCCCACTCATCGTGACCTATAAGAGTAGATACCCGTACCCCCTATCACTTAGGGTCAGGTATCTAGGCCAGCACTCGGGATCGTTCACCAAGGACGTGAAGTACACAGTACTCGTCGGGGTAAAAGGGTACAATCCCAGAACCACAACCCAACAACAGCAAATCTATTGGTCCCTAATGGAATATATCGGTCTCCAGAATATACACCCCAAGGTTTATGCAACCTACACTGTTACCTTGTACTCGTGCTCGAGTATCTCCTGACCTCGTGCACCACACACAGCTGTGACTTAGCACCAACCCATTCACAATATGAATCCTCACCACTCACATATCACTATGCACATATTTTCACTTTATTAATATCATCCTTATTTCACATCAGACACATTGTAACCCACATAAGTCATATTCTCAATCAGTTAGTCATTTAACAGGGTCACAACACCTAATGCAGCATATAAACACATAGAGTATAACACTCAACATTTTATCGTGTAAGCACATATCACACATTTCTAAACATGTTTCTAATATCACACATACATATATTTACTACTAGGCATTAAGCATGTTAAACATGTAACTCAGAGCACATATTATTATACCTATGTTGGTTGATAGGTCCGCGAAACCTGTACTCAGATATCATAAACCGTAACCCCTATCCTTAGGTGTTACTGACGTCAAACCCTAGTAGGGTTTAGGTATCCTACGCATACAATGTATATTTTTCTACTCAAGCAATCCCGGTAAAAGTGCATTGTTTCTCCCACCTGGATTCCAAAGCTATTACTTCTAGCCCCACGAACTCTAATAGTGTAACGACCCGTTTCCGGACCGCTACCGAGCTCAATATACCGAGCTCGAGTTACCGAGCTCAACACACCAAGCTCAACATAAACCTATATGAGATGTGTTTTAAAAACAAAACTCTTGTGCCTTTTAAAAATACGATATATATATTTTTTTTATAAACCAACTCGTGCACATCGTAGTAATTACAAATTTTTCAAACATGGTGCAATTCAAGACACAAGACTTTAAATTTAATAAAACATACATGCATAACATACACATATATATATCAATTAAATAATAATGTATACAAAATACAGAGTAGCAAATGTGCAAAGAAAATACACCTAAGGTACGACAACTTCAAAAGAGCAATCATACCCTCGGGGTACTTCTCCCCAGACTCCACGCAGGCTGCTCCAAAAGTAAGACCGTCGCTACCACTCCTCGCAAAGAACAAACAACACCGCTAAATCGTCACTACCTCGAACACAAAAGAAAACAAGTACAAATTCTTAAAAACAAACATCCAACAAAAACAATCACGACGATAGAGGTCGCCACTCGTCCTCGCCGAGCTCCTCCTCGGTATCATCTACATCGCCGAAGTTACTCGCTCGACATCGCCTGGGTAACCGCTATGGATTGAAGGCACCACTGAAAGTGGTCAATCTCTCAACAATTCAAGATAAGCTCGACATAAAAATATAAGCAAACAAAGAAAGTATAACATTCACCGACGTGACTCGACCATCTCTACTTAAACTCGACACAACTCGCAAATCCATTTTCTCTCGACTGAGCACTTTTCTCGAATGCACACGCTGCATCAGACGTCGGAAAGTCCAGCCGGCCTTGGGATCCTCGGCTTCCCTAGACAATAACTCAGTCCCGTAGCGCATGGCGACGTTTCAGTCAATCTCCCGTGAACAAAAAGTGGACCTAGCACCCTCGCTTATCCGGTCACGCTCAAAACGCTATACGACTACCTAGCTCGCCACTCGATGAACACCACGCATAATGATATTCAAAGAGTTAAACACAAGATATTCAACCGCATGTCAAATAAAAGAGCAAGCTCGACATGAAGAAACGCATTCAACATGCAATACACACTTACATATATTCAATCACATATTAAATACATGCAAAAACTCAATCATATCACAACATTTCAGCTGACACAAATCAGAAATCCATACACACAATAACATAACCACGAGAATATGAAATGCCCTACGCTTTAGCATACTACTTAAAAATATTAATGTGAAGCGCCTTACTTAAGGACTTATAAAATAAAGCCTTAGAGATTTCTAGGAGTTGCCCTTACCGAACTCCAAGCACGCCGCCGACAACCACTTCTCTTACTCGATCTCGACATCATTGCCTTCAACGAGCCTCGACAACGACTTCGACAGACATCGCCTTCAATCGACTCGACATCGCACGCTTCTCACTTCGACCTCGACACGGTCAGCTTCGATCCGATTCCACTGCTTCCACGCCCTGATTCGCTCCCGCACACCTTGATCTCTGAAATCACTCGATCTCTCGAGAATCGACTTCCTAAAACAAACACAACTTAGATCGATCTATGGTTTCCCAATACATCTAACTCTCTCTTCCCCAAACTCACCACAACCTTAAAAATATAAAACTCAAGAATCAAAATATATTTTTCCTCTAATTACAAAGTTAGGATTTATCAAAATTTCATGAAAAAGTTATCGATGCTTGACGCAATGCATAGATCGACAACAACAATAACCGTACAAATAAACGAAAAACCAGTAAATCGAAACGAACCAAAAATGGAGGTTTCGGCACCATCGATTAAAAACAGAGGAAGAAATTTGTTTTACAAGCCCAATTAATCGTTAAAAAGATAGGTAATATCGTGAATAAGAAAACCCATCAATTTGACATGATTTGAAGCATAAACTCAAGCTAAAAATGGAAGAAGAATTAGCGCTAAACAAGAGTACGAGGAAGATAAAAATCGTTTCTTCATACCTCAACTGGGATCGAGCAGGCATTTAGATGGGTCGAGAAGTCACGATGAACAAAATCGATGAAAAAAGCTGCAGTGACCGATGGAACCTACTGCTCGCTGATGGAGATTTTTGAAGAAAACAACGTAAACACAGAGCGTAAGGAAGGAAAGAAGAAAGAAGAAAAGAGAAAGAATGAGTGCGTAGGGAATCGGCTGTGGTATACAAACGCAGAGCGGGTATAAACGTAATTCCAAATGGTATAAGATGCCAATCCCATCAATCATCTACCCGCTTAATCGCTCCTCTCATAATTACCTCTACTGGTCGTAAAACGGCAAGCCGACAATGTAATAATTACAAACAATATAATAATAATCAATAACGCTCGGGGAAATAATACGAGGTATCATCTCGACACGATGTCAACAAGGTGCTCGTGGCAAACGCATAAGGTTCTAACACGAGTTCGTGAACGCGGTCTCCTCACCGACTTGCTATGCCCTCATCAGCTCGACACGCGACTTCATCAACTCGACACGCCGACCTCCTCACCAAAGCTAGTGCACGCGGGTCCCATCACCGACAAATGATCTCGACTAAACGATCTAGTCACGGATCTCGGCTACAAGGTCTCGGTCGAGGTCTCAATATCGCCGCCCTAATACGATGTCGATCTCGCCCTCAGGTGTTACAATCTTCTCTCTAAAAATTTCTGGCCCTCGAAATTGCAAATAAGATTCTTACCCGTAAAGTTCAGTGGTAATCGAAGTCTTCATCTTCTCCAGCCTCCCAAGTCGCATCTCCTGCCTTCTCGATCCCATACAACTTCAAGTTGAATCTCTTTGTTCAAGAATCGCTTATGGCTTTCCGATCAACGCATCCTTGCCGGGTGACGCTTCAAAAAGATAAGTCGTCCTTCAGCTTGAATCACATCCGGTTCGATGACATGAGAAGGGCCTGGAAACATACTTCCGCAATTGAGACGCGGAAAGACGCCCGTGGATGTTCGACAAGAATGGGGTAAGGCAATCCGATATGCCACCGGACCAATACGACAAAGAATCGTAAGGTCCAATGAATTTAGGGGTAAGTTTCTTGATTTGATCGCCGACTAACCCAGTAGTGGGGTGACTCTAAGAAATACATGTTTCTTCCTCAACTCGAAGTGGTCGACGCCGTTGGTCCGCATAACTCTTCTGGCCGACTTTGAGATGTTCGTGCATCCGATCTCTCGATCAAACGGATCTTCTCGTAGTTCATCGGATCATATCCTGGTCCTACGACGCTCGCTCCTGGTACCAACAAAGAGGCGCCTGACATTTCCGCCCATACGCTTCAAAAGCGTGCCATCCCAATACTGCATGGAAGCCGCTGTTCAGATGTGAACTCCACCAATGGTAAGACGCCGTCCCAACTTCCTCGGTGATCTAACGCATAAGTCGCAACAAATCTTCAAGCCGATTGGATCGCTCTCACCGACCGTCTACCAGGGATGATATGTCGAGCTAAGCCCGAAGCTCTGGCTCCCATCGCCCGCAATTCCTCCAAAATGAGACGCGGAACTTCTGATCTCGGCCTGACACGATCAAGAGGGTATTCCATGAAGTCGCATTATCTCCTCTGGCGATGTAGATCTCGGTCACCTTTTCCACGTTGTATGTCGACCTCACCGCAAGAATGAGCGATTTAAATCGGTCAATCTACGACGATCACCCAAATCGAATCATTCTTCTTTCCCCGCCTTCGGCAAACCTACAACGAAGTCCATGGAAATATCGTCCCATTTCCATACCGTACGCTGCGATTGTAGCATTCCCGCAGGTCGCTGGTGCTCCACCTTCGCTTCGACACGCCAAACATGAAGCTACGTGACGGCCACTTGCTTCTTCATTCCGACCACCAAAAATGCTTCTTCAAGTCTTGATACATCTTCAGAACTCTGGATGAATACTAAAGTTGCTCTTATGCGCTTCGCCGAGAATCAACTTCCTCAGCTCAGATATGTTAGGCACGCACACTCGCCATTGCACCTCAAGATGTCGCCCGCCCGACCTAAATTCGGCCGCTTTCCTGCGCTTATCAATCGACCTTCTTCTCATAAGCTCGTTACGAACTCGGCTGGTCTCTGATCTCGGCCAACAACTGTTGTAGATAGTAAGCATACCAAATCTCAGCTTTTCCCGTGAAACTTGACACTAACTTCAAATCTGAACTTCGAGCATCTCCAACTCCTCATCATCAATACCGAGTGTTAAAACGCTTCTTCCTACTCAACAAGATCTCAAGCACGTTAGCCTTACCGGATGGTATTCCAACGTGAAAGTCGTAGTCCTTGAGAAATTCGTCCATCTACGCTGACGCATGTTGAGTTCTTTTTCCTGGTCTAACAGCATTTCAAGCTCTTGTGATCGCTGAAACAAAGAAGAGTGCTCCGTGCAAAGGCAAGTGCCTCCATATCTTCAAGAAAACTATCGCCGCCACCTCCAAGTCGTGAGTAGGGTAGTTCCTCTCGTGAATCTTAAGTCGCCTTGAAGCATACGCGACCACCTTCCGATGTTGCATCAAGACGCATCCCAATCCCTGGTGTGACGATCACAATACACTCGAAGGCTCTTCTGCCGAGGCAAAATCAGCACAGCGCCGGTTGCCAAAAGCTCCTTCGCCGTTGAAAACTGGTTTCACACTCCTCGGTCCGCAAAGGTTGATCCTTCCTCGTCACCGTAAGAGGCGCGACAATCTTCGGAGAAACCTTTCAATGAATCTTCGTAATATCCTCGCTAAGCCGACAAAACTCCCCCGATCTCTCAGAATCGCCTTAGGTCGTTCTCATGCTAGCACGCCAATCTTAGTCGATCCATACGACTATCCCTTCTCTGGAAATTACGTGACCAAGAAAATTCACCTCTTCAAGCCAAAATTCACACTTCGACAAAGTTGGCATAGAGTTGCTTATCTCAGAATATCCGTAGTACTCGATATAGGTGTTCTCGCTGTAGTTTCGGCCTCGAGTAAATCAATATGTCGCCGGCGAACACTACAACGAATCGATCCAAAAACGAATGGAAAATCCCTGCTCATGTAGTCCATAAACACACCATCGACTACTCCAAACGGCATCACCAAGTACTCGTAGGACCGTGATCTAGTCCTGGAAGTCGCTTTGGCAACATCTTCCTCCTTCACGCTAATCATGGTAGCCCGACTTCAAGTCTATCTTGAAAAGATCGCCGCCTTCCACGGTTGGTCCATCAAGTCGCCAATACGCGGGTAACGGATAACGCTCTTCACGCAGAACCTTGTTGAGCTCGCGATAGTCCACGCACTTTGATCGCCCATCCTTCTTCTTAACCAACAAATACTGTAGAGCTCCCCACGTGATACGCCTTTGGCCGTATGAATTGCTTTTGACCCAAGTGTTCGACCGGGACTTCACTCTTTCATCTCAAGGAGACATCCCACGGGCACGGCGCTCTTTGAAACGGCCTGCTCCTCGAATCAGTCGATGGAGAACTCGACCTCTGCATCGTGGTAACCCCGGCACGCCTCGAAAAACGCCCTCAAAGTCACACCACCGGGTACATTCTTCACGCCGATTCCGCTGGAAAACTTCCAACTAGCTAGATACATGTATTCCTAGTTCCTTCTTTTTCAAAGAAACTCCAATACGCTCGCGTAAAGATAATTGAGACTCCAAGGTCCTGGAAAATTACAGCTTTATGGGCACAAATTAAAAGGACATACGGTGGTAATGACAACCAATCCATCCCGAGGATAACATCTAAGCCCTTAAGAGGCAAACAAACCAAATTGACCACAAACTTTCTACTCAATAATCACTACACAATTAAGACATGCAAAGAGTTTGTGATCAAGGTTTTAGCAAATGGGTTCAGAATTCACTAATTTAAACGGTAAAGCAGCTCACTAAGCTCAAATGGTTCACACAATCAAGAAATAAAGGAACGGGTTGCACCGAATCAAAAAGAACTGATAAGGATTTACCCCATCTCACATTCACCTTGGATAAGATCATCACCGTCACCTTCCTCGCCACTCATGCAGTAAAACTCCTCGCTTTAGCCACTGACGCTTTCCTTCGCCTTTGCCGCAAGCATAGTCTTCGCTCACTTTAGGTGTAGGACAATCTCAGCAAAATGCCCCGGCTTCTTGCAGCTTGAAACACACCTCCTCCTTCTCAGTACAAGTATCGCTTAATGTCCCGCTTTTCCACATCTGCAGAGCAAATCACCTCGACACCGGTCCACTCTCCACTCTTGCAGATTGGGTCATCTGGACGACATCGCCCTCGTTGTTGTTCCCCTCGAGGCTCAGTGCGGCCTCTTCGCGGTGGTTTTCCTTCTCTGCGGCAAATCTCCGCTCGCGCACTGGGGTCTCACCGGTCCGCTCTCAACAGCTTTCTTCTTGTAGCTCCTCACTCCTTCTACTCGACACATCGATCAATCACTGAGATTTCTGATCCTCAACGCACACTATCGACTTCAATGTTGAATCTCAACTCGCTGAATCTCTCACTTAACCATCTCTCGTCAACTCGATCACGAAATGGATCAAATACCTCGCCAACGATTCGAACTTGGCATACTTTGACACCGCCGAAGTCGCTTTGCCGCAGCTTGAAGAAATTTCGCCCTTCTCGGCTCGTGCAAGATCCGGAAGTATTTGTCCAAAACCTTTCACGAAAAAGCTCCCAGTGTCATCTCGCTGATGTTCCGCTATAAACGCTATTTCCACTCCTCTCCACCAATACTCTGGCCTCCTAGCAAGAAGTAGGCAGGTGGCATAGTCGACCTTCACGCTGTCCCGCAATGAAGTGCCTCAAAGATCTTCTCGATCTCTTGCATCCAAAGATCAGCTTTATCCGGATTTGGCTCACCGTAGAACTTCGTGGATCATGCTTCCCCGGTCCGCCAACTTCTCGCTTCAAAGATTTCGCTCGCTTCGCGGTCGCGGCCGCAAGTTCTCGCCGAGTTAACGCCGCCGCCTGGCTGAGCCATCGCGTTAGTTCCGCTGAGTTCGCAGCAGTGATTGTTGAGCCATGGCTGCCGCCATCTCGCCATAGCTTGAATAGCTCTGCTCCATGTCGACGCTTCGGGTTGCCAGGCAGATGTCGATTCCTACGAGGTGGCATTAGATTCCACAAAGTTCAAAACCCCGCATCTCACAACAAGGATGTGTTAAAACACACCGCTTCAATCAAGAAACGCTTAAACAATTTCAAGCAATAAGTGCTTCACTTAATCAAACAAAGAATCAACATAATACAACTAGGTACCCAACACACATAACCCGACATGACTACCAAATTAAATTTTATGCACGCCATGTAACCGAATCAAGCTCGATACCAAAGGTAACGACCTGCTTTCTCGACCGCCATCGAGCTCAATATACCGAGCTCGAGTTACCGAGCTCAACACACCAAGCTCAACATAAACCTATATGAGATGTGTTTTAAAACAAAACTCTTGTGCCTTTAAAAATACGATATATATTTTTTTATAAAACCAACTCGTGCACATCGTAGTAATTACAAAAAACATGGTGCAACTAAGACACAAGACTTAAATTTAATAAAACATACATGCATAACATACACATATATATATCACTCAAATAATAATGTATACAAAATACAGAGTAGCAAATGTGCAAAGAAAATACACCTAAGGTACGACAACTTCAAAAGAGCAATCATACCCGGGGTACTTCCTACAGACTTACGCAGGGCTGCTCCAAAAGTAAGACCGCCAACTACCTCAGAGCAACAAAACAACATCGCCTAAACCGTCACGACCTAAACACAAAAAGAAAAACAAGTACAGCCCCGTAAAAACAAACATCCAACAAACAAACAATCACGACAGATAGAGGTCGCCATCCGGGTCCTCGCCGAGCTCCTCCTCGGCATCATCTACTGCCGAAAGTTACCTCGCGCTCGACATCGCCTGGGTAACTGGGCTATGGATCAAGGCACCACGGAAAGTGGTCAACTTCTCAACAATTCAAGATAAGCTCGACATAAAAATATAAGCAAAAAGAAAAGTATAACATTCACCGACGTGACTAATTATCTCACTCTAAACTCGACACAACTCGCAAATCCATTTCTCTCGACTGATAATTTTCCTGAATGCACACGCTGCAGATCAGATGCCCGCAAAGTCCAGCCGGCCTTGGGATCCTCGCCTCCCTAGGACAAATAACTCAGTCCCAGAGCGTACGACGCTCTAGTCAATCTCCCGTGAAACAAAAGCGGACCTAGCACTCTCGCTATCCCCGGGTCACGCTCAAAACGCCATACGACTCACCTAGCTCGCCACTGATGAACAATTCGCCGTGACACGATATTCAAAGAGTTAAACACAAGATATTCAACCGCATGTCAAATAAAAGAGCAAGCTCGACATGAAGAAACGCAATTCAACATGCAATACACAATTCACGACATATATTCAATCACATATTAAATACATGCAAAAACTCAATCATATCACAACATTTCAAACCGACACAAATCAGAAATCCATACACAATAACATAACCACGAGAATATGAAATGCCCTTACGCTAGCATACTACGAAAAATATTAATGTGAAGCGCTCTTACTTAAGGACTTATAAAATAAAGCCTTAGAGATTTCTAGAGTCGCTCATCAACCTGCCAAGTTAATGTCGCCGACAACGACTTCTCTTACTCGATCTCGACACTACTGCCTTCAACGAAGCTCGACAACGACTTCGACACGCACTGGCCTTTAATCACCTCGACACGACGCTTCTCGACTAATTTACCTAACGCCTCGATCCGATTCCGCCGCTTCCACGCCCTTGGATTCGCTCCGCACACCTTGATTCGAAATCACCGATCTCGAGAATCGACTTCCTAAAACAAACACACCTTAGATCGATCTATGGTTTCCAATACATCTAACTCTCTCTTCCCCAAACTCAACCACAACCTTAAAAAATATAAAACTCAAGAATCGAAATATATTTTTCCTCTAACACAAAGTTAGATTTCGATCAAAATTTCATGAAAAAGTTATCCGATGCTTCAAATGTATAGATCGACAACAACAATAACCTGTAAGCAACAAACGAAAAACCGTAAATCTAAACGAATCCAAAAATGGAGGTTTCTCGGCACCGCCGATTGCGTAAAAACAGAGAAGAAATTTGTTTACAAGCCCAATTAATCTCCGTTAAAAAGATAGTAATATCGTGAATAAGAAAACCCATCAATTTGACATGATTTGGAAGCATAAATCGGCTAAAATGGAAGAAGAATTAGCGCTAAACAAAAGAGCACGAGGAAGATAAAATCGTTCTTCATACCTCAACCGGATCGAAAGTGCAGATTTAGATATGGGTCGCAGAAGTTGATGATGAACAAAACCGATGAAGAAAGCTTCAGTGTAATCTCGATGGAACTCACTGTTTCGTCGATGGAGATTTTTGAAGAAAATAACGAAACACGAGCGTATGAAGGAAGAAGAAAGAAGAAAAGAGAAAGAATGAGTGCGGTGAATCCTGGCCGTGGTATACACAAGTAGAAAGGGGGTATAAACGAACTCCACTATAAGATGCCAATCCCATCAATCATCTACCCGCTTAATCGCTCCTCTCATAATTACCCTCTACTGCGCCGTCAACGGCAAGTCGACAATGTAATAATTACAAACAATATAATAATAACGCGAATAACGCTCGAATAATACGAGGTATCATCTCGACACGATGTCGACAAGGGTGCTCGCAAACGCATATGCGTTCTAACACGGCTTCGTGAACGCGGCCTCTCACCGACTTTGCGCCTCATCACTCAAGACGCGACTTCATCAACTCGACACGCCGACTTCCTCGCAAAGCCAGCCTAGTGCACGTGGTCTCATCACCGACAAATGATCTCGACAAACGATCTAGTCACGGGATCTCGACACAAGGTCTTGGTCGAGGTCTCGATACGTCGTCCTAATACGATGTCGATCTCGTCCTCAGGTGTTACAAATAGCCCTGACCACAAAGCCTCAATCACTTTAATCACCCTCTCTTTCTTAGTCCAAATTCTGCCCATCGTAATTAAAATACCAAGGGTTGCCCAAAAATTCCCCCAGGCACACCAGCATGACCCATTTTTTACCGGAAACACAAAAACGTACTTGGATTAGAATTAAGGCAAACTATGGAATTGATAAAATACCATGAATGATTCGGCTAGCTACTATCATAAATATCAATACCTGAATATTTACCTAAATCCAACTTCCAGGAAGGTTTCACGCGCGTTTGGTACGCACACTTGCACCAAAACCCTAAAACACGAAGAACAGTTAATTAGGTACTATTAACACTAACCTAGAATCACGAGTTCTCAACCATTAACACTGAGAACATGGGTTCTCCCCTCTGTTTCGTGGTATATGGAACCTCCTCCAGGAGTTTCAATAAAACCCTAGCTCGTTCGGTACCCATGTGGCTCAACTGGGTCCAAAACACAGTCTGACTAGGGTTAGGATTGAGAACCTTGATTCATTACCACTAAAACCAGATTGGAAATAAGTATTAAGTCACTAAGGTGCTTAGGTTTACCTTGGCAAAACCTTGCTCAGAGATAAACCCTAGAAAGCACGAACAATAACCTACAACTCGATAGGATTGAACAAAGGAATCGACACTTAGAATGGCTTGGGAATGGATCACCAAACCTTAGAATCTACAAAAATGTGGTTCTCTGGATTAGAACTCAGTTTTGGTTGTGAAGGGTAAAGAAGAAGGTAAAAAGGATGAAAGAATGGTAAAAATGGCTTATATATGCTTTTAACCCGGGTGGGCGCATGTCACACGCTTCTCGGCGTGCGTCATGCACCTCTCAGGCCTCCTCTGCGTGTGTCACATGCGCTTGTGAGCACGCCACATGCTTTGATCACTGTTTCTTCGTGGTGAAGATTTCCCTTCCAAAGGCGGTCTAATCACAGCTTACCACGTGTCATTCCCTCATAGGACCAAACGTTGGTCCATGTCAGGATAAAGATTTGACTGTCCACCCTGGTCCACGCGCGCCCCAAGGCTATTCATACGCGCGTCACGTGTGCCTATGCATCTCAGTCCATTTTCCAGTGATTTCTTCGTTTCCAACGCTCGTACTACCCAGAACTTGGTACCCTAACACTTAAACATCATCCTAAACACATAGAACATCTAATTGACCTTATAATTAAGGATTTAGGATCCCAATTGCTTGCTCGAAAGCTTGCACTCGTGCTAGGTTACGAGTACACAAAACCCTAATTCTGACTCCGATTGTTCTCAGATTTCATAAGGCTTCCAAGACTTATACTAAAACCCTAACAAGCACTTCTCCACCTCTATTTAACCTTTAAAACCTCACAATTCTCATACTTGCACTTATACAATGGCACAGAAAGCGAATACATGACCGAATACTCAAATACACTGTCAAACTCCACAAGGCTCACCAAGGCACACACAAATACATTATCCACACACAATCACACATTAAGCAAGGTTAGAAAATTGAGGATGCTACATTCGCTGCACTATAAACTAAATAAAGAAATTAGGAGCATAATTAATAGTTAAGCTTTTATTTATAACATATACACACACACACACATTGACCTTTCCTTTAATTGGATCTATAACGTTAATTTGATGAATTCATTTAATTTTCAGAGCTATGGAAGGATATTACATGTTGAAAGGCTGTAAAAACAAGAAGCCTAGATGAGTGTTTCCTAAAGTACGTACTTTGTCTACATGAAAATTCAAGTTTAATAGTACTAGTTTATTGTGTATATAATATTTACTCATTTATATGCGACTGTGGTATTCATATTTGTAGGCGGCTCGACAAAAGGACGGCTATGCATGTGGTTATTATGTGATAAAAAACATGTTAATCATTGTCTCAGGTGATATTGTTGAAGGTTGGGATCAGGTATTAAAATTTTTAAAACTATTCAATGTGTAATTTCTGCTTTTAGCATATACTTTTCTAATTTATTATATGTTTAGTCTTGTAGATATTTTATGACCCGTCACCATTTGGGGCAGATGAAATAAATGAAGTCAGACAAAGTTGGGCATAATTCTTTCTGCAGTTGCATGAGGAGAAACAAATGAAGTTGCTGCAACAGAAAGAAGGTGAAGAAACAAAGGGACAAACCGTAAAACGTATTAGAAAAGCATCACAATAGTATCACTTATAGGAACTTTATTTGGTGCCAATTTTGATACCAAATTTGGTGCAAAAGAATTTGTACATATTCGGTGCCAATTCTTGCCAAATTTTGGTACCAAGAATTGTTTATATATAGTGATTAAGTTTGTATAGTGATTCTTGTTTAAGTTTGTGAATTTTGTTGAAATATGTGAATTCTGTGAGTTTGTGTATTTTCTATAATGCTGTTTGTGAATTTTGGTGCCAATTTAGGCAGGAAAAGAAAAGAAAAACAAACAAATTTGTTAAAAAAAAAGCAAAACATTTTACACCGTTATCGAAAGAACCGGTGTAAAATGTCTTTTTACGCGAAAAAATAATGACATTTTACACAGGTTATTACACCGGTTATTTGGAATAACCGATGTAAAAGACACTTTTAGACACCGGTTATTTAGAATAACTCGTGTAAAAGGCACCTTTAGACACCGGTTATTTGGAATAACCAGTGTAAACGGCACTTTAAGACACCAGTCTTTGACCTTATTTTAACAACGGTTAAAATAACCGGTGTAATTAAGTGTCTTTTTACACCGATTAAAAAACTGAAGTAAAAAGCCCTACATTCAATTCTACACAATATTGCATTATATTCCAATTAATCGGTGTTAAATATCAAATTTAAATGGTGTAAAATCCATTTTCTCTAGTAGTAAAAAAATTCAATAATATTCCAATTAATTAATACAAGCATAAAATCACTTATTCAAAATAGGCAATATTCAAATTTTCAACAAAAATTCCAGAGACCTAATTATTATTCTTAAAACAAGTGAATATCAAGAGGAATCAACAATTGAACCCAAAAAAAAAAAACACGTATTAACGAAATTAAGCAATATTTAAAATCAAGAATCAATATGCACCATATATATGACCACATGGTTAATATCAAACTAATATTTCCAGAGGCATATAAAAATGGTTTCAATCACTAAAAAATTGCTTTTAAGAGAGACTCAAGATATACCACAATTTTAAATATAAAAACACGAAATGTTTTTTTTTATAAGCAAAAGTTATATTAAAGAGAGTACACGGGGTACTCCAACCTTTACATCAAACAACCATCGGTGACAGCGACAGTCATTGTCATATATATATATAATATAACAACAAAACACCCCAAGCGATTAGAACACCAGTCAAAGTACTAGGCTCTGGTAATCAAGTACTAGGCTTGGTAATCGAGTACCAGTATCAATAATATGAGTTCTAAGTGTGAATTTTTTTGTTTGAGGCAAAAAATGGTGTGCAAGGGCATCACTATGAGGATTTGATATCCCAACTATGTTGGCATCTCAAAGCTCAACAATCATTTGCAGCACACCAAAATTTATTAAAATAAAGGAAAAATAATAACAAAGCATGGGGGACCAAACCAAAACCCATGCTAATCAAATAAATCTATAGTTACGAAACCAAAATCTAGTTTTACTAAATTCCTCCCAAATGAAAGGAGGAATAGTATCCCACCAGCTAAAACACTTGCTGGCATTGCCAAAATCTACTAACCTATCTGCACACGTATTACCTTCTCTAAAAATACGAGAAACAAAAAATTGCATCTGGGAAGTATAATATAAACAGTTGTCCCATCTAACTTTAAGTTTCCAAGTTGAAAGCTAAAACCACTAGCATTGGATCGTACTCCAGCCACAAAGCATGCTAACCTTTTTTGAAAGCAAGCTCAATGGCTTTCATCCTCACATCAAGCTCCGCTTCTAGGAAAGAAGCAATACCTACATAATCAGCAAAAGTAATCTAAAGCAAAAGCTCTACTATCTCTAAAAATATTCCTGCAGGAAGCATGACCAGGATTACTTTTAGCGGAGCCATCAGTATTAACTTTAACCCAACCACCCAATGGAGGGAGCCAATCTACTTGAATCACTTTTGGGGCTTTAGGAGGGTGGATAGAAATGTGAAAGTTCTTAAGCACCCAGAACTCATAAATAGATGAACGCATGCAACCCTTGGAGAGGTTACCTGACAAAGCTACTTCTGCAGAGATCAAAGAGAAAGCACGGGTAATAGAAATAGAGAGATTACGAAATCAGCTTTGGTTCCTATAAAACCAAATGCATCAGATGGCATGAACAATACCTGCAAGAACTACATCTTGTAATTGGATGATCCAGCCATTAGATTTGAAAATCTCCAAGAGAGTTTCAATAGATGAGCAATATTCCAGCCTAACATTATAATTAGAGCCTAGCTAACTCCAAATGGAAGATGCAAAGGGACAATGAAGGAAGAAATGTGCAGATGTCTCAGTATTCCTACCACATAAGCTACACATAGAGACCACCACACAACCCCTAGATTGCAAATGATCATTCGTAGGCATCTTATCATGCAACAAGCGCCAAGAAAAAAGGACCTAGAGGGTTGAATACAAGAAGACCGAATAAGTTTGCCCCAACTAGAACAGTTACCTGCAGGACTTAGATGATTATATGTGTTTTTAAATGTTAAAGAGCCATTTTTGGAATCCCTCCAAACCAAGAGATCAAAATTGGGCCTGATAGGAATGCTATAATTACGGATCTCAGCTGCAATGTGAGGAAACCTACGAACCATAACACTAAGAAGGACCCAAGAATTCCCATCAATGAAATCACACACTATAGCATGCAGAATATTAGACATATCATTTGGGATTTGCATCAAATCCACAATCAGTTGAGAAATCAATGTCTCCCTCCAGAAGTTGATACAGTTACCTCTCCCCGCAACTCATTGGCTGCAATCCTCGACCTGACAACAATAGGGTTTTATAGCAGGCCAAATAGAAGATTTAATGTACCTATTAACCGAGACATTATTTCTAAAAAATTTTGCCTTAAAAAACCGCGTCCATTGGCTATCAATAGTGGAGAGCTCCCAACAAAGTTTCAACATTGCAGCTTGATTAATCTTTCTAATAGATCGAATGCCAAGGCCACCCTCTTGAACAGGAGTACAAACCTTCTTCCAAGCAACAGTGACAACCTTTCTAGTATTGATGTCCCCAAACCAGATAAAATCTCGAATCCAAGAATCAACTTGCTTGAGGAGCTAGTGCAATAGGCCAAGCATAGACATGGAAGCTATACAAAAGCATACCTTGAATCACCGAATTAATAATCTGAAATCGACCCATAATAGAGAGCAAAGCACCTTTCCAAGCACTTAACTTACATTTAATTCTATCAGCAATGGGTTAGAGATGGATAGTCTTAGGCTTTCCTTTGAAGAGTAGAACACGTTAAAAGGCAATTGACCTGATGTGAAACCAAGGAAATTTGTCAAAGCATCAATTTGACTTTGAGGCATAGAACCCGTGTAGAACCTGCACTTACCCAAACTCAGCCTTTGACCAGAAGCATTACCATATTCATGGAATAAAGCCATCAACTTCCATAGGTTCGGCTTTGAGCCTCTACAAAAAACCATAATATCATCAGCGTATAGCACATGGTTAGGAGTGGGAAAACCTCTAGGACTAGCCATAGGCTTCAAGGCACCTGTGTTGACTAAATGATTAATGCCCCTACTAAGAACATCTTCAGCTAAACAAAAAAAGGAGAGGAGAAAGGGGGCTCCTTGCCTGACACCTCTCTTACAAGAAAAGAATCCAACCGTGTGACCATTAATAGAAAAGGATAGCTTTGCAGATTGAAGGATAACTTTAATCCAGTTACAGAAAATAGGATCAAAACCAAAAGCTTGCATAACCTCTAAGAGAAAGTTCCAATCAATGGTATCAAAAGCCCTTTTTATATCAAATTTCAACGCAATGTTACCGCGAAAAACCTTGGAATCTAGGGAGTTAATGGCTTCCGAAGCAATACAAATACAATCAGAGATTTGTCTCCCTTTAATAAAGCCTCTTTGCTACTCAGAAATAATATTAGGGGCAATGCACGCCAATCTATCAGCTAAGACCTTAGTAATAAGCTTGAACTGAAAATTAGCTAGGGCAATTAGTCTGTAATCCTCAATCTTATCTGCCCCAGTAAACTTAGGGATGAGCACCACTAAATTGGAATTCAGATTCGGAAGAAGCCAAGACTGTCTAAAAAATTGCAGAACCGAATTAAAGACATCGTGACCCAAAACATCCCAGAGATACTGATAAAAATCTTGTTGCACGATAAAGTGCAATGTGCAAGTATACGCAATCATAACATGTAATAAAGATAATTAAAGATCGTTCCCACAGGGATTGATTACGGTTAATTTCACAAATTCCCAATTTTGTTAATCTAATTAGTGAGAAAACAAAGTAACAAGTAACACATTAATTAGAGGTGATGATAACAGTAATTTAAAGTGTAATTGACAGTAAAAATAGCTTAAAAAGATGTGGTAAAAAGTTGAAAAAAATAGCTAGGATTTCATATCCAATGTAACTTGACCAAGTTGGCTAGGTGCTGTGATGAGTGCCGTGTGGCACCTGAACGCAGGGCACTAATGAGCCGGATGCTGACACATGGAGTGTATCCTTCTCCTGAGCGCTTCTTCCTTCTTGTTTAAGTGGCTTAGAAATATTAGTAATATTAGTATCTGCACACTTCAAGAATTGTTAGAACATAAATTGTTCTCTTGTGAATATTTTGTTATCATCAAAATTAATGAGGGTCTAAACTTCTCAATCGTTTAGGTTCCAACATAAGCCCCCATTATGTTCCCCCTTGTCTAATAAGTGTGGCCCAGAACACTCTGTGAAACATATTTCCTATGTCTAGTTTAATCAAAGTTAATCAAAGTGTCCTTTAATTAACACATTTCTCATCAACCCATGAATTCTACATGTTAATACCTTTCAGCACTTAACATACAAGTGCCTAACTTAAGGTGTACAGGCTCAGATTAAGCATATAACAGTAAGTATACATGAGTTAAAAGTGCTAAACAACATCACATAACTACACCAACAAGGTTTGATTACAACTTCAAATCATCCTAGCATAAAATATTTAGCTCATGCTGAGTAAAAACATAAAATAGCAAAAACTGGTGATGTGAAACAGATTCATGGCACCAGAATTCTGCAGTTTAGAATGTTTACAAACAGAAGCTGAAAACAGCACGTGAAAGGCCTGCAGATCTGTCAAGATGGGGGAGCACTTTATTGTAACAATGTCTTGTTGCTGTATTTCCTTGCTACATCTGAGATTGGTTCAGCATCCATGTTTTTCAGCATGTTTTTCTCTTAAAAATGATATATGGAGGAGGTATCGAAATGGAGAATGATGGATGAAGGTGAAGTGAGGATGGCAGCTGCTGACCAGAGGGATAAAAACGAATTCTCCTTTAGGGCACAGCCCCTGCACCAACCTGCTCTTCTTTAGGGTTATTCCCCTTTTTATTCTCTCTCTTTATGGGCCCGAAAAGTGAAATACTATGAAAGAGAGTGTCGTTGGCCTATACCCAATAAAGACAAGCTGTCCTAACTAAAAATATCTGTACAAACAGTCTTGGACCACACCTGGAGGGCAAGAATTCAATATGCCAGTCCAACAAAACGCAATGTCTTCAACTTGACTCATTTTCCTGCTCCTCTACTCAACAGCGATTTGGTACCATGGTATTGCCATTTGGCACCTGGCCATTATCTTAAAAATTCTGCACAGCTCCAAAACACATTAAAATGTTCACAAAAATATCAAAGTGCTTTAATACAGCTTCAAATATAGGAAAACACACTATTTACATATTTCTACTAACTAAATACTCTAAATTACTATTGGACTCACATGATTTAATGTCATAAGAGCATAGATAACTCTTATTTCTAAGAGTTATCACACCCCCGAAACTTGAACCATTGCTTGTCCTCAAGTAATGACACACAAATTCACAAAATAAAACTGGCTCTATTTCAGCATCCTTAAAGTTTCAACATCACTGGATTTTACTTATGATACTCTATCCTCAGACTTCACCATTCAAGCAGCCCCTGGCAACTTCAGAATTTGGCTTTCCCCCTGATTCACTGTGTGTGTGTGTGTGCCATTCTGCATCAAACTCAGAAAATTTGAGATAACCTAGAGAATTCAGATTCATTTCCCACTTAAAAATCTTCCTAGCTTACCCCTCCTTATACAGCAAAAAAGGAAACAAGCATTACATTGAGGCTGTTGGGGGCATTGACATTGGGCATCTACTTGACTTAACTCTGCTGACTTTCATTAGTACACACTTGCTATTTTCTTTTTCTTTTTTTCTTTTTTTCTCCTCTCCTCCTCCCTTTTGTTACCTTGCCTTTTTACGCGAATGATAGCATTTGGCTATGAAGGCACCCGGTTACTCAACAAAACAGCTCAGAGAAGAGGGATCATTATTGTATAATATAATATATATATATATATATATATATATATGCAAATGTGCATTGTTACAACCAGTCAACATATACAAATGATGTGCTAGTCCACCCCCAAACTTATTTTCTGCCTATTTTCCTCTTGTTTTTCAAATTTGGAAGCAAGTTTTGGTTAATTTCTAGAGTTAAACTTCACCTCACTCCCTAAACTACCCAATTTCCTTTATAAGAGCAGAGAATGTGTCAAAAAAAGTTGTTATTTCCATTTTCCTCAGTTCCAGGGTCCTACACACATGCAATTCTACCTCATTGGACTTTATCTCATTTTCAAAAATTTGTCCTATTAAAATTATCAAATGCTGAAACTTACAGGACTTCACAAAACACAAATACTAGACTCTAAGTCTCTCCCTCCAGCTTAATTCCTTGCAGTGTCCTCACTGCAAACAACCAAGCAACGGCAGAAACCCACAAAAAAGATCATAACAACAGAAAAATAAGAACACAGAACAAATACCAAAAAAAAAAAAAAACTATATGCTGCAGCATTCACACAGTTATGCAGAAACAGTAAGCTCATGGATAGAAAACCCCTCTTTGAAGCCTGGCACTGGTTTTTAATGGCTGGCTGGATTGTCTTTTCTACTTCTTCTTGCTGGCAGCTTCTTTCTTGTCAAAATCAGAATTTTCTGATACAGAGATCATTTCTTCCTCTCCACCCTTTGGCTTTTTGTTGCTTGATTTTCAACTCCAGGTGCCATACGATCTCATAGCACTCATCACAGCACTCATCACCATCTCATCTTCATTTTGCCACCTATAACAAGAAGCAATATAGATCTTATAATGAGATCATTCAGTAGCTCAAAAACAAATGAATGGAAAATATAATACAGCTTGCCAGCTCAAAGAAAGAACAAAAAGGAACTAGGCTACAAGGACAGTAAGACCAAAGCTAAATGATTTGAATTTCTTATCAAAACTAATAGGACATGCCTTCTTGTTTGCAATCAAGAATTTCCGGTAGAAATCAACCACCTCCTGCAAGAATAATAAGTTGAAACTTGATTACCTTAATTTGAGCATATTCATGAATCTTAAAGAATATGATTTAAATCTTAGTAATAAAGCTAACCAGTTGGTAAAAATTGATTGTTTCTAAATTTTGTAGCACATACTTTTATACGATAATTAAATAAATTCAAAATGGGATTTCATTTATTTGAACTATTACCTATTATACAAGCTTTAATAACTGGCCACTAAAGTTTGTGAAAGGTTTCTACAATTACCTATAAAACATTTTATGCATAACAAATTCCTAGTTTGCATGTACACCTGCAAAGAGGAATGCATAGAAACATACACAAAATGTCACATCTCTTTCTTGTATAATTACCAAGAAACCTTGGTCAAGCAATTGTGAAGCAGAGAATGGGTCTGTTTGTTTGAGATTTTGGAGCAAAATCTCGGTGACAAACTGCCGTTTCTTTCCTAAAAGGAGGGAGTGACTTGCTGTAGGAAAACTAGAGTTGAGCGCCTCGGGACTCGTGTTTCGCGGTGGGATTTGCCATTTGCATTGAGAACAATCTCAACCAAACAAGCTCTATATCAAAAGCTATCTAATCACTGTAAGTTTCTTTTGATTAAACTCACTGTATCTGTGTTTTTCTGAGAAAAAATCATGCTTGAATTGACAAGGACTGACATTTAAAAATAATACCTCAACTGAATTGAACCTAGAATTTTGATAGACAAGAAATTGAGGCCAGAGGATCTCAAACCTACAAATTTGATGCCAAATGTTGCTAATCAGTCGTGGCTATAGATATGTTTTCACTGCATTCAAGAATTGGCCAACTTCTCAAATAATCCTCTATTGAAGTCTCGACCTCAACTTATGAGCAATCCATCCTATGCTCCAGAAGTACAAATTGAATCTATTGAATTGGATGTGGATGTATCCAAGTCTCGCCAATAGGTTATCCATTTTTTCCTTCTGCTAGCACTTATCTATACTTCTATCATATTAATTCTCCTGCTTATCTAACCACCATTACTTTACTAAGTTTTATCCCAAATGTCAGGATACTGAATTCCCTGTCAAACTATCTAATTTCACTGGCTTTGGCGCCACTTTATAGGATCCTTTTTGTATTGCTTCTAGCTACTTGCTTTTGGGAATTCTTTCCTGAGGCCAAACTATATATGCCCTTATATCCTGAAATCTCCATCTATATATTGATCAATTGATTTTGTCAAGTGATGGACACTTTATAAAATCCAGGAAATTTCTTCCAGACGTTCGGGCAATACGTACACCTGAAAGGAACCATGTTTAAAGGCCTCAGTTTTTCTTCCAAACGTTCGGGCAATCACAGGCCAGTCTTTCATTTGAATTAGATATAGGTTATATTTTTTTAAGTTATAAGTTGCAACTGATGGCTATGATCGATTTATATCCAATCTTGCCTCTAGGACATATTTTTGCTTGGTCCAATCAAAGTGAGGAAGATTTGGATTTTGGCCCCACCCTCGCCGCAAGCAATTTAACCAACCTTCACCAACTGGGTCTGAATTCTCGGTATGTGCCAAGTGAGGATAGCTTTGCCTTCAGATGCGCTGATTTATATATGAAGACTTCAAACATTCCTGATGTTGGGAAAAACTGTGTAAGTGAGATAAAATAAATTTCCACGAACCCTAGGATAATTTCCCAAACCAAATAGATGAAAATAACGCCAAAGATTTTAGCGTGAAAAACCCTCCAAAGTGAAGGTAAAAACCACGGGACCCGTAAGCCGCTTAAACTTCCACTATAACAATAATGGGATTACAAACTTCACCCTTAGGTGATCTCTCAAAATTAATACAATAAGATTGTACTCTCAATTTGTGGATAAAACTCTCACAAATTGGCTCTCTCTAATTTTTCTCTCACTCTTTCTCTTAAGCAAGGCTTCTCTCTAACTAATGCTTGTTGCACTTAGTTGTGAATGGGATGAATTTTGCTCTACCATCCACTCCCTATTTATAGAAGAAATGAATGGTGTGAACACTTGCAAATTGTGTCAATCTTGGATGGCCACCAACCATTTGACTCACCAACCATTTGACTCACCAATTTGCTTTCTTATTGGCTGGATGCCAACAAATCTCCCCCTCCAGCCAATGGGAAATATCCTCAAATCAATATGGGGTTGATGCTAAGCCTGCAACTTCTTTGCAGACTTCTAGCTTCTCTTTTGGTAGAGCTTTGGTCATCATATCAGCCCCGTTGTCGTTGGTGTGAATCTTCTCAACTTTCAGCAGCTTTCTTTCTAACACACCACGGATCCAGTGATACCTTACGTCGATGTGTTTCGACCTTGAATGAAATGTCGAATTCATGCTGAGATGTATTGCGCTTTGATTGTCGCAATAGACAACATAATTTTCCTGGTTTTGTCCCAACTCTTGTAGGAACTTCTTCATCCACAGGATCTCCTTGCAACCTTCAGTGATTGCAATGTATTCCGCTTCTGTGGTGCTTAAAGCAATACACTTTTGTAATCGTGATTGCCATGAGACAGCTCCCCCTGCAAATGTTATCAGATACCCGTAAATAGACTTTCGGTATCCACGTCTCGACCATATCTGAATCAGCATATCCTTCTAATACGTGTTTTCCATTACCAAAACACAAACAATGACTAGATGTACCTCACGAGATATCGAGTATCCATTTATTCGCCGCCAGTGCTCTTTTCCAGGTTTTGATAAAAATCGACTCACAACACCAATCGCATGTGCAATGTCCGGGTCTAGTGCATACCATAGCGTACATCGATCGCCAACCGCCGATGCATATGGCACTTTGTTCATTTCTATTCTCTCCTCCTTGCTTGAGGACACCGCTCACTTTGAGCTTGAAGTGACTAGCCGGTGGAGAACTAATGATTTTGCTTTGTCCATGTTGAATCTTTCAAGAACCTTTTCCACGCATCGCTCTTGAGATAGCCAAATTTTGTGATTCTTCTGTCACGGTAATCGCCATGCCAAGAATCTGCTTAGCGGGTCCTAAGTCCTTCATTGCAAAGGACTTGCTCAACTCTTTCTTCAACTCGCTAATCTTGCCGTTGTCTCGCCAATAATCAACATGTCATCAACATAAAGCAAAGAATGATGAAATCTCCATCGAGAATTTCTTGATGAAGACGCAGTGGTCCGCCGTCGTTCGATTGTACTCATTTTTCTCCATGAATGAGTCGAACTTTTTATACCCTTTGTCTCGGTGCACGCTTGCACCATACAAACTCTTCTTCAGTCTGCTCACCAATTTCTTTTTCCCTTTGACTTGGAAACCTTCAGGCTGCTGCATGTATATTTCCTCGTCAAGATCACCATGTAAGAAGGCAGTTTTTACATCAAGTTGTTCAATCTCTAGGTTGAGACTTGCAGCCAAGCCAAGAACAACTCCGATCGATGACATCTTCACCACCGGTGAGAATATTTCATCAAAGTCAACTCCCTTTTTCTGAGCGAATCATTTCACAACCAGCCTTGCTTTGTAACGTGGTTGTGAGCTACCTTCTTCACTTTTTACTCTGTACACCCACTTGTTCTTGAGTGTTTTCCTTCCTTGTGGTAGTGTTACCAAATCATATGTGTGGTTCTCATGCAAGGATTTCATTTCTTCTTGCATGGCTTTTAACCACTCATTCTTATCTTTGGTGAGTAAGAGCTTCGTCATAGCTCTGGTTCTCCCGTCGCTGAGCATCACATACTCGGTAGGTGAATACTTTTGACTCGCTTTCGCTCTCTGGCATTTCCTTCTGCCGCTTTTGATTGGACTGCTTAGGAACTAACTCTTGTTCTAAGCTGCCGGCTTGCTGCAGTTACGGACTTTCGGCTAGTGGATCAACATCATCGATCTGGTGTAGCTCCCGCCATCGTAATCTATTGGTGGAGACCGTTCCGGATTAATCGAATTTCATCCGATTGTGGATTTTCTGGTTTCTTCAAATCCTTGATTGTTTGATCTTCAAAAATACCATGTCCCTCGCTTCTAATGATCTTTCCGGTAGCTGGATCCCAGTCTGTGGCGAATTCTTCATGGGCATATCCCTACAAAGATACATCGCTTTGTTTTTGCATCCAGCTTGGACCTCTCATCTCTTGGGATGTGAACAAATGCTCTACAACCAAACACCTTCAAGTGTTTGTATGAAACACCTTTCCTGTCCGGACTCTTTACGGTACATCATAGTTGATGGAACCGATGGAGAAAGGTTGATCAAATCATTCTTTGTCCTCATTGCCTCCCCCAAAGGAGTTTGGCGCTTTGCATTTGAGAGCATACATCTTACTCTCTCAGATGGTTCTATTCATCCTTTCAAAGAACACCGTTGTGTTGAGGTGTCTTTGGCATCGATTTTTCTAATCTAATGCCAAAACCTGCAGATACTCCTCGAATGGTCCGCGATACTCACCGCCATTGTCCGCTCGTACACACTTCAACCTGTGCGCTTTCTCTTTCAACTTTCACATGAAATTGCTTGAAAACTTCCAGCACCTGATCTTTGGTTTTCAAAGCAAAGGCCCACACTTTTCTGGAATGGTCATCAATGAAAGTCACGAAATAAAGTGCACCTCCTTGTGACTTATCATTCATCATGCAGACATCAGTGTGTATCAAATCTAGAAGATTTGCCTTTCTAGATAGTGGGGAACTTCGAAATGTAACTCTGTGTTGTTTTCCCATTAAACAATCAACACATTTCCCCAATGATGTACTTGTCATTTCTGGCAAGAGATTCTTCTTGGAAAGAATCCTAAGACCCTTTTCACTCATGTGGCCGAGCCGCTTATGCCATAGCTCGGTTGGAACTTCTTTCTTGCTGGTATTTACTTCTCCTCTACATAACTTGGCTTCTGTTAAATAGAGAGAAGTATCTTTCTTGCCTTTTGCTACCACCAGGTTTCCTTTGGTGAGCTTCCAATTTCCTTCACCAAAATAGCTATTGTAGCCATCATCATCAAGTACTCCGGTGGAGATCAGATTGAGGCGTATGTCAGGAACATGCCTCACATCTTTCAAACATAACCTGCATCCAAGGTTAGTTTCTAAATAAATGTTGCCGATGCCAATAATTGTGGATGCACCATCATTTCCCATCCTCACTCGTCCAAAATCACCCTGAGTGTAGGTTGAGAAGAACTCCCGTTTTGAGGTGACATGGTAGGAAGCACCTGAGTTAACTACCCAGGTAGAGTCTTGACATGCAAGATTGACATAATCTGCATCTCGAACAATGGTAACATCTTCGGTGACAGTTGCGGTGTCATTTGTTCGGCTTTCTGCTTCCTGTTTCTTTAATTGTTTCAACTTTCGGCACTCTCGAATGAAGTGCCCGGGAAGGCCGCAGTGGTGACACTTCTTATCATACCTCGATTTGGACTTTGATCGTCCTCTTTTCCAGTTTTGGCTTTGAGAGCTTCTACCTTTGCTTCTTCCACGTCCTTCTTGCTTGCCTTGTTTTTCTGTGACAAGCGCTTCAGATTCAGGATTATATCCTTCATCTTTTCGTCGAGACTCCTCGTTCAACATCCTATCCTTTACCATATCCATGGTAAGCTTGCCTTCGGGAGCGGAGTTACTGACTGACACAACTAAGGTGTCCCAGCTTTTTGGTAGAGAACTTCGGCATCAACGGTGCTTGTATCCCATCGCCGATGGTCACCTCCACCGAGTTGAGTTGATCTACAATCCTTTGGAACTCACTCATGTGTTCCGATACACTACTACCGTCTTTGTACTTTAGGTTGACTAATCGTCGCATCAGATTGGCTTTGTTCTGTGCGGTTGTTCTTGCATACATTTTCTCTAGATTTTGCCAAAGAGCATGAGCATCATGTTCATTAGCAAAGTTTTGAAAAATGCTCTTGTCAATCCATTGACGGATTTGAGCAAAGACACTTCCGATTCAAAGACGGCCCGGTCGATTAACGATGTCTTTGGTCGAAGCGTCGGTTAGTTTTTACGCCTTTGCCGTCAGTCTTATCATCTGACGGAGTTGTTGTTGTAGTTGTTGCTTTCTCCTTTGTCATCACGATCGGCTTCCATAGATCTTTAATGTATAAAAGATCTTCCATCTTTGGCTTCCAGATTGCATAATTAAATGCAGTCAGCTTTATCATATTGCCGGTGCTCTCCTCCATTTTGATGGCAGTCAACAAGTTTCGATATGCTTGAAACTTCTTCGGCAATGAATAGTGACCGGTGAATAATTCTTTTCTGATGTGGAAGATCAGACAAAGCTGCAACCACAGAGCATACTAAGAATTTTCCACAGACCTAGCTCTTGATACCACTTTGTTGGGAAAAACTGTGTAAGTGAGATAAAATAAATTTCCACGAACCCCAGGATAATTTCCCAAACCAAATAGATGAAAATAACGCCAAAGATTTTAGCGTGGAAAACCCTCCAAAGTGAAGGTAAAAACCACGGGACCCGTAAGCCGCTTAAACTTCCACTATAACAATAATGGGATTACAAACTTCACCCTTAGGTGATCTCTCAAAATTAATACAATAAGATTGTACTCTCAATTTGTGGATAAAACTCTCACAAATTGGCTCTCTCTAATTTTTCTCTCACTCTTTCTCTTAAGCAAGGCTTCTCTCTCTAACTAATGCTTGTTGCACTTAGTTGTGAATGAGATGAATTTTGCTCTACCATCCACTCCCTATTTATAGAAGAAATGAATGGTGTGAACACTTGCAAATTGTGTCAATCTTGGATGGCCACCAACCATTTGACTCACCAACCATTTGACTCACCAATTTGCTTTCTTATTGGCTGGATGCCAACAAATCTCCCCCTCCAGCCAATGGGAAATATCCTCAAATCAATATGGGGTTGATGCTAAGCCTGCAACTTCTTTGCAGACTTCTAGCTTCTCTTTTGGTAGAGCTTTGGTCATCATATCAGCCCCGTTGTCGTTGGTGTGAATCTTCTCAACTTTCAGCAGCTTTCTTTCTAACACATCACGGATCCAGTGATACCTTACGTCGATGTGTTTCGACCTTGAATGAAATGTCGAATTCTTGCTGAGATGTATTGCGCTTTGATTGTCGCAATAGACAACATAATTTTCCTGGTTTTGTCCCAACTCTTGTAGGAACTTCTTCATCCACAGGATCTCCTTGCAACCTTCAGTGATTGCAATGTATTCCGCTTCTGTGGTGCTTAAAGCAATACACTTTTGTAATCGTGATTGCCATGAGACAGCTCCCCCTGCAAATGTTATCAGATACCCAGAAATAGACTTTCTGGTATCCACGTCTCCAGCCATATCTGAATCTGTATATCCTTCTAATACAGGTTTTCCATTACCAAAACACAAACAATGACTAGATGTACCCTCTGAGATATCTGAGTATCCATTTGATCACGCCCAAAGCTCTTTTCCAGGTTTTGATAAAAATCGACTCACAACACCAATCGCATGTGCAATGTCCGGTCTAGTGCATACCATAGCGTACATCGATCGCCAACCGATGCATATGGCACTTTGTTCATTTCTATTCTCTCCTCCTTGCTTGAGGGACACCGCTCACTTTGAGCTTGAAGTGACTAGCCAGTGGAGAACTAATGATTTTGCTTTGTCCATGTTGAATCTTTCAAGAACCTTTTCCACGTCTGCTCTTGAGATAGCCAAATTTTGTGATTCTTCCCGTCACGGTGTCGTCATGCCAAGAATCTGCTTAGCGGGTCCTAAGTCCTTCATTGCAAAGGACTTGCTCAACTCTTTCTTCAACTCGCTAATCTTGCCATTGTCTCGCCAATAATCAACATGTCATCAACATAAAGCAAAAGAATGATGAAATCTCCATCGAGAATTTCTTGATGAAGACGCAGATGGTCTGCCGTCGCTCGATTGTACTCATTTTTCTCCATGAATGAGTCGAACTTTTTATACCCTTTGTCTCGGTGCCTGCTTCAGACCATACAAACTCTTCTTCAGTCTGCACACCAATTTCTCTTTCCCTTTGACTTGGAAACCTTCAGGCTGCTGCATGTACATTTCCTCGTCAAGATCACCATGTAAGAAGGCGGTTTTTACATCAAGTTGTTCAATCTCTAGGTTGAGACTTGCAGCCAAGCCAAGAACAACTCTGATCGATGACATCTTCACCACCGGTGAGAATATTTCATCAAAGTCAACTCCCTTTTACGAGCGAATCCTTTCACAACCAGCCTTGCTTTGTAACGTGGTTGTGAGTCGCCTTCTTCACTTTTTACTCAGACACCCACTTGTTCTTGAGTGTTTTCCTTCCTTGTGGTAGTGTTACCAAATCATATGTGTGGTTCTCATGCAAGGATTTCATTTCTTCTTGCATGGCTTTTAACCACTCATTCTTATCTTTGGTGAGTAAGAGCTTCATCATAGCTCTCTGGTTCTCCCCGTCGATGAGCATCACATACTCCTAGGTGAATACTTTTGACTCGACTTTCGCTCTCTGTGATTTCCTTCTTTCGCCGCTTTTGATTGGACCTGTTAGAACTAACTCTTGTTACGAATCGCTTGCTCGTTACGGACTTTCGGCTAGTGGATCAACATCATCGATGTCTGTAGCTCCCCGCCATCGTAATCTATTGGTGGAGATCGTTCCAGATTAATCGAATTTCATCCGATTGTGGATTTTCTGGTTTCTTCAAATCCTTGATTGTTTGATCTTCAAAAAATACCACGTCCCTGCTTCTAATGATCTTTCTGGTAGCTGGATCCCAGAGTCTGTAGCCGAATTCTTCATGGGCATATCCCACAAAGATACACTGCTTTGTTTTTGGATCCAGCTTGGACCTCTCATCTCTTGGGATGTGAACAAATGCTCTACAACCAAACACCTTCAAGTGTTTGTATGAAACATCTTTCCCTGTCCAAACTCTTTCTAGTACATCATAGTTCAGTGGAACTGATGGAGAAAGGTTGATCAAATCGACTGCTGTCCTCATTGCCTCCCCCCAAAAGGAGTTTGGCAGTTTTGCATTTGAGAGCATACATCTTACTCTCTCACAGATGGTTCTATTCATCCTTTCAAAGAACACCGCTGTGTTGAGGTGTCTTTGGCACCGATTTTTCTAATCTAATGCCAAAACTTCCGCAGATTCCTCGAATGGTCCGCGATACTCACCGCCATTGTCTACTGCACACACTTCAACCTGCCCGGCTTTCTTTCAACTTTCACATGAAATTGCTCGAAAACTTCCAGCACCTGATCTTTGGTTTTCAAAGCAAAGGCCTACACTTTTCTGGAATGGTCATCAATGAAAGTCACGAAATAAAGTGCACCTCCTTGTGACTTATCATTCATCATGCAGACATCAGTGTGTATCAAATCTAGAAGATTTGCCTTAACAGTGCTTGTAACTCATCGTCGATGGTCATCTTCATCGAGTTGAGTTGATCTACAACGCTTTGGAACTCACTCATGTGTTCCGATACACTGCTACCGTCTTTGTACTTTAGGTTGACTAATCGTCGCATCAGATTGGCTTTGTTCTGTGCGGTTGTTCTTGCATACATTTTCTCCAGCTTTTGCCAAAGAGCATGAGCATCATGTTCATTAGCAAAGTTTTGAAAAATGCTCTTGTCAATCCATTGACGGATTTGAGCAGCACACTTCCGATTCAAAGACGGCCCGGTCGATGTCGATGTCTTTGGTCGAAGCGTCGGTTGGTTTTTCTGCCTTGCCGTCAGTCTTATCATCTGACGGAGTTGTTGTTGTAGTTGTTGCTTTCTCCTTTGTCATCACGATCGGCTTCCATAGATCTTTAATGTATAAAAGATCTTCCATCTTTGGCTTCCAGATTGCATAATTAAATGCAGTCAGCTTTATCATATTGCCGGTGCTCTCCTCCATTTTGATGGCAGTCAACAAGTTTCGATATGCTTGAAACTTCTTCGGCAATGAATAGTGACCGGTGAATAATTCTTTTCTCGATGTGGAAGATCGCAAAGTCGCAACCACAGAGCATACTAAAGAATTTTCCACAGACCTAGCTCTTGATACCACTTTGTTGGGAAAAACTGTGTAAGTGAGATAAAATAAATTTCCACGAACCCCAGGATAATTTCCCAAACCAAATAGATGAAAATAACGCCAAAGATTTTAGCGTGGAAAACCCTCCAAAGTGAAGGTAAAAACCACGGGACCCGTAAGCCGCTTAAACTTCCACTATAACAATAATGGGATTACAAACTTCACCCTTAGGTGATCTCTCAAAATTAATACAATAAGATTGTACTCTCAATTTGTGGATAAAACTCTCACAAATTGGCTCTCTCTAATTTTTCTCTCACTCTTTCTCTTAAGCAAGGCTTCTCTCTCTAACTAATGCTTGTTGCACTTAGTTGTGAATGGGATGAATTTTGCTCTACCATCCACTCCCTATTTATAGAAGAAATGAATGGTGTGAACACTTGCAAATTGTGTCAATCTTGGATGGCCACCAACCATTTGACTCACCAACCATTTGACTCACCAATTTGCTTTCTTATTGGCTGGATGCCAACACCTGAATTATCAAAATTGGCCCTAAATGGAGGATATCAATATTGTGGAAAGTAAAGTTCTGGCTGACTCAGGTGTTGTAATAGTGGGTATCTAGAAGCATGTGAATACAGTGATATATACGGTGATAAAGTCATTCATTTATCTATTATCTATTCAATCCATCCAAAAAGAAATTCATCTAATCTATCCATTATAAATAAAAAATTAAATAAATTAGATCTAATCCATCCATTTAATTTAATTGATAGTTAGTCATCCATCCACTATTTTGCTAAATACATTGGATTACACTGGTGTGTTTAGATGAGGAAATTGAAAACTCCAAGGAATTTGAAATTCTGGAAATTTAATTGTTTCAATTGAATTCTCTTCAAAAATTAATTGATTTGCTTCATTCACAAAATTCTTTGTTTGAATAAAGTAATTAACTTTCCTTGAAATCCCTTATTTAACTAAAATAATTAATTTTCCTTCTTTCATAATTTCTATTACTTTAGATTACATTTTAAATTTAATTATCATAATTTATAATACAGATTAAAATTATATAAATATCATGTAGAAAAGTTAAAAAATATTATTTTTATCTTAATAAATAATCAAATTTATAAAGAATGTGACTTTCTAGAACAAAAAATTATTTAAACAAAAGAATTATTATAAACTAAAATTGGATTAAAAGAATTGAGTATGTACAAATATAAACCATGTATCTATATGCCATATTTTGCTCCATACAAAGAATGTCATATATAAAAAATATAACTCGTGTATCTATAAAGAGAAATGCTTAATGATACGAAGCTATTTTCATACGAAACCTATGAACGCCGTAGCCATCATACATGGAAAAAATTGTAAACCCAAAATGTCATATATAAACATAGCATGAATTCCCATTGTATCAAAGTTAATCTTAAAACTTGTTCAAGTTATACTAAACGAAAAGAAATCGATAACAAAAACTTTAAAACTGTATTAGGAAGTAATGCCTAAGATGCGCTCTTTTTTAGCTTAGCAAGCTCTTGCCTAACAACATGCACGCTTCGAAGCAAATATCCTGCATATAAACCAACAAAATATCAATCCAACTAACAATAACAAATCTTACAAAATACCAGTCCAACTAACAACATTAAAAACAACATTTGTACCAGTCAGGGGCTTGATCCTCTGCTCCACTGCCCACGTTTATATACACGTATTGTGTTCTTTTCTTTTTTATTTTTTATTTTCCTTTCTAATCACCTTCCCATTTTTCTATTCCCACTTCAACATTGTCAACACCTAAATTTCACAAAAACTAGAGAACATTAAGAGTCATCCTTCCTAGAAAGCATAAGCAAGTCAAAGTCCAAGTAAACCATAAGTCCATAACCGAAAAATAAGTTATAGAACTTGTTTACACCTAAAAATATTCCTTAAAATTAGCCAAAGCCAGCCACAGCCGAATGGATCAAATAGCCGATTGGGCGTCAGCCGAACTGCATGATAGTCGATCTTGCAGCTGATAGAGCCGCAGGCAGGAAATCAGAAGTGAAAAATGGGCCTTGGGTTTACTGGGCTTCAAGGAAGATATTTAGGTCCATTGGGTTAGCATGAAGTCACATATTGGTTCAGATTCTTGCTCCACGAGCCGAATGACGTGGAAATAATTTTGAATTAATTAAATATCTAAGGTAAAACCGGTCAAAATTGTTCTCCATAGTTTTAGGAGCTGGGCGAAGAAATCTGAGGAGAGGTTTACAGGGAGAGGACCGTTGGTTGAAGTGGCGCAGCCATAATGTACTAGTGCGCCTAGTTTTTAGGATCGTGGTTAGTGGAGCATGGCACCACTCAACCAGTAACCGCCAACTAGGAATATATCGTTGTTAGCCAACCAAACGTGGCAGATAGGGGTAGTTCTTAGCTGTTATTATAAATACCCAAGTTGTATACATGTTTAAACACACAATCAATCAAACAACTTATTTTTCGCTCAAGCTTTTATTCAGTCGCATTTATGTTTATCTTTATGTCCCAATTTTTTATCTTAGTTCATCGACTTAAACCTTTCTAGAGTGAGTTAAGGAACCCATAGCTAAGGAACAGAGTTCCTTCCTTGGCGTAATCGCTTGAAGAAAAGGGAATCACTGTTTTGGAATTCAGCCGATCTGCGGCTAATTGGCATTCCAGACAACAAAATTGGCACACCCGGTGGGACCAAAGGTGAACGAATCAACACATTCGAATCCCCAGGTCAAGATTACCATTGGCGTATGCACTTGCGTTCGGTCAAAAGTTTGAGCAATATGACTGCAAAAAGCAATCCTAGGAAACCGATTAAAGGAAGCTCATCCCATGGAAGCCATGTTCCACCAGCAGAGCAAATACAAGTGGAGATAGGAGCTGAAACTCAACCCAACGAGCCCAATGAGACCCCGGTGGTGATGACCACTTCGTTTATACGCCAACAACTCGATTTGGGAATCAATGATATCATGTACCAAGTGTCACAACAATTGGCCGATATTGTGAAACCCATGGTACATAACGAAGTGTAGCAAGCCAGGGAGATAGAGGCTAAGAGGGCTCACCCAAGTGAAAGCTCTATCAATTCTACTATCCCAACGCAAGTGGGGTATCCTACCCAGGCAGGACTCGTCATCCAAATTGAGTGCACTCGAGCGAGACCAATTCAGTTCAAATTAACATGACTCAGCAGTGCAAAGAAGTTCAAATTTACCTACATTCAGCAGACCTACTCAAGTTCAAATTAATATAGCATGTACCTTTTAATCCAAGTAATTCCCAAAGATGGTGCTTTTGCCACGCTGAACAGTGGAGGTCAACAGTGGCGAATGACATGACTAACCAGGCTAATCTTCATTTTGGACATGTGCAGATGGCTGTGAGGCCACCGGATGCAAGTGGGACCAATTGGTATGCCGCAAGCTATGCCATGTGCTCACCTTATGGTTCATTGCAGCGACTAACCCACAAGACACCTGGGCAAACTCTTGGCTCAGAATGGGTGGTACAAGACCACCTGGGGATATGCAGTCGCCAGCCATGGAACAATGTTCCACCAGATCGGCTAACCTTCCATTCTATCCATCCTATCCTGAAGGGTCCGCAGCGCCAAATGGGGTCAACTCCTCCAAGGGCACCTGGTTTGATGGCGGAGCGATCATGGGGCAGATCCCACCTCTACCATTTAACACAAGCGTTCACGGAACTCAATACAGGCACCTGGTGAAGGGAACATGGAGCGACCATGGGGGTTTACCCACCTCCATCGCTTAATCAACTAGGCCGCCTAATCCTCCGTAACAAGTATCCAGGCACATCCCCAACTTGGAGACAAAGAACCACAAACGGTTGCTCCTAACTCGGGAGAAGTGAGGCCAGGGGTTCACAATCGCTAGACCCACCATCATTGCGCACACCATCAAGAAATACTTTGGTGTGCGGTGAAGCCTTTGGATCGTCAATCTATAGGAAACCATACCCCGAGTGGGTAGATAGATTGGTACCTCCGCCCAGAGGGTATAAGACTCAGATTTCGCTACTTTCTCCTGAGAGGATGGCAAATCGACTATGGAGCATGTGGCGGTGTTTATCGCCCAATGTGGTGAAGGGAACCGTAATGAATATCACAAGTTGCGCTGTTCCCCTTGTCACTTCTTTGGGACAAAGATTTACATGGTATTCCTCTTTACCACCTAATTCCATACAAACATGGTCGGATATGGAGAGGTGCTTTCATGATGATTCTCGCCCCAACCCGAAGTCATCACACGACCTCATGAACCTTTGACAACAGGTAGATGAATCCTCACTGATTTTGTGGAAAGGTTCAGGAAAATGGTGGGAAATGTTCTGCAATTCCTGAGATGTAATATGCAGCCATGGCCATTAGCGACATGCATCCTCAACTCAAGGAAAAACTAGTAGGCTGACTTGCAGCGACCTAAACCAGTTGGTCTCAAGGGCTATACGCATTGAGCAGTTTATCCAGGAGAAAGAAAAGAGGCGAGCCAGTAGAGGGAGAGGTCCTCAGTTGGTGTCCATTGTAGAAGCTGAAGACTCCGATGATGATTCAGCCGATTCCACGGCAGACATCATGGCAGCTGAAATAGTAAAGGGTAAAGGTTATACCTGCCCTGCCCTAAGAGCTGCCAAAGGAAAGGAGCCAAGTTCAGGAGACGGCAAGACAGAATACTCCTTTGATATCTCCAAGGCAGACCAGATCTTTGACTACTTGCTTAAGGATAGGCAGATTCGGCTGCTGGATGGGCACAAGACCCCACCTGCTAAGGAGTTAAAAGATAAGAAATACTGCAAGTGGCACAACTCTTATAATCATGCGACTCTAAATTGCATGGTTTTCAGGAAGGCCATTCAGAAGGGGATAAAAGAGGGGAGGTTCAAGCTTGCGGATAAAGGAATCGCTGAAATGATAGTGGATACTGATCCATTCCCTGCCCTTGGGATAAGCATGGTCTCATTCTCAGGATTCGATGACGAAGGACCCAGCCACAAGCACAGGATATCTATACAACAAGTCTGGAGGCCAAAAAAGGGATCAGCCGATTCAACCCATATTAATCGACTGAAACCTCAGGCTGCCAGGGTTTCTATCTTTGACAGATTGGGAAAACCCCAACCAGAGGTAAGACATAGGCAGGGGGCAAGCCACCTAAACCAGGTAGGATCACCCAGGAATTAGTAAAACAGTACATTACACATGGCCAGGCCCTAACAGGGAAGCCTGACAAGGAGAAGAGTAAGGCACCCATTGCTAAAACTGGGGGGCAAGATCGGCTAACCCTCAGAGAAAGTGGTAGGCTATCTTTGCCCAAGATGGATAAGGAACCTGTCCCCAAGGATAAAAGAAGGGTAGCCGAGTTCACGGTAGAAGGGGGCATGTCTTCCTTGAAGATAACAGTAAGGAATGATGAGAAGTTGAGGACTCAGAAAATGTTAAAACCCCCGGCTAACGTCAAAGAAGGGCACTGGTTCTTGAATAAGTATGCCAAAGACAAAAAGGCAGTACCAGACGTGCTATCAAGAACCCAAAAGAGAAGGATGCAGAGAACGAGGTCTGTCCAGAAGATGAAACAAACTCTGCAGATGATAGCCGATGTAAAGAACAGCGAAAAGAGCGAGATCCCCTTAGAAAGCGTGGAATGAAGCTCGATAAGGCTTTCCCAAAGTGGAGGCCGAGAAGTCGGAGGAAGTGCCCGAAAGTATAGAGTCGATTCATCGAACAGAACCTGTTCTCAAGCGAGGGTCTTATCGCCTCGATCGACATAGGCGAAGAGGCAATCACTATAGAAGGTTCGGTGATCCCAAAGAGGTATTGGGAGCGGGGCGATATCATGGAAGATTCCTTGTTGGATCTCTGTTCAATGAAGAAGCGATGGCTCTTGGTTGAGATAGAGGCTATTAGCTTATTCCCGAAAGAGTTTTGGGCAAACAACTCACAACCAGGAGGTTTGGAGGGAGACGTGTTTGCCGAGGAGCAGAATGGGCCACATTAGCCGATACACTGGCTGATGAGGTTACCAAGGTAGTGTTTGAGAAACCTACAGAAGAAATGGTGAAACATCTGAAGCCCCTTTATATCAAGGCCTATATCAACGGGAAGATCTTTGGAAGAGTCTTCGTGGACGAAGGGGATGTGCTAAATGTCATGCATGTGACGACCATGAGGAAACTTGGAAAAAGTCTTGAGGACCTAGTCCCTACCAACATGAAAATGTCCAATTTCCTGGGGGAACCTTCCAGAGCACTTGGAGTCTTGATGGCCGAAGTCACGGTAGGCCCCAAAACCATCAAAGCAGCTTTCTTTGTGGTTGATGGCTAACCCTCCTATAGCGTAATCCTGGGAAGGGATTGGATTCATACAAGTCAGTGTGTCCCTTCCACACTTCATCAGAAGCTTATATTTTGGGTTGGAGACAATGTTGAGACAGTCGAAGCAGACATGAATCCTTTTTCGGCTGAAGTAAAGATGCTAGAAGCCTTATTCTATTCCCCACACCTAGGTCCTATTGCCATCCCAGAGGATTATGAAGCAGGCGCCTGGAAAGCATGCAACCTTACTAATGAGGGATTCAAGCTAAGATCTCAGACGAGCCACTACTGTGCGCAGGTGAATAATGAATAGGGCACCACAGGTACTCGAAGACCTTTTGGGTCGGCTAGAAATCTTTAAGGCCGAGTCCAAAGTGATGGATGCCATGATGGAAGACTATGATATTGAAGAGGAAGAGGAGGTCCTATTCTCCAAGGAGGAAGGTGCGGCAGCTGAGCTTAATAAGGTGTGTGCAGCTGAGCCTATGGAATTGGACTCCCCTCTTCACAAGACGGCTCCTGCTTTTGAGGCAGGGGATCCTTTAATTGAGATCAATTTGGGTACGCCAGAACAACCCAGAATCGTGAAGGTGAGTGGGTTGCTTGAGGAAGACAAACGGGGTAAGATAGTCGAATTAATCCAGCGGTACAAAGATTGCTTTGCCTGGAATTACTTCGAAATGCTTGGTTTGGCGAGGAAATTGGTGGAACACAGGTTGCCTATCAAAGCAGGATACAAACCTTTCAAGCAGGCGCCTCGCAGGTTCAATCCCCAGCTGATGCCTCAAATTAAAGCTGAAATTGAAAGACTACTGAAGGCAGGCTTTATAAGAACAGCCAGGTATGTTGAATGGCTATCTAATATAGTCCCTGTCATCAAGAAGAATGGCCAGATGAGAGTATGTATTGACTACAGAAACTTGAACTTGGCCAGTCCAAAGAATGAGTACGCTATGCCTGTGCCTGACATGTTAGTCGATGCGGCAGCCACACATGGTATTCTCACCTTTATGGATGGATACTCAGGGTATAACCAGATCTTTCTAGCGAAAGAAGATACTCACAAGACAGCCTTCAGGTGTCCAGGAGCATTGGGGATCTATGAATGGGTGGTCATGCCTTTTGGGCTCAAGAACGCAGGAGCCACTTATCAAAGGGCCATGAACTCCATTTTTCATGACTTGATCGGCAAGACCATGGAAGTGTACATAGATGACGTGGTTGTCAAGTCTGAGGGTTTTGAAAGCCACCTAGTAGATCTAGAGCAGGCCCTAAAGAGGATGCGAGCCCATGGGCTGAAAATGAATCCTACCAAATGTAATTTTGGAGTGGCAGCTGGCAATTTCCTAGGATTTTTGGTCCACCATCAAGGAGTAGAAGTAGACAAGAACAAGGTGAAAGCTATCCTGGAGGCCAGACCTCCTAGGAACAAGAAGGAACTACAAAGTTTGATTGGCAAGATCAATTTCCTAAGGAGGTTCATAGCTAATTCGGCTGGGAAAATGAAGGCTTTTTCCCCTTTGCTGAAATTAAAGGATACGGAGGATATGGTATGGGGGAAAGAGCAACAACAGGCCTTTGATCAAATTAAGCAAGGGTTGGCCAGACCTCCTGTGCTAACACCTCCGGTGTTAGGAAGGTCACTCAAATTGTATATAGCTGCAGAAGAAGAGTCAATCGGCTGCCTGTTCGCGCAGGATGCTGATGATGGGACTGAAAGAGCTGTATACTATCTCAGCCGCATCTTGAATGATGCCGAAACCAGATATACCCCTATTGAGAAATTATGTTTATCGTTGTTCTATGCTTGTACAAAACTTGAATATTATTTGTTGCCTAAGGAAGTATTGGTTTTGTGCAAAATTGATATTATTAGGTATTTACTTAATAGGCCTGTCTTACAGGGTCGATTAATGAAGTGGGCCATTAAGTTAAATGCTTTTGCGTTGAAATATGTTCCATTGAGAGCAATGAAAGGTCAGGCAGTAGCCGATTTCTTGGCTCAACACCCTTGTGTTGAAGTCAATGACCCGTTAGCCGAACACGTTGCGTGTATTAACTTGAAACCTTGGGTGCTGACGTTTGACGAGTCAAGAACGCAAAGAGGGGTAGGTGCTGGCATCACCATAAGTACACACCACACATCATATTCAAATAACACCTATCCAATTTTTTTTTTAAATAACATCGTCATCTCACGTTTTAAAACAATAAGTACACACCCATCCGAAGAATAACAACAACAATACTCCCTTGAATAAAATGCACATAAATCGTTTTGTCATTATAATTATGAGCAGCATAATTTAAATATAGTTCAATTCTTCTTAGCATAAGGTTCAACCAAGACACATGCATCAGTCAATGTCACTTGTATCAACTTTATATTAGCACACAAGAACAACTCAGCAAGAAGGAAAAAAAATAACTACGCATATAAAAGAACACGCTAATACCAAGCAATCAAAGCAAGTCATCACCATACAAAAGGGAAAGTCACAGTGGCAATTTTTCGGCACAACACAACACCACACGAAATTATAACCATATTTAAACTATCACCAACGTTTAGCCTTAACTTGTAAGAGAAAAGCCCTTACCTTGGTCGAGAAAAATCGCAGTGTTTAAGAGAGCAAGGAGGATTTGCCTACAGCACCCGAATTAGGCACCAAACGAGCACAGGAAAAATTAACGGTCACGCAAAGGACAGAATACGATTAGAAAAAAAATGACAATCAATATCAAATAATATTTGGGAATTTTTAAAGCTGAAACGAAGTCAAAAGGAAGCCAAAAGATTGACCGGAAAACGTCTTACCGAGACAACGGGGTTACGAGGGGTCCAACGTCAACTTCACCGGAACGAGAGAACAAGTAGTGTTTCCTGAAGGTTTCGACGCGAGGAATCCAAAAATGATGTCCATTTTTCAAACCGACAACCGTGGTGACTGAAAAATGGAAATTACAGTCCGCCCCCGATGAAAATATGGTGCGATTTTGGCATCGGATGGCCGAAATAAGGCTATAAATGAGTCCGGAGGATGATTTTGTATAGGTATATGAAGTTTGGTAACTTTTCGTGTCTTAATGAGAGAGAACCGAAGAGAGAGAAAATGAGAATGGAAGTTTTTTTTCTACACTGTTGCGGCGCTGCAACTGCGAAGGAAGAAGAAGATGACCAGATATTAAGTGATTAGGGGGGTGCGTGCAGTAAGGATGTGGTGTGCAACAATCAAATTCATTAAAAGGAAAAGGCTGTGACGTGAAAGTCAGCCCATTTTTTTTTCTTAAGCCATTCCTCTTAATAATAATAATAATAATAATAATAATGATAATAATAATAATAATAATAATATATCATCCTAATATACTACTTACTAAAACAACACATATTTAAATGAATAAATTACGCACTAACATATTAAGACTTATTCATATCCCACACAATATTCTATAATAACACACAAGAACTCATACTCATATACTAATATAATTACTCACATATCTATTTATATGAGATCAGAGATTAATATAGGAGGTATGATTAATAATAATAATAATAATAATCATAATAATAATAATAATAATAAAATAGAGGGTGTTACAGTGGTGGGACTAGGGAATATCCTGCCTATAGCCGAACTGTTTGACTACTCTCTCAGGCAGGTGCGGCACTATAAACGAAGCACAATGAATGTACCCTGAAAATAGGGACACATCCTGACACTGCTTCCTGTGGGTAGTCCACGGTGTCCAACAAATATCATCAGGTGTCAACGCATCCAATGCTCTCCTGATGGGCTCCACCTGGCCGTTACCCCTAACAAGCGACAACCTTATTGCTCGTGCTATGCTCTTGTTGTAGCCAATGCCCGTTTGATCCCTTCGGGGGCAGATATTAGGGAAATACTCATATATCCTTGCCTGTGACAACAATAACGAATCAACTACCATACCAGTATTTTAAATAAATAATTGTTTACAAATATAGGCTATGTACCAAAAAAAGTGTCATATATCCTCTTATTTGCTTAGTGTCATACAGGCTAGCATCGCCAAGATAGTTGTACAAGACAGATAATGCAACACTAGCCCATGACACACTGCCAACCTCCTGTAAATCACGTACTAAGTCCATATACTTAACGTCAATGTATACATGGCTCTTATCTGCCAAAATGGTACAGGCCAGCAACAACATAATGAAGGCCCTGGCTACATAGTCACACTCTCCTTCAGCCCGGCGCTTGTCAGATGTCTCCTGCAAGAACTCAATACCCATATGAGAACCCCTCTAATTGTGCGCCTCATGGTATGCCTCCGCATGTGTACATCCCAGCAATGTCTGTATATAAGATATAGCAATGTCTACATCTATCACTAGGGCTACATAGAAAGAGCTGCTGATAGTAAAGCCTAGAAGGCAAGACACGTCATCAAGCGTGATGGTCATATCTCTAATCGGCAGATGGAAGGTGCTCGTCTCCCGGTGCCACCTCTCAACAAAGGCAGACAGTAAGGCTTTGTTTACCATCCTGAAGCTACAGTACATCAAGGATGTTAGCCCGGCGCCTGACTACCTCCTCTACTTGAGGAGGCAGTGGTATACGCTTCCCTAGCCATTTCTGCAACTTCAGGCCATGGGTGGCCACCTTAAGCGCATCACGATCCTGTATACAAAAAAACTTGGTCAACATCATTTATCATACAAAAAAATAAACATTTGATCAAATTCAAACAACAACCAGATATATACCTGCCCCTGCCATATCTGGTAGGCAACGTGATGCTCAAAATCTGTCAGCAGCGACCTATCATTAGGTCCTCCAGGAAAGGGATCCTGGGCTCCAGCTACAACCACTGGACCTCATCAGTAATATGAGGTACCTCGTCCTGAGCTTCCACATCCTGATGTGGTTCCTCGTGCAGTGGTTCCTCGTCGTCAGCCTGCCTGTGCTCAACACGCCTCCTACGCTCAGAGGCAGTCATAGGTTGCCGCTAAGTGGAAGCTCCTCTTGACCTAGGCATATCTGCAACCATAAAAAAAAAATCCAAATAATTAGTATTACAAATTTAAAAAAAAATTAAGATAGCTTATTTTAAATATATCAAATAAATATATTTTTATTTAAACAAACAAATAAATAAACACATACCATACCGTAAACTATGAATTTTCGGTATAAAATAAAAAATCTACATACCAAAAATTCATAATTTACAGTATGAATATTTTTAAAAATATTCATACCAAAAATTATGAATTTTCGGTACGCAAATTTTTTATTTTATACCTTAAATTCATAATTTATGGTATGTAATCCATATCGTAAATATGAATTTACGGTATGATAAATATGAATTTACGGTATGCATCTTCAGACATCCATACCGTAAATTCATATTTACGGTATGACAAAGTGTTAAAATACAATCCTACCGTAAATTTTCAAATTTACGGTATACAAAAATTGCATACTAATTGGAATTTACGGTACCATGTTCAGAACGAAAAAAATACGTACTGTAAATTCGAATTTCCGGAAAGAGTGCAGGGGGATTGGGTTTTGGAATTTTGAATTTCCGAAAAGAGTGAGGGTTAGAAAATCAGAATAAGGATTTTGTTATTTTGGGTAGGGGTATTTTGGGGATTTTGGAAATTTGGGGGGTGTGCGCAACAGGTAGTGCGCCGAAGATGAACGGGGCTAAGCGATCTGCCGAAGCTGTGGGATGTAAAAAGAAATCGGTAGGGGAGCGTTCCGCCTTAGAGCGAAGGCCACTGCGAAAGCTTGATGGTGGACAGCGGGCGAAAATGTCGGCAGTAACGCAAACATTGGTGAGAATCCAATGCCGAAAACCCTAAGGGTTCCTCCATGAGTTCGTCACGGAGGGTGAGTCAGGAACTAGATCGGTAGAAGGCGTATTCGATGGACAGGTGAATATTCTGTACTACCCTTGTTGGTCGAGGGACGGAGGAGGCTAGGTTAGCGAAAGATGGTTATCGGTTCAAGACGCAAAGGTGCCCCTGTTTTTCGAGGGTAGAGGGTAGTGAAAATGCCTCGAGCCAATGTTCGAATACCGAGCGCTCTGGCCCAAATGTAACCATTACCATACTCCCGGAAAAGCTCGAATGACCTTCAAAAGTGTACCACGGCAAACCTGCAGTAGGTAGGTAGAGAATACCTAGCGCGAGACAACTCTCTCTAAGGAACTCGGCAAATAGCCCAGTAACCGGGAGAAGGGTGCCTCCTCTCACAAAGTCAGTGACCAGGCGAGGCATTGTTTACAAAAACACAGTCTCCGCAAAGTCGTAAGACCATGTATGGGGTGGCCGATCTTAGGAAGGTCAAGGGAAGTTGGTGACTTTGATGTGAGAAGCCGTGGCCGAAAGCCGGTGAAGCAGCAGTAACTTCTCTTAAGGTAGCGAAATTCCTTGTCGGGTAAGTTCAGACCCGCCACGAAAAAGCGTACGTCCGGGCAGCTCTCGGAGAGTAGGCTCGGTGAAATAGACATGTCCGTGAAGATCTGGACTACCCGCACTGACAGAAAGACCACTGAAGCTTCACTTTGTTCCCTGGGATTAGCTTTGGGCTCTTCTGCTTGCAGCCTTAGGTGGAAGGCAAAGGCCCCACGCCAGAGGCCCGAAACCATCGATGAGATACCACTACTGGAAGAAAGCTAGAATTCTAACCTTGTGCCGGAGACATACAGACGAGGGCAGTCTCATTGAAAGCGGTTTCTATAGAGCGGCGAGGCCTCCCAAAATGTAACGAGCGTGCAAGGTTTCCCTCGGGCCAGGCGGAGATTGGCCTCGAGTACAAAGCGAAGGAGCTTATTTGCAAGACCCACCCACGTCGGCGAGGGGACGAAAGTGTCGGCCTTAGTGATCAAACGGTCTGCAGTGGAAGGCGTCGCTCAGCGGATAAAAGTTACTCTAGGATAACAGCTGATCTTCCCGAGCTCACATCGCCGGCGGAAGGTTTGGCACTCGATGCTCGGCTCTTCGCCACCTGGAGCTGTAGTATGTTCCAAGGGTTGGGTGTTCGCCCGTTAAAAGCGATACGTGGGAGTTGAGCGTCGTGAGGCGATTGATCCATATCCGGTGTGGGCGTTAGAGCATTGAGAGGACCTTTCCCAATGCGAGAGGCGGGAAGGACGCACCTCTGGTGTGCCGATTATCGTGCCAACGGTAAACGCTGGGTAGCCAAGTGCAGCGGATAACGCACGAAAGCATCTAAGTAGTAAGCCCACCCAAGATGAGTGCTCTCTGGCCATTCGACTTCCGAGTCTCCGATACCGAGACAGCGATGGGTTCTCTGCCCCTGAGGATGGAGCAAAAGAAGTTTTGAGAATTCAAAGAAGGTCACGCAGGCGAGCGTTTTCATTAACGATAGGTGTCAAGTGGAAGTGCGATAATGTATGTACGGAGGCATCTATGATGGAGCAGACGGAACCTTGTTCCTACGCTGGCCGATCAATTGATCCAGCACTGCCATCTATTCTCATTGTTCAACTCTTTGACAACATGAAAAAAACCAAAAGCTCATCCCCATCCCTATCATCCGAGGGATGGAAGGCGAGAGCCTTTGGTGTCCTCGACCAAGAATTAGGACCTCGCGCTTTGAATAGTCAATATGCTTTTATCATGCCTTTCTTCGTTCATGATTCGATATTACGGTGTCCTGGCGTGAGGAACCACACCAATCCATCCCGAACTTGGTGGTTAAACTCTGCGGTGGTAGCGATCAGAGGGAGGTCTGCGGAAAAATAGCTCGTGCCGAGGATGATAAAAAGCTTAACACCTTTTATTCTTGCTTAACACACTTTCATATTGAAAAAAGGAATAAGAATGAAAAAATGAAAAGATCGTCTTATTCAAAACCCCAATTATGAAATCCTATCTCTCACTTCACACCTCGGGCACCCGTTCTTATAGAGAGCGCTTTCACATCTTGTTAAGCCGAAGAAATGGCCGCAGAGGAAAGGTTCTCTTGTAAAGTTACTCGAGCAGATCCAGTGGAGGCAGTGGGGCACAGCTCGAGAGGATTAGAGCCACGTGGCTACGAACCACGGTGTCGGGGTTGAATCCTCCTCGCCACAACCGACTAAAAGGGAAGGACTTTTTCTCTTTAGGGTAGGAAGGAAAATCATGATCTCGGGCTAGCGGACCTAAGCTATGGAATTTAGGTATGGGTATTTTGTCGAAATCGAATAGTCTTACCTTCTTTAAAAACAAATAAAACACAAAATTTTTTGTAAATAGTGGTGTGTTTATAAATATAGTATAACCGCTTCTCCACATATTTCTTTTGTTTCGCCTATTAATTCTTTGGCTTGGGCCAGAATAGCGAGCAAGTGAAGTATTAGTAGCATAGAAAAAATCGTTCCTCGTCATTAATATGTTTGCTCGCAGTAATTGTGGCCTCTGGGATTGATGATCGTGCATCAAAGATGCACTTGCTATTGCTAGTACTAGTACATCCGAGAATTCTTAATTGATTAGTTTAATCAGCCCTGGAATGTGGAACAAAGGTATCACTAACCTACACCTGGGTATTGACTGTGAGTCTCAAATATCGCAGACAGAATGGGATGCGATGAGATACAATGTAATAGAAACAAAAGGCAGGAAGGAATTACCAACTCTTACTTAACAAGCAAACCCTTTCCTTCCGAATTAAGGAATTTGGAAGGAATCAAATCTCCCAGTAGGATTCGAACCTCGACCAATCGGTTAACAGAGGCTACCACCGAGCTGCTTGAGGAACAATGGGAAATTAGATCTCATAGAGTTCAATTCTGAACTCAACCCATGACCAATATGAGCTAGAAGTTTCCTTCATAACTCATAGAACTTCTTAAGTAATGGCTCAAGTTCCATGCCTCATTTCATAGGGAACCCCAAGTGGCTCTATTTCATTATATTCCATCCATATACTAATTCCATTCAAGTGAATGTCACTGGTGTCATTGAGATAAGAGATGTCGTTTCTAGTCTATCTCTTTCAATTTCTATATGAATGAAATAGTTGAAAAATCATAATGATCATATCATAATTATCATATAAGATATAGTTGAAAAATCATAATGATCATATCATAATTATCATATAAGATATAGTTGAAAAATCATAATGATCATATCATAATTATCATATAAGATATAGTTGAAAAATCATAATGATCATATCATAATTATCATATAAGATATAGTTGAAAAATCATAATGATCATATCATAATTATCATATAATAATAATAATGAAATTGCAATAATCTATGCAATAAATAGAAAAAACCAAGGAAAAATACCATGAATTATCAATCTTTTATACTAGCTAATCTAGTATCTTTATGCCCCTGAAAATAGTAGAATTAGGTCGTTGTGGTCGGACTCTATTATGGATTTTCTGACCACATTCTCCATAGACCTCTTATCTCTTCCCTTATTAGAGCAGGGTTATGGAAGAAAGGGCCGAGAAGAAAGTATCAAGAACCTTGGGGTTTATTACTGGGGACTGACTCATGATGTTCATATCGATCTATTATGCGCCTTTGCATCTAGCATTGAGTAGACCTCATACAATAACTGCCCTAACTCTACCGGATCTTTTATTTAATTTCTTCGACAAAAATGACAAATACTACTATTTGAATTCTGGATACAAGTTGGATTACAGATACAAGAATCAAAATTCAATACGCAATTTTAGTATTTACAAAGTATTCTTTAACAATCTTCTTTTTCAGTTATTAAACCCCCTTCTTTTTCCAAGTTCAATCTTAATAAGATTAGTGAACATTTATCTCTTTCGATGCAAATAGTAGTATTTATCTCTTTAATATGGGCCAGAGTTTAAAGCCCCATAATATATGGTATAAAAGAACAAAATTTCAATCATGAAGAGTAAATATTATATCTATATACTTCAAGTGCAGAACTCACAACACAAGGAGCAATCACTCCCCTCAATACCCACCCAATTTCACCCCAAAGAAACAAAATACAATACAAATGAATCTACACACATACACAGTTTAGTAACCCAACCACTGAAACACAATAACCCAACCACTGAAACAACCAAAGCATGCATCTAATAGTCATGAATTCAAATTTTATTTAAAAAACCTCAACACTTTCAACTCCTCAAAGAAAAATTAACATCAGATTCTACCTTATTAAATGTTCATATACAAGATATAGATTCGACCTTTTCAAATGTTCAAATACAAGATATTATCATTCAATTATACAACACCTCATTCAATCTCCACAATCTTTACATGGTGTAACAATAATTCACACCAGACATTAGAATATGATTATTGAATCAGAATCAAAACCACAGCAATTTTGAGATTGCTAGTTGTTATGAAGTCTCAATGGCAAGGATATTCAACCACGGCAGTGCATAAACAAAAGAATTTCAAAGTCAGAGTCATATAAGGCTCCAAGCTGCTATTGGGACAAAATTAAATTGACTTGGACAACAAATGTAGAAGGATCAAAATTAAACACAGAGCAATAAACAACCTCACACACATGTTCAATACAATTGTCAGGTCTTTCTTGTGAAATAAACTACAGTAGAATGACTAACATAAAAAATAATCGCAATGTAAAGAACATCTTGGTATGAGTTGAAATGCTAGAAAAAGCTTATATCATTCAATCAAGCAAAAATCTGAATCAACAACAAAATTAACCAAATTAAACCCAAACTAAAAACACACGTGAGTAGATCCAAATCAGGGGGAAAAAAAACTAGATTCATAAAATTTTTGAACCAGAAAACACAACAAAACTTTACATATCGAGAAATAGTGATCTCGTAAACACAAAAAATCACATAAAGAATAACGTGAAAATGTATTTTACCCTCTCTCTTCTTCATAAAAATAATTTAATTACAAAAATATTTTTAATCATAAAAAAATATTTTACTCTCTCTCTTCTCCATCTCCCTCCTATATCTCTCTCTCCTCTCTCTCCCCTCTCTCCAGAATTGGATTTGGTGCAGTCATCCAGTCGGCTAATCTCGGTCATCCGATCTCGATTAAACGGCTCACAAAAAAAAATGTTTTTTTATTTTTCTAAAAATATAAACACCGAACTTAAATCTGGACCATCCGATCGAGATCGGCTGACTGCGTGACTGCATGCAGTCACCGACTGCACAGAAGCCAGATCCCCTCTCTCCCTTTCCTCTCTGTCTCTCCTCTCTCCCTCTCCTCTCTCTCCCCCCTGTATCTCTTCCCTCCCTCTCCCTCCCCCCTCTCTCCCCTCTCTTCCTCTCCTCTCTCTCTCTCTCTCATCTCTCCCCTCTCTCCTCTCTCTCTCTCCCCTATATCTCTCTGCCCTCTCTCCCTCCCCTCTCTCTCAAAAGGATTTCCTAATCAGTGTGATTGGTTAAACAGTCAATATATACAAAATTTTATTGAATCTATATAACGAAGATTGAGATAAATGGATTCATTTCTTAAAAGGTTGTCTTAAAAGATGAAATAAAAAATTTCGACGATTGACAAATATAGTAACGATTAATATTATAAATTATTGTATAAAAATTATAAATATATCAAACTGTCAAGTTTTTGTTTTTTCCTACTATTATTATCAATTGAAATATTTTCCGTCAAAAAAAATCTCAATTGAAATATTTCATTTTATGTTTTGAAATAAAAGCCCACTAAATTTGATAAATAACACGAAACTAATGCCTCACTATATAATTTTATTTAAAAAAAAATACCTCACTATATAAACGAGACAAAGGAAACCGTTCGGACAAATGTCGCACTGAACTGTACAAAGGAACTTTTAAAACTTGATTGAAACGCCTCCTAAATGCAACGTGCCTCGTAAGCCTGTTTGACTTCTCCCTTGCACTTCTTGTGCTGCTTCTCTCGTCTCGGTTTGCACTCTCTTTTCTCTTCACGCATTATCCTTGCTTCCCAGTTTTCGATTTTAACTAACTCCCGTAACAGTTTTCGATTTTATCAAGTTTTTGTTTCACTGGCCCACTTTTATCAATATTTTTCCCATGTAAAATATTGTATTCTAAAATATTGTATTCTAAAATTACCCATATGAGTAAAATTTATAAAAAAATTGGCAAATGATAAGTGCCCTAAGGGCACTCTTTAAGGAATCAAATATAGAAATATTATATTGGAAGTGATGCATTCAATTCCTTGAAAGTTTAAAAATTGTTATTTCCAATACAAAATTTCTATTTTTTGATTCCTTAACAAGTGCCCTAAGGGCACTCATTAGCAAGAACCTTAAAAATTTTAAAACTTTTGTCACAAACTTTACCCATATGGTGACTATATAAAATTGTATTTTACTACTTGACCCGTCTTTATATATAAAGCTCTTTTGAAAAACTTATTTTTTCATTTTTATAAGACTACCTCTAATTTCTCATTTTGCATTAACTATTTTTTTTTCACCAAAATACTCTTAATTATTTCATCATCTCTCCTGTGAGAATGGAGGAAAGAGGTGAGGTAATAAGTCCCAACACAAACTAATTAGGTGGTTATTTAATTAGTTGAAAAAAGTGAGTGATAAGTTACAATAATTTTAAAAGTGAGGGGGGAGAGAGAGAGAGAGAGGAGAAAGGGAAGGGACTAGAAAAAATGATTTTAGAGAGGAAAATTTGAGAGGGACGCATATCCCTCACTAATAGCGACGTATTTAGCGACAGAAAACAAGATATCAGGTAGACTTAAGTTGTATCTAGTTTGTGACGACATTAGTGACAAAAAAATCGTTACTAATTTATCTGTCACAAAATCCGTCACAAATTGACTAAAATACATTTAGTGAGGAATTTTTTAGACGGAAAGATACCCTCTCTAACTCCTCCATCACTAAATTCGTCACAAAATTTATAAGATACAGTTAGTGACGGATTTAGTGACAGAAAACATCCGTCGCTAATTTGTCCGTCACAAAATCCGTCACAAATTGATTAAAATATATTTAGTGAAGGATTTTTGAAACGGAAAGATACCCTTTCTAATTCCTCTGTCACAAATATTTTTAAACTCAGTGATTAGCGAGGGATATTTTCTCTCACCAATAGCGACAGAATTTGTGAGGGATTTTAAATTCAATGATTAGCGAGGGATAGTTTTCGTCACTAATGTGTTTTTTTTAGTCGACGCGAAGCAGCCCAGTACACGGCCCAACCCGTTTCTAACCTAAAAACCCTAAAAGAAAACCTAAGCACTCACTCCCTCACTTCTATCAGCTCCACGACGCCCCCTTTCTTTTTCTCCCTTTCTTCACACTCTCTCCCTTTCTCTTCTTCTCTCCACGTCCTCACTGTCTCGCCCTCACCAGTCTCTTTCATCCTCTCCTCTCGTTCACATCCCTCTCAACCTCTCTCTCGGTCTCAATCTCACCCTATCTCTCTCGATCTCTCCCAATCTCAACCCTCAAAAGTCTAAACCGAATCCAATCTTTTAAGATTTGGTTTGGATTCAAGATCAAAGTCAAAGATCTCAGAGAAAATAAAGGAAACGTGGAGATCTAACGCAAATCAGGGATCCTTCTTTTCCTTTTCTTCTTTTATTTGCGGTCCTAATTATTTTCTGCTAATTGGTTGTTTTTTTTAACACTAGGTATCAAGAGGCTATAAAAGCCCTGTGATGGCTCGTAGACAAAGGAGAGCATTCAGATCTGAGGAAAGCATTTTAAGGAGCAGAAGCAAGAAAGGAGGCCGTGGCGGAGATCCTTGTGGGGCCACAAAAAAGCAACAAAAAAAAGCTTAGATTTTTAGGGTTTTTAATTTTGTTTTTATCCTTTGTAATTTTTTGGGTCCAAGAGATTATATAGTCTGGATTGAAATTATACATTGGACATATTTACCTTCAATTGCGATTTTTGCCTCTTTTCTGGTTTGTATTTTTTATTTTCTGTTTTCTCCTTCTCGCAGTCGCTTGACTGTCGCTGCCGCAATCACGTTAGTGTTTAGATCCCATTCTGGGTTTAGGGTTTGGATCCTTCACTGTTAGTGAGGGAACAAATCTGTCACTAATAGAGAAGGATTAGATCCCTCACTATTAGCGACGAAAAATGCAATATTTTCTTTGAGTTGTGTCTATTCTTTAGTGATGGATTATTATGGAATTGTGAGGGAGATTATCCGGCACAAATTGCGACGGATCTTGATTTTCCTCGCTAAAATTTTTGCGACGCCAAATTCAGTTATGAATTTGTGTCTGTCACAAAATCCGTCGCTAATGTGGTTTGTGACGGATTTTTGTATGTTTAGCGAAGGATTTTATCCTTCTCTAATTTTAATTTTTCTAGTAGTGGGGGAGATAGAGGAGAGAGGGGAAAGAGTAGAGAGAGGGGAGGGAGAGAGAGAGGAGAAAGAGGAAGGGAGAGAGAGGAGGAGGGAGAGAAAGAGGAGAGAGAGGGTAAAATATTTTTGTATGGTTAAAAATATTATTTTGTATTGAAAATATTTTTTATAATTAAAAATATATTTTATGATTAAAAATATTTTTAGTGATTAAAAATAATTTTTATGGATGGATTGGATATCCATCCATAAAAACATTGTCAATGGATGGATTGGATGGTTTTTTGTAAATGGATGATGGATGGATTGAATTTTTTTAAATGAACTTTTAGTGGATGGTAAATGGATAAATGGGTTGTTTCCAATCCATTTATTAGGATCTATTCAAAAATTATCCAATCCATCTATTTGCCACCCCTAGTGATATATATCAATTATGCTTACTGTAACCCCTTAATTTTGTCCTTCACGGGTCATGCAATCCATAAAGAATTAAAAGATTTCTAGAAATTACATATTCTCTACTTAAAATAATTAGTACGCAAATGATCGAGCTATTGTTGTGCTCTGCAATCCATAAAGAATTAAAAGATTTCCAAAAATTACATATGTTTTGTAGCCTAACAAGTGGCAGAGCTAGCCTGTTTTCCATGAGGGAGCCAAATATAAAGGGTAATTTTTTTTATAGACAAAATGAACTTCATTAAAAGAGAACCAAATATTTTGAGTTTAGATACATAACGATAATTAGGAAAAAATAACAAAAATCCCTATTCTCTTTAAACATCGTGCTCGTCGAGTTTAAAAAAAACAATATACGAATCTCTTTTTCTCTCTGTGTGAGACGTATTAGGGTTTTCTCTCAAAGTTGAGAGGGTTTTCTCATAGCCTGCCACCTTGCTCTAGTGGGGTGCGCAACGATGGAACTCAACATGGGTGGGCTTTCTCTAGTTGAAGAAGACGATGAGGGGCTATCCTTACACGTTGAGGAAGTGAAGGATGTTGGAGGAGATATGAAGTTATGTCTAGTAGGCCGGTTTCTTGCTGATAGGCCGATTAGAACATAGGTCATGAAAGAACGCATGGCGAGTATATAGCGCCCAGTGGAAGGGGTTACAATTAAAGAGATTGCACCGAGGATACTCCTATTTTAGTTCTACCACGTTCTTGATCTTGAGTAAGTGCTTAAGGGTGGCCCTTGGAGTTTTGATAACCACTTGCTTATACTTGGCAAACTTATTATGGGTGTTCCTATCCAAGAAATCCAACTCAATCACATTGAGATCTGGGTGCAGGTGCACAACGTCCCGGTTGGTTTTATGAACGAGATGGTTGCGAAATACCTGGAAAACTACGTTAGAAAGTATGTGGAGTATGATAAGTCTAATAACAGTAGCATATGGCACAACTATATGCGGATTAAGGTGAAGGTGGACGTTCGATTACCACTCAAGAAGGAACGGAAGGTGCGTCGAGCAGGGGGAGAATGGTGCACAGTCAATTTCAAATATGAGCACTTAATTACATTCTGTTTTGTTTGTGGATTGTTTGGCCAAACAGAATAGCGATGTAGAGTGCGCTTTGCCATGGAGAATGATGATGGACACCAAGAATGGGGCATTAAGTTGAGGGTAGAACCACGGCGATAGAGTGGTGGCGGAAGTAACTGGTGGTTGAAGGAGGAGGGTAGGGCAACGGCTAACCCTAGCCCAAGCGCTGGGAGCAAGGCTGATTCGAAATCAAATTCGAATTCTCAATCAGATTTCATTTTTTCTGCAGGTCAAGCAAATCCTGCAGCTGATACGGAAGGGGCACGTAAAAATAGGAGTACTGTAAAAGGAAAGAGTATCACAACTAGTGAGATTGAAGGAAGGTCAGCGTAGTCAACAGAATTAAAGGGAATGAAGGATAATGTGGTGGTCCCACCAGCTGGCAGGATTCAATAATAAATGTCACGAGCAATACTCATCCCAACTACCCAATTGTCAAGCAGAACCCACATGCTACTATGGGCCAGCATCTGAACCAAGTCCAAGCCATAGAGGTGACCGTAGGCCCCACGGGAGGGAAGAACAGGCAGCGATTGGATAGTCAATCTAATCCGTTGATGATTGAATAAGTCAACGATAAGGAAACCCTAGGCCATGCAGAGATTCAAAACAAGGTCAATAGTGAGCATTTTTTATTGGCAGGTCCTGGCTCCCAGGATTGCCAGGACCAATGATCATCCTCAGTTGGAACTTCCGAGGCCTAGGTTCCCTGATTGCAGTTCCTTCCATCAGAGACCTAGTCCGGGATCACCGACCGGACATTATTTTCCTTTTAGAAACTTTGTCGCATGTGAATAAAGTAGAAGAGTTGAGACATAGATTGGGTTTTGAAGGTTGTATTTCAGTTGACTGTGTGGGAAGTAGTGGTGGTCTGGTCATGATTTGGAGAAGTGCAACGATTTGCAATGTTATAAATTATTCCACTAATTTTATTAATATGCTAGTCAATGATCCAAAGAAAGGCCCTTGGCGTCTTACGGGATTCTATGGGATCCCTAATAGAGGCAGGAGGAGAGAGTCGTGGGAATTGCTTCGCAGGCTTCATGGAATGAACAAACTCCCTTGGAGTATCATTGGCGACTTCAATGACTTATTGTCACCTGATGATAAGTGTGCTCACCTTGACCACCCTGCTTGGCTTATGAGAGGGTTTCGAGTAGCTGTTAATTCGTGTAGCTTGATTGATTTGACACTGGAAGGCTATCCGTTTATGTGGTGCCAGAGTAGAGACACAGTTAGAGCAGTGGAGGAGAGACTGGATGGGGCAATATCTTCTGCTTCTTGTCTTCAAATCTTTTCGGAGGCGAGATTGCACAATCTCTTAGCTCCAATTTCTAATCATAGCCCATTCTTGCTCAAATGCACAGCCGCTGTTAGACCTCAAGTCCACCGGAGATTCAAATTTGAAAATGTGTGGCTTCTTGAACCTGATTGAAGAAGTAGCAGCTAGAGGTTGGAACCGGGGTGTCGAGGAAGGTGTCATGGGAAGATTGGTCGGGCGTTCTGATGAGCTCACTCACTGGAGCCACACAATCAAGTCAAAATTTAAAGACGATATTAATCAGTTCAAGCGCAAGTTAGAGAGGCTTCGGGAGCATTGTGATCATGCATCAGCTACTCCATTTAAGGCGTTGATGAAGAGACTTGCAAATCTTTTGGTCAAAGAAGAGCACTTTTGGCATCAGCGGGCAAAGACTCATTGGTTACGGGAGGGTGATCTTAATATGAAGTTCTTTCATGCCACGGCAACGTAATAAGGTGACCAAGCTACGAAGGAGTGATGGAATTATGGTTGACTCTCAGGAAGATATGTGTCAGGTGGCACCACATTACTTCGAGCATTTATTTGCACCACGCTCGGGCATCTATGATTCGGTTGTAAGCCAAGTTGAAGCTTGCTTAACTGATGAGGATAATGAGCAACTTACGTGTCCTTTCACAAAAGAGGAGTTTGGGTATGCTTTGCAACAAACGCACTCGGACAAAGCCCCTGGGCCAGATGGCTTAAGTGCTGGCTTCTATAGACGTTTTTGGGAGCTTAGTGGGGATGATATTTTCACAGCCTGTTGCTCTTGGTTGGAGAGGGGTATTTTCCTATGTCTTTAAATGATACTCATATAGCTTTGATTCCTAAAGTTGATGACCCGACTTTTATGCTTGATCTTTGACCTATCTCTCTTTGTAACGTGCTTTACAAGCTGGTGTCGAAGGTGTTGGCAAATAGGCTGAACAAGTTGCTAGCTAAATGTGTCTCGGATGTTCGATCTACTTTTGTAGAGGGTCGCTCAATTTTAGATAATGCCATCATAGCTATGGAAGTGGTTCATTATATGAAATGCAAGTCGCATGGAAAAAGTAGGGAAGTAGCGCTTAAAATTGACATTAACAAAGCATATAACAGAGTGGATTAGGGCTTTTTGGCCCATATGATGCTTAAAATGGGATTCAATGGCCGCTGGGTTAGCTGGATGATGATGTGTGTTAGCTCGGTGCACTATTATGTGTTGGTTAATCATGATTGAAGTGGCTCCATTCAACCGGGACGAGGGCATCGCCAAGGAGATCCTCTCTCTCCCTACCTATTCATTCTGGTGGCTGAGGGACTCTCAGCATTAATTGGGAGAGCAGAAAGAATTGGTACCCTTCATGGAGTCAAGATCTGTCGCTGAGCACCTATTCTAACCCATTTGCTTTTTGCAGATGACTGCTTTCTTTTTTTCAGGGCTAATGACGGTGAGGCAACTACTACGAAACAGATTTTGGAGACCTATGAAGCTGCATCCGGTCAGTCCATAAATCTTACGAAGTTAGAAGCTTTCTTTAGTAAGAATATTCCAAGCCTGGAGCAAGACAGGATAGCTTCATTGTTAGGTGTGAGGCTGACCCTGGGCACCGGTAAATATTTGGATCTTCCTTATATGGTGGGTCAAAGTAAGAAGACCACGTTTGCGTACATCAAAGATAGAGTTTGGAAGCATATCTCTTCTTGGGGTGGAAGGGCTTTGATTAGAGCTGGTAAAGAAGTGCTTATTAAATCCGTCCTTCAGGCGATCCCATCTTATGTTATGAATGTTTATTTGCTCCCATCTTCTCTTTGCGAAGAAATCGAAAAAATGATGAACGCTTACTGGTGGGGTTCAGGGAGTGGGAACTCAAATGGTATTAAATGGATGTCGTGGGATCGAATGACAGTGAGCAAAATGCATGGTGGTCTGGACTTTAACAGTTACAAGCCTTTAACATGGCAATGTTAGGAAAGCAAGCGTGGAAGCTAATTGCAAATCTGGACTCATTATTAGCTAAGTTGCTTAAAGCTCGATACTACCCCTCTCATCAATTCTTAAATGTGAGCCTGGGTCACAGCCCAAGTTTTGTGTGGAGAAGCTTGTGGCACACGTGGCCCATTATTAAAGCTGGCAGTCGCTGGAGAATAGGGGATGGCACTAGTATCCCTCTAGGAAACTCACCTTGGCTCCATGGCGATTCCATGACTCGTATTCCTATGGAAGCGATCCCAGCCCCCTACACGACAGTGAACCAGATTATGACCCCAGATTCGAAGCAGTGGAATGCGCATTTGATTCACAGACATCAACAACCATCCTTCAGGTGCCTCTATTTGAGTCTGTTGCCTCAGACAAGCTAATCTGGAAATTTGAAACGAATGGCTCCTATACGGTGCGATCGGCCTATCACTTATGTCGTGATCTCTTCCCCCAACCTGAGTACCAACGGATTCCAGGTAACTGGGGCCAAATTTGGAAGGCTGATATCCCACCCAAAGTCAAGAATTTTATGTGGTGGTCCTGTCGCGATGTTCTTCCTGTCCGCGCCAGGTTACTCTCTAAGGGCGTCCAATGCTTCTCCCTTTGTGCTCGGTGCCACGATGAACCTGAATCCCTGTGGCATTTGTTCATTCGATGCCCTCTGAGTAGGAATTGTTGGGAGCGTGAACAGCTTTGGGATGTGATTTCGGATTGTGCTACCAGTGTGCAGGGTTTTGCTGACTTGGTGTTCGCAGTTTGCTCCAAGTTGACGGCCCAGCTGATCCCAAAGTTCTTCATGGTGTTGTGGAGTATTTGGTCGAGCAGGAATCTGTTGATTTGGGAAAAGAAGGAGGAGCGAAGCGATGCAATTACTGTGAGAGCTCGCATTGTTTGGCCGGAGTGGAAGATGGCATCTCAGATTGCTGCCCCTTCCCCTCCAGCTGAGGGGTTGAGTGATCAAGCCAAATGGCACAAGCCGCCTCAAGGCTTCTATGCGTTCAATGTGGATGCGGCATTCCCACCACACGTTCCAGCGACGGAAGTAGGCTTGTGCTTGCGTGGGGATGATGGTGGCTTCCTGCTTGCTAGGACTGAATGACAGTCTCAGAGGCTTGAGCCCAAGGAGGGTGAGGCTTGGGGTCTACTTCGGGCCCTTTTGTGGGCGTGCGAGTTAGAATTGACCCACGTTTTTCAACTTGATTTTAGCTAGTAGTAGATAGCTCCCATAGTACCGTAGTTGATGCCATTGAATTTGGGATTATTTTACATCAGTGTAAGGGCATCCTTTCTCTTTATCCAAACTTTAAAGTGGAGTTTGTTCGGAGACAAGTTAATATAGCAACTCATAACTTAGCACGAGCGGCTATATTAAGGGCTAGTCCCCATGTTTTTGAGTCGGTCCCTGATTGTATTGGCAACATTATTGAGTTAGAAATGCAATGATTTTATTTCAATAAAAAAAAGAAGCTTTAGACCCTGCAACATGCCAAAATAGAAGTTGCTCCAGTTCTTCCATAATGGGCCAATAGCATCTTTATAATGGACAAAATAAAATATTTTTTTTTAAAAAAAAATGGGATAGGAGAAGGGGATATATTATTATTTCAGTGGCACTAATGGCCATATTATAAATGTTCCCGAGGGGATTTGAACTATGTACCTTGAGATTACAAGGCCAAGCTCCTACCACTGAGCTGGCACCCCATGGACGGACAGAATAAACAACTACAAGATTTTAAGTTCATGTCGCGTGTGTGTGTCTGTTGTCACCACGTCCGTCCACCTTTTTTTTTAATAATAAACTACTTTTTTTCAGTGTAGGTGTTTTATCTGATAAATGTGTTCTATTAATATATTTTTTTTGATAGCGAAATTCCATATTACTACACTGGTCTTTAAATTTTTTTTTTTTGTAGCAATGGCTACCCCATTCTAGCAAAAGGCTCCGCCACTGAGCCCAACCATTTTGGTGTTAGAAAATTACACAAGCTTGAGAATTAATGAATCCTCTTCCCTTCCTATGGACCTACGTTTTTTTTTCAATAATTACATTTTATTGATAAATGTCTAGCTATAGCATCAAAGTGAGCAGACTCTACCCGCCTTCTAAAAAAGTTGTAGATAGCACACAATATCATTTGCTAGAAAGCTAGACTAAAAGAAGTACTTACTCTCAATTTGGTACAAGACCCCATTTTGCGGCGACACCAAGACATCTACGCCCTGATTCTTTAAGGGACATCACAAGGAAAACTTAGCATTGGTGAGACTCCTACTACTCAGACATACATAAGAAAACAGCTTTAAAACACTAATTACACATCCAGGGACAAGTCATTAAGAATTGAAATCAAGACTCCAAAGCGCACACAAATTGCAGCGCAGCCTCTGTCCTTAGATTTAGACGTCTTTTATTATTGTCATTTGCCTTGAGTACGTGTACGTGCCTTGAGTGCTCTACTCCTCTGTATCTTTGTTCTCTCCTCCTGTCCCTCCATGAAGCACACCTTTCAATTGAAGCTCACCTTCTGTCTTCACCTTTCAATTCTACCAATCAATTGCTCAAGGAAGTACACATTGTGCTTCACCTTTCAATTCTACCAATCAATTGCTCAAGGAAGTACACATTAATTCCTATGAGTATGGACCTAGATCAAAGGCGACAGTGGATTATTAATGGTTATTTAACAGGATTGGATATTGCACCAACTCGGAATATGACTTAATTTCATTAATGTCGATAAATGCATTATTCATATTATTAGATACTTTTTTTTTTCTTAATTAGCAATTTGGTCCCTTAACTTATTTTTGAGGTTCAATTTGGTCCTTTAACTATTTTTTGGGGCAAATAAGTCCTTTAAGTTTTTAAATTAGGTCAAATAGGTCCTTTTTGGCCTTAAGTTTTTAAGTTGGGCCAAATAGGTCTCTTAAGTTTTTAAGTTGGGCCAAATAGGTCCTTTAAGTTTTTAAGTAGGGTCAAATGAGTCATAGGGTCAAATGAGTTATTGCCACGAATGACCTATTTGGCCCAACTTAAAAACTTAAGAGACCTATTTGGCCCAACTTAAAAACTTAAGGCCTAAAAGGACCTATTTGATCCAACTTAAAAAGTTAAAAGACTTATCTGCCCCAAAAAATAGTTAAAGGACTAAATTGAACCTCAAAAATAAGTTAAGGGACCAAATTGCTAATTAAGCCTTTTTTTTTTACAAAAATATTATTAGATACTTAAAAATTGAAATTAGGATATGTGTATGCATACCCAATTTGACATTGAAACTAATCCTCCTTCCTGAACCAAGAATTAGTCAACTCAAATAATTGTATCTGTATGCACATCACCAATCAGTAAACCAATTATGGCCATTAATTGTATATGGTTCCACATACTTACGATTAAAAATCTGCCAATGAAAATGCTGATCGAGTTTCATTCAGTGGTAAGAAGTTGCTATCTTCAACAGCTTCATGCTAATAATTTTGGCACCACAAAAATGGTAGCTCATGACCTCAACAAAAAAGAAAGGTAGCTCATTATCAAATTTGTGGATCAGGATCATTGTTTAAAACTGCATGAGATTCAAGCCCTTAAATATGTTTTATTGTATTTTCTTAAAAAACATGTAATCCAATTAATTGAATTATAAGTTTATTGTAATTTTTTCTAATATCAAGATAATGATTTGACTATATTTTTATTAATAGCAAAAGAGTATATTAATGGGGAATGGATTTCCTCATGTGGAAATGTCACATTTTTTCTCCAGTGGTAAAATCTCTACCCTTAAACTCATTATCTCTCCTATTTCTAACATTTAAATCCCCTCCCACATTTTTATTTTACTATGGCCAAGATTTCACTGGACTCCAGTCATTGGAGAGGATCCAATCCCATATTAATGAATATGGAGTACTAAGGGTACTCCAACTCAAACAAATAACAAAACAAACAAAAGGGGGTCCCAAAAAGCAACCACAACCCTGCATCCTTGATATAACACCCCGCACTAGTTCCTACACAGACAGCCAAAGGCATCTACAAACCACTCATAATATAGAAATACTCCAGGCTTTCCCCTAGTTAGGAACAATCTCCCAGATAAGACTTTATCCTCTCCTTTCCATGATTTGGGAAAGATCTCCACTTCCATTTGAGAAAATGCAATTATTCCGAACAATAGAGTGCCACAGCTTAGCTAGCCGACACTTTCCCTTAGAATCTCGTCCAAAGGAGCAAAATAGTAAGAATAAAGCCTAAAGGTCCTGCAGGAGCGCCCACAACCACCCCAACCAACTCGCAAACGCATACCATACTAAGGCATGGCATCACACGTGAGGAATAGGTGTGAGAAGGACTCCTGGTGCAAGCCACAAAGAACACCAGGTCGTCCTTGCCATATCATGGTTGACCCCTCTACGAAGGAGATTTACCCTGGAAAGGATCTTATCCAAAAGCAACTGCCAAGAAAAAGCAATTGCCTTGGAAGGAGCAATACTCTTCCAAAGTAAATGTAAAGCCGAAAGGTGTGTGTTTGAGAGAGTAGAGACATCAGTGAGCTAACCGCCAGGTAGGCATATACGAACCTAAGTACTCCCCATCTGTCTGCCTACTCCAAACCCATCTTTCGTCACCGATACCAAACTGAGCCCCAGACAGAAGATCCAAAAGCTGGCATAGCAAGTCCTCCTCCCACACAAAGAGCCTCCTCCATCAAGTAAGATACCACACCAGCTACCCACCTTCCCTATAACACCCCGCAGTCCTATTCATGCTTTATTCTACATAATTAGCCCAAATACAAAGGAATTAAAACTAAAACATAAATAAGACTACGATGTATTACGGTGAAGTAAAAGCTAAATGTCTCACACACATACATATAATACTATCAGAGTGCATAATTGTGCGTAGTGTATAAAGTAAAGGTACAATCATCCCAAATATCATAAACCTGCGAGGCTAGCCTGCTGCCTCCTCTAAACAAAACACAAAACATAAACATAAGCAAAAAGGACCCCTGGCCAACAAAAACCAAACACCTCAGCGAGGGAAAAACTGAGAGCTCCCAATCTGTGACCCTGCCCACCTAGGAAACAACTGTCTGTAGTCATGAGCTGTCATGTGACGAGAAGGACCAGATGTCGCTCCTCTCCCACGTCTCTGCCTCCCGCAGTGATTAGACTCATTGTGATGGCTAGCGGGTGGCACCGGCATCGGCTGAGGAGGCATCAGTGGATAACCTCCATAACTAAAGCCAGGTGGGAACCCTGGCGCCTGCCACATCTGCTGAAAGGGAAGTCTCTGACAAATCCTAAAGTCTCCCAAGAAGCTGGCAATATGAAGACTTGGAATCCTGGTGCCTGTGTAAATCACTTACTGACGTGCATGGTCAGTCTCCCACCCATGCCATCAAAATCGTGGTATTGTATCTCAAAATCCCCCCACATGGGGATCCTCGGGGGTAGGAGCATCGACAGATGCATCAAGAGGAATTGCTCCATTGGGTGGTGTTGCTGCTGCATTATCCTCCTCAACAAAGTCTAACACAGAAATAATACATATACACACAATCGTACAACCACAGGGAGGTAATTGAATAACACATCCATTAAAAAGCGGAAAATGCATAAGTAGAATGAGTGTTAGACAATCAGCACAAGTAATCACGTATATATAGCAAATAACATCTAGCTACCCTCTTCCACTTACCCCATGTCTCTCAATGAGCTGTGCAACATGGCATCTTTTCTTTCATTATTGTCACTGTACTCCCCATTTTCGTTAGGAATACTTATTGGCGAACCCCCTTTTCCGTTAGGGTTGTCCTCCCCCTTTCCCATTAGGGACTCCCGTCTCCCTATTCCGATAGAGCACAGGGCGACACTAGCCTAGTCCACGAGGTATTCCCCTTTCCCGATAGGAATCCTCCTCCCCCTTTCCCGATAAGGACGTCCGTTTCCCCCTTTTTCGATAGGGAACGGAGTGGATCTAACCTGCTGGGCGAGGTATCCCCCTTTTTCGTTAGGGATCCTCTCCACATCACATTCCCGTCAAGAATGGAGTGGTTACTAATGCAATATCATATGCATGCATCCAACACCTCATAATCACATGCCTCACATTATGTTATGCACACATTCCCAACAATGTCCCTTTAATCATGTTAACTCATATCAAAAGCTATACTTAGGCATTTTAGCATGCTAAGGCAACATACAACACATATTCTCATTTTATACACATTTATCCATGTTTCCCTAAGCATGTTAGTACTCAAATAGAGCACATACAACACAACTTATAGATAAGCATATTATCAGGCAATCATATTTAATAATAAAATAATCCTAAGTTAGCTGATGGGTCTACCACGCCTATCCTTAGACGTGGCACACCGTAACTCCTATCCTTAGGTGTTACTGACATCAACCCCTAGTAGGGCTTAGGTCACCCTGCACATGCGAAACAATCATATCTACTATACATAACCCTATGAAAGTATATTGTTTCTCCTACCTGGTATTTGGAGAACTCGGAATCACAAGCAAACACTGCATCACAATCACAGACTCATGAACCAACAAACCAACCCTCTCCACACTAAGTTTGAATTCAGCCAACAACAATAAACAAGCCCGGAGTTACCCAACAATTTCACTGAGCATGCCAGAACGATCCACAATTAACCGAAAACACAGAAATGCACTCGGATTAGAATTAGGATAACTAATGAGATTACTAAAATTCAAAGAGTGTTACGGCCAGAGGCTGGCCAAAGGATCCAAAGGCTGAAACTTACCCAAAAGTAATGTCAGATAAAGTTTCACGGTCAACCGGTACCCGCACAATCGACATAACCCTAAAATACGAAGAATGGTTAATTAGGGACAATCCAAACCACTAAGAAAACCACGAAACCAGAATCTACACATGGAGAACAAAGGCTTTGGTCTCTGTCTCGTGGACCAAGGAATCTCCTTCGGGAGTTCGGAAAAACCCTAGCTCGTTCGATACTCGTTCGGTCAAACCGGGGTCCAAAACACAATCTGATTAGGGCTAGGAACTAAAACCAATTCAAGAATCAAGAACCACAATCTGAAAACTTAGATGAACAATGTAGGGTTATAGGTACGAAACTGCGGTCGGGGATAAGCCTTAATAAGGCCGAACAGAAACAGACAAGTTTGCACTGTCAGATTGATAAACTGACGCTTGAGATAACTTGGATGATGATCACCAAGCTTGGAATGTGCAAAAATGGAGGTTCACCTATTTAGAATACCCTCAGGTCGTGATTGAGGAAGAAGATTGGAAAAATTCTGAATTAAGGGCACTAATGGGCTTAAATAGGCCATTAGGTGTCACTGGGCGCGCGTCACGCGTGGCCTTGTGTTCCCCGGGTGCACACCACGCGCCCCTCTCCTGACATTGTGCGCGTCATGCGCATTTCTGTGCTGTGTCTCTGTCTCTGTGCGTGCTCCACGTGCGTCTGCCGCAGCTTGCTTCGTCTTGAAGGAGTTGCTTGCATGCGCGCCACGTGTCGCATTCCCATTAAATCACGCGCCACATGTCAAAACTGATCAGAGGCTGCTGGCACACCATGCACCAGCGCGCGCCACGCGCATCCACAGGCTAATCAGGTGCGTGTCACGCGCTCTTGTGCAGACTTGTCCGGTTTGCGCGATTTCTTCGTTTTCAACGTCCGTACGATCCAGAATACGATACCTAACACTAAAACATGATTCCTAACACAAGAGAACATTAAATGAACTCAAGAACAAAGGTTTTAAGTCTCATATACTCATCTGAAAACTCGCACTCTCTAAAGGTACAAACACAAAAAACCCTAATCCCGACTCTGATCATTCTCAAACTTTACCAGGCTTCTAAAACTCATATCAAAACCTTATCAAACATTATTCCAACTTCAAATAACATAACAATCCTTAAGATACACTCTCATGCAACCACAAGATTACACAGAAAATGAACACACGCTTAAAAAGTCAAGTACATAGTCAAATACACACAAAACCCACCTAGGGCACACAAGTACACTTTAGCCACACATAAACACACACTAAGCAAGATTAGAAAAATGAGAATGTTACATTACACCCCCCTTAAAAGAGATTTCGTCCCCGAAATCACGCACCTGAAAATAAATGAGGGTACTACAGACGAATTTCACTCTCACGCTCCAAAGTCATGTCACCAGTAACATCATCCCACAGAACCTTGACTAAAGGAATAATTTTACCACGAAGTTCCTTCATCCTCCTATCCAAAACCCGTACAAGCAATGCTTTGTACTCTAAGTTCTATTTCAATTGAATTGACTCGGGTTCAAGTACATGTGATGGATCGGGAAAATATTTGTGAAGTTGTGAAACATGGAAGACATCATGGAGTTTGGAAAGATTAGGTGGTAAGGCAATGTGATAAGCTACTGGGCCGATCCTACGAAGAATTTGGAAAGGTCTGATGAATCTAGGGGTTAGCTTTCTAGATTTAATGGCTCTGCCAATTCTAGTTCTAGGCGTCACTCTCAGAAAAACATGGTCTCCTTCCTGGAATTCTAAAGGTCTTCTCCTTTTATCGCTATAACTCTTCTGCCTATCCTGTGCTGCCTTCATCTTCTCTCTGAGCTTTCTCACTTGTTCCATGGTTTACTGCACTAATTCCGAACCTAACACTTGGGTATCCCCTATCTCAAACTAACATAACGGGGTTCTACACTTCTGCCCATACAAAGCCTTAAAGGGTGCCATACCTATACTTGATTGAAAACTGTTATTATAGGTAAACTCCACTAAAGGCAAGAATTCATCCCAACTTTTTACATGCTCCAACACACAAGCTCTCAACAAATCTTCTAGGGATTGAATCGTTCGTTCTAACTGTCCATTCGTTTGAGGATGATAAGCTGAACTTAATCTCAACTTGGTCCCTAAAGCTCGTTGCAATTCATTCCAGAATCTAGAGGTAAATCTAGGATCTCTGTCACTGATGATACTCGAAGGAACACCATGCAACTTTACAACCTCATTGATATAAACCTGAGCCAACCTCTCCAAAGGATACTTCTCTCCGATCGGAATAAAATGAGCACTCTTGGTCAACCGATCAATGATTATCCAAATTGCATCAAACTTCTTCAGTGTCCTCCGTAATCCCACTACGAAATCCATCGCTATTCCATCCCACTTCCTTTCAGGAATGTTTAAAGATTGCAACAATCCTGTCAGCATCCTATGTTCAGTCTTAGCTTTCTGACACACCAAACAAGACAAAACAAATTTTGCAATGTCTTTCTTCATACCAAGCCACCAAAACATCTTCTTCAAGTCCTGATACATCTTAGTGGTGCCCGGATGAAAACTAAGCTTACTCTTATGAGCTTCTTCTAGAATCATTCTCCGGAATTCCGAGTCATGAGGGACACAAACTCGGTTTCCAAACCTTATCACACCGTCTGCCTTGATATTGAATTTAGAAGTCTCGTCGTCTTTTATCGAGTCCCTTATCTTAATCAACTGCTCATCAAGTCCTTGTTTCTCATTCAACTCTTACAGAAATTCAATGGTCACAACTATCTGCCCCAAGAACATCTTGTCCTTATACAATTGCACTCCCAAATTAAGATATCTGACTTGCTCCAGCAGTTCCAATTCCTTCACCATCAAAGCTGACACATGCAGGGATTTCCTACATAAAGAATCAGTTACCAAGTTAGCTTTGCCCGTATGGTATTGCAATTCAAACTCATAATCCTTAATAAACTCCATCCACCGCCATTGTCACATATTCAGCTCCTTCTGATCAAACAGGTATTCCAGGCTCTTATGGTCACTGAACACAGTGAACTTAGCGCCGTAAAGGTAATGCCTCCAAATCTTCAATGCAAAAACTATAGCTGCCAACTCAATGTCATGGGTAGGGTAGTTCCATTCATGAATCCTTAGTTGTCTTGACGCATACGCCACTACTTTCCCTCCTTGCATCACAACACAACCCAGCCCTTGATAAGATGCATCACAATACACTTCAAATTCTCCTAAGGGATCAGGTAAAACTAACACAGGTGATGTGGTCAATCGTCTCTTTAGCTCTTGAAAACTTTCTTCACACTTGTCAGACCACACAAAAGGATTTTCCTTCCTTGTCAACTGGGTGATAGGTAAGGCTATCTTCGAGAATCCTTCTATGAATCTCCAATAATATCCGGCCAATCCAAGGAAACTCCTAATCTCACTCACAGTCTTGGGTCTTTCCCACTTAGTTACAGCTTCCACCCTCGAGGGATCTACAACAATTCCATCCCGGTTGATTACGTGCCCAAGAAACAACACCTCTTCAAGCCAAAACTCGCACTTTGACAGTTTAGCATAGAGTTGTCTGTCTTTTAAAATCCGAAGTACGGTCCTAAGATGCTCCACATGCATCTTCTTAGTAAACGAATAAATTAGTATGTCATCAATGAAGACGACTACAAACTTATCTAAGAACGGTCTAAAGATCCGACTCATATAATCCATGAACACTGCAGGAGCGTTAGTCACACCAAATGGCACAACTAAGTACTCATAATGTCCATATCTAGATCTAAAGGCAGTTTAGCAATATCTTCTTTCCTGACCCTAATATGATGATAACCAGATCTCAGATCAATCTTGGAAAATATCGTCGCCCCTTCACTTAGTCCATCATTTCATCTATTCTAGGCAAAGGGTACTTATTCTTAATCGTGACCAGATTAAGTTGCCTATAATCAATACACATCCTTGCAGATACATCCTTGTTACCCAGGTGGCCAGAATACTCAAGAGGGGGGGTGAATTGAGTATCCAAAATTTTCGCAAGAACTTTATGAAAAACTTATTTAGTGAAGGAATTATCAATATTGTGATTAAGAGAAATTAACCCAAGAAATCAATTGACTAAAATCAGATGAATACCAATCAAGAACGCAGCAATATCATAAATCTATATGAACCCTAAAAACGAAATTAAAAGAGATAGGGAAAGAGAAGATCAAACCAGAGATTTATCCTAGTTCAGTCACCAACCACTGTGACCTACATCTAGTCCCCAAGCCACGCTTGAGATTTTCTTCCACTATCAATTCAAAGATTTACAACGTTTCTTGAATTACACCCAGAGATTCCACACTCTGAAAACACACCACTTGAGATACCACACTCAAGATTTCTATGGGATCCCTCACCCAATCAAATACAGAACAAGAAAAAGAGAGAAATTGTGTCCAAAACCCACTCTTAGTAGTGGAGATATTACAAGTGAAATCCTATGAGTCTCAAAGAAAATTGGGGAAGAAGAAAGCTTATGAGAGAAAATGCTCTTTTGGGTTCTGAAAATATGAGATATGTGTTAATGAAACCCTAAATGAACCTTTTATATTAACCCCAAAAACAGTTTCACAAAACTGATATAAAACCTGCAGAAACGCGCGTGAATCGATTCCTGTAATGGTGTGAATCGATTCACTTACTAATAGTTGGATTCGATTCACACTTATTAAGCATGCGATTCACAGTGACTTGCAATTCGTGAATCGATTCCTTAACATATGTGAATCGATTCACAAAAGCTGGAATGCGATTCACAGAGAGTTAGTATTTATGAATCGATTCCCATACTTCATAAATCGATTCCCATCAGCTTTGAAAGCTTGTGAATCGATTCCTTTAAACCATGAATCGATTCCACTCAACAGAAAATGCATAAAAACCAGTTTTGACCAAATGAAATGATTTTAACACTTTGTAAAATAATTTGTTGGGTCTAAAGATTAATAAAACATATTTGTAAACATACCCAACTTGGTCAAAAACCTTTTAAACACTTATGCAATGCATGATTCAATTTATTTCATCAAATAGCATTTTCTGATTCTTAATCCACAAGTTTATTGAGACTCTTAACAATTGATTCTAACTAGAGTAAAATAAAACCTAAATAATACTAGCAGAACCAAAGTCGTTACGTGTTTGACATTTTCAAAACCATCTTCAATTTCGCATAGGGGATACGTTCATCCACAAACTCCCCCTTTTTGATGATGACAAACACTATGCCTGCACAAACACTTATACCTGCAAGCAATTGCCTTTCAAACAAGATCAAACTAAAATTGTATAACATGATACTCCCCCTTAATATGTACCGTCTCCCCCTTTTGACATTATCAAAAAGAAAACAAAGTAGGGGTAGACACTCAATATATCAGTCATACAATAGCATCAATATTAGCAATTAACCAACATACATCAGCATTCATTCAACAATGTGACAACGTTTACATAACAAAAAAAAATGAATGTCAAATTTAGATGCATGAAAAGAAAAAAATGTGTGCCCCCACACTAAAAAAAAACTCAAAAACAGCTCAGATAAACTAGGGTTCAGGAGGAGGAAACTCCGAAGGACCATCCATCCTTGAGCCAAAATAATGATGCAGTTCTTCACGCACGACCTCCCGCATCTGACCGCTTTATCCCGCTTTCTTGAGCCATTGCATTGATAAACCAAGGTGGAGGAACAAGCGAGATCGTAAACACCACCGTATCGCCGACCATCAAAGATCAAAAGACTGAGAGACAGCAGGGCAAAGCAGCGATGGCGGCAGGGGATCCTCATCATCTGTCTCATATGGAGCCACAGGAACCACAGCTGGCTCCTCTCTATACATCCAGACACCATCCCGTTTAACCAATTGCATCTTGGAAATAGAATTTTTACCAATTGCATCCTTTGGTAAAACAGGAATGACAAGATCATCTTCCGAATAAGCACCGAAGTGTCGGATGAATAAAGAGATAAGACAGGCGTATGGAAGTGGAGCTTTTGCATTTGAGACTACCTTCAACATACGGTCGATGAAGAACTGAGGCCAATTTATGTTAACCTCATGAGACAACAATGCCCAAATAAGAAATATGTCACTTTCATGCACCCTTGCATAGTTGCCTTTCCGAGGGTCAAGAATCTTCCCAACTACAAAGTGAAGCATCCGTTCTTTCACCTTAAGTTTTCCGGCAGTAAACTTGTGACTGGTTGCTGGAATGTGTGTAGGATCAGCCAAGATGCTTGTTAAAGCAGTGATATGATCATAACCAGCAAAACTGTGAAGTTCAGAGGCATCCACAACAGCTCCAATACAAGCCAAATCAGTCAATGAGGACCATAATGCAGGAGTGATAACTAAATCTTTACCATTTACCGATGACCTCAGAACACCATTGTCAACAAACAGATTGCAGTAGAAAACCTTAACTAAGTCAGGGAAATATTCATTGTGCAACTCCACAACTGTTTTCAAACCATTGCTAAACAATACTTCCTGAAAATCAAAACCCAAGTCACACAATTCCTCCGTAGCCAGAAAGTGCGGAGCAAGTACTGTCCTATCCTTGAATATGTTGTTAAAACGAGAAATTTGTTTGGCAGTGGAGAAATGCTTTGAAAAATCAGGTTCTTCCACAACTTTCCGTTGCTTAAACCCATGTTTCCTGGTAGATAGCATCTTAGTCCTAGTGCCTTGAGCATGTGAGGAGCCTTCCATCTTATAAACAGCCCACAATTTCCAACCAAAAGAGAGAGCTCGAACCAACACAACTACGCAGAAATGAACAAAGAAGGAGAAGGCAACAAAGAACAATACTAACCAGGGACAACGTAAATAGCTTCAAACCGAGATGAGCACTTTCGAAGCAACCACACGTAAGCAAGATAGCAACAAGAAATGGAAGCACTGCGTAGAGGCAAAGGCAAGAACAGAGAAACAAACCACACACAGAAGCAAACAATCACCAACACGGAGATGAACCCCAAACCTTGATGCAAGACAAGAATGGAGGTTTATGAAGGGGGTCAAGCGTGAGGTGCGAGGAAACAGGGATTATGGCTGAGAGGGAGAGGCTGAGAGGGAGGCTAGGGTTCGTGGAGGGGAAAACTTTTTTTCAACTTTTATAGTGCCGTGAATCGAAGTGAGTGAATCGATTCAGGAGAGCTCAGCTTCGATTCACAGAGGGGGGCTGAACGTGATTTATGCACAACAAAAGTCATGAATCGATTCACATATCAAATGAATCGATTCATTCATCATAAATTAAAAATATGCAGAGTAAATGCATTTTAACTTTACAATTAGCATAACAACACCTAAAATTCATTCAATCAAACATTTATGCACAACATATAACAATATAAACATGTTTTAACATATAAAATGAACAATTTGGAGAATTCACGAGAAAAAAAAAATTAAGCACAAAAAAAATAAAACGTACCTAGTATAAGGAATACTTGTACACTCTTGGATCAGCAAAAAAAAATTTAAAAATAACTGCATGACGAGTTAGTGCTAAATATATGCATAGACACACATTCATTCAATGCATGAACTATCCAAAATGCCTAGTTCATTTCTAATATTGAAAAAGTTCTCTTTTGCAAGAGGTTTTGTGAAAATGTCAGCTAGTTGTTTAGATGTTTCCACAAACTCAAACACACAATCTCCTTTTTCAACATGATCTCTAAGAAAATGATGTCTAATTTCTATATGCTTAGTCCTAGAGTGCAAGATGGGATTTTTAGTTAGGTTGATTGCACTAGTATTATCACATCTAATAGGAATGTGATCTAGCTTGAGTCCATAGTCTAGAAGTTGTTGTTTCATCCAAAGAATTTGTGCGCAACAACTTCCAGCTGCTACATACTCAGCTTCAGCTGTGGATAATGCCACACTCACTTGTTTTTTACTGTGCCAAGAAATTAGTGAATTTCCAAAGAGGTGACATGTTCCACTAGTGCTTTTCCTATCCACTTTGCAACCGGCAAAGTCAGAATCGGTATAACCAACTAAACTACAAATACCACCTTTAGGATACCATAGACCCATGTGTGTTGTGCCTATTAGATACCTAAGAATCCTCTTAACTTGGTGAGAGGTGTGATTCCTTAGGGTTAGCTTGAAACCTAGCACACATACATACACTAAACATAATGTCGGCCCATCAAGCAGTTAGATAGAGAAGAGAATCGATCATATCTCTATACTTTGCAAGTTCAACAGATGTTCCATTTTCATCCTTGTCAAGATAACAACTTGTGCTCATTGGAGTGTTAATCTCCTTAGCTTTTTCCATCCCGAATCTTTTAAGAAGCTCTTTGCAATACTTTGATTGATTGATGAAGATACCATTTTTAGATTGTTTGATTTGTAGCCCGAGAAAATAATTGAGTTCACCCATCATTGACATTTCAAATTCGCTCTGCATCATCTTAGAAAATTCCTTGCACAAAGATTCATTAGTGGATCCAAAGATAATGTCATCAACATAAATTTGCACTAAAAGGATGTTATGACCTTTACTCTTAATAAAAAGTGTAGTATCAACTTTTCCCCTTTGAAAACCCTTTTCTAAAAGAAATTTGCTCAATCTTTCATACCAAGCTCTAGGAGCTTGCTTAAGTCCATAAAGGGCCTTTTTAAGTTTAAAAACATGATTAGGCAAATCAAAACTTTCAAAACCGGGGGGTTGAGCTACATACACTTCTTCTTGAATATAGCCATTTAGGAAAGCACTTTTAACATCCATTTGGTACAATTTAAAATCCATGATGCAAGCATAAGCAAGAAGTAATCTAATGGCTTCTAGTCTAGCTACGGGGGCATAAGTTTCCTCATAATCAATACCTTCCTCTTGATTATAACCCTTAGCTACTAGTCTAGCCTTATTTCTAGTAATTACACAAGTTTCATCAAGCTTGTTCCTAAAAACCCATTTTGTGCCAATTACTTGATGATTCTTTGGTCGTGGCACAAGTTCCCAAACTTTGTTTCTTTCAAATTGATTTAATTCTTCATGCATGGCCATCAACCAATGTTCATCAACAATTGCTTCATCAATAGTTTTAGGTTCAATTTGTGAAACAAAAGCGGAGTAATTACAAATATCCCTAATATTAGAGCGAGTAGTTACCCCTTTTAAGATGTCACCTATTATTTGATCAAGAGGATGATCTTTTGACACTCTCCATTCAAGAGGTAGATTTTGATGTTGAACTTCTTTATCTTCCTTGGGAGGCATCTCATCATTGTTGTTGTTTTCTTCTATCTTCTCTTCATTTAAGGGCTTTGAACCGGCACCTACAATCTCATCAAGAGCAACATCCTTTCTTTCCTTTTGGAGGTTAGATTCATCAAATGTAACATGGATAGATTCTTCAATGGACATAGTTTTCTTGTTATATACTCTAAAAGCTTTACTAGAGGATGAATAGCCTACAAATATACCTTCATCGGCTTTAGCATCAAATTTGCCTAAGTTATCCTTCCCATTATTCAAAATAAAACATTTACATCCAAAGACACGAAAATGGGAGATGTTAGGCTTTCTTCCTTTGTACAATTCATAAGGCGTCTTTTTCAAAATTGGTCTTATCAAGACTCTATTTACAACATAAGTTGCGGTATTAACCGTGATCCGCCTGTAAGTACTTAGGAAGATTTGTTTCATTAATCATAGTTTTTGCAAGCTCTTCTAGAGAGCGGTTTTTCCTTTCAACTACTCCATTTTGTTGTGGAGTTCTAGGAGCTGAAAAATTATGATTAATGCCATTTTCTTCACAAAAAGCTTCAAAGAGATGGTTTTCAAATTCACCTCCATGATCACTTCTTATGGATGCAATTTTCAAATTCTTTTCATTTTGGATAACTTTTGCAAGTTTTCTAAAAGCATTAAAAGCATCATTTTTACCGCAATGAACAAAGTCCATGTGTACCTAGAAAATCATCCACAATCACTAGACCATAGTAATTACCTCCAAGACTCATAGTTCTAGAAGGACCAAACAAATCCATGTGCAAAAGTTGCAAGGGCCTAGTAGTTGAAACAATATTTTTGCTTTAAAAGAGGTCTTAACTTGCTTTCCCTTTGACATGCATCACATAATTTGTCCTTTTGAAACTTGATTTTTGGTAAACCAATTACTAAATCTTTAGAGATAAGCTTATTTAAATGGTCCATGTGAATGTGAGCCATTCTTCTATGCCATAGCCAATTTTCATCACTTTTAGATAATAGGCATGGTACGTCATTTGAAGGTATATCCTCTAGACTAATCATATAGATATTATCTATCCTTTGACCAATGAACTTAATTTGCTTATCATTCTTGTTTTCAATTTTGCAACAAGTTGAGTTGAAGACAACTTCATATCCCTTGTCACATAATTGACTAATGCTAAGCAAGTTATGTTTTAGTCCATCCACATATAAAACATCATCTATAGTAGTAGTAGAAGACTTACCAACTTTGCCAATACCAAGGATCTTACTTTTGTTGTTGTCTCCATATATTACATGACCTCCATCTCTAGGAGCAAGTTGTAGAAACTTTGATTTATCACCGGTCATATGTTTGGAGCAACCACTATCCAAATACCAATCCTTGCTATTGACTTTCAAGCAAACCTACAAAACAATTAATGTTGGGACTTAGGTACCCAAATTTGCTTGGGTCCTTGAATGTTAGTGTTGGGAATTAGTCCCTTGGGAATCCATACCATTTTACAACTATCAACACCATTCTTCCTAATATTGCAATTTAGTGTAGTATGGCCATTTCTACCACAATAATGACATGTTACTTTAGATGTGCTTGGTGAAACAAAGAGGTTTTTAAAAGATTTTCTTTGAGTATTGGGATTGAAACCAATACCACCTTTATCAAAAGTGCATCTTTGTTTACTAAGCATCATGTCTAAATAGTCTCTACCCATTGTGAGCTTTACTATAGACTTTTTTAAGTAATCAATTTCCTTTTTAAGGTCTAAACATTTCTCACATATGGAAGGAATAATAACATCATCATTAGGACATGCTTTAGCAAGAGATTCTTCATGAGCAACCCTTAAAGATTCATTTTCATTTTTCATAATTTCAATTTCCTCTTTTCCTTTTGAAACTTGCTTTTCTAGACTAAGTATAGTTTTCTTTTGAGAACTTACTTGTCTAGTGATATTTACAAGTTCCTCATGAAGTTCATCAAAAGCATTTTACAACTCATCATATGTAGGTAAAGGGTCAAGTTCATTATCACTTACCTCATCCTTTTCATGGACGGTTGCCATTAGAGATAGGTGTGCTACTTCATCATCTTCCGAGCTATTTGAAGAATCCGTGTCATTGTCTTCCCATGCAATGTAGGCTCTTCTTCCTTTCTTTTCCTTCTTAGGCCTTTTCTCATTCTTCTTTAGGTAGATTGGACACTCCATCTTCATGTGCCCGGTTTTGCCGCATTCATAGCAAGTTATTGTTGAAGTGTTCCCTTCCTTCTTAGTAAACTTCTTTGACTTGTTGAAGAATTTGTTGTTGCCCATTTTTCTTCCCTTCCTACTCAAAAACTTACCGAACTTCTTCACCATAAGACCTATGTCTTCTTCACTTGAATCTTCATTTTCTAATCATCACTTTCGTCTTGAACGAGATTCTTCCCTTTTGAGGAAGACGCAACTAGAGCAATACTCTTCTTATCCTTCTTTTTATCTCCTTCTTCATGCTCGGTTAGCCTATTTAGTTCAAGCTCATGTTCTTGTAGCTTCCCAAACAAGGTTGCCAAAGTCATGGTGGACAAGTTTCTAGATTCCGCAATTGCCGTCACCTTCGGTTGCCAATTCCTGCTCAAACATCTTAAAACTTTATTGATTAAATCCTCATTTGAAAAAGTTTTGCCTAAGGCGGCTAAGTGGTTCACAATGTGTGTGAATCGTTTTTGCATGTCTTGTATGGTTTCACCATTGTTCATGCGAAACAATTCATACTCATGTGTGAGAGTATTCACTCTAGCCCTTTTCACCTCACTAGTACCCTCATGGGTAACTTGTAGGGTGTCCCACATAGCTTGGGATGTTTGGCAATTTGAGACTCTAAAAAATTCATCTTGGCCTAAGGCGGCGGTGATGATATTTTTAGCTCTCCAATCAAGTTGAAATTTTTTCTTTTCTTCATCAGTCCATTCATTTCTAGGTTTCTCAATTTTCACACCTCCTCTCTCAATAGTTGGGATAAAAGGACCATTTTCAATGGCATCCCAAATATCAATATCTTGAGAGATAATGAAAATTCTCATTCTCTCTTTCCAATAAGGATAACCTTCACCATTAAAAACAGGAGCCTTATTATAGGACCCATTGGGTTGATAAAACGATTTCGAAGACATGATTTTCTTGTAAGAAAATTTGACAAAATCAAAGATACCTGCTCTGGTACCACTTGTTACCCAGGTGGCCAGAATACTCAAGAGGGGGGGTGAATTGAGTATCCAAAATTTTCGCAAGAACTTTATGAAAAACTTATTTAGTGAAGGAATTATCAATATTGTGATTAAGAGAAATTAACCCAAGAAATCAATTGACTAAAATCAGATGAATACCAATCAAGAACGCAGCAATATCATAAATCTATATGAACCCTAAAAAGGAAATTAAAAGAGATAGGGAAAGAGAAGATCAAACCAGAGATATATCCTAGTTCAGTCACCAACCACTGTGACCTACATCTAGTCCCCAAGCCACGCTTGAGATTTTCTTCCACTATCAATTCAAAGATTTACAACGTTTCTTGAATTACACCCAGAGATTCCACACTCTGAAAACACACCACTTGAGATACCACACTCAAAATTTCTATGGGATCCTCACCCAATCAAATACGTAACAAGAATAAGAGAGAAATTGTAATCCAAAACCCACTCTTAGTAGTGGAGATATTACAAGTGAAATCCTATGAGTCTCAAAGAAAATTGGGGAAGAAGAAAGCTATGAGAGAAAATGCTCTTTTGGGTTACGAAAATATGAGATATGTGTTAATGAAACCCTAAATGAACCTTTTATATTAACCCAAAAACAGTTTCACAAAACTGATATAAAACCCTGTGTAAACGCCGCGTGAATCGATTCCTGTAATGGTGTGAATCGATTCACTTACTAATAGTTGGATTCGATTCACACTTATTAAGCATGCGATTCACAGTGACTTGCAATTCGTGAATCGATTCCTTAACATATGTGAATCGATTCACAAAAGCTGGAATGCGATTCACAGAGAGTTAGTATTTATGAATCGATTCCCATACTTCATAAATCGATTCCCATCAGCTTTGAAAGCTTGTGAATCGATTCCTTTAAACCATGAATCGATTCCACTCAATGTAAAAATGCATAAAAACCAGTTTTGACCAAATGAAATGATTTTAACACTTTGTAAAATAATTTGTTGGGTCTAAAGATTAATAAAACATATTTGTAAACATACCCAACTTGGTCAAAAACCTTTTAAACACTTATGCAATGCATGATTCAATTTATTTCATCAAATAGCATTTTCTGATTCTTAATCCACAAGTTTATTGAGACTCTTAATAATTGATTCTAACTAGAGTAAAATAAAACCTAAATAATACTAGCAGAACCAAAGTCGTTATGTGTTTGACATCTTCAAAACCATCTTCAATTTCGCATAGGGGATACGTTCATCCACAATCCTTCTTCTTCACAAAAAACACCGGTGCTCCCCACGGTGAAACACTGGGTCTAATGAATCCTTTCTTAGTTAGGTCATCCAATTGGGACTTCAACTCTGCTAATTCTGCTGGGGACATTCTATAGGGTGCCATGGATATAGGTCTAGTACAAGGAATGAGATCTATGGCAAATTCTATCTCTTTTTCTGGGGTAATCCTGGAATGTCATCTGGAAACACTTTTAGGAATTCTCTCATCACAGGCAAAGAGTCAATACTAGGAGTGTCCTCAGCTTCCATAAAAAATAGTGTCACATACTTCTGAGAGTTACCACTAGAGGTAAATTGACTTTCATTGGCAGATACCATACAAAGTTGTTCAGGAAAGGTAAGGGTCTTACGGGAACAATCTAGTAACACATGGTTAGCGGCAAGCCAATCCATTCCTAAGACAACATCTAAATCTTGCATTGGAAGGAAAACCAAGGTCCACTAAGAAATTTCTATTCTCTATGATGATTGAACATTTAAGGCAAACAGAAGGGATCACTAGTAGGAGTAGAAACTTCCAGTTTATATGGTAAGGGAGAAATCGACAATTTCAAATGATCCACACAGGCAAGTGAAATGAAAGAATGAGTAGCCCCAGAGTCAAACAACACAGATAAGAGTTTACCAGAGACTAGGCACATACCTTGTATTAGATCTGGTGATTGAGAAGACTTAGCTCCCTTCACAGTAAATACGCTCCCCGTAGCCTGAGGTCTGCCTGTACCAGTTCCTCCTCCTCGTCCTGCACCATTCCCATCTCCTCTTCCACCACATCCTCCTACAGCAGGTCTGTTTGCTACTCCCTGCCCACTCCAGCAATCCTTCGCCAAGTGACCCATCCGTCCACACTGATAACATTGCTTCGACTCAACTCCACTTCCTTGCACGATACAATCCTTAATGAGATGAGGACCTCCACACCTAAAACATCCCTGAGCTCTCACCACAACTCCAGCACCTGCAGTAGCATTAGGCTGCACCTACCTGGTGTATGGCCAGGCTCTGCCCTGTTGCGATCTTTCGACATGGGAATTTTCTCCATTCCTGTGATGCGTTTCGTTCTCTCTCTCACGTGCATTTCTAGTACTCTGACGAGCCATGAAGTCTTGAAAAAGAAATCATTTGCTCGAGATCCATAAGATATGAAGAATCATAGAAATATATGCCATATATCTTACGAATTGACAACTGGTCACCTTTATTTAAGGCAATAAAGATAACACAAACACTCTACCCAACTTCTAAAGATAGTCATATTCGGTGGGAATACGACTAGACTCAGCCATAATTAACATCCTAAATAACCTCACAGTCAGGTTAGGGTCGAACTGCTCTGATACCACAAATGTAACACCCCACAGTCCTATTCAAGCTTTATTCTACATAATTAGCCTAACTCGCATAATTAGCTGAAGTAAAATATGAAGGAATTAAAACTAAAACATAAATAAGACTACGACGTATTATAGTGAAGTAAAAGCTAAGTGTCTCACACGTATACATATAATACTATAAGAGTGCATAGCTGTGCATAGTGAATAAAGAAAGGTACAATCATCCTAAATATCATAAACCAGCGAGGCTAGCCCGCTACCTCCTCTAAACAAAACACAAAACATAAACATAAGCAAAAAGGACTCCTGGCCAACGAAAACCAAACACCTCAGTGAGGGGAAAACTGAGAGCTCCCACTCTGTGACCCCGCCCACCTAGGAAACAACCGTCTGTAGTCATGAGCTGTCATGTGACGAGAAAGACCAGATGTCGCTCCTCTCCCACGTCTCTGCCTCTCGCGGTGACTCGACTCACTGTGATGGCTAGCGGGTGGCATCACTGTGATGGCTAGCGGGTGGCACCAGCATCGGCTGAGGAGGCATCGGTGGATAACCTCCATAACTAAAGCCAGGTGAGAACCCTGGCGCCTGCCACATTGACTGAAAGGGAAGTCTCTGAAAAATCCTAAAGTCTCCCAAGAAGCTGGCAATAGGAAGACCTGGAATCCTGAAGTAGACGGAGATAGTGCCTGTGTAGATCACTGACTGACGTGCATGGTCAATCTCCCAACCCATGCCATCAAAATCATGGTACTGTATCTCAAAATCTCCCCACACGGTGATCCTCGGGGGTAGGAGCATCGACGAATGCATCAAGAGGAATTGCTCCATCGAGTGGTGTTGCTGCTGCATCATCCTCCTCAATAAAGTCTAACACAGAAATAATACATATACACATAAGCATACAAACACAGGGAGGTAATTGAATAACACATCCATTAAAAAGTGGGAAATACATAAGTAGAATGGGTGTTAGACAATCAGTACAAGTAATCATATATATATAGCATATAATATCTAGCTACCCTCTTCCACTTACCCCATGTCTTTCAATGAGTTGTGTATCATGGCATCTTTTCATTTACTATTGTCACTGTACTCCCCATTTCCGTTAGGAATACTTATTAGCGACCCCCTTTCCGTTAGGGTTGTCATCCCCCTTTCCCGTTGGGGACTCCCGTCTCCTTTTTTCGATAGAGCAAGGGCGGCACTAGCCTAGTCCATGAGGTATTTCCCTTTCCCGATAATCCTCCTCCCCCTTTCCCGATAGGGACGTTCGTTTCCCCCTTTTTCGAGAGGGAACAGAATGGATCTAACCTGCTGGACGAGGTATCCCCCTTTCTCGTTAGGGATCCTCTCCACATCACATTCCCGTCAAGAATGGAGTGGTTACTATTGCAATATCATTTGCATGCATCCAACACCTCATAATCACATGCCTCACATCATGTTATGCACACATTCCTAACAATGTCCCTATAATCATGTTAACTCATATCAAAAGCTATACTTAGGCATTTTAGCATGCTAAGGCAACATACAACACATATTCTCATATGATACACATTTAACCATGTTACCCTAAGCATGTTACTATTCATATATAGCACATACAACATAGCTTACAGATAAGCATATTATCAGGCAATCATATTTAATAATAAAATAATCCTAAGTTGGCAGATGGGTCTATCATGCCTATCCTTAGATGTGGCACATCGTAACTCCTATCCTTAGGTGTTACTGACATCAACCCCTAGTAGGGCTTAGGTCACCCTACACATGCCAAACAATCATATCTACTACACATAACCCTATGGAAGTATAATCTTTCTCCCACCGGGTATTCGGAGAACTCAGAATCACAACCAGAAACTGAATCACAATCACGGACTCAAGAACCAATAAACTAACCCTCTCAACACTAAGTTCAGATTCAACCATCAACATTAAACAAGCCTAGAGTTACCCAACAATTTCACCGAGCATGCCAGAACGATCCATAATTAACCGGAAACACAGAAACGCACTCGGATTAGAATTAGGACATCTAATGAGATTACTAAAATTCAAAGAGTGTTACGGCCAGAGGCTGGCCAAAGGATTCAAAGGCTGAAACTTACCCAAAAGTAATGCCATACAAAGTTTGACGGTCAACCGGTACCCGCACAATCGCCAAAACCTTAAAATACGAAGAACGGTTAATTAGGGACAATCCAAACCACCAAGAAAACTATGAAACCAGATTATAAACAAGGAGAACAGAGTCTTTTGTCTCTTTCTCATGGTCCAAGGAGTCTCCTCCGGGAGTTTCGACAAAACCCTAGCTCGTTCGGTACCCATTCGGTCAAACCGGGGTCCAAAACACAGTCTGATTAGGGCTAGGAACTAAAACTAAATCAAGAATCAAGAACCAAAATCTGAAACCTTAGATGAACAGTGTAGGGGTATAGGTTTACCTTGATGAAATCATGATCGGAGATAAGCCCTAACAAGCCTGGACGGAAATAGACGAGTTTGCACCGCCGGATTGATGAACAGACACTTGAGATCACTTTGATGATGATCACCAAGCTTGGAACATGCAAAGATTGAGGTTCTCCTATTTAGAACACCCTCAGGTCGTGATTGAGGAAGAAGATTGGAAAAATTCTGAATTAAGGGCACAAATGGGCTTAAATAGGTTATTACGTGTCACTGCGCGCGTCACGCACGGCTCTGTGTGCCCCGGGCACGTGCCCCGTGCCCGTCTCCTGATATTGTGCATGTCCCACACATTTTAATGCTCACCACGTGCATTTCTTTGCTACATCTCTACCTCTGCGCATGCTCCACGCGCGTCTGCGACAGCTTGCTTCGTCCAGAAGGAGTTGCTTGCATGCGAGCCACGTGTCGCGTTCCCATTGGATCACGTGCCACGTGTCAAAACTGATCAGAGGCTGCTGGCACACCATGCACCAGTGTGCGCCATGGGTGTCCACAGGCTAATGAGGCCCGCGTCACGAGCTCCTGTGCAGACTTATCAGTTTCGCGCAATTTCTTCAATTCTGACGTCTATGCAATCTTGAACTCGATACCCTAACACTTAAACATGATTCCTAACACAAGAGGACATCAAATAGACTCAAGAATAAAGGTTTTAAGTCTCATATACTCATCGAAAAACTCACACTCGTCTAAGGGTACAAACACGCAAAACCCTAATCTCGACTCCGATCGTTCTCAAACTTTACCAGGCTTCTAAGACTCATATCAAAACCTTATCAAACATTATTCCAACTTCAAATAACATAACAAGCCTCAAGATAAACTGTCATGAAATCACAGGATTACACAGAAAACGATCACACAGTCAAAAAGTCAAGTACATAGTCAAATACACACAAAACCCACCTAGGGCAACAAGTACACTTTAGCCACACATAAACACACACTAAGCAAGATTAGAAAAATGAGGATGTTACATTCCCGTATAGCAATATCTGCAACCTTATCTTCCTTCTGGTTGGAGATTGAGAATAGCCTCTGGAAGCTGTCACATAAGGGGTTGGGACCTACCCAATGATGTCGCCAGAAACAAGTAAACCCACCATTCCCTACCCTCCGGGCCACACTACCTACAAACCAATCAGAATCAGCCACCCCCGAAGAACCAATAGAGCAGATATCTCTCCACCAAGTCGAAGCATTTACTAGTATCCGCAAGCAACTAGGTGAGGTTGAACCAACTGCCCCCTCCCCATACTTAGTAGCTATTACTTCCTTCCATAAGATCGTGCCATCCTCCAATAGCCTCCATCTCCATTTCCCAAGCAGGCTCATATTAAATAATGTAAGATCTCTGACCCCTAGACCGCCCGACACCTTTCATTTACATACATCCCTCCACTTAACCCACTAAATTTTCCTCCCTCCTTTGGGCCCTCCCCACAAGAATCTTCTTTGGATTTGAACATCCAAACGCCACACCTTCAACGGTATCTTCATAACTCGGCAATGATGAATACCCATGAAGCTAGTTAATGCTCAGCATTGGACCAAAGCTAGATTAGATGCTATAGTGAGTAGATTATCAAATAGATTAAAACCAAAAAGGAAAAAAAGCTATGAGGTAAAGGAAAAAACCTATAAGCACGGAGAAGGAGAACGGCGGCGAGAACCACGTTAAGTAGAGATTCAAACGACGGCGAGAGAGGATGAGAACGATGACAATGCCGCGGCGAGATAGAGGGCTCGAATGGCGGAGAGAACAAGGAGAGTACAAGGGCGAGAAAGAAAGAGTAATGTTATCTCAGAGAAATGTTTACCGTGTATCTGAGAATAAGAGATAGAAAGTAATTTTAATCAAAAAGAAAGGCTTTTAACACCGGTTATTTAAATAACTAGTGTCATAAGTTCTCTTTTAACACCGGTTATATAAAACTCCGGTGTAAATTGCTTTCAGTTTCTTAAATCCGAAACCTTTGACACCGGTTGGACATATAACCGGTGTAAAAAGTTATACGATAATTTCAAAATTACCACTGCGTCACTTTTTACATCGGTTAAACGAAAAACCTGTGACACTCTAATCCCCGTTTCGAAAATCGTTAAATAAAAATAAATAAGAAAATAGAATATAAAAAGGATCAACGGATAACTCGATGAGTAATTCAATTTCAGACATCATTCAGTTTGCAAATATTTAGTAACAACAAGCATAGTAAGTACTTCTCTAAGAAATCTTATTTGAACTTGTGAAATAAAAATAAAACCAAGCGATATACGAACCCCCAAATAAAAGAAAAACCTGTGTCACATAGCCTCAGAGCTTGACTTAGCCCAACTTACACTACAGGAACAAAATACATAAATGACTCAACGTCTCAATCGTAAAATGTTGAATTAAAACTATAAAATAATTCTGCAGAAGAGGCCTTCACCACTAGCTACGTGTCCTGGTATTAGTAGTGTCTGCAATTGAAAATAGGAGGACAAGAGACAAACAACCATAGAGGGGTGAGTACGTTGAAATCGAGTTAAAGTGATATTTGGAGAGAAAAAGGTGAATAAATAAATAATATATTTATATATATATATATATATATACACACACACCACACTATAACAACATTATTCACATAAAGTAGTAACAACATCTCATATCATCTACAAATGCACGCAGACAAATTTCATCATTTCTCATAGCCACATAATTATCAAAAGAAAATAATGCAGATGCTAACATCACTACTTCTTATGCATGTGGTACCATCTACTACTCTGGGAAGTCTCCTAGGAGTACATATTTGGTTTATTAGAGATCACCTCGCGGGTGTTTTACTCTATTACCGCATACTCTCAACTAGGGATGATAATGTCCGGTGACGGGGTAGTAGCTAAGTCGATAAGTGGTCCCTACCCAAGGCGCGACACTCAAACTATTAGGGATCACAAACTCGGCTTCTCACCCTCTAGGCCGAGGTATTGCCACGTTGAGCTCACTCATAATGGCCTCCACCTTTCATTTCAATGGTGCTTCCCCATCCTGTCACAAGGGTTGTATGACAAACAAACACACAAGGTCGGGTTTCCTCCGAACGTCATAGTTCAATGTTTCATCGACAATCCATCATGGCCCATATGGCTAGGATCATCTCACAAGGAATGACTCAAGTCCCATTATGGCTACTAATAGCTAGGTGACTTGCACAAAATGTCATTTATCCTTTCAAGGTCATTGCCACAAGTGTGGACTTTTCACAACCATCGTCACAAAATAATAAACGGATCAAGGAATAATTATAGGAAATCCATGACTTGTCTTAAGCATAATTATTTCTTAATCATGTAGTTAAAAATCTGCAGAGCACATAACAGAGACAAAAACAGCAACCTAAAACAGAATTTTCGCAGTACTTTAGATAGCAACAGCAACAAAAACAACAACAAAAACTGCAACAGCAACAAAAACAGAACTGCAGCGAAAAACAGAAACTGCAACAGAAACAGCAACAGCAGCGAAACGGAACTGCAGCGAAAACAGAAACTGCAGCAGAAACAGCAACAGCAGTGAAACAGAACTGCAGCAGAACGACAACAGCAGCGCTACAGCAACAAAAATAACAACAGCAGCAGAACAACAACAGCAGCGCTACGTATTGTTTCACATACGTTTTCACCTATTTTTCTTCGATTCTAAATATTTAGGAACATCACAATCAAGACTAACACTTGGAGAAAAATCTTTATTACTAATTAGGAGTAATTCTTAAGGTTCTAATCCGGTTCTCTAATTCCAAAATAGTTACGGTAATATTTTCACAAAGAAAAATATGAATTAAAATATGAACGAAGTACGTTAAAATTATTCTAAAATTTTCCATTAACAAAATCCATAAAATAGCGTCCATTTTAATCATTTATAAGGTCTCAGGCACAATTTAACATTGAAATTCATCACTAAAATTTAACGAACATATCAATTTGGTGTTCTAATAATTCAATCACTTCCTAGGCATCAAAACATAAATTCTTCTAACACCTATAACATGTATGAACAACCATGGCAGCCACATCGATTTTTCAAGCAACAGTTACAGCGTGTATACACATGAAAAATAGAATTTTTTTTTTCAATTAATTAACACACAACGGGGTTCAAGGACAACCCCTTCACCTATTCCCTCGAATATCCCCAATTTCAATAATCTCCCCCCCTTACCTTTGGTCCTTGCGAAATTCCTTAGTGAAAGAGGGATGATGATGACTCCGAATCAATCCTACGGTGAGTTTGCTACGAACAGAAAAGAAAACTATAAGAAACATTGGAAATCCCCAAGACTCACAATTTTCTAGGATGCGCAACATAGGAAGGAGAAGAGTCATGACTTACCCAATTTCAGATGAAGAACAAAGATGGAGTTGCTCCTAACCTTGGTGATCGAATCATGCAAGAGAAGAAAAACGTGGAATGCCTCCTTCAAGCTTGTGTGGCGCTAGGGTTTGGAGCTAGAAAGGAGAAGGAACAAGTGAATCAACTTGAGAGGGAGAGGCTTGGAGGCGCTAGGGCTTGGCTTGAGGCGTCACATGCCTTCATACGCCCTAGGTTCTATTATTTGGGTTGGGTTGGAGAGAGTCCATGGGTGTTGGCCCACTAGGTAGGTGGAAAGGAAAATAACTATGCATATAAGATGCTAGCCCAAGGCATTATACGCCCTCCCCTTTCTTTTTATTAACAACTCTCAAAAAAATCATTTAATTAAATTAAAAGTCTCTTTTCATGCACAAACATATAATGAAATCAATTAAAATAACTGCCACAAAAATTATAATAAAAAATGAGGGTCGTTACATCCTCCCCTCCTTACAAAAAGTTTCGTCCCCGAAACTTACCGTGGTCAAACAAGTGTGGATAAGAGGCTTGCATCAGACTTTCGAGTTCCCAAGTAGCACTCTCCTCATTGCCTCCTCCCCAAATAACCTTGACCAACGGAACCTCCTTCCCTCTCAACTGCTTGACCTGTCGGTCCTCAATCCTCCTTGGTAGTACCTCATAGGTAAGATTCTCTTTCAATGGTACTTCATCAAGTTCAATTATATGAGTAGGATCATGGACATATTTACGGAGTTGCGACACATGGAAGACATTATGAAGGTTTGAAAGGAAAGGTGGTAAGGCAATCTGGTAGGCAACTTCCCAACCTTTTTCAAAATTTGGTAGGGGCCAATAAAACGAGGAGTAAGTTTCTTCGACTTCATTACCCTACTGACCCCAGTCTTGGGAGTGACTCTCAAGAATACATGATCGCCTCTTCAAATCTCAAATCCTTTCTTCGTTTGTCATGATAGCTCTTACGCCTACTGAGTGGCCCTCATCTTGTCCTGAATCATTTTGACCTTTTCGGTGGTTTCTTGAACTATTTGAGGCCCAACACAAGGTTCTCACCGGTCTCATACCAACACAAGGGAGTCCTACACTTCCCGCCATACAAGGCTTCATAGGGTGCCATCCCAATACCGGAATGATAGCTATTGTTGTAGGTAAACTCAACAAGAGGTAAGAAGGTATCCCAACTACCGGTTTGTTCTAAGACACAAGCTCTTAACAAGTCCTCTAATGATTGGATGGTTCGCTCAGATCGACCATCGATCTGAGGGTGATAAGCGCGAGCTCATCTTGAGCTTGGTTCCTAAAGCCTCATGTAAGCTTCCCCAAAATCTAGAGGTAAACACTGGGTCTCTGTCGGACACAATACTAGAAGGTACGCCATGCAACCTCACTATCTCCCTAATGTACAACCTGGTCACTTCTAAAGGGTATTCCATATTCACAGGATGAAATGTGCGGACTTTGTCAATCTGTCACAACAACCCAGATGGCATCTACTCCTCGGGAGTCCTAGGGAGTCCCGTCACGAAGTCCATTGCTATCTTGTCCCATTTCCATACATGAATACTTAAGGGTTGTAAGAATCCAGATGGTTTTTGGTGCTCTATCTTGGCCTTCTGACAAGTCAGGCAGGCGTAGACAAATTCTGCTACCTCCTTTTTCATTCCAGGCCACCAGAAAATTTTCTTAAGGTCTTGGTACATCTTAGTTGCTCCGGGGTGAACACTTAGACTACTCTTGTGCCCTTCCTCTAAAATCATTCTCTTAAGCTCAGGAACATTAGGTACACAAACCCTACCTCGAAACCTCAAAATCCCATCATTCCCTTCACTAAAACCTATATCCCTACCTTGAGCGATAAGCTCCTTCTGGTCCAAAAGATGTTGATCGGTCTTCTGACCTTCCCTAATCCACTCCAGTAATCCACTAATGACTTTCAACATTCCTAGTCGCACACTCTTAGAAGTGACCTCACAAACTAAGCTCAGATCCCTAAGTTCTTCGATCAAACTCATCTCTCTAACCATCATAGCGGAAAGATGTAAGGGTTTCCTACTCAAAGCATCAGCCACTACATTGGCTTTGCCGGGGTGGTAGTTAAGCCCAAAATCATAATCCTTAAGAAACTCTATCCACCTTCGCTGTCTCATATTCAATTCTTTCTGGTCAAAAAGATACTTAAGGCTCTTATGGTCACTAAACACTTCAAACCTAGAACCATACAAGTAATGTCTCCATATTTTCAACACAAACACCACAGCGGCTAACTCTAAATCATGAGTGGGGTAATTCCTTTCATGGGTTTTCAACTGCCTAGAGGTATAGGCCACTACCTGTCTATTCTGCATAAGCACACCTCCGAGTCCTAACTTAGATGCATCACAATACACTTCAAAAGGTTCACTTGGATTAGGTAGTACTAAAACTGGGGCAGAAGTCAATCTCCTCTTTAACTCTTGAAATCCATTTTCACACTGAGCATCCCACACAAAAGCTTTTCCTTTCCTGGTCAACATTGTCAAAGGCAAGGCTAACTTAGAGAATCCCTCTATGAATCTACGGTAGTATCCTGCAAGGCCTAAGAAACTCCTAATCTCAGTCACTGATTTAGGTGATTCCCACTTCAAAGACCGTTTCTACCTTAGACGGCCCATCTGCTATTCCCCCTTTTGAGATCACATGTCCTAGGAAACTCACTTCCTCCAACCAAAACTCACACTTAGAAAGCTTGGCATAAAGTCGCTTCTCCCTAAGGGTCTGTAATACTACCTCAAGTGTTCCACATGTTCTTCCCTACTCTTAGAGTACACTAAGATATCATCTATGAAGACCACTACAAACTTATCAAGGTATGGGTGGAAGACTCGGTTCATGTAGTCCATGAACACGGCAGAAGCATTGGTTACACCGAATGGCATAACTAGGTACTCGTAGTGCCCATAACGGGTTTTGAATGCAGTCTTTGGGATGTCCTCAGACTTCACTCGGCTTTGGTGATACTCTGACCAAAGGTCTCTCTTAGAACACACCCAGGCTCCAATTAGCTAGTCCATCAGATCATCTATCCTAGGCAAGGGATACTTGTTCTTAATAGTTACCTTGTTCAATTGGCGGTAATCTACGCACAACCTCATACTCCCATCCTTTTTCTTGACTAACAACACCGTGCACCCCAAGGGATACACTCGGCCTCACGAATTGTTTCTCTAGCAGTTCCTCCAACTGTTTCTTAAGCTCAACTAGTTCTCAAGGAGACATCCTATAAGGAGCTATAGATATGGGTCCCGCACTGCACTAAGTCTATGGTAAATTCGGTCTCTCTCTGGAGGCAATCCTTGTACTTCTTCAAACACATCGAATACTCACTCACTATAGGCATACCATCTATCTGACTTGGTCTTCGACTTTTAGAGAGGCTATCATCATGTAAACTTGGGCATTTTGTTTCAAACATGCCTGTACTTTGGCCGTTAAGAGTCGATGATCTCTGGGTTCAATCAGATCGAGGAATACAAACAGTCTTTTCAAAACAATTTAAGATGACTTGATTAGTAGCTAACCAATTCATGCCAAGAATTACATCAAGTTGACTCAAAGGCAAACAAACCAAATCAACCACAAATTCCTTATCACCTATGGACAAAGGGCATTCTAGACAAGCAAAAGAAGTTCGGACTTTACCATTTCTTTGAGTCTCAACCTCAAGTTCACGGTAGGGGTGAAACAGGCAAATTCAAATTTTTCACACATTCATCGACACAAAGGAGTGCGTAGCACCCAGAGTCGAAAAGTACCACTAAAGGAGATCCATGTATGAAGCACGTACCTTGGATAAGGTTGTCCGACGCCGCGCTTCAGCCACGTTGAGAGCAAAGACTCGTCTGTTGGCTTAGGTCGGTTGGGTTGGGAATTCGCCTCCATTCCCGTTTGGTTCTTTCTTGATTCGCACTCCTTCCGATATGTCCTGGCCTTCCACGGTTGAAACAGATCATTTGCTTTTCGTAACAATCTCGGTAGGCATGTCCGCATTTGCCACACTTCATGCAACGCAGGGGTCGGCGGCCTCCTCCACCTCCGCCAAACATTTGTGCCGCAGCTTGTGGAAAGATTGATTGCGGTTACCATTACGGTTATGTCCAAACCGTCGGATTCGGAGTTGGGTATGGCTTTCCGATTCTGGATGTCTCTCTTGTCTTTCTTCTTATCCTTCTGGGAGCCAACCGACTTGTAGTGTGCTACCTTAGCTTTGTTGTCCTCATCCCACATTCTACAGCTGTGGATCAATTCAGGGAACTGTCGAATTCTCTGGTAGTTAATGGCTACCTTGACTTGGTCGCGATCCATTGATGAATTTCACACACTTCAACGTTCACCCGCTTCTCCCACATATGGGTGATAGTACTGGCGACTCTTCAAACTTGGTGATATACTCGACATCGACATATTACCTGCTTCAATTCTAGAAATTTAGCTTCCTTCCGGTTACGGATATCCTCAGGAAAGTACTTCTCCAAGAAAATCTCTTTGAAGGCTTCCCAAGTGACTCCTCCGGGTGCAGCTTCCACACATGGGCGGTTACTCTCCCACCAGGATTCTGCGTCTTGACAAGCTTAAAGGTACCAAAGTCACCTTTTGAGCATCCGTACACGCCATAGCACGGAAGATCTTCTCCATCTCTCGTATCCAGTTCTGGGCACCATCGGGATCATGTCCACCCCTAAAGGTAGGTGGGTCATTCTTTTGGAATTGCTCCAATCCTCTAAATTCAGCGGCTCCGGCATTAGCATTCCTATTCTGAATTCCTTGTACAGCCTGAGCCATGGCAACGAGTGCATCCGCTAAAGCTCTATCGTTCCTACCCGCCATTACTCCCTGCACCAATCAGAACCAAATTGGATGCAACAAGCAACGTCAACCCATAACTAAATCAATAAATAAATAAATAAATAAATAAATCAAACATTGACGCACAAAACACAGAGTTCACACAGAGAAACATAATAGACACATACACAGTCCGGTAAGACCGAACTGCTCTGATACCACTAAATGTGACACTCTAATCCCCGTTTCGAAAATCGTTAAATAAAAATAAATAAGAAAATAGAATATAAAAAGGATCAACGGATAACTCGATGAGTAATTCAATTTCAGACATCATTCAGTTTGCAAATATTTAGTAACAACAAGCATAGTAAGTACTTCTCTAAGAAATCTTATTTGAACTTGTGAAATAAAAATAAAACCAAGCGATATACGAACCCCCAAATAAAAGAAAAACCTGTGTCACATAGCCTCAGAGCTTGACTTAGCCCAACTTACACTACAGTAACAAAATACATAAATGACTCAACGTCTCAATCGAGAAAATGTTCGATTAAAACTATAAAATAATTCTGCAGAAGAGGCCTTCACCACTAGCTACGTGTCCTGGTATTAGTAGTGTCTGCAATTGAAAATAGGAGGACAAGAGACAAACAACCATAGAGGGGTGAGTACGTTGAAATCGAGTTAAAGTGATATTTGGAGAGAAAAAGGTGAATAAATAAATAATATATTTATATATATATATATATACACACACACCACACTATAACAACATTATTCACATAAAGTAGTAACAACATCTCATATCATCTACAAATGCACGCAGACAAATTTCATCATTTCTCATAGCCACATAATTATCAAAAGAAAATAATGCAGATGCTAACATCACTACTTCTTATGCATGTGGTACCATCTACTACTCTGGGAAGTCTCCTAGGAGTACATATTTGGTTTATTAGAGATCACCTCGTGGGTGTTTTACTCTATTACCGCATACTCTCAACTAGGGATGATAATGTCCGTGGTGGTCAGGGTAGCTAAGTCGATAAGTGGTCCCCAGTCAGGCGCGACACTCAAACTATTAGGGATCACAAACTCGGCTTCTCACCCTCTAGGCCGAGGTATTGCCACGTTGAGCTCACTCATAATGGCCTCCACCTTTCATTTCAATGGTGCTTCCCCCCATCCTGTCACAAGGGTTGTATGACAAACAAACACACAAGGTCGGGTTTCCTCCGAACGTCATAGTTCAATGTTTCATCGACAATCCATCATGGCCCATATGGCTAGGATCATCTCACAAGGAATGACTCAAGTCCCATTATGGCTACTAATAGCTAGGTGACTTGCACAAAATGTCATTTATCCTTTCAAGGTCATTGCCACAAGTGTGGACTTTTCACAACCATCGTCACAAAATAATAAACGGATCAAGGAATAATTATAGGAAATCCATGACTTGTCTTAAGCATAATTATTTCTTAATCATGTAGTTAAAAATCTGCAGAGCACATAACGTAGAGACAAAAACAGCAACCTAAAACAGAATTTTCGCGATTACTTTAGATAGCAACAGCAACAAAACCAACAACAAAAACTGCAACAGCAACAAAAACAGAACTGCAGCGAAAAACAGAAACTGCAACAGAAACAGCAACAGCAGCGAAACGGAACTGCAGCGAAAACAGAAACTGCAGCAGAAACAGCAACAGCAGCGAAACAGAACTGCAGCAGAACGACAACAGCAGCGCTACAGCAACAAAAATAACAACAGCAGCAGAACAACAACAGCAGCGCTACATATTGTTTCACATACGTTTTCACCTATTTTTCTTCGATTCTAAATATTTAGGAACATCACAATCAAGACTAACACTTGGAGAAAAATCTTTATTACTAATTAGGAGTAATTCTTAAGGTTCTAATCCGGTTCTCTAATTCCAAAATAGTTACGGTAACATTTCCACAAAGAAAAATATGAATTAAAATATGAGCAATGCGTTAAAATTATTCTAAAATTTTCCATTAACAAAATCCATAAAATAGCGTCCATTTTAATCATTTATAAGGTCTCGTGCACAATTTAACATTGAAATTCCTCACTAAAATTTAACGAACATATCAATTTGGTGTTCTAATAATTCAATCACTTCCTAGGCATCAAAACATAAATTCTTCTAACACGTATAACATGTAGGAACAACCATGGCAGCCACATCGATTTTTCAAGCAATAGATTCTGACGTGTATACACATGAAAAATAGAATTTTTTTTTCAATTAATTAACACACAACGGGGTTCAAGGACAACCCCTTCACCTATTCCCTCGAATATCCCCAATTTCAATAATCTCCCCCCCTTACCTTTGGTCCTTGCGAAATTCCTTAGTGAAAGAGGGATGATGATGACTCGAATCAATCCTACGGTGAGTTTGCTCTGACAGAAAAGAAAACTATAAGAAACATTGGAAATCCCCAAGACTCACAATTTTCTAGGATGCGCAACATAGGAAGGAGAAGAGTCATGACTTACCCAATTTCAGATGAAGAACAAAGATGGAGTTGCTCCTAACCTTGGTGATCGAATCATGCAAGAGAAGAAAAACGTGGAATGCCTCCTTCAAGCTTGTGTGGCGCTAGGGTTTGGAGCTAGAAAGGAGAAGGAACAAGTGAATCAACTTGAGAGGGAGAGGCTTGGAGGCGCTAGGGCTTGGCTTGAGGCGTCACATGCCTTCATACGCCCTAGGTTCTATTATTTGGGTTGGGTTGGAGAGAGTCCATGGGTGTTGGCCCACTAGGTAGGTGGAAAGGAAAATAACTATGCATATAAGATGCTAGCCCAAGGCATTATACGCCCTCCCCTTTCTTTTTATTAACAACTCTCAAAAAAATCATTTAATTAAATTAAAAGTCTCTTTTCATGCACAAACATATAATGAAATCAATTAAAATAACTGCCACAAAAATTATAATAAAAAATGATGGTCGTTACAAAACCGGTGTAAAAGACCTAATTTTTTCCCATTTCGTGCACTTATGTTTGTCCTAAGAGTAAATTTGGTTGTCTGGATGTGTTCAATGCATAGGAAGGCAAATAGTTCCATTTTGCGCCCAATTAATGCGTAAGCTTTTATTTGCCATACGTTGTCTTTGTGGTATGTATTATTACTTTAGATATATAACTTACTTTTCATTAATATTATTTTTTCAGAGCTATGGAAGGATATAATTTTATGCAAGGTTTTAGAAATAAGAAGCTTGAATGGGTGATTCCCGTAGTAAGTACCTTAAAACCTGAAATTAATTTATAGCTTATACTAGTTAATGTGTATAATTTTTATTCATTATATTTGTAGGTGCCTAAACAAAATAACAGTTATGCATGTGGGTACTATGTCATGCAAAATATGTTGACTATTGTCTCCGCAGATATTGTTTCATCGTGGAGGGAGGTAACAGAATTTTTAACCTTTTGTTATTTTTCACTTTTGAACTAGTTATTATCTTATTGGTTTTACTACTATTAGTTAATTATGTTTTAACTTTGCAGACATTCAGAGACAAGTCACCATTGGAACGTGCTGTAATGCAAAACCTCTAGAAAACTTGGGCACAATTTTTTATAAATATGTATGAGGCGCAGCCAAGTAACTTGGAAAAACCAAGACGATTAAGAAAATGATGACAACTTGATTCTTAGATTTTTTTTTTTGGTTAGAAATGGCTATTTCACTGTTACAAATGACTACTTAATGGTATACTTTGTATTCTGGTGAAGTATTATTAGCTCACTATATTGTTTGAAATGAAGACTTTTGTCTAATTTATAATTTGGCAAATTTTGGTGCCAATTTTGATTATGATTGGTGTAGTTTATCATATTTTGTTCTTCAGGTTGCTGTGTAACGAATGCATGTTAGAAAAAAAATTAAAAAAATTTTAACCATTTAAATCGGTTATTAAGAAAATCGATTTAAAAAGATACCTTTTAAATCAGTTTTACAAATAACTGATTTAAAAAGATTGAGCTTTTAAATCGGTTTTATGGATAACTGATTTAAAATGGTCACAGTTTTTAAATCAGTTTTTTAGAAATCTGATTTAAAAACTTTATACATACTAAATCTGTTGAATATAAGTCGGTTCTAGAACCGACTTAAAAATCCTATTTTAACCGATTTAGTATTCCCAAACTGCACTAGTGGTACTCCTCCAGCTGATTTTTTTGTCCATCTTATGACGTCAATTATTTAGTTGGTAGGTATTTTTCCATTGATTAATTTTGTAAATGTAATTGCTTTAAGAATCGTGACATTGAGCTTTGGTTGATACCAATAATACCTAATTTTTCTTGTAAATTTTATCAGCCTTGATGGGAATTGTTACTGGAATTAGTAAGACTTCAAATCATGTTTCACATACATTTTTCATTTCTACATTAAATACGTGTTTAAGTATATATTCCAAAGACACTTTCATACTATAAATGCCCTAAATTCTTTTCAACGAATGCATAATGTAGTATTAACCCAAAATTTACATGTTGACATTCTTATATTTTTATCAGTGTAGTGAATTATGAAAATTTTTAACTCAATTTGTTTGTATTCACCATCAGATTATTTGTGTCGTATGCAACTAAATTAATATTAGTTGATTTACGTATCGTAGGCTAGAAAACTCATAACAATTTTAATATTCATTATTAGTTCTACAAAATTTTGTATATTTCTCTGTTGAAAAAATATTTGAGTTGATACTATTTTAAAAAATGTTCTTGTACCTGGCACATGTTAGGTACTAATTAAATACAAAAAACAAAAAGAAGAATATGTTACTTATTATGAATCACAATAGCTATTTTTGATTTTATTTTTAAAATTGTTTGTTTTTCTTTTTCAAAATCACAATATTGCAAAAATCACTCATGATTGGATGGTAGATAGAAACCACAGCTATCAACTTTTTTTTGATCTGTATCACAACAATCAATTGATGAGCTAGCTTTTTAAGATAAGGCTCAAATTAAAGGCGCTTTTGTTTTTTTTCAAAATTTCGTAACAGGGCTGGCCTACACAACTCTAATGGCATGGCATCTATTGTAATAGCACATGCCAGATGGAAAACGACACGATTAAATTGGTGTTGTCTTCATCGTATGTTGTTTATGTGGTAACGGTGACTAGACTGAGCAGTGTTATAAAACTCGGCTCGGACCGGCCGGCCGGACCGGTTGAGCCGGAACCCAGACATGTCGCCGGTCCGAGCCACACATCAGATCGGACATGCAAACGACCCAATGAGACTCGGTCTGACTCGGCGAGTTTTCAAAAAACCCAGTGAACCGGCAGTGGAAAGACTCGGCCGAGTCTGCAAGAGAAGAGAGAGGAAGAAGACCAAAGAGACAGATCTGATCAGCGATTATGAGAAACAGAACACAGTTATCGCCATACATCAATCGCCAGCTACTCCTTGTCAAAAAACGTTGTTCCCGACGCTGCAGTGGTGTTTGTGGCGGTGGATCCGGCTGTTTCTTGCTAGTTACTGTCCAACAAGGCTGGGAAACTTTTTTGATAAGAAAATGCAGAAGAGCTTTGATACCTCGCTGTTGAAGAAAATGTGTGAACATAAAAAAAGAAAGAGGTAAACGAATAAAAAACATAAGAAAGAAAATGAAAAGTAGTGGTTCACAGCTAGGCAGCCAACGGTTGTCTTATCCATGACCTTTTATATTTTTTTACTATTATTTAATTTAGTTTTTTTTATTTGAGACAAAGCATTCATGACACACAGGGGCTAGAGCAGTAGTGGGCTTTGGAAAGGGAATAGTTGTAGGAAAATACCACATATGGGATCAAACCCAAGAAGCTGGGGTTGGGAAAAAATGAAGTTGTCCACTAGGCTCAAACACTTTGCTTGTAACAATTTCGCTTTTATATCTTATATTATTTTGTGCGGTCGAACTGGTAACCCAGTGACCCAGTGTCTCGATCAAGTCGATCACCGGTCCAAGTTTTATAACACTGAACTGAACGATTGATACCCAGGTTCCGTAAACCTAGGCTTCGAACAAGGACAATACCAGGACAAGTTGGTGATTATATATATCCTTCATAAATTTTTTCGGATACAGTAGTATTACAAAAGATTAAGGTTTCGAAGCCTTAGTATATTTTTTGGTCTCATCCAGTTATCCTCCACGTGCAACCGTAGAGACTAATCCATCGAGTTTATATGGGCGGCAAAACTCTCCCTAATGGAAGTCTTATCTATAACGTGACTACGTAAATTTTTTATGTATAAATTTTTTTAGGATCTTTTACAAAGATTAAGGTTTAGGTGCCTTATCTATTACGTGAGTACCGACCAATATTAAAATTTAAATTTAATTTGTATGTGTTCTCGATATAAAAATATTTTATACATGTATTTAAAGATGTATTGGACACTATTTAATGAGTACAATAAGTAATCTGTTTTTAAATTCATTGTATAAGGTGGTAACAAATTATAGAATAAATGTGTAAAATATTTTACATTGACAGTGCATAAAAATTAAATTCTCTCAATTTTCTCTTGGCCCTATCGTGAAATGTTAATAAGAAAAAAGAAAGATAAAAAAAATATATTTGAAAAAGGTGATAAGATAAAGAGATTAATAAAGATAAATGATAAATGGGTTAATAGATATAAACAATGATAAAAATATTTCTGTCTTTTTGGCGTACTGAAATATCTTTCCTACTTGATTTTGAAATTTTATGGAAGTAATGCATCTTCTTACACTGATAAAAACTTTTCCTTAGATCGCGACGTTTGATTTGATCAACTTGTAATGCATCTTTTTTTTTTTTCTTTTTTTTTCCCTTGAAAAAGCAAAAAGATTTTATTTCAATCATAGTGGAAAAAAAGGCTCAAGGTGATGTGGGACCTACCCACGTTCCAGCCAAAAAAAAAAAAGTGGTGCTTCACTTTTCAAAAGTAAAATGTGAACACTGCATAATTTTTTCTTTTCGGCGCATGAAATTTTTTCACTGCTTTATCAGGTTGTAAATTTTCACACTACAGATCATTGAATTTCAACACCAAACCAATTGCACTTTCAGTGCAATTTTTCCTATAAATAGGAGCGTCACGCAGGAGCTTTACGATCGTAAAAAATACGAGTTACATATCCTCGTAGAGAAAAATAAAGAGATAAATCACGGAGTGAGAGAAAAATAGTGAGCCAATTTGTGAGAGTTTTAGCCACAAATTGAGGGTACAAATTATTGTATTATTTTGAGAGGTCCACCTAAGGGTGAATTTTTGTATTCCCATTATTATTATAGTGGAGATGAGATCTTAAGTGGCTCTACGGGCCCCGTGGTTTTTACCTTCACATGAAGGGTTTTCAATCTTCAAAAAAATTTTACACGTGTTTCGCTTGCCTTCTACTCGATTATTTTATTTTTGCCCATTTTAAGTTACAGAGAGGAAATTTATACTCATTTCTCAACAAGTGGTATCGAGCCAGCATCAAATCGTGGGATTTTTTATCCCTGTGTAATTCAAGATGGAGAGTTCTACTTGCTCATGATGGAGACATGTTCAAGCTTTATCACCGACAACTACACTTATTAGGCCGATGATGGAAGATCATTTATACCGCAAAGATACGCATGATCCCATCACCCAGGAAATACCAACAAGGAAGAATTAAAAAGAATGGAGACTTCTGAATCGGAAGCGATGTTATGATCCGAAATATATTGACCGGATTTTGTTCGAAAGTTTATGTATCAACTTATACTAATCGCGTATGAGTTGTGGACTAAACTTGAATCATTGATTCAAAAGAAGACGCCCAGAATAAAGCCCACCTTGTCGACGGACGGTAAAGTTGGAGTATTCACTGAACATACGATTGAGCATCTAAATACCTTCAAAGGTATTGTCAACCAATTGATGAATGCAGAAATGAAGATAGATGATGAGTTGCACTCTTTCTACTCCTCGGTTCTCACCGAGTAGCCGGACACTCTAGTCATTACTCACTCTCAGAACTGCACTCCAGACGAAAAACTCAACATGGATCTCGATGTGATTTGTTTGTTGAATGAAGAGTCAAGAGCGAAGGGAAAGAGGCGAACAACCTGGTTAAAGCCAACATTGTTGACAACAGAGGAAGGAGTAAGAATCGCGAAAAAGGAGGTCGCGAAAATCACACGGTAGATCCAAGTCTCGCACTTAGAGCCAAGTACTATTGGCAAGCCAGGCCACGTAAAGTCCGAGTCTGATTCTTGAAGAGAGATCACCAGCCGGTGGAACGCATCCCGACCATATTGACCCCAAAGAAGAAGGAAGATGGAACCACTACTGCGCAGCGGGCTTTGGAAGATGAAAATGCATTTTTTATCTGAGGTGAAAATTATCTAAATGTTGCATCCGATGATGCATTTGGATAATTGACTCAGAGCATCCTTCCACGTAACCTCATGAAGGATTTTTCATCATATCAAAAGGAGATTTTGGTACTGAAGATGGGCAACCATGTCACAAGCAAGATTGTTGCAGTGAAGTAACTCTCATTACAGAGAATGGAAGCAAGCTCGTGTTGAAGGAGGTGAGACATGTACCGCATACGCGTCTAAACCTTATCTCAAAGAGAAAGGATGAAGGTGGGATGATAAACCGATTTAGTCGCGGATGGAAGCTTCAAAGAAAGGAAGCATGATTGTTGCTTCGAGGCAAAAGGAAGGCTCCCCGTACATCATGCAGGAAAGATATGCAAAGAGGAGATGAACATCGCTTCAAGATGCAACAAAGAATTGTGGCAATGGACGATTGAAGGCCACGTAGGCGAGAAAGCCTGGATATTCTCGCAAAAGATCATCTTCCAAACATAAAGGGCAGCCACTTGAATCCAGCGTGAAGATTGTCTAGCGTGCAAACAACACGTAGTATCTTTCAAAAGATCGGATGATGCAAGAAGAAGAAAGCGTATCCTAGATCTTGTTCATTCAGATGTGTGCTCAACATCCGAAAGGTCCATCGGTGGTGCTCTCAATATTTTGTTACCTTCATTGTGACACCACTTGAAAGGTGTGGGTGTATCCATTGAAGGCGAAAGATCAAGTTCTTCAAGCCTTCAAGGAATTCCATGCTTCTCGTAGAACGCGAATCGGAAGAAAGTCGAAATGCTTAAGAACATACGATGGAGGAGAATACATAGGTCCTTTTTGCAAATGCTATTGTAAAGCTCATGGGATACGACATGAGAAGACACCTCCCAAGACTCACTCGATGAATGGAGTAGCAGCGAAGGATGAACAGACGATTGCATAGAGAAAGTTAGAAGCATGTTTCTCATGCAAAACTTCCCAAATCGTTTTGGGGCTTAAGCTGTGAAAACAAATGGTTGATTTAATAAATTTGTCTCGCTTCAAGACCTTTAAATGGAGAGATACGGAAGAAGTATGGTCCGGAAAGAAAGCCTCCTATGGTCATTGAGAGTCTTTGGATGCAGAGCATTTGTCCACATTCCCAATGATGAGAACAAAGCTTGATGCTAAGGCAGGAGTGCATATACCTTGGTTCACCAAGAGACGAACTTGGCTTCAGATTATGGGATCCTTCAAACAAGAAGATTGTTCAAGCAGAGATGTGAGTATTCTATGAAAACCAGGCGATTTATCCAGACATTCAGCAGAAGCCAAAGACCATTATGGTGCGAACTCGTGGGAGAGATTCTCAAAAGAATGATGAGTCTAATCGGGAACACAACCTCATCGGATGGAGCGGCCGGTTGAGGCGAAACTGAACCCACCATACGCACAGACACGGATGAGACGGCGAGAACCTTAAGGAAGGTCAACGAGAGTCGAACAACCATCAACAAGGTATTCGTCGGGATGAATATGTCACTCTCAGCGATGAAGGAGAACCTCAAAGTTTTGTGGGAAGCCATTGAGATGAAGGATAAGGAGAAATGGATGCAAGCCATGCAAGGCAAATGCCCTCAAGGAAAATCAGGCGTATGACCTGGGTAGAATTGCCAAAAGGAAGAAGAGCAAGAAAACAAGTGGGTGTTCAAACTCAAAGCGAAGAGAACAACCCAAACCCCAGTGTACAAAGCCCGAATTGTGGTGAAGGGGTGCCATCAAGAAAGGCATAGATTATGAAGAAATTTTCTCACCAAGTGGTGAAGATGACATCCATTAGAGCAATCCTTGGTCTAGCCGCAAAACTAGACTTGGAGGTAGAACAACTCGACATTAAAAACAAAGATTCTTACATGGAGACTAGAGGAAGAAATCTATATGGAGCAACCTGGAAGGTTTCATAGAACCAGGCAAAGAACACCTTGTGTGCCGCTTGAAGAAAAGCTCTCTATGGTCTCAAGCAAGCTCCAAGACAATGGTACAAGAAGTTTGATCTCTTCATGACCCAACATAATTTCAAAAAAGACATCCGCAGAATGTGTGTTTGTGAAAAACTATGATAATGGTGAGTCTATCATACATTTGTATGTTGATGATATGTTGATTGTTGGGAAAGACAAGTCAAGATATTCGCTCAAGAAGGCATTGAGTAAGTCTTTTGCCATGAAAGATCTCGGGTGCAAGAAAGAAGATTCTTGGAATGAAGATCACCAGAGATCGTTCTAGAAGAATGTTGTGCATGTCACAAGAAGACTACATCAAGAAGGTTCTTGAAAGGTTCAACATATGCATAATGCCAACTGCATGTTCCATTACCTGGTCATTTCAAGCTCAAGTGAGGCACAATGTCCGAGAATGAAGAAGCAAAAGAAGAAATGAACAAGGTACCCTATTCTTTCATTGCGTGGGTAGCCTATGTATACGCAATGGTTTGCCATTAAGACCGGATATTGCTTATGTAGGAGTTGTTAGTAGATTCCTATCGAATTCAGGAAAGGAGCATTGGAATCTTGTGAAATGGATACTACGGTATCTAAGGGAACCGCCAACAAGTGTTTATGTTTTGGCAATGGAGATTTAAAGCTTCGGGTACGCAGATGCGATATGGCGCAGGAGATGTAGACTCAAGAAAGTCTATATCGATATTTGATTTCTTTTGAGGGAGCCGCATGGCAATCCATTTACTACAAAAGTGCATTGCTTTGAAATTCAGTGAGTATATCGCAATCCTTTGAAGGTTGTAAGGAAATCGTGGATGAAGAAGTTCCTGCAAAGAGTTAAGCCGACTCGAAAGTTATGCTCTTTATTACGGCAAATCGAGCGCAATACATCTCAAAGAAGAACTCAACATTCCATGCAAGGTCGAAACACATCGATGTAAGGTATCATTGGATTCGTGATGTGTTGGAAAAGAAATCCATGATTAGAAAATTCATATCGATGATAATGGGGTTGATATGATGACCAAGCTCTACCTAGAAGTTTGGAAGTCCGTAAAGGAGTTACAGCTTAAGATCAACCCCAAATTGATCCAAAGGAATTTTTCCCCTTTGGCTGGAGGGGGAGTCAGGACCTACCATCGTTACCAAAGAAAAAAAGTGGTGCTTCACTTTTCAAAAGTAAAAATGTGAACACTGCACAATTTTTCCTTTTTGCCATGAATTTTTCTAGCCTTAACTGGTTGCAAATTTTCCACACGGCGCATTGAATTTGCAACACTAAACCAATTGCACTCTGTGGCAATTTTTCCTATAAATAGGGAGCATGTAAGGCTTTGATGCATCGAAAAATACGAGAGTTACATATCCTCGTAGAGAAAAATAAAGAGATCATCACGTGAGAGTGAGAGAAAAATAGTGAGCCAATTTTGTGAGAGTTTTAGCCACAAATTGAGGGTACAAATTATTGTATTATTTTGAGAGGTCCACCTAAGGGTGAATTTTTGTATTCCCATTATTATTATAGTGGAGATCTTAAGTGGCCTACGGGTCCCGTGATTTTTACCTTTACATTGAAGAGTTTTCCACGCTAAAAATTTTTACACGTGTTTCCGCTTGCCTTACTCTGATTATTTTATTTTTGCCCATTTTAAGTTACACAGAGAGGGAAATTTATACCGTCATTTCCCAACAGGTGAGCCAATGTCACTAACAATTACACCAGTTCTACATCAATAATTTTGTCTTACAATAAGCACTTACAGCACCTAGCCTTTTTGGTAGCAGCATGTTCAATGGTTGCACAACCAAGATGAAGATTATTATTGGTGACAAGTTGCGCAGCTTGTTCTAAAATTCCACTTGCACGTCACATCAGCCAAGCTTCGATCAAGACTAGCAACCAGCTGGTGTGCAGCAATTTTTAATATGTTGGTCATTTGATTCCGTAGCATAATCCTGTTGCTGAAAAGTTGACAACCCTTATGACTTTATGGTCACCCCTACACCCAACTGCAAGTGTCTTGCTTGATCAATAAACTCCTCATGCACAAAGCCGTACGCCTCCACTTCTCCCAGCACCTCTCCAGTACTCCATGTGCTCTTTAATTAATGCAGGCCAATGATCCTGACTGAATCTTCAAAAAATAGATTATTTAAGCCGAGCTTAATGACGTACGTACAATTATTTTTTTGTCCTTTATAGAGATAGCAACATTTGCTTTGAGGATTAGTAGTAAAAAAGAAGAACGGTAAATTTGGATCATAGTGCCTCCTTCTTTGGTTTCACGTTGAGAAGAACCTAACGTGTATTTGCAATGGTCAAGAAAGGATATCATCGGACTGTGAAGATGTTTGGTTCTATGTTGAGAAACCCATTTGTTGTCTGAAAGCCATTCTAAGTTTCTAACATGAATAACTTTCCATGTGAGCACAAGCGAGATGAGTATCACCATAGTGCATAAGTACCTAAAAGTCATTCGAAACTTCAACGACAACCGTCGCCGCCCCTCAGAAGCAGAAGCTCACAGTCCTACTCGTTATTGCGGTAAAGAGGATGACTTGATCACTGCTCGTTCGACAAAAAACAACAAAAACGAATGAGTTGAGGAGTTTTGAGGTCCTCATATTCATTTCCTTTGTTTTTTTTCGAACGAGCAGCAATCAAGTCACCATCTCGACCATGATGACGAGTAGAACCGTGAGCTTCTACTTCTGAGGAGTGGCGTCAGTCATCGTTGAAGTTTCAAATGACTTTTAGGAACTTGTGCACGATGATAATACCTACATCGCTTGTGTACCGTAGAACTCACCCAACTATTTCAAGTTTTCACTTTTGGGTTGAAAATTGATGGAGAGAATCCCGGGTAATTTCTCTAATTAATTTCTTTGACTAAGTGATTACAAAAAGAATTTTCTAGTTTAACCAACAATCACCTAAACACAAATGTAAACTTCAGGGATGTTTAGATTTGAATTAAATCAATCAGAGTTTTGCTCTTATCCTCAAATTGAAAGCGACTTCTATGGTGGGCCATCTTGATATGTGGTCCACAGTGGACTGATATTTAAAAAGTGCTTAAAGCTCTAACCATGACCGACATTGTCCTCTGGAAATAGAAACTCACGGTCCTCTTCATCATCACGGCTGAGATGGTGACTTGATCGGTGTTGATTCGACAAAAACAAGGAAAAATGAATACGAGTTGAGTTTTAAGAAACTGATATTCGTTTTTTATTGTTTTTGTTGAAATGACACCACGCTTATGTACAGATCGCAAAAATGCCGCCAAGGATCCGAGATCCGCCGCAATCGGGACACTGCGTTTAATGGCGGGAAATGTGGGAATCATTTGTGCGCCTCTTAAAAGTGTGGTGGGTGGTAGTGGTGACCAATAATCAAAATAGAAAATAGAAAGAAAAAATAGCTTAACTGGTAGAACCGTTTAACAGGTAATGGGTAGGTAAAAAAAAATTGGTGACGTTACCAGTAAATGAGATTTGTCCAAAAGAGTATGTCAAAGCACTACAACAAAAATAGGCAATAAATAGCGCTTATTTTGGCCTTAAACAGCGCTTAAAAGGCGCTGCTTATTTAGCCGCTGCTGATTGTTATTAAAAAAAATAGCGTTTTTGAAGCGCTGCTGATTGTTATTTTGGCCTTAAGGAAGCGCTGTTTATTGTCAATTTTTAACATCAATAAGTAGCGCTTCCTAAGGAAGCGCTGTTTATTCACCCCTTTTTTTTATGATAAACCCTTTTTTAGGAAGCTCTCTTGCATCTCATATCATACGACCAAGCATGAGAAGTAAAACCAAAACAGAAATGCAAGAAATAACTAAAAAATATACTTCATTTCAGAATCAATCCATGGTACATAACCAAACCCATAACAAGATCGAAATGCAAGAAATTTACATAGAAAAAGCATTCCAATTTTATCCGAATTTCTGAAAAGAAAATAGAGAAGAAACTAAAACCCTAAAAGAAAAAAAGTGTTCAATTTTTCTCTCGGATCTCTCCTTCTTCACGCCTTGCATCTCGGATCTTCTTTTCTTAGATCTCGGATCTCCTCAAAGCCACGCCTTCTTTGGGAAAATGGACTGAAATCGAGAGAGAGAAGAGAACCGGTCGAACCATAAGAGATAAAAAGAAAACCAAATCGAACCAGAGAGGAAGAGAACCGGATCAAACCAGAGAGAGTGAAGAGAACCGGATCCGGTCGAACCAAAGAATCAAGACCTCCTCTTCTTCCGGATCGAACTAGCAACCACCTCCACAAGCGAGCAAACCCCCAAATCAACCAGATCGAACCCCCAAATTAACATACCAAAGCCCCAAATTAACATCACAACCTATGTCAGATGGAATGGGACGGTGAAGGCGTCGACAGATCGAGTGAGGGTTTGCGAGTAAACAACGGTCAGTGAGGACAACTCCGATGGCCCGATCAGCGGTAGCGAACACTTATTGCGAGAGAAAGAAGTGAGGGTTTGTGAGAGAGAAATTTTTCCGATCTTCTTCGCCTCAGATAGTGTGATGGTTTGCGAGAGAGAAATTGAGGGTTTGTGGGAGGGACAAAGCTTTCTCTTATGAATCGCGAGAGAGAAAGAAGTGAGGGTTCTGATGGGTTCATTTGAATCGCGAGAGAGAAAGAAATTAATAGGGTTCGCTGAATTTAACTTTCTTGATTTACAATAAGCAGCGCTTCATAAGAGGAAGCACTGTTTATTGTCAAACAATAAACAGCGCTTCCTCTTATGAAGCCTTTGTTGTTAGGACTAACGATTAACAGCTTCATAATAGGAAGCGGCTTTGTGTTATTGACAATAAGCAACGCTTCCTCTTATGAAGCGTTGTTTATTGTTAGGACAACATTAAGCAGCGCTTCCTCTTTTGAAGCGCTGTTTATTGTTAGGACAAAAAATCAGCGTTTTCTCTATTAAGCGCTGTTTATTCTTTTAGTACCACTTTAAACAGCGCTTTCCCACTTAAGCGCTGCTTAAAGTGGCGCTATCTTTTAAACTTAATGTTGTAGTGAAGGGGTGTGACCATCAAGTATCTTTTGTTCCCATTTATAAAGTATATAAAAAAAATTATAAAATACAAAAAATTAAATGATATAAGAATAAAAAAAAATAAGGAATAATAATATTTTTGGGTTGAAAGGGATTTACGAACCAAATAGATTTAACCTTTTTCTAAAAGCTTTTTTTAAAAAGTATTTTTTAAGTTAAATTTTTTTTTTGAAAACAAACCAAATAGATTTAACATTTTGTAAAAGCTTTTATTTTTAGTTTTAACCTTTAAAGTTTAAAGTAGCTTTTAACTCTGTTTCAAAGCATACTCAACATCATAATAGTTAACCTGAAATCTTGAGATTTCTTATAAAACAAAGTGACGGTTTGCTGCTTTTAGATGAGAATCTTTAGGGTTAAAATTTACACTCATATCGCACAAGTACGTGGGTTCAAATCCCGCTATTAATATGATGACCTCATTGATGGGTAATATGTAAGTACCTTTGTAAGCGTTCAAAGAGTCTTGAGGCTTTCTCTGACCCTAGTGAGTCCCAATGGCTTAACTCACCTAAACTTTTAATTTATAAAAAAAAAAAGAAGAAATTTGTGAATAAAAAATTGTCTTTCACTCTTAATGGTCAAAACACCACGAACGTGAATAATTTAAGTTTTGGTCATGTGCCCAACTTCAAAAAGTGAATAGGCCACTAGTGTACGAAAAGTGAAAAAATAGGGTTTTACGCCGCTTTTTTAAATAATCGGCATTAAGAGTAACGCGCTGGCATTTTTGAAATTATCGCGTTACTTTTAAAGCTGATTTTTTAAATAACTGGCGTTAAAAGCATTTTTATTAAAAAAAATCTTTTTACGCCGGTTGTTTTGAACAACCGATGTAAAATCCTTTCCCTTACTATTATATTTGCATTCTATTTCATTTGTCTATTTCACGCTTTCAAAAACCCTTGTTCTCCCTAGTACGTTCATTGTGCCTCCTTTTCTCTTCCTATAGCCATCGTCGCCGTCGTCTCTCCCACCATCTCGCTGTCGTCACTGTTCTCTGGTAAGCACATTTCTCTCTCTCTCTCTCCATCTTGTGTCTTCTTAGGTTTTTGCGCCGTAGCTTCCCTCTCCCTCCCTGCTTAGTCTCTTGATCTATTCTGACTTGAACACACTTCCAGATTATTCACTCTCGCAGAGACCCAGACACATAATCATATTTTTTTGCTCCTTAACTTCTTCCGTTTGACCATTCCGTCTTCCCTTCGTTCTGCTCTTCCAAAAATCGATAACCGAGTAAGATTGAAGTTTGAGATAGCATAGATGCGATTGAAGTCTCAACTGTGAGTTGTGATCCCTGAATCAAGGTACTGGTAGGGTTATAGAGGAGTGTGACTCCTTTATTTCCTTTCATGTATTGCGACTGTTCTAATATTTTCTTACTTATATATTTATTGTTTTTTACTTTTTGTTTTTCAGGTAGACCAGTGGATTTGGCCAAAGACCAATAGAAACTGTTGGGTGCAGTGTTTCATTTTGTTGGGTGTTTAATGAAGTATTGAAGCTTGTTAGTGAGTTTTCTAGTTTTATTTTGTTGTTATGATTACTGCTGAGATGCTTATTATTGGGATTGCACGTGTTTCTGCGTGGTTTAGTTTTTGCTAATTCCGTTTATTGTTTCGTTCTTTTGTGAAGCATTCAAGCATTCAACTTGTGTTGAGGCTGATACCGTTGCAGAAAGTAATTTGCTTGATGTGTCTGCTCATTCTTAATGGTTTTCTTTAACAATCGTTAGCTTTCTCCAGAAAACTCAACTGAAATGTACAAGTTTACTGAATATTAGTTTTGTCTAGAAATTAGAATTTACTAGTGTTATGCTTCTACTCAAGCTTATATTTTTAAATTGTTGGATATATATGCTTACACATTTAAATGTCCGAAAAGGATTTCTTGAAAAATATAGAACATCGATTTTAAAATTTGTTTAGTCGTATGAAACATTCTAAATATCAGGTTGAGACTTTTTTTGACACCAAGTTTGATTTCCAGTGTTATAGTTTCTTCTCAAATAGGATAGAGTCATACCAATGTTAAGTGTTTATCCAATTGTTTGACAAGTTTGAAATTAGATTTATTCTATTGTCATTAATTTAGTGAAAATTGTTGACAACAAACCATGTCGTCTGATGGTTCTCGTGGGCACCAGGGGAGTCGTACACGTATGGGTCCAAGGAGGCCACCTGGTACCCTATGGCCTAGAAGGCCAATGTCTGCTAGGGAGTATCACACAAGTTTTCAGAGGATAGAGAGGGAGGATCACGATGAGGATCGCGATCTGATGGTAGCCCCAGCTCCTTCCCATGTTCCTGATCGTTGGGGTCCAGGCCATTGTAGGCGCATGGTGGCAAGGAGACAACAGTCTTCTAGGAGGCCCTAAGCTACTAGGGAGGTTCTAGCTCCAGATGTTATTGACATCTTGAGCGATATATTTGAAGTTTGTTTATATTTGAAGTTTGATGTTATATTTAAGCTTTGTACTTTTAAGTTTTCAGAACCTTAGTTTTATCGTTTGAGATTCAATATAATGGTTGCGTGTGTACTAGGAAAAGTATCGCTCATTGTATTGATTGTTGAATTGTCCAAGTAGGACAGTTTGGGAACAAACTTTTTCTTTTATTTAGTTAATAGTTTGTCTTTCAATCTTTGCTACATTTTCTATTGTCTTTGGATGCATGCTTGATCGTGGTGGATGTCACCACGTTCGGGTTGTGTACTTGGAGACCAATAGGAAATGTTGCTGAAATTTTGTCAGGTATAAGATATAAGATTTAAGGACTAACTATTAACTAAATAAAGAAAAAGTTTCTTCTCGAATGGGATAGGGTCATACCAAATATACGAAGATCATGATAAGTGTGTGTATATTATTTCAGAAACACAGTTATGGATCGTAGTTAGATGCAAAAAAATCGCTTGGGTGATGAGTATAAGAATAGAGTGGAAGAGTTTCTAAGATTTGCCCAGACAAATCTTCCTAATAATTATGGAAGTTTTTATAATCCTTATGTTAATTGTTTGAATCAGGCAACATGAAAAGTTGACGAAATACGGGATCATCTTCGTGTTAATGGGATTTTCCAGGGTTATACAACATGGACATGGCATGGTGAATTGTTACACATGCCAAGTGTGTCCCAAAGAAAGGAAGTTGAGGTAGATATGAGCGATCGAATGGAGGACATGATTCGTTATATTGGACAACACTCTTTTCAGCGAGCACATGTGTATGATACTCTATGTCCTGACAATGAAGAACCTTTGTATCTGGGTTGTAGATAGATCACACGGTTGTTAGCGGTGTTGAGATTGTTTAATCTCAAGGCGATAAATGGGTGAACTGATAAAAGCTTCACTGAATTGCTTGAGTTGTTGAAGGACATGCTTTCAGAAGGTAACACATTGTCGAACCGTAACTATGAGCCGAAGAAGATATTATGTCTGATGGGTGTGGAGTATAAGAAAATACACGCATACCCCAATGACTGCATATTGTATTGGAAAGAGAATAAAGACAAGAAAGGTGCCCCGAGTGTAATACATCACGCTACAAAAAGAAGGATGATGATGATAGTTGTGATGTGAGCACAAAGGGTCCTCCTGCGAAGGTGTTATGATATCTTCCAATTATTTCTAGCTTTAAGCAATTGTTCGCCAATGGAAAAGACACAAAGGACATTAGATAACATCCAGATGATAGGAAATGTGATGGATATGCATCCCATTTCCTATCCTTCTCCTAACATTATCAGAGAACCAATCCCGCCCCATCTTCCCTAATCCTCTAATCAGACAAATATCCTTCTACCACACCGATGCCAATAAAGGAAGTGATGGAGCACCAAAATATGGAAATGTAGAGATTCCCCCAACCCTCCACCAGATACTCTCTCTCCCACCTAAGAGCCTCCATCTCCATTTCCCTAACAAGCTAATGTTAAGCTTCCCAATATTCCTAACACCAAGCCCACCCCCACTCTTAGGCTTACAGATATCTGACCACTTTACCCACCAAATCTTTCTCTGTCCAACACCCCTGCCCACAAGAACTCCCTCTAAGTCCTAACCACTTGTTTCCGTACCTTTACTGGCATCCTCATAAAAGAAAGATAGAAGACATGAATATTACTAAGAACAGGGTTAAGGAGAACAATCCTACCTCCGAGACTAACATTCCTATGCCTCCACCCATGGAGCCCAAGTAGATGTGCACCGTGGATTCGTCCCAACCAGAAAACCGAGACACTACAAGAATTTCCACTGTTACCGACAGCCATTTTCCGTCGGTAACACACGAAAGCCGTCGATAAATCATGATTACCGACGGCTTACCGACGGCCTCGGGGCCCTTGGCAAATGGCTCGTCGAAAATCTATTACCAACGGCCATTTAAAGCCGTCGGTATTACCGAAGGCTAAGCCTTCGGAAAATTATACACAGCTGTCGCCAATTCGGTAGTATTTTTTAAATATTTTGTGAGATTTACCGACGGAATAGCCGTCGGTAATAAGCCACCGTGCATGATGGCGTTTTACTGATGGCTATTCCGTCGGTAAATCTCACAAAAAATTTAAAAAATACCATCGAATTGGCAACGGCTTAGCCGTCGGTAATCTACTGATGTAACGACCCGTTTCCAGATCGCTGCGAAACCAAAAGAAGCCTATATGTGACGTGTTTTAAAAACGGTACTCTTGTGTCCTTCAGAAAAATGCGGTATATATTTTTTTCAAAACAATAGTGCCCGTAAGGCGCACACAGAGTACTTACAGCGTTTCGAAACATGGTGCAACTAGGACACAAGACTCTAAAGCTGATAAAGCATACATGCATCAATACATAAGTCATATATATATACAGGATGTGCAAAAGAACAGAGTAGAAAATGTGCAAAGAAATACACCTATGGTATGAAGACTCTTGAGAGAGAAATCATACCCTAGGGGTACTCCCGGCAGACACCCACGCAGGGGGCTGCTCCAAAAGTGAAACCACCAGTCTACCCTGTGACAACAAAACATCACCTGGCCCAACTGGTCACCAACTCACTATACACAAAAAGATGCATATACATACTACAGTCATCCACAAAAAGAAACACAACAGCAAACAGAGAAAATAGCAACTACAAAGCACTGTCTCGATCCTCTGAGGGATCTTCCTCCGCCTCATCCTCCATTGGATCCTCTCCCGTCAAAGCGATGAAGGGTGCGTTGGAACATCCTCAGCACATCGCTTCTAAGACATACTCTCCTCCACGGCCATGTCATCATCAGTTCAGTGCACCTAAGCGATCTGCTCCCCACATACCGAACAAGCAAGATAGCCGTGCGGTGGGAACTTCGATCCACAAGAGGGGAACTCGAATAGCAGCCCTCGAAGTCGATGCTCATGCGGACCTGTTTAATCACGCTCTTACGAGCGATGCAGATTCACCGTGGTCTCGACCACGTCCCGCGGATGAAAGCGCACGAGGCGAACCGCCGCCTGGGACGTCGGTCGATCCTCGAGACGAGGAAGAGTCGGGCATGACCTCCTTTCACTGAGCAGCCTCCAAGCCTCAATGATCCGCCGTCCTAATCGGGAAGCTAACGGCACGCCTAGTCACCTCCGGCCTCATAATCGTACCATCTCTCTAAAGATGCGCTGCACAACATCTCCGTGAACGCGGCCGATGATAAGATCAAACTCCATAGCGATGGTAGCTCAATGTCGGAAAGTCGAATACAATCTCCGATGAGAGTGTGCATCTCGGGTATCGTAATACTCTTCTCCATCACCTGGGTAACCATCATGGGTTGAAGGTACCACGGGAAAGGGTCAACTTCTCAAATAATCACAATAAAACAAAACATAACACAGTAGGCAAACAACAGTGTATACAATTCACAAGTGTGACCCAAGACTCAAATCAAAACTCCCTCTCTCAACACTTTTACCACTGAAGCCTAAGATGGCGCATCCATCCACTGACACCACCCGGTAGCCTTGGGCTCTCCTCACCTTAGGACATCTACCAGGTTCCATTAGCATTACGACGTAGCTATTCCCTATCGAACACCAGTAGCCGTAGCCTTTTGGGGATTCTAGCACCTAGGTGAATCGACTCAAGCTCAAAAATGTCCCGCAAAACTAACGCCTAGCCATTCCATCTAGAACACCACCGTAGCCGCTTAGGATCCTTGCACCCTGAGTGAATCGGCTCGACTCAAAAAGCGTTCTAACGACTCAACGACTCGACCGACTCACGTGACCGGTGAACAATTCGGCATAATTATAACAATATAATTCAGTTCAACAGGATAAGCAACATAGCAATATAACTCAATTCATCAGATATGAATAACATAAGCATCTCATCTCAAATAATCATATTTAGCGACAAGAATACCACAATCAATATAAATCCATCCTCTCGCTATTCAATGGAATTGTGAGAGGTACAAACAAGTGTGGGGTTGGGGACGGCTACCAACCACTTTGCGAGACAAGCCCACTAAATATTGACATATAAAAATAATAAAAGCGAAGGGGTACAAGACTCACTTGAACCCTAGTTCTCAGACTTCTTCGTATTTAATAAAGCAATTAAATAACGAAAAGCCTAAAAATATCTAAAGCTTGCCCTTACCACTAAGCAATCGCTAACGCCGCCTCGAAATCCTCAAGTCGCGTCCACGCATACCCCGACAGACCGCACGATCTCGGATCACTCGAGCCTAACACAACGAACAGCTTAGCACAATCTAAGATTCTAACTAAACTTAAGCTCTCAACTTAACCCTTTTATCCAACCAAACTCATTCAAGCATTTAAATTATTAGCTACTGGAAAATAATTAAAGTTTTAAAATCTAAATACTTTTTGAAAGATAATTTATCACATAACAATTTATAAACCTTAACTTGCTTGGAAAGAATAAGATTTTGACTCAAAAATCATTTTTCTTGTAAAGTTAATACATAACACCTAATTCAAGAAAATGCTAATTTTTCAAGAACTCTTTTCTTAAGACCTTAAGCATAGTACAAAATCAATTAAACGCTTTTCCTAAAATTTCTAAGTCCTAAAACATAACACATACAAGTATTTAATCTAAGTTCACCATAAAAAAATCCCTTAAAAAAAATGCAAAGTCTTCTTTTAAGTAGATAGCCATTTTCATTCATAATTTCTAAACCCAAATAATCACCAAATACATTTAATACACCTAAGACAACTCATAACTAAAACATATTCAAGCACCTTCAAGACTTTGTTTCTAAAACAATTTCCACAACAATGAAATGCCATTTCCATAGCCTTTTCTTTCAAACACAATTTATTTTCAAAACTAGTTCATAAAGCTTTATAAACCACTTACTCAAAATTAGTTCCAAAAACAAAACAAGAATTCAATCAATTTGTCCAATTCTAAAAATCCTTTAACAATTAAACCATACCATCATCATGTCAATAATTTCAAAAATCAAATGATCCATTCCTACATGTTATTCTAGTCCTTAAAGAACCAAATTTTACTCAAAACATAAACTAGGTTCTATACTAATTTAAGCATACATATTCTAACAATCTTAAAATGTTTATAAACACTTAATAAATAACCAATACATAACCAAATGATCATAACTTCTTATTTTCATGCTTCAAGAATGGAAAAATATGATTAAACTACCATGTTAAGCTTATTTGATCTCAACTACACATTCAACTAACATCAAACAATTCCAACAGCTCCAAAACTATCCTAAACATGTTATCAAATACTAAAGCTCAAAATTTAACATCAAAGCCACTTATGTCTTAGGATTCAAGAATAGGCAAATTTTCCAAAACAACACTTCATTCATGCTTAATAAAAACTATAACTTAAACAAGCATCAAACAATCCCTAACAACACAATTAACCACTTAATTAGTTGACTCATCAAAGATCACACCATGACCCTCTTCTTCATACTTAGGGTTTTCACCCATATGTACCAAAGAGACATTAGAAGTGCTCATATCTTTAGATTCATCATCAACACCAACAAACAACCACATAATCATCAATTAATTAACATTAAAAACAACAACTAGATCATCATGATGATGGGGCTGTTTAGCGCTAGTTTTAGGGCTCAAAAGGGTTGGAAAAATTCTGATTTTAAGTTCATTTAGATGGTTAGAAACATAGATAATGGAATGGAGAAGAAAACCTAGCATTTATACAAGATTTGGAAACAAAAATAAAGCTTCAATGGGGAGGGGGCTGTTTCAGCAGCAAAAACAGAGGGAAAAATTTATTTTTCTTACTTGGATGATGATGAAAATGAAGAACTAAGTAGAGGAGATGATTTGGAAGAACTTTGATGAAGGAAGTTAGTTGAAAAACTCAATGGAAGTGGAGGATTTTGGCCATGGAAGTTATGAACCCTTGGAGAAGAAGAAAGGAAAAGAAAATGAAGATGAAGATGAAGTGAAGGGAGAAGGTGGGGGAGGGCGTGAATCATCCTGAAAAATGGGGGGTGGTTCACCTTTTATATAAAAAAAACAACTTAACTCATTAATAATAATAATAATAATCCACATTAGGTAAAAAGTAAATTTTAATTTTTGAAATAAATCACACAAAATATGACACCTATCACCTAACCATATTATCTAGTCTTACCCACCTAATCTCACATCTCTCATGGTTACCCACTAATTCTAGAGTCTAGGGGTTGTTTAAAACACGGCGACGAAGTACCGCGTTACCGATAAACTCGCGAAAATTAATTTAACGAGAAATTAATTCATCGCGTGAAAATATTTAATTATAAATAATAAAAACACAATAACCACTCAAAAATAGTCACGAAAAGTTACGATTCGATTTTCATCGAAATCGGAGTTCATTTATAATTTTATCTGCGGTGAAACCGCCCGGCGATTCGAAACGCGTCAAAACTTCGTTAGAATTTTTCGACGATTTTCAAACCGTGGATTAATATAAAATATTAACTCTCAAATTTAATTTGATCTTGGTTTAATTAATACACTTTCTTAGAGAACAAGAAATTGCTTTATTATAGCATAAATACGACAGAAATACACTAAATCGCGTTAACTAACGTATCGTAAAAATACGCGTGTTACAACTGACGGCTCATCCGTCAGTAAATTACTGACGAAAATTTGCGACAACCTAGCCATCGGTAATATATTGACGGCTGATTCGTCAGTAAATTACGACGGTAATTTGCGATGGCTTAGCCGTCGGTAATATACCGACGGCGGATCCATCTGTAAATTACAGACGGCTTAGCCGTCTGTAGCCGTCGGTAACTATCACCAAAAAATCGAAAATAAGGATTACTTTTGTGACGGCTTAGCCGTCGGTAATTAAAAAATTGAAAAATTCCATCCATTTTTGCGACGGTGTGGCCGTCGGTATTGTCAAAAACAAAATTGGAAACCTTTGTTTTTAAAACCGCCCCAAAATTTTACGGTACCTGACATATGAACGCAATAGCAGCAAAGGCTTCAATGGCCATCAACATACATTAACAAAAGAGCCATCAACATGCATTTTTAATCATTAAAAGAACAGATCCATAGTGAACAAACCAAGTCACAACAAGTCATAAACAAGTCAATAACAATCCATAATGTAAAAAACCACAAATCCATAATGTCAAAAGCCAGAAATCCATAATGTCAAAACAAGTCAATAATAAAAAAGTCCCTAGCCTAACGGCAAGACTAATCCTCCTCAGACTCAGACTCCTCATAGTCCGGATGGCGACGACGGGATTTGTGGGCCAGGATGGCAGCAACACTGGCAGACAACTCCCTCAACTGCATTTGAAACTCCTGATCCCGCTCCGAGGCAATTCTCCTTGCCTCTCGTGCCTCCCGAGCCTCCTCATCTGCCTTTCTCCTTGCCTCCCGTGCTTCCTCCTGTGCCTCCCGAGCCTCCTCCTCTGCCTTTCTTGTGCGCTCCTCAAAAGCCGCAATCTGTGCAGCCACCTCGGTGAAATCTTGAGTCGAGGGCTGGATGCAGTGCGGATGCACGAGACTCCTGGGTCAAAGAGGAGACACCAGACCTAAAACGTCCAGACAAGCCTCCGACACCGTACAGCCGTCCCCGAGTCCTACCCCCAGCAGATTGGGCCCGTAACTGCAACTGAGTTGAGGGTTCAACACTGCCAGTTGCATCCCCTCCATCAAAGGCCTGAGAGACGGCCTGCTGCATTTTCTCTTGATAGGCTTCTTGCTCAAAACAAAACAGAGTAAAGATTGGTTACAATATTGTTTATGAAACAAAATAAAATTAATTAAATAAAAAATGCAATGATCTGACTTACATATGTCTCCCTGGATCTGTTGTCCACCCAAGACTTGTCCTTCTTTTTTGTGTGAGTCTTCAAGAAGATCTCATCCACCGTGGGCTCTCTACCCAACTCATCAGACTGAAACATAATTAAAAACGTTAGGAACATATATATAACAACAAATTTATGTGATGAATTTTAAGCAATAAAATGTTTAAAAAAATACCAGCCATAAGGCATGCTCAGTGATGGATATAGATCCACCAGTATGCATAGAACCACCCTTAGAAGAAGCGCAGTTCTGCTTGGCCTTGGTGCATTTCTCCTTATAGTCTGGAGCCTTCCACTTGGCATTAAGTTCTGCATAAGCCCCCTCGCCTATCCAGGTTGGGCGTTTACCATTCTTCCTCACCTCCATAAGCATCTCAAAGACGCTTTGAGCCTTTGGTGTTGAAGAGCTTCTCAACCAGATAATGGTCTTTACGATCCCACGAAACATGCTCCTACAATATTATATTAAAAATAAGATCAATATTCATTATTAATATCAACACACAATAACGAAAACCCTTAAATAAGAAAAGTAACATTATCTTACTTTAAATTTCTCAAACCATTTCTCCACCGTCTCTCCTGGAATCTCTCCCCAAGTATGATATGGTTCCCGAAACTGTGATTGAATGACCGCGGTGATGGCCTTAGAGGCTACTTTACCCGGGATGAACCTATAAATAAGTTATAAACATAATATCAGCATTAACTAAAGATGCATTCTCAAACTACCTTTGTTTTCTTTAACCCTTGCGAAATAAGATATAAAACTAAAATCAATGCTTGAATGCTTGAATTGGGTAAGAATGAATGCTTGAAATACAAACAGTGGGAATGTTCTTGAAAATCTAAGTAAACAATTTTTTTCCTATCTTAGGTTCAGGGACAGTGTATGTGTGAAATTTCAATTTCAATTTCAATTAGCATCACTCATGTATCGGACATTGTATCAACTAGAAAGCCCTGTATTTGAAAACTATAGCTTCAAAGAGATCTTTCTAACATGAGTTCACCACTTCAATACATGTTTAAGTTTGTTTATTTGAATCATGTACAAGCATATTCATTAAAATCAAAATAATGGGGGAAGGCCAATAGGTACCGCATCAAAACATAAAACTAAGGGAAGCAAAATCAATTTACAACACCCTTAAAGGTGGGATTAGTGCTGTAAATTAAACATGAGCAAATTAGTGCTGTAAGTTGAAGATGCAATAAAACACCACATTCCCATAGTTATTTTTCATGGTTTTTAACATGGATTTAAAATTTCTTCAGCAAGAAAAACAAATTAAAGTTGGCTCTGGTTTTCCAATATGACCAGACATTATTTAATTAACATCTCAATTTTGCAATCACAGGAAAAGGATAAACAAAAAAAAAAAGAAACCATGTAACACACTTCTAAAGTAACAGAAAAATGGCAATCTGTGAAACAATATGTTTGCCCAATGAATACTTATAATCTCCATTGAAATCAAATGGCAGAAATAACAAACAAAAACCATCCCTTTGAATTTCAAGTAAAAAACAAAAGGCAAGTAGGCAAACAAATTTGAAATAAACCAGATCTAAAATGTTAATGAGGAGCTGAGAACTGAAGCAGAGAAAGGATGCATGCTCTCAGAGAAAGGAAAAATGAGATACTACAGACTTGGAATACTTCAGAAACAATGTTCCAACCGGCAATTAAGAGCATAGAGTACTTTTCAAACCAGATTGCATATTTTTAGGTATACACAACAAGTTTCAAATCCAAAAATTAGGCTATAAAGTGACGTACGATTTGCCATGAACCCTAATGATGGGTTTCCCATTAGGTGTCACCTCAGTCCCGGCCAGATGGGAATATCGTGACCACTGCACTGTCGGACCACTACGTGCAGTGTGTGAAGGTCTTGCACCTGCATCATCCTGACTCGGAGGAGTGTGCTGCTCAGAAATGGATGTCGCCTGCAGTGAAGGGGAAACATGCTCATACAATAAAAATCAATTTGTTACAACAAAGGGAAAGCAATTAAAAAAAATCCAACAACTAGTTAAATACATACCTGTACAGGAGGAGGTACGAATCCCGGATTTGGGATCATCATTATAGGGGACAGGGGAGGTGGTACCACTTTGGCAGTCTGCTGAGCAGGAGGTTGCTGACTAGCCTCATAGAGTGGTGTGCTAGCGTCGTCCTCTAGTGGTGACTGTGTCAATCGATTTGCCAATTGTTGTGGCAAAATCGTCTTTGCCTTCTTCGTAGGCAGCTTAGACCTACGATGCTCTTTCTCTTTAGGAGGCATCTGTAAAAAAAAAGGCATTCACATATATGTTCACGCATATTGTCAGTCAACATGTGCAATAATTAAATAAACAAGCACAATGACTTCACTAACTATTTAAATAAACAAGTACAATGACTTCACTAACTTTTAAAATAAACAAGTACAATGACTTCACTAACTATTTAAATAAACAAGTACAATGACTTCACTAACTTTTAAAATAAACAAGTACAATGACTTCACTAACTTTTAAAATAAACAAGTACAATAACTTTAGTCAATGTCTTCATCTTCATCATCCACAACCATATCAGCATCTCCCTCATTAGGGTCAAGCTCAGACTCACAATTATCATCATCATCGACATCCATGTCAACTTCATTACCAATATCAATGTTTGGAATTGACGTAACATCGACCTCTTCATCACTATGTGTTTGATCACACAAGCAATCCATTTCTTCAATTTCAGTTATCTGCTCTATGCGTGTCATCTCTTCATCTTGATAGGGAATGTCATCGTCAATTTCATTCACCTCTACACGACCTTTGGGCTTTGTTTTTATCACTGCACACCAACCACGTTTGTCTATCCTCATATCTGGCTAAGGTACATAATACACTTGTCTAGCCTTTTGTGCAATTATGAATGGATTGTAACGATCATAATGCTTGTTCATCTTGATATCTACAATGCCATATTGCGGATGAACTTTGGTTCCTCTATTCCGTCTTGGATCAAACCATTGACAATAAAACAAGGCAACCCTGTGAGGCAACTTGTGATACGTTAACTCGTAGATATGTTGTATGACACCATAGAAATCATTTTCTCCTCCTTCTGTAACCCCTTTGACATAAACCCCACTGTTTATGGTCTTTTTACCGTGAGCCCATGCTTGTGTGTGGTATTTGTACCCATTAATGAAGTATTTGTGCCAACTTATGGCCTTTGACTCTGGACCCCAAGCTAATGATATCAAGTTTATGTTAGTCACGCCATTTGATTCATTAGTAACCTATACAAACAAGACATTCACAATGAGGATAAGAAGACAATTTATTTGCAATAGGCTTTTGGTCAAATACTTACATAGGACCGAAACCATTCTGGGAATTCAGCATAAATACGAAGTTTGAAATTTGAAGGATGCCTTCATCGATGGAGTTATATTGCAAAAAGTAACTGCCAAGAAAGACAGAGTTGTTGTAAGTATATACTAGTAAATATATTGAGTGTGGGTTTAATGGTGTATTACTTACTCAATATATGGCTTAACCTCGATGCAATTGATGAGGATGTGTACATGTGCAGACCTCCATTCAGCATCACTCAACCAGTGAGCTTTGGATTGCCCACTAGGACGTCCTAGTCCATTGCTAATTGACAATGTTGATGTGACATCGTCATTCAATCTTGCAGCTTCATTACGTTGACTTTTGGCATACAAGTCAATCGTTTTGAAATAATATGAACAAAAATATGTTGTCTCCCGTTGTAAGTACGACATACATATTGAGCCTTCTACTCTAACCTTGTTTTTCACTGACCGCTTAAAATCACCCATCATTCTACAAATAAATGAGAATAAAATGGCTTATAATAAAGATATGACAATATAAAGGGAGATAATTGTAGATATCAACGAATACCTTTCAAATGGATACATCCATCAATATTGAACTGGACCACCAAGTTTGCCTCGTGTGGGAGGTGAATTGGAAGATGCTCAATTGAATCAAAGAATCCTGGTGGGAAGATTCTTTCAAATTTGCATAAGATTAATGGAATGTTTTTATTCAATTTGATCAAATCATTCTGGCTCAAATTATTACTGCACAAGCCCTTAAAGAATTGACTTAACTCTGTAAGTGGTCTCCACACAAGGTCAGGCAATGAACTAAATGCAAATGGGAGCAAACACTCCATAAATACGTGACAGTCATGACTCTTCATCCCGTACATTTTCCCTCTATTAACATCTGCACATCTTGCCAAATTTGAAGCATACCCATCTGGCATCTTAATCTCTTTCATCCACTTCATCACATTTTTTGCCTCATCTGTAGAAAGACAATAATTTGCCTTTGGTTTTGTCATTTTTCCATTGGCTTTTGGAATCAATTCCAAGTCACTACGTTGGCATATGAGGGCCAAGTCCATTCTTGCTTTTTCATTGTCCTTTATTCTGCCCTTAACATTCATGACTGTCATAAACACATTATCAAATACATTTTTCTCTATATGCATCACATCTAGATTGTGCCTTAATAAATTGTCTTTCCAGTATGGAAGATCCCAGAATATGCTTTGCTTTATCCAATTGTGACTACGTCCATACTCAGGTAACTTTTCAACTTTTCCATCTTCTACCACACTTGGAACCCCACTGACCCAATTCCATATGATATCACCCGTCAGTATTACAGGAGGCCCATGTTTCTCAACCCTATTTTTTGTAAACCTCTTTTTACTTCTTCTGAATTTGTGTTCACACGGTAAAAATCGACGGTGGCAATCGAACCAAGAGTTTTCCCCCCATATTTTAATCTAAACGACTTTGTATTGTCCATACATATGGGACATGCCAATTTACCTCGTGTACCCCACCCAGACAACATACCGTATGCGGGAAAATCATTAATTGTCCACATCAAGGATGCTCTCATTTGAATGTTTTGCTTTTTAGAGATATCATAAGTCAAAACACCCTCACTCCAAAACTGTTGCAGCTCATCTATTAAAGGTTGTAAGAACACATCTATTTTTTCTTTCGGATTAGATGGTCCGGGTACGAGGCAAGTCAAAAACATAAATGGTTTAGTCATACACATTTCAGGGGGGGAGATTATATGGGGTCACAACAACCGGCCAACATGAATATGGGGTTGTAGATACTTGAATGTAAGGTGTGAACCCATCTGAACATAAACCGAGCCTTACATTTCTTGGTTTGTTTGCAAAGTCTGGATACACCGCATCAAAATGCTTCCAAGCTTCACCATCAGATGGATGACGTAAAATGTCTAACCAAGATCTATTGTGAGAATGCCATCTCATTTCAGCTGCAGTCTCCGTTGATGCATACAGTCTTTTCAACCTAGGAGTGATTGGCTAATAGAACATCCTCTTTGCTGAAACATCGTTGTACTTACCCATCCCAGTCTTACGGGGAACATACCATGGTTCTTGACAAAACTTACATTGTCGTTTTGCACTATCATCCTTGTAGTACAACACACACCCATTAACACAACAATCAATTTTTTGAGATTCCAAACCTAGCATGGACACCAATCTTTTTGCTTAGTAAATTTTTTTTGGCAATTTCTCCTTTGAAGGACACACGTCTCCCAACATACTTGCAATGAAATCAAGACACTTTTGAGGAATGTTCCAATTTGTCTTGCATGCCAACAATTTCATGCATATTGAAAGCTTTGACTCAGAAGCACCCTCATATATGGGCTCGTTTGCAGCAGTTAGCCAATCATAAAAGTCTTGAGCGTCAGCATTTGGGGGCTCCTCATGAATATCTTCCTCGTCTTCACGAATATCTTCCTCGTCTTCCTCATTACCCACATCACCCATACTTTGGAAGTCATACATAGGCCTAAACGCATCGTCGACTATATGTTGTATTAGCGTGAACGGAACATCATTATCCATTTGTCCACTACTACTAGGCACATCTACTGGGTGAAGACGTGGCGCTCCTTCACCGTGCTCAGTCCAATACCAATAATTTGGTTGGAACCCAACACGATACAGATGGACCTTGACTTCTCTTTCAGACAATATGCTCCTAAACTTGCAAATGTCACAAGGACATCTGATTCCACCATTACTTGCAACTTCAGGTTGTACTCTAGCTTTCAGTATAAACTCTTCAACCCCTTTTGCAAAGCTTGGTTTCACCCCTCCTCTACCAGGATAAAGCCTATCATATACCCAACCCCGATCTGGAGGGTAACCATCAATTTCTGAAATGAGTCACTTTTAGGAAGGCGACCAAAAAACTCTGCTTATACTGTTCCAAGAGAGATAACTGATGCGTTCATAATAGCATATAGTTTGTTGTTAGTTTTGCATTGCATAGTTGGTATTGTAGTGGTTTTTACCCATAGTTCTCATGCATTTTTGTTTGATTTAGATAATGAACTTGGTTTGAGTTCAATTGTGCAGAAAAGAAGGTTATTGGCCTAGGAAAGCAGAGCTAGATCATTTAGACGGATGTTGCAACCAACTCGGAGGCCAAAAATCACAAAATATGGCAAGATCAGAGGAAAACACGGCCTGCCCGTGTTTATGCCACGGCCGTGCCTTGGGAGACAGGAAGAAATTCAAGATTGGACAAACAGTGAATAACACGGCCAGGCCGTGTTTTTCACCACGACCGTGCCTGTGTGTTTCCAGAGCAACACGGCCTGGCCGTGTCCGTCCCCATGCCCGTGTCGGGCTCCCTTTCAGCTGTTTTCTATTTTAAAGAGCAGCACAGCCAGGCCGTGCCAGGCTCCACGGTCGTGCTGCGATGCAGCCCAAACTTTGATTCTGTGCGTTTTGACTTAATTTTGAGATGTTTTTCAACCCTTTTGGTCCAGAACTATATATAGATAGAGGAAACATTGGCCTGGGACGGACGACGACTGGTTTGTGATCAATGCATTTTAATGCATCTTTTATAGCATTGCACTTAGTGTTCTTAAATGTTTATTTTGCCCAACAATTACTTTTTAGCATGGTTTTATATCTTTGGGTCATGATTGGGCTTTAGTGGAATTATTTGCTAATTTTCGGATTTTGTTATATCCTGACCCATGTTGCTTCTGCAGGCCATAACTTGGGCTATACTTGTCCGATTTCAGTGTTCTTTGTGGAGTTGGAAAGCTAAGAAGCAGAGCTACAATTCTTATGTTGGTACCGAAGCCTAGTTCTGCCGTTTTGAAGGCCTAAATTCCACTTTACTGAAGCTGGCGAGCTGCACTACGAGTTTTGGGCCTATTTTTAGTTTGTTATCGGGCTTTTATCTTATAACCCGTTTAGGGAATTAGGTTTTCGTTAAGCTGAGACTATTAGATAGAGGATCAGCCGTTTTCTTTCATTATCTTACGTTTTATTATTCACTTGCGTACCCTAGCCTCCATGGAAGCCTAAGTTCCTAAGTTGATTCATCGGTGAAAGGTTGTCGTTACAGATTTTGAGGTTCGGTGCTTAATGTTTAATACAATTTCGTTTTAATTTCCTCAATTCCATCTCTATCAATTTCGAATTTGGTTTAAATGTTTGCAATCTATCCAGTTGGTTTTCTGCTTAGTTAATTGTTCTGTCTTCATTGCAAAAACGCGATTTAGTTGTGTATGAACGTTTGATTGTATGCATCTGTTTCGTAACTGTTAATATTTCGAATTGCTTGACTGCTTAAGATTAATTGATTCGAGTAGAAATTGATAGAGGGTTGATTAGAATTCTGTTATGATATTGGTTGCGTTTTAACGGCGCTTGTCCGCTCCCGTGACCGATTGAACCCGCTGTTTCGGCGCTTGCTCGGAACGGTGTGAATTCGTATAAACTGATTAACGCTTGTTTAGTTAGTTTATGTCAACTGTGAATTTGGAATTAATTGAATTGTTGTTATTTAGAACCTGTGATAAATCCAAGACGTGCACCCGGAAACCGGTGAATCAATTGTCTCTATAATCTGATAATTATCTCAACAGAAACTGTTTTCACAAAACCCCCCTTTTTCGTTATTGTCAATTTTCTTATTTCCTGAATTTGGTAATTTTGGTGTTAGAGGTCTTCGTGAGACGACCAAGATCTCTTGCCTTGTTACTATATTTACCGTTTAATTATTTTGACCCGTGCATCACGATCAAATTGGCGCGCTGTCGGGATCTCTAATTAGAGATTACCAACTTCAGGACCCACTAATTCGGCGTTTCTTGCTTTGTTCTTGATGTGTTTCCAGGCCTTGTTACGAGGTTGTAGGCGCCAGACTGGTGATTCTAGGATTGCTCAAATCGATTACGTAGCGAAAATAATAAAAAAAATCGGTTTTCAGGCAAACTCGTCAGATTGCTCCGAAACCACAGCTGAAAAATCCGAAAAAAATCCAGGATCAATAGTCCCCTAGCAGGGACTGCTTACGGGACAACAGGCTTAAAATCCCAAATTCCTTTGTTTTCTATTTTTAATTAATTTTTTTAATTTTTCATATCTCCAAAAAAATCCAAACAAATTTGCATATCTTTATTTTGATTTAATTAGATTTTTCGTGGTATTTTTATAATTTTTAGGTTAGATTTTAGTCGTTTTCCAATTTTTGCATTCATTTTAGCGTAGGGACATAGTTGGTATTTCTAGAATTGTTGCATTTTCCTATTCCTTGCTATATACAGTGCATGACTAGGTCCAATACTATTAACTTGCATCCTTTTGACCCTGAAATTGAGAGAACATTGCATCATAGACTTAGGGATCATATAGAAGTTAGTGGTAGTGATAGTGACAGCATCTTTAGCCATAATCTATTTGATTCTGATCCTGATTCTAATCTTGATTCTGATTTTGATTCTGATTCTGTTAATATGGCTGATAGAACACTTAGGGAACTTGCTGCACCTGATGTTACTTACAATGCTCTGTGTATTAATTATCCCGAAGTGGCTGTCCCTTTTGAATTAAAATCTGGTTTAATACACTTGTTGCCAAAGTTTAGTGGTCTTGCAGGTGATGATCCACACAAACATCTTAAGGAGTTCCACATTGTGTGCTCGACCATGAAGCCCCAAGGAATTCCAGAGGAGCACATTAAACTAAGGGCCTTCCCCTTCTCACTCCAAGATGCAGCCAAGGATTGGTTGTATTACCTTCAACCAGGTTCTGTTGAAAATTGGAATGCTTTAAAAAAATTGTTCCTAGAGAAGTTCTTTCCTGCGTCCAGGGCTGCCTCAATCAGAAAAGAGATATGTGGCATCAGGCAGAATCCCACCGAAGTCTTTACATGAATACTGGGAGAGATTTAAGAAGTTGTGTGCAAGCCGCCTCATCATCAAATCTCTGAGCACTATTCATCCAAGATTTCTCCGAGGGTTTATTGCCCATGGACAGAAATATTATGGATGCTGCTAGTGGAGGGGCACTTGTAGACAAAACCCCAACAGATGCAAGAGCTTTAATAGAAAATATGTCCATCAACTCCCAACAATTCACAACCAGAAGCAATTCTGCAGTTCTAACAAGGGGAGTGAATGAGATACAGGCTAAGGCTACTAGTGAGAAGAACTTGGAACACAGGTTGGAAGAACTCACAGCTTTGGTAAAAAAATTGGCAACAGGTCAGACAGCAAGGGTTTGTGGTATTTGTACCTCTGCAGAGCACCCCACAGATGCATGTCCTACACTGCAAGAGGACCCTAATGCTGACACCCCTCAAGCATATGCGGCTAACATCTTTAACCCTCAAGCCAATGTCGATTTGTCCTCTAACAGGTACCACCCAAACTGGAAGAACCATCCTAACCTTAGATGGGGAAATCAAGCTGCACAACAACAGCCCAGGCAGCAAAATAATCCACCGCAAGCTGCTGTCAGGCCTGAACCTTCATTAGAGGATCTAGTTAAGCAGATGGCTGCCCAAAACCTCCAGTTCCAACAGAGAACAGATGCCTCAATTCAGAATTTGCACACACAGATGGGACAAATGGCTACCACAATTAATCAGATGCAAGCAGGGGCAAACCAACCGCCACCAAGCGTTGGTCAATCCGAATGCACCAAACCCCAACGTTAGTGCCATTACATTGAGATCCGGGAAAGCCGCTGATACCCCAAAGGTGCCCGAAACCGTTGTTCTGAAAAATACTAAGGCACCTGAGCATATTTCTGATGAACAAAAAGTGCCCCTCCCTTTTCCTCATAGAGCAGTGAGTACAAAAAAACAAGATGAGGGAGAGAGGGATAAGGAGATCTTGGATACTTTTAGGAAGGTGGAAGCGAACATTCCCCTTCTTGAGGCAATCAAGCAGATTCCAAGATATGCCAAGTTTCTGAAAGAGTTGTGTACACATAAAAGGAGGCTGAAAGGGAATGAAAAGATAAACATGGGGCATAATGTTTCAGCCCTCTTCCAATCCATGCCCCAAAAGTGCAAGGATCCAGGGACTTTTGCCATTCCATGCACTATAGGCAACAATCAGTTTGATGATGCCATGTTAGATCTAGGAGCTTCAATCAATGTAATGCCTACATCTATTTTTAACTCTCTTGCTCTTGGACCTTTGCAGGAAACAGGTATTACCATTCAGCTTGCAAATAGAAGCAGTGCTCGGCCTACTGGACTGGTTGAGGATGTCCTTGTTAAAGTTGATAACCTTATTTTCCCTGCAGATTTTTATATTCTGGATATGGAAGCAGAGACTAAGTCCAACAGGTCACCCATCATTTTGGGCAGGCCATTCTTGAAAATTGCCAAGGCAAAAATTGATGTTGGTACTGGGACTCTTTCCATGGAATTTGGTGATAGCGTTGTAAAATTTAATATCTTTGATGCTATGAAACACCCGTGGAAGAGCATTCCCTTTTTCATATTGAATTGCTCATTGATTTGGTTGATGATGTTTATTACGATGTTATTCTGCAGATTTTCCTTCATTGGCTAATTTTCTTGTGATGTTACTTGTGATTGTTGCACTAACACTCATACTTGTCTTTGAAGTTGAGTCTGTTTGCGAGTTGACACTTTGCCTAATGTCCCCAATGACATAGGCTTTGTTGCGAATGTAGCTTCGCTACTAAGATTACGCCTCTATTGAAAAACCAGGTTCTAGAGCTTAAGCCACTCCCCAAAGAGTTAAAATATGCATATTTAGAGGGAGTGGTGATTTACCTGTTATTATTGCGGTAACCTTGATTACGAGCGGGAAGAGAAGGCATTGCAGATCTTTGAAAAAATACAAAAAGGCCATCGGATGGACCTTAGCTGATATTCCTGGTATTAGCCCATCCATGTGTATGCACAGGATTTTACTTGAGGATAGGGCGAAATCTGTTAGGTAGCCCCAGAGGCGGCTTAACCCATTAATCTTAGATGTTGTGAAAAAGGAGGTGACCAAACTCCTACAGGCTGGCATCATATACCCAATTTCTGATAGTCAATGGGTAAGCCCAGTCCAAGTGGTTCCGAAAAAGAGTGGTCTCACAGTGGTGAGGAATGAAAATAATGAACTCATCCCCACAAGGGTTCAGAATAGTTGGAGAATGTGTATTGATTACAGGAGGCTTAACCAGGCAACCAGAAAATATCACTTTCCTTTGCCGTTCATTGATCAGATGCTTGAACGGTTGGCTGGTAAGTCACATTATTGTTTTCTTGATGGTTTTTTAGGTTACTTTCAGATCCATATTGCACCAGAGGACCAAGAAAAGACCACATTCACTTGCCCTTTTGGCACTTTTGCCTATAGGAGGATGCCTTTTGGCCTATGCAATGCACTTGGGACTTTCGGTATTTGCATGATTAGTATTTTCTTTGATTTGATAGAAAATTCGATAGAAGTGTTTATGGATGATTTTATTGTTTATGGTTCTTCATTTGATTCATGTTTGAGTAGTTTGGATAGAGTTTTGCAGAGATGCATTGAAACTAACCTTGTTCTGAATTATGAAAAATGCCATTTTATGGTAGGACAGGGTATTGTTTTAGGGCATGTGATCTCTGAAAAGGAATACAAGTAGATCCTGCCAAGATTGAAGTGATTTCTAGTTTGCCTTACCCATCTTGCATTTGCGAGATTCGTTCATTTCTTGGTCATGCGAGGTTTTTCTGGTAGCTTTATCAAGGATTTCAGCAAGATCGCTCTTCCATTGACAAACCTGCTGCAAAAGGATGTTAGCTTTACATTTGATGATAAATGCAAGCAGGCCTTTGATTGTATCAAGAAGTCCTTGACTTCTACTCCCATCATCCAGCCACCTGATTGGACCCTCCCCTTTGAAATCATGTGTGATGCATCTAATTATGCATTAGGCGGTTCTAGCACAAAGAGTTGACAAGGCTGCCCATGTTATTTATTATGCTTCTAGGACTTTAGATCTTGCACAAATTAACTACACCACTACGTAAAAGGAGCTTTTGGAAATTGTATTTGCTCTTGATAAGTTCCGATCATATTTGCTTAGTTCCAAGGTGGTTGTTTTTCGACCATGCACTTTGAAATTTCTTTTAAAGAAACCAGAGGCAAAGCCAAGATTGATAAGGTGGATGTTGCTCCTCCAAGAATTTGATTTGGAGATTAAAGATAAGAGTGGAGCAGAGAACTTAGTGGCTGACCATGTAAGCAGGATAGAGGGGGTTGGGGATTCCCTCCCACTCCATGATGACTTTCTGATGAAGCGGCTCATGCGACTCATTGAGGTAACTCCTTGGTATCTTTGATATAGTTAATTATCTTGTGGGTGGAGCCTTACCCCCACATGCATCTAAGGCACAGGTACATAAACTCAAAAGTGATGCAAAATATTTTGTGTGGGATGATCCCTATTTGTGGAAGTTTGGTAGTGACCAGGTGATTAGGCGATGTGTACCTTACCATGAGGTTCCATCCATTCTTCAATTCTGTCATGCTTCTCAGGTAGGTGGACACTTTGGTCCTCAACGGACAGCGAGAAAAGTCTTAGACTCGGGTTTCTATTGGCCCACCATTTTTAAAGATGCATTTGAGACTTTCCGCACTTGTGAACAGTGTCAAAGGGCTGGGACGGCAATCACTCGCAGGAGTGAAATGCCTCAGCAGCCCATGCTTTTTTGTGAGGTATTTGATGTATGGGGGATTGATTTCATGGGCCCCTTTCCTGTTTCTTTTGGTTTTACTTATATCCTGCTTGCCGTTGATTATGTTTCCAAATGGGTGGAGGCAAAAGCCACTGCGTACTAATGATTCTAAAGTTGTTGTGGATTTTGTCGAGTCCCAATTTTTGCGGAGTTTGGTATTCCAAGAGCCATCATAAGTGACCAAGGTTCTCATTTCATGTCGCACCATGGAAGCTTTGCTTGAGTATGGGGTGGTGCATAGGGTTTCTACACCTTACCACCCCCAAACTAATGGGCAAGCCGAGATTTCAAGCAGAGAAATTAAACAAATTCTAGAAAAGATGGTGCAACCAAGCAGAAGGATGGGCGAGCAGGCTAGAAGAGGCTCTTTGGGCGCAAAGAACGGCTTACAAAACACCAATAGGGATGTCTCCCTTTAGACTTGTGTTTGGTAAGGCATGCCACCTCCTGGTGGAGATAGAGCACCGTGCTTATTGGGCGGTAAAAAGTTGTAATCTTGAACTGGAAAAAGCAGGTAAAGAGAGAAAGCTTCAATTGCAACAACTTGAAGAGCTTAGGCTAGAAGCCTATGAGAATTCCAGAATTTATAAGGAGAAAACTAAGCACTTCCATGACAAGATGATTTCTAGGAAGGAGTTCTCCATTGGGCAAAAAGTCTTGTTGTTCAACTCATTTGAAAATTATGGTCGGAAACTTAGATCCAAGTGGATTGGCCCGTTTGTTATTACTAATGTTTTTCCTCATGGTGCGATTGAAGTTAAAAGTGAGGCGACAAACAAAATTTTCAAAGTCAATGGACAACGCCTCAAAGTATTCCAAGAGAGTTCCGCATTTGAAGATGCACCCAGAGAAGAACTCTCAGTGGAACATCCCACCTACACTTTGATTTGACCAGGGAGTCCCTCCTCCTTACTCTTGTTTTATGCTTGATGTTTTCATTGAGGACAATGTATGATCTAAGTATGGGGGGTGTCTTTTAGTAGCTTAGTAGTTTTGTTTTTGTTTTTGTTTTGAGTAATTTGTAAAAAAAAAAAAAAATTGCATGCATTTTCATTGGGTTTCTTAGGTTGTATGAGTGGGGAGTGATTTCACTATTCTAGGACTATAGGTCTTGTGGCATGATATGGATGACTTCCTTGCATTCCTAGTGTGATAAGTTGGTTTGGAATATTAAATTGTGCATCTTTTGTGATAGATATTTTCCTTGGTGAGTTTTGGGCCTTATAATGGATTGAATACATTTTGCTATTCTCTTTCTTTCTTGAGCGATTTCACTCATGATTGTTGGTTACTCTAGAACTTGACTTGACTCTTGTTGAAACTCTTGTTCACATGCATGTATTGAAATGATCTAGGCAATTTTTGTTCTTTTTAGCCACTAGCCAAATAAGCCGACCTTGCAATTATTCCTTTGTTTAGCTCCTTTGAGCCTATTTATCCCATTCTTAGTTATATAGCTCATTAGAAGCCTAAAAGTGAAAAACAATGTTATGACCCAATCTTAGGGGATTAAGGAGCTTTTAAAAAAAAAAGAGAATAAATTTACAAAGTGTGGGGGGCTCAGAATTGTGGTTGTAAAAAAATATGTTTTGTTGTGCTTCATTGCTTCATTGGGATTTTGGCAAAAGAAAATAAAAAAAAAGAAGAAAAAGAAATTAAAAAAAAACAAAACAAAACAAAACAAAAGAGTAGTGGAGCATATCAATTTCGAAAAAAATAATGGATTGAATTGTGGTTGAATTGCCTCCCCCCATGATTATTTGGTAATTGTTTTCCATTGCTCCTCTATCCTCTTTGATTTTATAGCCTAGTTCCCCTTTCAATTATCCCACCTTGACCTTGGCCCCATTATAACCTTAATAAAGACCTTTTGATCTTTGTGTGCATGTGTTTCAAGTGTGGATGTTAGAGTCTTGTCAAGCCTATGGTAGTGCTAGCTTTCATGATGTGCTTTGAGTGTAAACACTAGCCTAGACACTTGAGAGTTTGAGAGAAATGCTTTCTTGTGAGGATTATATCACTTTTGATGCACTCTTTGGTTATTCTATCCTCTTGGTTGCTTTGAAGGTAATTAGATGTTGTTCATGATTGCCATGAGTCCTTGAAACCTTGAATGAGCATTTTGCTTGCCACTTTGTATCCTTGGAATTCATTGGAAATGCATCTTTGCTTTGTTTTGAGTGTTTTGGGGGAATTTGATCAATGCATTTTAATGCATCTTTTATAGCATTGCACTTAGTGTTCTTAAATGTTTATTTTGCCCAACAATTACTTTTTAGCATGGTTTTATATCTTTGGGTCATGATTGGGCTTTAGTGGAATTATTTGCTAATTTTTGGATTTTGTTATATCCTGACCCATGTTGCTTCTGCAGGCCATAACTTGGGCTATACTTGTCCGATTTCAGTGTTCTTTGTGGCGTTGGAAAGCTAAGAAGCAGAGCTACAATTCTTATGTTGGGACCGAAGCCTATTTCTGCCGTTTTGAAGGCCTAAATTCCACTTTACTGAAGCTAACGAGCTGCACTACGAGTTTTGGGCCTATTTTTAGTTTGTTATCGGGCTTTTATCTTATAACCCGTTTAGGGAATTAGGTTTTCGTTAAGCTGAGACTATTAGATAGAGGATCAGCCGTTTTCTTTCATTATCTTACGTTTTATTATTCACTTGCGTACCCTAGCCTCCATGGAAGCCTAAGTTCCTAAGTTGATTCATCGGTGAAAGGTTGTCGTTACAGATTTTGAGGTTCGGTGCTTAATGTTTAATACAATTTCATTTTAATTTCTTCAATTCCATCTCTATCAATTTCGAATTTGGTTTAAATGTTTGCAATCTATCCAGTTGGTTTTCTGCTAAGTTAATTGTTCTGTCTTCATTGCAAAAACGCGATTCAGTTGTGAATGAACGTTTGATTGTATGCATCTGTTTAAATCATTAATATTTCAATTGCTTGCTTAAGATTAATTGATTGAGTAGAAATTGATAGAGGTTGATTAGAATTCTGTTATGATATTGGTTGCGTTTTAACGGCGCTTGTCCGCTCCGTGACCGATTGAACCCATTGTTTGGTAGCTTGCTCGAACAGTGTGAATTCGTATAAAGCGATTAACGCTTGTTTAGTTAGTTTATGTCAACTGTGAATTTGGAATTAATTGAATTGTTGTTATTTAGAACCTGTGATAAATCCAAGACGTGCACCCGGAAACCGGGGAATGAATTGACTCTAAAATCTGATAATTATCTCAATGAAGCTGTTTCACAAAACCCCCTTTTTCGTTATTGTCAATTTTCTTATTTCCTGAATTTGGTAATTTTGGTGTTAGAGGTCTTCGTGAGACGACCAAGGTCTCTTGCCTTGTTACTATATTTACTGTTTAATTATTTTGACCCGCGTACGACCGCTGATCAGTTTGCATCTTGTGAGTTTGAATCAAGAACAAGGATTCTAGGCAAAGTTGAGGAATCAATGGAGTCTTTTGCTGTTTCTACATCTCAAATGCTTGGTTCTTTCTCTTCCATGAGGAACTAATTCCTTTGTACTAGGGTAAGATGAACTTTGTGGATCCTTTTATGTAATTGAATTCAGAATTTTCAATGCAAGTTTGATGTATGTCATTTGATCAATTATCTCTTTTCTTAATGCGATTCTATGCTTGATCACCATGGGGTTGAACTAGGGTTTGACATCAATTGGAAAGTTGAAGTTTTAAACTTGCTTTGGGATATTTTGACATATCTATAGGGTTATAGGGATATAATTCTCTTTGGTATGAGTTTGTATGGATCCTTATCCTTTATGCTTGATTTAAGTAATTGGAACCTAAGGGATTAGGACTTATTAGTTGAATTAAAGAGATTAAGAGGAAAGGAATTTTCGTTAATCTAATTTAGAGGATTCGAACTTCAAATACGTGATCATTACTTGCATTGGAATAGGATTCAAGAGCGTAAAGGGTGAGACAAAGGGATTCGAACCCTAGTCACTCTATTCTCCTTAATATTTAAATCAATTGTTTTGTTAGTCATTATCTTATTGTTGAGCACGAATTACACAATTCAAACACTACTAGTTTTCGTCGGATAGTTCAAATAGTACATCGTTGGTATAGTTAAGAATTGGTCACAATTCCTGTGGATACGATCTTTTATTACTTAACGACGAAATCGTACACTTGCGATTTTGCCTAACAATAACTCAACATTATACTACATCAATTCAAATTAAATATAAAACCAGCAGACCTCTCCTTGTACTCATCTTCCAAGGGAGGTAACTCAGCACTATATTGCATCAAATCAAATAATATAAGAATTAAAGCACAATAAACAATAAGCCACTTTCTCAATTCATTTTCTACTTTTCCCAAATTAAAGTATGTGATTTATAATCAAATAACAAAAAAAAAATCCCAACAAACTAATCATGCATCTAAGCTACACATAACATTCAACAACATCCAATCATGTTCATAACATAGTGGGCTCACTTTTTCTCGCAGCATCTACTTGCTATATGTGCATAACATAGTGGGAAAACAGATTTTCACATACACAAAGCAAGCTCCCAATTCAAAAACCATCCTTTCACTTTAAGCTCATTATCATACCTGATATATTCGCTACTTGCTACTCTAGAATCGATAGGTGTTACCAAAATTATGAGGGTAAGGCACCTAAAAGTGGTAACAACCTTCACACAATACATGAAACATACAACTAAATCATATTTTTTAAATGTTCAATCACCCGTTAAAGAGAGTTTTTCCATTTACCTTGATGAAACTCATCAGAATACAGTTGACGTAGTGGTGGTTCTTCACTGCTCTCCTTAATACTTGGGATGACTCCTCTTCAAGAATCCCTAACAGGCAGCCACAAAGTGAATAAAAGAATCAGGAGGAAAAAACAACCTTCTTAAAAAAAATAACATTCACACCCTTCAACACACTTTTTGTTTGGTCCATTTTTTAAAAGATCAACACATTTTTTAAGAAAGTGATCAAATTACGAGACCGTTCATAAAGAGTGTGTTAAGAAATGCTAACATTTCTCTTAAATAAGCTTGAAATGTACAGTTACATTTGCTTTTATCCATTTAATTTTACTTTGCACCTCCCATTCTTCCTCACTAACTTTGCATGTGTTCAAATTACTAATTTTCATGAAATTTGTTTTATTTTAATCTGCAATTAGTTATATTTGTTTCAGTAGTTGTTCCTTTCCTTAATTATATCCCCAGCTAAATCTTCTCTCTGTCTTGTACTCCATAGACAAATGATGAAACAGAGGAGACTCAGAATGATACAAGCTTGAAAAATGATGATGAAGATAAAAAAACCTTTACCCAGCTTAGTGGTCCGTATTGAAGCATACAAGGAAGCCTTTCTTAATGGCAATGAAAAAGTGGCATCACAGATTGAAGAGAGAATACATTCAATTGCAAATGAAAAGAATAAATTGATTTAGAAAGTATCAACTTTATCGGCAGAAAAAGTTGCTTCTAAAGAGAAATATATCCGCTTACAAGCAGATTTTGATAATTTTAGGAAAAGATGTGACAAAGATAGACTTAACACCCAATCAAACACCCAACAAGAAGTCATTAGAAAACTTCTGCTGCTGGTGGACAATTTTGAGAGAGTCAAACAACAAACTGAAGCAACAACAGAGAAAGAGAAGAAGATTGATGCGAGCTATCAATGTATTTACAAGCAATTTGTAGAGACTATGAGGAACCATCATGTCCAACAACATAGACCAGTGGAGTAATTTGCAAGTAGAGAATAAATTCAAGTACCAAAGTGCTACCTTCTTAAAAATTGAATAGAAAGAAAGAAATCAAGAGAAATACATTGCTTTAAATATTGATATCAATCCCAAGATACTAGTACCGTACTTAAAAGTCAAACTAACATACTTGTAACTTTAATATATACTTACATTGAATTTGATGTGAAGTTGAAATACTGAAATAATATTGCCACAACCAAGAAGACAATACCAACAGCTATACCCAATGACTCAGGCCTGCATAGAAAAATGTAGCATAGTCAAAACTTAGTAACAAAAATCCAAAGGGATGTGATGAACAATCTGAGAACAAGTATAGGATCAAAAAAGGAGCTTAAAGCTCACATGGAATTGCTTATACCTCATATTTTGTAAATTGTACATGCTTGAAGCCATTTCAATCAATTTTATTTAGTGCTTGCTCTACTAATAAAGTAATAACCCCTCTACCAAAATAAATAATTTCTACTACTAAAGTTACTTTAGGTTTCCATGCACAGGACATTTTTCTCAACCATCGTTCCATTTCAGCCGCCAACCCCTCCCTCCCTATAAAAACACTACTAATAATTTAATATTTATTTTCTTGGCAATAGTGGTGAAAATGAATAGAGATTTGGACTATTTAATTTTTTTCATTTGATTATCGTCGAGAATCATCTACAACCAGCAAACATTGACTTTTTCTTTTGTCCTGGTGAACTTTTAATTACGCATATAAAACAAATACATGAACTCACACAACCACATCAATGTTCCAGACTCAAAAAAGGAGCTTAATGCTCACATGGAAATGGTTGGTTACTATGATTTACTAAGATAACTTGTAAAATCTCTTTTAAATTACTATGATGAACACACAAGTTTTGTTGATATAGTCGTGCTTTTGGACTTTGGTATGTTTAATTTACAGCATTTAATGCTAATATTTAACTGCACATTCAATGTTGAAAATTGAAATATAAAAAGAAAGCAACCTACTGAGATGTTCGTTCAACATAAGATGGTCCTTCAACATATTGTATGGGCTGAGATTAAAATAATTGATTTTTTATCTCTAATTTTGTTAAATATACTTAATTTGTTTGGCAACCATAGTTGCACCATCTATAGACCTATCAATAATGCTAGATGATCCCTGTCTGCCAAATTGCCAATACCCCTAAACTAATACAATAAAACATAGCAGGCAACACAAATCCAAGAACAACACACACTGCTCCCAACAAGTGACAACAAATCAGCAAAATTAGGCACCAAAAGAGCCGCCAAACTCACCACCAGAACCAACAACCACCTCAACCACAAACAATACCTACAGTCACAAAACCTTCTCTCAAAGTCCTCATAAACAGGGTTTATCATCAAAGAAAAAGTAACAAACAAGTTAATACAAAGCCCCAATTGCACCACAAAACTAATCAAACCTTGACCCAAATTAGTAGTGATAATATCCTTTGTATCCTCACTAAAAGCAAAGTAATCCATGGCCCCAAAAGCACCAAATAATAGAGAAACCAAACTCCATCCCAAATCTTTATTTACACATTTCACTTTTGTCAAAAAAAAATTTAGACATTTCACCGAATATGCAAATTATAAACCTCACGGGTATTCACCCCTATTTCTCCATCACACACCACCGCACAGAATAATAAATCGACCCTTCCTCTAGACAACGACACTTGTTAATGCTTAATAATATTAATAAATAATCTATACCATAATATAAACGGAATTGCCTATTGAAACTGCTTTTTTCATGTACTACTTTGTTTTCCTGTTTTACCCTTGACACCCCACGGTTACGTAACTGCATAATTGCCATTTCCAATTCATTTCTCTGCAAACAACTCTCTTTCTTGCTCTCATAGTCTTGCACCTTTGACCCAAAAACCTGAACAGAGGAGTGATATTCCCCAGAATGCATCACAGAAAGTGAGAGGGGAAAGATAAGGGGAGAGAGAAAAGGGAGGCTTTCCTCCAGCGTCGCACATGGGGTTTTTTTCCCAAAAATCTTCAAATGGTGAAAGAGATAGACACTCTAACAAAAGATGAAAGACGTGCACTTTGTGGAAGCAGATTTGCACAACATTTCAGCCTTTCTCACTCCAAACCCAGGTTTTTCTTTCTTCCTATTTTTTAATGGTTTTCCCCTTCAAATTTTACACTTCATAGTTTTGTTCTCAGCCCTTCAATTTTAGTGGGTTTGATGTGAATTTTTTATAGGTAGGAAGCACCCCTTTAACGCCATTGCCTCAATGGTTTCCGGTGACCCTTTGCATATATTATTTCTCAAGTTATTTCTATTTGAAGAAAGTAGAGCAAGTTTAGATGAGAAGTGGCTATGTAAGGGATAACATTATTGCAAGAGTTAACAGAATAACACCACATAATTTTTCTGAAGAGGTGAGCCACTAAAAAATTATGTTCAATGTTTATTTTTCTAAATTTTTATGTTTTGCTCTAATATAATCAGAAATTATAATATCAGGTTTCCTTATTAATCAACCAGTGTGTCAGATCATATTTACGATTACGTCATAATTAACATGGTATCACTTCTGAGAATGTTTTTTTGAGAATGTTCATCTGCTGGTTGTATCACTTTTCCCCTGTAATATGATACATGATATTTGACTAAAATATAAATAAATAAAATTTAATAAATTCAGAACTTTTTTATATTTCGCAAAAAGTGGAAAAATGAAAGGTTTTGGAAACGTGAGATTCTAGTGGATTCACAGACTAGCAAATGTTGTCTAATTTCAAATTGCTACTGTATATCACTTTTATTCAATTTCTAACTGATACATATTTTAAAAGTTTTAACTCATATTCTGCTACTTTTCCTTCATTTTTTATGCTGAAGTGATTTATCTATTATTTTATGAATACCTTAGATTGTGTTTGTTGGAGAAAAGATTTTTGTTTTTTGTATCATAATGCCTTTTAATATGCATTTTTTTTATTGTCACTCGCTGTCTCTTAGTTGATTTTCCATGTCAAAGTGTCTTTCAATATGCACTTTTTGCAGCAGGAAATTTGTTTCTGCTATCTCCCATGTAACTTCTTATTTTTATGATAGTGTAGAGCAAGATTCCTTTTATATTTCTGCCGTTAGAGGTTGAATACACCCAAAAAGGCAATGTTTTAGGATTTTGTTACTTTAGAATTATTACTATATCACTACATTACTATTTATGGTAATTAATTGATGGATCTGTTTATTAGGTAGCAAATCAAATTAAGAGTTACTGATGCACAGAAAAAAGGATGCTAATAAACAAAAATGATCACCAAGTTTGCAAACAAATGAAAATTAAGAAGATAAACCATTCATAGAAACAGGAACATCAACACAGTTAGCTTCATCAATGTGAATGTCATTGTTGTTGTTGCTGCTAGTATTTGGTTGTAAGGGTTGTTAATATCACTATGACACCCACCTTCACCACCACCATCATTGTTCTTTTCATGATCATTTTGAGGACCAATTCCCAAATCTGATCTCTTCCTCAAGTTATTCTTATTGTTATGCATCCAAACCTTGAAAACCCCTCTAGAGACACCAATCTCATTACAGAATTTCTGGACCAAACCTTGACCCAAATTAGTAGTGATAATATCCTTTGTATCCTCACCAAAAGCAAAGGAACCCAAAGCCCCAAAAGCACCAACTAATAGAGAAACCAAACCCATCCTTAAACCCAATACCCTACCAAATTTCTCCTTATCTTTAGCCTCAGATTCTAAAGGCAAAACCATTCATATCCCTTCAAAAGCATACACAGCCACACCAAAAGCATACACAGCCACACCAATACCATAGAAAAACTCAAAGAAACCCTTAAACGTCTCCAAATCATGCCTATCTATAAACAATACATATACAAGTCATTGTTTGAGTAACATTTTGATAGGTGTCAATCAACTAACCATTCCCTTCCACAACACACTTCACAAACACAAAAAAATTTGCCACAAATGTCACCACCAAACACACAACGTACAAATGCGTCACGACAAAACGCTCCTGCCATCCGACTTCAAAATTCAAATTCAAAACATGTTTTCCTGGCCACAACCCTCTCTCTCTCACTCCTTTAGCATGTCTCTCTCACTCCCCTCTGTATTTGCTCCCTCCATCTCCCTCCATCTCACTGATCCCTCTCCTCCTACTTCCTATAGAACATCGACGGATCGGCATCTCGCGACAGGGACGCGATTCGTGGTGGTCGTTTGGTGGAGCCGATCCGCAGCGCTTCCGCCTGGCTCGCTTGGAGTTTGAAGGAGGAAGAGGAAGAGGAAGAAGCTGTTGACGGTGAACCACCATCGAAGAAACAAATTCGGTTAACGAGGTCTCTTACGAGTCCGTAACAAAACCCAGTACTGCGAACCACAATCTGAGCCATCGCCGGAGACCTCCGCCGCGCCGGAATGCTCACCCGTGAATAATCCTTCTTCTTCTTCTCACCCGGAGCACATTCGCCGAAGCCACCGTGCCGTCTGCCCACCGCCGCCGGAATGGTGAGATTTTTCACCTTAGCTGGTTCGGACAGACCAACCGGCGATTCGACGGACCAACTTTGGCGACATCGTTTCAAGGCCTCCACTCCCGAACCGCCTCGACAATGGGATCCTCCACTCCGGTTTCACGGTCACCCCCGACCGCATGCGCCTTCTCTCGAATCCTGGGAGAGCATTGGAGGTTGCGTTATGCCTGAAAGCGCCAACTTCGGCGATTGGCGGACCAACTTCGGATTTGAGTTGATGACTTGAGGTGTAGTCGAGTTGATAATCGATGAATTTGGGAATGTTAGCATACTTAATCATCGGTATAGTCGAGTTGATCTTCCTATGACTTCCTTGGAGTGTATTTTAACTTTACAATCTCTCAAGGGTTGATATAATAATTCTTGCATTGTATTTTTCTTCATTGTTCAACAATCAAAGCTTGAAGGTGCAAAGCTAGCTCATTTTGTATTTCGTAAGTTTTTATTTCTATTTGTGAAGTTCATTTGGGTTCACTAATTGAATTCTACCATCCAATTCATTTGATAGTTTTTTTATTTGTTTTTTAAAAATAATTAAGAACATATCCAAACGGACCAAATGAGAAGATCGAAGCATACGAATGTGCTGAACCAAATGAGAAGATCGAAGCATCGAAGCATACGAATGTATTGTTTTCAAAATTCAAATTCAAAAACAAGCTGTTGGTCCTCAAGCTGTCGAAATCAAGATTGATCTCGACAGGTTGAGCTTGATCTCAAGCTGTCGAGATCAAGCTCAAGCTGTTGGTCCTCAAGCTGTCTAAATCAAGCTTGATCTCGACAGCTTGAGCTTGATCTCGACAGCTTGAGCTTGATCTCGACAGGTGTGAATAGCTGTCGAGATCAACAGCTTCATGTCAAGCTCAACCTGTCGACATCAATACCATCCATTCAATTTGAGGAGAGTCAGTTCAGCACATTCTTTATCTGACATACAGGAGAAGACGAGGGGAACACAGAGATCAAAATCATTATGATAATGACTGATGTAGCTAGAAAAATGAGGTAGGGAAAAGGGTCGAACAATTGACTTTGCTTGGGAATTACACCATAAAGCATAAACTATAAAAGGGGAGAAACATACGGTCAAGCTGCTAAGTCTAATAGAAAATCAGTTTTATAGTAGCCTTAGGGTGTCTCGACCTTGACATGAGGTATAATAGGATAATTGTCTAATGGATAAACAATAAAATAGTGTTCTTCATCGTCAACACCCAGCAGAATATATCAAATACTCACAAAGGGCCATATGTTCTTTGGCTTTAAATCCTGCAACACAATTTGTTACATGAAAAGGGCAATTATCTCAGCATACCTAAGGAGAGATGTAAACTGCCACACTGGAATCCGTGCAACTAATACCAGGCTATCACACAAATCAACAAAGGTGTCAATCAACTAACCATTCCCTTCCACAACACACTTCACAAACACCAAAAAATTTGCCACAAATGTCACGGTTGCAGGTCAACAATAGCTGGAACCACCTCACCTCTTTTATTTAATTTTTATTTTTTTAATGAAATGAATAGCCTCTCTTACCGTGTTCACAAAGCAAAAAAGTCAGACAAATAAGCGATGTGCGGAACAGCATCGAACGCGTTTGCACGCGAACACGTGTGCACAGAGCGTGACACCGCCATCTTTTTCTCCACAAAACCAGATCACTCAGTAACTATAGTCAACCACCGCTTTGGATTCGTCTTACATACCGTCACGGTAACTGGATCGATCACCATCTTTCGTCCATCCCTTTCCCCATTCATAACCTAAATCAAACTCTACAAAAGCACGCACCGTGACAACCTCGTCTCGGTGAATCTACCCAACATCTATAACCCAATCTTCTCCCCATTTTTTCCACAATGGTGAAATCAACGTCTAAGTGCTGAAAAGCCAAAATTTATGTCTCTATTTCAAGCCTTTCTTTGCTTTCTCAGAACAACTTACGCAAAGATGAAATGCTTGATCCAAAGGTAAATCATATTTTTGGTGGTCACCTGTTACGTTTTCAATTTAATTTTTCTTTCTTTTTTTTAAGCTTCTCAGTTAGTATTTCTTCACTAAGATCTATATATTGGGGCTCAGGTTGCCAATATTTCCTCACCGAAACCAACCTAAACCAGTTCAAACCATACTGAGATACTGGGAAGAACACTTCGACTTGGAACCAAACGAGCTGCTCATGAACCAAACGAGTCGAGCTCAGTTCATTTATTTAACGAGCTCAATGAGGAGAACAAGGTGACGTCGAATATAAAAACAGTGATGTCGACAATTGGGAAGAACACTTACAGTTCATTTATTTAACGAAAAAAAGTGATGTCGACTTCGACTTTATGCTGAGCTCAAGTTCATTTCGACTTGGAACCAAACGAGCTAGCTTATGAAAAACGAGTCGAGCTCAGTTTATTTATTTAACGAGCTCAATGAGGAATACAAGGTGACGTCGAATATAAAAAAAGTAAAAAAAGTGATGTCGACTTGACTTTATCTTTGAGCTCAAGTTCGATTATAAAAAATTGATGTCGCCTTGACTTTATCTTTGAGCTCAAGTTCATTTCGACTTGGAACCAAACGAGCTAGCTCATGAACCAAGCGAGTCGAGCTCGGTTCATTTATTTAACGAGCTCAATAATATAAAAAGTGATGTCGAGGTGACGTCGGGTTCGACTTTATCTTTGAGCTCAAGTTCGATTACCTTAGCTCAAGTTCAGTTCATTAATTTAACGAGCTCAATGAGGAATACAAGGAGACGTGCTTAGCTCAAGTTCAGTTCATTTATTTAACAAGCTCAATAAGGAGAACAAGGTGACGTGCTTAGCTCAAGTTCATTTCATTTATTTAACGAGCTCAATGAGGAGAACAAGGTGACGTCGAATATAAAAAAAGTGATGTCGACAATTGGGAAGAGCATTTACGTCGAATATAAAAAAAGTGATGTCGCCTTCGACTTTATGCTGAGCTAAAGTTCAGTTCGACTTGGAACCAAACGAGCTAGCTCATGAACCAAACGAGTCGAGCTCAAGTTCAGTTCGGTTCATTTATTTAACGAGCTCAATGAGGAGAACAAGGTGACGTCGAATATAAAAAAAGTGATGTCGACAATTGGGAAGAGCACTTACGTCGAATATAAAAAAAGTGATGTCGCCTTCGACTTTATGCTGAGCTCAAGTTCAGTTCGACTTGGAACCAAACGAGCTAGCTCATGAACCAAACAAGTCGAGCTCAAGTTCAGTTCGGTTCATTTATTTAACGAGCTCAATGAGGAGAACAAGGTGACGTCAAATATAAAAAAAGTGATGTCGACAATTGGGAAGAGCACTTACGTCGAATATAAAAAAAGTGATGTCTGCTTCGACTTTATCTTTGAGCTCAAGTTCGATTCGACTTGGAACCAAACGAGCTACCTCATGAACCAAACGAGTCGAGCTCAAGTTCGATTCAGTTCATTTATTTAACGAGCTCAATGAGGAGAACAAGGTGACGCCGAATATAAAAAGTGATGTCGACAATTGGGAAGAACACTTTACGTCGAATATAAAAAGTGATGTCGAGTTCGACTTCATGCTGAAACTTCGACTTTATCTTTGAGCTCAAGTTGATTCGACTTGGAACCAAACGAGCTAGCTCATGAACCAAACGAAGTCGAGCTCAGTTCATTTATTTAACGAAAAAAAGTGATGTCGACTTCGACTTAATTTTTAGCTCAAGATCTTTCAGCTCAACCAAGCATACAAGCTGACATCGAATATAAAAAAAGGAAAAAAGTGATGTCGACTTGACTTTATCTTTGAGCTCAAGTTCAGTTATAAAAAAAGTGATGTCGCCTTCGACTTTATGCTGAGCTCAAGTTCATTTCGACTTGGAACCAAACGAGCTAGCTCATGAACCAAACGAAAAAAGTGATGTCGAGGTGACGTCGGGTTCGACTTCATGCTGAGCTCAAGTTCAGTTCTGCTTAGCTCAAGTTCAGTTCATTAATTTAACGAGCTCAATGAGGAATACAAGGAGACGTGCTTAGCTCAAGTTCAGTTCATTTATTTAACGAGCTCAATGAGGAGAACAAGGTGACGTCGAATATAAAAAACGTGATGTCGACAATTGGGAAGAACACTTACGTCGAATATAAAAAAAGTGATGTCGCCTTCGACTTCATGCTGAGCTCAAGTTCAGTTCGACTTGGAACCAAACGAGCTAGCTCACGAACCAAACGAGTCGAGCTCAAGTTCAGTTCGGTTCATTTATTTAACGAGCTCAATGAGGAGAACAAGGTGACGTCGAATATAAAAAAAGTGATGTCGACAATTGTGAAGAACACTTACGTCGAATATAAAAAAAGTGATGTCGACTTCGACTTTATGCTGAGCTCAAGTTCAATTCGACTTAGAACCAAACGAGCTAGCTCATGAACCAAACGAGTCGAGCTCAGTTCATTTATTTAACGAGCTCAATGAGGAATACAAGGAGACATGCTTAGCTCAAGTTCAGTTCATTTATTTAACGAGCTCAATGAGGAGAACAAGGTGACGTCGAATATAATAAAAATGATGTCGAGGTGACGTCGTGTTCGACTTTATGCTGAGCTCAAGTTCAGTTCATTTATTTAACGAGAAACGAGCTAGCTCATGAACCAAACGAGTCGAACTATGCTTAGCTCAAGTTCAGTTCATTTATTTAACGAGCTTAATAGTATTAACCGGCGTTGACTTGCCTCTGTAGGAATACAAGGTGACGTCGAATATAAAAAAAAAAGATGATTCGACAATTGGGAAGAAAACTTCGACTTGGAACCAAACGAATACAATGTGTTACTCACCCGTGCGTATGCACGGGTCTGTTACTAGTTCTTTAAAAAGACCAAAACATCCTCCACCATCACATCACTCTTAGCAGTAATATCAACAACATCAGCAAAAATACTAAAAGGGGCTAAATGAGTCAAAGTCTGAATCGAATTCAACAACAAAGGGAGAAAACAGTTTCGGAAAAATGGAGGAGTTGAAGAGAAAGAGTACCAGAGAGTGAGTGAGTGAGAGAGAGTGAGTCTGTGGAAGAAGAAATAGTTGAGCTAAGCCGTAAGGACACTAACAGCACCGTCTATGGAGAGCAGCGTCAGGTGCATGGCGTCTGTGGAGAGCGGCTCCTGGTGGTGAACGGCGTCAGGTGCACGGCGTCTCTGGAGAGCGGCTCCTGGTGGTGAATGGCGTCTGGTGAGCGGCGTCTGTGGAGAGCGGCTCCTGGTGGTGAACAGTGTCTGGTGAGCGGCGTCTGTGGAGAGCGGCTCCTGTGGTGAACGGCGTCAGGTACACGGTGTCTCTGGAGAGCGGATCCTGGTGGTGAATGGCATCTGGTGAGCGGCGTCTGTGGTGAGCGGCCGATGGAGAGATTCGATTCTGGTGGAGAGCAGAAGGAGAGAGTGGGAAGGGTTTTGAGAATGAGGAGGAGAGGGAATAAAAATTAAAATACGTGTACAGATTATCGACGGCTTAGCCGTCGGTAAGGTCATCGCAAATAAACCACCGTCCACATAAATTAATGCGGGATAACAAAAAAATTTACCGCCCAACCTAACTATTTACCGACGGCTGAGCCGTCGGTAATGAAAAATTTCAAATTCCAAATTACGACTATACCGACAGCTAAGCCGTCGGTAATATTAAAAAATAAAATCCCTTAGTTCAACGTTCATATTTTTTATTTACCGACGGCTTAGCCGTCGAAAAACTAGCAAAAAAATATTTCGCGTTCAGATTTTTTTCCGACGCCTTATCGACGGTTTGTCCGTCGGTAATTAAAATTTTACCGACGGAGTCGGGGCCGTCGGTAAATTTTCGTCGGTAATACACTCTTTTCTTGTAGTGAGATATTTGAATGGGAGTTTACCAGTCTTATAGTTGAGGAATGAAGCTGCCATTAATAAGAAAGGCTCCTGCACGTTCACCCCAAGCAAGTTGCTTTTGGCAAAGTTAACCTTAAGGCTAGAGGCTAACTCAAACCATGTGAGGGCTTCCATTAACCAGCACTGACAAGCTGACAAAAAACACGCATGCCCTTATCCATGCCCTCTACCTAGCATCAAATCAAAGCTAAACCGTTGTAGCATATGATCCAAGAACCCCCAATTAACTGAGTCATAAGTTTTGTCGAAATCTACCTTGAAAATCAAACACTGTTCCCCCTCTTCTTAGCAAAATCAACCACCTCATCAACCACGACCAATCCATCAACCAGATTTCTCCCATTTATGAAGGCAGGTTGGTTTGGTCTAATGAGTACATCCATCACCTTCCCCGCCTGGCAACCAAGACCTTGGGTAGCAGCTTATACAAACAACCAAGGAGAGAAATAGGTCTATGATCCCCAACAGTAAAAGGACACCTAACCTTAGGAATAACAGCCAAGAAGTAGGAGGAAAAGCTTCGTGGGAGCTTAGCATTAGCGAAGAACTCATCAAACATAGTGCCCAGCTCAGGTCGTAACAGCTCTCAGAATGACTTAATAAATGTGAAGTTAAAACGTGTGGGTCGGGGTCTTGTTCCCATCACAGGAAGCCACCACCCCATCAATTTTCTCCAAGCAGAACGGTGCAGAGAGAGTAGTTGCGTCCTCCTCTGAGATAATTGGAAAGGCTATACCATCCAACCTCGAGCGGTTCCAATCCTCATCATAGAAGTGGTTCCTAAAGTATGTAGTCACCTCAACCTGAATACTCGCAACATCCTCCACCCACCCATCACCAGCACGCAATGCTGAAATCTTATTCCTAGCCTCCTAGACTAGAGGCAAAGGTGGAAATAGCGGGAATTTACATCACCCTCCTTTAGCCATCTCGCCCTAGATCTCTGGAAGGTAAAACTATCCTTACTCTTCATCAGTAACCGAAGTTGGGAAAAGCATAGCTTTCGACTTTCTATATATCTCTTCCACGGTGAGACCTACATCTTCGCTCTTCATGTCGAGGACCTTAATAGATTCCACCAACACCTATATCTTAAGATCAGCCTCCCCAAAGATCTCCTTATTCCACCGTCTAAGTACCCTTTTCAGAGTTTTTCAGCTTTTGTTTGAGGACAAACCCCATCCACCCTATTTGAGCGGGAGAAGACCATGTATTGAGGACCACCTGCTTAAAGTCCCTATGTTGCAACAAGAGGTTATTAAATCTAAAAGGTTTAGGGCTCCAGGCCCCAGAATAATTTTTAATAATCAGAGGGTAATGATCTGACATATCACGCTCAAGAGCCCATAGTGCCACCTCCCCCCAAGTATCAGTCCACTCATCTGAAACCAGAAAGCAATCAAGCCGACATATATCATCCCCATTTGATTTAAACTAAGTAAATTTCCTTCCCAAGAGTGGGAGGTGTAGAAGACCCATATCTTCAATGAAGCCATGAAACTCTCGGATCTCAGCAACAATCGCACGACCATAAAAATCCCCAATCCGTTTTTTTCACTTAAAGAACACATAGAGTTAAAATCCCCCACCACACACCAAATACCACCCTCAAAACGCCTCTTAGACATCACCAACTCACTTCATAGCCGCCTCATATCAGAAGATTGTACTTGGCATACGCATTGGTAACGATACAACTCTTACCTTCAGCCCCCCAATCCAAGCAGACCCCAACAAAACCATAGCCAGAGAAATGATAAGCAAGTTTACCTTTAGAACTATTCCATATGGAGAGCATCCCTCCATTATTGCCAACTGACGGAGGAAAATGCCAATCACAACAATCATTACCCCAAAGAAAGTGACATAGTGAGCCAGAAATAGTCTCCAATTTAGTTTCCTGAATCGCAATAAACTCCAAATTGTGCTCCCGAACAAGTGCCCGAATCTTATTCTTCTTCGGTCTTGTTCCAAAGCCTCTAATATTGATGGAGCAAACAATCATTGATCCACCATAACATTATTTCTTGTCTCATTGACTAACCGGCCCCGCAATTCTAGTCCAACCAGTCTATTCACCATGAATTCCTCTCTGATGGTGCCCTCCATTGACATTCCCATATTCAATATTTTTACTACATTTAATTCCTGTCAAACCAATAGAGAAGACTTAGCCTGATCTCCAACCAAAGAGCAGGTATGTGGGACATTAAGAACCAAATCGGTCTGTTGGCTCCCATCCACTACAATCGCAGGCTGGCCCAAGTCAATAACAAGTTGGAGCCCATGGGTGTGCTACCCAGGAGACAAATGAAGCCGTGGACTAGTAGTTTCAATGGCCTGGTCACATAGAGGGACAGTTGACTGATCAAGACCGTAGGAGTAGTAAGACGACCTGGTTCTTCTACACCTTCACCAATGCACATTCGCGAAGCGCAAGTGGTTGCCCCAGTACCTTCCTTCCTTTTGCCTTTTTTGAGAAACCTAGATGAGGCAGAAAAAACATCTCCTAAAGTGATTGATTTCCTCCTCTTATTGCCCCCTTTTGGTGCCCTCTGTCCCTTTCTTTTCTTCCTTATACACCACCTCATTGCCTTCAAAATAAGAGGAGCAGAGGCATCCCCTACAAGCAGTGCTAGTGGCTGCGACACTGGCGACGACACAATTGAGTGCCGAAGAGGGTGAGCGGGTTCATCAATCGGCAACGACAGACCAGGGTTGAGATTGAGGATGGGATGAAGGGAATGTTCCCGTGACACAGGGATCTGGGCCGGTCCATAAGGGGATGAGGTGAGTTGACTACAACCCTACAGTCTACTATCATCACCCCATTGTACATCTTGAATTAAATTAAGTGGGCCAAAGAAGCCCAGCCCTGAAGGCCCAATAGCACCCGGATCGTTCCCCGGCCTAAGAACTAGGTTTGGATCTAAGTCCAATCCCCAAAAAGGAGCGCCAGCCTTTCCCCCAAGCTTAACAACCCTAGCCCTTTCATTTGATATTTGTTTGTCTGTTAAGTAAGAACCAGTAGTAGCCCCCAAATCTCGCTTCACCGTAGAGGGACCTGGCACCCCTGTATCACCTACACCTCCACCCAAGCTGTTGAGTAGAAGGGTTGACTAACTACAGGGGATATCGCAACAGAATTAGAATGGTTGACAAATGAGAAAGCTCCCCCTTTCCCAGATGTCCCGTTTCGTGACAGAATCGCATGGCTAGCCACTATCACCTACTCTGATCCTATAGCCATGACCTCCAAAGGCACCAAGTTGTAGGCTAAGCAACTGTCATTATGGGCCCTAAGGTTATCCAACGGTTGGTTTACCTCAAACCCACCGCTTTCACCACTAACTTCCGACAACCCACATGCCACTGCGCATCCAGAGCTCCAGTCATTAGAGAGCGAAGAAGAAGAAGTAAAGTTCATTTTTGACCACTCTTCTTTCGGCCTGAAAGCTGCACCAATTTCCCCAAAACATTCCTCCAAAACCCTGATTGAGAACACCATCCCCCTCGCTCTGATATTGACTGTGGCGTCAATAGAGGTTGCACGCTGACATAGTGACCTGAATCCTTGCAATGTCCACTCGCGCCATATTTGCTGTTGCCACATCAATGGACACCAGCCTACCGAACTTTATGGAAAGGTCAAAGAAGAATTTGTTCCCCCATACGTGGATAGGTACACCCACGCATCTAAGCCATACCCAATATTTCCAGCGACTAGTTGAAGAAGGAACAGAACCTAGTTGACCACCACAGATGATTGCTATACACTACTTCATGTAGTACTCCTTGTTCAGAAGGCCAAAGGAGCACAAGGTCCCCTCCCAGGGGATTGCTCTGATAGAAAAGTAACCCTCCAGAGAAAGGTGATCCTGAAGCTCAAAAGCCATAATACCAACGTGTAGCTTACCCACCAGGCAATTCGTCATCTCACTCATCTTTGAATCTGAGACATCCACATGTAAGAAAACATTAGGGAATCCATCGCCTGTCTTCCATTTATCCTCTTCCCACCCCTTATTCTTTTCCCCCTTTTGTGTGCCTAGAACGTTGTTCTGTATCCTTGTTGCTAGCCGCTTGTAATGCGTTTGCATAAGACTTTGCTTAGTCGACAAAGTCCCCTAGTATTGGGCCCTTCCCGTTATTCAGGTTGACCTTATTTAGCCCTCCAGGTTTTGGGCGACCCTGTTTTCGGCCCCTATCATATCTAGCAAGATTCACCTTCATCCTTTGCCCACCCATTGACATATTTGATAACCTTCTCTCAAGAAGCAGGGCATCCCTTACCTCCTTCTAGCGTACAAATCCAAATCGTTGTCCATGTTTGTCCAGTTTTGGAGGGATAAACACATCTCCCACACTACCATAATCACTAAAGACCTTCCACAAATCGGATTCCTTCACGCCAGTAGGAATATTCGTGACAAGGAAGGAGGTTGTTAATCCGACAAGGTTACCAAGGTATCCTTTGAGCCCACTACGAACACTAACACTGCCCTGTCCCCTCCACTCTTTCTATTTCCCTTTCCCTTTCTCCCACTCTCTCTTCTCCCCTCTCTCTCTCATCCTTTCCTTCAACTCTTACGTTACTATGAAATATAAGTACTAACATAATGTATTTTAGAAACTTGAAAGACTATTTAATATTTATTTCAGCGATTTTAAGGATCAAATAAATATATTTATTTGGTCTCTTTATCTTCAAACGTTGTAGGGATTGATACGATGAATTGTAAGGACTTTAAGGACTATTTAAGATACACGTAGTAGAGAGGAAATGACAAACACGACACTTAATAGTATTCAAACAGGCTCACACTAATAGATGAACTAATCTGATAAAGGAGAGAAAACATTAAGGACTATTTAATATTTTCACATACTTTAAGGTCCAAGTAGAAGAGAGAGGGATACTTAATTCATGAATCAGGGTTAACTCAAAAACTTATTTTCTCATCAGTAAACACATAGAGGAATGAACCTCATCAGAAGATCATTGAAACAAGACCAAAAATTAATTCCATCGTAACCTATGCCCGGCGTTTTCCTTAGCAACAGAAAGAAAAGAACTAGAGAAGAGAGAGAGAAGGGAAGTGATTAGCCGTCGTGTTTTGACATCTATCTGTCATCTTTAGTTCTTCCAAAGGTGACCTGTCAAGCTTCGTAAATAAACGAGACCTGCATAAGAGGGCCCACAAAAAACTGTTTAAGCAACTCTCCCTCCCTCTAGAGATAGATAGACACTCAAAGTCTAACACTTGGAGGATTGATTTGATGGCCTGGCCCCAATCATAGGGACGGACCTGGAGGAGGGCAAGGATGGGCTGTTGCCTCTTCCTACCCCTCATTGTTTTCAATTAAGCCCATATTCGTTTAGCAAACATTAAAAATTGGAGTCCCTATTTTTGTTAGTTTATATCTCCGTGCAAAATAAAGAAGAATTTTTTGAGGGTGTGTAAAACTTTAAAAGGAATAAAACTTTTCATAGATAACAAGATTATGTGATATGATTAAAAAGATGACGTTTCGTGAATCTTAGATGCAATATTTGCTTCTGTTTTGTAGTTTTTTCTTTTTTTAAAAAACTGACAAATAATTTGTATATTGAACAAATATTTCAAAATAAAATATCTAAAATATATTAATTTAATTATACAAATTATTTAATTGATAATAAAAAATAGACATTTGAAACATTATTTAAAAAATCTCAAAATTTGATTTAATCACTACAAAAAAAAGGTTAATTTGCGGGGTTTTTACTTCAATTTGCGGGGTTTTTAAAACACTGCATTTACGATCGCCACAAATTATTTGCGGGGGTTTTTAAGAACCGCTGGTATCTCACCGCCGCTATTTAATGTTCATTTTGCGGGAGTTTTTAACCTCCCCTATTGGATTTTATTTGGCGGAAGTTATATTATATTGTGGGGTTTAAAACCTCCTTTACTATTCTATTTGTAACGACCCGGCCCCACTGGCTGCCCACAGGGTCCTACGCACAGTGAACCGGCCACGTCACTCACGGTCTTCACCAACCCCTTAATTGGTGTTTTTGCCTCCGTGGGGGTTCGATCCCCTGCCCAAAGGGATAAAGGCTTTTAAGAAGCACCCCCACTACCACTAGACCAATTTTCATAAATATATGGTTCGAAGCAAAGAAGATGAAAGGGAGTGAGCTAATAGCAATTCACCATAGTAATTGACCTTGGATAATTTGTTTTGTATAACATAGTCTTGGAATTAATATGATTGTACATATATGATTGCTATATGTTGTAAATTTATTACTTTAAATAATAAAATGATTGACTTGAAAAAGTTTGATACTTTTTCGTATGTTTTTGAAATGTTGAATTCTGAATGCGAGAGGAAATATGAAAATCGATAATAATTTGTTTTTTTGAAAACAAATACTGTAACGACCCGGCCCCACTGACTGCCCACAGGGTCCTACGCACAGTGAACCGGCCACGTCACTCACGGTCTTCACCAACCCCTTAATTGGTGATTTTGCCTCCGTGGGGGTTCGATCCCCTGCCCAAAGGGATAAAGGCTTTTAAGAAGCACCCCCACTACCACTAGACCAAGTGGCGCCTTTTATTGTGACATCCCAAGCCATACTCACATTGGAGCCGCAAGGCCTTACGAAAGGGTATGCCACTCACAGGACTTTATTCCCCCCTTAAGGAATATTTTTGCCTCATGGGAGGTTCGAACCCACACCCAAAGGGATAAAGGTAATGGAAAGCACCTCCCTACTACCACCGGACCAATTGGTCTAGTGGTAGTGGGGGTGCTTCTTAAAAGCCTTTATCCCTTTGGGCAGGGGATCGAACCCCCACGGAGGCAAAAACACCAATTAAGGGGTTGGTGAAGACCGTGAGTGACGTGGCTTGATTCCTTTGTCGTAGGACCACTGTGGCGATCGGTGGTAGAATTACGTTCTGATATTTGTTTTCAAAAAAACAAATTATTATCGATTTTCATATTTCCTCTCGCATTCAGAATTCAACATTTCAAAAACATACGAAAAAGTATCAAACTTTTTCAAGTCAATCATTTTATTATTTAAAGTAATAAATTTACAACATATAGCAATCATATATGTACAATCATATTAATTCCAAGACTATGTTATACAAAACAAATTATCCAAGGTCAATTACTATGGTGAATTGCTATTAGCTCACTCCCTTTCATCTTCTTTGCTTCGAACCATATATTTATGAAAATTATGATAATGACAATTCATGTGCCTGTAAATTTAAAAAGCAGGGAGCAAATAAGACCAACGGTATAGAATATTATATATTAGTGAGGAAGAAATTAAAAAGATCAGGCCAGAAGGATATTTCATTATCTTGTCATACTTTTGTGTTTGATATTTTTCAATTGAAAGTTGTAACGGTGCAATGGTGTGTGTGTTGTATAAGTTAGTTAACACAACCAAAAGTTCATTTGTGCTTCCTATAGGCTTTAGAAACCTCATACTCATATACCAGGAAAAAAAAGCTCATATTCTGATTATGCTAAAGTGCCAACTCACTCAACAAGGCTGGACTTATCCTCAGGTTCTGAAAAAATCTGAAGACCAATTATGTAAGCTTTCTTATTTTCATATAAGAACTCAGTTTAGCAAAGCAATTAGTTAAAGTGAAATGACATTATATGCTTATCACATGCAATAATTAAGCTTATATCGGTGTTCTCTCTCGAGCCTCACGAGGTTGAAATACTCTCTCGCCATTTGAATGATGGAGTTCCCAGCCATATGGACCACCATCGGGTCCTGGGTAGAAGTCGAGGACAAGGAGTATATGGTGGCGGAGCTAAGGATCACCATGGATCTCGGAGGCACGATGCGCAGGAGCATGGCCGAAATAGAAAGCTTGCTCATCACAATCAGATGAAAGAAACGCTCTCTAAACTTATCTTCAACCTTTTCCTTCCAGTGACACCGCTCCACCCAATAGACTGTATGCAAATCCAAATTAAAGCAAAAATAAGACCCATTATTCAAATAACCGCCTTCTCTCTTCCACATCTTTAATTTTCTTTTGCTATTTTTTATTTTCTTTTTTATTTATTCTACGTTCATCCCATCCATCACAAAAATTCTTTTACAAAAGGAAAATAACAAATTGGGGAAATTAAGAATGAATTTTCTTTCAACTTGCCACCTGAGCTAGTATGCCAACAAAAGTGCAAACCATGATGAATAGTGAGGCTCATTGTGGATACCATTTGCCTGTACACGGTAAGAGAAAATGGATGCGAATGAGAGAGAGTCAGAAAGGGAGAGGGATGACAATGAGAGCAACAAACGAAAGCAAGGTGCAAACCGGAGTTGGGATGCCGTTCGCCGTTATGGTGGCTTGCCAGCAGGGGCGGCGGGAGCTTCATGATGATAGGGTTTGGTCGTTTGGGAGAGAGGATGGAGATTAGGTGAGAATTGTGGAGTTATTTTTCAGATTTTGAAACAAATCAGGGTTTTACACTTAATTTTGATGAGAGATCAAATTACACCCGAAGAATTACACCAACAGTTACACACATTCAATAACATCCTATCGGATAAATATTTTTCAAAATCAACCGTTTGATTGAAAGTTACAATCATATAGATGACATAGCAAATTATTACAGATTACTGTTAAAATTTACAGATATGATCTATAAGATTGTAACTTTCAATCGAACAGTTGATTTCGAAAAATATTTATCCGATAAGATATTATTGAATGGGTGTAACTGCTGGTGTAACTCTTCGAATGCAATTTAATCCCTCCTCATTTTAAAATTCTTTTAAATACTCATGTATTGTACATGACCTATGCTGGTCATGCACGTTAGACAATGACACCAAATTAAAAACGTGCTATGAAACAGTACTAGACTGGGCCCCTCCCGAAAAACAATAGTCTTACATATATAGTACTATATTATTTTGAACCCCATGCTCTCTCCAATCCGTGGCGTAAAGGCTTTAATGCACTTTTTAGTGAGAGAAAAGGAGAGAAAGAAAGAGAGAGAAATATGGGAAGAGGCCCTTGTTGTTCATCAAAGGAGGGTTTGAAACGAGGTGCCTGGACATCTCAGGAAGACCAAATCCTACGAGATTATATTAACTTACATGGCGAAGGAAAATGGAGAAAACTTCCTCAAAGAACAGGTTGGTTTCTATTTAGATATTAGAAACTACAATTTTTTTTTTTTTTGAATTTGCATAGTGTCTCACTTTTCATGAAAACTAGCTATTACCATTATTATTATTTACATGTACTTGTGGCTTGTTGCGGCTGTGCAGGTCTGAAACGTTGTGGTAAAAGTTGCAGACTTCGATGGTTGAATTATCTCAAACCAGATATCAAAAGAGGCAATATATCCCAAGATGAGGAAGATCTTATCATCAGGCTTCACAAACTCCTTGGAAACAGGTAGTACAGGCTTTATCTAGCCATTAATAATAATAAACACAAAATCTTAAAACACGTTGCAAATTATTTTAATATATATGATCTTTATATACTTTTAAGCTGTTAGTTTTAAAAGGTATATATATGCTCATGCCAGAATCTTTTATTTTTTATTTTTATTTTTTTTTGTATTTTTAAAGGGTATGACAATATATTAACGGCTGTTATAATTGTGTTACTGTTGTGATAGATGGTCTCTAATAGCTGGAAGGCTTCCGGGTAGAACAGACAATGAGATAAAGAATTATTGGAACTCCCATTTGAGTAAAAAAGTTAAAGATTCTAATTCTAACACTTGGAATATTGCACAACCACCCAATGAAAAGAACCATCAGATTCAGTTTACAATGGCTCGCTCAACCTACACTCATCACCAGAAAACAATGGTTGCTCCCACACATGACTCATCATCATCTAAACAAGATTCCCATGTGATCCATACAAACGCATCCAAGTGCTCAAAGTCATTGTTCCTAGATCCGTACAATTATTATATGGCAGAACTAGAAGCAAAAGCAGTGCCCTTGTTTAACGATGATGATGCAGCCGCCAATAATTACTTGACCAGTTGGTTGGAAGATGGACATGTGTGGTTTCCCATTGAAGAAAAGACAACGCTTCCAGTAACGGATTCTCTCCCAGATTTTAACATCCGGGATGCTTGCTTTGATGATCTTCTGAACACCGATTTCTCGGAGGTGTTTGATTTCAGTTAGAACAACTACCAGGATCTATTGCCTTTCTCGGACCAACCACTTGTGTCAAGGACAGGACACAGATAATTTAGTGATGAAACAAATGTGGCAAATTATAACAATTGTTATGTCCCCTACTACCGGTTGCTTTGACAATTTCATCGACATGAGGACGTCGGGACCAGGGTTCGAACCCAGGTGTTGCTGTTTAGACGTGTGTGTGTTTGTTGTTTACCATTTCTACTAGCTGACAAAAAAAAATTATAACAATTGTTATGATGAGGAGAATAAAAATTTCTATTAAAATAAAATTCCTGACATTAATTTTCAGGAGAAGTTTGTTTGTTGTGATTTGATGTTGTAAACGTTGTTGAATATTGAATAATGGATTATTATCCAATCTAATTTTTTTTTTTTGATAAGCAAAAGATTATTATTAACGGGAGTACAAGGGGTACTCCGAACCCAAAAATACAATTACACGAGGGAGGAGGTGCGTCATTAAAACCTTTCAAGGTCAAAACCCAATGGGAAAAAGACCGAGAGAGGAAAAAGAGTACACCAACCAATCACAATTAGTAAGATAAACAGCCACCAAACAAAGCATACAAAACAATAGCATTCTGCAGATTGTAACCCACAGACCGAGTTCATTCACAGCACCTGCAAAGCAATTCATCGTATGACAACACCACAATCACCCAAGCTCAACAGTCATATAAGCCAGCAGTATTTTCTCCCACCTGCATAGCAACTCAGCACAACATTTCTCTCCCACAAAAGTCCAAAACCAGCACTTGCACATCGTTGCAAACTTCACTCCAATACATACCATCCAATGGCATTGCCTCCAATGAAGCATCATGGAACCACAAAACCTCGCTGCACCAAAACACCACATCCACTCTAAGCACCTTCCAAGCTAGCCCCAAACAGCCACCTCCCCCAATTCTTGACAACTCCACCCTCATGTAAGCTCAATAAACAGAGCAACCAACACATATTTCCACCACCTGCACAGCAAATGAAAGCACCAATTCTCTCCTACACAGTCCCAAAATCTGCACCTGCATATCGCCTCTTGTGTTGTTCCAACTTACTGGCAGCATAATCAGTTTTAATTCGTCAACAACAACACCACATGCATCAAAGACAGAAAACCTGCACCTTCTCTATAACTCTGTTATCCTCCAACCGTTACAATAATATCTTAATGCCCAAGTGCTCAGAAATACTCCAGAGGGTTCATACGCCAATCAGAAAAACACCAATCTAAATTACATCCTTCCTTAGACATAAACCAGTTCCACGAGACTAGCTTAATTTGTGCCAAAATGGCAGCAAACTCAGCCACCCCATCCTTAAACATAATCCTGTTTCTCAAGGACCATATGGTCCAAACAACCACACTCCAAATTAAATATCTCGCCTTCTTAGTTGCTCTCCCTTTTACAGACTCACCAAATTACAGGAAATGCTCTAATGGATTAGAGTGCCACACCCCACCTATCCCCAACCAAGCAAGAACTGTAGCCCAAATGTTATACGAAAAAGAGCAAGAAAAGAATAAATGATTCACCGATTCATCCTCCCGAAAGCAGAAAACACAGCAAGAATTATGATTTGCTTCAAGAACTCCACGTTGAATTAACAGATCACGCGTAGGAATTCATCCCAACATAATTCTTCAAATGAGAACCGAGACCTTGGTTGGTATGGATGTACTCCACAATCCCTTCAGCACCTATGAAAGACTTTCATCAACATGTTCAGCATTTGATCTAGTATGAACAAGTAAATTAGCATATGCAGATTTTACAGTAAACTTGTTAGTCGAATCATATGCCCAACACCAACGATCAGAAGCTGTATTTCTAGGCCTTAAATCAGCAAGTAAAACATTTAATTCCTCCGCTTGTTCCTCTTCCCATGCTAGCGAACGTCTTCGCCAATCCAACCTCCAAACCTATCTCCCACCATCCCAGGATCCTGTTGTAGCCACATCTTGTTCTTTTGTGGTAGACAATTGATACAATCTAGGAAACAAATCCATGAATTTTGTAGAGCCAACCTATCAATCTTCCCAAAACCTAGCATAATTTCCACATCACAATTTCAAAGACACAACATTATTAAACCAGTCTTGCTGCACAGACATAACATCCCTCCACCAAATAGAATAGTGACGCAGAGTTGGTCCTCCCTTCAAGATAATGTGTGATAAATTCTCGTATTTTTGTGATAGAAATTCAGGCCAAACAGCCCAGTGTCAGCAATGCACCGCCACTTCCATTTTGCCAGCAAGCTGATATTAAATAGTTCCAAATTCTTTATTCCAAGGCCCTCCAAAGCTTTCGGCCTGCAAACATCTCTCCAGCTAACCCAACATATTTTTCGATTTTTGTAACACCCAGTTTCTAGAGCGCTACTAAACTAGGAAAACTCTAATGCAATGAAGTTTTGTAAAGTGATACTCTTCTTGACTTTTGAAAATTGCGGTAAATTTTTTTCTTTTTATAAATAAAAGTCTTTCGTAAAACACAGTCAGAGTATCCACAGCATTTTCAAAACATGACGGAATTCTAAATGCAAAGGACTATTACAACTGAACATAAACATATACACAACTTCCAAAAGATATGTACTGACAAGTTTTACATACAAAAAAACAGTAAATAAATATCTACAGGAGGAATACACCTAAAGTATGAAGGCCCTGACAAGAGTAGTCATACTTCTGAGGTACTCCCGACAGTTACCCACGCAGGGGGCTGCTCCAAAAGTGATAACCTCAACACCAAATCAACAACTAGCACAAAAGTCTGGCAATAACATACAGACTGGTCACCAACCATAACTATATACAAAACAGACAAACGTCATCCATCAACCACTACACATCACTACCCAAGTCTTCTGACGGGTCCTCCTCAGTCTCCTCCATCAGGTCGTTCGCATCTTCGTTAGTCCACCTACTCGAAAAGTGTGACACCCTTAACCCCGTTTGGAATAAAAATAAAGTTTATCAAATAAATAAAAGGAAAATTGATACACATTTAATTTTCAAATAATCATCCATTTAAAATATCTCGTGCGAAAATAGCATAAAAATTCAAACTAATAAAAACTAGCATAACAAACTAAAATCCACGTAAAATTTCAATTGTACGAAAATATTTCATCTCAAATAAACTTCTAAGTCAAATCCTTTTTTTTCCCAAATAAGTAACGCGAACATTTATTTAGAATAAATTCTGATAAAGTTAAATAAACCAAATAAAAACCCCCCAAAAATAATTCTGTCACATTAACTCAGAGTTATGACATAACCCGAATAAAATCAAATAAAACCACGTAGTCCAAACTAACAACAAAAACGACGTGGCAAAATAAAGTTCAGCAGGCACTCATGATCTTCAATTTAGCCACAAACTCCCGCATTTGAATTATCTGCAATTTAACATAGAAGTACAAAGAGACACACAAACACAGAGGGGTGAGTACGTTGTGATTGAATTATGGTGATATTTAGAGAGAATAAGTGAATAAATAATATACTTATATATATAAAAAATATATATACGATTATAGCAACTAAACTCACATAAAAATATACCACGTCACATACTCATAAAACAACACTCACATTAAGACCATGAGCACCCACAGATAAAACTCACTATTTTTCAGAGTCACGTAATCATCTCAAAAAATGCAGATACTAACAACACTACTTCATATGCATGTGGTACCATCTACTACTCTGGGAAGTCGCCTAGGAGTACATATTTAGTTTATTAGAGGAACACCGCAATGGCAATCGCTCTGTTACCGCATACTCTCGACTAGGAACAATAATGTCCGGTGACGGTCAGGGTAGCTAAGTTTGATAAGTGGTCCCCAGTCTATGGCGCGACACTAAAACTATTAGGGACCACAGACTCTGGCTTCTCACCCCCTAGGCCGAGATATTGCCACGCAGGCTCACTTCTGTTGGCCTTGGCCTCCACCTTTCATTTCAATGGTGCTTTCCCCCATCCTATCACGAGGTTTGTATGACAATTAAACACACAAGGTCGGGTTTCCTCCGAACATCATAGTCCAATTTTTCATCTGCAATCCATCATGGCCCATATGGCCAGGATCATCTCACAAGGAATGACTCAAGTCCCATTATGGCTACTAATAGCTAGGTGACTTGCACACAAAGTCATTTATCCTTTTAAGGTCATCGCCACAAATATGGACTTTTCAAAATAAATAACACAATTTAATTAGCAAAGGTATAAAATAAAATTTCAAGAACAGCTTAAAACAACAACCATGTATTTTAATCATTTAGGTAAAACCCACGGAAACAACCATAAAAATGAATCAACCATAACATGAATTTGGGTCACAATCATGTAATTCAAATATGCAGAAAACTGCACCTTATATTAAATTAATCTACACATAGAAATCGAAACAACAACTACAAAATCCTATAGAAAATAACTATTTTTCGCAAAACAGTAAAACAGAAACAGCATGCCATGAAAATACTTCAAGAAGTGGAAATTTCGCAAAATCAGCAACACAGACAGAATTTTCGCAACACTATTAAATATCAAAAGCAACCTAGTTAAAATTCTGCATAAAAACAGTAACAGCAAAATCCTGCATAATTAAAACTCTGCATAACAGTAAAAATATTCAAACAACAACAGCAACAGCAAAATTTGCAGCACAAATAAGCAGCAACAGCAACAGCAAAATTCGCAGCACAATTAAACAGCAACAGCAAACAGAATTTTTGCAGCACAATTAAACAGCAAAATTCTGCACAATAAAATTCTGCATAACAGCAGAAAAATCAAACAGCAATTAACTTTATTCTTTTCACAAAAAAAAGCTTCATTTTAGAAAATACATGAGATAAACAATCTATTCCATTTTTTTAAACAATCATACAGCCCTTTACCATCTTTTAATTAACTAAAAACAGCAAGCATAATTGTTTATAAATAATTGGTTTTACATACATTTCAACCATTTATCAAACAATGGGGTCTAAGGACACCCCTTCACCTATCCCCTCAAATATCCCCAACCACAATAATCTCCCCCCTTATCTTAGTGACTTGCGAATTCTCCTAATGGAAGATGGATGATGATGGATTTCGAATCAATCCTACGGTGAGTTCGCTGCGAATAGAAAAGAATTTATAAGAATTGTTAGAAATTCCCAAAACTCCAAGTCCCTAACACATGAAATTAGGAAGGAAATTAAGGATCATAACACTTACCCAATCTTCTAATGAAAAACGAAAATAAGGCTGCCCCTAAACCTTGTGTGGCCAAAATTAGAAGAAACAAAACTTGGGTGGTCTCCACTCTTCTTGTTTGGGCGCTAGGGTTTAGGTGGAATAGGAAGGAGAAGAGAAATGGATTTTCCGGTAGAAGGAGCTGAATGTCACGCTTGAGGTAAGGGGTTTCACTCCCCTCAAGTCATAAAAATTGAGTTGGGTAAAGCCCATAAAGGTTGGCCCAATAGGTAAATTAAAAAAAAAAATCTCTACATACGAGATGCTATCCAAGGATGTGCTCTACATTTTTTTTTAAAACCATAATCAAGGATTATCAAACTCAAATTAGAAAGGTTCTAATTATGCACACACATATAACAATTAATTAAAATTTGATTAACACATAACAATCAAATATTCGCATAAAGTAGTCCATTTAAATGAGGGGTGTATCAGTAAAGAACGGGTGTGCACGGTAAAAATTCATTTTTATATATCTTTAAAACCTTTTAACCGCTCAAATAAATGACATTTCAAATACTAATATTTTATAAAATAAAATATTAAATAATATATTACCTCAGTTTTGTAAAAATATAAATAAATGCCAATATTTTCTAAAAATACAAATAAATATAAACTCAACATTTTTCAATAATTCAAACACACATAGGGAAATCGGAATCACTATATCTATAACTCATAATAATTAATGAAATAAACACATATTTAAAAATATACAACGTATGAAAAATTCGGGGAGTTACTAAAAGTTCATAACACGCCTCTTGTATATACATCTCGGCCGGAAGTGGGGCTGAACTCCAAGCCAAGGGAATTCCCTTGTTCCGGAAGTCAAAGACTACCTCCGACGATGTCGTCATTGCCGGAATCTCCACAACGTTCGTCATCGTCTGGGTTACCTTCATCAATTGAAGGAACCACGGGTAAGGGTCAACTTCTTAAAATAAAAGAGATAGATACAAATACAACAACATATATGGTACAGCAAGGCATATTACTAGACATTATATAATATGAAACTCCATGCTTCAACACAGATAAATCGGCAAGTCATTGGCATTACAAAACAATTCAACAAGAATGCACCGACTCCATATTGACGCAACTATATGCCAGTGTTTATGAATTCCAGAATTCCGCACGCAGTGATCAATCACTTGGTATACCCCAACCCGATAATGTTCCACAAGACACTGAACTCTCATGTGATATACCTCACCCCAGGATATTCAGGTCTAGGGCTAACGACGACACTGAACTCCCACGTGGTATACCTTACCCCAGGATATTCAAGTTGAAGTTACCCTATACACAACAATGAACTACACCCTTGGATTCCGGCCGTAGCCTTGGGCTTTTCCACTACTCTAGGATATTCAGGTCGAGTTCAAAAATGACACAACAATGCTTCCACAATCCCAATGAATATATCACTCCATATGACAATTCAATCAAGCATAATCAAATAATTATTCAATATTCACATCAAATAAATATTCAACTAACCATGTCACTACACAATTTAGTTCAAGGCAACAATACATTTCAATACAACAAAACCACATCACAATCAATCATCAGCATCAATAACACAGTTCATCCCTTTACAGCTCAGTAGAACTAGCAAAGAGGTAATCAAACAAGTGTGGGGTGTCAGAGTCAGGATACCAACCACTTTTAGTCAAGCCCATGAATAATAAACATAAAGCTTAAAATAAGACCAAAGGGGTAACAAGACCCTCATTTCGAACCCTTAGGTTCTCAGACTTCTTTGATCGGAAAGCAAATAAAATCCTAAACTTGTCTAGAAGTAGCCCTTACCGAACATACTGTAACAAGTACTGAATGTGAAGTGCCTTCCACATACTATACAAACGTAAACACCGAGAATGTGAAGTGCCCTTACCGAAGGTCACCAAATCACGTGTCGAAGCACGTCCCGAACTCAAGCCGCACGAACTCGGATTTCAAGACCTAAAACACGAAACATCCTTAGCACAAATCTAGGAACTTAGTCCTAATACCTTAGGCTCTCACAACCTAAAACCCCTCTTACTAACCAAAATACTTACACTTAAAAACATAAATTGAAATACTTGTTTTTAAAGAATTACATACTCTTGAAAAATTATTAACTAATTAAAAGAATAAAATTCTAAAGTCTAAAATCATTTCCTTTCAAACTTAAAAATATGAAGCAACATCATTTATCAAATTCTTTTCTCAAAATACTTGAGTCAAGGCTCCACTTGGTTTCTTGGGTCTCAAGGAACCCATGTTACCTTATGTGTATCATAGCCTAAAAAAAATCCAAAACAACTCCAATTTCCAATCAAACTCTTTCTAAAATTTTTCCAAAACTTAACAACAATCCAATGCAATTAATATAAGTCAAAAGCATCAAAATCTTCTCCTCCAAGCCCTCTAGGAGCTCGCGGCCAACACCCAAAAATAAGAGACAAATTGTAAAACTTCCAAACTAATTTAACAATACCATTTTATATGAAATTCCTTTCACAAAATAGTAATTGATTTCCAAAACACAAGCCTAATTTATGGTCAATCCCAATTTCAATTTCCTTCAAGAATAAGGGTTTTCAATAAAAGCTACTCAATCCAAGTTCCAATTCAAAACTAGCAATTAAAATAGCAACAACAATATCTAATAAGTGATAATCATCAACTAATTTGCTAGATTCACAAGAAGATCACACAACCCCTCTTTTTGCCTTAGGGTTAGCGCCTAGGGTTCCAAGAAAATGGGGATGAGATGTTCATCTCTTCTATTGATCATAATCAAGCAACACACAAGCATTTGAAACAAGAACAAAGCAAGAAAACACAAGACTACACACACCCACACACCCATGGCCTAGGGCTGAAAATGGGGGAAGAGGAATTGATTTTCCAAGCTTACTTGTATGATGAAATGGGTAGTAGCAAGGAGAAGAAAATCTAGGAACAAAGAAGGTTGAAAGAATAAGGAAGTATCTTGCATGAAAGGTGGGAAGATGATGAAGCCATAGATGCTCTTGAGCTTTCTCTCTCAAGAATGAAGAAGAAGAAGAAATACAAATAGAGAGTGAGGGTGGGGTTTGGGGTCGCGGCCCTGTTCTTCAAATAAGGGGAAGGAGTTAAGTTTAATCAAACAAATAATTGTTTAATCAATCAAATAATTAAAATACTTACTTGGCTTTTTCCTTAATAACATAAGAAAGAAAACTGAAGAATGATGTAGAATGAAAGGGGTGTGGCTGCGGCCAGCTACTCCAAAAAGGGAGTGGAATTAAAAAAATTATTAAAAGATAAAAATGCTTGGTTAAGGATCAATTTAGGAAAAATAGAAAATGCTAATCACCCAAAAAGTGACACCTACAACTAAAGTAATATGTTAATCCCATCAATGAGTCTAACCCATCTAATCTCTCATCTCTCATGATTACCCTTTATTCCTAGAGTCTTAAGAGTACTAAAAACACGGCGTCGAGTAATCGCGTTACCGATTAATTCTTCCGCCGATTATTTCACGAAAATTAATTTACCGAGAAATTAATTCACCGCGTGATAAAATATTATCATAAATAATAAAAACAATCTAAAACACTAAAAAATAATCACAACAAGCTACGATTCGATTTTCATCGAAATCGGGGTTCGTTTAAAATTTTATCTGCGGCAAAACTGCCCGATGATTCGAAACGCGATGAAACTTCGTTAAAATTTTTCGATGATATTCAAACTGTGAATTAATATAAAATATTAATCCTCAAATTTAATTTGATCTTGATTTAATTCAATCAGTTGCTTAGCGAACAAGAAACTGCTTATTATAGCATAAATACGAAAAATTATACTATAATAGTGTTAAATAACGCATCACGAAAATACGGATGTTACAGTTTTCATTAATGCCCCCCAAAGAAAATTACGCTAAATAGAGCTGAGTGTTTGTAATACTTTCTTCGGTGCTTTAAAGAATGAGAAGAAGTAGATAGACAAGCTAGACAACACATAGTTAATTAAATTAACTCTTCCCCCAAACGATAATTGAGAAGTCTTCCAAGTTGCTAACCTTTTATGCATTAACTCAACCACCGGATCCCATGTGGAACATAACCTTGGATTTGCACCAACCTGAATACCCAAAAATTTGAAGGGGATTGAATTCACCAAACAGTACAAAAAGGAGGAGGCTTTCCTCAAGAATTAATCATTAACTCCGTATAAGTTGATTTTTGTAAAGTTAACTTTCAGTCTAGAGCATAATTTAAATCCTCTCAAGATAGCTTTAAGACACCACAAGTTATCCCACGAAGGTTGAGAAATTAGGATGGTATCATCTGTGTACTGCAAAATTGGGAATGAGATGCCCGGGAATGCATTGTAGCCAAATAGGTGACCCGATTCCACAACTTTATTAACCAAATCATTTAGTCCTTCAGCAGCTATTAGGAAAAGAAATGGAGCCAAGGGATCCCCTGCCAAAGGCCCTGTCTCACCGCAAACTCATCAATTGGGCTCCCATTGACAAGGACCGATATAGCCCCGGAAGCAATACAAGCCTTTATCCAACTTCTCCACTTAGAAGAAAAGCCCATTCTATTCATCATGTAGTCCAGATACAACCAATCAACTGAATCATACAACTTCTCAAAGTCCACTTTCAATAATAAACACCGGTCCTTTCTTCTCTTAGCTATGTCAATGATCTCATTGGCAATAAGGACCCCATCCAAGATCTGTTTTCCAGGTAAAAAAGCAGATTGACAAGAGGATATTAATCCACTCAACACCTTCTTGAGCCTTAAAGCAAGCAGTTTAGCGATTATCTTATACAAACACCCAATCAGGCAAATTGGACGATAATCATGCAAAGATTGTGGGTTATCTATCTTAAGGATGAATGATAGAAAAGATGATGTTATGGCATGTGGTAGACACGCATTAGTCGGAAATTCCGTCACAAAATCTAGAAGAATACCACTAAGCAACTCCGAATTGGCTTTAATAAAATTAAAATTAAAGCCATCTGGCCTAGGGCACTTATTTCCCTTAAAACTCCACACAACTTCTTTCAATTCTTCCATGGAAACATAAGCTGTGAGAAAATTATTATCTTCCCCTGTCACTTGTTTGAAGTCGATACCATCAAGAGTAGGCCGTTTAAAATCTGCCCCAGTAGAAAAATGTTCCTAAAAGAATCTTTTAACCTCATTTTTCACCTCCAGAACAGATTCTATCCAAATCGTGTATTGGCCTAACCCTCTAAAATCTACCTAGCTCGCGATTGTTGAAGCAACAAACTTTCTCTATCATGCAACTGCTTCCAAAAAGCCTTGGATAAATTATGCATCTGATCTAAGTCAACTGCAACCCCACCAGCCGCTACTTCATTTAATGAATTCATATCAGCCACAATTTGCTCAATTCGCAAATCTACAATACCAAAAACTTCCCTGATCCATTTGCGGAGCTTTTCTTTGAGAAATTTGAGTTTTTCCTTTAATACATACCCCTTCCAACCAGTAACCAGACATTCTTCCCAACATTCCTTTACAAATCTCTGAAAATCTATATGTTTCAGCCCGCAATTGATGAATCAGAATGGCTTAGGTACCCAATCAAATTCACCACCCTTAAGCCAGAGTGGGCAATGATCGGAAATATCTCTATTTCCAATCCACTGAGCCACAAATTTCCACACTCTAATTACACCTTCAGATAACAAGATATGGTCAATTCTACTCATTGCTGAACCATCCGAGCAATACCATGTGAACCTTTTACCTAGCACAGGAAGGTCTACAACCTCCATGTTATTCAGAAACTCTCTAAATTCCAGCACTTCATTTCGATTGTACTGCATATTTCTACCCTTCCTATCACTTCTACTCAGCACTGCATTGAAGTCTCCAGCTAAACACCATTCTCCATCCACAGAATTTCTTGTAATCTCACACAAATCGCTCCACAGTTTTCTCTTTCCTTCTAAGGAGCATGATGAGTATACATTGATCACAAAGGTTTGTCCAGACTTGAGACAGTAATGCATAAACCAAGAAAACCATCCCCTGAAAGCTGATAATTAACAGTAAACAAACCCCTCTTCCACATGGTAATCAAGCCACCTGACCTCCCTTCAGAATCTCTCGCACACCAATCAATATCATCCCTCCCCCATAGGCTACTAATAAAACTATCATCAACTGAGCTACACTTAGTTTCCTGCAGTAAACAGATATCAAAGTTACCTGAAATGAAAAATGATCGAACCATTCTGCGCTTTGCTCGATCATGCAACCCTCTTGTATTGAAACTAACCAGCTTCATTGATTTCTATTTTTGGCCTCCCTCTGAATCTGAGCAACTTCATCCCTTGCTTTTGCATCTAAAATTTTCCCAGCATAGACACCATCCAATTCCTCTCCCCAAATCCCAATGTTTTTCACCTTTTCCCATATTTTATCCACCTTGGTGGCATCATAACATGTCCAAAAATGTGCGTTCCCTCTTCCAAAATCAGAACTGGTTGTGGAATCACAATAGAGTCCAGATCCACCCGTTGAAACTGCCTGATGAGCACCGGATCTTGATGACGATGATACTTCCTGGCTCCCTGTATCTCTCTTCCTTCGAACATTGATGAAATTTGATTAAGACTTTTAAATAGTGTAAAAAAGTCTTGTGATATTCAATCAGGACTTCCAAGATTTTTTTAAGAGGGTAACAAAATCCAGTGATATTCGATTGAGATTTTTTACAATTTAGAAAAGTCTACTGGTATTAAAAAATAAACAGATTTCGATGGATTATCTTTTAGGATGGGTTTTGTGTGACTTTTTAGTAGAAAATATAAATACCACACCCATCTAACAATCCCACTCAAACCCTTGAGACTTTTCTAGTCTCTCATTCCCTCTTTCCAGATTTGTGTTTTTCCCGCCACAACAATTACAGCGCAACACACTTCTCAGCTGAACCAAACGTCTCTTCTCGGTGAGGTATTTCTTTCTCTTTTTTTTTTGCTGATCCTAATGTTTTCGTTTCTAGTAGAACACATCCATGATTTTTTTTTACAGATAATGTTTTCTTTCTCTCGGTGTCATATTTTTTTTGGTTAAATTATACTTTTAGTCCCTTATATGTTTATTTTAGGTTTTAGTTTGGTCCCTTATGTATTATTTGCTCTGAATTGGTCCCTTATGTCTAAAGATTACATCAACGTGGTCCCTCTGTTTCAAAGTGGTCCCATATGTTATAAAAATTATACCAGTGTGATCCATTTTTTTGCAAAATAAGGGACAAAAAAAGGACAACATTGGTATAATTTTTGTAACATAAGGGAACATTTCAAAAAAAAAAGGGATCACAATTAACACATAAGAGATCAATTCGGAACTTTTAATACATAAGGGACCAAATTGAAACCTAAAATAAATATAAGGAACTAAAAATATAATTTAACCTTTTTTCTGACATGTCTCATGATGCATATACACTCGCTCTCTTTCTCTCGGTGGGATCCTTTTGTTTTCCTTTTTGATTGTGGCCATTTAGGCCTACAAGGATCGAATACGTCAACCAAAAAAAAGGATAGGACCAGAATGTGTGGATATGTTTGATTCTTTTGGGTTCTGTTTTTTTTTTATAGGATGTGTTTGATTATTTTTGACAGAATGTGTTCAATTTTTTGTTTTTACCTTTTTATTGGATATGTTTGATTATTTATAATTGAAGAGAAAGATACATGCCTTTTCATGATTGGTATGATAAATATTCTTGTGAAATAACTAGTTTTCTATATATGTTGTATTAGTAATTCAAATGGGGGATTCACAACAAGGAAATAACAAAAGAAGGGGAAAAGAGAAAGATTATGAATCTTGGACCACAGAGGATACTAATGAATTGTTGCACCTGATGGTGGATGCTATAAATAGTGGATTGCGTGATGCTAATGGGTCGCTTAGCAAACAAAATGTAGAAAGTTATACTTCCTCGTCTCAATGTCAAAATTAGGTTCCCTAAGACTTATAATCATTACTTGAGTCGAATGAAGTGGTTTAAGAAACAATATAACATGATGTCAACGCTTATGCATAACAACTCTGGCTTTGGGTGGGTCTCAATTATAAAGACATTCCCTGCTAGTGATAAAGTATGGAAATATTACTTGAAGGTGAGCTTAGTTCATAATCTATTAAATATATTACTGTTTACAAGTTTGGTACATTATGTTATTTGCATTATATTAACAATGAATAATTTGTTTTTGGTAGTCCCACCCAAGTCATAGCAAACTTCGAGAAAAGAGTATGGTTGATTATGAGGATTTGAAAGATTGTTGTTAGGGGTGAAATTGCTAGTGGGAATAGTTCCATGTCATTGGACGCTGAAGATATCGATGCAACAACTTTTAGGGAAGGAGATAGAGATTTTGGGATGGAAGAATTTTCATATGATCCTACTAATGATGGATTCATAGCACCAAATAACTATGAATCACCATACCAGTCTCCATCACCACGCCAATGTAGTCCACCATCCCATTCCCCTTTAGGTTCTGAGGTCCCAACTGAAAAACCAAGCCGTCATAAGCGAAGTAGATCCGAGTATGGAGGGAGTTCTAGCTCAGCTGGGACCAACAATCAAGCCAAAGTTCTAGAAAATCTTTTTGTTGGCATTGAGACTATTGATATCAATTTTGAAAAAAATAGCTAACTTAATGGAGAAAAGAGAAAGAGATAATATTTGGAATGCTATAAAACAGTTCCCAAATTTGGATGACAAAACACGTTACATGGCAGCCGATTTGCATAATACTAAAGCAAAGAAAGACTTGTTCTTCAGCATTACCAGTTAACAAAGACCATGATTCTAAACCTATTGTTCAATCCCAAGAGCAGGAACGAGAAGATGCTAATGCATGGAGGGCAAGTATAGCTTTAGATATGTGGAGAAATGCTACTTAGCAGGACATGAAGTTGGAATCAACTAGCTATTGAAAGATTGGGGAAATTATATTGGTTTTACTTTTCTTTATCCAAACCTTATCATTTCTTTAATTTCTTTTTTATTTGTAACTTTGAATGTTTGTCAAAAATCCATTGAGTCCTTTCAAATCTTATAAATCCATAAAGTCATTTCAAATCTTGTAAATTCTTATGATATAAATCCATTAAAATCCAAACTACAAAATCTTGATTATGAAAGACTTTTAAAAAAAGAAAATCTTAAAAGTCATTACATTCCTACATAGTCTTTTAAAATCCACAAGACTTTTTATCCCAAAATATTCTTATGAAATCCTAATCCAATACACCCCCGTATTTGATTAAAAATCAATTTGATTTTGAATGTTTCATTCTAAACTATAAATACTTTTCTATCTATTGTCTGATATAATTTTAGTGTATCATGTTAATCAATTGCGTTCTTCATTCTGTATATATTTTTATTACTTAAAACATATATGTATATATTTTTACGGATTTTAACGTTTGCAGCCTTGCACACGATAAATATTATTAATTGTCAACTTTTTTTCTTATTAATTACTAACTTTCCTATTTATTTTATAGATTCACCTCCACGTATTCTCTCTCTAGTTACAAAATAGGAAACCAAGTAATTATTAAAAAAAATGGAAAATTAATGATCTTACCGTGTGTAAAATACCACATGTTAGAAAAACCCATGTTTTTATTACTTTATAACTGTCATGAGTACGGTGAGGCAATGGTGGGATGTCGGTGGTTGAAGTTGCTCATTCGATGGCTACGGTGGAGGTTCTTTCGGTGAAATCAAGAGCCATGTTTGTGTGAGAATGAAGGATTAGAAAAAAATAGTGACAGTGGTGAGGGGGTATTTTTGGAAAAAAAGAATTTTGGGTGTATGGATGAAAAATGTGGGGAAAAAAAAGAATGTAGTGATGCGCTAATTCTTTTGTCGGGATATATTATGAAGGTTTTTATGAGCCACATGTATTTCTATAGATAGTAGTCACCTTCAATCATACATCCGAATATCCTCCAGCCACAATACATTATAACTTTCTAAACCCAAATTCCTCCATGTGATTATACACTCAAGTGCACGTGATCACATGTTTCCTTGATCCTATGCTTGTTTAGGACCCTTTAATAGGGTTAGACTGGGTCCAAAATGCCATAGCGTTGGAGCGTGGAGTTCCCTAGCGCCAAAGCGTTGACAAGCTATGTTGGAACCTAAACGATTGAGAAGTTTAGACCCTCATTAATTTTGATGATAACCAAATATTCACAAGAGAACAATTTATATGTTCTAACAATTCTTGAAGTGTGCAGATACTTATATTACATAGATTTCTAAGCAACTTAAACAAGAAGGAAGAAGCTCTCAAGAGAAGGATACACTTCATGTGTCAGCATCCGGCTCATCCTAGTATACTGTCCTTTGAGCATCTGGAATTATCTTCTTGCGACACTAGTCTTATCCATTTGCTTTGAGCGTCCGATCTTCCGTTCTGAGCAAGCGTCTGAACTTCATTATAAATCACGTGTTGGTCATGTAGTTGCTCTTACTCTCAGAAGTTTCCGGAACGGATTTTGAATTTGATTTTATGCGCCAAAATTGTTGTACGAGGTATCAAAGGTGACACCTTTAGCTAAAAGACAAAGATCGTACAAGCAATTGTGAAAAAGCAAGGTAGTACGAAAACAGTCATATGTACTACTGAGATATTCTCTGGAAAGGAAGAAAGAGACAAGTTTTTGAAATTACCTCACTCAATGGAAAGGAGCCATTTTTACTGTAACGGTAATATCCTTTAGAACTCCTATAAATACCCCAAGGTATCCATTGAAGAAACTGTCGAAACTCTACAACAGAATATTGCTTCATTTACTGAGAACAAGCACTATTGCTATACACTACAAAGAGTCAATACTCTGAAAGCACTGCTTCTGTGAGCAATCAAGTTTCGAGCCAAGTCTCTGGACTACAAGAACTGAACTCAGCGTCCGACACTTTCTTTTAGAAAGCATTTCTATATTGAGCTTAATTTTTATCCTCTCTGTGAGAGTTATTTATACTTGTATTCAACTTAACTTGTAAAAGTTGTTTTGGCCTAGTTAAGGCTGTTCCCTCAAAGGCTCGACTGTACTGAGTCGTTTTGAGAAGTTGAGAGTATTGTCAAGCTTGTGACAGTAGAATACTCTTGAGGAAATTGTAATCAGTTGATTATAGTGGAAAATCCTTCAGGAACGAAGGGACTATACGTAGCTACCAGTTTGGTAGTGAACTAGTATAAATCTCTGTGTCTCTTGCTTTACTGTTTTACGGCTTTATATTTATCTTTATCTTACTGTGTTAAAAACAAGTTTTTACAAACTGCTTTTCCAGCGTCCGGTTTATTTCCAGCGTCCGTTTAACAAACTGTTTTGAAAAACCTGTGTTCTAAGTGTTTTTAAGTTAAAGTTTGCGAAAAGTTTTCAACACAATTCAACGCCCTTCTTGTGTTCACGTTCAGTTGGTACCAGAGCTCGGCCTCTTGGTTGAGCACTTAACAGTGTTAAGAGTAAAGATCCTACTGTGAACATGTCTGCTGAAGGTGGTCATATGAACCGTCCTCCTCTATTCAATGGAGAAAAATTTGATTACTGGAAAGATAAGATGAAAGCATTCCTTGAGGCACAAAATCTTGATTTGTGGTATATAGTTGAAAGTGGATACATTTCTCCCGCTAATGCCCTTGGTGTTGCAATACCTAGGGAAAACTGGACTGATGATCAGAAAAAGAGATATCAAACCAATCAGAAGGCTAGATTCATTCTCATCTGTGCTATGACAGAAAGAGAATATGATAAATGTGGTAAGTTTGATACTGCCAAAGAAATCTGGGATTCTCTTGTTTTGTCTTATGAGGGTTCAGCCCGAGTAAGAGAAACAAAGGCTAGCATGATGGTTCGCCAGTATGAGCTATTCAAAATGGAAGATGGAGAAAACATTGAAACTGTGTTTGGAAGGTTCGAAACACTTGTTCATGGGTTGCAGGCCCTTGGAAAAAGTTATACTACACCTGATCATGTAAGAAAGATCTTGAGAAGTTTGACTAAGCAGTGGAGACCCAAAGTCACTGCTATTCAAGAAGCAAAAGATCTAAATGTCCTTCGGCTTGAAGATCTTATGAGTTCTTTGAAAGCTCATGAACTTGAGCTAAATGAAGAAGAACCTACCAAGAAGAGTAAGTCTATTGCTTTAAGAGTTAATCAACATAAACCTAGTACTTCTAAAGCTTTTCAGGCTAAAGAAGAAGAATCAGATGATGAAGCTTCACAAGGAGATTATGATGGATCAGATGATGAGCTAGCTTTCATATCTAAGAAGATCCAGAGAATGTGGAAGAAGAGAAACTTCAGAAGGAGGTTTCAGAAGAAAGATACAAAGGACAAGAAGGAAAGCAAAGACAAGGACAAAGCCCAAGTCATTTGCTATGAATGTAAGAAGCCTGGACATTTCAAGTCCGAGTGTCCTAATCTTAAGGAAAAGTCCACAAGAAGCTCCTTCAAGAAAAAGAAGAAAGGTCTCATGGCAACATGGGAAGATCTTGACTTATCCTCCTCTCGAGGAAGATAAAGAAGAAGAAGCTCACATTGCCCTCATGGCGCATAATCGATCTTGATTCGAGAAGAAGTTGAAGAGGTAATAATATATGACTCTTATTCTCAACTTCAACTTGCATTTGATGATCTGTTAAAGGATTACGCCACTTTCTCTATTGAGTATAAGAATTTGAAAAAGAAAATTTCAAAACTATCACAAGATTTTCATTCTTTACACAATGAAAACTCAGTACTAATGAAGAGAACCGTGTCAAACTGAAAATCAGCCTCAGTGGATAACCGTCTGGAAGCCAACAAGCAACCGTAGTCGAGAGCTCTCCAGCTAAAAGCTCAGAAGTTACGTGCAATCCTAACTGCAAATCAAATGACTATGAACATGCATTTCAAAAGTTTCTTGCAGAGAGTGTAACTCGAAGCAAGCAAGCTTCTATGATTTGGGGTGTCAGTAAAACGATAACTCATGGTCTTGGTTATATATCAGATGAACCTCTTTTGGAAAATGATTCTGCATCTGATAAATCCAATAATCATAGTAAATGCTTGCAGTGTACTTACTGCAATAAATCTAGTCACTTGAAAAGTGCGTGTACTGTGTTTACAACTAAGAAGGACAAGTATCCTTCAAGAACTAACAAGAAAGGACCCAAAAAGATATGGGTACCTAAAGATAATATAGTCTATGTTGCAGACTTGCTTAGCAACAAAGTCAACACACCAATCTTGGTACTTAGACAGTGGATGCTCGCGTCACATGACGGGAGAAAAGCATATGTTCCAAGAACTAAGACCTAGAGAAGCTGGATTCGTTGGTTTCGGAGGAAACCAAAAAGGTAAAATAGTTGGAGTTGGTCGCATTGGTAAAGGCTCTCTTCCTTCTATTGATAATGTTTTATATGTTGAAGGACTGAAACATAATCTACTAAGCATAAGTCAATTATGTGACAGTGGTTATAATGTTGTCTTTACAGAAAATGGATATTTAGTAAAAAGCAAAAATGATGGATCTATATTCTTTACAGCAAAGAGGAAACAAAATATTTATAAAGTTGATCTTTCTAAACTTGAAAACCAAGATGTCAAGTGTCTTATGTCTGTTGAAGATGAGCAATGGATTTGGCACAAAAGATTGGGTCATGCCAATTTGAGGTTAATCTCAAAATTAAACAAGCACAATCTTGTTAGAGGCTTACCAAATCTTAAGTTCCAATCTGATGCCCTGTGTGAGGCTTGTCAAAGAGGAAAACAAGTTAAAACTTCCTTTCATTTAAAAAATGTTGTTTCAACCTCGAGACCACTTGAACTTTTACATCTTGATCTTTTTGGTCCCACAAGGACAGCCTCTTTAAATGGAAAGAAATATGGATTAGTCATTATTGATGATTTTACTAGATGGACATGGGTTAAATTCCTTGCCCACAAGGATGAGTCTTTTAAGGTATTTACTGTTTTCTGTAAATCAGTTCAAAATGAAAGAGGCATCTGTATTTCTTCTATTAGAAGTGATCATGGGGGAGAATTTGAAAATGAGAACTTTCAAAAATTTTGTGAAGAAAATGGCATCTCCCACAATTTCTCCTCTCCTAGAACACCTCAACAAAATGGTGTTGTAGAAAGGAAAACAGTCCCTCCAGGAAATGGCCAGACCATGATCAATGAAGCCGATATTGTAAAACATTTTTGGGCAGAAGCAGTAAACACAGCTTGTTATATTCAAAATAGAATTCTTATAAGACCTATCTTGAATAAGACTCCTTATGAATTGTGGAAAGGTAGAAAACCAAACATTTCTTACTTTCATCCTTTTGGTTGTAGTTGTTATATTTTGAATACTAAAGATCAGCTTGGTAAGTTTGATTCCAAAGCTGACAAAGGAATCTTTTTGGGATACTCTGAAAGATCTAAAGCTTTTAGAATATACAACAAAGAAACTTTGACAGTTGAAGAGTCCATTCATGTCAAGTTTGATGACAAGAAGCCTGACACTGCTATGTCAGAGCTAGATGAGTTATTTTCAGAATTAAACCTCGGTGACAAGACAGACGGTGAACATGCATCTTCATCATCCGGTGATGACAAGACGAAGAATTCTACTCAAGCTGTTCAAGCAAGAAAAAGCTGGAAGTACAAAACCAATCATCCAAAAGATCAAATCATAGGAGAACCTGGTGATAAAGTTCGGACCAGATCCTCTTTCAAGGATCATGCTGATTTTGCACTTCTTTCTGAGATGGAACCTAAGACAATTGATCAAGCTTTGGAAGATGAAGGGTGGATTCTAGCAATGGAAGATGAGCTAAATCAGTTGCAAAGGAATGATGTATGGAAGCTAGTCACTCTACCAGAAGATAAGCAAGCTATTGGTACTAAATGGGTATTTAGAAATAAGCTTGATGAAGATGGTAAAGTTGTGAGAAATAAAGCAAGGTTAGTTGCTCAAGGTTATTCACAAGAAGAAGTTATTGATTTCACTGAAACTTTTGCACCTGTTGCAAGACTAGAAGCTATTCGCATTTTACTTTCATTTGCAGCACATATTGAGATAACACTATATCAAATGGATGTGAAAAGTGCTTTTCTAAATGGTTTTATTACTGAAGAAGTTTATGTTAAACAACCTCCTGGTTTTGAAGATATTGAATTTCCAGAACATGTTTTTAAACTTAAAAAGGCTCTATATGGTCTTAAGCAAGCTCCCAGAGCGTGGTACGATAGACTAAGTTCCTTTAGAACTCCTATAAATACCCCAAGGTATCCATTTAAGAAACTGCCGAAACTCTACAAGAGAATATTGCTTCATTTACTGAGAACAAGCACTGTTGCTATACACTACAAAGAGTCAATACTCTGAAAGCACTGCTTCTGTGAGCAATCAAGTTTCGAGCCAAGTCTCTGGACTACAAGAACTCGAACTCGGCCCAACACTTTCTTTTAGAAAGCATTTCTATATTGAGCTTAATTTTTATCCTCTCTGTGAGAGTTATTTATACTTGTATTCAACTTAACTTGTAAAAGTTGTTTTGGCCTAGTTAAATTTGTTCCCTCAAAGGCTCATTTATCGAGTCGTTTGAGAAGTTGAGAGTATTGTCAGCTTGTGATGATAGAATACTCTTGAGGAAATTGTAATCAGTTGATTATAGTGGAAAATCCTTCAGGAATGAAGGGACTAGACGTAGCTACCAGTTTGGTAGTGAACTAGTATAAATCTCTGTGTCTCTTGCTTTACTGCTTTATATTTATCTTTATCTTACTGTGTTAAAAACAAGTTTTCACAACCTGCTTTTCCAGTGTCCGGTTTATTTCCAGCGTCCGTTTAACAAACTGTTTTGAGAAACCTGTGTTCTAAGTGTTTTTAGGTTAAAGTTTGCGAAAAGTTTTCAACACAATTCAACCCCCCTTCTTGTGTTCACGTTCAGTTGGTACCAGAGCTCGGCCTCTTGGTTGAGCACTTAACAGTGTTAAGAGTAAAGATCCTACTGTGAACATGTCTGCTGAAGGTGGTCATATGAACCGTCCTCCTCTATTCAATGGAGAAAAATTTGATTACTGGAAAGACAAGATGAAAGCATTCCTTGAGGCACAAAATCTTGATTTGTGGGATATAGTTGAAAGTGGATACATTTCTCCCGCTAATGCCCTTGGTGTTGCAATACCTAGGGAAAACTGGACTGATGATCGTAAAAGAGATATCAAACTAATCGAAGGCTAGATTCATTCTCATCTGCTATATGACAGAAAGAGAATATGATAAATGTGGTAAGTTTGATCGCCAAAGAAATCTGGGATTCTCTTGTTTTGTCTTATGAGGTTCAAATGAGTAAGAGAAACAAAGGCTAGCATGATGGTTCGCCAAGATGAGCTATTCAAAATGGAAGATGGAGAAAACATTGAAAGCTGTGTTTGGAAGGTTCAAACACTTGTTCATGGGTTGCAGGCCCTTGGAAAAAGTTATACTACACCTGATCATGTAAGAAAGATCTTGAGAAGTTTGACTAAGCAGTGGAGACCCAAAGTTACTGCTATTCAAGAAGCAAAAGATCTAAATGTCCTTCGGCCAAGATCTTATGAGTTCTTTGAAAGCTCATGAACTTGAGCTAAATGAAGAAGAACCTACCAAGAAGGGTAAGTCTATTGCTTTAAGAGTTAATCAACATAAACCTAGTACTTCTAAAGCTTTTCAGGCTAAAGAAGAAGAATCAGATGATGAAGCTTCAGAAGGAGATTATGATGGATCAGATGATGAGCTAGCTTTCATATCTAAGAAGATCCAGAGAATGTGGAAGAAGAGAAACTTCAGAAGGAGGTTTCAGAAGAAAGATACAAAGGACAAGAAGGAAAGCGAAGACAAGGACAAAGCCCAAGTCATTTTCTATGAATGTAAGAAGCCTGGACATTTCAAGTCTGAGTGTCCTAATCTTAAGGAAAAGTCCACAAGAAGCTCCTTCAAGAAAAAGAAGAAAGGTCGCATGGCAACATGGGAAGATCTTGACTTATCCTCCTCTGAGGAAGATAAAGAAGAAGAAGCTCACATTGCCCTCATGGCGATTAATCGATCTTGATTCGTAGAAGAAGTTGAAGAGGTAATAATATATGACTCTTATTCTGAACTTCAACTTGCATTTGATGATCTGTTAAAGGATTCTGCCACTCTCTCTATTGAGTATAAGAATTTGAAAAAGAAAATTTCAAAACTATCACAAGATTTTCATTCTTTACACAATGAAAACTCTGTACTCAATGAAGAGAACCGTGTTTAAAATTGAAAATCAGCGTCTGGTGGATAACCAGCGTCTGGAAGCCAACAAGCAACCGTAGTCGAGAGCTCTCGAGTTAAAAGCTCAGAGTTACAGCAATCCTAATCGCAAATCAAATGACTATGAACATGCATTTCAAAAGTTTCTTGCAGAGTGTAACTCGAAGCAAGCAAGCTTCTATGATTTGGCGTGTCAAGAAACGACAACTCATGGTCTTGGTTATATATCAGATGAACCTCTTTTGGAAAATGATTCTGCATCTGATAAATCCAATAATCATAGTAAATGCTTGCAGTGTACTTACTGCAATAAATCTGGTCACTTGAAAAGTGCGTGTACTGTGTTTACAACTAAGAAGGACAAGTATCCTTCAAGAACTAACAAGAAAGGACCCAAAAAGATATGGGTACCTAAAGATAAAATAGTCTATGTTGCAGACTTGCTTAGCAACAAAGTCAACACACCAATCTTGGTACTTAGACAGTGGATGCTCGCGTCACATGACGGGAGAAAAGCATATGTTCCAAGAACTAAGACCTAGAGAAGCTGGATTCGTTGGTTTCGGAGGAAACCAGAAAGGTAAAATAGTTGGAATTGGTCGCATTGGTAAAGGCTCTCTTCCTTCTATTGATAATGTTTTATATGTTGAAGGACTGAAACATAATCTACTGAGCATAAGTCAATTATGTGACAGTGGTTATAATGTTGTCTTTACAGAAAATGGATGTTTAGTAAAAAGCAAAAATGATGGATCTATATTCTTTACAGCAAAGAGGAAACAAAACATTTATAAAGTTGATCTTTCTGAACTTGCAAAACAAGATGTCAAGTGTCTTATGTCTGTTGAAGATGAGCAATGGATTTGGCACAAAAGATTGGGTCATGCCAATTTGAGGTTAATCTCAAAATTAAACAAGCACAATCTTGTTAGAGGCTTACCAAATCTTAAGTTCCAATATGATGCCCTGTGTGAGGCTTGTCAAAGAGGAAAACATGTTAAAACTTCCTTTCATTTAAAAAATGTTGTTTCAACCTCGAGACCACTTGAACTTTTACATCTTGATCTTTTTGGTCCCACAAGGACAACCTCTTTAACTGGAAAGAAATATGGATTAGTCATTATTGATGATTTTACTAGATGGACATGGGTTAAATTCCTTGCCCACAAGGATGAGTCTTTTAAGGTATTTACTGTTTTCTGCAAATCAGTTCAAAATGAAAAAGACATCTGTATTTCTTCTATTAGAAGTGATCATGGGGGAGAATTTGAAAATGAAAACTTTCAAAAATTCTGTGAAGAAAATGGCATCTCCCACAATTTCTCCTCTCCTAGAACACCTCAACAAAATGGTGTTGTAGAAAGGAAAAATAGGTCCCTCCAGGAAATGGCCAAGACCATGATCAATGAAGCTGATATTGCGAAACATTTTTGGGCAGAAGCAGTAAACACAGCTTGTTATATTCAAAATAGAATTCTTATAAGACCTATGTTGAATAAGACTCCTTATGAATTGTGGAAAGGTAGAAAACCAAACATTTCTTACTTTCATCCTTTTGGTTGTAGTTGTTATATTTTGAATACTAAAGATCAGCTTGGTAAGTTTGATTCCAAAGCTGACAAAGGAATCTTTTTGGGATACTCTGAAAGATCTAAAGCTTTTAGAATATACAACAAAGAAACTTTGACAGTTGAAGACTCCATTCATGTCAAGTTTGATGCCAACAAGCGTGACACTGCTATGACAGAGCTCGATGAGTTATTTTCAGAATTAAACGTGGGTGACAAGGCAGACGGTGAACATGCATCTTCATCATCCGGTGATGACAAGACGAAGAATTCTACTCAGCGGTGAAGCAAGAAAAAGCTGGAAGTACAAAACCAATCATCCAAAAGATCAAATCATAGGAGAACCTGGTGATAAAGTTCGGACCAGATCCTCTTTCAAGGATCATGCTGATTTTGCACTTCTTTCTGAGATGGAACCTAAGACGATTGATCAAGCTTTAGAAGATGAAGGGTGGATTCTAGCAATGCAAGATGAGCTAAATCAGTTCCAAAGGAATGATATATGGAAGCTAGTCACTCTACCAGAAGATAAGCAAGCTATTGGTACTAAATGGGTATTTAGAAATAAGCTTGATGAAGATGGTAAAGTTGTGAGAAATAAAGCAAGGTTAGTTGCTCAAGGTTATTCACAAGAAGAAGTTATTGATTTCACTGAAACTTTTGCACCTGTTGCAAGACTAGAACCTATTCGCATTTTACTTTCATTTGCAGCACATCATGAGATAACACTATATCAAATGGATGTGAAAAGTGCTTTTCTAAATGGTTTTATAACTGAAGAAGTTTATGTTAAACAACCTCCTGGTTTTGAAGATATTGAATTTCCAGAACATGTTTTTAAACTTAAAAAGGCTCTATATGGTCTTAAGCAAGCTCCCAGAGCGTGGTACGATAGACTAAGTTCCTTTAGAACTCCTATAAATACCCCAAGGTATCCATTTAAGAAACTGCCGAAACTCTACAAGAGAATATTGCTTCATTTACTGAGAACAAGCACTGTTGCTATACACTACAAAGAGTCAATACTCTGAAAGCACTGCTTCTGTGAGCAATCAAGTTTCGAGCCAAGTCTCTGGACTACAAGAACTGAACTCAGCGTCCGACACTTTCTTTTAGAAAGCATTTCTATATTGAGCTTAATTTTTATCCTCTCTGTGAGAGTTATTTATACTTGTATTCAACTTAACTTGTAAAAGTTGTTTTGGCCTAGTTAAGGTTGTTTCCTCAAAGGCTCGACTGTACTGAGTCGTTTTGAGAAGTTGAGAGTATTGTCAAGCTTGTGACAGTAGAATACTCTTGAGGAAATTGTAATAAGTTGATTATAGTGGAAAATCCTTTAGGAACGAAGGGACTAGACGTAGCTACCAGTTTGGTAGTGAACTAGTATAAATCTCTGTGTCTCTTGCTTTACTGCTTTACTGCTTTACTGCTTTATATTTATCTTTATCTTACTGCGTTAAAAACAAGTTTTCACAAACTGCTTTTCCAGCGTCCGGTTTATTTCCAGCGTCCGTTTAACAAACTGTTTTGAAAAACCTGTGTTCTAAGTGTTTTTAACTTAAAGTTTGCGAAAAGTTTTCAACACAATTCAACCCCCTTCTTGTGTTCACGTTCAGTTGGTACCAGAGCTCGGCCTCTTAGTTGAGCACTTAACAGTGTTAAGAGTAAAGATCCTACTGTGAACATGTCTGCTGAAGGTGGTCATATGAACCGTCCTCCTTTATTTAATGGAGAAAAATTTGATTACTGGAAAGATAAGATGAAAGCATTCCTTGAGGCACAAAATCTTGATTTGTGGGATATAGTTGAAAGTGGATACATTTCTCCCGCTAATGCCCTTGGTGTTGCAATACCTAGGGAAAAGCTGGGTGATGATCGTAAAAGAGATATCAAACCAATCGAAGGCTAGATTCATTCTCATCTGTGCTATGACAGAAAGAGAATATGATAAATGTGGTAAGTTTGATACTGCCAAAGAAATCTGGGATTCTCTTGTTTTGTCTTATGAGGGTTCAGCCCGAGTAAGAGAAACAAAGGCTAGCATGATGGTTCGCCAGTATGAGCTATTCAAAATGGAAGATGGAGAAAACATTGAAACTGTGTTTGGAAGGTTCGAAACACTTGTTCATGGGTTGCAGGCCCTTGGAAAAAGTTATACTACACCTGATCATGTAAGAAAGATCTTGAGAAGTTTGACTAAGCAGTGGAGACCCAAAGTCACTGCTATTCAAGAAGCAAAAGATCTAAATGTCCTTCGGCTTGAAGATCTTATGAGTTCTTTGAAAGCTCATGAACTTGAGCTAAATGAAGAAGAACCTACCAAGAAGGGTAAGTCTATTGCTTTAAGAGTTAATCAACATAAACCTAGTACTTCTAAAGCTTTTCAGGCTAAAGAAGAAGAATCAGATGATGAAGCTTCAGAAGGAGATTATGATGGATCAGATGATGAGCTAGCTTTCATATCTAAGAAGATCCAGAGAATGTGGAAGAAGAGAAACTTCAGAAGGAGGTTTCAGAAGAAAGATACAAAGGACAAGAAGGAAAGCAAAGACAAGGACAAAGCCCAAGTCATTTTCTACGAATGTAAGAAGCCTGGACATTTCAAGTCTGAGTGTCCTAATCTTAAGGAAAAGTCCACAAGAAGCTCCTTCAAGAAAAAGAAGAAAGGTCTCATGGCAACATGGGAAGATCTTGACTTATCCTCCTCTGAGGAAGATAAAGAAGAAGAAGCTCACATTGCCCTCATGGCGGAATAATCGATCTTGATTCAGAAGAAGAAGTTGAAGAGGTAATAATATATGACTCTTATTCTGAACTTCAACTTGCATTTGATGATCTGTTAAAGGATTCTGCCACTCTCTCTATTGAGTATAAGAATTTGAAAAAGAAAATTTCAAAACTATCACAAGATTTTCAATCTTTACACAATGAAAACTCTATACTCAATGAAGAGAACCGTAGCTGAAAATTGAAAATCAGCGTCACGGTGGATAACCAGCGTCTGGAAGCCAACAAGCAACCGTGGTCGAGAGCTCTCGAGTTAAAAGCTCTGTAGTTCTGGTGCAATCCTAATCGCAAATCAAATGACTATGAACATGCATTTCAAAAGTTTCTTGCAGAGAGTGTAACTTCGAAGCAAGCAAGCTTCTATGATTTGGGGTGTCGATAAAGCGACAACTCATGGTCTTGGTTATATATCAGATGAACCTCTTTTGGAAAATGATTCTGCATCTGATAAATCCAATAATCATAGTAAATGCTTGCAGTGTACTTACTGCAATAAATCTGGTCACTTGAAAAGTGCGTGTACTGTGTTTACAACTAAGAAGGATAAGTATCCTTCAAGAACTAACAAGAAAGGACCCAAAAAGATATGGGTACCTAAAGATAAAAGAGTCTATGTTGCGGACTTGCTTAGCAACAAACTCAACACCCCTACCTTGGTTCTTAGCAGGTGGATGCTCGCTTCACATGACGGGAGAAAAGCATATGTTCCAAGAACTAAGACCTAGAGAAGCTGGATTCGTTGGTTTCGGAGGAAACCAGAAAGGTAAAATAGTTGGAATTGGTCGCATTGGTAAAGGCTCTCTTCCTTCTATTGATAATGTTTAATATGTTGAAGGACTGAAACATAATCTACTAAGCATAAGTCAATTATGTGACTGTGGTTATAATGTTGTCTTTACAGAAAATTGATGTTTAGTAAAAAGCAAAAATGATGGATCTATATTCTTTACAGCAAAGAGGAAACAAAACATTTATAAAGTTGATCTTTCTGAACTTGCAAAACAAGATGTCAAGTGTCTTATGTCTGTTGAAGATGAGCAATGGATTTGGCACAAAAGATTGGGTCATGCCAATTTGAGGTTAATCTCAAAATTAAACAAGCACAATCTTGTTAGAGGCTTACCAAATCTTAAGTTCCAATATGATGCCCTGTGTGAGGCTTGTCAAAGAGGAAAACATGTTAAAACTTCCTTTCATTTAAAAAATGTTGTTTCAACCTCGAGACCACTTGAACTTTTACATCTTGATCTTTTTGGTCCCACAAGGACAACCTCTTTAACTGGAAAGAAATATGGATTAGTCATTATTGATGATTTTACTAGATGGACATGGGTTAAATTCCTTGCCCACAAGGATGAGTCTTTTAAGGTATTTCTTTGTTTTTCGCAAATCAGTTCAAAATGAAAAAGACATCTGTATTTCTTCTATTAGAAGTGATCATGGGGGAGAATTTGAAAATGAAAACTTTCAAAAATTCTGTGAAGAAAATGGCATCTCCCACAATTTCTCCTCTCCTAGAACACCTCAACAAAATGGTGTTGTAGAAAGGAAAAATAGGTCCCTCCAGGAAATGGCCAGTACCATGATCAATGAAGCTGATATTGCGAAACATTTTTGGGCAGAAGCAGTAAACACAGCTTGTTATATTCAAAATAGAATTCTTATAAGTCCTATCTTGAATAAGACTCCTTATGAATTGTGGAAAGGTAGAAAACCAAACATTTCTTACTTTCATCCTTTTGGTTGTAGTTGTTATATTTTGAATACTAAAGATCAGCTTGGTAAGTTTGATTCCAAAGCTGACAAAGGAATCTTTTTGGGATACTCTGAAAGATCTAAAGCTTTTAGAATATACAACAAAGAAACTTTGACAGTTGAAGAGTCCATTCATGTCAAGTTTGATGACAAGAAGCCTGACACTGCTATGTCAGAGCTAGATGAGTTATTTTCAGAATTAAACCTCGGTGACAAGACAGACGGTGAACATGCATCTTCATCATCCGGTGATGACAAGACGAAGAATTCTACTAAAGCAGAAGCTGAAGCAAGAAAAAACTGCAAGTACAAAACCAATCATCCAAAAGATCAAATCATAGGAGAACCTGGTGATAAAGTTCGGACCAGATCCTCTTTCAAGGATCATGCTGATTTTGCACTTCTTTCTGAGATGGAACCTAAGACGATTGATCAAGCTTTGGAAGATGAAGGGTGGATTCTAGCAATGCAAGATGAGCTAAATCAGTTCCAAAGGAATGATGTATGGAAGCTAGTCACTCTACCAGAAGATAAGCAAGCTATTGGTACTAAATGGGTATTTAGAAATAAGCTTGATGAAGATGGTAAAGTTGTGAGAAATAAAGCAAGGTTAGTTGCTCAAGGTTATGCACAAGAAGAAGGTATTGATTTCACTGAAACTTTTGCACCTGTTGCAAGACTAGAAGCTATTCGCATTTTACTTTCATTTGCAGCACATCATGAGATAACACTATATCAAATGGATGTGAAAAGTGCTTTTCTAAATGGTTTTATAACTGAAGAAGTTTATGTTAAACAACCTCCTGGTTTTGAAGATATTGAATTTCCAGAACATGTTTTTAAACTTAAAAAGGCTCTATATGGTCTTAAGCAAGCTCTCAGAGCATGGTATGATAGACTAAGTTCCTTTTTAATGGAAAATGGATTTACAAGAGGTTTAGTTGACACTACTCTTTTCAGAAAATCCTCTAACAAGCATTTCATACTTGTTCAAATCTATGTTGATGATATCATTTTTGGAGCCACTAATGAAAGCCATTGCAAAGAATTTTCTAAGCTTATGCAGGCTGAATTTGAGATGAGCATGATGGGAGAATTAAAGTTTTTCCTTGGAATACAAATCAAGCAATGCAGTGATGGTATCTATATACATCAAAGCAAATATATAAAAGAATTATTGAAGAAATTCAAGATGATGGATTGCAAGCCTATGTGTACACCTATGCATCCTACCTGCACTCTTAGTAAAGATGAAATTGGCAAGAAGGTAGATCAAAAAATGTACAGAGAAATCAAAAGATTACAAATTTGTAGGTTTCTGTGATGCTGACTTTGCTGGAGACCGAATTGAAAGAAAAAGCACAAGTGGAGGCTGCCAGTTCCTTGGAGCTAATCTTGTATCTTGGTCAAGCAAAAGACAAAGCACTATTGCACTCTCTACAGCAGAAGCTGAATACATCTCAGCAGCAGGTTGCAGTTCTCAACTTCTGTGGATGAAATATCAACTTGAAGATTACTTGATAAAAGAGAGTAACATTCCTATCTTCTGTGATAATACATCTGCCATATGTCTTACTAAAAATCCTATATTGCATTCTAGAGCAAAGCACATTGAGATTAAACATCATTTTATAAGAGACTATGTTCAGAAGGGTATTCTAGAATTAAAATTTGTAGACACTGATCATCAGTGGGCTGACATATTTACAAAACCCCTTGCTGAAGATAGATTCAGTTTTATAAGAAGAAATTTAAACTTCCATCTTATAAAAGAATGATTAATCTCAGCGTCTTATGATAGATATCATTTGAGCATCTGATATGACATAAGCATGTATGTGTATAAGCATCTTATTTGTCATATGCATCATAACTCATCATCTGGTGAATCGGTTGCGTGCGTCCGAGCACACCCACACGTGTCACACGTGTTAAAGACTTAAGCGTCTCATCATATCTACTGAGTCATGATTATTTACGTTTTCAATAAAATCTTTTACTTTTCTTTTGGCGTCTGTATTTAATGAAAAGGCGAATCTTTATTTTCTTTTCTTTTTGATTTAATTTTTATGTGGAAATACGAAGCGATATTTTGAAAAAAAAGGACTGTACAATTCTCTATTAACTTTCCCACTACTCCACATTTTTTGCTCCACTCTGCGTTTTCTACAAAACCGTGTTTGTTCTCTCTTTCTCTCTATCTCTCTCTGTGTGTGTTTTCGAACCCTAAAACCTCCATCACCTTCTCTTCAATTGCTACAATGGCCGACAGAAAGGTTGGACAATACACTGCTGTCTTCGATGTCTTCTCTGAGGCAAAACTTCTGAATGAGAACCGGATTGATTTCGAGAACTTCAAGCTGTATGGTTTTGATTTTGAGGAAGGTCTTGAGAAACTGGGCTGGAAGAACTACTTCATCTGGGAACCAGTTGACATACTGAGCTACGCTATTAAGGAATTCTGGGGAAGTGCATACTTACTTCCAGGGGAAATCATAGAAGGTCACATCAGAGGATTCAAACTTCGCTTCACTATCAACTCTATTGCTCAGAGTGTGAAGGAATCAGTTACCACTCAAACTAGGCTGATGCTTAATGAAGCTCTGTTTGAGAACTACCGTGAACTGAAGAAGAAGAACATCTCTCCCATGGCTAAAGACTTGAAAAGCCACTACCGTGTACTGCACAAAATCATCGCCAAGAGCGTGATTCTGAAGGCTGGGTCAAGCGACATAGTGAACTACGAGCAAAAGTTCATTATGAGGAACTACATGGATGGGAAGAAAATCAATCTGCCAAGGTTGATTATCAACAATCTGATAAATGCCCTTGTCTTCTCAAGGAAGAATGTTGATAAGAAGAATATCGTCAAGATAATCCCATATGGAGTTCTTCTCTCCATTATGATGATCAAAGACGGCATTGTAAGGAAGCTGATTGACTCCATCAACACAGAGGAAAAGGAAAGAACCTGCTCCGGGCAAGCAACCATTCAGCAAGATCGGGCTCAAGGAATATCAGAAGGCTCCTAAAAAGTACAACCTTAAGGAATTCTCTAAGCTTCCGATTGCCAAGATCTCTGAGGATCATGCCAGAAGGTTTTACCTGAATTCTCTGAAGGAAGATGAATGGAAAACTGGCTCCTCAAACTGCTACAATGCTGAGAAGGCCATTATTCCAACAGTTGGCACAATCAGCAGAATTACTGACATCAATCTTAGAACCGTCTATTTCGATGATATGTTCAGATGCTCAGTAATCAGGCCTTTTGACTGCATGAAGATATATGACCAATGGGCTGTTGTGACCAAGCACTTCGACATTGGATTTACTTGGAGTCAATGGTCTGAGTCTTGGAAAGACAAAGCCATGTTACCATGCCTCGTCCCCCTAGTGCTAGAAGAAGATGACAGGGAAAATCTGCGAAGAATTTACCTGGCAGAAAATGAAGCACTCTCTTTCACTTGTGAAGCCTTGAGTGTCTTTATCAGAAGTATATGGGGAGAAGAAGCTGGAAATAGGTTTGATTCTTTCACTGCTGATGTTGTTCTACACAGAGAAATCATCTTTATGAATATGCTGTATCCAGAAGATGTTAAGTATCAATGGGAAATTCAAACAGAGTCTGAGCTCAGAAAACTTGGAAACTTCTTCAAATGGTTTATACCAAATGATGCATTTTTTCTAAGAGCTCAACAGAAGAAGGAATTGAGACTGAAGTTATCCAACTGGGTGCTAGCAGAGCATCAGAAGATGAAACCTGCACCCGTACCAGAAGTTGGACCTTCTACTTCTACTCCTGCAGTTGAAATGGTCACTATTCCCAAAGTAGAGTTTGAAGAAATGAAGGCCATAAACATGAAAGTCACTCAGCTGGAGACTGCTCTGAAATTACTTTATGAACGTCTCAACATCCCTCCACCACCTCTTTCAAACCCTTAAACTTTGTTTTGCTTTATATTTTTTTGGTACTAAGTGATATTTCTTATTTTTGTTGATACACTTATATATATATACACTATTTTTGCTCTAATTATCTGTCTTATATTCAAATTTTTCTAAGTCTTATTTTGACTATGATGTGTTTTTACACTCTTTTTGTCTGATGACAAAAGGGGGAGTAAAAGAAAGGTATGATGAACACGTGAAAATCTGACTAACCCATCATCCGATGTTCACACTCCGATGAATACGCTGGAACTGAAGTATCATGCATAGCATTTCATACATAGCATTTGTGTGGTTATTTATTAATGCGCTAATATTCATTGATCTAGTGCTCATATAATGATAAATAAATTTGGTACTAGTGCTCTTATAATGATCAATAAATTTGATACAATTTGATTAAATCAATCTTTTTGATCAGCATCCGATCTTACTCTGATACATCTACGTATTTTGTTTTGCGATCACTTAATTGAATTTGTTTATCAACCATCGCCTAAATACTAGAATTATCTTATATATCAAAATTGTTAAATTCAGGAGGAGACCCTTGATGTCATTTTGAAACTAAATTGTTCATCAACCTTAGATATTTGTCATCATCAAAAAGGGGGAGATTGTTGGAACCTAAACGATTGAGAAGTTTAGACCCTCATTAATTTTGATGATAACAAAATATTCACAAGAGAACAATTTATATGTTCTAACAATTCTTGAAGTGTGCAGCTACTTATATTACATAGATTTCTAAGCCACTTAAACAAGAAGGAATAAGCTCTCAAGAGAAGGATACACTTCATGTGTCAGCATCCGGTTCATCCTTGTATACTGTCCTTTGAGCGTCTGGAATTATCTTCTCGCGACACTAGTCTTATCCATTTGCTTTGAGCGTCCGATCTTCCGTTCTGAGCAAGCGTCTGAACTTCATTATAAATCACGTGTTGGTCACGTAGTTGCTCTTACTCTCAGAAGTTTCTGGAATGGATTTCGAATTTGATTTTATGCGCCAAAATTGTTGTACGAGGTATCAAAGGTGACACATTTAGCCAAAAGACAAAGATCGTACAAGCAATTGTGAAAACCAAGGTAGTACGAAAACGGTAATATGTACTACTGAGATATTCTCTGAAAAGGAAGAAAGAGACAGCTTTTTGAAATTACCTCACTCAATGGAAAGGAGCCATTTTTACTGTAACGGTAATATCCTTTAGAACTCCTATAAATACCCCAAGGTATCCATTGAAGAAACTGCCGAAACTCTACAAGAGAATATTGCTTCATTTACTGAGAACAAGCACTGTTGCTATACACTACAAAGAGTCAATACTCCAAAGCACTTACGTGAGCAATCAAGTTTCGAGCCAAGTCTCTGGACTACAAGAACTGAACTCAGCGTCCGACACTTTCTTTTAGAAAGCATTTCTATATTGAGCTTAATTTTTATCCTCTCTGTGAGAGTTATTTATACTTGTATTCAACTTAACTTGTAAAAGTTATTTTGGCCTAGTTAAGGCTGTTCCCCCAAAGGCTCGACTGTACTGAGTCGTTTTGAGAAGTTGAGAGTATTGTCAAGCTTGTGACAGTAGAATACTCTTGAGGAAATTGTAATCAGTTGATTATAGTGGAAAATCCTTCAGGAACGAAGGGACTAGACGTAGCTACCAGTTTGGTAGTGAACTAGTATAAATCTCTGTGTCTCTTGCTTTACTGCTTTACTGCTTTATATTTATCTTTTTCTTACTGTGTTAAAAACAAGTTTTCACAAACTGCTTTTCCAGCGTCCGATTTATTTCCAGCGTCCGTTTAACAAACTGTTTTGAAAAACCTGTGTTCTAAGTGTTTTTAACTTAAAGTTTGCGAAAAGTTTTCAACACAATTCAACCCCCTTCTTGTGTTCACGTTCAAGCTAGAGCGTGCACTTGTTGGGTGCTCCAATGTGGAGGTTGGAGGGTGGTGAGCTACCAATATGCATGGTAGCTTGCATGCAGCTCGTGTGATACCTACGCAATGATGTGGTGATGAATTTTTGACATGTGGACCCACCGGCCTACATGCTAGAGCATGCAGCGAGCCAATGCTCCAACGATGGAGCGCTTGAGCACTAATGGAGCCAGCGCTCCAGTGTTGGGGACATAATTCATCAAGTATAAAATTTGACTTCTCCACTCATTTGGGACCTTTTCCATGACCTTAGACCTTCCATCTTCGTGCTCAATCCTCTCAGAAACCATCTTTGATCATACTTCGTGAACGTGTTCGTAACTTCGACGTCGTCTCAATGGTACCAACCATTCACCTTTCTTCTGTTTTGTTCTTCGAGGTAAAGATTGAGTTCCATCTAGTTTGGTTTTAATTAAATTAATAATTTGGTTAATCTTGTAGTTGATTCCTCCATTAAAGTGTTATTGGTCCTTGTGACCTGTTTCAGTGTTGTACGTGCGAGGAACTCATCAGAAGCTCTTACTTCACTTTTGATCCCGTAGAAGTGTTGGTAACATCTCTACATCCATTTTGTTTTGCGATCTTAAGATCATATATGTGAAGTTCTATTTTGGTGTCTCCTGTAGATTAGTTGTTGTTTTGGTTCCTACAGGGTTCTGTTACCTGTAATTGATGTACCATCATTCGGAGCAGTGGCGGACCTAGGACCCAGGGTCAACTGGTGCATAAAATTTAAAATCACTGAAATTATAACAAGTGCATCAGCATATGTTTTAAAAAAAATAACAAGAACAAATGTTTACTCTTCGTGCAAATAACAAGAGCATGATTTCTGATAATACAAAACAAGTTTTCAAACTTAAAAAAAGTAGAAAGGTTTTGAAATAAAAAAAATTACAACAGAAAATAATAAAACAATATAGACCGAATTAATAGAGACCCAATTACGACAGAAAAAATTACAAGAGAAAATTGACAAAGGGATTAGATTAGGGTTTTAGTCTAAATTGAGGGTATTTGGTGCAAATTATTATACTAAGAGGGGTCAAAACATAAATTTTATAGGGGGTAAGTGGTATTTTTAATTTTTCAGAGGGTACAAGTGTACACCCTGGACAACACCTAGGTCCGCCTCTGGTTTAGAGCATCGTTTTCACTCTTAAACCTTATGAATCAGTCGTATACATATTCAATTCAATTTTGTCCTCAATGGTATTGATAATATTAGTTGCCTCTTTTGGTCCCTAATTGAGTATTTGTGTTTGTATTTGTGTTGTTTGCAGCCTGTCGATCACCGTTGATGCCTCTACGACTATTTTTGAAGTTCCCGTGCTATTTCCTAAGTGGTCTCGCTCCTAAGCCAACATTTTAGAAGTCATCTAAGCCTTCTTAAGGTCTCCAAATCATTAATTAATTCTCAAATTTTTAATCCAATCTTTACCCGTAGGTTTTGCCATTAAATCCTCGATATATTACTCAATTCTTTCTCCTATTATCATTCATATTGATATTTATCCTTTCGAATTTGAACTAACCCTTAGTTTAATCATCTCCACTTACTAATTACTTACCTTATCTCATTACTCATTAATGGTTCCTTAGTTCAATTGTCAATTCTACACATTCTATGGTTCCACTACATAGTTATGCAGAATTTCTCACATAATAACATCCTAAACAATCCTAAATCATAATACATATCCAACACTATTCCAATAAATTATTAACACATTCACATCAATTATAAACATATGATCATGTAGCAAAACTCAAAACAGTGAATTTAAAATCATGAATCGACGCTAACATAATTTCAAGTATTCATGTAACATCAAAGACTCATCAACCATGTATTTAATCATCTAATCATAATAAATAATAACTCTTAGGGTTCGTTACTCCAACAAGTTCCTTAAAATCACTAAAACAACAACATATAAATCAATTCCATTGTTCATACAATGGTTTCAAATCACATAACTTGTCTCGTAAGACATAGGGGTCATGGGACACCCCAACCATGTTAAATCAAAGCCCTAAGCCTCTTTTCATATGATCATCCACCCCATACCTTAGCTTAGATCATGACCTTCACAAGGTTCTAAAGAGTCCCAAAACTGAATCCTTCCCGATTCCTACCATTACGAGAACCATGGATCCTGAAATTGAAATTAGAATTTGAAACTTAAAGGAATTAGAAAGATGAAAGTATAAGGATCTGACTTACCTAGAGGATGTCTTCTTTAGAAAAAGAAAAAGAAGAGAATAGAATAAAGAGGATTGTCCTCTGATCACAGACTTGAAGACTAAATGAGACTTAGTGGAGAATGGAGGCGAAACTATGGAAAACGACTCTTGAGAGTTTAGGGTTCTTGGGAGCACTTAGTAAGTGATTATGGACTAATTCTCAGAGTCCTAAAGGAGAATCAATTAGGTTTAGGTCATGGCTATTAGGTCTCAGCACGATTAGAAGCAAAACGAGCTGAAACAGGGCAACTCGATTGACGTGAATTGATTCATGCACGCAATGAATTGATTCACAGACTCTGATTTTGCTAAAATGTGATTTTTCCCTTCTCTAAGGTTGTGTATCCTTCCTAATGATATTCCCTCTTAATTTAACCCTTAGATATCATGGAAAAATGCATCTATCACACATGTAATCATATAATTGCTATTTTTAACCTATTAAACACAAATTTATAAGTTTCAGTGCGTTACAATTCTGCCCCCTTATAAAAAATTCCGTCCACGGAATTTCTACTAACCTGTAGTAAACAGTTGCGTGCATAACTCCTTCATCTTGCTCTACAGTTCCCATGTAGTACTTTCTTCAGTTGCTTCACTCCAAATGACCTTCACCTATGGGATTTCCTTCCCTCGTAGCTGCTTCACCTTTCGGTCTCCAATGCGCTTCGGTAATGCCTCGAAAGTGAGGTTATCATTTAGCTACACCGTGTCGGGTTTTGTGTAGGGAAATAGCGCAATAACAAAGATTAAAAACGCAGCGGAAATTTAAACTTTCCCTTCCATGGATCCTTGTGAATGGTCATGACTCAGGGTTATATGAATTACCTCTTGTAGCGCAGATCATTTGCAGACGAAAATTGGAATCGAGCACGAGCGTCGCACAGAAAACAACGCCTCTACGTAGTCCACACGAACAGCCTTCGAATGGGAGCGGTCTCCGTCACAATGCTAGCTGACGTCTGGAACGATCCACGATGCAAGTCCACGATCTTTGAAAGCGGCTAGGGTTTTAATTCCGTGTTTTGACTTGATCTTAACGAGTCTATTTATAGACTTCACTTAAAGCCCGACCTAGCGCTTGTAACTTCAGGTGCTCTCGGTATACCGTAACTTATCGTGTTCTGCGTCTTTCTTGACTCGCTGGTGCATCGTAAGAATGCACCACCGAATAAAATGAGTCTCACTCATTTATTTAATCTCCCATTAGCTTTGTTCTCATGTGTGTGACCTGTAGGTTCCAGCGTTGGCAATAATATTAAATCACTATTTAATATTATAAACAGTGAGTGGTGTCTAGCAACACATCACTGCTACCCAAGTAACGAGAATGTCAGTGTTGTGACGTAACCTTTCCGTGATAATGATCATGTGTATAATTACCCTTTTGCCCTTATATCTATATTGAACACAAGGCATAGTATGTGTCACCCTTGTATAGTTCAATATTATATTCCTTGATGCCCTAGTAGACTTAGGAACAACAAAGAAGATCAATAGCTCATATTGGCTTATTTCAGCATGGCCATGCATTTCTGATCATACTCTATCAAGGGGCCCACAGATATTACTCATGTTATGTAGGAGGGGCAAATCCCATCTAGGCCACTCATGTCTCTTTGCATGACTCGTTGAGTGCCCAGTTAACCTACTTTATAATTGTCCTGTTACAGACAATGTTTGACGGCAATAAAACACCCAACTCCTCATGTAGGGACCATAGTGGTTTCAGGTCTGAGGGTGGCATACACCACTATCACTATGAGAATAACTCATGACACTTACATAACACACTATGTAGTATTCTCATGGCGGGTCAATCCGATTACACAATTACCTACCGTGTACCTATGTGGTGCCTTGATATCTCATATCTATACCCTGTGAGATGAGGTTATCAGTCCACCCACATAATAGTCTTGATGCATTATTATTGTCCTTAATAATAATAATACTCGACTACGGATATTTAGAGTAAGTTCTTTAGTATCTCACAACCGAGTCGTCTACTCGATGTTCTATTGAAAACAAACTTTTACTCAAGGACTTTATTACGTTGAAACAAACATAATAACTAAAAATGCCTCATATAATAAATAAATTACATGATACAAAATATAAGTCCAAAGGGAAAACATTGGCCTCTAGGGCTTACACCAACATTTTGCACATGACCGAGATCATGAATACACTATCGAAGTTGAGATATGGGAAATACATTGTCAAGGTTTTCCAAAAATAGTGGCAATGAAACCTGATAAGCCACTTCACGGATCCTCTTCAAAGTCTGATAAGGACCAATGTTTCTAGGTGTCAGCTTCCTAGCCTTCATCACTCTGCCAACTCCTTTAGTCGGCATAATACGTAGGAATATTTGGCCTCCTTCCTCGAACACCAAGTCTTTCGTCCTCTTATCTTGATAGCTCTTTTGTCTATTATGTGCTGCCTTCATCTTTTCCTGAATTATCTTCACTTTCTCGATAGTCTCTTGCACTAATTCCGGACCAAGAATAAGATTCTCACCAGTCTTATACCAACAAAGTGGAGTCCACCTCCTCCTATACAAAGCCTCACACGAAGCCATCCCAATGTTGGAATGAAAGCCATTGTTGTATGTAAAATCTATACGGGGTAAGAACTTCCCCTAACTACAGGTTCTTCCAAAACGCAAGCTCGCAGTAAATCCTCCAGGGATTGGATTGACCTCTCCATCTGATCATATGTCTGCGGATAATAAGCTGAACTCAGTCTAAGTTTTGTCCCTAAAGCTTAGTGCAAATATTCCTAAAATCCATATTTGAATCTAGGATCTCGGCCAGCCACTATATTAGAGGACACACCATGCAATCTGATAATCTCCTTGGTGTACAACATCATCAGCTTCTTCAAGGAATACTCCAAGTTAATACCAATAAAATGGACCAATGTAGCCATTCGGTCTACAATCACCTAAACAACATCACAACCTATTTAAGTCTTCGGTAGTTCTGAAACAAAGTCCACGAAAATACAATCTAAATTTAACTTCGGAATGTGTAACGGTTGCAACTTCACTAACGACTTCTGGTGTTCAATCTTCAACTTCTGACAAGTCAAGCAAGCATAAACAAATTCTGCTATTTCCTTTTTCATTACTGGCCACCAAAACATCCTCTTGAAGTCTTGATACAGCTTAGTAGCTCCAGGATGAATAATCATGCTGCTCCTGTGACCTTCCTCAAGAATCATCTTTATGAGCTCTGGTAACTTAGGCACGCACACATGGTCTTTAAATTGCAAAATTCTGCCATGCCTTCCACAAAGCCAATCTCATTTCCTTGCATGAGAAATTCCCTCTGATCTTTCAAATGTTGATCATACTTTTGGCCTTCCCTGATTTGATCCTTCAAGTCACTTGTGATCTTCAAAATGCCTAGTTTTATACTAGTAGGAGTCTCTTCACATAACGAATTAAAATCTCCAAACTCTTCAAGTAATTACATCTGCTTCATCATCATAACTGAGCAATGCAACACCTTCCTGCTCAGAGTATCTGCTTCCACATTAGCTTTTCCAGGGTGATAACTTAGCTCAAAGTCAAAGTCTTTCAGAAACTCCATCCACCTCCATTGTCTCATATTCAACTCTTTTTGGTAGAATAGGTACTTCAAAGTTCTATGGTCACTGAAAACTTCAAATCTTTCTCAATAGAGATAATGTCTCCATGTAACAGCCCACCTAAGCGCATACTGGCATTTGGCCCTCTGCAACGGGTAGCACCATTACTCATAGGACTTCTCCACCCCCTTTTTGTGGAGTTTTTGCCCTTTAGGGTACTCAAACCCGTGTCTAAAGGGTTTAAAGACCCCAGGAAGCATCCCCCTAACACCACTTGACCAATTAGCTCAGATGGTGTCAGGGAGTGGATTCCCATGACCTTTAAACCATTGGGTGTGGGTTCGAAACTCCCGTGAGGCAAAAACTCCACTAAAAGGGGGTGGAGAAGTCCTATAAGTGACATGATCACCGTTGCAGAAGGCCAAAGGCCGGTATGTGCTTGGTAGGGTGTTACACTCCACATCTTCAGTGCAAAGACCACAACTCCTAGCCCTAAGTCATGAGTCGGGTACACTACAAGAAAATAGGAAATTACCGATGGAAAATTATTGATGGCCCCAAGTTCGTCAGTAATATTATTATTACCAATGGCCAAACCGTCGGTAGTGTGCAGGAAAAATGCTGAGTCGGAATTTAATTTTTTTTTACTCCTTTACCGTCGGCTTAGCCGTCGGTAAAGAATTATTTCATTTCTAATTTCGTTTTTAAATTTACCGACGGCTAAACCGTCGGTATTTATCGACGTATTTATCGACGGCTTGGGGGCTGTCGGTAATTACCGATGGCTAAACCGTCGGTACTGTGCTGGAAAAATATTGAGCAGGAATTTAATTTTTTTACTCCTTTACCGATGTCTAAGCCATCGGTACAGTCAAGTAGCAAGGAAATAAAAAAATAAAACCAATGAAATAAAAAAAGGGAGGCATGTTCCCCAAGAGAGCACTTCCTTCTCTCCTTTCTTACTTCACGCAGACTCAGCATCCCCATTTCTCATTCTTCTGCTTTTTTTTAATATCTCCATTCTCTATCCACCTTAAACCATCTCTCCAACACCTTCTCTCCACATTTCCGGCCAACTCCAGCCACGTTTGACCAAAATAATTACATATTCTTCATCCTTGCGACTTCCTCTACAAATCTATCCGAATAGATTTCTAAACGAATAACTTTCAAAAATTGGTCAAATTTGGGAGGCATGTTTTTCGGCCACCATGGGTTGGCTTTGCCAAAACTAAACCGATTATCATCTTCTCCTCATCATCCGCATGAAAAGCCACTAACCAGAATCACGATTGGAGCTTCGTCACCGGCGACCACCGTGCCGGGAATCACCTCCGACGCGTCAAAAAACGAAACCACGTCCAATCCTCCTTCCTCTCTTGTTGGGTGAGTTGATTCTTCTCCTATTTTCTCTTTTATTCTATTTTCCCCAATTTCCTTGAAAACCTTAACCCCAATTTCATCTAAATCCCTAATTCTTCTCTGGTTGTGATTAATTTAAGAATCAAATGAATTAATGACATATTTTAATAACTATTTATACTTGTTTTTGGGTTGTTACTTGATTGGGTATAGGAGACTACATTTCTCCCCATTTGGCCGAGGCTACCACAAGGTGAAAATAGGGGAAATATGTTTTGGATTATTGAAGATTGTTAAGGGTAAGTTTTAATATGTTAATAAATAAATTGTTACCTTGCTGAATTTCACTAGTTCTGTTGATTTTTAATAACCACAGTGTTGTTTTTTAATAACTATAGTTAGCAGATTAATGTATTTTTAGTTATTGCTGAAAAGTGTTAAGAATGTTTTGACGGTGAGAAATAGAAATGGGGTGGTAATTATGGTAGACTTGGATTCTACCTGTATTGGGTGTCCTTTAGGCATGTTGCTTTTATTGAGATTGTTGCTGGATATATATATATATATATTTTGTTGATGATAAGTTGGTTTTAAGTGATGTCTGATTGTTGGGATGTATTTGGGACTGATATTGGACTAGTTGTGTTGAATAAAAAAGGGAATCTTATTAGTTCTATCAACAATCCTTGTGAATCCTAGTTGATTATGCCTTGAATTGATGTCGTAGAATAGTCTAATTTGAAGTTGAAGCATTGATTGGAATAAGTCTGAACTATTAGATAACTTGTGAGCTTTTAGTGTTGATTTAGTTCTAGTATTGAAGTAACTTGATGGAAAATTAGTCAATTTGAGATAGTTATTGTTAAGGATGGATTTGGCTATAAGTCATGGAATTTTTTTTAGATAGGCATTGATAAATACCAAATTCGGAATTGGTTTATGACTTGGATTTTTTTTAGATAGGCATTGATAATACCAAGTCAACAGATATAAAAGCATGCAGTCATACCAGAACATTGTTTTTAATGTCATACTATTTTTTGTTTTAATTTCAATATTACAGTGGGCTTAGCTGTCGGTAATATTACCGACTTTTTTGTTTTAATTTCAATATTACAGTGGGCTTAGCCGTCGGTAACTTACAAATGGCTTGGCCGTCAGTAGATTACAGATGGCTTGGTCGTCGATAACCACCCAAAAAAATGGTAAAATTCCACCAAATTTGCGATGGATGTGTATAATATTCCGACGGCTTAGCCGTCGATATTATCGAAGACTTTAAAGGGTCGTCGGTAATAGATTTCCATTGAGTCTATTACTGACGGCCCCAAGGCTGTCGTTAGGCCGTCGATAATCCTGATTTACCGATGGATTTCCTGATTTATCGACGAAAAATGGCTGTCGGTAATGGTGAAAATTCTTGTAGTGGTAATTCTGCTCATGCATCTTTAATTGTCTTGAAGCATAAGCTACTACTTTACCGTCCTGCATCCATACTCCTCCTAATCCTTGCTTCGATGCATCACAATACACCACAAAAGGTGCATTAGAATCAAGCAAAACCAATACAGGTGTTGATGTCAATCTTTCCTTCAGTTTCTAGAAGCTTTCCTCACACTTTGAATCCAACATGATGACCTGACCTTTCTTAGTAAGTTAAGTTGGTAGAGCTATCTTCTAAAACCCTTCAATGAACCTCATGTAATAACCTGTTAGACCTAGAAAACTCTTAATCTCAGTCCCTACTTAGGTGCTTCCCAGTGATGTACCGCTTCAACCTTTGTTGAGTCAACTGCTATACCTCCCTTAGAGATCACATGTCCAAGAAAACCCACTTCCTCCAAGCAGAACTCACATTTGGACAATTTAGCATACAATTGTTTCTCCTTCAAAGTCTGCAAAACAATCCTTAGATGTTCTTCATGCTCCTCCAGAGATCTAGAGTAAATTAGAATATCATCAATGAAGAAGAACACGAATTTATCCAAGTGTGGATGGAAGATCTTGTTCATATAGTCCATGAACACTGCTAGCGCATTAGTCACACCAAAAGGCATAACAATATACTCATAGTGTCCGTAACACGTCATGAAAGCGGTCTTTGGAATATCTTCTGCCTACACGTGGATCTGATGATAGCCTGACCTCAAATCTAACTTAGGGAATATGGAAGCTCCAATCAATGGATCCATTAGGTCGTCTATTCTTAGTAGTGGATGATGGTTACCTTGTTGAGTTGTCAGAAATTCATGCATTGCCTCATTGTGCCATCTTTCTTCTTGACGAGTAAGACAGGCGCTCCCCACGGTGACACATTAGGTCGGATGAATTGTTTTTACGACATATCTTCTAGTTGCTTCTTTAGTTTTGCAAGTTCCAATGGAGACATTCGGTAGGGTGTCACAGAGATTGGTCCCTTTCTAGGAATAACGTCGATGGGAAATTTTGACTCCCTCTCTGGCAGTAAGCTATCAATATCAGAAAATACTTACGAAAATTCACTCACGATGGGCACAACCTTCACTTCTAATTCCTTCTCTGCTACTAGCAAATACATCATCGTATCAACCTATGCTCATTCCTTCAGGAATGATATTACTCACTTAACAGTTACAACCCAAGGATCTTCCAACTCTGTAGTTCCGAAGACGACAGTCTTCCTAAAACAGTTCAAGAGAATATGATTAGCATCTAGCCAGTCCATACAGAGAATAACCTTTATCTGTTAAAGAGTAAACACACCAAGTCTACCTTAACACCCTGAACTTATGTTATTGTGTTTAATAGGTTAAAATAGGAATTCTATGATTTCATGTCTATTAGACGCATTTTTCCATGACGTCTAGGTTTTAATTAGGATGGAATATCATTAGGAAGGATTACATAGAATTAGAGAAGGGAAAAATCACTTTTTTAGCAAAATCAGATCCTGTGAATCGATTCACCCCTTGCATGAATCGATTCACAGCAGCAAACTGCCTTTTTTATATACCAAGTCGCCCTGTTTTAGCCTATTTCACTTCTAATCATGCTGAGACCTAATAGCTATGACCTAAACCTAATTTAGTCTCATCATAACTCTGAGAATCAATCCCTAATCACTCACTAAGTGCTCCCAAGAACCCTAGACTCTCAAGAGCCGTTTTCCACTATTTCACCCCCGTTCTCCACCAAATTGCATCCCGCCTTCAAGGTTGTGATCGGAGGACAACCCTATTTATTTTATTATCTTCCTTTTTTGTTTCTAAAGAGGGAATCCTTTAGGTAAGTAAGATCCTTAGGAATGCTTAGATAACTCTTAGAATGATGACTTGGGAGTGGGATCACTTTGGAGAGGTCTCCAATTCGTGAAAGTGCAGAAAAACTGTTTTTACTGCACTTCTTCAGGTATGTGAATCGATTCATGTCTGCATGAATCGAATCACATCAGTGTTCAGAACTTGTGAATTGAAGTCATAAATCGATTCATGATTGAAAAATTCGATTCACAATGGTCTTGAATCGATTCATACCCATGTTTCCTGTTTTGAAACCTTTTTAAATGGCTTTTAAGGGTTGGCTAAGGGTAGTAATCACCTAAGCTTTTAATATACTTAATGAATAGTATTAATTGACTTGGATTAAGAGGGTAAAAACTTATTACCCTCAAAACTTGTTTATTGGTCACAAATTTGTGATCAACGTGTGATTGATTACGTTAGGATTTGGATTTGATTTTATATCTGACAGGTTGTTGGATTTGGGAAACTCATCAACGATTTTGACATAGTAGACTCATGACCCACTGATCACAAAAATGTGATTAGTCAGTGATTTCAGTTGAGTCGCACACGATTTGATTGATACTTAGGTTGGTTGTCATGCATCGTAGATGTCATGTCATTGGGGCGGTAAGCAAACAACTTTGGAACAATTCGGTGACCACCACAAGGAGCTCTGCTCGACCCTGGGGGTAGAGTCTAGTAGGGGTCTTACATAAAGGAGGGGCAATGCTGGGGCGTCCCACTCATACACTAGTCACCCTGAGTAGACTCAGTTTGTATGCTTGGATGTTGAGGGAACTCTCATCCACTTGTCCGAAGTTAGAAGTATCCTCATGATTAGACGGAGTAGTGACTAGCTTAAGTCTCTCATTAGCCGGTTGTTGATGTAGGATTGTTGGTTTCTCTAGAGCTATGATATGATTGAGATTTATGATATGATTGTGGATTGTGATTTACGCATCATGTTTTATCGATCCCTTACAATGTATTCTTTTTGTATTGAGTATGATTTCTCACCCCATCTATCGTTGTGGCTATTTGTACACCCTGTGTGCGGGTAGATGGTGAGATTGCAGGTGATGACATGGATGTGGACACTGAAGAATAGTCTACACGATGCTATTTAGTTTAGGATTTATGATTCTATTATTGGATTTATGGCTTATTGATTATTGTTTACTTTTGATGTAATGATTAAGGGTATAAGTTCCAGACTTATGACATCAAAGATTTTAGGATTTTATTTTCGTCGACTTTATTTCATTAGTTTTGAATTATTCTCCAAACGAGATTTTGGTATTTGTTGACGTGACATTGTGCCCGTTTATTAAAGATTTTATTTACATGCTTTCAATGTATTTTCAAAGCTATGGGGTAGTGGGTGTCGCATCTACTACAAAGTTCCTATCTTCAATGACGATGGTACAGTCCTTACATACAAGTTTAGTAATCACCGGTTCGTGGGAAGGGATAGCCACAGTCAAACTAGCAAACAAACTCGTTACAGGAAGTTTCAACTTTTACACATAGTCATATATAATGAAAGAATGAGTTACACAAAGTCATAAAGCACAACCAAGGGGTTCCCTGAATGAGACATGTACCTTGAATGAGATCTTCTAATTCTGATGCTTCATTCACAATAAGTACAAAAACTCTTCCACTGGTCTTCAAACAGTTGGCCTGCGGATTCTTAGGCTTGCCTCCATTTGTTAATTCAGCTTTAATCTCCTCGCAATTAGCTGAGATGTCCTTGCTTTCCACATCCAAAGCAGATAATCTCGGTTTCCTAGCAGTCATTAACGTGGTGATTCTAGCCATATCGGTGACATCTGATGGAATTCGGTGCAGAATAACCTCCTACGAAACGTTTTCCAGTAAAAAAGTTAGTCTTCCTTCCACCAATGTTCTTGAAATCCTTGCTGGTTCGTGCTAAAGGAATGCTCCCTTTACCTTTTAGTACAGTCTTCCTGTTGTTCTTGAATGAACACACCCTTTCATAGTAAGCGTCTTCGTAATTCTTGTACTTGTGAACTAGAGTACCAAATTCACGAGGCTCTATAGTAGCAATGTCTTGCTTCATCTCCGGGTGTAAACAACTTCTAAACTTAACACACTTGGAGATGTCGCCAGCAGCAGTCCCATATGATGGATATATAGTAGCGAGATAGTTCTTTAAACTTAGCAGCATACTCACCGGCGACATATTCCCTTCAGTCACAGCCAAGAATTCCATTTCCTTTGTGTCGCGTAGGTCAACTGGGAAATACTTCTCTAGGAATCTGTCCTTGAATACATTCTAAGTGATGGCCGTTCCTCCAAATTCTAGGAGTTGACACATGTTCTTCTACAAATTCTCAGCCTCATCAGTCAGCATGAAGGTAGCAAAGTTAACTTTCTGCGTATTGCTGCATGCCATATCCCAAAAAATCCTTTTGAGCTCCTTGATCTACTACTTAGCTCCCTTAGGGTAATAGGTTCCCTTGAATGTCGGGTGATGATTCTTCTGAAAATTAGTGAGACTCTGATATCTAGCAGCTCCTTCTCGACGAGTTTAGTTACTCTCCATCGCTTCAGTTAGATGCCCCAGAGCGTCGATAACAGTGCAGTAATTTTTGTTCGTCATAGCTTCCTACATAAACAAACAGAAAATGACCTAGTTTCTAATACTGAGTTATAATATTGTATAGTAATACTTATTCTAATACATACTGTGGGCGAATGCTTCCTCCTATGCGCATTGAAGAAATTTTGAAGATGTCAAACACAATGGATAAATGAAGACATTGATTCTATCATGTGGTTATTGGTTTATTCCTTTTATTAGTTTAGAATCATATGTACTGATCTCAAGTATGATAGATAGATGAAAACTTAGAGAATGCCTTAAAAATATTTAGTCATGCATGCATAGCATTTCACATTTGATTAAAATGATTTATTGACCTTTGGGCCTGTTTTGAAATGATTTTCTCTCTTAAAGTCCCAATAAATTGTTTCCTAAGCTTTGGATCAATTCACATGGTCAAGGTCACTTTTTAATGCATTAATAGTGGCTTGATTCTAATCACAGGATTCATGATTGGATTCATGAGTTTTTAAAAGCATTTTCATTCCTATGAACTGAAGTGATTCCAATCACAGAATTCATGAATCGAATCATGGCTGTCCAGAAACACTTCCAGTTCAGTGAACTGAAGTGTGATTCGAATCACATGACGGATGATTCGATTCATAGAATCCTTGAATACATTCAAATGCATTTTTGAATTGAGTTTTACATATTTTAAGTGATATGAATCGATTCATGGAATGCTTAAATTGATTTAAGAGCGAAAAATTTTGATTTGGGTTCAGTTTTGACCTATTCTTTTTATCATCATATGAAAGGAATTTTTAGGGGTTTTTCTCATAACATCACTTTACAAAATTACTGAGAAAACAGAGCATTCCCCTAAGCTTTCTTCTTGTTCATATTATTGAGATTCTAAGGGCTTTCATTTGTAATATCTACCACTACAAAGAGTGGGTTTTCTGATTTCAATTTCTTTCTACTTCTAATTTCTCTGTTGTGAGGGTGAGGTATCTCTAGTTTTGTGAAGGTGAGGTATCCCTAGTATTGTAAGGGTGAAGTATCCCTAGCGATTCTTGAGAGTGGTATCTCAAGTGGGTAATTTCAGAGTGTGGCATCTTTGATTTGTAAATTCAAGAACGGTGTAAATCTTTGAATTGATAGTGGAAGAAAATCTCAAGCAGTGACTTAGGGACTAGATATAGGCCACAGTGGTTGGTGGCTGAACTAGTGATGCGCTTGAAATCGCATATAGTTTAGTGTTAGTTTTTGCATGCATCTCAGTCATTTTAGCCATTTTCATTCATGTTATTATATGCATTTTGTTTGATTTGAATAATGCACTTGGTGTTAGTTCTTTTGTGCTTAAAGGAAGGTAATTGTACTAGGAAAGCGGAGAAAAATCACTTGGACCGATGCTGGAACTAATTCGGAGGCCAAAGCACCAAAATTATGCAAGAAATGGTGAAGCACGGCCAGCCCGTGTTGGGAAGCACGGTCGTGCATCGCTGTGACAAGATTTGCAAGCTTTAGCGAGAAACCGAACGTAACACTATGCCTCGTCTCAGTGGATTTGCGCACAGGATCACAGCGCAGCACGACCAATCCGTGTCAGGAAGCATGACCGTGCTGCGGAACGCCCAAAATTCGTTTTTCAGTGCTGTTTCACGTTTTGAGTGATCTTTTACCCTTTTTTTGACCTAGACTATAAATAGATGTTAGAAACACTTGCCTAGGGTCTGAACCTTGGAGTTTGGAGGCATGGTGGAGGATTGGAATCGATTTCTTCGTCTTTTCTCTCTTAATTTTCTGGTTTGGATGTTCTTCTCTAAGAATTCTATTATAACAATGATGTTAGAGTAGTTTCCTTTGTTCTAGGATTTGGGGCTATGCCCTTTGATGTCTTTTGGATGGTTATTTGATACTCTCTCTATTACTTTGAATGAAATTTGATTTCGTTCTTATCGTTATAATTATTTCTTATGAATTTGATATCCACTTGTTCATATGTGTTAGATTCCTAGGGATGAACTGGGAAGTGAACCTAGTTATCGGAATTATAAGAATGGAACTTAGGATTAAAATCACGAGATTTTTAATCCTTCGTGGATAAAACAAGTTATCACTTTTCTTAACGGGTTTAATTCGATTTCAATTACCACAAGTGTAGGAGTTGTTTCGTTTAAGCATGGTTTTTGTAAAGGGATCGAGACTTATTGAAGCTTGGAAGGTGAAAGGGAAAGTTACCCCCAATTTGGAACCAGGATAATCACTTTCAAGGGTCGAGCTAGTGACCTTAAACAAGCGCTTCTTGGGAGGCAACCCAAGTTTTTATTGAGTTATTTCCTTTTCATCCCTTCTTCAACTTAATTATTTACATTGAGGACAATGTAAGTTTTTAAGCTTGGGGTAAGGGGTTTTCATTTTTGCATTTAGTCTTTGCATTTCATATTTTGCATTGCATTTTGTGTTTTTTTTTTTTTGCTCGCATCATTTTATCCCCTAATTGTCTTGCTATCCTCATGCGCTGTTTATGTGTGCTACATTTTTATTAAAATTTGAGATTGCAATGCTTTGGAACCCATTTCTGTTCTCTTGTGATAGGCTTAAAGGCAATATTTTCTTAATGAGAAGAGAGATGATCTTTTAATGAGTTGATAGTTAGCATGTCACACTCTGATTTGATGTTTTTCACTAATTTTAACTTCTAAATATGAGATTTGGGCTTGTATGGGGCTTGTACTTCATCATGCCTTTTTGCCCCTTGTTCCTTGTATGAGTGTGTTCCTCTTGACTATGCTCTCTAGAACTTGACTTGAAACCTTTTCAAAACTTGAAAAAATTTTGTCTACATACTTGAAAATGATTAAGGCATTTTAGGCAATTTGTTTCAAGTCTCTGATTTTTGAATTAAAGCTTCCTCTAGTTGCCCCTTTTGAGCCTTGATTGAAATAAATTTTCTTGGTACCCATGCTTTTGTCAAATGTTTATGGTACCTTTTAGAGTATGTTTAACAGAGCAATTGGATGCTTGATTTTGTTTGAATGTTGGTGCTTGATCTTGGGTTCTCTTCTATTGTTTAGTTGCTTCCCAATAATTATTGCAAAATTTTGAATGAGGAAGAATATAATAAAATAAAATAAAAAGAAAGAGTGAAAGCAACAGAAGTGTAAATTGTGAAAGGAAGAGCTAAATAAAAGGTTATTAGTTAAAGCAAAAAGGGAAAATGGACCACTTATTCTGCTTTAAAAGAGATATCTTAATTGTTCATTTTGAAAGCCCTTGAATTTCCCCTTCCTTGTTTTTATCCCACCTTACAATCAATATCCCATGGCCACGTTACAACCTTTTAAAAGACCTTTTGATTCTTGTGTGCTTTCATTAATTATTTGCTGAGATTTAGTTAATAGTCAAGTTTATGGTAGAGCACTTTCATTGATGGAAATGAGCGAAGTGACTTGACCTTTAAACACTTGGAGAGTGGTAAGGAGAGTGCCCCTGTCAGTGACAGACATGATTTCAGACAGTCTGAGTTTCTAATTGGACTTGATTTTGATTGTCTCTATTGCCTTTGGTAGTCCTTTGGCCTATTGCATGATCTTACTTTTATCTCAGTTTCCTTATCTGTCGCATCTCTTATTTCCCATTCTATCTTTGGCCGCAACAATTGCTTGAGGACAAGCAAAATTCTAAGCTTGGGGTAACTAGGATAAAATCCTCTAGTTTGATCTTCTTCTCCCTTAAACTATTTAATTTCTGCTTTTAGGGTTTTGATAGATTTATTTTTTGCGGTGAATCTTGGTTATAATTTCTCTGTAATTACTAAATTGATTTCTTGGGTAAATTTCTCTCATGTCCAATATAGATAAAACCTTCACAAACCAAGTTTTCATAAAGTTTTTCGAAAATCTTGAATACTCAATTCACCCCCCCTCTTGAGTATTTTAGCCACCTGGGTAACAAGTGGTACCAGAGCAAGTATCCTTGATTTTGCCTAATTTTTCTTGCAAGAAAATCGTGTCTTCAAAATCATTTTATCAACCCAATGGGTCCTATAACAAGGCCCCTATTTTTAATGATGAAGGTTATCCCTATTAGAAAGAGAGAATGAGAATTTTCATCATCTCTCATGATATTGATGTTTGGGATGCCAATGAAAATGGTCCTTTTATCCCAACTACTGAAAAAGGAGGTGTGAAAATTGAAAAACCTAGAAATGAATGGACCGATGAGGAAAAGAGAAAATTTCAACTTGATTGGAGAGCTAAAAATATCATCACCGTTGCCTTAGGCCAAGATGGATTTTTTAGAGTCACTCATTGCCTAACATCCCAAGCTATGTGGGACACCCTACAAGTTACCCATGAGGGTAATAGTAAGGTGAAAAGGACTAGAGTTAATACTCTTACACATGAGTATGAATTTTTTCACATGAAAAATGGTGAAACCATACAAGACATGCAAAATGATTCACACACATTGTGAACCATTTAGCCGCTCTAGGTAAGACTTTTTCTAATGAGGATTTAATTAATAAAGTTTTAAGATGTTTGAGTAGGAATTGGCAACCAAAGGTGACGGCAATTGCGAAATCTAGAAACTTGTCCACAATGACTTTGGCAACCTTGTTCGGGAAGCTACAACAACATGAGCTTGAGCTAAATAGGCTAACCGAGCATGAAGAAGGAGATAAGAAGAAGGAAAAGAAGAGCATTGCCCTAGTTAGCTCCTCTACAAAAGGAAATAATGTGGTTCAAGAGGAGAGTGATGATTCCGAAAATGAAGATTCAAGTGAAGAAGACTTAGGTCATGTTGTGAAGAAGTTTCGTAAGTTTTTGAGTAAGAAAGGAAGAAAAATGAGCAACAACAAATTCCTCAACAAGTCAAAGAAGTTCACTAAGAAGGAAGAGAGCACTTCAACAATAACTTGCTATGAATGCGGCAAAACCGGTCACATGAAGATGGAATGTCCAATCTACCAAAAGAAGAATGAGAAAAACTAAGAAGGAAAAGAAAGGAAAAAGAGCTTACATTGCATGGGAAGACAACGATACGAATTCCTCAAAGAGCTCGAAAAATGATGAAGTGGCACACCTAAGTCTAACGGCAACCGTCCATGAAGAAGAAGAAGTAAGTAATGATGAACTTGATCCTTTACCTATATATGATGAGTTATAAAATGCTTTTGATGAACTTGTAAAGACCATTAGACAAGTAGTTTCTCAAAAGAAAACTATAATTAGTCTAGAAAAGCAAGTTTCAAAAGAAAAAGAGGAAATCAAAATTTTGAAAAGTGAAAATGAATCTTTAAAGCTTGCTCATGAAGAATCTCTTGCTAAAGCATGTCCTAATAATGATGTTATTTCTCTGTCCACATGTGAGAAATGTATAGACCTTGAAAAATATGTTGATTATTTGAAAAAGTCTATAGTGAAGCTCACAATAGGTAAGGATTATTTGGACATGATGCTTAGTAAACAAACATGCACTTTTGATAAAGGTGGTACTGGTTTCAATCCCGATACTCAAAGAAACTCTTTCAAAAACCTCTTTGTTTCACTAAGAACATCTAGTAACTCACGTGTAATATGCCATTATTGTGGTAGAAATGGCCATACTACACTAAATTACAATATTAGGAAGAATGGTCTTGATAGTGGTAAAATGGTATGGATAGCCAAGGGATTAATTCCCAACATTAACATTCAAGGACCTAAGCAAATTTGGGTACTTAAGTCCCAACATTAGTTGTTTTGTAGATTTGTTTGAAAGTCAATAGCAAGGATTGGTATTTGGATGGTGTGTGTTTCAAGCACATGACCGGTGATAAATCAAAACTTCTACAACTTGCTCCTAGAAATAGAGGTCATGTAAAATATAGAGACAACATCAAAGGTAAAATCTTTGGTATTGGCAAAGTTGGTAAGTCCTCTACCACAAATAGTTAATGTTTATATGTGGATGGATTAAAACTTGATTTGCTAGCATGTTATGTGCTTGATATGAACATGTTTGATGTGTTGCTCTTTGCAAAATGTTCAAAGTTATGCATTGAAACATGTTTAAGTTGTTATATTTTGTGCATCTATGTTTGATTGAATGATTTTAGGTGTTATCATGCTTGCTGTACAATTAAAATGCATTTACTCTGCATATTTTTCACTTGCACGGTGAGTGAATCGAATCATTTAAACTGGGAATCGATTCATGAGCCCTATTTTGCATAAAATCATTTTTCACCCTCTCTGTGAATCAAATTGGCAAAGTGTGAATCGATTCACACCTTAGATTCACAAAATGAATCGCATAAAGTGTCTTGAATCGATTCATATATTAGTTAAAACCACTTAAGTCACACTCTCAACCCGCACTTGAATCGATTCAACCATTTACTTGAACTGATTCACTCTCTCATTCATGCCTTCGAACCAATTTTGAAACCGTATCCCCTTCTTCGTGTTTTTTCCCCAAAGTTCCACCCAAATCCATATGAATCGAACATGATTTCTGGGCACAAGGAGACTGGCGTGTGAATTTGTTGGCACTACTATGTTTCGTGTTCTGCGTTTCTGAGTTCTACTTATGGTTCGCACTTCTCACTGCGATTTGGGTACTGAATTCGTTTTTGGGCTGTGCTTATGTTCTGCATGCATTCTGGCTCTGATACTAGTGCTTTGTATCTCTGGTTCATTTTGCGCTACTGCAATTCTGCATTCCTGTTGTTGCATTCCATGTTCTGGGTTGCTTCATTCTTCTGTTATAGTTTTATGGTTCTATTTGTGCGTTTCTGCTTGTGCTTCTGCTTCTTTAGTCAAGGTTGGTTCATCCCTACATTATATATCTTGATTTTGTTTGTTTGATTATTTTTTCTGGATATATCTATTGATGTGTTTTTAATCTGAAATGGAAGGAACTTCTAAACGTCCAAGGAAATCTATAGCAGTTAACAAGAAACATGGTAAGAACAATCCAAGGACTATGAATGAACCTTTGATAAATAAGGAAGACAGTTTCTCTTCTTTACTGAATTTTGGAACCATGAGAAAGAAATTTGATAGTCAATTTCGTAAAAGGAATATTGTTCCTCCTCATTATATGGATATGGATGAAATGCGTAATTTGGGTTTTGATTTTCAAGAGCTATTGATTCAGCAAGGGTTGCAACAATTTATGTCTTTGAAAAATGATTATTTTCCTACATTGGTTAAATTGTTTTACTGCAACCTAAAAGTTAGTAATGGTGTTTTGATATCATCTATCGGATGGACCCCCATTGAGATTACTACTGATATTTAGGCCTCAGTTACTGGATTGTCTATGGATGGTTTGGTTGTGGATTGCTTTCGGTTAAATCAGTTTCCAGGTTTTGATCCTCTTGATACTATAGAAGCTATTTTACTTGATCCAACCCATAAGCTTACTAGCCAAATATTTACTACTCACAAGTTGAATGTTAAGTCCAGGATGATTCGGTTTTCAATTGCTAAGATTTTGAATCCTCGCACAAGTAACTTTGCTAGAGTAGCAGATGGTGATCTCTTTCTAATTTGGGTAATCTCAAACAGCATTAATATCAACTGGCCTCGATTTATTATGGACCGTATGTCTAAAGTTTCCCATGAAGAGAAGTCTACTTTGCCTTATGCGTGTTTGGTTTCTAAGTTTATCATGCATTTTCATGCACATTATCCTAATGATGAAACCAAACAACTTAATCGCCCGGATAGGATTGGTAAAAATTTAGTGAATAGGATGAAATTGTAATGGGTAAATGAAGAATGGGTTTATGGGGATGATGTCGATGATGTGGATGAAAATGAAGAAGATGATTAGCCTCCTGTTGATGTTTCTGCTCCCGTGCAGCCCACTGTGGATCCCTCTTCTATTCCTCCTTAGTTTACCACTGCTATGGATATATATGAGGAGAAAATGAAGAATTACATGGATCATCATTTTGAGAGTTTGAGAAGAAGTCAGAATGAGGAAATGATGCAGTTAAAGGCCTGGATTCAATCAAGGGTGATAGGTGAAGCGGATGTAGATTGCAGTCCTTTATATGATGTTCCTCTGCCTCCTCCTAGCACTTAATTCACAACACTTCTCCTTGAGCACATGTGGGAACAGTGTCTGTAGTTTTTGCATATCATTTTGCTGCACATATTTCTTTTTGCTAAATATGTTTAGTACTTTAGATCACTGGTTGTGGTTTTTTTTTTTTGGATATGTACTTGTGTTCCATGCTTTATTACCTTGGATATATGTACTTGCGCTTGACTTCTGATTATCACTACCACAAATTTGAGAATAAACAACACTTATTTTTCCCTTAAACAGTGCTTAAAAACACTGCTTATTTTGCTGCTGTTGAATGTGTTACAAAAAAGCAGCGCTGTTGAAAATAGGGAATAAACAATGCTTCCTTTTAGGAAACACTGTTTATTCCCACTTTTTTTCCTTTTAGGAAACACTGTTTATTCCCACTTTTTTTCCTTTTAAACAGTGCTTCCTTTTAAGAAACGCTATTTGTTCCCACTTTTTTCCTTTTAAATAGTGCTTCCTTTTAGTAAATGCTGTTTATTCCCACTTTTTTTTCCAGCATCACACGAAAGCAGATCAGCTCATACCATAACGAGAATCAATGGCTGGAAAAATCGAAAATCAAGATGGAACTGGGAACGTCCAGAACTATACCATAACGAGAATCAATGGAAAAAATACAAACCCTCATCTATTTAAGAACTGATCAAGATGGAAATGTCCAGAATAGTACAACGCATATAAGGAACTTGAAAACTACTAAAAACCTAAGTTAAATGTCCATATCTACTTGAAAAATACAAACGATGTCCAGATCTACTACAAAAGTATAAGAAACTAATCAATCAGCTTAAGCCTTGCGAGTTGAATATCCTTGGGCAGCTTCCTGATATGCCTGTGCAGCTTCCTGGAGCGCAAGAACGAATCGCAAATCAATCTAAACCCTAAACCAATTAATAAAATTAGTTACAACGAAACAATAATCAATCTAAACAAAGAATCTTCAAATCAATGTAACGCATACCTTGAAATCTTGAGCAATTTCATGAGCAAGATGCTGGAATGGAAGTTAGGGTTTGGAGAAAATTTGGGGAAATCAATATAGAGGAAGCGGACGAAGAGTGAGCGTTCGGTGAAGCTTGGGCTAAAAAGTAAGCATTCGGTGCGACACAGGAATCTTGGGCGAACCAGATCCGCTTCTTCTTATTGGTGAAAAGACCCACTGATCGACAGATCCGGTGAGACAAAGCCAAATGCGACGGTGAAGGTGAGAAACGCGAAAGTGATGTGTCGCGGCGAGAAACGTGAGCCTGATGATGAGGAAGAGGAGGAGGGACAGTGCTGGGGTTTGCAATGGAGAAGAGAATCGCTAGGGTTTGATGGAGAAACAGAGTCTGATGATGAGGAAGAGGAGGAGGGACATTGCTGGGGTTTGCGATGGAGAAGAGGATGACCCTTTGGAGAGAAAGAAGTGGGACAGCTAGCGCTGCGAACAGAGGGACATTAATAATTCACTGAGGACCAAAATCAGCGCTTCAAACAGGAAGCGTTGTTTATTGTTTTAGGACTAATTTAAATAGTGCTTTCCCACTTAAGCGTTGTTTATTATTGTTAGACCAAAATTAGCGTTTTTCTTTATTAAGTGTTGTTTATTGTTTTAGTACAACTTTAAACAGCGCTTCCCCACTTAAGCGCTGTTTATTCTCTACATCTTAAGCAGTATTTCGTGTTCTAAAGTGCTGCTTATTAGCTAAAGTAGCATTTTTTTCTTTGTAAGCACTGATTAAAATGGCGTTATCTTATACACATTCTATTGTAGTGTATATGGTACATACTTGACCACTTTTGTTCTAACCCTTTGTTTGTTGAGTTTATTCTTTTTGATAATGTCAAAAGGGGGAGATATGGCACATATTGAGGGGGAGCACTTCTTTTGAGGGGAAGATATATTTCACTGTGTTTATTATTTTGTTACTACACACACGCTTCACTTTATGTTTGACTTTGTTAATATCTATTAAGGAAGCAAGTACAGATGTTAGTGTTTGCCATCATTAAAAAGGGGGAGTTTGTGGGCGAATGCTTCCTCCTTTGCGCATTGAAGAAAGTTTTGAAGATGTCAAATGCAATGGATAAATGAAGACATAGATTCTATCATGTGGTTATTAGTTTATTCCTTTTATTAGTTTAGAATCATATGTATAGATCTAAGTATGATAGATAGATGAAAACTTAGAGAATGCTTTAAAAATATTTAGTCATGCATGCATAGCATTTCACATTTGATTAAAATGATTTATTGACCTTTATTTGATTAAAATGATTTATTGACCTTTGGGCATGTTTTGAAAGATTTTCTCTCTTAAAGTTCCAATGAATTGTTTCCTAAGCTTTGGATCAATTCACAAGGTCAGGGTCACGTTTCTATGCATTAATAGTGGCTTGATTCAAATCACAGGATTCATGATTGGATTCATGAGTTTTTAAAAGCATTTTCATTTCTGTGAACTGAAGTGATTCCAATCACAGAATTCATGATTCGAATCATGGCTGTCCAGAAACACTTCTAGTTATGTGAACTGAAGTGTGATTCAAATCACATGACGGATGATTCGATTCATAGAATCCTTGAATCCATTCAATTGCATTTTTGAACTGAGTTTTACATATTTTAAGTGATATGAATCGATTCATGGAATGCTTGAATCGATTCAAGCGCGAAAAATTCTGATTTGGGTTCAGTTTTGATCTATTCTTTCTATCATCATATAAAAGGCATTTCTAATGGTTTTTCTCATAATATCAAATTACGAAATTACTGAGAAAACAGAGCATTCTCCTAAGCTTTCTTCTTGTTCATATTATTGAGATTCTAAGAGCTTTCATTTGTAATATCTACCACTACAAAGAGTGGGTTTTCTGATTTCAATTTCTTTCTACTTCTAATTTCTCTGTTGTGAGGGTGAGGTATCCCTAGTGTTGTGAGGGTGAGGTATCCCTAGTATTGTAAGGGTGAGGTATCCCTAGTGATTCTTGAGTGTGGTATCTCAAGTGGGTAATTTCATAGTGTGGCATCGCTGATGTTGTAAATTCAAGAACGGTGTAAATCTTTGAATTGATAGTGGAAGAAAATCTCAAGCAGTGGCTTGGGGACTAGATGTAGGCCACAGTGGTTAGTGGCTGAACTAGGATAAAATCCTCTGGTTTGATCTTCTTCTCCCTTAAACTATTTAATTTCTATTTTTAGGGTTTTGATAGATTTATTTATTGCGGCGAATCTTGGTTATAATTTCTCTATAATTAGTAAATTTATTTCTTGGGTAAATTTCTCTCATATCCATTATAGATAAAACCTTCACAAACCAAGTTTTCATAAAATTTTTCGAAAATCTTGAATACTCAATTCACCCCTCTTGAGTATTTTGGCCACCTAGGTAACACACACAAGCATATAAGAGTACACAGAGAACACATAATTGACACATACACAGTCCGAATAGGATCGAACTGCTCTGATACCACTAAATGTAACACCCACTACCCCATAGCTTAGAAAATACATTGAAAGCATACCATGAAGTTATAAAAATCGTAGTTTATAAAAACTTTAATCAACGGGCACGAGGTCACATTAACAAATACCAAAATCTAATTTGCAGAATAAACAAATAAATAAAGTCAACGAAAATAAAATCTCAAAATCCCCAATTTTACAAGTATCAGAGCTTATTCCCTTAATCATTACATCGAAAAATAAATAATAACCAATAATCTATAAATCCATTAATAGAATCATAAATCCTAAACTAAGCAGCATCGCGTAGACTACTCTTCGGTGTCCACTTCCACGTCATCACATGCAGTCTCACCATCAACCCGCACATAGGGTGTACAAGTAACCACAATGACAAAAGCGGTGAGAAATCATACTCAATACGAAAAGAATACACGACAACAGAATCTATAAAACATGATGCGTAAATCACATTCCACAACCATATCACAAATCTCAAATCATATCAAAACTCTAGACAAACCAATCCTACATCAACAGTAGGCTAATGCAAGACTCGAGCTAACCACTACTCTATCTAATCATAAGGATCCTTCCAACTCTGGGTAAGCGGATGAGAGTGCCCTCAACATCCAAGTATACAAACTGAGTCTAGTCAGGGTGACCAGTGTATGTGTGGGACACCTGAGCAGTGCCCGACTTTTATGTAAGACCCCCTGCTGGACTCTACCCCCAAAGCCGAGTAGAGCTCCTCGTGGTCGTCTTCGAATTGTACCAAAGCCATTTTTTATCGCCCCAACGAAACTGCATCTACGACGCATGGTGTAACGACCCGTTTCCGGACCGCTACCGAGCTCAACATACCGAGCTCGAGTTACCGAGCTCAATACACCGAGCTCAACTAAACCTGTATGAGATGCGTTTTAAAACGATACTCTTGTGCCTTTTAAAAAGTACGATCTATTTTTTTTTTTTATAACACCAGCTCGTGCACATCAGAGTAATTACAGCTTTTCGAAAACATGGTGCAACTAAGACACAAGACATAAATTCTAATAAAACATACATGCATAACATACATATATATCACTCGAAATAATAATGTATACAAAATACAGAGTAGTAAATGTACAAAGAAAATACACCTAAGGTATGACGACTTCAAGAGAGCAATCATACCCTGGGGGTACTTCCGGCAGACTCCCACGCAGGGGGCTGCTCCAAAAGTAAGACCACCAGTCTACCCTGTAACGACAAAACAACACTGCCCAAACTGGTCACGACCTCTGAACACAAAAGAAAAACGAGGTACAGTCATCAGAAAAACAAACATCCAACAAACATAAACAATCACGACAAGTAGAGCTCGTCACTCGGGTCCTCGTCGAGCTCCTCCTCGGCATCATCTGCTGTCGAGTTCCCTGCACCCTCGACATCGCCTGGGTAACCGTCATGGATTGAAGGCACCACGGGAAAGGGTCAACTTCTCAACAATACAAGATAAGCACGGCATAAAGAAATAAGCAACAAAGAAAGTATAACGCGTTCACCAACGTGACTCGACCATCTCACTCTAACTCGACACAACTCGCAAATCCATTTTCTCTCGACTCGACAATTTTTCCTAATGCACACGCTGCATCAGTATGTCGGAAAGTCCAGCCAAGCCTTGGGATCCTCGCTCTCCCTAGGATTAACTCAGTCCCATAGCGTGGCGACGTTTAGTCAATCTCCCGTAAACAAAAGGGGACCTAGCACCCTTAGTTATCGGGTCACGGCTCAAAACGTCATACGACTCACCTAGCTCGCTCACTCGATGAACAATTCGCCAGATAACGATATTCAAAGAGTTAAACACAAGATATTCAACCGCATGTCAAATAAAAAGAGCAAGCTCGACATGAAGAAACGCAATTCAACATGCAATACACAATTCACAGCATATATTCAATCACATATTAAATACATGCAAAAACCCAAATCATATCACAACATTTCAAGCTCGACACAGATCAAGGAATCCATTCACAATAACATATAAAATAAAGTCTTAATAATGTCTAAAAGCTGCCCTTACGCACAAAACATAAACAAGTCGAATATGAAGTGCCCTTACCGAACTCCAAGTTAATGCTGCTCGACAACGACCTCGACACGGCTGTCTTCAAGTGAGCTCGACAACGACTTCTCTGACTCGATCTCGACACGTATGCTTCTCAGTCGACCTCGACACGTACACTTCTCAGTCGACCTCGACACGTACAGTTCTCGATCTGGATCCCACTGCTTCCACGTCCTCGGATTCGCTCTCCCGTACACCTCGAATCGGAAATCACACGATCTCGGGAATCAGACTTCCTAAAACAAGCACAACTCAGTTCGATCTATGGGTTCTAATACACTTAGCTCTCATCCCAAACTTAACCACAACCCAGAAAATATAAAAACTCAAGAACTTAAATATATTTTTCCTCTAACACAAAGTTAGGGTTTTCGATCAAAAGTTCATGAAAAAGGTTATCTGATGCTTCAACAGATAGATCGACAACAACAACAACCAGAAGCAACGATCGACAAACTAAAATAAGAAATCGAAACAAACCAAAAATGAAGGGTTTCTGGGCACTGCCGATTGCAGAAATCAGAGAAAGAAATTTGTTTTACGAGCCCAAATAATCGGTTAGAAAAGTAGGTAATATCATGAAGAAGAAAACCCATCAATATGAGATGATTTGGAAGCATAAAACTAGCTAAAAATGGAAGGAAGAAGTAGCGCTAAACAGTAACACGAAGAAGAGAAAATCTGTTTTTCCATACCTCAGATGGTGGTCGAGATGGTGATTTATATGTCAAGGAGATGATGGGGAACAAGATTGATGAAGAAAGCTTATGCAGAAGCTCGATGGAACTCAAGGTTTCTTCGATGGAAATTTTGGAGAAAAACAAGGAACTCAGAGCAGAAGGAAGGAAGAAGAAAGAAGAAAAGAGAAAGTGAGTGTTTGAGGGAACTGGTCGTGGTATACAGCTGGTGAGAGAAGGGGTATAATCGTAACTTCGGTTATGAGATGCCAATCCCATCAATCATTCTACCCATCTAATCGCTCCTCTCTCATAATTACCCCCTACTCTATCGGTCAAAGATCTAGACACAGCGACGAGAACGGCAAGCCGACAATATAATTATTACAAACAATATAATAATAACGCTGAATAACGTTCGAAAGAATACGCGTTACCGTCTCGACACGATGTCGACCAGGGTGCTCGTGCAAGCGCACAAGGCTCTAACACGAGTTCGTGCATGAGGCCTCCTCAGTTCGACATGCGACCTCCTCAGCTCGGTACGCGACTTCATCAACTCGACACCCGACCTCCTCAGCTCAGCAACTAGTGCACGCGGTCTCCTCAGCTCGGCAAATGACCTCGGCAAACGATCTTGGCACGGGATCTCGACACAAGATCTCGACGCGAGGTCTCGATACGTCGTCCTAAGACGATGTCGATCTCGTCCTCAGGTGTTACACATGGCAACCAGCCTAAGTGTTAAATAATCATTCGTGATTCAACCTAAATCACTAACCAATCACTTTTTCGTGATCGGTAGGTCACGGGGTCAACTACGTCGAAACTGTCGACGAGTTTGCCAAAAACCAAACAATCCAAAAACCGGTTGGATATAAAATCAAATCCAAATCATAACGCAATCAATCACACATTGGTCACAATTCTGTGACCAATAAACAAGTTTTTGAGGGTAATAAGTTGTTACCCCCTTAATCCAAGTTAATCAATACCATTCATTAAGTATATTAAAGGCCTATGCAATTATTACCCTTAGCCAACCCTTAAAAGTCATTTAAAAAGGTTTAAAAACAAGAAACAAGGGTATGAATCAATTCAATACCCCTGTGAATCAATTCAGGGTTAAAAACCCACTCTTTGAATCGAATTAAACAGTCATGAATCGATTCATGACTTCAATTCACAAGTTCTGAACATTGTTGTGATTTGATTCATGCAGATATGAATCAATTCACAAGCCTGCAGAAGTACAATATAAGCTGTTTTATTGCACTTTCACGAAATGGGGACCTCTCCTAAGTGGTCTCACTTCTAAGCCAACATTTTAGAAGTCATCTAAGTCTTCTTAAGGTCTCCAAATCATCAATTAATTCTCAAATTCTTAATCCAATCTTTACCCTAGGTTTTGCCATTAAATCCTCAATTTTACTCAATTGTTTCTCCTGTTATCATTCATATTGATCTTTAATCTTCCAATTTGAACCAGCCCTTAGTTTAATCATCTCCAGTTACTAATTACTTACCCTATCTCATTACTCATTAATGGTTCCTAGTTCAATTGGCAATTCTACACATTCTATGGTTCCACTACATAGTTACGCAGAATTTCTCTCATAATGACTTCCTAAAAAATCCTATATCATGCTACACATATCCAACACTATTCCAATCAATTATTAACACATTCACATCAATTATAATCATATGATTATGTAGCAACACTAAAAACAGTGAATTTAAATCATGAATCCATGCTAACATAATTTCAAATATTCATGTAACATCAAAGACTCATCAATCATGTATTTAATCATATAACCATAATAAATAATAACTCTTTGGGCTCCTTGCTCCTACAAGGACCTTAAAAGCATTAAAAACAACAACATACAAATCAATTCCATTGCTCATACAATGGTTTCAAATCACATAACTTGTCTCTTTTCATATGATCATCCACCCTCATACCTTATGTATATTGTGGCCTTCACAAAGTTTTAGAGAGTCCTGAAACTGAATCCTTTCCGGTTCCTACCATTACAAGAACCATGAATCCCGAAATTGAAATTAGAATTTGAAATTTAAAGGAATTCAAAAGGTGAAAGTATAAGGATCTGACGTACCTAAATGATTTCCCCTTTAGAAACAAAAAAGGAAGAGAATAGAATGAAGAAGAATGTCCATTGATCACATCCTTGAAGACGGGATGAGATTCGGTAGAGAATGAAGGTGAAACGGTGGAAAATGGCTCCTGGGAGTTTAGGGTTATTGGGAGCACTTAGTGAGTGATTAAGGACAGATTCTTAGAGTCATTATGAGACTCAATTAGGTTTAGGTCTTGGCTATTAGGTCTCAGCACGATTAGAAGCGAAATGGAACGACCCGGTATATAAAACAACGCAGTTTGCTATGCACATTGTGAATCGATTCACAGGCTCTAATTTTGCTAAAATGTAATTTTTCCCTTCTCTAATGTGGTGATACTTCCTAATGATATTCCCTCTTAATTAAACCCATAGACATCATGGAAAAATGCATCTAACATACATGTAATTATAGAATTCCTATTTTAACCTATTAAATACAAAATTATAAGTTTCAGCGTGTTACATGACTTACCTACTCTGTTACCATAAGACTTAAATATGAACAACAAAGATAAAATAATCTGGAAAGTGAAGCATATTGATTAATCATCTTCTTGAAACAATAAGTCCTTCTCTGTATTTATACTAAAGAGATAAAAGGAAAAATAAAAGTAGAAAAGGGAAGCCGACTCAGAAGCTCTAATAGAATAAATTCCTATATGCTAACTGCCTAACTAATTTTTCTCTCCCATGCGTCAGAGCACTCTCTCCTCGTGAGAAGCTTCCTTTTTGTTTTCTTTGATTTCTATTCATCAGTTTTCCTCTAATGGAGAATCTGACCTTGGAAGAAGAGACAACAGAGATCGAGTTCCAATTGGAGGAGGCCAACAATGTTAACGTTGATAGTGCTTTATGCCTTGTCGGCCGTTTCCTGACAAATAAGCCTATTCGAGTGCATATCATGAAAGAGCGTATGACTGGTGTTTGGCATCCTGTTCATGGAGTGTCTATTAAAGAAGTTGATCATGGCTTATTCCTTTTTCAATTCTTTCATCATCTGGATTTGCAACGTGTCCTAAAACAAGGGCCTTGGTCTTTTGACAATCATCTTTTAGTGCTGGGAACACTGCAACCAGGCCAGCCGCCAAATCAGGTATCTCTTATTAAAGTTCCTTTTTGGGTCCAAATTCACAATATTCCAGTGGGTTTCATGACTGAGATGGTGGGTAAACAAATTGGTGATTTCATTGGAGAATTTTTGGAATATGATGCCAAGAATAATTCCAATTTTTTGAAGACATTTATGAGAATTCGTGTTCTGGTGGATGTTACTAAGCCTCTGAAACGGATGAAACGCATCAAAAGAGTAGGTGGAGAGCCAAATGATGTTAAGTTCAAATATGAAAGGCTTGGTCCTTTCTGTTACTATTGCGGCCATCTAGGACATATTGAAGATTTTTGCCCGGTGTTATTCTCTCTCACAAGTGATGATGGTCAGCGACTCTGGGGACCGGAATTGCGTGCTGATATCCGACAATCATCTGCCAGTGGTGGTTCACGGTGGTTGCGGGAGGAAGGTCAACCACACACAGTGTTTTCTCCGATGAATGTTATGAGCATTAATGGCCATGGGTCGGTTTCAAGTCATGAGCATAACCGAAATTTTAAGGAGGGTAATGATCATGGGCATTCATTGGCTGCTATCTTTAAGGACCCTAAAATTTTATTTCCCAATCGGTTACATATCATGAAAGGTGTAACTATAGCCGCTAATCATGTGCCAACCGATGAAGAAATGCTTGATGGGTCATTAATAATGGAGAGGAAGAAACGTACACGCCAGGCTGATGATTCGAAAGCGAATAATGGAGCTTCAAATTCTGCATTAAACTCTGGGCCCATGCATGGTATGAGCGCTGTCGCACACGTTGGCTAGCTCCATGCAACTTCTTCATGTAACAACGACATCCGCGTAAACCATCCCCCACCTCAAGGAAATTCTTCACAAGTTAACTCAAGTAGCAACAACTCCCATGCAAAAATGGACGTGGCCACCACAAACAATGACAACAGTGAGATTGCAGCAAGCTTGCATTTTTTATCGGCAGCGCCTGGCTCCCAGGCCTGCCGGGCACCATGAGTATTTTAAGTTGGAACTGCCGAGGTTTGGGAAATCCTAAGGCAGTTCCTGTTCTTAAAGACCTTATCCGTGTCTATAAACCGGATGTTGTTCTGCTTATTGAAACTCTTACTTTTTCTAATAAAATTGACGAGCTGCGTGTTAAGCTCGGTTTTGATTACTCTTTTACTGTTGATAGAATTGGTAGAAGTGGAGGCTTGGCTGCTCTTTGGAAAGCCCCACTAAATAGTGAAATTCTGAATTTTTCTTCTCAATATTTATTAACATTATGATTCATGATGAGGATCGTGAAGATTGGCGTTTATCTTCTTTCTGGGGTTATTCTAATAGCTCTAGAAGGCGGGACTCTTGGAACCTGCTTCGTTCTATTTCATCCATGTCGCCTGTTCCTTGGTGTATTATTGGTGATTTCAACGACCTCTTATCATCTGATGATAAGCGAGGACGATCTGAGCGTCCTCCGTGGCTATCTGAGGGTTTTAGACAAAGCTATTACGATTGCTCTCTCATTGATCTCCCTATTGAAGGTTACCGGTTCACTTGGAGTAGAGTCCAGTACGCCAGATGCAAAGGAGGAGAGGTTGGATAGGGCTTTTGTTACTAATCCTTGGCTCAATTTATTTCCTCATGTAAGACTCATCAATCTGGTTGCATCCTCATCTGATCATTCCCCACTGCTTCTAAAGCTTGAATCTCATGATTTTATTAGGCCTAAGCGTACTTTTCGTTTTGAAAATGCATGGCTTCTGGATAACACTTTTACTGATATGGTTAATTCTCACTGGCTCAGTTATCCCTCATCCCCTATACTCCATAAGCTTCGCTACTGTGTGGAGGACATGGAATCTTGGAGCAAGTCTAATATCCCCTCCTTTCGCCTAGCCGCGGCAAACTATAGGCATAAAATTGAACGCCTACAAGATGCAATGGATGATGACTTTGCTCATGCTTTACACGAAATTAAAGACAAACTTTCTTGTGTTTTATTGCAGGAAGATGCCTATTGGAAACAACGAGCAAAAACTTTTTGGCTGAAAGATGGTGACACTAATAGTAGATTTTTCCATGCCTCAGCTAGTTCAAGACGCAGAAAGAATGCTATTAGAAAGATCAAATCGGATAGTAATATGATGATCTCGGATCAGGAAGGCCTTTGCAACCTGGCTAATTCCTACTTCAAAGACATTTATGCACCTAGTGATGGTGATTTTGATCCGGTAATTGATGCTCTCTTTCCCTGTATTTCTGATGAAGATAATGCTTTTCTTGTGGCTCCTTTTACAGAGAATGAATTTCAAAGAGCTATTTTTGAAATGCACCCTGATAAGTCACCGGGACCTGATGGTTTAAATCCTGGTTTTTTCCAAACTTTTTGGCCTACAATTGGAAAGGATATTTTTTATGCTTGTCGTTCTTGGCTCATAGAGGGGCGTTTTCCGGATGGTTTAAATGATACAAATATTGCTCTGATAGCAAAAATAGACAACCCTTTGTCTATGAAAGATCTGCGCCCATCTCTCTCTCGCAATGTCCTCTATAAAATTCTTTCCAAGGTCCTGGCAAATAGATTAAAGACTGTTTTGTCTAAGTGCATCTCTGAAAATCAGCACCTTTGTTCCTGGAAGATATATCTGGATAATGCTCTCACCGCTTATGAAGTCCTTCATTACATGAAGTGTAAGACAAAGGGCAAGAGGGGTGGTTGCTCTAAACCGACATCGATAAGGCTTTGATAGAGTCAAATGGAGCCGCTACAAGTCGTTATGTCAAAGCTTGGTTTTAACCCCACTTGGGTTAACTGGATGATGCAGTGTATCACTACGATTACCTATCATGTTATTGTTAACCATGATAGAGTTGGCCCAATCACTCCAGGGAGAGGTCTTCGTCAAGGTGACCCTTTATCCCCCTATTTATATATTCTTTGTGCTGAAGGCTTATCTGCTCTTATTAAAAAAGCTGAATCTCAAGGAAACATGCATGGTGTCCGTATTTGTCGTGGGAGCCCCTCTATCAGTCATCTTCTATTTGCAGATGACAGTTTCCTGTTTTGCAAAGCCACGTCAAATGAGGCAGCTAGTTTAAAAGATATCTTGAATATTTACGAAGTTACTAGTGGCCAGGCAATTAATTATAACAAATCTGAAATTTCCTTCAGCACCAACACTCCCCCTGACATTAGGAGTGATCTGACCTCTTTCTTGGGAGTCTCCGCTGCCATAGGCCATGGAAAGTATCTGGGGCTTCCTTCTATGGTGGAAAGTATCTGGGGCTTCCTTGTCCCGAGCCGGTAAAGAAATCCTTATTCGATCTGTGGCCCAAGCAATTCCTTCTTATTGCATGGGAGCTTTTCTTATCCCAACCTCTCTAGGGGAGGAGATTGAGAGAATGCTAAATTCTTTTTACTGGAATTCAAGAAGAAATGGTAGCAAGGGCATTAATTGGCTAAAGTGGGACAAATTATCTTTGCCAAAAGATCAAGGTGGCCTAAATTTTAGAGATCTTGAAGCTTTCAACTTAGCTATGCTAGGCAAACAAGGGTGGAAACTTGCAACGGATCCAAACTCTCTCCTAACACGTGTGCTCAAAGCTAAATATTTTCCCACGACGGGTTTCTTGGATGCTAATATGGGTCATAATCCAAGCTACACTTGGAAGAGTATCTGGAGTTCTATCCCTTTGATATGTCTTGGGTATAGATGGAAGATTGGAGATGGCTCTAAAATTAATGTTTGGCATCAACCTTGGATTAGAACTCGCCAACAAATGTGCCCCCTCACTGTCATGCAGCCTCACCTATCATACCTCTTGGTAAGTCACCTAATTGATCATCAATCTTGCTCTTGGGAGGCCGAATTGATTAGGAATGTTTTCAACGATGAAGATGCTGCAGCAATCCTTCAAATACCACTGCACTATGACAGCATGGATCAAATTATTTGGAAACAAACTGAAACTGGTATTTATACTGTCAAGTCGGCATATCATATATGTATGTGTGAGGTTCATTCAAACATTCAACCATCTCCTACATCATCCTATAATTGGAACACAATTTGGAAGTTAAGCGTCCCACCCAAAGTCCGATCTCTTTGTCAAGTAGCCGCAAAAATTGTTTGCCAACAAGAGTTGCTCTCCAATCTAAAAATGTTCTTTGTCCTCAAGAATGCTTAATGTGTGACTTCCCTATTGAAAACACTTGGCATGTAATGTTTTCATGCACCCATGCTATTCAATGTTGGAAGGAGCTCAATCTTTGGAACCAAATTGAGGCCGAAACACTTGAAGCAGATGGCTTTCAAGAATTATTTTTCAAGCTGCTTCATACTCTTCCTCCAGATAAGTGTGACTTGCTTGCAGCAGGTATTTATGGTATTTGGAAATGTAGAAATTCCAAGCTTTGGGATGCTACTTTAATGAACCCTCGAGCAGTGGCTATCTTGGCGCAAGATTCAGTTAGAAATTGGCAGTGGGCAAGATGCCATGCTACAAGAAATGATGCTCATCAGAATTTTTCAGCTGCTACTTTTTGGCAGAAACCGATTGAAGGTTATCTCAAATGCAATATGGATTATGCAACTTTTCCTAATAACAATGTTGCAGGTTTTGGCTTATGTTTTCGGGACTCTACAGGCCAATTTATAGTGGCACAAACTGGTTGGTCTACATCATATGCCTCAGTAGCAGAAGGAGAAGCTTTAGCTATTTTGAGATCTTTGCAGATGGCTATCAATCTTGGATATGGTAGTGTTCTTTTTGAGTCAGATTGCAAAGTTGTGGTTGATACTGTTTTGGGGTCTCAGTCATTTTCAAACGAATTAGAGACCCTGATTTCCCAAATCAAGTCCTTACTTTCATCTTATGCAAACTTTAAGTTAGCTTTTGTAAGGAGACAAGTCAAGAGAGTCGCTCATGCGTTAGCGAAGGCATCTCTATTATACCCTAGTCTTCATAATTTTTACCATGTTCCCCTTTGTATTGATCGTTTGATTCAAGATGAAATGAATTAAGCCCATTTTTACTCAAAAAAAAAAAAACTGCCTAACTAAGGCCCTATTTACTTCCCTTGTTTTCTATTTTCATTTTCATTAAGTTCCACTTAAACTAACATACATTAGAGGAAACACATATGTAAGATCCTTCTCCTAATCTAGTATTTTCAGAAATATTGAAATTGCCAAAACAGTTATTTTCATTGTTTCCAAAAATATATTCTCCCTAGTGTCTCTTTCATCTTCTCTTTATCGCAATTGTTTACTACAAAAGTCTTCCATCTTCTTGTTAGTAATATAAAATAAGTACAGATTTTAGAAAATAAAAACACAAAATATTTTTCGAAAGTAAACTGGGTCTAAGTAGCCACATCTAAATAAAGCTCTAATAGAATAACTTCCTATATATAGAAGAGAATGTGGCACATAGGTTAGTGGTTATCAAAAAAACTCAAGCTAGGTTCCTCCCCTATAACGTTTCCTTACTACTATCAATCTTCTTATTCTACCGATCTACTCAACAAATAAAACCGCTATCCATCGACAATATATGGAATCGTTATCCAAATATTTTTTCCCACATGTATAGTGAACTGGACAAAACTTTTTATTTTATTATTATTATTAAACTATTAGTCTGCTCAATGGCCAAAAGGCTTGAAATCAATAGAATATTTTTTTTTTGTTTCCTACATGTCTCCAACGACTGAGACAATCATGTTCGAGGCGCGTTGGTCACTAATGGTGTGATTGGTTAAGGTGAAATAGGGAAGAGAGGGTGAAGGAGGAGAGAAGTTGGGAAGAGAGAGCAAAGTCACATTGTTTGGTAAGAAGAGAAATAGGGAAGAGAGATTAAAAAACATGTGGGCCCCACCAAAATTTCTTTCTCTCCAAAGTTGAGGAGAAACAATGGGGAGAAGATGTGCTTTTATTGTTTTCCTATAATACCCCTAATTAGTTTGATAAATTTATAAAATGTTGTCTCTTTTTTTTTTCCAACGAAATTGATTTTTTTTTGTCCATCTAGTTTGTAAATATTTTTTGAGAACATGACTTCCCTGACGTTCTATTTTTTTTAAAAAAATGGTTGTTTCATTAATTTAATAATTAATAAATTAATGTATTTAATTTAATAATTTATTTTATGTGATGTATATGTTTTTTGACTACAAAAATCAAATTAAGAAATTAAATTAATTAATTAATTAAGTGAATTCAAATAAAAAATTATTTTTATGGGAGGTTTTAAAATTCAAGGGTACTCTTGTACTTTTGACTACAATAACCACTTCTCTCTTCTCTATTTCTCTTCTCTTTCTCTTATTCCAATCAATACCTCAAATCTACTCTATTTCTCACCTATTTCTCTCTTCCTACACTTTCTCTCACATATTTCTCTCTTCACAATTTCTCTTCTGAACCAAACATAGGCTAAATGTGAGAACCTCTCTTAGCAGGTATTCGAATCTTGGTTCGCCATGTTGTGGGGAACTAGCCCAACTCCCGTTGGTAATAGAATATTTTTTAACTAGACCAAAAAATTAGAACATTTTTTAAAAATCTTTTTATTTAAAAATCTTTTTTTATACAGTATGCAAATTGAAGGGCAAAAAAACATTAATTTTAGCTTCCAAATTTAAATCCGCACTTTGAGGAAGTTAATAAAACCTCGTAGGATTTGGTCTTAAGATGTCCAGGCATCTCGTTTCAAACCCTCCTTTGAACAACAAGGGCTTCTTCCCATATTTCTCTCTCTCTCTTTTTTACTAAGTGCATTAAACCCTTAACGCCACTGGAAGTGGTGTTGAAGCTAGCCACGGAGAGAGCATGGGGTTCTTTGTTTTCTTTATGGGGACCAGTCTTACAATTTGGTTGGGCCCATCAAATCGTCCTCCGAGTATTATAGCATCTCCAACCATGTGAACACAGGGACAGACGTTACAGAAGCAATTATGTTTTTGGTCTTATATGCTTGGCCAAAGTTAAAATCATGACAATTTTGTCCCACAATTACCCCACCTCTCTCTCTCGCCTCTTTTCATTTCTGCTCCCCTTAACTGTCCCTTTCCTTTTCCCTTATTCACGTCTGAATGAATCGCACTCACCAGCCCCCACCCCTGTACGGATTTTCCTTAATTTTGCTAAATTATTATTTTTTGATATTACAAAATAAAGAACCTAAATTGATATATTCTTACGGCTGGAATTCTGAACAAGCTCTTAAAGCTAAGAAGGTCCTCTATACCAAAAAAACAAAAAAAACAAAAAAAACAAAAAAAAGGTCCTACTAGAATTATGATATTATGTGATGATCGTAGCCATTGACTTCATTTCTTTAATTTGTTACAAGATGTGGGTAAATATAAAACTAAATGGGCGAACGTTGTTAAAAGAAAATATTTTATTTAATACCTTCATTTTAACAGTGAAATAAACATAAACATAAATGTTGAGGTGTACACATAAAAAAAAACTTTTATTCTTGCCAATGTAGCTTGCCTCAACTGGTTCGGCCTTCCGCTCGTACATGCTGCGACTTGGGTTCGATTCCAGGTGGCTGCGTTGGTGGGCGATACGTAAATTCCACCGTAAATCATGGCTCAGGTTTGTGGTTCTCCCTGACCCTGCACGGGGATGAGCCTCCCCCAATCTAAACTAACGCAATTAACAAAAAAAAAACTTTTATTCTCATAAACATAAATATTGAGGTGTATACATATAAAATCTTAAATTGTCCCCCACTGCTGATTGCTTTGGCAATTTCAGCGACATGGGGACGCTGGGACCGGGGTTCGAACCCGGGTGTTGCCGTTTGTGTGTATGTGTGTTTGTTGTTTACCATTTTTACTAGCTGACAAAAAAAATATAAAATCTTAAATTACAACATTATCAGTAAAATATTTAAATATTATAAAACCCCATGTCTATTCTAACAATATATAAAAACTTATTATTGCAAACTTATTATTATCATAAATACCCGTTGTGCAATAAAATAATTAATTATTTCGAGAACATGTTTAAAGATACAACAAAAAATAATTGTGAATTTAAAGAAATGCACTGAATTAAAAATGTCAGTTAGTTTTAATAATAATAATAATAATAATAATAATAATAATAATAATAATAATAATAATAAAGTATTATCTTTTAAATTAATTTCCCAATAAAAATGTCAATCTTATTATTTAAATTTTGAGTAACTATTTTAATATAATAATCAGAAAATGTGATAATAATTGTTGGTTTAATATTTTTCATTACATTTTATATTTTACATAATTAATTATGTTGATTACCATGAAAATATTTTTATTAAATAAACTGATATTTTACAATACCTTAATAAATAAATTTTGAGTGAATACCCATTTTAGTCTTTGACAAAAAATAAAATATCAATTTGGCCCCTGAGAATTTATAAGTCCGCCAGAAGTCATTGACAATTTAAAACAGGAACACGTTTGTTCCTCTGTTAGGATCCGTCCATTTTGGTTCGTTAGAACGCGAACATGTGACGTAACAGCGCTAATGTGTCCATTATTTTAGTCCAGCGTGTTGCCATGTAAGATTTGAAGATTTAAAAGGACCCATTTTAGTCCCTAGATTACAAAATGACTAAAACATCCAAATTAAAACAAAAAATGACCCAAGACCCAAAACACATCTCTTTCCCTTTGTTCTCCACCGCGAAAAAACCCTAACGGAGGGGCATGGAAATCTTCGCCGTAAGCTGACCGCCGTTCGTCCAACGCCGTGCCGCCGCCACCACCTTGTTTCTTCCATCACCGTTTAAGTTCTGAAAAGGTTAGTTTGGTTTCTTTCTTTCATTTTCTGTTTATTTCGTTTCTTTCGATTTTGTGCCCTGTGGTCCCTGTTCCCCACATTCCTTTCGTTTCATTTCATCTCGACCCACATTCCTTGAAAGAAATTTTTTTTGCGCTGTGGTCCCTGTTTCCCACATTGGATTGGAGGTTGTGGTCCCTGTTTTGTGCCCTTTTTTCGTTTAAAGAAATTTTCGTGGACCCAAAATAGGAAAGTTATTGATGTTGTTGTCCCCAATTTGTATGGAATGTTGTTTTTGTTGTCCCTAATTCTGTTGTTTTTTACGTTATTGATTTGTGTTCTGTTCCCCCTCCCATGAGTAACATTATGTGGTCCTTATGTGCTTTGTGTTGCTTTTTTAGTCCTTAATAACACTGATTTGAGACGAAATTATCCCTGATGTTTGGTTATTTCTTTTTCAGATGACTACGACATATATAACCTTCTTTTATCATACTGGAGGTAAATTTGTAAGAGAAAACAAGGGGGTCCTCAGTTATGTGAATGGTAGAGTAGATAGTGTGCCTCCTATTGATGTTGACCTAGTCACTTATTTTGATCTATTTGAGGTAGTTAAGGGATTAAGGTATCATGATGTCAGTAATATAAATTAGATGCATCCGGGAGTGTACAATAATTTTGACAGAGGTATAAGACCAATTAGGTGTGATGAAGACATCAATCTTATGTGTGAGGTAGCTATGAAGGAGGGTAACAATGAAATGCATCTGTATGTTGTACACCCAGTGTTAGATGTTAGAGATGTTGAGTTTGTGAGTGATAAAGAGGTGGAGGATTGCATAGTTGAAGAGGTTGTGAATGTTGAAGATGTTGAAGGTGATAAAGAGGTTGTGAATGTTGAAGATGTTGAAGATATTGACGATTATAGCTCTGAGGATTCCTTATACAAGCCTTCTCTATATTCTAAGAGTGACACTGAAGAATTGATCACTAAAACAAAGAAACGTACCTCTAAAAAGAAAGGAGTTGGGAAGAAGAAAGCTTTCAATGATTCATTAAGTGAAGGCAGTGACAAAGCATCATTTGAGGTTAATGGGTATGATTCTAATTCTAAGAAAATGAGAATTCCTGAATCTTCAGATGACGAGGGTGTATCGAAGCCTATGTTCCCCATGTTTAACTCTTCTTCTCAGTTTGGCCAAGTTAGCTTAGAAGTTGGGATGAAGTTTGATAACTTGGAGGTTTTTAAAATGGCTGTTAAAGATTATAATATTGCACTTGGCAGGGAGAGTAAGTGGAAGAAGAATGATAGGATTCGAATCCCTTTTTGGTACCTAAAGTAGTTAAGTATTTGGATCCCTTTTTGGTACAATTACAAGGGATCCAATTTGGTGCCTTTTTGTATTTGTGTATGGTACCTTTAATGCACATGTTATGAAAATGGTGCAAATGTGCTATGTTTTTGCCTCTTGCTCGTTTTATATATGTTAGGGACTAATGTGGGTATTTTAACATTTGTCAGGAACTTATTCATAATCAATTGTCAGAGACTTATTAGGGTACCATAATTGCATTATTTGCACCTCACAGAAATGATACAACAATGATACATTACCGTTAAACTCTCCTTAAATTTGATACATTTGATACATGACCAACACATGAAACACAACAAATTATAACAACATATTGCCTAAAATATGAGCACTTCCAAGTTGCCTTAACTTCCAACTACATGTAAGGAATTAACTTCCAAGTACAAATTAAAGGGTTGCAATCACAACAACAATCACTACTCCTACCTTCCACTAACTAACTCTTTGCATATCAACTTGCATTTGGGCCATCTTCAATTGCATTTCAGCTATGTTTGCTTCAACCCCATTCATATGATTTTTCATCACTTCCATATCCTTCTCCAATTGAATAATCTTCATTTGTTGCATCTCAATTTGATTTCAGGTTTCATAGAATTCATCAACCCATAAAAAATAGGAGCAATGACGTTGGTTCATCAACAATGTGACATAAGAGCAAGTGAATAAAAATCAAGAAACCATGGAAGCAATTAAGTTCAACTAATTTGATTGCCTTGAAAAAGAGGTACCATGGAACTCTCTATTCATGTTAGCTTATGTCTTTGTTGTGTATGCAACAACTTTCTTTCCACAACAACAACTTGGACCACTCCATTTAATACGGGTCACACTTGGGGTATCACTCTAGTTCACATCAAGACCGGGTACATATTGACGAAATGAGGCAGATCTGGAGCCACCAAAACTGCAAGACCAACATGGCTACTCATATTTTTAGAGGGGTTTAGGGTTTAGGTGAAGAGCTCTAACAATGAAGTTTAGTTTTGAGGTAGAAGAAGATGGTTATAAGAAAAAACGAGGGACTAAATTGGGTCCATTTGTAGGGATTAAAATGGGTCTCTTTTAATATTTGAACGGTGCAGACTACGAGAGAGGGACTAAAATGGGTCTTTTTTTGGTTAAAATTTGAAAAGTGACAAAGGAACCAAAATGGGTCCTTTTAATTGTTCAAATCATTGTTCGCACACAGTTACACGCTGGAATGAAATAACGGACACATCAGCCCCGTTACGTTACACGTCAGCTTCCTAACGGACCAAAATGGACAGGTCCTAACAGAGGGACTAACGTGTCTTTGTTTTCAATTGTCAGGGACTTCTGGCAGATTTTTAAATTCTCATGGACCAAAATGGGTACCGAATTTTTTGTCAGGGACTAAAATGGTATTCACTCATAAATTTTTAAAATAGATTTTATTAATTATATTATTTTTTAGAAAAAATTATTAAACTTTTATAAGTGAAAAAAGTAACTAATTCTATTGTCATCCCAATATTTTTTTAATCAAATAAACTGATATTATAAATTTTTTATAATTTCTTAAAACACAAAAAGAAAAAGAAAAATGTTGTCTACTAAGAACCAGTTTAACGACTGTGTTGTTTTCTCAAAATCACAATATTGCCAAAATCACTCATGATTGGATGGTAGAAATCAATTGATCGGATGACATTGACACTGGTCAATTCATGAACTTTTGTATTCAAGAAATTAAAATTCGTACCATGGCTGGCCAACGCGAAACTCCAAAGGCATGCAGTGGTGCCAGGATGTAACATCTACGGTGGCTCTGTCTAGCCTACACAACTTATGGTACAAAAATTGAAAAAAAAGTGGCGTATATTTTAAGATGTTATTGAATGTTCCACCGGATCTTATGGTAGTCCTTCCACATCATATCCTTTCTCCTTTCCATCCCACTCACTCCACTCACTCCTTCGACACAATTTCTGCGATGACAAAAACCCATATCTGTACAACTATGCCACCAAAATTCAGCTCCTCGCAACCACATCGGCGACCACCCATAGCAGAGCAAGAGAAAATGTTGGAGTTCCAGATTTGTTCCTCGTGGTGCAAAACAAGAGCTTTTCAACCGAAGTTATCACTAACCCACATCTGAATCGTCGCGAACCGCCACACTCTATCGCACCAGCCTCCTTCCATCGCAGAACAGCAACATTAAACAGAGAAAAGGGAACAAAATCGTAAACAAACAGAAACAGAAATATGAAGAAGGAAACAAACAGAGGAGAGAAGAGGCGAAAAATAAAAAATAAGAATTGAAACGGGGTGGAAACCCCCTCACACCACATCATCACCGCCACGGCGGCATCTCGCCTCGCCGCCCAAACACAGCCACCCACTCTGCTTCGTCTTTTTCTCCCCACAAATCTCTTTTCCCCTCAGACCTCTCTCTCCCCTTCCACCGCGTCACTCTCTCTCCCTCAGCCTTTGCTACGAGCAGTGGCCACCATCTTCCATGGCGATCCTCTCGTTCTCACTCCCGCCACTCTCGTCGTCTCTCTCCTTCGTCATCGTCAGCCGTTCACCGGAGTCATGGGTGTTTACGGTGAAAGACAATCAGGGAAATGGAGGAAATCTCCTGTGAAGTGGTCTACCTCTAGATCCTGTGGTCCTTCGCAATCCAACTATCAGACGGATTTTTTGAAGTTTCGAAAGTTAAGCCACTTCATTTCTAATGTTGTGTATGCTACGCCACCTAGTGTGTTTGTGTAGGGTAGACTACATCCATCTACAGTAACTGAAATAGTGCAGTAAAACTGAAACAGCTTTTTTACCTGGATGGTACAATTTAGAAAAAAATTTATCAAATTTACGATGGTCGAAAAGTTATTAGCAAATTGGGATAAGTCGTATATAATATATACGACTTCACTTTTTTATTATACTAAAGTCGTATATACAGTATACGATTTCATTTTTCCATTACACTAAAGTCGTATATATAGTATACGACTTCACTTTTCTATTTTTTTGTTTTTTTAAAATACTGAAGTCGTACATTGCGTTGGAGACTTCTGAATTATTTATTTATTTTTTTGGCAAAGTCGTATACCCCATGTACGACTATGCATGGAGATTTTTTTATACGTAAGTGGAAGTCGTACATGTGATGCACGACTTTGTTCTAATTTTTTTTTTGCCAGGTTAATTCTTAAAGATTTATAAAGTAACGTAAACAAGCAGCATTAATAAAAGATCAAAATATGCATTGATTAATAATCGTTAATAGGAGACTAATTACTTAGTCAAAATAAAAATTATCCTGATAATGTGAAAAGTTAATATCAACCTTCATATTTTGATCTTTCATTAGTGCTGCTTATGTATGTTACTTTATATATCTCTAAGCATTAACCTGGTAAAAAAAAAATTTAAAGTAAATTCGTACACCACATGTACGACTTCTACTTACGTATAAAAAAAAATTCTCATGCAAAGTCGTACATAGGGCATACGACTTTGCCAAAAAAAATTAAAAAATTAAGAAGTCTCTAACCTCATGTACGACTTTAGTGTTTTTTTTAAAAAATTCGAAAAATGAAGTCGTATACTGTATATACGACTTTAGTGTAATGGAAAAGTGAAGTCGTATATACTATATACGCCTTACATCAATTTGGTAATAACTTTTTAATTTACACTAATTTGGTAATTTTATTTTTGAATTGCACCATGCAGGTCATTTACGTGACTGAACTCCTCTCTTGACCGTGTGTTGTTTATGTGGTCAAAGTAATTTTTTGTTGAATAAAACAAAATGGTGGAAGTGACAAATAAAACTGTTGGATAGTGTAGGGTAGCACTAGTAGCCCCTAGGGGCCTAGCCTGACCATAGCAAAGACTTATAGTAGGGTTAGAGTGCGCAAATACACCCCTCATTTTAAAAAAATAAAAGTAAAATCTTTTTTTTTAAATACAATTAAAATCTTGTATTTTTATATTTTACTCTCTATTTTTATATATATGAATTCATTGACCCTAGTTTTTATATTTTGTTCTCATTGGGCTAAACACAATTTAAGAGAAGCTCTTATTAAAAAAGTAACTTATTTTACTAAAGAAAAAAATATAAACAAGAAGCTTTTAAAAAAGTTGAATTTTGGAGCTTTTTCGGAGCTTTTACTTAAATATCTCGCTTCGATTCGAAAACCAACAAATTTCACTTACTTTTTTTTTTATTTTATTCGTTGGTAAACTTGAAGTCTCCCACGCTAAAAACCATGAGAAATAGCCTCTGACCAATTGTTCTACGTGCTTATCAAATTCTCCATGACATGACATCATCTGTTTTAATTTTTTTTATAAAAGCAAAAACCTCATAGATAATATAAAAGAAAGCTAGAAAAAGATTACGGGTATTAAATTAAATTTTTAAAATAATAGAGTAGTTAAAATAAATATTTAATATGGAATTCTAATTCTGTCAAAAGAATATGAACTTCTAATAAATAACATAAAAATCTTCCAAAATATTTCATTTACTTGTGGTTATTTTTAATAGGATCAATTTTATATAAGATATTTTTTCAAACATAATTTAGTTCAAAAGTAAATTTAAAGTTAAAAAAACTGAAATTACCAAACAGCTTTAACTTAATTTTTAAAGCTCTTATTTTTAACTTTAATTTTAAAGTAGCTTTTAAGCCCCAAAAAAGCTGGGACAAACACAACCTAAATTGAATAATTTGGGCTTCAGAGAAGACAAAAAAGTAGCGAGTTGATGATTATTATTTATAGAGTTTTTGTGTAATTTTTTTTCATTGGGATATATTATGAAGGTTTTGAAGCCATGTGTATCTCCACCTTATAGACAACAGTCACTTTCAATCATAAATTTCAAATCCGAATTCCCTATCGCCATAAAAAGCATACATTTATGAAGTTAAGACTTATAGGGCGTAGGATGAAAACCAGACGCCTCACATTTAGACTTTAACAAATTCAAAATACAAGTTATGTAATCTTTATCCAACGATTAAGATATCGGACTATGTTAGGAGCAATATTTTCAAAACCGAACCGACTATTGAACTGGTGAACATATTGGTTTAAGGTTTAATGGTCTAATTGTGGTTCAACTGCCGTTAAACTGAAATTAATTAAATAATACTTTTAGAAGTTTTAAATATAATATTAATTATACATTCATTAAAATAGGCATATTTTACCAATGATTGCGGTGACGTAGTGGAATAGAAAGAGCTTCAATCCTTTCAAAGCACATTTTTCTATTTTATTTGCTTAAAAACAAGGGTTTGTCTATGGCGAACCATATGTGAAGTAGTGCACCAATGCACCATGGGGTATATTAGTAAACCAAATTTTGATCTCTCTCCACCTTTTCTATTGGGAAACAAATTAATTAGTTTTGTATTTTTTCATAGAAGTTCACGCACGAGACCTGACAAAGCTAATTGCACTTTTTTTTTTGGTAAATGTCATACTTATATATACGTTATTATTTTATAGTATATAAGAAGTTTTCAAAACAATTAGTTATTCAGTCGAAAAAAATCAATTATTTTGATTTTACAAATAATAAATAATAGGTAGAATTATTTTGTTTCAATTTTGTCTTAATTTTAAAATAATAAATAACAGGTAGAATTATTCTATTTCAATTTTTATTTTTAAATAAATTTTTGACAAGAAATAATAAAATATTTTGGTCATTTATCTTTTTTTTATAAATAAAAATTTATGTGAGTTGGGTTAAAAGGCTCACAAGTATCAGAGAAAGCCTCAAGGCTCAAAGAGTGCTTACAGAGGTACTGACATATTGCCCACTAACGAGGTCTCACATCAGTAGTGGGATTTGAGCCCACGTCCGTTTGTGATATGAGTCAAATCCTTACCAATTGGACTAACCTTCGTTAGTTTTTTGTCATTTATCTTAATATTCATGTTTAAGCCTTTACATATTTTTTTTATTTTAATTTTGTCTGGTGTGTTCGAAAATATTAATTTTAAGGCAAACATTTTTTATATAAAAATTAAAATATTTAATTTTGAATTTGAATGCATTTATCTATATTTATTATCTATCTATTATTATATTATGTCTATCTATTATCTATTATCTATTTTGTTCTATCTATCTATTAAATCTACAAAAAAAAATTGTTATGGTACCTGTTAACACCATATTCATTTCATCCATTCTTATTTAATATTAATTTTTAGAGTAAATTACACTCCACTCCCTTAATAGAAGCTTGAATTACACTCCCCACTTCTTTTATGTTAAGATCTACAGTTTTCTACCTTAAAAAGTAAATATATAGAGTAAATTATATGTGCTTGAATTACACCCCCTCCCCAAAGAGATGCTTGAATTACCACCTATAGTCGTTGATCTCTGTTGCGGCTTAGGCAAGTGCACCTAATCGTAACTCGTAATAATAGTGGAGTATTTTTAAGACTCTGAATGTCAAACCCACAGGAAATGCGCAAATACCAATGAAGAAAATGAGCTATTATATTTGGCTAACAGGAAGTTGTAATTAGAGAATAGCAAAAGTTGTCAGGAAATTAAAATAACAATTAAACAAAATGCAAGAACGTATTAACTATATTATGGGAGGTCTAGGGGGAACCGGGGTCACCAATACTCTACTCTTGAATTCATTAATTAATTGCTACGCATTCTATATTATGATTAATAGCTAATCACCCATTCTAAATTACTAAGAACTACCCAGTTTATAATAGCCTTCTTCCTAAATAATTACTCCGTTTGGTCCAAAAAGGTAATTAAAGGAGAGAGCATTAAGAACATGTGGGTTTGTTAATCTAATAACTGATTAGAAACAAACAATAACCTATCCGGCATATAAAGCGAGTTCTTTTATTCCTAGAAACCCGTTAACTAACTGTGGTCATGTTACAGCCAATTAAGCTAACTAATTAAAGGTTGATCCGACCTTATAGGATTAAGCATGCTGGGGATAAAACAATCAATCAATTAAATAGAAACACATAGAATTAATTAGATAAATAACAAAAGTATTGTAAAGGATCTCCCATCACCCCTAGTGATGGGTTTAGCTACTCATAATCAATGATAATAACATAAATGCAATCATTAAACCATATGAATCCATAACGAAGGGAATAAAATCTAAACCGAGACACCTTTTCGGTATGATGACGGTCCTTAAGCACGTTCTTCGTGTCCTCGCGAGCACCAGTAGCAAATCGGGATTGGCATCAAGCTCTAAGGAAACACTCAAGTCAACAAAAAGCAAGGGAATTGATATAGAACTCTTAAAAGGGGGCTCTTGACTCAGAAATTCGTCAAAATGTCTCTAATATAGGCTAAGAGGGCCTATTCATAGAGTGGGATGTGGATTAGGTCATCTGGCTTTCAAATCTACACATTCTGGGACGGGGTACGGCCCTACCGATTTTATACACGGTAGTACCGAACTTTGCTTGCGACGTTGGCCCGTATTTGTGCGTGTTGCACTCCCTGACATCATCCGTGTACGGCCGCGGGGGTACTGACCAAAGGGGTACGCCCCTACTGAATCTCTGACTTAGGTACGGTTGTATCGTCGTCATATCCAAAAGTTGTCCCAATTTAGACTTATACTCTTTTATTATGGATTCTTATGGCTTTACGAATGTGTTTATGTTATTTTCATTAATATAATTTATCATGAGTAGATAAATCCATCACTAAGGGTGATGGGATCTTTTACTGTGTTTTTGATATTTTTTTAATTAGTTTTATGAGTTTCTATATACTATCCTGTTGATTGTTTTATCTCTAGTGTACTTAACTCTATAAGGTCTGATTAACCTTTAACTGGTTAATTTAATTGGAGGCGATCGCACCATAGTTAGTTAACAAAACTCTAGGAATAAAAGAACTCGCATTTTATGCCGGATCAAGGATAATTGCTTGTTTCTAATCAGTTATTAGATTAACAAACTCACTGTTGCTTAATGTTCTTTCCTTTAATTGCTTTGCATGATCAAACTGGGTAGTTTTTAGGAAGAAGACTATTAACATTGCATGATCATTGGGTGTTAGTAATTTTAGAGTGAGTGATTAGCTTTCAACCAGGAAATAGATCTCATAATAATTAATTAATAAATTCAGAAACTAAGTATTGGTGAACCCAGTTCCCCTATGTCTTCCATAATAGTCTTAACTCGTTCTTGTGCATTGGTTGACTTCTATTTTATTTTTAGTTTTAATCCGTGCAATTCCTGAATCACAACCTTCGTTAGCCTAAACAACAGAGAGTCTTTATTACGTTGGTACTCTCGCATTCCCTGTGAGTTCGAAATTCAGAGTCTTAAATATACTCCACTATTATGAGTTATGATCTGATACACCTATCTGAGCCGCACCAACGTGCATTAAGAACAATGGCTTCATGCTTTTTTAAGAGGTAACCCTCAATTTGGTCCTGAAGTATCACTCTCTCCTATTTGGTCCCTAAAGTATGTAAAATTATTAAATAGTCCCTAACATTTTCTCTCATCCATCAATTTAGTCCCTTTATTAGTGTGAGCTCGTTTGCATGTTGTTAAGTGTCATGTTGGTCATTTCGTCTCTCCTATGTGTATCATAAATAGTCCATAAACTCTCTAAAATATGTCATATCAGTCTTTACAACATTTGAAGATAGAGAGGCCGAATAAATACATATATTTGGTTCTTAAAATCCCCAAAATAAATAGTCCCTCAAGTCTCTAAAATACATCATATCAATCCCTATATTTCACGGTAATGTAAGTCTTAATTCTAATTCATAAACCAAATTTTTTTTACTAGTAATTCATAAACAAGATAGTGCCTACTTTGACCACAACACATGGCTTAGAAATTGATCAGTAAGAGGGACCAAAATTGCACAATTGCAATAACTGGAGGATCCAATTCACATAGTTGAAACTTGGGAACCAAAATTGCACAATCACAATAACTGGAGGACTCTAATAACTTTGTTTATAACACAAATTTCGTCGATCCAACCGTTAAATTGAAAGTTCTAAGTAAATAGATTAAACATATCAAAATTCATAAAATTTTAAAATTATTTGATACTCCATCGAATCGTTTTATTTTGACGTATAATATGATATTTAAAATATAAATAAATGTGCACTATTAAATTACATAACTATAAATGTCCAAATTATCTAAAAATTTGGATATATGGTTATCGAGTTAATATAACATGATTCAATGGCTAGATCAGTGAAATTTAAATTATACACAAAGTTATTAGAGGTGTTATTATGTTCTATCTATCTATTACATCTACATAAAAAAGTTTTGTTCTAGAACCTGTCAACACCTGTCTTCATTTCATCCATTCTTTTTTAATATTAATTTTTAGGGTAAATTACAATCCCTTCTCTTAGGAGAAGTTTGAATTACACTGTCCTCCACTTTTATGTTAAAATCTACATTTCCCTACATTGATAAGTTAATATGCTGAGTAAATTATACTCCTTTCCCCTTAGAGATACTTGAATTATACTCCCCATCCCTATCTTTCATCTATCTATTATCTATTCTATTCTATCTATCTATTATATCTGTTAGAACCTAAACGATTGAGAAGTTTAGACCCTCATTAATTTTGATGATAAGAAAGTATTTTCAAAAGAACAATTTATCTTCTAACATATCTTTGAGTGTACAGGTATCAAAGCTTCATATATTTGTACAAAACACTCAAGAAAGAAGAAGAAATTTACAAGAGAATTGAATACACTCCACTGATGTCAGCGTCCGAACTCACTCCAGCATCTTGCTAACATCGAGCGTCCGGTAGTGTTACTCTTTGACACGTGGAATACTCAATTGCTGCGAGCGTCCGTCCTCTGTTCTGAGCGAGCGTCTGATCTCTTTAATGAAGCACATGATGATCACGTTTTTGCTTTTAACCTCAGAATGTTCTGGAATGGAATTCGAATTTGATTTTGTGCGCTCATTTTGATGTACGAGGAAGCAAAGGTGACACCTTTAGCATAAGACAAAAATCGTACAAGGCAATTGTGAAAAGCAGATAGTACGAAAACGGTAATATGTACTATTCTGATATTCTCTGGAAAGGAAGAAAATGACTACATTTCAAATTACCTCACTCAATGAAAAGGAGCTATTTTTTTACTGCAAACGGTAATATCCCTGAAGTCTCCTATAAATACCCCAAGGTATTCATTGAAGAAGGTGGCCAGAACTAAGACTGAAATTGCTAGAACAAATTCTGAGAAAGAAAGAAACTTTATTTTGGAAGCATCATCACTCTGAGTGAGCAATCAAATTTCGTGCCAAGTCTCTGGTCTACAAAGAACTGAACTCAGCGTCTTATACTTTCTTTTAGAAAGCTACTCTGTTTTGAGCTTAATCTTTTCATCCTCTCTGTGAGAGTTATTTTGATTGTATTCAAAAGAATATTCTCTTTTGTAAACAGTATTTGGCCTAGTTAAGGCTTTGTTCCTCAAAGGCTCGATCGTACTGAGTCGTTTTGAGAAGTTGAGAGTATTGTCAAGTTTGTGACAGTAGAATACTCTTGAGGAAAATTGTAATCAGTTGATTATAGTGAAAAATTCTTCAGGATCGAAGGGACTAGACGTAGCTACCAGTTGGTGGTGAACTAGTATAAATCTCTGTGTCTCTTACTTTATTACTTTACATTTATCTTTACCTTGCTCAGTAAAACAAGTTTTCATAAACGGCTTTATTTCCTGCATCCGGTTAGTCTCTCATCATCCGGTTAGTTTCTCAACGTCTGATTAACAAACAGTTTTGAACAATCTGTGTTCTAAGTGCTTTTGACTTAAAGTTTGCGAAAAGTTTTTGAACACAATTTAACCCCCCTTTTTGTGTTCACGTTCAATTGGTACCAGAGCTCGGCCTCTTGGTTGAGCACTTAACAGTGTTGAGAGAAAAGATCCTATACTGTGAACATGTCTACTGAAGGTGGTCATATGAACCGTCCTCCTCTATTCAATGGAGAAAAATTTGATTACTGGAAAGATAAGATAAAAGCTTTCTTTGAGACACAACAACTTGAGTTGTGGGATATAGTTCAAAGTGGTTACATTCCTCCCACTAATCCTCGTGGTGTTGCTATAGCCAGAGAAGATTGAAATGATGAGCAGAAAAAGAGATATCAAACCAATCAAATGACAGAAAAAGAATATGATAAATGTGGCAAATTTGATACTGCCAAAGAAATCTGGGACTCACTTGTTTTATCTTACGAAGGCTCTGCCCAAGTAAGAGAAACCAAAGCTAGCATGATGGTTCGCCAATATGAGTTGTTCAAAATGGAAGATGGTGAAAACATTGAAACTATGTTTGGAAGATTCCAAACACTTGTTCATGGGTTACAGGCCCTTGGAAAAATTACACTACACCTGACCATGTTAGAAAGATCTTGAGAAGTTTGACTAAGCAGTGGAGACCCAAGGTCACTGCTATTCAAGAAGCACTACTAGAAAAATCGAAAATAGAGACGGACATAATCCGTCTCTAAATTGACTATTTTCCGTCTCTAATCGCTTTAGCGACGGAATCAGAGACGAAACTGAATTCGTGGCTGTTTTTGGCGTCGCAGAGGTGTTAGCGACGGACAAAAAAATCCGTCTCTAATCAGAGACGGAATTTTTCCGTCTCTAAGATAAAATTTCCATCGCTGATAGGAATTCGGGCTTCATAACAATTCCGTCTCTAACAGAGACGGAAACGGTCCATCTCTAACAGAGACGGAATTTTTTCCGTCTCTACAGAGACGGAGCTCCAATTCCGTCGCTAAACTATCAAATTTTTATTTTACCATAGTGGTCTCTAAATTCCGTCTCTAATATTAGAGACGGATGGGTTTTCCGTCTCTAACTTTTTTTTTTAGTACATTTTGCTAACTAAATGATCAATTCATTCGATTTCAATCAACACAAATTTTAAAATTATAATACAAAAGGATATTGACATCACATAAAGTAACAAGTGCATTACAAAAAGAAATTCGGAATATGTTTATGGCAAGTCACACTATAAACTTGTCCATAACACAAAATGAGAGATAATATATGATCTAACAATAACATGTAAATGAAACTAATCAACACAAAGGATCATCACCCATCTCATTGTTGCCATTATCATCCTCTCTTGCAGGGATAAGTAAAGTCTTCCAATTAACTCTACAAACATTTGCTCCCATTGGTCCATCTTTTGTTTTAGCGCTTCTTGTTCATGAGTCTTCTCTTGAAGTTCAGCTGTTAATGCTTGAATTTTAGCTTCCATTGCAGTAACTTGCTCTGCTGATATTGAATCAGTAGAGATGGAGGGAAAAGATTTTGAAGATGCTTTAACAGTTGCAGCTTGAGATCCTAATCCAAATATGCGTCCTTTTTTGTTGATTCCTCCAACAACTTCTAAGAATATACCATTAGCAGACTCTTGGGTAGATTGCTGACTACTACCTTCACCACTTTGAAGTTGTTTCTCAGCCATTTGTGTTTCGTAGATTTCCTGAAAAAAGAGTTATTAGTATATATTTTTAGTTAAAAGATATATTACTTTAAGACTAGTGTATACATACAGCTATTTTTGCTTGTTTTTCATTGAACCACTCATTTGGTTTCCCTTTTGGCCTATGAAGTCGCTCATAAAGTTCATAATTTGTTGGCTCCCTATTTAATTCCACCTTCTAAAAGAATATCAAACAAACATCAAGTTAGTAAGAATTTAATTAAATAGTGATGCTCTAAATAAGAATTACTAACCATTTTCTTGACATGTTCTCTTGCAGATATAGATCCTCCACTGTGCACATTGGTGCCATCTTGAGATTGTTTGTTTTGCTTATTAGTCATTGAAACTTTTTGCCAACCCTCCTCTTGCCATTGAATCTTTAATTGTTCTAAATTGTCTTCACCAATCCAAGTACCTTGATCTTTACCACTACGCACCTTGAACAAAGCATTTTTAAGTGCAAGAGATCCCCTGCTATTAAAGCACTTTCTGATATTGTGTTTATCCTTTTCAAGCCATTTGTATGTTGACTACAAAACAAAAGTCATTTATACAATGAAAGAATGACCAGAAAAAATGCTTTTAATCAAAAAAAAAATGCTAAAGGATATGTGATTAAAATTAATATATATATTTATGAAATTTTTTTAAAAAATATTATGTATTTTACACTTTAATGTCATAGTAATAAATATTTTGCATAAATAATACAATATTTTTAAAATTCAAAAACAAATTATAATTATAATTAAAATTAAAACATCATTAGAGATGTCATCTTTTTTACCAAAAAAAAAACCATTAGAGACGGATTTTAGTGACGAAATTGTTAGAGACGGAATTTATCCGTCTCTAACTTTGTTTTTACAATATGTCGTACTCAACTGATAAGTTTGCGACGGGTTTAGAGACAGAATTTGTTTGCCACGGAATTTTTCTGTCACTAAATTCCATCTCTGAATAAAGTTTGGCCATTTTCAATTCCACGTTGACCAATTGGAGACGACGTTAGAGACGGAATATATTAGAGACGAAAAATTTTGTCTCTATATTCCGTCTCTAAATTGCAAAGTTCGATTTCCGTCTCTAAGTAGCGTTTTTCGTCTCTAATTTCGTCTCTAATAGAGACGGAAATAATTTCGTCTCTAAATTCCGTTGGTATTTTCGATTTTTCTAGTAGTGAAGCAAAAGATCTAAATGTCCTACGACTTGAAGATCTTATGAGTTCGTTGAAAGCTCATGAACTTGAGCTAAACGAAGAAGAACCTGTCAAAAAAAGCAAGACTATTGCTTTGAAAGTCGATCAACATAAAGCCAGTTCTTCCAAAGCTCTTCAGGCTGAAGAAGAAGAATCAGAAGATGAAGCTTCAGAAGGAGATGTTGACACATCAGAACATGAGCTTGCGTTTATATCCAGGAAGATACAAAGAATGTGGAAGAAGAGAAACTTCAGGAGGAAGTTTCAGAAGAAAGATACTAAGGACAAGAAGGAAAGCAAAGACAAGGACAATGCCCAAGTCATTTGCTATGAATGTAAAAAGCCTGGACATTTCAAGTCCGAATGTCCTAATCTTAAGGAGAAGCCCACAAGAAGTTCTTTCAAGAAAAAGAAGAAGAGCCTTATGGCTACATGAGAAGATCTAGACTTATCCTCGTCTGAGGAAGATAATCTTGCTCTCATGGCAGACACTGATCTTGACTCAGAAGAAGAAGTTGAAGAGGTAATAGTATATGATTCCTACTCTGAACTTCAACTTGTATTCGATGATCTTCTTAAGGACTCTACCACTCTCTCTGTTGAGTATAAGAATTTGAAAAAGAAATTTTCAAAATTATCACAAGACTTTCAAGCTTTTAACAAAGAAAAATCAGTACTCAATAAAGAGAACCAGAAGCTAAAAACTGAAAATCAAGATCGATGGATAATCAAAGATCCGCCGCTAACAAGCAACCAGAAGCTGAGAACTCTCAAGCTGAAAGCTCTAAAGATACAGGCAACCTTAAATGCAAATCAAATGATTATGAATATGCATTTCAAAAGTTTCTTGCAGAGAGTGTAGCTCGAAGCAAGCAAGCTTCAATGATTTGGGGTGTCAGTAAAGCGACAACTCATGGTCTTGGTTATATATTAGATGAACCTCCTTTAGAAAATGATTCAGCATCTGATAAATCCAATAATCATAGTAAATGCTTGCATTGTACTTACTGCAATAAACCTAGTCATTTGAAAAGTGCATGTACTGTTTTTAAAACTATGAAGGACAAGCTTCCTTCAAGAACTAACAAGAAAGGACCCAAAAAGATATGGGTACCTAAAGATAAAATAGTCTATGTTGCCGACATGCTTAGCAACAAAGTCAACACACCTATCTTGGTACTTAGACAATGGATGCTCGCGTCACATGACGGGAGAAAAGCATATGTTCCAAGAACTAAGGCCTAAAGAAGCTGGATTCGTTGGTTTCAGAGGAAACCAGAAAGGTAAAATAGTTGGAATTGGTCGCATTGGTAAAGACTCTCTTCCCTCTATTGATAATGTACTATATGTTGAAGGACTTAAACATAACTTATTGAGCATAAGTCAATTATTTGACAATAGTTATGAAGTCATCTTTACAGAAACTGGATGTCTAGTAAAAAGCAAGAAAGATGGCTCTATTTTCTTCACTGCTAAGAGGAAACAAAATATTTACAAAATTGATCTCTCTGAACTTGCAAAACAAGATGTCAAGTGTCTCATGTCCGTTGACGAAGAACAATGGATTTGGCACAAGAGATTGGGTCATGCCAATTTGAGATTAATCTCAAAATTAAACAAGCACAGTCTTGTCAGAGGCTTACCAAATCTTAAGTATCAATCTGATGCTCTCTGTGAGGCATGTCAAAGAGGAAAACAAGTTAAAACTTCTTTTCATTCAAAAAATGTTGTTTCAACTTCTAGACCACTTGAGCTTTTGCATCTTGATCTTTTTAGTCCAACAAGGACAACCTCTTTAACTGGAAAGAAATATGGGTTAGTCATTGTTGATGATTTTACTAGATGGACATGGGTTAGATTCCTTGCTCACAAAGATGAGTCATATAAGGTATTTACTGTATTATGCAAAACAGTTCAAAATGAAAAAGGAATTTGTATTTCATCTATTAGAAGTGATCATGGGGGAGAATTTTAAAATGAAAGCTTTCAAAAATTTTGTGATGATAATGGCATCTCCCACAATTTCTCCTCTCCAAGAACACCTCAACAAAATGGTGTTGTAGAAAGGAAAAATAGGTCCCTCCAAGAAATGGCCAGGACCATGATCAATGAAGCTAATATTGCAAAACATTTTTGGGCAGACGCAGTAAACACAGCTTGTTACATTCAAAATAGAATTCTTATTAGACCTATTTTGAAGAAGACTCCATATGAACTGTGGAAAGGTAGAAAACCAAACATATCATATTTTCATTCATTTGGTTGTACTTGTTATATTTTGATTACTAAGGATCGGCTTGGTAAGTTTGATTCAAAAGCTGACAAAGGAATCTTTTTGGGATATTCTGAAAGATCTAAAGCTTTTAGAATATACAATAAAGAAACTATGAGAGTGGAAGAATCTATTCATGTCAAATTTGATAACAAGAAGCCTGACACAGCCATGTTAGAGCTAGATGAATTATTTTCAGAATTAAATATAGGTGATATTATAAATAGTGAACCTATATCTTCATCGTCCGGTGGTGACCAGACACAAAAATCTTCGGAAGCTAAAGCCAGAAAGAGTTGGAAGTACAAAACCAATCATCCTAAAGATCAAATCATAGGAGAACCTGGAGATAGAGTAAGAACCAGATCCTCTTTTAAAGAGTATGCAGATATGGCACTACTCTCAGAAATGGAACCTAAAACGATTGATCAAGCATTGGAAGTTGAAGGTTGGATTCCGGCCATGCAAGAAGAGTTGAATCAGTTCCAAAGAAATGATGCATGGAAAGCTAGTTACTCTACCAGAAGATAAGCAAGCTATTGGTACTAAATGGGTATTTAGAAACAAGCTTGATGAAGATGGAAAGGTTGTGAGAAACAAGGCAAGATTGGTTGCTCAAGGTTACTTACAGGAAGAAGGTATTGATTTTACTGAAACATTTGCACCTGTTGCAAGGTTAGAAGCTATACGCATTTTACTTTCATTTGCTGCACACCATGATATAATTCTTTATCAAATGGATGTGAAAAGTGCTTTCTTGAATGATTTTATAACTGAGGAAGTCTTTGTAAAAAAGACCTCCTGGATTCGAAGACATTGAATTTCCAGAACATGTCTTCAAGCTTAAAAAGGCCCTGTACGGTCTTAAGCAAGCTCCCAGAGCTTGGTATGAAAGACTGAGTACATTTTTGATGAAAAATGGTTTTACCAGAGGTCTAGTAGACACTACTCTTTTTAAAAAAACATCACACATGCATTTTATAATTGTTTAAATATATGTTGACGATATTATTTTTGGAGCTACTAATTAAAGTCTTTGCAAAGAATTTTCTAAGCTAATGCATGCTGAATTCGAGATGAGCATGATGGGTGAACTAAAGTTCTTCCTTGGAATTCAAATCAAACAATGCAATGATGGTATCTATATACATCAAAGCAAATATATCAAGGAATTGCTAAAGAAATTCAAAATGGTGGATTGCAAACCTATGTGCACTCCTATGCATCCCACGTGCATTCTTGGTAACGATGAAACTGATAAAAAGGTAGATCAGAAAATGTACAGAGGTATGATTGGGTCTCTACTTTATCTTACAGCTTCAAGACCTGATATTATATTCAGCGCCTGTCTGTGTGCTAGATTTCAATCAGATCCTAGAGAATCACACTTGAGTGCTGTTAAAAGAATTTTTAGATATTTGCAAGGATCTACTAATCTTGGTTTGCTTTATAAGAAATCAAAAAGATTACAAGTTAGTAGGTTTCTGTGATACTGACTTTGCTGGAGACCGAATTGAAAGAAAAAGCATAAGTGGAGGCTGCCAATTCCTTGCAGCAAATCTTGTGTCTTGGTCAAGCAAAAGACAAAGCACGATTGCACTCTCAACAGCAGAAGCTGAATATATTTCAGCAGTAAGTTGCAGCTCTCAACTTCTGTGGATGAAATATCAACTTGAAGATTATCTAATAAAAGAGAGTAACATTCCTATCTTTTGTGATAATACTTCTGCAATCTGTCTTACTAAAAATCCCATATTGCATTCACAAGCCAAGCACATTGAGATTAAGCATCATTTTATAAGAGGCTATGTTCAGAAGGGTATTCTCGAAATAAAATTTGTAGACACTGATCATCAATGGGCTGATATATTTACAAAACCCCTTGCTGAAGATAGATTCAATTTTATAAGAAGAAATTTAAATTTTCATCTTATAGAAGAATGATTAATCTCAGCGTCAGATGATATGCATCTTCTCAGCATCTGGTATGACATAAGCATGTATAGGTGTAAGCATTTTATTTGTCATGTGCATCATAACTAAGCATCTGGTGAATCGGTTGTGTGCATCTGAGCGTGCACACACGTGTCCCACGTGTAAAGGACTTAAGCGTCTCATCACATCTCACTGAGTCATGATTATAATGTTTTTCAATAAAATCTTTTTACTTGATTTTACTTTTCTTTTGGCATCTTCATTTAATGAAAAAGGGAATCTTCATTTTCTTTTCTTTTTGATTTTTTTTTTGAAATGCGAAGAGGTTTTTGAAAAAGGACTGTACCATTTTCTATCAACTTTCCCACTACTCCACATTTTTCGCTCCATCACTTCACTCTGTTTCTACTTGCAAAAATTACTTTCTCTCTCTCTCTCTCTGTGATTTCAAACCCTAACACCTCCATTACCCACTCTGCAACTGCTACCATGGCCGATAAAAAGGTCGGACAATATACTGCTGCCTACGATGTCTTCTCAGAAGCAAAACTTATGAATGAAAACAGAATTGATTTTGAGAATTTCAAGCTCTATGGTTTTGATTTTGAAGAAGGTTTGAAGAAACTGGGTTGGAAAAATTATTTTATTTGGGAACCAGTTGATGTGTTGAGCTATGCTATAAAGGAATTCTGGGGGAACGCTTATCTACTTCCGGGTGAAATTATTGAAGGACATATCAGAGGTTTCAAGTTACGTTTCACTATAAACTCTATCGCTCAGACCATCAAGTGCCCTTGTGAAGGAATCAGTTACTATGCTAACTGGGTTGACGCTTACAGAGGTTTGGAAAACGTCAACGAAGCTCTGTTTGAAAATTATCGTGAGTTGAAGAAGAAGAACATAACTCCCACTGCCAAAGATTTGAAAAGCCACTACAGAGTATTGCACAAAATCATCGCTAAGAGCGTGATTCTAAAGGCTGGTTCAAGCGACATAGTGAACTATGAGCAAAAGTTCATTATGAGAAACTATATGGATGGAAAGAAAATCAACCTGCCAAGGTTGATTATCAATAATCTTGTTAATGCTCTTGTCTTTTCAAGGAAAAGTGTTGATAAAAATATTGTCAAGGTTATCCCTTATGGAGTTCTTCTTTCCATAATGATGATAAAAGATGGTATTGTGAGAAAGCTTGGTGATCTGACAAACAAAGAAGAAAGAGATAAATACTTTGGTGTTGGTTTCGTTGTTCATACAGTGGTTTTTGGAGTCAACAGCCTGGTAAGAATGCAATTGATAACTGGTACTATGATCAAGAAGGTAAAACTAGAGCAACAAGAAGGAGAAACTGTTGCAAATGTTGGTGAAGCTGAAAAGAAAACCACCAGAAGCTCAATTGCTGGTTTAAAGAGACCTACTGAATCTCCTGTAAGGGAGACAAGAAGAATGAAACTGAAGGTGGCTCCTGAACCTACTGTTGATGAACCAGAAGATGAGGACAAAATCCCCATCAGGAAGATCTTGGAGAAGAAGAAAAAGTCAACTGCTGAAAAAGATGTTTCAGCGTCTGATCAAAGGAAGCAAGTTCCTCCTCCACCTCCTACCGTTGTTGCCTCTAAAGGAACAAAGAGAAGGTTGGTTAGGTCTTCTGAGCTTAACCCAAAGGTACTTGACTTTACTGTTGATGAGTCAGTATCTATTTTTGACTCTCATGATGTTATTCCTACACCTCCATTGTCTGTTTCACAACCACAAACCCAAACAAAAACCAAGAAAACCAGAATGAGCATACAACAAACCTCTACCGTTATCCCCACAAAACAACCCAAACACAATCCAATACACTCAACTTAGACCTACAACAAATCTCTTCAGATACGTCACTTACTACATATATTTCCAAACTTCACTCTCATCCCTTCAACCTGTTATTCAAGGTACTTCCCATCAATCCATTCAAACCCTACACACCTAGAAACTATACAATCACTAAAACCACTCTCATCCCACTCACCCTCACCTACAAACCTATAGATTTCAGTGGAAGGAAGAATGTCTCACGCATTAACAAACCTCGGTTGTTAAGTATGAGTCATACCACAGCATCTACAATCGTCCTTCTACTTGGCATTTGAAAACCTTCACCTCTGGATTTGCCAGACTTGAGATTGCCTCTCCAATGAATACTATCTTCAAGGATAGAGAAGACCATTTTGAGATGTCATTCAAAGGGAGATTAAGACCGGAACCTGGTAGCAGAGCAATTCCTTTCTCTGTTGACCTTCCTAAGTCTCTGCCTCAAATTGAACCTCTCACACTGGAGGAGTGTGGAAGGTGGATTACGGATGAAGAAGCTGCCTTCATGGCACACTGTCATGAAATGAAGAAACTTGAAGTTATTAGAAGTTCAGAGATCCTTCTTCTGTATCCGTAAAGATTGTTCCAAATAGACAAAGGTGGCTACCTTGGTCTATCCCTGGGAAGAGGAAAGAACCTGCTCCTGGCAAGTTGCCATACAACAAGATCAGACTCAAAGAGTATAAGAAGGCTCCTCAGAAGTTTAATCTTAAATAATTCTCTGAGCTTCCGATTGACAAGATTACTGAGGACCATGCCAGAAGGTTTTACCTCAGTTCTCTAAAGGAAGACGAATGGAGAACTGGCTCCTCAAATTGTTGCAATGCTGAGAAAGCAAAAATTCCCACAGTTGGCATTGTCAGAAAAGTTCCTGACACAAATCTTGGAACAACATATTTTGATGACACGTTTATGTGTTCAGTGATCAGGCCTCTAGACTGCATGAAGATATATGTCCAATGGGCTGCTGTGACTAAGCACTTTGACATTGGATTTATCTGGAATCAATGGTCTGAGTCTTGGAAAGACAAAGCTCTGTTGCCATGCCTTGTCCCCTTGGTGCTTGATGAAGATGACAGGGAAAATCTGCGAAGAGTATACCTGGCAGAAAATGAAGGACTCTCTTTCGCTTTTGGAGCATTGAGCGTCTTTATCAGAAGAGTATGGGGAGAAGATGCTGGAAACAAGTTTGACTCTTTTACTGCTGATGTGTTTCTGCACAGAGACATTATCTTTATGGATTTGCTGTATCCAGAAGATGTGAAGAAAAGAAGGGAAATTCAGGTAGAATCTGAGCAGAGAAAACTTGGAAATCTCATCAAATGGTATATACCAAATGATGCATTCTTTCAAAGAGCTCAACAGCAGAAGGAACTGAGACTGAAGCTGTCTAATTTGGTGCTAGCAGAGCATCAGAAGATGAAACCTGCACCAATATCAGAAGCTGGACCTTCCACTTCTACTTCTACTCCTGCAGTTGAGATGGCCACTATTCCTAAAGAAGAGTTTGAAGAAATGAAGGCCACAAACCTGAAGGTTGCTCAATTGGAGAATGCTTTGAAATTACTCTATGAACGTCTTAACATTCCTCCACCACCTCCACCAAATCTTTGAATTTATTTTTTTTGTGTGATATAAAGTATTTTGTTTGGTACTCCTATATATATATATATATATATATATATATATATATATATATATATACACTTTTGCTCTGATTATCTGTTTACATATCTCTATCTGACTTATATTCAAATTTTTCTAAGTCTTATTTTGACTTTGATGTGCTTTACACTCTTTTTGTCTGATGACAAAAGGGGGAGTAAAAGAAAGGTTTGATGAACACGTGAAAGTCTGATTGACTAATTCACCGTCCAATGTTCAAAGTCCGATGGATACGCTGAAACTGAAGTATCACGCATAGCATTTCATACATAGCATTTGTGTTGGTTATTTATTGCTCTAATACCTATAATGCTTTGATATTCATTGATCCAGTACTTTGATAATGATCAATAACTTTGGTACAATGAAAATCTTTTTGATAAAATGAAATCAGCATCCGATCACACTTTGTTAAATGAATATATGCTCTGATACATCTACGTATTTTGCGATCACACAAATGAATTTGTTTATCAATAATCGTTCTAATACCTGAATTGTTCATATATATCTAAATTGTTGAATTCAGGGGGAGACCCTTGATATTATTTTGAAATTAAATTGTTCATCAACCTTGGATATTTGTCATCATCAAAAAGGGGGAGATTGTTGGAACCTAAACGATTGAGAAGTTTAGACCCTCATTAATTTTGATGATAACAAAGTATTTTCAAGAGAACAATTTATCTTCTAACATATCTTTGAGTATACAGGTATCAAAGCTTCATATATTTGTACAAAACACTCAAGAAAGAAGAAGAAATTTACAAGAGAATTGAATACACTCCACTGATGTTAGTGTCCGAACTCACTCCAGCGTCTTGCTAACAGCGAGCGATCGGTAGTGTTACTCTTTGACACGTGGAATACTCAATTGCTGTGAGTGTCCGTCCTCTGTTCTGAGCGAGCGTCTGATCTCTTTAATGAAGCACGTGATGATCACGTTTTTGCTCTTAACCTCAGAATGTTCTGGAACGGAATTCGAATTTGATTTTGTGCGCTCATTTTGATGTACGAGGAAGCAAATGTGACACCTTTAGCATAAGACAAAAATCGTACAAGGCAATTGTGAAAAGCAGATAGTACGAAAACGGTAATATGTACTATTCTGATATTCTCTGGAAAGGAAGAAAATGACTACATTTTAAATTACCTCACTCAATGAAAAGGAGCTATCTTTTTACTGCAAACGGTAATATCCCTGAAGTCTCCTATAAATACCCCAAGGTATTCATTGAAGAAGGTGGCCAGAACTAAGACTGAAATTGCTAGAACAAATTCTGAGAAAGAAAGAAACTTTATTTTGGAAGCATCAGCGTCTTATACTTTCTTTTAGAAAGCTACTTTGTTTTGAGCTTAATCTTTTCATCTTCTCTGTGAGAGTTATTTTGATTGTATTCAAAAGAATATTCTCTTTTGTAAACAGTATTTGGCCTAGTTAAGGCTTTGTTCCTCAAAGGCTCGATCGTACTGAGTCGTTTTGAGAAGTTGAGAGTATTGTCAAGTTTGTGACAGTAGAATACTCTTGAGGAAAATTGTAATCAGTTGATTATAGTGAAAAATCCTTCAGGATCGAAGGGACTAGATGTAGCTACCAGTTGGTGGTGAACTAGTATAAATCTCTGTGTCTCTTACTTTACTGCTTTACATTTATCTTTACCTTGCTCAGTAAAACAAGTTTTCATAAATGACTTTATTTCCTGCATCCGGTTAGTCTCTCATCATCCGGTTAGTTTCTCAGCGTCCGATAAACAAACAGTTTTGAAAAATCTGTGTTCTTAGTGGTTTTAACTTAAAGTTTGTGAAAAGTTTTTGAACACAATTCAACCCCCCTTCTTGGTTTCACGTTCAATATCTGCATAAAAAAGTTTTGTTCTGGCATCTTTTACACCATATTCATTTCATCCATTCTTATTTAATATTAATTTTTAGAGTAAATTACAGTCCTCTCCCTTAAGAGAAGCTTGAATTACACTTATCTCCCCCTTTTATATAGTTCCTACCTTAAAAAGTAAATATGTATCGTAAATTATACATGTCTCCCATGAGAATTGCTTGAATTACCCTAGAATGCTTACTGGGGTCGAAGAACCTAATTATCATGGGGTAGCAACAAAAAAATGAAGATCTAAGACTACGTCAATTTGCGACTACAAAGAATCCATTTCACATACTTTTCGTGCACTGCAAAAAAATTTAGGTTACAATGACAATATATGACCGAGTTACTCGACCTTTCACATGTGTGAACAGACTATATTCAAATTTTTATAGTGATATTATCATGAAATGATAATAAGATAAGAAATATTTGTTTAATGGTTTTGCACATACAATGTAAATTTTTTATTGGTTATGCAACTTCATAATATTTCAACTCTTAATTAAAAATTATCAGTTAATATTATGAGTTTAATGGTTATGCACTTACAATGTAAATTTTCTTTACACAATCATCCAATCTCATCATGTAGATATATGTTGAGATATTTTGAAAGTAATATAACAAAGTGACATCATAGTGATATATGTTTGGATCAATGTGTAAATTTTTTTCACATTGTCAGTGCATAATTATTAAACTGTAATATTATATATACTACCACTGGTCCTATTTATAAGAAACAAAGTCTTATTTTCAACCACATTAATTGCTCAATTTCATACTTACCTTTATTTATTATGAGACTGCTTAACAATGAACTCACTTGTTTCTCTCTCTGAGTCATTTAATGCAAAGGGTATTTGTGGAAAAAATTAAAATTATAACATCATTAATTGAAATTTACCCATTTCAATGAACCTCCTTGGACTTGATGATTTTGTCAAATGTTTCTTATATATAGGACCAGAGGTAGTATTTATGAATGTTTTAAAGTTTTAATACTTTGTTTTTTAACTGATGACAGAAGTTTTTTTTTTCATTGCTCAAAATGAGAAACTTTATAGATGTCATGAAAATAATAAAAGGATTACAACCTTGTGTGTATCTTCTACCAATCTAGCTATACATCACAACTTCTTACACAAACCTATGTGCCTCTAAAGAAATATCTTAGAACAATACAAACCTATGCACCTCTAAGACAATAGTCTTTTCAAGACCAATCCTTGTGAGTACCTACTAACTTGTCCCGGTTGTACTCCACAACTTCTTAGACAGCCACAAGATCTTTGTGCCTTTTCAGAAAGAGCCTTCCTGGCCATCCTTATGAGTATCTTATGCCGACCTGACTACATACACAAGTATCTTACTAAGCACATCTTACTAAGCACACAACAGACTCTCATGCTGCTAAGGCAACATCCTTTAGAAAAAGGTGTTTGAAACCACTGCTTTAATTTCAAAATGAAAGAGTGTCTTAACTAGACACACTAAGCTCTCACTAGAGATGATATTACAATAAGTCTGGTGTTTACACTATGCTCTTCAAAAAGAGGATATTACAATTAAACTCGTGTACTTAAGCTAACTCTCACAAAGAGGATGTATATGATGAGGACGTCTTGGAGTAGTGTGAGAAATTCAGTAGAGTTTCAGCTTCTTTAGGTGAGACACACTCTTTCTTCTTTCTTTAGTCTTCTGGAATATATATAGAGAACCAAAGATATGACGTTGGAAGTTGACTTCTATTCGTTGTAAAAGACATATTCAAATCTTCAAATGTGAAGATGATTTTCCCGGTTTCGTTATCCTCTTCCCTTTGAAAGCAGTCGGTGTAGAGCTTGAGAGAAAACAGTAATATTTCCCCATAACATTTTTATGGGGACCAGTCTTACAATTTGGTTGGGCCCATCAAATCGTCCTTCGAGTATTATAGTATCTCCAACCATGTGAACACAGGGAGAGACGTTACATAAGCAATTTTTTTTTGATCATCTTATATGCTAGGTCAAAGTTAAAAACCATGACAATTTTGTCCCACAATTACCGCACCTCTCTCTTTTGCCTCTTTCATTTCTACTCCCCTTAAGGCTCCGTTTGGGAGTTAGGAGGGGATGGAAGAGGAGGGCTTTGGGGGAGGGGAGGAGAGGGAAAAAGAGGTAAAACTTTCACCTTATTTAACAGAGTGTTTTTATAAAGAAGGTGAAGGGAATGCTTATGACTAATATAATTTTAATTTTGAGAGTAATATAAAAAGATTGAAAGGATTTGAAGAATTTTTCTAAGCCCTTCAAAGCTCTCCAAAATCCTCCTTTAATACATTTTTTGAGTTCCCCCATATTAGGAGTTTTAGTATTATGAAGAAAAATAAACCCCTCATTCAAAGTGGGAAACTATCTGTAACACCCCAACTCTCTTAAGCTTAGTAATTAGAGACCCTAAGTGAAAAAGAGGTTTAATTCCTAAGGATTAATGGGGTTAACAGCCTAGAAGGAGAATTACTAGAGGATTAATGGAAGGGTAGTAAAATTAGTAACTTAGGAATAGCCTTTAATCTAGTGATTTAAAGCAAAGTTAAAACTTAGGGGTAAAATAATAATTTTTTTCCAAGGATTAAGCTAGACTAATATTGATTAATTTAGTATTAAAGGGGCTAATGTTAGAAAACTCAAATGGTTAGACCCAACCCTTATGCACTTGTATTTGTGAGGATTAATAATAAGGGGGTGTATTGTTTAGAATAGGAGGCCTAGGAAGTAAGTAGATATTAAAAAAAAGGAATTAAGAAGGGAGGGGGCTGTCATCGTGAAAGAGAGAAAAAAGAGAAGAAAGAAAAGAGAAGAAGAAAGAAAGAAGAGAAAGGGGCGAGAAAGAGAGAAAGCACGCGGAGGAAGAAGGAGAGGGGGAGTCGCGATGGCTCCAGTGAGGCCGCGAGCATCGGCGGCTAGGAGGAAGCTGGTGGCGCACCACCGTGCGCAGTGGAGAGGAAAGAGAGATAGTGAGAGACCGAACAGGGAAGAGAAGAAGAGAGATCGAATAGGAAGGAAGAAAGAAGAAAAGAAGGAAGAAGAAACAGTGAAGGCCGAGAGGGAAGGAGAAGAGGAAGAAGAGGGATTTCGAGCTAGGGCTTTGATTCAAGCTCCATGGAGGAAAAAGCTTGGAACCAAGGAGTAGGATGACACCCAAGCCCTAGAAATTTGGGGATTTTATCACCAAATTTATCAAATCCTAAGGTAACATAGATTTTCCCTAAAAACCTCTCACTTTAGGGTGTGCTAGGGTTTTATGTTTAATCTGTTAATTGATTGAGACCTATGTATTTGATGAGTTCATGTGGTAGTAGAAATGCATACTAAATGTTTGATTTATGTCCTATGAGACAAATATGGTGTTAGAAACCTTGTGATTCTAGATGGTGTTCATGTGGTTTATGAGATGTCCATAAACATGGTATGTGAACTTTAATTACAAGGATATATGTTAAATTTTAATTAAGGTATTTAATGGGTGATTTATGAAAATGGTTGAAAAGGTTTGAGATTGGAATTTTGATGTATTTCTACCTGTTTGTGTATTATAGGATTTTTCATATGCATATAAGGTGCTTGAAGTAAGTTCTAAGAGAATAATGTTCTCTTAGAATCTCTTCTACTACTATGGTTTCGTGTATAAATTTGAAATGGTGTTTACGCAGGGGAATGTATGCATTAACTTGGCTTGATTTTGTTTTAGAATGACATTAATGATTTGACATCTTGTAAGAATGAGTGAGTCTGCATCATGTATCTAATTGGCAATTGGATATGTGTCAAACATTGATTGAAATGGTTAAAAGGATTAGTTGGATTGATGTTACTTGCTTGGGTGTTATGTTTGTCTCTAGAAAAAGACTGAACTGAAGTTCAGGGTGGTGAATCTACAGAAAATTTGCTTACCTCAACCAAATTCGCTGAGCTAATTTCCTGTAAAATCATCCCCTTTTTTGGGCAACATTCGCTTAGCAAAAATCCTTAAGCTAAGCGAATTTGGGTCAAAATCAAAACATTGGAGTTTTTTCTAAAATTGTATGTGGGAGGAGGCCACTTAGGTATTTGTCATAGGCTATGTTTCTTGGATATTTCTTAACTCTTGCCATGGATGATACAATTATGCTTGTAAGCAAATTGAGTTTTAAATTACTAAAAGGTACGATTAGTTACGAAGGCTAGAATGGTTTCTATGCTTGGATTGTTACCCTTTGGTGAGGCTGGTAACATAATTGTCTTAACTCACCAATTAGCTATATGATTATAATATTATACCTGATTGATTGATGTCTAAATGTGTATCTTTGTTGAGAGGGGTTTTCTATACGTAGCACACCACGTATAGCTGAAAACAACGGTAAAACGTTTTAATTTAAAGTCTATGTTACTGAGTTTTGTAAACTCACTATGTTGGGGCATTGTTTTCAGGTAATAGCAGATTATGGAGAATCTTGAGAGCGTGACTTGATTGCTTGGTCTTGCCTTTATGCGAGACTTTCTTATATGTCGAAGCAAGATCACAAGTCGAGTTAAAGTTATTAAGAGTCTTCTGTACTATTTTGTAATTGTTTTGTGGAAAGTCTTCGGTGGAAATTTATATTCAAATGCTTGTATGTGTTAGAATTCTTATATATAGGCTAAAGTATTATATTTTTTTTTAGGTTTTCTCCACTACCATTTAAATGGTTAATTAGTGAAAATTTATCTCACATTATCTTAATTTCTATTCAAGTCCCAAGTAATGCTCTGATTAGAGTCGGGGCGTTACTAGTAGCTCAGATGAAAATTTATCTCAGATTATCTTAATTTCCTCTCACTTACCCTTATACTCCCTCCCATTGTGATCAGCAGCAAAGAAAGAGAAGGAAAAACAGAAAAAAAAGGAGAGGAGAAAAAGATGAAAAGATAAGAGAAAGAAAGAGAGAGGAGACGCGATCAGGGAAGAAGGAGGGAACCGAAACCTCCATGGTTCTGGCGTGGTCGCGAGCGGCGGCAAGGAGGTGGTGGCGGTGCGCCACTGTACGCATGGGTCAGGACCAAGAGAGAAAGAGAGAGAGAGAGAGAGATCGAGCTGAGTGAGAGATCGACCAGAGAGAGAGAATTTGCACAGAGAAGAAGAAGAAGAAGGGAGCTTGGTTCAAACTTCCATGGAGTTTAGGGCAAGGAACAACTAAGTAAGAGGGCTTGCATATGGGATTTACTTGATGGCGAAGAAGAAACTAAGTTCAGAATGATAGAGGATTGAAGAAAGTAGAGGAATGGGGGCTGAAATCAGGACCTAGGGTGTACTTTCCATGAAGGGGATTTTTAGAGCTCAAATCCCTAATCTTGGGGATTAATCAGGTAACATAGATTCCCCTATTAAAACTCCCAATTTAGGGTGTGCTTAGGTGTTGGAACCTAAACTATTGAGAAGTTTAGACCCTCATTAATTTTGATGATAACAAAGTATTTGCAAGTGAACAATTTAACTTCTAATAAGTCTTAAAGTGTGTAGGTATTAAAATCATTTATGTTTTATGACTCACTCAAGCAAGAAGAAGAATTTCACAAGAAGATAAATACATTCACTTGTGTCTGCATCCGGTTCACTCCAGTGTCTTGTTCTTAGCGAGCGTCCGGAAGTGTAATTTTATGACACGTGGTTACTCAATTGCTGCGAGCGTCCGTTTTGATTTCTGAGAGAGCATTTGGTCTTTTAATGAATCATGTGATGGTCACGTTTATTCTCTTTTCCCTCAGCTTTCCTAGAACGAAATTCGAATTTGATTTTATGCGCTCAATTTATTGTACGAGGTATCAAAGTTGACACTTTTAGAATAAGACAAATTCGTACAAGGCAATTGTGTGAAAAGCAGATAGTACCATAATGGAAATATGTACTATTCTGATATTTTCTGCAAAAGAAGAAAATGACGTAATTTCAAATTATCTCACCCAATGATTTGGAGCTGAAATATCTGCAACGGTATTATCCTCAAGACTCCTATAAATACCTCAAGGTCTTCATTGAAGAAAGTAGCTAGGAACTACATTCTGAAAGAGCTAGTACTCAAGTGAGCAATCAAGTTTTGTGCCAAGTTTCTGGAAACCAAGAACTGAACTTCAACGTCTTATATTCTTTCTTTTAGAAAGCTACTGTTTTGAGCTTAAGTTTTTATCCCCTCTGTGAGAGCTATTTGAGTGTATTCCAAATATCTTTGTGAAAGTTGTATTGCCTAGTTATAGGCTTGGTTCCTCAAAGGCTCGAACGTACTGAGTCGTTTTGAGAAGTTAAGAGTATTGTCAAGTTTGTGACAGTAGAATACTCTTACACTGTGTTTGTTTTGGGGTGGAATGAGATGAGCGATTGAGGGACGAGAGAGTGTGAGAAGAGAGAGCGCATCTCATCTGTTTGATACTGCAGCAATTGAGGGACGAGAGAGAGACGAGTGACAAAAATTCCACTTTTTGCTTTCTTCGCACCTTTGCGAAGAAAGGGGGCATTACCTGTTTTTTTTTTCTGTTTCCAATTGTACCCATATTCTCTCCTTATATCTCAAATTATTTAAATTTTTAGTCAAGGACATTGATGTCTTTTAAAAAATAAACAACACTTCTCTCTTCTCTTTTTCTCTTCTCTTTCTCATAAACCAAACAATACCACAAATCTACTCTATTTCTCACCTATTTCTCTCTTCCTACACTCTCTCACCTATTTCTCTTTTCACAACTTCTCTTCGGAACCAAACGCAACGTTAAGGAATTTGTAATATGTTGATTATAGCGAAAATCCTTCAGGAACGAAGGGACTAGATGTAGCTACCAGTTTGGTGGTGAACTAGTATAAATCTCTGTATCTCTTGCTTTACTGCTTTACATTTATTTTTGTCTTGCAAAGAAAAACGAGTTTTCATAAACTTATTTACAGCATCCGGTTATACTTCAGGATCTGATAACAAACAGTTTTCAAAACAAAGCGTCTTTATCTTAAAGTGTGCAAAAAGTTTTTTCAATACAATTTAACTCCCTTCTTGTGTTGACGTTTAGTTGGTACCAGAGCTCGGCCTCTTGGTTGAGCACTTACCAGTGTTAAGAGAAAAGATCCTTACATGTGAACATGTCTGCAGAAGGTGGTCATATGAACCGTCCTCCTCTATTTACTGGAGAAAAATTTGATTACTAAAAAGACAAGATAAAAGCTTTCTTTGAGACACAACAACTTGAGTTGTGAGATATAGTTGAAAGTGGATACCTTATTCCCACTAATGTTGCTGTTGCTGCTATAGCTAGAGAAAATAGGAATGATGAGCAGGAAAAGAGATATCAAATCAATCAAAAAGCTAGATTCATTCTTATTTATGCTATGTCAGAAAAAGAATATGATAAATGTGGTAAATTTGACACTACCAAAGAAATTTGGGATTTTCTCGTTTTGTCTTATGAGGGCTCTGCGTAAGTAAGAGAAACTAAAGCTAGCATGTTGGTTCGCCAATATGAGCTGTTTAAAATGGAAGATGGTGAAAACATTGAATATATGTTTGGAAGGTTCCAAACTCTTGTTCACGGGTTACAAGCCCTTGGAAAAGGCTACACTACTCCTGACAATGTGAATAAGATCAAAGCTTAGGATGAGTCTTCGGACTTTTGGGTGGGGCGATCTTGTTTGGCATATGCATCTGATTATCTTCTTGCATTAATTAATTAAATTCCTGACTCTGAAATATTTGTTGAAAATTTACTAGTTTATTAAGTGGGTTTTATTGTGAGAATAGCATGCTTGGTTTCCTTGATTATTGATTGCTGAATTATTAATTTGGTTTTATAGACCCTAGAGTTATGATCAGATCGTGAAAGTCTTTTTCTAACCCAATAAAACTGTAGGAATTAAGATGGTTCGTCCTGCAAGTCAACCCGCCTCAGCTGAAGGAAACGAAATGGCAGGAGCAATCCGAGCCATGACTGCCATGGCCGCTGCAATGAACCAACAGGCAGCTGCGGTTGCCCAACAGGCTGAAGCCCAGACTCAGCGTGACATTCTGAGACAACAGAGAGAGGAAGCCGCTGCTGCATCCAAAGGCCTGGTGGACTTTCGTCGTCACGACCCACCTAAGTTCAAGGGAGAGCATGACCCAGACAAGGCTGACCTGTGGATGCAGGAGATTGAAAAGATCTTTAACATTCTCCACTGTCCTGAGAATGTGAAAGTAGAGTATGCTACATATCTGCTGTCAGGAGAGGCTGAATATTGGTGGAGAGGCACCAAACAGATGATGGAGGCCAGTCATGAGGAATTGACTTGGGAAACATTCAAGAAGAAGTTTCTAGACAAGTACTTCCCAAAGAGTGCCAGAGCTGAGAAGGAGGCACAATTTCTGAGACTATATCAGGGAAACTTGACCATTGCTGAATATGCGGCCAGATTTGAATCACTGGCTAAACACTTTCGCTATTTCCAAAACCAGATGGACGAGGAGTACATGTGTGAGAGGTTTGAATATGGACTCAGGTATGAGATTAAGGAGTCGGTGGAGCCACTTGAGATTCGTGAGTATCAGAAGCTGGTGGAAAAGTGTAAGAAGGTAGAGATTATGAAGAGAGGCAAGCTGAACAGGGCAGCAACAGGTGGACCAGTTAGGTCCCAGGGGCAGAATGACAACCATCAGGGTAGGGGAAGACAGATTTTCCAGCCGAAGCCCTATGCCCGTCCTCAGGGGAATGTCAGAGAGCAACCCCAACCACGACCACCTTTTGGAGGAGGTCATAGAACACAGAACCAGGTGCAAAATAGGCCACCAGGGCCGAACCAAACCCAGACTATCCGTTGTTATGCTTGCGGGAAGGAGGGGCACAAAGCCAATGAGTGCCGACAGGACCAAAGTTTGTTACAACTGCCAGAAACCGGGTTACCTTTCTAGAGATTGCCGAGCACCAAGGGTACAACCTGCTGCCAACAACATCAGTGCTGCACGTCCTACTGCTAGTGGCCGTGTCTATCAGATGGGTGGGGAAGAAGTCCTGCCTTCTTCGGAGCTAATTCAGGGTGAGTGTGAAATTGCTGGTAAACTATTTTCTGTGTTATATGATTCAGGAGCAACACATTCTTTCATTTCTTTGGATTGTGTGAATTCTCTGCAATTGCTTGTTACTTCACTGCCTTTTGATTTAGTGGTCACCATACCTTCTGCTGAACCGGTAATTGCTAATACGGCATGTTTACAATGCCCTTTGACTGTGCTAAACATGAAATTCAATGTTGATTTAGTTTGTATTCCCCTTAAGCATTTGGGAGTGATCCTTGGGATGGATTGGCTGTCTAGCCATTATATTCTACTGGATTGTGCTCGCAAGTCTGTGATATTTCCAGACCCAGGTGTTTCGCGATTCCTCGATGCCAACAAGTTGAAGTTTTCTTTGAAGGGGGGAGTTCAGAAGTATGTATTCCTCAATTCAATCAGTATGAAGCCAGAGGTGGAGATAGACAGAGTACTTGTGGTCAGAGATTTTTCGGAGGTGTTTCCGTCAGATGTGCCAGGGTTACCCCCAGTCCGGGATATTGAGTTCTCAATTGATGTGATTCCGGGTACTGGACCTATTTCTATTGCCCCATATAGGATGTCTCCGTCAGAGCTGTTAGAATTAAAAAACCAGTTGGAAGATCTCTTGTCTAAACAGTTTATACGACCAAGTGTCTCGCCTTGGGGAGCTCCTGTGCTCCTAGTAAAGAAGAAGGATGGAAAGTCCAGACTTTGTGTAGATTACCGGCAACTCAACAAAGTCACCATTAAGAACAGGTATCCTTTGCCACGTATTGATGACTTAATGGACCAACTTAGAGGAGCCATGGTATTTTCCAAGATTGATCTGAAGTCGGGGTACCATCAGATTCGGGTGAAGGAAGAGGATATACCTAAGACTGCTTTCAGGACGCGTTATGGGCACTTTGAATACTTAGTGATGCCTTTTGGAGTAACCAACGCGCCAGCTATTTTCATGGACTACATGAATCACATTTTTCATCCGTTCTTAGACAAGTTTGTGGTGGTTTTCATTGACGATGTATTGATCTATTCAAAGAGTCGGGAGGAACACGAAGACCATCTACGCCAAGTTTTGCAGGTCTTGAAAGAAAAACAATTGTATGCTAACTTGGGGAAATGTGAATTCTGGTTGGAGGAAGTGAAGTTTCTGGGGCATGTCATTTCTAAGGAAGGAATTGCTATTGATCCAGCCAAAGTGGAAGCTGTCGTGGCTTGGGAACAGCCAAAGACTGCTACAGAAATCAGGAGTTTTGTGGGCTTGGCAGGGTATTATAGGAGGTTCATTGAGGGGTTCGCTAAGATTGTAGCCCCGTTGACACAACTCACTAGGAAGAATCAAATTTTTGTATGGACTGAGGAGTGTGAGAGGAGTTTTCAACAAATGAAGGAGAAATTGACCACATCACCGGTGCTAGTGTTGCCACTGCCAGATAAGCCATATGAAGTTTACTGCGATGCATCTCATCAAGGGTTGGGTTGTGTGCTTATGCAGAATAAACAGGTTGTAGCCTACGCTTCGAGACAGTTGAAGGTTCACGAGAAAAATTATCCCACACATGACTTGGAATTGGCTGCAATAGTTTTTGCATTAAAGATTTGGAGGCACTATCTTTATGGGTGCAACTTCGAAGTATTTAGCGATCACAAGAGCTTGAAATACTTGTTTGATCAAAAGGAGCTTAACATGAGACAAAGGAGGTGGATGGAATTCATCAATGATTATGAGTTCACGTTGCACTATCATCCGGGGAAGGCAAATGTCGTGGCTGATGCCTTGAGTAGGAAGCGGATCCACGCGTCGGCCATGACGGTAAAGGGGTTAGAGTTGTTGGAAAATTTTCGCGACTTAGACATTAACCTGGACTCTTCGACAGGAAAGGTGTACTGTGGGATGATTACTATAAGTAATAAGCTGATGGACGAGATCAGGATACTTCAGGAGACTGATAAGGTAATTCAGGAGAAAAGGAGTTTGATTGAGACTGGTAAAGTACCTGAATTCAAAGTGGGTCCGGATAATATCTTGAGGTGTAACGAACGTGTTTGTGTGCCCAACGATTCTGAGTTGAGAAGGACTATCATGGATGAGGCTCATAAGAGTAAGCTGAGTATCCACCCCGGTGCTACAAAGATGTATCAGGACCTAAAGCAGAGATTTTGGTGGCCGGGAATAAAGAAGCAGGTGGCAGAGTATGTAGCGACATGTTTGACTTGCTAGAAGGCTAAGGTGGAGCATCAGAAACCAGCTGGGCTACTACAGTCGTTGAATGTGCCAGAGTGGAAGTGGGACAGCATATCTATGGACTTCGTAGTGGCATTACCAAGGACCCAGAGGAAGTTTGATTCGATTTGGGTGATTGTAGACAGGTTGACGAAGTCTGCTCACTTCCTACCGGTGAAGACTACTTATGATGTAGCTAAGCTGGCAGAGATCTATGTTGCAGAGATTGTCAGATTGCATGGAGTACCTTCCAGTATTGTGTCGGATAGGGATCCAAAGTTCACCTCTCATTTTTGGAAAGCATTGCATGAGGCTTTGGGTACCAGGCTGAGGTTGAGTTCTGCCTATCACCCTCAGACGGATGGGCAGACAGAGAGGACCATTCAGACGTTAGAAGATTTGTTGAGGGCTTGTGTACTGGATGATCGGGGAAGTTGGGATAATCTGTTGCCTCTCGTTGAGTTCACCTACAACAACAGTTATCATGCGAGTATTGGGATGGCCCCATATGAGGCCTTGTATGGGCGTAAGTGTCAAACCCCCTTGTGTTGGTATCAGGATGGAGAGAGTTTGATCGTAGGACCTGAGTTAGTGCAGCAAACCACCGAAAAGGTCAAACTAATTCAAGAAAGAATGAGGACAGCTCAGAGCCGACAAAAGAGTTATGCAGACCACCGCAGGAGACCTCTAGAGTTTCAGGAGGGTGAGCATGTGTTCTTGAGAGTGACGCCTACTACCGGTGTGGGCAGGGCTTTGAACTCCAAGAAGCTTACCCCTAAGTTTATTGGGCCATATCAGATTCTTCGACGTGTGGGTCCTGTAGCGTATCAGATTGCTTTACCTCCGAATTTGTCCAACCTCCACAATGTGTTTCATGTGTCTCAGTTGAGGAAGTACATGGCCGATCCTTCCCACATTATTGCACCAGATGATATTCAGTTGAAGGAGAACCTCTCCTTCGAAGTCCCACCGATGAGTATTGGAGATAGGACAGTTAAGCACTTGAGGGGCAAGGAAATTCCCTTGGTGAAAGTAATCTGGAATCAGACGACTGGAGATGCTACTTGGGAGTTGGAAGACAAAATGAGGGAGCTCCACCCTAACCTCTTCGAGTCTGCGTAGTTTCGAGGACGAAACTATTTTAAGGGGGTAAGTATTGTAACACCCCAATTTTATTATTAATATATGAGTATACCTATGTGCATATATTAGCAATTTTGTGATAATTTTGTGTGTGCTTGTTTTAGTGAATTGCATATTTTCATTTTATTATTATTATTATTATTATTATTATTATTATTATTATTATTGTTGTTGTTGTTGTTGTTGTTGTTGTTGTTGTTGAATTTATTATGAGTGATTATGTGAAAAAAAAAAAAAAAAGAATGTTAGAAGGATGGACGTGATGCTGCTAGTTTATAAAAAAAAAAAAAAAAAAGGGAAAATGTATGTGATCCAGCGTGCAGCTTCTCGTTTAGTTTAGTTAAAAAGAAAAAAAACATTCTGCTAGTTGCACCCCACGTTTTCTCCTGCAGCACCCCCCTATTTCCACTTAAACCAAAACCAGCACTGTTCACCTTCCCTGAAGAAAAGAAAAACGCAGCCGTAGAGTTGTTCCACGTCAAGGAAAAAAAAAAAAACTTCTCTCTTCGATTTCTCTCTCATTAAGCCACGAAAAATTACCAAACTTCATATTCCTATACAAAATCATCCTCTGGACTCATTTATAGCCTTATTTCGGCCATCCGATGCCAAAATCGCACCGTGTTTTCATTGGCGGAGGACTGTAATTTCCACTTCCCAGTCACCACAGTTGTTGGTTCGAAAAACGGACGTCATTTTCGGATTCCTCGCGTCGAAACCTTCAGAAAACACTACTTGTTCTCTCGTTCCGGTGAAGTTGACGTTGGACCCCTCGTAACCCCGTTGTCTCGGTAAGACGTCTTCCGGTCAATCTTTTGGCTTCCTTTTGACTTCGTTTCAGCTTTAAAAATTCCCAAATATTATTTGATATTGATTGTCATTTTTTTTCTAGTCGTATTCTGTCCTTTGCGTGACCGTTAATTTTTCCTGTGCTCGTTTGGTGCCTAATTCGGGAGTTGTAGCCAAATCCTCCTTGCTCTCTTAAACACTGCGGTTTTTCTCGACTAAGGTAAGGGCTTTTCTCTTACAAGTTAAGGCTAAACGTTGGCGATAGTTTAAATATAGTTATAATTTCGTGTGGTGTTGTGTTGTGCCGAAAAATTACCATTGTGAATTTTCTTTTTTGTATGGTGATGACTTGCTTTGATTGCTTGGTATTAGCGTGTTCCTTTATATGCGTAGTTATTTTTCGTTCTTACTGAGTTGTTCTTGTGTGCTAATATAAAGTTGATACAAGTGACATTGACTGATGCATGTGTCTTGGTTGGACCTTATGCTAAGAAGAATTGAACTATATTTAAATTATGCTGCTCATAATTATAATGACAAAACGATGTATGTGCATTTTATTCATGGGAGTATTGTTGTTGCTATTCTTCTGATGGGTGTGTACTTATTGTTTTAAAATGTGAGATGACGATGTTATTTGGAAAAAAAAATAAAAAAAATTGGATAGGTGTTATGATGTGTATTGGATTTTCTGGTGAATTACCTATCATGGCATGAATTGACTTGACGAAATGACATGCATCATGTAGAACAGCATGTGTAGGGCCTTCGTGGCGGTGAAATAATTTAATTCCCCATTGGTATGGGAGGTAGCTATTGTTTTGAACCGTTGTATTTAAGGCCTTCGTGGCGGTGATATGCTTTGATTCCCCATTGGTATGGGAGGTAACTATTATTTTTGGACGACCTTTGTGGTCAAGGCCTTCGTGGCGTTGTTAAATTAAATTCCCCATTGGTATGAGATGACTATATCGCGATCATGAGAGTCTTGCATAAGGCATGCATACTAACTTGAACATGCTGATTTTTGTGGTGTTGATATGTTGATTAGTTTATTTATAAGTTAGAAAGAAAAAAAAATAGATTTTCTTTTGTTCTTAAGGTGATTAATTTTAATTCCAAGTTCGTGGGTAGATGTAAATACACCTTCTCATTGGTTGTTTATTATGATAATTTTTGTCTTACGTATTTTTATTTAAAGGTGAAAAGAGAAATTATAAATAGTATTTGAGCAATTTTTCATGTTTTAGCTTATTACAACTTGTCACGTGAACTGACCCTTACACCACTTTTTAGGTACAAGTGGATTTGAGAAGCCTCAAGTATAATTTGTTTACATTATGTGCGATGGTGCTGTCGACGAATAATTGTGGGTACATGGGTGTTAGATGCTCTGTGCTACTTTTGAACGTTAACTTTATTTTGCACAAATTGAACTTGGTACTTTCTTTTTATTGCGGACATGTGTTTTTCCCGCTAAGCAATTGGGATAGTTTAAACTTGGTTATTTTTCCTACAATTTATAATTTCAGAATTTTATTACATTTCGGTTGAGTTGAAGAGTAGTTACAGGCACTTATTAATTTAGTTTTACCAGATTTAAAATTAAATTAAATTTTCAGTTAGACTAGAATTAGTGTAATGATTAATTAGAGTCGTTGCTATTAATCAAATTTTTATAATTGGCAATAAAGCAGTTCCGCGATTATTAAACGCTTTACTAGTTAGTGACGGTAACTTTATTTTAGAAAAAAAAATATAGGCCGATTTTCTAAGAACAGATAAGTTGACGCTTCGAAAATTCGGGGCGTTACATTTGACCAAGCAGTGGAGACCCAAAGTCACTGCTACACAAGAAGCAAAAGATTTAAATGTCTTACGACTTGAAGATCTTTTGAGTTCTCTGAAAGATCATGAACTTAAGCTGAATGAAGAAGAACCTGTGAAGAAAAGCAAGTCTGTTGCCTTAAAAGTCAACAAGCACAAAGTTAGTTCTTCTAAAGCCCTTCAAGCTGAAGAAGAATCAGAAGAGGAAGCTTCAGAAGGAGACAATGATGGAGCAGATGATGAGCTCGTGTTCATATCTAGGAAGATCTAAAGAATATGGAAGAAAAGAAACTACAAAAAGAAATTCTAGAAGAAATATGTCAAGGACAAGAAGGAAACCAAAGACAAGAGTCAAGTCGTTTGCTATGAACGTAAAAAGCCGGGATACTTCAAGTCTGAATGTCCTAATCTTAAGGAAAAGCCTACAAAGAGTTCTTTCAAGGGAAAGAAGAAGAGTCTCATGGATACATGGGAATACCTGAACCTATCATCCTCTGAGGATGATAATGAAGAAGAAGCCAATCTTGCCCTCAAGGCAAACACTGACTTAGACTCTGAAGAAGAAGTTGAAGAGATAATAATATATGACTCCTATTCTGAACTTTAACTTGCATTTGATGATCTCCTTAAGGATTCTGCCACTCTCTCCATTGAGTATAAAGCTTTGAAAAAGAAATTTTCAAAATTATCACAAGAATTTCAAGTTTTGAATAATGAAAACTCAAAGCTCAATGAAGTGAACCAGAAGCTGGAAATTGAAAATCAGCGTCTGGTGGCAAGTCAGCAACCAGAAGCTGAGAGCTCTCAAGATAAAAGCTCTGAAGCTAAAGGCAATCCTAAGTGTAAATCAAATGATTATGAATATGCCTTTCAAAAGTTTCTTATAGAGAGTGTAACTCGAAGCAAGCAAGCTTCAATGATTTGGGGGTGTCAGTAAAACGACAACTCAAGGTCTTGGTTACATATCAGATGAACCCACTTTACAAAATGAAAATTTAGCATCTTATAAACCCAATGATCACAGTGAATGCTTGCATTGTACATACTACAATAAACCTAGTCATTTGAAAAGTACCTGTACTGCTTTTAAGATTAAGAAGGACAAGTAACCTTCAAGAACTAACAAGAAAGGACCCAAAAAGATATGGGTACCTAAAGATAAAATAGTCTATGTTGCAGACATGCTTAGCAACAAGGTCAACACACCTATCTTGGTACTTAGACAGTGGATGCTCGCATCACATGACGGGAGAAAAGCATATATTCCAAGAGCTAAGACCTAGAGAAGAAGGATTTGTTGGTTTCAGAGGAAACCAAAAAGGTAAAATAGTTGGAATTGGTCGCATTAATAAAGGCTTTCTTCCCTCTATTGATAATATACTTTATGTTGAAGGACTAAAGCATAACCTGTTGAGCATAAGTCAATTATATGACAATGGTTATGATGCAAATTTACAGAAATTGGATGTTCAGTAAAAAGCAAGAAAGACGACTCTATTTTCTTTACTGCAAAGAGAAAACAGAATATTTATAAAATTAATCATTTTGAACTTGTAAAACAAGATGTCAAGTGTCTCATGGCTGTTGAAGATGAGCAACGAACTTGGCATAAAAGATTGGCCCATGCCAATTTGAGATTAATCTCAAAATTAAACAAGCATAGTCTTGTTAGAGGCTTACCAAATGTTAAATTCCAATCTGATGCTCTCTGTGAGGCATGTCAAAGAGGAAACCAAGTTAAAACTTCTTTATATTCTAAAAATGTTGTTTCAACCTCTAGACCATTTGAGCTTTTGCATCTTGATCTTTTTGGTCCAACAAGGACAGCCTCTTTAACTGGAAAGAAATATGGGTTTGGGTTAGATTCTTTGCCCACAAAGATGAGTCATTCAAGGTGTTCACTGTTTTCTGCAAATCAGTTCAAAATGAAAAAGGAATTTGTATTTCTTCAATTAGAAGTGATCATGGGAAAGAATTTGAAAATGAAAGCTTTCAAAAATTTGGTGAAGAAAATGGCATCTCCCACAATTTCTCCTCTCCTAGAACACCACAACAAAATGGTGTTGTAGAAAGGAAAAATAGGTCCCTCCAAAAAATGGCCAGGACCATGATCAATGAAGCTGATATTGCAAAATATTTTTGGGCAGAAGCAGTAAACACAGCTTGTTATATTCAAAACAGAGTCTTTATTAGACCTATTTTGAAGAAGACTCCATATGAACTGTGGAAGGGTAGAAAACCCAACATTTCTTATTTTCATCCCTTTGGCTGCATATGTTATATCTTGAATACTAACAATCAACTTGGTAAGTTTGATTCCAAAGTTGACAAAGGTATCTTGTTGGGATACTCTGAAAGATCTAAAGCTTTTAGAATATACAATAAAGAAACTTTGATAGTAGAAGAATCCATTCATGTCAAGTTTGATGGCAAGAAGCCTGACACTGCCATGTCAGAGCTAGATGAGTTATTTTCAGGATTAGATATTGGTGGTACACTAAACAATGAACCTGCATCTTCAACATCTGGTGGTGACCAGACACAGGATTCTACTCAAGCAGAAGCTGAAGCCAGAAAGAGTTGGAGATACAAAACCAATCATCCCAAGGATTAAATCATAGGAGAACCTGCAGACAGAGTGAGAACAAGATCATCTTTCAAAGAGCATGCAGATCATACACTTCTCTCTGAGATGGAACCTAAGACGATTGATCAAGCATTGGAAGATGAAGGTTGGATTCTGGCAATGCAAGAAGAGTTGAGTCAGTTCCAAAGAAATGATGTTTGGAAGTTAGTCACTCTACCAGAAGATAAACAAGTTATTGGTACTAAATGGGTATTTAGAAACAAGCTTGATAAAGATGGTAAGGTAGTGAGAAACAAAGCAAGATTAGTTGCTCAAGGTTACTCATAGGAAGAAGGTATAGATTTTACTGAAACCTTTGCACCTGTTGCAAGGTTAGAAGTTATTCGCATTTTACTTTCATTTGCTGCACACCATGAGATAATTCTTTATCAAATGGATGTGAAAAGTGCTTTCTTGAATGTTTTTATAACTGAGGAAGTCTATGTGAAACAACCTCCTGTATTTGAAGACATTGAATTTTCTGAACATGTCTTTAAGCTTAAAAAGACTCTGTACGGTCTTAAGCAAGCTCCCAGAGCTTGGTATGATAGACTAAGTTCCTTTTTAATGAAAAATGGTTTTACCAGAGGTCAAGTAGACATTACTCTATTTAGAAAAACATCAAATAAGCATTTTATACTTTTTCAAATTTATGTTGATGATATCATTTTTGGAGCTACTAATGAAAGCCTTTACAAAGAATTTTCTACGTTAATGCAGGCTGAATTTGAAATGAGCATGATGGAAGAATTGAAGTTCTTTCTTGGAATTCAGATCAAGCAATGCAATGATGGTATTTATATACATCAAAACAAATACATTAAGGAATTGCTCAAGAAGTTCAAGATGGTTGACTACAAGCCAATGTGCACACCTATGCATCCTACTTGTATTCTTAGTAAAGATGAAACCGGTAAAAAGGTAGATATGAAAATGTACAGAGGTATGATTAGATCTCTACTTTATCTTACTACTTTAAGACCTGATATTATGTTCAACGTCTGCCTGTGTGCTAGATTTCAATCTGATCCTAGAGAATCACACTTGAGTGCTGTTAAAAGAATATTTAGATATTTACAAGGATCTACTAATCTTGGTTTGCTTTATAAGAAATCAAAAGATTACAAGTTAATAGGATTTTGTGATGCTGACTTTGCTGGATACTGAATTGAAAGAAAGAGCACAAGTGGAGGCTGCCAATTCCTTGGAGCAAATCTTGTGTCTTGGTCAAGCAAAAGACAAAGCACCATTGCACTCTCAACAGCAGAAGCTGAATACATCTCAGCAGCAAGTTGCAGTTCTCAACTTTTGTGGATGAAATATCAACTTGAAGACTACTTGATAAAAGAGAGTAACATTCCTATCTTTTGTGATAATACATCTGAATTTGTCTTACTAAAAATCCAATATTGCATTCTAGAGCAAAGCACATTGAGATTAAGCATCACTTCATAAGAGACTATGTTCAGAACGGTGTACTTGAAATTAAATTTGTAGACACTGATCATCAGTGGAATGACATTTTCACAAAACCCCTTGCTGAAGATAGATTCAATTTTATAAGAAGAAATTTAAATTTTCATTTTATAGAAGAATGATTAATCTCAGCATCTTGTGAAATGTATCATTCAGCATCTGATATGACACAAGTATTAACACGTGTAAACATATGATATGTCATTCACATTGCATAACTCAGCATCCGGTGAATTCGTTGCGTGCATCCGAGCACACACGTGTCACAGGCATGTGGGACTGAAGCGTCTCATCACACCTACTGAGTTATGATTAAATTTGTATTTTCAATAAAATCTTTTTCTTGATTTACTTTATTTTGGTAACTGCATTTAACGCAAAGAGAATCTTCATTTTTATTTTCTTTTTGATTTAATTTTTATCACGAGAAATACGAAGTAGTTTTGAAAAAGTAACTTTACCTTTTGTTTCAAAACTTTCCCACTACTCCACCTCTTTCGCACCACTCTGTACTCTCTGTTTTCTCTGTCTTCTTTGCAAAAAATTATTTTGTCTCACTCTCCTTGTGTGTCCTCTCTAAAAACCCTAAACCTCCATCACCATTTCCTCTACTGCAATCATGACTGACGTTAAGGTCGGACAAAACTCTGCTATCTACAACACCATGACTGAAGGAAAAGTCTTGATTGAAAATAGGATTGATTTGGAAAACTTCAAGCTCTATGGTTTTAATTTCGATGAAGGTTTAAAGGCCCTGGGTTGGAAAAACTACTTCTTTTGGGATCCTGTTGAAGTTCTGGTCACTGCTATCAAAGAAGTTTGGGGAGACATTCGTATGCTTCCGAGTGGCATCATCGAAGGCCATGTTAAAGGCTCCAAATTGGTATTCACTATAAACAATATTGCTGATACTATAAAATGTCCTTGTGAAGGAATTAGTTTCAATGTTGGTTGGGAAGATGCCTTCAGAGGAATGGATAATGTCAACGATGCTCTGTTTGAAAATTATCGCCAGTTGAAGGAGTTTGAAGAAACTCCTACTGCCAAGCATCTGAAAAGTCACCACAGGGTGCTACACATAATTATCGCCAAGAATGTTATTCTAAAGACTGGGTCGAGTGGTATTGTGAACTATGAGCAAAAATTCATAATGAGAAAATATATGATTGGTCACAAGATAAACTTGCCTAGATTGATCTTCAACAATCTGGTCAATGTACTTGTCAGTTCGACGAAGGGTTCTGCTGAAAGGGAAAAACATTAACAAGAGCATTCCTTATGGTGTTCTTCTTACTGCAATGATGATTAAAGACGGAATTGCGAGAAGGCTTGGAGCATTGAAAGGAGAAAAAAGGGAAAAATATTTTGGACTTGGTGCTATTGTTCGTCCTGATGTATTTGGAGTCAATAGCTTGGTTAGAATGCATCTGATCACTGGTAATATGATTAAGAAGGTGAAACTAGAGCAAGGAGAAGTAGATGGTGCTACTGTTGATGAAGTTGTGAAGAAACCCTCCAGAAGCTCTGTATCTGGTGTAAAAAGAATTGGTCAGTCTCCAGCCAGGGAGACAAGAAGCAAGAAGCAGAAGGTGCCTTCTACACCAGAAAGGAGAGATGAACCAGAAGATGATGAGGACCGAGTCCCCATCAGAAGCATAATGGAGAAGAAGAGAAAGGCAGAAGCTGAAAAGCCTATTTCGGCGTCTGGCCCTAGGAAGCAAGTTCCTCCACCTCCTCCTCTTGCTGATGCCCCTCAAGGCAAGAAAAAGAAATTGGTTAGGCACGCTGAGAAGCTTAATCCAAAGGTACTGGATTTTACTGTTGATGATTCCGTTACTACTTTTAGTTCTGATGATGTTGTTACTGCACCACCACACTCTATTTCATCACCACGAACACACTCCACACAACCTCCATCCACTGAACCACAACCCTCCAAGAAAACCACAAAATCCAAAACACTTACATTCCCCTCACCACAAACCTCTACCTCCTCAAACACTTCTCTCACATCATACATTTCCTCATCTCACCCTCACCTCTTCAATCAGCTTTTCAAAATCACTCCCAACAAATCCAAAACTTACAAAGTCAAAGTGACTTCCACTCTTGCTCTCATCTCATCATCCAACACTACCACTCCTACATCAGGAACCACATCTTTTGGTGCATCAAGGTCTATGTTGAATGCTAATAATAGACCAAGGCTCGCAAGAGAAGAAGAGTATCATTCTATATATGATCACCCTTCTCTCTGGCATTTGAAAACCTTTACTTCCGGGGTTGCAAAGCTGGAAATTGCCCATTTCAGTTACAATCACAGGCTGAAAACTACATTTGGTGGAAGGTTGAGACCTCCTCCAAACTGAGGAATTATTCCATTCTCTGTTGAACTCCCTCAGAATCTTCCACAACATGAACCTCTCACTCTGGAAGAGTGCGAAAGGTGGATTTTTGATGAAGAAAGGACCTTCATGACTCACTGCCTGGAAATGAAGAGGCATGAGTTAGTTTTTCTTAACAAAGATCCCTATCTGGCTGATGTAAAGATTATGCCTGATAGGCAACGGTGGCTTCCATGGTTAATTCCTGAGAAGAGGAAGAATAAACCACCTGGAAGACTTCCAAAGATAATGACTCTCAAAAGAGTTTAAAGAAGCCTCGAGAAAATACAACTTAAAGGCCTTCTCTCAGAAAAAGGTTAGGAAGCTGTTTGAGAACCATGCTATGCAAGTCTACCTGACTAAGATCAAGAGAGATTCTAGATGCACTGGTTCTTCTAGTTGTTGTAATGCAGAGAAAGCCACTATTCCAACTGTTGGCTTTATCAGTAGAGTATCTGACACAAATCTTGCCATTTTGCATATTGATGATATGATACAGTGCTCTGTCATTAGGCCTCCAAGTTTTACCAAACTGCAACAACAATGGGGAGATATTAGTAAACATCTCGATATTGCATTCAATTGGAGTCAAATGGGAATCTATTGGAAAGACAAGGCTATTCTACCTCATCTGAAGCCTGTTACTTAAGATGAAGACGATAAAGAGAACCTGAGAAGGATTTATCTGTCTGAAAATGATGTTCTCAACACTTGTCTTGCTGAAACAGAAGAATTTCTGAGAAGAGATTTTGCAGAAGCTGAGCTTGTCAGATTTGATGCCTATGTTGATGAGTTATTCAAGCAAAGAGAAATTGTATTTCTGAATATTGTTTACCCAGAGGAATTGGTGCTTCGATGGAAACAAAACATGAAGTTTGAGAAACAGAAGGTTGGAAGATTAATCAAATGGTCCCTACCAAATGATGATTTCTTTCTGCAGAACAAGGAGAAAAAGGAAAGGAGACGAAGTTTGTCTCAAAGAGTTTTAATGAAGCATCAGAAGCTGACTACCAGAAGATGGCAACAGGCCATTATTGAGCATGCTGACAGGGTTGTAGAACTTGCTCCTCCTTCTGCAGATGATGAACCTGTCATCCTGTCTAGAGCACAGTATGAGAATTTAATTGCTACAACTCAGAAGGTGACTCAGTTGGAGAGTACTGTGAATATGCTCATGGAAAGACTTAGCCAAATCCTTCCTCTTCCACCTTAAAACATTTTCCTTTTTCAAATGTTTTGTATTATTTTTCAATTTTGGTACAATTATCCTTTTTGCACTTGATACTATTATCCTTTGAAAGATCTGACCTTTACCTTCAAATTTTTCTTATTATTTATTATGTTTTGACTATGATGTGTTTTACACTCTTTTTGTCTAATGACAAAGGGGGAGTAAAAGTAAGGTCTGATAAACACGCTTAAGTATCACATAACATGCATCATTCATCATACATAGCATATTTTTGAGTTGCTCAGATAGCCATTGATGTTCATTGCTATAATTATATTTGTTATTGGTACAATGATCTCAGCATCTGGTCCTCGATGGTTATTTAAATATATGCTCTGATACATGTATGTATTGTGCTTTCATGCAAATGCTCTGATACTTAAAAAATATTTGATTATATCTGAGTATGTTGAACTTAGGGGGAGACCCTTGAAATTATTTTTTAAACTAAATTGTTCATCAACCTTGAATATTTGTCATCGTCAAAAAGGGGGAGATTGTTGGAACCTAAACGATTGAGAAATTTAGACCCTCATTAATTTTGATGATAACAAAGTATTTGCAAGTGAAACATTTAACTTCTAATAAGTCTTGAAGTGTGTAGGTATTAAAATCATTCATGTTTTATGACTCACTCACGCAAGAAGAAGAATTTCACAAGAAGATGAATACATTCACATGTGTCTGCATTCGGTTCACTCCAGCGTCTTGTTCTTAGCGAGCGTCCGGAAGTGTAATTTTATGACACGTGGTTACTCAATTGCTGCGAGCGTCCGTTTTGATTTCTGAGCGAGCATCTGGTCTTTTAATGAATCACGTGATGGTCACATTTATTCTCTACCCTCAGCTATCCTAGAACAAAATTCGAATTTGATTTTATGCGCTCAATTTGTTGTACAAGGTATCAAAGGTGACACTTTTAGAATAAGGAAAAATCGTACAAGGCAATTGTGTGAAAAACAGGTAGTACCATAATGGAAATATGTACTATTCTGATATTTTCTGAAAAGGAAGAAAATGACATAATTTCAAATTACCTCATCCAATGATTTGGAGCTGAAATATCTGCAACGGTATTATCCTCAAGACTCTTATAAATACCTCAAGGTCTTCATTGAAGAAAGTAGCTAGAAACTACATTCTGAAAGAGCTATTACTCAAGTGAGCAATCAAGCTTCGTGCTAAGTTTCTGGAAACCAAGAACTGAACTTCAGCGTCTTATATTCTTTCTTTTAGAAAGCTATTGTTTTGAGCTTAAGTTTTTATCCTCTCTGTGAGAGTTATTTGAGTGTATTCCAAACATCTTTGTGAAAGTTGTATCGCCTAGTTACAGGCTTGATTCCTCAAAGGCTCGAACGTACTGAGTCGTTTTGATAAGTTAAGAGTATTTTCAAGTTTGTGATAGTAGAATACTCTTAAGGAATTTGTAATCTGTTGATTATAGTGAAAATCCTTTAGGAACGAAAGGACTAGACGTAGCTACCAGTTTGGTGGTGAACTAGTATAAATCTGTGTCTCTTGCTTTACTGCTTTACATTTACTTTTGTCTTGCAAAGAAAACCAAGTTTTCATAAACTTATTACCAGCGTCCGGTTATACTTCAGCATCCGATAACAAACAGTTTTCAAAACAAAGCGTTTTTATCTTAAATTGTGTGAAAAGTTTTTTCAATACAATTCAACCCCCTTCTTGTGTTCACGTTCAGTTAGGTTATTACTAAAATTCTAGATTATGAATATTTATTTATTATAATTTGTGACAATTTAGTGGGACTGGTTAAGGGTTGGATGACTGCCCCCAACCCCCCACAGTTGTATGTATGTTGTTTTGCCCATTGTTTGCTCCACCGAGCTTTAAGGGGTTATTTGTTGGTTCGTGATTGGCTAGGTTCAAGGTTGTTGATAATCTCTAAATGAGGTTGTGTAGTCTTAATCATAAGAATTTATTAAAGATGCATGTATTGAGAATATAGTGCTTGAAGTAAGGGTTAAGGGTTGGACTGTTAACCCCAAATACCATGAGTACCCATGATATGAATTAGGATGTTATATTTTGAGGAAAGTGATGGTGAGTCTTTCTCTTATTTAGGTGATGGGAAACCAATAAGTCCCTCATTAGGATCATTTACATCTCCTCTTTCATGTTCTCATAGTTGTCATGTTTGGGTTTAGGAGAAGCATTCGGGGGTTTAGGGTTATGAGATACTTAAGTTGAACTTGCATGCATGATAAGAAAACATCTTCTTGTTGAGTTGTTATTATCTTGATAAGTACCATGATTCCCCATTTAGGTATGTTAAATGTGTTAGATTCATTATTGGATTGAATTTGGGGTTGATTTGGAATGGTTTGGAAACTTGGAACTTGAAGAAAAAGTAGAAACCGTGCCTCATGGCACGGCCTGGCCGTGCTTGACTCTGTGTGATGTGCTGATGAAGGAAAATTGGGGAACACGAGTCGTGCTTCCCTGCAGACTTAGGTTTATTTTTTTTATGTTTTTGATGTTTTAGGCCTATGAATTGGGTTTTTAATGTACGAGGTTTCAATCCTATATTGAGGGCAATGCTAAATTATTAGACTTGCTTTAAGATTGAGGCTTTTGATGTTTGAAACCTTGATTGTGTATGGAATGTTTGTTCGTCCGAAATGCACTTCGGCAACAAACCCGTCGATTGTGAATCGTTGCAACGTTTATCGGTGGGGACCCCCTTGGATTGATTAACCGTAATGGAATCTTCACTCAATTGCAATTGAGTTTAGGCCAAGGGAGTACATTTGAAGAACTTGATGTGAAATTCTATTGCATTTTGATGTATGCTTGAGGCTTAAATTATGTTTACATTACGAGTGATGTTTTATGGTTAATGTGTAGCATTATGTTTATGAGTTATTCATGATTTTAAGGACTGTGTGATACTTTAAATCTGATTGCTCATGAGTTGAGTTCGTGTACCAGTATTGATGATAAATTTGAGGACGTAGTGAGTAGGAGTAGGAGTTGACTAAGGTATTTGGAATAAAAAAAATACTAAAGCTTGTTTGGGAGGAGTTTTCCATACGTAGTACACCGCATATGGCAAGAAACAATGGTAAAAGTACTTATGATTTCAAGTTTATGTCACTGAGTTTTATAAACTCACATTTTGGGGCGTTGTTTTCAGGTACAACCTTATTGAAGAGGTTCAGAGCATGAAATGTGCTCAATCTTGCCTTCCTGCGAGACCCCGAGTCACCGAATCACGAGCCAGGGTCTTAAATATTAGGTTGTGTCCCTGTAATATTAGAAAATAATGTATAAATTGTAATTGTTTTATCCTATTCTTCTTATTTTAAAGGGTTGTATTAATTAAAGTTAATTTCGCTTTTCAAAACTCTGATTTATGTTTACTAGTTCTAGTTGTATTAGAATGTAATTTGAACCAAGGACTATTCGTAGCATATTTTGTATGAAGCCTTATGCATTCAGGGATTTTATTTAGCCAAAGTTTAGTATTTTAAAAAGATTCATTCTTCACTATTATTCTGTAAGGCGAAAAATTTTCCAACACCAATTTAATTCTGGTTAGATTAGTAAGTAATTCTCCGATTAGAGTCGGGGAGTTACATTATGGTATCAAAGCAGTTCGATCTTATCGGACTGTGAGTAATGTGTCTAGAAGTGATCCAGTTTAGGAAAGTGTCAGTTGTTCCTATGAATCCGATTTCTCTATGTTCTTTCCACAAATTATTGGGGCAGGCTACCTCAAGTATTTGTCTAAAGAATGAGGAGAATGAAGATGAGCAGAAGTTAGTGTAGAGTGTCCTCGTTTTTACAGGATTCCTAAATAAATGTATATACTTAAACTTGAGGGTGTATACATATATGCAATCATTTGGATGAAGAGTTATTTTGATTGCGTGATGTATGAGATAAGGTTTTTGCCGTTTTTCTGCTTGGCTTAAGTTTATATGCGTGGTTAATTTAGGTGGGATTTTCTGTTTGTTTGCTAATGTACTGAATTCATTTTTTTATTTTTTATTCTTATTGTTGAGAATGGATTTAATGAATATATTTATGTTTGAACATAATGCTATCCTGTCTTGAAGTTGAAATGTTGGGTTTTTTTTTGGGTGGAAAACAGGTGAATGTTGTCCTCACCCCCCACACTGTTCAAATATGGAAAGTGATTAGATGATGTATAAGTTAGGTTTTCCACGTATACTTAGAATTTTATGAGGTGTTTAGCAAAATGACAGATTTGAACAGTTCCATATTTGCTTAGATTCTATAAGCCTGATAGGTTTAGATGAGTGATACTTCTGAAGCAGGAAATGCGAAGGTCACTTTGGATATATTGGACTTAAGTCTTGTGGTAAATTGACGTAGTTGCTCTAGAATGTACCATCATGTGCTGTTTGAATTATGGTGGTCTAGCAGTCCGTATAAATTCTTTTGTTATGACCACTTAGTTCAATCACTGTTAGAATTGATAAGTAAGGGTTCTTAGTGGTATGGTTTTGATCGATTAGGATGGGCGTTCATAATCGAGTAGGTTTCCAACACTTGTTAATTAATCAAGATTGTTTGACCTAACCGTTATGAATGGATCCTAGATTGATTGGGAACCTCGAAGTTTTCTAAAGAACCTATAGGACTTTTGATTTCAAAATACCTTAGTGTTTTCTGAAATAAAAAGGGATGATGATAAGCTAGCCTTTATAATGCAAAAGTTGTAATTAGAGAACCTTGAAGGTAATCAAGCCCTAGTTTGTTAGAAAAGTCCTAAGTCCTCTATGTGAATACATGTCTTGACAGGATTGTTTTGATGATTGATAAAAGGGAGATACGCAAATAGTCAACTGTGCAAAAAGCGGAAAAGTATACCAAGACACACACCAAGTGTAACACGCGTATTTTTTTTTATGCGTTAATTAACGTTATTTAGTGTATTCTGTCGTATTTATGCTATAATAAAGCAATTTCTTGTTCTTTGAGAAAGTGTATTAATTAAATCAAGATCAAATTAAATTTGAGAATTAATATTTTATATTAATTCACGGTTTGAAAATCGTCGAGAAATTCTAACGAAGTTTCGTCGTATTTCGAATCGCCGGGCAGTTTTGCCGCAGATAAAATTCTAAATGAACTCTAATTTCGATGAAAATCGAATTGTAACTTCTTGTGACTATTTTTGAGTGATTATTGTTATTTTTAGTATTTATGATATAATATTTTCACGCGATGAATTAATTTCTCGTTAAATTAATTTTCGCGAGTTTATCGGTAACGCGGTTCTTCGTCGCCGTGTTTTAAATCTTAGGACTCTAATTAGAGGGTAATTTTGAGAGATGTGAGATTAGATGGGTAAGATTAGGTGATATGTTTAACATCTAATATAATTGCTAGGTGTCATTAGTTGTGTGATTTGTTTTAAAAAAAAAAAAGAAGAAAATATTTTATTTAACTACTCCTACTAACTACACTTATTTTTATTATTATAAAAGGAGAAGACCAAGGCTATATGCAGCCTCATTCACGCCTCCATCATCTTCTCAAACCCTCATCTTCTTTCTTTTTTCCCTTCTTGAAAACCAAGCTTCCATGAATGCTTTCTTCCATTTTTCTTAAGCTTTTCAACTTGCAATCTTCACCAAAGTTACTCCAAACCTTCATCTCTACCTAGTTCTTCTTCATCCTCATCATCTAAGTAAGAGAAAAATTTATTTTTCCCTCCCCATTTACTGTTGAAAACTGCGCCCCCTCCCCTTTGTTGCTTCTTAATATTTTGCTTTTCAATCTTGTTTATCTTGCTAGTTTGATGTTGTTTGATGGGTTGATGATGATCAAGAGGAGATGAGACATTCTTTTTCTTTTCCTTGAGTTCTAGGGTGAAAACCCTAAGAGGAGAAAAAGGGAAAAGGGTGTGATCCTCATTGAATCATCTAATTAGTGGTTTAACTGAGTTTATGGAAGTTGTATGATGATTGTTTAAGTTTTAGTTTTGATTTTGCATGTCTAACTTGATAGTTTATGGTTGAGACCTATTCTTTAACTATGGAAAATATGGGTTTAGGAGATTGGATCATGTGTCTAAGTGTTGAATGTTATGTTTTAGGTAGTTTTAAGGCTATTGGAATTGATATGCATGAGTTAGTATATGAGTTAGTTCATGTTTTGTGAAAAAGTGATTTTTGAGGGACTAAAATGGCATGAAAAAAAAAATTGATTAGGTTGTTCTTTATTTTGGCATGAACATATTTTTTTAGCATGATATTGGCCATGTATTTAATGCCTTAGGATTCTTGAAATTGGAATTTTGTTGTTTGAAAGTATTTTTGGGAAAAACACTTATTCTTGAAAAAAAAAAATTGGAAATGAGTTTTGAGAACTTGGTAAGTGAGTTAAATGGTTAGCCATACATTGTTGATGTATAGTATGTTGGTGAATTTAATGTTTGTAAGAATTGAGTTTTTGAAATGAAAAATTGACTTGAAAAATGTTTTACAACTTGTTTCAATTATGGGTATGGATGATGCTTAGATGAGAATTGACGTGAGTTACCTAAAATTTGGTTGTTTGGCTTGAAAAATGTTAGTAGTAATGAAAAGGAGTTTTTGCAAAAAAATTTTAAGAAAAAGATGATTATGGCCGAGAGGCCTAAAAGATTTTTGGAAGGAAGTTTTTAATTGTGAAGTTGTTGTGAAGTTTGAATGTGTTATGCTTAAGACTTTTAAAAAAAAAGGATTCTTTAAAGAGTTAGCATTTTTTTTTAGTAAAAGTGTTTTGTAGTAGTTAATTTTCAAGAAAAGTGGTTTTTGATTCAAAATCCTTAATTGTTTACTAGTAGTTAGAAGTAAAATTTTGTGGATTCTTGGTTTGAAAAAGGGTTAAATTTGAGTGCCTTAGATTGTAGAACTAAGTTTTTAGAATTTCGCTAAGTCGTTTCATGTGTTAGGCTCGAGTAACCCGAGACAGTGTGGTGCGGAAATCGAGGAGCACGTAGACGCGTAGCTTGGAGTTTGGTAAGGGCGCTTCACATTTATATTTATTGTTGTATGTCCTTGTGTAAGGACAACCTTAGATGTTGTTAGAATTTAAATTCAAGTGTTCATGCGAAGAAGTCTGAGAACCTAAGGGTTCGAAGTGAGGGTCTTGTACCCCTTCGTTTTATTTTTTTTATATTATGACTATTTAGTGGGCTTGTCTGCAAGTGGTTGGTAGCTGTCCCCAACCCCCCACACTTGTTTGTTCTCTCGGTGAATTCCATCGAGTTGCACAGGGATGGATTCTATGACTTGGTTGTCGTTGATTGTTGTTGAGCTGTGCAATTATTTAATATGCGGTGGAATAATGCTATGGATTGCTTATGTTGTTTGTATTGTTGAATTACGTTTCTTCATGCAAACTGCTTTTATTGCTTAAATTGTTGAATTGCGTTTCTTCATATTAAGCATGCTCTTATTATTTGATATGCGGTCGAATAATCTTGCGTATAACTCTTTGAATATCGTATGCGACGAATAGTTCGTTGAGTCTGAGATCATTATCGAGTCGTCGAGACGTTTTTGAGCTGTGAGCCGGACAACTGAGGGTGCTAGGTCCGCTTCGTTTATGGTGGATTAGCTAGGCGTCGCAGCGTTAAGGAACCGAAGCTGCTTACCTAGGGAGAGCGAGGATCCCAAAGCTACGGCTGGTATTCAGCGGATGGATCAGTGTCTGCTTTCCAGAAAAGTTTGTTGAGTCGAGAGAAAATGAGTCGTGAGATGAGTTGTGAGTCGAGTCTTGAGCGAACATTTTGAATTAAACTTTGTGAACTGTATACGTTGCTGCTGATTATTGTTTTGTGAATTTGTTATATTTGAATTGTTGAGAAGTTGACTCTTTCCCGTGGTGCCTTCAACCCATGATGGTTACCCAGGCAATGGCGAGGATGCGGAAGATCTGTTGGTGGACGATGGCGAGGAAGGCCCTTTTGAGGATTCGGGCAACGACCTTTATTTGTCTTGAGTGCATGTTGATCGTTGTTTGCTATTATGTTTTTTTTTGTGGAGGACTGTGGTATATATATACCTTTTGCGTATAGTTGGTTGGTGACCGGTTGGGTTTGTGATGTTTTGCTATGGCAGGGTAGACTGGTGGTTCTGCTTTTGGAGCAGCCCCCTGCGCGGGTGTCTGCCAGAAGTACCCCCAGGGTATGATCGGTCTCTTGAGGGTCATCATACCATAGGTGTATTTCTTTGCACATTTTCTACTCTGTTATTTTGCACATACTGTGTGTATGACTTATGTATTTATGCATGTATGCTTTATCAGCATTTGAATCTTGTGTCCTAGTTGCACCATGTTTCGAAATGCTGTAAGTACTCTGTGTGTGCTTTACAGGTACTATTGTTTTAAAAAAAAATATCCGCATTTTTCTAAAGGGCACAAGAGTACCGTTTTTAAAACACGTCACATATAGGCTTCTTTTGGTTTCGTAGCGATCTGGAAACGGGTCGTTACACCAAGGATTGGAGGACTTCAACTATTTGGATTTTGGGTATTTACTTATTTCTTAGGACTATTTCTAAGTAGTAGTAAAAAGCTCTCAACTAAAATAAAATCACACACTCACAATGTCTTATCTAAAATTAATTTTATGACACTTTTCCTAAATACCTATCTTTTATCTTGAAAAAATATTTTATTTTTGGTACTTTTAATTTTAATGACAAACAAAATGCTCATAATCGTTTATGGCACTCACTATAATCATTTATGCGTTTCTTTTCTCTCCGTGGTCTTAAAACTTTGCATAATCGATTATCATCTTTCTACATAATCGATTATTCCTTTATTCACTCGTTTTACGTGCTTCTCAAATTACATCAGATTATACAAAAGTGCATAATCGATTATATATATAAAAACATTCTCCATGTCTAAACCTGTTCAATATAATCAATTATACACTTTATAATAATCGTTTATTTTATATTGATAGCATCTCCGTGTTTTTGATTTCAAACATAATCGATTACCTCTCTTCCATAATCGATTATACAAAAGTTAGATTTCCGAATTAAGCGCAACAGACAAATATTTTTTAATGCTGCAACAGACAAATTTTTAATGTCAGACGCTCATTTCCATTGCATATAAAAGCAACAACATCGTGTGCTTTTTGACAAGACTCTTACTTATTTTTTGTGCTGAAACTCTGTCAAAATAATTTTATCATTCACACTTATTTGAGCATAATATTTTCTTTGAGAGCCTTTTATACTACATAGCTTTAACTGTTTTTTTTTCTGAGCTTCGAGTTGTATACATCTGCACTTTTGAGTGTATCTACATCTTAATATTTTATTTGTAAAAATTATTTTTGGGTAGGAATCCCAAGTGGTTCATAGAGAGGTGATATCTCTTGAACTAGGTGATCTGTTTTAGAGCTGTAAATGTGTGGTTCATAGAGAGGTGATATCTTTTGAATTAGGTACTCTGGTTTAGAGTTGTAAAGGTTTCTAGCTGAACCTGATTTAAAAGCTAGTGTTTTAGTAAAATCCCTTAGTACTTTGCTTTGGGGACAGGACGTAGGCCATAGGGGTGTTTAGTGGCCGAACCTGTATAAATTGTTGTGTGCTCCTCTTTGCTCTTTATCTCCTTTATTTTTCAGTAATTTATATTTCAGCTATTTATTTTATTGCTTTCTATTTTCCGTCATTTAAATTCAATAATTTAATTTGAGCAATTTAATTTATGTTATTTATTTCATTTGTTATTTAAATTCTACAATTTATATTTCAAGTCATTTATCTTTTCGTAGTTAAATTCCTGCAAGTTATATTCTTGTGCTTTATTTGCAAAAGTTTTTCAAAAGCACTATCCATACACAATTCACCCCCTCTTGTGTTTGAAGTCACTTGATAACAAGTGGCATCAGAGCTAGACTCTTGTTTAAAGGACTTAACCGTCTCAAGAGAATGACTTCAAACAATAACAAGGGTAGCTCCATGAACAGACCTCCATTTTTCAATGGTGAGGGGTATGGTTATTGGAAGGATAGATTGCAAATTTTTCTTGAGAGTGTTGACCTCGATATTTGGGATGCAATGGAAAATGGTCCTTTTGTTCCCACTCAATCAATTAATGATAAAGTGGTGGACAAACTAAGTTCACTTTGAACCGAAGATGATAAGAGAAAGGTCCAACACAATTTGAATGCTAAAAAACATCATCACTTCAGCTTTAAGCTACAATGAGTTCTATAGGATCTCTAATTGCAAGACCGCTAAAGAAATGTGGGACACCCTTCAATTGACCTAAGAAGATACTACCGAGGTCAAACAGGCTAGAATGAACACATTAACCCATGAGTATGTGTTATTTAGGATGAAACCCGGAGAAAACATACAAGATATGCAAAAATGGTTCATCCATATAATAAACCATCTCAGAGCTTTTGGGAAGGTCTTCAGCAATGAAGATTAATTAATAAAGTTCTTAGATGTTTAAACAGAAATTGGCAACCTAAGGTTACCACTATATCTGAAACTAGAGATTTATCTACTATGTCTTTGGTAACCTTGTTTGGCAAATTGCAGGAACATGAACTTGAATTAAATCGACTCCTTGAGAGTGAGGAAAGTGATAAGAAAAAGAAGGGAATTGCTCTCAAAGCAAGAGTCAATGAAAAAGGAGACTCTGACGAATATGATAGTCTTCATGAGGATGACGATGAGGAAGACATGAGCTCGATTGTTCAAAGATTCAAAAGGTTGATGAGGCAAAAAGGGAAAACAAGCAAGTTACAAAATCCTCAAAAGAAAAATGAGGAAGGAAATTTGTTTAATCCAACTTGCTACAAATGTGGTCAAAAGGGACATATAAAACCTGATTGTCCTCATGGTCAGAAGAAAAATAAAAAGTTCGATAAAAGGCCACAAAAAGAATGAAAAGGAATAAGAGTCTATATTGCCCGGGTTGAAAATGACATGGACTCATCTGATGAATCAGAAAATGAAGAGGCCAACTTATGTCTCATGGCAAATCACGAGATAGATGAAGTAAATGCTCTTGAACACGAATCTCCTTTAACTTATGATGAGTTACTCATTGCTTGTGAAGAATTCAATAATGAAACGGTTAGATTTCAAAAAATTGTTTCTTCATCTAAGAAAACCTTCTCCTCTCTTGAATAAAAAATTCTTACTTTAAACCAAGAGATGAAAGTTCTTAAAGAAAAACAAGTTGTTGTGACTGAATTTTGTTGCCAAGTGACTTCAAACACAAGAGGGGGGTGAATTGTGTGTGAACGGTGATTTTTAAAAACTTTTGGAAAAATAAACGTTAAATATGAGTTGCTGAAATATTAATGGGAAATTGATAAATGACTTGAGGACAAAACTACAGACGAGTTAAAAAAAAAGTAAATAGTACGATATAAATAACAATAAAATACAGTGCAGAAATTTAATTGACTGAAAAATAGAGAGATAAGAAGTAAAAGAACACACAACAGATTATAAAGGTTCGGCCACCTAACACCTCTGTGGCCTACGTCCTGTCCCCAAAGCAAACTACTATGGGATTTTCACTAAGACACTAGCTTTTAAATCAGGTTCAGCTAGAAACCTTTACAACTCTAAACCAGAGTAACAGGCTCAAGAGATATCACCTCTCTATGAACAACTTGGGATTCCTACCCAATAATAATCAGAAAAAATTGCCAAGAAGAGATACACTCAAAAGTGTAGATATAAACAAATTGAAGCTCAGATATTACAACTCAAACTATGTAGAGTAAGAAGGCTCTCAGTAAAAATAAGCAAGTGAGTGTGAATGAGAAAATAATTTTTGCAGAGTTTTTCAACACGAAAATATTGCTTGATACGTGTGTTCTATATTCTGTGTTCTGTACGTTATATTTTAGTGCAGTATATATAGAGAGTGTGTCTGAGAAAACAATGGAATGCCAGAGTCTGAGAAAAAAACGTACGCTCCTTTCATAAAAGATATCGCCTCTATTTGCATGAATCACGTTTTTCAAATACTTTTTGAGTCAAAGAGCTTATCAAAAAATCAAACATTGGAATATCAGTCACAAAGATCTGAGCAAATGAATTTTTCATATTTAAAAAATAATATTATGAGCATGAGGAATGAGACACGTTTTTATTACTATTATTATTGACCAACTTTGAAATTTGAAAGTGATCCCAGCTGGATCTTTAGTCAGTCAAATAAAAAAAAATGTGAATCATGATGCATGGTGGTAAATGTTGGAGCTAAAAATGAGTGATACATGAGAACGTGGAGCCTTGGAACTTTGGAAGATAGCAACGTAAAAAAAATTGTTGGAGGTGTGTACACGTGAATGGATGAGTAATGGAAACAAAGTGGCAAATATCTTTTTGAAGTTTATAAAAAATATGGAAGTAATTTTGGGCTTTATAACTTAATGAAAAATATTTTAACATCATATTTGAAAACTAAAAAATTAACCATTTTAGATAAAATCCATAAAAATGATTTTCAAGAAAGTATGTGTGTGATTTATTTTAATTGAGAGCTTCTACTACTACTCACAAATAATTCTAAAAATATACCAAAAAAAAAACTCAAAACTGAAAGTCTTCAATTCTTGGTAACTCTTTTCTGCTTTTTGCACATTTGTAGATCCTTTTGTCAATCATCAAAACAATTCCTGTCAAGGCATATATTCACAAATTTTCCACTTGTACTTTTTGCGAAAACCAAAAGAACAAAATTTTCAAGTGTGATGAATGCAATGTTTTGAAAAACAAGATTGAAGATTTGGAAAACACCCTTGCCAAATTTACCATGCGAAGGGATAACTTAAAATTCTTTTGGGAAAATAAAAAGGTACTTTTGGAAAAGCCGGTTTGGGTTATGATCCAAAAATGCATGAAAAATCTTTCAAACTTGTCAATCACAACAACACTTCAAGCAGTCCTTTCATTAAGTGTTTTCATTGTGGTAGAAAAGGCCACACTGCCTCTATTTGCAACATTAGACAGAACAAGAATGTTATTGGCAAAAAGATATGGATTCCAAAGGGCACTTTGCTCAACACTAACTCACCTGGACCCAACATGGCTTGGGTGCCAAAGGTTAATACTTGACTGTGTTTTTCAGGTGTGCTTGAAAGCCAAGAGCTAAATGTGGTATCTTGAAATTGGCTGTTTCAAGCACATGATGGGAGACAAAAGCAAGTTCTCCTTATTGTCTCCCAAAATGGTGGTCATTTTTTTTGTGTTAACAAGTTTATGCATGTCACGATAACTGTAATCAATTATACATTCAGTATCAACGAAAATGAGGAAACAACAGTGATGAAAATGAGTCGGACGAGGACTTGTAACCCTTATCCTAGTGCTTTATTTTACTATCTCTTTTGCTGAATATTTTGTTCACCATGAATTTCTGATGCTTCATTTAACCCATGATACTATATTTTGGTTATTTGTCGCCACATCTAATTACACTTATATGCATATGCTTTACATGTCTTTCCCTTTATCTTTCCTGCTTTTTGATATTGCCAAAGGGGGAAAGTTATATGATTGAGGGGGAGTGGATTTTCCTATGCATATTGTGAGGAGGAGTTTTATCTAAAATACGTGCTTAAACTCTGATATCTTTTATTAAAAAAAATGTTTATATCTCATTGTTATTTCATGATTATACTTTACTAAATTCCCTCCCTGAGATGTTTGTCATCATAAAAAAAGGAGAGTTTGTGAATACATGTCTTGACAGGATTGTTTTGATGATTGACAAAAGGGAGTTACGCAAATAGTTAACTATGCAAAAAGCGGAAAAGTATACTAAGACACACACCAAGGATTGGAGGACTTCAACTATTTGGATTTTGGGTATTTACTTATTTCTTAAGACTATTTGTAAGTAGTAATAAAAAACTCTCAACTAAAATAAAATCACACACTCACAATGTCTTATCTAAAATTAATTTTATGACACTTTTCCTAAATTATTTTTGTCACAAATTTTTTTGAGAAGTGTATTGAACAGTGTGTTGGTGTAAGCCCTAGAGGCCAATGTTTTTCCTTTGGACTTATATTTTGTATCATGTAGTTTATTTATTATATGAGGCATTTTCAATTATTATGTTTGTTTCAACGTAATAAAGTCCTTGAGTAAAAGTTCATTTTCAATAGAACATCGAGTAGACGACTCGGTTGTGAGATACTAAAGAACTTACTCTAAATATCCGTAGTCGAGTATTATTATTATTAAGGACAATAATAATGCATCAAGACTATTATGTGGGTGGGTGATAACCTCATCTCACAAAGTTATAGATATGAGATATCAAGTCACCACATAGGTACACGTTAGGGTAATTGTGTCTTTGGATTGACCCGCCATGAGAATACTACATAGTGTGTTATGTAAGTGTCATGAGTTATTCTCATAGTGATAGTGGTGTATGCCACCCTCGGACTGAAACCACTATGGTCCCTACATGAGGAGTTGAGTGTTTTATTGCCGTCAAACATTGTATGCAGAATAGACAATTATAAAGTCGATCAGCTGGGCACTCAACGAGTCATGCAAAGAGACATGAGTGACCTAGATGGGATTTGCCCTCCTACATAACAGAGTAATATCATGGGCCCCTTGATAGAGTATGATCAAAATGCATGGCCATGCTGAAATAAGTCAATATGAGATATTGATCTTATTTGTTGTTACTAAGTCTACTCGGGCATCAAGGAATATAATATTGAACTATACAAGGGTGACACATACTATGCCTTGTGTTCAATATAGATATAAGGGCAAAAGGGTAATTATACACATGATCATTATCACGGAAAGGTTACGTCACAACACTGACATTCTCGTTACTTGGGTAGCAGTGATGTATTGCTAGACACCGCTCACTGTTTATAATATTAAATAGTGATTTAATATTATTGCCAACGTTACGGGAACCTACAGGGTCACACACATGAGAACAGGCTAATGGGAGATTAAATAAATGAGTGAGACTCATTTTATTCGGTGGTGCATTCTTACGATGCACCAAGTAGCGAGTCAAGAAAGACGCAGAACACGATAAGTTACGGTCTTGGCGAGAGCACACGGTAAGCTACGGTGCGCTAGGTCAGTCTTAAGTGAAGTCTATAAATAGACTCGTTAAGACTGAAGTCAGAACACGGAATTAAAACCCTAGCCGTTCCAAAGATCGTGACTTGCATCGTGACTGGTTCCGTACGTCAGCTAGCACTGTGACGGAGACCGCTCCCATTCGAAGGCTGTTCATGTGGACTACGTAGAGGCGTTGTTTTCTGTGCGACGCTCGTGCTCGATTCCAATTTTCGTCTGCAAACGATCTGCGCTACAAGAGGTAATTCATATAACCCTGAGTCATGACCATTCGCAAGGATCCATGGAAGGGAAAGTTTAAATTTCCGCTGCGTTTTTAAACTCTGTTATTGCGCTATTTCCCTACAGTGTCCAATAATACCTATCTTTTATCTTGAAAAAATATTTTATTTTTGGTACTTTTTTTTTTTAGACAAAGAAACAGGACAGGGGCCTTGTTAAAACCTTCTGATGCAAAACCCTCCTTAGGGAAAACGATATAACAAACAGAATACTCATAATCGTTTATGGCACTCACTATAATCGTTTATGCGTTTCTTTTTTCTCCGTGGTCTTAAAACTTTGCATAATCGATTATCATCTTTCTTCATAATCGATTATTCCTTTATTCACTCATTTTACGTGCTTCTCAAATTACATCAGATTATATAAAAGTGCATAATCGATTATATATATAAAAATATTCTCCCCGTGCTGAATCTGCGAAGCGAGTTTTTTTTTTGAAAGTTTTAATTTTTAATTAATTGCTTTTAATCACTATTAATGACATGATTAATAGTAATAAATGTGTATTATTATTATTGATTGTCATTAATGTTTTTGTGATGCATGGTGAGTGGTTATGGCCTTAGTCCTTTTTATTTATTTTGGAATTTTAAAATACGGCCTGCGTGCCGTGCCTTTTGTTTGGATTAAAAAATACGGCCTGCGTGTCGTGCCTCTCTTTTAATTCTGAATGTAAATTCTCTTTTCATCTCACTCCCTCGTATGTAAAACGAGTACTCTCATTAATGTAATGAAGGAGACAAGAAGGCAAAATCATAAGAGGGCTACATTGAAGGTCACACTTGGAGAAGTATGATCGTTCCTAGGTTTAGCTCAGATTCTCTCATTGGCTTGTGAGAATCAATGCGTTAGGGGGCCATAACCACATCACATTTATTTACTATATATGTATGAGATGCATGTATAAATATAGTAGGTTAAATAGTTTAACAAATTTTGTATGAGATGCATGTATAAATATTATAGGTTAAATAGTTTAACAAATGGTGAGATCAACTTTAATAAAAATCCCTCAAAAGAAATATTAAGTTTAAATGCCTTCCAAAGCTGGCACTCATCAAGGCTAATATCAAAAATGTGGGTTCGCCAAAGCGGAGTGCATTTTCCATACTAGTAAGATGCGATGGGATAAATGTAATATCCAACTGCTATCTTTGGGTCTAACTTAACTAAACCGAGTATAATAGGATTCAAAGGTTTAGAGGCAAGTGAGTTGGGAACCATCCATATGATGGATTAGATTAAATAGTTATTCACCCAACTATCCGAGAATTGTATAAGATACAATTGGAAGGAGTTCCTACCTAAATAACTGAATTTTAAGTGATCACCAAAGTGACTTAAAATAAAGTGAAATATAGATCTCGACCCACTAGAAAATCTTCCAACGGGATTTTCCGAATCAATGATGAGGTCATTGGTTTGAGTAAAATAGTGGGGCGTATTTAATTAAAGACCTAATTAAATATGTTTATTGCATGATACTTATATTCTGCATATTTTCTTAATGTAGATTACCATGGCATCAAACACTCACAATAACCTACTGCCGTCAATCCTTCAGAAGGAAAAGATGTGTCGAACAAACTTTACGGGTATCGGCACCAAACTTGAGGATTGTCCTCAAGCAAGAGAAAAAGCTGTATGTTCTTGAAGAGCCAATACCCCAAGAGCCACCTACTGCTAATGCCCCTAGGGCTGAAAAAGATGCTTATAAGAAGCATCAAGATGATGCCCTAGAAGTTGCCTGCCTCATGCTAGCCACCATGAACTCTGAGCTTTAGAAGCAACATGAGCTCATGGAAGCGTTCGATATGATCGAACACCTCAAGATGCTCTATCAAGAGCAAGCAAGGCATGAGCGGTATGAAGTTTCCAAAGCCCTTTTCCAAAGCAACCGCGTAAGGATGCCCGGTAGGTCCTTATGTACTCAAATTGATTGGGTATGTTGAGCACCTCGATCGTTTGGGTTTTCCTCTCAGGCGTGAGCTTGCGATTGAACTGATCCTGCAATCGTTGCCGGAGAGTTTCAATCAGTTTGTCATGAATTTCACTATGAATGACATGGACAAAACTCTGCCCAGTAATTAAGCATGTTGAGAATCACGAACATAACATCAACAAAGGAAAGGGAAGGCCATTTTGATGGTCAATGGTGGAAAGGGCAAGAAGCGATTCAAGAAGCCCATGAACAAGTATAAGGGCAAGGGCAAGGGAATTAACAAGCCCAAACCTGCGACTTATGCTTTGAAGCCTAAGGCGGTGTGGCTAAAGAAGGCAATTGCTTCCAACTGCGGTGTATTTGGACATTGGAAGAGGAACCGCCCAAAGTACCTGGAAGAAAGAAGAAGGAAGTGAGACTTCCACCTCAGGTATTTTTGTTATAGAAGTCAATTTATCTACTTACGCATCATGGGTATTAGATCTTTGGATGTGGGTCTCACATTTGTACTAATGTGCAGGAGCTCAAAAGGAGTAGACCGTTAGCAAAGGCGAAGTTGATCTACGAGTTGGCAATGGAGCAAAAGTTCTTTGCTTTAGTGTCGGAACTTATGTATTAACTTTGCCTAGTGGGCTTATTTTTCGATTAGAGAACTGTTATTTTGTGCCTGCAATTAGCAGGAATATTATTTCCGTTTCTTGTTTGGACAAGTCTGGTTTTTCATTTATAATAAAGGACAAATGTTGCTCTATTTATTTAAATGATGTTTTCTATGCTAGCACACAAATGAGTAATGGACTTTATGTTCTTGATCTCGAAATGCCCATTTATAACATCGATACCAAAAGGATAAAACCAAATGAGTTGAATCCGACTTATCTTTGGCATTGTCGCTTAGGCCATATAAATGAGAAGCGCATTTCCAAACTTCATAAAGATGGATTCTTGGACTCTTTTGATTATGAATCATTTGAGACATGTGAGTCTTGTTTATTAGGAAAGATGACAAAAACCCCATTCACAGGAAAAGGTGAAAGGGCTAGTGATCTTTTGGGCCTCATACATACTGATGTATGTGGACCACTAAACACATTAGCCGTAGGGGTTTTCGATTTCATTACATTTACTGATGATTATAGTAGGTATGGATTTGTGTATCTCATGAAACACAAATCAGAATCTTTTGAAAAGTTCAAAGAATTCAAGAATGAAGTACAAAACCAACTAGGTAAGAATATTAAGATCCTTCGATCAGATCGAGGTGGTGAATATTTGAGCCTTGAATTTGATGATCATCTGAAAGAGTGTGGGATCCTATCCTAACTTACCCCTCCTGGAACACCGCAATGGAATGGTGTTTCTAAAAGGAGAAACCGAACCTTGTTGGACATGGTCCGGTCTATGATGAGTCATGCGGATCTTCCAAATTCCTTCTGGGGACATGCTCTATTAACTGCAGCTTTCACACTTAACTGTGTTCCATCCAAAACTGTGGAAAAGACACCATATGAGATATGGACTGGCAAGAAACCCAGTATGTCTTTCATGAAGATTTGGGGCTGTGAAGTGTATGTGAAAAGACAAATTTCCACTAAGCTTGAGCCCAAATCTAATAAATGCTTCTTTGTGGGGTATCCTAAAGAAACCAAGGGATACTACTTTTACAATCCTTCTGAGGGCAAAGTGTTTGTCGCTCGAACTGGTGTATTCCTAGAAAGGGAATTCGTTTCCAAAGGAATTAGTGGGAGGAAAGTAGAACTTGAAGAAATTCAAGTATCACATAGTAGTGACACATCTATGGAGGAACAAGAGCAGCCTGCACAAGATGTTGTGACAGAACAACCTGCTCAAGTAACACAAGACCAGTAGGTCTAGCGAGGATACGTCACCAACCCGAGAGATATGGATTTCTCATGACTCAGGGTGATGTATTTCTCATGGATCAAGATGAGCCTGTGACTTACCAGAGGCCATTCGCCCTGAATCGAGAAGTGGCTTGAGGCCATGAAATGCAAATGGATTCCATGTACACTAACCAGGTATGGACCTTGGTAGAGCCACCTGAAGGGTTACTCCCATAGGGTGCAAGTGGGTCTTCAAGAAGAAGAATGACATGGATGGTAAGGTTCATACCTATAAGGCACGACCGGTTGCTAAGGGTTTCAAGCAAATTCATGGTGTAGACTATGATGAAACCTTCTCGCTTGATTCACGATGCTTAAATCATTCGGATTTTACTTGCCATCATTGCATACCATGACTATGAAATATGGCAAATGGATGTCAAAACCGCTTTCCTTAATGGAAATCTCCTTGAGGACGTGTACATGACACAACCCGAGGGCTTTGACACTTCGTGATGATGCCAAGAAAGAATGCAAGTTGCCCGATCAATTTATGGATTGAAGCAAGCTTCCGAAGTTGGAATCTTCGTTTTGATGAAAGCGTGAGACAGTTTGGATTCATTAAAAATGAAGATGAACCTTGTGTTTACAAGAAGGTTAGTGGGAGCATAGTTGTATTCCTGTTGTTATATGTAGATGACATATTACTCATCTAAACGACGTCCTACTTTGCAACAAGTTAAGACTTGGTTAGGGAATTGCTTTTCTATGAAAGTTTTGGGTGAAGCTACCTACATATTAGGAATCAGGATCTATAGAGATAGATCGCAAAGATTGCTTGGCCTAAGTCAGAGTACATACATAGATAAAGTGTTGAGACGCTTTAATATGCATGATTCCAAGAAAGGGTTCTTGCCCATGACACATGGCGTATGCCTATCAAAGGCACAATCCCCTTCAACTCAGGAAGAGAGGGATCGCATGAATAAGATTCCATATGCATCTGCAATTGGATCTATCATGTATGCCATGTTATGTACTCGACCAGATGTCTCGTATGCCTTGAGCACAACGAGCAGGTACCAGTCTGATTCCGGTGATGGTCATTGGGTTGTTGTCAAGAATATCCTTAAGTACTTGAGAAGAACTAAGGATTCTTTCTTGGTGTATGGAGGTCAGGAAGAGCTCGCTGTAATAGGTTACACCGATGCTAGCTTCCAGACAGATAAAGATGATTCTAAATCGCAATCTGGTTATGTGTTTTGCCTAAATGGTGGCGCTGTGAGCTGGAAGAGTTCAAAGCAGGAAACAGTCGCTGATTCTACTACAGAGGCCGAGTATATTGCTGCTTCCAATGCAACAAAGGAGGTTGTTTGGATCAAGAAGTTCATTACTGAACTTGGTACAATTTCTAGCATTGTGAACCCCATTGATCTCTTTTGTGATAACAATGGTGCCATTGCACAAGCTAAGGAACCCAGATCTCACCAACGATCCAAACACATACTTAGGCGCTTCCATCTCATTCGAGAGATTATCGATAGAGGAGATGTCAAAATATGCAGGGTACCAACACTTGACAATGTTGCTGACCCACTTACAAAGCCTCTTACCCAGCAGAAGCATGATGGTCATACTAGATCTATGGGTATTAGGTACATGCCTAATTGGCTCTAGTGCTAGTGGGAGATTGTTGGTGTAAGCCCTAGAGGCCAATGTTTTTCCTTTGGACTTATATTTTGTATCATGTAGTTTATTTATTATATGAGGCATTTTCAATTATTATGTTTGTTTCAACGTAATAAAGTCCTTGAGTAAAAGTTCATTTTCAATAGAACATCGAGTAGACGACTCGGTTGTGAGATACTAAAGAACTTACTCTAAATATCCGTAGTCGAGTATTATTATTATTAAGGACAATAATAATGCATCAAGACTATTATGTGGGTGGACTGATAACCTCATCTCACAGGTTATAGATATGAGATATCAAGTCACCACATAGGTACACGTTAGGGTAATTGTGTACTGGATTGACCCGCCATGAGAATACTACAAGTGTGTTATGTAAGTGTCATGAGTTATTCTCATAGTGATAGTGGTGTATGCCACCCTCAGACCTGAAACCACTATGGTCCCTACATGAGGAGTTGAGTGTTTTATTGCCGTCAAACATTGTCCGTAATGTGACAATTATAAAGTCGGTCAACTGGGCACTCAACGAGTCATGCAAAGAGACATGAGTGACCTAGATGGGATTTGCCCCTCCTACATAACAGGAGTAATATCTGTGGGCCCCTTGATAGAGTATGACTGTAAAATGCATGGCCATGCTGAAATAAGTCAATATGAGATATTGATCTTATTTGTTGTTACTAAGTCTACTCGGGCATCAAGGAATATAATATTGAACTATACAAGGGTGACACATACTATACCTTGTGTTCAATATAGATATAAGGGCAAAAGGATAATTATACACATGATCATTATCACGGAAAGGTTACGTCACAACACTGACATTCTCATTACTTGGGTAGCAGTGATGTATTGCTAGACACCGCTCACTGTTTATAATATTAAATAGTGATTTAATATTATTGCCAACGTTACGGGAACCTACAGGGTCACACACATGAGAACAGGCTAATGGGAGATTAAATAAATGAGTGAGACTCATTTTATTCGGTGGTGCATTCTTACGATGCACCAGCGTGAGTCAAGAAAGACGCAGAACACGATAAGTTACGGTGCGCTGAGAGCACACGGTAAGCTACGGTGCGCTAGGTCAGTCTTAAGTGAAGTCTATAAATAGACTCGTTAAGACTGAAGTCAGAACACGGAATTAAAACCCTAGCCGTTCCAAAGATCGTGACTTGCATCGTGACTGGTTCCGTACGTCAGCTAACCTTTGTGAGACCGCTCCCATTCGAAGAGGCTCGTGTGGACTACGTAGAGGCGTTGTTTTCTGTGCGACGCTCGTGCTCGATTCCAATTTTCGTCTGCAAACGATCTGCGCTACAAGAGGTAATTCATATAACCCTGAGTCATGACCATTCGCAAGGATCCATGGAAGGGAAAGTTTAAATTTCCGCTGCGTTTTTAAACTCTGTTATTGCGCTATTTCCCTACACAGTGTCCAATAATACCTATCTTTTATCTTGAAAAAATATTTTATTTTTGGTACTTTTTTTTTTTAGACAAAGAAACAGGACAGGGGCCTCGTTAAAACCTTCTGATGCAAAACCCTCCTTAGGGAAAACGATATAACAAACAGAATACTCATAATCGTTTATGGCACTCACTATAATCGTTTATGCGTTTCTTTTTTCTCCGTGGTCTTAAAACTTTGCATAATCGATTATCATCTTTCTTCATAATCGATTATTCCTTTATTCACTCGTTTTACGTGCTTCTCAAATTACATCAGATTATATAAAAGTGCATAATCGATTATATATATAAAAATATTCTCCATGTCTAAATCTGTTCAATATAATTGAGTATACACTTTATAATAATCGATTATTTTATATTGATAGCATCTCCGTGTTTTTGATTTCAAACATAATCGATTACATCCCTTCCATAATCGATTATATGAAAGTCAGATTTCCGAATTGAGCGCAAGGACAAATATTTTTTAATGCTGCAACGGACAATTTTTTAATGTCAGACGCTCATTTCCATTGCCTATAAAAGCAACAACACCGTGTTCTTTTGGCAAGACTCTTACTTAATTTTTGTGCTGAAACTCTGTCAAAATAATTTTATCACTCACACTTATTTGAGCATAATATTTTCTTTGAGAGCCTCTTATACTACATAGCTTTAACTGGTTTTTTTTGAGCTTCAAGTTGTAAACATCTGCACTTTTGAGTGTATCCTCAGCTTACTATTTTATTTGTAAAAATTACTTTTGGGAATGAATATCAAGTGGTTCATAGAGAGGTGATATCTCTTGAACTAGGTGCTCTGGTTTAGAGCTGTAAAGGTGTGGTTCATAGAGAGGTGATATCTCTTGAACTAGGTACTCTGGTTTAGAGTTGTAAAGGTTTCTAGCTGAACCTGATTTAAAAGCTAGTATTTTAGTGAAATCCCTTAGTGCTTTGCTTTGGGGACAAGACGTAGGTAACAGGGGTGTTTGGTGGCCGAACCGATATAAATTGGTGTGTACTCCTCTTTGCTCTTTATCTCCTTTATTTTTCAGCAATTTATATTACAACTATTTATTTTATTGCTTTCTAATTTTTGTTATTTAAGTTCAACAATTTAATTTGAGCACTTTAATTTACGTTATTTATTTCATTTGTTATTCAAACTCTACAATTTATATTTCAAGTCATTTATCTTTTCATAGTTAAATTCCTGCAAGTTATATTCTAGTGCTTTATTTGTAAAAGTTTTTCAAAAGCACTATCCACACACAATTCACCCCCTCTTGTGTTTGAAGTCACTTGGCAACAAGTGGCATCAGAGTTATACTCTTGTTTAAAGGACTTAACCGTCTCAAGAGAATGACTTCAAACAGTAACGAGGGTAGCTCCATGAAAAGACCTCCAATTTTCAATGGTAAGGGGTATGGTTATTGGAAGGATAGAATGCAAATTTTTCTTGAGGGTGTTGACCTCGATATTTGGGATGCTGTGGAAAACGGTCCTTTCGTTCCCACTCAATCAATTAATGATAAAGTGGTGGACAAACCAAGATCACTTTGGTCCGAAGATGATAAGAGAAAGGTTCAACACAATTTGAAAGCTAGGAACATCATCACTTCAGCTTTAAGCTACGATGAGTTCTATAGGATCTCAAATTGCAAGACCGCCAAAGAAATGTGGGACACCCTTCAATTGACCTATGAAGGTACTATCGAGATCAAAAGGGTTTGAATGAACACATTAACCCATGAGTATGATTTATTTAGGATGAAACCCGATGAAAACATACAAGATATACAAAAACGATTCATCCATATAATAAACCATCTCAGAGCTCTTAGGAAGGTCTTCGGCAATGAAGATTTAATTAATAAAGTTCTTAGATGTTTAAATAGAAATTGGCAACCTAAGGTTACCGCTATATCTGAATTTAGAGATTTATCTACTATGTCTTTGGAACCCTTGTTTGGCAAATTGCATGAGCATAAACTTGAATTAAATCGACTCATTAAGAGTGAGGAAAGTGATAAGAAAAAGAAGGGAATTGCTCCCAAAGCAAGAGTCAATGAAAAAGAAGACTCTAACAAATATGATAGTCTTCAGGGGGATGAGGATGAGGAAGACATTAGCTCGGTGGTTCAAAGATTCAAAAGGTTCATGAGGCAAAATTGGAAAACAAGCAAGTTACAAAATCCTCAAAAGAAAAATGAGGAAGGAACTTCGTTCAATCCAACTTGCTACAAATGTGGTCAAAAGGGACACATAAAACCTAATTGTCCTCATGGTCAGAAAAAAAATGAAAAGTTCGATAAAAGGCCACAAAAAGAATCAAAAGAAATAAGAGCCTATATTGCCCGGGTTGAAAATGACATGGACTCATCTGATGAATCAGAAAATGAAGAGGCCAACTTATGTCTCATGGCAAATCACGAGATAGATGAGGTAAATGCTCTTGAACCCGAATCTCCTTTAACTTATGATGAGTTACTCATTGCTTGTGAAGAATTCAATAATGAAATGGTTAGACTTCGAAAAATTGTTTCTTCTTCTAAGAAAACCATCTCCTCTTTTGAATCAAAAATTCTTACTTTAAACAAAGAGATGAAAGGTCTAAAAGAAAAATAAGTTGTCGTGACTGAATTTTCCACTTGTACTTTTTGTGAAAACCAAAAGAACAAAATTTTCAAGTGTGATGAATACAATGTTTTGAAAAACAAGATTGAAGATTTAGAAAACACCCTTGCCAAATTTACTATGGGAAGGGATAACTTAAACATTCTTCTGGAAAAATAAAAAGGTACTTTTGGAAAAGCCGGTTTGGCTACCCTTGCCAAATTTACTATGGGAAGGGATAACTTAAACATTCTTCTAGGAAAAAAAAAAGGTACTTTTCGAAAAGCCGGTTTGGGTTATGGTCCAAAAACGCCTGAAAAATCTTTCAAACTTGTCAATCACAACAACACTTCAAGCAGTACTTTCACTAAATGTTTTCATTGTGGTAGAAAAGGTCACACTACCTCTATTTGCAACATTAGAAAGAATAAGAATGTTATTAGCAAAAAGATATGGATTCCAAAGGGCACTTTGCTCAATACTAACTCACCTGGACCCAACATGGCTAGGGTACCAAAGGTTAATACTTGACTATGTTTTTCAGGTGTGCTTGAAAGCCAAGAGCTAAATGTGATATCATGAAAATGGCTGTTCCAAGCACATGATGGGAGACAAAAGCAAGTTCTCCTTATTGTCTCCCAAAATGGTGGTTATTTTTTTTAAAGTGTTAACAAGTTTATGCAGGTCACGATAACTGTAATCAATTATGCATTCAATATCAACAAAAATGAGGAAACAACAGTGACGAAACTGAGTCGGATAAGGACTAGTAACCCTCATCCTAGTGTTTTATTTTACTATCTCTTTTACTGAATATTTTGTTGACCATGAATTTATGATGCTTCATTTAACCCATGATACTACATTTTGGTTATTTTTTGCCACATCTAATTACACGTATATCCATATGCTTTATATGCCTTTCTCTTTATCTTTCCCGCTTTTTTATGTTGCCAAAAGGGGGAGAGTTATATGATTGTGGGGGAGTGGATTTTCCTATGCATATTGTGGGGGAGAGTTTTATCTAAAATAAGCACTTAAACTCTGATATCTTTTATTGAAAAAAAATGCTTACATCTCATTGTTATTTCATGATTATACTTTACTAAATTCCCTCCCTGAGATGTTTGTCATCATAAAAATGCGGGAGTTTGTGAATACATGTCTTGACAGGATTGTTTTGCTGATTGACAAAAGGGAGTTACGCAAATAGTTAACTGTGCAAAAAGCGGAAAAGTATACCAAGACACACACTAAGGATTGGAGGACTTCAACTGTTTGGATTTTCGGTATTTACATATTTCTTAGGACTATTTGTAAGTAGTAGTAAAAAGCTCTCAACTAAAATAAAATCACACACTTATAATGTCTTATCTAAAATTAAGTTTACGACACTTTTCCTAAATTATTTTAGTCAAAAATTTTTTTGAGAAGTGTTTTGAACAATATCCAAAAATACCTATCTTTTATCTTGGAAAAATATTTTATTTTTGGTACTTTTATTTTTAATGACAAACAGAATGCTCATAATCGTTTATGGCACTCACTATAATCGTTTATGCGTTTCATTTCTCTCTGTGGTCTTAAAATTTTGCATAATCGATTATCATCTTTCTTCATAATCGATTATTCCTTTATTCACTCGTTTTACGTGCTTCTCAAATTACATCTGATTATATAAAAGTGCCTAATCGATTGTATATATAAAAACATTCTCCATGTCTAAATCTGTTCAATATAATCGATTATACACTTTATAATAATCGATTATTTTATATTGATAGCATCTCCGTGTTTTTTATTTCAAACATAATCGATTACATCTCTTCCATAATCGATTATATGAAAGTCAAATTTTCAAATTGAGCGCAACGGACAAATTTTTAATTTTAGACGCTCATTTCCATTGCCTATAAAAGCAACAACACCGTGTGCTTTTTGACAAGACTCTTACTTATTTTTTGTGCTGAAACTCTGTCAAAATAATTTTATCACTCACACTTATTTGAGCATAACATTTTCTTTGAGAGCCTCTTATACTACATAGCTTTAATTGTTTTTTTCGGAGCTTCAAGTTGTATACATCTGCACTTTTGATTGTATCTTCATCTTACTGTTTTATTTGTAAAAATTATTTTTGGGTATGAATACCAAGTGGTTCATAGAGAGGTGATATCTCTTGAACTAGGTGCTCTGGTTTAGAGCTGTAAAGGTGTGGTTCATAGAGAGGTGATATCTCTTGAACTAGGTACTCTGGTTTAGAGTTGTAAAGGTTTCTAGCTGAACCTGATTTAAAAGCTAGTGTTTTAGTGAAATCTCTTAGTGCTTTGCTTTGCAGACAGGACGTAGGCCACATGGGTGTTTAGTGGCCGAACCTGTTTAAATTGCTGTGTGCTCGTCTTTGCTCTTTATCTCCTTTATTTTTCAGCAATTTATATTTTAGCTATTTATTTTATTGCTTTCTATTTTCCGTCATTTAAATTCAACAATTTAATTTGAGCAATTTAATTTACGTTATTTATTTCATTGTTATTTAAATTCTGCAATTTATATTTCAAGTCATTTATCTTTTCGCAGTTAAATTCCTGCAAGTTATATTCTAGTGCTTTATTTGCAAAAGTTTTTCAAAAGCACTATCCACACACAATTCACCCCCTCTTGTGTTTGAAGTCACTTGGCAACACTCTAGACATAGTGACCTTAGTGGAATAACTAGCCTAAGGAAGAGTATTAGACTACAGTCTTTGAACTATAAGAGTTTTAGTCATAGCTAAATCAGCGGGAATTCAAAGTTATTAATGCCTACACTAGATTCATTAATCGGTGTATGAAGTGACCTTGTTTGACCAATTGCAAACTCCGTCTTGATTAATAAGAATCTTGTTGAGAATAAGACTTAGTTTTTAACAGGTTGACTAAATCACCGAATTCTCCGGATAATTGACCTATAGTTGCTATTAATTTCCTTTCGAATTTCCAATGATTTAGAATGATCAAGAAAGTGATGCATTTACGTTGTTTGGATTAGCTTAGTGTCAATCATGTTTCGACTGTATTTATTGATGTGAGATCAATTAGAGTTTAATTTGAATTTATAGGAATGAAGAGATGATAGATTTTCGGTTCAATTATAATTGAAACATAAGGGAACACGTCCATATTAGTTAGAACCTAATAGTAATAGGCATCTTTATCCTCAAGAATGAGGGACGTAACCGTAGATCAGCCTAAGTCAAGGATAGGAACTTACTCATTTGAAGTAGGGTAGGACTGGAGTTCGCAAAGGAAGCACAGGGAACGGATCCTACAGAGGGATAAGATATGAAGGAGGGACGAATGTAACATCCCAAATTTCCATAAGCTTAATAACTAGAGATCATAGGTGAAAAAGGGATTTAATCCCTAAGGATTAATAAAGTTTATAGCCTTTAAATTAGGGAGTTAAAGCAAAGTTGGAACCTAGCGGTAAAATGGTAATTTTTCCCAAGAATTTAGAGAAATATGGGATTAATTATTCTTGTGAATTTTTAATTGATTAAATTACCCAAGGTTTTATTAGTGACCAAAGAATAAATTAAGGAATTAAGAAAGAGACTTATAAGTCCAATTTTAGTAAAACCTACAAGTCTAATCCACCGTACACCATTATTCTCCTACTCCCACCTTATTACCCTCTCACTTAGCCTTATACTCCCTCCCATCACGATCTGCAGCAAAGAAAGAGAAGGAAAAACAGAAAAAGAAAGGAGAGGACAAAAAGAAGAAAAGAGAAGAGAAAGAAAGAGAGAGGAGACGCGATCGGGGAAGAAGGAGGGAACCGAAACCTCCATGGTTCCGGCGTGGCTGCGAGCGGCGGCGAGGAGGTGGTGGCAGTGCGCCACTATACGCGTGGGTCAGGACCGAGAGAGAGAGAGAGAGAGAGAGATCGACCAGACAGAGAAGAAGAAGAAGAAGAAGAAGAAGAAGAAGAAGCGAAGGAAGAAGATTAGGAGCTTGGTAAAACTTCCATGGAGGTTAGGGCAAGGAACAACTAAGGAAGAGGGCTTGCATGTGGAATTTACTTGATGGAGAAGAAACTAAGCTCAGAATGATAGAGGATTAAAGGAAGAAAAGGAATGGGGGCTGAAATCAGGACCTAGGGTGTACTTTCCATGGAAGGGATTTTTGGAGCTCAAATCCCTAATCTTAGGGATTATTCAGGTAACATAGATCCCTCTCTTAAAACTCTCAATTTAGGGAGTGCTTAGGTTATTACTAAAATTCTAGATGATGAATATTTATTTATTAGAATTTGTGACAATTTAGTGGGACTAGTTAAGGGTTGGATGACTGCTCCCAACCCCCCACAATTGTATGTATGTTGTTTTACCCATTGTTTGCTCCACCGAGCTTCAAGGGGTTATGTGTTGGTTCATGATTGGCTAGGTTCAAGGTTGTTGATAATCTCTAAATGAGGTTGTGTAGTCTTAATCATAAGAATTTATTAAAGATGCATGTATTGAGAATGTAATGCTTGAAGTAAGGGTTAAGGGTTGGACTGTTAACCCCAAATCCCATGAGTACCCATGATATGAATTAGGATGTTATATTTTGAGGAAAGTGATGGTGAGTCTTTCTCTTATTAAGGTGATGGGCAACCAATAAGTCCCTCATTAGGGTCATTTACATCTCCTCTTTCATGTTCTCATAGTTGCCATGTTTGGGTTTAGGAGAAGCATGAGGGGGTTTTGGGTTATGAGATACTTAAGTTGAACTTGCATGCATGATAAGAAAACATCTTCTTGTTGAGTTGTTATTATTTTGATAAGTACCATGATTCCCCATTTAGATATGTTAAATATGTTAGATTCATTATTGGATTGAATTTGGGGTTGATTTGGAATGGTTTGGAAACTTAGAACTTGAAGAAAAAGCAGAAAAATCTGCTGTGCAAGCCAGCACGGCCGTGCCTCATGGCATGGCCTGGCCGTGCTTGACTCTGTGTGATGTGCTATGAGGGAAAATTGGGGAACACGGTCGTGCCTCGTGGCACTTGGCCGTGCTTCCCTGTAGACTTAGGTTTATTTTTTATTTTTATTTTTTTGATGTTTTAGGCCTATCAATTGGGTTCTTAATGTAAGGGGTTTCAATCCTATATTGAGGGCAATGCTAAATTATTCGACTTGCTTTAAGATTGAGAATGAGGGCAACGCTAAATTATTAGACTTGCTTTAAGATGGAGGCTTTTGATGTTTGAAACCTTGATTGTCTATGGAATGTTTGTTCGTCCGAAAGTGCACTTCGGCGACAAACCCGTCAATTGTGAATCGTTGCAATGTTTATCGGCGGGGACCCCCTTGGATTGATTAACCGTAATGGAATCTTCACTCAATTGCAATTGAGTTTAGGCCAAGGGAGTACATTTGAAGAACTTGATGTGAAATTCTATTGCATTTTGTTGTATGCTTGAGGCTTGAATTATGTTTACATTACGAGTGATGTTTTATGGTTGATGTGTAGCATTATGTTTATGAGTTATTCATGATTTTAAGGATTGTGTGATACTTTAAATCTGATTGCTCGTGAGTTGAGTTCGTGTACCAGTATTGATGATTAATTTAAATGATTGAATGTAGTGAGTAGGAGTAGGAGTTGATTAAGGTATTTGGAATAAAAAATAATACTTAAGCTTGTTTGGGAGGAGTTTTCCATACGTGGTACACCGCGTATGGCTGTAAACAACGGTAAAAGTATTTATGATTTCAAGTCTATGTCACTGAGTTTTATAAACTCATATTTTGGGGCGTTGTTTTCAGGTACAAGCTTATTGAAGAAGTTCAAAGCATGTAATGTGCTCAATCTTGCCTTCCCACGAGATCTCCATCACCGGATCACGAGCCAGGGTCTTAAATATTAGGTTGTGTCCCTGTAAAATTAGGAAATAATGTATAAATTGTAATTGTTTTATCCTATTCTTCTTATTGTAAAGGGTTGTATTAATTAAAGTTAATTCCGCTTTTCAAAACTCTGATTTATGTTTACTAGTTCTAGTTGTATTAGAATGTAATTTGAACCAAGGATTATTCGTAGCATATTTTGTATGAAGCCCTATGCATTCAGGGATTTTATTTAGCCAAAGTTTAGTATTTTAAAAAGGATTCATTCTTCACTATTATTCCGTAAGGTGAAAAATTTTCCAACACCTAATTTAATTCTGGTTTGATTAGCAAGTAATTCTCCGATTAGAGTCGAGGCGTTACAGGAAGCGAACCACGTACCTGGGGCTAAGTACATTGATTCTTGAATTCCCACTACCACTTGATTCTTGAATTCCCACTACCACTTCAAGTGGTAGTGGGAATTCAAGAATCAATGTACTTAGCCCCAAGTAATTGGTTCGATTCCCATAGAAGACAAAAACTTCCATGGGGGAGAAGGTCATGAGTGACATGTCATTCTAGAACCATCAATTAATATGAAATGAAGGGTGGGAGTTACACTGAGCTTAATGCAGTGTTTGGAAAAGGGGAAAAGAAAGGAAAATGTAGAGAAAGGAAAAAAAAACACTAATTTCGAAAACTTTTCTGTCATTTGGTTTTCTAACAACAATACAAGAGAATGGAAAAAACAGGTGTGGGACCCGCCATATTTCAATCTCTACAAAACGGACGGAAAGCAAAAATGGCAGAGTGAAAGTCAGGAAAAGGACAAACATGTTTTGTATTTTCCAAATTTACCCTTTCTTTTTTGTTATATGTCGGGGTATTGTCAAAAAAATCCAATGCTATTTTCTTTTGCCGTTAATTTTCTTCTATATATATATATATATATATATATATATATAATTCTTAATATACTTGTTATATAATATTCTAAAATAATAAATAAATAAATAAATAAATAAATAATATATATATATATATATAATTCTTAATATACTTGTTATATAATATTCTAAAATAATAAATAAATAAATAAATAATATATACATCATATTTTTATATAAGGGTATTTATGTCATTTACCAAATATACCTCATTCTTTTCTATCACCTTTTCCATTCATTTTCTCTCAAACCAAACTATTAAACAATCATCTCATTTTCTACTTCTCTACTCTTTTTTTCCCTTCTTTTTTTTTCTCTTCTTTTTTTTTTATCTTTTTTTCATATACCAAACAAGCCCTAATTGTCCCTTTCCCTTTCACTTCTTCACGTCTGAATCGCACTCACCAGCCCCCACTCCTGTCTGGAGTACTATATTCTTACGGCTGGAATTCTGAACAAGCTCTTAAAGGTCCTACCAGAATTATGATATTATGTGATGATTGTAGCCATTGACTTCATTCACATTTGTAATTTCTTTCTGAAATTATCAAGTTGGTGTAACTTCAGGAAAAACTTACCTGTCTAGTGCAGTTTCAGAAAAAAAAATGTACAGAAAGCTGCAGGGTGTCAGAAAAATTAACTGAGATGGATTAGCTTTAGAAAATTCCAAGTTTTTGTGTGCATAATTTTGAAACGATTTTTTTTGACAGACAGAATTTTGAAATGATATTTATTTACCAATATAGAGAAAAAAAAACTTGTTTAATTAAACTTGGATTTTCTTCACAAACTTTTGATGAGATTTAGAATAATATTGTAAACGTTTAAAATTTAAACGATAAAGAATCCGGCCTAATAATAAAGTGTCATTTTTCCTCGTTTTGATTATTTTAAAACAAAAAGAAATTTTGTCAAAAAAAAAAGAAATTCATATAATTATTTTCTCTATTTACATGAGAATAAAATGAAAGGGAAGAACATTTTTTGTCAGTATAAAAAAAAATTATTTGTGTATTTAATCAAAATTCTAGTATTACATATAAGAGTTATTTAACACACATACTTTTTTCTGTCATTTTTCTTTTAATCAAATAGAATGAAAAAAAGGGTAAACAATCAATTTGGTTCTTTTTCTCAAAAAAAAAAATTATTTTGGTACATGAATGTGTGAGACTTTGTAACTATAGTCTTTGAATGTGTTAATGCACGAAATGGTGCAAGCTCCTCGACGAGTTCGTACCGCCGCTTTGATCTTCTGGCTGGTAGCTAGGTGATGAGCTTTGTGGTGAGTACTCCTCCTTTGGGCGTGATGTCCTTCCTTCTTTAGATCGGCGGGTGGGGTACCTGCAAAAGGCACTCCGATGCCTAAGTTAGATAGGGCTTTTTAGGGTTTGGAGAGAGTGTAGAGAGAGTCCAAACCTGGGGGGTCTAGCCCCCTTTATATAGCGAGTTGCGTGGAAAGAAGGAAACCTCTGCGCGCGGTAATCCCTCAATTCGGGAATTAGCTGATCTCTTCACGATATTCCGCTCTGTGTCGCCACGTCCCGGCTCGGCGTTATCATCGGGAAAATTGTGCAGGAAGTCGGGTCTGGCGGGTCTCGGTCGGTGGCAATTAAATCGAGCTTCGGGTAGCGAGGCAGAGGTGATTTGCACCAGTCGGCGGCGTACTAGGACTCGGCTCGGGACGATCCATAACACAAGCCCCTAGACTCTTCGCACGAAAGGCGGAGGGTCTATCCAATGTCGCGGGTCGGTATCCGAGTCGAGTCACCAAGGTCGGGGTGTGTCCCGAAGCTTGTTTGTTTGAGGGTCACGCTCCACGTCTTTGCACCTTTACTCGGCGTTACGCCACGCGTGGCGGGACTCGGATGGGACATCGCTCAACCGTTCCTCTTCCGCCGTCGATCATCGATGCGGCTGAACCACTAGAACTATATCCGGTTTCGTAAATGTAGGGCTCGGATTGGTTCGGCTCATTTCGATGATCGATTAGGAGCCCGGCTCGGAGGTCGGCCGTAACACAAGCCCTGCACTTGTTAACTTGAAAAGTTAAGTCGTATTATTTGTTCTTTTTGACCCTATGAATGAGGGCTATTGAATGGGGAGTGATCCGTTGTTGATTTTGAACCATAAGTCTCGAGACTTGCTTGCCGAGTGGCCGAGCAACTTTGTCGAGAGTAGTAGGTCGGGTTGGACCCATCTAAGTGCTACGATCGATTACATGGGTTTCAACTGTCAATAATATAATGACTGGTCAGATGATCTGATCTGCGAGGCATGATGTCTAAATGTCTGAGATGACCTATGAGGTCTGATTTCTGAGGTCTGGTGGTGAGAGGTCTTTGGACCTCGACTGATCGCGTAGTCTTCCTTGGTTCATGTGCTACATGTGTCAGGCATTAACCTTATTTCCTGTCTTTACAAGGGGACGTAAGCCCCCGATTGTTTAACTGCGTCGCGGTTGCACTTATTCCAGCATCCTCGTTTTTCCTCCAGGATGGTCGGTCATGGTCGAGCTTATTCGATCTGGGCTCGCTGTGGCCGAGCAAGTTGTAACCGAACTTGTGAGAGCTACATGAGGCACTTGGAGGACCAAAAAGAGTTGCAAAATGAGAGAGATCTCTTGGCTTTCGACCTTGCGATTGAGAAGGAGAAATCCTCGACCGAAGCTGTTCGGGCGGAGGAGTATAAGAGTTTTTGTGCTCTACAGTTCAAGGAGGCCTTTGATAATGCCTTTGCCCAAATCAGGGTGGTTGCCCCCGATTTGGATATCTCAGAGCTTGACTTCACCAAGACTGCGAAGGATGGCAAGATTGTGGAGGAGGAGGATAAAGCTGAAAAGACCAACCGGGGTGAACCCGATGAAGCAAGGGAGAAGCGGTTCTTTGCGAACATAGAGAATTATTGCCGATGGTGGCCTAACGAGGAGTCAAGGATACCCTTGAGTAGTTTGTATTTGCTTTCTTTTATGCTTTGTGAGGTAGCTTAAGTGGAGCAGCAGTAGAGCTCGACAGGTCTTCGAGCTGACATGATGATCTAGACCAGAGGTGTTTCTTTAGGTCGAGTTATCACCTTCCGAGCTGCTTTAGAGCTCGCCAGGCCTCTTTGCTGACCTGAAATCTTTGGAACCGCAGGGGTTAGTCTTTGTCGCGCTGTGTTTGAGCTTGGCACGTCTTTATGCTGACATGGTGTCTTTGAAACCACAATGGTCTTGTTTAGCTCGACAGGCGACCTTAGTCGAGCTGCTTTAGAGCTTGTAGGCCTTTATGCCGACCTGATGTCTTCGAAACCACAGGGGATGTTTAGACCGACTGGCGACCTTCCGAGCTGCTTTTGAGCCAGGCCTCTATGCTGACCTGGAATCTTTGGAACCGCAGGGGTCGAGCTGCGAGTGAGCTCACCAAGCCTTTATGCTGACTTGGGTTTAGGACCAAGCCTTTATGCTGACTTGGGTTTAGGACCACGGGGGTCGAGCTGCGAGTGAGCCCACCAAGCCTTTATGCTGACTTGGGTTTAGGACCAAGCCTTTATGCTGACTTGGGTTTAGGACCGCGGGGGTCGAGCTGCGAGTGAGCCCACCAAGCCTTTATGCTGACTTGGGTTTAGGACCACGGGGGTCGTGTCGAGGTCGAGGTTCTTCCGACGCTGGGTGCCGAGCTCCGTGGCGGGCTCGACCTTTGGTTTTGGGGCACTGTTCCTGTCAAAGTATAGACAATTTGCAACAACTTGATGTAATAAAGTTAGCATTAATTTTTATGCTGAGTAAAGTGCTCGTAGTCGAGTTTTATACTTCCCTGTGAGAGTAGTTGATTTGGCTGTCCAAACGGCAATGTTGAGGTCATCAAGTAATCGAGGTCAGTGACGTAGCCGAGTTGAAAGCCGTCTGAATATTGAAATTGTTGAGGGAGGCCTGGTAGGGCCTTGCGAAATGCCTGGGTATCCACCGTTGGTTGTCTGGTTTTGAGGGCGATATCTGTGGTCGTCAGGAGTTGATGGGGTCGACAATGTGGTCGAGTTGCGCTCCTCCAAATAACAGGTCATCCAGCTCTGAGTTGAGGTCAACTCGGTTGTTGAGATGAGGTTGACCAAGCTGAGCGGTTAAGCTTTGTCAGGCGTATCTTGATTTCTTCCAAGATTTGTGGCTGACCTGCGTTCCTTATTTTTAGGATACCCCCCGATTTGATTTTGATCTCGTCCGAGATTTGTGTGGTCAATTCGCACTCCTGGTTCTTAGGGTATCCAAAGATTTGATTTTTATCTTGATCTCTCGATTAGAAACACGTTCTTACGGAGTCCGAGCGTTGAGGCCATAAGTTATTTTCGATCCCTTGCCGCTTTGCCTGCTTCCTTCGAGATCGGATGATATGTTCACCATGAGAAGGTCCGTGTTCGGTGTGCTCCTGTTTTGCCTTCCAAAGTTGCTCGTCAATAGCGATGAGGCCGATCCGTTTGGTGCCTTTTAAATACTGAGGTGCTCCAAGTTCTGATCTTTAGGTTGATACCATCCTGCTCGCGTGGTATCCTTGAGGCCCAGGCTAGTTTTACCGGGCCCCACGGTGGGCGCCAATGTTAATGCACGAAATGGTGCAAGCTCCTCGACGAGTTCGTACCGCCGCTTTGATCTTATGGCTGGTAGCTAGGTGATGAGCTTTGTGGGGAGTACTCCTCCTTTGGGCGTGATGTCCTTCTTTCTTTAGATCGGCAGGTGGGGTACCTGCAAAAGGCACTCCGATGCCTAAGTTAGATAGGGCTTTTTAGGGTTTGGAGAGAGTGTAGAGAGGGAGTCCAAACCTGGGGGGTCTAGCCCCCTTTATATAGCGAGTTGCGTGGAAAGAAGGAAACCTCTGCGCGCGGTAATCCCTCCGTCGGTCGAATTAGGTGATCTCTTCACGATATTCCGCCTCTGTGTCGGCCACGTCCCGGCTCGGCGTTATCATCGGAAAATTGTCTGGAAGTCGGGTCTGGCGGGTCTCAGGTCGGTGGCAATTCGTCGAGCTCGGGTAAGCAGGAACCGAGCTGATCTGCACCAGGTCGGCGAGCGTACTAGGACTCGGCTCGGGACCGGTCCATAACAGAATGTATCAAAATTACAAAAACATTCCTAAATGTGTATTTCATTAGTTATTTTGATTCTCGAATGTGTCTTATTTTGGTTCTCGAATGTGTTTTTTGTTAGTCAATTTGGTCATTGAAATTACTAACAGAAGATACATCGGAGATGTTTTTGTAATTACGAAACAATTACGGACAGAATAATTGCTTACCCAATTTGCATTTTTTATTTTTTTCCTTTAAAAAATAATGTATAATTTTTAACTATTTTTTATTTTCAATTTTTTTCATATCGAAACAATGTACTGATATTATTTTAACTATTTATGCAAGCCTGGTTATAAAATATTGTTTGCATAACTAACGCAGACTTTTTTTATTTTTATTTTTATTTTTTTGGTACATTCTAACGCAGACTTTTTTAATAAAGGAAAAAATGTAAAAGGTGTAAATATGTATAAATGCAGGTAAGTGACAAAAATGCTCTGAATTTCTGACACACCTTCGACGTTTTGAACAGTTTTTCTGAAACTACACTATATAGGTAATTTTTTCTGAAACTATACCTACTTGGTAATTTTCAAAAGAAATTACACTAAATACGTAAAAAAGCCTTCTTCAGTGTGTATTTGGTTATATGGTGACAAAAATTGATTTTGACAGAATTAATTTTGTAAAATTGATTTTGGTTAAAAGTGAGTTAAACCTAACGTAATTTATGTTTGAATACATATTGGAAGTAATTCAAACTAAGGGTTAGTTAGTTAAAGTTTGTTGTAATTCTGTTAGACTTGAGTTAGTTAAACAAGTTAGTTAGTGTTAGTTGGTGTGGTTAGACTCATATAAAAGGGGTCAATGTGTAATCTGATGAGTTAGTAGTCAATAATAAAAATTTTGAGTCTCTTCAATACTCTTTCTCTCTCGTTTCTTTGTTTTGTGAGTAATGTGCTTAGTGTGTGCCAATTGAGGGTGTTGTGCAGATTACACATATAGCGAGATTGAGTGCAATACAGTGAGTGAACACTGAGTGTGTATGAGCAGGAACACATTCTGCTCCAACAAATGGTATCTAGAGCTATAACGATCTTGGGAGAGTCTATGGAGATGGAGAGCATCAGTGGAGATCTGAAAATTCCTTTACCGGTTCTTGATGGCATCAAGAACTTCCATCGTTGGAGTGTGATGATGGGTCTGATATTCAATTTCCAAGAGGTGCTGGAAATTGTGCAAGAGGGAATTCTAGGTGTGGAAGGGAGTGCTTCCAAGGAGAAAGACTGCTTGGCTCTCTCCATCATCCATCAGTGTATGAACTGTGAAGATCTTGAGAAAATTACTGCAGCCAAAAGTGCTAAAGAAGCTTGGGATTCATTGCAGCAATGTATCAAGGCTCTGCAAAAACAGATTGCACACAAACGAAGAAGAAGATAATCAAAATAGAGAAAGAGGGGAAAAAGAATGGTGTTGGGGAAGAAGTTCTTTCTAGATTCGAAACAGTGTTCGCTGCATCAACAGAAGAAGAAAAACAGAGGATAATCAATACACAGAAGGAGCAAAAACAGAGTGCAACCCAAAATAAGGGTTGTGAAAACCAATTTCTGGGTGACCAAGATGGGTGCGTGACTAAGAAGAGAAAAATGGTTTCTTGCATGTTGGCTGGGCTTCCACCACCAAAACCACCAGATGGAGGTACGCCAATAGTGACTTCTGCGACCACGGTGGAAGAGTCGAGGAGGGAGTATGGTGCTCTGTTGAGAGAAATAGTGGCTACCGTTGATGCGATGGTTACGAAGAAAAGCGAGGAAACTAAGAGTGACGTGGTGGATCTTGCAAGCGATGATGAGCCAAAGAATCATATTGAGAGTGCTGCTTCAAAGGCGGAGGATGCAACAGCTTCTGTGCCACACTTGAAGACTCAGAACCACAGTCGAATTTGGGAATTTTTAGAAATTAGGGTTTTGAGAAATTCGAGTTTCGCAAGAGAAAATCAGAGAGAAGAGAGTGAGGGTTTTGATTCTTTGAACGAGAAAGAACAATGCCACCAAAGAAATGCAAGGCTGAGAAAGTGGTGGCAGCAGCTTCGGCTGAAGGAGAAGGAAGAAGGTGATCATGGAAGAAAGGTCTCGAATGAAGTAAGGGAAGAGGGTCGTGGCTATTGGCATCGCAACCATGGTATGGTGTGCATCGAAGCTTCGAGAATGCAAATAGAAGAGAGACAAGTTGCCATTGTACGTGTCGCGGTGGAGAAGATGAAGATGGCTAGGTTTCGGCCAAACAGGGAAGGAGAGGAAAGTGATGGAGTTGGCCAAGATTTTGACCTAATGGGCCTAGCCCAACTAATGAAGAGAAGAAACTATGAGTTGGGTCAGATGCTTGACTTAATGGGTCAAGCCCAATTCGAGGAAAAATGGTACGCGATAATGATCAATTTGGTTGAAGTTGAAGTTATGAGAATGGGCCAAGCTGGTGATTCAATGGGCCAAGCTCAAATTAGCTATAAAAGTGAATATGGGTCAATTTTATTTTTCCTTGTTGACCTATAGGGCCAAGTCCAATTCTTTTAAGGATTACAATGGGATCTAGGAGGACATATATGTGAGTATGTGTTAATAATGTGTGCATTATAAAAAATGCAACTTAGTGTAATAGAAGGTGAAATTAAAGTGTTTGAATTACAGGGGAGTGTTGGAAGTAATTCAAACTCAGGGTTAGTTAGTTAAAGTTTGTTGTAATTCTGTTAGACTAACTTGAGTTAGTTAAGCAAGTTAGTTAGTGTTAGTTGGTGTGGTTAGACTCATATAAAAGGGGTCAATGTGTAATTTGATGAGTTAGTAGTCAATAATAAAAATTTTGAGTCTCTTCAATACTCTGTCTCTCGTTTCTCTGTTTTGTGAGTAATGTGCTTAGTGTGTGCCAATTGAGGGTGATGTGCAGATTGCACTGGTTTGGTAATTCCTCGCGGGGGGCTGATTCAAGAGAATTTTGAATCAGAGTTCTAGATTTTTGTTCATCCTTCGCTGTAATAATATCTTGAGGTTTGCAACGATAACTTGGTATATCTACTATACGACCATTAACTAAAACATGTCTATGGTTAACTAATTGGCGGGCTTGAGGAATAGTCGAAGCCATACCCAATCGAAAAAGTATGTTATCCAAACGCATTTCAAGTAATTGAAGTAAAACTTGACCGGTTGACCACTTTCGCTTTTCGGTGATACTGACGTATTTAAGCAATTGTCGCTTACGTAAGACCATAATGAAAACGCAATTTTTGTTTTTCTTCTAAACGAATACGATATTGAGATTTTCGCAATTGGTTTCTAAGTTCGCTTCCGACTGTAGGCCCTTTACTAGTTAGTCCCGGTAAAGCCCCCAGACGGCGTATTTTTTTGAAACGAGGCCCTCTGTAACGTGACACAAAAATTCCTTTTTAAAATGGAAAATCTCATAAAGCAAAATTAAAACTAAACTAAATGACAAATATGATAAATGAAGCGAAATCTACTAAAGTATTGTAGTACAAAGAAGAATTAGAGGGATTCTATCAGTATCCGAATTTGATTCTATTGATATATAAAATAAAAAAAGGAGGTTCTTTTCTTGATTTGTTCTACAGAATACAGAAATCGAACTCCCCAATTTTTTATTCCTAAAAAAAAAAGACATTATCCATTATGTAATAAATAAAAACAAATAGAGCCGGCTATCGGAATCGAACCGATGACCATCGCATTACAAATGCGATGCTCTAACCTCTGAGCTAAGTGGGCTCACATAACACAAATTGTGCATACAGAGGAATTCTTTCATAAACTAATGAGATATTAGTTATTAATTGTTTAATATTAGCTCTTCATAACTTACTATGTCATAACATAAGAAAATGAAGACAAACATAGAAAAAATATAGAATGTCAAATATTTATTATTTATTTTATATTCTAGTATATAACATAAAAAACAGAATAATTTGAAGATAAGGAAAGGATTAATAGTTAATAGAATAATATTTTGATCGATTTATCAAAAAATTTCTCAAATCCATTTTTATCAATAAAACAATATCTTCATTTTAATTAGTATAGTAATAGGAATTAATTAAAATAGTAAGATTATCTTGTCTTTTTAATTTTGAATTAAAATACCATTTCTTTTTATTCTTTTGTATATTTTTGATTCTTTATTTCTATTATTTTATTTTAATAGAATACATTTTCTTTAAATATATAATTCTTCTTTATATTTAAAGACAAAATAAATGAGATTCATATTTTCCATCTATATTAATATATATTGTTAGCTATATAACAATATATGTTTAAATATTTTAATAATATTTTACATTTTTTTCTTATTATTATATAATTAAATTATTATATTAATTAAATACATATTATTATATTCTATATGTTATTATATTTTATATAATATAATTATATATGAAATATTATTATTCTTTTTATATATTAATATTCTATAGATATTAATATTCTATAGAAATATTTTTTCTATATGCTTTTAGATATCCTTTAATATTATTTATAGAATACATTATAGCTATATATATTAGAATATAATATATGTAATAATAGTATAATAGAAAATATGTAGAATAGTATATTTACTATATATAGAATAATAGTATATAGAATACTATTTACTATTCTAAAAAATATGAAAAATATTCTAATTTTTTTAGAATTTGAAATAATGAATAATTAGATTACAGTAAACAGTAATTTATATTACAATATATATATATTACAATAAATATTCTTATAATTAAGATGAAATATGTATAATGTATACATAATGTATAGATTTATACATTAGAATTCTAAAAAATTGGATGGATTATCAAAAGAAATTTGATAAGTAATTAGAAAGTCGATATTTCTATCGAATTACTAAAGTAATAAATGTATTTTTGATTTTAGTTTTGTTATATAGGGTCTTTATATGTACGCTCTAAGGAAAAGAAGAAAAAAAAAGAATCGAACGTTCGAGTATTCTAAATTCTATCAAAATAATGATAGAAGGAAGGACAGAGAAAATAGATATATATGTGGCATATATATCTTTCTATTGAATTGCGAATACAGAGATAATAAAATCATTTCTGATTCGACCAAATGTGGGTATCCGATATAGATGAAAGAAAATCAAACAAATAGAAGGAAACCTTTTTCAATATGGGAATAGGTATCTAATAAATTCAACAGTTCCGGCATAGAATCTCATTCTCATAATACAAATGAAAAAACATCATAATGAGATCCCAATCTCAAAGAAAAAAAAAGGGGATATGGCCAAATTGGTAGACGCTACGGACTTAATTGGATTGAGCCTTGGTATGGAAACTTACCAAGTGAAAACTTTCAAATTCAGAGAAACCCTGGAATTCACAATGGGCAATCCTGAGCCAAATCCCCTTTAGAAAACAAACAAATAAAAGTTCGTAAAGTGAAAATCAAAAAGGATAGGTGTAGAGACTCAATGGAAGTCGTTTCTAACAAATGGAGTTAACTACATTTCTTTTCGCAAGAGAAATGAATCCTTCTAGAAAAATTCAAGAAAGGATAAAGGATAAACATATATATTATATCTATGATCAAATCAGTCACTCCAGCATAGTCTGATGGATCTTTTGAAGAACTGATTAATCAGACGAGAATAAAGATAGAGTCCCATTCTACATGTCAATACTGATACCAATGAAATTTTTAGTAAGAGGAAAATCCGTCGACTTTAGAAATCGTGAGGGTTCAAGTCCCTCTATCCCCAAAAGACCATTTTATTCTCTAATTTTTTATCCTATATCCTCTTTTTATTTGAAAATGAAAATTCATGAAAATTCATTATGTGTCTTATTCAGTCTATTCTTTCACAAAAGGATCCGGATGGAATCTTTCTTTTTGTTATCATAAGAACAAGTCTTGTTGGAATTTGTAGTTGAATATATTTGACACACGTAGAATTTTTTTATATATGATATATGATAAACGTACAAATGAACATCTTATCTTTTAGCAAAGAATCCTCATATGAATAATTAAGAATACATAATCATTACTACTACTGAAACTTACAAAGTCTTTTTTTTATTTAGTTGACATAGACTCAAGTAATTTCTTACAATGAGGATGGTACGTCAAGAATGGTCGGGATAGCTCAGCCGGTAGAGCAGAGGACTGAAAATCCTCGTGTCATCAGTTCAAATCTGGTTCCCGGCGATTCATTTGTATGAGTATCTATTCCCAAATTCATTAAAATGAATTTGGGAATAGATTTTATTAGTGGTCTTGATCATCCTACATAATTTATCTAGGTGTCCGGAGATATGCTCTTTCTAGATGAAGAATGAATACATGTATATTCTAGGTATATACAGTATGTAAATGAATTATTCGATTTTGTTTTTCTTTTTTCTGCTCTCCAAAAAGAATGTTACTCTTTCAACAATATTCAAATGGTTAAATTAGTTGGTTGAAAGACCAAAAAGTTTAATCTAGGGGAGTTCAGAGGTGGGAATAGTCAAAATTCATCTCAGATACATTACAAATAAATCCGGTCCATTTCTTTATATTTTCTTTGGTATTTCTATTTTCTTCATTTCTTTGATCGTACTTTTCTTTTTCGTAGCCGGATATATAATTGAAGTTGATGTGCATCTTACATAGTTAATGATGCAGAACTTTTTCAGTTCATCCTATTGGCTCATCCGAAATAAGTATCGTTCAAATTTTAGAATCTCAATGAATCCCTATATTATTATCTTCTTTATTTCCAAATTTGATTATTTATCTCATCCATAATAAGATATGAATGAAACCTCAATTATTCTGTCTAATCTATAAAAAAATGTACATATATTCCTTGAAAATATGGGGTTGTCGAAGGGCGGATTACTTTCTTATTTTTATCATTTAGTGAGCATCTTGTATTTCATAAAAATTGGGGGCGATATAATCTTTACGCAAAGGCCATCCTATCCAACTTTCGGGCATTAAAATACGTTTCAGACGCGGATGATTATCATAAGAGATTCCTAACATATCATAAGATTCCCTTTCTTGAAAATTCGCACTTTTCCAAACCCAGAAAATAGAAGGAATTCTGGGATTTTTCCTTGGGGCAAATACTTTTATGCATACCTCTTCTGGTTGATCTAGACTATACTCTATTCTCGTAAGATGATAGACACTAGCTAACAGTCCTCCTGGTGCTACATCATAGGCACATTGGGATCGTAGATAATTGTAACCATATATATATATATATATAAAATAACAGCAATTGAATGCCAATCCTCGGGCTTTATTTGTAAAGTCTCTATTCCTTGGTAATCGAAACCCAAAGATCTATGAACTATTCCATGTTTGACTAGCCAAGCAGACAAATTACCCTGCATTTTTTTACTTCTCCTGCATTTTTTTGTATAAGTTTGGTATTTGGTATAAGTATTTACCATTTATTTACATTACGATGAAATTTTTGAAGATTGACTTGCTTGCTATTTCTTATTGTATTTTGTTTTGTACAAAAGTATCCTGTCTAATTCACTTTTTCATTCGTGGGAGGATACTGAACTTTTTTATATTTGAAAAATGTATCAGAGGGTATCTCTGAAGCAGATGATGGTTGATAGAATAATCCTTGATTATAATTGCCGGTATGAGTACTGCGCCCAACATGAAATTTGTGGTTGGTAGTAAAACACCTATTCTCTCGTTGAGAACGAATTTGGTCTTCATAGATTTCTCGAGATATTTTCTTACGAAGTTTTGTTATAGCATCTATAACGGCCTCCGGCTTAGGTGGACAGCCCGGCAAATAGACATCCACAGGAATTAGCTTATCCACGCCCCGAACAGTACTATAAGAATCGGTACTGAACATACCTCCTGTAATTGTACAGGCTCCCATAGCAATAACATATTTTGGTTCGGGCATTTGCTCATATAATCGAACTAAAGAAGGAGCCATTTTCATAGTTACCGTGCCCACTGTTAAAATGAGGTCTGCCTGCCTAGGACTAGATCGTGGTACCAGTCCATAATGATCAAAGTCGAATCGTGATCCTATTAATGAAGCAAATTCAATGAAGCAACAACTGGTACCATAGAGAAGCGGCCATAAACTGGATAGTCTTGACCAATTTGAAAGATCATTTAATGTAGTAGAAATAACTGAATTTTTGGTTTTTGATCAAGTAAGGAAACTCAATGGAATTCATAACTGTCTCAATGTTTTGTTTAATTGTCTAAATATTCAAGAATTAAGACCATTCTAATGCTCCCTTTCGCCATGCATAAACTGAACCAACAATTAGGATAAGCACGAAGATTAAAGCTTCTATAAATACGGATACCCCCAATACATCAAAACTCATTGCCCATGGGTAAAGAAAGACCGCTTTCAACATCAAAAACAACAAAAACTAGAGCAAACATATAATAACGGATTTGAAATTGTAACCAAGCATCGCCCATTGGTTCTATTCCTGATTCATAACTAGAAAGATTTTCTGTCCTTTGCTAATCGGAGCTAAAATTCCAGAAATTAAAAATGCCAAAATAGGAAATTAACTCCATATTATTAGAAATGTCCAAAAATGTCATATTCATAAAGCAAAAACATAAATGAACTCCTATGAATTGAATGTGGGAAATTTACCGAATTAGTATGAATTCTTAGTCGATTTGAATTGAAATGTTCAAATCATACGATTAAGATTCATTAATCTAAATAGAAATGCTTTGTATTAAGTTTACATTATTTCTAATAAAATTGAGACTAGTATCTGAGTATACTAAAACTCATATTAGTATTTTAATACTATTTTATTCTATCGAATAATAAGAAAATAATATAGAATATTATTCGATAGAAATTTATTCATTCTTTATACTACTAAAAAAAAAGTCTTTCTTTTTTCTTTATATATAGTAGTACTTACTATGAATATGGAGTATTTAGTATACTATATATCTATATAGTACTATATAAAACATATTCATAATGACAGATATTAGATACTCAATCTGAGTAGTATCCGTAGGAATATTAGGGCTATACGGACTCGAACCGTAGACCTTCTCAGAAAGCAGATCAAACTGATTATTATCAAAATGATTTGAAGTGTTTTAAAGACCCAACGTGCATTTTTTTTGCATTGGGCTTTTTCATTAACTGATAGAAATATCAGTTAGTCTACCATCTTTTTTCTTTACAGAAAGAAAAAGAAATGACTCCACGTGCTCGATTTATTATTTGGATTAATATCTAAGAGCACTACCAAAGTGTTTCAAAGAAGAAGGTTATCCTGACGTAGGTCTGCTTCTGGCCTGTATCAACTTAAGTTAAATGGACTCTCAATCAACCTACTTAAAGAAAAATATCAAATAGGAAATGAAACTTCATACACCTTAAAGTTCATAAGATAGGAAGAAAAGAGAATTTTTTTGAGGTCCCTAGACTCATTATGCCTAGCATTGAATAGATTACGTATTCACCTTATCAATATCTCAAATCCATTATGGATTCTATTTGACGTCTAAATCCTTTGTCAGGCTATTGTTCTCTTATTTTGTTCCCGGAGTAAGACATCTATTTCTCAATAAGATCAACTCTTTTAATTACATGATGGACTCCTATGAAAAACATTGGCGTGTGTAAACGAGGTGCTCTACCTAACTGAGCTATAGCCCTTGTGCTTTTGATACATATTTTATCATATTAGATAAATAAATTCTTGTCAAGATGAATATTACATGATCCAATCTCTTTGATTGATATTGCGTTGGTATTGCTTATAAGTAATATTACATTTATAATCCATTGATCTGATAGATAGGTACTATTTTTTTATTTGGGATGATAAATGACCTACTTAACTCAGTGGTTAGAGTATTGCTTTCATACGGCAGGAGTCATTGGTTCAAATCCAATAGTAGGTAAGGTATAGGTAGAACTTATTAGATACCATTGATTCTGGTATCTAATAAGTTTTTCTACTCACCCTTTTTTATTTTTTGAGTTCACCACCAATACCTAGATGTCAATTGTGGATATGAAAGAAGATTATTGGTAATAGTTTCTATCTTTTCCTACTCTTCTATTCTATTTTTTTCTTTTTTTATTATTCGGCTGCACCAACTTGTTACGAGATCATATTGATAGCCTCTACTCGTGTCCTAGCTCGTCTGAGAGTTAGATTTGCCTCAATTGTTTGTCTCTTGCCTTCAGCCTTATTCAAGTTAGCTTCTGCTATTTTAAGAGTTTGTCGTGCTTCTTGTGGATCAATGTCACTACCCTTCTCTGCATCATTTACTAAAATAGTGATCTCATTATTGCCTATTCTAGCAAAACCGCCCATCAAAGCCATCGTTAACCATTGGTCATTAAGGCGTATTCTCAAGATACCTATATCTACAGCTGTGGCAATAGGTGCATGATTTGATAATATTCCAATTTGTCCACTATTAGTAGATAAAATAATTTTCTTCACTTCCGAATCCCAAACAATTCGATTGGGGGTCAGTACACAAAGATTTAAAGTCATTTCTTCAATTTGCTCTCCATTTCTAAGTTAAGTTCGTAGCCTTCGCAGTAGCTTCATCGATATTACCCACTAAATAAAAAGCTTGCTCGGGAAGACAGTCTAATTCTCCAGAAAGAATCAATTTAAAACCTCTAATTGTTTCTGCTAGACCAACATATTTCCCTAGCGAACCAGTAAATACTTCTGCTACGAAAAAAGGTTGTGATAAGAAACATTCAATTTTTCGTGCTCTTGCTACAGTTAAGCGATCCTCTTCGGATAATTCGTCCAAACCAAGGATAGCTATAATATCCTGAAGTTCTTTGTAACGTTGTAAAGTTTGTTTCACTCTTTGCGCAGTTTCATAATGTTCTTCACCAACGATCCGAGGCTGGAGCATGGTTGACGTTGAATCTAAAGGATCTACCGCTGGATAGATACCTTTGGCAGCTAATCCTCTTGATAGTACAGTAGTAGCATCTAAATGTGCAAATGTCATGGCAGGAGCAGGATCGGTCAAATCGTCTGCAGGTACATAAACTGCTTGAATAATAGAAGTTATAGACCCTTCTTTGGTAGAAGTAATTCTTTCTTGTAAAGAACCCATTTCAGTAGCAAGGGTGGGTTGATAACCCACAGCGGAAGGCATTCGGCCCAATAAGGCGGATACTTCGGATCCTGCTTGGACAAAACGGAAGATATTGTCGATAAATAGAAGTACGTCTTGTTCATTGACATCTCAGAAATATTCCGCCATAGTTAGGGTGATTAAACCAACTCGCATACGAGCTCCGGGCGGTTCATTCATTTGACCGTAGACTAGAGCTACTTTTGATTCTTCAATATTTTTTTCATTAATTACTCCAGATTCTTTCATTTCCATATAAAGATCATTTCCCTCACGAGTACGCTCCCCTACTCCGCCAAATACGGATACACCTCCATGAGCTTTGGCAATGTTATTGATCAATTCCATAATGAGTACTGTTTTACCTACCCCAGCTCCACCGAAAAGTCCTATTTTTCCTCCACGGCGATAAGGAGCTAAAAGATCTACTACTTTTATTCCTGTTTCAAAAATGGATAATTTTGTATCTAACTGTACAAAGGCAGGCGCGGATCTATGAATAGGAGATGTTGCGAGATTGAGTGCAATACAGTGAGTGAACACTAAGTGTGTATGAACAGGAACAAATTCTGCTCCAACAATATATTCACGATAAAAGTGATTTTTATCAATTCATGTTTGAATAGTTTGGGTCAAAATTGCTTTTAGGTGTGTAAAATTTTAGAATTGATTCCAAGTCACCGCAAAAGCTACAAATCTTAGCTTTTGGGTAGAATTGATTTTGGGACCGGAATCAATTTTGGGACGGGAAGCCAAACATGACTATTTGTGGTTAAACCACGTTTACCCATCCAAAAGTGATTCTAGGGGATTTCACGGCAGACCAAACATAGACTTAATTTGTTACAAGATGGGTAAATATATAAAACTAAATGGGCGAACTTTATTAATGGAAAATATTTTATTTAATACCTTCGTTTTAACAGCGAAATAAAACTAGAGTTTATATATATATATATCCAAAAAATATGAAAAGAAACTAAAATACAATTATGGAAATTATAAGTATTTTTAAGCTTTTAAAATCTTAGACACAATTTTTTCAAGTAGGTTCTTGTGTTTTTTCTCATCTCTCAAACTATTTTCAAATTAATATTACCAAACATTTTTTTTTGGTTTCTTTTTTTTTTCTTGAAGGAGTTATTCAAATTCGAAACTTAAAAAAACACAATCAAGAAACCTTTATTTTAGGAATAGTTCTTCCAAGAAATCATTATCTAAACTTAGAATAATCCATAGTAGGCAGGGACGGATCTATATTTGTATTGTAAATTGAGGGCATTGGAACCCACTAATTTATTTATTTTTTTTACTAATTATTGAATACTTTTATTTTTGATCCCACTATAAATTAATTCAGCTCCTCTAAAGTGAGCAATTCACTTTAGAGAATAAAGTAAGCAATCTCAACAATTGATGAGAAAATCAAAGGTTGGTATTAACTACCCATGTGTAACAATTCACCCTTGATTTTTTCATAAACGATTGGATTACTTACTTTACTATCTACCCACTTTAGAGGAGCCAAATTCACTAAAAATTAAGTGTTGACCCCACCAAAGAGCAAAACAATCACTAGTGCAAAAGAGGGATTTTAAATCAGTTAAAATGACCCTTTTAAATCGAGTATGAGACCGATTTCTATACAGTCGTTATAGTATGTGGACCGTTTTTACACCTCCTCCTGCCTCTACTGCTATGATTGCTCAGGCCTCTACCTCTGCTTCTTCTAGTCACTTTGAGAGTGTGGTTGTTCCAAAGGATGTCTTAGACAAACTGGTTGAAGACAACAAGGAATTCATTGCGTCTTCTAAGCAATTCATGGAAGCTTCGAATCAGAAGCATGATACAGTTGCGGAAATACTGAAGACTATTCTAGAACAGCTGAAGAAACCTTAGATAGCTTTTAGGATTTTCACTTTTTGCTCTTTTTTAGCCTTGTACTTGTTTTTCTCCTTAGTTAAAACTTCTGTAATTTGGAACTTCTTTTTGATCAATGAAATCAATATCTTTTAGTACTTTTTCTGTTTTAACTTTATCTTTCTATACTTTGTTTTGACTATGATGTTCTTTATACTCTTAAACCTTCTTGTCTGATGACAAAAGGGAGAGAAGAAAATGGAGAAGTATAGAGTAATTGATGAACCTAATGTATCAACCAAGTGTTATCATACATTGCATTAGACATGGCATTATATTATGCATTATTTGCTTTGCTCTAATATATTATATTGGAATGGATACTCTGATATATTATAATTGGTATACTCTGATATTAGTATGCTCTGATACTGTTTTAGCGTATACTCTGATACAATATATTCTGATGCATCCTTTTTTAAATAAATGCACTGATACATTATATGTATGCTCTGAAAGTTTTTACGCATAAATTTCATAAAATGCTCTGATACAATACATGCATTTGATGTGACACTGTATTTAGAAAATATTTATATGAAAATATTTATATGTGCTTAATTCAGGGGGAGCCTCTAAAATTCTTTTAAGTAAATATTTTTCTAATGGAAAATTGTTCATCAATCTATGTGTTTGTCATCATCAAAAAAATGGGAGATTGTTGGAATCAAGTGGATTAAAAAACAATGACCCTTAATTGTTTTGATGATAACAAATAATAAATAGAACAATTTATCCTCTGATGTGTGTATTAGTGTGCAGAACTCAGTGAGTAGGTCACTATTTATCAAATAGAAATATCTCATAAGACTATGCCTATGTGTGCATTTCACCTTTCGATCCATTCCTCTAAGTCTGGCATTGATCGTCCAGTAAGTGCTGATGATGTCATCATCTTATAGCCTCACTCCTAAGATCATGCTCTGGTAGTCAACGCTCTGGTGGTAGTTAACGCTCTAATAGACCATGTTCTATTAAGACCATGCTCTGATAGGACTACTCTGTTGAAACCCTTCGTCTGGTACTACAAAGACTTTGTTATATGAAAGGCCAAGAAATTATGTACTGAAGAACTCGCCTCCAGTTCAAGCTCACTCTGGTGTACAGAGTATCTCAGTAACAAGCATCGTCTGATAGGAAGTTGCCTCTGATTGGAAATCAAACTGAGTGAAACATTAAAGGCAACTTCAAGTATTAAAGAGACCTCATTGATGAGTATTTTAAGGAATCAAAGGGCAAAGAGAATGTCAATGGATATCTTCATCAGAAATAACTTGCTTTGGAAGTGTCTCATTTCAAAAGTTTATAAGAGACAAGATCCTGCAACTATCTGCTATGTCAGTGTACAAGAGCAAAGCTGAAAGTGACAGAACTCGCTAAAAGCCACTAAAAGTGGATTTGAAGTTTTGTCCATTGGTGAAAGAGCTGTTAGTTCACAATAGCAATATTTGGAACCCTAGCTATATATACCTTACTTTATTCATTGAAGGAGGTTAACAATTCTATCATGACAAACTGAGATAGTGAGCAACCAAGAAATTATTCCAAGTCTCTAAGACCAAGCGAATGTTGTGGCTCAGGCAAGTTTACCTGATCGTACTCGTAATAAAGTGGAGTATTTTTAAGACTCCGAATGTTGAACCCACAGAGAATGCACGAGTACTAAATTAATAGAGATCATTATTATTTAGAAGAACGAAAGTGATGGTTTTAAAAACAAAACAAATAAACTATAAATAAAGAAACAAATCAATATCACCAGAACAGAATAGAGATCAATTAGAAAAAGCCTAGGGGAACCGGGTTCACTAATACTAGATCCTGAATCTATTACCTTGTTATTACGAACTATATTTCCTTATTGAAAGCCAATCACTCACTCTAAATTACTAATAACTACCCAGTTTATAAAAGCCTTATTCCTAAATAACGACTCCGTTTTGATCCAAGAAGGTAATTAAAGGAAAGAGCCTTAAGGATAGGTGAGTTTGTTATTCTGATAACCGATAGGAAACAAGCAATAACATATCCAACATATAAGGCGAGTTTTTATTGATCCTAGAGTTCCATTAAATAATTGTGATCCTATTACCACAATTAACTAATTTATTAAGGATTAGCTACTTCTTATGAGATTAAGCATGCTAAAATCAACACATTCATAAGGATAATAAGGAATTCAAAAAAACAATTAAATAGATATCAAGAACATTGTAAAAGATCCCCCATCACCCCTAGTGATGGAGTTAGCTACTCATATGGTTTCTCAACATAATATAGAATAACATAAATCCAAGCAAGAATTCCTAAAAGAAAAGAAAAGAAGAGAGGCAAAAGACAAGAGGCAAAGTCTAAAGCAAAATACCCTCACTCAAGAAGAATGAGTTCCTTTCCAGAGAGTGAGTTACTTCTCAAAAGGGGTGATAATGCCTATTTATAGACTTTGAGGCGCACTGGGTCAATTGGCTTCAAATCTGTGCGTTTTGGGCTTGCGTACGGTCGTACTGCATTTATACACAGTCGTACTGGGCTTGAGTTACGACGCTGGGCCGTACTTCTGCACTGGATGCGGCCTGACTGCAATTGTGTACGGCCGAACTTCCTTTGGTACCGCCGTACTGAACTTTTTCTTCGACGCCAGGCCGTACTGACTAAGCGGTACGCCCCTACTGATCCTTGAATAGGTACGGCCATACTAAAGAGATGTCAGGCCGTACCGCTATCCAAAAGCACTAAAATTCTCCAAAACTCGCCAGAATCTTCTCAAAATTACTTCTTTTGCTTTCCATGTCGCCTTTATTACTTTTCTGCATAAATAAGAAAAATAGTGAGCATATTTTATCTATTAAGGAACAAAATCATAATATTTTATACTCAAAATAACCCAAAATAATAGACAAAATGGTGTGCTAACACATCCCCACACTTAAGCTTTTGCTTGTCCTCAAGAAACTACTTGGATAATTATAAGAAAAATTGAATTTACTGACTAGGGGCATAAACGACATACATGACAACAGAGCAATATCATAAGAAGTGCTAAGTAATAGAATACCCAATTAGAGATGCAAGATCAACATGTTCACCAAGTCTGTGATTTATTAGTCACTCTTCTCACCACTCTCAAAGTGTTTAAAGGTGCAGTCATTAACGGTCAAATTTTCCCAAAGAAGTGACATTACCATAGGCTTGTACATTGACCAAAACTCTACTATTAAAATCCATTTATCATACAAAAAAGGAAAAAGAGTATTTCATTGGTTGTAATGGGGCCAAGGTAATAACGTTAGGTGGGATAAAAAGAAAGAAAATGTCATGCAAAGGGTCAGAAACAAATCAACCAAATTTTTGTTTTTTAACTATAAAGAGAAAATAAAAATCCCTCTAATATTTGTCATTTTTCTCTTTTTATTCTTTAAAGGCAATAACTCATTTTTTTTCTTTATTCTTTTTCTTTCTTTCTTTTCCTCCTTTTATGCTTTTTATGCCGTAATTTAACAACTTAATAATTCTAGGAGGGGAAAGTAACTGCTAAGCCTTCCTTTTATAAGCTTTCCTGAGGGATTTCTGACATTATCCTTTTGATTTTTTTGCCACTAATTGCTCTAACAAAAGTATTTTCTAAGGTTACCTCATTGATAAACATAATAATCAATAACAATGAAAGGGTACCAAAGAAATATAATATAAGCACAAAGATGGGCAACTAGTGGTAAAATATTTGTAAAAAATTGAAGTGGGCCTAAAAAATTACTAATATTGCCGCTACCAAATTCACATGAAAGTAAATTTATATTCGCTTTGCAATGGTCTCAGTACAAGTTCTAGAATGCACAATATGAGAAAATATCACTCAATCAATGAAAAGAGGTAAAAATTATGAAGTGACCTCTTATTTAGGCTCAAATATCACATTTAATGGTTTACACAGACAAGTTGAAGCTCATAAAACCTCAATGCTAATTATCAGCTAATTCTAAAATTAACAACAATCTCATTTCAATCACAAGTTGTTAGAATTTTTTTTTAAAATAGCCCTTAAATCAGAAAAATCTCAAATTTTCCATAATTTAGCAGTTAAAGCATAGCCAAGTAATTATATGTATAGTTCCCTCCCCACACTTATTTTTTAGCAGTGTTCTCACTGCTAACAGTTATAAAATAAGCAATAAAAATTATAGCAATTTAATATGTGCTAAAAATAAATTAAGGTGGAAAGGTACTCTCCTATGATAATTTGACGAGCAAATTGCGGAAGAATGATTCAATTATTATTGTTGTCTTGCCCTTACCCCTGTAGAAACTGTAAATCATAATAAACTATTAATAATATAAAAATAAATAGCATTAAATTAAATAACACAGGTTGCCTCCTGCAAAGTGCTTGTTTAACATCATGAGCCTGATGGTTTGCTTAAAAGTGGTCAACCAGGCGGTTCTCTAAGAGTAAATTTTGCATTCATTGCATTGCCTCTTCTCGACTTTTTAATCATGTGTCTTTTTCCAAGTGGTGGATGGGCTTCAAAATATTGTGGAATTTTTATTTTTTCACCACCCACCAATATGCTAGGATCCTGCAAGTTAGTAATTTTTTCTAAAGGTTCCTGCATTCTTAAATCATCAAAGCTGTTAAAACAATCACACTATTGGTAACATAAGAAAGAGTAAGCGAACTTGAATTTTTAGTAGAATTTAAAACCTTTAAAGCATCATCTTCCTTACCACTGCTTATAGTTACCTTTCCCTTTTGAACTTCAATGACTGCTTCACTGATTTTGGCCAAAAGAGTTTGTCTCAAATTAATTAGGACTTTCTCCTTTTGCTCAAAATCAAGAATTGTGGGGTTTTCCTTGTTCTCTTCATGAGTGCTCCCTTCAGGAGGAGCTTTTATTCCAGCTTGACTCCCTTAAGTAGGAGTTTCAATCATTTCTGAGATTGACTGTTCTTCATACTTAGGGTCAGACTTCAGCTCTTCAATCAACTCTTCAATATTCTCAAGAATGATGACCTCATCTTCCTCCTTAAGATTAGGCTCAATGTTGGAACAGAATCCTGACTCTCCATAGATTCAATAGGAGTTTTGAAAACATCAAATGAGTCACCATGTTTTTTCCCAAATTTAGCCAAAATCTCCTCCATGGTTAGTTCTTCATTTAACTCTTCATCACTCTCATGGACGATGACTTCGTATTCTTCCTTGGGATTGGGCTCAACTTGAGTGGGAGGTGATTCTAAAGCTTGTTGAGTCATTAATACTACCAAAGTAGAAAGCTGACTTCCCAAACATTTTTATTTTTCTCTATTTTTATTCATTGTTCTTTCTAAAGACTTGAATCTTTCATCAGTCTGCTGCATAAATTTTCTTTTTGCCTCCTCAGGTTCTGGTTCTTGCTCCTCAAGTTCGTGAATCATGTAATTTATTATGGTAGAAATTTCTTTCTATACGGCCTGTTTCTTTATGATGGTGTTTTCTATCTTCTGCGCAGATTTGAAACTTTCATCCTATTGGCCCTAGAAAGTGTGCTCAGTCTCTTCCAAATTAGGCCTTATCTCGCCTTGAGCTTGATTTTACAGATGATGTGACTAATAAAAATCTTCTCTTTGATTCTGACTTCTCCAAGAGTTGTTCTCTGCCTTGTTTTCAACCTAAGAGTTATATGCTGAACAGTCTTGCCATTTGTGTCCTACAACACCACAATACTCACAAAAAAGGAAAGAACCCGACAGTTGTCTGCATGTCCTACAAAATAACCACAATACTCATAAAAAGGGAAAGAACCCATGAGATTATTATTATTATTAATAAAATAATAATAATAATTCTCTTCTTTTTTTTAAGAAAGAAAAAACAAAAAGGCTAGTAAAATAGAATGAAATAAAATAGAATCAGAGCAAAATCAAATAGAATCAAGGATAAAGTCAAATAGAATCAAAACAAAATAAGATAAGATAGAAGGAATCAAACTAAAATAAAACAGAATCAAAATCAAACAAAATAAGGAAAGTTGGGATACAATAGAAGTAAAGTCAAATAAAATCAAAACAAAATAAAATAAGATAATATTATCCTAATCCAATCCTTATCAAATCTTTTCTTAAATTCAAATTCAAATTCTATCTATATCTAATCTCAGATTCAAAATAAGATAAGTAAAAGGAAGATCAGGATATATACATATACATATATATATATATAAGAAAGAGAAAAATCTTTTTAGATTTTTGATATCTAATTTAAACAAAACAAAATAGAATAAGATAAAACAAAATAAGATAAGATCTTATCAAATGGATAAAGAGATAAAATAAAACAACCAAATATTTAAATTCTAGATAAAGAAATAAAAGGAAAATCTTTTTGTATTTTTTAATGTAAATCTGGATCTGAATGTAAACAATCAAACAAAAATTAAAATAAAACAAATAACTCTATTTACTATTATATATTTTTTCTTTTCTTTTTTTTCAAAATAACTTAAGATGATAATAATAATAATAATAACAACAATAGCAACGAGTAGTTAACAAACAATTTCTACCTTTTTTTTTTAACTAAAATAATAATAATAACTAATAACAAAAATAATTATAATTAATAATAATAATAATAATAATAACAATTAAAAAAAGTCTAAATTAACAAGAATCTCGTTAATTTAATATCGCTTAAACATTCCCCGTCAACGGCGCCAAAAACTTGTTGCAGCTCAGGCAAGTGTACCTGATCGTAACTCATAATAAAGTAGAGTATTTTTAAGACTCCGAATGTCGAACCTATAGAGAATGCGCGAGTACTAAATTAATAGAGATCCTTATTATTTAGACGAACGGAAGTAATGGTTTTAAGAAGAAAACGATTAAACTATAAATAAAGAAACAAAACAATGTCATAAGAACGGAATAGAGATCAATTAGGAAAAGCCTAGGGGACCTAGGTTCACTAATACTAGATCCTGAATCTATTGCCTTGATATTACGAACTATATTTCCTTATTGAAAGCCAATCACTCACTCTAAATTACTAATAACTACCCAGTTTATAATAGCCTTCTTCCTAAATAACTATTTTGTTTTGATCCAGGAAGGTAATTAAAGGAAGGAGCCTTAAGGACATGAGAGTTTGTTAATCTGATAACCGATTGAAAACAAGCAATAACCTATCCGATGTATAAGGCGAGTTCTGTTGATCCTAGAGTTTCATTAATTAATTATGATCCTGTTACCACAATTAACTAATTTATTAAGGATTAGCTACTTCTTATGAGATTAAGCATGCTAAAATCAACACACTCATAAGGATAATAAGGAATTCATAAAAGCAATTAAATAGATATCAAAAATATAGTAAAAGATCTCCCATCACCCCTAGTGATGGAGTTAGCTACTCAGATGGTTTCTCAACATAACATAGAATAACATAAATCCAAGCAAGAATTCCTAAAAGAAAAGAAAAGAAGAGAGGCAAAAGACAAGAGGAAAAGTCTAAAGCAAAATACCCTCACTCAGGAAGAATGAGTTCCTTCCCAGAGAGTGAGTTACTTCTCAAAAGAGGTGAGAATGCCTATTTATAGACTTTGAGGTGCACTAGGTCAACTGGCTTCAAATCTGTGCGTTCTGGGCTTGCGTATGGTCATACTGCATTTATACACGGCCGTACCGGACTTGAGTTGCAACGCTGGGCCGTACTTTTGCACTGGATGTGGCCTGACTGCAATTGTGTACAGTCGTACTTCCTTTGGTACGGCCGTACTGGACTTTTTCTTCGGCGCCAGGCCATACTGAGCAAGCAGTACACCCCTACTGATGTGCTTGAATAGGTACGACCATACTGAAGAGATGTCAGGCCATATCGCTTGTCCAAAAACGCTAAAAATCTCCAAAACTCACCAGAATCTTCCCAAAATTACTTCTTTTGCTTTCCATGTTGCCTTTGTTATTTTTCTACATAAATAAGGAAATAGTGAGCATATTTTATCTAATAAGGAACAAAATCATAATATTTTATACTCAAAATAACCCAAAATAATAGACAAAATGGTGTGTTAGCAGCGAACAAGCACTTAATCGTTTTCATTCTTTCTGTTAGAAAATTATTCTTTGTGCTTATGCATTTCATTGTATATCCTCTCTATCAAGACCTCATTGATGAGTATTTTAATGTACACAGAACCAAAGACCAAAGAGAATGTCAACGGATATATTCATCAGAAATAACTTGCTCTGGAAGTGTCTCATTTCAAAAGTTCATAAGGGACAAGATCCAGCAACTGTCTACTATGTCAGTGTACAGGAGCAGAGTTGAAAGTGACAGGACTCGCTAAAAGCAATCAAAAGTGGATCTGAAGTTTTGTCCATTGGTGAAAGAGCTGTTAGGTCACAACGGCAATATTTGGAACCCTAGCGATATATACCTTACTTCATTCATTGAAGGAGGTTAAAGATTCTATCATAACAAACTGAGACTATGAGCAACCAAGAAATTATTCCAAGTCTCTGAGACCAAGCGAATAAGCACTTAGTCATTTTCATTCTTTCTGTTAGAAAGTTATTCTTTGTGCTTAAGCATTTCATTGTATATCCTCTCTGTCGAGAGTTATTGTTATAGTTTCCAAGTATTTTTGAACTCCTGTATTAAGTCTAATAGTGGCTGTATTTCTTAGAGGCTTGACTGTACTACGTCGTTATAAGAAGTTGTGAGTAAAGCCAATTTAGCAGTAGTATACTCTCAAGTGTAATCGATTGATTATAGTGGAGAAATCCTTCAAGTGTGGTGAAAGGACTAGACGTAGCTATCAGGTGATAGTGAACTAGTATAAATCACTGTGTCCTACTCTTCTCTTCTCTTCTCTTTACTCATTTGCATTACTATTTTGTTAAAGAGTTGTTTTGAAAAGGTTTTCAAAAACACGTAAGTATTTCGAAAAGATTTATAAAGCCTAATTCAAACCCCCAATTTCTTGTGCTTTTGTCACGTTTTTTTTTAAAGCAAAATAGAGGTAGGGAGCCTCGTTAAAACCTACTGATGCAAAACCCTCCTTAGGAAAAAAAACACCAAGCAGGAAAAAGAGCACTCCCTCCTATATTTTATTATAAAAAGGGAAAAAAAAGCAACAAAACAAAATGGGGGGACTATGTAACACCCCCACCTTCGTGCTAGAACTTTTTAATTCCTTGTGTGTTTGACTAAGCTTTTCATGTATGTGAATGTGTTAAATATGCTAATGACTGGTTAGAAGATCAATTAAATTGGCACGGTCTTGGCGTATAGCGAAGTCGGGACACAAAAACTAGCAACGGATGCGATTCGAGCGCAGGCGCCAGGCCTCACCGAGCAGTGCGAGCGCCCAGAGATCTTGGCGCCAGCGCCAACTGCCGCTGGTGTCTTGCTGTTCGCGTTTTAACTCGTTTTGTGCCGGTTCGGTGACCCAGTATGACCCATTCTCGACCTGTAAGAGTGACCACGACCCCTAGACTTAACCTAGCCCCTAAACATCAGTCTAAAACCATAAACATGATTAGAAGTTGCTCATAAGATCAACCAAGATAGAGAAAAACCCTTCTTCCCCTTTTTCCCCAATTTTGTGCTGTCAAGGGCTCTGACTCAAGACTACGCTACGGAACGCGACCCGGAAGCATAGTTACTGTAATTCTTACCGCCTCATTGGGAGGAATAGGAAGAGGTAAGCCTTCTAATGATAGTTTTGTCCTTAAGAGCAATGTTAGGGTTCTAAATTATGATTTTTCCATTCCTAAACCCTTTCTCTTGTGTTTTTGCTGAAGAAAGCTTCACTAGGAAAGGAAAAGCTTGGTGTTACCTTATCCCTCTCCTAGGAGCACGAATTTCACTTGAGGTAAGGGATAGTTGTTCTCTTCTAGTGAGTGTATGGAACCTGTGTGAACAATAGGGGTGTCCCAAGACCCCTATGCCTCGCGCGGTAACGAAAAACGGGCACTATCACCACCGTGATAGAGGAACCGTCGAATTCCTCTAAATTATTATTCTCGACTTGTGATAATTTTATTGGTTGTTGAAATTGGCGTGATGATTGAGCTTTGGTTGTTTATATGCTTGATGTACATAAATTGGTTGTTATCAAACGACAATGTAAGGAAATTAAATAACTAAATAGTAGGCTTTAGACCCTATGAAAGTGTAGCCACTAAGTATGAATCAAAGAACTCGAGTCCCCGCAATTATGTTGATATTGTAAAGCTTAAGTAGAATGTCTAAGGTTCATTTATGATGCCTATTGATTTCTTAGTATGATAATCTGAGAGAACTAGTCCTTCTAATGCCAAAGTTCCACTTGGATGTATGTGCTTAATCAAAGTTGCTAAGAATATTAAATGTTCATGTTATTGGTAGAAGGCACTAGCTAACTTATGAATTTGTGTTCTGCTGTTGTTGTTGTTGTTACTCTGTCGAAAATATTGCGATAGAGGATGTTATGGTTAGACACCTCGTTTGGTCATGTTCATGCATCTTGGTGTCGTCATTGTTGTTGTTGTTGTTGTTGTTGTTGTTGTTGTTATTGTCAGTAGAGGCGTATCGGGCAAGGTATCCCGTGACGGGCAAGGTTTCCAGTCCTACGGTTAAAAAGAAAAAAAAAAAAACAAAGGCGAATCGGGCAAGGTATCCCGTGAAGCGAGGTTTCCGATCCTTTGGTTAGTAGAGGCGAATCGGGCAAGGTATCCCGTGGCGGGCAAGGTTTCCGGTCCTACGGTTAAAAAGAAAAAAACCAAAGGGCCAATCGGGCAAGGTATTCCGTGACGGGCGAGGTTTCCGGGTCGTTTGGTTGGTAGGGTGAATCGGGCAAGGTATCCCGTGACGGGCAAGGTTTCCGGCCCTACGGTTAATGGGGCGAATCGGGCAAGGTATCCCGTGACGGGTGAGGTTCCTGGTCTGTTGTTATTGGTGCACTTCGACATGGTATTCGAGCGGGCAAGGTCTCTCGGCCGTTAGAAGTGGATGCACATGCATATAATTATGTTCTTAGAATCACACCACTTGTCTTGATAACATGCTTGGTTGTTCGGTTGTTAGTGGTATATCATAATGTTGTGATTGATGCGGCGGGATGTGATATTTGAATGGTATGGTAATGTCTTTTAGCGTTGCGTTTGATGTTGTGACATGTGGTATTTGTGATTGTGGTGATATGTTATGCCTTGGTGCCGGTGTGTAGGCGTTTTATTGGAATTCTGTATATGCGCATTGTTCATCGATTTCCTACACTTGGTTGCACTATTTGAGGTTATGACGACTAACCCTTTTGTGGCTATGCATATCCCAGGGTATGTGTAGATGTTGAGGCTGCAGTGTTGAGGATGCGAATGCCAATGAGTAATCTCGGTAGTTAAATCGGGATGGATAGAAGATTTGCATGTGTTCACTTATTAAAGTTTTTGTATTCTTCCGATGTAATAATTAGGGAAAAGGGCTCTGAATTATTGTGACATCGGGAACCTGGGTTTTTAATTTCTTCGATTGTTATTTTCTGCAAATGAGCGTGATGACTCTATTCCACAATAACTGAAATTATGATTTGGCTTAAATAAAAAGGATTTTGTTTCTCCGTGTTTTTATTTTACATTATTACGTTGTTATAATGACTTGTTGGGGTAGAGGGTGTCACATTTAGTGGTATCAGAGCTCGGCTTGATTCTCAGGCCGTGGTGTGTGTCTATTATGTTTTTGTCTGTGTGCTCGGTGTGATTGTTTATGCTAAAATAGATAGGAGTATGAATGGTAAGACTCATTTTATAGGCTAACCATTTTCTGTTTGCCTCAGAAGTAAGGAATGGCAGGCAGGGCTGACCGTGCTGTGATTGAGGCCTTAGGGCGGGTTGCTGAAGCTTTGGAGCACAACCAGAACCGTACTGATAGGCCTGCTAACTTCAGGAGCATTGCCGATTTTCAGAAAAACAACCCTCCAACCTTTAAGGGGGGATTTGACCCTGATGGAGCCCAACACTGGATACGTGAAATGGAGAAGATTTTTAGAGTGATGGGTCAGACCGACGAACGTAAGGTGGCTTTTCTTTGCTTTGGTGACCAACGAGGTGAGTATTGGTGGGAGAACACTAGTCGGAGGTTAGGAGAATACCGCAATCACTGTAACTTGGGAGATATTCAAGGACAGGTTCTTGGAAAAATATTTTCCGCCGAGATTCGTGGACCTGGAAGGAGGCCGAGTTCCTAGCTTTAACACAGGGAATATGTCTCAGAGATGAGTATGCGGTGAAGTTTGAGGAATTATCCCGCTACTACCACCTTATCAACTAGCAATGGCGACCGCTCGAAGTGTGTTAAGTTTAAGAACGACTTATGACTGAACTCAAGCGGGCGTGGTCGTCTTACCACTTACCGACTTCGGGAACTTTGTCCAGAAGACCCGAGACTTTGAAGAGGCTTATAATGAGAGGGTAGCTGCTTTCAGAAACAACAGTGGGAAACCCAAACCCACCCAAGGAAGAGGGAGACAACCTTTAGCACCTACTGCCAAGGCATTTAAGAATACCGGCTTTAGAGGGGCTAATCCTGTCGCGGGAAAAACAGTTGGGGGAAGCTCTTGGCACTACAATCAGAATAGATGTGGCAAGTGTGGCAAGGACCACTATACTCATTTATGCAAGGAAACATCTGTCATCTGCTTCAAGTGCAACAAGCCCGGTCATATCAGCCGCGACTGTGATGAATTGAAGAACGAACCAACAAATAATAACAGGACTCCGAGACCTCAGGCTAACAGGATGAAGTCGACTGGCAGGGTGTTTGCTCTCACTGGCACAGAGGCAGCTGAATCGGAAGATCTCATCCAAGGTACTTGCTTTATTCGAGGAATTTCTTTAGTGGTGTTGTATGATTCTGGTGCGACCCACTCTTTCATCTCTCAGAATGTGTGAAAAATTTGCAACCGCCTACATCTCGTTTAACCTTTGATTTGTCTGTGGATATTCCTTCTCATGAACCCGTTATTACGTCTCTTGTGTGCAAGGAGTGCACTCGTGATTGGAAGTAGGAATTTCGTAGTGGACCTAGTGTGTTTACCTCTTCGGGGAATAGACATTATTTTAGGTATGGATTGGTTGACTGCTAATCATGTACTTTTGAACTGCTTTGATAAAACTGTGGTGTTTGGGGCACCTGAGCCTAGTGATCCACGGGTGGTTACCGCCAAGGAAATTCGGTCGTCCTTGAAGGAAGGTGCACAGGTTTATGTGATGTTGTGTTCTATGGCTATAGAAACGAAGGTAGAAGCTAAAGATGCACCCACCGTTTGTGAGTTTCCGGAAGTATTTGCAGAAGTTAACTCTTTACCACCGGAACGAGATGTGGACTTTGCTATCGACCTTGTTCCGGGAACGGGACCGATCTCTATGGCACCTTACAGGATGTCCCCATTAGAGCTAGAAGAATTAAAGAGGCAATTGGAAGACATGCTGGAGAAAAAGTTTATTAGACCAAGTGTATCCCCTTGGGGAGCGCCGGTTTTATTGGTAAAGAAGAAAGACGGTTCGATGAGGTTGTGTGTTGACTATCGGCAACTTAACAAGGTTACTGTCAAGAACCGCTACCCTTTACCGAGGATAGATGATCTCATGGACCAACTAGTAGGAGCATGTGTTTTCTCTAAAATTGATCTGAGGTCTGGGTACCACCAGATTCGGGTGAAGAAGGAGGACATTCCGAAGACCACGTTCCGAACGCGTTACGGTCACTATGAGTACCAAGTTATGCCATTCGGTGTGACTAACGCGCAGCGATATTTATGGAATACATGAACACGATATTTCGCCCATATTTGGATAAGTTTGTGGTTGTTTTTATAGACGACATCTTGATTTACTCCAAGACCCGAAAGGAGCATGAAGGGCACTTGAGAACTGTACTACAAGTGTTGAAGGAAAAACAATTGTATGCCAAGATGTCAAAGTGTGAGTTTTGGTTGGATGAAGTGGGATTTCTAGGCCACCTAATTTCAAAAGCGGTATATTTGTGGACCCCGTGAAGGTGGAGGCTGTATTGCATTGGGAAGCTCCTAAATCGGCCACCGAGATAAAAAGCTTTTTGGGCCTAGCCGGTTACTATCGAAGGTTCATCGAAGGTTTTTCAAAGATAGCACTACCGATGACCCGACTTACCAGGAAGGGGCAAGTTTTCTTGTGGGATGCTAAGTGTGAGGAAAGCTTTCAGATACTAAAGAAGAAGTTGACTACGGCACGGTGTTAGTCTTTGCCAGACCCGCTTAAACCTTTCGTGGTCTCTTGTGATGCTTCAAAGCAAGGACTAGGTGGTGTGCTAATGCGGCATGGTAAGGTCGTGGCGTATGCTTCGTCAACTAAAGTTACACGAGCGCATTATCCTACCCATGACTTGGAATTAGGTGCGGTTGTCTTTGCCTTGAAGATCCGGAGGTACTATCTTTATGGGGCTCGATTTGAGGTTTTTAGCGACCATAAGAGCCTCAAGTATTTGTTTGACCGAAGGAGTTAAACATGAGGCAACGTCGGTGGATGGAATTCCTAAAAGACTACGAGTTTGAGTTGAACTACCATCCGAGGCAAGGCAAATGTCGTGGCGGATGCGCTAAGCGAAAGGCGTTGCATTGCTCGACTATGATGATTAGAAATGAAGTTAATAGAAGAGTTCGAGAGATCTGAGTCTAGTGTGTGAAAGGACCCGTGAGCGTGAAGCTTGGCATGTTGAAAGTGACTAATGATCTAATGGGTCAAATCCGGATGGACCAGACCGACTGTTCTTAGTTGAAGCGAAGATCTCGATTGCTCAAGGAAGCCAAGTGAATTTCTTGAGGGGCGGATGGGATTTTAAGGCTCCAGGTCGAATTTGTGTTCGGACATTCCCGAATTGAAAAAGATGATTACGGAAGAAGGTCACGAGAGTAGCCTGAGCATACATCCGGGGCTACTAAGATGTATCAAGACTTAAAGCGATTATTCTGGTGGCCTAGTATGAAGAAGCGGATAGCCGAATTTGTGTACGCATACCGACTTGCCAAAGGCCAAGATTGAACATCGAAACCTTCAGTGCGTTGCGGCCGCTATTCATCCGGAATGGAAGTGGGACAAGATCGCTATGGATTTTGTGTCCCACTTCCCAGGACTTCACCGATTACGATGCGGTGTGGGTGATTGTTGACCGTTAACCAAGACGGCTCACTTTTTACCAGTAAACATGGAGTTCCCTCTAGAAGTTAACGAAGTTGTACATTAAGGAGATCGTTAGGCGCATGGTGTTTCCTCTAGTATCATATCGGCCGAGATCCTAGGTTCACATCTGGGTTTTGGAATAGCTTGCATGAGGCGTTGGGAACCAAACTTAGACCGAGCTCACCTATCACCCCCAAACGGATGGTCGGTCGGGCGGACTATTCAATCATTAGAGGACTGTTGCGGGCTGTGTGTTGGAAGAATCCTAAGTTGGGATAAGTTCTTACCCTTGGTGGAGTTTACCTATAACAATAGCTATCACTCTAGTATTGGTATGGCTCCATATGAGGCGCTTTATGGGAGGAGGTGTCGTACTCCCTTTCTTTGTCTTGAGTCAGGTGAAAGCCTAGTGTTGGGACCGAAGTGGTGAGGAGACAACCGAGAAGGTGAAGTTGATTCAAGAGAAGATGAGGACCGCTCAAGTAGATGTAAGAGTTATTACGACAACCCACCAAGGAACTGACCTTTAAGGAAGGAGAACACGTTTTCCTACGTGTTACCCCAACCAAGGGAGTTGGTAGAGTTTTAAAGGCTAGGAAGCTTACTCCTAGGTTCATTGGACCCTACCAAATTTTGACAGCAATTGGTGAAGGAGCTTATCAGGTGGCGCCCACACCGTTGTTGAAAACCTCCACAATGTATTTTACGTATCTCAACTCCGTAAGTACATACATGATCCCAGTCATGTGATAGCACAGGACGCGATTCAACTCAAGGACAATCTCACATTTGAGACGTCGCCGGTAAGAATTGAAGACCAGAAGAAGAAGCAACTACGCGGAAGGGAGATTCCCCTGGTGAAGGTAATTTGGAGTGGAGCAAACGATGAAAGTGCAACGTGGGAGTTGGAGAGTAAGATGCGGGAACTGTATCCGCAACTTTTCACCACAGGTCAGTAATAATTCCGAGGACGGAATTTTTCTAAGGGGGGAAGGATTGTAACACCCCCACCTTCGTGCTAGAACTTTTTAATTCCTTGTGTGTTTGACTAAGCTTTTCATGTATGTGAATGTGTTAAATATGCTAATGACTGGTTAGAAGATCAATTAAATTGGCACGGCGCGCGTATAAAGCGAAGTCGGGACACAAAAACTAGCAACGGATGCAGTTCAGGGGCGCAGGCGCCGAGACCAGCGCAGGCGCCCGTGCCTCACCGAGAGCAGCGCAGGCACCCAAGAGATGTCAGGCGCCAGCGCCACCGCCGCGAAGTGGTCAGGCGTCGCGCTTTAACTCGTTTTGGGCCGGTTCGGTGACCCAGTCTGACCCATTCTCGACGTGTAAGAGTGACAACGACCCCTAGACTTAACCTAGCCCCTAAACATCAGTCTAAAAACATAAACATGATTAGAAGTTGCTCATAAGATCAACCAAGATAGAAAAACCCTTCTTCCCTTTTTCCCCAATTTTGTCTTTGTCGAGGGCTCGACTCAAGACTACGCTACGAACGCGACCGGAAGCATAGTTACTGTAATTCTTACCGCCTCATTGGGAGGAATAGGAAGAGGTAAGCCTTCTAATGATAGTTTTGTCCTTAAGAGCAATGTTAGGGTTCTAAATTATGATTTTTCCATTCCTAAACCCTTTCTCTTGTGTTTCTTTGAAGAAAGCTTCACTAGGAAAGGAAAAGCTTGGTGTTACCTTATCCCTCTCCTAGGAGCACGAATTTCACTTGAGGTAAGGGATAGTTGTTCTCTTCTAGTGAGTGTATGGAACTGTGTGAACAATAGGGGTGTCCCAAGACCCCTATGCCTCATGTGATAACGAAAAGCAGACACTATCACCACCGTGATAGAGACCTTCAATTCCTCTAAATTATTATTCTCGACTTGTGATAATTTTATTGGTTGTTGAAATTGGCGTGATGATTGAGCTTTGGTTGTTTATATGCTTGATGTACATAAATTGGTTGTTATCAAACGACAATGTAAGGAAATTAAATAACTAAATAGTAGGCTTTAGACCCTATGAAAGTGTAGCCACTAAGTATGAATCAAAGAACTCGAGTCCCCGCAATTATGTTGATATTGTAAAGCTTAAGTAGAATGTCTAAGGTTCATTTATGATGCCTATTGATTTCTTAGTATGATAATCTGAGAGAACTAGTCCTTCTAATGCCAAAGTTCCACTTGGATGTATGTGCTTAATCAAAGTTGCTAAGAATATTAAATGTTCATGTTATTGGTAGAAGGCACTAGCTAACTTATGAATTTGTGTTCTGCTGTTGTTGTTGTTGTTACTCTGTCGAAAATATTGCGATAGAGGATGTTATGGTTAGACACCTCGTTTGGTCATGTTCATGCATCTTGGTGTCGTCATTGTTGTTGTTGTTGTTGTTGTTGTTGTTATTGTTAGTAGGGCGTATCGGGCAAGGTATCCCATGTGAGCAAGGTTTCCAGTCCTACGGTTAAAAAGAAAAAAACAAAGGGCGAATCGGGCAAGGTATCCCGTGAGGCGAGGTTTCGGTCCTTTGGTTAGTAGGCGAATCGGGCAAGGTATCCCGTGACGGGCAAGGTTTCCTATCCCTACGGTTAAAATAAGAAAAACAAAGGGCGAATCGGGCAAGGTATCCCGTGACGGCAAGGTTTCCTCCCTTTGGTTAGTAGAGGCGAATCGGGCAAGGTATCCCGTGACGGGCAAGGTTTCCTGGCCCTACGGTTAAAATAAGAAAAACAAAGGCGAATCGGGCAAGGTATCCCGTGGCGCAAGGTTTCCCGGTCCTTTGGTTAGTAGGGCGAATCGGGCAAGGTATCCCGTGACGGGCAAGGTTTCCCGGTCCTACGGTTAATGGGGCGAATCGGGCAAGGTATCCCGTGACGGGTGAGGTTCCCGGTCCTGTTGTTATTGGTGCACTACTGACATGGTATTCCGAACGGGCAAGGTCTCCCGGCTTCGTTAGAAGTGGATCCACATGCATATAATTATGTTCTTAGAATCACACCACTTGTCTTGATAACATGCTTGGTTGTTCGGTTGTTAGTGGTATATCATAATGTTGTAATTGATGCGGCGGCATGTGATATTTGAATGTTATGGTAATGTCTTTTAGCGTTGCGTTTGCTGTTGTGACATGTGGTATTTGTGATTGTGGTGATATGTTATGCCTTGGTCTTTGGTGTGTAGACGTTTTATTGGAATTCAGTATATGCGCATTGTTCACTGATTTCCTACACTGGTTGCACTATTTGAGGTTATGACGACTAACCCTTTTGTGGCTATGCATATCCCACCGGGTATGTGTAGATGTTGAGACTGCAGGTGTTGAGGATGCGAATGCCAATGAGTAATCTCGGTAGTTCGTCGGGATGGATAGAATATTTGCATGTGTTTACTTATTAAAGTTTTTGTATTCTTCCGATGTAATAATTAGGGAAAAGGGCTCTGAATTATTGTGACATCGGGAACCTGGGTTTTTAATTTCTTCGATTGTTATTTTCCGCAAATGAGCGTGATGACTCTATTCCACAATAACTGAAATTATGATTTGGCTTAAATAAAAAGGATTTTGTTTCTCCGTGTTTTTATTTTACATTATTACGTTGTTATAATGACTTGTTGGGGTAGAGGGTGTCACAGACTAGGCCAAGACCCATAGGAAAAGACAAGATGAGTAGCAGAAAATAAACGACTATATGTTCAACAAATTATCAAGTTTACATACAGTCATTTAAAAAAAAAGACATGGTAAAACACATAAACTAGTTTTTATTTACACTTAAGTCATTGGTTGTGTAAGGGTTGGTTTTTATGCTCCGAATAAATTCTTATAAAAAACTCTGCCCAAGTTTGCCGGATGTGGTCAATTTCATCAAGGTTAAATGGTGACTTGTCATTGAATATCTGCAAGTTGAAACAAAATTATATTAAAGTTAAACTAGAGATAATAAACCAGTATGTTAAAAAGTGCATAAAAGGAAAAGATTAAAAATTGTATTACCTCCTTCCAATTATCAACAATAACCTTAGAGATAATGGTTAACATAGATTTCATGACATAGTACCTATAGACATATGAATTATTTTGTTTCGATACCTACAAATTAATGAATACCAAAGTTGAATATAATGATTAAATTATTATACACATTAACTATTATAAACTGTAAATGAATCTCAAGTTTTGAACTACTTACTAAGGGCACAATCCAATCAGACTTATTTTTTTTAGACCACCTGTCAGCCTATTATATGCAGCCATAGCTCTAATAACAGATTATTCATGATAAGTAAATTATAAAACTAAAGTAATAATACATATCACAAAGTAAGTTAATTATGCTAAACAAAAGCTTACAAATCAGTTATGCGCGTAATGGTTGCGTCTGGCTTTTAATGCAGCAGACACATCCAAACTACAATATTTTGACTAGGAAAAATGACCAGCAATTGCCAATGTCCACTGCAATATTGGGCAACAATAATGGTGTATCAAAACTGATAGACAAAAGGAAACTAGACTACCAATTTAACAATACAATTAGTAACATTTACTTACTCATTCAAATACGGTGCAAGGTAATAGACTTTTTGTTCTTCAAATAATTTATTCTGGATGTATGCTTGAACGACCTCTTTTGAACGGCCAGTGGAACCACCAATATTGTATGGGTCCAAGAATCCATACACATGATTGATGCCCTTTGTGATGCATTGGCGATGCAGTAATTAAGATGTTTAAACAAATGTTCATTATAATTGATACATACTTAGGAAATAAATTTACAAATCATTGATACATACGTGCACCATAATTGCAAGTGAGTTAAGCCAAACCACTGATTACCTAGACACAAGTCCGTAAGGACATTTTTATCAACATAATAATGCTCGTGATGTTCATGCTCCAAGTTTATTTTTGCACTTCCACCACGAAGCTCCAATGCCATTACAATCAATTCTTTTAGCCAATCATGTTTAGGCAGTGATAAATCTTCATCACATGAATATTTATAAAGCCAAAGTTGAGTTTTGCATGGTGCATGAAGAACTTTTGAAGTGATTTTGAGCTTAAATTGCATGATTCAGTGTATTCACTTGATCCTATTCTAACGTTTGTAGATTAGTGTTTTCTATGATTTTTTATCTCTAAGTGCACAGGAATGAGAGCATAGCCAAAGGATTGACTTGGAAGCGCTGTTTCCTGACAAAGAAAGATTCCGAAAGCTATATCTTGAGCCACACTAATCCGAATGAGATGATCTTGGTCTTATTGGAAAAATAGAAGAATTATCTACAACTTTGATGAAGAAATCGAGACCTAAATCAATCTCTAAGTTGGGGTAATTTGTACTACAATTTGATAAGGTGATGCTGCCCTAGCCTGACACCTATTCGATGTTTTAACAATATCTGGAGTTTTAGGTGTCCAAATGAGATGAAACCGGTGCCATTGGAAAGCTAAGATCCATAGCTTCAACTTTCATGGATACCTTGAGCTAATTTGGACTTTACAGAGGTGAAAAATGCAAAACAAATGAAGCACGGCCTACCCGTGCCAGGAAGCATGGCCCGTGTTGTGAAATTTGCTGAACAGTGCTAGGAACAGAGAGAAGCACGGTTGGCCCCGTGCCAGGAAGCACGGTTGTGCTGCGAGAGAGGCCAGAATTCACAAATGCGCGTTTTTATTTGTTTCAGCTTGGTTTTTGACCATTTTTTCATCCTAGACCATAAATAGACACTTTAAACACTTGTCTGGGGGAAACTGGGATTCTTTACCATTCCAAAGACCTAAAAACATCGGAGGCTCGTCAAGGGGTGCTAGGGTTTCACTTTCCACCATCTCCAAAGAGGATTCAAGCTTGGGAACAAGGATTTGAGTCATCAATGGAGTGGTTTTCAATCTTTTATCTATTTTTCTGGTTTGGTTCCTTATTCTCTATGAGTAACTAAACTCTTTTAGGCTAGGGTTAGATGAATCTTGTTGAAACTCTTATGTAGTTGGTTCTATTACATTAATGTAAGTTTATTTCATTTCAATTGAGCTTCCAATCTCTATGCTTAATGCTTTTTGATACTTGGCCGCTATTGAATCGATTTGGGGTTTTTCATGATGATTGGGAAATTGAGTGAAGAACTTGAACTGAGATTGGTAGTCGTAATCATGATGAGTATAGGAATATAACTTTGTGACTACGTGTTCTTATGAATCACTATTCTTAATGCTTAACCTAATTATAAATCACCTAAGGGATTAGGGGTTTTAGTTAGAGTAAAGGGTTTATGAGGCAATGGATTGTCCTTAAAACCAATTTTGTTGAATCGAACTTCAAATTGTATGAAATTGCTTGAGTTGATATTGAAATAATCGCATGAGAGTGGATACAAGAGGATTCGACCCCTAGTCGTTTTTAATCATTCGTATTTAAATAGTTTGTTATTGTTATTGTTATCGTTACAAATATTCCAAATTTCTAGTATCAAGAATTTGTTCTCGTTCAAAATAAATACGAACTTTGTTAAGTTAACTAATCGATCACAATCTTCGTGGAGACGATACTCTACTTTCACTTTATTACTTGTACGATTCAGTACACTTGCCGAAATCCTTAACAAGTTTTTAGCGTCGTTGCCGGGGATTGTTGAATTGATTTTTTAACAAGGCGAACGAGTATTATTTTGAACAATTTTATTTTCTGTTTATAAAAAAAAAACCAAAAATTTAAAATTTCTTTTCACTTCTTATAAAGTTGTTGTGTTGCTTGTAACACCCCCACCTTCGTGCTAGAACTTTTTAATTCCTTGTGTGTTTGACTAAGCTTTTCATGTATGTGAATGTGTTAAATACGCTAATGACTGGTTAGAAGATCAATTAAATTGGCACGGTGCGCGTATAGGCGAGTCGGGACGCAAAAACTAGCAACGGATGTAGTTCCAGGGGGCGCAGGGCGCCCAGGCCTCACCGAGAGCAGGCGCAGGGCGCCCAAGAGATCTTTGGCGCCAGCGCCCACCGCCAAGTGGCGTCAAGCTGCTGTTTTGACTCATTTTGGGCCGGTCCGGTGACCCAGTATGCCCCATTCTCGACCTGTAAGAGTGACCACGACCCCTAGACTTAACCTAGCCCCTAAACATCAGTCTAAAACCATAAACATGATTAGAAGTTGCTCATAAGATCAACCAAGATAGAGAAAAACCCTTCTTCCCCTTTTTCCCCAATTTTGTCTTTGTCGAGGCTCGACTCAAGACTACGCTACGAACGACCGGAAGCATAGTTACTGTAATTCTTACCGCCTCATTGGGAGGAATAGGAAGAGGTAAGCCTTCTAATGATAGTTTTGTCCTTAAGAGCAATGTTAGGGTTCTAAATTATGATTTTTCCATTCCTAAACCCTTTCTCTTGTGTTTTTCTTTGAAGAAAGCTTCACTAGGAAAGGAAAAGCTTGGTGTTACCATATCCCTCTCCTAGGAGCACGAATTTCACTTGAGGTAAGGGATAGTTGTTCTCTTCTAGTGAGTGTATGGAACTGTGTGAACAATAGGGTGTCCCAAGACCCCTATGCCTCGCGATAACAAAAATCCGCACTATCACCACCGTGATAGAGAGACCTTCGAATTCCTCTAAATTATTATTCTCGACTTGTGATAATTTTATTGGTTGTTGAAATTGGCGTGATGATTGAGCTTTGGTTGTTTGTATGCTTGATGTACAGAAATTGGTTGTTATCAAACGACAATGTAAGGAAATTAAATAACTAAATAGTAGGCTTTAGACCCTATGAAAGTGTAGCCACTAAGTATGAATCAAAGAACTCGAGTCCCATGATTATGTTGATATTGTAAAGCTTAAGTAGAATGTCTAAGGTTCATTTATGATGCCTATTGATTTCTTAGTATGATAATCTGAGAGAACTAGTCCTTCTAATGCCAAAGTTCCACTTGGATGTATGTGCTTAATCAAAGTTGCTAAGAATATTAAATGTTCATGTTATTGGTTGAAGGCACTAGCTAACTTATGAATTTGTGTTCTGCGTTGTTGTTGTTGTTACTTTGTCGAAAATATTGCGATAGAGGATGTTATGGTTAGCCACTTCGTTTGGTCATGTTCATGCATCTTGGTGTCGTCATTGTTGTTGTTGTTGTTGTTGTTGTTGTTATTGTTAGTAGGGCGTATCGGGCAAGGTATCCCGTGACGGGCAAGGTTTCCAGTCCCTACGGTTAAAGGAAAAAAAAAAAAAAAAAAAAAAGAGGCGAATCGGGCAAGGTATCCGTGTGAGCGAGGTTTCCAGTCCTTTGGTTAGTAGAGGCGAATCGGGCAAGGTATCCCGTGACGGGCAAGGTTTCCGGTCCTACGGTTAAAAGAAAAAAAAAAAACAAAGAGGCGAATCGGGCAAGGTATCCCGTGACGCAAGGTTTCCTGGCCCTTTGGTTAGTAGGCGAATCGGGCAAGGTATCCCGTGGCGGGCAAGGTTTCCAGGCCCTACGGTTAATGGGCGAATCGGGCAAGGTATCCCGTGTGGTGAGGTTCGATCTGTTGTTATTGGTGCACTTCGACATGGTATTCGAGCGGGCAAGGTCTCCGGCCGTTAGAAGTGGATCCACATGCATATAATTATGTTCTTAGAATCACACCACTTGTCTTGATAACATGCTTGGTTGTTCGGTTGTTAGTGGTATATCATAATGTTGTGATTGATCGCGGCATGTGATATTTGAATGTAATGGTAATGTCTTTTAGCGTTGTGTTTGATGTTGTGACATGTGATATTTGTGATTGTGGTGATATGTTATGCCTTGGTGCGGTGTGTAGACGTTTTGTTGGAATTCTGTATATGCGCATTGTTCATCGATTTCCTACACTGGTTGCACTATTTGAGGTTATGACGACTAACCCTTTTGTGGCTATGCATATCCCACCGTATGTGTAGATGTTGAGGCTGCAGTGTTGAGGATGCGAATGCCAATGAGTAATCTCGATAGTTAAATCGGGATGGATAGAAGATTTGCATGTGTTTACTTATTAAAGTTTTTGTATTCTTCCGATGTAATAATTAGGGAAAAGGGCTCTGAATTATTGTGACATCGGGAACCTGGGTTTTTAATTTCTTCGATTGTTATTTTCCGCAAATGAGCGTGATGACTCTATTCCACAATAACTGAAATTATGATTTGGCTTAAATAAAAGGGATTTTGTTTCTCCGTGTTTTTATTTTACATTATTACGTTGTTATAATGACTTGTTGGGGTAGAGGGTGTCACATTGCTCACAATTCTCTTAGCTTCTGTAGCATGAAACCTCTTAGATGTGATTTTTGTAGAGGAAACACATAGAAATGACACTTGTGAGGATTTCTTGGTCATATCACCAGAAGATGAGGATCTCTTAGTCATGGTGGAAGAAGAAGAGGATTATTGAATGGAAAGTATCATGGAAGAAGAAGAGTCACATCCTCAAACTCAATTTGAAGAATCACATGACAGAGACACTTACCTAAAAAACGTTCTGGTTGAATTCATGAGAGCCAACCAAGCTTCATTTGATAGATTTGTGGTTCAATGTGAGAGGCTATCGGAGAAATTATCCCAATTTGAGCAGAAGAAAGTGGAGATAGAGAGTGAACATAACTTCATTGTGGAATTGGAAGAAGAATTGAAAAACAAAAATAGTGACATGGAAGAGGACCCAAGGGTGAGTCATAGAGAGATTCATGTGACAACTCAACCCTTGGCCATTGAAGATAATGGCCCTCCGCAAGATGAATTTGATGTGCTTCAAGATAAAGAGTGGGAGAAACATTATCCCAAATGTCTAATTGTTGGGGCATGGGAACACTTACTTCCCTATGCCAAGTACATGGGAATTTTCCCCAAAAGAAGGAAGTGGAAGGATGAAATCTTCTTCTTGTCATATTATCCACCCTAAATTGGGTGTTCAAGCGTCAAGCTAGTGACGTTAAAGAAGCGCTTCATGGGAGGCAACCCATTGGCGGGGGCGTCTGGCGGCTCACCGCAAAGGTTCTATCTTTCTTTCCCTTCCTTTGCTGTTTATTTTATGTTGAATTTGTTTTCTTTTGTGTGTGAAGTTGATACCATGCACCCTATGGATGACTGAGCTCTTTGTTCCTCTATGGCATTCCATTTCATCTGAGAATTTGTCTGTGAAATGTCCTCTTTTTGTGTGTATGATGTGTATGATCAAGGAGTTGAAACTTTTGTTGACATAACCTTTTTTAAGCAGCTTCTTGTAACCGTAACTTTTGAGAACTTCAGTAGTCATAAATATTTTCTCATTACAAAAAGCAAAATCTGTGAGTGTTTGAGCCTAAACAGAATTTTATTTATTCTTGAGTGCTCCACCATTTGTATGATTTCTTCAGAACTTGACTCAATTCTTGATTGCTTTTGCATTGCATGTGATCACACACACAGATGATTGTGATCTTTGTTTTTCTCTGAATAGCCAGAGCCTTTGATTGCATACCCTTGTGAATTTATCCTTTGCTAGCCCTTTTGAGCCTTAAGCCTTTTTATTGAATTTTAAGCAATACAAGCCAATAACTGGAAAAACCAATTGTCCCTTTAAATTGGAGTTGAGAGATTGTGTTCTGTAAAATTGGTTATTTGGTTGTAAATTAAGTTTGGGGTTGCTTAAGGGCAAGCAACAACCTTAAGTTTGGGTGGCTACACAATGTATGTAGTTCATTTCAGAAAAAAAAAATGAATGAACAGGCTAGAGGAGAACAACAATAGAAAGATCCAAATTGTGATTTCAAAAAAGAAAAAAAAAGAAAGAAAAGAGAAATCAATGAGAAAAACAAAGAAAAAGTTTTCATTTGGGTTGTCGGTATACAAAGCGTGGTAATTGGGGCAAGTTGTGAATTGATACATGGATAAGAAATAATAGAGGCATCTCTTGACTCCAATTAAGTTAACCTAGATCCAAAAAAATATCCTCCCTTACCTAAGCCTCATTTCACCCTTCGAAAAGATCTCATAATGTGTATGGCTCATCCACATTATCTGGTGAACAAATGCACTTAGTGCTCGGACGCATTGTAGCTCTAAGGGAACACTCTGGATGGTCAACTGAATTTTGGTGGATGCAACCTATAGATTCAAGCTTCTGCATCAAATTTCGTAAACATTAATAACATTCGTAAAGTTAGTAATTTTATTTTCATTGAGTCATGTTATACATACCTCCATTACTGCCATCTCTATTTGCGAATTAAAACTCTGTGCAACCTCTTATAGGATCCCTTGCCTCATGGCATTCATCAACTGCTCAGTAGGTATAGCTCCTGAGGTGGGGCCATAACGTGAAGGTCCTCCAAAGTATTTCTTTAGGCCCACACCGCGTCCCGCAGTACGAATACGACTAGGGTGCTCGGGTGTTCCAATGGCAGTAATCAAAATATCTTGACATCCATGCGGAACAAAAGTACCCTGCGTGGACTGTTCAACCAGGGAATCCTATAACATATAATTCACAATAGATTGTGTAAGCCAATATGTAAGCTTATTACAATTACATTGATCAATTTTCTTTATACTTACAATCCTAGAAGCAATTGAGGCTGAGGCCACAGTTGTGTAAGATACAAACATGGAAGGGTAAAGGTAAATACCAAGATGTCCTGCCAAATCAAATACTTTACGTCATCATGTACTTTACTCCAGTTTATTGCCAAGATACTAGCCTTGCTTCAGGCAAGCATCCCCACACAACTCTTGAATTTTGCTGCGTAGTCACCCATAGGTTGGCCAGTAAAAACATCAAACTCAATGGGAAGCCTCTGCCTAGACCGACGTCTAGTCTTTCTTTTGTAGAAGGGTTGTCTGATGAATCAGCCATGATACCTGTTTTGACAAAATAATAAAGGTCAGAAACAATAATATTGGATAAATAATGGATAAATAACAAAATGTATTAACAATAATATAAACCATGGATAAACAAAAAACATGTATTAACCTATAAAGTCTTTCGTGGTCAAGTTTGAATGTCCTCCAAGATCCCTTCCTGATGATCATCACGATTGGCTCATACATCGTCCACTTCATTTTCATCAAGGAAAGTAGGTCTTCGTGTTGAGAAAGAAGGAGTGTCGTAAATATCTAGAGTTGAATCTTGATTTTCATCACTCTCATGCATGCTTCTTCTTTGGAGGACCACTGACCACCCATTGTTAGAAGGATCATTGACATAAAACACTTGTTTTACATGGAATGCCATGATGAAAGGCTCGTCCTTATAACCTTCCTTGTCAAGTCCACCAATGTAAATCCAAATTCATCGGTTTGTACACCACTGTTACTATTAACCCACTTATATTTAAAAACAAGCACTGTAAATTTATAGTAATCGAGCTCCCAAATCTCTTCAATGACCTCAAAGTAAGCTATGAATGCCAGAACAGGGTTTTTATCCTTTGAACTAGAGAAGTGCATGGAAGAAGTCATGACCATAACCCCACTATTTTGCCCAGTACTCTGGTCATCCTGTGTCTTTGTATAAAAGGAAAATTTATTGATATTGTATCCACTCCAACATAAAAATTAAAGCTAGACTCATGTACTAGCTATTTTAATGTATCAGCAGCAATATCATTATTCATAATCAGTTCTTTAAACCATTTTAGGAATGTCTTGTTATGCTCATTCAACACCCATTTTTCGTTCATTCGAGGGTTTTCGACCTTGACAATCCTTTTGCGAGTAGACAAGCAAGGTTCAGCCTCATTATTGTTATTCAATATATACAAATGTGTCTAAAGCACTTCCGCAGGACCCATGCTCTTAACAACTAGACCTCATGTACCCTTATCTTCACATTGTCCCTCATGATGAGACTTAGGAAGTCCTACAGGTTCCGCTTCTGACAAGTAATCTGAACAAAACTCAATGACTTCTTCTGTGACGTACCTTTCAACAATAGATGCTTCGAGACGGTATGGATTCTGCACATACCCTTTCAAGATCTTCATGTATCGCTCAACTAGGTACATCCACCTTAAATAAACGGGACCACAAACTCTAATCTCTCTCACTAGATGGACAATTAGTGAACCATGATGTCGAAAAATGAGGGAGGAAAATACATCTCCAATCGGTACAAGATAATAGCAGCCTCATTTTCCAACTCGTCCAATTTCTGAGGATCAATGACTTTTCTACATACAGCATTGAAGAATAAGCACGATCTAGTTATGGCAAAATGATCTTTTTTTTTGCAAGATGCCACAAATAGCCACTGGTAGTAGCAGTTGTTGCATTAAGATGTGGTAGCTATGAGACTTTAAGCCAAGTAACTTGAGATCTTTTATTGAGACAAAACTCTTGACATTTGAAGAGTAATCCTATGGCACTTTCACGCCCCGTAAACACTCACAAAAACTTCTTTTCTCTTGTTTTGACAAGGTATGACATGCTGGTGGCAAATACATCCTGTTACTTCTTGGCTGTGGAGCTAACTACTCTCTTATACCCATCGTAACCAGATCTAGACGAGCATTTACACCATCCTTTGTCTTGCCCTGAATGTTCAGAAGCATTCCAATTACACTATCACACACATTTTTCTCCACATGCAACACATAAATACAGTGTCTTACATTAATACTAGACCAGTATAGAAGATCAAAAAACACTAACCTCTTTTTTCATTTTTTTTCCTCAGCAGACTTCTTTTTCTTTTTCTTTTTCCCAAATTTAACATTGATGTCCTTCTGGATTTGATAAACTTCTTCTTTAGTAAGGCCTTCAGAGCAATTTCATTCTCCTGTAATCCATTAAAAGTTTTTTTCAATCTACGATACAGGTGATTACGTTTGAGAAATCTCCGATGCCCAAGGTATACAATCTTCCTTCCATGTTGTAGTTGATGGTATCTCCATTGATGATTCAAAACCTTGTTCCCAAGATTGAATCCTCCTTGAAGATGAAGAAAAATGGAACCCTAGCACTCCTTGTCAATATCCACAATGTTTTGGGTTTTAGAAAAAGTCCCAGATCCCCCAAAAAGTGAATAGCTATCTAATTATATGATTTCTGCAGAACAGGGCGCGTCATGCGCTATCAGTTGTGGGCCATGCGCACAGAGTCGGTTGCAGGGAAAAGCATCGCTGCGCGTCACGCGCATGTTAAATGGCCATAAGTGCGCATCACGCGCACAGAAACAGAGAACAAAAACCTGAGATGCGCATGACGCGCAATCCTATGCCTTCAGCAACGCGCCACGCGCTGCTTCTATACTTATTTTTTTTGTGTATTTGGATGCGTTCGGATCATAGGCACTCGCGAATTCCTTTCTTTGCCTTCCATTGAGTTCTTGAGAGTCATTTCTTTTGATCTTGCTTTCATTCCTGGCAAATCAAGTGCAACAACACATAAGAATAATGTAGAAGTTAAAATATGCAATCAATCAACCAAGTGCAAAGAATTTCAAACTTTAAGCTCAATATTTATTCAACTCTCTCAATTCCTTATGCATTTAATTCATTTACGTGCTCTAAATCCACTATGATGAAGATTTATCACACGTGCCTTCTTCACATATAGGACATGCTTTATTCCCCTTAACACTATACCCAGACAAGTTCCCGTAGGCTGAAAAGTCATTAATGGTGCAAAATAACATGGCACACAACTTGAAATATTCATGGGAATACCCATCAAACACATCAATGCCTTCCTCCCACAACATTTTCAAGTCTTTAACCAAGGGACTCAAATAAACATCTATGTCATTTTCTAGCTATTGTGGTCCTGAAATCATCATAGGTAACATAATATATTTGTGCTCCATGCACAACCAATGAGATAGGTTATAAATTACAAAGAGAAAAGGCCATGAACTATGTTTACTACTTAAGCTACCATATGGGTTCATTCCATCCGTAGCAAGTCCAAGCCTAAGGTTTCTTAGCTCATTGCCGAAATCCATTAACAAAAAATCAACTTTCTTCCATTGCAAAGAATCAGCCAGATGGCGAATCTGTCCATCACATTTTCGGTCATATGCATGCCATCTAATGTTCTTTGTGTTATTTACATTGGCGAACAATCGCTTAAACCTAAGAATAATTGGAAGATAACATAACACCTTTGCAGGAGGACCCTTTGTGATGACTTCACAACTATCATCACCATCCTTCTTTTTGAACCGTGATGTATTACACGTGGGGTACTTATGCAACTCTTCAAACTCGTTCTGGTACAACATGCAATCATTGAGGCATGCGTGTATTTTCTTATACTCCACACCATCGGACACAATATCTTCTTCACCTCATAGTTACGATTCGGCAATGTGTTACCTTCTAGAAGTATGTTCTTCAACAACTCAAGCAATTCAGTGAAATTTTTATCAGTCCACCCATTTATCGCCTTCAGATTGAACAAACTCAACACCGCTAACAACCGTGTGAAATTTGTGCACCCCGGATACAAAGGCTCTTCCTTGTCACTACATAGAGTATTATACACTTGTACTCACTGAAAAGACTCTTGTCCAATATCACGAATCATGTCCTGTAGTCGATCGTCCATATCAACATCATGTTTCTCTCTTTGGGACACACTAGGCTTGTATAACACTTCACTGTGTCATGTCCATGTCGTATAACCCTTGCAAATCCCATCAACCCGAAGATGGTCGCGTATTTTGTCAACTTTTAGTGGTTTCAGATTCAAACCTTTTTTTCCGATTCAACTTTTAACACAAGGATAGTAAAACCTTCCATTACTATTGAGAAGATTTTTTTGAGCAAATTCCAGAAACTCTTCTACTCCATTCTCATACTCATCACTCATGCGATTTTTTTGCATCCAACTACGATCCATATCAACGTTCTGAAACAATTAACCAACCTCTTCAAATCCAATATTTAAACATAAAGTTGAAGAATATATATACACACTTTGAGAAGAATATATATACGCCATATATTTGGTATGAACCTATCCCGTTCGAGAAGAAACATTTTCTTTATTTGGTTATTAGACAGTCATTAAATCTTACACATTATACCTAATGAAATTTTGGCAGCGTTTTCCATTGATCTCTGAGTACATAACTCAAACGTCGTGAAATCCACCACGATCAAACATGCACCCAGGGACAATGGGAAATGTAGTGAACCGAAATTTCACCAAGTATTAGATATAAAATTCAAAGACTAACTAAATTAACCAAATAAAAGAAAAATTTTCTTCTCAAACTGTCCCACTGGAACAATTCAAGATTGAATACAATGAGCGGTATCTTCATCGATACACACGCTTCATTATATTGAATCTCAAACGGGAAACTAAGGCTGTCGTTATAGCTACACTAGTGTAAGGAAAACATGAAAAGCTCAATCCAATAAAGTAGAGCTACTAAACACATCAAGACCACATAATGGATACTTGTTGTACTATTATCTCACACGCTATCAATAACCATGAAAATAGACAACCGTTACTTCTTAATTTCAAAGACTTCGACAAACCACTTTGCATTTCAATAAAGCACTAGGAAGTCACACGATAACGGCAAAATCAACAACAAAAAGCACTAAACCACATGAATCCACCATTAAATTCATTTCCTAAGGCAAAAAAATAAAAAATATATATTTACAAAAGTGCCACCGCGTCTACCTTTTAAATTGGTTGTCTGGGGAACCGATTTAAAAACTTCTTTTTTTATCCCGTTTTCGCACTACCGCAGCCACGTAGGGCACAAAAAAACCCTAAAACTTTGTCACTTTAAACTCTATTTCTCGCTTCTACCCAAACGTAAAATGTTTCTCACCTTAGGCTATAACAATGCATCAAGAAAGCAAAATTAGAATTTCATGAATACTTAAGCGCAACATGCAACTATTAGTCTATGAAAATATATACAACATCAGTCATATTACTTAGCTTAACTTACCCCATGTAGATCCTCAATCAACTCCGAAAAAATTACATATTGTAAAATAAATTTCTGCCCTATTTAAAAAACTAAATCTCTTGCACATAATCTCATATATGCTCCAAGAGCCTTGTACTCCTTAGCCATAACAAACTAATATTGGACCCCTTAGCAACCTTTATGGCAAATGAAACAAAATTTTCACATTATTTCCACCCAAGACCAACTTCAACATAGATAAGAGAGTAATCATTATGACAATAAGAAGGTAAAAACGACTGCTAATTGAAGGAGGAAAAAAACCATCCAATGAAACAATATAATGGAATGCAGAACTTTATCCCCAAAAATAATCCAATAAGAGACAATCGGACACACAATTCCTAATAATGAACCTGTAGAACTCATCTAGTATAACCAGAGTATTTAACAAAAACAGAGAAACAGAGAATATCCCTCATCAATAAAGTTACTAGTTAAATAAAATGAAGATAATTAAACACAAAGAGGTTAACACATAGCAAATATTCAACTCATTGATACCAGCAACAAAAAATCAAATCAGGAAATAGAACATTTAAAACATGAACTCCAGGGAACAAACGAACGAAACCAGAATTGAAAGAATCTAAATAGTAAATGGAAAAGTGAAATCAAACAGAAGCCAACAAACAAATGAAACTAGAACTACGAACTCACCTCAAAATCATGAGCTGAGAAAAGCGAAACGTGAACTGAAAAATTGAGAATGAAAGAAACGTGGAGGAAGGATGACAACGACGACGAAGAACGATGGCGGTGGCACGGAGGAACGAAGGTGGTGTCATGTAGGAATAACAAAGATGGGACACGGAGGAATGACACGACAAAGACAAGGGGCTGGGCGCGGCACAAACAAGGCGATGGCACAGAGAAACGATGACAAATGGACATGGAGGAACGAGCTCTTAGGTTTGAAGGTATGAGATGAGTGAAGGTTTGAGACTGATGAGTTCGTATAAGATAATTTTTTGTTGTTAGAGATTTTAAATCGGTTGATCAGGAACCAATGTAAAAGGTAGAGCTTTCTAAATAAGTTGCAACAGAAACTGATGTAAAAGGTAACACAAAATTTTTTTCTTCAAGTTTCTAAATCGGTTGTGACAGGAAACTGATGTAAAAGGTTTTTTAATTCGGTTCATTACATAACCTATGTAAAACGATTTCAATTTATTTGCAAAAATCCACTGCGTCTACATTTTACATTGGTTGCCTATGAATCGATGTAAAAGCCCTGATTTGGAATCGCTATTTTGAACTAGTGAATAAAAATTTTGCTACCCTATTTTAAGTGTTGCCCCACGTCTACTCTCTTTTAAAGAGAAAGTAGAAATTTTTTTACTCCTTTTTATCTTTGTCTCTCTATTTTTGCTTCACAAAATACTCTCTTGTCTCTACTCTATTTCATTCCCAAAATCCATCAACCCAAATATTCCGCAAGAGCTCTTACTCAACCCTTTTTACTCTTTTCTCTCATTATCTCTCAATTTCTATCTTCGCTCTCCTTATTCAACATTCCTTCTCTATACTCAACTTCATATTTTGTTACTAGTACCTTTCCTTTCATATGTTCTTCATTTCATTTTTAATCTTTTAATTTTTGGGTTCTATTTAAAACTCCTTCGTTGTTTGAGTAAGTTTCTTTTGCACCATATTTCATGTATGTGCACCATATGTTTCATGTATGTGTACCATGTGTTTGGTCATTTGCCTAAGTGGGTTAATAGAGGGCTACTTGCTGAAATTAGCTTTGATCATTCCTGTGGCAACTGCAATGGTTAAATGAAATTTCTCTGCAATGAATTTTGTGAAAAATCAAATGTGCAACCTTATGGGAGATGAATTGTTGAATAATTGTTTGGTCACATACATAGAGAAAGATATTTTTGATAGTGTTAAAAATGAAAAAATCATACAATAATTTCAAAATATGAAGACACGTAAAAAGCAATTATAATTCGTACATGTTTAGATGTCTTCAATTTTTTTGGTATATAATGCTATAGTTTTCTAATCTCCAATTTTTTTGCTTAATGATAATGATGTTATTGTTTTATCGCTTATGCATTGATATATTAATTTTTATATAAACATTTATGATATATGATTTTTCCCCACTTATCAAATTTCCTGTATCGGTCCCTGATAATACGTAAAAGAATAATTTACATTGACCGGCGGACACCGCCACCATCTGTGACGTATGTAACATCTCGATTTTTTGAAATGTAGGATCTTCAATTGCTTGTGTGAGTTTGTGTGATTTGTATAAGTGTTCAAAACCCTAAATTAAATTTAAGATGGGTCTGAAATTGAAGGGGAATAAAAACTCAAACTCTAAGCATCTTTGCAATGCCAAGGACATGTGTTCAAAAATTGGAAAAGGAAGACACGTGGAATACCCGTGTCACGTACGGACACATTAGCAACGTGAATAACTTTTTTTCCACTAGTATAAATAGTCCCTCATTTTGCGAGTTTCACCACCCAAATCACTTTCTAGACTCTTCCCCCTCTCTCTCTCTATATATATATATATATATTCTCTAGATTTGTTCGTCAGTTCGATTGTTATCAGTCCTAAACCCTAGTTTCAGTCCTGTTGGGGCGATTCGGTTTGTGGAACAAATTATAGGAGATCGTAATTCGAGGGTTAGGGTTGTTTGTGATTTTGTGGTAGGAGCAAACATTTAGAAGTGGTTAGGTGAGGAGGAAGAAGCTTTCAATTATTGGGAAAATTCATAGTTTATAGCAGTTAGTATGCGTAAGGTTCCTCAAACCCTAACTAGGGGTTAATAACAGCAACACCTTAGAAGGGGGTCGGGTCACGGTCTACGGTATCTAAGGATAGGAATCATAGACCTATCAACTAACTTAGGATTGATCTAATGATGATTATGGATGTTTGAAAAATCTAGAGCAAACAACTTATTTATGAAATGTGATTGTTTTACTATTTGTGTATCCTTGACTATTTGTGTATGTTGTTTGATAACATGATAGGAATAAGTCGCGTTAAGTGACATTAGGTTTGATTCATAATGTTGATTGAGGATGATTGTATTAAAGTCTCCATGTGGGCAACAATAGCATATGGAGACAGTCTGTGTGTACCATAGTAGTATATAGAGTTATAGGAGGTATGGACAACATTTGCGCACGACATGGGATGTAGTAACACGCGAAGGAATGGTGTGAGCCGTAGTTGCACATGAGGTGGAAAACAGTTGCTTCAACTCAATTGTATGGGCCGCATTGGCTTACCGATTAGAATATTAAATCTTTAGTCCTTACTAGTAAACCACTAGTTTCCCTTGGGAATATTTTGATGGTTAATATGATTCTAGGCTATGATCAATTGTTGTGGCTAATTAGGAAGATGATTGCTTTACTTGATTATGATTGTGTGCATATTAATATGTTATATTGTTGGAGAATCAGGCCCAATCCCGATATTATTCTCCTAGATTTTATTTTATATTTATTCCGTCAGATTTGATTGTATTTTTATTATTAATTAGTATCTTCTATTTTAGGAAATCATTAATGTACTTTTCTCTATATAAGCAGCCTTAATCTGCTGAATAATACAAGAAAGTATTCTTCTCTTGTTTTGTACATGGTATCAGAAGCTCTCGATCTTGGGGACCTCGCTTCCGCATAAACCCTAGCCGTCTTCTTTGCAGTAAACCCTAGCCGTCTTCATTACGGCCTTTTTTTCGTTGTCTTCATTGCAACACCTTGCAATCACACTGTGCCTATTACTGTTCGGCGATCTGAGACCAGAAACCTTATTTTTTCATCATCTCTATTCACTATTTGTGACTGTCAGCCACCAAATGCCACCTTCCACAACCCGTCTCTATTCGAAGACCACACCATCCAGTTCGGCGCCCCAAAACCGGCCTACTCCCGAAAGTGCGCCCCCCAAAAACCGCCGCACACGCGCTCATACACCACCACCATTCGTAGGCTGTTCAAGCACGTGTAAGCCACGTACTGCCGTCCCGTGGTCCGTTCTTCACCGTACTTTGCCAAATTGTAGATCGGCGCCTCCTCGTTCTGTTTTAGGGGTCCACTCTCCGATCCGAGCACCTTTGTTAGTGGGACATTTGAAACTCACGTGTTTTTTGCTCGTTTCACTTTTTTTTTTGAGGTGTTCTGCCACGGTTGCTACAAAACAGGTTCGGTGGGTTTGTATTTGGTCATTTAGCTTCGCCCTATTGCTGTGTTCTCAACCCCTGTGGCTGAGGTAGAAGGATCTACGCTTGTCAGTAAGAATTACAATGAAGAAGGGAAGAAAGACGAAAAAAAATCATGGTGTGATCACTACAAACGTCCCTATCATACACGAGAGACATGTTGGAAACTCCATAGTAAGCCTCCTAACTTGAAGAAGAAAAGGGGAGTAAAAGTCGTGCTCCTCAGGCTAGTACTTCTGATTTAGGGAAGCAGTCTCCTTCAAGCTCATTTCCATTCACCAAGGAACAATTAGACTAACTGTACAAGCTACTTGAGTCTCAAACTCCTTCTTGCGCCATAGCTCAGAGAGGTAATTTCCTAAACACTGCCCTTCTTAGTGTCAGTCCCAATCATACTTGGATCATTGATTTAGGTGCTACCGATCATATGACCGAAGAGTCGAGTCTGTTTTCTTCATATAGCCCCTGTGCAGGTAACCAGAAAATTAAGATTGCAGATGGCTCTCTTTCAGCCATTGCGGGAAAAGGTTCCATAGTTCTATCACCCTTATTAACTCTTAAGGATGTCTTACATGTCCCTAACTTGTCTTGTAATCTTTTGTCAATTACTAAATTAACTCGAGATAGTAACTGTCAAGCTAACTTTCTTCATTCTCATTGTTTTTAAGAATTTGAAGTCGGGAAAGACGATTAGCAGTGCTAAAGAGAGTGGGGGACTCTACTACCTTGAAGACGGAATCGACTCCAGACCACAGGCTCGATCAATAAGTTCCTGTTTTGAGTCTATTTTTGTCTCTAGTAGTAATGATGACATTATGTTATGGCATTTACGATTAGGACATCCAAGTTTCCGCTATTTGAAGCATCTTTTTCCAAAATTGTTTAATGATAAAGACCCATCTTTATTTCATTGTGAAACTTGCGAGTTTGTGAAACATCATCGTTCTTCATTTCCTATTCAACCTTATAAAGAATCTAAACCTTTTGCAGTTATTCACAGTGATGTTTGGGGTCCAAATAGAATAAATACTTTTTTGAACAAAAAGTGGTTTATAACTTTTATAGATGGTCACACTAGACTTTGTTGGGTATACTTGTTAAAAGAAAAATCTGAAGTTGGACAAGCTATCAGAAATTTCTTTAAAATGGTGCAAACTCAATTCCAAATTAATATTCAAGTCTTCAGAAGTGACAACGGGAAAGAATAGTTCAACATGATCTTAGGAGATTTTTTTTCTTGAAAATGGAGTTGTGCATCATAGTTCTTGTGCTAATACACCCCAACAAAATGGAATTGCAGAGAAGAAGAATAGACACCTCCTTAAGGTGGCTCGAGCCTTACTCTTTGAAAATAAGGTCCCGAAATACCTATGGGGTGAAGCTGTTTTGACTGTTGCATATTTAATTAGCCATATGCCATCCAAAGTCTTGCAATTTCAAACTGCTCTTATTGTTTTCAAAAATTGTTTTCCCTTGGCTCGTGTTTCAGCTGATTTACTGTTAAAAATCTTCGGGTGTACCACTTTTGTTCATGAACATAAGCATCTAGGTAAATTAGAACCACGAGCTATGAAATGTGTTTTCATTGGTTACTCCCCAACCCAAAAAGGTTACAAGTGTTTTGATCCAAAATCAAAAAAAGGTTTTTGTGACTATGGATGTCACGTTTTTTGAAAATCAACCTTACTTTAGTGACATTCATCTTCAGGGGGAATCCAAAAGAAGATTCATTTGGAAAAGATTCATTTGAAAATACCATTTCTTTGGATAATGTTTATTTGTTACAAAATTATGAGACTGATTGTGTTGCACCAAAAGAAAATGCCCATGAATCTTTACTTGAACCCATTCCCACAATGGAAGAGGTTCTCATTGATTCTAAGGCGACATCTTTAAATCAAAAGCATGACTAACAAGTTTGTGAAACTGGTGATGAATCAACCGTAATGCCATAACAAAATGATTCCCATAAAGAGACAAGAAACAGGTACAATGATGGTGACAAAACTTGGAAGGGAAAGGTCTTCGTGAAGAAAAACCATAAGAAAGGAAATAAAGAACTCACTCTCTAGCACTGCCAAGAGTCCGAACCAAGGGAAAATCCACCCAGTGAACCTAACACAGGTAAGTCTTCTTCTGAACCTATAGGTCATGATGAATCTTCTGAAATAGATCTCCCTATAGCACTTAGGAAAGGTATTAGATCTTCTACTAAGCATCCTCTATCCAAGTATGTGTCATATTCAAATTTTTCATCCTCTTTTGTTGCATTTACCTCTAAGTTGTCTGCTGTAGAAATTCCAAAAAATGTATAAGAAGCTCTAAAAGTTCCGAAGTGGAAGGAAGCTGTGTTTGAGGAGATGAGAGCTCTTGAGAAGAACAAAACTTGGAGAGTTGTGACATTACCAAAAGAAAAGAAGATTGTGGGTTGTAAGTGGGTTTTCACTGTGAAGTACAACTCAGACAACTCAGATTCTTCTATCTCTTGCTTCCAACTTGGACTGGCCCCTGAATCAACTTGACATGAAAAATGCCTTCCTCAATGGTGACTTGGAGGAAGAAGTATACATGGACTGTCCTCCTGGCTTTGAAAGAAAATTTGGGTCAAAGTTGTCTAAGGTGGAGAAGTCACTCTAAAGCCTTGAACAATCTCCAAGGGCTTGGTTTGAAAGGTTCACCCAGTCAGTAAAAAGACAAGGATACACTCAGGGACAAGTAGATCACACCTTGTTCACAAAGTTTTCTCCTAATAGAAAGATTGTTGTTTTGATAGTCTATGTAGATGACATCATCCTCACCGAAAATGATACGGTAGAAATGGAGAGATTAAAGAGAAACTTAGCAGCAGAATTCAAGATCAAGGATTTGGGAGCATTGAAATATTTCCTTAGCATAGAGGTTGCTCGCTCAAAGAAAGGAATTGTAGTCTCCCAAAGAAAGTACATTCTGGATCTCTTGGAGGAAATTGGGATGAGTGGATGTAGGCCAGCAGACACTCCCATGGATCTGAATATGAAGCTGTGGGAGAAGGGTAGTGTTTCGGTTGATATTGGCAGATACTAGAGGCTAGTTGGTAAACTAATTTACCTATCTCACACCAGGCCTGGCATTGCATTCTCAGTGAGTGTCGTAAGTCAGTTCATGCACTCTCCCAAGGAACATCTTGAGGCAGTAAATAGGATCTAAAGATACTTAAAGACCAACCCAGGGAATGGCTTGTATTTTAAGAAAACTGATGAGAAAAATGTTGCCATCTTTACAGATGCAGATTGGGCTGGTTTAGTTATCGACAGGAAATCCACAACTGGATATTGTACCTATGTGTGGGGAAATCTGGTTACTTGGAGAAGTAAGAAACAAGGAGTTATTGCTAGAAGCAGTGCAGAAGCAGAGTTTAGAGCAATCTCTCAAGGTATTTGTGAAGGCTTATAGATTTATAGAGTCTTAAAGGAACTAAGAGTGATAGTTAATCTACCTTTGAAGCTCTACTGTGACAGTAAGGCCACAATAAGTATAGCTCATAATCCTGTTCAGCATGATAGGACCAAGCATATTGAGGTTGACAGCCACTTCATAAAAGAAAAATTAGATGATGGAATTATCTGTTTGCCTTTTGTGACTTCTAATCTGCAAACTGCAGACATTCTGACCAAGAGCCTGGATAGGCCCAATTTTGAGCGGTTAATAGGCAAGTTGGGCATGATAAATATCTGTGCACCAACTTGAGGGGGGTGTTAGAGAATCAGGCCCAATCCCGATATTATTCTCCTAGATTTTATTTATATTTATTCCGTCAGATTTGATTGTATTTTTATTATTAATTAGTATCTTCTATTTTAGGAAATCATTAATGTCCTTTTCTCTATATAGGCAGCCTTAGTCTGTTGAATAATACAAGAAAGTATTATTCCCTTGTTTTCTACATATACTCTATGATGTATTCTCGTTTTATGATAATTGATATGTTTTCTTACCTCCTATTTGGTGGTATCTCTATGCGCTATTTGATTTATCAGATGGTGAGGACAAGCCGCTTCTAGGAATTTATAGAGCTGAACTCGGTGGAGGCAAACGTACTTGAAGACATGTATCAATAATATGTATTAGTCTTGTAGTACCACAACCAGTGGATTAGGCCTATAAAAGTATTACTTGTATTGTCACTACAACATAATGTGTAAAAGATAGCGTCACTTTAAGCAGCGCTTTAATAAAAAAATGCTACTTTAGATAATAAACAGCGCTTCTTGTATGAAGCGCTAATTTTGGTCCTAAACAATAAACAGCGCTTCCTATATGAAGCGCTGATTTTGGTCCTAAAAATTTGGTCCTACACAAAAAACAGTGCTTCTAATATGAAGCACTGATTTTGGTCCTACACAATAAACAGTGCTTCCAATATGAAGCGCTGATTTTGGTTCTAAAAATTTGGTGCTAAACAATAAATAGCGCTTCTTGTATGAAGCGTTGATTTTGGTTCTAAAAATTTAGTGCTAAACAATAAATAGCGCTTCTTGTATGAAGCGCTGATTTTGGTCCTAAAACATTATACAGTGCTTAAAGCTTTTAAGCGCTGATTTTGGTCATTTAATTCCTATTAATTATTCACTTCACGCTCGATCTCCCACTTCATCGCCAACAACGCCTTCTCTTCCCACTTCACATTCCCAATCTCATCGCAAACCCCAGTGCTGTTGTGTAGGGGTTCGTTCTGTTTTGTTTTGCTCCTTTGCTTCCTTCCTGTTTTCCATTCGGCACCTCAGTACTCAGCTTCTAGAACCTTCTTCATCATCGCAAACCGAAACCCTCTGCTTCTAGAACCTTCGTCATCATCACAAACCTACCCCAAGCGATTTTGCCTCAGTCATCATCGCAAACCCCAGCGATCCTCTTCTCCATCGCAAACCCCAGCGATCTTCTTCTCCATCGCAAACACAGCTAGCATTTCTAGCCGCGACACATCTTTCGCGTTTCTCACCGTCCCGTTCCAGCAGCGACAACAAAAAGAAGAGGAGGTGCAGTATTGCTGTAGATTTGGTTTGGCTCGTTCTTTCACATGGCGAGTTCCCCAATTTTCATGTTCCTGTGGATCTGGTTTGGCTCGTTTTTCATGTTCTGTTGATTTTCCCAATTTTTCTCCAAACCCTAACCCCAAGCTCTCTGTTAATATCTTCCCTTGGATCTGTATTTGAAGAAGGGGCAGAACGAGAGAGCAACAATTAAAGAAGGGGCAGAGCATTTGAAACGATTGAAGAAGGGGCAGAACGAGAAAAGAACAAGAGAAAGATTGTAGCTTAGGTTTTTTTGTTGGATCTGTATTCAATTTTTATTTTTGTTGGATCTATATTGAAGAAAAAATCTGGTACTATTTCTGTGTTTTATTCATCTTGGATCTATATTGAAAGAAAAATCTTGGATCTATATTCATCTATATTGAAAGAAAAATCTGGTACTGGATGTGTTTTATTCATTTTTATGTTTCTGGTACTGTCTCAAAAAAAGACATCCACATGAATTGTTGCTAAAAAAAAAGGATGAAAAACAGCGCTTCCTTAATGGAAGCGCTGTTTATTGAAGCTAAAAATTGGCAATAAACAGCGCTTCCTTTAACGAAGCGCTGCTAGTGCTGTTTATTGTCACTTTTCAGCAGCGCTTCAAAATCACTGTTTTTTGAATAACAATCAGCAGCGGCTAAATAAGCAACGCCTTTTAAGCGCTGTTTAAGGCCAAAATAAGCACTGTTTATTGCCTAGTTTTGTTGTAGTGTGTAAATACTATGTGTGCACACTCTAATGTACACATTTTTTATAAGTAAATAAATAAATGTTTTGTTTCTATGTTGTTTAAAATGTGGCGTCATGTCTCGGCAGGGTATTTCAATGTATGCTATCTACGAATGACTTTTTGTCCATCTGTCAAAGTTGGATTGACAATCACTACAAGTTTTGAACTTATAGCTACAATTTACACTTGTTGATAAATGTACACACAAAGGCACCAAATGTATCTGTAGGTAAAAGTGTTTTTGCTTCTGCCTACGTTCACTGTATGTCACCAAAAACTATCAATATTTATTAATAGTTTTTGCTTTTTATCTTTGAAACTCAACAATTTTTTGAAAACACAAGAAATTTAATAAAAAATATATCAAAAGATAAGTTTATTTTATAAAAAAAAAACATTTTGATGGCAATAGAAACAATTACTTTTTTCGTTTGTAATTTTTTAATAAATTTTTCTGACAAACTAATTTATTTGATAAAATTTATTTTAAAAACGTGTTTAATATATTTTAAAATATAAGTTTTTTAATATAAAAATTTCAGGAAAATCAACGTAAAAATATAAAAATTTTAAATAATTAATTTAATCAACCAATATATATTTTTCAGGATAACTTGTGTCAAATTTATTTTTACATTCATATCAATTTTTTATTTTTAATTTTTCTTTAAATTGTCAAATTAAATTAGAAAGTTTTTCCGAATAATATATGGCATTTTAGTGAAATATACATTAAAAATAACTATTGTAAATATTTCTAAAAAAATAGATCACTAGCCGTCGAAGGTTGGTTTAGTTGATAAGGATACAACTCATATCCCGCAAGGATGTGAGTTCAGATCCTGCTGCTGATTTGAAGACATCGTTAGTGGGGGATATATAATTACTTTTGTAAGCACTCATTGAGCGTTAAGGTCTTCCCCGACCCTGATAACCCCCAAAATCTAACTCACATAAACTTTCTTGTTTCAACAAAAAATAGTTCAATTATCTGTCACTCCACCGTCAAATTGATAAGAACAAAGAAGACTCGTACAAATAACTACCATTCTAACCTTAATTATTTGTCACTCTACTGTCAAATTGAAAAGAAAAAAAACAAATAAGACTCGTACAAATAACTGGGATAGAGTATATTTAAAAATATAATAATATTAACGCTCAAGGTGAGTTAACCAAGGTGTTTAAAATATAACTCATATTTAAAAATATAACATATTTAAAAATCTAACTCATATTTTAAAACTTTACTAACATTATATTCTTGGGTTAACTGATATTTTAAAATATATCCCCAAGGTGTAGCTCAAATAGTTGAGCTGAGACATTTGAAGGAGTTGGAGGAAGGAGGTCCAGGGTTCAAATCCTGGTTACTAACATAATTTACTAACAACTAAAATTTGCCAATCAAAAAAAAAATAAATATAAATTATATTTTAATTAAATATAGATGATTTTTTTTTCATATTTTAAAACTTTACTAACATATGACAAAATTTTATACAAAACTTTTATTCTCATAAACATAAATATTGAGGTGTATACATATAAAATCTTAAATTCCAACATTATCAGTAAAATATCTAAGTATTACAAAACCCCATGTCTATTCTAACAATATATAAAAATTTATTTCTGCAAACTTATTATTATTGTAAATACCCGTTCTGCAATAAAACAATTAATTATTTTGAGAAGATGTTTAAAGATACTACAAAAAATAGTAGTAATAGAAGTAGTAGTAGTAGTAGTCACACAATGATACTTGGCAGAAGAATGTAGCAAGGGCAAGCAAGATAGAGTATGGCCAGACAACAATGGCGACTAGTAGTAGTAGTAGTAGCAAGCAGCGAGTAGCGGCGAGCAAAGCAGCAGAGCGGCGGCAGAACGATAGCGGCGATGTAAGAGTAAGCGGTGACAGCAGCGGCAGCAGCAGTAGTAGTAGTAATAATAATAAAGTATTATCTTTTAAATTAATTTTCCAGTAAAAATGTCAATCTTATTATTAAAATTTTGAGTAACTATTTTACAAAAATAATCAGATAATATGATAATAATTGTTGATTTAATAGTTTTCATTATATTTTATATTTTACATAATTAATTATGTTGATTACCATTGGAAGTGACAAATAAAACTGTAGGATATTGTAGGGTAGCACTAGTAGCTCCTAGGGGTCTAGCCTGACCATAGCCAGACTTATATTAGGGTTAAAGTGTGCAAATACACCCCTCATTTAAAAAAAAAGTTAAATCTTTTAAAAAAAAATACAAGTAAAATATTATATTTTTATATTTTACACTCTCTATTTTTATATATGTGGAGATTGGTGTGCCTTAAAATCATGTTGAAGATCATTGGAAGTCATAGAAATGAGTTTTCAACAGGTGTGAATTGAATCATGGATCTCTGGAATCGATTCATGATGTGTCTTGGAGCCTTGGAGAAGTTTTGGACTTACTGTGAATCGAATTGAAGGAGTGAGAATCGATTTATTCACTTAGTATCACAAAACGCGTAGGAATTGTACGTGTGAATCGATTCACACTTACTGGTGAATCGATTCACCACTGCTGGTTTTTAATCCAAAATGTTGTTTTTCGTTCAAAAGAGCGAGCAGCTTTCTAGGGTTGTGTGCAGCCATTCTTGTGCATCCTTTGTGAGGTTTTAGGGGCTGGGAAACACATTCAAACACCTTAGGATCATAGGGAATCATAGAGGGAGGATTGAAGGCTTCTTCTATTGTCTTTTTTGAGAGCTTCATTAAGGGTTTGAGAGTTGGGATTGTGGGAACCTTTGAGATTGTTCTTCTTGAACTTTTGGAAGAGGGTTTAGAACAATTGTATTCTCATTGTAAAAGACTCTTTGATAGTGAAACGGAGGGCTGCTCTCTCCCGTAGACGTAGGTCATCTTTTTGGGGCTGAACTGCGTAATCAAATTGCGATGTTTTCTTCTCTACCCTCTACTCCTTTGTTTGTTTTTATTGCACCTTGTTGATTGGTTGGTTGCTGTTTATTTTAGTTATTGGTTGCCGTTGAATTTTGTTCCATTATTTTCTTGTTCGAATCTCAACAAGTGGCACCATCTGTGGGAAGGGAACAAATCATTCAATTGTGCACCATGGGTACTAAGTGGGACATCGAGAAATTTTCCGGTACAATGACTTCGGTCTATGGAAAGTGAAGATGGAAGCAATCCTAATTCAACAGAAATGCGTGGATGCTCTAAAGGGTGAGGCAAGAATGCCGGCCACCCTATCACAAGCGGAGAAGAAGGAGATGATAGATAAGGCAAGAAGTACCATTATCTTGTGCCTTGGTGATAAGGCATTGAGGGAAGTCGCAAGGGAGAAGACCGCGACGGAGATGTGGGCCAAGTTAGAATCGTTGTACATGACCAAGTCATTGGCTCACCGGTTATGTCTGAAACAACATCTCTACTCATTCAAAATGGTAGAGACAAAATCTATTGTGGAGCAACTAACAGAATTCAACAAGATTATTGATGATCTACAGAATATTGATGTGAAGCTCGATGACGAGGATAAGGCTATGCTCTTATTGAACTCACTGCCTAGGTCCTTTGAACACTTTAAGGATGCACTCCTCTATGGCAAGGAGTCCACTATCACTTTGGAGGAGGTCCAATAATCAATTAGGACCAAGGAGCTAACCAAGCTTCAAGACTTGAAGGTGGAAGATAGTGGTGAAGGCTTAAGTGTGTCAAGGGGAAGAAGTGAGAGTAGAGGAAACCATAATAAAGGAAAAAAGCCTAGGTCGAAATCCAAGTCAAAGGGGGACAATAAGGCAAAATACAAATGCTTTAATTGTCACAAAACCAGTCACTTTAAGAAGGATTGTCCCGAGAGAGGGGGGCAATGGAAATTCCGTGGAGGTTGCAATTGCTATGGAGGATGGTTATGAGAGTGCAGGGGCTCTAGTGGTGTCGAGTTTGGAAACGGAAAAGAACTGGGTCATGGACTAGGGATGTTTTTATCACATGTGTCCTAGGAAGGAATACTTTGAGACTTTGAAGCTTAAAGAAGGTGGAGTCGTTCGCCTGGGTGACAACCGAGCTTGTAAGGTGCAAGGTATGGGTTCAATTCGCCTGGGTGTCTCATTTTGTATTTTTGTTGGCAGAGAGAGATTGGAATCAATGGGCTCTTTCTTCTGCTTCATTTGATCCCAATTCAGTAACTGTGCCCTCCAAATATGTTACCATGAGGAGGAAGCTGGATACCCGTTTCCCAGCTGTACATGTCAGTATTTTCCATTTTTCTTTGCAAAGTCTTGATCTTTTGGTGGTTCTATGTTGCTTGGAAGTGAAATCATTTTTGCTGATTTTGATCGAGCATTTCTTTCTCTTAAAATATGTTTTTGGCTCATTGTATTTGGCAATTGAACTTAACATATCGTTTCTGGGGTTACATAATTACAATTTACTAAATTTTCTAGAATTTATTTGCTTAGCTTCTTGATATCTGATTATTGAAGTAGATGAGTTTAGAGTGATGTGGGTATTATGGAGCTGTATGTATGTATGTATGTAACTTCAAGCTCCGCAGCCAAACACAAATTATCGAGGGCCGCATGCTTCAGTGCACTTTGGTTCTGCTATTGTAATGCACACTCACCCAAAACCTAAAAAAAAATTGTGTATTTTCCCAATTTGGTCCTCCCAATACTAATAAAGTTTGTGCCTTTAATGTTTGCAGCCCCGGTTCATCAAATGCAACATTATTACATGCTTGGTTCTCTTGATAACTTTTCCAATAAATGGAAATCAATGATTGACTGCTTATTGCTCAAGACCAAACCCAATTCTCAAGTCCAGGTTGGTTCCTACTTCATCCTCATTATTGGGTATGCAACAATGGTGTTATGTATTATTGGATGTAATTTATTATATGCTGAAAACTATTCTAGACATTGGGTTAAATATTAGTTGAGCATGGTCCTCTTTGTTGGATTTGAGAACACCCTTTGTTGTGTTTGGGAGTATTGAAGTGGATAGGTGGCTTTGCTATTTTTGCCTCCAACTCTATAATTGTATGCAAATGATACACGCACATATTTTCATGTGGACTTCAATGCTTTTTTTACAACATATTTCCCACCTTGCTGGTTCACACAAAATGTCAGAGCCTGCTGCATTTTGTGGTGGAAAGTGACATGCAAATAATAGTGATGCTTCATTATACCTCAACAAAACAACTAATATATCTTTTGCTTTGGTTGGAGTTCTTTCCTTTTTTTCTGTTTTGGTTTTGAAGAAGGTTTTGGTGGTTTGTTGTAGGAAAATTCAAAAAATTTAGAAGGTGATTCAAACGTGACTTAATTTCAATTTTATACTTTGTTGTTTCTATTTGAACACGACTTTGAGATTTTTAGTTTAAAAGTAATCTCAGCCACACATTTTTAGTGTCCTTATGCAGTTTCCTTCCCTTGCAATCAATTTGGCATGCAGAAGGCCTTGATCAAATCAAGAAATTAAGCAATTTGCTTGCACTAAGTTCAAAGTAGAATTTCCAATTCTTTATAAGGTTCTTCAGCCAGTAGTTCAAAATAGTTTACACGTGGGTAAACAAAGTAATAAAAGTTGTCTGTAACCATTTACTGCTCCGATATTTATATAATAATTCAGAGAAGGAACCTATTACATTTGATAATGTTTGGATTTACAGAATGATTTTACATGTTCAGGTATGTGCGTATGGTGAAGGGTACTTGCCATCATATTGTTGAAGGATAAAGAAGTGACTCATGGAAATTCATCACGTGTGCTAAATAAGGTTCCAGTTAATTGACAGCTATAGGTAGTTATTATGTTACAAGAGCAATAATACAGTGCAGGCAGTGTATAGAGTATTATAGTAATCTAGCACATTTGTATAAATAGGGAACTCTGTAATCATTGATACCAACTTAATACAATGAGTTCATTTGAGCAATTTTCTTCTTATGATGGTATCAGAGCAGGTTAATCCTGCTCTGCTTCCGCAAACCAAATTCTCATCTCTTCTCCTTCACGATCTATCGATTTTTACATTTTTTTTTCTCGATCAAGATTCATTCACTCTTGAATTTGCAAGATGCCTAGAAATCCGAACTCAAATGCATTCAATGCACTCAATGCATCCAATGCAACCAGTTCATCGACTACTGAGAAAGATACAGATTCGATCTTCTACGTTCATCCTTCAGAAGGACCAAATTCAGTGACAGTAACTCCGAAATTGACAAAGAACAATTATCATGCATGGGCGCGAGCAATGCGACGAGCACTAGGAGGAAAGAACAAATATCAATTTGTTGATGGAAGTGTTGAAATTCCTGATGAGACAGATCTGAATCACAAGGCATGGGTGAGATGCAACAATTTAATACATTCTTGGATTATGAATTCTGTTTCTGATTCAATTGGACAAAGCATTGTTTTCATAGAGAATGTTGTTGATGTATGGCGTGAGTTAAAGGAACAATTCTCAAAAGCAGATCGAATTCGTGTGTGTAAATTGCGTGCTGAGATTAATGGTTTAAAACAAGGATCTAAAACAGTCACTGATTATTTTGGAGAATTGAAAGTACTTTGGCAAGAATTAGAAAGCTATAGGCCTATTCCTGTGTGCACATGTCCTCGTCAATGTATCTGTGCAGCGATGAAAAATGCAAGAGATTTTCGAGTAGAAGACCAGATAATGCAGTTTTTGACTGGCTTAAATGACAACTTTTCAATTGTGAGAACTCAAATTCTTTTATTAGATCCTTTACCTCCTCTCAATAGAGTGTATTCCATGGTACTGCAAGAAGAAAGCCAGGGAGATACAGAGAACAATGCTGATGATTCTAAGGTTCTTATCAATGCTGTTGATAATTACAAACCACAAGGAAGGGGTAGAGGAGGTCCTAATAACTATGGAGGCAGAGGAGGTTCTAATCACTATGGTGGTAGATCTAACAGTAAAATGTGCACACATTGTGGAAGGTCTGGACACACTATTGATGTTTGCTATCGCAAACATGGTTTTCCTCCAAATTATGGTAGAGGCAATACCAATGCAAATGTCAATGCAGTGAATTTTGATAATTCAGATACTAAATCAGTGGCAGGAACATATGAAGAGCCACGAGCTAATTCCTCTTGTTCATTTACTCCGATGCATTTACGTAATCATGGCCTTAATTCAGCAAACAAACTTAGCTAATAATCAAGAAAAGGCACCTACTCAGCAGGTCAACCAGGTCAGCTTATCACCTCACGATGGCCATAAGCCAAGTGAGAATTCTACATCAGGTATCCCTCCTTCTTTAGTGTGTTCATCATGTGTCAAAACCGATTCATGGATATTAGATTCAGGAGCTAGTGATCATATTTGTTCTACCTTGAATTGGTTCCATACATATTATAAAATCAAACCTGTAAATGTAAATCTACCAAATGGCAACACTATTATAGCAAAATATGCAAGCACCATCATTTTCACACCAGAATTATACCTCTCACATGTCCTTTATCTGCCAGAATTTTCCCTCAATTTAATTTCCATTTCTAAACTTTCTGCTAACTTGAATTGTACAGTCCAATTCCAAGATTCTGGTTGTGTTTTGCAGGATATGAAATCCAAGAAGAAGATTGGTTCGGCTGATCAAAGTGAAGGGTTGTACAAGTTGGTGATTGATGCAAATAAAGCTCAAGTTTTTTCTGTTCATGCTAGTATTGATATGTCTATACCTGAAGTTGCATTGTGGCACTTCAGGTTAGGTCACTTGTCCCCTACTAGGATGTCTCAAATGTGTAATGTCTTCCCTTTTATTTCTGTAGACAAACATTCAGCTTGTGACATTTGTCATTTTGCAAAACAAAAAAGATTACCTTATGCTATTAGTCAATCCAAAGCTCTCTCTAGATTTGAACTACTTCATTTTGATATTTGGGGACCACTATCAATTGCCTCAGTTCATGGACACAAATATTTCTTAACCGTGTTAGATGATTTTAGTAGATTTGTTTGGATCATTCTGATTAAATCAAAATCTGAGGTGCAGCAACATGTTAAAGACTTTATTGCCATGGTTGAAACTCAGTTTAATGGAAAAGTAAAAACAGTAAGAACAGATAATGGTGCTGAGTTCATCCTTCCACAATTTTATGCCTCTAAAGGTATCATTCATCAAAGAACATGTGTTGAGTCCCCTCAACAAAATGGTAGAGTTGAGAGGAAACACCAACATATACTCAATGTTGGTCGAGCACTCCTTTTTCACTCAAAATTGCCCAAAAGTTTTTGGTCCTATGCATTATCCCATGCTACTTATATCATAAATAGAGTCATTACTCCTCTCCTACAAAACCAGTCTCCTTATCAGATATTATACCAGTCTTTACCCGATTTACATGAACTCAAGGTGTTTGGTTCATTGTGTTATGCTTCTACTTTACATTCCCATAGAACCAAATTGGATCCAAGAGCAAGAAAAGCCATCTTTCTAGGATATAAACCAGGCACCAAGGGTTACATTTTGCTAGATTTACATTCCAATGAAATTTTTCTTTCAAGGAATGTGCAGTTTTATGAAACTGTTCTGCCATACAGAGTTACTAACAACACCAAACCTCTTCATACTTGGCAATACCACACCACTGAATCTTTTTCTAATCCTTTCCCTTCTGTTCCATCTGCTGATCCACCTGATAATTCTAATTTTTCTTCTTCTGAAACCACCAATAATGATTCTGCACCACCAGTTCTGAGAAAATCTTCTAGAGCAAAGCATCAACCATCACATCTCAAAGACTATATATGCAGCTCTTTTACTGATCAGCAGAGGCAATCTTCTTCAGGTATTCTCTATCCTATTTCTAACTTTGTTTCTTACTCTAAAGTTTCTGCTCCACACTGCCGTTTTACTTTGTCCATTGCTACTCAAACCGAACCCAAATCCTATGCTGAGGCTAATAAGTTTGAATGCTGGAATTTAGCCATGAAAGCTGAACTTACTGCACTGGAACAAAATGGCACCTGGAAATTAGTTGATCTTCCTCCCAATGTAAAACCCATAGGCAGTAAGTGGGTTTATAAGATTAAGTATCGTGCAGATGGTTCTATAGAGAGGTTCAATGCAAGGCTTGTAGCAAAAGGCTACAATCAAATAGAAGGCTTGGATTGCTTTGACACTTTCTCACCGGTTGCTAAACTCACTACAGTTCGGTTGCTTCTTGCTTTAGCTTCTATTCATAGATGGCACCTACACCAATTAGATGTTAACAACGCTTTCTTGCATGGAGACTTGCAAGAAGATGTTTATATGGTTGTTCCTCAAGGTGTCACTTCTCCTAAACCGAATCAAGTATGCAAATTGCTTAAGTCTCTCTATGGACTTAAACAAGCAAGTAGAAAGTGGTATGAAAGACTCACTTTTCTGCTTCTACAACATGGTTATATTCAAGCCAATTCAGATCATTCTTTGTTTATCAAGCAATCCGGTGACTCTTTTACAGCCTTACTAGTTTATGTCGATGATGTCATACTTGCTGGGAATTCTCTTGATGAATTTAATCTCATTAAATCTGCACTTGATTCTGCTTTCAAGATAAAAGATTTGGGAGTTCTTAAATATTTTTTGGGATTGGAAGTAGCACATTCTGAAAAGGGGATTTCCTTATGTCAAAGGAAGTATTGTTTGGATTTGATTGCTGAGGCTGGATTATTAGCATCCAAACCTGTTTTGACCCCTCTCGATCCCTCTATCAAACTGCATTGTGACAGTAGCAAGCCATTTGAAGATGTTGCCTCCTATAGAAGACTCATTGGCAGGCTTTTATATCTCACTACTACTCGGCCAGATGTAACTTTTGTGACTCAACAACTCAGCCAGTTTCTGTCAAAACCCACTGTTATTCACCATCAAACAGCTTGCAGAGTATTGCGCTACCTCAAGAATTGTCCTGGTCGTGGACTCCTTTTTCCCAGAAATTCATCACTGCAGCTGTTTGGTTTTTCAGATGCAGATTGGGCTGGTTGTTTGGATTCCAGACGATCTGTCACTGGCATGTGCTTCTTTCTTGGTTCCTCTCTTATCACATGGCGTACCAAGAAACAAACAACAGTGTCACGATCTTCCAGTGAGGCTGAATACCGTGCTTTAGCTGCTGCCACCAGTGAGCTTCAGTGGCTTTTATATTTGCTTGATGATTTGAAGATCACTTGTTCCCGCGTGCCTGTGCTTTACTGTGACAATCAAAGTGCATTACACATTGCAGCTAATCCCATTTTCCATGAACGAACCAAGCATCTCGAAATTGATTGCCACCTTGTTCGTGAAAAGGCTCAAGCTGGAATTATGCGCCTTCTCCCAGTTTCCTCTCAAGAACAAATTGCAGATTTTTTTACTAAGGCTTTATTTCCTAAACCTTTCACCTTGTTAGCTTCCAAGTTGGGCATGGTAGACATTTACCAAGCTCCAACTTGCGGGGGGGTGTTGAAGGATAAAGAAGTAACTCATGGAAATTCATCACGTGTGCTAAATAAGGTTCCAGTTAATTGACAGCTATAGGTAGTTAGTCTGTTACAAGAGCAATAATACAGTGCAGGCAGTGTATAGAGTATTATAGTAATCTAGCACATTTGTATAAATTGGGAACTCTGTAATCATTGATACCAACTTAATACAATGAGTTCATTTGAGCAATTTTCTTCTTATGACATATTTTTCTGTTAGGTTTATTTAACCTCCTGAAGAGTAGGATTTTAGAGTATAATATTCAGGATCCACTTTTTCTTTGGTATTCCCCCTTCCCCTTTAATTCAGGATCTTGCAGTTGGAATTGGAAGGAACAAAGTGCAAGAGTGCAGCACTTGGATGCAAAGCGCAAGCCAAGATGGCTCATTTGTTTTCATTTTCCCTTTATTTACCCCTTATGTATCTTATATTTTAAAGTTTGATCCTTACACATAAAGAAGAGTCAGGCACATTAATTAGTATTGCTTCTCAGGTCTCTCTGTTGTTTACTATACTGCTAATGGTGTATATAAGTTTGTTTTCTGTTTTTTCCATTCAAAAAACTTTACTCCAAGGGTAGGTAATGGTGGAACCAGTGCTGTTGCCGAGGGATTTCTCGGTTCTTCCCTTCCAATATTTTGAAATGAATGGTCCATTACTTTGCAGCGTTATACAATAACATTTACTACTTTTTAGTAGCTTAAAAACAAAAGTTTTAAGAATTGTAAAATTTCATATTCTATAAAAAGAACATAAAGGTTTCATGTGTTTATTTATTTTTAAAAGCAATGGCCGAATCCTCTTTATAAAAGATGCATATTTATGTGTTTTATGGGCTCTTATATATTAGGAGATAAGTAAACTAAGTCCTATTATTTCTGACTTACTTTTTCAAATACGCAATAATATTTGTATCTAAATAATAATTTAGGTTGTCTTTGTTTTTATTTGGTTTATGCATTTTATATATGTTTTTTGAACCTACAATGTTAACTTCAGCCATGTTAATTTAGTATATTTGTCATGTTTTGGTGCTTTGAGTTACATATGTATGATTCGTTGGTTATTTTGACAATTATTATTATAACAGAGAGCAGCACAACATAATAGATTCAAGAGACTCATTCTCATTGAAGGAAAATGAATGAAATGAAAGTAATACAATGAGTACCTTATATACAAGGTTACAAAAGAAAGGAAAACTAACCAAGAGAAGTAACTGCCTGGAATTAACAGCAGCTGACAGCTAATAACCAACTCATCAAAATAACTAATTACTAACTGCGTAACTAATTACTAATCAGAGAAATTAACTAGCTAACTGAAATCGTATCCTGTAATACCCCCCCCCGCAAGCTCAAGGGTGGTAGATGTCTATGAGCCCGAGCTTGGAAATCAAAGCCTTGAACTGTGTCGGGGTGCAGTGCTTTAGTAAAAACATCTGCAGTTTGGGCAGCAGAAGGTATGGGAAGTAAGCGCATTAGACCACAGTTAATACATACACATACATATCAATATACGTTAATAATAATGTCATTCTGAGAAATTAGTGTGATGAAATATCTGAAAGGCATAGTCATATCCCTTAAAACCAACATTAAATAATACATACTGTAGCGCAGTAGAAATGTGGAAAGACGGGCACGGGAGTGCCGTCTTGCCGCTAGTTTATTAAAATAGACATATTTTACCAATGATTGTGGTGACATAGTAGCAAAGACAGAGCTTCAAACCTTTCTAAGCACGTTTTTCTATTTTATTTGCTTAAAAACAATTGAAAGCCTACATATAATAAAAGTTGCGTGACGTTAACAAACAGATCGTACAACCTGGTGGTTAATAACTTAGCCCAAGATGAGCTGATGGACGGGGTTTCGAACCATACAATCTCATATCACAAATTTTTTATCCAAGTTAAGCTAAAAAATAAAAGAACTCAAACCGGACTGGAACAGTTCTTATCGGTTTTCGCGGTTCATGAACAGTTCGAACGGTTCTAAGCTGGTTCATTAGCAATGCGGTTCACAGCATGTGCCAGGCCAGCCGGTCCGACTGGTACAACCATGAACTGGGACCAATAAAAGAACTCGAGTTCGATTCCTAGAGTCGTCCAATTAGGAGGCAGCCAACCACATCTGAAAAAATCGTATGTCTTGTTACTAACTCAGTGATTAGTCTCATTGCGAGCATAAAGGGTCTAAGTTGTGGGGATACCCTAGAGCGTTTACTGGGGTCAAAGAACCAAATTACCATGGGTTAGCAACAAAAAAATAATGAAGATCCAAGACTGCATCAATTCGCGACTGCGAAGAATCCATTTCACAAACTTTTCATGCATTGCAAAAAAATTTAAGACACAATAACAATATATGACAGAGTTACTCGACCTTTCACATGTGTGGACGAACTATATTCAAATTTTTATAGTGATATTATCGTGAAATGATAATAAGATAAGAAATATTTGTTTAATGGTTTTGCACCGACAATGTAAATTTTTTTATTGGTCACGCACCTTCATAATATTTCAACTCTTAATTATAAAATATCAGTTAATATTATGAGTTTAATATGTAAATTTTTTTACACAATCATCCAATAATATCTCACCATGTAGATATTTGTTGAGATGTTTTGGAAGTAATATAACAAAGTGGTATCATAGTGATAAATGTTTGGATCAATGTGTAATTTTTTTTTGTTTACGTTGTCAATGCATAGTTTTTTTTTTTTTTTTACAAAAGAAAAGTTTTACCATATCATTCATAATCAAAATCACAATACAATTGGTAACATGATCACAATTTTGAAAGGTAGTAATATCTGTAGCCACTCTTAATAAGGTGTAAGCAACTATATGGACTTCCTTCCTATTAAACTCTACCAAAGAGTTGGAAAAATAAAGAAGATAATTGACTCCTACAATATGAAATGGTAGCCCCAAATTCAGCATGATCCCCCTGAATATTCTTACCCGCGTTATGCTTTGAGTCCAGCTCGAAAATCATGAGCTCAATTTCCTTGTGAATAGGATATAGGAGGCCTAGAGCTTTCCCTTCATACACCTGGAGTCTAGTAGAGTACAAATAAGATATAGCTTTGAAAAACTTTCCTCTCTCATCAAGAAAAATGAGCCCAATACCGATCGTAAACTGCTGGTCGAAGGAGGTGTGAATGTTGATAACCACCCAACCAAGTTCGTCGAATTTGTGGGCAATCTGCAAAAGAGGCTCAATGCACTGCCAACATATTTCCTCTACTTTATTATTTAAATAAATTAATGTTTAAAAAAGAAACAGAAAAAAAAACCACATTCAGCCACTAACACCGAACGAGGTAGTTGAGACTAGGAACCGCCCACAGGTTACCCAGGTCTCGACAATTCCAACTTAAGATACTCAAGGTCCTGGCTGGCCTGGGAAAAACCAAGACCCACCATTAAAAAATATTGATCACCAATGTCACCATTGTCAACTACCATCAGATATGTGAAATAAAGTCTTATTTTCAACCATATTAATTGCTCAATTCCATACTTATCTTTATTTATTATGAGACCACTTAACAATGAACTCGCTTGTTTCTCTCTCTGACTCATTTAATGCAAAGGGTATTTGTGGAAAAAATTAAAATTATAGCATCATTAATTGAAATTTACTCATTTGAATTCATCTCCTTGGTCTTGATGATTTTGTCAAATATTTCTTATATATAAGACCAGAGGTAGTATTTATGAATGTTTTAAAATTTTAATACTTTGTTTTTTAACTGATGACGGATTTTTTTTATTTTATCGCTCAAAATGAGAAACTTTATAGAAGTCATGAAAATAATAAAAGGATTACAACCTTGTGTGTATCTTCTGCCAACCTAGCTATAAGTCACAACTTCAAACACAAACCTACGTTGCCAGATATCATCTTTGAGCTTCTTCAATCTGCTTGTAGCTCTTTTTTATGACGCTTGATAAACAGGCTTTTTTTCATTCATGTTGGAGATATATAGCTCAGACATATATACGATCTCTATCTCACTACATGAGCTTATGGGGATTGATAGTCAACTTGCAACATTAATCATAGATGTTCGGCCTGATGATCAATTTTCAAAGTTAAATGAAATTATTGATCTTTCTGAAATGTTGGTAAAAACTAGAAAACATGTTGCGTATCCAAAAATCTATTTACTTCTGAAGCTGACTTTGATTTTGCTTGTGGTAGCTGCAACAGTTGAAAGATGTTTCTCTGCAATGAGTTTTGTGGATAATGGAATGTGCAATCATATGGGAGATGAATGGTTAAATGACTATCTAGTTACATATGTAGAGAGGGATATTTTTTATAGTATTGACAATGAAAAAATCATACAATATTTCAGAATATGAAAATGCGTAGAGGACAATTGTAATTTGTAGAAACATTGATATTTTGGGTTTCCTTTTCTCATGAGATTATGTATTTTGTAGAATCTTTAAATATTTGTCTTATGTGAAATTTTATAGACTATTTTTTTGACCTGACCGAATAAGTTTTCTGGATCCGCCACTGCTTATATAGACACACACACACACACACACACACGCGGGAAACATTACATACGATAAGAATCATTAATTGCTCACCTTTTCTCTTTATTAATTACTCATTTTTCTATTTGGAGGAAAAGAGATTACCTGGAGTTAAATCCATAAAATAAATAGGAAAGTGACTACTACTCCCTCTGTCTCATTATAAGTTTTGTTTCAGGTAATACATACTTCTTAAGAAAATGATTAGTTATGTTAATTTTTATGGTAAAATAATATGTTAGAACTAAAATACCTTTATACTCCTATTTATGATCAATCTAATACAGCTGTAACTACTCCCAATTAAATGAGAGTATTATTGGAGAAAATAATAAATATTGTCTTGACATTCTACACTGACAAATAATTTGAGACAATAAAATATTGCAAACATGACACTTAATATGAGACGGAGAGAGTATTTATAAGGGAAAAAATGGATAATTAATGAGGCTTATCGTGTGCAACATTGCACACAAGACTCATTAATTGCTCACATTTTTTCCTTATTAGTTATTTATTTTCCCATTCGATAGAAGAGAGATTAAATGGAGGTAAATCAATAAAATAAATAGGAATGTGAGTACTATTTATAAGAAAAAAAGTGGATAATTAATGAGGTTTATCATGTGCAATGTTGTACACGTTAGAAAAACTCTATTCATAAACAACTCTAATATCTATAAAGCCTATATATTGTTTGGTTTAAATCATTAAAAATATAGTCACACAAATACTCAATTTCCAATGCACTACTATAAGAAGAAAATATTTCCATCCTTCGACCCAAAGTTGTTTTGTTTAATAGCTAAAAAATTGTATTCAATGTAAAGGGAGTACCCTAACACCCTCACTTTTGTTGTTCGACTTTTTGAATGTTTTCGCGCTCTACGCGAATTGCGTCATTGACGTGTATTTTGTGTTAATAAAAGTGTATGAATTTGGTGTGACTAAAATTATATTTGAGTCTTAATATTTTATATTAAGCCATGGTTTAAATTTGGAAGTGTTTCGAGCTAATCGGGTAACGTTTTTACGCGACTGAAAGCCCCGATTTGACCCAAATTCATAATATTCGAAATTATGATTGTTTTATATTATATGTGATGTGTTAAAATTGATTTGGAAATTTTACGGCAAAAGAAAATGTAATTTTGTATTTTTACACGTTATATTAAATTATCTTACGCCATAAATCGCTCGCGTGATTAATCCTTAACGCGAACGATCGAACGCGATGAACTTTGGCACTGAGTATGCGCATAAGAGGAAACTTGGAGGGCAAGCTTGTCTTACTTTTGGGTCAAAGTGAGGTGATGGGAGTGGTTGGAGGGGTTTTGATTGGGAATGGTGCATGTGTACTTAGGTATGGGCTTTCGCATGATTATGCTCACTTCAACAAGTTACAAGGCATGGCTTAGGCATGGTGGGTGTCATTAGAAGTAGGGTGTGGCTTAGATATTTTGAGACAAGCAAGGAACAATTCTCTCCCTTCTTTTGCATAAGATGCCGCGGCCTCACACCCTTTATATAGGGTCAGCCATTCCAATTTTGTGTTACCATTTTCTCTTAGTAAAGCTAGTGTGAGTTTGTGAGAGTTTGAGAGCTTTTCCTCTTCCTTTCTCTTCTCTAGATGTGGATGGTATTGTTGTTTGTGGTAAGATTTTCTAACTCTTTTCCTTTCCATTATATTTATGTGATAGTATAGATCAAGTGGTAAAGATTTGAAAAAGCTTTTTCCTACTTTCCTTCTTGTCAAAACCGAACCCATTAGTGGTAAAGGAGGAGAATGATTCAAACTTTTCTAGCTTAGATCTTGCTTATTTTGTTGTTTTTATGGAGAAGATGATGGAAAATGATTTGGCCTAAATATGTTTTTGAAGAAGTGGCTAATTAGTTATGTTTATGTGTTGGTGTTTGGAAAAGAATTTATGAAAGCTTTGATCTTTCTCTTGTTTTCTTTAAAAACCTTGTTTGTGAGTTAGAATGATTTTGAAAAGTTGGATCTTAGGGTTTTGTGTGTGTAGCCATGAGAGTGTGTGTGTGTATTTAAATATGGTTTTCAAATTTTTTACTTCCTAAAATGTGAGTGAAGGTTTAATAGCTTTAGATCTTCACAAGGATCATGATAAAAATGAGTTTCAAGTCAAAAAGTTTTCACCTTGCTCTCGTAGTGTAGGCCGAATGCTATGTGTGTGTGTATAGGCCATGTTTTAAAATTTTTAAAGTGCTTAAAGTGGTGTAGTCTTGAAACTACAAGCTTTAAGGACTAGATCCATGAGTTTAATAGAAAAAGAAAGGCTTTTATTGAGAAACGAATTGATCTTTTTGTAGTTTAAAGTGATGGAGTTTTTCTAACAGAGTTTAGTGTTTTAAAACTTGATTCTTGAACCTTGTTTACCTAGTTTAGAGTGTGGGTAGCATGTTCGAAATTTTAGAGTGAATTACCCTAGTTTGGCTTAGAAGTTATGGCCTAGTAGTGGCTTAGTTAGTGGCTAGAGCATCGAAGGATGCATCAGGAGGAACTGCTCTATCGGATGAGGCTGGGGCTGCATCTTCCTCAACAAAGTCTAGCACAGAACAATATATATACACACAAGCATGCAAACACAGGGAGGTAAGAACAACACATCCATCATAAAGCGGGAAATGTAAAAGTAGAATGAGAGTATGACAATCAATCACAAATACAAATAATTCCACTAACTACCCTCTTCCACATACCCTATGTCTCACTATGAGTTTGTGCATATTTTCTTACTATTGTCGTTGTATTCCCCATTTCCAATAGGAGTACGTTGGCAAACCCCTTTTTTTGTTAGCGTTACCGCCCCTTTTCCCGTTAGGGACTCCCGCCTCCCTTTTTCGATAGAGGCGAGGCAACACTAACCTAGTCCACAAGGTATCCCCCTTTTTCGATAGGGACCCTCCTCTCCCACTACTAGAAAAATTGAAATTAGAGAAGGACAAAATCCCTCACTAAAAATACAAAAATCTGTCACAAATCACATTAGTGACGGATTTTGTGACGGACACGAATTTGTAACTAAATTTGGCGTCGCAAAAATTTTAGTGAGGGAAATTAGGATCCGTCGCAATTTGTGATGGAAAATATCCCTCACAATTCCATAAAATCCGCCACTAAAAAATAAACACAAATATTGCATTTTTCGTCGCTAACAATGAGGGATTTAATCCCTCTCTATTAGGGAGGGATTTTTTCCCTCGCTAATTTACACTTTATTATAAAAAAAATGAATATTATGTTCACGTTTTCCATCACCGCCTCCACCATCACAAAACCACCATCCTTACGCCCAGAAGAAAAAATAAACCCAGAATAAATAACGAAAGTAGCTTGTACTTGATACCTACAACACAACAGTATCACATTGGTACTATTTACAGTCAGCTTCTACCTTCTATATATCTAACAGTGCAGGAAAAAACATCTAAGTCTGTTGCAAATTAATGGCTAAAAGCAATATTTAGGAGGAACATTTAAGATGAGACTTAAAAATCAAAATGAAAGACCTTTCTCAAAAAACGATATTGTGGAACAAAATTGCATAGCTTAGCAATAGAGAAAAAGAAAAGTGTAATGAAGGGCCAACAACAGTTCCTGAATGAACTACAACACCAACTTCTACGAAGGTGTGGAACACCAGACAACCGCAAAGTCCCACAACCATCCTCGATCTTGAAACACCAGATAATCGCAAAGGGAATTAATTAATTAATTTAAAATAAAGGGAAAATAAAAACCTTTGCATCAACAAATCGGCAACCACTAAAGCGGATCCACGAAACTGATCTTACGAACAACTAAATAGATCTTCATCTCGCCACCAAATCTGGATCCACAAAATTGATCTCAAGAACAACTAAACAGATCTTCATCTCGCCTCTAGATCCGGATCGAGCTCGCGCCGTGAAGGTGCTTCGTTTTGAGTTACGGTTGAGGGGTTTTGTTCTTGAACGAGAGAGGATTCCATTGGTCCGATTCGATTTTTGGGTGAAGGCTCGTGGTGGTCAAAATTTTGCCTTGAAGACTGCCGCTAGGGTTTTGGTTTGGTCCTTGTTTCACGGATTTTTCTATGGGTTTTGTAGAGGAGGTTAAGGAAAGAGAATGGTGGTGGTGCTCAGTTTCATGGCTGTGGTGGTAGAAAAGCTGGACTTAAAGGCTACCGATTCTTGGGCATATCTGTCTTCATTTTTTCTTGCGAGCGGATGTCGTGAGAGGGAGATTAGGTGTGGTGGTGTGGTGGTCTTCAAATGGCACCTGATGAGGTTGCCATGGTGAGGGAGGGTGGATGACGACGTTGGGATGTGAGGAGGGAGAAGAGAGATGAGAGAACGAGAGATGAGAAGAAGTGGTGTGGGTTGGTTTTTAGGGGAGTAATGAGAAGAAGGAGAGATTATGACCGGAAAAAAAAATGAAAATGGAAGTGGAGTAACTTTAGGGTTGGAAAGAAATGGAGGGTGGAGAATGCTTCTCAAAACAAGGTGAAACCTTTCACCATTAGATCTTAAGTAAGGAATAAGAAAAAATAAGATTAGAAGATAAATATGAAGTGGGTGCTTTTACGTTGGTCACTGAATTTTAAAATCCCTCACTATTAGTGAGGGAAAATATCCCTGGCTATTAGTGAGGGAAAATATCTCTCACTAATTATTGAACTTTAAAATCCCTCACAAGCTCCGTCACTATTAGTGAGGAAAAATATCTCTCGCTATTTGTGATAGATTTTGTGACAGATTTCGTCACTAAACTACATCTTATAAATTTTGTGACGAATTTAGTGACGTAAGAGTTAGAGAGGGTATTTTTTCATCTAAAAAATGCCTCACTAAATGTATTTTAGTCAATTTGTGACGGATTTTGTGACGGATAAATTAGCGACGGATTTTTTCCGTCACTAGCGTCGTCACAAACTAGATACAACTTAAGTCCACCTAATATCTTATTTTTCGTCACTAAATCTGTCACTATTAGTGAGGGATATGCGTCCCTCTCCCGATAGGGACGTCCGTTCCCCCATTCCTGATAGGGACAGAGTGGATCTATCATGCTAAGTGAGGTGTCTCCCTTTCCCGTTAGGGATCCTCTCCACTTCACATTCCCGTTAGGAATGGAGTGGTCACTAATGTGTCATGCTCATGCATCTAACACTTCATCATCATATGCCTCACAACATGTTATACACACATTCCCTAAAACATTCCTTTAATCGTATTAGCTCATATCAAGAATTATACTTAATCATATTAGCATGCTATGGCAACATTTAACACGTATTCACACATAAAGTACATTAAACAGGTTATCCTAAGCACGTTACTACCCACATATGGCAAATACCAGACAACTTACAATTAAGCATATTATCTGGTAATCATTTTTAATAATAAATAAAACCTATGTTGGCTAATGGGTCTATGACGCCTATCCATAGATGACGTAGACCGTAACCCTTATCCTTAGGTGTTACTGACATCAACCCCTAGTAGGGCTTAGGTCACCCTACTCATGCCAAACAATCACTTTAACTAAAGAAAACCTAATGAAATTAAAGTGCATTCTTTCTCCCACCTGGAATACGGAGTAACCAGGATCACTAACAAGCGTACCACCACACCCACAAACTCATGAACAAACAAATGAACTCTCCCTACTCTAAGATCAGGTTTGGAAAACACCAATAAATAGGCCTAGGGTCACCCAAAAATTCTACCGAGCACGCTAGCACGACCCATATTTTACCGAAAACACAAAAACGCACTTGGATTAGAATTAGGGCAAACTATGGAATTAATAAAAAGCAAAGAGTGTCAAGGCTAGCTACTGACCAAAGGGATCCAGGGTGTTCAACATACCCAAATGCAACTCTGGACGAAGTTTTACGGATGATCGGTACTCGTACTAGCTCCAAAACCCTAAAATATGAAGAACAGTTAATTAGGGACTATCAAACTACTAAGGTAATCACAAAATCAGTGGCCATCACATGGAGAATAGAGGTTCTTGCCTTTATCTCGTGGCCCACGAAACCTCCTCCGAGAGTTTCGGCAAAACCTTAGCTCGTTCGGTACCCGTTCAGTCAAACCGTCCAAAACACAGTCTAATTAGGGCTAGGAACTAAAATTAATTAGAGTCGGCACTATTGGATTGATGAACTACTGCTTGAAACCACTTGGGATAGAAGCTCCAAAGCTTTGTGAACCCAAAAAATGGTGTTCTCTGGTCTGGTAGGGGTTAAATGGTCGTGGTAATAAAAGACAGAATGTAAAAATCTGATTGGAGGTGAAATAATTGATTTATATAGGAAAATGGGGTTGCTAGGCGCGCGTCGCGACGTGTTCCTTCACACTGAAGTACTCTCCTGCATGCTGCCACATGTCGTGCCCTAATTGGACCGCCCGCCACATGTCACAGATAACCAGGAGCTGCTGCTGCACCATGGTCTAACGTGCCCAGGTGCGCCACGCTCTTTTGTGCAGTATTGTCCGTTTTTGCGCAATTTCTTCGATTTCGATGTCCGTGCGATCCAGAACTCGATATCCTAACACTTAAACATGATTCTAAACATAAAAGGACATCTAATGGACCTAAAGAAAACGATTCAAAGTCTCATTTACTTGTTCAAAAACTCACGCTCAGTCAAGGATACGAGCACCCAAAACCCTAATCCCGACTCCAATCGTTCTATATAACATCCCAATTTTTATGAAAATTATTTTACAGTTTTCGACTAGTTAAAAATAAATCATAGAGATTGATCACCTCAATGGTTTGTTAAAAGTACGAAGAACTACAAAGATTTATTGTAAATAATTTACTGTTTTGGTAATTAATTTAGATTAAGAGACAGTGTAGATGTATACTGTTTTTAATATGAATTAATCTTTAAAAATGTGAAAAATTGTTGTTTGATTAAAGAAAATTATTTTATTGAAAGAGAAATAATTTTCAGGATTTAATAGATATTTTTAAGTCATAGTTTGGATTTTTAATGTTTAGTTATTTGTTAAATTGTCTGTTTTAGGTCATATTTAATATGACTTTTATTTTAAAGATTTTTCCTTGATAATTTTATTGTTTGAATAATATCTAGATGATAAGAGGAATTGGAATTAGTGATCCTCACTAATTTACAGTTTTTATTACGCTGCGAGAAATCTGTTGAATCTACCGCAACTAGGCTATTGTGTGAGTTTCTAACTGGAACATGCCCAAACTTGATCCAAATTTTATAAAATTTGAGATCCTACCATTTTCAATTATTTAGAATTTATTACAATTTTTCTGAAATTTTTGAGCATCCGAAAATATTTAGTGTATTGTATACGCCTATAACTGCATTACGGTAGCGTTTTAGCTCGTAAATCGAGAAAGCAATATTCATAGAAATACTTCTAATATTTTTAGGGACATTTTGGTTGATTAATAATTTTTGATTATAGAATAATTTATTAGATTTATTTTTGGAGTTTTTGGTTCAAAAACCCTAATATACGTGTAATGTCGCACACCTGATTGAGCGAGAACGCGACGAAAAGAAATATCTAGATATTTTGGGGCAAGTGGTAGTTGAGATAAGGCTTTGGGGAGCTGAATCGTTGGATTAGAAGGTTCCATGACAAGTGTAGGCATAGGATTGGTGGTTATGTAATTATAGTTAGTTAGTGTAGTTAGGTTGTAACTAGTTTGGTTAATTCCTAACTAAATGAACAATTTTTGTTCCTTCCTTGTCCCCAAATTTTCGTGGCTGCCTCTCCATATTGGCATTCATCATTCTCATTTAACCTATTGTTGAAAGCTTGAGAAAAAAAATTCCTTGAGAGAAAAAGTTGTTTTAGGTGATGAACTTAGTGATTTTGCCTTCAATCTTCCTTCCTTTCTCGTTCCTTCTTGTTCAATCATCTCCATCATTGTGGTAAGCTTATTTTCCTTTTCTTCAAGGCTGCCGTGGTTGGGTTTTCATGGTATTAGTGTTGTTCCTCATGAATTTAGTGTTGATTCTTGAAGGAAATTGGTGTTTAAACTTGCAACCTTTGATCCTTGTTCATAATCCTTAATCAACCATCATCAATCTTGTTAGTAAGTGTTCTAACTCACTTTCCTCTTCTCATGGCTGCCATGGATGAGACCTCCATGATTTTAGTGTTGTTTTCTTTAGAAAGTGTTAGATTTTGCTAGATTAGTATGTTTAGCCTTTTGATCCTTTACTTTCTTCCATGATTAAGCATGATTAGAGTTTTTAAAATTTGGAAAACCCTAACCCTTGACCCTGGCCAAATTCATGGGCTGTTGTGGGGGCTTGATCTTGACTTGTTTTTGTTGAGTTAGAGTTAGTTCTTGAAGGGTTTTGAGTGGTATGTTTGAAACTAGTCATATATGCATGTTTTACAAAGTTTTTAGGAATTAAATTATTTGATTTTTAGGGACTGGAACAGTGGCTTATTAGTATGGTTTTGTTGATGTTTTAATTTGTCTTTTAAAGTGTGTCAATTGTTTAAGAAGTTGGTTTTTGGTTAGGACTTTAAATCTATAAAGATTTGGAAGTTTACAGCTTTGAAAAAGTGTTGAAAAAAAATAAATTTGGTGTTGTTTTGGGGTTGCAAAAACATTGGCCTATGAACATGATTTTAGTGAATTTTGACTTGGTTTTAATTGTATTAAAGTGGCAAAGAAGTTGTCTTATGGTTAAAGAATTTAAGTGTATTAAATTTGTATGTTATGGAAGTGAAAAGTTGAAAAATTTGAGTTTGTTTTAGGACACAAAGCCGTGACCCTTAAGTTGGTTTAGAAACTTGTCTTAAGTTGTTTTATGCCTTAAAAATGTTGTGAAAAGTGATTGATGATTTGATTTAGCAAAACATTTCAAAGAAACTTGATTTTGGGAAAAGATTTGGGTTATGTTTCAAGAATTGTTTTGGACTTGTAATAAAATTGTTTCTAAAATTTTGTGACAAGTTTTAGTGTTTTGAAAAGTGGTTCAAAGTTAGGAAAACACTATTCAAAGTGGTAAAACACTATTCCAATTGGTAAATTTTGGGTTAGACATTTTTCTAAGTGTTTAGTGTTTGAAAAAGTTTCAAAACTTGCATAACTTAGACTTGATTCATGATATATGACTAGGTGTGATCCAAATGGAATTAAGTGAGTCATTCTTAGGTCTTTAGAGACCCTAGACCCATGGCTGCCCTAGGGATATTAGGACTTGAGTTTTAGTTCTAATTGATTGAAACTTGCATTGTTAAGGTTCGGGCGAGGAACGACTTGATGATTGTTTGGAATTACCTTGTTTGGATTGTTAATGCGCCAAAAGTAAGGGAAATTCTTACATAATGAGTTTGGGCTTTTAGCCTTGTGTGTTGTTTGATTATTTGATTGATTGTGTGGTAGTACTTGTAGTATTACTATATGTTGTTTGAAATGTTGTAGCATGTTGTAGCACAATTAATTGTTATATGCTGTCTGTAATGCTGTAGCATGTTCTTGCCCTGCGTGGCATCGGTAAATTGCATTGTTTACCTTAAATCATGTTGATTTTAATGGAAATTGATATTGATTGGAATATGCAAGATATTGTTGACGATAATAGATTAATTAATAATGTGTTAATCGATTGTAATTGGTTTGACGACTTACAATGGTAAGTCTGATGCGATTCCGTGAGCTGAGAAATGTTTTCACGGTCAACTAAAGGCATCTTTTTAAAATAAGTCAGTGTACAAACACGCTTTATGGATCAGAGGGTTAGAGTTTTGTAAGATGTACTTTTAAAAAGCAAAACAAATGTAATTAGCAAAAACGGTTGAGTTGAATGATGCGTCTGGGAATTTTCCCCTAATGCATTATTTAGCACAACTAGGGTTCCAACGACCCAAAGGCAAAGAGTTATTTCTACCACAACAACACTTAGGTGTGACACAAAAATTGAAATTAGAAATTCACTAGATTGAGTGAGTGAGGACTCGTCGATTCGCATTGATTAATTAAACATTACTCAGGCGCTCCCTACGGTGAGCAAGCCAAATTAAAAGAAATATGCCGGAAATTTTCTCCGATGCTAGAAGTTTTCTCCGATGAACAGAAATGTTTGGATTGAAGCATACTAATCATGGAGCATCGATATTAATGTATTGCCGGAAGTTTTCTCCGATGTCCTATGCCGGATGTTTTCTCCGATGCCGGAAGTTTTCTCCGATGCCTTATTGATTCCCCAAGTTTGGGCTATAATGTGTATACACAAGGTTTTCATATGCATTGGCATGCATACTGACCACATTTTAACATGTGATGATTGATGGTTGATTTAATGATTGAATTATTTTTTCACATGCAAATGCTTGATGTTGCACTGACGTGATCATTGATCTGCTGATAGAATTGTCTGCTCACAAGCAATTGTTTGATATTGTGGTGACTTGATTGCTGACCTGTTGGTTGATTTGTTTGTTCACATGCAATGCTTGATATACCATGATGATGCATGCGGTCTATTAAGTATCTATATGAATATAAGGGAATGTTGTTGTATTATATATGTATATTGTTTGCATGCGACATAGCCTATGATAAACTCGTGGACAAAGAATTTACCCTTGCACTATTGTTGGATTCACTACAAGAAATCACGGGTATACCGACGGCCTTTTACCGACGGTCTGTGGCCGTCGCAAAAAACACGGCTTTTCCGACGGCTTTGCCCGTCGGTAAGTCCAATCCATCATCGCTCGATATTCTACGACGGCTGGCGTCGAGCCGTGTCTTTTTGGCGACCCTGGGCAGTCGGTAAAGGCCGTCGGTATACCCGATATTAGTTTTCGCTTTCATTGTTTTTCACATACCGACGGCATTAACCGTCGGTATTTGAAAAAGCCATCGATAAACCGAGAAAGTTTCAGACGGGTTTAGATCGTCGGTAATGTTAATGTGGCGTCGATAAAGTCGGTCTGACCAGACAAAAACCGTTTCTTCCCCTTTTCTTTCGTTCTCATTTTACTGCTCTTCTCTTCTCCTCTCTCTCTTTCGTTCCCAGCGCCGCCGCCACCACCACCTCTCTTCCGTCCTCCCTCTCCCACGTCTGCCTCTGCCAGGGCCGCACGTCCACTGCCCCTCCGCCAGGGCCGCCGTTACCGGTCTTCCACCACTCCCTCTCACTGAAGTTGGCTCCCATAGTGCGTCCACTGCCCCTCCCCGTGCCTCCACCAACTGGTCATACCGGCCGACGCCGAGAGAGAAACCGCGATGCCACCACGCTGCATCTCCTCTGCGTCTTCTGTGTCTCCTCTGCGTCTTCTGCATCTTCTGTGTCCTCTCCTCTTCGTCTTCTTCTCTGTTGCTCCGGCGTTCTCCACGGCACATCAAGTAAGTATTGTTCTCGTTCTTCTTTGTTTACTTCGTTGTCTTATTTTTATCTGTTTTGGTTTTGTATCTGAAATCGGTTTGTATCTGTTGGTCTATCAAGTTCAGTACAAACTTGCTAGTCATCTCTGCTTTGATTTCATTTCAGTTCGATTTCTTTTCTGAAAATGGGGTTTTGGGTCTCGATTCGATTTCATCTATGCTTTTTTGGGTTTCAATCGGTTTCATCTCTCATTTGCTTGAGAGTTTTTCTCCTCAAAACTGATTGCGATATCTTCCTGGTAATTCCTTAATCATAGTACTTACCTTCATAACCTTTTCTGCAGATCTTCCTGGTAATCCTCAAAACTAATTTTTATCTGGTGATTGTGTGGTAACTCAAGTTATTGGCGGGTTCCTTTGTGTTTCTACTGAATTTTGTTTTTTGTTTTTGTTTTTCTTTTTTGGTGTGTTTAGAAGTCTTATTATTATTATTATTATTATTATTATTATTATTAAGTCACTAAAATTGGGTTTGTGTTTATTTTATTTTATCTGATTTCTCTGCTTCACCTTCTTTAGGCTTTGTGTTGATGAAACAAATAATTTGAACTGTGTTCTTTAGCTATTCAATTTTGGTGATGTTTGCTGTGAAACAGATTTACTTAAGAGGGAAGTTTAGGGTTAACTTAATTTGTCTTCAGATTATGCTATTATTGCCCGAAACTAGTAATGCAATGCACGACCTTTTGTTTTCAAATTATGAAGTGTTGTTTGTGTTAGTAGCTGTGATGCTAAGTTACATAACATGTGGATCCTTATGATGTGTGGGTAGGGTGAGAGTAAGGTGCAAGTCATCTGGCCATAGTTTTGGGGTCAGGCTTGTATTTTATTCAACTTGATTTTTGTGTATATTTGAAATAATGCAAGATTAATCAGTTATGCCCTTTAGAAAGCGGCAAAGGGTTCAAAGATGCTTTGGTTCTGATGTTTCGATTTAATTTAATTAGGTCTTTGCGATGTATTATAGAAAATTTACTTAACTCTTGATTTTGTTTTAAACTTGAGTTGCCCTTTTCTTTGTTCATTTGAAATCATGACTTGGTGCTCGGGGTTTACATGTTCGAATATATTTTGTCGAAGCCCTTTTCACATTTATTTGATACGTGTTGTAAACTTGTAAGAAGTATTGGGAATGATTTGCCTTGTTAGAGAGGTGGATGAAGTATGAGGGTATGATTTGATAAAATTGGAAATCAAAGGAATTATGGATGTTTGCTTAATCAAGCAATAGCGAGAGCATTGATGTTTATGTGTGATACTGATCAAAGCAATTAACGAGAGGTAATTTCATGTTGGTCAACAAACATGTAACTAGTTATTGATAGTTGATGATTATCCGAAATGGTTGTTCATAGCTTTGAGTGGTGATATGGAATAAGTTGTTGAAGGAATTCATGAAATATGGCACTTCTTTTTAGTTGTCCGTGATATAATTTTTCAATTTTGGGCCATCATTGTCTTTGTTGATATATCTTTCATTTTCTTTGATCCCTTCTCATTCATGTTTTTTCCCTATTAATGAGATAGAATGCACTGAACACTTCTTATGTAGCCTTGTCATTGTTGATTTTTTCTTTTTGGTCTATCAATGGGAGTGGTATTGATACTATGTCTATGTCTTTGTGATGAAGAAACTTGCTCATTAAAAGTTGTGGACAACAAGATATGCTTATGTCTATGTCTATGTCTATGTCTATGTTCTTTGTTCGAGGCGAGAACATGCTACTGTCTGAATTAAAATCGGGAAAGAAGTGATTTTGGTTGATTAGCGAGGTCGGCAAAGAATTGCTATTGTCGGGCGTGTTAAGATAGAAAGTAGACCACTAATCCTTGTGGAGGCAAAGGTTTGTGTATCCATTATTGTAAACATTGATTGAAAATGTATTTCTTTATGTTTTTAAACTTCATTTGAGTTCATTGTGGTACATCTATTTGTGGAATATCATGCTATTCTATAAATATGTTCTTAAAACTATCAATAGTTTGACTATATCTTGTGAGATTAGAAGTTACATTGAGGCATTTTCAAAAACAATATGTTTGCAATAGGCCTGTTTTTATTGTAAGATGTTTGATAACTTCTAAGTTTTTCTAAAAATGGTTCTGAACCACTTTTGAGGCAAAACTGGTTCTGAAGGAAACCATTTGAAAGTTGGTTTTTTTCCTTTTGCAACTTTTTCCATACTTTTTCTCTTCCTTTTCGTTCTCCCTTTCAGCTAGATCTAAGGGTGTATATTGGATAAGATAGAAATGTAGAAATCACTCATTCATCCAATGGTCAATATGTGTGCTATTTTTTTTAAATGCGAACTGTTTTAAAACAAATTTTAATAGAAGTTAACTAGTTACAAAATACTATGAATCTGAATGACTAGCTTTTCTTAAACAGTTCTAAACTAGTGTGAGATTTGCCAAACTGTAAAGCACTTGTAGTGAAATCAAGGCACTATAATGCATAGTATCTCATGGTATCAGTGCTAAAGCTCTTTGTATTGATGTATTGTATTTAATGTAAAATATTTCATAGTATTTAATGTATAGTATTTAAGTGGTATATTGTATTTAATGTATAGTATTTCATGGACCATGGTATCATCGCTAAAGCTACTTTAAATAGCACTATTAATATCTTGTATTGCTTTTTGGCCATAAAATTGCTTTTGCATATAGATTTTTTTTTAAAAAAAAAGCGCCATTTAAGATATGGTAGTTGTTTTAAATAATCTATATCTATCATTTAAAAATAAATGTATACTATAGAGTTACCATGACTTGCTCGATCTATGCCATCAATAAAAGTATGAAAAAACCCTTAAGGATTGTATATTATGATAGAACATTCAACGAGAATGCCGCATTTAATGCTTTGTCCTTATTGTGAAAAACATTTAATGAATACAATCATAATTCATCTTACGATAGATCATCATCCGAAAATCACAGTGAAGATACAACAACCACTATGTGTGGATTTGAAGCTGAAGCATTGTTTTGTGTAATAAATTGGTTAGAAATTTTATTTTGGAACCATAATTCGAGTTTTCTCCATGACAATTTTCTTCATGGTCATAAAACTTGTTTAGCATCGACTAACATTAGAATGAGGGTGAAATTAAAGTTAAAGATTAGGAGCTAATTGATAGGACCCAAGTAGAGAATGAAGGTCCAAGTGAGCAATGGGTGCATCAGCCAAAGTGGCCCACGGTTACGGTTTGGAGAGTCTATGTGAGGAAGAATAGGAGAGAGAAAAGGAATGTGAGGTAACTTAGTGTTTCTTTCTCTTTTGGATCTGTACCACTTACCATGTTTTCCCTCTTTTGGTGTGGTGTATTATTTGTTGAGGTATTTTTATGATTGACTGTTTTTACACAATAAACTTATTTGGTATTTGGTCTGAATATGTTTTAGTTGTTGTGCACCCTCTTCATATGTTATAGAAATTTATCTCGGTTATTAATGCTATGGTCTCAATTTACATTTTTTTTGATCTCCAGATAAAGGAGAAAGACACAGCATAGTTTGTGAAATTTTGCGTTCCTTGGTGCAAGCATTGGTGAGTAATTCTTTCATAGTTCAAACTTGATGTTAACTTGCTGTTTTTTATTTATTTATTGAGAAAAAGAACTGTTTGCTAACTTGTAAAATAATAATAATAACTTGTAAAATAATGAAGATGAAATAGAGATTGGAGAAGTGATCATGCATAATAATAAATTGAAAAAAAATTAATTCAAATACACATAATAATAAATTGTGTTAGATGATTTACTTATAGTTATGATTTATACAAAAAGTACTAACGACCTTTCATTTTGTTGATTGCTATTTGGTAGCTTGTTAGTTAAAATTTTCTATGTTTTTTCAAGATTTTTAGTTCGAGGCCACCACACCGCTCGGAGACTGCCATCGACATCGAAGGATGTGGACACGCTCTTGTTACGAGAATTAGGTATGCACTCTAACGAAATGTCGGTTGACTCATTGGGTGGAAAAGGGTTGGTGTTGACCCCACACCGACATATTTAGTTTGATTTGCATCATAGTTCTCTGAGAGAGAATTTTGAGGTGATGTGTGTTTTGACGTTCAATGGATGTAGTAGCGTAATTAATCAATGGATGTGTGTTTTGGGATCATAACAAGATATTCCCAGATAATACTTCTTTTCCACTCTCTTGATTTTAATACAATTTCTGAGATACCAATTTCCAGTTCAAAATCGTTTGACAAATAAAAATTAGGGAGATATTTACAATATAGAATAGGCGTAGTAGCGTAATTATTTACATGGACACCACCCAAAGCTTGCTAAGAGCACAAAGTACTCTATGCAAATAAGTTAGCCGGTAAAAACTTTTCATCATAGCCACTTGGCGATAAGCGAGCTATTTTGTGTCATTATAAAAACTTGTAATTCTATTTACGTAAAACCATTATAAGGAAGTTAGTTGAGTAAAATAGGCAAATTACTTTCAGTTTAATTCTGAATTTATGTATGTGTACGAGTTAGTTCTTAAATCCATAAAGCTGATACTATCATGTTAGCCCTTTAACTTGTTCAGCCATTTATACTAGAAAGACTAGCATCATGTGAATTATCATAAATTTTAGAACTAACAGGTAGGTAGACATGAATAAATTCAGAGACCGCTATTAAGGAAAACAATTCTATTGAACATTTATGCTAATTAGTAATGACTTCAACCTCAAATCCCCCTATAGCATCAATTCCTAATATAAACAAAAAGAAGAAAAGAAAACAGGAACTGAAGACAAAGCTTCATACCCATTAGAATTGGAAAGAGGGGTTCCACCAATCCCGCCCATCAATTCATCAAAATCAGGCGCTTATGCTGTTTTTTTTTATATTTATATTTTTCTCTCCCTCTCTCTTTTTGATTAACTGGCTGAGCTATGGCATGAGTCAAGTTAGTTTTTTCACATATTTCCAATATTTCTATTTTAGTTATAATATAAAAGAAAAAATAAAAACATGTGTTATTATATCTCAAAAAATATACTAGGTAGATATTCCAATATGATTACCTTAAGAAATTATAAAATATTATATCATATAAGAAATTAAATGAAAAAGGAAAATAAAATATTTTTTATTATATATATATATATATATAATAAAACTAATTCTACCCTTGTCACTTCTGCTTGTCTAATTGTTATGTTAATCATTGATCGAATGGATGTTTGATATTTGTTATTAGTATCGGAGAGAAGCCTTAGCTTCCCGTTTGGGGTTTAATATATTATTGAGTTCATATACTCTTTTAGGGTACCATGTGCTCATTGTATATTGAACCTTGAATTGTCCAAGTCGGACAGTTTGGGAAAAAACTTTTTCTTTACTCGTATAATAGTTGTTGCTTAATTCTCGTATCTTTATATTTGATGAAATTTGGTTCGATTCATTTCCTTTTGTTCTCTAGGTGCATACTTGATTGCGGTGTTCATAAGCTGCGTTCATTTTGTGTACTCGAGAGACCAATGGGAAATCTTTGCAAATTTTGTCAAGTATAAGATACGAGAATTAAGGAATGATTATTATCTGAGTTCTCAAAAGTTTTTTCTCGAATGGGATAAGTCATACCATTTAAAGAAAGAGAGCGGTTGTAAGAATGTCGTCTTCTGAAATTGTGATTTTTTGACATGCAGTAAGATGGAATATTTTCTTTCGAGTCGTAGTTGGATGTACGATAGGTTGTATCAGGGAGAGGGGTTTGAAACCAGATTTTCTTGTTGGGGTTGCGTACTTTGTCCAAGTCGCAATGGTACATAAAGATTTCAAAACTAATGGAGGGATTAGATGTCCGTGCTTTAATTGCGATTGCGGAAGGATTAAGAGCCCAAGTGAGGTCACGCACCACCTGTATTGATTGGATTTAGGCTTAATTACCGGATTTGGACTACACATGGTGAAAAGTTGCCTCACGTTGATTTAGGGGTTCTTTGATAATTGCGAAGGTGCTTGGCGATTCACGTGGGTCGGGATGTGGTGGCGATTGAATTGATGCAAGATATGGTTTGTGATGCCTTGGGGGTGAGCGTGTTATTCGATGAGCAACAAAGATGATGACACGGATGAACTTCCAAATGAGACAAAGACAAAAATTTTATAATCTGTTGTTAGAAACAAACAAGCCGTTGTTTGAAGGGTCTACTGCACTCTAAGTTATCAATGTGTGTGAGGCTCTTAGCTCTTAAGTCCAACTGTGGTGCTACCGGTGTGCTTGGATCTCGTAACGAAAATGATGTTGGACTCGTCACCTATCAAAGATGGTTTGCCAAAAAGTTATTACGAGGCTAAAAGCTTAGTGTCCAAGTTGGGGCTGGAATCTAAAAGGATTGATTGTTGTGTGAGAGGGTGTATGTTGTATTACGACAATGAGTTTGGTAAAAACGATGGTGCGCTAGTTGAATGCAAATTTTGTGGTGAGCCTAGGTATATGTCACATACTAATAATCGGACGGGTAGACAAAAACTAGTTCCAGTGAAGGCAATGTTTTATTTGCCAATTATTCCAAGGCTGCAGAGAATGTTTGCATCACCACAGACTGCAGACAAAATGACATGGCACTATGAGAATAGAAGCACTTCAGGTATGTTGCGCCACCCTTCTGATGGTGAAGCTTGGAAGCACTTTGATCGTGTGCATCCTGATTTTGCAGCAGATCCACGTAATGTACGACTTGGCTTATGCTCTGATGGTTTTACCCCGTATGTTCAATCCACGGCGAAACCTTATTCTTGTTGGCCAGTTATCGTTACCCCATACAATCTTCCTCCCGAAATGTGCATGTCTAAGCCTTATATGTTCTTGAGCTGTGTTATACTGGGTCCAGATAATCCGACAGATGGTATTGACATCTATTTAGAGCCTCTTATTGACGATCTCAAAAGGTTGTGGAATGGTGTTGTGACGTACGATATTGCACGAAAGAGGAATTTTACAATGAGGCAGCGCTGATGTGGACCATTAATGACTTCCCTGCATATGGCATGTTGTCTGGTTGGGGTACTCATGGTAAAATGGCATGTCCGCATTGCATGGAGCATACAAAGGCCTTTACCTTGAAATTTGGGGGGAAGAGTTCTTGGTTTGACTCACATCGCAGGTTTTTACCCGATGATCATGCATTTAGACGGAATAAGAACGCTTTCAAGAAGGGGAAAGTTGAATTAGATGGCCCGCCCCCAAGGTTGACGCCAGAACAGATCTGGGAAAGGGTTATGGAACTGCCCAAAATCACAGATTTTGGCAAATTGGATCGATTTGAAGGATATGGACAATGGCATAATTGGACAAAAGAAGTATTTTTGGGATCTGCCATACCGGAGAGATAATTTATTGAGACACAACCTTGATGTTATGCACATTGAGAAGAACTTTTTGACAATGTTTTTCTCACGATGATGAACGTCGAGGAAAAACAAAAGACAATGAGAAGGCCGGACTAGACTTACCACTTTACAGTAGGCGAAAGGACTTGCATTTGTGAATCGGTCGGATGGGAAGACCACGAAACCCAAAGCCTGTTACTCTTTAATCTTTGAGGAAGCCAAGTCGATCTGTCGGTGGATAAAAGAACTTCGGATGCCGATGGTTATTCTTCTAATTTGGCAAGATGTGCCGATGTGAACAAAGGAACCATGATTGGGATGAAAAGCCATGATTGTGATGTATTCATGGAGTGTTTACTTCCTATTGCATTTAGTTCCTTGCCGTCAAATGTTTTAAATCCACCGATCAACTCACCAATTCTTTAAAGATTTGTGTTCTGCGACATTGAGAGAGGATGATCTCATAAGGATGGAACAGAACATACCAGTCATTCTTTGTAAGTTGGAGAAAATATTTCCCCCTGCTTTCTTTGATTCTATGGAGCATCTAGCAGTGCATCTTGCACATGAAGCTAGGCTTGGTGGACCGGTTCAATACAGATGGATGTATCCATTCGAAAGGTACTATAATTAAGTATTCTCTAAAATAAATATTTATTTGAAGGGTTAAATGTATCAATTTTTATCATCAACGTTGTTATTTTTTAGATTTATGGGTGACTCAAAACGGTCGGTGAAAAATAAGGCCAGGGTTGAAGGATCTATTTGTGCAACTTACTTACACCGTGAGACAATCCATTTATGTTCCCATTATTTTACGAACTTCATGTTAACACCAACAAATAGTAGGAATGAAGTAGAAATTGAAAGTGAAAGACACCCGCTTGCCTTATCAGTATTTTGCCTTTCCGGTCGTCATGGTGGAAAGGAGGTGGATAACTGGATAACGGGCGAAGTGTGGAAGTCAGCCCACGTTCACGTGTTGATCAACTGTGCTTGAAGTATCACCGTATCTAACGTATGTATCATTTTGACCACTTTCAATTTCTTTAATCCACAATTGCTCTTGATCATTTGTTTGATAATGACTTGATCGGGCATTCTTGTTCACTAAGCCCCCTGGGGTACAAGACTCTTCTGCCTATATTCATGAATATTTCCCAACGTGGTTTAGGAACCAGGTATGTTTTTTGAGTCGTCATATATATATTATTATTATTTATTGTTTGAAAATACAAAAATATTGTTTGAAAATAGGAACCATAATTTGTTTGCACATGGTGTGTACACAGGTGTATAGCGAGGCAGAATCCCCTAAAATTCAACACTTGAGAAATTTATCTCATGGTCCTAAATCACGTGTAAAAGAATGGCACACATTCTTTTTAAATGGATACAAATTCCAAACCCAGTCAAAAACAGAGGGGAAAAAATAGTTAACAGCGGGGTTTATGTAAAAGGTGCCACAGATGGAGGTGAAGATGACTTTTACGGCGTGATTCAACATATATATGAACTGACGTACAATACTTTAGACTATACTAAAAAAATAGTGCTATTTTATTGTAATTGGTTTGATCCATCAAATAGAGGCACAAGAGTGGATCGAAAATATAATACTGTTGACATACACATGAGCAGAAGATACCAAATGTTTGATCCGTTTATCGTGGCACAACATGTAAGACAAGTGTATTATGTCCCTTATCCATCAACTCGAAGGGACAAACAAGGTTGGTGTGTCGCAATAAAGATAAAACCACGGGGTCGCATTGAAGCAGATGATACACAGGAAGAAGTGGTTTATCAAGTGGATGAGATGTCTCATGTCAATGTAGTAAATGAAGTGGAACCCATTACTCGACTACGTGACAATCCAATCACAAATGAAGATGTAGATGGGGGTGAAGAATTAAATGAAGAAGTGGCAGAACCATCAAGATCTGAAGACGATGCCGAAATTGAGTGGGCAGAATGGGCAGATTGAAATTGTTTAATTTTTACAATTTGAGAAATTAATGTGTAACAATATATTTTAATTTGTCAGTTATTTTCATAACTTGTTTATTTTTATGGAATTCATTTGTAATATTGTTATGTTTAAATATAATATTTCATGACTGTTATTATTCAATTGCTCTATAGACAGATATGGCATCGGGAGGTTCAGGAGCAGACCCCCCCAGACCACCCAGTGGTGGTAAATGGAAGGGGAAGGGGATCGCCCTCGACCCCCCTCGTCGTCAGAGGCCGACCATCATTAGGCGTGACCTCATCGGGTTTTCGGCGTTGTCATCTCCACGTCCACCTAGTACATCTACGTCGCGACAACCTGATACACCTCCTGCACCTAGACTCCTCACCACCTACACGCACTCAGGCACATTCGACACCAGCGACACAGACTCGGGCACGTTCGGCACCTTTGCCTCACATTGACATGATCCCCAACCTGGGGTTCCAGCAGCCACATGGCGCTTCGAGTTCCCATGTTATGCCTGATCCGGTGGCCGATGCTCATCAGTCCGACCATGATTATAGTACGGGCCATACACCTGATGACATTGATGTTGGGCAGGACGGGGAGGAGCAGGAGGTTCAGCAGGAGGAGGTTCTTGAGCAGGGGGAGGGCCAGGAGCCTGACACTCTTGAGATGTTGTATGATGGTCGAGTTCTTATCAGGCCATCTGGTAGAGGGTAAGTATTTGCAATTTTTTTGAGTTATTAATAATTTACATGTATATATATATATATATATTTTTATTTATTTATTTAACATGTTTTTATTGTTCAGGTTTCTTCCCTCAAAGCCTGCTGCGTTAGCTATCACAGCAACAATTGAGGAGAATTACCAGGAGTTTTGGCCCACCTGGGGGACACTGAAGGATTTTGAGCGGGACCATATGTTTAATTCTTTCAGAGTAAGCTGTAATTTTTATTTTATTGCATATTATTTTATTTTCATAAATTTCAATTATGTTTAATAATGTCTTATATTGATACAGATGAGGGTTGCTTGGGAGGAAAAAGATGAGGAGCTGATGGAGAAGAATTTTCATATGAAGGCCTCCCACCGCCTTTCTGACATGCTTCGAGATGCCCGCATCGTGATCGCCACCAGCTTGGATAGGGACGAAGCTCGCGGTAGCGCATCGAACTCCCCGAGTTCCAGCGACCAAAGACGAAGGCCAAGAAGAATAGGGCCTCTGAGAAGGGTGGGCACTGCACACCGAGGCAAGTGTCAAAGCGACGCAGTTAGACTTGTACGTGTTATAAAATTGTTATTATTATTATTTTATTATTATTATTATTATTATTTATTTAAATTTTTTATTAATACAATCTCAGTCGAGAAGGTTGGGGAGAAGTTCGATTGCACGAGCTTCATCTTGCAACTCATATGAAGAGGAGTACTTGGTGATTTCGTTGATGAGCGTTCGAGGCGGACTCAGGTAATTATAAAATATAATAAATATTTTTTTAATAATGTTTATATTGTTTTGTTAAAAAAAGATTTGACTTATTTGTTTGTTTAACAGGAGGAGTTTGAGGCGAGGATGTCTCGGCTTAGATCTCGTAGCTCATCATGTTCTCCATCTCGAGCCCTGACGATCTATCTACACCGGCCGAGGTTTGGCGAAGTGGTTGGCGGAAAGAAGAAGAGCGCCTATATGGTCTTGGCGACCTTGCCAAGCAACTACAAAAGGGCCCGCTACACACCGGAGAGTCGTCGAGTAGTAGTCTTGCCGGTCGCTCTGCGCGGATGACCAGGAGATAGCCGAGTTGAAGCGGGCCGTGGCCCAGCGGGAGCTTTTGACTCAGTCTTTGCGGCAGCGAAGCGGATGTACGATTGCTAGCTCGCCCGGCCTTACTCGCCTCGGCCTCGGCCTCCACCTCGCCTCGCCTCGCCTCCGCCTTCGCCTCCACGTACTCATGGTCATGTCGATGATCCAGATGATGTAGAGGATCTCGATCATGATCGGGAGTACCAGTGACTATTAGTTCTGCTTTGTACTTATATTTTTCATATTTTTGGATATCATTTTTTTCGTTTGGATATTATTTTAGTTCTTGATTTTTATTCGTTGAATTTTTATTTATTATGTTTTCTTTTTAATTTGCTTTTTAATTTACGTTATCACATTTTTATATATGGAAAATCAATTAATAATTAAATTAAATTAAATTACAAGTAATTTTTAATTAAATTAATAAATAAATATTTTTAATATGAGAGTAAATTATTTTTATAATTAAACAAATAAATAATTAAATTAATTAATTACTTAAAGAATAAAATTAATTTGGTTATTAATTAATAATTTTATTATTTTTATTAAAAATTCCCGATTCGACGCGGCTAAAGCGTCGAAAATATTTCAGATTTACCGACGGTCAAGTCCGTCGGAAATCTAACGACGGCTTTACCCGTCGGTAATCGACCTCATTTACCGACGGTTATACCCGTCGGTATTACCGACGGTAAAGGAGAGTCCGTCGGTAATCCTTTGCGACGCCCATATTTCCGACGGGTTTTAGGCCGTCGGTTATCCGTCGGTAAAACTGGATTACCGACGGCTTTTATGGATTACCGACGGCTTTAGGCCGTCGGTAATCCCGTGTTTTCTTGTAGTGATTGGATATCCTTATGGATGTCACTTCCAGATGGAGTTCCATAGCTGCTGTAGTTTCATCTTTTCAGGAGCGTTGAAGATTGAGCCGGTGGAGGAAGATTCCTCTGAGTGCCTTGTTTGTTGATCTTGCTGAACTGTTTCTCAGTAAGAGTTATAGTTGTTGGCCAGCTTAGCTTAGGGTATTATCGTTGTTTTTTGCGTTATTACACATTGTTTTATAATAACTCTTTCTAGAAAACCTCGCCTCAATGCGAAATGATTATGTTATGTTTTATGTTATGTGAAGTATTGATTGTTATACATTATACTCTGTTATTTGCAAAAGACTGATTTTGCATTATCTAGAAAATTGTAGTACTCTTTATGTCTCATTTTTAAAAAGGGTTTCAAAGAGAAGAAAAAAAATTACTCCTATTTTCCATTGCGAAATATATAAGAGTACTTTTTAACTGAAAGCATACAAGCATCAAATTTTTTCAGCATTAGATTGGGTTGTGCAGTAGCGCTTCGGAAAGGGGGTGTTACAATAGTGATATCAGAGCAGTTCAGTTCTAACCGGACCGCTTTGGGTTAAGCTGGCCTAGATTGTTGGGGATTGTCGGGTATAAGTTTGTTATGCCTAAGTTATGTGAATCTTGTTTGGGATTGTCTGTAATGTTTCCTAGTTGAAACATATGTGACATTATGTGAAGTTGTGTGCAATCATCTCAGATGATTGATTTTGTTGTGGGCTTCTGGTTAGTTTACTTTGTAGAAACTCGTTGCCTTTGAGATGAACGAGTCTTTCTGCTAGAGTTAGTAATTTGGACGTGAATCACGTAATCCGAGTGATAGCCAAGATAGCAACTACTGTCGTACAACAGATTGCTGCAGAGGATCAACATGATTTGCTAAGACGACAAGGGAAAGAGTGAGCTATTGGTGGGTTAGTTTGGCTAGATTATCAGGGCAAAGGACAAAGAGGAAGACAACAACAAGCAGCACCTTATTTTCGTCCTCAGGGAAATGATCGCAGTCAGGATCGTCTTGAGGCGCAGGCTATTGGGAATAGCCAGAAGGAGAAGTGGCACTGTTAACACTGAGGAAGCAAGGAACACTTGGCCGATAAATGCTCATTGAAGGACCGACTGTGCTTCAACTGCAAGAATCCAGGACTCTTTTCTAGGGACTGTCTGTTGACAAAGGAGGGATCGACCGAAAATGCTACGAAGTTTGCGCACCCAGCTGCTGGAAGACATACCTGCATGATAGGTGGAAGTGGGAGTCACAAGCACCGACAGTCGAAGACGCACTGCTTCAACGATGAAGATGAAGAGCACAACGTTAACCAGTATCCACCTAATGAAAGGTTGTGTTTGAACTGTAAGGAACTGGGACATCTGTCCAGAGACTGTGAATTACCATGAGCTGAGTCTGTTGTCAACAATGTTGGAGCTGTAAGATCAATCACTAAGGGACATGTTTACACACTAAGCAGAGCGGAGAACTCACCATCTGAAGACTTCATTCCAGGAAACACGACACAATGGAGTCGAGTGGGCTGAGATTTACAAGAAAGATTATCCGTAGGAGATGCTATAATTATCGTATTATATGTATTATGATGTGTGTGTGGTTCTAAGTATAGACTACATAAGTGTTTTGACCCTGTGACGTATTTTACTATTGTATTAAATTCTAAAATCCAAATTTCTAATATACTTTTGGTATTATGATAGATGTTCTTGTGATTGTTGTGTAATTAATTGTGATTGATGCTGTTGTTGATCCTATGGTTAATAATTTTTAGAATTTTCCTTTCCTTTTGATGTCATAAAATCGTGGGTTTTTGAAAATTTGTGGGTGAGTATTTCAAATTATTTAAGTTTTGATTTTATATTGTTTCAAATGATTATTTTAATGGTTTTGGAAAACCTTTTCTTCCTTTTCATTTTGTTGAAACCTTGGGTCATTTGAGTAAAATAAAAGAGGATTTCATCATTTATCCAATTGATCTACTGTTTGTTTTTGTTGTTGTTATGGTCTAGGAATTGTAGAGAAAAATTTTGTGTTGATCTTTTATTAAAAAGCTTTTGGGTGTGAGTAGCATGATTTTGAGAAATGGATTTGAGTGTGTACGTGTGCAAGCCGTGAGGTTTCTTGTGAAAAAGAGAAAGATTTCAAGTTTTAATAATAGGTTCTTAGCGATTTTTTTGTTGTTGGTGTTTAAAAGCTTTTAGGGTAAGTGTTAATTTTCTTTATCCAAGTTTATTTTGACGACTTAAGGTTTGATTCAAGTTTTAGTTTTTGATTTAAATGTGTTTTGATGATTTTAAGACAATGACAAACCTAATCTCAAAAGAATCATAGTGTTCTTGAGAGGGTTGAGTCTTGAAGAGATCAAGTGGGTTTTAAGAAATGTAATCGTTGCTTTGTATTATCTTTAGAACTTAGAAGTTTTAAAAATAAAAGATATTTGATTTTGGTTTTCGTGATTAAAATGTGGTTGTGTAGGTATGTTTGTGATAGTGAAGTTTCATTGGCGTTATCATGCAACCGTAACTCAGTAGTTGTCTTGACCGTGTTCGTGATCGTGATGGAGTAGAGATCGTAGTTGAAATAAGGCGTCGTTTGCAAGGACTTCTTCGACATGGACGCGTAGTGTTGTGTTTTGTAAACGTTTTAGTTGATGATGTAGTGTTTTAACTTGTTACTGATGTATGAATAAAATGTATGCTTTAGTGTTTGACTGTTTGAGTGTAATATTTATCATATTATACTAATTTTCAAAGTCCAAAGTTTATGATATGCTTTTAGTATTAAGTTACGATTTTTCAGCTTTCCTAATTTTGTTTTGGTTTATAAATGAATTTTCAGGGACGAATTTTTTTTTTTAAGGTGGGTGGTAACATAACATCCCAATTTTTATGAAAATTATTTTACAGTTTCCAACTACTTAAAAATAAATCATAGAGATTGATCACCTCAATGGTTTATTAAAAGTACAAAGAACTACAAAGATTTATTGTAAACAATTTACTGTTTTAGTAATTAATTCAGATTAAGAGACAGTGTAGACGTATACTGTTTTTAATATGAATTAATCTTGAAAAATGTGAAAAATTGTTGTTTGAGTAAAGAAAATTATTTTATTGAAAGAGAAATAATTTTCAGGATTTAATAGATATTTTTAAGTCACAATTTGGATTTTTGATGTCTAGTTAGAGAGATAATTTTCAGGATTTAATAGATATTTTTAAGTCACAATTTGGATTTATGATGTCTAGTTATTTGTTAAATTGTCTGTTTTATGTTATATTTCATATGACTTTTATTTTAAAGATTTTTTCTTGATAACTTTATTGTTTGAATAATATCTAGATGATAAGAGGAATTGGAATTAGTGATCCTCACTAATTTACAATTTTTATTACGCTGCGAGAATTCTGTTGAATCTACCGCAACTAGGCTATTGGGTTTGTTTCTAATTGAAACATGCCCAAACGTGATCAAAATTTTATAAAATTTGAGATCTTAGCATTTTCCAATATTTAGAATTTATTGGAATTTGTATGGAATTTTTGGGCATTATAAAATATTTAGTGTATTGTCTACGCCTATAACAGAATTACGGTAGCATTTTAGCTCGTAAATCGAGAAAACGACATTCATAGAAATACTTCTAATATTTTTAGGGACATTTTGGTTGACTAATAATTTTTTATTATAGAATAATTTATTAGTTTTATTTTTGGAGTTTTTGGTTCAAAAACCCTAATATACGCATAACGTCGCGCACCCGATTGAGCGAGAACGCGACGAAAAGAAATATCCAGATATTTTGGGGCAAGTGGCAGTTGAGATAAGGCTTAGGGGAGCTGAATCATCGGATTAGAAGGTTCCATGACAAGTGTAGGCATAGGATTGGTGGTTATATAATTGTAGTTAGTTAGTGTAGTTAGGTTGTAACTAGTTTGGTTAATTCCTAACTAAGTGAACAATTTTTGTTCCTTCCTTGTCCCCAAATTTTTGTGGCTGCCTCTCCATATTGGCATTCATCATTCTCATTTCCCCAATTGTTGAAAGCTTTAGAAAAAAATTCCTTGAGAGAGAAAGTTGTTTTAGGTGATGAACTTAGTGATTTTGCCTTCAATCTTCCTTCCTTTCTCCTTTTTTCTTGTTCAATCATCTCCATCATTGTGGTAAGCTTATTTTCCTTTTCTTTCAAGGCTGCCATGGTTGGGTTTTCATGGTATTAATATTGTTCCTCATGAATTTAGTGTTGATTCTTGAAGGAAATTGGTGTTTAAGCTTGCAACCTTCAATCCTTGTTCTTAATCCTTGATCAACCATCATCAATCTTGTTAGTAAGTGTTCTAACTCACTTTCCTCTTCTCATGGCTGCCATGGATGAGACCTCCATGATTTTAGTGTTGTTTTCTTTAGAAAGTGTTAGATTTTGCTAGATTAGCATGTTTAGCCTTTTGATCCTTTACTTTCTTCCATGATTAAGCATGATTAGAGTTTTTAAAATTTGGAAAACCCTAACCCTTGACCCTGGCTGAATTCATGGGCTGTTGTGGCAGCTTGATCTTGACTTGTTTTTGTTGAGTTAGAGTTAGTTCTTGAAGGGTTTTGAGTGGTATGTTTGAAACTTGTCATATATGCATGTTTTACAAAGTTTTGAGGAATTAAATTATTTGATTTTTAGGGACTGGAACAGTGTCTTATTAGTATGGTTTTGTTGATATTTTAATTTGTTTTTTAAAGCGTGTTAATTGTTTAAGAAGTTGGTTTTTGGTTAGGACTATAAATCTATAAAGATTTGCAAGTTTAAAGCTTTGAAAACGGGTTGAAACAAAATAAATTTGGGGCTGTCTTGGGGTTGCAAAAATAGTGGCTTATGAATATGATTTGAGTGAGTTTTGACTTGGTTTTAATTGTATTAAAGTGGCAAAGAAGTTGTCTTATGGTTAAAGAATTTAGGTGTATTAAATTTGTATGTTATGGAAGTGAAAAGTTGAAAAATTTGAGTTTGTTTTAGGGCACAAAGCCTTGACCCTTAAGTTGGTTTAGAAACTTGTCTTAAGTTGTTTTATGCCTTAAAAATGTTGTGAAAAGTGATTGATGATTTGATTTAGCAAAACATTTCAAAGAAACTTGATTTTGGGAAAAGATTTGGGTTATGTTTCAAGACTTGTTTTGGACTTGTAATAAAATTGTTTCTAAAATTTTGTGACAAGTTTTAGTGTTTTGAAAAGTGGTTCAAAGTTGGGAAAACACTATTCAAAGTGGTAAAATACTATTCCAATTGGTAAATTTTGGGTTAGACATTTTTCTAAGTGTGTAGTGTTTGGAAAAGTTTCAAAACTTGCATAACTTAGACTTGATTCATGATATATGACTAGGTGTGATCCAAATGGAATTAAGTGAGTAATTCTTAGGTCTTTAGAGACCCTAGACCCGTGGCTGCCCTAGGGATATTAGGACTTGAGTTTTAGTTCTAATTGATTGAAACTTGTGTTGTTAAGGTTCGTGCGAGGAACGACTTGATGATTGTTTGGAATTACCTTGCTTGGATTGTAAAAGCACCTAAGGTAAGAGAAATTCTTACATAATGAGTTTGAGCTTTTTGTCTTGCTGTAGCATGTTGTAGGACAATGAATTGTTATATGCTGTCTGTAATGCTGTAGCATGTTCTTGGCCCTGCGTGGCATCGGTAAATTGCATTTTTTGCCTTAAATCATGTTGATTTAAATGGAACTTGATATTGATTGGAATATGCAAGATATTGTTGACAATAATGGATTAATTAATAATGCGTTGATCAACTGTAATTGGTTTGACGACTTACAATGGCAAGTCTGACGTGATTCCATGAGCCGAGAAATATTTTCACGGTCAACTAATGGCATCTTTTTAAAATAAGTCAGCGTACAAACATGCTTTATGGATCAGAGGGTTAGAGTTGTGTAAGATGTACTTTTAAAAAGCAAAACAAATGTAATTTGCAAAAACGGTTGAGTTGAATGATGCATCTGGGAATTTTCCCGTAATGCATTATTTAGCACAACTAGGGTTCCAACGACCCAAAGCCAAAGAATTATTTCCAGTGCAACAACACTTACGTGTGACACAAAAAGTGAAATTGGAAATTCACTAGATTGAGTGAGTGAGGACTCGTCGATCCGCATTGATTAATTAAACATTACTCAGGCGCTCCCTACGGTGAGCAAGCCAAATTAAAAGAAATATGCCGGAAGTTTTCTCCGATGACCTGAAATCATGGAGCATCGATATTAAGTATTGCCGGAAGTTTTCTCCGATGCCGAAAGTTTTCTCTGATGCCGGAAGTTTTCTCCGATGCCTTATTGGTTCCCCAAGTTGGGCTGTAATGTGTATACGCAAGGTTTTCATATGCATTGGCATGCATACTGACCACATTTTAACATGTGATGATTGATGGTTGATTTACTGATTGAATTGTTTGTTCACAGGCAAATGCTTGATGTTGCACTGACGTGATCACTGATCTGCTGATAGAATTGTCTGCTCACATGCAATTGTTTGATATTGTGGTGACTTGATTGTTGACCTGTTGGTTGATTTGTTTGTTCACATGCAATGCTTGATATACCATGATGATGTATACAGTCTATTAAGTATGTATATGTATATAAGGGAATGTTGTTGTATTATATATGTATATTGTTTGCATGTGATATAGCCTATGATAAACTCGTGGACAAAGAATTTACCCTTGCACAGTTGTTGGATTGGATATCCTATGGATGTCACTTCCAGATGGAGTTCCATAGCTGCTGCAGTTTCCTCTTTCCAAGAGCGTTGAAGATTGAGCCAGTGGAGGAAGATTCCTCTGAGTACCTTGTGTGTTAATCTTGCTGAACTGTTTCTCAGTAAGAGTTATAGTTGTTGGCCAGCTTAGCTAAGGGTATTGTCGTTGTTATTTGTGTTATTACCCATTGTTTTGTAATAACTTTTCCAGAAAACCTCGCCTCAGTGTGAAACGATTATGTTATGTTTTATGTTATGTGAAGTATTGATTGTGATACATTATACTCTGATATTTGGAAAAGACTGATTTTGCATTATCTAGAAAATTGTAGTATTCTTTATGTCTCATTTTTAAAAAGGGTTTCAAAGAGAAGAAAAAAAAATTACTCTTATTTTCCATTGCGAAATACATAAGAGTACTTTTTAACTGAAAGCATACAAGCATCAACTGTTTTCAGCATTAGATTGGGTTGCATAGTAGCGCTCCGAAAACGAGGTGTTACTTCTCAAACTTTATGAGGCTTCTCAGACTCATAACAAAACCCTATTAAACACTATTCCAATCTCATACAACCTATCTAACCTCAACACTTACTCTCTAGCAAGCACATAATTACACAGAAAACGAATACATAATCAAAACGTCAAGTACACAGTCAGACACACAAGACCCACTTAGGGTACACAAGTACACTTAATCACACAAAAACACACGTTAAACAAGGTTAGAAAATTGAGGATGTTACAAGGGAGTGAGGGAGGTGAGAGAAAGAGGGGATGGGAGGAAGAGAGTGTGGTGAGAGATCGAAAGAGGGGAAAGGGGAAGGAGATGGGTTTGGGAAACTAAGTAAGGGTAGTTAATCTTTTCAATGGGAGGGGATGTGGTCAAATTAAAGGGGTGAGGCTTAGATAACAAACATAACAGGATTCTGACTAGCTTAAAAAAGTAAAAAAATAAAAAGTTAACCCAACAAAAAAATAAAGTACAATAAAATTTTAAAAAACGCTAAAAGCTCACTAGCCCTAACCCGTAGAACGAAAGGGAGGGAAAGGGGTGCGAGTGGTTCATGGCTCCCTACCTCGTTTTTTGTTTTCCCGTGAATTGCTCTACCTTTCTTCCTCCTGTATTCTATATTCCCCTTCCTTTATCTTTTCTCTCTATCCCCCTTTTGCAGATTTTTTAACAAATATAAGTGGTGAATGGAGAGAGATACTGAGAATGATCCTTTAACTTGAAAAAGAAAAAGAAAAAGAAATATTTTATAAATGGTTCAAACATGCCCATATGAAAATCAGTAATAGTATATAAGTTAAACTATAACCTTCAATGTTTCTAGGAGTGTTCAAAGATTCAAGGTTTTGAAAATGTTGAAGACGACAAATTAAGAAGGTTTACGAAGAAGTTTTGTGAAGGTATAGGAATTTATAGATTATTCAGTTTGTTTATTACTGGTTTGTTAGCATATATAAAGGCTTAATGTAATCACTTTTTTCATTTTGTATCATTTCATTCAAATACAATCAATATCGGGCTTAAATATGATTTCAGTCTCTCAAAAATTCAAAAAATTAGTTTTTAGTCCCAAAAAAAAAATTGAAGGTTTTTAGTCCCCAAATTTGAAAATATTTTTCCGTTATTCCCTCACTCTGATGCCAAATCGATTTTTCGTTCATGCTCTGTCGTAAGCTATGCAATCCATCTTGATGCTTTGGTTATTATTTTTCCCCAATTTGGAGTTTCCATCTTCGTTTTTTCTTCCTTAATATGTTGATCATTCCTCTATCATCGTTTTCGACTTGTTAGTGGTAGGCAATAGTGTTTTTCGGCGCCATTCAGTTGTCGGTTCTGGTTCAGCTATCTGATCTTGATTGCAACATGGATATGGATTTTCGATGCATCCGACATTTGAAGTTTGAAAGTTTCACCCATCAGAGAGGCTCACTCCGAATTTGAACACCCGGTCAACTGACTTGTAGGGTTGAGTTTGATTACCAAAGGAACAAATCTCTTTTTCTTCTCCTTCATTTCAATTCCACTTCCTAGTTATTATTGATCTGGCTTCTTATGGTTCTGATTTGAGAAGGACTTGCTTCGCCAGATTTTGTTTTGCAATCTCACGGTCTGATGATGAAATTTCCGCAACTATTCGTTATTTTTTCCTTATGTTTTTATTTTAGTCATGACAACGTATAATTTTTTTTTCTTCTGGATTTTGAGCTGCGAGATAAGCTAAAGATCATAGATGCTATTGTTCTTGTGCGAATGGTCTTAGGTTTTGTGCGCACCAAGTGTTTGATCATTTGCTCATTTGTTGTTTCATTGTTATTCAGCCTTCTTTGGCTTGATGTCAGCTTCTCTCCATGGTGGTTAAGCATAATGTTTCTGCGTAAGCATTGATATTTTGTTTTTGTCTTGAGTGGTTGTGTGCTTTTGATGGTTAAGCTTGGTGCCTTAATTGGACCTAGTGTTCCGTATGGCGTGTCTAGTATCTCAACCTAAAAATTGAGCCTAGTGTTCCGCATCACGTGCCTAGAGTTCTGATCTAAGATTGGGACTAGCGTTCCGCAATTGAATACCTGGACTTTGTGTCCTGTGTTGAATTCTTAGTTAATTGAGATTTGGAAACCCACTAAGTTGAGTGAGTGAGGGTTCGTCGATCCGTATTGATTAATTAAAACATTACTCGGGCACTCACTACGGTGAGCACGCCACATTGTAGAATTTGTTTGGATATCACTCGGGCGTTCACTACGGTGAGCATGCCATATTGTAGATTTTGTTGGCTATCACTCGGGCGTTCACTACGGTGAGCATGCCATATTGTAGCATTTGTCGGATATCACTTGGGCGTTCACTACGGTGAGCATGCCATATTGTTGAATTTGTTTGGATGCGTACTAACCATTGAGCATCGGCACTCGGAGCGTTTGATTGGTCTTAAAGACTTCAAAAGACGAGTTGTCATGTCACTCGTAGCATTTGATTGGTCGTACAGACTTCAAAAGGCGAGTTGACACTGCATTGCCTAAGTAGAGGCAAGCCAAAGTAGTGGCAAGCCAAAGTAGTGGCAAGCCTAAGCAGAGGCTATTTTGTTTGGACGTTGGGAAAGTAGTCCCCGTCAAACTGCTGACCTATTAAGGCTGCAGGTGTATACACAACTTGCCATACTGCATTGACATGCATAGCTAACCACATTTATTATATGTGATGAATTGTTGGATGAATTGGATATTGTGATGACATGATCACTAATCTGTTGATAGATTGCCTGCTCACATGCAATAGTTTGATGTTGTAATGACTTGATTGTTGATCTGTTGGTTGTTTTGTTTGCTCACATGCAATGCTTAATATACCATGATGATGCGTGCGGTCTATTAAGTATGTATATGTATAAAAAAGCATGTTGTTGTATTATATATGTATATATTGTTCGCATGCGACATAGCCTATGATAAACTCGTGGACAAAGGATTTACCCTTGCAATGTTGTTGGATTGGATGTCCTTATGGATGTCACTTCCAGATGGAGTTCGGTAGCTGCTTCAGTTTCATCTTCCAAGAGCATTGAAGATTGAGCCAGTGGAGGAAGATTCCTCTGAGTACTTCGTGTTTGGTCTTGCTGAGCTGTTTCTCAGTAAGAGTTATAGTTGTTGGCCAGCTTAACTTAGCGTTTTGTATTTGTTGTTTTGTAATTACTCTTTTCAGAAAACCTCGCCTTAGTGCGAAATGATTATGTTATGTGAAGTATTATTTTGTGATGCATTATACTCTGGTATTTGCAAAAGTCTGAATTGGCATCATTTAGAAAACTGTAGTACTCTATGTCTCATTTTGAAAAAGGTTTCAAAGGAAAGAAAATGAAAAAAAAAATTTACTCCTATTTTTCCATTGCGAAATACATAAGAGTACTCTTTAACTGAAAGCATACAAGCATTAAATGTTTTCAGCATTACATTGGGTTGCACAGTAGCGCTCCGAAAATGGGGTGTTACAGCGCTGGCTTATGATGTTGCAGTATCCTATATATATATATATATATAAATGTATGTTTTAAGTGATAATATAATTGTTTCATTTTTGGTATTGTTACAAACGTGTTATTATATTAAAAGGTGATTGCATATTTTTATATACAAAAAGTAATTTATAGATATTATGTCTATATTAATGCATGATTTTGTATTAATATGTGATTTTTATCTAAATAGATATGTGATTAGTTATATTAATATGTGAGTGCGAGTTCTTGTGTGCTGATATAGAATATTGTGCTTGATAATATTATGTTTGAATATGTGTTTAATATGTTAGTGTGTGATTTGTTCATTTTAAATGTGTACTGCTTTAGTAAGTAATATTTTGGAATGATATATTTTTATTTTATTCTTTTATTTATAAAATATTAGCCTTGAGTATTATAAAATATTTTGAGATAATTGTCTTATTTTTTTAAAAGGGTGTAAAAATGAGTTTAGTATTATAAAGGAGTATATGAATGTTTCTTTTTAAGAGAGAATTGTTTTAAAACAAAAAAAAAATAGAAGAAATGGACTATATTTTGGTCCTTGGTTCACGATGCAGCATGGATTTTAAATAAAATCCTACTAGCTGCACCCCATTTTTCTTCTGACGGCACCTCCTATTCTCACTTAAACAAGTTACTGTTCACCTCCTTCCACAACGTTGCGCAGCTGATCTATTTTTTTAGAAAACCTAGTTCTCAAATCTTCTCTCCTCGTTCTCCTTCATCTGACCACGGTAAGTTACGAAACTTCACCACCCAACTCGAAATTAATCCCTGAGTTCGTTTTCGGCCTCCGTTTGATCAACCGTTGTGCCGTTCATTGCGTTTTATTCCTTGGGGCGGACTGTAATTCCCTTTTTCTGGCCACCACGGTTGTCGGTTTGAAAAAGGGACGTCATTTTTTGATTCCTCCTGTTGAAACATTTGGGAAACACTACCCGTTCTCTCATTTCGGTAAGGCATTTTTCGGTCACTCTTTTTGCCTCCTTTTGACTTCGTTTCAGTTTTAAAAATTCCCAAATATTATTTGACATCGATTGTCATTTTTTTCAGCCATATTTCGTTCTTTGCATGACTGTTAATTTTTTCTGTGCTCGTATGGTGCATAATTCTGTTGCTGTAGGCAAATCCTGTTTGCTCTCCTTAACGCTACGAATTTTCCTGACCAAGGTAAGAAGAGAGTGGAGGATTTCTAATGGGTTTTGGTGGTTAGGAATTTTGATAACGTGATTGGGGTGTCTCATGACCCCTAAGTCTTACGTGACATTAAAGAAATGCTTTGAGGCCATTGTAGGTGCAGTGGCAAGGTCTTTTATTCTATTTTGATTATCTAAGACCCTTGTAGGAGTAAGGAGTCAATTATATGTTGATTTGAATCGTGTTGCTATTGTAAAACCTTGCTCATATGCTCATTGTTGTCTAATTGTGATGATATGACTTAATGTGTTGCGCTTGCGACTTAGATCCTATGATGTGCTTCTATTTTGAGATGTTTGACATGCTCTATAATGTTGTTATCGCATGTTAACATGTGTAGTGGATTAATAGTCTTCATTGGATGCTTTTGGTTATTGTTGATACAAGCTTGGCTTGTCTATTTCACTATGAGCGGAATTTGTGGACTACAACTGTTGATTAGCCTTAGTGCAAATGTGTTTTCTACCAATTCCAATAGGACAAAGTGATACTAAGATGATTAAGGCCTTTGGACTAGGGAATCGAATATTAATTGTGAACTTGGAAGGTTTTGGGTGTTTTTATGCAGTAAAACAATCTAAAAGTGGTTAGGCTAAGTAAAAAAAATTGGTAATGCTACTCATTGGGTTGGTTTGGGTTGGTCTCACCTTAGGCAAGATAAGTGTAAGTTTGAGAAGGTTTCACAAGGGGTAAGATGCTAGAAGTTAGAGTTATGCAAAAAAAGAACCAAGTTAGAGAATATTGTCTAGTATGCTATAACACAAGTCTAATAAAACGAATTAAACAATTCGTAGGAGTTAGATAAAGATGAAAGGGCTTTAGAGTCTTAATATGTATTAAACAATTCGTTGGATGTGTGATGCGTTTGTTGAGTGAGGCCCAACTCTACGAAGCCCGCTTATGGGTACTCATTGCGAATGATTAAAAGAGGCCTAAATCTATAGAGCCCGCTTATGGGTGCTCGTTGCGAATGATTAAGGGATGCACAGCTCTGCAAGGGAAGCTTATGGGACTTAGCTCCGAAGGGCCCGTTTATGGACCCAGCCGATGAATGACCCGTTTATGGGATCCATCCTGAAGAGCCCGTTTATGAGACCTAATCTCTAAAGAGCCCATTCATGAGTACCCCATCATTTATGTTAATAAGTCCAAAAAGACCCAGCTGGTTAGGTTTGTAAGACCTATGCATAGGCAGAGAAAATGTTAGCTTGAGTATGGTGCTGCATCGTTTACGTCGTAGCCTTATGTTGTGTGTTTGCGTTAGTTATGAAGTTAGATGATTGGTATGGCTACATGTTCTGTGTTATGCGTATCATGTTGTTGTCTCCCTTGCTATATAATGCTTATTAGAGATATGATTCCTCACTCTTCTTGTTTCCTTTATGGCTATTTATACACCACGGTGTATGGGTAGACGATGAGCTTGCAGGTGATGCTGAGATCGATGTTGATGCCGAGTTGTAGTCTTCAGGCTGCGTAGCTTAGGATGTTGTGTTCGTGATTGACTGATTGTTTATGACTTTTCATTTTCGAAGCTTTTAGAAAGGGGAATACTTCTCTGACCAGGTGACATCGGGTGGGATGTTTTACTCGTATTTTTCTTAATTAATATTCAGTTGAATTTGTAAACGTTGAGAACCATTTTATGTAGAAAAATGTATAAGGCCTGTGTAGCCTAAGCCCTTCCTAATAAAGTATTTACAGTATTTGAAATGTTTAATTTAACGACTTTAGATGTGATGTTCTTTACTTGCAAAATGATTTCAGAAATTCCTATTTTTCGCAAACAAACTATAATTTCCGCTTTTACTCTTTAACAATATTTTTGGGGTAAAGGGCGTCACATTAAATGGTATCAAAGAAGTTCGGTCTTAACCGGACTGTGTATGTGGTCTATTGTGTTTTAGTGCGTGGATCTGAGTAGAGTTACATGCATTACTTGTCCTATTTGTGTTTTTGTATAGCTTAGTTTGTTTGAAGTAAGTATGTCCTGTAGAATAGTAAGGATGATAGTGTTGGACTGCGAGTTGCATGCATCATTAACGGTAAGCATTAGATTGGTAATTACCAGAGATAGAGATTTAATAGTATTTTATCCTAATTTACGGCTTTGTGTGTGAAATAGGATTGACCAATCCTAAGTCACTACACCAAGGACCCAAGACTTTTAGCCATCACCTTACAAAAACTTTGAGATAGGTTCGCAGAGTTACTAGCTTAAGTAAGGAGATTTAGCTAATTTGATCTAAGAAGGGTAGTAGAAGCGTAGCAGAAGCGTGATGGTTATGCTATAGGAAGGATCTCTAATAGAGCTTGAGGGTAATCATATGGTACCGATGTTTTTACGCTCAAGTCCCTATCAAAAATTCTTGCAGAAAAGTCCATAGATAATATTTATAATTATTGTTGCTTAGGTTACCTGGTTAAATGAGCAGGAGGGACTGTATCCCAACAACTTGTCACCGATGAGCGAAGCAATGGTAATCAATACGACAAATAGCATTAGTGTTTAGGCCATCTTAGTTGCTTAGATGTGGCTACGGGTATAGACCAGTTACGTTTTGAGTAGATTTGTAGTAATCGTTGTAATAGCATAGAGTTTAAGACCCGTAGAGTCAAAGAATTAAGTTTAGTGCGGGAAGTCGCCCTCAAGGAATTTGTAAAGACAGTTGAGTAGAGAGTCAGGTTCTCCTTGTTTTCTTAGAACACTCTGGAATTTCGAGGTTGAAATTCTTTTTAGGGGGAGTGAATTGTAACACCCCGATTTTCGTATTATTAATATTATTATTTTATAATTAGATAGCGCGTTAGTTTACGATGTTGCAGTATCCTTATATGGATATATATGTAAATGTATGTTTTAAGTGATAATATAATTGTTTCATTTTTGGCATTTTTACAAATGTGTTATTATATTAAAAGGTGATTGCATATTTTTATATACAAAAAGTTATTTACAGATATTATGCCTATATTAATGCATGATTTTGTACTAATATGTGATCTTATCTAAATAGATATGTGATTAATTATATTAATATGTGAGTACGAGTTCTTGTGTGCTAATATAGAATATTTTGCGTGATAATACATGATTATGTTTGAATATGTGTTTAATATGTTAGTGTGTGATTTGTTCATTTTAAATGTGTCTTGCTTTAGTAAGTAATATTTTGGATTGATATATTATTCTTTTATTCTTTTATTTATAAAATATTAGCCTTGAGTATTATAAAATATTTTGGGATAATTGTCTTACTTTTTAAAAGGGTGTAAAAATGAGTTTAGTATTATAAAGGATATATGAATGTTTCTTTTTAAGAGAGAATTGTTTTAAAACAAAAATAAAAAATAGAAGAAATGGACTATAGTTTGGTCCTTGGTTCACGCTGCAGCATGGATTTTAAATAAAATCCTACTAGCTGCACCCCATTTTTCTTCTGACGGCACCCACTATTTTCACTTAAACAAGTTATTGTTCACCTCCTTCCACAACGTTGCGCAGCTGATCTGTTTTTTTTTTCGAAAACCTAGTGTGCTCAGATCTTCTCTCCTCTCATTCTCCTTCATCTGATCACAACAAGTTACGAAACTTCACCACCCAACTCGAAATCAACCCCTAAGCTCGTTTTCGGCCTCCGTTCGATCAACCATTGTGCCGTTTGTCGCGTTTTATTCCTTGGGGCGGACTGTAATTCCCTTTTTTCGGCCACCACAGTTTTCGGTTTGAAAAACAGAAGTCATTTTTGGATTCCTCGCGTCAAAACTGAATGTGAACACAAGAAGGAGGGTTGAATTGTGTTGAAAACTTTTTACAAACTTTAAGATAAAAACACTATGTTTTGAAAACTGCTTGTTATCGATGCTGAAATATAACCGGATGCTGAAAAGAGGTTTATGAAAACTTGTTTGACTTTGCAAGACTAAAGTAAATGTAAAGCAGTAAAGCAAGAGACACAGAGATTTATACTAGTTCACACCAAACTGGTAGCTACGTCTAGTCCCTTCGTTCTTGAAGGATTTTCACTATAATCAACTGATTACAAATTCCCTTAAGAGTATTCTACAGTCACAGACTTGATAATACTCCTAACTTCTCAAAACAATACGTTCGAGCCTTTGAGGAATCAAGCCTGTGACTAGGCAATACAAATTTTACAAAGGATTTTTCTTTTGAATACAATCAAATAACTCTCACAAAGAAGATGAAAAGATTAAGCTCAAGACAATAGCTTTCTAAAAGAAAGAATATAAGACGCTGAAGTTCAATTCTTTGGATTCCAGAAACTTGGCATGAAACTTGATTGATCACTTGAGTAATAGCTCTTTCAGAATATAGTTTCTAAATCTTTCTTCAATGAAGATCTTGAGGTATTTATAGGAGTCTTCAAGTTAATATCTTTGCAGATATTTCAGCTTCAAATCATTGAGTGAGGTAATTTTGAATATACGTCTTTTTCTTCCTTTTCAGAGAATATCAGAATAGTACACATTTCCGTTATGGTACTATCTGCTTTTCACACAATTGCCTTGTACAAATTTGTCTTATTCTAAAGGTGTCATCTTTGATATCTCGTACATAAAATTGAGCACACAAAATCAAATTCAAATTCTGTTCCAGAATAGTTCAGGTAAAAGAGCATAAACGTGACTAACACGTGCTTCATTAATAAGACTAGATGCTCGCTCAGAAATCAAAATGGACGCTCGTAGCAATTGAGTAACCACGTGTCATAAGATTACACTACAGGACGCTCGCTACAAGCAAGATGCTGGAGTGAAATGGATGCAGACACACATGAAATGTATTTATCTTCTTGTGAAATTCTTCTTCTTGCTTGAGCGAGACATAATATAGGAGTGATTTTAATACCTACACACTTCAAGAGTTATTAGAAGTTAAATTGTTCACTTGCAAATACTTTGTTATCATCAAAATTAATGAGGGTCTAAACTTCTCAATTTTTTATGTTCTAACAATCTCCCCCTTTTTGATGATGACAAATACTCAAGGTTGATGAACAATTTAGTTTCAAAAAAAATAATTTCAAGGGTCTCCCCCTGAGTTCAATATTCTCAGATATAGTCAAATATTTTCCAAGTATCAGCGCATAATATTTAAATAACCTTTGAGGACCAGATGCTGAGATCATTGTACCAATGATAAATATAATTGTGCCAATGAATAGCAATGAGTATCAGAGCAGAAAATATGTTATGTATGATGAATGATGCATGTTATGTGATACTTAAGCGTGTTCATCAGACCTTATTTTTACTCCCCCTTTTGTCATCAGACAAAAAGAGTGTAAAACACATCATAGTCAAAATAGTATTAAATAATAAGAAAATAATATGAAGGTAAAAAAAAAATTTGATACCATTCAAAAGATAATACGAGCAAAAGAGCAATTGTACCAAATTAACAATTAATACAAAACATTCGAAATAAAGAAAAATGTTTTAAAGTGGAGGAGGAAGGATTTGATTGAGGCGTTCCATGAGAAGATTCACAGTGCTTTCCAACTGATTCACTTTCTGAGATGTAGCAATCAAATTCTCATACTGGGCTCTAGAAATGATGATAGGTTCATCACTTTCAGCAGGAGGAGCAGGTTCTGGAACTCTTTCAGCATGCTCAACAATGGCCCTTTTTCATCTTCTGGAAGCCAGCTTTTGATGTTCCATAATAACTTGCTGTGAGAGCTTCAATCGCCTTTCCTTACTATCCTTAGCCTTCTGAAATAAATCATCATTTGGTAGACTCAATTTGATGAACCTTCCATGTTTCTGTTTCTCAAACTCCATGTCTTGTTCCCATCTAAGCACTAATTCCTTTGGGTAAACCGTATTCAGAAATACAGTTTCCCTGTGCTTGAAAAACTCATCAACATATGCATCAAATCTTGTAAGCTCAGCTTTTGATAAGTTTCTTCTTATAGCTTCTTCTGTCTCAGCAAGGCAGGTGTTGAGAACATCATTCTCAGCCAAGTAAATCCTTCTCAGATTCTCTTTATCATCTTCATTTTTAGTGACAAGCTTCAAACGAGGTAACATAGCTTTGTCTTTCCAAGACATTCCCATTTGACTCCAACTGAAGCCAATATCCAGATGTTTGCTAATTGCAGCCCATTGATCTTGCAGCTTAGTAAAACTAGGAGGCCTAATAACAGAGCACATCAGCATATCATCAAAATGCAGAATGGCAAGGTTTGTGTCAGATACTCTGCTGATAGAGCCAACAGTTAGAATAGTGGCTTTCTCTGCATTACAATAACCAGAAGAACCAGTGCCTCTAGAATTTTTCTTGATCTTGGTCACGTAGACTAGCATAGCATGGTCCTCAGACAGCTTTCTGACCTTTTTCTGAGAGAAAGCTTTTGTGTTGTATGTTTTGGGAGCTTCCTTAAACTCTTTGAGAGTCATTATCTTTGGAAGTCTTCCAGGTGGTTTATTCTTCCTCTTCTCCAGAACTGACCATGGAAGCCACCTTTGCCTATCAAGTACAATCTTGACAGATGCTGAGGAGGGATCTTTGTTCAGATAAACTAAGTCAAGCCTCTTCATTTCGAGGCAGTGAGTCATGAAGGCCTTTTCTTCATCAGATATCCACCTTCCACACTCTTCCAGAGTGAGAGGTTCATATTGTGGCAGATTCTGAGAGAGATCAATAGAGAATGGAAGAATTCCTCGGTTTGGAGGAGGTCTCAACCTTCCACCAAAGGTAACCTTCAGTCTGTCATTATAGTTGAATGGGGCAATTTTAAGTCTTGTAACCCCGGAAGTAAAGGTTTTCAAATGCCAGAGAGAAGGGTGATCATATATAGAATGATACTCTTCTTCTCTTACAAACACTGGTTTAATAGCATTTGATGGAAACTTGAATGCACCAACACATGAGGTATCAAAAGTGGGAGTGATGGAGTTGGTTGTGGATGAGGAAGTGAGAGTAAGAGTGGAAGTCACTTTGACTTTGTAAGTTTTCGGTTTGTTGGGGGGGATTTTGAAAAGTTGATTGAAGGGGTGAGAGTGGAGTGAGGATATGTATGATGTGAGAGAAGTGTTTGAGGAGGTAGAGGTTAGTGGTGAGGGGAATGTAAGTGTTTTGGATTTTGTAGTTTTCTGGGAGGGTTGTGGTTCGGTGGATGGAGGTTGTGTGGAGTGTGTTTGTTGTGATGAAATAGAGAGTGATGGTGCAGTAACAACATCATCATAACCAAAATCAGTAATGGAATCATCAATAGTAAAATCCAGTACTTTTGGATTAAGCTCAGGGTGCCTAACCAATTTCTTTCTCTTGCCTTGAGGGGCAACAGCAGGAGGAGGAGGTGGAGGAACTTGCTTCCTAGGGCCAGACGCTGAAATGGGCTATTCAACTTCTACCTTTCTCTTCTTGTTCAATATGCTTCTGATGGGGACTCGATCCTCATCATCTTCTGGTTCATCTCTCCTTTCTGGTGCAGGAGGCGCCTTCTGCTTCTTGCTTCTTGTCTCCCTGGCCAGAGACTCAACAGTTCTTTTCACACCAGACACTGAGCTTCTGGTAGGTTTCTTCACAACTTCACCAACAGTAGCACCAGCTACTTCTCCTTGTTCCTGTTTCACCTTCTTGATCATATTACCAGTGATCAATTTCATTCTAACCAAGCTATTGACTCCAAACACATCATGACGAACAATAGCACCAAGTCCAAAATACTTTTCCCTTTCTTCTTCTTTCAAGGCTCCAAGCCTTCTTGCAATACCATCTTTAATCATCATTGCAGTAAGAAAAACACCATAGGGAATGACCTTGATAATGTTTTTCTTGTCAGCAGAACCCTTTCTTAAACTAACAAGTGCATTGACAATATTGTTAAAAATCAATCTAGAAAAGTTGATCTTGTGACCAGCCATATAGTTTCTCATTATGAACTTCTGCTCATAGTTCACAATATCACTCGACCCAGTTCAGAATAATACTCTTGGCGATAATCTTGTATAGCACCCTATAGAGACTTTCCAGATGCTTGGCAGAGGGAGTTTCATCAGTTTCCTTCAATTGTCTATAGTTCTCAAACAGAGCTTCGTTGACATTTTCCATTCCTCTGAAGGTGTCTTCCCAACTAATATAGTAACTAATTCCTTCACAAGGACATTTCATAGTATCAGCAATAGTGTTTATGGTAAACACTAATTTGAAACTTCTAACATGGCCTTCAATGATGCCACCCGGAAGCATATGAATGTTTCCCCACACTTCCTTGATAACAGAGACCAGAACTTCAATAGGGTCCCAAAAGAAGTATTTTTTCCAACCCAGATTCTTCAAACCTTCATTGAAGTTAAACCCATAAAGCTTGAAGCTTTTCAAATCAATTCTATTCTCAATCAAGACTTTTGCTTCAGTCATGGTGTCGTAGATAGCATAGTTCTGTTCGACCTTAACGTCAGTCATGGTTGTAGTAGTGGAGTAGATGATGGAGGTTTAGGGTTTCAGAGAGAGAGCAAAAGAGAGAGAGAGAGGGAAAACAATTTTTCAGGGAAAATAGAGAGTACAGAGTGGTGCAAAAGAGGTGGAGTTGTGGGAAAGTTTTGAAGAAAATGGTACAGTTACTTTTTTAAAACCTCTTCGTATTTCCCATGATAAAAATTAAATCAAAAAGAAAATAAAAATAAAGATTCGCTTTTCATTAAATGCAGTTGCCAAAATAAAGTAAAATAAAGAAAAAGATTTTATTGAAAATGCAAATATAATCATGACTCAGTAGGTGTGATGAGATGCTTTAGTCCCACACGCATGTGACACTTGTGTGCTCAGATGCACGCGTCGAATTCACCGGATGCTGAGTTATGCAATGTGAACGACATATCATATGTTTACATGTGTGAATGGTTATGTCATACCAAATGTTGAATGATACATTTCACAAGGCGCTGAGATTAATCATTCTTCTATAAGATGAAAATTTAAATTTCTTCTTATAAAATTGAATCTATCTTCAGCAAGGGGTTCTGTGAAAATTTCAGCCCACTGATGATCAGTGTCTACGAATTTTATTTCAAGTACACACTTCTGAACATAGTCTCTTATGAAGTGATGCTTAATCTCAATGTGCTTTGCTCTAGAATGCAATATAGGATTTTTAGTAAGACATATTGCAGATGTATTATCACAAAAGATAGGAATGTTACTCTCTTTTATCGAGTAGTCTTCAAGTTGATATTTCATCCATAGAAGTTGAGAACTGCAACTTACTGCTAAGATGTAGTCAGCTTCTACTGTTGAGAGTGCAATGATGCTTTGTCTTTTGCTTGACCAAGACACAAGATTTGCTCCAAGGAATTGGCAGCCTCCACTTGTGCTTTTTCTTTCAATTTGGTCTCCAGCAAAATCAGCATCACAGAATCCTACTAACTTGTAATCTTTTGATTTCTTATAAACCAAACCAAGATTAGTAGATCCTTGTAAATATCTAAATATTCTTTTAATAGCACTCAAGTGTGATTCTCTAGGATCAGATTGAAATCTAGCACACAGGTAGACGCTGAACATAAAATTAGGTCTTGAATCAGTAAGATAAAGTAGAGATCCAATCATACCTCTTTACATTTTCTAATCTACCTTCTTACCAGTTTCATCTTTACTGAGAATACAAGTAGGACGCATAGGTGTGCACACTGGCTTGCAATCAACCATCTTGAATTTCTTAAGCAATTCCTTGATGTATTTGCTTTGATGTATATAAATATCATCATTGCATTGCTTGATTTGAATTCCAAGGAAGAACATCAATTCCCCCATCATGCTCATTTCAAATTCAGCCTGCATTAACTTAGAAAATTCTTTGCAAGAAAATTCATTGCAAAAGCTTTCATTAGTAGCTCCAAAAATGATATCATCAACATAAGTTTGAACAAGTATAAAATGCTTGTTTGATATTTTTCTAAATAGAGTAGTGTCTACTTGACCTCTGGTAAAACCATTTTCCATTAAAAAGGAACTTAGTCTATCATACCAAGCTCTAGGAGCTTGCTTAAGACCATATAGAGCTTTTTTAAGCTTAAATACATGTTCAGGAAATTCAATGTCTTCAAATCCAGGAGGTTGTTTCACATAGACTTCCTCAGTTATAAAACCATTCAAGAAAGCATTTTTCACATCCATATGATAAAGAATTATCTCATGGTGTGCAACAAATGAAAGTAAAATGCGAATAGCTTCTAACCTTGCAACAGGTGCAAAGGTTTCAGTAAAATATATACCTTCTTCCTGTGAGTAACCTTGAGCAACTAACCTTGCTTTGTTTCTCACTACCTTACCATCTTCATCAAGCTTGTTTCTAAATACCCATTTAGTACCAATATCTTGTTTATCTTCTAGTAGAGTGACTAACTTTCAAACATCATTTCCTTGGAACTGATTCAACTCTTCTTGCTTAGCCAGAATCCAACCTTCATCTTCTAATGCTTGATCAATCGATTTAGGTTCCATCTCAGAGAGAGGTACAAGATCTGCATGCTCTTTGAAAGAGGATCTTGTTCACACTCTATCTCCAGGTTCTCCTATGATTTGATCTTTGGGATGATTAGTTTTGTATCTCCAACAATTTCTGGTTTCAGCTTCTGCTTGAGTAGAATCCTGTATCTGGTTATCACCACCAGACGCTAAAGATGCAGGTTCGCAGTTTGTTGTACCACCAGTATCTAATCCTGAAAATAATTCGTCTAGCTCTGACATGGCAGTGTCAGGCATCTTATCATCAAACTTGTCATGAATGGATTCTTCCACTATCAAAGTTTCTTTATTGTATTTTCTAAAAGCTTTGGATCTTTCACAGTATCCCAAAAAGATACATTTGTCAGCTTTGGAATCAAACTTACCAAGTTGATCCTTAGTATTCAGAATATAACATATGCAACCAAAGGGATGAAAATAAGAAATGTTGGGTTTCTACCTTTCCACAGTTCATTTAGAGTCTTCTTCAAAATAGGTCTAATAAAGACTCTGTTTTGATATAACAAGCTGTGTTTACTGCTTCTACCCAAAAATATTTTGCAATATCAGCTTAATTGATCATGGTCCTGACCATTTCTTGGAGGGACCTATTTTTCCTTTCTATAACACTATTTTGTTGTGGTGTTTTAGGAGAGGAGAAATTGTGGGAGATGTCATTTTCTCTTTCAAAATTTTTGAAAGCTTTCATTTTCAAATTCTCCCCCATGGTCACTTCTAATCGAAGAAATACAAATTCCTTTTTCATTTTGAACTAATTTGTAGAAAACAGTGAACAACTTGAATGACTCATCTTTGTGGGCAAGGAATCTAACCCATGTCCATCTAGTAAAATCATCAACAATGACTAACCTGTATTTCTTTCCAGTTAAAGATGCTGTCCTTGTTGGACCAAAAAGATCAAGATGCAAAAGCTCAAGTGGTCTAGAGGTTGAAACAACACTTTTAGAATGAAAAGAAGTTTTAAGTTTTTTTCCTCTTTGATATGCCTCACAGAGAGCATCAGATTGGAATTTAAGATTTGGTAAGCCTCTAACAAGACTGTGCTTGTTTAATTTTGAGATTAATATCAAACTGGCATGACCCAATCTTTTATGCCAAGTCCATTACTCATCTTCAACAGACATAAGCACTTGACATCTTGTTTTGTAAGTTCAGAAAGATCAATTTTATAAATATTTTGTTTCCTCTTTGCAGTAAAGAAAATAGAGCCGTCTTTCTTGCTTTTTACTGAACATCCAGTTTCTGTAAAAATGACATCATAACCATTGTCACATAATTGATTTCTGCTCAATAAGTTATGTTTTAGTCCTTCAACATAAAGTACATTATCAATAGACAGAAGAGAGCCTTTACCAATGCGACCAATTCCAACTATTTTACCTTTTTGGTTTTCTCCGAAACCAACAAATCCTTCTTCTCTAGGTCTTAGCTCTTGGAACATATGCTTTTCTTCCGTCATGTGGTGACAGTATCCACTTTCTAAGTACCAAGATAGGTGTGTTGACCTGGTTGCTAAGCATGTCTGCGACATAGACTATTTTATCTTTAGGTACCCATATCTTTTTGGGTCCTTTCTTGTTATTTCTTGAAGGATACTTGTCCTTCTTAATCTTGAAAGTAGTACAGGCACTTTTCAAATGACCAGGTTTATTGCAGTAAGTACAATACAAGCATTCACTGTGATCATTGGGTTTATCAGATGCTAAATTTTCATCTTGTAAAGTGGGTTCATATGATATGTAACCAAGACCTTGAGTTGTCATTTTACTGACACCCCAAATCATCGAAGCTTGCTTGCTTCGAGTTACACTCTCTGCAAGAAACTTTTGAAAGGCATATTCATAATCATTTGATTTACACTTAGAATTGCCTTTAACTTCAGAGCTTTCAGCTTCTGATTGCTTGTCAGTAGCCAAACGTTGGTTATCCACTAGATGCTGATTTTCAATTTTCAGCTTCTGGTTCTCTTCATTGAGCTTTAAGTTTTCATTGTTCAAAACTTGAAATTCTTGCGATAATTTTGAAAATTTATTTTTCAAAGCTTTATACTCAATGGAGAGAGTGGCAGAGTCCTTAAGGAGATCATCAAAAGCAAGTTAAAGTTCAGAGTAAGAATCATATATTATTACCTCTTCAACTTCTTCTTCAAAATCTAAGTCAGTATTTGCCATGAGGGCAAGATTGGCTTCTTCTTCATTATCATCTTCAGAGGATGATATGTCCAAGTCTTCCCATGTAGCCATGAGACTCTTTTTCTTTCCCTTGAAAGAACTCCTTGTCAGTTTTTCCTTTAGATTAGGACATTCAGACTTGAAGTGTCCCGACTTTTTACATTCATAGCAAACGACTTGACTCTTGTCTTTGCTTTCCTTGTTCTCCTTAACATCTTTCTTCTGGAATTTTTTTGAAGTTTCTTTTCTTCCACATTCTTTGGATCTTCTAAGATATGAACGCAAGCTCATCATCTGTTCCATCATTATCTCTTTCTGAAGTTTCATCTTCTAATTCTTCTTCAGCCTGAAGGGCTTTAGAAGAATTGGCTTTGTGCTTGTTGACTTTCAAAGCAATAGACTTGCTTTTCTTCACAGGTTCTTCCTCGTTCAGCTCAAGTTCATGAGCTTTTAGAGAACTCAAAAGATCTTCAACCCGTAAGGCGTTTAAATCTTTTGCTTCTTGAATAGCAGTGACTTTGGGTCTCCACTGCTTGGTCAAACTTCTCAGGATCTTTCTCACATGGTCAGGAGTGGTGTAGCTTTTTCCAAGGGCTTGTAACCCATGAACAAGTGTTTGGAATCTTTCAAACATAGATTCAATGTTTTCACCATCTTCCATTTTAAACAACTCATATTGGCGAACCAACATGCTTGCTTTAGTTTCTCTTACTTGGGCAGAGCCCTCATAAGACAAAACGAGAGAATCCTAAATTGCTTTGTCTTATTTTAAAGGTGTCACCTTTGATACCTCGTACATAAAATTGAGCGCACAAAATCAAATTCGAATTCCGTTCCAGAATAGCTGAGGTAAAAGAGCATAAACATGACCAACACGTGCTTCATTAATAAGACCAGATGTTCGCTCAGAAATCAAAACGGACACTCGCAGCAATTGAGTAACCACATGTCATAAGATTACACTACCAGACGCTCGCTACAAGCAAGATGCTGGAGTGAAACGAATGCAGACACACATGGAATGTATTCATCTTCTTGTGAAATTCTTCTTCTTACAGACACACAGATGTTTAGTTTCCAACAAAAACCTTCGGGAAACACTACTCGTTCTCTCGTTTCGTGAAGTTGACACCAGACCCCTCGTAACCCCGTTGTCTCAGTAAGGCGTTTTTCGGTCACTCTTTTTGCCTCCTTTTGACTTCGTTTCAATTTTAAAAATTCTCAAATATTATTTGACATCGATTGTCATTTTTTCCCAGCCATATTTCATTCTTTGCATGACCGTTAATTTTCTCTGTGCTCGTTTGGTGCCTAATTCTGTTGCTATAGGCAAATCCTCTTTGCTCTCCTTAAAGCTGCGTATTTTCCCGACCAAGGTAAGAAGAAAGTGGAGGATTTCTAACGGGTTTTGGTAGTTAGGGATTTCGATAACGTGATTGAGGTGTCCCATGACTCCTAAGTCTCACGCGACATGAAAGAAATGCTTTGAGGCCATTGTAGGTGCAGTGACAAGGTCTTTTATTCTATTTTGATTATCTAAGACCCTTGTAGGAGCAAGGAGTCAATTATATGTTGATTTGAATTGCGTTGCTATTGTAAAACCTTGCTCATATGCTCATTGTTGTGTAATTGTGATGATATGGCTTAATGTGTTGTGCTTACGACTTAGATCCTATGGCGTGCTTCAGTTTGAGATGTTTGACATGCTCTATAATGTTGTTATCGCATGTTAACGTGTGTAGTCGATGAATAGTCTTGATTGGATGCTTCTGGTTGTTGCTGATATAAGCTTCGTACGGGCGATCTAACCAACTTAGGGAAGGTAGGCTTGTTTATTTCGCTATGAGCGGAATTTGTGGGCTACGACGGTTGATTAGCCTTAGTGCTAACGTGTTTTCTACCATTTCCAATAGGACAAAGTGATACTAAGATGATTAAGGCCTTTGGACTAGAGAATCAAATATTAATTGTGAGCTTGGGAGGTTTTGGGTGTTCTTATGCAGTAAAACAATCTAAAAGTGGTTAGGCTAAGTAAAAAAAAAAAATTGGTAATGCTACTCATTGGGTTGGTTTGGGTTGGTCTCACCTTAGGCAAGATAAGTGTAAGTTTGAGAAGGTTTCACAAGGGGTAAGATGCTAGAAGTTAGAGTTATGCAGAAAAAGAACCAAGTTAGAGAATATTGTCTAGTATGCTATAACACAAGTTTAATAAAACGAATTAAACAATCCGTAGGAGTTAGATAAAGATGAAGGGCTTTAGAGTCTTGATATGTATTAAACAATTCGTTGGATGTGTGATGCGTTTGTTGAGTAAGGCCCAGCTCTACGAAGCTCGCTTATGGGTACTCATTGCGAATAATTAAAAGAGGCCCAACTCTACAGATCCTACTTATGGGTTCTCGTTGTGAATGAATAAGGGAGACTCAGCTCTACAAGGCCAGTTTATGGGACTCAGCTCCGAAGGGCCCGTTTATGGACCCAGCCGATGAATGACCCGTTTATGGGATCCAGCCTGAAGAGCCCGTTTATGAGACTCAGCCTCTAAAGAGCCCGTTCATGAGTACCCACTGTTTATGTTAATAAGCCCAAAAGGACGCAGCTGGTTAGGTTTGTAAGACCTGAACGTGAACACAAGAAGGGGGGTTGAATTGTGTTAAAAAACTTTTCGCAATCTATGCGTAAAAACTTCAAAATAAGTTGTTCAAAACTGTTTTGTATATCGGATGCAGAGAATTAAACAGGTCCGGATGCTGAAATATAAACAGTTTATAAAAACTTGTTTTACTGAGCAAAGTAAAGATAAATAATGTAAAGCAGTAAAGGATGAGACTCAGAGATTTATACTAGTTCACCACCAACTGGTAGCTACGTCTAGTCCCTTCATTCCTGAAGGATTTTCAACTATAATCAACTGATTACAATTTCCTCAAGAGTATTCTTCTGTCACAAACTTGACAATACTCTCAACTTCTCAAAACGACTCAGTACAGTCGAGCTTTTGAGGAACAGAGCCTTAACTAGGCCAAATACAGTTTTACAAAAGAGATTATAATTTTGATAACAATCAAAATAACTCTCACAAAGAGGATGAAAGGATTAAGCTCAAAATAGAATAGCTTTCTAAAAGAAAGTATAAGACGTTGAGTTCAGTTCAATGTAGACCAGAAACTTGGCACGAAGCTTGATTGCACACTTGAGTAATATTGCTTTCAGAATGAAGTTTCTTCACAGTTTCTCTAACTCTTCTTCAATGAATACCTTGGGGTATTTATAGGAGTCTTCAAGGGTATTACCGTTGCAGTAAAATATCTCCTTGCTATTGAGTGAGGTAATTTTAAATGTAGTCCTTTTCATCCTTTCCAGAGAATATCAGAATAGTACACATTACCGTTTTCGTACTATCTGCAATTTACAATTGCCTTGTACGATTTTTGTCTTATGCTAAAGGTGTCACCTTTGCTTCCTCGTACATCAAAATGAGCGCACAAAATCAAATTCGAATTCCATTCCAGAACAGCCGAGGTCGAGAGCAAAAACGTGATCACCACGTGCTTCATTAAAGAGATCAGGCGCCGCTCGTAATGCAGGACGGACGTCAGATCAATTGAGTGTTCCACGTGTCGTGAAGTCACACCGCCGACGCCATTGCTAACAAGACGCCAAGTGGGTTCTGATGTCGACACTAGTGGATTGTATTCAATTCTTTTGTATATTTCTTCTTCTTTCTTGAGTGATTTGTACATATATAAATGAAGCTTTTGATACCTGTACACTCAAAGATATGTTAGAAGATAAATTGATCTCTTGAGAAATATTTTGTTATCATCAAAATTAATGAGGGTCTAAACTTCTCAATCGTTTAGGTTCCAACAATCTCCCCCTTTTTGATGATGACAAATATCTAAGGTTGATGAACAATTTAATTTCAAAACAACATTAAAGGTCTCCCCCTGACTGTAACACTATAGATGTATAAGACAATTCTAGTATTAAGGCGATTGTTGATAAACAAATTCATTTAAGTGATCGCAAAAATACATAGATGAATCAGAGCATATTTTTAACAAGGTGAGATTGGATGCTGATTTTCATTTTATCAAAAAGATTTTCATATTACTAACTTGATTGATCATTGTTAGATTATTGGGTCAATGAATATCAATGCAGTTAATAGATATTAGAGCAATGAATAACCATACAAATGCCATGTATGAAATGATATACATGATAAATTCAGTTTTTGTGTATTCATCGGACGGTGAATTTGTTAATCAGACTTAATCAGAATCTCACGTGTTCATCAGACCTTTCTTTTACTCCCGCTTTTGTCATCAGACAAAAAGAGTGTAAAGCACATCATAGTCAAAAAAAATGGCTTAGAAAAATTTGAATGTATATAAACAAATAATCAGATAAAGGCATGTATAGTCAGATAATCAGAAAAACACTGAATATATATATATAAAAAAAAAATAAGAGAGTACCCAAAAAAAAGTTATATCACAAAAAAAAAATTTAAGGGTTTGGTGGTGGAGGAGGGATGTTAAGACGTTCATAAAGAAGTTTCAGTGCATTCTCCAGCTGAGTGACTTTCAGATTAGTAGCCTTCATTTCTTCAAACTCTGCTTTAGGAATGGTGACCATTTCAACTGCAGGAGTAGAAGTAGAAGGTCCAGCTTCTGGTGCAGGTTTCATCTTCTGATGCTCTGCTAGCACCCAGTTGGAAAGCTTCAATCTCAAGTCCTTCTTTTGTTGAGCCTTTTGAAAGAATGCATCATTTGGTATAAACCATTTGATGAGACTTCCAAGTTTCCTCTGCTCAGATTCTGGCTGAATTCTTCTCCTTTTCTCCACCTCTTCTGGATACAAAGAAATCCATGAAGACCGCTTTCCTATCTGCAGCACATCAGCAGTGAAAGCCTCAAACTTATTCCCAGCTTCTTCTCCCCATATCCTTCTGATGAATTCACTCAATGCTTCAGAAGCAAAAGAGATTCCTTCATTTTCTGCCAGGTACAATCCTCTCAGATTTTCCCTGTCATCTTCTGTAAGCACCAGGGGGACGAGGCATGGTAACAAGGCTTTGTCTTTCCATGTCTTTGACCATTGACTCCAAGTGAATCCAATGTCAAAGAGCTTTGTCACTGCATCCCATGGGACATAAGTCTTCATGCAGTCGTATGGTCTGATTACTGAGCATCTGAATATATCATCGAAGTAAATTGTTCCCAGATTGATGTCAGTAATTCTGCTGATTGTGCCAACTATTGAATAGTGGCCTTCTCGGCATTGCAGTAGTTTGAGGAGCCAGTTTTCCATTCATCTTCCTTCAGAGAAGTCAGTTAAAACCTTCTGGCATGATCCTCAGAGATCTTGGCAATCGGAAGCTTAGAGAATTCCTTAAGGTTGTAGTTTTTGGGAGCCTTCTCATACTCCGTGAGCCCGATCTTGCTGAATGGCTGCTTGCCAGGAGCAGGTTCTTTCCTTTTCCCAGGGATAGACCAAGGTAGCCACCTTTGTGCATGCAGTACAATCTTCAACATTACCAGACGAAGGATCTCTGAACTGTCTGATTACTTCAATCATCTTCATCTCAAGACAGTATGCCATGAAGGCAGCTTCTTCATCTGTGATCCACCTTCCGCATTCTTCTAATGTGAGCGGTTCAGTTTGTGGTAGGGATCTAGGAAGGTCAACAGAGAAGGGAATTTCTCTGCTACCAGATGCTGGTCTTAATCTTCCTTTAAATGACATCTGAAAGTGGTCTTCTCCATCCTTGAAGGTAGCACTCATCGGAGAGGCAATCTCCAGTCTGGCTGCTCCAGAGGTGAAGGTCTTCAAATGCCATGTGGAGGGACGATTGTAGATGCTATGATATATCTCATACTAAGCAAACTGTGGTTTGTTAATACATGAGACATTCTGCCTTCCTCCAGCGTCTGTAGGTTTATGGGTAATGGTGAGTAAGGTGGGAGTGGTTTTGGTGATTTTATAGGTTTTAGGTGTGTAGGGTTTGAAGGGATTAACGGGAGGTACTCTGAATAATAAATTAAAGGGATGATAGTGAAGTTTGGAAATATATGTGGTAAGTGAAGTATTTGAGGAATTTTGTGGTAGGTCAAGGTTGAGTGTAGAGGATGATGGTTGGGTAGGTTTAGGGAGGGTAGAGGTTTGTCGGAGGCTCATTCGGGTTTTCTTGGTTTGTGGTTGTGTTTGTGGTTGTGAAACAGACAATGGTGGTGCAGGAATAACATCATGAGCATCAAAGACAGATACTGATTCATCAGCAGTAAAATCAAGTACCTTTGGGTTAACCTCTGAAGACTTAACCAGCCTTCTTTTCGATCCTCTCATGACAACAACAGCAGGAGGAGGAGGAGGGATTTGCTTCCCTTGACCGGACGCTGAAGCATCCTTTTCAGCTGCTGGTCTAAGTTGTTTCTCCAAGACCTTTCTGATGGGAATTCTATCCTCATCTTCTGGTTCTTCAACAGTAGGTACAGGAGCCACCTTCGGTTTTGTTCTTCTGGTCTCCCTTGAAGGAGACTCAATAGGTCTTTTCACACCAGTCATTGAGCTTCTGGTGGTTTTCTTTTCAGCTTCTCCTTCCTGTTGCTCTATTTTCACTTTCTTGATCATAGAGCCAGTAATTAGCTGCATCCTGACCAAACTGTTGACTCCAAAAACTTCTGGACGAACAACAGCACCAACACCAAAGTATTTTTCTTTTTCCTCTGTGTTGATGGAGTCAGTCTGCTTTCTTACAACGCCGTCTATGCTTTCTTGACGATATTCTTCTTATCGACACTCCTTCTTGAGAAGACAAGGGCATTTATCAGATTGTTGATAATCAACCTTGGCAGATTGATTTTCTTCCCATCCATGTAGTTCCTCATAATGAACTTTTGCTCGTAGTTCACTATGTCACTTGATCCAGCCTTCAGAATCACGCTCTTGGCGATGATTTTGTGCAGTACTCGGTAGTGACTTTTCAAGTCTTTGGCCGTGGGAGTGATGTTCTTCTTCTTCAGTTCACGGTAGTTCTCAAACAGGGCTTCGTTGATGTTTTCAAGTCCTTTGAAGGCATCAGCCCAGTTTGAATGGTAACTGATTCCTTCACACGAACACTTGATCGTCTGAGCAATAGAGTTGACGGTGAAGCGTAGTTTGAAGCCTCTTATGTGTCCTTCTATGACTTCCCCCGGAAGTAAGTACGCATTCCCCCAGAACTCCTTAATAGCGTAGCTCAGTACGTCAACTGGTTCCCAGATGAAGTAGTTTTTCCAGCCCAGTTTCTCAAGACCTTCTTCAAAATCAAAACCGTCATACTTGAAGTTCTCAAAATCAACCCGGTTCTCATTCGAGTTTTGCCTCGGAGAAGACGTCGAAGGCAGCGGTGTATTGTCCAACCTTTACATCGCCATTGTAGCAGTTGAAGAGAAGGTGATGGAGGTTTTAGGGTTCGAAAACACACACACAGAGAGAGAGAGAGACAGAGAGAAAGAGAACGGTTTTGCAGAAAACGCAGAGTGAAGTGATGGAGCGAAAAATGTGGAGTAGTGGGAAAGTTGAAAGGAAATGGTACAGTCCTTTTTCAAAAAATCGCTTCGTATTTCCATATAAAAATTAAATCAAAAAGAAAAGAAAATAAAGATTCGCCTTTTCATTAAATGCAGATGCCAAAATAAAAGTAAGATCAAGAAAAAGATTTTATCGAAAGACATAAATAATTATGACTCAGTAGATGTGATGAGACGCTTAAGTCCTTAACACGTGTGACACGTGTGGGTGTGCTCGGACGCACGCAACCGATTCACCAGACGATGAGTTATGATGCATATGACAAATAAGATGCTTATTCATATACATGCTTATGTCATACCAGATGCTGAGCTTTTGTATATTATCTGAAGTTGAGATTAATCATTCTTCTATAAGATGAAAATTTAAATTTCTTCTTATAAAATTGAATCTATCTTCAGCAATGGGTTTTGTAAATATGTCAGCCCACTGATGATCAGTGTCTACAAATTTTATTTCTAGAATACCCTTCTGAACATAGTCTCTTACGAAATGATGCTTAATCACAATGTGCTTGGCTCATGAATGCAATATGGGATTTTAGTAAGACAGATTGCAGAAGTATTGTCACAAAAGATAGAAATGTTACTCTCTTTTATCAGATAGTCTTCAAGTTGATATTTCATCCACAGAAGTTGAGAGCTGCAACTTGCTGCTGAAATATACTCAGCTTCTGCTGTTGAGAGTGCAATCGTGCTTTGCCTTTTGCTTGACCAAGATACAAGATTTGCTCCAAGGAATTGGCAGCTTCCACTTGTGCTTTTTCTTTCAATTCGGTCTCTAGCAAAGTCAGCATCACAGAAACCTACTAACTTGTAATCTTTTGATTTCTTATAAAGCAAACCAAGATTAGTAGAACCTTGCAAATATCTAAAGATTCTTTTAACAACACTCAAGTGTGATTCTCTAGGATCTGATTGAAACCTAGCACACAGACAGACGCTGAACATAATATCAGGTCTTGAAGCTGTAAGATAAAGTAGAGATCCAATCATACCTCTGTACATCTTCTGATCTACCTTTTTACCAGTTTCATCTTTACCAAGAATACATGTGGGATGCATAGGAGTACACATAGGTTTGCAGTCCACCATTTTGAATTTCTATAGCAATTCCTTGACATATTTGCTTTGATGTATATATATACCATCATTGCATTGTTTGATTTGAATTCCAAGGAAAAACTTTAGTTCACCCATCATGCTCATCTCGAATTCAGCCTGCATTAGCTTAGAAAATTCTTTCTAAAGGCTTTCATTAGTAACTCCAAATATAATGTCATCAACATATATTTGAACAATTATAAAGTGCTTGTTTGATGTTTTTCTAAAAAGAGTAGTGTCTACTAGACCTCTGGTAAATCCATTTTTTATCAAAAATGTACTCAGTCTTTCATACCAAGCTCTGGGAGCTTGCTTAAGACCATAAAGGGCCTTTTTGATTTGAAGACACGTTCTGGAAATTCAATGTCTTCGAATCCAAGAGGTTGTTTTACAAAGACTTCCTCAGTTATAAAACCATTCAAGAAAGCACTTTTCACATCCATTTGATAAAGAATTATATCATGATGTGCAGCAAAAGAAAGCAAAATGTGTATAGCTTCTAACCTTGCAACAGGTGCAAATGTTTCTGTAAAATCAATACCTTCTTCCTGTGAGTACCCTTGAGCAACCAATCTTGCCTTGTTTCTCACAACCTTTCTATCTTCATCAAGCTTGTTTCTAAATACCCATTTAGTACCAATAGCTTGCTTATCTTCTGGTAAGGTAACCAGCTTCCATACATCGTTTCTTTGGAACTGATTCAACTCTTCTTGCATGGCCAGAATCCAGCCTTCATCTTTCAATGCTTGATCAATCGTTTTAGGTTCCATTTTTGAGAGTAGTGTCATATCTGCATGCTCTTTAAAAGAGGATCTAGTTCTTACTTTATCTCCAGGTTTTCCTATGATTTGATCTTTAGGATGATTGGCTTTGTAATTCCAGCTCTTTCTGAATTCAGCTTCTGAAGATCTTGTGTCTGATCACCACCGGACGATGAAGATGTAGGTTCACTATTTGTAGTATTACCTATATTTAATTCTGAAAATAATTCATCTAGCTCTGACATGGTTGTGTCAGGCTTCTTGTCATCAAATTTGACATGAATGGATTCTTCCACTGTCATAGTTTCTTTATTGTATATTCTAAAAGCTTTAGATCTTTCAGAATATCCCAAAAAGATTCCTTTGTCAGCTTTTGAATCAAACTTACCAAGCTGATCCTTAGTATTTAAAATGTAACACGTGCAACCAAATGAATGAAAATATGATATGTTTGGTTTCCTTTCTTTCCACAGTTCATATGGAGTCTTCTTCAAAATAGGTATAATAGAAATTCTATTTTGAATGTAACAAGTTGTGTTTACTGCTTCTGCCCAAAAATGTTTTGCAATATTAGCCTCATTGATCATGGTCCTGGCCATTTCTTGGAGGGACATATTTTTCCTTTCTACAACACCATTTTGTTGAGGTGTTCTAGGAGAGGAGAAATTGTGGGAGATGCCGTTATCATTGCAAAATTTATGAAAGCTTTCATTTTCAAATTCTCCCCCATGATCACTTCTAATAAAAGATATGCAAATTCCTTTTTTATTTTGAACTGTTTTGCATAATACAGTAAATACCTTGTATGACTCATCTTTGTGAGCAAGGAATCTAACCCATGTCCTCCTAGTGAAATCATCAACAATGGCTAACCCATATTTCTTTCCAGTTAAAGAGGCTGTCCTTGTTGGACCAAAAAGATCATGATGCAAAAGCTCAAGTGGTCTAGAGGTTGAAACAACATTTTTTGAATGAAAAGAAGTTTTAACTTGTTTTCCTCTTTGACATGCCTCACAGAGAGCATCAGATTGATACTTGAGATTTGGTAAACCTCTGACAAGACTGTGCTAGTTTAATTTTGAGATTAATCTCAAATTGGCATGACCCAATCTCTTGTGCCAAATCCATTGTTCTTCGTCAACAGACATGAGACACTTGACATCTTGTTTTGTAAGTTCAGAGAGATTAATTTTGTAAATATTTTGTTTCCTCTTAGCAGTAAAGAAAGTAGAGCCGTCTTTCTTGCTTTTTACTAGACATCCAGTTTCTGTAAAGATAACTTCATAACCATTGTCACATAATTGACTTATGCTCAATAAGTTATGTTTAAGTCCTTTAACATACAGTACATTATCAATAGAGGGAAGAGAATCTTTACCAATGCGACCAATTCCAACTATTTTACCTTTCTGGTTTCCTCCGAAACCAACGAATCCAGCTTCTTTAGGCCTTAGTTCTTGCAACATATGCTTTTCTCCCGTCATGTGACGCGAGCATTCATTGTCTAAGTACCAAGATAGGTTTGTTGACTTTGTTGCTAAGCATGTCTGCAACATAGACTATTTTATCTTTAGGTACCCATATCTTTTTGGGTCCTTTCTTGTTAGTTCTTGAAGGAGGCTTATCCTTCACAGTTTTAAAAACAGTACATGCACTTTTCAAATGACCAGGTTTATTGCAGTAAGTACAATGCAAGCATTTACTATGATTATTGGATTTATCAGATGCTGAATCATTTTCTAAAAGAGGTTCATCTGATATATAACCAAGACCATGAGTTTTCGTTTTACTGACACCCCAAATCATTGAAGCTTGCTTGCTACGAGTTACACTCTCTGCAAGAAACTTTTGAAAAGCATACTCATAATCATTTGATTTACATTTAGGATTGCCTGTAACTTTAGAGCTTTCACCGAGAGCTCTCGACCACAGTTGCTTGTTAGCGATCGGACACTAGTTATCCATCGATGCTGATTTTCGCTTTCAAACGATTTTCTTTGTTAGTCTGATTTTTCTTGGTTTAAAGCTTGAAAGTCTTGTGATAATTTTGAAAATTTCTTTTTCAAATTCTTATACTCAACAGAGAGAGTGGCAGAGTCCTTAAGAAGATCATCAAATGCAAGTTGAAGTTCAGAGTAGGAATCATATACTATTACCTCTTCAACTTCTTCTTCTAAATCGAGGTCAGTGTCTGCCATGAGAGCGAGATTTACTTCTACTTCATTATCTTCCTCAGATGAGGATGAATCTAGATCTTCCCATGTAGCCATGAGACTCTTATTCTTTTTCTTGAAATAACTTCTTGTGGACTTCTCCTTAAGATTAGGACATTCGGACTTGAAATGTCCAGGCTTTTTACATTCATAGCAAATGACTTGAGCCTTGTCCTTGCTCTCTTTCTTGTCCTTAGTATCTTTCTTCTGAAACTTCCTTCTGAAGTTTCTTTTCTTCCACATTCTTTGTATCTTTCTGGATATAAACGCGAGCTCATCTTCTGATGTGTCAGCATCTCCTTCTGAAGCTTCATCTTCTGATTCTTCTTCTTCAGCCTGAAGGGCTTTGGAAGAACTGACTTTATGTTGAGAGACTTCTAAGGCAATAGACTTGCCCTTTTTGACCAGTTCTTCTTCATTTAGCTCAAGTTCATGAGCTTTCGACGAACTCATAAGATCTACAAGTCGTAAGACATTTAGATCTTTTGCTTCCTGAATAGCAGTGACCTTGGGTCTCCACTGCTTAGTCAAGCTTCTTAAGATCTTTCTAATATGGTCAGGTGTAGTGTAACTTTTTCCAAGGGCCTGTAACCCATGAACTAGTGTTTGAAATCTTCCAAACATGGTTTCAATGTTTTCACCATCTTCCATTTTGAATAACTCATATTGGCGAGCCAACATGCTAGCTTTGGTTTCTCTTACTTGGGCAGAGCCTTCGTAAGATAAAACAAGTGAGTCCCAAATTTCTTTGGCAATATCAAATTTGCCACATTTATCATATTCTTTTTCTGTCATAGCCCAGATAAGAATGAATCTAGCCTTTTGATTGATTTGATATCTATTTTTCTGTTCATCATTCCAACCTTCTCTGGCTATCGCAACACCACGAAGATTAGTGGGAGGAATGTAACCACTTTGAACTATATCCCACAACTCAAGTTGTTGTGTCTTAAAGAAAGCTTTTATCTTATCTTTCCAGAAATCAAATTTTTCTCCATCGAATAGAGGAGGACGGTTCATATGACCACCTTCAGTAGACATGTTCACAGTATAGGATCTTTTCTCTTAACACTGTTATGTGCTCAACCAAGAGGCCGAGCTCTGGTACCAATTGAACGTGAACACAAGAAGGGGGGTTGAATTGTGTTAAAAAACTTTTCGCAATCTATGCGTAAAAACTTCAAAATAAGTTGTTCAAAACTGTTTTGTATATCGGATGCAGAGAATTAAACAGTGCAGATCTTTGAAATATAAACAGTTTATAAAAACTTGTTTTACTGAGCAAAGTAAAGATAAATAATGTAAAGCAGTAAAGGATGAGACTCAGAGATTTATACTAGTTCACCACCAACTGGTAGCTACGTCTAGTCCCTTCGTTCCTGAAGGATTTTCCACTATAATCAACTGATTACAATTTCCTCAAGAGTATTCTTCTGTCGCAAACTTGACAATACTCTCAACTTCTCAAAACAACTCAGTACAGTCGAGTCTTTGAGGAACAGAGCCTTAACTAGGCCAAATACAGTTTTACAAAAGAGATTATGATTTTGATAACAATCAAAATAACTCTCATAGAGAGGATGAAAAGATTAAGCTTAAAACAGAATAGCTTTCTAAAAGAAAGTATAAGACGCTGAGTTCAATTCAATATAGACCAGAAACTTGGCACGAAGCTTGATTGCACACTTGAGTAATATTGCTTTCAGAATGAAGTTTCTTCACAGTTTCTCTAACTCTTCTTCAATGAATACCTTGGGGTATTTATAGGAGTCTTCAAGGGTATTACCGTTGCAGTAAAAATATCTCCTTGCTATTGAGTGAGGTAATTTGAAATGTAGTCCTTTTCATCCTTTCCAGAGAATATCAGAATAGTACACATTACCGTTTTCGTACTATCTGCAATTTGCAATTGCCTTGTACGATTTTTGTCTTATGCTAAAGGTGTCACCTTTGCTTCCTCGTACATCAAAATGAGCGCACAAAATCAAATTCGAATTCCGTTCCAGAACAGTCTGAGGCTGAGAGCAAAAACGTGATCACCACGTGCTTCATTAAAGAGATCAGACGCTCGCTCAGAACAGAGGATGGACGCTCGTAGCAATTGAGTGTTCCACGTGTCAAGAAGTCACACTGCTGGACGCTTGCTGTTAACAAGACGCTGAAGTGGGTTCGGATGCTGACACTAGTGGATTGTATTCAATTCTTTTGTATATTTCTTCTTCTTTCTTGAGTGATTTGTACATATATAAATGAAGCTTTTGATACCTGTACACTCAAAGATATGTTAGAAGATAAATTGTTCTCTTGAGAAATATTTTGTTATCATCAAAATTAATGAGGGTCTAAACTTCTCAATCGTTTAGGTTCCAACAATCTCCCCCTTTTTGATGATGACAAATATCTAAGGTTGATGAACAATTTAATTTCAAAACAACATTAAAGGTCTCCCCCTGACTTTAACACTATAGATGTATAAGACAATTCAAGTATTAAGGCGATTGTTGATAAACAAATTCATTTAAGTGATCGCAAAAATACATAGATGAATCAGAGCATAATTTTAACAAGGTGAGATCGGATGCTGATTTTCATTTTTTCAAAAAGATTTTCATATTACTAACTTTATTGATCATTGTTAGATTATTGGGTCAATGAATATCAATGCAGTTAATAGATATTAGAGCAATGACTAACCATACAAATGCTATGTATGAAATGATATGCATGATAAATTCAGTTTTTGTGTATTCATCGGACGGTGAATTTGTTAATCGGACTTAATCAGAATCTCACGTGTTCATCAGACCTTTCTTTTACTCCCGCTTTTGTCATCAGACAAAAAGAGTGTAAATTACATCATAGTCAAAAAAAAATGGCTTAGAAAAATTTGAATGTATATAAACAAATAATCAGATAAAGGCATGTATAGTCAGATAATCAGAAAAACACTGAATATATATATAAAAAAAAAATAAGAGAGTATCCTAAAAAAAATTTAAGGGTTTGGTGGTGGAGGAGGGATGTTAAGACGTTCATAAAGAAGTTTCAGTGCATTCTCCAGCTGAGTGACTTTCAGATTAGTAGCCTTCATTTCTTCAAACTCTGCTTTAGGAATGGTGACCATTTCAACTGCAGGAGTAGAAGTAGAAGGTACAAATTTTCCGTGCGAGTTTCATCTTCTGATGCTCTGCTAGCACCCAGTTGGAAAGCTTCAATCTCAAGTCCTTCTTTTGTTGAGCCTTTTGAAAGAATGCATCATTTGGTATAAACCATTTGATGAGACTTCCAAGTTTCCTCTGCTCAGATTCTGACTGAATTCTTCTCCTTTTCTCCACCTCTTCTGGATACAGCAAATCCATGAAGACCGTTTCCCTATGCAGAAGCACATCAGCAGTGAAAGCCTCAAACTTATTCCCAGCTTCTTCTCCCCATATCCTTCTGATGAATTCACTCAATGCTTCAGAAGCAAAAGAGATTCCTTCATTTTCTGCCAGGTACAATCCTCTCAGATTTTCCCTATCATCTTTTGTAAGCACCAGGGGGACGAGGCATGGTAACAAGGCTTTGTCTTTCCATGTCTTTGACCATTGACTCCAAGTGAATCCAATGTCAAAGTGCTTTGTCACTACAGCCCATGGGACATAAGTCTTCATGTAGTCGTATGGTCTGATTACTGAGCATCTGAACATATCATCGAAGTAAACTGTTCCCAGATTGATGTCAGTAATTCTGCTGATTGTGCCAACTGTTGAATAGTGGCCTTCTCGGCATTGCAGCAGTTTGAGGAGCCAGTTCTCCATTCATCTTCCTTCAGAGAATTCAGGTAAAACCTTCTAGCATGATCCTCAGAGATCTTGGCAATCGGAAGCTTAGAGAATTCCTTAAGGTTATACTTTTTGGGAGCCTTCTCATACTCCGTGAGCCCGATCTTGCTGAATGGCTGCTTGCCAGGAGCAGGTTCTTTCCTTTTCCCAGGGATAGACCAAGGTAGCCACCTTTGTCTGTCTGGTACAATCTTCACTGTTACAGACGAAGGATCTCTAAACTGTCTGATTACTTCAATCATCTTCATCTCAAGACAGTGTGCCATGAAGGCAGCTTCTTCATCTGTGATCCACCTTACGCATTCTTCCAATGTGAGCGATTCAGTTTGTGGTAGGGATCTAGGAAGGTCAACAGAGAAGGGAATTGCTCTGCTACCAGATGCTGGTCTTAATCTTCCTTTAAATGACATCTGAAAGTGGTCTTCTCCATCCTTGAAGGTAGCACTCATCGGAGAGGCAATCTCCAGTCTGGCAGCTCCAGAGGTGAAGGTCTTCAAATGCCATGTGGAGGGACGAATGTAGATGCTATGATATATCTCATACTTAACAAACTGTGGTTTGTTAATACATGAGACATTCTGCCTTCCTCCAGCGTCTGTAGGTTTATGGGTAATGGTGAGTAAGGTGGGAGTGGTTTTGGTGATTTTATAGGTTTTAGGTGTGTAGGGTTGGAAGGGATTAACGGGAGGTACTTTGAATAATAGATTAAAGGGATGAGAGTGAAGTTTGGAAATATATGTGGTAAGTGAAGTATTTGAGGAATTTTGTGGTAGGTCAAGGTTGAGTGTAGAGGATGATGGTTGGGTAGGTTTAGGGAGGGTAGAGGTTTGTCGGAGGCTCATTCGGGTTTTCTTGGTTTGTGGTTGTGTTTGTGGTTGTGAAATAGACAATGGTGGTGCAGGAATAACATCATGAGCATTAAAGATGATCTTGATTCATCGGCCCGATAAAATCAAGTACCTTTGGGTTAACCTCTGAAGACTTAACCAGCCTTCTTTTCGATCCTCTCGTGACAACAACAGCAGGAGGAGGAGGAGGGATTTGCTTCCCTTGACCAGACGCTGAAGCATCCTTTTCAGCTGCTGGTCTAAGCTATTTCTCCAAGACCTTTCTGATGGGAATTCTATCCTCATCTTCTGGTTCTTCAACAATAGGTGCAGGAGCCACCTTCGATTTTGTTCTTCTGGTCTCCCTTGAAGGAGACTCAACAGGTCTTTTCACACAAGTCATTGAGCTTCTGGTGGTTTTCTTTTCAGCTTCTCCTTCCTGTTGCTCTATTTTCACTTTCTTGATCATAGAGCCGATTAGTCAATCCCGACCAAACTGTTGACTCCAAAACTTACGGACGAACAACAAAGACCAACACCAAAGTATTTTTCTTTTTCCTCTGTGTTGATGGAGTCAGTCAGCTTTCTTACAACGCCGTCTTTGATCATCATAATGGAGAGAAGAACTCCATAAGGGATTATCTTGACGATATTCTTCTTATCGACACTCCTTCTTGAGAAGACAAGGGCATTTATCAGATTGTTGATAATCAACCTTGGCAGATTGATTTTCTTCCCATCCATGTAGTTCCTCATAATGAACTTTTGCTCGTATTTCACTATGTCGCTTGATCCAACCTTCATAATCACGCTCTTGGCAATGATTTTGTGCAGTACTCGGTAGTGGCTTTTCAAGTCTTTGGCCGTGGGAGTGATGTTCTTCTTCTTCAGTTCACGGTAGTTCTCAAACAGGGCTTCGTTGACGTTTTCAAGTCCTCTGAAGGCATCAGCCCAGTTTGAATGGTAACTGATTCCTTCACACGAACACTTGATCGTCTGAGCAATAGAGTTGACGGTGAAGCGTAGTTTGAAGCCTCTTATGTGTCCTTCTATGACTTCCCCCGGAAGTAAGTAGGCATTCCCCCAGAACTCCTTAATAGCGTAGCTCAGTACGTCAACTGGTTCCCAGATGAAGTAGTTTTTCCAGCCCAGTTTCTCAAGACCTTCTTCAAAATCAAAACCGTACAGCTTGAAGTTCTCAAAATCAACCCGGTTCTCATTCAGAAGTTTTGCCTCAGAGAAGACGTCGAAGGCAGCAGTGTATTGTCCAACCTTTCTGTCCGCCATTGTAGCAGTTGAAGAGAAGGTGATGGAGGTTTTAGGGTTCGAAAACACAGAGAGAGAGAGAGACAGAGAGAAAGAAAATGGTTTTGCAAAAAACACAGAGTGAAGTGATGGAGCGAAAAATGTGGAGTAGTGGGAAAGTTGAAAGGAAATGGTACAGTCCTTTTTCAAAAAATCGCTTCGTATTTTCACATAAAAATTAAATCAAAAAGAAAAGAAAATAAAGATTCGCCTTTTCATTAAATGCAGACGCCAAAATAAAAGTAAGATCAAGAAAAAGATTTTATCAAAAGACATAAATAATTATGACTCAGTAGATGTGATGAGACGCTTAAGTCCTTAACACGTGTGACACGTGTGGGTGTGCTCGGACACATGCAATCGATTCACGAGACGATGAGTTATGATGCATATGACAAATAAGATGCTTATTCATATACATGCTTATGTCATACCAGATGCTGAGCTTTTGTATATTATCTGAAGTTGAGATTAATCATTCTTCTATAAGATGAAAATTTAAATTTCTTCTTATAAAATTGAATCTATCTTCAGCAAGGGGTTTTGTAAATATGTCAGCCCACTGATGATCAGTGTCTACAAATTTTATTTCTAGAATACCCTTCTGAACATAGTCTCTTATGAAATGATGCTTAATCTCAATGTGCTTGGCTCGTGAATGCAATATGGGATTTTTAGTAAGACAGATTGCAGAAGTATTGTCACAAAAGATAGGAATGTTACTCTCTTTTATCAGATAGTCTTCAAGTTGATATTTCATCCACAGAAGTTGAGAGGCAACTTCTTTCAATGAAATATACTCAAACCTGGTTGAGAGTGCAATCGTGCTTTGCCTTTTGCTTGACCAAGATACAAGATTTGCTCCAAGGAATTGGCAGCTTCCACTTGTGTTTTTTCTTTCAATTCGGTCTCCAGCAAAGTCAACATGACAGAAACCTACTAACTTGTAATCTTTTGATTTCTTATAAAGCAAACCAAGATTAGTAGATCCTTGCAAATATCTAAAGATTCTTTTAACAGCACTCAAGTGTGATTCTCTAGGATCTGATTGAAACCTAGCACACAGACAGACGCTGAACATAATATCAGGTCTTGAAGCTGTAAGATAAAGTAGAGATCCAATCATACCTCTGTACATCTTCTGATCTACCTTTTTACCAGTTTCATCTTTACCAAGAATACATGTGGGATGCATAGGAGTACACATAGGTTTGCAGTCCACCATTTTGAATTTCTTTAGCAATTCCTTGATATATTTGCTTTGATGTATATATATACCATCATTGCATTGTTTGATTTGAATTCCAAGGAAAAACTTTAGTTCACCCATCATGCTCATCTCGAATTCAAATTTGCATTAGCTTAGAAAATTCTTTGCAAAGGCTTTCATTAGTAGCTCCAAAAATAATGTCATCAACATATATTTGAACAATTATAAAGTGCTTGTTTGATGTTTTTCTAAAAAGAGTAGTGTCTACTAGACCTTTGGTAAATCCATTTTTCATCAAAAATGTACTCAGTCTTTCATACCAAGCTCTGGGAGCTTGCTTAAGACCATAAAGGGCCTTTTTGATTTGAAGACATGTTCTGGAAATTCAATGTCTTCGAATCCAGGAGGTTGTTTTACAAAGACTTCCTCAGTTATAAAACCATTCAAGAAAGCACTTTTCACATCCATTTGATAAAGAATTATATCATGAAGTGCAGCAAAAGAAAGCAAAATGTGTATAGCTTCTAACCTTGCAACAGGTGCAAATGTTTCTGTAAAATCAATACCTTCTTCCTGTGAGTACCCTTGAGCAACCAATCTTGCCTTGTTTCTCACAACCTTTCCATCTTCATCAAGCTTGTTTCTAAATACCCATTTAGTACCAATAGCTTGCTTATCTTCTGGTAAGGTAACCAGCTTCCATACATCGTTTCTTTGGAACTATTCAACTCTTCTTGCATGGCCAGAATCCAGCCTTCATCTTTCAATGCTTGATCAATCGTTTTAGGTTCCATTTCTGAGAGTAGTGTCATATCTGCATGCTCTTTAAAAGAGGATATGGTTCTTACTTTATCTCCAGGTTTTCCTATGATTTGATTTTTAGGATGATTGGCTTTGTACTTTCAGCTCTTTCTGAATTCCGCTTCTGAAGATTCTTATGTCTGGTCACCACCGGACGATGAAGATGTAGGTTCACTATTGTAGTATTACCTATATTTAATTTTGAAAATAATTCATCTAGCTCTGACATGGCTGTGTCAGGCTTCTTGTCATCAAATTTGACATGAATGGATTCTTCCACTGTCATAGTTTCTTTATTGTATATTCTAAAAGCTTTAGATCTTTCAGAATATCCCAAAAAGATTCCTTTGTCAGCTTTTGAATCAAACTTACCAAGCTGATCCTTAGTATTTAAAATGTAACACGTGCAACCAAATGAATGAAAATATGATATGTTTGGTTTCCTTCCTTTCCACAGTTCATATGGAGTCTTCTTCAAAATAGGTCTAAAAGAAATTCTATTTTGAATGTAACAAGTTGTGTTTACGGCTTCTGCCCAAAAATGTTTTGCAATATTAGCCTCATTGATCATGGTCCTGGCCATTTCTTGGAGGGACCTATTTTTCCTTTCTACAACACCATTTTGTTGAGGTGTTCTAGGAGAGGAGAAATTGTGGGAGATGCCGTTATCATCGCAAAATTTTTGAAAGCTTTCATTTTCAAATTCTCCCCCATGATCACTTCTAATAAAAGATATGCAAATTCCTTTTTCATTTTGAACTGTTTGCAGAATACAGTAAATACCTTGTATAACTCATCTTTGTGAGTAAGGAATCTAACCCATGTCCATCTAGTGAAATCATCAACAATGACTAACCCATATTTCTTTCCAGTTAAAGATGTGAAGAAGATTTCCTTCTTAAACTTGGCTGGGTTTAGATGATGACAAGATTACTGATCAAAAAGAAGAAAAGCCTCCGATAGATCAAGTCAAAGAAATCATTCTACAGAGACTTTAATTATGTATTGTCAATTCTCTGTAAGTATGGTTTGTATCTTTGACATATTACAAGCTGTGATTATATAACTTAGATGTGCTCAAACAAATCATTTCTTAAGTTTAAAACTTAATCTAAGTTATTTTCAAAGTTAAATGTTGAAGCAATCCTTTTGAAATCTCAAGAAAACACTTTTTTCATTGCGATGTCGATTACCTCAAAGTCAGAATCGATTACCTAAAGTCTCGGTGATGTGGGTGTAATCGATTATCTAAAATGTGTAATCGATTACATCAACTAAATTTTTGAATATCTGATTTTCAACGTACACATGTAATCGATTACCACAACGACGTAATCGATTACCACTGCTTCAAAACCAAATTTTCTGAAACGTTATGATTTCAAATGGTGTGTTTTGGTCCCTGGAAAGGTGCCAAACGATCACCTTGCTTCAGACATGATCTGATGTGTATATATATACCTTTCTTGTACATCAGAACATATAGAACTTCATTCTTTCAATCATAAGAGTTCAATATCATTTTACAAGTTCTAAACCTTCAAAACTTTCTTGCCTAGAACTTAGATACTATTTTCATATTCTGAAAAAGTTCTTGAGCACTAAAGTTGTATAGTTACAAAGTGATATTGATCTGATACAGCCATATGCTTTACCATTCTTCACAGTTATTAAACTCATCCTTGTGTTGGGTTTTGGTTTGAAAAGATAGTGGGGTGCTATCTTGTTGTATAGAGATTGTTAGGGAGCCTTGGGGTGAGGCTTGCTTGTAACAAGAATTTCTATCATAGTGAATTGCTCTGCAGGTGTCAGAAGAACTGGATGTACCCAAGTGGTTAGGGGAACCAGTATAAATTCTTGTGTCTCAATCTTCTTCCTTATCCTTTTACTTTTGTTTATCAATCAAACTCTATCTATTTGTCCATAAAACAAAAGAACGAGAAAAATCTCTAAAAGTTACTCGAAAAGTGTTCAACCTAATTCACCCCCCCTCTTAGGTTGTATACCATACTTACAATTGGTATCAGAGCAGGTTAAGGTAACCTGCTCCTTCGATCCATGGCTTCCGCAAGCAACAATCCTACTTTTAGAGATGGTGGCAGTAACAACAAGCCTCCATGTTTCGTTGGAGAACACTATGACTTCTGGAAGATTCGCATGCAATCCTATCTTGAAGCACAAGGAGAAGAAATATGGGATGCTGTAGAGAATGGTCCTTATGTGCCTACAACAGTCATTAACAATGAAGTGCAAGACAAAGTCAAAACCTCATGGACGGATGATGACAAGAAGAGAGTACTCTACGACAAAAAGGCCAAGAACATTCTACAGTCAGCATTAGGTATGGATGAATTCTTTCGTATCTCACATTGTAAAACTGCTAAAGAGATTTGGGATACTCTAGAAGTAACCCATGAAGGAACAGTAGAAGTAAAGAGATCTAAACTGAATACTTTATCACAAGAGTATGAAATGTTTAGAATGCAGCCTGGTGAATCAATACTTGATTTGCAAAAGAGATTCTCTCATTTGACAAATCACTTAATGGCTCTTGGAAAGACCTTTACCAATGATGAGTTGAATCTTAAAATTCTTCGATCATTGACTCGGCAATGGCAACCAAAGGTTACAAAGAATTTCGAGAAGAAAAGTCATCAAAAATGACCTGCGGCATTATTTGGAAAAGTCCAAGAACATGAATTGGAACTTGGAAGATTGGAAGAGACTGAAGTCAAAGAGAAGAAGAACAAAAGCATTGCCTTAAAGGTTGAAACCAGAAAACAACATGAAGAAGAAAGCACTGATGAAGATGAGAACATCACCCTCCTGGTAAAAGGTTTGGAAAATTTCTTAAGAAAGACCAAAATATTAAATTTGATAACAAAAAGAAATTTTTCAAGAAAAGGGATACATCCACTTCAAATCGTAACTTCACATGTTTTGAATGCGGTAAAGAAGGACATATGAAAGCGTAATGTCCTAATCGACAAAGAAGAAGTACTTCAAAGGGAAAAAGGAATTCAAATCCAAAGGCCTACATTGCATGGAATGACAATGAAGTAAGTACATCCTCCGATTCGTAAAGTGGAGAATCAAGTCAAAGCACTAATGGCATCACATCACTCGGATGATGAACAAGAGGTTAGTTCTTCTATGTCTAATGAAAAACCATCTTATATAGAATTACAGAATGCATTTCATGAGTTACATGAAGAATGTTTGATACTTTCTAGAACAATTTCGAAACAAAAGAAATTAATTTTAGAACTAGAAAGAAGTTCTAATGACACATGTGTGGAGTCAGAAAATGTCAAAAATTCTGTATGTAATAAATGTTTAAGATATGAATCTAAGATTGTTGATCTAAACTAAGTGATCAAAAGATATGAAAAAGGTCAAATTGGTTTAGAAGAAGTGCTTAGTAGACAAAGGTATTCAAACAACAAACATGGTCTTGGTTTTTCAAATTTTCAAACACCAAGTCCTAACAAAACTATATTTGTCAAGGCAAGCACAACTACCAACAACTCAGAATCATCTAAATTGCATATTGGAAACTCTTCTAAAGCAAACTCTGGAAATAAGGTTAAGAATGGAAATCATTCAATTTCTAGAAATGTAAAAAGAAACAAGTCTAGTAGTTCTATCACTAGTCATATTTATAAGAATTGTGATTACTGTATGTCAAAAGGCCATACCCCCAATGCTTGCTACATAAGAAACTTTGGAGTTCCTTATGGAGAATTCATATGGGTAAGGAAAGGCATTAACCCATCAGGACCCAAATCACTTTGGGTACCTAACATACATTAAATCTGGTTTGTTGAAATGCTGAACAAAGACCAAAGAACACTTGGTATCTTGTTGGTGGTTGTTCTAGGCACATGACTGGTGATTGTACAAAGTTTACATCTCTGAAGCTGAAATCTAAAGGATATGTCACATATGGAGATAACAATAGAGGAAAGATTCTTGGGATTGGAAAGATTGGAGCTTCTCCCTTCACAACTATTGATGATGTCCTATATGTTGAAGGTTTGAAGCACAATTTGATTAGCATAAGTCAACTCTGCGATAAAGGATTCAGAGTAAACTTCATCAAGGAAAAATGTATCATCGAAAATGAAGCCTCTCCTGAAGAGAAGTTAGTGGGAAATCGAATCGACAACTCCTATAAGGTATGTCTAGATGATTTATCTTTGAAGATTAAATGTCTAGTGGTAAACAATAATGATGCATGGCTTTGGCACAAAAGAATAGCACATATTCACATGGAACATTTGAATAAGCTAGTCAAACATGATCTTGTTATTGGATTACCCAAAATGAGATTTGTCAAAGATAGATTATGTGACGCATGCCAAAAGGGGAAACAAACAAAATCCTCTTTCAAACCAAAGAATGTGGTATCAACTACAAGACCACTTCAGTTGATTCACATGGATCTTTTTGGTCCCTCAAGAACTAGAAGCTTTGGAGGTAATGTTTATGCTTTAGTTATTGTTGATGATTTCTCTAGATATTCTTGGACTCTATTTTTAGCACAAAAAGGTGATGCATTTAAGGCGTTCAAGAAATATGCAAAACAAGTGCAAAATGAAAAATCTATGAAGATTGTGTCAATTAGAAGTGATCATGGTGGGGAGTTCCAAAATGCTCTTTTTGAGGAATTCTGTGAAGAACATGGAATCACTCACTACTTCTCAGCTCCAAGGACTCCTCAACAAAATGGCGTGGCAGAAAGGAAGAATCGATCTCTAATTGAACTAGCTAGAACAATGCTCAGTGATTCAAGTCTACCAAAGTACTTCTGGGCAGATGCAGTTAGTACAGCTTGCTATGTTACAAATCGAGTCAATATAAGGCCGATCTTGAAAAAGACTCCTTATGAACTATATAAAGGAAGAAAGCCAAACATCTCACATCTTCATGTCTTTGGATGTAAATGTTTTGTACTCAACAATGACAAAGACAACCTAGGTAAGTTCGATGAGAAATCGTGAAGGTATATTTCTTGGCTATTCTCTTTCAAGTAAAGCCTATAGAATTTATAATAAAAGAACCTTAGTTATAGAAGAATCTATGCATGTTTCCTTTGATGAAACTAACCCATCTGTAGAAAGTTTCTTGTGACGATGATGATGATATAATGGAAGCATCTACAAAAGACACTACTAAGGATGCTTTGAGTCGAATTACCTAAGGAAGACTCGACAAAGAAAAACAAATTAATTCAATCAATCACCAAGACGACAATCTTCAACAAGAGCGTAATCATCCTAATCTACCTTGTGAATGGAGAATTCATCGGGATCATCCTCTTGACAAAGTATTTGGTGATATTGAATCGAGTAAAAACAAGATTAAATCAAGGAAGCTTGCCAATACATGGCTTTTGTCTCTCAAATAGAACCTTCAAAGATAAATGAAGCTCTTGAAGGCGATCAATGGATTCTTGCCATGCAAGAAGAGTTAAACCAATTCGAAAGGAATCAAGTTTGGGAACTTGTCCCTAGACCACAAGACAAACACATCATTGGTACAAAATGGGTGTTTAAGAACAAACTTGATGAGAATGGAATAATTATTCGAAACAAGGCAAGGTTGGTTGCTCAAGGCTATAATCAAGAGGAAGGAATTGATTTTGAAGAGACATTCGCTCCTGTTGCAAGGTTAGAAGCTATACGTTTATTACTTGGTTATGCTTGCTCTTTAGATTTTCAATTATTTCAAATGGATGTCAAAAGTGCCTTCTTGAATGGATACATAAATGAGGAAGTTTATGTCAAACAACCTCCTGGGTTTGAAGATTTCAAAAACCCCTCACATGTATTCAAATTAAAGAAAGCTCTTTATGGCTTAAAACAAGCTCCTAGGGCTTGGTATGACAGACTTAGTCAATTCTTAAGTGAAAAAGGATTTGAAAAGGGTAAGGTAGATACTACTCTATTCATCAAGAGAATTAAGGATCACACTCTATTGGTCCAAATTTATGTTGATGACATCATTTTCGGATCAACCAATAAAGATTTGTGTGAAGAGTTCTCAATGGTAATGCAAGGAGAATTTGAAATGTCCATGATGGGAAAGCTGAATTACTTTCTTGGACTTCAAATCCGGCAAACTAAGAATGGTATCTTCCTAAATCAATCAAAATATCAGAAAGAATTGTTAAAAAGGTTTGACATGGATAATCGCAAAGAGATTGCAACTCCTATGGGATCTGGTACTTATATTAATCAAGATGAGTCGGGTTTATCGGTAGACATCAAGAAATATCGAGGTATGATTGGTTCATTATTATACTTAATCGCGATCGTCGACATTATGTTTAGTGTATGTCTCGTGCCCGATTTCAAGTCAATCCAAAAGAATCTCATCTTTCTTGAAAGAGGATCATGAAGTATCTAAAAGGGACAACAAATGTTGGCCTATGGTATCCCAAAGGTAGTATATGTTCTTTAGTTGGCCACTCAGATTACGATTATGCAGATGCAAAGCGATCGAAAAAGTACTAGTGGCACATGCCATATCCTTGGAAATGCTTTGATATCCTGGTCTTGCAAGAAACAAGCAAGTGTTGCTCTCAAAGATCACCAAGGTAATATATTGCAGCTGGAAGTTGTTGTGCTCAAAGTCTTTGGCTAAAACAACAACTATGTGATTATGGAATCAATCATGGATGCATTCCTATAAGGTGTGACAATACAAGTGCTATAAATATTTCAAAGAATCCTGTTATGCACTCTCGTACCAAGCATATAGACATTCGACATCATTTTCTACGAGATCATGTTCTAAAAGGAGACGTGGAGATTACATTTGTTGATACTCATGCTCAATTAGCAGACATCTTCACAAAGCCATTAGCCAAAGAACCCTTCTTCAAAATAAGAAGAGAACTTGGCATTTTGGATGAAAAGGATATATGAGACCAACACATTTGGTGACAGGTTCTTTCGTTTAATCTATATGTTTTTATTGTGTCATTCTAGTATATGTATATGTTTTTAATCATAAATCTATGTGATATGTTTGTTATACATAGAATAGATACTCATACATTGCATGTTTTATCAATATTTTTTAAAATTTTACCATGTGTAATCGATTACAATATCAGGGTAATCGATTACCTGTTTAAAAATTTCAGTTTTTCGCTCCACTGACCCGTTGTGTAATCGATTAGCACCTGGGTGTAATCGATTACATCCGCGAAAATTTGCGAAAACTGACAGTTTTTCTGCATAAAAACAGTTTCCCAAACCATTTCTTTCACTCTTGCAATCGGTTACCTCTCATTTTTTCTCAACCACCTACCTTCCAATCCTCATTTCTCGCATTTTTGCTCAAATCCTTCACTTCTAATCCCTCATCCTCTTCCCTTTGGTGGCCCTCTTCTGATTTTCCCCAAAAATTCGAACCCTAAGTCTTCATTCACCACTATCTTCACCATGGAACATTCAAGGAAGTTCAGAAGCAAGAATCCTTCTGTGACTGATGCAAGGAGAACAAATCCCAATCCTCTGGACTTATCAAGGCTGTTGGCTAACACTGATCAAAGAACTCGCTTCCAACAGTTCATTGGTAGGAAACTAATCACTCCAAAGTATGTGAGTCTTCTTGCCTTTGCTAGATTCAATTTTCCTTCATTGATTGAAAGTCAGGAAGTGACACCCCTTGCTATTGATTTTGGAACTTATTACCCTGATCTTGTTAGAGTGTTTTATTGCAATTTAGAGGCTAAGGGTAGTGGTCTGGTTTCTTGGGTGAAAGGGGTTCCCATTAAATTATCCTTGAAGCAAGTTGGAGAGTTTCTTGATATTCCATTTGAGGGAGAACGGATTCATACTGATTTCTTATGTGATTGGGAGGAGTATGACAAGAGAGAATTTTATTTATCCATGTGTCGATATGATGAGACTGAAATTGCCAACAAAAGACAAAGGTGCAGCCTCTTCTGCTAGAAACATTCTTTCTGTAGGACACTTGAATGTTGATGATCGACTTCTTCATTATGTTCTCTGCTATGTCTTAGTGCCTAAGGCCTCCAACTACTCTCAAATCAATGATTTTGAAATGCAAATCATGTATGCTATCAAAAATAATAAACCTATCAACTGGGCCTACTTGGTTGTGAACCACATGTTGTCACTGAAGCAGCGAACTACCAGTTTGCCTTATGCTAGACAAATCTCTCGCTTGTTGGAATGCTGCAATGTAGACACCAACAATGAGGTTTCTCTGGAAATGACACCTGCTGAAAATGAAATCCATATGGATATCTTGCCAAAAATGGGTATAAACTGGGATGCTTCTGCTCGAGTCTACAGCATCGGCGATCCGCTACACCCTCCTGCACAAGAAGATGAAGAACCTCAAGATGGTGAGGTCACCAATCAAATGATTATGGATGAGCTTCGGAGTGTCCGTGGCTACATGGCTGAGAGGTTTGATCAATTGTCTGCTCGCATGGACCGCCTTGAAGCCTTTAGAAATGACAATGAGGAGGATGAAGAGTAGCCTGATTTGCTTCATCATGCATGCATCTTATTATCATTATGTCATATTTGTTTATGTTGGATTTCCAAATCTAGTTATGTATTATTTCTTTAATTCTACTTTGATTTCTGTTTTTTTTATTTGGACATTACTAAGTAGGACCTTTGCTAAGTAGGATCTTTGCAACGTTATGTATGGATGTTTAATATTACGTATTTCGTTTGTGTTTGCATGAGCTTGGTAAATATATGCGCTATATTGTATTTATGCTACTTTTTCTTCTTTTTGATGATGTCAAAAGGGGGAGAAAGGAGATATTGTCTGTATATCTTGTATATTACTAACTTTTCAGGTTTCCCAACTCCAATACAAAGGGGGAGATATACAAGACAGGGGGAGCTTTTCCGTTCGCAAACCGTTAACAAGATTGGTGTTTGTCATCATCAAAAAGGGGGAGATTGTGAAGAAGATTTCCTTCTTAAACTTGGCTGGGTTTAGATGATGACAAGATTACTGATCAAAAAGAAGAAAAGCCTCCGATAGATCAAGTCAAAGAAATCATTCTACAGAGACTTTAATTATGTATTGTCAATTCTCTGTAAGTATGGTTTGTATCTTTGACATATTACAAGCTGTGATTATATAACTTAGATGTGCTCAAACAAATCATTTCTTAAGTTTAAAACTTAATCTAAGTTATTTTCAAAGTTAAATGTTGAAGCAATTTAAAACTTAATCTAAGTTATTTTCAAAGTTAAATGTTGAAGCAATCCTTTTGAAATCTCAAGAAAACACTTTTTTCATTGCAGTAATCGATTACCTCAAAGCTGTAATCGATTACCTAAAGTCTCGGTGATGTGGGTGTAATCGATTGTCTAAAATGTGTAATCGATTACATCAACTAAATTTTTGAATATCTGATTTTCAACGTACACATGTAATCGATTACCACAACGACGTAATCGATTACCACTGCTTCAAAACCAAATTTTCTGAAACGTTATGATTTCAAATGGTGTGTTTTGGTCCCTGGAAAGGTGCCAAACGATCACCTTGCTTCAGACATGATCTGATGTGTATATATATACCTTTCTTGTACATCAGAACATATTGAACTTCATTCTTTCAATCATAAGAGTTCAATATCATTTTACAAGTTCTAAACCTTCAAAACTTTCTTGCCTAGAACTTAGATACTATTTTCATATTCTGAAAAAGTTCTTGAGCACTAAAGTTGTATAGTTACAAAGTGATATTGATCCGATACAACCATATGCTTTACCATTCTTCACAGCTTATTAAACTCATCCTTGTGTTGGGTTTTGGTTTGAAAAAGATAGTGGGGTGCTATCTTGTTGTATAGAGATTGTTAGGGAGCCTTGGGGTGAGGCTTGCTTGTAACAAGAATTTCTATCATAGTGAATTGCTCTGCAGGTGTCAGAAGAACTGGATGTACCCAAGTGGTTAGGGGAACTAGTATAAATTCTTGTGTCTCAATCTTCTTCCTTATCCTTTTACTTTTGTTTATCAATCAAACTCTATCTATTTGTCCATAAAACAAAAGAACGAGAAAAATCTCTAAAAGTTACTCGAAAAGTGTTCAACCTAATTCACCCCCCTCTTAGGTTGTATACCATACTTACAAAAGAGGCTGTCCTTGTTGGACCAAAAAGATCAAGATGCAAAAGCTCAAGTGGTCTAGAGGTTGAAACAACATTTTTTGAATGAAAAGAAGTTTTAACTTGTTTTCCTCTTTGACATGCCTCACAGAGAGCATCAGATTGATACTTGAGATTTGGGAAACCTCTGACAAGACTGTGCTTGTTTAATTTTGAGATTAATCTCAAATTGGCATGACCCAATCTCTTGTGCCAAATCCATTGTTCTTCGTCAACAGACATGAGACACTTGACATCTTGTTTTGCAAGTTCAGAGAGATCAATTTTGTAAATATTTTGTTTCCTCTTAGCAGTAAAGAAAGTAGAGCCGTCTTTCTTGCTTTTTACTAGATCCAGTTTCTGTAAAGATAACTTCATAACCATTGTCACATAATTGACTTATGCTCAATAAGTTATGTTTAAGTCCTTTAACATACAGTACATTATCAATAGAGGGAAGAGATCCTTTACCAATGCGACCAATTCCAACTATTTTACCTTTCTGGTTTCCTCCGAAACTAACGAATCCAGCTTCTTTAGGCCTTAGTTCTTGGAACATATGCTTTTCTCCCGTCATGTGACGCGAGCATCCACTGTCTAAGTACCAAGATAGGTGTGTTGACTTTGTTGCTAAGCATGTCTATAACATAGACTATTTTATCTTTAGGTACCCATATCTTTTTGGGTCCTTTCTTGTTAGTTCTTGAAGGAGGCTTATCCTTCACAGTTTTAAAAACAGTACATGCACTTTAGAGCTTTCAGCTTGAGAGCTCTCAGCTTCTGGTTGCTTGTTAGCGATCAGACACTAGTTATCCATCAGATGCTGATTTTCAGTTTTCAGCTTCTGATTTTCTTTGTTGAGTACAGATTTTTCTTGGTTTAAAGCTTGAAAGTCTTGTGATAATTTTGAAAATTTCTTTTTCAAATTCTTATACTCAACAGAGAGAGTGGCAGAGTCCTTAAGAAGATCATCAAATGCAAGTTGAAGTTCAGAGTAGGAATCATATACTATTACCTCTTCAACTTCTTCTTCTGAATCGAGGTCAGTGTCTGCCATGAGAGCGAGATTTGCTTCTACTTCATTATCTTCCTCAGATGAGGATGAATCTAGATCTTCCCATGCAGCCATGAGACTCTTCTTCTTTTTCTTGAAATAACTTCTTGTGGACTTCTCCTTAAGATTATGACATTCGGACTTGAAATGTCCAGACTTTTTACATTCATAGCAAATGACTTGAGCCTTGTCCTTGCTCTCTTTCTTGTCCTTAGTATCTTTCTTCTGAAACTTCCTTCTGAAGTTTCTTTTCTTCCACATTCTTTGTATCTTTCTGGATATAAATGCGAGCTCATCTTCTGATGTGTCAGCATCTCCTTCTGAAGCTTCATCTTCTGATTCTTCTTCTTTAGCCTGAAGGGCTTTGGAAGAACTAACTTTATGTTGAGAGACTTTTAAGGAAATAGACTTGCCCTTTTTGACCGGTTCTTCTTCATTTAGCTCAAGTTCATGATCTTTCAACGAACTCATAAGATCTTCAAGTTGTAAGACATTTAGATCTTTTGCTTCCTGAATAGCAGTGACCTTGGGCCTCCACTGCTTAGTCAAGCTTCTTAAGATCTTTCTAATATGGTCAGGTGTGGTGTAACTTTTTCCAAGGGCCTGTAACCCATGAACCAGTGTTTGAAATCTTCCAAACATGGTTTCAATATTTTCACCATCTTCCATTTTGAATAACTCATATTGGCGAACCAACATGCTAGCTTTCGTTTCTCTTACTTGGGCAGAGCCTTCGTAAGATAAAACAAGTGAGTCCCAGATTTCTTTGGCAGTATCAAATTTGGCACATTTATCATATTCTTTTTCTGTCATAGCACAGATAAGAATGAATCTAGCCTTTTGATTGATTTGATATCTCTTTTTCTGTTCATCATTCCAATCTTCTCTGGCTTTCGCAACACCACGAGGATTAGTGGGAGGAATGTAACCACTTTAAACTATATCCCACAACTCAAGTTGTTGTGTCTCAAAGAAAGCTTTTATCTTATCTTTCCAGTAATCAAATTTTTCTCCATCGAATAGAGGAGGACGGTTCATATGACCACCTTCAGTAGATATGTTCACAGTATAGGATCTTTTCTCTTAACACTGTTAAGTGCTCAACCAAGAGGCTGAGCTCTGGTACCAATTGAACGTGAACACAAGAAGGGGGGTTGAATTGTGTTAAAAAACTTTTCACAATCTATGCGTAAAAACTTCAAAATAAGTTGTTCAAAACTGTTTTGTATATCGGATGCAGAGAATTAAACAGGTCCGGATGCTGAAATATAAACAATTTATAAAAACTTGTTTTACTGAGCAAAGTAAAGATAAATAATGTAAAGCAGTAAAGGATGAGACTCAGAGATTTATACTAGTTCACCACCAACTGGTAGCTACGTCTAGTCCCTTCGTTCCTGAAGGATTTTCCACTATAATCAACTGATTACAGTTTCCTCAAGAGTATTCTTCTGTCACAAACTTGACAATACTCTCAACTTCTCAAAACGACTCACTACAGTCGAGCCTTTGAGGAACAGAGCCTTAACTAGGCCAAATACAGTTTTACAAAAGAGATTATGATTTTGATAACAATCAAAATAACTCTCACAGAGAGGATGAAAAGATTAAGCTCAAAACATAATAGCTTTCTAAAAGAAAGTATAAGACGCTGAGTTCAGTTCAATGTAGACCAGAAACTTGGCACGAAGCTTGATTGCACACTTGAGTAATATTGCTTTGAATGAAGTTTCTTCACGCTTCTCTAACTCTTCTTCAATGAATACTTTGGGGTATTTATAGGAGTCTTCAAGGGTATTACCGTTGCAGTAAAAATATCTCCTTGCTATTGAGTGAGGTAATTTGAAATGTAGTCCTTTTCATCCTTTCCAGAGAATATCAGAAAAGTACACATTACCGTTTTAAATCTTATCTCGCAATTTGCAATTGCCTTGTACGATTTTTGTCTTATGCTAAAGGTGTCACCTTTGCTTCCTCGTGACATCAAAATGAGCGCACAAAATCAAATTCGAATTCCGCTCCGCATCACGAGGTCGAGAGCAAAAACGTGATCACCACATGCTTCATTAAAGAGATCAGACGCCGCTCGTAATCGCAGGACTGACGTCGTAGCAATTGAGTGTTCCACGTGTCGTGAAGTCACACCTTTGGATGCTTCTTTGTTAACAAGACGCTGAAGTGGGTTCGGATGCTGACGCTAGTGGATTGTATTCAATTCTTTTGTATATTTCTTCTTCTTTCTTGAGTGATTTGTACATATATAAATGAAGCTTTTGATACCTGTACACTCAAAGATATGTTAGAAGATAAATTGTTCTCTTGAGAAATATTTTGTTATCATTAAAATTAATGAGGGTCTAAACTTCTCAATCGTTTAGGTTCCAACAAGACCTATGCATAGGCAGAGAAAATGTTAGCTTGAGTCTGGTGCTGCATCGTTTACGGCGTAGCCTTATGTTGTGTGTTTGCGTTAGTTATGATGTTAGATGATTTGTATGGCTACATGTTCTATGTTATGTGTATCATATTGTTGTCTCCCTTGCCATATAATGCTTGTTAGAGATATGATTCCTCACTTTTCTTGTTTCCTTTGTGGCTATTTATACACCATGGTGTATGGGTAGACGATGAGCCTGTAGGTGATGCTGAGATCGACGTTGATGCCGAGTTGTAGTCTTCAAGCTACGTAGCTTAGGATGTTGTGTTCGTGATTAACTGATTGTTTATGACTTTTCATTTTTGAAGCTTTAGAAAAGGGAATACTACTCTGACCAAGTGACATCGGGTGGGATGTTTTACTCGTATTTTTCTTAATTAATATTTAGTTGAATTTGTAAATCGTTGTGAACCTTTTTATGTAGAAAAACGTATAAGGCCTGTGTAGCCTAAGCCCTTCCTAATAAAGTATTTATAGTATTTGAAATGTTTAATTTGACGACTTTAGATGTGATGTTCTTTACTTGCCAAATGATTTGAGAAATTCCTATTTTCCACAAACAAACTATAATTTCCGCTTTTACTCTTTAACAATATTTTTGGGGTAAAGGGTGTTACACACAGCCTCAGTATCCCTCTCATTCCGGTGTGAATTCGGTTCATTCATGTGTCCCTTATCCTAAAAGCAACCAAGAGCCGCTCTTTGTTCGTGCTCAAAGCACCAGCGATCACTCCCTGCCCTCGTCAGCCTCAGGCATCACAGGTTACATGATTATGGCTTGATCGAGTGCCTTATGGATTCAAGTATGAATTGCTTTTTGATCTTAATGCTTAATTTATTCCTCTCTTGATTAAGGGATATAATTGCTAATCTTGATTAGCTTAAATTGGTGGCTACTTTCTCTAGTATATACTTATGTCGGACCAGATTATTGGTGAAACAACTGTTAGTAGTATGTTGTCCAAGTTTCTATTAATTGTCAATTTTTCTGCTAATGTCTAGACTATGAGTTGCTGCCCAAACATTTTTCTAGTTTTGTGAATTTATGTTCTTTGCAAAAATTTGTTTGCTGTCCAAATCTTGTTTAAGGTAACCACAATATCTAGTTGATTGAGACTAACATGTTAATAATTGCTAAGAAAAGTGAAAGCATGTTCATAGGGTGTTACTGATAAACAAGTTGTCCTAGGGTGAGGAAACTTTAAGGAGCTCTTAATGTTTACTTTTGTTTTCCTGATTTGAGATGTTAATATGTATTCTTGACATGTGTTGTAGTACTATGCTAGTGACTTTGTTTATATAATTGATATGTGGCATAAAATCTTATGCAATGATCTTATTATCCCTATACTTTTGGTATTATTATTAATTTAATCTGGATTTAATATTTATATTACAACTTACTAGAGTAACACTTTCAAGTTTGGATTAGTGTTTTTATGAATTGAAAATTTATGCATTAGCTGGACCTAGAGATGAATTCACTGGTTTACTTTTTACTTCTAGGAATAGACTACGAATTTGCATTTTGAATTTGATTGTGTTGTAGTTTAATGCTTCTGTTGTAGTTTGGATTTGATTTTTTTGTAGTATAGTGTTGAATTGCCTCCCTTGGAAGATGAGTACAAGGAGAGATCTGATGCTTATGTTGCAGTTTGATGCTTGTGTTGTAGTTTGAATTTGATTTGTTGTACTACAGTGTTGAGTTACCACCATTGGAAGATGAGTACAAGGAAAGGTCTGCTATTTTTTTATTTGATTTGATTTGATGTAGTACTATATTGTTGAATTACCTCCCTTGGAAGATGATTACAAGGAGAGGTCTACTGATAGTGTTATTTTTATGGTAGATTGGGAAAATATTGATCGGAAGTGGATGTTTGCCAATCATTTGTCGAAGGAATATAAGGATGGAGTGCAAGATTTAATTAGGTTTGTAGTTTGGCATAAAAAACCATTGTAGAATCATATGTCCTTGTTTAAGTTGTTTTTATGCAAGTCGAGTTAGTGTAGCTGAGTTGGAAGGACATTTAGTGAGCAACGAAATTTATCAAAGTTATACCAGTTAGACAAGGCACGGTGAGACAAGAGGTGAGTCTTCTGATATGCAGAATAGTGGGAGATATGCGTCAGATGACACCGGTACAAATACATATGATGGAAACCGTTTTGAACAGTTGGCAAACACGGTTAAAGAAGATCTTCGTGATTCTCTTCAAATGTTTGAGAAATTGATAAGTGTTGCGAAGAAGCCATTGTATGAGGGTTGTACTAAATTCACAAGATTATCGGCGATGTTAAAGTTGTATAACTTGAAATCGGGCAATGGATGGACTGATAAGAGCTTTACGGACTTACTCACCTTACTGAAAGATATGTTATCGGATGATAATGTGTTTCCTAGTCGGACATATGATGCTAAACAAATGTTACGCTTTATTGGCATGGGCTATGAGAGGATACACGCTTATCCTAACTATTGTATTTTATTTCGAAATGAATATGCATGATTAAAGTCGTGTCCTAAATGTAAAGCCTCACGGTATAAGAAGAAAGAATCGGCTCTAGAGAAGGTCATGTGATATTTTCCCATAATTCCCAGATCCAAGCACATGTACCGTAGTTCAGAAGATGCAAAACACTTGATATGACATGACGATGAAAGGATTAAAGATGATATGTTGCGGCACCCGACAGATTCTCCTCAATGAAAAAAAATTGATATTGAGTATCCTGATTTTGGGAAAGAACCAAGAAACCTAGGACCTGCATTGTCTACTGATGGATTTAACCCACATGGCGTTCAGAGTAGTTCTCACAGTACATGGCCTGTGATTTTGGTGATTTATAACCTACCTCCATGGCTATGCATGAAGCGCAAATATATGATGTTGTTTAAGTTAATTTTTGGGCCCAAACAGCCAGGAAATGATATCGACATATACTTGGCTCCTTTAATTGAAGACTTGAAGCAAATGTAGGAGACGGGTGTAGAGGTGTATGATGGGTATAGAGAATAAAGTTTCACCTTGAGGACTATGATGTTCGACACAATTAATGATTTTCAGGCATACGGTAATCTGTCAGGATACAATACCAAAGGCCAGTGTGCATGCCCTATATGTGAAGATGGTACAAACTGGATACGGTTGGAACATGGTAAGAAGAATGTCTTCCTTGGGGATCGTAGATTTTTACATCCAAGTCATCATTATCTGTTGTGGAGAAAGGCATTCAGTGAGAATATGTTGCGTCTCAGGCAAGTGCACCTGGTCGCATGTAGTAATAAAATTGGGATTTTTAAGTCCCGGTTGTCGAACCCACAAGGAATAATGATAAGCACCAATCTACTTCGAGCGTCATAATTATTTAAGCGAACGAAAGTTGATTAAAGTGCGCAATAGTGAACACGGGAGCATAAAATGTAATTTGGAAAACAGTGGACACTACAAGAAATACAAGCCATACCGAGGGCCAAAAGCCCTCGCTACATGTGATATTACCAAGGGCTAACCGAGGGCCACGACAACGTAGGGTAATCGATGGCAGGAAACGCATATCAAGGACTCCTCGAAAAAGGCTACAGATAATTACCGAGGGCTAAATGTTCCAGGTAATTACCGTGGGCTTTCAGACTGCAGGTAAGTAACGAGGGCCACAGACCCCAGGTAAATACCGAGGGCAAAGACCCTCGGTAATGGACGCATATAGTTTAAAAAAATAATTAAATTTAATTAGTTTAAACTGATTAAATTTAATTATTGTTTTAGAATTTTTAGAGTGGTCCAAATTTGTTTAATTATTTTTTTACAATTTGATAACTAGTCCAAATTTGCAAACTGGTCGAAATTTAACTGAAAACAAGTCCCTTTTTGTAAACAATATTTATTGCAATTTTACAAACAAGTCTGTTTTAATAAATTACAGAAATGGTCATATTATTTCAAAAATTGCAAAAAAAAAATAGAATGCAGAAATAAATTAGGGTTCTCAGAAATACAAGGGAACCCAGAAGATGTAAATCCAGAAAGATGTAAACCTAGAAATTAAACAATGTAACCCAAAAACACCAAAATTACAATTATAAAAAAAAATGAACCCAGAAATTCATTAAAAAAAAGACCTAGAGAGCGTGACTCTCTTGCTGCTGCTTCCAAATGGTTCTTGGTGCTCCTTTTCTCCTCTTGACTGATTCCCTTTTTCATCTTCATCTTCTGCAAAAAAAGCAAGCAAAAAATCCTAATTAAACAAGCAAATGAAAATAGAAACGGAAACCTTTTAAAGAAAAAGGAGTGGGGAGAGATTAGAGATTAGTTTTAAAAAATGGAATTAGGGTTGGGGAGAGATTTGGGTTCAATTTGAAAACAAAAGTGAAAAAAACATGAAGAAGGAAAGAGCAGAGAAGGGGGTGACGATGCTGGGAAAGAAATAAAAAAAAATAACAGACGAAAAAATAAGAAAAAAAGGAAAACATAAATAAGAAAAAAAAAAGAAAAGAGATGAAAATAAGGGGGGAAAAAAAGAGAAGTAGAAGGGAAGATAGAAGATAAGAAAAAAATACCAGAATTAATTTTTTTTTTATGCTTCTTTGTGCTCCATTTTTGTCAGAATCTCCACCATTTTCGTGCATCTCAGAGGCTTCTCCACCGTTCTCTGCAAAAACTGAAATGAACATCATATCAATGAAACAAAAAAACAAATTCGTGGCCAAAATAAATCAAAGAGGTGGAAAAAAAGGGAAAAAAAACTCATCTTTTTTTTTATGGGGGATGGAGATGGAGAACAAAAAGAAAAGACAATGATGAAGCGGGGTGCGTCGTCCGTAAGAAGCAAAAATGGTAGAAGGAAGAAGAGATAATGAGAGGATGATCAGGAATGAGAGTGATGAGAGAGAAGAGAGAGAAGAGGAAAAAATGTGGGGGGGGAGCGCCGCTGATCAAGCGAATGAGGAGGGATAAGGGAGGGTTAGTTTTAGGGTTTTAATTTTAGGGTTATGAAGTGGGTTTGGGCCAAGGTAATGGTCGTAGGGGGTGTGTGGAAAAAAAATACTTGGTGCGAGCGAGGAAAAAAGGGTGCTGCGCCACGTGTAGGCTGCCCAGCCCAGTAGCTTATTGTTATTTGCACCTCATATATTTATACTTGGCACCCATTATCCTTTATTTATTATTTTTTTTATTTTTCTTAATTGTTTTCCTCAGTCCTGAATTCTTTTTCATTATATTTTGTTATTTTTGCCTTTTTTTTTACGACAAAAATATTTGTTTTTATTTTTTTAAGAGTGTATTTTTATTATTTTTTTATTTTAATACAAAAAGATTATTCATTTAATTCACATTTTCCTTTTTTTCATCTTTGACTTTCCCGAGAACTTTTAAACACTCAAACACTTGTTAATAGTGATGCATACATTACGTGACAATAAAAAAGACATTAATAAAACATTAACAGACATTACATTTAATAAAAAAAAAGACATTAATAAAACACAAACAGACATTACATTTAATAAAAAAAGACATACATTTCAAAACAAACAAAATTATTCAACAACACAACAGATTACATGGGGGAATTCAAAATAAGCACGCCGTGGCCGAGCCATCAGATCAAGTCGATGAGTCTGGTTCACGTAAGTTGGCAATGATGTCATCAACGGGTCTAGGTTGACGTAAGTTATCATGAATCTCGTTAGTCGATCTAACCAACACAACATATAGCTCTATAGGACCATAACTAGCATGTTCACTGAATGCGGCGAACATTCTTTCAATGTCACCACAATTTAGAAGTTTCATATAGAAATATTGAACACGCCCGTATGCAAGGGACATAATATACTTGTCTGACATTTTGTTCCATGAAGAAAGGATCAAACATTGGATATCTTCTGTTCACTCTAATGTCCACCGTATTAGATATTGGATTCAATTTGGTGCCTCTATGTGATGGATCAAACCAGTTACAATAAAATAAAACCACTTTTTTTTTACTGTAGTCTAAAGTGGTGAAAGCTAGTTCATATATGTGTTGAATTACGCCGTAGAAGTCATTTTCACCTCCCCCGGTGTCACCTTTGACGTAAACACCACTATTTGTAGTTTCTTTGCCCTCCGTTCATGACCGGGTATGAAATTTGTACCCATTCACAAAAAATGTGTGCCATTCTTTAACACATTTACGAGGACCATCAGACAAGTTCCTCAGGTGTTGATTGAGAGGAGTATGTTCGTAGCCATAAACCTACGCATGCATACGAACAACTTATACATATGATTTGCATACAATTTACAAATAGTAGATCAAATATTTTGAAGATGCATGCACCTTTTGCCTAAACCAAATTGAAAATCTTGAATGAATATGAGCAGCAGATTCGTGTTCAGCTATTTGTTGGGATGACAAGAATTCCTTGATGAAATTGGACAAAAAATAAACAATGTATATTCTCTGGCTAACACACGAAAATTAACTATATACATACGCTAGGTAGGGTTTGACTTCCGGCAATTGATCAGTACATGAACATGCACTGAATTGTACTCTTTATCAGTCAACCAGTGAATCGATTCTCTCCCAACATGACAACCGGGCAGACAAAAGACTTATAAGGCTAATGGATGTCTTTCACATGTAGGCACCACCTCATTCCTTCTAATTCGTGGAGCCATCGTTGTGTTGTTGAAATAATATGAACAAAAATGGGTTATTTCGCGATGTAAGTAAGACGAACATATTGATCCTTCAACCCTAGCCTTATTTTTCACCGATCGTTTGAATCACCTATGAACCTATATAAAAGGTTAATCGAATTAGTAAATTTGACTAAAATGGATACATATATTTGAAATTTAAGGAAATATGTTATATATATACCTTTGAAATGGATACATCCATCTATACTGAACAGGTCCACCAAGTCTACCCTCGTATGCAAGATGCACTGGGAGATGCTCCATAGAATCAAAGAAACCAAGGGGAAATATCCTCTCCAACTTACATATAATCAGTGGAATGTCTTCCTCCATCTTGATAAGATCATCATTCCTCAATGTTGCGGTACACAAGTTCTTAAAAGATTGACTAATTTCAATTAGTGGGTTCAAAACATGTGCTGGCAATGTACTAAAGGCGATAGGAAGTAAACATTCCATGAATACATGACAACGACTCTTCATTCCATGCATATTCCCACTGTCCCATTGGCACATCTTGCTATATTGGAAGAATAACCATCAGGCATCTTGAGTTCCCCTATCCACTGATAAACTGCTTTTGCTTTTTCGGAGGAGAAAGTGTAATTGGCTTCCGGTTTTAAGGTCTTCTCAGTAGCCTAGTCATCCACCAATGACAAGTCCTTTCACCTGCAGTAAATAGCTTAGTCCTTCCTAGCTTTCTCATTGACTTTGGTTTTGCCCTTCACATTCATCACAGTGTTAAATATGTTGTCAAAAAAATTCTTCTCAATGTGCATAACATCGAGATTGTGTCTCAATGAATTGTCTTTCCAATACTCGAGATCCCAAAAAATACTTCTTTTTGTCCAATTATGCCACTGTCCATAACCCTCCGATCATTCAATAACACCATTTATAACTTTTACTTTTGGCAGATCCTTAACTCTTCTCCATACCTCTTCCGATGTCAACCTACGGAGTGGGTCTTCATTTTCAACTACCCCCTTGACGAAGGCATTCTTATTCATCCTAAATGGATGGTCGCTTGATAAGAACCTACGGTGCGAGTCAAACCAAGAAGCCTTCCCCCCGTAGTTCAAGGTGAACGCCTTCGTGTCCTCCATGCATATCGAACATGCCAATTTACCATGATTTCCCCACCCAATTAACATGCCATAAGCAAGAAAGTCATTAATGGTACACATTAGGGCTGCTCTCATCATAAAGCTTTTCTTTCGAGCAATATCGTTCGTAATAACACCAGTCCACAGCCTCTTCAAATCATCAATCAGAGGTTGCAAATATATATCAATACCAGCCGTTAGTGAATCTGGGCCCAGAATTACACAAGCTAAGAACGTGTAGGGTTTAGACATGCACATATCTGGAGGAAGATTGTACGGGGTGACAATAACTGGCCATCAAGAATATGGTTTAGTTGACGACTGGATATACGGTGTAAACCCATCGGAGCATAACCCAAGTCGGACATTGCGTGGATCCGCTGCAAAATCAAGATGTACCCGATCAAAGTGCTTCCATGCTTCACCATCAAACGGATGGCGCAACTCACCTGAAGTTCTTCTATTGTCATAGTGCCACATCATTTTACCTGCAGTCTGCATCGATGCAAACAATCTTTGCAGCCTTGATACAATAGGCAGATAAAACATGGCCTTCCTTAGAACTGGATTACTCCTACTCGTTCCCGTTTGGAGGACACGATACCTAGGCTGTTGACAAAATTTACATTCAACCAACGCACTGTCATTTGTGCCAAATTCATTATCGTAATACAACATGCAACCGTTCACACAACAATGGATCCTTTTAACGCCTAAACCAGGCTTGAACACTAACCTTTTAGCATCATAATAACTCTATGGAAAACCAGCTTTAACAGATGTTGCATTCGACATAATTTGGGCCATATAATCTAAGCACATCTTAGCATAATTGGAGGTTGATCTGAGTCCTAAAAGCCTCACAGACATTGATAACTTAGATTGATCAGACCTTTAAAACAATGGAATGTTTGACTATGTCAAAAGATTATTGAATCTTTGTACTTCCTCATTCGGAAGTTCTTCCGTGTCATCATATTGCTCCTTCTCAAACGACACATTCACCCCTAGAGCATTAGCAATCATCCCCTACATCACATCAAACTACTCATATTGCATATTCAGTGAGCCACTACTTAAGGTACCCGTGAAATTATCTTCAACGTGTAGATCAATAGCGTAACACCCCGATTCCGGAACGCTACTAAACTAATATTTCTTACAAACGTTAGCATATATCTGAAAAACGAGATACTCTAATTGTTCATTTTCTGAAAATGTGGTTCTATTTTTTTTTCAAGCTTCTTTTGAAGTAGCAATCAGAGTATTGCAACATTTCTAAAAGGTGGTGAATGAATAAAATACCATGTTAAACTCACAAAATCATACAAGGAAATTTAATTAAAACATACACATAAAACAATTCAAGTCTTGGAACATGAACCATTTATTACAAACATTGTAATCAAAGCATCTAACACCCTACAGCTGGTCGGAGCACTGCAACGCTTACTAGTCCTCTAGTAAGTTGCAACAGAAACACAAGTAGGAAGCCGAACGGCTGTCCTCAGCCACGCTTCTCTACAGTCCCAAACACTCTGCTTCCTTCGTCATCCGGGTTACATTCATTAATTGAAAGAACCACTGGCAAGGGTCAACTTCTTAAAATAGAACAAGTAGCACAGAATAGCAAATACGACAGCCATTTATATTATACAGACACAATATAATATAAAGCCACAAATCTCCAATGCATATAACAACCATGTCAATAACAACAGAACAATCAATAGGGATGCACCCAAGATCCTATTGATGCAACTATATGCCAGTGCAGTTTTAATTCCGAAATCCATACGCCAGAGGCATATCAGGCTGTACGTACCAGACCGACACTTTTTCCTGTGATGGTAAAATTTAACGACATTCCTGAATTCCTTTGGCCATGGGCATTTCCACTACCCAGGATAGACAGGTCGACGTTACCACAAGACACGACGCAACAATGCCTTTAACCACCCCCAATGAACATATCACCACATTTGATATTTCAATTATGGCATAATCGATAACATCAATTATCCAATAAAAATCCATAGCATATACATTAATCATGTTTTAAGCATACACACACCACAATGCTTTTCAATTCAACCACGCACAACAATCCATCAATACGTGACAAACCAACAACACAATAAACAACAACAATCAAGTTCATCCCTTTGCAACTCGGTGGAGTTAGCAAAGAGGAAGTTAACCAAGTGTGGGGGGTTGGGGGCAGTTGCCAACCTCTTGCAGACAAACCCACTAAATAATCATATATGAAGCTGTAAAGATCAAAGGGGTAACAAAACCCTCACTTTGAACCCTGAGGTTCTCAGACTTCTTTGGTCGAAAAACAATTAAAAATCCTAAGCGTGTCTAGAAGTAGCCCTTACCAAAGTTGTCAGGTCACGGTCTCAGCATGCTGTTATCCTAACTCAGCACGAACTCAGATAATACAGATCCTAACATCACAGAACAAGCTTAGTGCAAACCTAGGCATCAACTAACCCTAACTCTTTAGCCTCTCAAACCCCCAAAAATCTCTTAGATAAGAAAACACTTGCACTAGAATACACAATTTAAAATACATATGTTTAAAGAATCACATACACTTGAAAAATTAACAAACAATTAAAAGAATAAATCTTTAAAGACTAAGACTCATTTTCTTTCAAACTCAAAACATAAAACCATACCACAATCAAATAAATATTTTAAAGACTAAAATTTCATTTTCTTTTAAATCTTAAAATCATAAAGTAAATACTAAAATCTAATACTTTGATCCTATCATTAACAAGACTCCACTTTGGTTAAAGAAACACAAAGATTTCTCTAACATAAGTGTTTCATAGTCTTAGCATGCTAAATCAAATTCCTAATACTACTAAACTCAAATACATTTCATAGAAATATTTGATTAAGGCTCAACTTGGTTTTAGGATCACAAGGAATCCATTCCACCTAAGTGCTTCATTGCCTCAAAGTTTTAAAACAACTTCAATTTCAATCAAACCAATCCTAAGATTTTCCAAAACTTAAACACACTTATATTCAACTAATTACATGCTAGGAACACAAAATATTTTTCGCCCAAGCTCTAGGGAGCTTGCGGCCAACACACCCTTCTTCCAAAAAAATTTGTAAATTTCCAAACTAATTTAGCAACACCATTTCACATGAAATTCCTTTCACAAAACAACAATTGGTTTCCAAAACACAAGCCTAATTCATGGTCAATCCCAACTTCAAGAATCAAGGGTTTCATAAAAATTACTCAATCCAAGCTTTAAATCAAAACTAGTGACTAAAATAGCAACCATAACCTATAATAAGCAAGAAACACCAATTAATTTGCAAGATTCACAAGAAGATCACACAACCCCTCTTCTTCCCTTAAGGTTAGCGCCTAGGGTTTCAAGAATTTGGGGATGAGATGTTCATCTCTTCTATTGATCATAATCAAGCAACAAACAAAGCATAAAAACAAGAATTGAAGAAAAGAAACTCATCCTATACATATATACACACCCCACAGCCTTGGGGCTGAAAAAGGGGGGAGAGAAATTTGATTTCCATGCTTACTTGTATGATGGAATAGGTGGTAGGAAGATGAAGAAGAAATTAGTTGCAAGAAGGATGAGAAGATGGAAGTGAAATCAAGCTCAAAAATGATGAAACATGGAAGCCATGGATGTGCTCTTCAAGCTTTCTCTCTCAAGGATGAAGAAGAAGAAAGAAATGAAAGTCAGAATGAGGGGAGGGGGTGTCACGGCCTGGTCTCAAAATAAAAGGGAGGAATTACAATTTAATAAAACAAAAAAATTAATAAAAGGCTTCATCTCCTATTTTACTCACACCAAAATTTAAAGAAAGGAATTAAAGTAAAATGGAATAGGGGAGGATATGGGGCTACGGCCTGATAAGGCTCCAAGGGAGGGAATAAAAATTTAATTAAATAAATGAAATCACTTGGTTAAGAAAAGATTAGGATAAGGATAAAACAATATAGTCACTAAAAGTGTGACACCTAAGCTCCATAAAGCAAGATGCTAATCTAATCAACAAGTCTAAACATTTAATCCCTCTCTTATCATGATTACCTCCTAATCCTAGAGTCTTAAGTGTACTAAAAAAATTACGGTGTTGAATAATCGCGTTACCGATTAATTCTTTGCCGATAATTCACGAAAATTAATTTACCGAGAAATAAATTCACCGCGTGATAATAAATTATCATAAATAATAAAAACAATAGAAAACAATAAAAAATAATCACAACAAGTTAGGATTCGATTTTCATCAAAATCAGAGTTCGTTTAAAATTTTATCTGCGGTAAAACTGACCGATGATTCAAAACGCGACGAAACTTCGTTAGAATTTTTCGACGATATTTGAACCATGAATTAATATAAAATATTAATTCTCAAATTTAATTTTATCTTGATTTAATTCAATCACTTTCTTAGTCAACAAAAATACGCGTTACCGTGTCACACAGAAAACTTATATAAAATTTAATTGATGAATTCACCATAAAAGCAGCATACGTCTACGCTGTCTATTAATTTGAATTGACATCATAAATAATACTTATTTATAATAAATAAATTATTCAAAATAAATCAAAATAATTCATCGTACTCTCAGTAAATCATTGAGGTGATCAATCTCTAGGATTTACCTTCAAGCATTTGGGATTTTATCGCTAAAATATTTTTTCTTAAAAATTGGGATGTTAAAAACAATGGAAACAACATCGCCATGACTTGTCCAAATCCAATAATTAGGCTTGAACCCATACTTATACAAGTCCAATATGACCTCTGTAACACCCTGCAGCCCTATTCATGCTTTACTCTAATAATTAGCCTAACTTGCGTAATTAACAATATATAAAAAATACGAAGAAATTAAAACCAAACACGAATAAGACTACGACGCGCTACGGTGAAGTAAACTAAGTGTCTCACATGCAAATATATAGATAAGTGCCTAATATCTGAGTGCGAGTGCGTAGTGTAAAGAGTAACATACAGTCATCCAAAGAGTAAACCTGTGAGGCTAACCTACTGTCTCAACTAAACAAAACAACAACAAAACATAACATAACCAACATGACTCCTGGCCAACTACAACCAAACACCTTAGCAAGGGGGAAACTGAGAGCTCCCACTCTGAGATCCCAAATACCTCGAAAACAACTATCTGTAGTCATGAGCTGTCATGTGGTGAGAGGGACCAGATGTCGCTCCTCTGCCACGTCTCTGTATCCCACGGTGGCTAGACTCACTATGATGGCTATCGGGTCAAATCGGCATCAGCTGAGGAGGCATTGGTGGATAATCTCCATAGCGAAAACTCGGTGGAAACCCTGGCGCCTGCCACATCTGCTGAAATGGTAGTCTCTGACATATCCTGAAGTCTCCCGAGAAGCTGGCTATAGGAAAACCTGGAATCCTGAAGTAGATGGAGATGGTACCAGTGCAGATCACCGCCTGACGCACATGGTCAATCTCCCATCCCATGCCATCGAAATCATGATACTGGATTTCAAAGTCACCCCATATGAGGATCCTCGGGGGCAGGAGCATTGACTGATGTATCAGCATAAACTGCTCCATCGGATGCTGCTGGGGCTGCGTCATCCTCAACAAAATCTAACACAGCAACAATGCATATACAGATAAAGATACAAACACAGGGAGATAAGAACAACACATCCATTGAAAAGTGGAAAATGCATAAGTAGAACGAATGTTAGACAATCCAGAAAGATAATAATATATAAACAGGTATGACTTAACTACCCTCTTCCCCTTATCTCATGTCTCTCAATGTGTTTGTGCACTACATCATCTTTTCTTTACTATTGTCAATGTACTCCCATTTTCCGTTAGGAATACTTATTGGCAAACCCCATTTTCGTTAGGTTTTCATCCCCCTTTCCCGATAGAGTACGGGGTGACACTAGCCTAGTACACGAGGTATTCCCCTTTCCCGATAGGAATCCTCCTCCCCCTTTCCCGATAGGGACGCCCGTTTCCCCCTTTTCCGATAGGAACGGAGTGGATCTAACCAGCTAAGCGAGATATCCCCCTTTCCTGTTAGGGATTCTCTCCACGTCACATTCCTGTCAAGAATGGAGTGGTTACTAATACAATATCATATCCATGCATCCAATGCCTGATAATCATATGCCTCACATCATGTTATGCACACATTCCCAAAAATACCCTTTTAATCATATTGATGCATATTGGAAACTATACTCAGGCATATGGCATGCAAAGGTAACATACAACACATATTCCACATATACAGTACAACCAACCATGTTAACCTAAACATGTTACTACTCACATATAGCACATATATTACAACTTACAACTAAGCATATTATCAGGCAATCACATTTTAATAATACAGTAATCCTAAGTTGGTTGAAGGGTCTACCATGCCTATCCTTAGATGTGGCACGTCATAATCCCTATCCTTAGGTGTTACTGACATCAACCCCTAGTAGGGCTTAGGTCACCCTACACATGCCAAACAATCAAATCTACTATACAGAACCCAATGAAAGTGCATTCTTTCTCCCACCTGGTAATTTGAAAATCCGGAATCATAATTGAACACTAAGACCCACCCACGAACTCACTAACAACACACCAACACTCCTATACTAAGTTTAGGTTCAGCCAACAACAAAAAAACAAGTCCAAAGTTATCCAATAATTTCACCGATTATGCCAGAACAGTCCACAGTTAACCGGAAACACATAAACGCACTCGGATTAGAATTAGGACAACTAATAACTTAACTAAAACACAAAGAGACCCATGACCAGGGGCTGGCCTAGGACTCCAGAGATCAACACTTACCCAAAAGTACTATCTGACAAGCTTTTACAATCCACCGGTACCCGTACTGTCGCCAAAACCCTAAAATACGAAAAACAGAAAATAAGGGACAACCCAAACTAGCCAAGGAATCACGAAATCAGAATTCGGACAAAGAGAACAGAGGCCTTGGTCTCTGTCTCGTGGTCCATGGAATCTCCTCTGGGAGTTTCAACAAAACCCTAGCTCGTTTGGTACCCATACGGTCAAACCGGGGTCCAAAACACAGTCTGATTAGGGCTAAGAACTAGAACCAATCCAAGAACCAAGAAGAGGAAACTGAACCTTAGATGAACATTAGAGGGTGTTAGAATTACCTTGACGAAACGGTGATCGGAGATAAGCCCTAACAAGCCCGAACGGTAACAGACGAATTTACACCGCCGGATTGATGAACGGAGGATTGAGATGAGTTTGATGATGATCACCAAGCTCAAGAACCTTAACAATGGTGGAAAATAGCTTAAGAACACTCTCAGGTCGAGTTTTAGGGAGAAGAGGTGAAAGAACCTGATTAAATGGAATGGATGGGCTTAAATAGCCAATTAAAGGACCCTGGACGCGCGCCATGCAAGGCCTTGTGTGCCTTGGGCGTGTGCCACGCGCCCCTCAACAAACCCTGTGCACGTCACGTGCAATCTGAAGGGCACCACGCGTATTTCAACGCAACCATTTTGTTCTCGCAGGCGCCACGCCGCTGCCTGGCACTGGGCTTGCTTCGCCCTGGCGCGTTGCAGATGCACGCCACGTGTCGCATTCCCATTGGATCATGCGCCACGTGTCAAAACTGATTCCGAGATTGTTGGTTCACCATGCACTAGCGCGCGTCATGCGCTTTCACAGGCAAAGCAGGCGCGCGTCACATGCTCCTGCGCAGACTTGTCCATTTTCACGCGATTTCTTCGATTCTGACTTCCGTGTGATCCAGAACTCGATACCCTAACACTTAAACATGATTCCTAACCAAAGAGGACATCAAATGGACTCAAGAATGAAGATTCAAGGTCTTAAATACTCATCCGACTTGCTAAAGGGCACGGACACACAAAACCCTAATTCTGACTCCGATTGCTCTCAAACTTTACCAGGCTTCTAAGACTCATACCAAAACCTTATCAGACACTATTCCAACCTCAAATAACATACCAATCCTCAAAACATGCTCTCTAACAAACACAAAAGCGAGCACACAACTGAAAGATCAAACACACAGTCAAATACACACAAATCTCTACCTAGGGCACACCAGTACACTTAGTTACACACAAACACACATTAAACAAGATTTGAAAATGAGGATGTTACATTACCACCCCCCTAAAAAGAGATTCCGTCCCTGAAATCACGCACCTGAAAACAAATGAGGATACTACTGACGAATCTCACTCTCACGCTCCTAAGTCCTGTCACCTATCACATCATCCCACAGAACCTTTACTAAAGGAATAGTTTTACCACGAAGTTCCAATGCTTCGTACTCTAAGTTCTCTTTCAATTGTATTGACTCAGGTTCAAGTACATGTGATGGATGGGGAAAATATTTGCAAAGTTGTGAAACATGGGAAACATTATGAAGTCTAGAAAGATTAGGTGGTAAGGCAATATGATAGGCTACTGGCCAATCTTACGAAGAATTTGGAAAGATCCAATGAATCTAGGGGTTAACTTTCTCGATTTGATGGCTCTACCAATTCCAGTTCTAGGTGTCACTCTTAGAAAAACATGGTCTCCTTTTTGGAATTCTAAAGGTCTCCTCCTTTTATCGCTATAGCTCTTCTGCCTATCCTGTGCTGCCTTCATCTTCTCTCTGATCTTCCTCACTTGTTCTGTGGTTTGCTGCTCTAATTCTGAACCTAACAATTGGGTATCTCCAGTCTCAAACCAATACAATGGGGTTCTACACTTCTGCCCGTACAATGCCTCAAATGGTGCTATACCTATACTTGAGTGAAAAATGTTGTTATAGGTAAACTCCACTAAAGGAAAAAAATTCATCCCAACTTCCTACATGTTCCAACACACAAGCCCTCAACAAATCGTCTAGGGATTGGATCGTTCGTTCTGACTGGCCATCCGTTTGAGGATGATAAGCTGAACTCAATCTTAACTTAGTCCCTAAAGCTCATTGCAATTCATTCCAGAATCTAGAGGTAAATCTAGGATCTCTATCACTGATGATGCTCGAAGAAACACCGTGTAACCTAACATCCTCCTTGATGTAAATCTGAGCCAATCTCTCCAAAGGATACTTTTTCCCGATTGGAATAAAATGAGCACCCTTGGTCAATCGATCAATAACCACCCAAATTGCATCGAATTTCTTCGGCGTCCTTGGTAACCCCACAACAAAATCCGTCGCTATTCTATCCCACTTCCATTTAGGAATATCCAATGATTACAGCAATCCTATTGGCATCCTATGCTCAATCTTAGCCTTCTGACACACCAGACAAGATAAAAAAAAGTTTGCTATGTCCTTCTTCATACCAGGCCACCAAAACATCTTCTTCAAGTCCTGATACATCTTAGTAGTGCCCAGATGAAAACTAAGCTTGCTCCTACGGGCTTCTTCCAAAATCATTCTCCGAAGTTTCGAGTCATGAGGGACACAAACTCGGTCTCCAAACCTTATCACTACATCAGCGTTGATGTTGAATTCCGAAGTTCCACCATCCTTCATTGAATCCTTAATCTTCAGCAATTGTTCGTCAAGTCTTGCTTCTCCTTCAACTCTTGAAGAAATTCGTTGGTTACTACTATCTGCCACAAACACATCTTATTCTTATATAGTTGCACTCTTAAATTCAGATCTCTGAATTGCTCTACCAACTCCAACTCTGTCACCATCAAAGCTGACACATGTAGGGATTTTCTACTTAAAGCATCAGCTACCACATTAGCTTTTCTTGGATGGTATTGCAGTTCAAACTCATAATCTTTAATAAACTCCATCCACTGCTGTTGTCTCATATTCAGCTCCTACTAGTCAAACAGTATTTCAGGCTCTTATGATCACTAAATACCGTGAACTTAGATCCGTAAAGATAATGCCTCCAAATCTTCAATGCAAAAACTATAGCTGCAAGTTCAAGGTCATGGGTAGGGTAATTCCGCTCATGAATCTTTATTTGTCTTGACGCATATGCCGCTACTCTCCCTCCTTGCATAAGAACACAACATAACCCTTGATAAGATGCATCACAATACACTTCAAATTCTCCTAAGGGATCAGGTAAAACTAAAACAGGTCATGTGGTCAACCTTCTCTTTAGTTCTTTAAAACATTCTTCACACTTGTCAGACCACACAAAAGGGTTTTCCTTCCTTGTCAACTGGGTCATAGGTAAGGCTATCTTCGAGAATCCTTCTATGAATCTTCTATAGTATCCGGTCAATCCGAGAAAACTTCTAATCTCACTTATCGACTTAGCCCTTTCCTACTTAGTCACAGCTTCCACCTTCGAGGGATCTACAACAATTCCATCCCTATTGATCACGTGTCCAAGGAATTGTACCTCTTCAAGCCAGAACTCACACTTTAACAGTTTAGCATAAAGTTATCTGTCCTTCAAAATCTGAAGTACGGTCCTCAAATGTTCCACATGCTCTTCCTCCGTAAGCGAACAAATCAGTATATCATCAATGAAGACGACTACAAATTTATCTAAGAATGGTCTAAAGATCTTATTCATATAATCCATAAAGATTGCCGGAGCATTAGTTACACCAAATGGCATAACTAAATACTCATAATGTCCATATCTAGATCTAAAGGCAGTCTTAGGAATATCTTCTTTCTTGACCCAATCTGATGATAACTAGATGTCAAATCAATTTTCGAAAATATCGTCGCCCCCTTCACTTAGTCCATCAAGTCATCTATTCCAGGCAAAGGGTACTTATTCTTAATCATGACCTAATTAAGTTTCCTATAATCAATACACATCCTTACAGATCCATCATTCTTCTTCACAAATAACACCGGTGCTCCCCACGGTGAAACACTGTGTCTAATGAATCCTTTCTTAGTTAGATCACCCAATTGGGATTTCAACTCTGCTAATTCAGCTGGGGACATTCTATAGGGTGCTATAGATATAGGTCCAGTTCTAGGGATAAGGTCTATTACAAATTCTATCACTCTTTCTGGGGCATAATCCTGGAACATCATCTGGAAACACTTCTAGAAATTCTCTCACTACAGGCAAAGAGTCAATGCGAGGAGTATCCTTAGCTTCCATTGAACATAACATCATATACTTCTGAGAGTCACCACCGCTAGTGGTAAATTTACTATCATTGGGAGATACCATACTAGGTTGTTCAGGAAAAGTAAGGGCCTTACGGGAACAATCTAGTAAAACATGGTTTGCAGCTAGCCAGTCCATTCCTAGGATAATATCTAAATCTTACATAGGTAAACAAACAAGATCTACTAAGAAATTCCTATTTTCTATGGTAATAGGGCATTCAAGGCAAACAGAAGTAGTAGTCAAAGGATCACTAGTAGGAGTAGAAACTACCAGTTTACATGGCAAAGAAGAAACAGGCAATTTTAAATGATTCACACATGCAAGTGAAATGAAAGAATGAGTAGCCCCAGAGTCAAACAATACAGATAAGAGTTTACCAAAGACTAGGCATATACCTTTGTATCAGATCAGGCGATTGAGAGGACTCAGCTCCCTTCACAGTATATACTCTCCCTGAAGCTTGAGGTCTGTCGACTGCTCTTCCTCGTCCTGCACCACTCCGCCCTGCACCACCCCCACGTCCTGCACCATTTCCATCTCCTTTTATGCCACGTCCTCCTGTAGTAGGTCTATCTGCAACTTTCTGTCCACCCCAACAATCTCTCACCAAGTGGCCCCTCCTGCCAGACTGATAACATTGCTTCAGCTCAACTCCCCCTCCTGGCACAGTACAATCCTTAATGAGATGAGGACCTCCATACCTAAAACATCCCTGAGCTCTCACCATAGTTCCAGTACCTACAGTAACGTCAAGTTGTGCTAGTCTAGAATAGGGTCTGGCTCTGTCCCGTTGGAACCTACCTCCACCATGTCTACTACCACCTCTATGTGTACCACCTCTCGCACCACCTCCACTCCTAATCGGACCACCACTCCTCTGCTGATCTCTCTCCCTATCCATACTCTCAAGCTCCATGCACTGCTATACCAAATCTGGAAACCTCGTCAGCTTCAAAGAACTCACAGTCCGACGTATCTCATACTTCAGTCCATCCTGAAATCTCTGATACATCCACAGCTCGCTAGGATGTAAGCGATAGAACTCTGAATACTTCAATAAGGCCTCGAGCCTTGTAGCATAATCACCTATAGTCATATTTCCCTGTTTCAAACTCTCAAACTCCTTTTCCTTCTCCTTGCGGTTCAATCTCGGAAAGAGCTTCTCCAGAAAACTCTAAACAACTCCTAGTTCACCTCATGTCCCTGTTCCTCCATCAACCTCTTCTTCCCTTTCCACCAAGACTCTTTATTCCCAATTAGCATAAGGGAAGCAAAAGACACCTACCTCTCCTCACGAGTATTCATAGCCATAAAAATTTTCTCTATATCCTGAATCCACTTCTCAGCTCCCTCGGGGTTAAACCCCCTTCAAACTGTGGAGGGTTTGCCTTCAGAAAAATTGTCATACCATTGTCATCACTCCTCTCTTCCCTTCTAGTCTGAGCAGCCCGTAGAAACTGAGCATTCTACTATACCAGCTAAAGCATAGCAGTTACCAACTCCCTAACAGATCTCAAGGTCTCATCAGAATCATGAACTCCTCCAACTCTAGAGGTCTCTCCATTCCCATGACGTGCTTCATTCTTTCTCCCACGCATAGGTCTGTCGCGATGAGCCATGAAGTCCTGAAAAAGTAATCATCAGCTCGAGGTTCCATAAGATATACAGAATCATAGAAACATATGCCATATATCTTATGAATTGATAACTGGACACCTTTATTTAAGGAAATAAAGATAACACGGACGCTCTACCGGACTTCTAAAATAGTCATATTCCGATGGGAATACCACTAGACTCAGCCAAAATTAACATCCTAAATGACCTCACAATCCGGTCAGGGCCGAACTGCTCTGATATCATAAATGTAACACCCCGCAGCCCTATTCATGCTTTACTCTAATAATTAGTCTAACTTGCGTAATTAACGGGTATAAAAAAATAGGAAGGAATTAAAATCGAACACGAATAAGACTACGATGCACTACAGTCAAGTAAACTATGTGTCTCACATGCAAATATATAGATAAGTGCCTAATATCAGAATGCAAGTGCGTAGTGTAAAGAGTAAACATACAGTCATCCAAAAAGTAAACCGGTGAGGCTAACCTATTGTCTCAATTCAGCAAAACAACAACAAAACATAACATAACTAACAAGACTCCTGGCCAACTACAACCAAACACCTCAGCAAGGGGGAAACTGAGAGCTCCCACTCTGAGATCCCGAACGCCTCGAAAACAACCGTCTGTAGTCATGAGCTGTCATATGCCGAGAAGGACCAGATGTTGCTCCTCTGCCACGTCTTTGTCTCCCACGGTGGCTAGACTCACTATGATGGCTATCGGGTAACATCGGCATCAGTTGAGGAGGCATTGGTGGGTAATCTCCATGGCCAAAACCCGGTGGAAAACCTGGCGCCTGCCAGATCTGCTGAAATGGTAGTCTTTGACATATCCTGAAGTCTCCTGAGAAGCTGGCTATAGGAAAACCTGAAATCCTGAAGTAGATGGAGATGGTACCAATGTAGATCACCGCCTGACGCACATGGTCAATCTCCCACCCCATGCCATCGAAATCATGATACTGGATTTCAAAGTCACCCCATAAGGGGATCCTCGGGGGCAGGAGCATCGACGGATGGATCAACATAAACTGCTCCATCAACGCGGTTGGAGCTGCATCATCCTCAACGAAATCTAACATAGCAATAATGCATATACAGATAAACATACAAACACAGGGAGATAAGAACAACACATACATTGAAAAGCAGAAAATGCATAAGTAGAATGAATGTTAGACAATCCAGACAGATAATCATATATAAACAGGTATGACCTAACTACCCTCTTCCACTTATCTCATGTCTCTCAATGTGTTTCGGCATCTTTTCTTTACTATTGTCACTGTACTCCCCTTTCCCGTTAGGAATACTTATTGGCAAACTACATTTCTGTTAAGTTGTCGTCCCCCTTTCCCGATAGGGACTCCCGTCTCCCTTTTCTGATAGAGTACGGGGCGACACTAGCCTAGTCCACGAGGTGTTCCCCTTTCCCGATAGGGACGTCTCTTTCCCCCTTTTCCGATAGGAAACGAAGTAGATCTAACCTGCTAAGCGAGATATCCCCCTTTCCCGTTAGGGATTCTATCCACATCACATTCTCGTCAACAATGGAGTGGTTACTAATGCAATATCATATGCATGCATCCAACGCCTCATAATCATATGCCTCACATTATGTTATGCACTCATTCCCAAAAATACCCTTTTAATCATATTGATGCATATTGGAAACTATACTCAGGCATATAGCATGCAAAGGTAACATACAACACATATTCCACATATACAATACAACCAACCATGTTAACCTGAACATGTTACTACTCACATATAGCACATATATTACAACTTACAACTAAGCATATTATTAGGCAATCACATTTTAATAATGAAGTAATCCTAAGTTGGTTGAAGGGTCTACCACGCCTATCCTTAGATGTGGCACGTCATAATCCCTATCCTTAGTGTTACTGACATCAACCCCTAGTAGGGCTTAGGTCATCCTACACATGCCAAACAATCAAATCTACTATACAGAACCTAATAAAAGTGCATTCTTTCTCCCACCTGGTAATTGGAGAATCTGGAATCACAATTGAACACTGAGACCCACCCACAAACTCATGAACAACACACCATCACTCCGATACTAAGTTTAGGTTCAGCCATCAACAAAGAACAAGTCCAGTGTTATCCAATAATTTCACCGATTATGCTAGAACAGTCCACAGTTAACCGGAAAAACAGAAACACACTCGGATATCGCTAAAACACTAAAATACAAAGAACAGATAATAAAGGACAGCCCAAACTAGCCAAGGAATCACGAAATCAGAATTGGGACAAAGAGAATAGAGGCCTTGGCCTCTGTCTCGTGGTCCATGGAATCTCCTCTGGGTGTTCTGGCAAAACCCTAGCTCGTTTGGTACCCATACGGTCAAACCGGGGTCCAAAACACAGTCTGATTAGGGCTAAGAACTAGAACCAATCCAAGAACCAAGAAGAGCAAACTGAACCTTAGATGAACAATAGAGGGTGTTAGAATTACCTCGACGAAATGGTGATCGAAGATAAGCCCTAACAAGCCCGAACGGTAACAGACGAATTTACACTGTTGGATTGATGAACGGAGGATTGAGATGAGTTTGATGATGATCACCAAGCTCAAGAACCTTAACAATGGTGGAAAACAGCTTAAGAACACTCTCAGGTTGAGTTTTAGAGAGAAGATGTGAAAGAACAAGATTAAATGGAATGGATGGGCTTAAATAGCCAATTAAAGGACACTAGGCGCGCGCCACGCGCAACCCTTTGTGCCTTGGGCGCGCGCCACACGTCCCTCAGCAACCCTGTGCGCATCACGCGCATTTCAGCACAACCATTCTATTTCTACGTGTGCCACCCGCGTTTGCGCCAGTTGCTTCGTCTTGAAGGCCTTGCTTGCATGCACGCCATGCACGTGTTGCATTCCCATTGGATCATGCGCCACATGTCAAGACTGATTCAGAGGCTGTTGGTTCACCATGCACTAGCGAGCGTCATGTGCTTTCACGGGCAAAGCAGGCGCGCGTCACGCGCTCCTGCGCAGACTTGTCCATTTTCGCGTGATTTCTTCGATTCCGACTTCTGTGTGATCCAGAACTTGATACCCTTGTGACACTCTAATCCCCGTTTCGAAAATCGTTAAATAAAAATAAATAAGAAAATAAAATATAAAAAGGATCAACGGATAACTCGATGAGTAATTCAATTTCAGACATCATTCAGTTTGCAAATATTTAGTAACAACAAGCATAGTAAGTACTTCTCTAAGAAATCTTATTTGAACTTGTGAAATAAAAATAAAACCAAGCGATATACGAACCCCCAAATAAAAGAAAAACCTGTGTCACATAGCCTCAGAGCTTGACTTAGCCCAACTTACACTACAGTAACAAAATACATAAATGACTCAACGTCTCAATCAGAAAATGTTCGAATTAAAACTATAAAATAATTCTGCAGAAGAGGCCTTCACCACTAGCTACGTGTCCTGGTATTAGTAGTGTCTGCAATTGAAAATAGGAGGACAAGAGACAAATAACCATAGAGGGGTGAGTACGTTGAAATCGAGTTAAAGTGATATTTGGAGAGAAAAAGGTGAATAAATAAATAATATATTTATATATATATATATATATATATATATACACACACCACACTATAACAACATTATTCACATAAAGTAGTAACAACATCTCATATCATCTACAAATGCACGCAGACAAATTTCATCATTTCTCATAGCCACATAATTATCAAAAGAAAATAATGCAGATGCTAACATCACTACTTCTTATGCATGTGGTACCATCTACTACTCTGGGAAGTCTCCTAGGAGTACATATTTGGTTTATTAGAGATCACCTCACGGGCGTTTTACTCTATTACCGTGATACTCTCAACTAGGGATGATAATGTCCTATGACGGTCGGGTAGCTAAGTCGATAAGTGGTCCCCACCCAAGGCGCGACACTCAAACTATTAGGGATCACAAACTCGGCTTCTCACCCTCTAGGCCGAGGTATTGCCACGCAGCTCACTCATAATGGCCTCCACCTTTCATTTCAATGGTGCTTCCCCATCCTGTCACAAGGGTTGTATGACAAACAAACACACAAGGTCGGGTTTCCTCCGAACGTCATAGTTCAATGTTTCATCGACAATCCATCATGGCCCATATGGCTAGGATCATCTCACAAGGAATGACTCAAGTCCCATTATGGCTACTAATAGCTAGGTGACTTGCACAAAATGTCATTTATCCTTTCAAGGTCATTGCCACAAGTGTGGACTTTTCACAACCATCGTCACAAAATAATAAACGGATCAAGGAATAATTATAGGAAATCCATGACTTGTCTTAAGCATAATTATTTCTTAATCATGTAGTTAAAAATCTGCAGAGCACATAACAGAGACAAAAACAGCAACCTAAAACAGAATTTTCGCAGTACTTTAGATAGCAACAGCAACAAGAACAACAACAAAAACTGCAACAGCAACAAAAACAGAACTGCAGCGAAAAACAGAAACTGCAACAGAAACAGCAACAGCAGCGAAACAGAACTGCAGCGAAAACAGAAACTGCAACAGAAACAGCAACAGCAGCGAAACAGAACTGCAGCAGAACAACAACAGCAGCGCTACAGCAACAAAAATAACAACAGCAGCAGAACAACAACAGCAGCGCTACATATTGTTTCACATACGTTTTCACCTATTTTTCTTCGATTCTAAATATTTAGGAACATCACAATCAAGACTAACACTTGGAGAAAAATCTTTATTACTAATTAGGAGTAATTCTTAAGGTTCTAATCCGGTTCTCTAATTCCAAAATAGTTACGGTAACATTTCCACAAAGAAAAATATGAATTAAAATATGAACGAAGTACGTTAAAATTATTCTAAAATTTTCCATTAACAAAATCCATAAAATAGCGTCCATTTTAATCATTTATAAGGTCTCAGGCACAATTTAACATTGAAATTCATCACTAAAATTTAACGAACATATCAATTTGGTGTCCTAATAATTCAATCACTCCCTAGGCATCAAAACAGAAATTCTTCTAACCCCTATAACATGTATGAACAACCATGGCAGCCACATCGATTTTTCAAGCAACAGTTACAACGTGTACACACATGAAAAATAGATTTTTTTTTTCAATTAATTAACACACAACGGGGTTCAAGGACAACCCCTTCACCTATTCCCTCAAATATCCCCAATTTCAATAATCTCCCCCCTTACCTTTGGTCCTTGCGAAATTCCTTAGTGAAAGAGGGATGATGATGACTCCGAATCAATCCTACGGTGAGTTTGCTACGAACAGAAAAGAAAACTATAAGAAACGTTGGAAATCCCCAAGACTCACAATTTTCTAGGAGGCGCAACATAGGAAGGAGAAGAGTCATGACTTACCCAATTTCAGATGAAGAACAAAGATGGAGTTGCTCCTAACCTTGGTGATCGAATCATGCAAGAGAAGAAAAACGTGGAATGCCTCCTTCAAGCTTGTGTGGCGCTAGGGTTTGGAGCTAGAAAGGAGAAGGAACAAGTGAATCAACTTGAGAGAGAGAGGCTTGGAGGCGCTAGGGCTTGGCTTGAGGCGTCACATGCCTTCATACGCCCTAGGTTCTATTATTTGGGTTGGGTTGGAGAGAGTCCATGGGTGTTGGCCCACTAGGTAGGTGGAAAGGAAAATAACTATGCATATAAGATGCTAGCCCAAGGCATTATACGCCCTCCCCTTTCTTTTTATTAACAACTCTCAAAAAAATCATTTAATTAAATTAAAAGTCTCTTTTCATGCACAAACATATAATGAAATCAATTAAAATAACTGCCACAAAAATTATAATAAAAAAATGAGGGTCGTTACATCCTCCCCTCCTTACAAAAAGTTTCGTCCCCGAAACTTACCGTGGTCAAACAAGTGTGGATAAGAGGCTTGCATCAGACTTTCGAGTTCCCAAGTAGCACTCTCCTCATTGCCTCCTCCCCAAATAACCTTGACCAACGGAACCTCCTTCCCTCTCAACTGCTTGACCTGTCGGTCCTCAATCCTCCTTGGTAGTACCTCATAGGTAAGATTCTCTTTCAATGGTACTTCATCAAGTTCAATTATATGAGTAGGATCATGGACATATTTACGGAGTTGCGACACATGGAAGACATTATGAAGGTTTGAAAGGAAAGGTGGTAAGGCAATCTGGTAGGCAACTTCCCCAACCTTTTTCAAAATTTGGTAGGGCCAATAAAACGAGGAGTAAGTTTCTTCGACTTCATTACCCGGCCAACCCCAGTCTTGGGAGTGACTCTCAAGAATACATGATCGCCCTCTTCAAATCTCAAATCCTTTCTTCGTTTGTCATGATAGCTCTTCTGCCTACTCTGAGTGGCCCTCATCTTGTCCTGAATCATTTTGACCTTTTACAAATGGTTTGCTGAACTATTTCAGGGCCCAACACAAGGTTCTCACCGGTCTCATACCAACACAAGGGAGTCCTACACTTCCTGCCATACAAGGCTTCATAGGGTGCCATCCCAATACTGGAATGATAGCTATTGTTGTAGGTAAACTCAACAAGAGGTAAGAAGGTATCCCAACTACCGGTTTGTTCTAAGACACAAGCTCTTAACAAGTCCTCTAATGATTGGATGGTTCGCTCAGACTGACCATCAGTCTGAGGGTGATAAGCAGAGCTCATCTTGAGCTTGGTTCCTAAAGCCTCATGTAAGCTTCCCCAAAATCTAGAGGTAAACCTGGGGTCTCTGTCAGACACAATACTAGAAGGTACGCCATGCAACCTCACTATCTCCCTAATGTACAACCTGGTCAGCTTCTCTAAAGGGTATTCCATATTCACAGGGATGAAATGTGCAGACTTTGTCAATCTGTCCACAACAACCCAGATGGCATCTACTCCTCGCGGAGTCCTAGGAGTCCCGACACGAAGTCCATTGCTATCTTTGTCCCATTTCCATACAGGAATACTCAAGGGTTGTAAGAATCCAGATGGTTTTTGGTGTTCTATCTTGGCCTTCTGACAAGTCAGGCAGGCGTAGACAAATTCTGCTACCTCCTTTTTCATTCCAGGCCACCAGAAAATTTTCTTAAGGTCTTGGTACATCTTAGTTGCTCCGGGGTGAACACTTAGACTACTCTTGTGCCCTTCCTCTAAAATCATTCTCTTAAGCTCAGGAACATTAGGTACACAAACCTTACCTCGAAACCTCAAAATCCCATCATTCCCTTCACTAAAACCTATATCCCTACCTTGAGCGATAAGCTCCTTCTGGTCCGAAAGATGTTGATCGGTCTTCTAACCTTCCCTAATCTGCTCCAGTAATCCACTAGTGACTTTCAACATTCCTAGTCGCACACTCTTAGAAGTGACCTCACAAACTAAGCTCAGATCCCTAAACTCTTCGATCAAACTCATCTCTCTAACCATCATAGCGGAAAGATGTAGGGGTTTCCTACTCAAAGCATCAGCCACTACATTGGCTTTGCCGGGGTGATAGTTAAGGCCAAAATCATAATCCTTAAGAAACTCTATCCACCTTCGCTGTCTCATATTCAATTCTTTCTGGTCAAAAAGATACTTAAGGCTCTTATGGTCACTAAACACTTCAAACCTAGAACCATACAAGTAATGTCTCCATATTTTCAACACAAACACCACAGCGGCTAACTCTAAATCATGAGTGGGGTAATTCCTTTCATGGGTTTTCAACTGCCTAGAGGCATAGGCCACTACCTGCCTATTCTGCATAAGCACACCTCCGAGTCCTAACTTAGATGCATCACAATACACTTCAAAAGGTTCACTTGGATTAGGTAGTACTAAAATCAAGCGTAAGTCAATCTCCTCTTTAACTCTTGAAATCCATTTTCACACTGAGCATCCCACACAAAAGCTTTTCCTTTCCTGGTCAACATTGTCAAAGGCAAGGCTAACTTAGAGAATCCCTCTATGAATCTACGGTAGTATCCTGCCAGGCCTAAGAAACTCCTAATCTCAGTCACTGATTTAGGTGATTCCCACTTCAAAGACCGCTTTCTACCTTAGACTGCCCATCGCTATTCCCCTTTTGAGATCACATGTCCTAGGAAACTCACATCCTCCAACCAAAACTCACACTTAGAAAGCTTGGCATAAAGTCGCTTCTCCCTAAGGGTCCAGTAATACTATCCTCAAGTGTTCCACATGTTCTTCCCTACTCTTAGAGTACACTAAGATATCATCTATGAAGACCACTACAAACTTATCAAGGTATGGGTGGAAGACTCGGTTCATGTAGTCCATGAACACGGCAGAGCATTGGTTACACCGAATGGCATAACTAGGTACTCGTAGTGCCCATAACGGTTCTCAATGCGCCTTTGGGATGTCCTCGGACTTCACTCGGATTTGGTGATAACCTGACCTAAGGTCTATCTTAGAAAACACACAGGCTCCAATTAGTGGTCCATCGGATCATCTATCCTAGGCAAGGGATACTTGTTCTTAATAGTTACCTTGTTCAATTGGCGGTAATCTACGCACAACCTCATACTCCCATCCTTTTTCTTGACTAACAACACCGTGCACCCCAAGGGATACACTCGGCCTCACGAATTGTTTCTCTAGCGCCTCCTCCAACTGTTTCTTAAGCTCAACTAGTTCCGCGGAGACATCCTATAAGGAGCTATAGATATGGGTCCCGCACTGGCACTAAGTCTATGGTAAATTCGGTCTCTCTCTCGAGGCAATCCTTGTACTTCTTCAAACACATCTAATACTCACTCACTATAGGCATACCATCTATCCCGACTTGGTCTTCGACTTTTAGAGAGGCTATCATCATGTAAACTTGGGCATTTTGTTTCAAACATGCCTGTACTTGGTTGGCCGTTAAGAGTCGATGATCTCTGGGTTCAATCAGATCGTGAATACAAACAGTCTTTTCAAAACAATTTAAGATGACTTGATTAGTAGCTAACCAATTCATGCCAAGAATTACATCAAGTTGACTCAAAGGCAAACAAACCAAATCAACCACAAATTCCTTATCACCTATGGACAAAGGGCATTCCAAACAAGCAAAAGAAGTTCGGACTTTACCATTTGGTCGGAGTCTCAACCTCAAGTTCACAGGTAGGGGTGAAACAGGCAAATTCAAATTTTTCACACATTCATCGGACACAAAGGAGTGCGTAGCACCCGAGTCAAAAAGTACCACTAAAGGAGATCCATGTATGAAGCACGCACTTGGATAAGGTTGTCCGACGCCGCGGCTTTAGCCACGTTGAGAGCAAAGGCTCGTCTGTTGGCTTAAGTCGGTTGGGTTGGGAATTACGCCCTCCATTCCCGTTTGGTTCTTTCTTGATTCGGCACTCCTTCCGATATGTCCTGGCCTTCCACGCTTGAAACATATCATTTGCTTTTCGTAACAATCTCGGTAGGCATGTCCGCATTTGCCACACTTCATGCAACGCAGAGGGTCGAAGGGCCTCCTCCACCTCCGCCAAACATTTGTGCCGCAGTTTGTGGAAAGATTGATTGCGGTTACCATTACGGTTATGTCCAAACCGTCCATTCGAGTTGGGTATGGCTTTCCCGATTCTCGGAAGTCTCTCTTGTCTTTCTTCTTATCCTTCCTGGGAGCCAACCGACTTGTAGTGTGCTACCTTAGCTTTGTTGTCCTCATCCCACATTCTACAGCTGTGGATCAGTTCAGGGAACTATCGAATTCTCTGGTAGTTAATGGCTAGCTTGACTTCAGGTCGCAAATCCATTGATGAATTTCACACACTTCAACGTTCACCCGCTTCTCCCACATATGGGTGATAGTACAGACTGACTCTTCAAACTTGGTGATATACTCAGCTACTAACATATTACCCTGCTTCAATTCTAGAAATTCAGCTTCCTTCCGGTTACGGAAATCCTCAGGAAAGTACTTCTCCAAGAAAATCTCTTTGAAGGCTTCCCAAGTGACTCCTCCGGTGCAGCTTCCACACGTGGGCTACTCTCCCACCGATTCTGCGTCTTCAAGAAGCTTAAAGGTACCAAAGTCACCTTTTGAGCATCCGTACACGCCATAGCACGGAAGATCTTCTCCATCTCGTATCGATTCTGGGCACCATCGGGATCATGTCCACCCCTAAAGGTAGGTGGGTCATTCTTTTGGAATTGCTCCAATCCTCTAAATTCAGCGACTCGGCATTAGCATTCCTATTTTGAATTCCTTGTACAGCCTGAGCCATGGCAACGAGTGCATCCGCTAAAGCTCTATCGTTCCTACCCGCCATTACTCCCTGCACCAATCAGAACCAAATTGGATGCAACGAGCAACGTCAACCCATAACTAAATCAATAAATAAATAAATAAATAAATCAAACATTGACGCACAAAACACAGAGTTCACACAGAGAAACATAATAGACACATACACAGTCCGGTAAGACCGAACTAGGCTCTGATACCACTAAATGTGACACTCTAATCCCCGTTTCGAAAATCGTTAAATAAAAATAAATAAGAAAATAAAATATAAAAAGGATCAACGGATAACTCGATGAGTAATTCAATTTCAGACATCATTCAGTTTGCAAATATTTAGTAACAACAAGCATAGTAAGTACTTCTCTAAGAAATCTTATTTGAACTTGTGAAATAAAAATAAAACCAAGCGATATACGAACCCCCAAATAAAAGAAAAACCTGTGTCACATAGCCTCAGAGCTTGACTTAGCCCAACTTACACTACAGTAACAAAATACATAAATGACTCAACATCTCAATCAGAAAATGTTCGAATTAAAACTATAAAATAATTCTGCAGAAGAGGCCTTCACCACTAGCTACGTGTCCTGGTATTAGTAGTGTCTGCAATTGAAAATAGGAGGACAAGAGACAAACAACCATAGAGGGGTGAGTACGTTGAAATCGAGTTAAAGTGATATTTGGAGAGAAAAAGGTGAATAAATAAATAATATATTTATATATATATATATATACACACACCACACTATAACAACATTATTCACATAAAGTAGTAACAACATCTCATATCATTTACAAATGCACGCAGACAAATTTCATCATTTCTCATAGCCACATAATTATCAAAAGAAAATAATGCAGATGCTAACATCACTACTTCTTATGCATGTGGTACCATCTACTACTCTGGGAAGTCTCCTAGGAGTACATATTTGGTTTATTAGAGATCACCTCATGGTGTTTTCCTCTATTCCCGCATACTCTCAACTAGGGATGATAATGTCCGGTGACGGTCAGGGTAGCTAAGTCTGATAAGTGGTCCCCAGTCCAAGGCGCGACACTCAAACTATTAGGGATCACAAACTCGGCTTCTCACCCTCTAGGCCGAGGTATTACCACGCAGGCTCACTCATAATGGCCTCCACCTTTCATTTCAATGGTGCTTCCCCCCATCCTGTCACAAGGGTTGTATGACAAACAAACACACAAGGTCGGGTTTCCTCCGAACGTCATAGTTCAATGTTTCATCGACAATCCATCATGGCCCATATGGCTAGGATCATCTCACAAGGAATGACTCAAGTCCCATTATGGCTACTAATAGCTAGGTGACTTGCACAAAATGTCATTTATCCTTTCAAGGTCATTGCCACAAGTGTGGACTTTTCACAACCATCGTCACAAAATAATAAACGGATCAAGGAATAATTATAGGAAATCCATGACTTGTCTTAAGCATAATTATTTCTTAATCATGTAGTTAAAAATCTACAGAGCACATAATGTAGACAAAAACAGCAACCTAAAACAGAATTTTCGCAGACTTTAGATAGCAACAGCAACAAGAACAACAACAAAAACTGCAACAGCAACAAAAACAGAACTGCAGCTAAAACAGAAACTGCAACAGAAACAGCAACAGCAGCGAAACAGAACTGCAGCGAAAACAGAAACTGCAACAGAAACAGCAACAGCAGTGAAACAGAACTGCAGCAGAACAACAACAGCAGCGCTACAGCAACAAAAATAACAACAGCAGCAGAACAACAACAGCAGCGCTACATATTGTTTCACATACGTTTTCACCTATTTTTCTTCGATTCTAAATATTTAGGAACATCACAATCAAGACTAACACTTGGAGAAAAATCTTTATTACTAATTAGGAGTAATTCTTAAGGTTCTAATCCGGTTCTCTAATTCCAAAATAGTTACGGTAACATTTCCACAAAGAAAAATATGAATTAAAATATGAACGAAGTACGTTAAAATTATTCTAAAATTTTCCATTAACAAAATCCATAAAATAGCGTCCATTTTAATCATTTATAAGGTCTCAGGCACAATTTAACATTGAAATTCATCACTAAAATTTAACGAACATATCAATTTGGTGTCCTAATAATTCAATCACTCCCTAGGCATCAAAACATAAATTCTTCTAACCCCTATAACATGTATGAACAACCATGGCAGCCACATCGATTTTTCAAGCAACAGTTACAGCGTGTATACACATGAAAAATAGAATTTTTTTTTTCAATTAATTAACACACAACGGGGTTCAAGGACAACCCCTTCACCTATTCCCTCAAATATCCCCAATTTCAATAATCTCCCCCCCTTACCTTTGGTCCTTGCGAAATTCCTTAGTGAAAGAAAGATGATGATGATTCCAAATCAATCCTACGGTGAGTTTGCTACGAACAGAAAAGAAAACTATAAGAAACGTTGGAAATCCCCAAGACTCACAATTTTCTAGGAGGCGCAACATAGGAAGGAGAAGAGTCATGACTTACCCAATTTCAGATGAAGAACAAAGATGGAGTTGCTCCTAACCTTGGTGATCGAATCATGCAAGAGAAGAAAAACGTGGAATGCCTCCTTCAAGCTTGTGTGGCGCTAGGGTTTGGAGCTAGAAAGGAGAAGGAACAAGTGAATCAACTTGAGAGAGAGAGGCTTGGAGGCGCTAGGGCTTGGCTTGAGGCGTCACATGCCTTCATACGCCCTAGGTTTTGTTATTTGGGTTAGGTTGGAGAGAGTCCATGGGTGTTGGCCCACTAGGTAGGTGGAAAGGAAAATAACTATGCATATAAGATGCTAGCCCAAGGCATTATACGCCCTCCCCTTTCTTTTTATTAACAACTCTCAAAAAAATCATTTAATTAAATTAAAAGTCTCTTTTCATGCACAAACATATAATGAAATCAATTAAAATAACTGCCACAAAAATTATAATAAAAAAAATGAGGGTTGTTACAACCCTAATACTTAAACATGATTCCTAACAAAAGAGGACATCAAATGGACTCAAGAATAAGATACAAGGTCTCAAATACTCGTCCGGCTCGCTAAAGGGCACGAACACACAAAATCCTAATTCTGACTCTGATTGTTCTCCAACTTTACCAGGCTTCTAAGACTCATACCAAAACCTTATCAAACACTATTCCAACCTCAATTAACATACCAATCCTCAACACATGCTCTCAAACAAACACAAAAGCGAGCTCACAGCCGAAAGGTCAAACACACAGTCAAATACACATAAATCTTTACCTAGTGCACACAAGCACACTTAGTCACACACAAACACACATTAAACAAGATTAGAAATTGAGGATGTTACAACCTCACCCTCAGTCAACACACCTTGACACTTGCATTTCTCGCACAGACATCTAATCCCCCCTTCAATATGGTAACTATCCTGGCGCTTTGCGTGACAGACAAACTGATCAATCCTTTTTACAAAAGCTCATTTCAAACCCCTTCTTCCAGAAAGTACTATCATACGATCCATTTACTACATAGTACGTACAGAGACGCAGATTGATATAGGTTAACACGATATATATTCGAGGTATATATATATATATATATATATATATATATATATATATATATATATATATATGTATATATATTTATTGGACCTCAAACGGGAATTAAAACTAAGGTTGCTTTCAGATCGATATTAAAATTAAACTGTGGTCTCCAACTGGATCTAATCCCGTCGGTATAATGCGCTAATGCAATACTATCAATTATAACAATAAAAAATATTGCTATAATTAAGTAATCTAATATTATAACTTAACATACATTTTTCCTAACATGTATTTTTCAATTAAACATATAATTCCTAACGTATTCAGTAAAAATATATATATATATATATATATATATATATATAATTAAACATATATATTATTATCCTAAAGTATATTTCACAAATAAAAGAAAATAGTTGATAAAAAAAACAACTTTATAATAGAAATCACACACACACACGCACAACCGTATATATATATTAATTAAAACTATATATTAAAAATATAAGTTTCCCTTCAAACAAAAAATCTCTAATCCTAAAGGTATGTATTATCCAAAATTAACATATATTAACTAAAACTAACATACATTTTTCCTAAAACGTATTTTTCAATTAAACATATATTTCCTAACATATTCATTAAAAAACAAATATATATACAATTAAACATATATAATATTATCCTAAAGTATATTTCACAAATCCTGAAATAATAAAAGAAAATAGTTGATAAAAAAACAACTTTATAATACAAATCACACACACACACACACATATATATATTTAATTAATAAATCCATATTGCTACAAACATATAAAAAAATATATGATAACATATATTAATTAAAACTATATATGAAAAATATAAGTTGCCCTTCAAACAAAAAATCTCTAATCCTAAAGATATTATTATCCAAAACTAACATAAATTAAAACTAATGTACATATTTCCTAACATGTATTTTTCAATTAAACATATATTTCCTAACATATTCATCAAAAAAACAAATGTATATATATAATTAAACATATATTATATTATCCTAAAGTATATTTCACAAACCCTAAAATAATAAAATAAAATATTTGATAAAAAACTATTATATAATAAAAATCACGTATATATGTAATTAATAAATTCTCCTGATGACTCCACAGATCCGGAGTCTGAAATTAGCAGTATCCCAAGTCAGAAAGCGTATAGAATAAGGGGGCCTTGAGTCCCTATTTATAGATGTGGTAACATTAGGTCAAGAACCCTTAAGATAACCTAATTTCGGCTATATGTGCGGTCGTACTGCCTATATGTATGGCCTTACTTCGCATTTCATTGGCATTGGGTCGTACCACACACATATGTATGGCCATACCTATAACAACCTATTCATCCTTGTAGATCTTTTCAAGAGCTTTCCAATGCCACAAAGATCACCTCAATCGGACATTCCTAGCTCAAGCTATGTTCAAAATACCGCAATAGTGTATAAGCTGAATCTATCACTATTTACGGCCTTACTGAAGGGATGTGCGGTCGTACACCTGGAAAACTTCGGCGCTGACCTGTTCTGACTGCTCTGTATACCCTTACTGCCCTTCTCAGGGGTTTACAACTGTACAGAGAGTATGTGCGGCCGTACCTCTTGTCCAGAAGCTCAAAATTTCGCTCCTTTTGACCCGTCATTGCCTAGAATCGTGTACTTTTGCTCCAAATGAGTCTTCTTCTATTTTCTACAAAACTTGAGCAAACATGAGCATATCTTATAAAAAGTGGTCAGAAACATGCGCATATATGCCTAAGATACCCCTTAGAATATCATAAAATATTCACTCATCAATTCTCCCACACTTGACTTTTTCTTATCCTCAAACAAAGACAAGCTCAAAGATCAATTTCCAAAATAATAAGGACAGAAAAATTGAGAACCCAAAATAAGATATTTGAATGATAATCAAGCATACAATTGGGGTTGCAATTCAAGCACCCAACTAGAGGCTAAATTTCTTGCAGAGTAGCTCAATGTGAATAAAGGACACTCAGCTCACTGTCTCTCTAAGTGTTTGGGGGTAGGAAATTTTATCACTCAAATTTCACAATCAAATACATTACCATAGGCTTGTAACATGACCAATGTCTCCACTAAAATGTTCACATGCATGCAAAATGATATTTAGGGACTGAATAGGTTATAATGGGGCTAGGGTCTATATGAAGGTAGGGAGGACAAAGACAAGGTTAGTCAAAGGGTAAAAATGACGTAAAAATAAAAATGATAACCTTTGAAGCTTCTTGGAATCTGTTTTTTGTCCTTTGGCCTTATTGATCTCCTCCCTCCAATTTCCTTTTGTGCAGACCGTTTTTATTTATTTTTCCTCCCCTTCCTCTCTTTTTTACTTTTAGCTCATTGCTCATCACTCTTTTTATCATTTCTCTTTCTTTTGTAATCTTTTTCTTCTTTTCTTTTTCTGAGAGGAAGAGGGCTTTACAATTCCTGGTCATACCTTGATGTTATTTTGGGGAGAGGAGTAAGCGATTCCTAGTTTCTCCTTTTCTACTTTCAAGGGGTACCAAAAGTTCCCCCAAAACATTACTGGGTACCTAGAGAAGCATATATCATGTAAGCCTAAAGGGCGCAACTAAGGAGTATAATTGCACAAACGAATGAATTGACCTGAAGGATGCCTAATTATGTCCCAAAATAATTCACATGATGCAAATCAATTTTTTGCCTTGAAACGGTCATGAGACTAGTTCTAGAATGCATTAAAATTGGAAATACACTCAAAAAAGAAGATTTGGGGGCAAGAATAATAATTTCAGATCATCCCCCTTTGTTTAGGGTTCAATTTTTTTTTTAAAGGGGATGAGAGAAGGGGATATATTATTGTTTTAGTGGCACTAATGGCCATATTACAACTGTCCCTATGGGGATTTGAACTCTGTCCCTTGAAGTTACAAGGCCAAGCTCCTACCCTTTGTTTAGGGTACAATACCTCACAATTTAGTAGCAAATTCACATCAAGCAGTTATGCAAGGCATTCATTGCTAACTATCTGCTCCTTAAGAGTAACCCCTTTTATCACAAAAATTCTTGATTTATCATCCAAAAAATTTTGTGGGGTTCCCTAAAAACACAAGTCTTTAAATTCTGAAAATTTTTCAATTTAAGCAAAAATACTAGGACATTAGCAAAGTTAGAGCAATGAAATTTATCTCTCCCCCACACTTAAAGTGATACTGTCAATTTTCAAAAAGTTTTTGATGGGGGTCCTCCAATGAACTAGTCTCTAACAATCAAGCAAAATTTTTAAAATCTAGCCAACGATACCATATGAATGCAATTAAGTGTGGTAAAGTGATAACAGTTAAAACATCATCCCCTAAGTTGCCTAATCACTAAATGCCTCCCCCACACTTAAAATGAACAATGTCCTCATTGTGAAGCAATAATAAAACAGAGAGGGAGAGAGCAAAAGTGACTTCCCTGAGGGTAAATCCAGAGCTCGAGTTTATTTCCTAAAAACAAAACAAACCAAAACAACTCAAATAAAATTAAATAAAAATAAAATATAGGTTGCCTCTTGTGAAGCGCTTGTTAAACGTTCCGAGCTTGACGATATCCAGAGTTCAATCAAAGGGCTCTCTAAGAGCAAATTTAACATTCACCGCACTGGCCCTTCTCAGCTTTCTAATCATGTGGTTCATATTGTTCCTTCTTTTTCCATTTGGTGGATGAACTTCAAAATATTGTGGAAATTTTATTTCATTTCTATCCACCAATATGACAAGATCCTGCAAAATAAGAAATTTTTCTAGAGGGTCCTGCATCCTTAAATGATCAAAATTATTATTAATAACCACATTAGTGAAATAGGAAGAAATAAAAGGAGAGAGATAATCAGGAATTAAAGCTTTTAAATCACTCCCTTCCTTGCCACCCAGTGTTGTTATCTTTCCCTTCTGAGCCCCAGTTATGGTAACACCACTGGCTAAATGAGTTCGTCCCAAAATTGGGACTCCCTCATTTTTCTCCAAATCAAGAACCATGAGATCCTGCTTACTCTCCCCATAAGTGTTCCCTTTAGTAGGAGCTTTTGTTTCAGCTTGACTCCCTACAGTAGGAGTTTCTCCATCTTTCTTGGGTACCTTCTATTGCTCAATTTCTTCCTTTGGGGTAGGCTCAGCTTGTGGAGGAGGTGCTCCTTAAGGCCCTTGAGATAGTAAGTTGACAATATTTAACAACTGAGCCTCACTTGCCTCGAAAGTTTTATCCTGCTTAACCAAATACGTGGCCATGATATCATTAACATCAAGCTTTTGTTCCTCCTGTTGTTGCCACGAATTTTGCATTTGTCGTGGCCCAAACACATCAGGAGTACTACTTTGTTCTCCCCGGAGCAAGCTATTGACATGGCTAGCTTCTATAAAGGTCCACTGAATGTTATTTTCTGCATTTTCCTCTATCAATATGTACACCTTCTCTGGCTCCTTTTTCAGTATGGATCCTCCACAGGCAGCATCAATAAAGGCTCTATCTTGAGTTAAGAACTCTTAGTAAAGTACCTGAACAAGTTGCCATGTCTCATAACCATGGTAGGGAAGATTTCTAAGCAAGTGCTGGAACTTTTCCCAAACTTCTCCAAATGACTCATGCTCACTCTGAGTGAAATTAGCGAGCTCTGCTTGAAACTTGTCTAATTCGAACGTTGGAAAATATTCATTCAAAAACTCATTGTACTTCATGAGGTCAGCTCTCACCATGGTTCTCAGTTAGTTCCTGCAAAACAAGATTAGCAGCAAAACAAACTCTTGGGAAAGCGTTAGCACAAACATTTTATTTTATTATTTTTTTCTATTAAAGTCGAATATAACATGAAATAAAATAAAATAAAATAAAAAATGCTTATTAGAAACAAAAACAAAAACAAGAATCAAAATAAAAATAACAGAAAAACAAAAACAAGATAAGGTAAGTTAAAAAAAATGAGATGAGATCAAAACAAACGGGATAAGATTTTTTTTTTCAGATAAAGAGATAAAAGAAAAATCTTTTCGGATTTTTGAATTTAAATTTAAAACTAAACAAACAAACAACCAAACAAAAATATAAAAGCAATGAAAAATGCTTAAATTAATTAAGAATATTTTTTCGATTAATATTATCCATTATTCCCCAGTAACGGCGCCAAAAACTTGTTGCATTTCAGGCAAGTGCACCTGGTTGCATGTGGTAATAAAATTGGGATTTTTATGTCCCGATTGTCGCACTCACAGGGAATAATGATAAGTACCGATCTATTTTGAGCGTCTTAATTATTTAAGCGAGCGAAAAGTTGATTCGAGTGTGCAATAGTGAACACGGGAGCATAAAATGTAATTTGGAAAACAGTGGAGAGAAAGCCTAGGGTCTTGGTTTCGTCTATCATGTTCGTTCCTTTCTTAATCCAATTATATTCTATTCGTCTTTTACTCAATGTTATTGACCCCTTCTATCTATCAGCCTTGATCCTCAGACAGCCGATAACCTTTTCTGTCTAAGACAAATTTACTAACCTTGGTTGAAAGCATTAAGTCCTATGATAGTCTAGGAGTTTGGATTGGTCAAAAGGGCTTGTATCTCCCCTTTTCGGTTCTGTTATAAGTCCCCAATTCCAATATAGATCTATTAATTAACTCCGGATCCTCTGACGGATTAAATAACTAAAACATGCAATCGATTTATCTAAGGTTCCTTTATTACCCTGTTGTAAAACTCCGGATCCTCCGCAGATAATGTAACGACTCATAAATAGATAAATAAACCATAAGCAATTATAACGCTAAGGGACTTTAACATGGATAATAAATTCAGAATAGAAATAGAACAAGATATTCACTAAGACATGGCTAAGGAACTACAAAGGTAAACTACACCAAAGACCCTAAAAGAGAGCTTAGTTGCTCATGTTCGTAAACAAATAAACTAAACTAAAGACAAACATAATCAGAAGAGAAGAAAAACCAGGAAGGAATCCTTCGAAACTGCAATGAATCTTTGCTCCCACTCCAAAGTTCTCCCGACGATTCCACAGGTTCAGAGTCTGAAATCAGTAGTCTCCCAGGTCAAAAAGCGTATAGAATGAGGGGCTTTGGGTCCTTATTTATAGATGTGGCAAGATTAGGTCAAGAATGCTTAAGATAGGCTAATTTTGGCCATATGTACGGCCTTACTGCCTATATGTACGACCTTACTTCGCATTTCCTCGGCGTTGGGTCGTACCACACATATATGTACGGCCGTATTACACAAATATGTACGGGCGTACTACACACATATGTATGACCGTACATAACATGTTATTTTGCACTATTTAAAGTATAAAAGTACTCACTTATATCCCGTTTTATAGAAATATCACAAAGACAACACTTGGAGCAAAAGATGCAAAAATAGACCAAAAACTGGCATGTTTTGGAGATTTTTTGGCATTTCTTGACAAGTGGTACGGCCTGACATCTATTCAATACGGCCGTACCTAATCAACCAACAGTAGGGGCGTATCGCATGGTCAATATGGCCTGGCATCGAAGAAAAGCTCCACTACAGTCGTACCCAAGGCAGTAAGGCCGTACACAATTGCTATCAGGCAGTGCTGAGTGCACAAGTACGGGACAGCGTCGTAAATCAAGTTCGGTACGTCCGTGTATAAACTCAGTACGACCGTACCCTATCCCAGATCGACAAGATTTTAAGCCAGTTTACCAATTCGTTGCCTAGCCTATAAATAAGCACTCTTAGCCCTCTTTCAATGACTTTTTGCTAATTTCAGGATTGAAGAACCTCTGGAGCTCTTGCCTAACCTTGGTGTTGTTGGTGTAAGCCCTAGAGGCCAATGTTTTTCCTTTGGACTTATATTTTGTATCATGTCATTTATTTATTATATGAGGCATTTTCAGTTATTATGTTTGTTTCAACGTAATAAAGTCCTTGAGTAAAAGTTTGTTTTCAATAGAACATCGAGTAGACGACTCGGTTGTGAGATACTAAAGAACTTACTCTAAATATCCGTAGTCGAGTATTATTATTATTAAGGACAATAATAATGCATCAAGACTATTATGTGGGTGGACTGATAACCTCATCTCACAGGTTATAGATATGAGATATCAAGTCACCACATAGGTACACGTTAGGGTAATTGTGTAAGTCGGATTGACCCGCCATGAGAATACTACATAGTGTGTTATGTAAGTGTCATGAGTTATTCTCATAGTGATAGTGGTGTATGCCACCCTCGGACTGAAACCACTATAGTCCCTACATGAGGAGTTGGGTGTTTTATTGCCGTCAAACATTGTCTGTAGGACAATTATAAAGTCGGTTAATCGGGCACTCAACGAGTCATGCAAAGAGACATGAGTGACCTAGATGGAATTTGCCCTCCTACATAACAGAGTAATATCTGTGGGCCCTTGATAGAGTATGACTGTAAAATGCATAGCCATATGAAATAAGTCAATATGAGATATTGATCTTATTTGTTGTTACTAAGTCTACTCGGGCATCAAGGAATATAATATTGAACTATACAAGGGTGACACATACTATGCCTTGTGGTCAATAGAGATATAAGGGCAAAAGGGGAGTTATACACATGATCATTATCACGGAAAGGTTACGCCACAACACCGACATTCTCGTTACTTGGGTAGCAGTGATGTGTTGCTAGACATCGCCATCGCTTATAATATTAAATAGTGATTTAATATTATTGCCAACGCATGAACCTACAGGGTCACACACATGAGAACAGGCTAATGGGAGATTAAATAAATGAGTGAGACTCATTTTATTTGGTGGTGCATTCTTACGATGCACCAGCGCGAGTCAAGAAAGACGCAGAACACGATAAGTTACGGTGCGTTGAGAGCACACGGTAAGCTACGGTGCGTTAGGTCAGTCTTAAGTGAAGTCTATAAATAGACTCGTTAAGACTGAAGTCAAAACACGGAATTAAAACCCTAGCCGTTTCAAAGATCGTGACTTGCATCGTGACTGGTTCCGTACGTCAGCTAGCACTGTGACGGAGACCGCTCCCATTCGAAGGTTGTTCGTGTGGACTACGTAGAGGCGTTGTTTTCTGTGCGACACTCGTGCTCGATTCCAATTTTCGTCTACAAATGATCTGCGCTACAAGAGGTAATTCATATAACCCTGAGTCATGACCATTCGCAAGGATCCATGGAAGGGAAAGTTTAAATTTCCGCTGCGTTTTTAATCTCTGTTATTGCGCTATTTCCCTACAGGTGTGCCGTTGGAGCTTAGGAGAACCACAAAGAACAAGTGAGAGGACCGTCATCATATCAAATGGGTGCACCGGTTCCATTTAATTATATCTTTTAGGGGTTTTTGCTTGGATTTATGTTATTCTAGCATATTGGGAAATACTATAAGTAGCTAATTCCATCACTAGGGGGCGATGGGGGATCTTATTTATTTAATTACTATTATGAATTTCCTATTCTCTACGATTAACTGAATTCGCTAATTATGCCGGATCAAGGATAATTGTTTATTTCTAATCAATCATTAAATTAGTAATCTCACTGTCTCTTAATGCTCTTTCTTTTAATTGCCTTGCAGGATCATTTGGGGTAATTCTTAAGAAGAAGACTGTTAGCATTACATGATCATTGGGTGTTAATAGCATAAGAGTGGGTGATTGGCTTTCAATTAGGAGGTATAGTTCATAATAGTTGGTTAATAAATTCAAGGACTAGTATTAGTGAACCTAGTTCCCCTAGGTTCTCCCTATTTGATCTCTCTTTAGTTCTCACGTTATTACTTTGATCTTATTATTCATAATTCGATTGTCTTGCTCTCAAAACCATTACTTTTGATAGTCTAAATAACGTAGAATCTTTATTACGTTATTACTCGTGCATTCCCTGTGTATTCGACATTCGGAGTCGTAAATATACTCCACTTTATTACGAGTTACGATCAAGTGCCCGTGTCTGAGCCGCAACATGTTTTTGGCTCCGTTGCCGAGGAATGTTTTAGCGATATTAAAATAACGAGATTCTAGTTACTTTAGGCACTTTACTTTATTTTAGTTGTGTTTTAATTGTTTGTATTTCATTAGTAATTTTAATTATTTGATTTTCGTGTACTCAAGCACCGCAGAAACTAAGAGCAATGGCAGAGGAACTCACGTTGGAAGAATACTTCGCCCCAACGGTCAACACGCCGGATAGTATTAACTACCAAACCATTAGACCGCATAATTTCGAGTTCAAACCAAATTTGATCACGATGGTGTCCACTGTGCAATTTTCGTGACTACCATCGAAAGATCCTCACACTCATCTTAAGAACTTTCAAAGGATACTCAGCACCGTCAAGTACAATGGAGTCCCAACAAAAACCATTAAACTACGATTATTCTCATTCTCTTTACAAGGAAAGGCTCAAGCTTGGTTATATTCACTGGCTTCTAATTCAATCACCAATTGGGAGGACTTGAAGAGCAAATTTTTGCACAAATATCTCTCCCCTGCAAAATCTGCAGAATTAAGAGGCGACATAGCTAACTTCAAACAACTTGAAACCGAATTAATGCACGAAGCCTGGGAGGAATTCGAAGGTTTACTCAAAAACTTCCCACATCATGACCTTGCTAAGTGGCAACTAGTCCACATAGCCTATAATGGATTCAATGTACAGAGTAGAGCTGCCATAGATGCTACTTGTGGAGGATCCTTGGGGGCAAGAACACCGTCTGAAGTGTTTGAAATAATAAAGGAGATAGCTCAAAACAATGCTCAATGGTCACCAGCAAAGTTGCAACCCAAAGTGGAATTCGAAGTCTGTAGCATGGAAACTGATGCATCCTTGGAAGCTAAATTAGATACAATAGCTGAAAAATTTGAAGCCTTATTAGCGTCACGATTCTGAACTAATGCTGCAAGGAATGTCAGCAACCAGGAGCCTATGACAACTAAGGACCACATCGAGAAGTCAATTTTTTAGGAACCGAGACCCGAAGCAACTCCTATTCAAACAACAGCAATCCTATGTGGAAGAATCAAATATCTTCATATTTACAAAGTCAAGCTCAAAGAAGAGGAAGTTTCAACTTGCCCAAAACAATCAAGAATTATATTAAGGCATTGGATGAAAGATTTAGATGTCTGGAAAAGGTGTGAGCACCACTGGAGAAAACCATAGAAAGTTACAAGAACAAGTCACCACCTTAGTAAACTACATGATCCAAAAAAGTGACAAGAGAACGGACACTCTAAAGGATTCAACACCAGAAGCACGGTCTAACTTGATCACTACAAGAGGAGGAAAAGTACTTGCAAGGCCCACTGTGAAGGACAACAAAAATTCATCGTCAGCTCATATTCACGAAGAACCACCTGTTCAGGACTAGAATAAAGATACAGAAAGCAGGGAACTTGAAGAGGAACAATTAGCTAGGCCTATTAAAGTACCCGATACGACTCCAAGCGTGCCATTCCCGCAGAGGTTGAAAAATGATCTACAGGACCCTCAATTTGCAAAATTTTTAGAAGTCCTGACGCAGTTGACCATAAACATACCTTTCGTAGAAGCTATCTCCCAAATGCCCAAATATGCTAAGTTCCTGAAGGACATCCTTGCCAACAAGAAGAAGTTAGAGGAATTCTTTACCATCAACCTAAGTGAGGAATGCTCGGCCATAATTCTGAAAAAGCTACCTCCTAAAATGAAGGATCTAGGAAGCTTCATGAACCCCTGCACTATCGGAAATGCTCACTTCGAAAAGGTATTATGAGATCTGGGGCCTAGCATCAATCTAATGCCCTTATCTATTTTTCAGCGACTTAGTTTAAAAGAATCAAGACCCACAAAACTTCAACTGCAACTAGCAGATAGATCCATAGTGCATCCCAAGAGAATAATTGATGACGTCTTAGTAAAGGTAGATAAGTTCATTTTCCCGGTCGATTTCGTGGTCTTGGATATGGAAGAAGGTAAGGAAGTCTCACTTCTATTAGGAAGACCATTCCTAGCCACAGGGAGAATAATCATTGACGTCCTCAAGGAAAGCTCACACAAAGGCTAAATGACAAATAAGTTGTCTTCTGAGTGTTTGATTCCTTAAAAACTCCCTCTAGCTCCCCATCTTGCAATTTTATTGATACTATAGATGAATCTGCACTAACATTTTCTGAATTACAAGGGCACTTGTTCAAAGACCCATTAGAAAGAGTCTTGACATGTGGCGAAGGTAACATCGCAGATTTAGAAGATGTGAAGAATGAAGCTATGGCATTGGATGGAGGCATCGTACCCTATGGATGGAACGGGATGCGACACTTTAAAAAATTAGAAAGACCAAAAACTAAGAAAGCAAAGTCATCCATAGAGGAACCACAGGAGCTAGAATTAAAACCGCTACCTGCAATATGTTATTTACCGTTATTTTAGTATTTTTCGTCGTAATTAGGCTATAATAAGCAGTTTCTTGTTCGCTAAGCAAGTGATTCAATTAAATCAAGATTAAATTGAATTTGAGAATTAATATTTTATATTAATTCATGGTTCGAATATCGTCGAAAAATTCTAACGAAGTTTCTTCGTATTTCAAATCATCGGGCAGTTTTGCCGCGAATAAAAATTTAAATGAACCTCGATTTCGATGAAAATCGAATTGTGACTTGTTGTGGTTACTTTTGGGTATTTGAGATTGTTTTTATTATTTATGATAATATTTTATCACGCGGTGAATTAATTTCTCGGTAAATTAATTTTCGCGAATTAATCAGTGAAAAATTAATCGGTAACGCGATTACTCGACGCCGTGTTTTAGTACCCATAAGACCCTAGGATTAGAGGGAAATCATAAGAGATAAGAGATTAGATGAGTTAAACTAATTGATGGGATTAGCATCTTATAAAGTGCTAAGTGTCACCTATTTGTGGTTAAAAATTTTTATGCTTATCTTAAACTATTTTTTAACCAAGTGCTTTTGTGTTATTAAAATTTTAATTAATCCCTCCCCTTTTATGAAGCACCAGCCATGACCCCTCCCCCCATTCTTACACTCCATCTTATTTCTTTCTTCTTGTCTTGGAGAGAAAGCTTGAAGACTTCCAAGGCTACTTCCATTTCTCTTCACCTTTAGCTTGTTTCATCATTAAACCTCATCCCTCCTTGCTACTAAGTTTTATCCTCTACTTGATCGTCCCTTCACACCTTGCAAGTAAGCTTGAAAAACAAATTTTCTTTCTCCCCATTTTGCTGCTCAAAACCATGGCCTTTAATTAGGTGATATGCTGAGTTTTTTTGCTTCCTTTCTTGTATTCATGCATTGTATTTTGGTTGGTTAGGATCATGAATGAGATGAACCAAATTTTCCCCAATTTCTTGGAACCCTAGGCGCACAACCTATGGGATTTAGGGCTAAGGTGATCTTCACGAAAACCACTTGAATTAACTAGTGATTCTTGTTTCTTACATGTTGTTTATGCTATTGCGATCATCAATTTTGTCTTGAAACAAAGTTTGAGAAGGTTTTATGAAAACTCATGCATTCTTGGATGAAGCTTAAATTGATGATTGAACTTAAATTAGGCATGTGTGTTGTAGGAAATGGTTGATTTGTGAAAGGAATGAATTGTGGAATGATGTTGTGTAATTAGTTGGAAGATTTACAAATTTTTTTTTGGGAAGGAAGGGTTGAGGCCGCCAGCCCTTATGGGTTTGGGAGAGACATATTTTTGTGGTCTTCGGTTTATATTAGTTGTATTTAAATTTATTTAAGTTCTAGAAAGATTTGGAAATGATTTGATTGAATTTGGACTTGTTTTGGGATTTTGAGGCTAAGAAGCACATAAGATAAATTAGGTTGCTTGAGACCCGAGAAACCAAGTGGAGCCTTGGCTTAAGTGTTTGAGAAAAAGAGTTGAAAATTGATGATGTTCCATGTCTTAAGTTTTCAAGAAAAAGATTTCCTAGTCTTTAGAATTTGATTCTTAATTAGTTATTGATTTTTCAAGTGTATGTAACTGTTTAAAAAATTCTTAATTTCAAGTGTATGTTCCTAGTCTTTAGAAAGTGTATGTTATTGCTTTGATGATGTTTAATGGGTTTTGGCCTAGTCCCCCCATTTTCTTTGTTACTTTTTTTTCAGTTTTTATTAATAAATTTTAGGCGGGGGTACTCTTTTTCCTTCTGGATGTTTTTTCCCTAAGGAGGGTTTTGCATCAGAAGGTTTTAACGAGGCCCCTCTCCTTTCTTTTGCCTAAAAAAAAAAACTATTTAAAAACTAGTATTTCAAATTATGTTTCTAAGTGTGAGTGTTTTGGTTCGGAAGAGGGTTTTAAGTTGTGAGGGCCTAAGGTATTAGGACTAAGTCTTTAGATTTGTGCTAAGTTTGTTTCGTGTGTTAGGCATTGAGTGATCCGAGTTCGTGCGGCATATGATCGGGGAGTATGTGGACACGCGACTTGGCATTTTGGTAAGGGCAACTTTTTGATATGTATAGGATTTAATCTTATGTCATAAAGTGAAGAAGTCTGAGAACCTCAGGGTTCGAAGTGAGGGTCTCGTACCCCTTCGATTTTTATTTTCTTTAAGCTTATATTTGATTATCTCGTGGGCTTAGTTAAAAGTGGTTGGTATTCTGACTCCGACCCCCCACACTTGTTTGACTACCTCTTTGCTTACTCCACCGAGTTGTAAAGGGACGAACTTGAATGATGTTGTTGATTGTTGTGTTGTTAGTTTGTCACGTATTGATGGATTGTTTATGTGTGGTTGAATTGAACTGCATTGTGGTGCGTGTATGCTTAAAACATGATTAGGATATATGCTGTGGATTTTTATTGGATAATTGATGTTATTGATTATTCCATGGTTGAAGCGTCAAATGTGGTCATACGTTCATTAGGGGTAGTTAAAAGCATCGTTGCGTCGTGTCTTGTGGTAACGTCGTCCTATTCGTCCTGGGTAGTGGAAATGCCCATGGGAACGTCGTTAAAATTTTTATCATTGCAGAAAAAAGTGTCGGTCTGGTACATACAGCACAATATGCCTCTGGCATATGGATTCCGGAATTAAAACTGCACTAGCATGTAGTGAGTCAATAGGAACAGGTGCATCCTTATTGATTGTGCTGAATATTATTGTTATGTGTGTTATATATGTCGTGGTATCTGCTATTTTTGCGTTACCTTTTATTTCTAGAAGTTAACCCTTTCCTGTGGTTCCTTCAACCAATGATGGCAACCCAGACGATGGTAAAGACCTTGGTGATCCCGGCGATGGCAACGTCGCCAGAGATAGTATTTGATTTCTTGGACTTGGAGACCCCCTCGGCGATGAGTTCAACTCCATCTCCCATCCAGTTATATATACTGGGGATATAGTGCAGACCTTTCGTATAGACGAACTGGTATAGCGTCAGGAAACCTCACGTCAGACCGTTAGCTTTCCAGTACGGATAATGGACATTGTGGATGCATGGCATCGCATTCGGAGGGAGCAAACATTACGGGTTTCCTCCTATTCTCTAGAGGAGTCTTCCGAGATCCCCAAGTGGATTACGACTCGTTACGCGCCTTTGCCCAAAGGTGTCAGGACCCAGAGGACTGCTCGCCAGAATGTGGGCGTAAGACGCTGGACGGCCGGAGCTTCGACCTCACGAGTAGTAGCCACTACCCCTAGCCCGGTAGTAGAGCCGGAGGCAGAGCCGACTTCCCCTTTGATCGTCAGGACACCGACTCCACCGGTGGATCCTTCTCCAGTGTGCAAAGTGTGTGGCAAGGTCGGGTGTAGTGGGGTGGGTTTCATTGAGGATGTGATGGTTGAGGAGGACAGAGGGTGCACCGGCACTTTCACCTTTCATCGACTTGACAGGTGAGGACAAGGACGACCTTGTGGAGGATGAGGAGGATCCATCTGAGGATCTGAACAGCGACGTGTAGCGACTGTGGTTTGTTTGTTTTGTGTATAGTTTTTTGGTTGGCCGTGTGGTTGGTTGGTAGTGTATATTTCGGGGTGGTGACCAGTCGGTCTTTTTGCTGTAGTCTTTTGATGTATATTGGGTTGGTCTGGTGGTATACTTTTGGAGCAGCCCCCTGCGTGGGTAACTGCCGAGAGTACCCCAGGAGCATGATCACTCTCGTGAGGGTCCTCATGCTTTAGGTGTATTCTCATTTGGACATCTTTACTCTGGTATCTGTATGTACAGTTTATGACTACTTCCGGAATGCATGCATGTATGTGTTTAGGCTATCTGTCTTTTATATTTTAGAAAACATGGTGATTTCTAAACGCTGTGGATACTCTGTTGTGCATTACGAAAAACGTTTATTTAAAAAAAAATATCGCATTTTTCCAAGGGGCAAAAGAGTATTATTTCAATAGCTCATTGTTTTTGGTTTAAGTTCTAAGTTAGTAGCGCTCTAGAAACAGGGCGTTACAATAGTGGTATCAGAGTAGTTCGGTTCTAACCGGACTGTGTGCATAGGGAACACTAAGCTGGTCACCGTGTCGGGTTATTGTTTGTCGGGTGCCTGGTTGTGACGTATGGCTATTATTTGTCGAGTGAAGCAATTGTGCTTATAATTGTTTGAATTGTTTCTTAATTGAAGCAATGTGTGTTAGCACATCACTTGATTGTGAGGTTCTGACAGGTTTTTGGACCTGAGGAATCTAATGCCACCTCGCAGAGATGCTACAGCCAGACCTGATAACCCCAACATGGAGAGAGCAATTCAAGCGATGACTGAGATGGCAGCGGCAATGGCTCAATAATCGGCTGCTGTGACCCAACAAACTGCTGCTTTGGCTCAACAGACTGTCGCCATAAACCAATATAATCTACAGCATCAACAGAGGCGGAGAGGAATGAAGGGGCTAGAGGACTAACTGATTTTCGTAAGCACGATCCACCAAAGCTCTACGGTGAACCGGATCCAGACAAGGCAGATCTGTGGCTTCAGGAGATAGAGAAGATATTTGAAGCACTTCACTGCCCTGAGAATGTCAAGGTGGGCTATGCGTCTTATTTACTGTTGGGAGACGCCGAGTACTGGTGGAAGGGCATCAAACAGATGCTAGCAACTGAGCCCCAGGAGATTAGTTGGGAGATCTTCCGCATGAGGTTTTTGGAGAAGTATTTTCCAGAGACCGCACGGATAGAGAAGGAGCAAGAATTCCTTCGTCTGTACCATGGCAACATGACGGTATCAGAGTATGTCGCCAAGTTCGAGTCGCTTTCATTGATTGGGCGGATCAGAGTTGGCTAAGCGAGAGATTCCAAAGGGGATTGAGATTCGATATCCAGAAGTCGGTGGTGTCTATGAGAATTCGAAATTTGCAAGAGCTGATTGATAGATGTGTTGAAGTGGAAGGTGTGAGGAACCGCAAGAGAAGGATTAGTATTGGTGGTCCCATCCGGCCTTAGAATCAGGGTCAGAGACATGATCAGAAGGGAAAGCAGCAGAAGAAACCTTACAACTGGCCTCAGGGAAACAACAAGGGATAGTATCATCCCATGGCTCAGAACTCAGGTGGTAAGAGTCAGACTAGGACTAGACTGGTTTGCTACCGTTGCGGCAAACCAGGGCATTATGCTAATGATTGCCCAGAAGAGGGAGATCTATGTTACAACTGCAAGCAACCAGGGCATTTTGTGAAGGACTGCATGGCTCCGAATATTGAATCAAGTGTGAATACAATGAAGGCTAAAGGAAAACGTCTAGCCGCCAAGGGAAGAATTTTCTGCATGACTGGTGAAGAGGCGGAGCAGACAAATGATCTTATTCAGGGAGACTGTGAGATGGAGGGTAAATCCTTATCCGTTCTTTTTTATTCTGACACATCCCACTCATTTATTTCTTTGGATTCCGAGCAACTGTGATATTTTTTAAGATAGACTTGAAGTCGGGCTACCATCAGATTCGTGTGAAGGTAGAGGATATTCCCAAGACTGCTTTCTGAACGAGATATGGCCACTATGAGTATCTAGTGATGCCTTTTGGAGTGACGAACGCACCAGCAGTATTCATGGACTACACGAACAGGATTTTCCACCCATTCTTGGATCAATTCGTGGGGGTGTTTATAGACGATATCCTGATCTATTCGCGAAGCAGAGAAGAGCATGAAGAGTATCTACGCCAAGTGTTGCAGATTCTTCGAGAGAAGCAACTCTACGCTAACCTTTCCAAGTGCGAGTTCTGGCTTGAAGAGGTGAATTTTCTTGGGCATGTGATCACCAAGGATGGAATAGCTGTGGATCCAGCCAAGATTGAAGCAGTGTTAGCATGGGAGCAACCAAAGACTGTGTCAGATATCCAAAGCTTTGTTGGATTTGCAGGCTACTACCGGAGATTTATTGAAAGTTTCTCGAAGATCATAGCACCGCTTACACGACTCACGAGGAAGGACCAACCTTTTGCTTGGACTGAGGATTGTGAATCCAGTTTCCAGAGGCTGAAGGAGCTTTTGATGACAACACCTATGTTAGTTTTTCCTAAACCGGAAGAACCTTACGAGGTTTACTGCGATGCTTCACATCAGGGTTTGGGATGCGTGCTGATGCAACATAGGAAGGTTGTAGCTTATGCTTCGAGACAGCTTAAGATTCACGAGAAGAACTACCCTACGTACGATCTGGAACTTACTGCAGTGGTGTTCGTGCTAAAGATTTGGAGGCATTATTTGTATGGGAGTACGTTCACCGTTTTCAGCGACCACAAGAGCTTGAAGTACTTGTTCGATCAGAAGGAGCTCAATATACGACAGCAGAGATGGACAGAATTTCTAAAGGACTACAACTTCACATTGGAATATCATCCAGGGAAGGCGAACGTAGTAGCAGATGCGTTAAGCAGGAATAGTGTTTTAGCCTCAGCGATGATTATTAAGGAGTTGGAGCTAGTGGAGGAGTTCCGAGATCTGACGCTAAACGTGGAATTGTCCCCGGGAAAGCTGAAGTTCGGCATGCTCGCCATTTTTAGCGGACTATTAGATGAGATCAGAGATCAGCAATCTAGTGACAAGCTACTGCAGGAGAAGGTAGAGCTGATAACAAGAGGAAAGGCGACAAAATTTCATGTGGGAGCAGACAACATTTTAAGATGCAATGGGCGTGTTTGTGTACCTAACGTGGCTGAGCTGAGGAGAGTTATCCTTGACAAAGCGCACAAGAGCAGACTGAGTATTCATCCGAGAGTTACTAAGATGTACCAGGATCTAAAGAAGCATTTTTGGTGGCCCGAAAAGAAGAAGTAAGTGGCGGACTACGTGGCTTCTTGTTTTGCGTACCAGAAAGCGAAGGTGGAACACCAGCGACCAGCTGGAATGCTACAAATCACTGGACGTACCGGAATGGAAATGGGACAGTATTTCTATGGATTTCGTTGTGGGTTTGCTGCGAACGCCGAAGAAGCACGACTGGATTTGGTTAATCGTCGACCGATTGACCAAATCTGCTCATTTTCTACCGGTTAGATCGACTTTCAACGTGGAGAAACTGGCAGAGATCTACTTAGCAGAGATTGTTCGGTTGCATGGCGTTCCTTTTGCCATCGTTTCTGATAGAGATCGAAGTTCACATCTCATTTCTGGATAGCACTACAGGAAGCTTTGGGGACCAAGCTTAAGCTTAGCTCGGCGCACCATCCTCAGACCGACGATCAGACGGAGAGGACGATCCAGTCACTCGAAGATTTGCTGAGGGCTTGTACGTTAGATCACAGAGGGAGTTGGGATGACATCTTACCGCTCGTGGAATTCACTTACAACAACAGTTACCATGTGAGCATTGGTATGGCACCTTATGAAGCACTGCATGGACATAAGTTTCAGACGCCTCTTTGTTGGTATCAAGATGGTGAGAGCTCTATCGTGGGACCAGATCTAATTCAGTAGACTTCTGAGAAGATACGGCAGATCAGAGAGAGGATGAAACCGTCTCAGAGTCGACAGAATAGTTATGCAGATCAGGGTCGCCGACCGCTAGAGTTTGAAGAAGGAGAACATGTATTCCTCCGAGTCACACCTACAACTGGAGTTGGTCGAGCAATCAAATCCAAAAAGCTTACTCCAAATTTTATTGGACCCTATCAAATCCTTCGTCGGATAGGTCCAATTGCATACCACATAGCTTTACCACCTTTCTTGTCAAATATTCACGACGTCTTTCACGTCTCGCAATTGCGAAAAATATGTTTCCGACCCTTCTCGCGTTATTGAACCTGATGTGATTCAATTGAAGGATGACTTGTCTTTTGAGGTATCTCCTGCAAGAATCATAGATAGGAAGACCAAGCGACTGAGGAACAAAGGGATTCAACTAGTCAAGGTGGTTTGGGATCAGAAGACCAGAGACGGGACTTGGGAACTGGAAGAGAAGATGAAGGATCAGTATCCAGACTTGTTTCTCGATACGTTTCTGACTCGTAGTTTCGAGGATGAAACTATTTTTAGAGGGGGCGTATTGTAACATCCGTATTTTTGCGATACGTTATTTAGCGTTATTTTAGTATTTTTGGTCGTAATTATGCTATAATAAGCAGTTTCTTGTTCGCTTAGCAAGTGATTTAATTAAATCAAGATTAAATTGAATTTGAGAATTAATATTTTATATTAATTTATGGTTCGAATATCGTTAAAAAATTCTAACGAAGTTTCGTTGTGTTTCGAATCATCCGGTAGTTTTGCCGCGAATAAAAATTTAAATGAACCTCGATTTCGATGAAAATCGAATCGTGACTTGTTGTGGTTACTTTTGGGTGTTTGAGATTGTTTTAATTATTCATGATAATATTTTATCATGCGGTGAATTAATTTCTCAGTAAATTAATTTTAGCGAATTAATCAATAGAAAACTAATTGGTAACGCGATTACTCGGCGCCGTATTTTATTACCTATAAGACCCTAGGATTAGAGGAAAATCATGAGAGATGAGAGATTAGATAGGTTAGACTAACTGATGGGATTAGTATCTTATAAAGTGCTAGGTGTCACCTTTTTGTGGTTAAAATTTTTTATGCTTATCTCAAACAATTTTTTAACCAAGTGTTTTTGTGTTATTAAAATTTTAATTAATCCCTCCCCTTTTATGAAGCACCATCCGCGACCGCTCCCCCCATTCTTACACCCCATGTTATTTCTTTCTTCTTGTCTTGGAGATAAAGCTTGAAGACTCCCATGGCTACTTCCATTTCTCTTCACCTCTAGCTTGTTTCATCATCAAACCTCATCCCTCCTTGCTACTATGTTCTATCCTCTACTTGATCATCCCTTCATACCTTGCAAGTAAGCTTGAAAAACAAATTTTTTCCTCCCCATTTTGCTACTCAAAACTGTGGCCTTTAATTAGGTGATAGGTTGAGTTTTTTTTTTGCTTCCTTTCTTGTATTTATGCATTGTATTTTGGTTGGTTAGGATATTTGAATGAGATGAACCAAAGTTTCCCCAATTTCTTGGAACCCAAGGCGCACAACCTATGGGATTTAGGGCTAAAGTGATCCTCATGAAAACCACTTGAATTAACTAGTGATTCTTGTTTCTTACATGTTGTTTATGCTATTGTGATCATCAATTTTGTCTTGAAAAGATGTTTGAGAAGGTTTTATTAAAACTCATGCATTCTTGAATGAAGCTTAAATTGATGATTGAACTTGAATTAGGCATGTCTGTTGTAGGAAATGGTTGATTTGTGAAAGGAATGAATTGTGGAATGATGTTGTGTAATTAATTGGAAGATTTGCAATTTTTTTTGGGAAGAAAGGGTTGAGGCCGCCAACCCTTAGGGGTTTGGGAGAGAAATATTTTTGGGTTCTTTGGTTCATATTAGTTGTATTTAAATGTATTTAAGTTTTAGACAGATTTGGAAATGATTTGATTGAATTTGGACTTGTTTTGGGATTTTGAGGCTATAAAGCACATAAAGTAAATTGGGTTCCTTGAGACCCAAGAAACCAAGTGGAGCCTTGGCTTAGGTGTTTGAGAAAAAGAGTTGAAAAATGATGATGTTCCATGTCTTAAGTTTTCAAGAAAATGATTTCCTAGACTTTAGAATTGGATTCTTAATTAGTTATTGATTTTTAAAGTGTATGGAACTATTTAAAAACTAGTATTTCAAATATGTTTCTAAGTTTGAGTGTTTAGGTTAGGAAGAGGGTTTAAAGTTGTGAGGGCCTAAGGTATTAGGGCTAAGTCTTTAGATTTGTGCTCTAAGTTTGTTTCGTGTGTTAGGCGTTGAGTGATCCGAGTTCGTGCGGCGTAGGATCGAGGAGTACGTGGAAACTCGACTTAGCATTTCGGTAAGGGCAACTTTTAGATATGTACAGGATTTAATCTTATGTCGTAAAGTGAAGAAGTCTGAGAACCTCAGGGTTCGAAGTGAGGGTCTCGTACCCCTTTGATTTTTATTTTCTTTAAGCTTATATTTGATTATCTCGTGGCTTGGTTAAAAATGGTTGGTATTTTGACTCCGACCCCCCACACTTGTTTGACTACCTCTTTGCTTACTGCACCGAGTTGTAAAGGGATGAACTTGATTGATGCTGTTGATTGTTGTGTTGTTAGTTTGTCACGTATTGATGGATTGTTTATGTGTGGTTGAATTGAGGTGCATTGTGGTGCATCTATGCTTAAAACATGATTAGGATATATGCTGTGGATTTTTATTGGATAATTGATGTTATTGATTATGCCATGATTGAAGTATCAAATGTGGTGATATATTCATTAGGGGTGGTTAAAAGCATCGTTGTGTCGTGTCTTGCGGTAACGTCGTCCTGTCTATCCTGGGTAGTGGAAATGCCCATAGCCAAAGGAATTTGGGAACGTCGTTAAAATTTTTACTGTCATAGGGAAAAGTGTCAGTCGAGTACGTACAGCCCGATATGCCTCTGGCGTATGGATTCCGGAATTAAAACTACACTAGCATGTAGTGAGTCAATAGGAACGGGTGCATCCTTATTGATTATGCTGAATATTATTGTTATGTGTGTTATATATGTCGTGGTATCTGCTATTTTTGTGTTACCTTTTATTTCAAGAAATTGACCCTTTCTCGTGGTTCCTCCAACCAATATGGCAACCCTGACGATGATGAAGACCTTGGTGATCCCGGTGACAGCGACGTCGCCGGAGATAGCATTTGATTTCTTGGACTTGGAGACCCCCTCGGCGATGGAGTTCGACCCCATCTCCCGTCGAGTTGTATATATTGGGGATATAGTGCAGACCTTTTGTATGGGCGGACCGGTGCAGCGTCAGGAGACCTCACGTCGGACCGTTAGCTTTCCAGTACGGATGATGGACATTGTGGACGCGTGGCATCACATTCAAAGGGAGCGGACATTACAGGTTTCTTCCTCTTCTCCAAAGGAGTCTTTCGAGATCCCTAGGCAGATTATGACTCGTTACGCGCCTTTGCCCAGAGGTACCAGGACCCGGATGACCACTCGTAAAAGGATTGGCGTCAGACGCTGGACGACCGGAGTTTCGACCTCATGAGCAGTAGCCACTACCGCTAACCCTATGGTAGAGCCGGAGGCAGAGCCAACTTCCCCTTTGATGTCAGGACACCGACTCCACTAGTGGATCATTCTCCGATGTGCGGAGTGTGTGGCGAGGTCGGGTGTAGTGGGACGGGTTTCATCGAGGATGTACAGGTTGAGGAGGACAGGCAGGAGGGCGCACCGACACCTGCACCTCTCATCGACTTGACAGGTGACGACGAGGACGACCTTATGGAGGAGGAGGAGGATCCATCTAAGGATCTGGATAGCGACGTGTAGCAACTATAGTTTGTTTGTTCTATGTATAGTTTTTTGGTTGGCCGTGTGGTTGGTCGATCGTGTACAGTTTAGGGTGGTGACCAGTTTGCCTTTTTGCTTTTGTCTTTTGATGTATATTGGGTTAGTCTGGTGATATACTTTTGGAGCAGCCCCCTGCGTGGGTAACTGCTGAGAGTACCCTAGGAGCATGATCACTCTCCTGAGGGTCCTCATGCTTTAGGTGTATTCTCATTTGGACATCTTTATTCTGGTATCTATATGTACAGTTTATGACTACTTCCAGAATGCATGCATGTATGTGTTTAGGCTATCTGTCTTTTATATTTTAGAAAACATTATGATTTCTAAACGCTGCGGATACTTTGTTGTGCTTTGCAAAAACCTTTGTTTTAAAATATATATATATATATATATATATATACCGCATTTTTCCTAGGGGTAAAAGAGTATTATTTCAAAAGCTAATTGTTTTTAGTTTAAGTTCTAAGTTAGTAGCGCTCCGGAAACAGGGTGTTACACTACCTGCCAATCTTAAAAATATGTTTTTACATCCACCGTCTTCTTTAACAGGTAGCATGGAAGAGAAGCTCCTAAGAGTTCTAAGAGAGAATAAGGAAGCATTTGGCTGGAGTATTCATGACATAAAGGGAATTAGCCCTTCAATATGCTCTCATAGAATCTATATGGAAACAGAGCATAAACTAAAAGTGTAACCTCAGCGGAGGCTCAACCTAAATCCTAAAGAAGTAGTGAGATAGGAAGTCATTAAGGTACTTGATGCTAATATTATTTATCCTATTTCTGGCAGTTCTTGGATAAGTCTTGTGTAGTAGTACCTAAAAAGGGAGGAGCCACAGTTATGGAGAATGACCAAAAAGAGCTAATCACAGTAATGAAAGTGACTGGCTGGCATATATGCATCGACTATAGAAAATTAAATGAATCAACCAGGAAAGATCACTTCCCCTTCCTTTTATTGATCAAATGCGTGAAAAATTATCTGGGCATGAATTTTATTGTTTTCTAGATGGCTATTCTAGTTATAAGTGTGACACCCTCTACCCCACATGTTGATATTAAAAAAAGAAATTCAATGGAATTGATATAAATAAAATTTAAGACCAAATAAAAATATTTCAAACAAAAAGGTAGAGTCATCACGCACATACCATAGTATGCGGAAAGAAAACATAGTTAGAAACTTTTACAATCAAAGTCTAAATAAGCCAAATACCCCGATGTCACAAGTATATCAGAGCTGACCCCTAAGTGATTACATCGGTAATCAACAGCTAGTCTAATTAATTCAACCAACATTTAACGGGAGTCCTAATCTACGTGATGATCACATCTAGCCAATCACTCCTCAGCTATAACAGCATTTTCACCTGCAAGGTCATCGTAGTTTGTTCCAAACCGGACTGTGAGGTATCGAGTAGTAGTTATGGCCGTGTCTAGTTTGTATGTCTAGTGTGTGTCCGGTTGTATGTCTAACTAGGAGCTAGAGGAGATGAGAACATCAAAGTTAGATTTTATGTACTATCGAATTTTTACTAGATGGACTGACTAGGTTATTGACGGATAGTGATTAGGAATGGTGGAGCGACTACTTGTTCGCTAGTATTGGTATGAGATTCAAATGGGGCAGTAAAAGAATGATGAAGCCTTGGTGAATTTTGATAAGTTGTGATTGTGAATGTGTCGCGAGCATTCTTGCATTCAGGACTTAATCAGAAGATCACTAAGGGATCAATCAACTAAACCCAAGTCTATTGTGTTTTCTTGAGGTCAGATTAAGGTTGAAGTGAGTTGTCTTATAAAATTATTATGTTTTTTTTGACTGCTTGAGTAAGTTATGGGACTGATCACCCTTATGACTTTGCAAAAGCAGAATGAACCATGATGACTGGAATAGGCTGACACTGTCAAATTCTCTAAAGTCTGTCAAGTCTTTCTATGTGTGTTTTCCATCAAGTTAAGATAAAGTGCATGTGGTCAGTTGGGAAGAACCATCTGATCCTTGGACTGTATTAAGGAGATAATCGTATTCTTGCCATGTTTCGTGTAAGTCTTTACTGTATCTCTGTAGGTTATATGGAATGTTTAAATTTCCTTATTTCTCTGTTGCCGTTTGATCTAATTTTTTTTTATGTTGACTGTTAAGACTATGATTTCAACTATTGCACGTTTGAGTTTTTCTATTGTTGTTTAGAATAGGAAATTCTTGTCAACTTGTTATGTTGCCTTTAAAGCATGAGAATGTTATTTTAGTGATGGACTTGTGGTCTGTCAATTAAATTTTGGTTGGGCTGTGCGCGTATGACTTTAGATTTTCCCTGACATAGAAATCTCTGGAATTTCTGTCTCCTAGTCACGAGAGAACTTCTTTGAAGGAAGTTGCTCCAGAATATGCGTTCTCATTCTCATCTAGCTTGAGAGTTAAGAAGAAGTGGATTTTAGTAGTGTTCTAGTCGAGAAGGACCTTCCTGATGGTGTTCTGTGGTTACTGCCTGTTAGAAAGATGGAGTATTCAATCGACTTAGTTTCTGGAATGGGATCGATTTCCATTGCTTCTTATTAATGTGGAGAATACTGAATTGGGAACTCAGCCTGAGGATCTGTTGTCTAGGTGGCCCAGTAGACTTAGTGTTTCTCCTTGGGGAGCGCCAGCAATATTGGTAAAGAAGAAGGACAGACTTTCGAGATTATGTGTGGATTATAGACAGCTCGATAAGGTGATGATTAAGGACTGGTATCCTTTACTGCGAATCGATGATCTGATGGATCAGCCACAAGGGACTCGGTTTTCTCGGAGATTTATTTGAAGAGCGGGTACCATCAAATTCGGGTGAAGACTGGGGATATACCCAAGACAGCATTCAAAACACGCTACGACCATGTTGAGTACCTAGTGAAGCCTTTTGGAGTGACAAATACACCTACAATTTTTATGGAATGTATGAATCGGATTCTCAGTTCGTTTTTGGATGAGTGTGGTTCTCATATACTTCAAGAGTTACGAAGATCTTGAGGAGCATTTACGGCAAGTGTTAGAAACTTTGCATGAAAAGAATTGAATGCAAATTTTTCAAAGTGTGAATGTTGGCTGGAAGGAGTGAAATTTTTGGAGCATGTGATTACAAGAGAAGATAACTCAATAGATCCTGCGAAGGTGGAAACAATATTAGCTTGGGAACTGCCGATGACGGTCTTAGAAACCTGTAGTTAGTGGGATTGGCTCGGTACTACAGAAGGTTATTAAAGGTTTTGTGAAGAATGTAGCACCATTGATTCAACTTAATAGGAAGGATCAGCATTTTGCTTGTACAGATAAGTGTGAAGAAAGTCTCCAGTCGATGAAGGAAAGGTTGACAACATCAACAATTTTGATTATTCTCAAACCCGATGAGCTGTATGACGTTTACTGCGATGTTTCACCTCAAGTTTTAGGTTGTGTACTTGTGCAACATTGGAAGGTGGTAGTTTATGCTGCGAGATAGTTGAAGGTTCACAAGAAGAATTATCTGACGTATGATATGGAGTTAGCTGCAGTGGTGATTGTACCAAAAAGTTGGAGGCATTATCGGTAAGGATCTAAGTTTGATGTTTTCAATGACTACAAGAGTTTAGAGTATTTACTTAATTAAAAGGAACTTAATGTGGAATAGAGAAGATGGAGGAAATTTCTTAAAAGATAATCAAAAAGGAGCCGGATATGATAGTGGAGTTCGAGATTTAAGTTTGGACGTAGACATGTCACTTGGGTAGATTAGTCTTGGAATGCTTAAGATGACGACTGAGAGGTTGGATTGGATTCGAGAATAATAAGAATCAGATACACACCTGTGAGAGAAGAAGAAGTTGATTAGGTGAAAAGGAAATACATGTTTAGTGGAGATTTAGCTAGAATTTTGAGATGCAAGAGACAAGTTATGTGCCGAAGCAATGAGGACATGAGACAGACGAATTTGGGATGAAGCACATCAAAACAAATTGAGTACTCCCTTGGTGCGATGCAAACATGTTAAAACTTGAGAAAGATGTTTTGGTGGCCAGGCTTGAAGAAGCAAGTGGCAGAATATGTGACATTGTGTCTAACTTGCCAAAAAGTGAAGATGCAGTATCAGAAAACAGGAGGACTTTTTCAATCCTTGTATATGCCTAAGTAAAAGTGGGATAGCTTTCTAAAGGATTTTATTAGAGGATTACCGAGGACTTAGAAAAAAAAATGATTCAATTTGGGTGGTGGTGGATGGATTAACGAAGTCAGCACATTTCTTGCCGATGAGAGCCTACTACAATGTAGAATAGTGGCCAAAGTTGTATATTGCGAAGATAGTTCGACTTCCTGGTGTGCCTTTACACATAGTTTTAGATAAGGATTTGAAGTTTACTTTGCATTCGGAGAAGTCTACACGAAGCGTGGGGTGCAAAGTTGAGATTGAGTCCTGCCTATCACTCGCAGACGGATGGACAGACAGAAAGAATGATTCAGCCACTAGAGGATTTATTGACAACCTACGTGTTGGATAACCGTAGGATTTGGGATGACCTGCTTCTGTTGGTAGAGTTCACGTATAATAACAATTTTTATTCTAGCATAAGGACGGTACCCTTTGAGGCATTGTATCGAGACGTAGGAAGTTCAATAATACTATTGAACTGGTCTAAGAAACGGATTTCAAGTGGTAAGGATTATTTGGAATTAAGCGACGAGATGCAATGTGAGAGCTACATAATGAGATTAGATCTCAGTATCCTGACTTGTTTCAGGATTAGCAATTTTCGAGGACGAAAATTATTTAATGGGGGGTAAAATGTAACATCCCTGACTTTTTTAGTTTTTCAAAAATGTGTTTTCTGTATATTTTTATATACAGGGGTATTTTAGTCATTTTGAAAAGTGCGTAATTTTGGGAAATGGACTTTATGGTTGAATACCAAATATTTCATTTAGCTACTGGTGATATTTTCATATTTTAATTTTGACAGAAGTTGGATGTCCTTTTGACTACCCGGTTAACGTTTTTACGAACGGAAAATTCTGTTTGGACTCCAACACATTCATATTTTGAAATTTTCACGGCCCGTCAATCAATGACGATCGGTGAGAAGGTATTAATTTTATTATTGCTTTGTTGATTTTACAAACATCAGTTTAATCGCGTAATATTTTTGATCGCACGATGAGTTTTAAGCTGTATAATTAGGATAATTCATAATTATTGTTTCGGATAATCATGAAAATTATAAATAAATTATATTTGATTATTATTTGAGTTACAAAGGCATATTGGATAATATTTTGAGTTACATAATTATATTTGATATATATTTTAATTACATAACTATATTTAATTTATTTTTGGATTACGCAACTAAAATTAATTTATCTTTGGATTACAAAATTAGTTTTGATAAATTTTTGAGTTACATAATCATAGTTAATAATATTTTAGTTACAAAACTTAATTTAGTTACTTTTTTAAGTCCAAATTAAAAAAGTTTATAAATACCAAATCTTGCATAATTTTTTCATTCTCTCTCTCCCATTTTCATTTCATTAAAGTTTCAGGAAATGAAAAGAGAAGAAGGAAGAGAGGGTGTAGGAGAGAAAGAAAGAAGAGGAAGTTTAAAATCTCCCAATCTACAACTTCATGTGGGATTTTATGAAGGAAGAAGAAGCTAGGATCTAAACCCTTGGAAGATTAAGGAAAAAGGAAAAGAGGAGCTTGGCTTAGAGCTTCAACGGAGGAAAAGGCTAGAAAGGAAGAAAGTGTTGAAGAATCAAGACCAGAGATTAAGGATTTCATCATATACTCTTCAAACCCACAAGGTGATGCATAAGCTTGTTTGATCTTGGAGCTAGAAGGAATTTTGGTAAGTGAGTGGAACTCTAAAGACATAAGGTAAGGGGAATTTCTCTTGGAGTTTTGAGAAAGCATAAGTTGTTGTGTGTTTGTGTGTTTGTTTGTTATGGAATATTGTTTGGAAGAAAAATCCTTCAGAGTTTCATCACTTGTTGTTTTGGAAATGAGTATTAAACTTTAATATACAATTATTTTGGGATTGGAATTGGTGTATGTTTGATTATGTGTTATTCACTTGGCATATGATTTTGTATTGGAATATGTTGTCTGTTGGTTTAAGTCATTAAGTTAATATTTTGAACTGTTAGTTGGATTGACAGCATAGTTAGACTATGACCCGATATATTGCATATGCTTTGATTTTATTCAGGTTTTATTCAGGTTGGGCTTGTTAGGTCGACGAGTGCTGATACTCAAGTCATAAAGTAAATTGAGTTATGCCTCGAATGTGTATACTTCTCACTATTGTGGTGGGACGACATCTGGTGATTAGGCTCTTAGATCAGAACATAGCACCAGATAGTAATGCATTCATGGAGATTTGCATTTATCGTTATTTTGGGAATAAGCCATCTCACTCCGAGAGATGGTCGGCACTTCCTGCGGCAACTGGTTGAGTGATTGGTCAATTTCTGGATTCAGAGTCTAGGAACGCTCTTCTAAATAAAAAGTTGAGTAGCCTACTGTAATGAAGGGGGCACTGGTCTCTTATACGAAGGTCGACATGCATCTGGAGGATACGACTTACATATAGTTAGGTTTGACGTAAACATATTTGGATATAATTGTTTGTTTGACTTGTTTGTTTACATGATATTATAATTATTATGTCCGTGTATAATATTTGTTATTTTTACTTTTATTTTACTTATGCGAGTATCGCGATAAAACTCGTTAAATGAGATTTTCTCCCTTGCATTGTTTTGTTATTGCCCTGTTTTTATTTATGGACAGGTGTAAATGGGATGTGAGGGGTGGGTTCTCAGTCAGTAACACCCCATTTTCGGAGCGCTACTGTGTAATCCAATCTAATGCTGAAAACATTTAATGCTTGTATGCTTTCAGTTAAAGAGTACTCTTATGTATTTCGCAATGGAAAAATACTTTTTAACACTAGGTTGTTGAAATCCTAGTTGTGCTAAATAACACACTGGAAAAATTCCCATGCGCATCATTTAACTCAACCGCTTACGCAAATTGTACTATTTATTTCAAGTTCTTTTCTCCACTATTATTCCATTGAAATTTCCTTGCAAGCTTTGGCTAGTTGTACTAAAACCCTCACGCTTACTTTTAATCAAAATGCCCTTAACAATTTGCTTATGAAATTAGAATTCGGCTTGTGGAATCGCATCAGATTTACCGATGTAAATCGTCAACCAATAGCAATCGATCAACGCATTGTTAATTAATCCATTATCAACAATAACATTTTTCATATTCCAATTCAATGCCAAGTTCCAATGAAATCCAAGGTGATTCAAGGAAAACAATACAACTCATAATGCCACGCAGGGCCAAGAACATGCTACATATTATCATCAATTTCAAGTCCAATTAAATCAATCAAGTATGATTTAAGTCACACAATACAATTCAGTCTTCCCACACAGGGCCAAATCAATACACAGCATTTCATGCTACAACATCTCAACAGCACATAGTAATACTACAAGTACTACTACACAATCAATCAACAATCAACCAAACAACACACAAGGCAAAAAGCCCAAACTCATTATGTAAGAATTTCCCTTACCTTGGGCGCTTTAACAATCCAAGCAAGGTAAATTCGAACTATTGTCAAGTCGTACCTCGCGCGTATCCTAACAGCACAAGTTTCAATCAATTAAAACCAAAACTCAAGCCCTAATACCCCTAGGGCAGCCACGGCTCTAAGGTTCCTAAGGCCAAAGAATTACTCACTTAATCCCATTTGGTTCACACCTAGTCATATGCGATGGAACAATTTCAAACCATGCAAGTTTTCAAACTTTTACAAAAGCTACACACTTAGAAAAATAGCTAAACCAAAATTTACCAATTGGAATAGTGTTTTTACCAAATGAATAGTGTTTTGCCAACTTTGAACCATTTTTCAAAGCACTAAAACATGTCACAAAATTCTAGAATTAAATTCATTACAAGTTTATAACAATTCTTAAGACATAACCCAAAACTTTTTCCAAAATCATGCTTCTTTGAATTGTTTTGCTAAATCAAATCATCAACCACTTTTACAACTATTTTTAAGCATAAATGCAAGTCAAGAACAAGTTAGAAATCTCCCTTGAAGGCCACGGTTTTCAAAGCTCCAAAACAACTTCAAAATTTCAAGCCATTAACTCCTAAATCCTACAAACTTCATTCAATCAAAACTTCTTATCAAAACCAAACTTATTTACCCCTTTAATACACTTAGAAACAAGTTAGAACTCACTCAAATCATGCTCATAAATCACTGTTTTGGAAGTCCCAAAACAGCCCCAAATTCATTTTGTTTCAAACAATTTTTCAAAGCTTCAAGCATACAAACCTTTATAGATTTAAAGTTCTAACCAAAAACCAACTTCTTAAACATTTAACACACTTTAAAACCAAATCAAAACATCATCAAAATCATGACCAAGTGCCACGGTTCCTGCCCCTTAACAATCCAAATTTATTTTTTTTCAAAACTTTGTAAACATGCATATATGACTAGTTTCCAAACTTAGCAAGTATAACCCATCAAGAATCAACTCTAAAACACTAAAAACCAAACAAAACCAAAGCTTAAAACAACCCCTAGGTTTTGGCCAGAGCAAGGTTAGGGTTTTGCAAAATTAAAACATCAAGAACAAGGTTAATCATGGAAGGAAATAAGGGGTTATGAAGCTAATCATACAATACTAGCCAAAACAAGCACTATAACTCCAAAATAACTCCTAAAACCTTCAAAACCCATATAATGGAACCCAAGAGAGATGAGGAAAGGTTTATGGAGCTTACCAAGAGTATAGATGATGATCGAACAAGGGTGGAGATGAAAGGAAACAAGGGTGCACACTTTGATCTCCAAAAACCCAAGCTTTCTCCTTCTAAAATTTTTTTTCAAGTTTTTCTCCCATGGAAGAATGAATGGATCTGATCTTGAGCAAGGGAGAAGGCCACGAAAATTTTGGGGACATGGAAGGGAGAAATTTGTTCATTTAGTTGGAATTTAACTAATTACTTACAAACTAACCAAACTAACTACCCATTACTTCCTAAACCAATCAAAAGCCTCCATTCAAAATTGTAGGCTACAAGCACATGGCTGGCCTCCCATTGGTCCATGTGTGGCAGCCATTTGCTCAAAATATCTCAGGGTTTCACTACGACGCGTTTTCGCTCAACCGGGTGCACGACGTTACGCGTATATTAGGTTTAATACTAAAAATTCCCAAAAATAATTCTAATTATAACCGCACACCCAAAAATTACAAATGTTTCTCGCGGCATAAGAAAAGTACCCATGTTTCTCGATTTCTCGAAATGCGAACCGAAACGTTGCGATTAGACAGTTTCTGGCCATAGAAAATACACTAAATATTTTCTGATGCCCAAAAATTATATAAATATTACAATAAATCCTAAATATTGGAAAATGCTAAGATCTCAAATTTTATAAAATTTGGATCACGTTTGGGCATGTTTCAGTTAGAAACACACACAATAGCCTAGTTTCGGCAGAATTCGATAGAATTCTCGCAGCGTAATAAAAACTTTAAATTAGTGAGGATCACTAATTTCAATTTCTCTTATTATATAAATATTAATCAAACAATAAAATTAACAAGAAAAAATCATTAAAATAATAGTCATATTAAATATGAAATAAAACAGACAATTAATACAATAACTAAACAATAAAAATCCAAACTATGACTATGAAAATATTTATTAAATCCTGAAAATTATTTTTCTTTCAATAAAATATTTTTATTTAATCAAACAATAATCTTTCACATTTTTCGGGATTAATTCATATTAAAAATAGTATACGTCTACACTGTCTCTTAATCTGAATTAATTTCTAAAACAGTAAATTGTTTACAATAAATCTTTGTTGTTCTTCGTACTTTTAACAAACCATTGATGTGATCAATCTCTATAATTTATTTTCAAGTAGTCGGAAACTATAAAATAATTTTCATAAAAATTGGAATGTTACATTACCACCCTCCTTAAAAAAAATTTCGTCCCCGAAAATTAACTTAAAAATCAAAATTCGAAAAATCATAAGTTAATACTAAAAACATATCATAAATTTGAACTTTGAAATTCAATACAACATAACAATTATTACACTCAAACAATCAAACACAAAGCATACATTTATTCATATATCAGTAACAAGTTAAAACACTACATTATTAACTTAAATGTCTACAAAACACAGTACTATGCGTCCATGTTGAAGAAGTCCTCGTGAACGACGCTTTATTCCAAACTACGATCTCTACTCCATCACGATCACGAACACAGCCACGACGACACTGGGTTACAGCTACATGCTAACACCAACGAAACTCTACTAACACAAAAGCCAACATCAAATCTCTTTAATTTTAAAAACATCTAATTTCTAAAAATAACACAAAGCAAGAGTTAATTTGCATAAACCACTAATTGATCTCTTCTAGACTCGACCTTCTCAAGAACATTATGGTTCTTTTGAGATTAGGTTTTTCATTGCCTTAAAATCATCAAGACACACTTAATTCAAAGTCTAAAATTTAAATCAAACACCAACAATAACAAAATTACTATGAACCTTTTATTAAACTTGAAATCTAACCTCACGCATATAAAACTTGGTTTTCCAAAAGAAAACAAGTTCAAAAGCATTTCCCCACAAGACAAGATGGACCAAAAATTTTGAATTATCTTTTACAACAAAAGAAAACAAAATCTTTCCAAACTTCTACTACTAAATCATAGTTTTAACAAATAGCATTTAAAAACTTAAAACCATCTTCAACGAGATCATTAACAAAGACACAAGAGTGGAAAACAAACGAACTATGACACTCACCTAAAACCTTCCAGGAACCCGCGGTTTGGAAACATGAAGAGAGAGGAGGATTGCTACGATTAACAACCACAAAATCACCAACAACATTATTACATTCAGCAATGTGAGAGGATCCATCACAAAAATCATCCTAAGGCTCGCGGTTTGTAAGAAAAACAAGAAGGAGAAGGTGAAAGCTTGGTTTCTCGCACTTCTTAGCACCACGCGATTGGGCACAAGTTAGAATAAGGACGAAGGGAAAATGGAGATTTTGTAGCAATATGGTTTAGGATTCACAAGGGAATAAAAAAAGAAGAAAGCCAAGGTTCTCCCCACCAACACCAAAACTCTAAAGGAAACTTTCTCCCCTCAATTATTTAGAACGAACCGGCGAAAGGAAGGAAGAAAAATGACCCCCCACCTAAAGTTCCACTTAGCTATCCATGTGTGGGAAGACAAAGAAAAAGGTGGAATAGAATTTTGCAACAAAGCCTAACCGATAATCATCACGCACTATATTCCCTCCACTAACTCTCACATACTCCAAATTGCTCTCTTAACTTAGCCCCACGGTCTCGGCGTCGCGTAATTAGTTGCTCGATTGGCGACAAATCACGTAAATTAAATTATCAAGAGAAATTTAATTCAACGCGCTCTAAAATATTCGCGTATAAGAAATACGCTCACAAAATAATCACATAAATAATTTCGTGAATAATCACAATAACATATATCATAATACCAAAAGTATAATAAAAATTTGGATTTTAGAACCTAGTATAATAATAAAATACATCACAGAGTTAAAACACTTATGTGGTCTATATTTAGAACCACGCGCACACCATAATACATATAATACGGTAATTATAGCGTCACCTACGGATAACCTCTCGTAAATCTCGGCCCGCTCAGTTCCATTGTGTCGCGTTTCCTGTGATGAAGTCTTCAGATGATGAGTTCTCTGCTCTACTTGGGGTGTAGACACGTCCCTCAGTGGTTGGTCTTGTAGTTTCAACATTGTTGACAATAGACTCAGCTCGTGGTACTTTGCAGTCTCTGGACAGATATCCCAATTCCTTGCAGTTAAAGCATAATCTTTCCTTGGTCGGTTACTGTTAACGTTGTGCTCCTCATCTTCACCGTTGAAGTAGTGCGTCTTCGGCTATCGATGCCTATGATTCCCTCTTCTGTCTATCATGTAGACATATCCTCCAGTAGCTGGGCACGCAACCTTCGCAGCATCTGTAGTTGATCCACATCTGGCAATTGATAGTCCTTAGAAAAACATCCTGGCTTCTTGCAGTTACAGCATAGTCGGTCCTTCAATGAGCTTTCTTCAGCTAACTGTTCCTTGCTTCCACATAGATGACAGTGCCACTTCAACTCCTAGTCATTCCCAATAGCCTACGCCACAAGATGATCCTGACTGCGGTCATTTCCCTGAGGATGGAAATGAGATGTTCCTTGTTGTTGTCTTCTTCTTTGTCCTTTGCCCTGACAATCTGGCTTAACTGGACCTCTAATAGCTTGCTCTCCGTTCGTTGTCTTAGCCAATCGTGTTGATTCTCCACGGCGATCTGTTGTGCGACAGTAGTTGCTATCCAGACTATCACCCGAATTACGTGATTCACATCTAAGTTACTAGCACTAGCAGAAAGACTCATTCGTCTCTAAGGCTTCGAATTTCTACAAATTAAACAAACTAGAAGCCCACAACAAAATCAATCATCTGGGATGATTGCACACAATTTCACACAATGTCACACCTGTTTCAACTAAGAAACATCACAGACAATCACAAACAAGATTCACATAACCTAGGCATAACAAACTTATACCCGACAATCCCCAACAATCTAGGCCAGCTTAGACAAAGCGATTTGGTTAGAACCGAACTGCTCTGATACCACCTTTGTAACACCCCATTTTCGGAGCGCTACTGTGCAACCTAATCTAATGCTGAAAACATTTAATGCTTGTATGCTTTCAGTTAAAGGGTACTCCTATGTATTTCACAAAGGAAAAATACTTTTTAACACTAGGTCGTTGAAATCCTAGTTGTGCTAAATAACACACTGGAAAAATTCCCAGGCGCATCGTTTAACTCAACCGCTTTCGCAAATTGTACTATTTATTTCAAGTTCTTTTCTCCACTATTATTCCATTGAAATTTCCTTGCAAGCTTTGGCTAGTTATACTAAAACCCTCACGCTTACTTTTAATCAAAATGCCCTTAACAATTTGCTTACGAAATTAGAATTCGGATTGTGGAATCGCATCAGACTTACCGATGTAAATCGTCAACCAATAGCAGTCGATCAACGCATTGTTAATTAATCCATTATCAACAATAACATTTTTCATATTCCAATTCAATGCCAAGTTCCAATGAAACCCAAGGTGATTCAAGGAAGACAATACAACTCATAATGCCACGCAGGGCCAAGAACATACTACATATTATCATCAATTTCAAGTCCAATTAAATCAATCAAGTATGATTTAAGTCACACAATACAATTTAGTCATGCCACACAGGGCCAAATCAATACACAACATTTCATGCTACAACATCTCAACAGCACATAGTAATACTACAAGTACTACTACACAATCAATCAACAATCAAGCAAACAACACACAAGGCGAAAAGCCGAAACTCGTTATGTAAGAATTTCCCTTACCTTGGGCGCTTTAACAATCCAAGCAAGGTAAATTCGAACTATCGTCAAGTCGTACCTCGCGCGTATCCTAACAACACAAGTTTCAATCAATTAAAACCAAAACTCAAGCCCTAATACCCCTAGCGCAGCCACGGCTCTAAGGTTCCTAAGGCCTAAGAATTACTCACTTAATCCCATTTGGTTCACACCTAGTCATATGTGATGGAACAATTTCAAACCATGCAAGTTTTCAAACTTTTACAAAAGCTACACACTTAGAAAAATAGCTAAACCAAAATTTACCAATTGGAATAGTGTTTTTACCAAATTAATAGTGTTTTGCCAACTTTGAACCATTTTTCAAAGCACTAAAACATGTCACAAAATTCTAGAATTAAATTCATTAAAAGTTTATAACAATTCTTAAGACATAACCCAAAACTTTTTCCAAAATCATGCTTCTTTGAATTGTTTTGCTAAATCAAATCATCAACCACTTTTACAACTACTTTTAAGCATAAATGCAAGTCAAGAACAAGTTAGAAATCTCCCTTGAAGGCCACGGTTTTCAAAGCTCCAAAACAACTTCAAAATTTCAAGCCATTAACTCCTAAATCCTACAAACTTCATTCAATCAAAACTTCTTATCAAAACCAAACTTATTTACCACTTTAATACACTTAGAAACAAGTTAGAACTCACTCAAATCATGCTCATAAATCACTGTTTTGGAAGTCCCAAAACAGCCCCAAATTCATTTTGTTTCAAACAATTTTTCAAAGCTTCAAGCATACAAACCTTTATAGATTTAAAGTTCTAACCAAAAAACAACTTCTTAAACACTTAACACACTTAAAAACCAAATCAAAACATCATCAAAATCATGACCAGGTGCCACGGTTCCAGCCCCTTAACAATCCAAATTTATTTTTTTTCAAAACTTTGTAAACATGCATATATGACTAGTTTCCAAACTTAACAAGTATAACCCATCAAGAATCAACTCTAAAACACTAAAAACCAAAAAAAACCAAAGCTTAAAACAGCCCCTAGGTTTCGGCCAGAGCAAGGTTAGGGTTTTTCAAAATTAAAACATCAAGAACAAGGTTAATCATGGAAGGAAATAAGGGGTTATGAAGCTAATCATACAATACTAGCCAAAACAACCACTATAACTCCAAAATAACTCCTAAAACCTTCAAAACCCATATCATGGAACCCAAGAGAGATGAGGAAAGGTTTATGGAGCTTACCAAGAGTATAGATGATGATCGAACAAGGGTGGAGATGAAAGGAAACAAGGGTGCACACTTTGATCTCCAAAAACCCAAGCTTTCTCCTTCTAAAATTTTTTTTCAAGTTTTTCCCCCATGGAAGAATGAATGGATCTGATCTTGAGCAAGGGAGAAGGCCACGAAAAATTTGGGGACATGGAAGGGAGAAATTTGTTCATTTAGTTGGAATTTAACTAATTACTTACAAACTAACCAAACTAACTTAACAAACTAACTACCCATTACTTCATAAACCAATCAAAAGCCTCCATTCAAAATTGTAGGCTACAAGCACATGGCTGGCGTCCCATCGGTCCATGTGTGGCAGCCATTTGCTCAAAATATCTCAGGGTTTCACTACGACGCGTTTTCGCTCAACCGGGTGCACGACGTTACGCGTATATTAGGTTTAATACTAAAAATTCCCAAAAATAATTCTAATTATAACGCCACACCCAAAAATTACAAATGTTCCTCGCGGCATAAGAAAAGTACCCATGTTTCTCGTTTTCTCAAAATGCGAACCGAAACGTTGCGATTAGACAGTTTCTGGCCATAGAAAATACACTAAATATTTTCTGATGCCCAAAACTTCTATAAAAATTTCAATAAATCCAACATATTGGAAAATGCTAAGATCTCAAATTTTATAAAATTTGGATCACGTTTGGGCATGTTTCAGTTAGAAACACACACAATAGCCTAGTTACGGCAGAATTCGATAGAATTCTCGCAGCGTAATAAGAACTGTAAATTAGTGAGGATCACTAATTTAAATTTCTCTTATTATATAAATATTAATCAAACAATAAAATTAACAAGAAAAAATATTTAAAATAATACTCATATTAAATATGACATAAAACAGACAGTTAATACAATAACTAGACAATAAAAATCCAAACTATGACTGTGAAAATATTTATTAAATCCTAAAAATTATTTTTCTTTCAATAAAATAATTTTCTTTAATCAAACAATAATCTTTCACATTTTTCGGGATTAATTCATATTAAAAACAGTATACGTCTGCACTGTCTCTTAATCTGAATTAATTTCTAAAACAGTAAATTGTTTACAATAAATCTTTGTTGTTCTTCGTACTTTTAACAAACCATTGAGGTGATCAATCTCTATGATTTATTTTCAAGTAGTCGGAAACTATAAAATAATTTTCATAAAAATTGGGATGTTACAAGTTCTTAGGTTATAGTTCAGTCCTTTTGGATTTTGTTCTTAGTACCACGGCCAGTGGATTTCATTTTGTAATAACTAACATGCATTTTCTTTCGGATTAAATATTTTTAGTTTAAATATTTTTATTTCCACGTGACACCTTTATTTTCGGAGGGTGATACGTTTTGATATCATAGTAGTTCGTTCCAAACCGGACTGTGAGGTATCGAGTAGTAGTTATGGCCGTGTCTAGTTTGTATGTCTAGTGTGTGTCTGGTTGTATGTCTAACTAGGAGCTAGAGGAGATGAGAATAGCAAAGTTGGATTTTATGCAGTATTGGATTTTTACTGGATAGACTGACTAGGTTATTAAGGGATAGTGATTAAGAATGGTGGAGCGACTACTTGTTCGCTAGTAAGATTTGGAGTTTTGGTATGAGATTCAAATGGGACAGTAAAAGAATGATGAAGCCTTGGTGAATTTTGATAAGTTGTGATGGTGAATGTGTCATGAGCATTCTTGCATTCAGGACTTAATTAGAAGATCACTAAGGAATCAATCAACTAAACCCAAGTTTATTGTGTTTTCTTGAGGTCAGATTAAGATTGAAGTGAGTTGTCTTATACAATTATTATGGTTTTTCTGACTACTAGAGTAAGTTGTGGGACTGATCACCCTTATGACTTGGCAAGAGCAGAATGAACCATGATGACTGGAATAAGCTGACACTGTCAAATTCTCTAAAGTCAGTCAAGTCTTTCTGTCTGTGTTTTCCATTAAGTCTAGATAAGCTGTCTGTGGTCAGTTGGGAAGAACTATCTGATCGTTGGACTGTGTTAGGGAGATAATCGTATTCTTGCCTTGTTTCGTGTAAGTCTTTGTTGTATCTTTGTGGGTTATATGGAATGTTTGATTTTGCTTATTTCTCTATTGCCGTTTGGTCTAATTGTTTTATGTTGACTGTTAAGACTGTGATTTCAACTATTGCACGTTTGAGTTGTTCTATTGTTGTTTAGATTAGGAAATTCTTATCAACTTCTTATGTTGCCTTTAAAGCATGAGAATGTTATTTTAGTGATGGACTTGTGGTCTGTCAATTAAATTTTGGTTGGGCTGTGCGCGTATGACTTTAGCTTTTCCCTGACATGGAAATCTCTGGATATTCTGTCTCCTAGTCACGAGAGAACTTCTTTGAAGGAAGTCGCTCCAGAATATGCGTTCTCATTCTCATAAAGCTTAAGAGTTAAGAAGAAGTGGATTTTAGTAGTGTTCTGGTGGTGAAGGAACTTCCTGATGGTGTTCTGTGGTTACTACCAGTTAGAAAGGTGAAGTATTTAATTGACTTAGTTTCTGGAATGGGATCGATTTCCATTGCTCCTTATTAATGTAGAGATTGCTGAATTGGGAACTTAGCCTGAGGATCTGTTGTCTAGGTGGTTCAGTAGACTTAGTGTTTCTCCTTGGGGAGCACCAGTAATATTGGTAAAGAAGAAGGACACACTTTCGAGATTATGTATTGATTATCAACAGCTCAATAAGGTGATGATTAAGGACCGTTATCCTTTACCGCGAATTGATGATCTGATGGATCAGCCAAAACGGACTTGGTTTTCTCGGAAATTGATTTGAAGAGTGGGTACATCAGATTCAGGTGAAGACTGAGGATATACCCAAGACAGCATTTAGAACACGCTACGACCATGTTGAGTATCCAGTGAAGCCTTTTGGAGTGACAAATACACCTATAATTTCTATGGAATGTATGAATCGGATTCTCAGTTTGTTTTTGGACGAGTGTATTGTTGTGTTCTCATATACTTCAAGAGTTACGAAGATCTTGAGGAGCATTTACGGCAAGTGTTAGAAACTTTGCATGAAAAGAATTGAATGCAAATTTGTCAAAGTGTGAATGTTGGCTGGAAGGAGTGAAATTCTTGGAGCATGTGATTACAAGAGAAGCTAACTCGGTAGATCCTGCGAAGGTGGAAACAATACTAGCTTGGGAACTGCCGATGACGGTCTTGGAAACCTGTAGTTAGTGGGATTGGCTGGGTACTACAGAAGGTTATTAACGGTTTTGTGAAGATTGTAGCACCATTGATTCAACTTACTAGGAAGGATCAACATTTTGCTTGAACAGATAACTATGAAGAAAGTCTTCAGTCGATGAAGGAAAGGTTGACAACATCAACAGTTTTGATTCTTCTCAAACCCGATGAGCTGTATGACGTTTACTGCGATGTTTCACCTCAAGTTTTAGGCTGTTTACTTATGCAACATTGGAAGGTGGTAGCTTATGCTGCAAGACAGTTGAAGGTTCACAAGAAGAATTATCTGACGTATGATATGGAGTTAGCTGCGGTGGTGATTGTACCAAAAAGTTGGAGGCATTATCGGTAAGAATCTAAGTTTTATGTTTTCAATGACTACACGAGATTAGAGTATTTACTTAATCAAAAGGAACTTAATGTGCAATAGTGAAGATGGACGGAATTTCTTAAAGGATAATGATAAAGGAGTTGGATATGATAATGGAGTTCGAGATTTAAGTTTGGTTGTAGACATGTCACTTGGGGAGATTAGTCTTGGAATGCTTAAGATGACGACTGAGAGGATGGATTGGAATTAAGAATAATAAGAATCAGATACACACCTGGGAGAGAAGAAGAAGTTGATTAGGTGAAAAGGAATTACGAGTTTAGCGGAGATTCAGCTAGAATTTTGAGATGCAAGAGACGAGTTGTGTACCGAAACAATGAGGACATGAGACTGACGAATTTGAGATGAAGCACATCAAAACAAATTGAATACTCCCTTAGTGTGATGCAAACATGTTAAGACTTGAGAAAGATGTTTTGGTGGCTAGGCTTGAAGAAGCAAGTGGCAGAATATGTGGCATTGTGTCTAGCTTTCCAGAAAGTGAAGATGGAGTATCAGAAAACGGGAGAACTATTTCAATCATTGTATGTGCCTAAGTGGGAGTGGGATACCTTTCTAAAGGATTTTATTGGAGGATTACCGAGGACTTAGAAAAAAAAATGATTCAATTTGGGTGGTGGTGGATGGATTAAAGAAGTCAGCACATTTCTTGCCGATAAAAGCGTACTACAATGTGGAACAGTGGACAAAGTTGTATATTGCAAAGATAGTTCGACTTCTTGGTGTGACTTTAAGCATAGTTTCGGATAAGGATCCGAAGTTTACTTCGTATATGGAGAAGTCTACACCAAGCGTGGGGCACAAAGTTGAGATTGAGTCCTGCCTATCACTCGCAGACGGATGGACAGACGGAAAGAATGATTCAGCCACTAGAGGATTTATTGAGAGCTTGCGTGTTGGATAACCGTAGGAGTTGGGATGACCTGCTTCTGTTGTTAGAGTTCAAGTATAATAACAATTTTTATTCTAGCATAGGGACGGTATCCTACGAGGCATTGTATTGAGATAGAGGAAGTTCAATAATAGCGTTGAACTGGTCTAAGAAACGGATTTCAAGTGGTAAGGATTATCTGGAATTAAGCGACGAGATGTAATGTGAGAGCTATAGAATGAGATTAGATCGCAGTATCCTGACTTGTTTCAGGATAAGCAATTTTCGAGGACAAAAATTATTTAAGGGGATAAAATGTAACATCCCTTATTTTTTTAGTTTTTCAAAAATGCGTTTTCTGTATATTTTTATATACAGGGGTATTTTGGTCATTTTGAAAAGTGCGTAATTTTGGGAAATGGACTTTATGGTTGAATACCAAATATTTCATTTAGCTACTGGTGATATTTTCAGATTTTAATTCTGACAGAAGTTGGATGTCCTTTTGACTACCCGGTTAACGTTTTTACCAACGGAAAAGACTGTTTGGACTCCAACACATTCATATTTTGAAATTTTTACTGCCCGTCAATAGATGACGATTTGTGATAAGGTATTAATTTTATTATTGCTTTGCTGATTTTACAAACGTCAGTTTAATCCCGTAACATTTTTAATCGCACGATGAGTTTTAAGCTGTATAATTAGGATAATTCATAATTATAGTTTCGGATAATCATGAAAATTATAAATAAATTATATTTGATTATTATATGAGTTACAAAGGCATATTGCATAATATTTTGAGTTACATAATTATATTTGATATATATTTGAATTACATAACTATAGTTAATTTATTTTTGGATTACATAACTAAAATTAATTTATCTTTGGATTACAAAATTAGTTTTGATAAATTTTTGTGTTACATAATCATAGTTAATAATATTTAAGTTACAAACTTAATTTAGTTAATTTTTGAAGTCCAAAAATGTTTATAAATACCAAATCTTGCATCATTTTTTCATTCTCTCTCTCCTATTTTCATTTCATCAAAGTTTCAGGAAATGAAAAGAGAAGAAGGGAGAAAAGGTGTAAGAGAGAAAGAGAGAAAGAAAGAAGAGGAAGTTAAAAATATCCCAATCTACAACTTCATGTGGGATTTTATGAAGGAAGAAGAAGCTAGGATCTAAACCCTTAAAAGGAAAATAGGAGCTTGGCTTAGAGCTTCAACGGAGGAAAAAGCTAGAAAGGAAGAAAGTGTTGAAGAATCAAGACCGGAGATTAGGGATTTCATCATTAACTCTTCAAACCCACAAGGTGATGTATACGCTTGTTTGATCTTGGAGCTAGAAGGAATTTTGGTAAGGGAGTGGAACCCTAAAGAGCTAAGGTAAGGGGAATTTCTCTTGGAGTTTTGAGAAAGCATAAGTTGTTGTGTGTTTGTGTGTTTGTTTGTTACGGAATATTGTTTGGAAGAAAACTCCTTGAGAGTTTCATCACTTGTTGTTTTGGAAATGAGTATTAAACTTTAAATATACAATTATTTTGGGATTAGATTTGGTGTATGTTTGATTATGTGTTATTCACATGGCATATGATTTTGTATTGGAATATGTTGTCTGTTGGTTTAAGTCATTAAGTTGATATTTCGAACTGTTAGTTAGATTGACAGCATAGTTAGACTATGACCCGCTATGTTGCATATGCTTTGATTTTATTCAGGTTGGGCTTGTTGGGTCGACGAGTGCTGATACTGAAGTCATAAAGTAAATTGAGTTATCCCCCGAATGGGTATACTTCTCACTGTTGTGGTGAGACGACATTGGGTGATTAGGCTCTTAGATCAGAACATAGCACCAGATAGTAATGCATTCATGGAAATTTGCATTTATCGTTATTTTGGGAATAAGTCATCTCACACCGAGAGATAGTCAGCTCTTCCTGGGGCAACTGGTTGAGTGACTGGTTAGTTTTTGGATTAAGAGTCTAGGAATGCTCTTCTAAATAAAATGTTGAGTAGCCTGCTGCAGTTAAGGGGGGAACTGGTCTCCTATAGGACGGCCGACATGCATCTAGAGGATACGACTTACATATAGTTAGGATTGATATAAACATATTTGGATATGATTATTTGTTTGACTTGTTTTTTCACATGATATTATAATTATTATGTCCGTCTATAATATTTATTTTTTTATTTTTATTTTAATTACGCTAGTATCGCGATAAAACTCGTTAAGTGAGATTTTCACCCTTGCATTGTTTTGTTGTTGTCCTGTTTTTATTTATGGACAGGTGTAAATGGGATGTGAGGGGTGGGTTCTCAGTCAGGAGTTCTTAGGTTATGGTTCAGTCCTGTTGGATTTTGTTCTTAGTACCACGGCCAATAGATTTCATTTTGTAATAACTAACTAGTATTTTCTTCCGCATTACTCAGATGAAATAAAATTTTGTGTATTACGCGTTTTTAAAGTCTTTCGCTGTTTTCAGTTTAAATATTTTTATTTCCATGTGACACCTTTATTTTCGAGGGTGTTACATTTTGATATCATAGTAGTTCGTTCCAAACTGGACTGTGAGGTATTGAGTAGTAGTTATGGCCGTGTCTAGTTTGTATGTCTAGTGTGTGTCTGGTTGTATATCTAACTTGGAGCTAGAGGAGATGAGAACAACAAAGTCGGATTTTATGTAGTGACGGATTTTTACTAGAATGGCTTACCAGGTTATTGATGAATAGTGATTACGAATACTGGAGCAACTACTTGTTCTCTAGTAAGATTTGGAGTTTTGGTATGAGATTCAAATGGGACAGTAAAAGAATGATGAAGCCTTGGTGAATTTTGATAAGTTGTGATGGTGAATGTGTCGTGAGCATTCTCGCATTCAGGACTTAATCAGAAGATCACTAAGGGATCAATCAACCATACCTAAGTCTATGTGTTTTCTTGAGGTCAAATTAACGATGAAGTGAGTTATCCTATACAATTAACATGGTTTTTCTGATTGCTCGAGTAAGTTATGGGACTGATCACCCGTATGACTTGGTAAGAGCAGAATGAAACATGATGACTGGAATAGGCTGACGATAAAAAATTCTCTAAAGTCAGTCAAGTCTTTCTATCTGTGTTTTCCATTAAGTTAAGATAATCTGTATGTGGTCAGTTGGGAAGAACCATCAGATCCTTGGATTGTGTTAGGGAGATAATCGTATTCTTGCCTTGTTTCATGAAAGTCTTTGCTGTATCTCTGTGGGTTATATGGATTGCTTGATTTTGCTTATGCCGTTTGATCTAATTATTTTTATGTTGACTGTTAAGACTGTGATTTCAACTATTGCACGTTTGAGTTGTTCTAAGAATAGGAAATTCTTGTCAACTTGTTATGTTGCCTTTAAAGCATGAGAAAGTTATTTTAGTACCACAGCCAGTGGATTTCATTTTGTAATAACTAACTTGTATTTTCTTCCGCATTACTCTGATGAAATAAAATTTTGTGTATTACACGTTTTTTAAAAGTCTTTCGCTGTTTTCAGTTTAAATTTTTTTATTTCCCCGTGACACCTTTATTTTCGGAGGGTGTTACACGCCCTACGCCCTAATGTTGTCCGACAAGCTTCGCGTAATTTTAAAAATGTGGTCCCAACATTTTTGGGGACGACCGGACGTACTGTACTACTCCTAAATAATTATAGAACATTAGTCTAAGGGTTTGGGTCATTATCTAACTCTTATGGAATTTTAAAAAATGCGATTAGTGATACTTTGAGTTTTTCTTCCCACACTTTGTCATTTTTCCTAATGGTTTTTCTTCATAAAATTCTCTAAGTTTACACAATCAAAAAAATTACCATATGAAGGTCATCATCAATTCTATTAATTAAGACTCAGTTTAGACCATAACTTCACCACTTTTAATCCTACATTCACATTAAAAAATATTCTGCATAATTAACTATTACTACTCATGAACACTATGGAAAAATCATACAATCAACATGTCAACTAAACCATGACAACAACCAACACATCATTGAAATACCACATATTTAATTCTTAATATGGAAAATGAACCCATAATTAATTCACACAATTAACATAAAGACATCCTAATTAATTCTACAATCATGACAATGTCACAAATGTGAATTTTCCCACCACGGTGGCTGTGATACTCAAACACGCACAACCGCGCCGAGCGCAGGGACCATGGGATGTCGCTATTGCTAAACTAATTCCATAAGCCCACTAATCAAGTACCATTCTATCCCCTTACCTTAATAATGAACTTCGCAACATCAACAAAAGCAAATGAAGTTTGCCTATAGCGACAGATTTGGGCATCGAACGAGCACATAGTAAAATTTACGTGTCATACGAAGAGCGAAATGCAACTGGAAAATATAACAATTAGTATAACATATTTTTTTGGAATTTGTAAGGCCGAAACGAAATAAAAAAGAAGCAAAAAGAGTGACCAGAAAATGCCTTACTGAAACAACGGGATTATGAGGGGTCTGACGTCCACTTCACCGAAACAAGAGAACGAGTAGTGATTTCCGAAGGTGTGCAAGGAATCCAAAAACGACGTCCGTTTTTCCAAACGACGACCGTGGTGACCTGCATCGCAAAAATACAGTCAGCCCTAGATGAAAATACAGCGTGCTTTTGGTCACGGATGGCCGAGATAAGGCCATAAATGGATTCGCTGGATGATTTCGAGTGGAAAGGTGAAGTTTGGCAATTTTTCGTGGCCTGAGGAGTGAGAATGAGAAGAGAGAAGTTTGACATAAGGCTTTTGTATTTTTCCTTAACTGTCGCGTGCAAGGAGATGATGAACGGTGAGTGCTCTTCTGAGTGGACTAGAGGGTGTATGTGTGAAAAGAAGGGGTGCATCAAGCAAATTTTTTTTTTAAAAAGAAGGGCCTCAGCATGTATGCTAAGCCTTTCAATTTATATATATATATATATATAAATTGTTTTTTTATTTTAAAACTCATTTCTACCAACTTTTAAAATAACATAATTATACCAAAATATTTATAATAAATCAAGGTTAATATTTAATAATAACAAAAATAATAAAATAATAATATAACATTTCAATATACTACTCACTAAGACAACACATATTTAAATGAACAAATCACACACTAACATATTAAACACCTATTCAAACATATTCATGTATTATCATGCACATTATTATACACATATATTAATAATAAAATTTGGGTGTTACAATTCTCTCCCCTAGAAAGAATTTCGTCCTCGAAATTCCAAAGTGTCCTAAGACAACCACACAAACTAGCTTCCTGCCCAACTATCCTCTAATGCTTTCTTAAGGTCGCTCCCTATGGCCAAAATTTATTCTTAAGGTTTAGGGTCCTAAACTTCATGCCAAAACCTACTAGAAACTTGAACATATTCTTAATGAGGTTGGTCTCTACTCGGCTTATGTCTATTCAACTAATCTCACATAACACTTGCCCATAATAATCATTGTTGCTTCATCTACCGGCGACAAGTTATTGGGATGATCAATCCCTCCTACTTATCTAACCAAGTAACCAAAGCAATAATAGTTATATTAGTCAATCATATTATCCATCTGTAAGGGTCTTCGTGTAACACCCCAATTTTTAAGAAAAATAGTTTTAGCGATAAAATCCTAAATACTTAAAGGTAAATCTCAGAGATTGATCACCTCAATGATTTACTGAGAGTACGGAAAATTATTTTGACTTATTTGAATAATTTATTTATTATAAATAATTATTATTCCTTATGTCAATTCAAATTAATAGACAGCGTAAACGTATGCTGCTTTTAAGGTGAATTCATCAATTGTACTTTATATAAGTTTCTGCTTGACGCAGTAACGCGTATTTTTGTTGACTAAGAAAATAATTGAATTAAATCAGGATCAAATTAAATTTGAGAATTAATATTTTATATTAATTCATGGTTCAAATATCGTCGAAAAATTCTAACGAAGTTTCATCTCGTTTTGAATCACCGGATAGTTTTTTTCCGCGAATAAAATTTTAAACGAACCCCGACTTCGATGATAATCGAATTGTAACTTGTTGTGATTGTTTTTTAGTGTTTTCAATTGTTTTTATTATTTATGACAATATTTTATTACGCGGTGAATAAATTTCTCGGTAAATTAATTTTCGTTAATTTATCGGCAAAGAATTAATCGGTAATGCGATTATTCGACGCCGTGTTTTTAGTACACTTAAGACTCTAGGATTAAGAGGTATCATGAGAAGAGAGAGAGAAATTAGATGTTTAGACTTGTGATTAGAATAGAATCTTGCTTTTTAGTGTCTAGGTGTCACATTTTTAGTGATGCTTTTTCTAATTCACTCTTAACCAAGTGTTAGACTTGTTTTAATATTTTTTTTTCCTCTCCCTTGCCTTATCAGGCAGCAACCTGCCCTTCTTATTATTCCCACTCATTTTTTTATTCCTATTTGATTACCCTTTCTTAAGTTAAGTAAAAATAATTGTTTTAATTAAATTTTTATCCCCTCCCTTTTTCTAAGACCTGACCAGCGTGACCCCCTCCCCTTGGTTGCCCTTCATTTTCAATTCTTCCATCTTATTCTTGAGAGAGAAACTCAAGCTTTCATCAATGGCTTCTCTTCTTCTTCCTTGCGTGAACCACCTCCTTTTCCAACCTCCATCACTTCTAGCTTCTTCATCTTCTTGTCTTCATCTTCATAACCTTGTAAGTGAGTTTGAAAAGCAATTTCTTCTTCCCCATTTCAGCCCCCAAAACCGTGGGGTACATATATATGTGTAGGATGTGATTTTCTTGCTTTTATTCTTGTTTTATGTCTTGTTTATTACTTGACAATGATCAATGGAAGGTATGAGCACAATATCCCCAATTTTATTGAACCCTAGATGCATGACCTAAGGATTTGGGATTGTGTGATTTCCATGTGAATCATCTATTTGTTTTGTGGTTCTTAGTTCTTGAAAATTTCTATTCTTGTTGTAGTTGTTGATTTTAGTATTGATCAGAAGAATTGTGAATTTTGGAAACCCTTGAATTCTTGAAAAGAGTCATGATTGGGTATTTGGCTTTGATAATGCTTTGGTTTTGAAATTATTTGTTGTTTGGGAAAGAATTTAAATATGGATTGATGGTGTTTAACTAGTTAGAAGATTTGCAAATTTTTGTGGAAGAAAGGGATGATGGCCGCGAGCTCCTTAGGAGTTTTGGGGGAATTTTTTTTTTTGCATTCTTAGTTTATAATAGTTGAATTGATGTGTGTTAGGCTTTGGAAAATTATGGAAAAGGTTTGACTTAAATTGGACTTGTTTTGGATTTTTGAGGCTATGAAGCATATAAGGTAAAATTGGGTTCCTTGAGACCCAAGAAACCAAGTGGAGCCTTGACTTAAATATTTGAGAAAAAGAATTTGATAATTAATGTTGTTTCATGTCTTAAGCTTTCAAGAAAAATGATTCTTACTTTTAGAATTTTATTCTTTTAATTAGTTAATAATTTTTCAAGAGTATGTAATTCTTTAAAAATATGCATTCAAATTGTGTATCTTAGTGTAAGTGATTTGGTTAGTAAGAGGGTTTTAGGTTGTGGGAGCCTAAGAAGTTAGAACTAAGTTCCTTAGGTTTGTGCTAAGTTTGTTCCGTGTATTAGGTATTGAGTGACCCGAGTTCGTGCGGCGTGGGATCGAGACGTTCTTGGACACACGACTTGGCAACTTCAGTAAGGGCACTTCACATTCTATACTTGTATAGTATGTTAGCATAAGGGCTACTTCTAGACACACTTAGGATTTTAATTGTTTTTCGATCAAAGAAGTCTGAGAACCTTAGGGTTCAAAGTGAGGGTCTTGTTACCCCTTTGATCTTTACAGCCTTATATATGATTATTTAGTGGGTTTGTCTGCAAAAGGTTGGCGACTACCCCCCAACCCCCCACACTTGTTTGGTTACCTCTTTGCTAGCTCCATCGAGCTTCAAAGGGATGAAAAATGTTTATTGTTCATGTGATGAATTATTGTGATTCGGTGATGATTGGACTGCCAAATTTATTATGTGGATATATGCTTGATTGTTGTGGAAATACATTGTTGATGGTGTTGGATAATTCAATAGTATTTAATGTTGGATAGTTATATATTTATTGTTTTGTGCCAAGTTGGAATATTATGCATATGACATATTCATTGGGGTTGTGGAAGCATTGTCGTGTTGTTGGGAAACTTCGACCTGAATATCCTATAGTAGTGGAAGAGCTCAAGGCTACGGGCAGAGTTTAGGGGCATTGTTCATTGTCGTGTCATTAGGTTACTTTGACTTGAATCTCCTAGAGTAGTGGAAGAGCTCAAGGCTATGGCCGAAATTCAAGGGTGTTGTTCGTTATTCCGGAATCATAAACAGTGGCATGTAGTTGCATTAGTGGGCAATTATATTTATTTGTTGATTTGTATATCCTGTTGTATTATGTTATACTTGCTTATTTGAGAAGTTGACCCTTACCCGTGGTTCTTTCAATCAATGATTGTAACCCAGATGACGAAGACTGTGGAGTGTTCGAGGCTGCTAGCAAGCGTAGCTGAGGGTGGTCCTACTCGGTTATCTGTTTTATGTATTTGTCTAAAACATACAACAAGTCTAGTAGTATTGTAGCGTGTAGACCAGCTATAGGGTGTGTACTATTTTAATTATAATGTTGTAATAAATGTATTATGTTTCAAGACTTGAATAATCGTATATGTATGTTTTAAATAAATTTCCTCGTATGGTTTTGTGAGTTAAACGTTGTATCTTATCTATTCACTGCCTTCGAAAAAGTTGCAATACTCTGATTGATAATTTCTTAAAAGAAGTTGAAAAGAAAAAAAAATTAGACCCATATTTTCGAAAACCATGCAGCACCGTTTCCATTTTTGAAAGTAATTGAACTGTCTAGAGTAATATTTAATTTTAGTAGCACTCCGGTAACGGGTGTTACACTTCGATAGAGGCTTAGGCGTAAAAACTATTGGCGCCACATGATTACCCTCGTGCTCTATTAAAGATCCTTCCTATGTTATGTCGTCATGCTTCCACTACGTTACTCTGATAAATATCTTGTAACAATAGTACTACCCAACTTAGGTCAAGTTAACTAAATCTTCTCACTAAACTGGTAACCCTCTTGTCCATTCCCAGATTCCTATAAGGTGTGGCTAAATGTCCTGTATCTCTTAGGTAGCGACAAAACATCGGTTGATCCTATTCAATATACTGAGCCATAATTTGGAATGGAATACTAAGAAATATCTACCTTTGGAATTACAAATCTAAGGTACACGACTAATGATGCAGGCAATTATCGCTATAATGATATTGTTGTCACTATTCTATGGATTCAACTACTTAAAAGCCGACTATCTAGGGAGAAAAAAAATAACACAAGTCAAACAAGTAATGCATGTAACTCTACTCAGAGTTCACGCACTGTAAAACAATAAACCACACACGCAGTCCGGTTAGGACCAAACTGCTCTGATATCACTTAATGTGACACCCTCTACCCCACATGTTGATATTAAAAAAAGAAATTCAATGGAATTGATATAAATAAAATTTAAGGCCAAATCAAAATATTTCAAACAAAATGGTAGAGTCATCACACTCATACCGTATCATGCGGAAAGAAAACTTAGTTAGAAACTTTTACAATCAAAGTCTAAATAAGTCAAATACCCCGGTGTCACAAGTACCTCAGAGCTGACCCATAAGTAATTACATCGGTAATCAACAGCTAGTCTATTTAATTCAACCAACAATGAACAGGAGTCCTAATCTATGTGGTGATCGCATCTAGCCAATTACTCCTCAGAATACACAATGGTGTATGAGTAGCCACAACAAAGGGGTTAGAAATCACATACAAAAATAGTACTTAACAGCAGAGGAATTAACTTAAGCAATGCGCATGACTAATCACCAACCATTAAACAACAAACATCATGCATGACAAGAATGCGTGACTTCATGAGTACATATGCAATCCTAAGACCAACGCCTTCTTCACAATGCATGTAGATCCAACTAACTAAGGCAAGCGAGTGAGGGTGCTCTCGTCACTCTTGAGTATGAATAGTGTCTAGTCAGGATGAGTCGGTTTATCAACATGGGACACCCCAGCAGCGGTAGCTAGCCACTACCTTTACGTAAAACCTCCCTACCAAGCTCGATTCCCGAGTGTAACACCCCGTTTCTGGAGTGCTACTAAAGTAGATATTCTGACAAAAGTTGACATATTTCTGAAAGGCGAAATACTCTGCATTGCACGTTTTTCGAAAATGTGGTTCTATAGTTTTTTTTCTCCTTTTTAAAACTTCTTTAAAGGGGCAGTCAGAGTATTATAGCGATTTTAGAAACATGGCAGTGAATAATTAAAGACACCAAATAAACCACATTAACCATACTCACTTATTCCATCAATTCATATACGACAATACATGTCTGGAAACATAATAGGCATTTATTACAACACTGAAATGAACTACAAATATTCTATAGCTGGTCGACATGCTACATCCCTTACTAAACTTCTAGTAAGTTACCCTAGAAGTTCAAGTAAGAAGTCGGACGGCTATCCTCAGCTACTCTTATCCACAGTCCCAAATCCTCTGCTTGCTCCGCCATCTAGGTTACATTCATTAATTGAAAGAACCACTGGCAAGGGTCAACTTCTTAAAATAAGAGACAGATGCACATACGACAACATATTCGACAACAAGGCATATAACAACACAACATAAATACAAGAAATAGCAATTATGCACCAATGCCCCAAAATGCAACTTCTTGACACCTTCTACAATTTTTCGGAAATAACGCCGAACAAGCTGCTGAATTCCAGCCATTAGCCTTGGGCTCCACGACCACCCTAGGATATTCAGGACGAGTTCCTTGACGTTAAGACGTCTAACTAAGCTGCCGAGAAACCAGTCGAAGCCATTAGGAGATCCTAGCACCCTAGGTTATTCGGGACGAAGTTCAAAAACGTCACGACACGACTTTCACCACCCGACGTCTAGCTAAGCTGTCGAATTACCAACCAAAGCCTTGTAGGGGACCTTATCACCCTAGGTTATCTAGGTCGAAGCTCAAAAACGTCACGACGACACTTTCACCACCCCAATGAATAAATCAACTCATATGAAAATTCAAAGAAGCATAATTGAATAGATATTCAATCTCATATTAAATAAATATTCAATCAGAAACTCATCACGATACAACTCGGTTCCATAATACATAGCAAGTCAATCCAACCAAGTCATATCGCAAACAATCAGAACACAATTCATCCCTCTGCCACTCAGTGGAGTTAACAGAGAGGAAAACAAACAAGTGTGGGGGGTTGGGGGCAGTCGCCAACCTCTTGCAGACAAACCCACTAAATATTCATATATAAAGCTTAAAACAATAAAGTCGAAGGGGTACGAGACCCTCACTTCGAACTCTGAGGCTCTCAGACTTCTTCGGTATATAACATAAAATTAAATCCTGTACATATCTAAAAGTTGCCCTTACCGAAGATCACCAAATCAAGTGTCGAAGCACGTTCCGAACTTACGCCGCACGAACTCGGATACTCAAATCCTAACACACGAAACAAACTTAGCACAATCCTATGCACACACTAAAACTAACTTCCTAGGCTCTCAAACCTCAAAACCACTTAGACAATAAAACACTTACTCAAGAATACTGACTTTGAGGTACATGTTTTTAAAGCATCACATACACTTAGAAAAACTAACAACACTTGGAAGAACAAAATTCTAAAAACTAAAATCATTTTCTTTCAACTCAAAACTTGGGACAACATCATTTATCAAATTCTTTCCTCAAAATATTTAAGTCAAGGCTCCACTTGGTTTCTTGGGTCTCAAGGAACCCAATTTACCTTAAGTGCTTCATTGCCAAAAAAATCCAAAACAACTCCAATTTTCAATCCAAATCATTTCCATAATTTTTAAAACTTATACAACAATCACAAACAACTATATTAAATGCTAAGAACACAAAAACTTTGCCCCTCAATCCTTGTAGAGCTCGCGGCCTACTCTCCCTTTTCCCAAAAAAAATTGCAAACTTCTAAACTAATTTAACAACACCATTTCATATGAATTTCCTTTCACAAAACAACAAACCATTTCACCAAGTAAAGCCTAATCAAAACAATCCCTCTTTTCATGCATCTTCAAGAATCACGGGTTTTCATGAAAAATTACTCAATCCAAGTTTTAAATCAAAACTAGTAACTAAAATAGCAACAATAACATCTAATGAGTAAGAATCAACAACTAATTGAAGTGATTCACATGAGGATCACACAAACCCCTCTTTTCCCCTCAGGTTAGGGTTCCAAGAAATTGGGGGATGAAGTGTTCATCTCCTCCATTGATCATAATCAAGCACTAATTAAACATTAAAACAAGAACAAAAGCAAGGAAACATCTCCTACACACACATATACACCCCACGGTTTTGGGGCTGAACAAGGGGGAAGAAAATTGATTTTCAAACTCACTTGGATGAGAGAATAAGTGGTAGGAAGATGAAGAAGAAACTAGTTGCAAGAAGTATGGAAGATTGGAAGTGAAGACAAGCTCAAGAAATGGTGAAGGAAATAGCCATGGGAGCTCACGATTTTTGGGGCTGTTTTGGGGAGGAAAATGTGGCTCTCAACTTGCTCACATGATGAAATAGATTATAGCAAGAAGAAGAAGAAGCTAGGAACAAATTGGGTTAAAGATTGGAGATGAAAACAAGCAAAACAGGTGAAGGAGGAAGGGTGCCATGGAAGGAACTTGGAGCTTCTCTCTCTAAATGAAGAAGAAGAAGGTAAATGAGGGGTAGAGAGTGGGGGAGGGCTACGGCCTCCAGCCCCTAAAAGAGAGGGATAAAAAAAATTTATAAAACTAATTTTACTTGGTCGAAACAATTAAGGAAAAGCATAAAATAAACCACCACTTAAGTGACACCTAAATGAAAAGTGAGATGCTAATCCCATCAACTAGTCTAACCCATCTAATCTCTCATCTCTCATGATTACCCTCTAATTCTAGAGTCCTAAGTGTATTAAAAACACGATGTTGAGTAACCGCATTACCGATAAATTCGCGAAAATTAATTTACCGAGAAATTAATTCACCGCGTGAAAATAAATTATCATAAATATTAAAAACAATCTAAAACACTCAAAAATATTCACAACAAGTTATGTTTCAATTTTCATCGAAATCGGAGTTCGTTTAAAAATTTTATCTGCGGCAAAACTGCCCGGTGATCCAAAACGCGACGAAACTTCGTTAGAATATTTCGACGATATTCGAACCATGAATTAATATAAAATATTAATTCTTAAATTTAATTTCATCTTGATTTAATTCAATCAATTTCTTAGTCAACAAAAATACGCGTTACCGCGTCAAACAGAAAACTTATATAAAGTTTAATTGATAATTTACCTTAAAAGCAGCATACGTCTACACTGTCTATTAATTTGAATTGACATCATGAATAGCAATTATTTATAATAAATAAATTATTCAAAATAAGCCAAAATAGTTCCTCGTACTCTCAGTAAATCATTGAGGTGATCAATCTCTATGACTTATCTTCAAGTATTCAGGATTTTATCGCCAAAATAACTTTTCTTAAAAATTGGGATGTTACACCGAGGACGGGTACCTTGCCCATCATGGCCATCACCAAAATCGTATCCACATTGCTCACCTCCAACAACAACAACAACACGACACCTTATGATACATAAGCACAAAATCAAAAAAGGTTTCTATCAACAACAACGTATCAACAGCACCAACTAACTTAGCAAGTCGTCAGCAATAACAACATCAACAAGGTACTACTTGTCAGTACGTCGATAAGCTTCCCCCAACACCAATCAACTTATCAGGTGATCGGTATTAACAACATTAACACGGTACTACTCGTCAGTACGTCGACAAGCTTCCCACAACCTTGGAGCAAGTCCAAGTAATCATCCCACCGCACCACACTAAGGTTTTTAGACTACTGTCCTTAACTCCTACTCCTTTTTCTCAAGTGATTAAGTCCAATTAAATTCATCTATGTTAAAATATCTCTTTAATTACCCTTTGGGACCTCAAATACCCTTCTAGCTAGGACGCTGCCCTAGGCCGTAAAATGAACCAACACGCAAAAAACCAAGCACCAAAGGATGCCCAGAGGGCGCCTGCCGCTAGCAGAAGGTGGGCCCCTTGTGCCCCAGTGCTGTCCGACAATCATACAACCAATATATCAACCAAACCATGACAACAACCAACAGATCAACATCAACATTGATCATTGAAATAACACATATTTAATTCTTAATATGGCAAATGAACACATAATTAATTCACACAATTAACATAAAAACATCATAATTAATCCTACAATCTTGACAATGTCATGACGGTGGGAGTGGTACTCAAACACACACAACCGCGCCAAGCGTAGGGACCATGGGAAGTCCCTATTGCTAAATCAATTCCATAAGCCCACTAATCAAGTATCATTCTACCCCCTTACCTCGATAATGAAGTTCGCAGCATCAAAAAAAGCGAAGGAAGCTTGCCTATAGCGACAGATTTGGGCATCGAACGAGCACATAGAAAAATTTACGGGTCATACAGAGAGCGAAATGCGGCTAAAAAATATAAAAATTAGTATAACATTTTTTTGGAATTTGTGAGGCTGAAACGAAATAAAATAGAAGCAAAAATAGTGACCAAAAAATGCCATACTGAGACAACGGGGTTACAAGGGATCCGATGTCAACTTCACCGAAACGAGAGAACGAGTAGTGGTTTCCAAAGGTTTCGACGCAAGGAATCCAAAACCGATGTCCGTTTTTCCAAATGACCAGAATCGCGAAAATACGGCATTGTTTTGGTTTCGGATGGCCGAGATAAGCCATAAATGGATTCACTGGCTGATTTCGAGTGGGAAGGTGAAGTGTGAATGTGAACACAAGAAGGGGGTTGTGTTGGAACCTAAACGATTGAGAAGTTTAGACCCTCATTAATTTTGATAATAACAAAATATTTCTCAAGAGAACAATTTATCTTCTAACATATCTTTGAGTGTACAGGTATCAAAAGCTTCATTTATATATGTACAAATCACTCAAGAAAGAAGAAGAAATATACAAAAGAATTGAATACAATCCACTAGTGTCAGCATCCGAACCCACTTTAGCGTCTTGTTAACAGCAAGCGTCCAGTAGTGTGACTTCCTGACACGTGGAACACTCAATTGCTACGAGCGTCCGTCCTCTGTTCTGAGCGAGTGTCTGATCTCTTTAATGAAGCACGTGGTGATCACGTTTTTGCTCTCAGCCTCAGACTTTTCTGGAACGAAATTCGAATTTGATTTTGTGCGCTCATTTTGATGTACGAGGAAGCAAAGGTGACACCTTTAGCATAAGACAAAAATCGTACAAGGCAATTGCAAATTGCAGATAGTACGAAAACGGTAATGTGTACTGTTCTGATATTCTCTGGAAAGGATGAAAAGGACTACATTTCAAATTACCTCACTCAATAGCAAGGAGATATTTTTACTGCAACGGTAATACCCTTGAAGACTCCTATAAATATCCCAAGGTATTCATTGAAGAAGAGTTAGAGAAACTGTGAAGAAACTTCATTCTGAAAGCAATATTACTCAAGTGTGCAATCAAGCTTCGTGCCAAGTTTCTGGTCTACATTGAACTGAACTCAGCGTCTTATACTTTCTTTTAGAGAGCTATTCTGTTTTGAGCTTAATCTTTTCATCCTCTCTGTGAGAGTTATTTTGATTGTTATCAAAATCATAATCTCTTTTGTAAAACTGTATTTGGCCTAGTTAAGGCTCTGTTCCTCAAAGGCTCGACTGTACTGAGTGGTTTTGAGAAGTTGAGTGTATTGTCAAGTTTGTGACAGAAGAATACTCTTGAGAAAATTGTAATCAGTTGATTATTGTGGAAAATCCTTCAGGAACGAAGGGACTAGACGTAGCTACCAGTTGGTGGTGAACTAGTATAAATCTCTGAGTCTCATCCTTTACTGCTTTACATTATTTATTTTTACCTTGCTCAGTAAAACAAGTTTTTATAAACTGTTTAAATTTCTGCATCCGGTCCTGTTTAATTCTCTGCATTCGATATACAAAACAGTTTTGAACAACTTATTTTGAAGTTTTTACGCATAGATTGCGAAAAGTTTTTTAACACAATTCAACCCCCCTTCTTGTGTTCACGTTCAATTGGTACCAGAGTTCGGCTTCTTGGTTGAGCACTTAACAGTGTTAAGAGAAAAGATCCTATACTGTGAACATGTCTACTGAAGGTGGTCATATGAACCGTCCTCCTCTATTCGATGGAGAAAAATTTGATTACTGGAAAGATAAGATAAAAGCTTTCTTTGAGACACAACAACTTGAGTTGTGGGATATAGTTCAAAGTGGTTACATTCCTCCCACTAATCCTCGTGGTGTTGCGATAGCCAGAGAAGATTGGAAAGATGAACAGGAAAAGAGATATCAAATCAATCAAAAGGCTAGATTCATTCTTATATGTGCTATGACAGAAAAAGAATATGATAAATGTGGCAAATTTGATACTGCCAAAGAAATCTGGGACTCACTTGTTTTATCTTACGAAGGCTCTGCCCAAGTAAGAGAGACCAAAGCTAGCATGTTGGTTCGCCAATATGAGTTATTCAAAATGGAAGATGGTGAAAACTTTGAGACCATGTTTGGAAGATTTCAAACACTTGTTCATCGGTTACAGGCCCTTGGAACTACACCTGACCATATTAGAAAGATCTTAAGAAGCTTGACTAAGCAGTGGAGACCCAAGGTCACTGCTATTCAGGAAGCAAAAGATCTAAATGTCTTACGACTTGAAGATCTTATGAGTTCGTTGAAAGCTCATGAACTTGAGCTAAATGAAGAAGAACCGATCAAAAAGGGCAAATCTATTGCCTTAAAAGTCTCTCAACATAAAGTCAGTTCTTCCAAAGCCCTTCAAGCTGAAGAAGAAGAATCAGAAGATGAAGCTTCAGAAGGAGATGCTGACACATCAGAAGATGAGCTCGCATTTATATCCAGAAAGATACAAAGAATGTGGAAGAAAAGAAACTTCAGAAGGAAGTTTCAGAAGAAAGATACTAAGGACAAGAAAGAGAGCAAGGACAAGGCTCAAGTCATTTGCTATGAATGTAAAAAGCCTGGACATTTCAAGTCCGAATGTCCTAATCTTAAGGAGAAGTCCACAAGAAGTTCGTTCAAGAAAAAGAAGAAGAGTCTCATGGCTACATGGGAAGATCTAGATTCATCCTCATCTGAGGAAGATAATGAAGTAGAAGCAAATCTCGCTCTCATGGCAGACACTGACCTTGATTCAGAAGAAGAAGTTGAAGAGGTAATAGTATATGATTCCCACTCTGAACTTCAACTTGCATTTGATGATCTTCTTAAGGACTCTGCCACTCTCTCTGTTGAGTATAAGAATTTGAAAAAGAAATTTTCAAAATTATCACAAGACTTTCAAGCTTTAAACCAAGAAAAATCTGTACTCAACAAAGAAAATCGAAATGGCGAAAATCAGCATCTGATGGATAACCAGCGTCTGATCGCTAACAAGCAACCAGAAGCTGAGAGCTCTCAAGCTGAAAGCTCTAAAGTTACAGGCAATCCTAAATGCAAATAAAATGATTATGAGTATGCTTTTCAAAAGTTTCTTGCAGAGAGTGTAACTCGTAGTAAGCAAGCTTCAATGATTTGGGGTGTCAGTAAAACGACAACTCATGGTCTTGGTTATATATCAGATGAACCTCTTTTAGAAAATGATTCAGCATATGATAAATCCAATAATCATAGTAAATTCTTGCATTGTACTTACTGCAATAAACCTGGTCATTTGAAAAGTGCATGTACTGTTTTTAAAACTGTGAAGGATAAGCCTCCTTCAAGAACTAACAAGAAAGGACCAAAAAGATATGGGTACCTAAAGATAAAATAGTCTATGTTGCAGACATGCTTAGCAACAAAGTCAACACACCTATCTTGGTACTTAGACAGTGGATGCTCGCGTCACATGACGGGAGAAAAGCATATGTTCCAAGAACTAAGGCCTTAAGAAGCTGGATTCGTTGGTTTCGGAGGAAACCAGAAAGGTAAAATAGTTGGAATTGGTCGCATTGGTAAAGGCTCTCTTCCCTCTATTGATAATGTACTATATGTTGAAGGACTTAAACATAACTTATTGAGCATAAGTCAATTATGTGACAATGGTTATGAAGTCATCTTTACAGAAACTGGATGTCTAGTAAAAAGCAAGAAAGATGGCTCTACTTTCTTTACTGCAAAGAGGAAACAAAATATTTACAAAATTGATCTCTCTGAACTTGCAAAACAAGATGTCAAGTGTCTCATGTCTGTTGACGAAGAACAATGGATTTGGCACAAGAGATTGGGTCACGCCAATTTGAGATTAATCTCAAAATTAAACAAGCACAGTCTTGTCAGAGGCTTACCAAATCTCAAGTATCAATCTGATGCTCTCTGTGAGGCATGTCAAAGCGGAAAACAAGTTAAAACTTCTTTTCATTCAAAAAATGTTGTTTCAACCTCTAGACCACTTGAGCTTTTGCATCTTGATCTTTTTGGTCCAACAAGGACAGCTTCTTTAACTGGAAAGAAATATGGGTTAGTCATTGTTGATGATTTCACTAGATGGACATGGGTTAGATTCCTTGCTCACAAAGATGAGTCATACAAGGTATATACTGTATTCTGCAAAACAGTTCAAAATGAAAAAGGAATTTGCATATCTTCTATTAGAAGTGATCATGGGGGAGAATTTGAAAATGAATGCTTTCAAAAATTTTGCGATGATAACAGCATCTCCCACAATTTCTCCTCTCCTAGAACACCTCAACAAAATGGTGTTGTAGAAAGGAAAAATAGGTCCCTCCAAGAAATGGCCAGGACCATGATCAATGAGGCTAATATTGCAAAATATTTTTGGACAGAAACAGTAAACACAGCTTGTTACATTCAAAATAGAATTTCTATTAGACCTATTTTGAAGAAGACTCCATATGAACTGTGGAAAGGAAGGAAAACAAACATATCATATTTTCATTCATTTGGTTGCACGTGTTACATTTTAAATACTAAGGATCAGCTTGGTAAGTTTGATTCAAAAGCTGACAAAGGAATCTTTTTGGGATATTCTGAAAGATCTAAAGCTTTTAGAATATACAATAAAGAAACTATGACAGTGGAAGAATCCATTCATGTCAAATTTGATAACAAGAAGCCTGACACAGCCTTGTCAGAGCTAGATGAATTATTTTCAGAATTAAATATAGGTAATACTATAAATAGTGAACCTACATCTTCATCGTCCGGTGGTGACCAGACATAAGAATCTTTGGAAGCTGAATTCAGAAAGAGCTGGAAGTACAAAGCCAATCATCCTAAAGATCAAATCATAGGAAAACCTGGAGATAAAGTAAGATCCAGATCCTCTTTTAAAGAGCATGCAGATATGGCACTACTCTCATAAATGGAACCTAAAACGATTGATCAAGCAATGAAAGATGAAGGCTGGATTCTGGCCATGCAAGAAGAGTTGAATCAGTTCCAAAGAAACGATGTATGGAAGCTGGTTACCTTACCAGAAGATAAGCAAGCTATTGGCACTAAATGGGTATTTAGAAACAAGCTTGATGAAGATGGAAAGGTTGTGAGAAACAAGGCAAGATTAGTTGCTCAAGGGTACTCACAGGAAGAAGGTATTAATTATACAGAAACATTTGCACCTGTTGCAAGGTTAGAAGCTATACGCATTTTGCTTTCTTTTGCTGCACATCATGATATAATTCTTTATCAAATGGATGTGAAAAGTGCTTTCTTGAATGGTTTTATAACTGAGGAAGTCTTTGTAAAACAACCTCCTGGATTCGAAGACATTGAATTTCCAGAACATGTCTTCAAACTCAAAAAGGCCCTTTATGGTCTTAAGCAAGCTCCCAGAGCTTGGTATGAATGACTGAGTACATTTTTGATGAAAAATGGATTTACCAGAGGTCTAGTAGACACTACTCTTTTTAGAAAAACATCAAACAAGCACTTTATAATTGTTCAAATATATGTTGATGACATTATTTTTGGCGCTACTAATGAAAGCCTTTGCAAAGAATTTTCTAAGCTAATGCAGGCTGAATTCGAGATGAGCATGATGGGTGAACTAAAGTTTTTCCTTGGAATTCAAATCAAACAACGCAATGATGGTATATATATACATCAAAGCAAATATATCAAGGAATTGCTAAAGAAATTCAAAATGGTGGACTGCAAACCTATGTGTACTCCCATGCATCCCACATGTATTCTTGGTAAAGATGAAACTGGTAAAAAGGTAGATCAGAAGATGTACAGAGGTATGATTGGATCTCTACTTTATCTTACAGCTTCAAGACCTGATATTATGTTCAGCGTCTGTCTATGTGCTAGGTTTCAATCAGATCCTAGAGAATCACACTTGAGTGCTGTTAAAAGAATCTTTAGATATTTGCAAGGATCTACTAATCTTGGTTTGCTTTATAAGAAATCAAAAGATTACAAGTTAGTAGGTTTCTGTGATGCTGACTTTGCTGGAGACCGAATTGAAAGAAAAAGCACAAGTGGAAGCTGCCAATTCCTTGGAGCAAATCTTGTATCTTGGTCAAGCAAAAGGCAAAGCACGATTGCACTCTCAGCTGCAGAAGCTGAGTATATTTCAGCAGCAAGTTGCAGCTCTCAACTTCTGTGGATGAAATATCAACTTGAAGACTATCTGATAAAAGAAAGTAACATTCCTATCTTTTATGACAATACTTCTGCAATCTGTCTTACTAAAAATCCCATATTGCATTCACGAGCCAAGCACATTGAGATTAAGCATCATTTCATAAGAGACTATGTTCAGAAGGGTATTCTAGAAATAAAATTTGTAGACACTGATCATCAGTGGGCTGACATATTTACAAAACCCCTTGCTGAAGATAGATTCAATTTTATAAGAAGAAATTTAAATTTTCATCTTATAGAAGAATGATTAATCTCAACTTCAGATAATATACAAAAGCTCAGCATCTGGTATGACATAAGGATGTATATGAATAAGCATCTTATTTGTCATATGCATCATAACTCATCGTCTGGTGAATCGGTTGCGTGCGTCCGAGCACACCCACGCGTGTCACACATGTTAAGGACTTAAGCGTCTCATCACATCTACTAAGTCATAATTATTTATGTCTTTCGATAAAATCTTTTTCTTGATCTTACTTTTCTTTTGGCGTCTGCATTTAATGAAAAGGCGAATCTTTATTTTCTTTTCTTTTTGATTTAATTTTTATGTGGAAATACGAAGCGATTTTTTGAAAAAGGACTGTACCATTTCCTTTCAACTTTCCCACTACTCCACATTTTTCGCTCCATCACTTCACTCTGCGTTTTCTGCAAAACCGTTCTCTTTCTCTCTGTCTCTCTCTCTGTGTGTGTTTTCGAACCCTAAAACCTCCATCACTTTCTCTTCAACTGCTACAATGGCCGACAGAAAGGTTGGACAATACACTGCTGCCTTCGACGTCTTCTCTGAGGCAAAACTTTTGAATGAGAACCGGGTTGATTTTGAGAACTTCAAGCTGTTCGGTTTTGATTTTGAAGAAGGTCTTGAGAAACTGGGCTGGAAAAACTACTTCATCTGGGAACCAGTTGACGTACTGAGCTACGCTATTAAGGAGTTCTGGGGGAATGCGTACTTACTTCCGGGGGAAGTCATAGAAGGACACATCAGAGGCTTCAAACTACGCTTCACCATCAACTCTATTGCTCAGACGATCAAGTGTCTGTGTGAAGGAATCAGTTACCATTCAAACTGGGCTGATGCTTACAGAGGACTTAAAAACGTCAATGAAGCCCTGTTTGAGAACTACCGTGAACTGAAGAAGAAGAACATCACTCCCACGGCCAAAGACTTGAAAAGCCACTACCGACTACTGCACAAAATCATCGCCAAGAGCGTGATTCTGAAGGCTGGATCAAGCGACATAGTGAACTACGAGCAAAAGTTCATTATGAGGAACTACTTGGATGGGAAGAAAATCAATCTGCCAAGGTTGATTATCAACAATCTGATAAATGCCCTTGTCTTCTCAAGAAGGAGTGTCGATAAGAAGAATATCGTCAAGATAATCCCTTATGGAGTTCTTCTCTCCATTATGATGATCAAAGACGGCGTTGTAAGGAAGCTGACTGACTCCATCAACACAGAGGAAAGAGAAAAATACTTTGGTGTTGGTGCTGTTATTCGTCCAGAAGTTTTTGGAGTCAACAGTTTGGTCAGGATGCAGCTAATTACTGGCTCTATGATCAAGAAAGTGAAAATAGAGCAACAGGAAGGAGAAGCTGAAAAGAAAACCACCAGAAGCTCAATGACTGGTGTGAAAAGACCTGCTGAGTCTCCTTCAAGGGAGACCAGAAGAACAAAACAGAAGGTGGCTCCTGCACCTACTGTTGAAGAACCAGAAGATGAGGATAGAATTCCCATCAGAAAGGTCTTGGAGAAACAGGTTAGACCAGCAGCTGAAAAGGATGCTTCAGCGTCCGGTCAAGGGAAGCAAATCCCTCTTCCTCCTCCTGCTGTTGTTGTCATGAGAGGATCGAAAAGAAGGCTGGTTAAGTCTTCAGAGGTTAACCCAAAGGTACTTGATTTTACTGCTAATGAATCAGTATCTGTCTTTGATGCTCATGATGTTATTCCTGCACTACCATTGTCTGTTTCACAACCACAAACACAACCACAAACCAAGAAAATCAGAATGAGCCTCCGACAAACCTCTACCCTCCCTAAACCTACCCAACCATCATCCTCTACACTCAACCTTGACCTACCACAAAATTCCTCAAATACTTCACTTACCACATATATTTCCAAACTTCACTCTCATCCCTTTAATCTATTATTCAAAGTACCTCCCGTTAATCCCTTCAAACCCTACACACCTAAAACCTATAAAATCACCAAAACCACTCCCACCTTACTCACCATTACCCATAAACCTACAGACGCTGGAGGAAGGAAGAATGTCTCATGTATTAACAAACCACAGTTTGTTAAGTATGAGATATATTATAGCATCTACAATCGTCCCTCCACATGGCATTTAAAGACCTTCACCTCTGGAGTTGCCAGACTGGAGATTGCCTCTCCGGTGAGTGCTACCTTTAAGGATGGAGAAGACCACTTTCAGATGTCATTTAAAGGAAGATTAAGACCAGCATCTGGTAGCAGAGCAATTCCCTTCTCTGTTGACCTTCCTAGATCCCTACCACAAACTGAACCGCTCACATTGAAAGAATGCGGAAGGTGGATCACAGATGAAGAAGCTGCCTTCATGGCACACTGTCATGAGATGAAGAAGATTGAAGTAATCAGACAGTTCAGGGATCCTTCGTCTGTAACAGTGAAGATTGTACCAGACAGACAAAGGTGGCTACCTTGGTCTATCCCTGGGAAAAGGAAAGAACCTGCTCCTGGCAAGCAGCCATTCAGCAAGATCGGGCTCACGGAGTATGAGAAGGCTCCCAAAAAGTACAACCTTAAGGAATTCTCTAAGCTTCCGATTGCCAAGATCTCGGAGGATCATGCTAGAAGGTTTTACCTGAATTCTCAGAAGGAAGATGAATGGAGAACTGGCTCCTCAAACTGCTGCAATGCCGAGAAGGCCACTATTCCAACAGTTGGCACAATCAGCCAGACCATCGACATCAACTGGGAACAGTTTACTTCGATGATATGTTCGGATGCTCGATGTCGCACCATACAACTGCATGAAGACTTATGTCCAATGGGCTACAGTGACAAAGCACTTTGACATTGGATTCACTTGGAGTCAATGGTCAAAGACATGGAAAGACAAAGCCTTGTTACCATGCCTCGTCCCTCTGGTGCTTACAGAAGATGACAAGGAAAATCTGAGAGGATTGTACCTGGCAGAAAATGAAGGAATCTCTTTTGCTTCTGAAGCATTGAGTGAATTCATCAGAAGGATATGGGGAGAAGAAGCTGGGAATAAGTTTGAGGCTTTCACTGCTGACGTGCTTCTGCATAGGGAAACGGTCTTCATGGATTTGCTGTATCCAGAAGAGGTGGAGAAAAGGAGAAGAATTCAGTCAGAATCTGAGCAGAGGAAACTTGGAAGTCTCATCAAATGGTTTATACCAAATGATGCATTCTTTCAAAAGGCTCAACAAAAGAAGGACTTGAGACTGAAGCTTTCCAACTGGGTGCTAGCAGAGCATCAGAAGATGAAACCTGCACCAGAAGCTGGACCTTCTACTTCTACTCCTGCAGTTGAAATGGTCACCATTCCTAAAGCAGAGTTTGAAGAAATGAAGGCTACTAATCTGAAAGTCACTCAGCTGGAGAATGCACTGAAACTTCTTTATGAACGTCTTAACATCCCTCCTCCACCACCAAACCCTTAAATTTTTTTTGTGATATAAATTTTTTTTGGGTACTCTCTTATTTTTTTTATATATATATTCAGTGTTTTTCTGATTATCTGACTATACATGCCTTTATCTGATTATTTGTTTATATACATTCAAATTTTTCTAAGCCATTTTTTTTTTGACTATGATGTGTTTTACACTCTTTTTGTCTGATGACAAAAGGGGGAGTAAAAGAAAGGTCTGATGAACACATGAGAGTCTGATTAAGTCTGATTAACAAATTCACCGTCCGATGAATACACAAAAACTGAATTTATCATGCATATCATTTCTTACATAGCATTTGTATGGTTATTCATTGCTCTAATATTTATTAACTGCATTGATATTCATTGACCCAATAATCTAACAATGATTAATAAAGTTGGTAATATGAAAATCTTTTTGATAAAATGAAAATCAGCATCCGATCTCACCTTGTTAAAAATATGCTCTGATTCATCTAAGTATTTTTGCGATCACTTAAATGAATTTGTTTATCCACAATCGCCTTAATACTAGAATTGTCTTATACATCTATAGTGTTAAAGTAAGGGGGAGACCTTTAATGTTGTTTTGAAATTAAATTGTTCATCAACCTTAGATATTTGTCATCATCAAAAAGGGGGAGATTGTTGGAACCTAAACGATTGAGAAGTTTAGACCCTCATTAATTTTGATGATAACAAAATATTTCTCAAGAGAACAATTTATCTTCTAACATATCTTTGAGTGTACAGGTATCAAAAGCTTTATTTATATATGTACAAATCACTCAAGAAAGAAGAAGAAATATACAAAAGAATTGAATACAATCCACTAGTGTCAAGATCCAACCCACTTCAGCCGCCTTGTTAACAAAGAAGCGTCCCAAAGAGTGTGACTTCCGACACGTGAAACACTCAATTACTCTGACGTCCGTCCTCTATTCTCGAGCGGCGTCGATCTCTTTAATGAAGCACGCGTGGTGATCACGCTTTGCTCATGACCTCGGCTCAGAACGGAATTGAATTTGATTTTGTGCGCTCATTTTGATGTACGAGGAAGCAAAGGTGACACCTTTAGTATAAGACAAAATCGTACAAGGCAATTGCAAATTGCGTATAATGCAGCGGTAATGTGTACTATTCTGATATTCTCTGGAAAGGATGTAAAGGACTACATTTCAAATTACCTCACTCAATAGCAAGGAGATAATTTTACTGCAACGGTAATACCCTTGAAGACTCCTATAAATACCCTAAGGTATTCATTGAAGAAGAGTTAGAGAAACCGTGAAGAAACTTCATTCTGAAAGCAATATTACTCAAGTGTGCAATCAAGCTTCGTGCCAAGTTTCTGGTCTACATTGAACTGAACCCAGCGTCTTATACTTTCTTTTAGAAAGCTATTCTGTTTTAAGCTTAATCTTTTCATCCTCTCTGTGAGAGTTATTTTGATTGTTATCAAAATCATAATCCCTTTTGTAAAACTGTATTTGGCCTAGTTAAGGCTCTGTTCCTCAAAGGCTCGACTGTACTGAGTCGTTTTGAGAAGTTGAGAGTATTGTCAAGTTTGTGACAGAAGAATACTCTTGAGGAAATTGTAATCAGTTGATTATAGTGGAAAATCGGGGACTAGACGTAGCTACCAGTTGGTGGTGAACTAGTATAAATCTCTGAGTCTCATCCTTTACTGATTTACATTATTTATCTTTACCTTGCTCAATAAAACAAGTTTTTATAAACTGTTTAAATTTCTGCATCCGGTCCTGTTTAATTCTCTGCATCCGATATACAAAACAGTTTTGAACAACTTATTTTGAAGTTTTTACGCATAGATTGCGAAAAGTTTTTTAACACAATTCAACCCCCCTTCTTGTGTTCACGTTCAGGTTGAATTGTGTTGAAAACTTTTCGCAAACTTTTAGTTAAAAACACTTTAGAACACTGGATTTTCAATCTGTTTGAAATTGGACGCTAGAATATGACCAGACGCTGGAAATAAAGTTTATGAAAACTTGTTTTTATACGCAGGATAAAAGTAAATGTAAAGCAATAAAGCAAGAGACACAAAGATGTATACTAGTTCACCACCAACCTGGTAGCTACGTCTAGTCCCTTCGTTCCTGAAGGATTTTCCACTATAATCAACTTATTACAAATTTCCTTAAGAGTATTCTACTGTCGCAAACTTGATAATACTCTTAACTTCTCAAAACGACTCAGTACGTTCGAGCCTTTGAGGAACAAAGCCTTAACTAGGCAGAACAACTTTTACAAAGTAATATTCTTTTGAATACAATCAAATAACTCTCACAGAGAGGATGAAAAGATTAAGCACAAAAACAAATAAATTTCTAAAAGAAAGAATATCAGACGATGAGGTTCAGTTCTTGGTGTCTAGAAACTTGGCACGAAACTTGATTGCTCACTTGAGTAATAGCTCTTTCAGAATATGGTTTCTAGCAGTTTTTGGCAACCTTCTTCAATGAATACCTTGGGGTATTTATAGGAGTCTCTGAGGGGTATTACCATTACAGTAAATTTTAGCTCCATATCTTGAGTGAGGTATTTTGAAATGCTGTCCTTTTCTTCCTTTTCAGAGAATATCAGAATAGTACACATTACTGTTTTTGTACTATCTGCTTTTCACAATTGCCTTGTATGAATTTTGTCTTATACCAAAGGTGCCACCTTTGATACCTCGTACATCAAAATGAGCGCACAAAATCAAATTTGAATTTTGTTCCAAAACAGCTGAGGTAAAAGAGCACAAACAGGACCATCACGTGATTCATTAAAAGACCAGATGCTCGCTCAGAACAAGGACGGATGCTCGCGGCAATTGAGTAATCCACGTGTCAAAGAATAATACTACCGGAAACTCGCTATACACAAGATGCTGGAGTGAACCGGATGCTGACACACATGGAATGTATTCAATTTCTTGTGAATTTCTCCTTCTTGCTTGAGTGACTTATAAAGCGTAAATAATTTTAATACTTGCACACTTTAAGACTTATTTAAAGATAATTTGTTCACTTGCAATTACTTTGTTATCATCAAAATTAATGAAGGTCAAAACTTCACAATCGTTTAGGTTCCAACAAAGTTTGGCAAGAGGATTGAGAATGAGAAGAGAGAAGTTTGAGGTGAGGGTTTCATATTTTTCCTTGACTGTCGCGTGCAAGGAGATGATGAACAGTGAGTGATCTTTTGAGTGGACTAGGGGGTGTATGTGTGAAAAGAAGGGGTGCATCAAGCATAATTTTTTTTAAAAAGAAGGGCCTCAGCGTGAAGGCTAAGCCCTTTAACACACACACACACACACACAGATATATATATATATATTGTTTTATTTTTATTTTAAAACTCATTGCTACAAACTTTTAAAATAACATAATTATACCAAAATATTTATAATAATTCACATTCCCAAGACTAATATTTAATATTTAATAATAACAAAAATAATAAATAATAATATATCATTCCAATATACTACTCACTAACATAACACATATTTAAATGAACAAATCACACACTAACATATTAAACACCTATTCAAACATAATCGTGTATATATTATCATGCACAATATTATACACTTGTATTAATAATAAAATGCAAATCGCTGTAGCTATGGAAGATCAAGAGAAAACTACTTTTACATGCCCCTATGGGACATTTGTATAGGAGAATGCCATTCGGTTTGGGTAATGCCCTGCTATATTTTAGAGATGTATGATGGCCGTCTTTTCTGACATTTTAGAAAATTGAAGTTATTTCTAAACTACCACCCCCAAACTCAGTCAAAACAATTAGAAGTTTTCTAGGACACGCAGGTTTTTATAGAAGATTTATCAAAGATTTTTCACAAATTGCAAAGCCACTTTCTAATCTTTTAGTTAAAGACCTGTCTTTTGAATTTTCTAATGCATGCTTAGAAACTTTCAAAACTCTAAAGTCTCAATTAATTAATGCACCTGTTGTTATAGCGCCTGATTGGTCTATTCCATTTGAACTAATGTGTGATGCAAGTAATGTAGCAGTTAGTGCAGTTCTAGGATAGAGAAAGGAAAAAAAATTCACACTATCTATTATGCTAGTAGGACCTTGAATGAAGCTCAGTGAAATTACACCACTACCAAAAAGGAACTACTAGCAGTTATTTTTGCATTTGATAAATTTCGCTCTTATTTGGTTATGTCAAAGGTGATAGTTTATACTGACCACTTTGATATTAGACACTTAATTGCTAAGCAGGACGCGAAGCCAAGACTCATTAGATGGATCCTATTGCTACAAGAGTTCGACATGGAAATTAGAGATAAACAGGGTGTGGAGAATGTTATTGCATACCACCTCTCGAGGATAGACCCAATAGTGAGACCTCCCATTACAGAACGGATTAGAGACCTTCCCAGAAGAGCACCTATTCTCAATCTCATCAGCATCGTGGTATGCAGATTTTGATAACTACTTGGCTGGTAAAGTGCTCCCACCTAACTTAACATTTGCTCAGCATAAGAAATTTTTCTCTGATATTAGACACTATTTCTGGGATGAACCATATTTGTCTAAAATCTGCGCTGACAAAATCATTAGGAGATGTATCCAAGAAGTAGAATACCAATCCATATTAGAGCACTGCCATTCTAGAGAAGTAGGAGGTTATGTTATTATGGTCCCACTAGAACAGCAAAAAAAGTCCTACAATGTGGTTTTTATTGACCTACTCTGTTTAAGGATGCTTATAATTTTGTTAAGGCCTGTGACCCGTGCCAAAGAAGTGGAAATATTTCTTGAAAACATGACATGCCTTTAAATATTATTTTGATTTGTGAACTTTTTGATGTCTGGGGTATAGATTTCATGGGACCCTTTCCTAAGTCATACAACAACTTATACATATTAGTGGCGGTGGATTATATCTCCAAATGGGTGGAAGCGGTAATAACACAAGGAAGGTTGTTAGATTTTTGAAGAGAAATATTTTTACTAAATTTGGAACCCCGAGAGCAATAATAAGCTTTGGTGGTAGTCATTTTTGTAACAAGCAATTTGAAAGCCTCTTAGCAAAATATGCGGTAACTCATAAGGTAGCCACCCCATATCAAGCGCAAACTAGTGGTCAAGTAGAAATCTCTAATAGGGAAATCAAGAAAATACTAGAAGGAACCGTTAATATTTCAAGAAGGATCGGTCCCTAAAACTTGATGATGGACTGTGGGCATATAGAAACGCATTCAAAACCCCAATTGATATGTCACCATACAGGTTAGTGTTTAGGAAAGCATGTCATTTGCCTGTTGAATTAGAGCATAAAGCTTATTAAGCTATTAAAGCTTTGAATTTTGAGATGCAGCTTACAGGTGAACAACGACTATCGCAACTTAACGAAACAGATGAATTCCATCTAGAGGCATATGAGAATGCAAAACTATACAAAGAACGCACTAAGAGATGGCATGATCAGCGTATCCAGAAACGAAACTTCCAAATAAGCGACAAAGTGCTAATATATAATTCACATCTCTGTTTATTTCCAGGAAAACTAAAATCCCGCTGGTCAGGTCCCTATGAAGTAATACAAGTTTTCCCCCATGGAGCACTAGAAGTGCGTAAAAACAATGGTGAAACATTTAATGTGAACAGACAAAGAGCTAAATACTATGTTGAAGGAACAACAAGAGAAGGGCCTATCATGCTTCTTTAATCTCCCCCCACTTAACAAGGAGCAGTGCGTCAAGTTCGCAGTGTTAAACAAGCGCTTAACAGGGGGCAACATGTGCTACTAAATTTCTAGCTATTTAATTTCAGTACTTATTTTTAGTTCTTTGTAATTCGCAGTCTTTCCAGTCGTTCGACAACTCTTTAGGTAATAGCAAAGCAACAGCAGCTAATAAACTCTCCGCAACTGGCTCGTCAAATTCGCAAAGGGGAGTACCTTTCCAACTTATATTATTATAGCACATATACTTTTTGTTTTTATCCTTTACGTGCTTGATATATCATAGTAGCAGTGAGGACACTACTAAAAATAAGTGTAGAGAGGGATTTAACATTTATATTATTACTTGGCTATGCTCATAATTGCTTATAATTATAGAGAACTTCAAAATAATTTTGCTGATTGAGGGGCTGTTTACATTTTTTTTCTGACAATTTGTGATTGATTTGAGATTGTTGCCAGCTTTAGAATTTGCTGAAAATTAGCATTGAAGTTTCGTGAGTTTCAATTTTTTGTGTAAGCTACTAATTAAGTGCGAGGTTTGATCCTGAACTAGAGGTAAACATCATATTCTTTTCCTATTCTTTTTGTTTGAGTGATATTTTTCCTTGTTGTGCATTCTAGAACTTGTGTTGTGACCATTGCAAAGCGAATAAAAGTCTATTTTCATGTGAATTTGGTAAGGGCAATTTTTAGGATTTTTTTCAAGCCACTACAATTTTGAAAAATCTTACCACTAGTTGCTCAACTTTGCGCCTATGATTATATTTCTTTGGTACCCCTTCTCTTTATTATTGATTAGTATTTTGTGGTGGTAACCTTGGAAAATGTTGTTGCTAGAGCAATTAGTGGCAAAAATAAAAAAGAATAATATTATGGGTCCCTCATATATGTTTGTAAAAAAAAGGCTTAGCATCTATTTTTCCTCCTAGTTAATAAAAGTGTTATTCATTGCATAAAAGCATCAAAGGAGGAAAGTAGAGAAAAAGAAAAGAAAAAGAATAGAAAAATTTTATTATTGCCTTCAGAAAATACAAGAATAATTTATTGATAAAAAATCAGAGGGATTCTTGTCTGCTCTTTAAAGTGAAGAAGAAAAATGTTACTTATTTTGGTTGATTTATTTCTGACCCCTTTGCATGACCTTTTCTTTCTTTTATCCCGCCTAACATTACTACCTTATCCCCATCACAACCCAGGAAAGACCCTTTTTTCATCTTTAGCATGATAAATAGACTTTAATAGTAGAGTTTTGGTCGATGTACAAGCCTATGGCAATGTATTTCTTTGGAAAAATATGAGCATTCATGATTATACCTGTAAACACTTTGAGAGTGGTAAGAAGTGTGACTTGTGAATCACAGATTGTTGACTTATTGAACTGACACCTCTAACTAGGCATTCTATATCTTGGCACTTCTTATGATATCACTTTGTTGTCATGCACTTGTTTTAGCCCCTATTTAGTGAAAGAAAATAGTTTCTCTTATAATTACCCAAGTAATTTACTAGACGACAAGTAAAGCTCAAGTGTGGGGATGTGTTGACACTCTAATTTATCTATTTTTATGGGGTATTTTTAGTATTAAAACATGTTATTTTGCACCATTTAAAGTATAAAAGTACTCACTTATGTCACATTTTGCAGAAATATCACAAAGAGAACACTTGAAGCAAAATATGCGAAAATGGACCAAAAACTGGCATGTTTTGGAGATTTTTTGGCATTTCTGGACATGGTATGACCTGACATCTATTCAGTATGGTCGTACCTAATCAAGCAACAATAGGGGCATATGGCATGGTCAGTACGGCCTGCGTCGAGAAAAGGTCCAGTACAGCCGTACACAATTGATGTCAGGCGGTGCTGAGTGCAAAAGTATGGGTCAGTGTTAGAACTCATGTTCGGTACAGCCATGTATAGACTCTGTACAACTGTACCCAGTCCAAATCGACTAGATTTGAAGCCAGTTGACCTAATTCGCAGCCTAGCTTATAAATAGACACTCTTAGCCCTCTTTCAAGGATTTTTTGCTGATTTCAGGATTGAAGAACCTCTAGAGCTCCTGCCTAACCTTGGTGCACCGTCGGAGCTTGGGAGAACCGCGAATAACAAGTGGGAGGGCCGTCATCATACCAAAAAGGTGTACCGGTTCCATTTAATCATGTCTTTTAGGGGTTTTTGCTTGGATTTATGTTATTCTAGCCTATTCAGAAATACTATGAGTAGCTAATTCCATCACTAGGGGTGATGGGGGATCTTTTACTTTGTTTTTTATATTTATTTAATTACTATTATGAATTTCCTATTATCCTATTGATTGTGTCAGTCTTTGCATGCTTAATCTCATAGGATCTGACCAGTCTTTAATAAATTAGTTAATTGTAGACGATCGTACCACAATTAGTTAATGGAACTCTAGGATTAATTGAATTCGCTAATTATGTCGGATCAAGGATAATTGCTTATTTCCAATCAATCATTAAATTGGTAATCTCACTATCTCTTAATGCTCTTTCTTTTAATTCTCTTGCATGATCATTGGGATTAGTTCTTAGAAAGAAGATTGTTAGCATTACATGATCATTGGGTGTTAATAGCATAAGAGTGGGTGATTGGTTGTCAATTAGGAGGTGTAGTTCATAATAGTTAGTTAATAAATTTAAGGACTAGTATTAGTGAGCCCGAATCCCATAGATTCTCCCTATTTTATCTCTCTTTAGTTCTCGAATTATTACGTTGATCTTATTATTCACAATTCAATTGTCTTGCTCTCAAAATCATTACTTTCGATAGTCTAAATAATATAGAATCTTTATTAGGTTAGTACTAGAGCATTCCATGTGTCTTCGACATTCGGAGTCTTAAATATACTCCACGTTATTACGAGTTATGATCAGGTGCACTTGCCTAAGCCGCAACACCAACCTATGCAAGTTGTAGATCTTTTTGAGAGATTTCCAATGCTATAAAGATCACCTCAATCGGACATTTCTGGCTCAACTTATGGTCAAAATACCGCAACCGCGTAAAAGCTGAATCTGTCACTATGTATGGCCGTACTGAAGGGATGTGCGGCCGTACACCAGGAAAACTTTGGCGTTGGACCGTTATGACTGCTCTGTATGCCCTTACTGCCCTTCTCAGGGTGTACAGCCGTATATAGAATATGTGCGGCCGTACCTCTTGTCCAGGAGCGAAAAGCTCATAATTTCGCTCCTTTTGACCCGTTTTTGCCCAGAATCGTGTACTTTTGCTCCAAATGAGTCTTCCTCTATTTTCCTGCAAAACGTGAGCAAACATGAGTGTATCTTATAAAAGGTGATCAGAAACACGCGCATTTATGCCTAAAATACCACTTAAAATATCATAAAATATTCACTCATAAGAATACATAAGAACGTAGACTTTGCATAATCGTCCATTACCTCTCCATCATTTCAAAGTTAGAGTTGACTTTGCAACTGAAGAGATGCACCATTTCCTGTACCACTTGAGGGGGCAGGTATAATGACAGTGGGATAGGCAATAGGTACCTATGTGGCATGGCCAATAAAACTCGTAGTTGTAGTGACTTATTTTTTAATATACTACATATATTTATAAAATTACGTGGTCACTAACTAATGCAAAATATATAGGTACCCATAAAATCCAAATCCAAATCCAATGACAAGGGAAAGGGCAAGGGCAAGGGCAGAGTAGATGAACTCACAGCTAGAGTGGGCAAGCAGCAAACAGTTGGTTCTTGTACATCCCCAGTAAAGAATGCGGACAAATCTCAATATTCCCCTCCTACACCTCTTGAAACAAAATAATTTAATTATTTTAAAGTCCATGCAGAAACAAGGATGACATTGAGTGGAGAACAAAATGAAATAGAAAAGGATAACAAAAATTTGGTTATAAGGATAAATATGCATTAATGCTCAGTGCTAAGGATGAATTGACAAAAGTTTTTACTCATGGTGCATGGATCAGTCAAACTGTTATTAGTGTAAATATCAGGTACTACATCCAACTTTAAAGTATACTTTTTTTAATTCTTTCACCTAAATATTGAAGTTATTGTTAATCCATTAATTTGTATACGTTTTAATTTAAGGTATTTGTATACTTTCATATATATAGAGAAGGTAATTCCTGTGCAGATAAATTGGCTTCCAAAGGTCTCTACTCTCATGGTCTTACCCGGTGGAACACTATCCCTTCTTTCGTGGTGGCAGAGTTCTCTCACAACAGAGCTGGTTTGCCTTGTTATCGTTTCAGATAACGCTGTTGGTTTTATTTTTTGTTTTATTTTGGTCTAGGTTCTTTGGTAGTATGCTGCAAATGATTGTTAATGTCTTTGGTGCCAACCTCGTTGGGATGGGAGACATTATAGTGATGCTTTTGCATACTGCTTTTGGTAGTTGTAGATGTCGTTTATTTTCTGTTACTCATCTTGTCTTTTCCTATGGGTCTTGGCCTAGTCCCCCCATTTTGTTTTGTTGCTTTTTTCCCTTTTTATAATAAAATATAGGAGGGAGTACTCTTTTTCCTGCTTGGTGTTTTTTCCCTAAGGAGGGTTTTGCATCAGTAGGTTTTAACGAGGCTCCCTACCTCTATTTTGCTTAAAAAAAAAAGGTATTTGTATACTGAGATACTGATCCCAGAAGAACGGACCAAGAGATTTGTCTTCTTGTGCCCAGAGAAAACAAATTTTCAATTTGAATCCGGGAAAATGACAGTATATATATCTGAACGCTTGGCATTAGCGAAGCCAGATGTTGAGACCTTGTTTTTGTCACCTTGCAACCTAATTTAATTTAATCATATATATATATGACTTAATTAACAATGCTAAATTTTGTGAAATGTGATTACCTGCTAATTAGGATTTCCTTACTCAACATTGTTTTAGGGGCCATTGGGTATTGTTAGCGATCAATTCCTATGAAGACATAGTGTACTATTTAGATCATTTGCATTCTGATTTGAGCAACCGCAAAGAAATGAGTGATACGTTCAATAAGTAAGTATATATATGCATGTATTGGAATGGGTTAAGAATGTGAAATTGGGGTTAAAAATTTCTGCACCATAGCTATCTAATTGTATGTCATGACTCTGGGCCTTGGCAATTTATCGAGGACTAAACAAGTCCTGATTTTATAATTCATCCACGTTGACAACTAAGTGGATAACTATAGAGGTATTATCAAAATTGTTATGCAATTATTTAATTTAAAAAATTAAAAATATTAATTTAATATTTTTGGTTTTCTAGTGCCCCTGTCAACCGAACTTCAATGATTGCGGCTACTACGTTATGAAGTTTATAAAGGATATTGTCATTCAGGACCAAATGCAAATCCCAAAGGAGGTATGTAATTTATGTTCTGGTTCATATAAAATAATTACTCTTTCATTTGACCATTCTTGTACTTTAATTCTAATATGATTTATTTATCATTTCCCAGTACTTTCCTAAATGTCAATACGACTCATACTCTGATGTTCAAATTACTGAATTCAAGGAAAAGTGGTGCCGCTATGTTGCTGAAAAGTTTGTTTTAAGACTATAATCATTGTGTATACACATTATAGTAGTAGTTAGATGTATGTTGTTGGCCCATGTGAGACATTCTTTTTTTTTGGCATTGTTTTGTTGTAATTATACAGGTACTTATATTATTTTGGGATGTCTATATTTTGGTAGAAATATTTTTGAAATGTAATTCTCTACAATTCGTAATTCCATATTGTGATAACAACTTTTGTGAATATGCTATTATTATCATTCACCTCATTCCAAATGATACCTTCGTTTGATTATCTAATTCCATGTAATCAGATCTGCTAAAAACCTAATAAAATTAAAAAAAAAATAGATAGCGCTTCTTTTGTGAAAGCGCTGTTTAAACAAGCGCTATTTATTCTGCACATTAGCTAGCACTTCTTTAAACAAGCGCTATCTAAAGGTGGGGAATAGCTAGCGCTTGTTTAAGAAAGCGCTAACTAATGTCCAGAATAAATAGTGCTTCCTTAAACAAGCGCTATATATTATCTTCCTTCGCCAGTGCTAAAAATGCGCTGTCTTTTTTTTCACTTTCAGTAGCAGGTGAATAGATAACGCATTTAAGCACTAGTGAAAGCAAAAAATAAGCGCTAGCAAATCCCTTTTCCGCTGTAGTGAGAACTCAAAATTTCTTGATAAAAAATGCCAAGTACAATGGGGTATTTATAGGTACAATTAGAGAACTCTAGACTCTCTTCTAGAATCCATCTAAATTAAAACTCTTTATTAGATATATTCTACACTTTTCTATAATTAAAGCACTTCAAGATTTTTACATGGATATTCCAACTAGTTCTAGACTTATCTATTTCAAATTATAAATAACATTTCTCCCCTTTAATTTGAAAATTTCTTCTTCACGCCAAGTCTTGCTTTCAATATTTGAAAGTCTTCAAATTTTAGTGGCTTTGTGAATATGTTGTAATTTGATCTTGAGTCTTCACACACGTCACTTCCTTTAGCAATGCAATCTCTTATGAAATGATATATCTATATGCTTGCTCCGATCATGAAACATTAGACTCTTTGCAAGTTCTTGTGCATACTTGCTTCGATCATGGCATAGCAAGTACAAGCGGTTGCTAAGTACAAGTGGTTGCTACCACATATTCCAACTCACATATTGAAAGAGTGACAATGAGTTGCTTATTTGAACTTCACGAAAAAGCACAGTCATCCATAACAAATATAAAGGCACTAGTGCTCATTTTATCATCAATGTCTCCCACAAAGTCACTATCACAAAATCCAAAAAGTTTGAAATTATTAGAAGAAGAGTAAAATATCCCATAATCAAGTATATCTTTTAGATAGCAAAGTGTCATGTTAGAAACTTTCATGTGTGTGGAAATAGGAGCTTCCATGAAACGCATCACTACTCTAACTACATATAGAATTTCGGGCCTTGTACATGTTAAGTATCTCATGTTTTCCATGATGCTTTTGAATAAAGTAGGGTCCTTCTTTTCTCCATCTTAAAATTTGGACAATTTCGTTATGCTCTCTATGGGTGTGTTTACTAGATTACAATCAAACATTTTAAATTTCTTTAAAGCTTCTTTTGTATAGCTTTCCTGAAAAATAAAGACGCCTTCCTCCAATTGCTTTACCTATAGGCCCAAATAACATGAAATGAGCCCTATGTCAATCATCTCAAACTCAAGTGACATAGCCTATTTGGATTATTTCCAGTGAACATAAGATCAACCACATAAAGATAAGCAATAAAAATATCTTCATTATTATGGGTTTTGACATTAATATTGAGCAACTATTCCATGCCCTCGGTGCTTGGTTCAATCCATTAAGACAATGAGCAAGCCCATTGTCTTGGAAGTGCTTGTGGATGCGACTATTCCATTCCATCGGTGTTTGCTTCAATCCATAAAACGCTCTCTTCAATCTCAAAACTCTATCTTAATGTCATTTAACCACGTAGCCCAATGGTTGCTTAACGTAGAGCTCTTCTTCAACATAGCCATTTTGAAATGCTGACTTCACATCAAGTTAATAAATATTCCAATTGCATTCATGTAGGAAACATGTGCATAGGCTTCTTCATAGTTAACTCCATGCTATTTCTTGCAGCCTTTGGCAACGAGCATTGCTTATTTTGTATTTTTTTTTCATCTTTCCACTGGCATTCTTTTTAGCCTTGTACTTGCATTTGACTCCAATTTCTTCATGACCCTTGGGTAGAGTTGATAATTCCCAAGTGTTATTCTTTACAATTGATTTGATCTCGTCATCCATTGATTTGATCTCGTCATCCATGGCTTGTCTCCACCTTTTATCTTTCATAGCTTCGTCAAAATTTAGTGGCTCACTATCTGCCAAAAGACAATATAACTCTTCAAGGTTAAGAGTAACTTCATTAGACCTTTCATAAAGGTCATGTATATCTCTAATCTTCGTTGGCCTGTCACTTTAACTTTCTTCTTGAACATGAGAAGTAGGTTATGAATGAGGTGAATGAGGTGGAGTTGTATCTTGAAGGGGTGTCAGGGTCTCTTGGTCTTCTTCTTCAATATATGGAAGGAAACTACATGTTTCTTCTTGGGCCTCCTGTAACATCCTACTTTTCATAACCTTGGTTAAGAGTTATTAGGTAGTAATAGCAATCCTTAGAAGAAAGATTTAATAAACCCTAAGCACAAAAGAATGAAAGAAAAGGGAGTTATGGTTTAGCTCGCACACTAAATTGTGGGTTAAATCAACGTTTAAGCACCAGAGCGCTTAAGCATGGCCTATGGAGCGTTTGAGCATGCAACGTGGCAACCTTCATGGCATGTTGGAGATACGTGTCAAGACACATGTCAAAGCTAACAAAATTCATTGCATGTATGGCACCATGCTCTGGTGTGGAGTAACCCAACGCCAAAGTGTTGGCATGCTTAGCGTGGTGTTATCCAATGCTTGAGCGTTGGGGCTGAGTTATAAAAGGTTAGATTTTCACTTTTTCCCTCAAACCCTCATCTCCATCTTCTATAATTCATTTTTTTATAGAGATCAAAACACATTTGAGCTTTCCAAAGCCATTCCTATCTAGTCAGAGCATCAAAACCCTAACCCAACCTCGTATCCGACTCTACGTCAATCTATGCTTTGATTCTACCATTTGTTTCTACCATTTTTCTCGTGGTAAATTGAAGCATTGTTGTAGTATCGTTCGACGTGTCTTTTATCTCATTCTTTTCATCTCTACTTTGATTTCTATTTTGAACTATTTTTTGGTCCTTGATGTAAAGTACCTGTTGTCGGTCAATCGAGGTAGCTTTTGAAATGACAGAGGTTCTGTCATTGCATGTGGTAGTAGCTATACTAGGTATAAAACATCGTCCTCCCAGCATCTAAATTCCTAAGTTGTGGTTAATTCTCATTAGTAATATTCACTACAAGAAAACGCGGCGTTACCGAAGGCCAAAAGCCGTCAGTAATGCAAAAAAGCCATCGGAACAGTAAATTTATCGACGGCCTACCGACGGGCACGTGGTCGTCGGTAAAACGGTCGTCGCAAACAATTACCGATTGGTTTTTTTGTAGCCTTTGGTATTACCGACGGGTATATTCCGTCGGTTAAAGACCGTCAGTAATTTCTGACGGACACGATCGTCGGTAATTTCTGACGGTCGTGTCCGTCGGTAATCGAGATGGTGACTACCGATGGCCTTACCCGTCGGTATTTTTTAAATGAACTAATTAATTTAATTAATTAAATTTAATTAAATTAATTGATTTTTTAATTTTTATTTTATTTTAATTTAACTAATTAAATAGTTAATTTAATTGATTAATTTAATTTATTTATTTATTTAATTATTTATTTAGTTATTTAATTAATAATTTATTCCATATTAAGAATGTGATGACGTAAACTAAAATAAAGTAAAAAAGAAACGTAATATAAATGAAAAAAATCCTCAGAATATCAAAATATAAAAATAAAATAAAAAATAAGTCAAAACAATACTAATAATCCTGATAATCCTGATCATGCACGAGATGCTCTAAACCATCCGCGTCATCGACATCATCAGTACCAGGAGGCAGAGGAGGCGGCTGATGATGAGGCTAAGACTGCTGGCAAGCTAGCATCTCGTACATCTATTCCTGTCGCTCCTTCACCTTAGCCAAAATTGTGTTCGTCCGACGGGTCTCCTCCTCAGAAGCGGCCAGTCTTCGCTTCACCTCAGCTAACTCCTGCTCATCTATGGTAGAGCGACGACTGGCACCACTACTCGATGATTGTCCAATGTGGAGGCGGCTGGTCCCTTTCTTGTAGTTGCTGGCAAGGTCTCCAGCACCGTATAGGCGACCCTTCTTCTTGCTGCCAACAACATCTGCCCAAACCTTGAGCGGTACAGATGGATCCTCAAGGCTTTGAGACGGGGGACATGATGATGTCTGAGATCTAATCTGAGACATCCTCGTCTCAAACTTCTCTTGTCATGCATAAACAAATAAGTCAGAAAAATTTTGTAAGAAAACAATCGACTGTAATTAATTAATAAAAAATCATAAATAATAATAATGAATATAGTAGTAGTAGTAATAGTAGTACTAGTAATAATAATAACAACAACAACAACAACAACAACAACAACAACAATAATAATAATAATAATAATAATAATAATAATAATAATAATAATAATAATAATAATAATAATAATAATAATAATAATATAACACGTACAAGTCGAGCTGCGTGCTGCGCTTGACTGATGGAACCTTTGGTGTGCAAGCTCCCACCCTTCTCAGAGGCTCTGTTCTTCTTGCCCTTCTCGCGGATAAATTTGTACTCAGGGGTTCTCCAGTGCTCTACCAGCCTCTACTAGATATGATCCCCTATCCAGTGGGGCTGTCCCCTGAGGCGGGCATCTCTAAGCATATCAGAGAGGCGGTGGGAGGCCTTCATATGAAAGTTCTTCTCGATCTGCTCCTCATCCTCTTCCCTCCAAGCACATCTCTCTTGTATCATATAAGACATTATTAAACATAATTTAAATTTATGAAATAAAAAAATAATATGCAATAAAATAAAAATTGCAACTTACTCCGCAAGATGCAAACATATGATCACACTCATTGTCCTTTAACGTCCCCCAGGTGGGCCAATACGCCGAATAATCTCCTTAATTGTTGCTGTGATAGCCTTCGCAGCTGGCGTTGAGGGAAAGAACCTGAACAATAAAAACATGTCAAACAAAAAAATATATACATACATGTAAATTATTAATAAGTCGACAAAAAAATGTAAATACTTACCCTTTACCAACCGGCTTGATAATAACTCGACCATCATGCAGCATCTCAAGATCCTCAACCTCCTGCTGCTCAACCTCCTCTGCTCATCCTAGTCCTGCTCAACCTCAGTCTGATCAGGCATATAGCCCGTACTATAGTCATCCTCGGACTGATGAGGATCGGGCACCGTCTCTGGCATAACATGGGAACTAGAAGTGCCATGTGTCTACTGGAACCCCGGGTTGGGGATCATGTAAATGGGAGGCAAAGGGGGTGTCGGTACGGAAGGTGCTGGAGGCTGTGTAGGTGTCGAACGTGCTAGAGGCTGTATAGGTGCTGAACGTGCTGAAGGCTGTGTAGGCATATATGTACACAGGTGTTGTGTAGATGACAACATCGAAAACCCAGTAGGGTCAAACTTAATAATTTTTGGCCTCCGACAACCGGGGGGTGGATGGCGATGACCTTCCCCTTCCCTTTACCTCCAGTGGGTGGTCTGGAGGGTCGGATCCTGATCCTGATGCCATATATGTCTATAGACCAATTCAACAACAACAGTCATGAAATATTATATTTAAACATAACAATATTAAAAATGAATTCCATAAAATAAACAACAAGTTATGAAAATAACTGACAAATTAAAATATATTGTTAGACATTTCTCTAATTGTAAAAAGTTAAACAATTTCATTCTGCTCATTCTGCCTACTCTATTTCGGCATCGTCTTCAGATCTTGATGGTTCTGATAATAACTGTTATGAAAATAACTGTGATTTTTGGCAGTTCCATAACTTTGTTCCAAATTTGTTCTGATGTCAACCTTGGGAGCGGGCCATCTAATTCAACTTCCCCCTTCTTGAAGGCGTTCTTATTCCGTCTAAATGGATGATCACCTGGTAAAAACCTGCGATGTGAGTCAAACCAAGAACTCTTCCCCCAGAATTTCAAGGTAAAGGCCTTTGTATGCTCCATGCAATGCGGACATGCCATTTTACCATGAGTACCCCAACCAGACAACGTGCCATATGCAGGGAAGTCATTAATCGTCCACATCAGAGCTACCCTCATTGTAAAATTCTTCTTTTGTGCAATATCATACGTCAAAACACTATTCCACAACCTTTTGAGATCGTCAATGAAAGGCTGTAAATAGATGTCAATACCATCTTTTGGATTATCTTGACCTGGTATAATACAAGTCAAGAACATATAAGGTTTAGACATGCGTATTTCGGGAAGAAGATTGTATAGGGTAACAATAACTGGCCAGCAAGAATAAGGTTTCACCGTGGATTGAACATATGGGGTAAAACCATCAGAGCATAACCCAATTCGTACATTACATGAATCTGCTGCAAAATCAGGATGAATACGATCAAAGTGCTTCCAAGCTTCACCATCAGATGGGTGGCGCAACATACTTGAAGTGCTTCTATTCTCATAGTGCCACGTCATTTTTCCTACAGTCTGTGTTGATGCAAACATTCTCAGTAGTCCTGGAATAATTGGCAAATAAAATATTGCCTTCACTAGAACTGGTTTTTGTCTACTCTTCCCATTATCAATGTGTGAAATATACCTTGACTCACCACAAAATTTGCATTCAACCAGCGCGCCATCGTTTTTACTGAATTCATTGTTGTAAAATAACATACACCCTTTCACACAACAATCAATCCTTTTAGCTTCCAACCCCAACTTGAACACTAAGATTTTAGCCTCATAATAACTTTTTGGCAAACCATCTCTGATAGGTGACAAGTCCAACATTATTTTCGTTACGAGATCCAAGCACACATCGGTAGCACCACAGTTGGACTTAAGAGCTAAAAGCCTCACACGCATTGATAATTTAGAGTCTACAGACCCTTCAAACAATGGCTTATTTGTTTCTAATAAGAGATTATAAAAATTTTGTGCTGTCTCATTTGGAATTCATCTGTGTCACCATACTGTTGCTCCTTGAATGATACGTTGACCCCAAGGCATCATAAATCATATCTTGCATCAATTCAACCTGCTCACCATATCCCATATCTACACAACTGCTTGAAGCACCTGTGCAATTATCGCCAACCCCTAAATCAACCTGAGGTAACTCTTCACCATGTCTAGTCCAAATCCAGTAATTAGGCATAAATCCAACTGAATACAGGTGATGCATGACCTCACCTGGGCTCTTAATCCTTTTGCAATCGCAATTAAGGCACGGACATCTAATCCCTCAGTTAGTTACAAAATCTTCATGTGCCATTGCAGCTTCGACAAAGTGATCAACTCCATCGCAAAAAGATTGTTTCAAACCTCTTCTCCCTATATACAACCTATTGTACATCCAACTACGATTCGAAAGAAAAAATTTCATCTTCTACATGTTAAAAAAATGACAATTTCAGCAGCACGATGTTCTTAGAACCGCTCTCTTTCTTTAAATGATATGACCCTATCCCATTCAAGAAAAAACTTTTTCAGAACTCGTATAATAGTCTTTCCTTAATTCTCATCTCTTATACTTGACAAAATTTTGGCAGCATTTCCCATTGGTCTCTGTGTACACTAAATGATCGTATTTATGAATACCGCGATCAAGTATGCACCCAGAGAACAAAAGGAAATGAATCGAACCGAAATTTTATCAAATATAAAGATACGAGAATTAAGCAACAACTATTATACGAGTAAAGAAAAAGTTTTTTTCCAAACTGTCCGACTTGGACAATTCAAGCTTTAATATAAAATGAACACGTGGTACCCTGGAAGAGTACATGCACTCAATAATATATTGAACCTCAAACGGGAAGCTAAGGATTTTCTCCGATATTAATAATTACTCTAAAAAAAATTCAGTAATCTAAGACATATTTAATAACGTTTAATATCGGTTTTACGCCGATATTAATAACATTTAATATATTTAATACCGCTTTTTCTCCGATATTAATAATTTTTAATATATTTAATATATCTAACATATTTAATATATCTAATAAAAACACATTTAAAATACAACTTGTTTATTAAAAATGCAACCTTAATCATAAAAAATTTAGTTTCAAATAATCAAAATTACATAACAGTCCCTAATCATACAGTCTCTAATCATACAAAATTCAGTCTTAAATATACAAATTTACATAAAAGTCACAAATCATACAATCTCGAATTATAATTATAGTCTCTAATCATATAAAATTCAGTCCCAAATATACAAAATTACATAATAGTCACAAATCATACAGCCTCTAATCATAATTACAATCCTTAATCATACAAAATTTCAATTAAACAGCGGTTCCTAATCATACAAAATTACTCGCACAATAAAAACTCATAACGAACTAACCTCGATTGCAGAGTAATGGTAGAGGAACGGGTGGTGGTGTAGCTGGGGTGGCGCGACGAAGTGGCAAAGGATGCCTTAATAGAACAAAGATCAGTTCTGGATAAAAGAGAAACTAATTAACTAACGCTGTTTTTAAAAGCCTATATGTCAAGATCACTTCTAAATGAAAAATTTGATAACTTCTCTTTCATTTCCATAAAAACATTTTTCTTTTTCATTTCCATAAAAACATTTTGATATTGAAGTTGCACTCTTCCTTCTAATTAAGCACATTAAGGATATTAATTGTATCAAGAGTACTAATTCAACCATAAACCAACTATCTTAGCTTCACTTCAAGCAAGAATCACACAACATAAGTGCAGAAAATTAAGTACAGAGGAAGTGACAACAACAATTTCAACATGAGCAGTATTCACTTTATACTATGTTTGAGTGTTCAAATTTCTACCAAAATTCACAAAATTAATTATGCTACCTCTCTATATATATATATATATATATAAACATGTTCCAGCATATTTCCCATCAAAAATCATAATCATTTAACCCAGAAATTTTGAACAGAATAAGGTGTTGAACAGAAACTAAAATTACAATCTCAAAGCTACCTTCAAGGGTGCACGTTTCAAAACTATCCAAAGGCTCTATAATATCAAACACAACTTTTATAGCATGTTCTCATCCACGTGAACTTAGGAAGACATCACAGATTAATAATGCATGTATCAAGAGGCAAACTTTCAAGCATAAAAACCTAATCTATATAGTTAAGTGAGAGACATACATGGAAGAAGAAGAAGAAGTCGCAAGAAGCACTAGTTGCAGGGTTAACCACCGGTGCAGATAGCAGAGCGGTAGTAAGGCGTGCGAGTGGTGGTGTGGCGAGGTGGTGGTGGCAGACGGCGTGGTGGAGGACTTTGGCAAGCGTTGTGGGTAGCAGACGGCGTGGTGGAGGACGGATGCAAGAGAGGAGATAATAGAATAGAGGAGAGAAAATTGGGAATGGGGGAGAAGGGTTCATCCTCCGATTGTAAACAGAGATTACTAACGGCCTCATTTAACTTACCGACGACCTCACCCATCGGTAAACTCAACGGTTTGAAGCGGCATTATCGACGACCACTATTTCAAATACCGACGGCACATGTCCGTCAGCATTTGAAAACGCAGCGGCAATAAAAAATGCGGCAACGTTATCGACGGGCACTGGCCATCAGAAAAGTCGGCTTACGCGTACCAACGGTTTAAACCGTCGGTAAAGTTACACGTATGACGGCTTAGAGTTACAGATGGGTGAGGCCGTCGAAAAAGGCAATTTTTCTATGATGGGTTGAGGCTGTCGGTAAAAAGCTGTCAATATGCCGGTTTTTCTTGTAGTGATTATTTTTGTCTCATTTTAGCACTTTCGTCATAATTCGGAGCTCGTACTGTGCTCGTTTGGAGAATTGGGAAAACGAGTGTTTCTCGGTGGACGTGGTTACAGCTACTTTGGTGCTTCGAGAAGTTTGAGGAAGCTCACGTCGGCCCTTACTCAGGTGGGGGAAGATGACTAATTCATCAGGGAGACAAAATTAGCATTATGGTTTAATGTCGCAATAGGGGATCACAGCCCTACACCGGTTGTGAAACTACAATATCTAAAACTAATATGGACACTCCGAATAGATTGGTACCAGTTAGTGTTAGATGTTGTAAGCCTCACTATTTATAGTTATTTGCCTAAAATTTGATTTATGACTACTTTGATATGTTTATTGTGTTTTGTGATTGATTGATTGAATGTATGCTTGATTGATACTTAGTTCTATGATTGGTATGATTCACTGAGTACACGTGTTAATATGCTTTTAGATGCTTTCATGCTATAATGATAAACGATATGAATTGTTGTCTAATATAGATGAGTAAAAGTATACGAAAATGGCAACATGAGAAAGGATTAAATGATATGAGAGATAGCCTGATTGTGAGACTGAGATACGAGGCTCAAAAACCAGATTAGAGAACATAGATGGATGAATTCTTAACATTGCATGTGCGTAACTTCCTTACTCTATAAGGAGGAAGTGCCTTAGCCCTGTGGGTAAGTTAAGTGTTACCTATGATGACTTTTGTAACATCATAATTAACTATCGCTTATTCTATTGTAAAATGATATAAATGCGAAAGGTTTTGTAAAATAAGCAAGATTTCTTTTTCAAAGACTCATTATTTTAGCAGTAAAAACAAACATCTTTTTTTAACAAAAGACTGACGTTCATAAATCATTTCAAACGTAATAAATTCAATACTTTATCCTTTTGTACATAGTAATTATCCTTATTATCCGCATAATAAACAAAAGCTATTACTAATTAGAAAACTAAGTTTCATAAACATGATAATTTAAGCATAATGTTCACAAATATTAGAAATACATGGAAATAAAAACTAGTCCTAACATATTTAAATACAGACTTAAAAATCAAAATACACCAAAGCAAACTCAATTACCCTCCTAGAAATACAGACACCGAAATGAAATACATCCCATTAAAGTAAACACCTAATCACTACCTAGGCTTGTAATGCTGGTCCAAGACTTTAGAAACTTCTATTTGAAGACTCAACCATGTCCTCCATCTCTACTAAATCCTCCAATGGATCTTCTTCCTCATCGAGAGATGAATAGGGGTCTCCATTAGTGACGAAGTTGAAATTCTTCCACTTTCATCCCACAAGGTATCTCATGGTCTTTCCCACACTTTCAGAAGCGCGTGAAGGAGGGCGAGACATGTGCGGCGCAATGGGAGACTCTGTGTCTGGCTCGGGGGTCCTTAGTCTCGGTCGTCGGGTCTCTCTCTTGAGAGTGGAATGTCTCATACAACTGCCAAGGGTACGCTCTCATTGGGTACGGAGGGTGGTACCTACCAAAAATGGTCGAAAGGCAACTCGAACTCAAAGGTGGTGTGCATGTATGTGCGCAATGTAGGTTACTCTCTGGGGCCATGCTCTATCCTCACATTTTAGGTATACACGACACAACAGGCCTCATCTATGATATCCTAGCTCATGTCTTCGTCCTCCTCGCGGGCATCAATCCTTGTGGCCCTAGAGTGCATCAGCGGTCCCTTATGTATCGTCTAGTCGCTCGCCCATGAAAAAAAATTAAGAGAGTAGGTACAAAAATTGTAGCAAGGGTGAGAATCTCGCTCACGAGTTTTATTGTGATGGTCGCATAAGTGAAACCAAACATAATACTCGTATATAGGCATTTAATATAAACATATTATGTAAATGTCCACATACAGTGCAACAAAGTCATGAAGCACAATATTGCATAAACAATCATACTCAAGCATTTCAAAATCATTCAATAAATGCATGAGACTTCAATATCCCTAGCCTATGCTATACTCTATGGAGATTCCTAACATCCTTCCTTGAGCTATCATTCATAAAGCCCCTATATTTATAGTTGTTAACGAGTTGGCCTATTAATTTAGGTTTGATCTCCAATCATCCTAGGTCATCCATCCACCGTATCCTAGGTAGTCCAGTATCTGATTAAGTTCATTCATGTCGGGCTTATGACTTCCCTGACCTACTGTTGCAAAACTCTGACCATCAGTGTACGTTGAAACATAGATTTCCCTAATAGGCCTTGTAACTGGCTCATATCTGCAACCATCGTTCACTACCAAAAACGGAGAAAATAACGAAACTCACTTTGCAGCGGTTATAAGTGAACTATCGCCACTTGAACGTCGCGGTAGTTTATACGGCGGTTCTAGATAACCGCCTTGTTTGTTTCCAGTTAGTGGCGGTTGTTTATAATATAGCGGCGGTTCCTAATATTTTTTAAAAAGAAAAAAAACCTGAAGCACTAATCCTAAACCTCTGTCTCTTTCTTTTTCCCACTCTTTCTTTTTCCCCTGAAGCGCTAATCTCCCAAACCCTAGCTCTGCATCGTCCCATGTTTCATCCTCTGTTTCCCTTAATTTAATTTTCCCTCGTTCCCTTTATCTCTTTCCCTCCCCTTTTCTTAATCTCCAAAATCCCTATCCCTTTCTGTCTTTGGAAAACCAGTTTCGAGAAGATGTTGCCTAAAATTATGGAAGTTCGTGGGGGTAGACCCGGTCGAAAGGAAGAACGATGATCGATGACAGGCACCTCCTCTCTCTATTCTTCTCTCTTCCTGTCTTTATCCCTTTTCTCCTTCTTTTTCAATGTCTTTGATCTTTATCTTTTGACAGGGTGCTTAGTGAAGAAAGAGCGTGGATGCGATGAACGGTGGGCCTGTGGTAGAGATGCGCTCGAGCGTGGGGATATCGCAGTGGTGACCAGAACCATCATGTGTCGAGTAGGCGAATGAAGCGGTTGCTCCTGCAAAATGCCTCGTCCTCCTGCTCGGTACGCCCAAACCATATATGCACATTACTTGTTTGATATTATGTTTAAGCTACCTTTACTACTCTTGCAAGATCTGGGGATATTTGAACAACAACTTTAGAAGCCATATCTAATCTAACCTACAAATTGTCACTGCCTTGAAATTTATTTATTATTATTTATTAATTAACTACTTCTTTTGCAAAATGCAGCTTTTCCTCTTGTACAAACAAAAATCATTGACTTCTTCCGAATTCAACGATCCTCTGATGCACCTCAGATTTCACATCGAGGTAAGGTGAATAGTGTACTATCTGATAATCTATCTGATAATCAACTGTGATAGAAGAGTATTGATTTAATTCCCTAATTGAAGTGTGTGGGATCATTTGAGGTCAAGCTCTTTTAAGTAAGAGCTTCAATTCAATTCTCTTTTTGTTATGTTGTAGTTTCTTACTTTTTAGATTGATAAATAACCGTGATGGTTACTATTTAGGGAATGGCATTTGCAATTAGCAATTGATGTAGTTTCTTCAGTGTTATTGCTCAATGAAGTTAGTTCTGGATGACTAAATATATCCATGGCTTTCTACTTTTTATTACTTAGATATGCATATTAAGTAACTAAATCAATTTACCTACAGATGTTACTGATACACTTGGAAATGAACTACTTGAAAGCTTGTTAAAAATGGCACCAAGCAAGGAAGAAGAGCGGAAATTGAAGGAACATAAAGACGACTTTCCAAACAAACTTGGTCCTGCTAAGAAATTTTTGAAGGCGGTGCTTGATGTGCCTTTTGCATTATGTTTGTTGGGATGTAGGTAATTACTTAACTTCTGTTTTTTTTTTGTCAATTAGACATAATGTTTGTTAGGATTTTGTTGGTGGATAAGAATCTAATTGTGCATGTTGATTGTTTGGAGAAGAGTTATGTATAAGGAATAGTTTGTTATAATAGGTTTGATTATGGCCTTTAAATCATTTTGTTGAGTTTAATTTTATTAATTCAAGTACGATATGTTTGATTAGGATTCATGGAGAGTATAGTGCGGCAAAGATACCTCATGGGAATGTGAAATCTTCAAACGTGCTTCTAGATAAGAACGGGTTTGTTTGCATTGCTGACTTTGGGTTATCACTGTTGTTGAACCCTGTTCATGCCATTGCGAGGTTGGGTGGGTACAAGGCACCGGAACAAGCAGAAGAGAAAAGACTGTCTCAGGAAGCTAACGTGTACGGTTTCGGAGTCTTGCTGTTGGAAGTTCTCACTGGAAAAATTCCTTCTTCTCAGTACCCTTCACCAGCTCGTCCTCGTGTGGAGTTGGAGGAACAAGAGGTGGATATTCCTAAATGGGTAAAGTCGGTTGTGAAGGAAGAGTGGACATCAGAGGTGTTTTGTGATATCCTGATTTTTAAAACAGTATTAGAAAATAATTAGATCAGTAATTAAGTGATAAATGGGAGATTACAAACCTTAATTGGGGATAAAATGGGCTTAAATGAGACCCAGAAACCCTAGAAAGGAGATAGAAATCATCAGAATAGTCCATAAGTTTTTAGAAAAGCCTAGAATACCCTAGAAAGGCGTGGAATACTTGAGAATCATCTAGAACACTGAAAATGAGATATTTTCGGTCAATCTCCATCGCGACGCGGCGAGACTAGTATAAATTGGGTCGCGACGCGATATAAGCCGGTGGGTAAGTTGGTGTAACGGAGCGTAGGATTTCTGACACGTGTCCCTCATTGCGACGTGACGGCCTTTGTGCCTGAATACCATCGTGACGCGATGGACCCAAAATGGCTATAAATACCACCCTTCACCCTCCATTCTGCTCACTTTCTTCCAAGGCATTCATGGGAGCGCGTGGAGGAGATTTAGAGGACGGGACGCGGGAATGGGACACAGGCTGCAGCGGTCTTCTAAGCCAGGTAAAGGGGAAGATACCTTAATCACTACGGAAAATAGGTTGGAGAGTAGTACTGTTAGCATGTGTATGGAACCTTAACCCTACTAGGGGTTGATATTAGCAACACCTCATGAGAGGGGTTGTGGTATACAGTGGCTAAGGATAGTCACTGTAGACCTATCAACCAACATAGGTTACATTTATTTAGTTAATTTATGAGATTAGTAGATAGTTGCCTATGCAACGCTAGGAGTAATTTATATGCTATTAAATATGATAAATGATGGTTAATGATATTTTGTTCTATGTCTGATAATTATGAGTACTGGTTATATATGATACATGTGAGTCTAATGCATAGTCCTAGAGTCTGATGCATAGTCCTAGAGTCTGATGCACACGTTACCGTTGATACTCTAATTGTCAGTGGTAATTGCCGGGTCGGTGTACCCGAGGTTGGTGTACCCGAGGACTGTGATTGGACCGAAGGTACGGAGTGGTATGGAGATAGTCGGTGACCTTGAGGGGACCTAAGGACCGGTGATCAGTCCGAAGGCGTGGACTCGGTCATTCGACGAGACTCCATGACTCCACGTCTGACGGTGGACAATCTTGGACATTCCTCGTTTGGGGAATGCCATCCATTTTTGCACGTGGACGGTACCTCACTCCGGTGATCAGAGGTGGTAGCGTATCAGGATATGTTCTGGGACAACTAACTTAAGTCTCATTCTCTGTGCCCTAAGACTGGTGATCGGTCTAAGGAGTAGGGCGTGAATGGCCCGTAACACTCAGCGATCTATGGTTAGGTTAGTAGGGCTTGTGATCAGCCCAAAAGCTCGGTATTCTGTGTAAATTGGGTCTGTAGGGCCGGTGATCAGCCAAAAGACCAGTGACATATGTCAGTCTGTGGTATCAGAGTATGATGTGGTCTATGACCATGTGGCCAGGACTTGTCAGTATGTCATATCAGTGTGGTGTGGTTTGTGATTGTATGCTCAGAAGTCTGAGCGTGGTAACAGTCATGTTAATAAGTTGTGATGTCCATGATGACAATTGCTATGTCTATGGTTGTGCTATGCATGATGACAATATCTCTACTATGCTATTTTCCTGTTTGTTAGTGATTGATGAATGTCTTACCCCTTCATTTTCTGTGTTTTCCATATTATATTATGATAAATAACAGATGGATAAGAAAATCAAGTACATAGAGCCTGGGAAGTAGTGTTACATCACGGCCAGTGCGTCCTATTGCGTACTTTGATATTGAGTTGAAAATGCATTGTTGATGAGTCAGGATAAAATGACGCCCTGCCAAGAATGTTTGATCAGGAACTGTTGAGGTATAAGAACATTGAGGAAGAGCTGGTTTTAATGCTGAATGTAGGGTTGGCTTGTCTTGTGTCACAACCTGAGAATAGGCCAACCATGTTGGAAGTTGTTAAGATGATTCAGGATATTAGGGTGGAACAATCTCCTCTAGCAGAGGATTACGATATGTCTCACAATTCGCTTTCACCTTCACTTGCCACTACCGAGGATGGTCTAGCTTAATTAATAACACTGTTAAGTTATTGATTTGATTACTTTGTTGCAATTCTATGTGATCCTCTTCTAGTGGCATTTACTTATTGATGTCTCTTTAGCTAGTTCTTTAAATTGTGTTGTTAATTATTGTTTTATATTTGTACAACTTTTTGTGCTTTGTGAAATGCTGCTATTGTTGCACTTGTCTTGAGACATAGCTGATCTCTCTTATGAGAGGCGTTCAAGTGGGTTAGATTTAGCTGATCATGGCATGGCTGCTGTTTTTGTTTAAAAAAAATTGTAAATTTGTGGCGGTTCTAAACCGCCCCTATTTTTTTTTTAAATGTAATTTTACGGCAGTTCGTAACCGCCCTTATTTTTTTATTTTTAATGTTTCCGGCCATTTGCTCAGCGGTTCTGAGAACCGCCACCGCTAATGCTCCCGATGGTGAAAATTGTGGCTGTTTGCTAACCGCCGCCAGCATGGCTTTGTGGCGGTTCAAACCGTCGCCGCTGGCAAAAATAACCGCCACGATTCGCCGTTTTTCATGTAGTGATTGGGTTATTTTGCTCATAATGGATTTTTGCCATTTCAGCTTCACCATGACACACACAAAAGTTTTGTTGTTTTCTTTTCTTCGTTCGTTCAACATCAAGGCATAAAGCCAACTCATACTACCTTCGTCCCTATATACAAGACCCTTTTGACCAAATTAAACAAATTAAGAAAAGTAGTTAGTGCATTAAATTTGTCAACAATATGTATTGTTTTTCCAACATCACCCTTCAATTATTTGGACTCATATTTTGCCAAGACTCATAAGAGAGAAAAATGGTTACCCGTTAATTAGAGTTATTCTTGTAAAAAAATAATTAATACATTTAGTAATTTGAAAAATGTCTATAAAATGGGACAAGACTTTTTTCCAAAAGGGTGGAGATAGTAATTCAGGACATAACTCTATTCATTCATCTCATCAAAGGCATATAGCCTTATTTTGAGTATAGGACATAAAGCCTATTTCTTTTTTTTTTCTTTTTTTTTTTGATGAGAATAAAGCCTATTTCTTTAAACGTGATCAAGGCTTCTCCTTTTAGGACTTTCACTTTTCTAGGATACTTTAAAGACAACTCAATTCCCTTCGTATCAACACCATATTCTAAAAATGTTTTTGAAGAATTCATCTTTGCAAAAGTTTACGTTTTTTCAAGGCCAATTTATTTAAAAATCTGTTTTCAAATTAATATTACCAAACACGATTCTCTCTTTTACTTTCTCTCATAAATAGACAAGTATAAAAGTAGGTGAAGGAAAAAAAAAATGCAAAGACAATATTATTTTCATTATTTTTTTGTCATTATAACGGATCCAAGTTTACTGTTCATACCATACATTTTTAGTATAGAAATAACATGCAACATTTAAAAAAAAAACAAATAAACGTTTTTAGTTAGAAATATTACTCTGACTAAAAAAATACTATAACTGTGATAATTCTAAATTATAATTATATTTTACTTTATCACTTAATAGTTTTTTTGGGTTACAAAAAGTTTAGGTGAGTTGTATTTCGAGGGCTCGCCCGGGTCAGAGAAAGTCTCAAGGCTTAAAGAGCGCTTACCGATGTACTTACATACTACCCAATAACGAGGTCCTTACATCAGGAGCGGGATTTGAACCCAAGTCCTTATAGGATATGAGTCAAATCCTTACCAATTGGACTAACCTTAGTTGGCTTATCATTTAATAGCTAGTTATGTCAAAAGTTAGAATAGTACAAAGCAAAATTGCTCTATTCAGGCCAACGTAGAGGTGTCAAAATGGCCCCCAACCCATGGGACAACCTATTTGACCCCCTTAAATAGCCCATTTTTATTTAACCCACTTACTGCTGGGGCTTTTAAGCCCCCAACCCACATAACCCACAAATCTATGGGGCTAGGGACACGGCTGAAGGGGCCAGCCTATTTTATGAGTGTTGATTATGTAATCAGGAAGACAATGTACAGAAGACAACACAACCCAATCATGGCTCAGGTTCCTGGTGTCAGTTACAATGTGAAGACGCAGGAGCATGTCACATAGAGGCTTCTGCTTTTGCTAACAACTCTTCTGGAATAAACAATAGATTTATAATAATAAATTTATTATTTATTTTGATAAAAACCAAACAGCCCTCCCCTCCTGGGATGTTTCTCCCTCTAGATGTCGCGTTTTCGAATCCGGATTCCCTGCAGTCACGCATTCACGCAGTCACGCAAATTTACACTAATCTTCCAACAGTGGTAGAAAAAGCACGCAGTCAGAGCTACCGGGTCCGGTAGCATTTTGTCTACCACCGTTGGAAGACTAGTGTAAATTCGCGTGACTGCGTGAATGCGTGGAATGCGTGACTGCAAGGAATCCGGATCCCGCGTTTTCCAGAAAATTGAAAACCGTGCTTTACACTTGTGCTGTTGTGAAATATTGACGACGGAATATGTTATTGTTTTTTAATTCAGTAACCTTGTGGTGTTTAAACATATTATCCATCACATAGATCAATGTACGATCTCAAAATAAATGAATTTTAGTATTATATTGATAATTAATTATCTTAAATTATTTTATTTTGCTCGAAAATTGATTTGAATGATGCTATGTGTTTCCGTGGTTTGAGAGAGAGAGGGGGGAGAGAGAATGGGGGCAGAGACGAAGAGGAATTTGTTTAAAGAATGGGTTAAATGAATAAAAACTATAAGCCTAAAGAATTGGCCAAAAGAAATAAAAAAAATAAAAAACAAAAAATAAAAAAGTAAAAAAATAAAAAAGTAAAAACAATAGGCTTGTGGGCCAGCCCTGGCCCACAGGGCTTCGGGGGGCTTTTTGGCCCTAACCCACGTGGATTAGGGCTGAGCTTGGCCAAATGGGCCAAATTGACACCTCTAGGCCAACGTAGCTTGGCTTAACTGGTTCAGCCTTCTGCTCGCACACGCTTCGACTTGGGTTCGATTTCAGGTGGTATTGATGGGCGATACGTAAATTCCACCGTAAATCCTGACTCAGATTTGTGGTTCTCCCTGGCCCTGCACGGGGGTGAGCCTCCCCCGATCTAAACTTTTTTCCATCTAAAAAAAATTGCTCTATTCAAATTGTTTAATATGTCCTATACATACATATATTCACACACACATATATATATATTTTGGTGAGTACACACACACACACATATATATATATATTGAAGAAAAATATCTTTTGAAGAAATTTAAAAATATTTTAATACATGTATTTTCAATTTAAAAAGAAACAGATCTTAACAATATAAATATTTTCATGAGATCGTTTATAGCTATTTGATTATGATCTTGATATTACTTTCAATATATACAAAAATATTGGTATAAATAAAATGAGCACGACTGCATTGAAATCAGCAAGTTTCATTGAAACTAGACCCTATGCCCCATGCGACGCACGGGTTATCCGAGAATACTATTAAAAATGTAATTTATATAAGAATTGCATTAATAAGCAAAAGTATAATAATAAATAAACTTCATATTAATAAGCAAAGGTTCATAAAATCACAAAGAAGCACTTAATAATCAACAATTTCAAACTGAATTCAAAGTTACAAAAATTCAAGTTCTGCACTTTGCACCCTATAATCAATTTTCCCATTAGCTGTTTTTTGCTAGAACAATTTTTATAAGGTCACAATCAAATAAAAGCTATAATGAAATATTTTAATATTATCTTAAATTTTTTATTAGTTAATACATACATAGAAATTATTCTCTTCACCATCCACGTGTTTCCAACGATACCCTATTACAAATTGAGACTACAACATGCAATCCACTGAACTACATAACCTCAGGGCATCCAAATGTAGTCCCAGAAGTGGTGCTAAACTCTAGCCACAAAATGCATATGTTTGCCTTTGACAAAGAAATATACTCCAATATGTACCTCTCAAAACACAATATACCAAAAAGGCCAATAGCAAGCGCCCGTAAAACAGTTAGCAGACCAGACGAACCAACATGAAAAGAAACTGCGAAAAGGGGGGGGACACTTATAATTGGAAAGATAGCAAGGTAGAACATCCAAAATAATTATTGATCAAAGCAAATAATTGTTTCAAAGACAACATTTAACTAAAAACTAAAGAATCGTGTAAGCTAAGGAGATAAGCAGGGTGAATTCCGAAAATGATGGTGAATTCCGACGGGCAAAGCTTTCGTTAAATTTTCGACGGTGTTGACCGTCGGTCAATCTGAAACGTTTTCCGACGGCTTAGACCGTCGGTAATCGGAATGTTTTTTTTCAGAAAAATAAATTGATTAATAAAATATTTACTTTAATTAATTTTATTAATAAAATTAATAAAATCATTAATTAATAACCAAATTAATTTTATTCTTTAATTAATTAATTAATTAATTTAATTATTTATTTGTTTAATTATAAAAATAATTTATTCTCATATTAAAAAATATTTATTTATTAATTTAATTAAAAATTACTTGTAATTTAATTTAATTTAATTATTAATTGATTTCCATATATAAAAATGTGATTACGTAAACTAAAAAGCAAATTAAAAAAAGAAAACATAATAAATAAAAAAATTCGACGAATAAAAATCAATAACTAAAATAATATCCGAAACGAAAAAAAAATGATATCCAAAAATATGAAAAAATATAAGTACAAACAGAACTAATAGTCCTGGTACTCCTGATCATGATCGAGATGCTCTACATCATCTGCATCATCGACATGACCATCAGTACGCGGAGGCGGAGGCGGAGGCGGAGGCGAGGCGAAGTCGATGGAGTAGGTCAGTGGCGAGCTAGCAACCGGGATACATCTGCTTCGCCGCCGCAAAGACTGAAGTCAAAACCTCCCGCTGGGCCACGGTCCGCTTCAACTCGGCTATCTCCTGGTCATCCACGGCAGAGCGACCAGTGGCAACACTACTACTCGACGACTCTCCAACGTGTAGGCGGTGGGCCCCTTTTTTGTAGTTGCTGGCAAGGTCGCCAGCACCATATAGGCGACCCTTCTTCTTTCCGCCAACTACTTCCGCCCAAACACTCAGCGGTGTATATAGATCGTCGTGGCTCGAGATGGAGAACATGATGAGCTCGAGATCTAAGCCGAGACATCCTCGCCTCAAACTCCTCTGTTAAACAAACAAATAAGTCAAATCTTTTTTTAACAAAACAATATAAACATTATTAAAAATATTTATTATATTTTATAATTACCTGAGTCCGCCTCGACGCTCATCAACGAAATCACTAGTACTCCTCTTCATATGAGTTACAAGATGGAGCTCGTGCAATCGAACTTCTCTCCCCAACCTCTTCGACCGTGATTGTATTAATAAAAAACTTAAATAAAGAATAATAATAATAATAATAATAATAATAATAATAATAATAATAATAATAATAATAATAACAATTTTATAACACGCATAAGTCTAGCTGCGTCTTTGCTTTGGTGACAGAACCTCCAAAGTGTGCAAGCCGCCACCCTTCTCGAGGCCCTATTCTTCTTGGCCTTGTGGTCGCCTGGAACTCGTGGGTGTTCCAAAGGTTCTACCACCGCCGCCAGAGCTCATCCCCTATCCAACTGGTCAAGCGATCCTCGATGCGGGCATCTCGAAACATGTCGAAAGCGGTGGGAGGCCTTCATATGAAAGTTCTTCTCGATCGACTCCTCATCTTTTTCATCCCAAGCAACCTCGCTCAGATTCAATATAAGACATTATTAAACATAATTGAAATTTACAAAAATAAAATAATATGCAATAAAATAAAAATTGTAGCTTACTCGAAAGAATTAAACATATGGTCCCGCTCATTATCCTTGGCGTCCCCAGGTGGGCCAAAACTCCTGGTAATTCTCCTCAATTGTTCTTTGTGATAGCTAACGCAATGGCTTTGAGGGAAGAAACTGAACAATAAAAACATGTTAAATAAAAAAATATATATATACATGTAAATTATTAATAACTCAAAATTGCAAATACTTACCCTTTACCAGATGACCTAATAACAACTCGGCCATCATACAAAGATCTCAAGAGTCTCAGGCTCACGCCTCCCCGCTTCAAGAACCTCCTCCCGCTGAACCTCCTGCTCCTCCCGTCCGCCCAACATCGGTGTGATCAGGTGTATGGCGTACTATAATCATGGTCGGATGATGAGCATCGACCACCGGATCGAGCACAACATGGGAACTCGAGCGCCATGTGGCTCCTGGAACCCCGGTGGGGATCATGTCAATGTGAGGCAAAGGTGCCGAACGTGCCAGTCTGTGTAGCTGGTGTCGAATGTGCCCGAGTGCGTGTAGGTGGTGCGAGAGGTCGTCTAGGTGCAGGAGGTGTATCAGTGTCTCGGCGTAGATGTACTAGGGACGACGTGTAGATGACAACGTCGAAAACCCGATGAGGTCACGCCTAATGATGGTCGGCCTCGACGACGAGGGGGTCGAGGGCGATGCCCTTCCCTTCCATTTACCACCACTGGGTGGTGCAGAAGTCGCTTGAACCTCCTGATGCCATATATGTCTATAGAGCAATTGAATAATAACAATCATGAAATATTATATTTAAACATAACAATATTACAAATGAATTCCATAAAAATAAACAAGTTATGAAAATAACTGACAAATTAAAATATATTGTTACACATTAATTTCTCAAATTGTAAAAAGTTAAACAATTTCAATCTGCCCATTCTGCCCACTCAATTTCGGCATCGTCTTCAGATCTTGATGGTTCTGCCACTTCTTCATTTAATTCCTCATCCCCATCTACATCTTCATATGTGATTGGATTGTCACGTAGTCGAGTAATGCGTTCCACTTCATTTACTACATTGACATGAGACATCTCATCCACTTGATAAGCCACTTCTTCCCCGTATCATCTGCTTCAATGCGACCCCGTGGTTTTATCTTTATTGCGACACACCAACCTTGTTTGTCCCTTCGAGTTGATGGATAAGGGACAAAATACACTTGTCTTACATGTTGTGCCATGATAAACGGATCAAACATTTGGTATCTTCTGCTCATGTGTATGTCAACAGTATTATATTTTCGATCCACTCTTGTGCCTCTATTTGACGGATCAAACCAATTACAATAAAATAACACTATTTTTTTAGTATAGTCTAAAGTATTGTACGTCAGTTCATATATATGTTGAATCACGCCGTAAAAGTCATCTTCACCTCCATCTGTGGCACCTTTTACATAAACCCCGCTGTTAACTATTTTTTTCCCCTCTGTTTTTGACTGGGTTTGGAATTTGTATCCATTTACAAAGAATGTGTGCCATTCTTTTACACGTGATTTAGGACCATGAGATAAATTTTTCAAGTGTTGGATTTTAGGGGATTCTGCCTCCCTATACACCTGTGTACACACCATGTGCAAACAAATTATAGTTCCTATTTTCAAACAATATTTTTGTATTTTCAAACAATAAATAATAATAATATATATATATGACGACTCAAAAAACATACCTGGTTCCTAAACCACGTTGGGAAATATTCATGAATATAGGCAGAAGAGTCTTGTACGCTTGTGGGCTTAGTTAACAAGAATGCCCTGAACAAGTCATTATCAAACAAATGATCAAGAGCAATTGTGGATTAAATAAATTGAAAGTGGTCAAAATGATACATACGTTAGATACGGTGATACTTCTGCACAGTTGATCAACACGTGAACGTGGGCTGACTTCCACACTTCGCCCGTTATCCAGTTATCCACCTCCTTTCCACCATGACAGCCGGAAAGGCAAAATACTGATAAGGCAAGCGGGTGTCTTTCACTTTCAATTTCTACTTCATTCCTACTATTTGTTGGTGTCAACATGAAGTTCGTAAAATAATGGGAACAGAAATGGATTGTCTCACGGTGTTAGTAAGTTGCACAAATAGATCCTTCAACCCTGGCCTTATTTTCACCGACCGTTTTGAGTCACCCATAAATCTACAAAATAACAACGTTGATGATAAAAATTGATACATTTAACCCTTCAAATAAATATTTATTTTAGAGAATACTTTATTATAGTACCTTTCGAATGGATACATCCATCTGTATTGAACCTGGCCCACCAAGCCTAGCTTCATGTGCAAGATGCAATCGCTAGATGCTCCATAGAATCAAAGAAACCAAGGGGAAATATTCTCTCCAATTTACAAAAAATGACTGGTATGTTCTGTTCCATCCTTATGAGATCATCCTCTCTCAATGTCGCAGAACACAAATCTTTAAAGAATTGGCTGAGTTCAGTCAGTGGATTTAAAACATTTGACTAAGAAGGAACTAAATGCAATAGGAAGTAAACACTCCATGAATACATGACAATCATGGCTTTTCATCCCAATCATGGTTCCTTTGTTCACATCGGGACATCTTGCCAAATTAGAAAGATAACCATCCGCATCCGGTTCTTTATCCACCGACAGACTGACTTGGCTTCCTCAGCAGTTAAAGAGTAACAGGCTTTGGGTTTCAGGGTCTTCCCATCCGACCGATTCGTCAAATGCAAGTCCTTTCGCCTACAGTAAAGTGGTAAGTCTAGTCTGGTCTTCTCATTGTCTTTTGTTTTTCCTCTGACGTTCATCACTGTGAGAAAAACATTGTCAAAAAAGTTTTTCTCAAGGTGCATAACATCAAGGTTGTGTCTCAATAAATTATCTCTCCAATATGGCAGATCCCAAAAATTACTTCTTTTTGTCCAACTATACCATTGTCCATATCCTTCAAATCGATCCAATTTGCCAAAATCTGTGATTTTGGGCAGTTCCATAACCCTTTCCCAGATCTGTTCTGGTGTCAACCTTGGGGGCGGGCCATCTAATTCAACTTCCCCCTTCTTGAAAGCGTTCTTATTCCGTCTAAATGCATGATCATCGGGTAAAAACCTGCGATGTGAGTCAAACCAAGAACTCTTCCCCCCAAATTTCAAGGTAAAGGCCTTTGTATGCTCCATGCAATGCGGACATGCCATTTTACCATGAGTACCCCAACCAGACAACATGCCATATGCAGGGAAGTCATTAACGGTCCACATCGGGCCCGCCTCATTGTAAAATTTCTCTTCGTGCAATATCGTACGTCACAACACCATTCCACAACCTTTTCAGATCGTCAATAAGAGGCTCTAAATAGATGTCAATACCATCTGTCGGATTATCTGGACCCGGTATAACACAAGTCAAGAACATATAAGGCTTAGACATGCACATTTCGGGAGGAAGATTGTATGGGGTAACGATAACTGGCCAGCAAGAATAAGGTTTCACCGTGGATTGAACATACGGGGTAAAACCATCAGAGCATAAGCCAAGTCGTACATTACGTGGATCTGCTGCAAAATCAGGATGCACACGATCAAAGTGCTTCCAAGCTTCACCATCAGAAGGGTGGCACAACATACCTGAAGTGCTTCTATTCTCATAGTGACATGTCATTTTGTTTGCAGTCTGTGGTGATGCAAACATTCTCTGCAGCCTTGGAATAACTGGCAAATAAAACATTGCCTTCACTGGAACTAGTTTTTGTCTACCCGTCCGATTATTAGTATGTGACATATACCTAGGCTCACCACAAAATTTGCATTCAACTAGCGCACCATCGTTTTTACCAAATTCATTGTCGTAATACAACATACACCCTCTCACACAACAATCAATCCTTTTAGATTCCAGCCCCAACTTGGACACAAAGCTTTTAGCCTCGTAATAACTTTTTGGCAAACCATCTCTGATAGGTGACGAGTCCAACATCATTTTTGTTACGAGATCCAAGCACACTTCGGTAGCACCACAGTTGGACTTAAGAGCTAAATTTCACACACATTGATAACTTAGAGTCTCAGAGACCCTTCAAACAATCGCTTGTTTGTTTCTAACAATAGATTATAAAATTTTTGTGTCGTCTAATTTGGAAGTTCATCTGTGTCATCATATTGTTGCTCCTCGAATGACACGCTCACCCCCAAGGCATCACAAACCATATATTGCATCAATTCAATCGCCACCACATCCCGACCCACGTGAATCGCCAAGCACCTTCGCAATTATCACCAACCCCTAAATCAACGTGAGGCAACTTTTCACCATGTCTAGTCCAAATCCAAAGTAATTAAGCCTAAATCCAATCGAATACGGTGGTGCATGACCTCACTTGGGCTCTTAATCCTTCTGCAATCACAATTAAAGCACGGACATCTAATCCCTCCATTAGTTTTGAAATCTTTATGTGTCATTGCGACTTGGACAAAGTACGCAACCCCAAATAAGAAAAATCTGGTTTCAAACCCCTCTCCCTGATACAACCTATCGTACATCCAACTACGACTCGAAGAAAATATTCCATCTTCTCGCATGTCAAAAAAATGACAATTTCAGAAGACGACGTTTCTTCAGAACGACCCTCATTTTTTTATTATAATTTTTGTGGCGATTATTTTAATTGATTTCATTATATGTTTGTGCATGAAAAGAGACTTTTAATTTAATTAAAAGATTTTTTTGAGAGTTGTTAATAAAAAGAAAGGAGGGCGTATAATGCCTTGGGCTAGCATCTTATATGCATAGTTATTTTCCTTTCCACCTACCTAATGGGCCAACACCCATGGACTCTCTCCAACCCAACCCAAATAATAGAACCTAGAGTATGAAGGCATGTGACGCCTCAAGCCAAGCCCTAGCGCCTCCAAGCCTCTCTCTCTCAAGTTGATTCACTTGTTCCTTCTCCTTTCTAGCTCCAAACCCTAGCGCCACACAAGCTTGAAGGAGGCATTCCACGTTTTTCTTCTCTTGCATGATTCGATCACCAAGGTTAGGAGCAACTCCATCTTTGTTCTTCATCTGAAATTGGGTAAGTCATAACTCTTCTCCTTCCTATGTTGCCTCCTAGAAAATTGTGAGTCTTGAGGATTTCCAACGTTTCATATAGTTTTCTTTTCTGTTCGTAGCAAACTCACCGTAGGATTGATTCGGAGTCATCATCATCCCTCTTTCTTTAAGGATTTTCGCAAGGACCAAAGGTAAGGGGGGGAGATTATTGAAATTGGGGATATTTGAGGGAATAGGTGAAGGGGTTGTCCTTGAACCCCGTTGTGTGTTAATTAATTGAAAAAAATTCTATTTTTCATGTATATACACGCTATGATTATTGTTTGAATAAATGATGTGGCTGCCATAGTTGTTCATAGATGTTTTAAGTGTTAGAAAAAATTCTGTTTTGATGCCTAGGATGTGGTTGAATTATTAGAGCACCAAATTAATATGTTCGTTAATTTTGGTGATGAATTCCAATGTTGAATTGCGCTTGAGACTATATAAATGATTAAAATAGATGCTATTCTATGGATATTGTTAATTGAAAATTTTGTAATAATTTAACTTGTTTCGTTTCGTATTTTAATACGCATTATTTCTTTGTAAAAATGTTACCGTGAACTATTTTGGAATTAGAGAACCGGGTTAGAGCCTTAAGAATTACTCCTAAATATTAATCAAGATTTTTCCCTAAGTGTTAGTCTTAATTGTGATGTTCCTAAATATTTAGAATCGAAGAAAAATAGGTGAAAACGGTTTTAAAACAACAACGTAGCGTTGCTGTCCAGTTTTCGTTGCTGTTTGTTGTTTCTGTTTTGCTGCAGATTTTTAATTTGCTGTTTCTGTACAGTTTCTGCTTGCTGTATTCTGTGCAGTTTCTGTTTCTGCTGTTCCTGTTTCTGTTTCTGCGAAAATTGTGTTTCTGCTGTTTCTGTTTCTGTTTCTGCGAAAATTGTGTTTCTGCTGTTTCTGTTTCTGCTTCTGCGAAAATTCTGTTCCTGCTGTGTTGTTTCTGTTTCTGTTTTCTGTGCGTAATCTAATTACATGACTAATTACATGTTGCTGTTTTGCCTCTGTTTTCTGCAGATTTGAATTATATGATTTAAAGATAAATATTTCTATGACAATTCATCGATTCCCTGTAATTATATTCTATAATCCAATTGTTATTTTGTGACAATAATTGTGAAAAGTCCACACTTGTGGCAATGACCTTGAAAGGATAAATGACCTTTTGTGCAAGTCACCTAGCTATTAGTAGCCATAATGGGACTTGAGTCATTCCTTGTGAGATGATCCTAGCCATATGGGCCATGATGGATTGTCGATGAAAAATTGAACTATGACGTTCGGAGGAAACCCGGCCTTATGTGTTTGTTTGTCATACAACCCTTGTAACAGGATGGGGGGAAGCACCATTGAAATGAAAGGTGGAGGCCATTATGAGTGAGCCTGCGTGGCAATACCTCGGCCTAGAGGGTGAGAAGCCGAGTTTGTGATCCCTAATAGTTTGAGTGTCGCGCTTGGGTGGGGACCACTTATCAGACTTAGCTACCCTGACCGTCACCGGACATTATCATCCCTAGTTGAGAGTATGCGGTAATAGAGTAAAACACCCGCGAGGTGACCTCTAATAAACCAAATATGTACTCCTAGGAGACTTCCCAGAGTAGTAGATGGTACCACATGCATAAGAAGTAGTGATGTTAGCATCTGCATTATTTTCTTTTGATAATTATGTGGCTATGAGAAATGATGAAATTTGTCTGCGTGCATTTGTAGATGATATGAGATGTTGTTACTACTTTATGTGAATAATGTGGTTACTACTTTATGTGAATAATGTTGTTACTACTTTATGTGAATAATGTGGTTACTACTTTATATGTGAATAATGTTGTTACTACTTGATGTGAATAATGTTGTTACTACTTTATGTGAATAATGTTGTTACTACTTTATGTGAATTGATTGTTATAGTGTGGTGTGTGTGTGTATATATATATATATATTATTTATTTATTCACCTTTTTCTCTCCAAATATCACTTTAACTCGATTTCAACGTACTCACCCCTCTATGGTTGTTTGTCTCTTGTCCTCCTATTTTCAATTGCAGACACTACTAATACAAGGACACGTAGCTAGTGGTGAAGGCCTCTTCTGCAGAATTATTTTATAGTTTTAATTCGAACATTTTCTGATTGAGACGTTGAGTCATTTATGTATTTTGTTATTGTAGTGTAAGTTGGGCTAAGTCAAGCTCTGAGGCTGTGTGACACAGGTTTTTCTTTTATTTGGGGGTTCGTATATCGCTTGATTTTATTTTTATTTCACAAGTTCAAATAAGATTTTGAAAGAGAAGTACTTACTATGCTTGTTGTTACTAAATATTTGCAAACTGAATGATGTCTGAAATTGAATTACTCATCGAGTTATCCGTTGATCCTTTTTATATTTTATTTTCTTATTTATTTTTATTTAACGATTTTCGAAACGGGGATTAGAGTGTCACACTTACAACCGCTCTCTTTCTTTAAATGGTATGACCCTATCCCATTCGAGAAAAAACTTTTTCAGAACTCGTATAATAATCATTCCTTAATTCTCGTATCTTATACTTGACAAAATTTGTGACATTTCCCATTGGTCTCTGAGTACACAAAATGAACGCAGTTATGAACACCGCAATCAAGTATGCACCCAGAGAACAAAAGGAAATGAATCGAACCGAAATTTCATCAAATATAAAGATACGAGAATTAAGCAACAACTATTATACGAGTAAAGAAAAAGTTTTTTCCCAAACTGTCCGACTTGGACGATTCAAGGTTCAATATACAATGAGCACATGGTACCCTAAAACAGTATATGCACTCAATAATATATTAAACCTCAAACGGGAAGCTAAGGCTTCTCTCCGATACTAATAACAAATATCAAACACCCATTCGATCAATGATTAACATAACAATTAGACAAGCAGAAGTGAGAAGGGTAGAATTAGTTTTATTATATATATAATAAAAAATATTTTATTTTCCTTTTTCATTTAATTTTTTATATGATAATTTTTAATGTTGTTATTTTTTATTTCTTTTTTATTGAAATTTTTTTAATTCTTCTCTTCTTCAGATCTTTTTTCATTTTTGTTATATCATATTTTTTAACGATTGTTTCCCTTGTTTCTCTTTTTTTAATTCTGCTCATCTCTTAATTATTTTTTCAATTCTGTTTTTTGAATCCTTCTACTTTTTTAATTATGTTATTTTTCAATTCTATCTCATTTCGTTTTGTTATTCTCTTCTTTCTGCTTTTTTATTCTATTGTTCTTAAAAATTCTGCTTTTTAATTATTTTTTATTTTAAATCTATTTTTTAATTCTATTATTATTTGTCCTTTCCAATTCAAATCGCCTTGTTTCTTTGAGCAATGGTCCATTTATCTGCGTGTGTAGTTTTATTAATCATTTAGTTGCCACTACGCCATCCGCCATATATAATAAAAATATTTTATTTTTCAATAAATAATAATTATTAACAATTCAATCAATATTGCAATTTTAATTTATATATTTTATTTTCTTAAAACGGAAGAGCTACTTATTCATTCAGGGTTTATTTAAACTTATTTTACATTTCATTCAGGGTTTATTTAAACTTATTTTACATCACTTAAAATAAATGCTGATATTAATATTCAAATATATCAACATAAAAAATTTTCATATGCTCTCTTCATTTTATTTTAATAAGCCTATAAAGTAATTTATGAATAAATAATCACTTAAGTTTCTAAAAATAGCTCATTAAATAAATATTTTATTATGTCATTTCAGATTTTGTGCTGAACGTTAAATATTATATGTCACTTTTTAATATATAATTTTATAATTTTATTTATTTCACCCGCTATTTAACTTACGCTATCTGCCCGCTATTTTACGCTATCCTACCAATTTTACGCTATTTTTCGCGATCCTTGATTAACAACACTGGAATTAGAAAATCGACTTGGTCATTTAAAGAGGATAGAATTAGACAAGCAGAAGTGGCAAGGGAAAGAAGTACAGAGAGATGTGCAAAGCAAATTGCAGCCAAGCAACATCACCAATGTAAACTTCTTAAATTGAAGAAATTTTATCTAGTTTTTAAGTAAATTATTATTTTATTTTTTTAATAAAAATATATAGATTTAAATTTAAGTTTAAGTTTAAATTTTAGTTAAAGAGCAAGAAGAGAAGAAAATATAGATACCAATAAAATTAGTTACCTAAGACCATTTTCCTTATAATATAATAATAAAAATAATAATAATATAGGAATAGAATAGATAAAAAACAATAAAATATGGTTTACTTATCTATTAGACAAGATCTATTATATATATTTAGCAAGTTTATCTAACAATAGATATATGCAAAAAATAAATAATAATATATAAAAATACAATTTTTTACAAAAGCGCATAAACACATCTTTTATGTTATTTTATATATATTTATTAATCAGTTCAACAACTAATTTTATCATTTTAAAAGCCTGAGACTGATCCCTCAATTTATTGCAATCTATTTAAAATGATTCGAACCATACAACATTGAGGGATTCGGTTATCTAACAATTGTGAATGTGACAAATGAAAATCTCATGTCTCGCTTTTCTGTCACATTCTCTGTCTCTCATCAATAATAATTTGTCAAGTAATAAAATAAATAATAATTTATTAACACATATGTATATTCCTAATTTTTAATTGATAGGAGACAGGAAGATCTCATTTTTTGGAGCAACATATGTTTATTCGAGTGGGACACACCATTTTGGTACCAGTTTGAATTTTAGTTAACTAACTTATCGACTATCGTTTCGTCAAAAAAAAAACTTATCGACTATCGTTGATGAAGGCAAGATTGGTGAACAAATTAAGTGTATAGATGTTTTGGCTTTTAATTGATTCTTTGGATCTTATTAAATATAACTAGCATTTTTTTCTATCATGATTTGAACTTTTTAAGCTATCTCATGTTGATTTACTTAAAAGCCACTGGACTAGTAGATTGACCAAATATAACTAGGATTTTTTTTTTCTATCATGATTCGTACTTTTCAAGCTATCTCATGTTTGATTTACTTAAAAGCCACTGGACTAGTGGATTGACTGAATCAGATTACGGTGACATTCTGGGCTAGTATGAGTTGGAACTCAGAACTCAAAAGCTTGATAATGAAATATATATGATGTCATTTCAAATGGGATTGTATCTATTTCCATTACTTAAGTTACTGATTTCACTTGATGACCAAGGGGAGTAACAACAAGCTATCCAACTGATTGTGGTCATTTATTAGTCCATTGTCTGTTAAATATACATTTATTTTAACATGCTTCCAACTGCAGATGTTTTGACAAAGATGCCAAACTATTAAGAAAACAGCTCACCGGGAGGTGGATGTCGAAGTGGACCTTTTCCATGTAAAATCTGGTGCAAATCGTCAAAGTCGGTGGCTTATTTACGGAAATCCCTTGTTTATTCGGATCTGGATCATGTCGTAGTAAGAATCTTGCCAAAATATATATTTGAAGCAAGAGAGCAATCCTTTCTGGTCTCGTCTCATATTGATACTGTTTTTTCAACGTATGTTTTCTTCATCTATTTGCTCCCATACTTGCTTTAGGCAATCATTGTTGTCTTTGTTTTTATTATGATGTTTACAGATTTACGGGGTGCATTTGACATGAATATGTTGTGCATGGGGATACGAGGGTATGTAATTTTGTCTATGTATGATGGACACCTAATGTAAAACTGTATGTTTAGTGAAAATTCTCATTTTTCCATCCTGTCGAAGGGGGGAAAATGGTTTAAATGATGGGGAGCATTGTTGGGGAGGTTTGGAGCCTTGATTTTCAAGGAGAAGGAATGAGAATATATATAGACTGTTCTAATCTGTTCTCTTTTGTTCCACCTTTTTAGTGAAATCAAAATGTACCACTTTTTAAACCTTAAGTCACATTTTTCTGATTGGAAATCATAGTGTCGACATAAATAATAATTCTGAGGCATAGTGAGAATTATTTACAATCTCAAGCTTTTCCAGTATAGACCATTTAATTAAATATTTTTCATCAGTCCTTCCTTATTGTACTTGGTGCTATGTTTCGAAAAGGACTGTTTTGAATATTTTGCTTTTGCAATATTTGACGGTTTGAAGTTTTACGGTTAGTAAAAGGCATCAGATTATTTTCTGCTAAATATATAGCATTAATTTAACAGAGAAGGGGCCGGAGATTGCAGTTCATGCATAGGTGTTATGCTGGAACTTGCTCGTGGAATTTCTCAGTGGGCTCATGGGATGAAGAAAGCTATTATATTCTTATTTAATACTGGTGAGGAGGAGGGTCTTAATGGTGCTCATAGCTTAACTTATTAATGCATCCTTAAGCAGTTTTCGTATTTCCTTCTCAGCTGTTTGAAAGACGTGGATCTTTTTACTGATGATAATACTGATGCTGGGATTAAAAGAAATCTAAACTATAAAGGTTTAAGGTATAAATCTATTACAGAGAAGTTCATGGACCATTTCTAAATTATAAATTAAAATTGCACTCTTTACTCACAAGCATTGTGACTGATGAGTGATAACAGAACTGGCAGACAATTACACAGTACATATCATTTAGACAATTACACAATACACTTCAAAATCCCCTCTGTGGAGAGAACTATGAACGAAAACAAATAAATATGTCAGTGTGGGGGTCAACAGACAACCCTTTTCCACCCAATGAGTTAACCGACATTTCGTTAGAGTGCATACCTAGTGGTACAAGTGGAGAACTGGTGGAGGTGGCAAACTCAGAGGCCTATGAAACAGAGCTTTTTGTGTTAGCAGAAACTAATAAGATATAAACAAGAATATCAAAACCACACTAGAATCTAAATAAGGATAGAATTCAAACAAGTTCGAATGCAACATACCTAAAAACCAGTAGATCCAGAAACCCAGGAATCCAAAAACCTAAAAAGAAAGAAAACGAATGCAAGTGATCTGACGAGGCTGAGATGGAAATCCGGCTTCTTGAGGTTGCAAGGGTTTAGGGTTCGTTTATGCAGTGCAAAACAAAACGAATCCTGAGAAACAAAAGGAACAAAACAAAACCAACAAAATGATCAGAAGTTAGTAAGTGAGCAATAATCCCAACCACATATTTTAGATCCAGTAATCCACGATAATGCACCATACATTGCCTCTGATTAGCCAAATTGAAGAGGAAATATATAGTTAAAGTGAGAAAATACCAGTTGTGTGTGAGACGGGGAAGCACGGAGGAGGCAAGCCGTTTAGAGTTGCAGTGGACGATGGCTGCTTCGACGCCTCATGATGGGTGATGGAGTAAGACGCACGATTGGAGAGAGGTACGATTGTCAAATGAGGCGATTGGTTGAAGCGGTGGTTCCCTTTCACGGCGCTATGATGGGGACAGATGATGGGGGGAAATCTGAGAACAATGGAGCTTGAGGGAAACTCATGGAAAGATGAACATGGATTCGATGGGGAAGGTCTTAGGGTTCAATGGAAAGCATAGATTCGATGAGCGACGACGGCGAGTGGTTTCTAAAAAGGGAGGGGTTACGAACGTGTGAACGAGGGTTTCTCCACTGTAGCCTCTTAGAAGCTCATACATCAGGAGAGTGAATGAAGAAGAAGGGTTCTGTTCTGGCCAAATAAAGAGCTTACCGACGGCCCTTTTAAACTTGCCGACGGTTTAACCCGTCGGTAAACGACATGGGATTAGCGACGGGCTAACCCATCGGAAAAACTCCCCATTACCGACGGTCAATGGCCGTCGGTATTCAAAAACAAGCGAGAATTTTTCAAAAGTCACGGTTTACCGACGGACATTCACCGACTGCTTGAGTCCGTCGCTAAAAAAGCGGTTTTCCAACGGCTTAACCAGAATACGACGGGTCACGTTTTCCGACGGGTAAGGCCGTCGGAAATCCCGCTTTTTTAGCGACGGACTCAAGCCGTCGGTGAATGTCCGTTGGTATCTGAACTATTTCTTGTAGTGAACAGGGTGATCCTTTATCTCCGTATTTGTTTATGCTTTGTATGGAGAGGTTGGGGGAAATGATTGCTAAGGAAGTGCGAGAGAATACTTGGCAACCTTTACAAGTGTCATTTATTGTTTGTAGATGATCTTCTCTTGTTTGCTAAGGCAAGAGCTTCCCAAGCTAAAAGGATAAAGCATGTGCTAGACTCCTTTTGCTCAATTTCTGGTTTGAAGATCATTATAGAGAAGTCGAAGATGTTTGCTTCAGCAGGTGTTCCTCGGTCTAAGAAAAACAAGATCATGCAAATAACCCAGATGTCCTTTACTAATCATCTTGAGAAGTATCTGGGGTTTAAGTTTTAAGTTGTTTCATGGTAGAGTCAAAAAAGAGGACTTCTCGGATATTATTGATAGATTAAACTCCAAGCTTGCTTCATGGAAAGGGCGTCTTCTCAACAAGCCAGGTAGACTTATTCTTGCGAATTCAGTTTTGGCTGCTATTCCTTCTTATTCCATGCAAACACGGTGGCTACCACAGGGTGTTTGTGACCAATTAGATAAGTCAATCCGTAATTTTATTTGGAAGGGGAATAGTGATAAAGGAATGAATATGGTTGGCTGGGAGAAAATTACTAAAGCTAGGAAATATGGTGGACTTGGTGTTCGGGTCGCCAGACTTCAAAATACGGCTTTATTGGGTAAGTTGGTGTGGGACATGATCTCTTCTAATAATAAGATGTGGGTGTCGATGTTAAGTGCCAAGTATGTGAAGCATGGGAACTTGTTCACCTCCAAACATGTTAAAGGATCTACAACGTGGAACTCTATCACTAAGGCCTTGTCAGCTCTTGAAGATGGTTTTCAAATGAAAATTGGTGATGGGAATACTAGCCTCTGGTATAAACCATGGGTGTCAAAAGAGCAGTTAAGTAGCCATGTTTTTGCTGTTGATATTCATGATGTTGCCCATAAAATCAAGGATGTCTTCATCAATGGGGAGTGGTGCCTACATTAGCTGTACACCGCCATTCCTAATGAGCTGCAGCAGTTAATTTTTCTTCAGAAACCGAGGCTAGTGGAAGACTGTTGGACTTGGCAACATTGTTCTTCAGGTATATACTCTGCCAAGTCTGCTTATTAGTGGCTGTTTAATGAGCTACCTATGGGTAATGATGGGAGGAGTTGGAACTGGGTTTGGCATTTGCATATTCCTGCTAGTGTTCAGTTTTTTGGTTGGCAATTTTGCCACTTTTCTTTCCCTATTCGAGCTGTTTTAGCAAGGAGAGGGATACCTTTGGATTTTATGTGTCCTTTGTGTGGTGATGAGCAAAAAACAATCCATCATTGCTTCTTTGATTGTGATCGGATTAAGGATGTGTGGAGATTGTGTTTCGATAGCAGCTTGCTGTTTCCTGATGTGAATTTGGATCCTTTCGTGTGGTTGCATGAAACTATTGGTAAGCATGGGGTCTTGGTGCTTATAGTTATGTGGCATGTGTGGTGTGGCCGCAACAAGCTTATTTTCGAAAATGTTTTAACACCAGCTTCAACAATTGCTGCTCGTGCTAAAGCTCTCCATCATGACAGCATGCTAGCTTACAATTCAGGTGCTTGTGGCTCAAATTCAAAGGCAACTCCAAGAGAAGTTTCTTGGAAGAAACCTCATATTAGGAGTGTGTGTCTTAATGTTGATGGTAGTGCCATTTAAAATTGTGGCTTAGCAGGGTTTGGTGGTCTAGTCAGGGATTCCACTGGAGCTTTTCTTGGTGGTTTTTATGGATCCATCGGGTACTCTAATATTATGCATGCAGAGCTTATGGTGTTGTATCATGGAATTTTCATGTGCTGGGAGAAGGGTTTTTGAAACATCATTTGTTACTCGGACTCTTTAGATACCCTAAGGTTAGTGTGGGAGGGAGACCATCGTTATCACAAATTTGGGAATGAGATTGCTCTCATAAGGAAGATGCTTCAAAAAGATTGGAATGTTCAGCTGTGTCATACTCTCAGGGAAGGGAATCAGTGTGCATACTTCCTTGCAAAAATAGGTGCCAGGAGTAATTTGCCTTGTGTCATGCTTGAGGGCCCTCCTTCAGGAATAGAGAATTTGCTTTTTGTTGATGCTATGGGCATCTCGTTTTTGAGATCTTAGGCATTTGTGTGCCTTTATCTTTTCTTTTTCTCTGCTGTTACCAAAAAAAATATTAGTAACTCCTTTCCTTATACAATTTTAAGCATACATAATTTAAGCATACACTTATCCAGAAAAACAGAAAAAATAATAATCATCCAAACCAAGTAATCAAGTACACACATTACCAAGCCTCCAAGTAATCAACTCACGGGTTCCTCCAAGCCTCCAACTCACAAGTTCTTACAAAATCAAGAAATGGACAGAATCACGATGTTAGAGAAAAATCATGTTTTTAAAGAACAGAATCAAAATCCAATAACAATAGTAAACCAAAAAAATTAACAAGCATAAACCAAGAGATGGGACTCTTCGGTTGCTCCAAGATTCCACAGTAAGTGGTCGTTCTGTAATCTCCTAGGGCAATAATTTTGGTCGTTTTGTCATATCCAAAGTCAACATCAATTAGTGAAAATAAAAAGTAAAAAAAGAGAAAACAAAGAGAGCTTCTTGCTTGCAAGAAAAAAAAATAAAAAACCCAAACTTCAACGTTGGCGTCAGTTCCCAAACGCCGTCGTCGGTGTTAGTTCCTAAACGTCGGCGTCGCAAGGCACTCGAAGACACTCGAAGTCGTTCTTAAAAGCCGTCAAAGGCATCAGTTGCGAAGGGGAGATGGACGAAGAATAAACAATGAGATTGTGAATCATAAGGGAAACGAGGAAGGGAAGAGGTAGCCGATGGGAGGGACAGCAGAAGCGTTGCTCTGCTAAGGGTTTCATGAAGAGAGATGAGTCTGATGAGAGAAAGAAGAATCTAGGGTTTAGTTCGTTCATGTGTAAGGGTATAGTGAAATCAGATGCTCAACGACATTGTATAAAAAAGCTTTTTATTTTATTTTATGTGTTGTGGTCAAGTCAGGTCCCGACGTTGTTTTTTGTATCACCCGCACCCGCCCACTTCTAACTGGATCAAACCCTTCAAATGATCTGCATACCCGACCCACTGCTTGAACCCGCCCGTCCACTTGAATCTCCAATCGGTTTAGTCGGTTTACGGTCGGGTCCATCCCCATTGTCCAGCCCTAATTGTTTGTATTAGAAATACTGCATTCGTTTGTATCAGAAAACATAAAGAACTACTGCATTCATCGGATCTTGCTATAGTGATGTGGAATTTCCTTGTGCTGGAAAGTATGATTGCGGTGATTGAGTGTCACTACTGTCTATAAAGTTATAGACAACTTGGCCCGGAAAATGAGGCTTAGGGTGGGACAGTGAATCATGTGGTTTACGATGGACCGATGCTTGAAAATAGTTCAAAACTCCAACGACGATCGACGTCATCCCCCATAAGTAAAAGTTCCCAGTCCTCGACGTCTACACGACTGAGACGGTGACCTAATCGGTGTCTGCTCGGTAAAAAAAAACGAAAAACAAATATGAGTGCATCAAAACTCAACATATTTGTTTTCCTTATTTTTTGCCGAACCGACACTAATTAGATCATCGTCTTAGTCGTATGGACGTGGAGGACTATGAGCTTCTACTTACAGGAGGTGACGTTAGTTGTCGTTGGAGTTTCGTGCTATTTTCAAACATTGGTTCACTGTAGGCCACATGATGCACTGTCCTCGCCGAAGAAGATATCCAAAAAAATTTAATCTTCATAAAACATTCAAACAAAAATATTATACCCAAAAAATTTATACATGACATAAACATCACCTTGGTACTGTTTTGTCCTAAGCCCAGGTTTGCAGATTCCAGGTAATAGGTGTCGTTCAGTTTACTCACGGTCACTTGTTGGTGGCTACTACCCTTCAACATGCTCTAGAATCATTTGTCACTTTCACCATTTTGTTTTATATAACAAAATTATTGTGCCCATGTAAACAACATTCAAGACAACACTAATTTATTTTGTCAAAAAAAAAAAAAAGACAACACTAATTTAATTAAGTCGTCTTATTATTTACACGCATATTCTTTTGTTTTTTCCTTTTCAATTTGACATGCAGCCACAAATAATTGAACTATATTTTTTAGAAATATTGTTGATTATTTTCACAAAAAAATTGAAAATTGTGAAATCATTTTCGGATTTCATCAATAATATATTTCAATAGTTAACACATAAGTTCCTACCAAGTACCCATAAAAAATATGAAATTAATTACTATATATTGACGGTGTAAATTTTTTTATATTGTGAGTACATAACCATAAAGTCAAAAATTATAGCTAAAATTTTCTAATAAACTATTTTACGTAACTAAGTCTTTTTTTAATATTAAATATGTTTATATACGTAGAAAATAAAATTTTGAAAAAAATAAATCCTAGAAAATGGGAAAACTTCACTTCAATATCTTATCCTTAAATCCTGATAAGTCTGCGCTAACAAAAATCCCGCCCAAACTCCAACCTTTTTCTCCACTCCACTACTCCCATTTATGACGCCAACATCTCTCCCTCCTTCCCCTCGCATCTTCTTCTTCCGAAATTAAAAACATTTTGAAAACCTCTCCTCTGTGGTGACGCCAACATCTCTCCCTCGTTCCCGTTGCCTCGAGTTTCTCCGGTGAAGGTAGGCTACATCCCCTGTTTCTCTCAATGAAACTGCTCAACTCATCTTATTGTTCATTTTAGTAGTAAAACCTAACCCTTCTTCCTATCTGCTGTGAATCAATTTTTTTCTTCTCCCTGTTTATTTTCTGCGGCTGCTCTTCTCCTTTCTCCTCCGCCTGTTCTCTTATGCGGCCGGCGAAATATGTGACCTTTGTCATTGCTGTTGGGAATCGGTTGGTATAATCTCCCGGCAACAGGGTTGGAACCTATTCATTTTCTTAAAAGCATCAAATTTTTCCGTGTCCGGTAAGGGTTTCGTGCTCTTCTTATAAGGCTTTTTCTTTATCAATTCCTAATTTCTTTCTTCATAATCTTGGGATTTGTGTTTAAGGTGGAGACTTGCAATGGTTCTGATTGAAGCGCTAAGGAGGACGCCGAGGGAGCTAATTGAAGACGAGAGTTGGGGTTTTGTCCTTTATGTCTTTAATCGTTTCTCCTGGAAAACCGTCGCCGCATAATCTGCACCAGGTTGTCATCCTCTTGGGGAAACAGATTTAGCCGCACCCAGTTCGTCTCTGTTTGCTCTTTGTTTTCCTCTGCCATTCAGTGGGTTTTTGGTATTCTGTGTACTCCTTCCTTCTATATTGTGGGTTGAATGTTATACTATACTGATTGCAAGATGTTTTTTCACTGTCATTTAGGAAATCTTTGCGGGTTACAGCAAAGTCATATATCCTTCTTCCATTTGTATTTCAATTATTTCTGAATAGGTATTTTTTTTAAGTTCATCCTTCAATTTTAGTGCATGTCTGCTATCAGTTAATTACCCTTTATATGTGTGTCTAACTTTTGCAATGGAATTGTTTGCATGTGGTAATAGAGAAAAAAAAAACAGTTTGAGAAATCATGTAACTTGGAGTTTACCTTGAGGCTTAGTCATTAAGCCTCTATGGTTTTACAAGAGAACCGGCAGACTGTCAGCATTGGAATCTTGCTTAGATAGTTCTTTACCATCCGGAGGGGGATTTGATATGATAGTGTTGAAATCCGACGTTCATTTTTGTCTTTTGTTGTATGATTATGGTAATCTTATTGTTCCAAGTTTATGGGCCTTAGCCCATAATGACCACATCTTCAAACAAGCTATTGATTGCATCATGTTTGAAGCATAAGTCATAATGCTTTTGGCAACAGCATCATCATGTTTCATTCTTGAAACTAGGGGTATTGTTTTGATGGATACAAGTCTGTAAACCCATAGTGACCGCAATGCTTGCACAAGAGATGTAAACCCTCATATTGGACATTGTACCATTGTTGCCTGAACCACACCTTACCCACCACAGGCTCATCAAGATTTATTTCCACACAAACTCTTGCAAACTTGCCTCTTGATGCATCAATAGTTCGTATATCCACCTTGATCGGTTTTCCAACTGCAGTAGCTAAGGCCATCAACACACTATCATCATAGTACTTCATACCAAGACATGGAAAACGAATCCACACCACAGTTTTATTAATTGTAACTTCTGAAGAAACAAAGTCCGGCACCCATGGCCTCACAACAACATAGTGATCAAATATCATCCAAGGACCCCCACTTATTACACTTTCTCGATCAGCCTCTAGTTCAAATTTCACTATGTAAAAACCATGTCCAATATCAACCATATCCATACCCCCAGAAGGTCTCCATGCAGCCTCAATCTATCCCTCATTGTGAAGAAACCTAAATTCTTGCCCAACAAGGTAACAAGCACTGCATCCTTCCATGGTTTCCATAGATCCTCCAATAGGCTCTCAACAATGTAGCACCTCGGCCTCAAACGATCCCCATCATCATATTCAATCTTGAACAACGCTTGAGCCAACAAATCCACTTTCTCCTTGCGTGGTAGGGGGTTTGTGCCCCAATAGCTTATCTCTGAATGAAGTCTTGGTGGAGTCAACCCCCCCATCAGGCGGCTTGCGAGGAGGATGATCTCCATGGTTGCTTATCTCAGTGTCTTCCGTTCTCTCTTAGTTTTCTACGTAAATTAAAATAATGTTGCGCCCATGGATGAGGATCTTAACCACCAGGCCAGGCAAATGCTAACAGAAGGATTCGATATATAAGGAAAGGAGTTATGCTATGTTATGCTTAAATTTGTATATATAACGAAAGGAGGTACTGATATATGTATGCTTAAATTTGTACAAGCCTTTTCTGCTCATATATGTATGCTCAGTTATGCTTATATATGTATGCCCAGTTATGCTTATATAAATGTGGAGTGTTGCTATTTAAATATAAATGTGTTGAATGCAAAGTGTTACTGTTGTTTATATTATGAGCATTTTTCATTTACTGCATATATCATTTATTGAATATGCTACATCTTAGATTCTGCATTTGCTACTACATATTAAATTCTCCATTAAAATGCAGCTTCAAAGGAGCAGCTTCAAATGTAGCTTCAAAGGAGCACTGCTCCCAGATTCAAGCACAAAGCTGAAGTTAATGGATTATTTATCATTGATTGTACTGATTTTCACCTTGAAGTTATTTCACTTGATTGTAAAGGTCTTTTAATTCATCTTGTCCATGTCTCTCAAATGACTCTTGTTTATATTTCATTTTTCTTTTTAAATTATAGAATTGCTAAGCCGCAAACAGGATGGTATTTCTGAATATTATTTCACTTGATTGTAAAGATCTCTTAAAATAGCATTCAGGATGGTATTTTATTCATTGTTGAATATATGGCAGCCCAATTTAAATGTTAAATAGGTTTGTTGTTGAAAAAATGGCCCAATTCAAATGTTAATGGGTTTATTGTTAAAAAAAATGGCCCAATTCATAAATTTTGGCCCATTAAAGTAAATATGTACATTAAAAAATTAATAATGGGGTAAAAAGGGTTCTGGCCCATTAATATAATAACATCAAAGTGTTTACCAAAGAAAAAAAAACAACAGCAAAGTATTTTAAAAAAGTGATTGGGCTCAAAAACGGTTCTAGCCCATTAGTAGCCCAACCCACCCCTACCCAACCGTGTAACCCGCCCAACCCGTCAAACCGAACCCGCCCAAACCGAAGCAAAATCCGGAAGGGATTGGGCCTCATATTATATGCCTCAAATTGGGTTGGATTGGGTGTTTTGGGCCCAAATCCACCCGACCCCTACCCAGGCCTACCAACAATTACAAAGAATGCCTTCACCAAAAACAAACCAAAAAAGAATGCAGTATTTCTCGGTCTTTTTCATGTGAGCGCTGTCTGATATTCAAATTTCTCTAGGTGAATATTGTTGTGTGATGATAATAAGAAAAGAAAGATAAAACAAAATTCACGAAAGAGTTTCAACTCGTAATAAAATACTCACAGTTAATATTATATATGTAATAAATTATGAATTTACGAAAATATTAGTAATCGGCTTTTTTAATTATTACTTGAAATTATTATTTTACCGTTTAAAATGAGACAATTTAGAGAAGTCAAAATAATAAACGGATTAAGTAGATAATAATATTAAGATTAATAATATAATAAAGAGAGTAAAATGTTTGAAAAAAAAATGATAAGATAAATAGATTAATAAAGATTAATGACAAAAAGGATACAAATATGTTTCTTTTTTGACAGGAGGATACAAATATGTTTGAATGCTGATAAATTAGTTAATAGAGATAAATAATAATAACATAAAAATCCAGTAAAAAAATAATAATCTACACCTATACATATATTTACTTATATACAAAGACAATTGCCTTCAATAACTAACTTTTTGAGTTCCAATTGTTTTTCTATTTTTACCCTTAGTTAATAACTGAAAATTTAAACTTAGTAACTAGATTGTGAATGTGAGAAAACAAGGCAGGAGGTACTTACCGATGGGCACAAAATAGGTCGTTGGTAACTCTTTGACACCCAAATTTTTTACGGGTGGTTGTCTGTCAATGAGCCGTCGGAAAAATGACATTACCGACGGCCTATTGTGATTTGCGATGGTTTTGATTTGGTCGCCGGTAATGTCGTGTTTTCTTGTATTAATGATATGTGTGTGTGCATGGTGGTAGTTTTTGGTACAATAAACTAAAAAGTAAAGAATTTAATTTGTATGGCTATTCATGTATTTTGGACCTTATTAAATGGGGGGAAAAATTACTCCAGAGGTTTTTTATCGTAATTTAAAATTTCAAGTTAATCCTTTATTTTTTTTTGTTTCAATTTAGTCCCACATATTTTAAAACGTTAATTTCGAGGCAAATTGTTGGCTGATCTACAACGAGAAATGCATGTGTGCCATAAGCACAATCTGCCCTATCAATTATGCCACAAATCAGAACCTAAAATACTGTTGTAAAAAACCGAAAATAGACCAATTTGGCCAACATTGTTGGCATTTTAGAATATATGGGACTAAACTAAAACTAAAATTAACTTTAAAGGACTAACTTGACACAAAATAAAAGATAAAGGACTGAAGCAAAATTTTAAATGACATCCGATGTAATTTTACTTAAATGGGGTGGAAATATATTATTAGATGACTGCGTAATATATGTTTACATTGACGGTGCATAAAAATCAAACTCAAAAGTAAAACACACACACATACACACACACACACACATACACATATATATACATACATATATACATACACAAAATAGGTCGTTGGTAACTCTTTTTGACACCCAAATTTTTTACGGGTGGTTGTCTGTCAATGAGCCGTCGGAAAAATGACATTACCGACGGCCTATTGTGATTTGCGATGGTTTTGATTTGGTCGCCGGTAATGTCGTGTTTTCTTGTATTAATGATATGTGTGTGTGCATGGTGGTAGTTTTTGGTACAATAAACTAAAAAGTAAAGAATTTAATTTGTATGGCTATTCATGTATTTTGGACCTTATTAAATGGGGGGAAAAATTACTCCAGAGGTTTTTTATCGTAATTTAAAATTTCAAGTTAGTCCTTTATTTTTTTTTGTTTCAATTTAGTCCCACATATTTTAAAACGTTAATTTCGAGGCAAATTGTTGGCTGATCTACAACGAGAAATGCATGTGTGCCATAAGCACAATCTGCCCTATCAATTATGCCACAAATCAGAACCTAAAATACTGTTGTAAAAAACCGAAAATAGACCAATTTGGCCAACATTGTTGGCATTTTAGAATATATGGGACTAAACTAAAACTAAAATTAACTTTAAAGGACTAACTTGACACAAAATAAAAGATAAAGGACTGAAGCAAAATTTTAAAGGACATCCGATGTAATTTTACTTAAATGGGGTGGAAATATATTATTAGATGACTGCGTAATATATGTTTACATTGACGGTGCATAAAAATCAAACTCAAAAGTAAAACACACACACATACACACACACACACATACACATATATATACATACATATATATATATATATGTATATGTATATATAATTTGGATTTTATTGGTATGCACTGTTAGTGTAAAAATTCAATATGATCTCTTTTTTTGGTAGGAGGAGAAATTACCAAACGTCTAGCATTCCTTTTGCTTGGCGCCAATGATTTTTTTATTGAAAAAAAGGGAAAATTACAATGACCTCCACCGAGGTCTGTTAAAATATGACACACCTCCCCTCTAGTTTCCTAAAGTCACTCACCTCTCCTCACTTTAACACCGTCAAACTTCCGTTAAATAAAGAAAACAAAAAAAAAACTTAAAGTTATCATTTGTCTTCTTCTCCGTATTCCCCCCAATGAAATAACTGATAAACCTCTTCTTCTCCATCCCTCTGACCTATGTTTTTGCTTCCATCTTTGTTGAAGCTCATTTGCTATTCAAAGAGGAATGATAATACACAACACACACACACACACACTCTCGCAACCAAAGAATGGAGAAGAAGTTTAATACACTTGCAATTACTCAAAATCTGATACATATCACACGATACCCATACAACCTTTTATAAGCAAGGTTTCTTACAACAAGCAAACTAATAAATGGTGGTTACAATTTTTGGTCCAATGAAAATGCAATTTTGTGGCTTAATAGTGCTGTGCCTACAATTTTTTTCGGAGAGATGACTACCTCTTATGCTTTCCAATTTCATAATGCCCATGTTATAGATATATGTTTAGATAAAAAATGCAACATGTGCAACACTATTTGGTCCAATAAAAGTGACGGTGCAGCTGTAATGTTAGGCGCCAACATAAGGGAGATGTCCGTCACTTAAAAGCAAAAATAAGGGAGATTAGTGTTAATCTAAAACTAGAGGGGGTGTTTATAATCTTTAAGTAAATCTCAGAGGAGGTCACTGCAATTTGCCCAAAAAAAAAAAAAAGACTATGCCAATGCCAATTTTAAATGACAAAAACATGGCATTTCGAGTTCCATACGTAAAAATAATTTTTTTTTCAAAATCATTAAATTATATATAGAAAGAATAGTATGAAAAAGGGATTTTGTATCTATTTTAATTTATATGTATCGTCAGTGTAAAAATATTTTACACATATATCCAATAATGTGTAATCATATCATTAATGAGTATAACAAGTCATGTGTTTTCAAATTCATTAAATGAGGTGGCAACATATTATTAGATGAATCTGTAAAATATATTTATTCAAAATGATGAACGTACCAGATCAACATATCCATTATTCAAATATTCAACAACGTTTCCGACATCAAAATCAAATAACAATAAACAAACTTGTCGTGAAAAGGTAAGGAATTTTATTTTAACATCCATGGTCACTCACTCTCCTGATAAAAATTGTTAGTTGCGGCATTTGTTTCATCATTAGAGCATCTATGTGTCGTCACGTCCTTGACAATTTCAACATAGGAAAGGGGTTGGTCCGAAAAAGGCAATAGATCCACATGGTTGTTGCAACTGAAATCGCACACCTCCCAGAAATCGGAATTCAGAAGATCATGTAAGCAAACATCCTCAATGTTAAAATCTAACAACAAATCCGTTGAGAGCTCCTTTTCATCAATGGGAGGAATAATTGCTGCATCATTATCCTTAAATAACGGCTCTGCTTCTACTTTTAGTTCTACCATGTCACAATTGTTCTGCAATTGTGTTGATGAGTGGAGGGGTGGTGGATCTAGGAACAATAACTTAGAGCACTTGGATGCCTTTGTACGGATCACAAGGGAATCTTGCTTAGACATATTAGGAGATGATGAGTATGTGGGACTGGGAGTAACCTTGGAGGTTGATTGAGCTTGTGTTTTCTCAAATTGTTGTGCAGATGAAGTGTTGGAATTGCCATCTTTAACTTTTTTACATAAATTTGTGTTCCAATAATTCTTTATCTCATTGTCTGTTCTTCCGGGAAGCCTTCCAGCTATTAGAGACCATCTACCACAATGAAAATAATCACGATGCAATTAGCGGTCATTACTATCATAATCAAGGTTTTAAAAAATAGTCTGCGTCCATGATTTTGGCCACGACACCATGATTTTTGTTATCTCTGTGACCGCAACGCGATTGCGATTGAGGCCACATCGACGCGATGACGTGACCGCGACTGCGATTAAATACCTTGATCATAATTGTATCAATCATAAACACAAAACAAAAAAAAATTGTTACGGGAAAATACCCATTAAAAATAATCAATTAAAAGTTTAATATAATATATATAAATAATTCCAACGTGATTTTTTTTTTTTTTATAATCAAGGAAAAAACAAAACAAACTAAAAAACTACCCTGGGGAGACAAAGTGACAAACCCCCCTAGCATAACCACCAACAACAGTTGAATGTCTTAAGCTACCTGTTTCCAAGGAGCATGTGAAGTCTGATGATAAGTTCTTCTTCATCTTGGGATATATTGCCTCTCTTAATATCTGGTCTTAGATAATTCAACCATCGAAGTCTGCAGCTTTTACCACAACGTTTCAAACCTGCATAGCCATAATAAGCCACACATGAACAAGCACATGTATAATGGTCCTAGATAGTGTTCAAGAAAAGTGAGACATTATGCAAATTGATGAAGAGAGAAAAAAAAAATGCTATGTAATGTTAGTGTTAGCTTCTAAAGTTAAACCAGCTTTTTGAGGAAGGTTTCTCCATTTTCCTTCGCCATGGAGATGAATATAATCTCGGAGGATTTTGTCTTCCTGAGCTGTCCAGGCACCTCGGTTCAAACCTTCCTTTGAACAACAAGGACTTCTTCCCATGATATCTGTCTTTCTAACAACTGGTATTCTTCACCTCGTTATTCTCTGACTAGGGAGAGAGTGTGGGTTCTTATTAACTATGCATGTCTCTCTAGCTAGTTTTTGGGTGTTTTCCAGTACTCTAGTACTGTTGTTTGTTTCATCACGTTTACAATTTGGTTGGATGGTTGGGACCATATATCATGAATTGTTATTTTCGAAATATTGAATAATGATTCCAAAAAAGTCATTATCAATGCCTAGATTACTCCAGTGTCAGAGACAGTAGTACTGATTTTTGTTTATAAAAAAAATATAATACTACTGATTTATTAATTTCTCTATTTTTATTGGCATAGTATATATATTAATTATGCTACTTGTTGAGTGTTGTCTTCAATCATCACCTTTTAGTTTGGAACTTTACGACATGTGCCTAATAATGGAATTTACAAAGCTATTGTATGAACCTGTGGCGGAAAATTGAGACAATACTAAAAATGTATAAATGTTTGACCTGTGAAAGTTGAAAACAATACTTCATTTGATCGAATAATTTGTCGGAGACTCACTCACGGTACTACTACTTCTTGTAAGCAGTGGCGCGACCCAAGACTTTGGGTCAGCAGATGCATAAAATTTTAAAATCACCAAAATTATGAAAGAGATTCAGCACATGTTATTTTACAAAAAAAAAAAAAATAACAAAAGCAATTGTTTACTTTTCTTGCAAAATAACAAGAGCACGATTTCTGATAACATAAAACATGTTTTCAGACTTAAAAAAATAAAAAGGTTTCGGAATTAAAAAAATTACAAGATAAAATAACAAAACAACATAGACCGAATTAACAGAGACCCAATTACAACAGAAAAAATTACATGAGAAAATTAATAGAAGGACTAGATTAGAGTTTTAGTCTAAATTAGAAGAAATCTGAACCTAGTAAAAGGGAAAACAGAGACCGAAAATGACACTCACCAACAGGAGGGAGAGTGGGTCGAGATGTGAGACAGTAAGAGGAGTTGTGTTTTGAGTTTTGAGAGAGAGAGAGAGATTAGCGGGTCTGACTGAATGAGATGAAAGATGTTACTAGGTGAGGGCACTGAGTGCAAATTATTATACTGAGAGGGGGTCAAAATTAAATTTTATGGGGGGTAAGTAGTATTTAATTTTAATTTTTTAGATGGTGCAAGCGCACACCATAAACAACATGTAGGTCTGCCTCTGGATGAGATGACAAGTCCGGACATTGGGTGCAAAATATTAAAATGAGATGGGTCAAAATAAAAACTATGTAAGGTGGTAACTATTATTTTTAAAATTTCAAGGTGTGCAAGTGCACAACCTAGAGGTCAAGTAGGTCTGCCCATGCTTGTAAGACCATTTTGACCAATGCACAAGAATCAAGAAAACTAGTTTTTACATTAGATTTTTTAACAATGTGTATTTTCTTTTCAAAATTATCTTTTAATTATTAAGATAGAGAAATTGTTAGACTTTTAGTTCTCTCCATATAATTAAGGGTATTTTTATAAAAAAAACAAATAATGCATCTTGTGAATTGGAAAGGGTCTTGTAAAAAGGGACAAATTTTTTTTACAAAATGGTTAAAATTAAAAAAATTTCTAAATATCGATTCACAGACTTAAAATTGCCTAAAAATGGAGTTTTTCTTCCAAATTAAGGCCGTGTAGTCTCTTCTAAAGGTCTCCTTTCCAACTAAGCCCTAAAACATCTATTCAAACACACAATTAACGCTTCGGCTTAAGAAATTCGGAGTGTTACAATTCCACCCCCTTATAAAAATTTCGTCATCGAAATTTCTATTCACCCGTTGTAAATAACTGCAGATACAACTCCTTCATCTTGCTTTCCAATTCCCACATAGGGCTTTCTTTCGTTGTCCAACTCCAAATAATTTCCGCTAGTAGAGTCTCCTTTCCGCTCCAAATATCAATTGCAAAAATGACTATATGCATTTAAGTCTCCCAAATATCAATAGACGAACGGAAAATGATCAGAAATGATCCTTTTAGAGAAATTGAAGTTTGGAGTCGAACGTAGTTTCAAAAATGAACTCAAACTTAAAACCAAACAAAACGAGAATTATGTTTGGAGGTGTTGACGGATGTTGAGGGGTCCTCAAGGGCAATCCAAACATACCATTAAATGTTTGAGTTTAATTGATATGCAGTGTAAAGTTTTTCACATTGTCAATCAATCATAAATCATGGTATGAGTGACTTTTAATGTAGTTGGGATAAGAGTCAAATATTTTTAATGGTGTGCTAGTTTATGATTGGTTGACAATGTAAAAAAATCTCTTACACTCATAGAGTATACCAATCAAATCATAAATGTTTTGGTAATTTTAGACTTTAAAAATATTTATAAAAAAAAAGAAAGGTTTAATTACAATTTTAGACCCTCAGATATCATGATTATGCGATATTAATTGGTCACTTAGGTTCTATTCGAACGAGTTGGGTTCTCCGGGTATCGTAGATGTTGATTTTGATCCCCTAGGTTCTAATTGAGCAAAGGGTCCTCTAAGTATCACAATAGTAAGATTTTGATCCCTCTGTTCAATTTTCATTCCATCTATAACCGAAAATTTTGTTAGGGTTATCTAATTTTTAAGCCAACTAACATGCCAGAAAGACCAAGTTATGTGTTAGATTATGACAAGAAGGACCAAAATCGCACAATTGCAATAGCTGGAGGACCCAATTCGCACAGTGGGAACATGAGGGGTCAAAATCACACAATAATACTTGGGAGATCTGATTCGCGCATTTGAAACCCGAGGGACTGTTGGGTGCCAAATTTCAGATTTGGGTTTCTCGATGAAGCTTCAAGAATTCGACAAGTGAAGATGCAAGGAGCCAGAATGAAAGGTAAAAAAAAAATCTAAGTTTAAAAGGCCGAGAGACTTGACGGTTATTCGACGAAGTGAATGAAGCTTCGAAGATGTCAACATGGAAGCGGTCGAGTTAAAATTAGACTTTAGGCAATATATGTACAGCTCGACAGGAAGTGTTACTGTCAAGTTTTAGCAGTTTTTAGTAGAGTCAACTACCGACCTTGTATCCGTACACGTGTCTGGTCGGATGATAGCTAGTTTTTTACGTTTTTTGTCTATAAATACTAGTTCTGATGATGTAAAAAAGGTTGGATACATGATCTAAATTCCTAACATCTCATCCATCGAAGCAGATTAAAGGAAAACGGTCATTGTATGCCTTCCACCCCTTTCTTTTCAGCAATTTGCAATACAATTGATTTTCATTCCAAATTATTGTCTTACTCATTGTTTTACTTTCCTGCAATTCATCTATTTGTTATGCAATTTTTCACTAACTTTACTACATTTTAAATCCTTTTCGAACTTTTACTTGATTTACATTTCATGTATTGTTTCTGTCGAAACTCATTTTCTTACTGCATTTCAATTCCAATTGTTTAATTCATAATATTTTTCCATTTTTTCTTCACATTTGTTATGCCATTTAGCTTGTATGTTCTTTATTTTCCAGTAATCTAATTTACTGTTATTCATGTTCAAACTGCCGTTTAAATGCTTTTCTTTTGATTCATGTTCTTTAAAAGCCTTCTTTAATTTTCAGTCATTTAAATGCTTTTTCTTTTCATTTCTGCATTTTATTTCATTCTATATGTTCATATTCACAAGTGCATGTTCATAACATTGCATTTTGCATTTACTGTTTAATCTTCTGTTTTGATTACTTGTTAGCCAAGTCATTGGCTCTTGACGGCCAATCTTGCTACTTTAAAGTCAGTACCATTTCAATAACAATTTACTTGTTAGTTGGAATTGCTTCAAACAGAATTAGCAACGAATATAACAATCAATGGCTTAAAAGCCAAGAATGTTAAAAAACTTATAACGTGTCGAATATTTGACCGTTACTCGTTTAAAACCGTTGTTTTCAAATGAGATTACCACATAACTCGTCGATCACATAATCGTTTGAAATCTAATTATTTGTTTCTTTGACGAATTTGGTAGAAACACACTACAAACCAAATTTTCCAGTAAACAGAGACCAAAATCACACAATTGCTATAGCTAGAGGACTAAAGTGCCATTAAGCGAAAAAGAAATTAATTACAGTTGTCACATAAGCAAATTGATTTACATGTTTGGCAAGGCCAATAAGCTAGCTTATAGCTTATTGGATTAGCTTTTAAACTTGTTTGAATAAAGCTTCGTTTGGTAAGGCAAAAAAGCTAGCTTATAGCTTATTGAACTAGCTTATAAGCTTGTTTAGCTGACATAAAGGTGTTTGGTAAACAAGCTTATTGTACTAGCTTATTGCCTTTTTTGAGATGCCACTTGAAATAGCATCTGAGCTTATAGCTTATAGCTTTTAATATTTTCTTCCATATTTATTCTCATTATTTTATTCTTGATTATTTTTTATCCTTTTTGTTTTTTAAAATAAAGATAAACTCTTATCCATTTGTGTCATTTTATATTTATCAGTTAGTTAAATAACTAATTTTATCAAACATTTTAATATTAATTAGCTAGCTTTTATCAGTTAGCTTTTTAGCTATAAGCTAGCTATAGCTTATAGCTTATTTTTACTAAACGGAGCCTAAATGAGAGATTTTGATAAGTAAACTTATTATACTAGCTTATAGCTTTTTTTGAGATGCTAGCTTATAGTTTATTTTTATCAAACGAGGGCTAAATGAGAGATTTTGATAAGCAAACTTATCACATTAGCTTATAGTTTTTTTTGAGATGCTTCGTAGCATCTGAGCTTATAGCTTGTATCTTTTTGTATTTTTTTTTCTTATTTTTATCCTCATTATTTTATTATTTACTCACTCTTTATTCTTTTTAAATTTAAAATAAAAAAAATATGCCCACTATAAAATATGCCCACTCTTTTATAAGTAAAAAACAAAGAATTATTTGCTTAAATACGAATTTAAAATTTTCTATTCTTTTTTTTATAAAAAAATTCTATTCTTTTGATAATCACTTCAATGTTTTCTTATAGAGATTCCTTTTTTATTTACTAGCGGAACGACAGACACGACGACAGTGCCCATCTTTACTTTTCAATTTTTTTATTTAGTTTGTTGTGTGTATTAATTTTTTTTGCATATTCAAATTGTTAGATGAACTTGCTAAATAGAAGAATCGATCTTATCTAGTAGTTGATTAAATTATTATTTTATTCTTACCATATTAGGCTGTTATTATGTTATAGATTAAAATTTAACCTTTTAATTAAGTAAAGGAAAAATAAGAAAAAAATTACTATACCAAAATGGTAGTAGTTACCAAAGACAATTGTCTTTATATACTGGGACAAATATTGCGGTGTCCTTCCAGTTAGGCTAACTTGCATTGCCCAATATCAATGTCCAGACGCCAGTTTTAAATTTAAATTCATAATCACAAAAGGATTCTGGCTTTTTTTTTTTAAGGCGAGAGGTTCACCTGAAAGGAAAAATGAATAATTATAATCATTAATTAAAAAATTAATTAATAAATCATGGTTATATATACAATAAATTTTGAAATTGTATAAATTTTCATCATATTTTTTTAACCAATTACTATTGTCACTTATTTTTTAAAATGAATGTTTTAGGAGTCAAATTCAAAATAAATAGTGCGAACATTGGCATTGCAAAAGAATTTGGTTATTTTAAACTAATAGATTAATTTGAAAATAAAAAATACATAAATTAGTTTTACAAATTAATAATTATAATCACAATACATATATATACGTATTATAAAATAATAACTATAACTCAACCCTTCACTTTTATATTAATACACCTATTAAATCGGAAAGCCAAATTGAAATCTGAATGCTATCGAACTAACTTTCTCTTCATTGTCTTTGAAAGTGTGTTGTCATATGCACCTGCGTGTCAACGGGGCAGATTGACAACACATTTTTTTAGGAATTAAATAAAATGGTGCTTTTTTGACAGGAAGAAAAATTAAATGGGGCTAAAAAAACCAGATTGACAACACTTTTAGTACTACTGACAAAGCATTATTCTAAACCATTCGTATTCATTTTTACTTCTTCCATAATAAAATATAAGTACAAAAATGTATATATATTTAGTCAAAATTTAGACTAAATACATATATATTTTTTTGTTTATATTTTGTTATGGAGTGGTACTATGCAGTGTGTGAAGGAATAGCCTCGGCCCTTCAGTTCGTCCATGTCGTTGTCATAATTCATTTCCCTAAACTTTTCCTTCAAAAGTTGTGTACTCGTTATTCAGTTGCAGTGCCAGTGGTGTTCGTATGGAGTAATATTTTATCAGCTCAAAAAATACTTTTTTTTTTTTGATAACATCGCTCAAGAAATACTTAATTTAATCAAATTTTTATTTTATCATCAAATCAATTTAACTATGATATAATTGTAAAATGATATAATTGCGGAAGGTTTTGTAAAATAAGCAAGATTTTCTTTTTCAAAGACTCATTGTTGTGGGAGTAAAAACTAACATCTTTCTTTTAATAAAAGACTGACGTTCATAAATCATTTCAAACGTAATAGATTCAATACTTTATCCTTTTGTACATACTAATTATCCTTATTATCCTCATAATAAACAAAATCTATTACTAATTAGAAAACTAAGTTTCATAAACGTGATAATTTAAGAACATTTCTTAAATATTAGAAATACATGGAAATAAAAACTAATCCTAACATATTTAAATACAGACTTAAAAATCAGAATACACCAAAGCAAACGCAATTACCCTCCTAGAAATACAGACACCAAAATGAAATACATCCCATTAAAGTAAACACCTAATCACTACCTAGACTCCTAATGCTGGTCCAAGACTTTAGAAACTTCTATCTGAAGACTCGCCCATGTCCTCCATCTCTACTAAATCCTCCAATGGATCTTTTTCCTCATCGGGAGATGAATAGGGGTCTCCATTAGTGACGACGTTGAAACTCTTCCACTTCCATCCCACTAGGTATCTCACGGTCTTTCCCGCACTTACTGAAGCGCGTGAAGGAGGGCGAGACATGTGCGGCGCAATGGGAGACTCTGGGTCTGGCTCGGGGATCCTCGGTCTCAGTCGTCAGGTCTCTCTCTTGCGAGTGGAATGTCTCATACAACTGCAAAGGGTGCGCTCTCATTGGGTACGGAGGGTGGTACATGCCAAAACCAGTCGAAAGGCAACTCGAACTCAAAGGTGATGTGCATGTATGTGCGCGATGTAGGTTACTCTCAGGGGCCGTGCTCTATCCTCAGATTTTAGGTATACACGACACGACAGGCCTTATCTATGATATCCCAACTCATGTCGTGGCATCAATCCTTGTGGCTCTAGAGTACATCAGCAATCCCTTCAGTGTCGTCTAGTCGCACGCCCATGGAAAAAAAAAGAGAGAAGGCACAAAATTGTAGCAAGGTTGGGAATCTCGCTTATGAGTTTTATCGTGATGGTCGCATAAGTGAAATTGAGCATAATACTCGTATATAGACATTTAATATAAACCTGTTATGTAAATGTCCACGTACAGTGCAATAAAGTCATCAAGCACAATATCACATAAACAATTATACTCAAGCATTTCAAAATCATTCAATAAATGCATGAGACTTCAATATCTGTCACTTGTAATTTTATTTCAGCTTGATGTAATACAGCTGTTTTCATGCTGTTAGAGTTAGTTATTATTAACTTACCATAGTTAGTAGCTAGCTAAGTTAATAGTTGTTAGTTTAGTTAACTAACTCGGCAGTTAGTTACAATAGTCTCTCTTGTATATATAGATAGCTTGCCTTGTAAGTAATTTAGTCTTTCCAATTCAATCAATGAAATGAAGAAGAGCAATTTGCTCCCAGAGTTCATCGTGTTCATCTTATCCTTATTAACAAGGTATCAGTAGATTTTTCTTCTCCGTGCCTCCGATTCTTGATTGATTTGATCGATTCTGCCATTACTGTTCCATTGATTCGCAATTCCTTCTCTTTTTTTTTTCTTTTCTGCAATTGTGATCATTGTTTCATTGATTTTTTTTAGAGATCTTATTTCTGAAATCCTTTCTGTCTTTCTTTGCACATTGTGATCTCGTCTTCATTCACGATCTTGTTGTGATCCTTTCTTGATTCACGTTTTTTTTTTGAGATCTTGATTTCTCTTTCTGAATATTCTTCATGATGAATCCTTTTGCTCATCCAATTCATGTGCATGCTGCTAACAATGCACCTGCTAATAATGCAATTGATGTATTCAATCCTTTGTTCTTACATCCAAATGAGAATCCTGCTACGGTTCTTGTTACTCCATTGTTGAATGGAGAGAATTATCAGATCTGGTCTCGTTCCATGCTTGTTGCCTTGCGATCCAAAAACAAATTAGGTTTTGTAGATGGATCATTGCCAAAACCTCCTTTGGATAATCCTTCTTTACCTGCCTGGGATCGTTGTAATTCAATGGTTTTATCATGGATCAATCGTTCTCTTGAACCTTCAATTTTACAAAGTGTATTGTGGACTGATGTTGCTGCTGATGTATGGAAAGACCTTCGGCGTCGCTATGCACAAGCAGACATGTTCCGAATCAGCGACATTCAAGAAGAAATATACCTTCATAAACAAGGTGATTCTACTGTGAGTACGTATTTTACTCATCTCAAAGGTCTTTGGCAAGAATTTGAAAATTATTGGCCTATTCCCCGATGTACATGTCAAGTTCCTTGTGGTTGTGAATTGCTTCCAACCATCACCAGATATCGTGAGAATGAACGAGTCATTCGTTTTCTCAAAGGCTTAAATGAGCAATTCACTGCTGTTCGCTCTCAAATAATGTTGATGAGCCCTATGCCTAATTTAGATACAGTTTATTCTATGATGCTTCAGCAAGAAAGACAATTTTCCTCTCAGTTTGATGACTCTAAAGTTCTTGCAAATGTTGATTCTACTAAAACTTCCAATTCTGGTGGAAGAGGCAGAGGAAATCGTGGCCAATTTTTCAATTCTGGTGGTAGAGGCCGAGGCAGACAGATTAGAGTCTGCGCATATTGTAATAGAACAGGTCACATGGTTGATACCTGTTACAAGAAGCATGGATACCCTCCACACTTGCAAAGAAGTAATTCCAGCAATGTTAATAACTTCTACACTGATGAACAGGCTGCAGAAGATGATTCAATTTCTGTTACTGAAAAAGAAAAGACAAATGATGCTGGTTCAAGTTTAAGCTTCACACCTGAGCAGCACCAAGCTTTGCTTTCTCTGCTACAAAGCTCTATGGCCTCTCAACCTCATGTTGCTAATCATTTAGTTGTTCATAGGAACAATAATTCAGGTATGATTTGTGCCACTTCTTCTTATTATTCCAATAAAGATTGTTGAGTTCTTGATAGTGGAGCCACAGATCATGTGTGTTTTACCCGCAGTAGTTTTCATTACCTCAGAAAAATTAAGCCTCTCCGAGTTACCTTACCCAATGGTTCTGATATTCATGCTCTTTTTGCTGGAACCATTTACTTTTCTGATCTATTTTACCTTACTGATGTCTTGTACATTCCAAATTTCAATCTTAATCTCATATCCATCTCTCAATTAGCCAATACTCTTAATTGCACAACTTCTTTCAATGATTCTGGTTGTGTTATATAGGCCAACCATTCATTGAAGATGATTGGGAAAGCTGAATTGCGAGCTAGACATTACACTATCAAGAGCACACCTATTTCTCTTCCATCTTCCCATTTCCCAAATAAATCTGTAATCAATTCTGTTAGAACTTATCATTTTCAGAATTTTACAAATTCCAATCATTGTAATATTTGGCATCTTAGAATGGGACATCCTTCCCATAATGCTTTACTACATTTGAATAAGGTGCATTCTTTTGTTGATTGTACAAAAAACAGCAATGCATGCGATACTTGTCACTATGCTAAACAAAAAAGACTAGTGTTTCCTGTTAGTTCTTCCAAAACTGATCATATCTTTGATTTACTGCATATGGACATTTGGGGTCCTTTCTCACATCCATCTTTACTTGGTCATAGATATTTTCTAACCATAGTTGATGATAAAAGCCGATTCACTTGGGTCATTTTTCTCAAACTAAAATCTGAAGTTTCTACTCAAATTATGCATTTTGTGTCCATGGTAGAAACTCAATTTGGTACTTCTGTTAAGTCCATAAGGTCGGATAATGCCCTTGAGTTCAAATTGCATGAATTTTATGCCAAAAAGGGAATAATTCACCAAACCTCTTGTGTTGAGACACCTCAACAAAATGGAATTGTGGAAAGAAAGCATCAACATATTCTATCTGTTGCTAGCGCTTTGCTTTTCCAATCCCATTTATCCAAGTCTTTTTGGACTCAAGCCATTTCACATGCTGTTCACTTGATCAATAGAATTCCTTCAAAGTTTTTGTCTTACAAACCTCCTTATGAACTCCTTTATGGTTCATTGCCTGATTTACTTAACCTCAAAGTCTTTGGGTGTTTAGCCTTTGCTTCCACCCTTCATTCACACAGAAAAAAACTTGATCCAAGAGCCAAAAAGTGTGTCTATTTAGGTGTCAAATCTGGTACTAAAGGTCACTTGTTATTTGATCTTCATACTAGAGATCTTTTTGTCTCTAGAGATGTCATTTTCTATGAACACATTTTCCCTTTTTTGCCTCATTCTGCATCTACTCAATCTGCTGATAAAGTTAATGCAGAGTCTGCCATTGTCCTTGATTCTGATCCTTATGATTTCTTAAGCCTTTCACCAAATGCCCAGAATTCTATTCCTTCCCCAATATCTTGTGATTCACCATCACCTTCACCATCTTTTTCCCCTTCTGCTCCTTCTTCTGTTCCTTCAAACCTTGATATTTCTAACAGCTCACAGCCTCATACCAGTGAACCTGTTATATCAAATTCTGATCTTTCTATTGTCCTTGAACCACGAAAATCTGAAAGAGTAAAAAGAGCTCCCTCCTATCTTAAAGATTATCACTGCTCTTTAAATTCCACCACAGCTCTCAATTCAGTTCCCACTTCTTCAACAGTAAGGTATCCCATTTCGAACTACCTTTCATATCACAAATTATCACCCATACACAAACATTACATTTTAAATCTGTCTTCACACATTGAACCTAATAATTTTGAGGAAGCAATAGGTAATGAGAAGTGGAAAAAAGCCATTGAATCTGAATTGTCTGCTCTTATTAAAACTAACACTTGGCAGCTCACTCATTTACCTCCTCACAAAAAGGCAATTGGATGTAAGTGGGTCTTCAAAGTAAAATTTAAAGCTGATGGTTCAGTGGAAAGGCACAAAGCACGGCTGGTAGCAAAAGGATTCACTCAAATTGCTGGACTAGATTACATTGAGACCTTCAGTCCGGTAGTAAAAATGACAACCGTGCGTTTGGTTTTATCTTTGGCAGCCTCCTCAGGCTGGTATCTCCACCAGCTCGATGTTAACACTTTTTTTTACATGGCGATTTGCATGAGGAGGTGTACATGAAATTACCACCTGGTCTCCAAGTTTCTGATTCCACCTTGGTCTGCAAACTTCAAAGATCACTCTATGGCTTAAAACAAGCCAGCAGGCAGTGGAATGAGAAATTAACCTCTACTCTCACAGCTTCTGGTTATGTTCAATCCAAGTCCGATTACTCACTTTTCACAAAGTTCACTCAATCAAGCCTCACTGTTATTCTGGTCTATGTTGATAACTTGGTACTTACTGGAAATGATTTGGCCGAGATCAATCATATGAAGTCACTTTTAGATTCCAGATTCAGCATCAAAGACTTAGGTGAATTAAAATATTTTCTTGGTTTTGAAATAGCTCGATCCAAAGCTGGAATTTCACTACATCAACACAAGTATTGTCTCGATCTCTTACAAGACACAGGGCTACTTGCTGCCAAGCCATGCTCTACACCTATGGATCCTCATCATAAACTTAGCAAAACTACTGGATCTCCATCGACTGACTCCACAACTTACCGAAGATTGATTGGGCGATTGCTATATGTCACACACACAAGATCAGAGATTTCTTATGCTGTCGGTCGCCTCAGTCAGTATCTTGATTGCCCCACCACTGATCATATGCAGGCAGCATTGTACACTCTCAGATACCTTAAATCTGCCCTAGGGAAAGGTCTGTTTTTCTCAGCAAGTTCTCCCTTAACTCTCAAAGGTTTTAGTAACTCCGATTGGGGAGCTTGTCCTGATACACGAAGATCTATCACCGGATATTGTTTCTTCCTCGGCACTTCCCTAATTTCATGGAAGAGTAAGAAGCAATCTATTGTTTCTCGATCGTCATCTGAAGCGGAATATAGAGCCCTTGCCAAAGCTACTGGTGAAGCTCAATGGCTCCTATACTTATTGCAAGATCTTCACATTCCTCATCATTCCCCTGTGATTCTGTATTGTGATAACAAGTCAGCACTCCACATTGCTGCTAACCCAGTTATAGTACCCTAATTTTATCCGGCCTTTTTAATTTTTATTTTATTATTTATTTTAATTAGTAGTAATAATAAATATAAGTAATATTTTAGGTTTTATAATAAAAGAGATTAAAAAGGAAAAGAAAAGAATGGATAAGAAAAATGGGATTATTATTATTTGAGAAAGGGTGTGCAAAAATGAATATGGGTGGTGCACATAGCAGCATAATCCAATTCCAGCCCATTTCCTTTTTTACTTCTTGCACCCCTTTTTTTTATTTTTTCACCTCTGCGTCCCTTGCCTCCTCTGCCTGCTACGCACACCCCCTTTTCTTTCCGCACTCCCCAGCCTCACAAGCCAACCCACTTGGCCCAACCATACGCGCAGCCCAATTCCTATCACATTAACCCTAACCTAAAACACTTCCTCCTCATTCTTTCCCCTCATTTCTCTTACGCCGCGCGCAGCTTCCCTTCTCCATCCTTCCATCCTCCATCCAAACCCTAATCCACCTCCAACCACACGCAGCTCCTCTCCTTCCCATTCTCTCCTTCTTCAACCTAATTCCCCTTCATCCTCCATCATCCACGCACAAACCCAAATTCAATTTCAAAGAATCCTCTCCTTTTTCTAACCCTAGCTCCCTCGTCTCCTCCACGCCGCACGCCGTGTCCTCCCTTCTCAACCTCAACTCGTCATCCTTCCTTTCTTCCTATCAACCTCTCAAACCCTAAACCTAGAGAGTGGCCGCGCCCTCACCTCCTCAAATCTCTCTCAATCAGAGGTCCATACCTCCAAAAGGGAAGTTTTCTATTTTTATTCATTCTTTTATTTATGTTCTAAATCAACACTGATTTTCTTCCTTTTTCGCAGTCCGTAAGATTATAAGAGGAGAAAAAACTCGGAGACCGGGGAGAGAAAAAGGAGAGAGAGCCAAAAGACCAAGAGACAGAAAAAGAGAAACAGACGCAAGGAGAAGGGGGCTGAACGAACAGAGCCAAGAGAAGGAGACTGAGCCTGTGAGATCCCCCCTAGAACCAAATTAAAACACCATTAGTTTAGGTTTCTTCTGAATCCTTTCTTTTTGTTTTTCGAAATTTCAGGAAGTTTCAAATCGAGTTCCCTCGTTTCCTTTATCTTTGCATTTCCTGTTTCCTTTTCTTACCATGGCTGTGTAACAGAATAGTATTTTGGACTGAATAATCTGATATAGAATGCGTATGATTCCTTCTTCCCATTTTTTTTGCATTCTTTTGTTGCTGTTATTGTTTGTTGATTAAGTTGAAGTTGGCTGAAACGATTTGAGATTAGGGTTTGGCCTTCCAATGGGGCCAAACCCTAAATAGGGACTGAATTGCAATTATATGATAAAAGGGGACTAAACCGCAAATACGTTATAAAAAGGACTGAATTGTAAATATGTGATAAAAAGGATCAACTTGTAATTATTATATTAAAATAGGACTTGAAAGCAAATAAATTAAAAAATCTTCCTTTCTTTAATTTTCTGCTCATGCGCGTTTAGGGTTTGGCCTTCCAACGGGCCAAACTTTGAATAGGGACTTATTTGCAATTTACTCTTTTTTGTAAATGGTTAGAATTAAATAAAGATGATTAAGGGTATAAAAACAAAATAAAAAAAACTTCTCTTATCTGTATTTTATTAACATAATTAAATTATATTCTTTTAGGTTTTATTTTATTTTTGTTACGTTAAGGAGTAAAAAATGTTTCTTGTAGAATACTTGAGTTTTCTTTCAAAATCTCCTTTAATATTTTTGTAACATGATAGTTGGTAAACTTATATTTCTTTTCAGAAAAATTCATAAAGGGAATTAATTTTCTTAAAAGGCAAACAATTTTTTAGAAACAATTAACGGGTACCATTTTTTTAAATGGGCGCGTAACGGTGCTAATCCTTTCTTGCGCGTAACCAACTCCCGAACCCGTTTCTGGTTCAAAGACCTTCCTTTTTTATTAAATTCAAAAATATTCAAAAATTAGGTTTTCCAATGGTTCCTATAAAAATAAAATATTGGTGGCGGCTCCATTTAATTTTAGGGTGGTTGTCACAGCTGGCGACTCCACTGGGGACTTTTGAGAGTTAGGCCCTATGATTGTTTATGTGATTCGTTTGCCTTATTAAATGAATTATTCCCTTTTTGTTTTTATTCCTATTTGTTCATTTGTATATATGTTTGTATACGTGAATCCTAGGATAGAAAACTTGCATAAAAAAAAAATTCTATTTTTGTTTGTGATTTATTCTCTTGTTTTTTTCTTGTAAATATTATGTATGATTATGCATTTGAAACTTTAGGGTAGAAGACATGTATATATATTGTTTTTATTTATTTATCTTGCAGCGGGTAGTTTTAAGTTTGCTCCTTCACACACTACACTTTATACACTTTGTTTACACACACTATGAGTGGGTGCTCTATATCCGGGCCCGAGTGAACCTTAAGTTAGGAGAGACTGTGTAATGGGTGCTCTGCTGGACGTACGGCCAGTAGGTTCCTATGAAAGCCTCACCTAGAGTTTGGCTCATTTGAGAAAAAACCATCCTTTAATAATATACTTATTATTGGTGGTAACATTTTCAAATGGGACCCTTGGCTCTAGGGACCTTTTTAGATTAGTATCTTAAATCCACTCAATAGAAAGGCACTTAATACAAACCCTAGATCCTTTTAAGGAGTTACCGGCCCATATCACGAAAGGAGCATACCTTATCCCATTTTCTACGTGACAAAAGTCGTATGACCTAAGATTTTAAGAAATTTCGGCCTACATTGCAAGGGGCACACTCTGCCTGTTTTTCCATCATCCATTCATTTTTCATTCATATTTCAAAATTGTGAAAAATAATAAATGATATTTTTCTCCAAAAATATTGTTTGTTATTCTTCTTTGCAAAAAAAAACATAGTTTCAAAAAATCCCTTCTCATTCCTTTTTCCCTCTAAATAAAAAAATAAATTTTCAAAAAAAAAGGCATTTTCTCTTTTTTAGCAACATCATTGCATTCATTTTATTTTTTTTTGTATAAAAAAAAAGAGCAAAAAGCAAAAAAAGGCAAAACAAAAAAATAGAAAAATATTTCTCCATTATCCATCATATTATTTTGCGTAAAATGTACATAAAAGAAATTCATGACATGCATAATCATGGCACATACATAACATAACTCATTTTTTCAACTACAGAAAATAGATACAAATAAGCTTTCCCTGCATCCCTACCGGACTCGAGCCCAATCTAGACTCATGGATTTGTTGGAACAGAATCAGCAAGCGATGAGTGTAACGACCCGTTTCCGGACCGCTACCGAGCTCAATATACCGAGCTCGAGTTACCGAGCTCAACACACCGAGCTCAACTAAACCTGTATGAGATGTGTTTTAAAACGAAACTCTTGTGCCTTTTAAAAAGTACGATATATTTTTTTTTTATAAAACCAACTCGTGCACATCAGAGTAATTACAGCTTTTCGAAACATGGTGCAACTAAGACACAAGACTTAAATTCTAATAAAACATACATGCATAACATACATATATATATCACTCGAAATAATAATGTATACAAAATACAGAGTAGTAAATGTGCAAAGAAAATACACCTAAGGTATGACGACTTCAAGAGAGCAATCATACCCTGGGGGTACTTCCGGCAGACTCCCACGCAGGGGGCTGCTCCAAAAGTAAGACCACCAGTCTACCCTGAAACGACAAAACAATACTGCCCAAACTGGTCACGACCTCGAACACAAAGAAGAACAAAGTACAGTCATCAAGAAAAACAAACATCCAACAACATAATCAATCACGACAAATAGAGGTCGTCACTCGGGTCCTCGTCGAGCTCCTCCTCGGCATCATCTGCTGTCGAGTTCCCTGCACCCTCGACATCGCCTGGGTAACCGTCATGGATTGAAGGCACCACGGGAAAGGGTCAACTTCTCAACAATACAAGATAAGCACGACATAAAGAAATAAGCAACACAATAATGTATCTCAATCACCACACGTGACTCGACCATCTCACTCTAGACTCGACTCGACTCTTATTCCGGAATATCGTCAGCTGGTCCATCCCCGAACTGGCGCAATAGGTAAACGGCAGGTCCATCCCCAAACCGAATTCCATACATTAATCAGTAGGCCTATCCCCAAACTGATAATGCTACAACACCTAGCCAATCCACCATAAACAAAAAGGGGCCCTAGCACCCTCGATTATCTGGTCCGGCTCAAAAACGCGTCATACGACTCCCTAGCTATCTCACTCGATGCATAGCTAGCCGCATGTCAAAGAGTCACTCAACTTACTTGATCACATATCAAATAAAGAGAGCATGCTTACCATGAACAAAACACAATTCGACATTTAACCAATGAAACATTCTGCATGAAGAAACGCACTGACAAAGAATACACCATTCACAACATATATTCAATCACATATCAAATACATGCAAAAACCCAATCGTATCACGACATTCCAAGCTCGACACCAATCAAGGAGTCCATACAGAAATATAACAATAAAAATAAAGTCTTAATAATGTCTAAAAGTTGCCCTTACCGAACTCCAAGTTAATGCTGCTCGACAACGACTTCTCTTACTCGATCTCGACACGGCTGTCTTCAAGTGAGCTCGACAATGACTTCGACACGTACCGTCCTTAATCGACCTCGACACGTACAGTTCTCGATCTGGATTCCGCTGCTTCCACGTCCTCGGATTCGCTCTCCCGTACACCTCGAATCGGAAATCACACGATCTCGGGAATCAGACTTCCTAAAACAAGCACAACTCAGTTCGATCTATGGGTTCTAATAACACTTAGCTCTCATCCCAAACTTAACCACAACCCAGAAAATATTAAAACTCAAGAACTGAAATATATTTTTCCTCTAACACAAAGTTAGGGTTTTCGATCAAAAGTTCATGAAAAAGGCTATCTGATGCCACAACAGATAGATCGACAACAACAACAACCAGAAGCAACAAACGAAAAATAAGAAATCGAAATAAACCAAAAATGAAGGGTTTCTGGGCACTGCCGATTGCGTAAATCGAGAGAAAGAAATTTGTTTTACAAGCCCAAATAATCGGTTAGAAAGGAGGTAATATCATGAAGAAGAAAACCCATCGATTTGACATGATTTGGAAGCATAAAGCGGCTAAAATGGAAGGAAAAAGTAGCGCTAAACAAAGAGTACGAGGAAGAGAAAATCTGTTTTCATACCTCAAATGGTGGTCGGCGAAGTAGATATAGGTCGAGAAGATGATGAGGAACAAGGTTGATGAAGAAAGCTTATGCAGAAGCTCGATGGAACTCAAGGTTTCTTCGATGGAAGTTTTTGGAGAAAAACAAGGAACTCAGAGCAGAAGGAAGGAAGAAGAAAGAAGAAAAGAGAAAATGAGTGTTTGAGGAAAAACCGATCGTGGTATACAGCTGGTGAGAGAAGGGGTATAATCGTAACTCCAGCTATGAGATGCCAATCCCATCAGTCAATCTACCCATCTAATCGCTACTCTCTCATGATTACCCTCTACTCTATAGGTCAGAGATCTAGACACGCGACGAGAACGGCAAGCCGACAATATAATTATTACAAGCAATATAATAATAACGCTGAATAACGTTCGTAAGAATACGAGGTATCATCTCGACACGATGTCGACTAGGGTGCTCGTGCAAGCGCACAAGGCTCTAACACGAGTTCGTGCACGCGGCCTCCTCAGTTCGACATGCGACCTCCTCATTTCGATGCAGCGACTTCATCAGCTCGACACGCGATCTCCTCAGCTCAGCAGCTAGTGCACGCAGTCTCCTCAGCTCGGCAAATGACCTCGGCACGCGATCTTGGCACGGGATCTCGACACAAGGTCTTGGTCGAGGTCTCGATCCGACGTCCTAATACGAGGTCGATCTCGTCCTCAGGTGTTACAATCTCTCCCTCTAAAAAAAATTTCGTCCTCGAAATTGCAAATAAGTTTCTTACCTCGGAAAAGTTCAGGGTACTGAGTCTTCATCTTCTCCTCCAGCTCCCAAGTCGCATCTCCCGTCTTCTGATCCCACACAACTTTGACGAGTTGAATCTCTTTGTTCCGCAACTGTTTGGCTTTCCGATCAACGATCCTTGCTGGTGATGCTTCAAAAGATAGGTCGTCCTTCAGTTGAATCACATCCGGTTCGATGACATGAGAGGGGTCGGAAACATACTTCCGCAATTGTGAGATGTGGAAGACGTCGTGAATGTTCGACAAGAATGGTGGCAAGGCAATCTGATATGCCACTGGACCGATACGACGAAGAATCTGGTAAGGTCCAATGAATTTAGGGGTAAGTTTCCTGGATTTGATCGCTCGACCAACTCCAGTAGTGGGGGTGACTCTAAGAAATACATGTTCTCCTTCCTCGAACTCAAGTGGTCGACGTCGTTGGTCTGCATAACTCTTCTGTCGACTTTGAGACGTTTGCATCCTATCTCTGATCAAACGGATCTTCTCGGTAGTCTGCTGGATCATGTCTGGTCCCACAACAGAACGCTCGCCGTCCTGGTACCAACAAAGAGGCGTCTGACATTTCCGTCCATACAGTGCTTCAAAAGGTGCCATTCCAATACTCGCATGGAAACTGTTATTGTAGGTGAACTCCACCAATGGTAAGACGTCGTCCCAACTTCCTCGGTGATCTAACGTACAAGCTCGCAACAAATCTTCAAGTGATTGGATCGTTCTCTCGGTCGACCGTCGATGCGTGGATGATATGCCGAGCTAAGCCTGAGCTCGGTTCCCATCGCTCCTTGCAATTCCCTCCAAAAATGAGATGTGAACTTGGATCTCGGTCAGACATGATCGAAGAGGGTATTCCATGAAGTCGTACTATCTCGCGATGTAGATCTCGGTCGACTTTTCCACGTTGTATGTCGACCTCACCGTAAGAAATGAGCGATTTGGTCAATCGGTCGACGATCACCCAAATCGAATCATTCTTCTTCTGCGTCTTCGGCAAACCTACAACGAAATCCATGGAAATACTATCCCATTTCCAAACTGGCACGTCAAGCGATTGAAGCATTCCCGCAGTCGTTGGTGCTCCACCTTCGCTTCGACATGTCAAACACGGCTACGTGCTCGCCACTTGCTTCTTCATTCCGACCACCAAAAATGCTTCTTCAAGTCTTGATACATCTTCGTAACTCCTGGATGAATACTAAAGTTGCTCTTATGCGCTTCGTCGAGACTCAACTTTCTCGGCTACGCTCGTTAGGTACACACACTCGGCCATTGCATCTCAAGATATCGTCGCTCAGACGCGTGAAATTCGCCGCCTTCCCTTGCGCTTATCAATTGAACCTTCTTGCGCGCTCGTCATGAACTTGTGGTCTCGGATCTCGTCCAACAATCTGTTAGAAATGGTAAGCATACCAAATCTCGGCTTCCCGGTGAAACTTCGACACTCAACTTCAAGTCTCTAACTTCTCGAGCATCTCCAACTCCTTGATCATCATCGCCGAGGTTAAAACGCTCTTCTGCTCAATGCATACGCTACTCGTTAGCCTTACGGGATGGTATTCCAACGTAAAGTCGTAGTCCTTGAGAAATTACGTCCATCTTCACGACGCATGTTGAGCTCTTTCTGGTCGAACAGTACTTCAAGCTCTTGTGATCGCTGAAAACAATGAAGAGTGCTCCCATAAAGGTAGTGCCTCCATATCTTCAACGCAAAAACTCTGCCGCCACTCCAAGTCGTGAGTAGGGTAGTTCCTCTCGTGAATCTTAAGTCGTCTTGAAGCATACGCGACCACCTTCCGATGTTGCATCGATCGCATCCCAATCCCTGGTGTGACGCATCACAATACACCTCGTAAGGCTCTTCGGGTTGAGGCAAAATCAGCGCCGCCGTCAAAAGCTCCTTGATCGTTGAAAACGGCCGCACTCCTCGGTCCAGGCAAAGGTTGATCCTTCCTCGTCGATCGTGTAAGAGGCGCGACAATCTTCGAGAAACCTTCAATGAATCTTCGGTAATATCCTGCTAAGCCGACAAAACTCCTGACCTCGGTAACCGTCTTCGGCTGTTCCCACGCTAACACCGCTTCAATCTTAGTTGGATCCACAGCTATCCCTTCTTTGGAAATCACGTGACCAAGAAAATTCACCTCTTCAAGCCAAAATTCACACTTCGACAGGTTAGCATAGAGTTGCTTATCTCGTAATATCTGCAGTACTCGACATAAGTGTTCTGCGTGCTCTTCTCGGTTCCTCGAGTATATCAATATGTCTTCGATGAACACTACAACAAACTGATCCAAGAACGAATGGAAAATCCTATTCATGTAATCCATGAACACAGCTGGCGCATTCGTCACTCCAAACGGCATCACCAAGTACTCGTAGTGACCGTACCTAGTCTTGAAAGCTGTTTTGGCAACATCTTCCTCCTTCACGCGAATCTGATGGTAGCCCGACTTCAAGTCTATCTTGGAAAAGATCGCCGCTCCACGAAGTTGATCCATCAAGTCGTCAATACGTGGTAACGGATAACGGTTCTTCACAGTAACCTTGTTGAGCTCGCGGTAGTCTCACGCACGCCTTGATCGTCCATCCTTCTTCTTAACCAACAACACCGAGCTCCCCACGGTGACACGCTCGGTCGTATGAATTGCTTTGACTCCAAGTGTTCGATCCGGGACTTCGCTTCTTTCATCTCGGCAGAGACATCCTGTATGGCGCTTTGGAGATCGGTCCTGTCCCTGGAATCGGTCGATGGAGAACTCGACCTCTCGTCTTGGTGGTAACCCTGGCACGTCTTCTGAAAACGTCTTCAAAGTCACACACCACCGAACATTCTTCACGTCGATCTGCTGGAAAACTTTGAACTAGCGGATACATGTATTCCCTAGTTCCTTCTTTCAAAGAAACTCCAATCGTTCGGCAAAAGATAATTGAGACTCCAAGGTCGTAAAAATTACGCTTTACGGGCACAGTCCAAGAGGACATGGTGGTGTGACAACCAATCCATCCCGAGGATGACATTTAAGCCCTTAAGAGGCAAACAAACCAAATTGACCACAAACTTTCTACTCTGAATAACCACTACACAATTAAGACATGCAGTGTTTGTGACTAAGGTTTTAGCAGCTGGGGTTGTAACTACCAACTTGAACGGTAAAGCAGTCACAGTCAAGTTCAAATGGTTCACACAATCAGAAGAAATAAAGGAATGGGTCGCACCCGAATCAAAAAGAACGGATAAGGATTTACCCTCGATCTCACATTCACCTTGGATAAGATCATCAGCTCGTTCTGCTTCCTCGCCACTCATGCAGAAAACTCTGCCTTTAGCCACTTGACGCTTCCCTTTGGCCTTTGCCGCAAGCATAGTCGGTTCAGCTTTAGGTGTGGGACAATCCTTGACAAAATGTCCTGGCTTCTTACAGTTGAAACACACCTCCACCCTCTGAGTACAGTTATTGGCGTAATGTCCCGTCTTCCCACAACGGAAACAAGTCACCTCGACACCGGTCTGTCCTCCGCTTCTCGGTACCTGGGTCATCGGACGATACTGTCCCCTGTTGTTGTTCCCCTGAGGTCGGTCGTAAGGCTTCTTCTGCGGTTGTTTTCCTTTCTGTGCAAATCTCTGCCCCGCACTCTGGGGTCTCACCGGTCCGCCCACAACAGTCTTCTTCTTGTGGCTTCTTACTCCTTCTACCTCGACACAGCGATCTATCAGCTCTTGGAGGTTTCGGATCCTCAATGATACCACCGACTTCTGAATGTCAAATCTTAACCCTCGTTGGAACCTCTCGCTTAACCATCTCTGGTCAACTCGATCACGAAATGGACTGAAATACCTCGCCAATGACTCGAACTTGGCTGCATACTCGGACACTGTCGAGCTGCCTTGCTGCAGTTGAAGAAACTCTTGCTCCTTCTCGGCTCGTGCAGTATCTGGGAAGTACTTGTCCAAGAACCTTTCACGAAAAAGCTCCCAGGTCATCTCGCGACGTTCCGCTATAAACGTTTGCTTCACTCCATTCCACCAATACTCTGCGTCTCCTAGCAGCAAGTAGGTAGCATAGTCGACCTTCACGTTGTCCGGGCAATGGAGTGTCTCGAAGATCTTCTCGATCTCTTGCATCCAAAGATCAGCTTTATCCGGATTTGGCTCACCGTAGAACTTGATTGGATCATGCTTCTGAAGTCGCCCAATCTTCTCGCCCGACATTTCGCTCTGCTCGTTCTTTGTTCTTTGCAAGTTCTCGAGTTAACGCCGTCTGTTGAGCCATCGCGTTAGCCTGTTGAGTTCGGCGGTGATTCTTTGAGCCATGGCTGCCGCCATCTCGGTCATAGCTTGAATAGCTCGTTCCATGTCGGCGTTCTCGGTTGCGGTATCGTATTCCTCTGGTGGCATTAGATTCCACAAAGTTCAAAACCACCTGTCGAATCTCACAACATGGATGTGTTAAAACACACCGCTTCAATCAAGAAACAGTTCAAACAATTTTTCAAGTAATAAGTGCTTCACTTAATCAAACAAAGAATCAACATAATACAATTAGGTACCCAACACATATAACCCGACACGGTGACGGTCAAATTTCCTATGCACGGCTCGGTCGAGCCGAATCGCTCGATACCAACAATGTAACGACCGCTTCCGGACCGCTACCGAGCTCAATATACCGAGCTCGAGTTAATGAAGCTCAACACACCGAGCTCAACTAAACTCAGTATGAGATGTGTTTTAAAGCGAAACTCTTGTGCCTTTTAAAAAGTACGATATATTTTTTTATAAAACCAACTCGTGCACATCGAGTAATTCTGACTTTTCGAAACATGGTGCAACTAAGACACAAGACTTAAATTCCAATAAAACATACATGCATAACATACATATATATATCACTCGAAATAATAATGTATACAAAATACAGAGTAGTAAATGTGCAAAGAAAATACACCTAAGGTATGACGACTTCAAGAGAGCAATCATACCTGGGGTACTTCCAGAACTCCCACGCAGTCGCTCAAAAGTAAGACCACCAGTCTACCTGAAACGACAAAACAATATCGCCTAAACTGGTCACGACCTCGAACACAAAGAAGAACAAAGTACAGTCATCAAGAAAAACAAACATCCAACAACATAATCAATCCACGACAAATAGAGGTCGTCACTCGGGTCCTCGTCGAGCTCCTCCTCGGCATCATCTGGCCGCCGAGTTCCTGCACCCTCGACATCGCCTGGGTAACCGTCATGGATTGAAGGCACCACGGGAAAGGTCAACTTCTCAACAATACAAGATAAGCCGCGGCATAAAGAAATAAGCAACACAATAATGTATCTCAATCACCACACGAGACTCGACCATCTCACTCTAGACTCGACTCGACTCTTATTCCGGAATATCGTCAGCAGCTCCATCCCCAAACTGACGTAATAGGGAAGCGGCAGTCCAACCCCAAACCGAATTCCATACAATAATCGGCGGGTCCATCCCCAAACTGATAATGCTACAACGCCTAGCCAATCCACCATAAACAAAAGGGGACCTAGCACCCTCAGTTATCTGGGTCCGGCTCAAAAACGTCATACGACTCCCTAGCTCTCTCACTCGATGATTAGCTCGCCGCATGTCAAAGAGTAACACAACTTACTTGATCACATATCAAATAAAGAGAGCATGCTTAACATGAAGAAAACGCAATTCGACATTTAAGCAATAAAACATTCTGCATGAAGAAACGCAATTCGACAGCAATACACCATTCACAACATATATTCAATCACATATCAAATACATGCAAAAACCCAATCGTATCACGACATTCCAAGCTCGACACCAATCAAGGAGTCCATACAGAAATATAACAATAAAAATAAAGTCTTAATAATGTCTAAAAGTTGCCCTTACCGAACTCCAAGTTAATGCTGCTCGACAACGACTTCTCTTACTCGATCTCGACACGGCTGTCTTCAAGTGAGCTCGACAATGACTTCGACACGTCACGAGTCCTTAATCGACCTCGACACGCATAGTTCTCGATCCGATTCATTGCTTCCACGTCCTCGGATTCGCTCTCCCGTACACCTCGAATCGGAAATCACACGATCTCGGGAATCAGACTTCCTAAAACAAGCACAACTCAGTTCGATCTATGGGTTCTAATAACACTTAGCTCTCATCCCAAACTTAACCACAACCCAGAAAATATTAAAACTCAAGAACTGAAATATATTTTTCCTCTAACACAAAATTAGGGTTTTGATCAAAAGTTCATGAAAAAGGCTATCGATGCCACAACAGATAGATCGACAACAACAACAACCAGAAGCAACAAACGAAAAATAAGAAATCGAAATAAACCAAAAATGAAGGGTTTCTGGGCACTGCCGATTGCAGAAATCAGAGAAAGAAATTTGTTTTACAAGCCCAAATAATCGGTTAGAAAGGGAGGTAATATCATGAAGAAGAAAACCCATCAGTTTGACATGATTTGGAAGCATAAAACTGGCTAAAATGGAAGGAAAAAGTAGCGCTAAACAGTAGCACAGAGGAAGAGAAAATCTGTTTTTCATACCTCAAATGGTGGTCGAGCAGGCGAGATATAGGTCGAGAAGATGATGAGGAACAAGGTTGATGAAGAAAGCTTATGCAGAAGCTCGATGGAACTCAAGGTTTCTTCGATGGAAGTTTTTGGAGAAAAACAAGGAACTCAGAGCAGAAGGAAGGAAGAAGAAAGAAGAAAAGAGAAAATGAGTGTTTGAGGAAAAACCGATCGTGGTATACAGCTGGTGAGAGAAGGGGTATAATCGTAACTCCAGCTATGAGATGCCAATCCCATCAGTCAATCTACCCATCTAATCGCTACTCTCTCATGATTACCCTCTACTCTATAGGTCAGAGATCTAGACACGCGACGAGACCGGCAAGCCGACAATATAATTATTACAAGCAATATAATAATAACGCTGAATAACGTTCGAAAGAATACGTGTTATCGTCTCGACACGATGTCGACAAGGGTGCTCGTGCAAGCGCACAAGGCTCTAACACGAGTTCGTGCACGCGGCCTCCTCAGTTCGACATGCGACCTCCTCAGCTCGGTACGCGACTTCATCAGCTCGACACGCGATCTCCTCAGCTCAGCAGCTAGTGCACGTAGTCTCCTCAGCTCGGCAAATGACCTCGGCAAACGATCTTGGCACGGGATCTCGACACAAGGTCTTGGTCGAGGTCTCAATCCGACGTCCTAATACGAGGTCGATCTCGTCCTCAGGTGTTACAATCTCTCCCTCTAAAAAAAATTTCGTCCTCGAAATTGCAAATAAGTTTCTTACCTCGGAAAAGTTCAAGGTACTGAGTCTTCATCTTCTCCTCCAGCTCCCAAGTCGCATCTCCCGTCTTCTGATCCCACACAACTTTGACGAGTTGAATCTCTTTGTTCCGAATCGTTTGGCTTTCCGATCAACGATCCTTCTTTGGTGATGCTTCAAAAGATAGGTCGTCCTTCGCTGAATCACATCCGCTCGATGACATGAGAGGGGTCGGAAACATACTTCCGCAATTGTGAGATGTGGAAGGCGTCGTGAATGTTCGACAAGAATGGTGGCAAAGGCAATCGATATGCCACCGACCGATCTGACGAAGAATCTGGTAAGGTCCAATGAATTTAGGGTAAGTTTCTGGATTTGATCGCTCGACCAACTCCGGTAGTGGGGGTGACTCTAAGAAATACATGTTCTCCTTCCTCGAACTCAAGTGGTCGGCGTCGTTGGTCCGCATAACTCTTACAGCCGACTTTGAGACGTTTGCATCCTATCTCTCGATCAAACGGATCTTCTCGGTAGTCTATTTGGATCATGTCTGGTCCCACAATGAACGCTCGCCGTCCTGGTACCAACAAAGAGGCGTCGACATTTCCGGCCCATACGATTGCTTCAAAAGGTGCCATTCCAATACTCGCATGGAAATCGTATTGTAGGTGAACTCCACCAATGGTAAGACGTCGTCCCAACTTCCTCGGTGATCTAACGCATAAGCTCGCAACAAATCTTCAAGTGATTGGATCGTTCTCTCACCGACCGTCGATGCGTGGATGATATGCCGAGCTAACCCCGAGCCCGGATCCCATCGCTCCTTGCACTTCCCTCCAAAAATGAGATGTGAACTTCGGATCTCGGTCCGACATGATCGAAGAGGGTATTCCATGAAGTCGTACTATCTCCGCGATGTAGATCTCGGTCAGCTTTTCCACGTTGTATGTCGACCTCATTGGTAAGAAATGAGCAGATTTGGTCAATCGGTCGACGATCACCCAAATCGAATCATTCTTCTTCTGCATCTTCGGCAAACCTACAACGAAATCCATGGAAATACTATCCCATTTCCAAACCGCACGCGTCAGCGATTGTAGCATTCCCGCAGGTCGTTGGTGCTCCACCTTCGCTTTCTGACATGTCAAACACGAAGCTACGTACTCGGCCACTTGCTTCTTCATTCCGGACCACCAAAAATGCTTCTTCAAGTCTTGATACATCTTCGTAACTCCTGGATGAATACTAAAGTTGCTCTTATGCGCTTCGTCGAGACTCAACTTTCTCAGCTCGGCTACGTTAGGTACACACACTCGGCCATTGCATCTCAAGATATCGTCCGCTCCGACGTGAAATTCTGTCGCCTTCCCTTGCGCTATCAACTGAACCTTCTCTTGCAGAAGCTCGTCATGAACTTGCTGGTCTCGGATCTCGTCCAACAATCTGTTAGAAATGGTAAGCATACCAAATCTCAGCTTCCCCGGTGAAACTTCGACACTCAACTTCAAGTCTCGGAACTTCTCGAGCATCTCCAACTCCTTGATCATCATCGCCGAGGTTAAAACGCTCTTCCTGCTCAATGCATCTGCTACTACGTTAGCCTTACCGGGATGGTATTCCAACGTAAAGTCGTAGTCCTTGAGAAATTCTGTCCATCTTCGCTGACGCATGTTGAGCTCTTTCTGGTCGAACAGGTACTTCAAGCTCTTGTGATCGCTGAAAACAGTAAGAGTGCTCCCATAAAGGTAGTGCCTCCATATCTTCAACGCAAAAACTACTGCTGCCAGCTCCAAGTCGTGAGTAGGGTAGTTCCTCTCGTGAATCTTAAGCTGTCTTGAAGCATACGCGACCACCTTCCGATGTTGCATCACTACACATCCCAATCCCTGGTGTGACGCATCACAATACACCTCGTAAGGCTCTTCTGGTTGGGGCAAAATCAGCACAGGCGCTGTCGTCAAAAGCTCCTTGATCGTTGGAAAAGCGGCCGCACTCCTCGGTCCAGGCAAAAGGTTGATCCTTCCTCGTCAGTCGTGTAAGAGGCGCGACAATCTTCGAGAAACCTTCAATGAATCTTCGGTAATATCCTGCTAAGCCGACAAAACTCCTGACCTCGGTAACCGTCTTCGGCTGTTCCCACGCTAACACCGCTTCAATCTTAGTTGGATCCACAGCTATCCCTTCTTTGGAAATCACGTGACCAAGAAAATTCACCTCTTCAAGCCAAAATTCACACTTCGACAGGTTAGCATAGAGTTGCTTATCTCGTAATATCTGCAGTACTCGACATAAGTGTTCTGCGTGCTCTTCTCGGTTCCTCGAGTATATCAATATGTCTTCGATGAACACTACAACAAACTGATCCAAGAACGAATGGAAAATCCTATTCATGTAATCCATGAACACACCGCGCGATTCGTCACTCAAACGGCATCACCAAGTACTCGTAGTGACCGCATTTAGTCTTGAAAGTCGCTGTTTTGGCAACATCTCCCTCCTTCACGCGACTCTGATGGTACCCCGCCTTCAAGTCTATCTTGGAAAAGATCGCCGCTCCACGAAGTTGATCCATCAAGTCGTCAATACGTGGTAACGGATAACGGTTCTTCACAGTAACCTTGTTGAGCTCGCGGTAGTCACGCCACGTCTTGATCGTCCATCCTTCTTCTTAACCAACAACACCGGAGCTCCCCACGGTGACACGCTCGGTCGTATGAATTGCTTTGACTCCAAGTGTTCGATCCGAACTTCGTTCTTTCATCTCGGCGAGAGACATCCCGTATGGCGCTTTGGAGATCGGTCTGTCCCTGGAATCAGTCGATGGAGAACTTCGACCTCTCGTCTTTGGTGGTAACCTGGCACGTCTTCGAAAACGTCTTCAAAGTCACACACCACCGAACATTCTTCACGTCGATCTCTTGAAAACTTTCGAACTAGCCGATACATGTATTCCCTAGTTCCTTCTTTCAAAGAAACTCCAATACGTTCGGCGAAAGATAATTGGAGACTCCAAGGTCGGAAAAATTACGCTTTACGGGCACACCCAAGAGGACATGGTGGTGTGACAACCAATCCATCCCGAGGATGACATTTAAGCCCTTAAGAGGCAAACAAACCAAATTGACCACAAACTTTCTACTACGAATAACCACTACACAATTAAGACATGCAAGTTTGTGACTAAGGTTTTAGCAAATGGGTTGTAACTACCAACTTGAGCGGTAAAGCGATCCACAGTCGAGTTCAAATGGTTCACACAATCGAAGAAATAAAGGAATGGGTTGCACTAATCAAAAAGAACGGATAAGGATTTACCCTCGATCTCACATTCACCTTGGATAAGATCATCGGCTCGTTACGCTTCTCGCCACTCATGCAGAAAACTCTGCCTTTAGCCACTTGACGCTTCCCTTTGGCCTTTGCCGCAAGCATAGTCGGTTCAGCTTTAGGTGTGGGACAATCCTTGACAAAATGTCCTGGCTTCTTACAGTTGAAACACACCTCCACCCTCTGAGTACAGTTATTGGCGTAATGTCCCGTCTTCCCACAACGGAAACAAGTCACCTCGACACCGGTCTGTCCTCCGCTTCTGCACTGGGTCATCGGACGATACTGTCCCCTGTTGTTGTTCCCCTGAGGTCGGTCGTAAGGCTTCTTCTGCGGTTGTTTTCCTTTCTGTGCAAATCTCTGCCCCGCACTCTGGGGTCTCACCGGTCCGCCCACAACAGTCTTCTTCTTGTGGCTTCTTACTCCTTCTACCTCGACACAGCGATCTATCAGCTCTTGGAGGTTTCGGATCCTCAATGACACCACCGACTTCTGAATGTCAAATCTTAACCCTCGTTGGAACCTCTCGCTTAACCATCTCTGGTCAACTCGATCACGAAATGGACTGAAATACCTCGCCAATGACTCGAACTTGGCCGCATACTCGGACACTGTCGGAAAGCCTTCTGCGCGATTGAAGAAACTCTTGCTCCTTCTCGGCTCGTGCAGTATCTGGGAAGTACTTGTCCAAGAACCTTTCACGAAAAAGCTCCCAGGTCATCTCGCGACGTTCCGCTATAAACGTTTGCTTCACTCCATTCCACCAATACTCTGCGTCTCCTAGCAGCAAGTAGGTAGCATAGTCGACCTTCACGTTGTCCGGGCAATGGAGTGTCTCGAAGATCTTCTCGATCTCTTGCATCCAAAGATCAGCTTTATCCGGATTTGGCTCACCGTAGAACTTCGGTGGATCATGCTTCCTGAAGTCTGCCAATCCTCTCGCTTCAGCATTTCGCTCTGCTTGTTGCTGGGCGCCGCAAGTTCTGCCGAGTTAACGCCGCCGTCTGTTGAGCCATCGCGTTAGCCTGTTGAGTTCAGCGGTGATTCTTTGGGCCATGGCTGCCGCCATCTCGGTCATAGCTTGAATAGCTCGTTCCATGTCGACGTTCTCGGTTGCAGCTGTCGTATTCCTACGAGGTGGCATTAGATTCCACAAAGTTCAAAACCCTGTCAGAATCTCACAACATGGATGTGTTAAAACACACTGCTTCAATCAAGAAACAGTTCAAACAATTTTTCAAGTAATAAGTGCTTCACTTAATCAAACAGCAATCAACATAATACAATTAGGTACCCAACACATATAACCCGACACAGTGACCAGTCCAAATTTCCTATGCACAGCTCGGTCGAAGCGCTCGATACCAACAATGTAACGACCGTTCTCGACCGCTACCGAGCTCAATATACCGAGCTCGAGTTACCGAGCTCAACACACCGAGCTCAACTAAACCTGTATGAGATGTGTTTTAAAACGAAACTCTTGTGCCTTTTAAAAAGTACGATATATTTTTTTTTTATAAAACCAACTCGTGCACATCAGAGTAATTACAGCTTTTCGAAACATGGTGCAACTAAGACACAAGACTTAAATTCTAATAAAACATACATGCATAACATACATATATATATCACTCGAAATAATAATGTATACAAAATACAGAGTAGTAAATGTGCAAAGAAAATACACCTAAGGTATGACGACTTCAAGAGAGCAATCATACCCTGGGGGTACTTCCGGTAGACTCCCACGCAGGGGTCGCTCCAAAAGTAAGACCACCACCACCTGAAACGACAAAACAATACTGCCCAAACTGGTCACGACCTCAAACACAAAGAAGAACAAAGTACAGTCATCAAGAAAAACAAACATCCAACAACATAATCAATCACGACAAATAGAGGTCGTCACTCGGGTCCTCGTCGAGCTCCTCCTCGGCATCATCTGGCGCCGAGTTCCTCGCACTCGACATCGCTGGGTAACCGTCATGGATTGAAGGCACCACGGGAAAGGGTCAACTTCTCAACAATACAAGATAAGCACGGCATAAAGAAATAAGCAACACAATAATGTATCTCAATCACCACACGTGACTCGACCATCTCACTCAAGACTCGACTCGACTCTTATTCGGAATATCGCCACAGTCCATCCCCAAACCGACGTAATAGGTAAACGGCAGTCCATCCCCAAACCGAATTCCATACATTAATCAGCAGGTCCATCCCCAAACTGATAATGCTACAACGCCTAGCCAATCCACCATAAACAAAAAGGGGACCTAGCACCCTCAGTTATCTGGGTCCGGCTCAAAAATGTCATACGACTCCCTGGCTCTCTCACTCGATGATTAGCTCGCCGCATGTCAAAGAGTAACACAACTTACTTGATCACATATCAAATAAAGAGAGCATGCTTAACATGAAGAAAACGCAATTCGACATTTAAGCAATAAAACATTCTGCATGAAGAAACGCAATTCGACAGCAATACACCATTCACAACATATATTCAATCACATATCAAATACATGCAAAAACCCAATCGTATCACGACATTCCAAGCTCGACACCAATCAAGGAGTCCATACAGAAATATAACAATAAAAATAAAGTCTTAATAATGTCTAAAAGTTGCCCTTACCGAACTCCAAGTTAATGCTGCTCGACAACGACTTCTCTTACTCGATCTCGACACGGCTGTCTTCAAGTGAGCTCGACAATGACTTCGACACGTACCGTCCTTAATCGACCTCGACACGCATAGCTTCGATCTCGATTCCGCCGCTTCCACGTCCCCTGATTCGCTCTCCGCACACCTCGAATCGAAATCACACGATCTCTGAATCGGACTTCCTAAAACAAGCACAACTCGCTCGATCTATGGGTTCTAATAACACTTAGCTCTCATCCCAAACTTAACCACAACCCAGAAAATATTAAAACTCAAGAACTGAAATATATTTTTCCTCTAACACAAAGTTAGGGTTTTCGATCAAAAGTTCATGAAAAAGGCTATCTGATGCCACAACAGATAGATCGACAACAACAACAACCAGAAGCAACAAACGAAAAATAAGAAATCGAAATAAACCAAAAATGAAGGGTTTCTGGGCACTGCCGATTGCAGAAATCAGAGAAAGAAATTTGTTTTACAAGCCCAAATAATCGGTTAGAAAGGGAGGTAATATCATGAAGAAGAAAACCCATCAGTTTGACATGATTTGGAAGCATAAAACTGGCTAAAATGGAAGGAAAAAGTAGCGCTAAACAGTAGCACAGAGGAAGAGAAAATCTGTTTTTCATACCTCAAATGGTGGTCGAGCAGGCGAGATATAGGACGAGAAGATGATGAGGAACAAGGTTGATGAAGAAAGCTTATGCAGAAGCTCGATGGAACTCAAGGTTTCTTCGATGGAAGTTTTTGGAGAAAAACAAGGAACTCAGAGCAGAAGGAAGGAAGAAGAAAGAAGAAAAGAGAAAATGAGTGTTTGAGGAAAAAGCGATCGTGGGATACACCGGTGAGAGGCGGGTATAATCGTAACTCCAGCTATGAGATGCCAATCCCATCAGTCAATCTACCCATCTAATCGCTACTCTCTCATGATTACCCTCTACTCTATAGGTCAGAGATCTAGACACGCGACGAGAACGGCAAGCCGACAATATAATTATTACAAGCAATATAATAATAACGCTGAATAACGTTCGTAAGAATACGAGGTATCATCTCGACACGATGTCGACTAGGGTGCTCGTGCAAGCGCACAAGGCTCTAACACGAGTTCGTGCACGCGGCCTCCTCAGTTCGACATGCGACCTCCTCAGCTCGGTACGCGACTTCATCAGCTCGACACGCGATCTCCTCAGCTCAGCAGCTAGTGCACGTAGTCTCCTCAGCTCGGCAAATGACCTCGGCAAACGATCTTGGCACGGGATCTCGACACAAGGTCTTGGTCGAGGTCTCGATCCGACGTCCTAATACGAGGTCGATCTCGTCCTCAGGTGTTACAATGAGAGAAGAGCTTGACCAAATCAATGGTAAGATAGACAAATTATTTGACCTTTTGCAGAACTTGGATCCAAAATTGACCACTGAGAAGAACCATTCCATCTGCACTAATGAGTATCGAGAGGCTTCCAATGGCCCATCAGGAGACCCCCTAAATCAGAAGAGATTCCAAATTATGGAAGATAGGCTGAAAGCCATTGAAGGGGCAAATCATATTGGGTTCAAAGCTTCAGAAGTATGTTTGGTCCCGGACGTGGTGATTCCTCCAAAATTCAAAGTTCCTGAGTTTGTCAAGTATGAAGGCTTAATTTGTCCAAAAAGCCACCTCATCATGTACTACCGGAAGATGGCATCCTGCTCCAGTAATGATAAGCTCTTAATCCACTTTTTCCAAGAGAGTCTTACAGGGGCATCCCTACGCTGGTATATGCAGTTAGAGCAGAACAAAATCAACTCCTGGAATGATTTAGCTAAAGCCTTCATCAATCAGTATAAGTACAATATGGACATGGCTCCTGGCCGCTCCCAGTTGCAAACCATGATAAAAGGGGGCAATGAAAGCTTCAAAGAGTATGCCCGAAGATGGAGAGGGATTGCAGCCCAAGTGGAACCTCCGCTATCTGAGAAAGAGATGGTTACCATGTTCATTGACACACTTCAACAACCCTTCTATGATCTGATGATGAGAAATGTCTCTTCAAGCTTCTCAGACTTAGTCATTGTTGGGGAAAGAGTGGAAGCAGGGATAATAAGCAGAAGGATTGGCAACCACAACATTCAACAACCATCGCGCAGTATGAGCCCAGAGATGGAAGGAGAAACAAGTGATGCTCATCACGACATGTACTGAGGCAGTGGGCCACTCCCGTTAAGAATTGTTGGGCTTTGATCAACGCCAAGTGATAAAACTTCAAGGAATAGACCTATTGAAGCAACCTTTATTTATTTTTACGCTTTGCCCAAAGCCCTGGGGCATATCTTGTAAAGGGCTCATTATGTTCTCATTTTCTTCATCAATAAAACTGCAATTTGAATTTTTCAATCTTAGCTCATAGAATAGTGGGAAAGCAAATGCACAAGTTATCAAAAGTTAAGTTTTGTGAAGATGTTGGCAATGAGATTTTGAGATGAAGTTTGGCCCTTTTTCTCTATCCAAATACTTATCCCTTGCTACCCATTTTTTAGCCTAAAATGAAATTTTCTTTCAAATACCCTGAATAAGGATCGTTCATACAATGAAGAATAGCACAAGCCTCTGATCAACTTTGTCTTTTCAGAAAGAAGAAGAGCAAAGTAAGTAATAAGGTATCAAAGACAATTCAAAGAAATGTCAAAAATGTGTCAAAGACACCTGCGAAGATCAAAAAGGAAACCGCAAAGGTGAAACAAATGTGCTAGCAACCAATGAAGTGCATCTTTAAACTAAAGATCCTTATTCTCATAAACCCTTAAATACTTTTTGGGCCTGAAATATCCTTTCTTTCATAACCCTTAACCCCTGGCCATGTTACAACCCTAATAAAGTCCATTCTGATCAAAATCAAATTGCTCATATTTTCTCAAAACTTGATTTTTGAAGGAGGAGATCCATATAAACCCCTCAGTGCAGTTGCTTTACCTAAAAAAAAGAATATAAAATAAAGAGCTCGCTAGGCTGAAAACCCGAAAGGGCGGTCTAGGCAGAAATTAGAGCGACCCGCTAGGTTGAAAACTCGCAAAGAACGGCCTAGGAAAAAGTTAGGGTCAAATTTACAAACATGTCCACCCAGATTGGACCTCATAGATATAAACCGAGAAGCTAGGGGCAAAAGCTGTGCCCATCATCTACAAGTTTCGCATTCAAGATTTCATTCCAATTTCAGAACTACACAAGATGATCTGTCTCTCAACGTAGATCTTTCCCATCATGGCTGAACGAAGGCCAAAGGGACACTGAAAAGTCTCTATGGATCAAAGTTGTCAATCTAATCCTTCCCAAGACATCCAAGCGTGAAGGTGAAAATTTAAAGATCCACAAAATGATTTGTCAAGTAGCAAACTTGCAAACCTGGTGCAGTACAAAGTCAACCATTCGGACAAGCAATCTGACAGGAATTCATCATCCCACGAGTCTAGGGGCAGAGTCCTCAAAGGAATTCAGGGAAATAAAAAAATTGGAAACAATAATAAAGTTCATGCATAGCATATCATCCATCGCATCTAGCATGATCATCATTACTTCTGGGCCTCAGACCCACTTTCAAAATCATTTCTCTAAAAAACATCATTTCATGCATAACATACCATTCATTGCATCTTGCATGATCACCAATACTTTTGGGTCCACGACCCACCTTAAAAAATCACCATTTGCTCCAAAAAAAAAACATTTCTCTAACAATAATAACATTCATGCATGGCATATCATTCATTGCATCCTGCATGACCATCAAAGTTTTTGGGTCCATTGACCCACCCTCAAATATTACATACAGTTGGTCTGTTGTTACTCGGTAAGAACTAGTACTCAGCCTACCCGATCTCTTTATTAGCAAGAATTAGGAACCTGTCCTATACCTTGCTGGGAATCTAACCCACCACCTTAGGAATCTGACCCAAGCCTTTAGTCGGAAACCTGACCCGTGTCTCGGATCTTCCTCAATCATGAAAATCGATCCGTACCTTTTTTAACAAAGAGTTAGGAATCTGACCCAAGCTTTCAGTCGGGAACCTGACCCGTGTCTCGGATCTTCCTCAATCATGATAATCGATCCGTACCTTTTTTAACAAGAGCTAGGAACCAAGCCTACGCCTTACCGGAAATTCACCAGGAAACCGAACCTGGAATCTCCCACCAATTTTGTAAGAGCTAGTCATAACTATGCCTTACTAGGAGTTCACCAGGAAACCAAACCTGGAATCTCCAACCAATTTTGTAAGAGCTAGTCATAACTAGGCCTTACCGAGAATTCACTAGGAATCGAACCTAGAATCTCTCACCAATTTTGTAAGAGCTAGTCATAACTAGGCCTTACCGAGAATTCACTAGGAATCGAACCTAGAATCTCTCACCAATTTTGTAAGAGCTAGGAACCAAGCCTACGCCTTACCGGAAATTCACCAGGAAACCGAACCTGGAATCTCCCACCAATTTTGTAAGAGCTAGTCATAACTAGGCCTTACCGAGAATTCACTAGGAATCGAACCTAGAATCTCTCACCAATTTTGTAAGAGCTAGTCATAACTAGGCCTTACCGAGAATTCACTAGGAATCAAACCTGGAATCTCCAACCAATTTTGTAAGAGCTAGGAACCAAACCTATGCCTTACCGAGAATTCACTAGGAATCGAACCTAGAATCTCTCACCAATATTGTGAGGATTAGGAACCAGACCTATGCCTTACCGAGAATTCACTAGGAATCGAACCTAGAATCTCTCACCAATTTTGTAAGAGTTAGGAACTAAAATCTATGCCTTACCGAGAATTCACTAGGAATCGAACCTAGAATCTCTCACCAATTTTGTAAGAGTTAGGAACTAAAACCTATGCCTTACCGGGAATTCACTAGGAATCAGACGTAGAATCCTAAAGCAAAGTCGGGAGCCAACCCCGCAATCCCAAACCACCAAAGTCGGGAGCCAATCTCGCAATCTCAAATCACTTACTTCGGACAAAATCAGAGTCCTTTATCCTTAATTACCTTTTACAACGAATGCACGAAGACCTTCGAGTAAAATGTAATTAAGGAGGGGCAGCTGTAGTACCCTAATTTTGTCTGGCCTTTTTAATTTTTATTTTATTATTTATTTTAATTAGTAGTAATAATAAATATAAGTAATATTTTAGGTTTTATAATAAAAGAGATTAAAAAGGAGAAGAAAAGAATGGATAAGAAAAATGGGATTATTATTATTTGAGAAAGGGTGTGCAAAAATGAATATGGGTGGTGCACATAGCAGCATAATCCAATTCCAGCCCATTTCCTTTTTTACTTCTTGCACCCCTTTTTTTTTTTCACCTCTGCGTCCCTTGCCTCCTCTGCTCGCACACCCCTTTTCTTTTCTGCACGCCCCACCTCACAAGCCAACCCACTTGGCCCAACCATACGCTGCAAATTTCAATTCCTATCACATTAACCCTAACCTAAAACACTTCCTCCTCATTCTTTCCCCTCATTTCTCTTACGCCGCGCGCAGCTTCCCTTCTCCATCCTTCCATCCTCCATCCAAACCCTAATCCACCTCCAACCACACGCAGCTCCTCTCCTTCCCATTCTCTCCTTCTTCAACCTAATTCCCCTTCATCCTCCATCATCCACGCACAGCCCAGCCCAATTTCAGCAATCCTCTCCTTTTTCTAACCCTAGCTCCCTCGTCTCCTCCACGCCGCACGCCGTGTCCTCCCTTCTCAACCTCAACTCGTCATCCTTCCTTTCTTCCTATCAACCTCTCAAACCCTAAACCTAGAGAGTGGCCGCGGCCCTCACCTCCTCAAATCTCTCTCAATCAGAGGTCCATACCTCCAAAAGGGAAGTTTTCTATTTTTATTCATTCTTTTATTTATGTTCTAAATCAACACTGATTTTCTTCCTTTTTTTCGCAGGTCCAGAAGATTATAAGAGGAGAAAAAAACTCTGGAGACCGGGGGGAGAGAAAAAACGAGAGAGAACCAAAAGACCAAGAGACAGAAAAAGAGAAGCAGACGCAAGGAGAAGGGGGCTGAACGAACAGAGCCAAGAGAAGGAGACTGAGCCTGTGAGATCCCCCCCCTAGAACCAAATTAAAACACCATTATTTTAGGTTTCTTCTGAATCCTTTCTTTTTGTTTTCTGGAAATTTCCAGGGAAGTTTCAAATCAGGTTCCCTCGTTTCCTTTATCTTTGCATTTCCTGTTTCCTTTTCTTACCATGGCTGTGTAACAGAATAGTATTTTGGACTGAATAATCTGATATAGAATGCGTATGATTCCTTCTTCCCATTTTTTTGCATTCTTTTGTTGCTGTTATTGTTTGTTGATTAAGTTGAAGTTGGCTGAAACGATTTGAGATTAGGGTTTGGCCTTCCAATGGGGCCAAACCCTAAATAGGGACTGAATTGTAATTATATGATAAAAGGGGACTAAACCGCAAATACGTTATAAAAAGGACTGAATTGTAAATATGTGATAAAAAGGATCAACTTGTAATTATTATATTAAAATAGGACTTGAAAGCAAATAAATTAAAAAATCTTCCTTTCTTTAATTTTCTGCTCATGCGCGTTTAGGGTTTGGCCTTCCAACGGGCCAAACTTTGAATAGGGACTTATTTGCAATTTACTCTTTTTTGTAAATAGTTAGAATTAAATAAAGATGATTAAGGGTATAAAAGCAAAATAAAAAAAAACTTCTCTTATCTGTATTTTATTAACATAATTAATTTATATTCTTTTAGGTTTTATTTTATTTTTGTTACATTAAGGAGTAAAAAATGTTTCTTGTAGAATACTTGAGTTTTCTTTCAAAATCTCCTTTAATATTTTTGTAACATGATAGTTGGTAAACTTATATTTCTTTTCAGAAAAATTCATAAAGGGAATTAATTTTCTTAAAAGGCAAACAATTCTTTAGAAACAATTAACGGGTACCATTTTTTTAAATGGGCGCATAACGGTGCTAATCCTTTCTTGCGCGTAACCAACTCCCGAACCCGTTTCTGGTTCAAAGACCTTCCTTTTTTATTAAATTCAAAAATATTCAAAAATTAGGTTTTCCAATGTTTCCTATAAAAATAAAATATTGGTGGCGGCTCCATTTAATTTTAGGGTGGTTGTCACACCAGTGTTTCACGAACTCACTAAACATATTGAAATGGACTGCCATGTTGTTCGTGATCAAGTCATGTCTGGCATGCTTCACTTGCTTCCAATTTCAACACGGGAACAAGTTGCAGATATACTTACCAAGCCACTTCATTATGGGCCATTTTCTACACTGCAATCCAAGCTTGGTATGTGTGATATACACCTTCCAGCTTGAGGGGGGTGTCACCTGTAATTTTATTTCAGCTTGATGTAATACAGCTGTTTTCATGCTGTTAGAGTTAGTTATTATTAACTTACCATAGTTAGTAGCTAGCTTAGTTAATAGTTGTTAGTTTAGTTAACTAACTCGGCAGTTAGTTACAATAGTCTCTCTTGTATATATAGATAGCTTGCCTTGTAAGTAATTTAGTCTTTCCAATTCAATTAATGAAATGAAGAAGAGCAGTTTGCTCCCAGAGTTCATCGTGTTCATCTTATCCTTATTAACATGGTATCAGCAGATTTTTCTTCTCTGTGCCTCTGATTCTTGATTGATTTGATCGATTCTGCCATTACTGTTCCATTGATTCGCAATTCCTTCTCTTTTTTTTTCTTTTCTGCAATTGCGATCACTGTTTCATTGATTTTTTTTAGAGATCTTATTTCTGAAATCCTTTCTGTCTTTCTTTGCACATTGTGATCGCGTCTTCATTCACGATCTTGTTGTGATCCTTTCTTGATTCACTTTTTTTTTTGAGATCTTGATTTCTCTTTCTGAATATTCTTCATGATGGCCTTGAGTTCAAATTGCATGAATTTTATGGCAAAAACGGAATAATTCACCAAACCTCTTGTGTTGAGACACCTCAACAAAATGGAATTGTGGAAAGAAAGCATCAACATATTCTATCTGTTGCTAGGGCTTTGCTTTTCCAATCCCATTTATCCAAGTCTTTTTGGACTCAAGCCATTTCACATGCTGTTCACTTGATCAATAGAATTCCTTCAAAGTTTTTGTCTTACAAACCTCCTTATGAACTCCTTTATGGTTCATTGCCTGATTTACTTAACCTCAAAGTCTTTGGGTGTTTAGCCTTTGCTTCCACCCTTCATTCACACAGAAAAAAACTTGATCCAAGAGCCAAAAAGTGTGTCTATTTAGGTGTCAAATCTGGTACTAAAGGTCACTTGTTATTTGATCTTCATACTAGAGATCTTTTTGTCTCTAGAGATGTCATTTTCTATGAACACATTTTCCCTTTTTTGCCTCATTCTGCTTCTACTCAATCTGCAGATAAAGATAATGCAGAGTCTGCCATTGTCCTTGATTCTGATCCTTATGATTTCATAAGCCTTTCACCAAATGCCCAGAATTCTATTCCTTCCCCAATATCTTGTGATTCACCATCACCTTCACCATCTTTTTCCCCTTCTGCCCCTTCTTCTGTTCCTTCAAACCTTGATATTTCTAACAGCTCACAGCCTCATACCAGTGAACCTGTTATATCAAATTCTGATCTTTCTATTGTCCTTGAACCACGAAAATCTGAAAGAGTAAAAAGAGCTCTCTCCTATCTTAAAGATTATCACTGCTCTTTAAATTCCACCACAGTCTCAATTCAGTTCCCACTTCTTCAACAGTAAGGTATCCCATTTCGAACTACCTTTCATATCACAAATTATCACCCATTAAATGAGCAATTCACTGCTGTTCGCTCTCAAATAATGTTGATGAACCCTATGCCTGATTTAGATACAGTTTATTCTATGATGCTTCAGCAAGAAAGACAATTTTCCTCTCAGTTTGATGACTCTAAAGTTCTTGCAAATGTTGATTCTACTAAAACTTCCAATTCTGGTGGAAGAGGCAGAGGAAATCGTGGCCAATCTTTCAATTCTGGTGGTAGAGGCCGAGCCAGACAGATTAGAGTCTGCACATATTGTAATAGAACAGGTCACATGGTTGATACCTGTTACAAGAAGCATGGATACCCTCCTCACTTGCAAAGAAGTAATTCCAGCAATGTTAATAACTTCTACACTGATGAACAGGCTGCAGAAGATGATTCAATTTCTGTTACTGAAAAAGAAAAGACAAATGATGCTGGTTCAAGTTTAAGCTTCACACCTGAGCAGCACCAAGCTTTGCTTTCTCTGCTGCAAAGCTCTATGGCCTCTCAACGTCATGTTGCTAATCATTTAGTTGTTCATAGGAACAACAATTCAGGTATGATTTGTGCCACTTCTTCTTATTATTCCAATAAAGATTGTTGGGTTCTTGATAGTGGAGCCACATATCATGTGTGTTTTACCCGCAGTAGTTTTCATTGCCTCAGAAAAATTAAGCCTCTCCGAGTTACCTTACCCAATGGTTCTGATATTCATGCTCTTTTTGCTGGAACCATTTACTTTTCTGATCTATTTTACCTTACTGATGTCTTGTACATTCCAAATTTCAATCTTAATATCATATCCATCTCTCAATTAGCCAATACTCTTAATTGCACAACTTCTTTCAATGATTCTGGTTGTGTTATACAGGCCAACCATTCATTGAAGATGATTGGGAAAGCTGAATTGCGAGCTGGACTTTACAACATCAAGAGCACACCTATTTCTCTCCCATCTTCCCATTTCCCAAATAAATCTGTAATCAATTACATTTAGAACTTGTCATTTTCAGAATTTTACAAATTCCAATCATTGTAATATTTGGCATCTTAGAATGGGACATCCTTCCCATAATGCTTTACTACATTTGAATAAGGTGCATTCTTTTGTTGATTGTACAAAAAACAGCAATGCATGCGATACTTGTCACTATGCTAAACAGAAAAGACTAGTGTTTCCTGTTAGTTCTTCCAAAACTGATCATATCTTTGATTTACTGCATATGGACATTTGGGGTCCTTTCTCACATCCATCTTTACTTGGTCATAGATATTTTCTAACCATAGTTGATGATAAAAGCCGATTCACTTGGGTCATTTTTCTCAAACTAAAATCTGAAGTTTCTACTCAAATTATGAATTTTGTGTCCATGGTAGAAACTCAATTTGGTACTTCTGTTAAGCCCATAAGGTCGGATAATGGCCTTGAGTTCAAATTGCATGAATTTTATGCCAAAAAGGGAATAATTCACCAAACCTCTTGTGTTGAGACACCTCAACAAAATGGAATTGTGGAAAGAAAGCATCAACATATTCTATCTGTTGCTAGGGCTTTGCTTTTCCAATCCTATTTATCCAAGTCTTTTTGGACTCAAGCCATTTCACATGCTGTTCACTTGATCAATAGAATTCCTTCAAAGTTTTTGTCTTACAAACCTCCTTATGAACTCCTTTATGGTTCATTGCCTGATTTACTTAACCTCAAAGTCTTTGGGTGTTTAGCTTTTGCTTCCACCCTTCATTCACACAGAAAAAAACTTGATCCAAGAGCCAAAAAGTGTGTCTATTTAGGTGTCAAATCTGGTACTAAAGGTCACTTGTTGTTTGATCTTCATACTAGAGATCTTTTTGTCTCTAGAGATGTCATTTTCTATGAACACATTTTCCCTTTTTTGCCTCATTCTGCATCTACTCAATCTGCTGATAAAGTTAATGCAGAGTCTGCCATTATCATTGATTCTGATCCTTATGATTTCTTAAGCCTTTCACCAAATGCCCAGAATTCTATTCCTTCCCCAATATCTTGTGATTCACCATCACCTTCACCATCTTTTTCCCCTTCTGCTCCTTCTTCTGTTCCTTCAAACCTTGACATTTCTAACAGCTCACAAATTTCATACCAGTGAACCTGTTATATCAAATTCTGATCTTTCTATTGTCCTTGAACCACGAAAATCTGAAAGAGTAAAAAGAGCTCCCTCCTATCTTAAAGATTATCACTGCTCTTTAAATTCCACCACAGCTCTCAATTCAGTTCCCACTTCTTCAACAGTAAGGTATCCCATTTCGAACTACCTTTCATATCACAAATTATCACCCATACACAAACATTACATTTTAAATCTGTCTTCACACATTGAACCTAATAATTTTGAGGAAGCAATAGTTAATGAGAAGTGGAAACAAGCCATTGAATCTGAATTGTCTGCTCTTATTAAAACTAACACTTGGCAGCTCACTCATTTACCTCCTCACAAAAAGGCAATTGGATGTAAGTGGGTCTTCAAAGTAAAATTTAAAGCTGATGGTTCAGTGGAAAGGCACAAAGCACGGCTGGTAGCAAAAGGATTCACTCAAACTGCTGGACTAGATTACATTGAGACCTTCAGTCCGGTAGTAAAAATGACAACCGTGCATTTGGTTTTATCTTTGGCAGCCTCCTCAGGCTGGTATCTCCACCAGCTCGATGTTAACACTTCCTTTTTACATGGCGATTTGCATGAGGAGGTGTACATGAAATTACCACCTGGTCTCCAAGTTTCTGATTCCACCTTGGTCTGCAAACTTCAAAGATCACTCTATGGCTTAAAACAAGTCAGCAGGCAGTGGAATGAGAAATTAACCTCTACTCTCACAGCTTCTGGTTGTGTTCAATCCAAGTCCGATTACTCACTTTTCACAAAGTTCACTCAATCAAGCCTCACTGTTATTCTGGTCTATGTTGATGACTTGGTACTTACTGGAAATGATTTAGCCGAGATCAATCATATGAAGTCACTTTTGGATTCCAGATTCAGCATCAAAGACTTAGGTGAATTAAAATATTTTCTTGGTTTTGAAATAGCTCGATCCAAAGCTGGAATTTCACTACATCAACACAAGTATTGTCTCGATCTCTTACAAGACACAGGGCTACTTGCTGCCAAGCCATGCTCTACACCTATGTATCCTCATCATAAACTTAGCAAAACTACTGGATCTCCATTGACCGACTCCACAACTTACCGAAGATTGATTGGGCGATTGCTATATGTCACACACACAAGATCAGAGATTTCTTATCTTTGTCGCTTCGCCTCGGTCGAGATCTTGATTGCCCTTGCGATCATATCACGAAAGATTGTACACTCTCATATACCTTAAATCTGCCCCAGGGAAAGGTCTGTTTTTCTCAGCAAGTTCTCCCTTAACTCTCAAAGGTTTTAGTAACTCCGATTGGGGAGCTTGTCCTGATACACGAAGATCTATCACCGGATATTGTTTCTTCCTCGGCACTTCCCTAATTTCATGGAAGAGTAAGAAGCAATCTATTGTTTCTCGATCGTCATCTGAAACGGAATATAGAGCCCTTGCCAAAGCTACTGGTGAAGCTCAATGGCTCCTATACTTATTGCAAGATCTTCACATTCCTCATCATTCCCCTGTGATTCTGTATTGTGATAACAAGTCAGCACTCCACATTGCTGCTAACCCAGTGTTTCACGAACGCACTAAACATATTGAAATGGACTGCCATGTTGTTCATGATCAAGTCATGTCTGGCATGCTTCACTTGCTTCCAATTTCAACACGGGAACAAGTTGCAGATATACTTACCAAGCCACTTCATTATGGGCCATTTTCTACACTACAATCCAAGCTTGGTATGTGTGATATACACCTTCCAGCTTGAGGGGGGTGTCACCTGTAATTTTATTTCAGCTTGATGTAATACAGTTGTTTTCATGCTGTTAGAGTTAGTTATTATTAACTTACCATAGTTAGTAGCTAGCTTAGTTAATAGTTGTTAGTTTAGTTAACTAACTCGGCAGTTAGTTACAATAGTCTCTCTTGTATATATAGATAGCTTGCCTTGTAAGTAATTTAGTCTTTCCAATTCAATCAATGAAATGAAGAAGAGCAGTTTGCTCCCAGAGTTCATCGTGTTCATCTTATCCTTATTAACATGGTATCAGTAGATTTTTCTTCTCTGTGCCTCTGATTCTTGATTGATTTGATCGATTCTGCCATTACTGTTCCATTGATTCGTAATTCCTTCTCTTTTTTTTTTCTTTTCTGCAATTGCGATCACTGTTTCATTGATTTTTTTTAGAGATCTTATTTCTGAAATCCTTTCTGTCTTTCTTTGCACATTGTGATCGCGTCTTCATTCACGATCTTGTTGTGATCCTTTCTTGATTCACGTTTTTTTTTGAGATCTTGATTTCTCTTTCTGAATATTCTTCATGATGAATCCTTTTGCTCATCCAATTCATGTGCATGCTGCTAACAATGCACCTGCTAATAATGCAATTGATGTATTCAATCCTTTGTTCTTACATCCAAATGAGAATCCTGCTACGGTTCTTGTTACTCCATTGTTGAATGGAGAGAATTATCAGATCTGGTCTCGTTCCATGCTTGTTGCCTTGCGATCCAAAAACAAATTAGGTTTTGTAGATGGATCATTGCCAAAACCTCCTTTGGATAATCCTTCTTTACCTGCCTAGGATCGTTGTAATTCAATGGTTCTATCATGGATCAATCGTTCTCTTGAATATTCAATTTTACCAAGTGTATTGTGGACTGATGTTGCTGCTGATGTATGGAAAGACCTTCGGCGTCGCTATGCACAAGCAGACATGTTCCGAATCAGCGACATTCAAGAAGAAATATACCTTCATAAACAAGGTGATTCTACTGTGAGTACGTATTTTACTCATCTCAAAGGTCTTTGGCAAGAATTTGAAAATTATTGGCCTATTCCCCGATATACATGTCAAGTTCCTTGTGGTTGTGAATTGCTTCCAACCATCACCAGATATCGTGAGAATGAACGAGTCATTCGTTTTCTCAAAGGCTTAAATGAGCAATTCACAGCTGTTCGCTCTCAAATAATGTTGATGAGCCCTATGCCTGATTTAGATACAGTTTATTCTATGATGCTTCAGCAAGAAAGACAATTTTCCTCTCAGTTTGATGACTCTAAAGTTCTTGCAAATGTTGATTCTACTAAAACTTCCAATTCTGGTGGAAGAGGCAGAGGAAATCGTGGCCAACCTTTCAATTCTGGTGGTAGAGGCCGAGGCAGACAGATTAGAGTCTGCACATATTGTAATAGAACAGGTCACATGGTTGATACCTGTTACAAGAAGCATGGATACCCTCCTCACTTGCAAAGAAGTAATTCCAGCAATGTTAATAACTTCTACACTGATGAACAGGCTGCAGAAGATGATTCAATTTCTGTTACTGAAAAAGAAAAGACAAATGATACTGGTTCAAGTTTAAGCTTCACACCTGAGCAGCACCAAGCTTTGCTTTCTCTGCTGCAAAGCTCTATGGCCTCTCAACCTCATGTTGCTAATCATTTAGTTGTTCATAGGAACAACAATTCAGGTATGATTTGTGCCACTTCTTCTTAATATTCCAATAAAGATTGTCGGGTTTTGGCCTAGTCCCCCCATGTTGTTTTGTTGTTTTTTTCCTTTTTTATAATAAAATATAGGAGGGAGTACTCTGTTTCTTGCTTGATGTTTTTTCCCTAAGGAGGGTTTTGCATCAGTAAGTTTTAACGAGGCTCCCTACCTCTCTTTTGATTAAAAAATAAAGATTGTTGGGTTCTTGATAGTGGAGCCACATATCATGTGTGTTTTACCCGCAGTAGTTTTCATTGCCTCAGAAAAATTAAGCCTCTCCGAGTTACCTTACCCAATGGTTCTGATATTCATGCTCTTTTTGCTGGAACCATTTACTTTTCTGATCTATTTTACCTTACTGATGTCTTGTACATTCCAAATTTCAATCTTAATCTCATATCAATCTCTCAATTAGCCAATACTCTTAATTGCACAACTTCTTTCAATGATTCTGGTTGTGTTATACAGGCCAACCATTCATTGAAGATGATTGGGAAAGCTGAATTGCGAGCTGGACTTTACAACATCAAGAGCACACCTATTTCTCTCCCATCTTCCCATTTCCCAAATAAATCTGTAATCAATTCTGTTAGAACTTGTCATTTTCAGAATTTTACAAATTCCAATCATTGTAATATTTGGCATCTTAGAATGGGACATCCTTCCCATAATGCTTTACTACATTTGAATAAGGTGCATTCTTTTGTTGATTGTACAAAAAACAGCAATGCATGTGATACTTGTCACTATGCTAAACAGAAAAGACTAGTGTTTCCTGTTAGTTCTTCCAAAACTGATCATATCTTTGATTTACTGCATATGGACATTTGGGGTCCTTTCTCACATCCATCTTTACTTGGTCATAGATATTTTCTAACCATAGTTGTTGATAAAAGCCGATTCACTTGGGTCATTTTTCTCAAACTAAAATCTGAAGTTTCTACTCAAATTATGCATTTTGTGTCCATGGTAAAAACTCAATTTGGTACTTCTGTTAAGCCCATAAGGTCGGATAATGGCCTTGAGTTCAAATTGCATGAATTTTATGCCAAAAACGGAATAATTCACCAAACCTCTTGTGTTGAGACACCTCAACAAAATGGAATTGTGGAAAGAAAGCATCAACATATTCTATCTGTTGCTAGGGCTTTGCTTTTCCAATCCCATTTATCCAAGTCTTTTTGGACTCAAGCCATTTCACATGCTGTTCACTTGATCAATAGAATTCCTTCAAAGTTTTTGTCTTACAAACCTCCTTATGAACTCCTTTATGGTTCATTGCCTGATTTACTTAACCTCAAAGTCTTTGGGTGTTTAGCCTTTGCTTCCACCCTTCATTCACACAGAAAAAAACTTGATCCAAGAGCCAAAAAGTGTGTCTATTTAGGTGTCAAATCTGGTACTAAAGGTCACTTGTTATTTGATCTTCATACTAGAGATCTTTTTGTCTCTAGAGATGTCATTTTCTATGAACACATTTTCCCTTTTTTGCCTCATTCTGCTTCTACTCAATCTGCAGATAAAGATAATGCAGAGTCTGCCATTGTCCTTGATTCTGATCCTTATGATTTCATAAGCCTTTCACCAAATGCCCAGAATTCTATTCCTTCCCCAATATCTTGTGATTCACCATCACCTTCACCATCTTTTTCCCCTTCTGCCCCTTCTTCTGTTCCTTCAAACCTTGATATTTCTAACAGCTCACAGCCTCATACCAGTGAACCTGTTATATCAAATTCTGATCTTTCTATTGTCCTTGAACCACGAAAATCTGAAAGAGTAAAAAGAGCTCTCTCCTATCTTAAAGATTATCACTGCTCTTTAAATTCCACCACAGTCTCAATTCAGTTCCCACTTCTTCAACAGTAAGGTATCCCATTTCGAACTACCTTTCATATCACAAATTATCACCCATACACAAACACTACATTTTAAATCGGTCTTCACACATTGAACCTAATAATTTTGAGGAAGCAATAGGTAATGAGAAGTGGAAACAAGCCATTGAATCTGAATTGTCTGCTCTTATTAAAACTAACACTTGGCAGCTCACTCATTTATCTCCTCACAAAAAGGCAATTGGATGTAAGTGGGTCTTCAAAGTAAAATATAAAGCTGATGGTAGCAAAAGGATTCACTCAAACTGCTGGACTAGATTACATTGAGACCTTCAGTCCGGTAGTAAAAATGACAACCGTGCATTTGGTTTTATCTTTGGCAGCTTCCTCAGGCTGGTATCTCCACCAGCTCGATGTTAACACTGCTTTTTTACATGGCGATTTGCATGAGGAGGTGTACATGAAATTACCACCTGGTATCCAAGTTTCTGATTCCACCTTGGTCTGCAAACTTCAAAGATCACTCTATGGCTTAAAACAATCCAGCAGGCAGTGGAATGAGAAATTAACCTCTACTCTCACAACTTCTGGTTATGTTCAATCCATGTCCGATTACTCACTTTTCACAAAGTTCACTCAATCAAGCCTCACTGTTATTCTGGTCTATGTTGATGACTTGGTACTTACTGGAAATGATTTGGCCGAGATCAATCATATGAAGTCACTTTTAGATTCCAGATTCAGTATCAAAGACTTAGGTGAATTAAAATATTTTCTTGGTTTTGAAATAGCTCGATCCAAAGCTGGAATTTCACTACATCAACACAAGTATTGTCTCGATCTCTTACAAGACACAGGGCTACTTGCTGCCAAGCCATGCTCTACACCTATGGATCCTCATCATAAACTTAGCAAAACTACTGGATCTCCATTGACTGACTCCACAACTTACCGAAGATTGATTGGGCGATTGCTATATGTCACACACACAAGATCAGAGATTTCTTATTCTGTCGGTCGCCTCAGTCAGTATCTTGATTGCCCCACCACTGATCATATGCAGGCAGCATTGCACACTCTCAGATACCTTAAATCTGCCCCAGGGAAAGGTCTGTTTTTCTCAGCAAGTTCTCCCCTAACTCTCAAAGGTTTTAGTGACTCCGATTGGGGAGCTTGTCCTGATACACGAAGATCTATCACCGGATATTGTTTCTTCCTCGGCACTTCCCTAATTTCATGGAAGAGTAAGAAGCAATCTATTGTTTCTCGATCGTCATCTGAAGCGGAATATAGAGCCCTTGCCAAAGCTACTGGTGAAGCTCAATGGCTCCTATACTTATTGCAAGATCTTCACATTCCTCATCATTCCCCTGTGATTCTGTATTGTGATAACAAGTCAGCACTCCACATTGCTGCTAACCCAGTGTTTCACGAACGCACTAAACATATTGAAATGGACTGCCATGTTGTTCGTGATCAAGTCATGTCTGGCATGCTTCACTTGCTTCCAATTTCAACACGGGAACAAGTTGCAGATATACTTACCAAGCCACTTCATTATGGGCCATTTTCTACACTGCAATCCAAGCTTGGTATGTGTGATATACACCTTCCAAACAGGGGGTGTCACCTGTAATTTTATTTCAGCTTGATGTAATACAGTTGTTTTCATGCTGTTAGAGTTAGTTATTATTAACTTACCATAGTTAGTAGCTAGCTTAGTTAATAGTTGTTAGTTTAGTTAACTAACTCGGCAGTTAGTTACAATAGTCTCTCTTGTATATATAGATAGCTTGCCTTGTAAGTAATTTAGTCTTTCCAATTCAATCAATGAAATGAAGAAGAGCAGTTTGCTCCCAGAGTTCATCGTGTTCATCTTATCCTTATTAACAATATCCCTAGCCTATGCTATACTCTATGGAGATTGCTAACATCCTTCCTTGAGCTATCATCCGTAAAGCCCCTATATTTATAGTTGTTAATGAGTTGGCCTATTAATTTAGGTTTGATCTCCAATCATTCTAGGTCATCCATCCACCGTATCCTAGGTATTCCAGTCTCTGATTGAGTTCATTCATGTCGGGCTTATGACTTCCCTGACCTACTGTTACAAAGCTCTGACCATCAGTGGACAAAACATAGATTTTCCTAATAGGCCCGAGGGTTGTAACTGGTACATATCTGCAACCATCATTGGGTTATTTTGCTCATAATGAATTTTTGCCATTTCAGCTTCACCATGACAGACACAAAAGTTTTTTATTTTCTTTTTCTTTGTTCGTTCAACTTCAAGGATTAAAGCCAATCATACAACCTCCATCCCTACATATAAGACCCTTTTGACCAAATCACACAAATTAAGAAAAGTAGTTAGTGTATTAAATTTGTCAACAATGTGTATTGCTTTTTCAAAATCACCCTTCAATTATTTGGGCTCTTATTTGTCCAAGACTCATAAGAGAGAAAAATGGTTACCCATTAATTAGGGGTATTCTTGTAAAAAAATAATTAATACATCTAATAATTTAAAAAAAATCTTTTAAAATGGGACAAATCTTTTTTCTAAAAGAGTTTTATATATAGGAACGGAGGTAGTGTTTTATGACATAAGTCTATTGATTCTTCTCATTAAAGGCATATAGCCTTATTTTGAGTATAGGAAATAAAGTCTATTTCTTTAAACATCATCGAGGCTTCTCTTTTTAGGACTTTCACTTTTCTAGGATACTTTAAAGACAACTCAAATCCCTTCGTATCGACACCATATTCTAAAAATGTTTTTGAAGAATACATCTTTAAGGCCAATTTATTTAAAAATCTATTTTCAAATTAATATTTCCAAACACGTTTCTCTCTTTTACTTTCTCTCATAAATAGACAAGTACAAAAGTAGGTGAAGAAAAAAAAATGCAAAGACAATATTATTTTCATTATTTTTTTTTGTCATTATAACGGATCCAAGTTTACTGTTCATACCATACATTTTTAACATAGAAATAACAAGCAACATTTAAAAAAAACAAATAAACGTTTTTAGTTAGAAATATTACTCTAACTTAAAAAATACTATAACTGTGTGATAATTCTAAATTATAATTATATTTTACTTTATCACTTAATAGTTTTTTTGGATTACAAAAAGTTTAGGTGAGTTGTGTTTAGGAGGCTCACCAGGGTCAGAGAAAGTCTCAAGGCTCAAAGAGCGCTTACAGATATACTTACATACTACTCACTAATGATGTCTTTGTTGTGGCTCAGGCAAGTACACCTTATCGTAACTCGTAATAATAGTAGAGTATATTTAAGACTCCGAATGTTGAACCCACAGGGAATGCGTGAGTAAAGGATTCTATTCTATTAGGCTAGCAAAAGTGTAATGAGGAAGTAGTAAAAGTTGTCACGTAACTAGAGCAATAATCAAACTAAATGCAAGAACAGATTAACTATGTTATGGGAGGTCTAGGGAAACCAAGTTCACCAATACTCTACTCTTGAATTCACTAAATAATTACTACGAGTTCTCTATTATGATTGAAAGCTAATCACCCACTTTAAATTACTAAGAACTACCTAGCTTATAATAGCCTTCCTCCTAACTAATTACTCCGTTTGGTCCAAGAAAGTAATTAAAGGAAAGAATATTAAGAACAGGTGGATTTGTTAATCTAATAACTGATTAGAAACAAGTACTAACCTATCCGGCGTATAATGCGAGTTCTTTTATTCCTAGAGATCCGTTAACTAATTATGATCCTGTTACCACAATTAAGCTAACTGATTAAAGGTTGATCAGGCCTTATAGGATTAAGCACACTAGGGATAAAACATTCATTCAATTAATAGAAACACATAGAATTAAATAGATAAATATCAAAAGTATTGTAAAGGATCCCCCATCACCCCTAGTGATGGGTTTAGCTACTCATAATCAATGATAATCATAAACACAATCATAAAACCATATGAATCAATAACAAAGAGAATAAATCTAAACCGGGACACCCTTGCAGTATGACGACGGTCCTTAAGCACGTTCTTCGCGTCCTCACAAGCTCTGGTAGCGAATCGGGATTGGTATCAAGCTCCAAGGAACCAATGCAAGGAATTGATATAAACTCTCAAAAGGGGGGCTCTTGACTTGAGAATTCGTCCAAACGTTCTCAGCATAGGCTAAGAGTTTCTATTTATAGTGTTGGATGCGGATTAGGTCTTCTGGCTTTCAAATCTGCACATTCTGGGATGGGGTACGGTCGTACCAGATATATATACGGCTTTACCGAACTTTACTTGTGACGTTGACCCGTTCTTGTGCGTGTTGCACTCCCTGACATGACCTGTGTACGGCTGTACTACCTTTGGCACGACCGTACTGGACATTTTCATTGGCGCCAGGTGGTACTGATCAAGGGGGTACGTTCTGAGTGATGTCTTTATGATAATTCTATAGAATAGGACATAAATGAGTACATTTGTACTTTGAATAGTGCAAAATGATATGTTTAAGTACTATAAATGTCCTATAAAAGTAGACAAATTAGTGTGTTAACATATTCCCACACTTGAGCTTTGCTTGCCATCAAACAAATTACTTGGATAACTATAGTAAGAGAAACTATTTTCACTGGATAGGGGCAGAAACATAAGTATGACAACAAAGTGATATCATAAAACATGCGAATAAATAGAATGCCCAATTAGAGGTTTAAGTTCAAATAAGTTAACAATCTGTGATTTTCAAGTCACACTCTCACCAATCTCAAAGTGTTTATAGGCATAGTCATTGACGCTCAGATTTTTCAAATGAAGTGACATTACCTTAGGCTTGTGCATTGACCAAAACTCTACTATTAGAATCTATTTATCATGCAAAAGAGGAATGATGGTCTTTCATTGGTTGTAACTAATAGGGCCAAGGTAATAATATTAGATATGATAAACGAAAGAAAATGTCATGCAAAGGGCTAGAAACAAATCAACCAAAACAAACAACTTATTTCTTTTTCAATTTAAAGAGCAGGCAAGAATCCCCAATTTTCAATCAATATATTTTTCTTGCAATTTCTGAAGGCATTAATTAGCAAGATAAACAATTATAATTTTTTTTTTCTTTTCAATGCTTTTTCTTTTCTTTTCCTTTCCTCCTTTCATGCATTTATGCATCAATTAACCAACTTTTAAGAACTAGGAAGGGAAATAAATACTAAGCCTTCTTATTGTAAGCACATATAAGGGATTCAAAATATTATTCTTTTAATCTTTGCCACTAATTGCTCTGAAAGAGAATTTTTTAAGGTTGCCTTCACAAAATATAAACAATAGTAACAAGAAGGGCACCAAAGAAATTAAATAAAGTACTTTTAGGCACAAAAGTGGGCAGCTAGTGGTACAATGTGTTCAAAATAGAAGTGGCCTGAAAAATTCCTAAAATTGCCCTTTCCAAATTCACATGAAAATAAACTCATATTCGCTTTGTAATGGTCTCAGCACATGTTCTAGAATGTACATTCATAGAAAAATATCACTCAAACAAAGAAAAGAGGCAAAAGCAAGATGTGGCCTCTTGTTTAAGGCTCAAGTTGTTGGAATCAAGTGGATTCAGAAACAATGACCCTTAATAGTTTTGATGATAACAAATGATTAAGAGAACAATTTATTCTCTAACATGTTTGTGAGTGTGCAGAAGTTATTTATACTCAGAGATATATAACTCAGAAGACTTAGTGAAATCTTGAATTTCACACATCTAAGTCTGGCCCTGACTCTGTACTTGGAAGCTCTACTTTGACGTTGGTCAACTCTATCGAGATAGTCAACACTCTGGTGGCAATACTAGCTCTTGACTCGGTCAACGCTCTGGTGACCTAGCTCTGTGAAGCTAGCTCTAAACCTGGTCAACACTCTGATAGCAGTCAACGCTCTGGTAGACCACAACCTTATGAGACTACTTTTTGTTTGGTCAACACTCTGGTCTTCAGTCAGCACACAACAGACTTTGGTCAATCTGCTCTATGGAAGCCCTCTTGCATTTCCACAAGACTCTGTTATGTGATAGCCCATTGAATTCTACGCTGATGAACTCAACTCTGTTTCAAGCTCACTCTGGTGTACAATAATTGAATCTGGTGAATAGTGCGGCTCTGATAAGAGACCTCATTGATGAAGTATTTTATTGTTCGAGGTATCATTAGCCAAAGGGAATGTCAACGGATAAAATCATCAAGGAAACTTGCTCACGAAGGGTCTCAATTTTCAAAACGCTCAAAAGAGACAAAGATTCTGACTTTGTGTACAGTGCTCAGAATGCTTTATACAGTCTGGAAAGCGACGTGACCTACTAAAGCCACAAAAACAGGATCTGAGGTTTTGACCTAGGATGAAAAGAGACGTTATGCCACAACGACACTTTTCTCAACCCTAGCTTTATGTACCTTACTTCATCTACTGAAGTAGGTCAACGTTGAGGAACAAAACGATTGAAATAAAGAACTAAGTGATCATACAGTGAGTGCTCACAATCTTATCAAACTTCAAATCACTACTTTTCTGAGACAGTGAGCAACCAAGAAATCTTCCAAGTCTCTGAGATCATATTGAACAAAGCACTTAACTGTTTTATCCTTTCTATTTGAAAGTTATCTTTTGTGCTAAAGCTCTTTATTGTAAATTCTCTCTGTGAGAGTTATCTTTGTATTGTTCCAAAACACTTTTTGAGCATTGTAATTAGCCCAGTAGTGGCTGTATACCTTAGAGGCTTGACTATACTAAGTGGTTCTAAGAAGTTGTGAGTATAGCCAGTTTGGCAGTATTATATTCTCAAGTGTAATCAGGTTGATTATAATGAAGAAATCCTTCAAGTGTGTGAAGGGACTAGACGTAGCTATCAGGTGATAGTGAACTAGTATAAATCACTGTGTTACTCTCTTCTCTTTTCTCTTTACTTACTATATTATTTTATTCCAAAGCTGTTTTGAAAAGGTTTTACATCAACACTTATATTCAAGGAAAAGTTTTTAAAACCCAATTCCAACCCCCCTTTCTTGTCTTTTTGCCACGTTCAATTGGTATCAGAGCTCGGTCTCTTGGTTGAGCACTTAACAGTGTGAGAGGAAAAGATCCTACTTTATATTCATGGCAAGCAACGAACCTGGTGGTCATGTTAACCGTCCTCAATTGTTTATTGATCTAACTATGACTACTGAAAAGATAAAGTAAGAAACTTCTTCGAATCTCAACAATTCGAACTTTGGGACATGGTTCGAAATCAATACACCGAACCAGTTGATTCCAAAGAAAATCCTATTCCTAGGGATTCTTGGTCTGATGAGCAAAAGAAGGAATATACATTGCATCAGAAAGCAAGATACTTTCTAGTGTGTGCTATTTCTGAAAAGGAATTTGAGAAATACGGAAGCAATAACACTGCTAAAGAAATTTGGGACTCATTGGCTCTGGCTTATGAGGGAACTTCCCAAGTGCAAGAAACCAAGGCTAATATCTTGGTTAGGCAGTATGAACTCTTCAAGATGGAAGAGGGTGAAAGCATTAAAACTATGTTTGGAAGATTCCAAACACTAGTTTATGGTTTAAAGGTTCTCAAGAAGAGCTATACCACTGCTGACCAAGTGAAGAAAATCTTGAGAAGTATGCCAAAGAAGTGGAGACCCAAATTTATAGCTATTCACGAAGCCAAGGACTTGAATACCTTGCGTCTTGAAGATCTCCTAAGTTTCTTGAGAGCTCATGAACTTGAGCTAGATGAAGAAGAACCTCCCAAGAAATCTAAGTCCATTGCTTTGAAGTCTTCAAACAAAGCTTCTACCTCCAAGGCTCTCCAAGCTGAACTTGAAACTGACAAAGTTTCATCTGATGAGAGTGATGAAGACACAGACAATGAAATCTCCTTAATATCAAGGAAAATTCAACGTATAATGAAAAGCAAAGGAAGGTTCAGAAAGAAGTTTCATAAGAAGGATTCAAGGGAAAGACAAGACTCAAAGGAGAAGAAGGACTTCAAGGATAAAAGCCAAGTTACTTGCTACGAGTGCAAGAAGCCAGGACATTTCAAGTCAGAATGTCCACAACTTGAGAAACCAAGGAGAGGTGGTTTCAAAAGCATGAAGAAGAAGGGTCTCATGGCAACATGGGATGATTTTGATTCATCATCATCTGATGATGATGAGGAACAAGCTAACATGGTTCTCATGGCTACCATAGGATCAGACAGTGAAGAAGAAAATGACGAGGTAGATTCTAACACATCTTCTAATATTCAATTAGCTTTTGATGGACTGTTAGATGAGTATTCTAAACTCAACAATGAGTATAAATCTTTGAAAAAGAAGTTTTTAAATCTTTCAAAAGAATTTCAAATACTCACTGAAGAGAATGAGAAGCTTAGAACTAAAAACCACTGTTTGGTGAGTAACAGTTCCAACAGTAAGGAAAAGGTTGAATGTAACTCTTCAAAATATGAAGAGGAATTCCAAAGATTTCTTGCTGAATGTGTTACGCGAAGTAAACAAGCATCTATGATTTGGGGCGTAAGTCAAAATGGTAAAATGGGATCTTGGCTACAAACCAGAGGAATCCACTATTCAAAATACACATTTGAAAACCGAAGATACCAATGATCATTGTGATTGCTTACTTTGTACTTTCTGCAATAAGAATGGACACATTAGAAGTACCTGTTATGAACTGAAAAACAAGAAGGACAAGTTTCCTTCTAGAACTAACAAAAGAGGACCTAAAAAGATTTGGGTACCTAAGGATAAAGTTGTCTATGTTGCAGATTTGCTTATCAACAGAGTTGAGACACCAGTCTTGGTACTTGGACAGTGGGTGCTCACGCCATATGACGGGAGAAAGGCGTATGTTCCAAGAACTTCAACTTAAGGAGAGTGGCAATGTTGGTTTCGGAGGAAACCAGAAAGGTAAAATCATTGGAAGTGGAAAAGTTGGTGAGAAATTTCTACCTTCTATTGATAATGTCTTATTGGTTGATGGCCTGAAACATAACCTACTAAGTGTAAGTCAATTATGCGATAGTGGTTATGATGTTGGCTTTAGTGATAATGCGTGTATAGTAAAAAGCAAAAAGGATGGATCCATTTTCTTTAAAGTAAAGAGAAAGAACAACATTTATAAAATAAAACTTTCTGAGTTGGCAAATCAAAATGTAAAATGCTTTTTGTCAGTTGATGAAGAGCAATGGACTTGACATAAAAGATTGGGTCATGCCAGCTTGAGATTAATCTCAAAGCTTAACAAGAAAAGAACTTGTTAGAGGGCTACCAAATCTTAGGTATCAATCAGATGCTCTTTGTGAAGCTTGTCAAAAAGTGAAACAAACAAAATCTTCTCTTGAATCCAAAACATTGTTTCCGCCTCAAGGCCACTTGAGCTTTTGCATTTAGATTTATTTGGACCAACTAGAACAATATCTCTGTCTAGAAAGAAATATGGTCTTGTTATTGTTGATGACTATACTAGATAGACATGGGTAAAATTCCTAGCTCACAAGGATGAGTCATTCACAGTATTTTCTGTTTTCTGCAAACAAGTGCAAAATGAAAAAGGTTTTTGTATTGCAACTATTAGAAGTGATCATGGTGGAGAATTTGAAAATGAATCCTTTCAAAACTTCTGTGAAGAGAATGGCATCTCTCACAATTTTTCATCCCCTAGAACACCACAACAAAATGGTGTTGTATGTTGGAACCTAAACGATTGAGAAGTTTAGACCCTCATTAATTTTGATGATAACAAAGTATTTTCAAGAGAACAATTTATCTTCTAACATATCTGTGAGTGTACAGGTATCAAAGCTTCATATATTTGAACAAAACACTCAAGAAAGAAGAAGAAATTTACAAGAGAATTGAATACACTCCACTGATGTCAGCGTCCGAACTCACTCCAGCGTCTTGCTAATAGCGAGCGTCCGGTAGTGTTACTCTTTGACACGTAGAATACTCAATTGCTGCGAGCGTCCGTCCTCTGTTCTGAGCGAGCGTCTGATCTCTTTAATGAAGCACGTGATGATCACATTTTTGCTCTTAACCTCAGAATGTTCTGGAACGGAATTCAAATTTGATTTTTGTGCGCCCATTTTGATGTACGAGGAAGCAAAGGTGACACCTTTAGCATAAGACAAAAATTGTATAAGGCAATTGTGAAAAGCAGATAGTATGAAAACGGTAATATGTACTATTCTGATATTCTCTGGAAAGGAAGAAAATGACTACATTTCAAATTACCTCACTCAATGAAAAGGAGCTATCTTTTTACTGCAAACGGTAATATCCCTGAAGCCTCCAATAAATACCCCAAGGTATTCATTGAAGAAGGTGGCCAGAACTAAGACTGAAATTGCTAGAACAAATTCTGAGAAAGAAAGAAACTTTATTTTGGAAGCATCGTCACTCTGAGTGAGCAATCAAATTTCGTGCCAAGTCTCTGGTCTACAAAGAACTGAACTCAGCATCTTATACTTTCTTTTAGAAAGCTACTCTGTTTTGAGCTTAATCTTTTCATTCTCTCTGTGAGAGTTATTTTGATTGTATTAAAAAGAATATTCTCTTTTGTAAACAGTATTTGGCCTAGTTAAGGCTTTGTTCCTCAAAGGCTCGATCGTACTGAGTCGTTTTGAGAAGTTGAGAGTATTGTCAAGCTTGTGACAGTAGAATACTCTTGAGGAAAATTGTAATCAGTTGATTATAGTGAAAAATCCTTCAGGATCGAAGGGACTAGACGTAGCTACCAGTTGGTGGTGAACTAGTATAAATCTCTGTGTCTCTTACTTTACTACTTTACATTTATCTTTACCTTGCTCAGTAAAACAAGTTTTCATAAACGGCTTTATTTCCTGCATCCGGTTAGTCTCTCATCATTCGGTTAGTTTCTCAGCGTCCGATAAACAAACAGTTTTGAAAAATCTGTATTCTTAGTGCTTTTAACTTAAAGTTTGCGAAAAGTTTTTGAACACAATTCAACCCTACTTCTTGTGTTCACATTCAGTTGGTACCAGAGCTCGGCCTCTTGGTTGAGCACTTAACAGTGTTAAGAGAAAAGATCCTATACTGTGAACATGTCTACTGAAGGTGGTCATATGAACCGTCCTCCGCTATTCAATGGAGAAAAATTTGATTACTGGAAAGATAAGATAAAAGCTTTCTTTAAGATACAACAACTTGAGTTGTGGGATATAGTTCAAAGTGGTTACATTCTTCCCACTAATGCTTGTGGTGTTGCTATAGCCAGAGAAGATTGGAAGGATGAGCAGAAAAAGAGATATCAAACCAATCAAAAAGCTAGATTCATTCTTATGTGTGCTATGATAGAAAAAGAATATGATAAATGTGGCAAATTTGATACTGCCAAAGAAATCTGGGACTCACTTGTTTTATCTTACGAAGGCTCTGCCCCAGTAAGAGAAACCAAAGCTAGCATGATGGTTCGCCAATATGAGTTGTTCAAAATGGAAGATGGTGAAAACATTGAAACTATGTTTGGAAGATTCCAAACACTTGTTCATGGGTTACAGGCCCTTGGAAAAAGTTACACTACACCTGACCATGTTAGAAAGATCTTGAGAAGCTTGACTAAGCAGTGGAGACCCAAGGTCACTGCTATTCAAGAAGCAAAAGATCTAAATGTCCTACGACTTGAAGATCTTATGAGTTCGTTGAAGGCTCATGAACTTGAGCTAAACGAAGAAGAACCTGTCAAAAAAAAAAGCAAGTTTGTTGCTTTGAAGTCGATCAACATAAAGCCAGTTCTTCCAAAGCTCTTTAGGCTGAAGAAGAAGAACCAGAAGATGAAGCTTCAGAAGGAGATGTTGACACATCAGAAGATGAGCTTGCGTTTATATCCAGGAAGATACAAAGAATGTGGAAGAAGAGAAACTTCAGGAGGAAGTTTCAGAAGAAAGATACTAAGGACAAGAAGGAAAGCAAAGACAAGGACAAAGCCCAAGTCATTTGCTATGAATGTAAGAAGCTTGGACATTTCAAGTCCGAATGTCCTAATCTTAAGGAGAAGCCCACAAGAAGTTCTTTCAAGAAAAAGTAGAAAAGCCTCATGGCTATATGGGAAGATCTAGACTTATCCTTGTCTGAGGAAGATAATCTTGCTCTCATGGCAGACACTGATCTTGACTCAGAAAAAGAAGTTGAAGAGGTAATAGTATATGATTCCTACTCTGAACTTCAACTTGCATTCGATGATCTTCTTAAGGACTCTGCCACTCTCTCTGTTGAGTATACGAATTTGAAAAAGAAAATTTCAAAATTATCACAAGACTTTCAAGCTTTAAACAAAGAAAAATCTGTACTCAATAAAGAGAACCGTGGTTTAAAACCGAAAATCAAGATCTCGATGGATAACCGTCTGGCCGCTAACAAGCAACTGTAAGGCGAGAGCTCTCAAGCTGAAAGCTCTAAAGTTATAGGCAACCTTAAATGCAAATCAAATGATTATGAATATGCATTTCAAAATTTTCTTGCAGAGAGTGTAACTCGAAGCAAGCAAGCTTCAATGATTTGGGGTGTCAGTAAAACGACAACTCATGGTCTTGGTTATATATTAAATGAACCTCCTTTAGAAAATGATTCAGCATCTGATAAATCCAATAATCATAGTAAATGCTTCCATTGTACTTACTGTAATAAACCTGGTCATTTGAAAAGTGTATATACTGTTTTTAAAACTGTGAAGGACAAGCTTCCTTCAAGAACTAACAAGAAAGGACCCAAAAAGATATGGGTACCTAAAGATAAAATAGTCTATGTTGCAGACATGCTTAGCAACAAAGTCAACACACCTATCTTGGTACTTAGACAGTGGATGCTCGCGTCACATGACGGGAGAAAAGCATATGTTCCAAGAACTAAGGCCTAAAGAAGCTGGATTCGTTGGTTTCGGAGGAAACCAGAAAGGTAAAATAGTTGGAATTGGTCGTATTGGTAAAGGCTCTCTTCCCTCTATTGATAATGTACTTTATGTTGAAGGACTTAAACATAACTTATTGAGCATAAGTCAATTATGTGACAATGGTTATGAAGTCATCTTTACAGAAACTAGATGTCTAGTAAAAAGCAAGAAAAATGGCTCTATTTTCTTCATTGCTAAGAGGAAACAAAATATTTACAAAATTGATCTCTCTGAACTTGCAAAACAATGGATTTGGCACAAGAGATTGGGTCATGCCAATTTGAGATTAATCTCAAAATTAAACAAGCATAGTCTTGTCAGAGGCTTACCAAATCTTAAGTATCAATCTGATGCTCTCTGTGAAGCATGTCAAAGAGGAAAACAAGTTAAAACTTCTTTTCATTCAAAAAATGTTGTTTCAACCTCTAGACCACTTGAGCTTTTGCATTTTGATCTTTTTGGTCCAACAAGGACAGCCTCTTTAACTGGAAAGAAATATGGGTTAGTCATTGTTGATGATTTTACTAGATGGACATGGGTTAGATTCCTTGCTCACAAAGATGAGTCATACAAGGTATTTACTGTATTCTGCAAAACAGTTCAAAATGAAAAAGGAATTTGTATTTCATCTATTAGAGTGATCATGGGGGAGAATTTGAAAATGAAAGCTTTCAAAAATTTTGTGATGATAATGGCATCTCCCACAATTTCTCCTCTCCAAAAACACCTCAACAAAATGGTGTTGTAGAAAGGAAAAATAGATCCCTCCAAGAAATGGCCAGGACCATGATCAATGAAGCTAATATTGCATCACATTTTTGGGCAGAAGCAGTAAACACAGCTTGTTACATTCAAAATAGAATTCTTATTAGACCTATTTTGAAGAAGACTCTATATGAACTGTGGAAAGGTAGAAAACCAAACATATCATATTTTCATTCATTTGGTTGTACTTGTTATATTTTGAATACTAAGGATCAGCTTAGTAAGTTTGATTCAAAAGCTGACAAATGAATCTTTTTGGGATATTCTGAAAGATCTAAAGCTTTTAGAATATACAATAAAGAAACTATGACAGTGGAAAAATCAATTCATGTCAAATTTGATGACAAGAAGCCTGACACAGTCATGTCAGAGCTAGATGAATTATTTTCAGAATTAAATATAGGTGATATTACAAATAGTGAACCTACATCTTCATCGTCCGGTGGTGACTAGACGCAAGAATCTTCGGAAGCTGAAACCAGAAAGAGCTGGAAGTACAAAACTAATCATCATAAAGATCAAATCATAGGAGAACCTGGAGATAGAGTAAGAACCAGATCCTCTTTTAAAGAGCATGCAGATATGGCACTACTCTCAGAAATGGAACCTAAAACGATTAATCAAGCATTAGAAGATGAAGGTTGGATTCTGGCCATGCAAGAAGAGTTGAATCAGTTCCAAAGAAATGATGTATGGAAGATAGTTACTCTACCAGAAGATAAGCAAGCTATTGGTACTAAATGGGTATTTAGAAACAAGCTTGATGAAGATGGAAAGGTTGTGAGAAACAAGGCAAGATTGGTTGCTCAAGGTTACTCACAAGAAGAAGGTATTGATTTTATTGAAACATTTGCACCAGTTGCAAGGTTAGAAGCTATACGCATTTTACTTTCATTTGCTGCACACCAAGATATAATTCTTTATCAAATGGATGTGAAAAGTGCTTTCTTGAATGGTTTTATAACTGAGGAAGTCTTTGTAAAACAACCTCCTGGATTCGAAGACATTGAATTTCCAGAACATGTCTTCAAGCTTAAAAAGGCCCTGTACGGTCTTAAGCAAGCTCCCAGAGCTTGGTATGAAAGACTGAGTACATTTTTGATGAAAAATTGTTTTACCGGAGGTCTAGTAGACACTACTCTTTTTAGAAAAACATCAAACAAGCACTTTATAATTGTTCAAATATATGTTCATGACATTATTTTTGGAGCTACTAATGAAAGCCTTTGCAAAGAATTTTCTAAGCTAATGCAAGCTGAATTCGAGATGAGCATGATGGGTGAACTAAAGTTCTTCCTTGGAATTCAAATCAAACAATGCAATGATGGTGTCTATATACATCAAAGCAAATATATCAAGGAATTGCTAAAGAAATTCAAAATGATGGATTGCAAACCTATGTGCACTCCTATGCATCCCACGTGCATTCTTGGTAAAGATGAAACTGATAAATAGGTAGATCAGAAGATGTACAGAGGTATGATTGGATCTCTACTTTATCTTACAGCTTCAAGACCTGATATTATGTTCAGTGTCTGTCTGTGTGCTAGATTTCAATCAGATCCTAGAGAATCACACTTGAGTGCTATTAAAAGAATTTTTAGATATTTGCAAGGATCTACTAATCTTGGTTTGCTGTATAAGAAATCAAAAGATTATAAGTTAGTAGGTTTTTGTGATGCTGACTTTGCTGGAGATCGAATTGAAAGAAAAAGCACAAGTGGAGGCTGCCAATTCCTTGGAGCAAATCTTGTGTCTTGGTCAAGCAAAAGGCAAAGCACGATTGCACTCTCAACAACAGAAGCTGAATATATTTCAGCAGCAAGTTGCAGCTCTCAACTTCTGTGGATGAAATATCTACTTGAAGATTATCTGATAAAAGAGAGTAACATTCCTATCTTTTTTGATAATACTTCTGCAATCTGTCTTACTAAAAATCCCATATTGCATTCACGAGCCAAGCACATTGAGATTAAGCATCATTTTATAAGAGACTATGTTCAGAAGGGTATTCTCGAAATAAAATTTGTAGACACTGATCATCAGTGGGCTGACATATTTACAAAACCCCTTGCTGAAGATGGATTCAATTTTATAAAAAGAAATTTAAATTTTCATCTTATAGAAGAATGATTAATCTCAGCATCAGATGATATGCATCATCTCAGCATCTGGTATGACATAAGCATGTATACGTGCAAGCATTTTATTTGTCATGTGCATCATAACTCAGCGTCTGGTGAATCGGTTGCGTGCATCTGAGCGCACACACATGTGTCACACGTGTAAAGGACTTAAGCATCTCATCACATCTCACTGAGTCATGATTATTTATGTTTTTCAATAAAATCTTTTTACTTGATTTTACTTTTCTTTTGGCGTCTTCATTTAATGAAAAGGGGAATCTCCATTTTCTTTTCTTTTTGATTTAATTTTTTTTTTGGAAATGCGAAGCGGTTTTTGAAAAAGGACTGTACCATTTTCTATCAACTTTCCCACTACTCCACATTTTTCGCTCCATCACTTCACTCTGTTTCTACTTGCAAAAATTATTCTCCCCCTCTCTCTCTGTGATTTCAAACCCTAACACCTCTATTACCCACTCTGCAACTGCTACCATGGCCGATAAAAAGGTCGGACAATATACTGCTGCCTACGATGTCTTCTCAGAAGCAAAACTTATGAATGAAAACAGAATTGATTTTGAGAATTTTAAGCTCTATGGTTTTGATTTTGAAGAAGGTTTGAAGAAACTGGGTTGGAAAAATTATTTTATCTAGGAGCCAGTTGATGTGTTGAGCTATGCTATAAAGGAATTCTGGGGAACGCTTATCTACTTCTGGGTGAAATTATTGAAGGACATATCAGATGTTTCAAGTTACGTTTCACTATAAATTCTATCGCTCAGACCATCAAGTGCCCTTGTGAAGGAATCAGTTACTATGCTAACTGGGTTGACGCTTACAGAGGTTTGGAAAACTTCAACGAAGCCCTGTTTGAAAATTATCGTGAGTTAAAGAAGAAGAACATAACTCCCACTGCCAAAGATTTGAAAAGCCACTACAGAGTATTGCACAAAATTATCGCTAAGAGCGTGATTCTAAAGGCTGGTTCAAGCGACATAGTGAACTATGAGCAAAAGTTTATTATGAGAAACTATATGGATGGAAAGAAAATCAACCTACCAAGGTTGATTATCAATAATCTTGTTAATGCTCTTGTCTTTTCAAGGAAAAGTGTTGATAAAAAGAATATTGTCAAGGTTGTCCCTTATAGAGTTCTTCTTTCCATAATGATGATAAAAGATGGTATTGTGAGAAAGCTTGGTGATCTGACAAACAAAGAAGAAAGAGATAAATACTTTGGTGTTGATGCTGTTGTTCGTCCTGAGGTTTTTGGAGTCAACAGCCTGGTAAGAATGCAATTGATAACGGGTACTATGATCAAGAAGGTAAAACTAAAGCAATAAGAAGGAGAAACTGTTGCAAATGTTGGTGAAGCTGAAAAGAAAACGACCAGAAGCTCAATTCTTTGGTGTAAAGAGACTCTTTGAATCTCCCTGTAAGGGAGACAAGAAGAATGAAACTGAAGGTGGCTCATGCACCTCACTGTTGATGAACCGTAAGATGAGGACGTAATCCCCATCGGGGCGATCTTGGAGAAGAAGAAAAAGTCAACGGTGAAAAAGATGTTTCAAGAAACCGATCAAGGGAAGCAAGTTCCTCCTCCACCTCCTACCGTTGTTGCCTCTAAAGGAACAAAGAGAAGGTTGGTTAGGTCTTCTGAGCTTAACCCAAAGGTACTTGACTTTACTGTTGATGAGTTAGTATCTATTTTTGATTCTCATGATGTTATTCCTGCACCTTCATTGTCTGTTTCACAACCAAAAACCAAAACACAAACCAAGAAAACCAGAATGAGCCTACAACAAACCTCTACCCTTATCCCCACAAAACCGACCCAAACACAATCAAATACACTCAACTTAGACCTACCACAAATCTCCTCAAATACCTCACTTACTACATACATTTCCAAACTTCACTCTCATCCCTTCAACCTGTTATTCAAAGTACCTCCCATCAATCCATTCAAACACGACACACCTAGAAACTATACAATCCCTAAAACCACTCTCACCCCACTCACCCTCACCTACAAACCTACAGATTTCAGTGGAAGGAAGAATGCCTCACGCATTAACAAACCTCGATTTGTTAAGTATGAGTCATACCACATCATCTACAATCGTCCTTCTACTTGGCATTTGAAAACCTTCACCTCTGGAGTTGCCAGACTGGAGATTGCCTCTCCAATGAATATGGCTTTCAAAGATGGAGAAGACCATTTTGAGATGACTTTCAAAGGAAGATTAAGACCGGAACCTGGTAGCAGAGCAATTCCTTTCTCTGTTGACCTTCCTAAGTTCCTGCCTCAAATTGAACCTCTCACATTGGAAGAGTGTGGAAGGTGGATTACGGATGAAGAAGCTGCCTTCATGGCACACTGTCTTGAAACGAAAAAGCTCGAAGTTATTAGACAGTTCAGAGATCCTTCTTCTGTATCCGTAAAGATTGTTCCAGATAGACAAAGGTGGCTACCTTGGTCTATTCCTGGGAAGAGGAAAGAACCTGCACCTAGCAAGTTGCCATCCAACAAGATCAGACTCAAAGAATATGAGAAGGCTCCTCAGAAGTTTAATCTTAAAGAATTCTCTGAGCTTCCGATTAACAAGATTACTGAGGACCACGCCAGAAGGTTTTCCCTCAGTTCTCTGATATATGTCCTCAGTAATCTTGTTAATCTGATATATGTCCTCCGATTAACAAGATTACTGAGGACCACGCTAGAAGGTTTTACCTCAGTTCCACGCCAGAAGGCTTATGTGTTCAGTGATCAGACCTCTAGACTGCATGAAGATATATGTCCAATGGGCTGCTGTGACTAAGCACCTTGACATTGGATTTATCTGGAATCAATGGTCTGAGTCTTGGAAAGACAAAGCTCTGTTGCCATGCCTTGTCCCCTTGGTGCTTGATGAAAATGACAGGGAAAATCTGCGAAGAGTATACCTGGCAGAAAATGAAGGACTCTCTTTCACTTTTGGAGCATTGAGCGTCTTTATCAGAAGAGTATGGGGAGAAGATGCTGGAAACAAGTTTGACTCTTTATCGCTGATGTGTTTACCTTGCAGAGACATTATCTTTATGGATTTGTCAGATCCGTAAGATGTGAAGAAAAGAAGGAAATTCAGGTAGAATCTGAGCAGAGAAAACTTGGAAATCTCATCAAATGGTATATACCAAATGATGCATTTTTCAAAGAGCTCAATGTAAGAAGGAACTGAGACTGAAGCTGTCTAATTTGGTGCTAGCAGAGCATCAGAAGATGAAACCTGCACCAGTATCAGAAGCTGGACCTTCCACTTCTACTTCTACTCCTGCAGTTGAGATGGTCACTATTCCTAAAGAAGAGTTTGAAGAAATGAAGGCCACAAACCTGAAGGTTGCTCAGTTGGAGAATGCTTTGAAATTACTCTATGAACGACTTAATATTCCTCCACCACCTCCACCAAATCCTTGAATTTTTGTGTGTGATATAAAGTATTTTTTTGGGTACTCTTATATATATATATATACACACGTTTGCTCTGATTATCTGTTTACATATCTCTATCTGACTTATATTCAAATTTTTCTAAGTCTTATTTTGACTATGATGTGCTTTACACTCTTTTTGTCTGATGACAAAAGGGGGAGTAAAAGAAAGGTTTGATGAACACGTGAAAGTCTGATTGACTAATTCACCGTCCAATGTTCAAAGTCCGATGGATACGCTAAAACTGAAGTATTACGCATAGCATTTCATACATAGCATTTGTGTTGGTTATTTATTGCTCTAATACCTATAATGCCTTGATATTCATTGATCTAGTACTCTGATAATGATCAATAACTTTGGTACAATGAAAATCTTTTTGATAAAATAAAATCAGCATCCGATCTCACTTTGTTAAATGAATATATGCTCTGATACATCTACGTATTTTTGCGATCACACAAATGAATTTGTTTATCAATAATCGCTATAATACCTGAATTGTTCATATATATCTAAATTGTTGAATTCAGGGGGAGACCCTTGATATTATTTTGAAATTAAATTATTCATCAACCTTGGATATTTGTCATCATCAAAAAGGGGAAGATTGTTGGAACCTAAACGATTGAGAAGTTTAGACCCTCATTAATTTTGATGATAACAAAGTATTTTCAAGAGAACAATTTATCTTCTAACATATCTTTGAGTGTACAGGTATTAAAGCTTCATATATTTGTACAAAAACTCAAGAAAGAAGAAGAAATTTACAAGAGAATTGAATACACTCCACTGATGTCAGCGTCCGAACTCACTCCAGCGTCTTGCTAACTGCGAGCGTCCGTCCTCTGTTCTGAGCGAGCATCTGGTCTCTTTAATGAAGCACGTGATGATCACGTTTTTGCTCTTAACTTTAGAATGTTCTGGAACGGAATTCGAATTTGATTTTTGTGCGCTCATTTTGATGTACGAGAAAGCAAAGGTGACACCTTTAGTATAAGACAAAAATCGTACAAGGCAATTGTGAAAAGAAGATAGTACGAAAATGGTAATATGTACTATTCTGATATTCTCTGGAAAGGAAGAAAATGACTACATTTCAAATTACCTCACTCAATGAAAAGTAGCTATCTTTTTACTGCAAACGGTAATATCCCTGAAGCCTCCTATAAATACCCCAAGGTATTCATTGAAGAAGGTGGCCAGAACTAAGACTGAAATTGCTAGAACAAATTCTGAGAAAGAAAGAAACTTTATTTTGGAAGCATCGTCACTCTGAGTGAGCAATCAAATTTCGTGCCAAGTCTCTGGTCTACAAAGAAGTGAACTCGGCGTCTTATACTTTCTTTTAGAAAGCTACTCTGTTTTGAGCTTAATCTTTTTATTCTCTCTGTGAGAGTTATTTTGATTGTATTCAAAAGAATATTCTCTTTTGTAAACAGTATTTGGCCTAGTTAAGGCTTTGTTCCTCAAAGACTCGATTATACTGAGTCGTTTTGAGAAGTTGAGTGTATTGTCAAGTTTGTGACAGTAGAATACTCTTGAGGAAAATTGTAATCAGTTGATTATAGTGAAAAATCCTTCAGGATCGAAGGGACTAGACGTAGCTACCAGTTGGTGGTGAACTAGTATAAATCTCTGTGTCTCTTACTTTACTGCTTTACATTTATCTTTACCTTGCTCAGTAAAACAAGTTTTCATAAACGGCTTTATTTCCTGCATCCGGTTAGTCTCTCATCATCCGGTTAGTTTCTCAGCATCCGATAAACAAACAGTTTTGAAAAATCTGTGTTCTTAGTGCTTTTAACTTAAAGTTTGCGAAATGTTTTTGAACACAATTCAACCCCCTTTCTTGTGTTCACGTTCATTGTAGAAAGGAAAAATAGATCTTTGCAAGAAATGCCCAGAAACATGATTCACGAAACTAAGATTGCAAAGCACTTTTGGGCAGAAGCAGTAAATACTGCATGTTACATTCAAAATAGAATCTATATTAGACCTATTGTGAATAAGACTCCCTATGAATTGTGGAAAGGAAGAAAACCTAACATTTCATATTTGCACCAATTCGGGTGTGACTGCTTTGTTCTCAATACAAAAGACAGTCTTGGAAAATTCGATTCAAAATCACACAAAGCTATCTTTTTGGGATATTCTGAACGCTCCAAAGCTTACAGAATATACAACAAAGAAACATTAATGGTTGGTGAATCTATGCATGTGAGATTTGATGACAAGAAGCCTGACAATGAAACGTCAGAGCTAGATGAATCTTTGCAGACTTAAAGATAAGCAAGGAAACAGTAGTAGAAGTCACAGGTGCTGACTTTGATTCTGTCTCTGGTGCTGACTTCGGAGATAAAAAAGAGACAACAACAGACTGGAAGTTCAATCCTCATCACCCAAGGGACCAAATCATTGGTGAACCAAGTGATAGAGTTAGAACTAGATCTTCACTCAGATAACACTCTGATCTGGCTTTACTTTCAGAGATAGAGTCCAAAACAATTGATGAAGCTCTAGCTGATGATAGGTGGATCATTGCTATGCAAGAAGAGCACTATCAATTTTAAAGGAATGATGTGTGGAAGCTTGTGCCTCCTCCAGAGTATAAGCAAGCCATAGGAACTAAGTGGGTTTTCAGAAACAAACTTGATGAGGATGGCAAAGTTATAAGAAACAAGGCTAGACTTGTTGCTCAAGGTTACTAGCAAGAGGAAGGTATAGATTATGCCGAAACCTTTGCTCCTGTAGCTAGACCTGAAGCTATTAGGATACTATTATCATTTGCTGCACATCATGGCATTATATTATATCAAATGGATGTGAAAAGTGCATTTTTAAATGGTTTTATAAGTGAGGAAGTATTTGTAAAACAACCTCCTGGATTTAAAGATATTGTTTATCTAGAGTATGTCTTCAAACTTAAAAAGGCTCTTTATGGTCTTAAACAAGCTCCAAGAGCTTGGTATGACAGATTAAGCTCCTTTTTAATGTCAAATGGTTTTGAAAGAGGACAGGTGAACACTACACTCTTTAGAAAGTCATCTAAAAAGCATTTCATCATAGTTCAAATATATGTTGATGATATTATCTTTGGTGCTACTAATGAATCTCTTTGTGAGGAATTCTCTAAGCTTATGCAGAATGAGTTTGAAATGTATGATGGAGGAATTAAAGTTCTTCCTTGGTATTCAAATCAAGCAATGTCAAGACGGAACTTATATCCATCAGACTAAATATGTGAAAGATCTCCTAAAGAAATTCAAGCTTGAGGAAACCAAACCAATGAGCACACCAATGCATCCAACATGTGCTCTCGGCAAAGATGAATCAAGTAAAAAGGTAGACCAAAAGGTATATAGAGGTATGATTGGTTCACTCCTTTATCTTACTGCCTCAAGGCCTGATATTATGTTTAGTGTATGCTTATATGCGAGATTCTAATCTGATCCTAGAGAATCTCACTTAACTGCGGTTAAGAGGATCTTTAGGTATCTCAAAGGAACCACTAACCTTGGTTTGCTTTATAAGAATTCAGAAAATTACAAGTTAGTAGGTTTCTGTGATGCTGACTTTGCTGGAGACAGAATTGAAAGAAAAAGCACTAGTGGTGGCTGTCAATTTCTTGGAGCAAATCTTGTCTCATGGTCTAGCAAAAGACAAAGCACAATTGCACTATCAACAGCAGAAGCTGAGTATATATCTGTAGTAAGCTATAGCTCACAACTCTTATGGATGAAGTATCAACTTGAAGACTACCAGATTAATGAGAGTAAAATTCCTATATACCGTGATAATACTTCTGCAATATATTTGACTAAAAATCCTATTTTGTATTCACGAGCCAAACATATTGAAATTAAACATCACTTTATTAGAGACTATGTTCAGAAAGGGATAATTGAAATTAAATTTATTAATACTGACCATCAATGGGTAAATATCTTTACAAAACTCTTGCTGAAGATAGATTCAACCTTATAAGAAAGAATTTAAATTTTCATCTTATAAAGGAATAAGTGTTTAATTTGAATAAGTTGACTCTGTTTGACTGGTTGACTCTGGTTCACTATGTTGATTCTGTTTGAAAATATTGACTCTGTTTGACTTCTTGACTCTACTTACTTATTGACTCTGTTTGTATGTTGACTCTGGTTTTTGGTTGGCTCTGTTGATTATTTTATTATTATATTATTATTTATTTATTATTTGTTATTAACTGTTCATATTCATGAATCTGTTGCATTTAACACAAAGTTGCCTCTGGGAATCCTTGTGTACACGTGTCTCTCTGAGACTGGTTGATGTGTTAGTGGATAGCATTTACTCTTACTGAGTCATTTTGCTTTTACTGCTTTTACTACACAAAGACAGTTTTACTGCGCCTCATTAATTCTGAGTGTGGCGCGTTGCATTTTGTGTGAAACAACCTCATATTAAATTCTTTTATTTTGAAAACTGGCGTATGCTGTTTAAACTTCTCAAACACATTTTATACCCACTCACTCACTCACTACACCCATTACCCACACTATCTCTCAGAGAAGCCCACACGTTTTCTGAACCCTAACCCCCTCTTCTCCTTCACATTCTCTGCAACTCTCTGTGTTTCCATAATGGCCGCACAATAGCAACAACAACAAGTTCAAGGTCCTGAGGAGGAACCTCAAGTTACTCTGCAGAATCTACAACCTCACGAGCTTAAGGTATTGGTGGAACACCAAGTGAAATTTGATGATTTGGCTCATGCAGGGTATGCCTTCAGAGATGATTTTGTGGAAATGGGCATAATGGACTTCTTTCTCATGGACAACTACCCAGTTTATGAGAACCTGGTCAAGCAGTTCTGGACGTATGTGTGGAGCAAAGACAGAACTATCCTCAGTTATGTTCAAGGAAGGCGCATTTTAGTAACCCAAGACTTGATTGATGATATCATCAAATGCCCTAATGAAGGTGCCATTGCTGATGAAGGTTGGAAAAAGGATGCTAGTGGCTGGAGTGTCATCAATGACATGATCTTTGAGAAGCCTGGTAGAACCAAGGTCATGGACATGAAGAATTGTTTCAGAGTGCTCTTCAGGATTATTATGCACTGCTTAGTACCCAAGTCTGGGTCTGTGGATACTGTGAGCAGTACTCACAAATTCATAATGAACAATTATGAACACAAGTCCAAGATTAATCTTCCATACCTTGTCTTTGACCACCTACGCCGAGACATGATGTACTCCAAGAAAGAGAATAATGCAAATATTCCCTATGGAAGGTTGCTTTCAGTAATTATGGAGAATCAAGGCTTGGTTAGACATCTTCAAAGTCTTAACACTGAAGAAGCTGGACTGGCTCTGAAGAAAATGGTGATACATACATTCTCCACTGATAATTTAAAGAGAATTGAACTTCTCTCTAAAGAGGTGGTTGCTGCAATACAACGGGAAGGAGAAGGTGCCAGAAAGAAGACCTCTGTGAGGAAAGGCATGAAAGTGGTTGATTCTGAAACCTCTGTGCCTACCCGAAGCATAGGCATTCACATTGCCTCGGAACCTTCTCAATTCACTCACCCAGTGAGACCTGAGTTCATGCCCTCAATGTTGACTGAAGAGCATGAAGAGAAGAAAGTGGAGATTGATCAAATGCTGAGGGAAAGATTAGAGGAAACTCGTCTGTATTATGAAGCTGGCTTAGCTTCAGGCCTTATACAGCGTGACACGTTTGCTCCTCCAGTTCGTGCCCCCACCTCTGATCCTTCAGTGGCTATTCCTGCTGCTCCCCCCTCTGTTGCCTCTGGTGTTTCCCCAAGGACTACTCCTACTGCAACAACTACAACATCAAGAACTCACTCAGCTGCACCTGCTTCGAAACAACCTCTGAAGAGGATTCACAAAATTGGTAATGCCCCTGCACCAAAGAGACCCAAGGTACTTGACTAAGTTTGTGATTTATATGCTGCTACATATCAAACTGGGTATGTTCCTACTGGTTCCACTATCATAGAACCTGTTCTGTCTCAACCCATTCATCCTACCCAAGCACCTCCACTCACACCAAAATTGCCCAAACTTAATCCACAACCTTTGCCCAAACCTATCCCTAAACCTAAGCCTTCACAACCTAAGCCTACATCAAAACCCTCACCTCAAAAGAAACCTCCACCTACACCACTCTCTGATACCTCTGACGCTTCTTCAACTGATAGTGAAGAAAGTCATGAACCTTTGAGACCTAGACAGAGACCACAACCGCAAGTTCAATTTCAATACATTGAACCCCTTGCAGTTGTACACCCAGATAAATCTGTATCTCAAACACAACCCACAAAAACTCCTTCACCACCCAAACCTGCATCTCCACCTAGGCCACAATCGCCTCCCTCCACTCAACCTGACCTCAACCTACCCCTTCAACCTGAACCAGAAACAGAACCTGAACCCTCTATTCAGGAACCTTTATTTTCTGAAACTGGCTCTCTTATGGTCATTGAAGCATAACCCATCAAAATGTTGAAACCTGTACATGACCCTTCCTTCAGAATTCAAATTTTGGTACCCTTCTCACCTCATTTCATATCTCCACCACATTCACCCCACTTGGCAGAATCTGAATCAGTAGCAGAACTCCTTGAGGAAGACGCAATTGATCTTTCTGTTGCAATTGCTTCTTAAGCAATCCAGAATCTCTCCTCTGAATCTGATGATGATGATGTAACCATCATAGATCCTCCAAATGGTCCTCTTGTTCCCTTTTGGTCTGAACCACAGGAATCAAGAACTGCGTACTGCGTTTTCACATCCGGTTGCCGGTTTGAGGTTACGAAGTCGAGAGATATCGTGAACATAGGTTCTGGAGTTTTTATGGAGATGAGAGAATTGATACAGTTCTTTGTCATCTTGCTAGAGAGGATAGATATGAGAATTGGATAATTGTGCGCAACTGGTTTGAAAGGCACAAACAAGATCAGCTTGAGAGAAATACGAGATGGCTTGCTGCTTCTAAGTGGAAAGTCCCTCCAAAGCAGAAAGTCATTGTTGTTTGGGAACCTGAGCCTGCCCCCATACTTCTACTACCTCCTCCTCCTCCTCCTCCTCCTTGTGAACCTACCCTTCCAAGAGAACTGATCAGCGGTCGTACGCGGGTCAAAATAATTAAAAGATTTACTTATAGTATTCAAGGCAAGAGACCTTGGTCGTCTCACGAGGACCTCTAACACCAAAATTACCAAATTCAGGAGGTACAAAAATCAACAATAACGAAAAGGGGGTTTTGCAGCAGTTTACATTGAGAGAATTATCAGTTAGAGAGCGGTTGATTCACGGTTTCAGTGCTCGTCTTGGATTTATCACGGGTTCTAAATAACAACAATTCATTCAAATTCAGATTCACGATTGACATAAACTAACTAAACAAGCGTTAATCGGTTTATACGAATTCACACCGCTTCAAGCAAGCGCCAAACAATGTTCAATCACCATGGGAGTGCGGACAAACGCCGTCTTAAAACGCAACCAATATCATAACAGAATTCTAATCAACCCTCTATCAATTTCTACTCGAATCAATTAATTTAAGCAGTCAACTATTCGAAATAACAAAAGTTACGAAACAGATGCATATAATCAAGCGTTCATACACAACTGAATCACATTTCACAATGAAGACAGAACAATTAACTAAGCAGAAAACGAACTGAATCAATTGCATACATTCAAACCAAATTCGAAATTGATAGAGATGGAATTAAAGAAATTAAAACGAAATTGTATTAAACATTAGACACCGAACCTCAAAATCTGTAACGACAACCTTTCACCGATGAATCAACTTAGGAGCTTAGGCTTCCATGACGGCTAGGGCACAACAGTTTGTAAAAATAAAACGTAAGATAGCATAAAATGGCTGATTAGTTCCTTTTAAGTCTAAGCTCAAAGACTAACCTAAATCCCTTAACGGGTTATAAGATAAAAGCCCGATAAACGACCAAAATTAGGCCCAAAACCCGTTTTACATTTTACTACGTCCGTAATTCGCAGTTTTGGCATTGAAGACAATAGAATTGGGTTTCAAGCCCAACAGAAGAATTGTAGCTCTGTTCCTTAGCTTTCCAACGCATGCTCGAACGCCTCAATCGGATACCTGTAGCCAAAGTTATGGCCTGCAGAGTGGACAGGGGTCAATATGCAGTAAACACAAAAGTTAATCAATAATTTACTATACTGCTCAATTAAGACCCAAAGTCTAGAAATGTGCTAAGACTTAGATATTAGTACATAACACAATCAAAAACACTAAATGCAAAGCTATAAAGAGTGCATTAAAATGCACTGATCAAATTCCCCCACACTTAAGCTTTTGCACTCCGGGCAAAACACACAAAACACAGCAAAGATGCATTTCCAATGAATCCCAAGGATATAAAGTGGCAAGCAAAATGCTCATTCAAGGTTTCAAGGACTCATGGCAATCATGAACAACATCTAATTACTTTCAAAGCAACCAAGAGGATAGAATAACCAAAGAGTGCATCAAAAGTGATAGAATCCTCACAAGAAAGCATTTCTCTCAAACTCTCAAGTGTCAAGGCTAGTGTTTACACTCAAAGTACATCATGGAAGCTAGCACTACCATAGGCTTGACAAGACTCTAACATCCACACTTGAAACTCATGCACACAAAGATCAAAAGGTCTTTATTAAGGTTATAATGGGGGCCAAGGTCAAGGTAGGATAATTGAAAGGGAAACTAGGCTATAAAATCAAAGAGGATAGAGGAGCAGTGGAAAACAATTACCAAATAATCATGGGGGGACAATTCAACCACTATTCAATCCATTATTTTTTATATGCTCCACTACTCTTTTGTTTTTTTTTATTTCTTTTTCTTCTCTTTTTTTTTTAATTTTCTTTGCCAAAATCCCAATGAAGCAATGAAGCACAACAATACATATTTTTTTTTACAACCACAATTCTGAGCCCCCCACACTTTACAAAATTTATTCTCATTTATTTTTAGAGCTCCTTAATCCCCTAAGATTGGGTCATAACATTGTTTTTCACTTTTAGGCTTGTAATGAGCTATATAACAAAGAATGGGATAAATAGGCTCAAAGGGGCTAAACAAAGGGGTAATTGCAAGATAGGCTTATTTGGCTAGTGGCTAAAAAGAACAAAAACTGCCTGGATCATTTCAATGCATGCATGTGAACAAGAGTTTCAACAAGAGTCAAGTCAAGTTCTAGAGTAACCAACAATCATGAGTGAAATCACTCAAGAAAGAAAGAGAATGGCAAAATGTAGTCCATCCATTATAAGGCCCAAAACTCATCAAGGAAAATATCTATCACAAAAGATGCACAATTTGATATTCCAAACCAACTTATCACACTAGGAATGCAGGGAAGTCATCCATATCATGCCACAAGACCTATAGTCCTAGAATAGTGAAATCACTCCCCACTCATACAAACCAAGAAACCCAATGAAAATGCATGCAATTTTTTTTTTTTTACAAATTACTCAAAACAAAAACAAAACTACTAAGCTACTAAAAGACACCCCCCCACACTTAAATCATACATTGTCCTCAATGAAAACAACAAGCATAAAATAAGAGTAGGGAGGAGGGACTCCCTGGTCAAAGCTATGTGTAGGTGGGATGTTCCAATGAGAGTTCTTCTATGGGTGCATCTTCAAATGCGAAACTCTCATGGAATACTTTGGCGTTGTCCATTGACTTTGAAAATTTTGTTTGTCGCCTCACTTTTAACTTCGATTGCACTGGGAGGAAAAACATTAGTAATAACAAACTCCAATCCACTTGGATCTAAGTTTCCTACCATAATTTTCAGTAGGAGTTGAACAACAAGACTTTTTGCCCAATGGAGAACTCCTTCCTAGAAATCATCTTGTCATGGAAGTGCTTAGTTTTCTCCTTATAAATTCTGGAATTCTCATAGGCTTCTAGCCTAAGCTCCTCAAGTTGTTGCAATTGAAGCTTTCTCTCTTTACCTGCTTTCAGTTCAAGATTACAACCTTTACCGCCCAATAAGCATGGTGCTCTATCTCCACCGGAGGTGGCATGCCTTACCAAACACAAGTCTAAAGGGAGACATCCCTATTGGTGTTTTGTAAGTCGTGCAATGAGCCCAAAGAGCCTCTTCAGCCTACGGCTCCAGTCCTTCCCGCTTGGTTGCACCATCTTTTCTAGAATTTGTTTAATTTCTCTGTTTGAAATCTCGGCTTGCCCATTAGTTTGGGGGTGGTAAGGTGTAGAAACCTATGCACCACCCCATACTTAGAAGCAAAGCTTCCATGGTGCGATTACAGAAATGAGAACCTTGGTCACTTATGATGGCTCTTGGAATACCAAACACGCAAAAATTTGGGACCCGACAAAATCCACAACAACTTTAGAATCATTAGTACGAGTGGCTTTTGCCTCCACCCATTTGGAAACATAATCAGCAAAGAAGCAGGATATAAGTAAAACCAAAAGAAACAGGAAAGGGGCCCATGAAATCAATCCCCCAAACATCAAATACCTCACAAAAAAGCAAGGGCTGCTGAGGCATTTCACTCCTGCGAGTGATTGCCGTCCCAGCCCTTTGACACTGTTCACAAGTGCGGAAAGTCTCAAATGCATCTTTAAAAATGGTGGGCCAATAGAAACCCGAGTCTAAGACTTTTCTCGCTGTCCGCTGAGGACCAAAGTGTCCACCTACCTGAGAAGCATGACAGAATTGAAGAATGGATGGAACCTCATGGTAAGGTACACATCGCCTAATCACCTGGTCACTACCAAACTTCCACAAATAGGGATCATCCCACACAAAATATTTTGCATCACTTTTGAGTTTATGTACCTGTGCCTTAGATGCATGTGGGGGTAAGGCTCCACCCACAAGATAATTAACTATATCAGCATACCAAGGAGTTACCTCACGCAGCTGCATGAGCTGCTCATCAGGAAAGTCATCATGGAGTGGGAGGGAATCCTCAGCCCTCTCTATCCTGCTTAAGTGGTCAGCCACTAAGTTCTCTGCTCCGCTCTTATCTTTAATCTCCAAATCAAATTCTTGGAGGAGCAACATCCACCTTATCAATCTTGGCTTTGCCTCTGGTTTCTTTAAAAGAAATTTCAAAGTTGCGTGGTCAGTAAAAACAACCACCTTGGAACTAAGCAAATATGATCGGAACTTATCAAGAGCAAATACAATTGCCAAAAGCTCATTTTCTGTGGTGGTGTAGTTAATTTGTGCAGCATCTAAAGTCCTAGAAGCATAATAAATAACATGGGCAGCCTTGTCAACTCTTTGTGCTAGAACCGCCCCCAATGCATAATTAGATGCATCACACATGATTTCAAAGGGGAGGGTCCAATCAGGTGGCTGAATGATGGGAGTAGAAGTCAAGGACTTCTTGATACAATCAAAGGCCTGCTTGCATTTATCATCAATTGTAAAGCTAACATCCTTTTGCAGGAGGTTTGTCAATGGAAGAGCGATCTTGCTGAAATCCTTGATAAAGCGCCTGTAAAAACCTGCATGACCAAGAAATGAACGAATCTCGCGAATGCAAGATGGGTAAGGCAAACTAGAAATCACTTCAATCTTAGCAGGATCTACTTGCATTCCTTTTTCAGAGATCACATGCCCTAAAACAATACCCTGTCCTACCATAAAATGGCATTTTTCATAATTCAGAACAAGGTTAGTTTCAATGCATCTCTGCAAAACTCTATCCAAACTACTCAAACATGAATCAAATGAAGAACCATAAACAGTAAAATCATCCATAAACACTTCTATGCAATTTTCTATCAAATCAGCAAAAATACTAATCATGCAGCGCTGGAAAGTCCCAGGTGCATTGCATAGGCCAAAAGGCATCCTCCTATAGGCAAAAGTGCCAAAAGGGCAAGTGAATGTGGTCTTTTCTTGGTCCTCTGGTGCAATATGGATTTGAAAGTAACCTGAAAAACCATCAAGAAAACAATAATGTGACTTACCAGCCAACCGTTCAAGCATCTGATCAATGAACGGCAAAGGAAAGTGATCCTTTCTGGTTGCCTGGTTAAGCCTCCTGTAATCAATACACACTCTCCAGCTATTCTGAACCCTTGTGGGGATGAGTTCATTATTTTCATTCCTCACCACTGTGAGACCACTCTTTTTCGGAACCACTTGGACTGGGCTTACCCATTGACTATCAGAAATTGGGTATATGATGCCAGCCTGTAGGAGTTTGGTCACCTCCTTTTTCACAACATCTAAGATTAATGGGTTAAGCGCCTGCTTTGCCTAACAATTTCGCCCCATCCTCAAGTAAAATCACTGCATACACATGGATGGGCTAATACCAGGAATATCGGCTAAGGTCCATCCGATGGCCTTTTTGTATTTTTTCGGCATCTGCAGCCTTCTCTTCCCGCTCGTAATCAAGGTTAGCCGCAATAATAACAGTAAATCACCACTCCCTCTAAATATGCATATTTTAACTCTTTGGGAGTGGCTTAAGCTCTAGAACCGTGGTTTTTCAATAGAGGCGTAATCTTAGTAGCAGAAGCTACATCTGCAACAAAGCCTATGTCATTGGGGACATTAGGCAAAGTGTCAACCTGCAAAACAGCCTCAACTTCAGCACAAGTATGAGTGTTAGTGCAACAATCACAAGTAACACTGTCAGCAAAATCAGCCAATTTAGGGAAATCTGCAGTAACAACATCAGAATAAACATCATCAACCAAATCAGCGAGCAATTCAATATGAAAAAGGGAATGCTCTTCCATGGGGTGTTTCATAGCATCAAAGATATTAAATTTTACAACGCTATTACCAAATTCCATGGAAAGAGTCCCAGTACCAACATCAATTTTTGCCTTGGCAGTTTTCAAGAATGGCACGCCCAAAATGATGGGTGACTCTTTGGACTTAGTCTCCGCTTCCATATCCGTAATATAAAAATCTGCGGGGAAAATAAGGTTATCAACTTTAACAAGAACATCCTCAACTACCCAAAGAGTCGAGCACTGCTTCTATTTGCAAGCTGAATGGTAACACCTGTTTCCTGCAAAGGTCCAAGAGCAAGAGAGTTAAAAACAGATGCAGGCATTATATTGATTGAAGCTCCTAGATCTAACATGGCATCATCAAACTGATTGTTGCCTATGGTGCATGGAATGGCAAAAGTCCCTGGATCCTTGCACTTTTGGGGCATGGATTGGAAGAGGGCTGAAACATTATGCCCCATGTTTATCTTTTCATTCCCTTTCAGCCTCCTCTTATGTGTACACAACTCTTTCAGAAACTTGGCATATCTTGGAATCTGCTTGATTGCCTCAAGAAGGGGAATGTTCACTTCCACCTTCCTAAAAGTATCCAAGATCTCCTTATCCCTCTCTCCCTCATCTTGTTTTTTTGTACTCACTGCTCTATGAGGGAAAGGAAGGGGCACTTTTTGTTCATCAGAAATATGCTCAGGTGCCTTATTATTTTTCAAAACAATGGTTTCAGGCACCTTTGGGGTGTCAACAGCTTTCCCAGATCTCAATGTGATGGCACTAACATTGGGGTTTGGTGCATTCGGATTGACCACTGCTTGAGCTGGCAGTTGGTTTGCCCCCCGGGCTTGCATCTGATTAATTGTGGTAGCCATCTGTCCCATCTGTGTGTGCAAATTCTGAATTGAGGCATCTGTTCTCTGTTGGAACTGGAGGTTTTGGGCAGCCATCTGCTTAACTAGATCCTCTAATGAAGGTTCAGGCCTGACAGCAGCTTGCGGTGGATTATTTTGCTGCCTGGGCTGTTGTTGTGCAGCTTGATTTCCCCATCTAAGGTTAGGATGGTTCCTCCAGTTTGGGTGGTCCCTGTTAGAGGACAAATCAACATTGGCTTGAGGGTTAAAGATGTTAGCCGCATATGCTTGAGGGGTGTCAGCATTAGGGTCCTCTTGCAGTGTAGGACATGCATCTGTGGGGTGCTCTGCAGAGGTGCAAATACCGCAAACCCTTGCCGCGACTGTTGCCAATTTTTACCAAAGCCGTGAGTTCTTCCAACCTGTTTTCCAAGTTCTTCTCACTAGTAGCTTTGTATCTCATTCACTCTCCTTGTTAGAACCGCATTGCTTCGTTGTGAATTGTTGGGAGTTGATGGACATATTTTCTATTAAAGCTCTTGCATCTGTTGGGGTTTTGTCTACAAGTGCCCCTCCACTAGCAGCATCCATAATATTTCTGTCCATGGGCAATAAACCCTCGTAGAAGTACTGGATGAGTAGCTGCTCAGAGATTTGATGATGAGGGCAGCTTGCACACAACTTCTTAAACCTCTCCCAGTATTCATGTAAAGACTCAGTGGGGTTCTGCCTGATGCCACATATCTCTTTTCTGATTGAAGCAGCCCTGGATGCAGGAAAGAACTTCTCTAGGAACAACTTTTTAGGGCATTCCAATTTTCAACAGAACCTGGTTGAAGGTAATACAACCAATCCTTGGCTACATCTTGGAGTGAGAAGGGGAAGGCCCTCAGTTTAATGTGCTCCTCTGGAATTCCTTGGGGCTTCATGGTCGAGCACACAATGTGGAACTCCTTAAGATGTTTGTGTGGATCATCACCTGCAAGACCACTAAACTTTGGCAACAAGTGTATTAAACCAGATTTTAATTCAAAAGGAACAGCCACTTCGGGATAATTAATACACAGAGCATTGTAAGTAACATCAGGTGCAGCAAGTTCCCTAAGTGTTCTATCAGCCATATTAACAAAATCAGAATCAAAATCAGAATCAGAATCAAATAGATTATGACTAAAGATCTTTATCCTTATCACTACCACTAACTTCTATATGATCCCTAAGTCTATGATGCAATGTTCTCTCAATTTCAGGGTCAAAAGGATGCAAGTTAACAGTATTAGACCTGGTCATGCACTGTATGTAGCAAGGAATAGGAAAATGCAACAATTCTAGAAATACCAACTATGTCCCTACACTAAAATGAATGCAAAAAATAGAAAAACGACTAAAATCTAACCTAAAAATTATAAAAATATCACGAAAAATCTAATTAAATCAAAAGAAAGATATGCAAATTTTTTTGGATTTTTTCGGAGATATGCAAAATTAAAAAAAATTAATTAAAAATAGAAAACAAGGGAATTTGGGATTTTGAGCCCGTTGTCCCGTAAGCAGTCCTTGCTAAGAGACTATTGATCCTGGATTTTTTTCGGATTTTTCAGCTATGGTTTCGGAGCAATCTGACGAGATTGCCCGAAAACCGATTTTTTTTATTATTTTCGCGCCTACAACCTGTACAAACCCTAGAATCAACAGTCAACAGTCTCAGCGCCTACAACCTGTAACAAGACCTGGAAACACAACAAGAAAAAAAAAACAAGAAACGTCAGTAATTAGTGGGTCCTGAGATTGGTAATCTCTAATTAGAGATCCCCGGCAACGGCGCCAATTTGATCGTGATTAAATGCAGACGGGTCAAAATAATTAAAAGATTTACTTATAGTATTCAAGGCAAGAGACCTTGGTCGCCTCACAAGGACCTCTAACACCAAAATTACCAAATTCAGAGGTACAAAAATCAACAATAACGAAAAGGGGGTTTTGCAGCAGTTTTGTTGAGAGAATTATCGATTAGAGAGACAGTTGATTCACCGTTTCGGTGCTCGTCTTGGATTTATCACAGGTTCTAAATAACAACAATTCATTCAAATTCAGATTCACAGTTGACATAAACTAACTAAACAAGCATTAATCAGTTTATACGAATTCACACCGTTTCAAGCAAGCGCCAAAACAGCGGGTTCAATCGGTCACGGGAGCGGACAAACGCCGTCTTAAAACGCAACCAATATCATAACAAAATTCTAATCAACCCTCTATCAATTTCTACTCGAATCAATTAATTTAAGCAGTCAACTAATTCGAAATAACAAAAGTTACGAAACAAATGCATATAATCAAGCGTTCATACACAACTGAATCGCATTTCACAATGAAGACAGAACAATTAACTAAGCAGAAAACGAACTGAATCAATTGCATACATTCAAACCAAATTCGAAATTGATAGAGATGGAATTAAAGAAATTAAAACGAAATTGTATTAAACATTAGACACCGAACCTCAAAATCTGTAACGACAACCTTTCACCGATGAATCAACTTAGGAGCTTAGGCTTCCATGACGGCTAGGGCACAACAGTTTGTAAAAATAAAACGCAAGATAGCATAAAACGGCTGATTAGTTCCTTTTATGTCTCAGCTCAAAGACTAACCTAAATCCCTTAACGGGTTATAAGATAAAAGCCCGATAAACGACCAAAATTAGGCCCAAAACCCGTTTTACATTTTTCTGCGTCCGTAATTCACAGTTTTGGCATTGAAGACAATAGAATTGGGTTTCGATCCCAACAGAAGAATTGTAGCTCTGTTCCTTAGCTTTCCAACGCATGCTCACACGCCTCAATCGGATAACGGTAGCCAAAGTTATGGCCTGCAGAGTGGACAGGGGTCAATATGCAGTAAACACAAAAGTTAATCAATAATTTACTATACTGCTCAATTAAGACCCAAAGTCTAGAAATGTGCTAAGACTTAGATATTAGGTACAGAACACAATCAAAAACACTAAATGCAAAGCTATAAAGAGTGCATTAAAATGCACTGATCAAGAACCTGTTACACCTTCTCCTACAGCTACTACTATAGTTGCTCAACCATCATCTTCTGGCTCTGCCTCTGCTTCTGCGAGCCACTCTGTTGTAATTCCTCAGGAAGTCTATGATAGGCTTGTTGCAGACAGCACCCGATTCTCAAGGTTTATGGAAGCCACTGAAAGGCATCTTGAAGAGTTTGACAGAAAGCATGATATGCTGGCTGATCTTCTGCAACAGATTTTGGCCAAGTTGTACAAACCTTAGAAACCCTTAGGCTTTTACCTTTTGTTATTTAGCCCTTTATTTTCTTTTTGTTCTACAGATACAATCTTTTTGTACTTTGATTTTTTTTAAATGCAATCAATATAGTTTTGGCTCTAACAGTTTCAACATTATCTTTCTAATAATGTTTTGACTATGATGTTCTTTATTTCTGTCTTAACCTTTTTGTCTGATGACAAAAGGGGGAGAAGAATATATAGATATAGAGTAATTGATGAACCTAATGTATCAACCAAGTGTCATCATGCATTTCACTTGGTAATTCATTTGCTCTGATACAGAATTGTATGCTTCACAAATAGTAACAATTTATTTGGAAATTCTGATTTTATATTATCTGCTCTGATACTGTGCTGAATATGCTCTGACATAATATATTCATTTGATGCATATTGACATTTAGAAAATATTTATATGTGCTTAATTCACGGGGAGCATCTGAAATTATATGAAATAAATATTTTTCTATAGAAAAATTGTTCATCAATATATGTATTTGTCATCATAAAAAAGGGAGAGATTGTTGGAATCAAGTGGATTCAGAAACAATGACCCTTAATTGTTTTGATGATAACAAATGATTAAGAGAGCAATTTATTCTCTAACATGTTTGTTAGTCTGCAGAAGTTATTTATACTCTGAGATATATAACTCAGAAGACTTAGTGAAATCTTGAATTTCACACATCTAAGTCTGGCCCTGACTCTGTACTTGGAAGGTCTACTTGACGTTGGTCAACTCTGTTGAGATAGTCAATGCTCTGGTGGAAAAACTAGCTCTTGACTCGGTCAACGCTCTGGTGACCTAGCTCTGTGAAGCTAGCTCTGAACCTGGTCAACACTTTGGTAGCAGTCAACGCTCTGGTAGACCACAATCTTATGAGACTACTTTCTTTTTGGTCAACACTCTGGTCTTCAGTCAGCACACAACAGACTTTGGTCAATCTGCTCTATGGAAGCCCTCTTGCATTTCCATATGACTCTGTTATGTGATAGCCCATTGAATTCTACGCTGATGAACTCAACTCTGTTTCAAGCTCACTCTGGTATACAGTAATTGAATCTGGTGAATAGTGCAGCTCTGATAAGAGACCTCATTGATGAAGTGTTTTATTGTACGAGGTATCATTAGCCAAAGGAAATGTCAACGGATAAAATCATCAAGGAAACTTGCTCACGAAGGGTCTCAATTTTCAAAATGCTCACAAGAGACAAAAATTCCGATTTTGTGTATAGTGCTCAGAATGCTTCATATAGTTTGGAAAGCGATGTGACCTGCTAAAGCCACAAAAACAGGATCTGAGGTTTTGACCTAGGATGAAAAGAGACGTTATGCCACAATGGCACTTTTCTCAACCCTAGCTTTATATACCTTACTTCATCCACTGAAGTAGGTTAACGTTGAGGAACAAAACGATTGAAACAAAGAACTAAGTGATCATACAATGAGTGCTCACAATCTTATCAAACTTCAAATCACTACTTTTCTGAGACAGTGAGCAACTAAGAAATCTTCCAAGTCTCTGAGATCACATTGAACAAAGCACTTAACTATTTTATCCTTTCTATTTGAAAGTTATCTTTTGTGCTAAAGCTCTTTATTGTAAATTCTCTCTGTGAGAGTTATCTTTGTATTGTTACAAAACACTTTTTGAACATTGTAATTAGCCAAGTAGTGGATATATACCTTAGAGGCTTGACTGTACTAAGTCGTTCTAAGAATTGTGAGTATAGCTAGTTTGGCAGTATTATACTCTCAACTGTAATCAGGTTGATTATAGTGAAGAAATCCTTCAAGTGTGTGAAGGGACTAGACGTAGCTATCAGGTGATAGTGAACTAGTATAAATCACTGTGTTACTCTCTTCTCTCTTCTCTTTACTTACTGCATTGTTTTATTCCAAAGCTGTTTTAAAAAGGTTTTACATAAACACTTATATTCAAGGAAAAGTTTTTAAAACCCAATTCAAACCCCCTTTTCTTGTGTTTTTGTCACGTTCAATAAAGTCTCATATTTAGTAGTTTACACAGAGAGTTACAACTCATAGAATTTCAATGCTAATTTTTAGCAAATTCCAATACTAACAATAAAATTAATTCAATCACATGTTGTCAGGAAAAAAAATTGTAGCCCCTAAATCATCAAAAATTTGAAGTTCTTCTATAATTATAAGTAGTAAGCACAGCCAAGTAATGAGCACAATATAAAATCCCTCCCCACATTTATTTACTGTAGTGCCCTCACTGCGACTAAGGTAAAGCATGCACAAGAAGATAAAAGAAATTGAAATAAGTGTAAAAGTGAAAGAAGGTGAAAAGAGACTCCCCTCTGATAAATATCACGATCAAAATGGATGGGGATATGGGCAAAATATGTTAGTTCCTTTCGCAATACCGATGAAGCTGGTAAGCGGGCAGAAAAACTGTGCATCACGAAACTCAAAAGTTTAGAAATAAAATAAAAAAGAAATAACAGTAAAATAAAATAACAAGACAAAATAAAAACAAAAAATAAAAATAAAGTGTATCTTGCGAGCATGCTAATATATGTACATCTCTTTTTAATACAAAAGCAAAAACCTAGGTACTAAAAGAGAAAGAAAAATAATCATGCATCACTTGACAGGAGGGTAAGGTTGGAGACGCTGAAGGTGCTCTAAAATAGCTGTCAGCTGCTGGTCCACGTGGGTCCTATGCCCCAGAAAGCTAGACTGCATCTCGCCGAGACGCATCATGACGTCATCATAGGAGTGGCCATGTGCTGCTGGCTGTGGCTATGGTGGTGGTGGTGGATGCTCCTCTGCCAAGGGCACAAAATCTACAGCCTGGTCCTGCTGCTGCTCCTCTGGTCTGATGACCTCATAGTCTTCATGCCCCAATCTCCGTAGAACACCAATGTTGCAGAGAGTCCCAAGTCCAATGGGCTCCATATCAATGCAGGTGGCTCCCGCTCCAATGCAAACTCTGAGGTGGGCTGCCAGACGTGAGATGAAAGAACCCAAGACTATATGTCCGGTGTTCTGGGTCTGAAGATGAACGCCCAACTGGGTGCACGTCTACAAGAAAAACATCCTGGCGTCGTAGTGGCATCCCTGGGTCATGGCCCACAGTAGAAATAGGTTCGACCAAGTGACTGTGTCATTGCTCAAGGCTCTCCTGTTAATGGAATGGGCAATTCATCTGTGCACTTTTTGCACAGTTGTGTCTCTAAAAGTGCCTCCAAATAATTCGGTGTCTACACTGTCTCAGTCATCTAGAATCCTAGTCCGATGTTAAGATTGGCCAGGGTCATCTCGTGGTGAGTCCCACGGAGCCAAAAGTGACAATCAGATCCTGCTCTGGCTCATTCTCCCAGTCTGGGTGCTGGGGCTCCTTGTCCCACATATGATATCCATATGTGGCTAGGAAGTCTAAGACAGCCTCCACATGCGTGGGCTGTCTGACTGAGGCTGTCTGGAGCCACCCGATCCTCTGCAACAATGCCTCCACCTCCTCTCACGGGCCAACTTGCTGGAGGGCTTCGAAGTCCAAATATCTCTGGGTGTGGGAGTGGAAGTCCCACAGCTGTTTGTATCACTCCTTGTGCTGCTGTGGGATATAATTAGGCATGGCCTTAGAGGCACATGCTGCTACAGATGAAGAGCCTTCGCTTCTCTAACGTTTAGGCATTTCCTGCAAAAATAAAATAGGAAGAATTAATTATTTTTAAGCAAAAACTGTTTTGGGTACGGCCGTACTGTATCTCTATGTATGCCCTAATTTAAAAGGTTAGTACGGCCTTACTTAATGCATATGTATGGTCGTACATTGCCATAGGTATGCTATGGTCAGTCTTCAACCCTAAGGCCGCCAGTACAGCCTGTTCTTGGTGGGTACGGTTGTACTACGCTACGGTTTATGAAAAATCTACCTTATGATTAGATTTTCTCAATTTTAAGCCTAGATTATAAGTCTCTAATCATTCCTAGGGTCTCTTAGCATGCAAAACCTAGCCAAAACTACTCCTAAATTGCTAAAATTAGAACTAAACAAGACTAAAAACCCAAATTAACTAAAAACTCAAAAAACCAGTAAAACAGGCAATCAATCCAAGAAATAGGGTTAGAATCAGTACCTGGATGATCTTGTCATGAAAAATGTGAAGAAATTGAGAGAAGGGGGTGCTTGAGTAGAAAGGGTTTGGGCGTACGAGGGTATGGTATACCCTTACCTCTCACTATTTACCTTAAATATTCAGTCTCTGGACACGGGATACGGTCGTACCAGGTTATATGTGCGGCCGTACCTATCTGTTCTCCGCGTTTCTCAGGATAAAGTCGTGTGGTACGACCGTGCCAGATGTAAGGTACACCCGTACCTACTGGTTTTCCAGAAATTTTTTGATTTTTAAGAATATTTCATTTTTTTGTATTTTTAATAATAATAAAAATAAAAATAAAATTCACAAAAAAAATAAACAAATAAGAGAAATAATAATAATAATAATAATAATAATAATAATAATAATAAAAGTGTTAGTAGACACAGGTTGCCTCCTGGTAAGCGCTTGTTTAACGTCCCGAGCCTGACGGTTTGGAGGACTTAGAATTAGTCCTCAGCGGGCAATGACCCTTCTTTGACCTTACCTTTTGTTTTCTCACCATTGGGAAAGACTGCAATGTAATTACCTTCCTCAGAGTGGTCCATCTAAGCACTTTTTTGGTGGGTTCATTGAGTACCCACAGTCTTCACAGATATAAATTAGCTCCCTTATGATAGGTGAAAATGTCCTAATAAATTTCTTCACTAAGTCATTCCATGTCTCTATTTCTTCAATTGGTAGGAGATATAGCCATAACTTGACTTCCTCATCTAATGAGAATGGGAAAATCATTAATTTTGCTTCATCTGGAGATAAGTTCTCATATTTAGCTTTTCTCATCTTCTTGCAGAATTGTCTTATGTGCTCAATAGGATTTTGCCCTGTTGTTCCCTTAAATTGTAAGTGTGACACCTCTGAGATAATAGTGTGGATGAACGCATCCCTCATGCGTAATTGAAGATGATTTTGAAGATGTCAAACACGTGAAGACTTTGGTTCTACTAGTATTCTTTAGCTTTATATCATTCTCTAGTTAGAATCATTGTTAGAGTCTCAATATGTTGTGGGTTAAAAGGTAGAGAATGCAAAACTTTCTAATTGCTTTGAATCATGCATGTATAGCATACCTAAAATGTTTTTAAAATGTTTTTGACCAAGTTGGGTATGTTTAAAATTGTTCTTTTATCATTTTTAGACCCAATGATTGTTTTTCAAAGTGTTAAATCATTTCATATGGTCAAGACATATTTTCTATGCATTTTAGAAAGCATGAATCGATTCATACGATAGATGAATCGATTCATCATCGGGCTCCCAGTTCTTGATTTTGGTTCTGTGAATCGAATGCAGACTTTGGTGAATCGATTCACAAAACTAGTGAATCGAATTCAGTTTAAGTCATTGAATCGATTCACACTTTGGTGAATCGAATTCAGTTTGAGTAATTGAATCAATTCACACTTTGGTGAATGGATTCACGTGCGATTTTACTGCATAATTTCTCAGTTTTATTTCTCAGTTTTGGGCCCCATATAAAAGGCTCGTTTTAGGGTTTTCATACACACTTTTACACATTTTTCAGAACCACAAATTGAGCATTCTCTCTAGCTTTCTTCTTCCCCCAATTTCATTGAGACTTATAGGTTTTCATTTGTATATCTACACTACAAAGAGTGTTATTTCAGATTTTCGAATTCTTTCTACTTATAATTTCGTTTTGTGAGAGTGAGGTATCCCTAGTGAATCTTGAGTGAGGTATCTCAAGTGGGAAATTTCAGAGTGTGGTATCTCTGGTTGTAAATTCAAGAAACGGTGTAATTCTTTGAATTGATAGTGGAAGAAAATCCTGAGCGAGGCTTGGGGACTAGATGTAGGTCACAGTGGTTGGTGACTGAACTAGGATAAAATCCTCTGGTTTGATCTTCTTCTCCCTAATCTCTTTAATTTCGTTTTTAGGGTTCTTGTAGATATAATTGTTATGGTTGAAATTTATCTTATACAGTTAATTGATTTCTTGGGTAGAACGTTTCTCATATTCAATAAAGATAACACCTTCTCAAAATAAGTTTTTCATAAAGTTTGCGAAAATTTTTGATACTCAATTCACCCCCCCTCTTGAGTATTCTGGCCACCTGAGTAACAAGTGGTACCAGAGCAAGTATCTTTGATTTTGTCTAATTTTCTTGTAAGAAAATCATGTCTTTGAAATCGTTTTATTAACCCAATGGGTCCTATAATAAGGCTCCTGTTTTTAATGGTGAAGGTTATCCTTATTGGTAAGAGAGAATGAGAATTTTCATCATCTCCCAAAATATTGATATTTGGGATGCCATTGAAAATGGTCCTTTTATCCCAACTACTGAAAGAGGAGGTGTGAAAATTGAGAAACCTAGAAATGAATGGACTGATGAAGAAAAGAGAAAATTTCAACTTGATTGGAGAGATAAAAATATCATCACCGCCGCCTTAGGACAAGATGAATTTTTTAGAGTCACCAATTGCCAAACATCCCAAGCTATGTGGGACACCCTACAAGTTACCCATGAGGGTACTAGTTAGGTGAAAAGGGCTAGAGTGAATACTCTCACTCATGAGTATGAATTGTTTCGCATGAACAATGGTGAAACCATACAAGACATGCAAAAACGATTCACACACAATGTGAACCACTTAGCCGCCTTAGGTAAAACTTTTTCTAATGAGGATTTAATCAATAAAGTTTTAAGATGTTTGAGTAGGAATTCGCAACCAAAGGTGACAGCAATTGCGGAATCTAGAAAATTGTCCACCATGACTTTGGCAACCTTGTTTGGGAAGCTACAAGAACATGAGCTTGAGCTAAATAGGCTAACCGAGCATGAAGAAGGAGATAAAAAGAAGGATAAGAAGAGCATTGCTCTAGTTGCCTCTTCTTCAAAAGGGAAAAATGTCGTTCAAGAGGAAAGCGATGATTCCAAAAATGAAGATTCAAGTGAAGAAGACATAGGTCTCATGGTGAAGAAGTTCGGTAGTTTTTTAAGTAAGAAGGGAAGAAAAATGAGCAACAACAAATTCTTCAACAAGTCAAAGAAGTTTACTAAGAAGGAAGGGAGCACTTCAACAATAACTTGCTATGAATGTGGCAAAACCGGGCACATGAAGATGGAGTGTCCAATCTACCTAAAGAAGAATGAGAAAAGGCCTAAGAAGGAAAAGAAAGGAAGAAGAGCCTACATTGCATGGGAAGACAATGATACGGATTCTTCAAATAGCTCGGAAGATGATGAAGTAGCACACCTATCTCTAATGGCAACCGTTCATGAAAAGGATGAGGTAAGTGATGATGAACTTGATCCTTTACCTACATATGATGAGTTGCAAAATGCTTTTGATGAACTTCATGAGGAACTTGTAAAGACAACTAAACAAGTAGTTTCTCAAAAGAAAACTATACTTAGTCTAGAAAAGCAAGTTTCAAAAGAAAAAGAGGAAATTGAAATTTTGAAAAGTGAAAATGAATCTTTAAGGGTTGCTCATAAAGAATCTCTTGCTAAAGCATGTCCTAATGATGATGTTATTTTTCCTTCCACATGTGAGAAATGTATAGACCTTAAAAAGGAAATTGAATACTTAAAAAAGTCTATAGTAAAGCTCACAATGGGTAGGGATTATTTGGACATGATGCTTAGTAAACAAAGATGCACTTTTGACAAAGGTGGTATTGGTTTCAATCCCAATACTCAAAGAAAATCTTTCAAAAACCTCTTTGTTTCACCAAGCACACCCAATGTAACATGTCATTATTGTGGTAGAAATGGCCATACTACACTAAATTACAATATTAGGAAGAATGGTCTTGACATATGGATTCCCAAGGGACTAATTCCCAACACTAACATTCAAGGACCCAAGCAAATTTGGGTACCTAAGTCCCAACATTAATTGTTTTGTAGGTTTGCTTGAAAGTCAATAGCAAGGATTGGTATTTGGATAGTGGTTGTTCCAAACATATGACCGGTGATAAATCTAAGTTTCTACAACTTTCTCCTAGAGATGGAGGTCATGTAATATACGGAGACAACAACAAAAGTAAGATCCTTGGTATTGGCAAAGTTGGTAAGTCCTCTACTACTACTATAGATGATTTTTTATATGTGGATGGATTAAATCATAACTTGCTTAGCATTAGTCAATTATGTGACAAGGGATATGAAGTTGTTTTCAACTCAACTTGTTGCAAAATTGAAAACAAGGTTGATAAGCAAATTAAGTTCATTGGTCAAAGGATAGATAATATCTATATGATTAGTCTAGATGATATACCTTCAAATAACGTACCATGCCTATTAACTAAAAGTGATGAAAATTGGCTATGGCATAGAAGAATGGCTCACATTCACATGGATCATTTAAATAAGCTTATCTCTAAAGATTTAGTAATTGGTTTACCAAAAATCAAGTTTCAAAAGGACAAATTATGTGATGCATGTCAAAAGGGAAAGCAAGTTAAGACCTCTTTTAAAGCAAAAAATATTGTTTCAACTACTAGGCCCTTGCAACTTTTGCACATGGATTTGTTTGGTCCTTCTAGAACTATAAGTCTTTGAGGTAATTATTATGGTCTAGTGATTGTGGATGATTTTTCTAGGTACACATGGACTTTGTTCATTGCTGGTAAAAATGATGCTTTTAATGCTTTTAGAAAACTTGCAAAAGTTATCCAAAATGAAAAGAATTTGAAAATTACATCCATAAGAAGTGATCATGGAGGTGAATTTGAAAACCATCTCTTTGAAGCTTTTTGTGAAGAAAATGGCATTAATCATAATTTTTCAGCTCCTAGAACTCCACAACAAAATGGAGTAGTTGAAAGGAAAAATCGCTATTTAGAAGAGCTTGCAAGAACTATGATTAATGAAACAAATCTTCCTAAGTACTTCTGGGCGGATGCGGTTAATACCGCAACTTATGTTGTAAATAGAGTCTTGATAAGACCAATTTTGAAAAAGACGCCTTATGAATTGTACAAAAGAAGAAAGCGTAATATCTCCCATTTTCGTGTCTTTGGATGTAAATGTTTTATTTTGAACAATGGGAAGGATAACTTAGGCAAATTTGATGCTAAAGCCGATGAAGGTATATTTGTAGGCTATTCATCCTCTAGTAAAGCTTTTAGAGTATATAACAAGAAAACTATGTCCATTGAAGAATCTATCCATGTTACATTTGATGAATTTAACCTCCAAAAGGAAAGAAAGGATGTTGCTCTTGATGAGATTGTAGGTGCCGGTTCAAAGCCCTCAAATGAAGAGAAGATAGAAGAAAACAACAACAATGATGAGATGCCACCCAAGGAAGATAAAGAAGTTCAACATCAAAATCTATCTCTTGAATGGAGAGTGTCAAAAGATCACCCTCTTGATCAAATAATAGGTGACATCTCAAAAGGGGTAACTACTCGCTCTAATATTAGGGATATTTGTAATTACCCCGCTTTTGTTTCACAAATTGAGCCTAAAACTATTGATGAGGCAATTGTTAATGAACATTGGTTGATGCCCATGCATGAAGAATTAAATCAATTTGAAAGAAACAAAGTTTGGGAGCTTGTGCCACAACCAAAGAATCATCAAGTAATTGGCACAAAATGGGTTTTTAGGAACAAGCTTGATGAAGCCGGTGTAATTACTATAAATAAGGCTAGACTAGTAGCTAAGGGTTATAATCAAGAGGAAGGTATTGATTATGAGGAAACTTATGCCCCCGTAGCTAGACTAGGAGCCATTAGATTACTTCTTGCTTATGCTTGCATCATGGATTTTTAATTGTACCAAATGGAGGTTAAAAGTGCTTTCCTAAATGGCTATATTCAAGAAGAAGTGTATGTAGATCAACCCCTCGGTTTTGAAAGTTTTGATTTGCCTAATCATGTTTTTAAACTTAAAAAGACCCTTTATGGACTTAAGCAAGCTCCTAGAGCTTGGTATGAAAGATTGAGCAAATTTCTTTTAGAAAAAGGTTTTCAAAGGGGAAAAGTTGATACTACACTTTTTATTAAGAGTAAAGGTCATGACATCCTTTTAGTGCAAATTTATGTTGATGACATTATTTTTGGATCTACTAATGAATCTTTGTGCAAGGAATTTTCTAAGATGATGCAGAGCGAATTTGAAATGTCAATGATGGGTGAACTCAATTATTTTCTCGGGCTACAAATCAAGCAATCTAAAAATGGCATCTTCATCAATCAATCAAAGTATTGCAAAGAGCTTCTTAAAAGATTTGGGATGGAAAAAGCTAAGGAGATTAGCACTTCTATGAGCACAAGTTGTTATCTTGACAAGGATGAAAATGGGACATCCGTTGAACTTGCAAAGTATAGAGCTATGATCGGTTCTCTTCTCTATCTAACAGCCAGTAGACCCGACATTATGTTTAGTGTATGCATGTGTGCTAGATTTCAAGCTAACCCTAAGGAATCACACCTCTCAGCTGTTAAGAGGATTCTTAGGTATCTTATAGGCACAACACACATGGGTCTATGGTATCCTAAAGGTGGTATTTGTAGTTTAGTTGGTTATACTGATTCTGACTTTGCCGGTTGCAAAGTAGATAGGAAAAGTACTAGTGGAACATGTCACCTCTTTGGAAACTCACTAATTTCATGGCATAGTAAAAAGCAAGTGAGTGTGGCATTATCCACAGCTGAAGCTGAGTATATAGCGGCTGGAAGTTGTTGCGCTCAAATTCTTTGGATGAAACAACAACTTCTAGACTATGGACTCAAGCTAAATCACATTCCCATTAGATGTGATAATACTAGTGCAATCAACCTAACTAAAAATCCCATCTTACACTCTAGGACTAAGCATATAGAAATTAGACATCACTTTCTTAGAGATCATGTTGAAAATGGAGATTGTGTGTTTGAGTTTGTGGAAACATCTAAACAACTAGCTGACATTTTCAAAAAACCTCTTGCAAAAGAGAATTTTTTCAATATTAGAAATGAACTAGGCATTTTGGATAGCTCATGCATTAAGTGAATGTGTGTCTTTGCATATGTTTCTCACTAAATAGTTATGCAGTTGTTTTAAAATTTGTTGAACCAAGAGTGCACAAGTATTTCTTATACTAGGTATGTTTATTTTTTTTTTGTTGATAGTGTGCTTGATGTGAATTTACCCTATGCGTTGATTTCTCCAAATTGTTCATGTTATATGTTAAAACGTGTTTATATTGTTATATGTTGTGCATAAATGATTGATTGAATGAATTTTAGGTGTTTTTATGCTAATTGTACAGTTAAAATGCATTTACTCTGCATATTTTTTAAATTGCACAGTGAATGAATCGATTCATTTAAAGTGTGAATCGATTCATGATTCTTATTGTGCATAAATCAAGTATTGCCCTTTCTGTGAATCGAAGTTGGCCTTAAGTGAATCGATTCAGTCACTTCGATTCACAACACTATAAAAACTGAAAAACAGCTTTTCACGTCATGATTCGCATGACAACCCTAGCCTCTCCTTCTCAGCCTCTCCTTCTCAACCCTAACCCCTCTATTTCCTCACACCCTCACCTTCTTCAGCCACTTTCCTAAACCTTCATTCATGTCTTGCACCAAGGTTTGGGGTTCTTTTCGTTGCTGACTGTGCGAGCTGCGTTGTTGCTTCGTTTCTGCGCTGTTGCTTCGTTTCTGCGTTGTTGCTTCGTTTCTGCTTATCTCTGATTGAAGCTCAGGTTGCGCTGTCTCTGGTTAGTAGTGTTCTTCGTTGCTTTTGTTTTGTTGTTTGCTTCTACTTGGTTCAGTTGGTTTGTGGGTTCCTGCTTGCGTTCTAGCGTCTTATTCAAGTTTGGTTTGGGGTTTTCTCTTTTGTTTGAAATTTTGGGTTGATTCTGAAATGGAAGGAACCTCCGCTGCTAAGGGCCGTAGGTCTAAACTTTTATCTACTAGGAGACATGGTTTTCATCCAAGGAATGTAGGAAATTTACCTAGGAATTTTATCTCTGAGAACCAAGTGTCCAAGTTTAACAGATCTTTTAAGAATAGGACAGTGATAACTCCCCACTATTTGGCCACAAATGAGCTTCGGTAACTTCACTTTGACTTTCAAGACGTGTTTTTTGCATAAGTTAACTACAGAATATTTTCCCGAATTAGTGAAGCTGTTCTACTATAATTTGTCTGTTGAAGATGAAATTTTGACGTCCTCAATTGGGAATCGGGTGATAGAAATTACTCCTCAGCTTTGGTCTCAATTGGTTGGTTTATTTGTGAATGGGGCTGTTATAGACACTTCTGATTTGAAGAGTTTTGATGGTTATGTTCCTAAAGTTGCCTTTCGTAGTATTTCGGCGGATCCAGAAGATGTTCCCACTACTTGTCATAAGTTTATTGCAAAGAAGATTCAAGTCAAACATCGGATGCGTCAGTTTGCAATGGCAAAGATACTGGTCCCTAGGAAGGGAAATTATGCAAGAATACATGATACTGAGGTGTTTCTTCTTTGGGCGTTCGAGAATGGTATTAGAATTAATTGGCCCCGCTTCATAATGGATCGTATGAAGAAAGTTGCTATTGATGGTAAAAGTCCACTTCTGTATGCTTGCCTTATCTCCCTTTTTATCCGGCATTTTGAAGTCTTTTCAGAACATGATGAGGTTCTTCAGGTTTTTCCATCGGATAGAACTGGTATAAATTCAATCAACAGAATGCCAATTGTTCGTCAAGGTGATGAATGGGTTTATCGTGAGGGTCCTGCGGTTATTAATGATGCTGATGATGCTGATGATGATGTTGTGCCTCCTTTGGAGACTCCTGCCCTTGCTGCTCCTCAACCATCTGTTGCTTCTCACAGTGTGCCTGTTGCTTCTAGTTCAGTGAATTCTGTCCCACCTCCCTGGTTTGTTAGTGAAATTGCCCAGCTTGAGGGTCGGGTGCAGTCTTGGGTTCGAGACTTGGTTCATGATCAGTTTCAAGAGCTGAAGACCTATCTGGATTCACGGATGGCGAGTACTGATGCGTTTTGTTCCTCGACCCCTCCTCCTGAACCATAGCTCACTGGATCAATGTTGTTGTTTTTTTTGTTTTAGTGTGGGCACATTTTGTTTTTTTTTAAATCATGCATCTGTAATTTTGGATATTGTGACTTGTCTACACTTGATCATGGTTGTATGATATTGTGGCTGCTGTACTTTTGGATATTATGGCATCTATACTTTTGATATTGCACTGTCTTTTGATATTGCACTGGCGTGTATACTTTAGCCTACTACTGTTATTGCTTGAGTACTACTATTTTTTTTGAGCCTGCTGTATGATACTGCTGCTGGAAAGTACTGCTGTATGATACTTTCCTTGTATGATATTCCCTACTATTTTTTTGATAATGTCAAAAGGGGGAGATGGCATATATTAAGGGGGAGTATTAGTTGGTATTATTCAATTGCCATGTTCTATTATTGGTTATTATTTGTTTTAAAAGGCAATTGCAGGTATAAGTGTTTGTCATCATCAAAAAGGGGGAGTTTGTGGATGAACGCATCCCTCATACATAATTGAAGATGATTTTGAAGATGTCAAACACGTGAAGACTTTGGTTCTACTAGTATTCTTTAGCTTTATATCCTTCTCTAGTTAGAATCATTGTTAGAGTCTAATATGTTGTGGGTTAAAAATTAGAGAATGCAAAACTTTCTAATTGCTTTAAATCATGCATGTATAGCATACCTAAAATATTTTTAAAATATTTTTGACTAAGTTGGGTATGTTTAAAATTGTTCTTTTATCATTTTTAGACCCAATGATTGTTTTTCAAAGTGTTAAATCATTTCATATGGTCAAGACATATTTTCTATGCATTTTAGAAAGCATGAATCGATTCATATGATAGATGAATCGATTCATCATCAGGCTCCCAGTTCTTGATTTTGGTTCTGTGAATCGAATGCAGACTTTGGTGAATCGATTCAAAAAACTGGTGAATCGAATTCAGTTTAAGTCATTGAATCGATTCACACTTTGGTGAATCGAATTCAGTTTGAGTAATTGAATCGATTCACACTTAGGTGAATGGATTCACGCGCGATTTTACTGCATAATTTCTCAGTTTTGGGCACCATATAAAAGGCTCGTTTTAGGGTTTTCATACACACTTTTACACATTTTTCAGAACCACAAATTGAGCATTCTCTCTAGCTTTCTTCTTTCCCCAATTTTATTGAGACTCATAGGTTTTCATTTCTATATCTACACTACAAAGAGTGTTATTTCATATTTTCGAATTCTTTCTACTTGTAATTTCATTTTGTGAGGGTGAGGTATCCCTAGTGAATCTTGAGTGAGGTATCTCAAGTGGGAAATTTCAGAGTGTGGTATCTCTGATCGTAAATTCAAGAAACGGTGTAATTCTTTGAATTGATAGTGGAAGAAAATCCTGAGCGAGGCTTGGGGACTAGATGTAGGTCACAGTGGTTGGTGACTGAACTAGGATAAAATCCTCTTGTTTGATCTTCTTCTCCCAAATCTCTTTAATTTTGTTTTTAGGGTTCTTGTAGATATAATTGTTATGGTTGAAATTTATCTTATACTAGTTAATTGATTTCTTGGGTAGAATGTTTCTCATATTCAATAAAGATAACACCTTCTCAAAATAAGTTTCTCGTAAAGTTTGCGAAAATTTTTGATACTCAATTCATCCCCCTCTTGAGTATTCTGGCCACCTGGGTAACAAATAGATGGATCTAATTTAAAACTAGTGAATTCTTCATGAGTGTCATCCTTTAATTGTTGGAATCCTTCACTACAAAAAAACAGTCAATTTGCGGCGGTTTTTTTGTCATTTTGTGGGGGTTTTCGACCCCCGCAAATTGATTCGCGGGGGTTACGAAAACCGCCGCAGTTACGTGTGCCGCAACCTTTTTGCGGGGGTTTTTAGAAAACGCTGGTATCGTACTTATTTGAGGCGGTTATTTTGCGGAGGTTTTTAACCCCCACAGTTAGTAGCGGTTATATTGCGGGACCTGGAAACCTCCTAAATGTGAAGTGATTTTGGGGCGTTTTTGTTGCGGGAGTTCTAAACCTCCTAAAATTTGAACTTGTTTTGAGGGGGTTATTAACCTCCTCTAAACGTTCTGTAGAATTTCAAAGAGACTTTTTTTCTCCCTCATCTCATTGTTAACACTTTTATATACCTTACAATTTGGAATGATTTTGTTACAAAATATTTCCATTTTTGGTTTTATATTTTCCTAATTTATGACAATTATAAAACATTCAATAAATTTATTTCAAATACACAAAATTCCATTAAAAATATAACCATGATAACATAAATGTATTTCAAACATTTGTAGCTTCATCAAAAGAAACATTTGTAGTTCAAATATCTAATGTAATACAACTCAAAACTTATAATATCTTAAAAGAAGTCTTATACTAAAAGATCCTAAAAAAACATCAAATGTTGCTGGCACCAGATGATCCTCTTGCATCCATAGGTGAATTAGGCTCACTTATATCAACACTTGCCTGAGATAACAAAAGAAAAATAATGAGTTAATTGCAGCAAGTTGGTAATTATTTAGCATGCTATTTGAGCAGGTTTCATTAAATGCCATTAATATAATAGCATTACAGCTAACGCGTTGAAACGCTCTATTGTAATTTCAAAACCTCAACTCTTAAGTTCTTGAGAAACTGGGCTGGCTTAGTTTAGTTGCTAATGCAGTGGTTTATGAGAAAAAATACTTTTGGATTGATCTTATGCCACAAGTAGCAAGGGGGGATATATTCTTCTGAACTTGTGTTATAAAGGAGTATAACTTGAGCTGAAAGTTTCTTGCTTGTCAACTGACAAAAATTATTTCGTTGTCTAAACTGTTCAACAGATTGACATTATTCTACGTGCGCCTATGTTTTATATTTCTTATCTAAACTGTATTATTCTCTTTATGAGAGTTACAACTTGTCTAATATACAGGGCAAAGAAATTAACAAAGTTCCATAATGCACTCTCTAATAAATTAGTCAAACTCAAATGTCTGTAGTAAGGACCAGCTTGGTTCTGGCCTCAGAAGGCTGCTTCAACCTAGGGGATCGATTTATAATAATAATTTGGTTTAAATATTTATATATTTTTTGTGTTTAATGACACTAACAAAAAATCACTGCATGCTAAAATTCTGAAAATTTTCAATGACCACAATCTGTAACACTTTAAATTTTCATGAGGGTAAATTAATTTGAAACAAAGACTTATTCATTCTTTAAGTTCATAAATATGAAATTGCTTGGAAACAATTTTAAGCCAGCTGAAAACGATTCATCTTTAGTAATTAAAATAGTAATATGAAATTGCTTGATTTCAACTACTCTAATTGAATTCCTATATAGCTTGTAGATGACTAAGATAGTTAACTGCTTAACTGTATTTGTCTTTCACACAAATTCCCTTGAAGCACACCATAACTTAATGCAAAGGAACCAAAAACTACACCTTTCAATCGCATACATATGACGTAAAAGACTCCAGCAAATTTCATATTTATGAACTAGAGGGGAAGTACTTACATTTGATGAACAAAAGACTCAAAGAAATTCTTGAGGATCCTTCCTTCTTTCCTTATCATGTAAGCTTTAAGTGCACCCAAGGTGCTTTGAACTTGGGATTCTAAGTTTGTGTACTTCTCTTGCCATATGTTAGAAGATGATGTAGCAGCACAGGATGAAGAAAGACTCAAATCCGAAAGTCGAAGCCTGGATGTATTAGTAGGAGCTGCACCCATACCCATGCATCGCACTCTTCCAGAGTGTTCAGGCCCCAACACTCTACCAACAACATCATTGGGAGAAACTTCAGCTTCATCATTACTGATTTGGGTCAAACCTGTTGGAATCAAGTGGATTCAGAAACAATAACCCTTAATTGTTTTGATGATAACAAAAGATTAAGAGAACAATTTATTCTCTAACATGGTTATAAGTGTGCAGAAAGTATTTATACTCAGAAAAATTTGCTTCAGAAGACTTAGTGAAATCTTGAAGTTCACTCATCAAAGTCCGGCTCTGGCTCTGATTCTTGGCACATAGAATCTGGTTGGTCAACGCTCTGGAGTTAGTCAACATTCTGATGTTAGTCAACACTCTGGTATATGATGCAAGACATGATTTGACTCGGTCAAATCTATTGGTTACCTGCTCTTTCGAAGACTCCGAATCTGTTTGGTCAACGCTCTTGTGATGGTCAACGCTCTGTTAGAGCATAGTCACAATCTGGTTGGTCAACGCTCTGGTGCAAGTCAACAATACAACAGATTCTACTTAGTGCACTCTATGATGACTTATTGTGCTTCAACAAGAATCTGCTATGTGATAACCCTCTCAGCTCTGTATTGAAGAATACTTGATTCTGGTGAACAGTGAAGTCTTTGAACGAAGAGCTCTGATAGTGAAATTGAAGTACCCTGTTATACGAGGACAAGAAGAATGTCAAAGGATAAAATCATCAAGGAAACTTGTGTTTGAAGTGTCTATATTTTGAAAAGCTCACTAAGGACAAAGTTACTGACATTGCGTATAATACTCAGAATGCTTTTCGTCTTGAAAGCGACGTAACCTGCAAAAGCCAAAGTTCCAGGATCTGAAGCTTTGACTTCGGACAAAAAGAGACGTTGTGTCACATCGGCACTTACAACGGCACTTTTTCAACCCTAGCTATATATCCTACCTCATACACTGAAGTAAGACAAGAATTGAGTTTTTACAAACGATTTTCAACTTTTCTGAGTAGTGAGAGCATCAACATCTATCTTCTCAAACACTACCCAATCAAGAGACAGTGAGCAATCAAGAATTCATCCAAGTCTCTGAGATCGTTGAACAAGGCACTTACTGTTTTATTCTTTCTTTAAGAAAGTTATTTTGTGCTAAAAGTATTTTCATTGTAAATCCTCTCTGAAGAGAGTTATCTCTATATTGTTTCAAAACTCTTATTTGAATCTGTACTTAGCCCAGTAGTGGTTGTATACCTTAGAGGCTCAACTGTACTGAGTCGTTCTAAGAAGTTGTGAGTATAGCCAGTTGGCAGAAATATACTCTCAAGTGTAATCAGTTGATTATAGTGGAGAAATCCTTCAAGTGAGTGAAGGGACTAGACGTAGCTATCAGGTGATAGTGAACTAGTATAAATCTCTGTGTCTCTTTCTTCTCTCTACTCTTTATTCCTTGCACAGTTTATTCAATAGTTATTTTTCATAAACATTTGTATTTGCGAAAAAGTTTTTAAAAACCCAATTCAAACCCCCCTTTCTTGTGTTTTTGCCACGTTCAATTGGTACCAGAGCTCGGCCTCTTGGTTGAGCACTTAACAGTGTGAGAGGAAAAGATCCTATACTATCCTATGGCAAGCAACGAACCCGGTGGTCACGTTAACCGTCCCCCTTTGTTCACTGGATCTAACTATGACTACCGGAAAGATAAAGTGAAAAACCTTTTCGAATCTCAACAGTTTGAACTTTGGGATATGGTTCGAAAACAATACACAGAACCAGTTGACTCGAAAAGAAATCCTATTCCTAGGGAGTCTTGGACTGATGATCATAAAAAGGAATATACCTTGCACCAAAAAGCAAGATACTTTCTTGTATGTGCTATCTCTGAAAAAGAGTTTGAGAAATGTGGTAATAACAAAGATCGCTAAAGAAATTTGGGACTCACTGCTTTAGCCTATGAGGTACTTCCCAAGTACAAGAAACCAAGGCTAATATCTTGGTTAGACAATATGAACTCTTCAAGATGGAAGAGGATGAAAGCATCGAAATTATGTTTGGAAGATTTCAAACATTAGTTCATGGCTTGAAGGTTCTCAAGAAAAGCTATACTACTGCTGACCATGTTAAGAAAATCTTGAGAAGTCTGCCAAAGAGATGGAGACCCAAAGTCACGGCTATTCAAGAAGCCAAGGACTTGAATGAATTATGACTTGAAGATCTTTTGAGTTCACTAAGAGCTCACGAGCTTGAGCTTGATGAAGAAGAACCTCCCAAGAAAACTAAGACCATTGCTTTAAAATCATCACACAAGGCATCTACTTCTAAAGCTCTCCAAGCTGAACTTGACACTGACAAAGATTCATCTGAAGAGAGTAGTGAAGATACTGACGATGAAATTTCCTTAATATCAAGGAAGATTCAACGCATGATGAAAAGCAAAGGAAGGTTTAGAAGAAAGTTCCCTAAGAAGGACTCAAGGGAAAAACACGACTCAAAAGAAAAGAAGGACTTCAAGGACAAAAGCCAAGTCACTTGCTATGAATGCAAGAAACCTGGCCACTACAAGTCAGAATGTCCACAACTTGAGAAATCAAGGAAAGGTGGCTTTAAGGGTAAGAAGAAGAAGAGTCTCATGGCTACATGGGATGATTCTGAGTCATCATCTGATGATGATGATGAAGAACAGGCCAACATGGCTCTTATGGCCAATATAGAGTCAGACAGTGAAGAAGAAGAACAAGAAGAGGTAAATTCTAACATTTCTTCTAATATTCAATTAGCCTTTGATGAACTGTTAGACGAGTCTTCCAAACTCAACAATGAGTATAAATCCTTGAAAAAGAGATTTTCAAATCTTCAAAAACAATTTCAAATACTCACTGAGGAGAATGAAAAACTCAAAACTGAAAACCACCGATTGGTGAGTAATTGCCCAAATGATGAAGGAATCGAGAATCCAACTGTCCAAAATATGAAGAGGGATTTCAAAAATTTCTTGCTGAATGTGTCACACGTAGTAAACAAGCATCTATGATTTGGGGCGTAAGCCAAAATGGTAAAAAGGGTCTTGGTTACAAACCAGAAGAACCCACCTTTCAAAATATACATTTGGAAACCAAGGATACTAATAATCATAGTATTTGTTTGCTTTGTACTTTCTATGATCGGAAGGGACACATTAGAAATGCATGTTATGAACTGAAAAATGAGAAGGACAAGTCTCCTTCTAGAACTAACAAAGAGGACCCAAAAGATTTGGGTACCTAAGGACAAGATTGTCTATGTTGCAGATTTGCTTAGCAACAGAGTTAAGACACCACCCTGGTTCTTAGGCAGTGGGTGCTCACGACACATGACGGAGAAAGGCGTATGTTCCAAGATCTTCAACTTAAAGAAGGTGGAAATGTTGGTTTTGGAGGAAACCAAAAAGGTAAAATCATTGGTTGTGGAAGAATTGGTGAGAAATTTCTACCCTCTATTGATAATGTTTTATTGGTTGTGGCAGAACCATAACTTCGAGTATAAGTCAATTATGCGATAGTGGTTATGATGTTGCCTTTAACAATAATGAATGTATAACCAAAAGCAAAAAGGACGGATCCATTTTCTTTAGAGCAAAGAGAAAGAACAATATTTATAAAATCAAACTTTCTGAGTTGGCTGATCAAAATGTAAAATGCTTTTGTCAATTGATGAAGAGCAATGGATCTGGCACAAGAGACTTGGTCATGCTAGCTTGAGGTTAATCTCAAAGCTTAACAAGAAAGGACTTGTTAAAGGCTTACCAAATCTCAAGTACAAATCTGATGCTCTTTGTGAAGCATGTCAAAAAGGAAACAAACGAAATCTTCTTTTAATTCCAAAAATATTGTTTCCACCTCAAGGCCCTTGAGCTTTTACATTTAGATTTATTTGGACCAACAGAAGCGCCTCTGCATGCGGAAAGAAATATGGTCTAGTCATTGTCGATGACTATACTAGATGGACATGGGTAAAATTCTTAACCCACAAGGATGAGTCTTTTCACGGTGTTTTACGTGATACGCAAACAAGTGCAAAATGAAAAAGGTTTTTGTATTACTACTATTAGAAGTGATCATGGTGGTGAATTTGAAAATGAATCCTTTCAAAACTTCTGTGAAGAAAATGGTATTTTTCATAACTTTTCATCCCTAGAACACCACAACAAAATGGTGTTGTAGAAAGGAAAAATAGATCTTTGCAAGAAATGGCGAACCATGATTCACGAAACAAATATTGCTAAGCACTTTTGGGCGAAGCGGTAAACATCGTGCATGTTACATTCAAAATAGAATCTATATTAGACCTATCTTGAATAAGACTCCTTATGAATTGTGGAAAGGAAGAAAACCCAACATTTCATATTTTCATCAATTTGGGTGTGACTGCTTTGTTCTCAATACAAAGGACAGTCTAGGAAAATTTGACTCTAAATCACATATAGCTATCTTTTTGGGATATTCTGAACGCTCTAAAGCATACAGAATATACAACAAAGAAACATCAGTTGTTGATGAATCTATGCATGTAAGATTTGATGATAAAAAGCCTGACAATGATACGTCAGAGCTAGATGAAGTTTTTGCAGATTTACAGATAAACAAGGAAATAAGAGTTGATATCACAAGTGCTGACTCTGGTGATGTTTACGGTGTGATCTCCGTGAAGTCTCCGTGCTGATTCGTGATAAGGAAATAATCATATCAGATGGAAGTTCAAACCACATCACCCAAAGGACCAAATCATTGGTGAACCTAGTGATAAAGTCGAACAAGATCCTCTCTCGAGAGAACACTCGACCTGGCCTTACTCTCCGAGATAGAGCCAAAAACAATTGATGAAGCCTCATCGATGATGGTTGGATCATTGCTATGCAAGAAGAGCTAAATCAATTTCAAAGGAACGATGTGTGGAAGCTTGTGCCTCCTCCAGAGGACAAGTTAGCCATTGGAACCAAGTGGGTTTTCAGAAACAAATCTGATGAAGATGGCAAAGTGGTAAGGAACAAGGCTAGACTTGTTGCACAAGGTTACTCACAAGAGGAAGGTATTGATTATACTGAAACCTTTGCTCCTGTAGCTAGACTTGAAGCTATTAGAATACTACTATCTTATGCTGCACATCATGGCATTACTTTGTACCAAATGGATGTAAAAAGTGCATTTTTAAATGGTTTCATAAATGAGGAAGTGTTTGTGAAACAACCACCTGGTTTTGAAGATACTGAGCTTCCTGAACATGTTTTCAAACTTAAAAAGGCACTTTATGGTCTTAAACAAGCTCCAAGAGCCTGGTATGATAGATTGAGTTCCTTTTTAATGTCAAATGGTTTTGAAAGAGGACAGGTGGATACAACCCTCTTTAGAAAATCATCTAAAAAGCATTTCATTGTAGTTCAAATTTATGTAGATGATATTATCTTTGGTGCTACTAATGAGTCTCTTTGCAAAGAATTCTCTAAGCTTATGCAGAATGAATTTGAGACGAGTATGATGGGAGAACTAAAATTCTTCCTTGGCATTCAAATAAAACAATGTCAAGATGGAACTTATATCCATCAGACTAAGTATGTGAAAGAAGCTGGCCAAGAAGTTCAAGCTAGAGGAAACCAAACCTATGAGCACACCAATGCATCCAACATGTGCTCTTGGCAAAGATGAATCAAGTAAAAAGGTAGACCAAAAGGTATATAGAGGTATGATTGGTTCACTCCTCTATCTTACGACCTCAAGGCACGATATTATGTTTAGTGTGTGCTTATGTGCAAGATTTCAATCTGATCCTAGAGAATCTCACTTAATCAAGGTTAAAAGGATATTTAGGTATCTTAAAGGAACTACTAATCTTGCTTTGCTTTATAAGAACTCAGATGATTACAAGTTAGTAGGTTTCTGTGATGCTGACTTTGCTAGAGACAGAATTGAAAGGAAAAGCACAAGTGGTGGCTGCCAATTTCTTGGAGCAAATCTTGTCTCTTGGTCCAGCAAAAGACAAAGCACAATTGCACTATCAACAGCAGAAGCTGAGTACATATCTGCTGCAAGCTGTAGCTCACAACTACTTTGGATGAAGTATCAACTTGAGGACTATCAGATTAAAGAGAGTAAAATCCATATATACTGTGATAATACTTCTGCTATATGCTTGACTAAAAACCCTATTTTGCATTCTCGAGCCAAACATATTGAAATTAAACATCATTTTATTAGAGACTATGTTCAGAAAGGGATTCTTGAAATTAAATTTATTGATACTGACCATCAATGGGCAGATATCTTTACAAAACCCCTCGCTGAAGATAGATTCAACTTTATAAGAAAGAACTTGAATTTCCTTCTTATAAAGGAATAGGTGTTTGATTTGAATATAGTTGACTCTGTTTGACTAAGTTGACTCTGTTTGAATATAGTTGACTCTGTTTGACTAAGTTGATTCTGTTTGAATATAGTTGACTCTGTTTGACTAAGTTGACTCTGTTTGAATATAGTTGACTCTGTTTGACTAAGTTGATTCTGTTTGAATATAATTGACTCTGTTTGATTTGTTTGACTTGTTGACTCTGCTTGAGTGTGTTGGCTATGTCGTAGTTAAATCTGTTGATTATCTTATCTCGTTATATTCTTTTCATTAACTGTTCGTATGATCATTACATAGCTGTCTCTGGGAATCTTAAGTACACGTGTCTCTCTGAGACTGGTTGATGCGTTAGTGATTGACATTTGCTTTTACTGAGTCATAATTGCTTTTCTTTGAAATGACAATTTTATCTGCGCCTCTTTAATTTTGACAGTTACCCGTTTTGAAAAAGACAGATCTTTGTCCAAAACTTCATTTCGAAATCTGGCGCATAACGCTTAGTCTTCTCGAACACATTTATAACCCACTCACTCACTCACTCACATCACCCACTACCCACTCTATCTCTCAAAAAAAAGTCTACACTTTTACAACCCTAAACCCCTTTCATCTTCGCACTCTGTGTTTCTCCGATTTCAAAAATGGCTGATCCACAACAACCACGCAAGTTCAAGTTCTGAAGAAGAGCGTAGGGTAACGCTGGAAAATCTTCAACCCTCGACCTCAAAGTGTTGGTGGAACACAGTAAGGTTTGAGGATATGGCAAATGAAGGATACGACTTGAGCGGACTTCATTGACATGGGGATAATGGATTTCTTCTACATGACCAACTCGGTCTATGAGAATCTGGTGAAGGAGTTCGGACTTATGCTTGGAGTAAAGATAAGACCATTACGAGTCATGTTCAAGGCAGGCGCATTGTGGTCACTCAGGACCTAATTGCTGAAATCACCCATTGCCCTAATGATGGAGCGGTTGAAACCGCTGGTTGGGAAAAGGATGCTGGTGGCTGGGATGTTGTAAATGAGACTATCTATGAGAAGCCTGGAGGGACCAAGGCCGTGGAAATGAAGAACAGATTTTGAGCACTTTTCAGAATCATCATGAATTGCTTGGTGCCAAAATCTGGCTCTGTGGATACTGTCAGCAGTACCCACAAGTTCATAATGTGGAATTATGAACTCAAAGCCAAGATCAACCTTCCAGATAATTTTGAACATCTGCGAAGAGACTTAATGTACTCGAGAAAAGGAAATATATGAATATCCCTTATGGAAAGTCATTGTCGGCAATCATGGAGAATCAAGGGCTTATAAATCTTCTTCAAAGTCTCAACACCTTGGAGCGAGGGCTTGCCACGAAAACGATGGTGATTCCTATTCTCTCTTCAGACAATCTAAGGAGAATGGGACTCCTTTCCAAGAAGGCTATTGCTGCAATTCAGCAAGGTGAAGAAGGAGCAAGGAAGAAAGTTGTGAAGAAGGGGAAGAAGATTGTGGTGGACTCTGGTGTCTCTACTGGACCAACCAGAAGGGTCACTCGAAGCACAGGCATTCACATTGCCTCAAAACCCCCTCAGCTCTCTCTCCCAGTAAGACCTGCATGCATGCCCTCCACGCTTACAGAGGAACAAGAAGAGAAGAAAATGGAGATTGATCAAATGATAAGGGAAAGGATAGAGGAAACACGACTGTATCATGAAGCAAGCTTGGCTGCAGGCCTTGTCCAGCGTGAGACCTTTGCACCCCCAGTTTGTGCCCCTACCTCTGACCCTCGAGTGGCTATTCCTGCTGAGCCCGCCTCTGTTGATCCTGCTCAGAAACCACCCTTGAAAAGGATACACAAGGTTGGAGATGCCCTCACGCAAAAGGAAGAAGGTACTTGATAAGGTAGTTGATTTATATGATACTACTTATCAACTGCAGTTCTGCTCTCTGCTTCTACTACTGTTGAACTCCTCCATCTCGACCCATTAATCCAACACCCCAACTGTTTACGCACCTAAACCAACACCTACTCAAAAACCCACACCACAATGTAAACAACCACATATACCTACCAAAAAGCCCTTGCCCACTTTACCCTCGGACTCCTCTTCATCCGATGAAGATGATGTTGCTCCCTTGAGGACTAGACAAAGACCTCAACCACGTGTTCAAATTCCCTATATTGAACCTTTAGCCTCTTTACCCCCAAACTCCACTATACCTCCAACTGAAACTACACCTCCATCATCTCCTCTACAAACCCAAACACCTTCACCACCTAAATCACCACCCAAACCAGCTTCTCCACCTAGACCCACTTCACCCCCTCACCAACGACCAGACCTCAACATACCCTGTGAGACTGAGCCCATTTCTGAGGAACCTGAATCTGAGTCCAGGGTTCAAGAGTCTTCATCTCTTGAATCTGGCAATATGGTTGTGTGTGAAGCTCAACCTCTTCGCATTTTGTAACCTCTCCCTGACTCCTCTTTCAGACTTCCCATAAGGGTACCCTTCATGTCTCAACTGTTCTCTCCTCCAAATTCTCCTCTCCAAGGAGAACCAGAATCTGTTGCCGAACCAGTTCAGAATCTTTCTTCTGAATCTGACTTTGAGGTAGAGATCATTGAGCCACTGCCACTTCTCCTCACCGCACCCCCTGGACCCTCTGAGCCTGGTCTTCGGGAACCAAGAATTGTGCCCAACGTTCTTCCAAATCTAATTGGTAGCATTGAATACTTCAAAGCTGCAAGATACTGAGGAATCTCGTTTATGGGGTTTCCTTGGAAAACAGAATTGATGAAGTAGTCAATGATCTTCTTTGAAGAAGATAGGTATGAGGCTGGGTGTCTGTGGAACACTTGGTTTGACAAGCATAGGCAAGAACAAGAAGAAAGAAATAGGAGATGGCATCTTTGCCTGAAATGGAGAGTTCCTCCAAGAGAAGAGGTCAATGTTGTTTGGGAACCTGAACCTCCTCCTCCTCCTCCTCCTCCTCCTACTCCTCCAAGAGAACCTGTAACACCTCCTCCAGATCCTACTGCAATGGTTGTTCAACCATCCTCATCTGGCTCTGCCTCTACAAGCCAATCAGTAGTGATACCGAAGGAAGTGTATGACAAACTTGTGGATGATAGCAACAAATTCAACAGGTTTATGGAAGCCTCTCAACAACACTCTGAAACTACTGATCGTAGGCTTGACTTGCTGACTACTCTACTACAGCAAGTTTTGGAGAAGATGGACAAGCCCTAGAAAACCTTAGGCTTTTTACCTTTTAGTTTTCTCCCTTTTGATAGATTTTCTTCGAGTTTGTTTTTGTTTATTTACTCACTCTGTGATCATTTCTAATGAAATTTATTTATGACACTTAAAAGTTTTCTCTTTATCTTTCTTTATCTTTGTTTTTGGTGTGATGTTCTTTATTTCTGTCTTAACCTTTTTGTCGATGACAAAGGGGAGAAGAATATAGAGTATAAAGCAATTGATGAACCTAGTGTATCAACCAAGTGTCATCATGCATACATTATGTGTTACGATTAATATATTCCTGTATGCTCTGAAACTTATATCTTTGTAACATCTTATGCTCTGTTACACTTAGAAATATTTATATATGCTTAATTCAGGGAGCCTCAAATCATCTCAATAAATATTTTTATACGTAAAAATTGTTCATCAATATATGTATTTGTCATCATCAAAAAGGGAGATTGTTGGAATCAAGTGGATTCAAACAATAACCCTTAATTGTTTTGATGATAACAAAAGATTAAGAGAACAATTTATTCTCTAACATGGTTATAAGTGTGCGTAAAGTATTTATACTCGAGAAAAATTTGCTTGAAGACTTAGTGAAATCTTGAAGTTCACTCATCAAAGTCCGGCTCGCTCGATTCTTGGCACATAGAATCTGGTTGGTCAACGCCTGGAGTTAGTCAACATTCGATGTTAGTCAACACTCGTATATGATGCAAGACATGATTTGACTCGGTCAAATCTGTTGGTTACCCTGCTCTTTCAAGACTCAATCTGTTTAGTCAACGCTCTTGTGATGGTCAACGCTCTGTTAGAGCATAGTCACAATCTGGTTGGTCAACGCTCTGGTGCAAGTCAACAATACAACAGATTCTACTTAGTGCACTCTATGATGACTTATTGTGCTTCAACAAGAATCGCTATGTGATAACCCTCTCATTTCTGTATTGAAGAATACTTGATTACGGTGAGCAGTGAAGTCTTTGAGCGAAGAGCTCGATAGTGAAATTGAAGTACCCTGTTATCTGAGGACAAGAAGAATGTCAAAGGATAAAATCATCAAGGAAACTTGTGTTTGAAGTGTCTATATTTTGAAAAGCTCACTAAGGACAAAGTTACTGACATTGCGTATAATACTCAGAATGCTTTTCGTCTTGAAAGCGACGTAACCTGCAAAAGCCAAAGTTCCAGGATCTGAAGCTTTGACTTCGGACAAAAAGAGACGTTGTGTCACATCGGCACTTACAACGGCACTTTTTCAACCCTAGCTATATATCCTACCTCATACACTGAAGTAAGACAAGAATTGAGTTTTTACAAACGATTTTCAACACAGTTGTAATAAGCTAGCAACTTGAATATTTTTACGAGTAGTGAGAGCATCAACATCTATCTTCTCAAACACTACCCAATCAAGAGACAGTGAGCAATCAAGAATTCATCCAAGTCTCTGAGATCGTTGAACAAGGCACTTACTGTTTTATTCTTTCTTTAAGAAAGTTATTTTGTGCTAAAAGTATTTTCATTGTAAATCCTCTCAAGAGAGTTATCTCTATATTGTTTCAAAACTCTTATTTGAATCAGACTTAGCCCAAGAGTGGTCGTATACCTTAGAGGCTCAACTGTACTGAGTCGTACTAAGAAGTTGTGAGTATAGCCAGTTGGCAGAAATATACTCTCAAGTGTAATCAGTTGATTATAGTGGAGAAATCCTTCAAGTGAGTGAAGGGACTAGACGTAGCTATCAGGTGATAGTGAACTAGTATAAATCTCTGTGTCTCTTTCTTCTCTCTACTCTTTATTCCTTGCACAGTTTATTCAATAGTTATTTTTCATAAACATTTGTATTTGCGAAAAAGTTTTTTAAAAACCCAATTCAAACCCCCCCTTTCTTGTGTTTTTGCCACGTTCAACCCACTTCGATTTGTTCCTATGAGCATACAAGATTTTGAAGTTAAAAATTATTATGATTAAAATCCAAAATGCAACCTAAAGACAATTTTTTTCAAGTTAAACTTACCACTATAACTTTTACTGCATAGCATACAACCGATCCATCCTTTTTTTATGGGTTTCAATATACAATTTTCCTCGACTGGGATGTTGTCCAGTTTCCAAAAACTAAAATAGGAAAAATGTCACAATAGATAAGAAACTATAATATAATAAAATCTATTAGGTTAATTAATATAACTACTTAATTAATATAACTACCATGTATCCCCATTCCACTAGAGCTGTCAAAAAATTAAGCATAAATATTAGGTTCATCTAAAAGTGTCAAAAGGATAAATAACAAGAGTTAGCAATTCTAAGCATTGAATTGAATCGAAAACAACTTACCATCTGCTTTAAAACACATGGATTCCCTTGTGTATGTGTTTGAAACAACAACCGACCAATAGTTGACAAAACTGTAAAAAAGGAAATGATCAAAAAGCATGCTATATTTTGCAATGGAAAAAATGTTAAAATAACATAAAAGCTTCAGACATACCAAAAGTGGAATCAGAAAAGAATCTCAAACTATAGATATAACCTATATCTTCAATGCTTCCATATATCAGCAAGCACAAAATAAAACTGCACATGAATAAAATAAATGAGAAAAATAAAAGAGCTTAGACGAAAAAAAGTATGTGTTGCGACTGACAAAGAAAGTTGGATACCATACCATGTCCAGCAAAGCAAAACCCGCAAACACCTAAAGAAAATGCAATGCCACTCCAATTCAGCAATGGACCAGTGTGAAGTAATCCAAATTGAAGTAATCCAAAGTATGTGTCGCGATTGACAAAGAAAGTTGGATACCATACCATATCAACTGCTGCAAAATCAGCCCAACTCTAGGTTTTAATTCTTATAGTAAAAAAAACTAGTTCCAATTCAAAGGCAAGCAAAATAACAAGTTTCTTACTGTGCCTAATTAGTATACCCAACTAATAAAGTTTACATACAACAAATGCATGGTATGGAGGGAAAGCTTAAAGATTTGATTCTACAGAGTAAAACAATCAATCACCATATCAACTACTGCAAAATCAACCCAACAAAGGATTCCTTTTTATGGCAGCATTGCGAGATTGTTCATTAATAAGGATATGTACAAGGGCCCATTATCATAAAAGGAAGTACTAGTGCAGTTGTGCAAACAGTGAATACTTGTGAAGATTTTAAAAACTATGCAAGAGAAGTCCATTCTAATAGCAACACGATAGGAAGATAATGAATAATAGGCTTGTATTGAAATAATCATGCACAACTGCACAAGGGTATAACGTTAAACGCAATCAAAAAAAAAGCAGAGTTCAAATTGAAGTGCCAAAAATGTAAAAGTTAATCAGATGATCACAACTTTTTAATAAAAAAGACAGAAAAATTGAATATAGCACATAGCCAAGTAAATTAATAAGAACACTAATAATAATAATACAAACTCACAGTGGCACACATTAGGTATTTGTGTAGTGTTAAAGGAGGGTGAATCTTTCCATTCTTCCCATAACCAAATCAATCAACAACACATTGTCCTGCAATGTAACTATCTGACTATTATGATCCTTTAATGGTACGAAAATACTGCTATAAATAAAAACAATGGAAACAACCAGATGAATTATATTTCAATAGAAAATAAAACTTTGAAATCTACGACAACCAAAGATTATAATATCAAAAGGGGAAAAAAGAGGAATCGAACAAAGAAACCAATTACAACGGAATAGGTTTATTGACATCGAGAGTGAGGGAAATTTGGGGATCTAGAAACTGAGCCAATAGAGAGACTTGAAAGGGTGAGAGGCACAGAGAACCCTAAGTGAGAAGGGAGTGCGAGCGCGAGAGAGAACCCAGGGCATGCAGAACCCTTCTCGGTCGCCGTCATCATTCCCCAACTCCGGAAACCCTCCATTGCAAGGCTCGGAAACCCCATATTTTTCAACCATACCGGAGAAGAACAAGAGATTGAGTCTTGAGAGAAACCCAGATAGAGTGAGACAGACGTAGAGGAAGACAAGAGGTCACCTCTCTTTCTTCTTCTCTCTCACCTTTCTCTTCTTCCTCACCTATCTCTGGCAGTGCAAGAAGGGAAGTCGACAGTGTGGAACGAAAGAAATAGGGAATAGATGGGGTGCCAATTCGGCATGCGGCACTGCGTTTGGGGCGTTTTTTACATTGATTAAGGCATTTTTTTCTAGGCGGTTTATAAAAACGCTGGAATTTGATTTCATTTGTCATAGTTTGCGGTGGTTCTTAAAACCTCCTCAAAAAAACTCCCGCAATATGACAAATTTTTTGTAGTGCTTGGATATGGTCCACTTTTTCCTCCGCTGTAAGTTGGAAACCCTTTACAAATTCTTCCATTAATTCTTCCAATGTTGAAAAGTGAAATTTTGGGTATATTGAGAACCATTGCTTAGCCAATCCTCCAAGAGAAAGGGGGAATAGCTTAAGTCTTATTCTTCCTGCGGTGGTTCCTATAAAATTGTTAGTCTTAACCAAATCATAAAAATTCAATATATGAGGACTAGGATCGTCTCTATATAATCCTTTGAATTTAGGCAAACAAAGTGCTTCCAATATCAAGGAAAGGGTTATGTCTTTATCTTGCTCAAAAGAGTTGCTATCTTGTTTCTCAACTTGCTCTGCTTTTTCTTTTTCCTGTTTAAGTTCCACATCCTACAAGAAACAACAAGAAGCACTAGAGGAAGAAGTTTATTAGCATTATAAATATTAAAAATTTCCTCTTCATCCTCAATTCTTAAAGTCACAGTTCCCTTTTTCACTTGAATAGTAGAATCTTCAGTTGCCAAAAATGGTCTTCCCAAAATAATAGGGACATCTCTGTCTTCTTCCATATCCAGAACTACAAAGTCAACTGGGAAAATAAATTTCCCCACCTTAATTTGCATATCCTCTATTATTCCTCTTGGGTAAACAAGAGTTCTGTCAGCTAATGTCAAGGAAATATTAGAAGGTTATGGTTCCTGCAAATTTAATTTTCTAAAAATAGACAGTGGCATCAGATTAACACTTGAACCCAAATCACATAGTGTTTAAAAGAGTTATTACCAATTGAGCAAGAAACAACAAAGGTTCCTGGATTTTTAAGCTTAGGTGGTGATTTATTCAATAACATAGCAGAGCAATCTTCATTTAATTTAATAGTCTCAACCTCTTTTAATTTATTTTTGTTAAAAATTATTTCCTTTAAGAACTTAACATATTTAGACACTTTAGAGACAATTTCAGCAAAGGAAATATTGGCATACAATTTTCTAAGTTTTTCTAACAATTTCATTGCTTGTCTATCCTTATAAAAAAATTTAGAACCTTGGTGAAAAGAGTTACTTACCTGCTGAGGCTCAGTTTGAGCCTTCTCTTATTTTGGTTCCTCCTTTGACATAAAGACTTCATTGCACTTCTCATTTGGATTTAGTTCCACTTGACTTGGAAGTGCTCCTTTTTCTCTTTGAGTCACTGATAACTCTTAGAAATAAGAGTTATTTATGCTTTTGTGACTATGAATCATGTGAGTTTAAGAGTAATTTAGATCCTTTAATTATTAGATTTATGTAAATAACGTGATTTCCCTTGCTTGGAGCTGTTTAAGGCACTTTGGTGCTTTTGTGAGCATTTTGATGTGTTTTGACATTGTGCAGGATTTTTATGAAAATTGCTCAGTGCCAAGTTTGGTGCCATGGCATGACACTGTGTTGTTAACAGCCCCTGGAATTAAAGCAGCAACGTGTGATCTTTCATTTGAGCTAAACAAAGGACTCTGTCCTTATCTGTATTGCTGCAGCATGCCTTTCTAGTGGTCCCCTCCTGCCATACTACATTTTCTCTCAGCTCACTACAGGACAAAAGCTCTCATTTTTTGGCCCAAAGACAGCATCTTTATGGAGATCAGCATTGGCTAGCCCATTTAAGGAGAGACTATAAAAGTACAATGACCTAATGAAGTAAATGAGGCTGGTTCTGATTTTCTCTGCTAGGGCAGCATCTGTCCCCTCTAAAAGAAGAAGCCGCATCTCTTCTCTTCCCTTTCAAACACCATTAACTCAAGCTCTTAGTTTTGTCCATGGAGAAAAGGAACTTGTTCAGTACAGAGTGAAGCAGATTCAGCAAGACATTGCTGTTTAAGGAGTGGTTCTCGAGCTCACAAAGCTGAAAGCAATTCTGTTTACTGTTTTATTCCATATCTGTAATAGTTTCTAAACTCTTACTCTAGTGCCATGGATTCTGTTTTTGGCACTAGTTTCTGTTGTTTTATTTTTAGGCCCATTATGAGCTAACTTTCTTCAGTTAGGATGAAGTGATTTTGTATTGAAACCTGGTTGGTGAACGTCTATTTGTCTTTGCTTTTGTACCTTTGTCTCATGCGATTTTATTGCTTACATATTTAACTTGAGCCTGATCAACTTTAGTTAGGTACTTGTATGTTAGATGCTGAAGGTGATAACATGCTGATTTCATGAGGCAATATAAGGGGTATCAATTTAAAGGACACTTTAATTAATTTTGATTAAACTAGACATAGGAAATCTGTCTTGTAGGGTGTTCTTGGCCACATTAACTAGACAAGGGGGAACATAATGGGGGCTTAGACATAAGGTACCCTTTACTTAACCCTGGTGAAAGTGCTGAAAGGCACACACATTAGTGCCATGAGCCCAGGTGCCAAATGGCACTGACTTATGGCACTGAAACCAACTTGGTGGAAATATAAATGAACTGATTCCTAGCTGTCTTTATCCAAATTTTACTCAAATCACTTGCTTAATTCTGTTTTGTTCAGTTATTAAAACCACAAAAACTTAATGTTTATTTTCTGTTTTTATTATTTACTCACTAACTCACTTACTATTGAAAAAACTTGTGAAAGCAATTAATCAATCCTCGTGGGAACGATCTTGATTTACTCTTTACTACTTGTTGCGATTGTGTATACTTGCACAACTGTGTTATTATTCTATACAAGAAGTTTTTGGCGCCGTTGCCGGGGATTGAATTGGTTAAATTCACATAGTTTTGAATTTAGTAATTTTGTTAGTCGAGATATTCTAATTCTTTTGGTGTTTGTGTCAGCTGTTAGTGCTCAACTCTGCACATGCGCAGGCACACTTCACCTGAATATTAGTTGGATCCTAAGATTGACAGAACTTTCAGAAGGTTGTTAAGGGAGAGGCAAGCTTTTGCTGCATTAGGTACTGCTGCAAATATGGCAGGCACTAGCCCCCATACTGAAGAATCAATTCCTGATGCAGAAGAAGAAGGCAGTGTTCAGTTCCAACATAGTGTTCACAGTCAGTACCAAGCCTTGGTGCTGAATGCTGATATCATAGGCTTGGCCAATGATAGGGACAGGCCAATGACGGACTATGCTGTTTTTGATCCTCAAACTATGCACACGGGCATAGTAAGGCCTGACATCACTGCAAATCACTTTGAATTTAAGCCTATGATGTTCCAAATGCTGTAAACTATGGGACAATTTGGTGGCACACCTAAAGACGATCCTCATTTGCACTTGAAACAATTCCTTGAAGTGTGCAGTAATTTCAAAATTCCTGGAGTTACAGATGATGCTTTCAGACTTAGGCTATTCCCATATTCCTTGAAGGATAGAGCCAAGGCTTGGCTAAATTCCTTGGAGCCCAACTCTATCACTGATTGGAATGGAATGGCAGAAAAATTCCTCACCAAGTATTTCCCTCCAATCAAGAATGCTAGGATGAGGAATGAAATTACATCTTTCAGGCAAAATGAAGAGGAATCACTTTTTGAAGCTTGGGAAAGATTTAAGGAGCTGCTCAGAAAATGCCCTCACCATGGCATACCTATTTGCATTCAAAGGGGAACATTTTATAATAGTCTTTCAGGAAGAACAAGAGACATGCTTGATGCCTCTTCTGGTGGTGCCCTCTTGGCATAGTCTTACAATGATGCATATGAGAAAATTGAGACTATTGCTGCAAACAGTTATCAGTGGCCCACTGCTAGATTGAGTACTGCAAAGAAGGTTGCTGGAGTCCATGAAGTGAGTGAAATGACAGCCTTATCTGCACAGGTAGCTGCAATTGTAAACATGTTGAAAAATTTGAATACTGCTGGAGCCAACACAGCACCTGTTAATTCTGCAGAATCTGCACATGTGCAGGCCAAGGATATTTCTTGTGTGTATTGTGGAGGAGGTCATCTATATGAGGAGTGCCCTAGCAACCCTGTATCTATCAATTATGTAGGGAATTTCAACAAAAACAATAATCCTTACTCCAACACCTACAACCCTGGGTGGAAAAATCACCCAAATTTTTCATGGAGTAGCAATAATCCTGCAGCACCTGCTGCTGTGTCTGCAAAGCCCACACATCCCCCTGGTTTCCCTGCTCAACCAGTTCAAAAAGTTGCTGCTCCTGTTATTGACAACTCAATGGAGGCTATGCTGAAGGCTTTCATGAATGAAACTAAAGCCCAGTACCAAAGTCAGGGGGCAGCAATTAAAAACTTGGAGAATCAATTGGGGCAGATTGCAACAGCCATGAACCAAAGACCAAGTGGTACTGAATTACCAGGTCCTTCCCAAAGGCCTGATATTACCACTAGCCAGCCCTCAAAAGAAAAAGAAAAAGAACCTGAAGTGCCAAAAACTACATAGCAGAATTCTGGTGCCATCCCAGCACCAATTCTGGCACCTGCACCTGCTGAAAAAGCTACACCAGCAACTACAAGCAATAGATTAATTCCTGAATTTCCACCTCCATCATTCCCTTAGAGACTTAAGAAAGCCCATCAAGACAAGCAGTTTGACAAGTTCATTGATGTAATGAAACAGTTGCACATCAACGTTCCATTAGTTGATGCCTTGCAACAAATGCCAAACTACATAAACTTCATGAAGGATGTTCTAACCAAGAAAAGGAGGCTGGGAGAATTTGAGACAGTTGCTATGACCCAGGAGTGTAGTATGCTGATGCAAAGCAAGATCCCCCAAAAGCTAAAAGATCCTGGCTGTTTTACCATTCCTTACACTATTGGTGACACTTATTGTGGAAGAGCTCTATGTGACTTAGGGGCAAGCATTAATCTAATGCCCAAGTCCATCCTCCAACAGCTTGGAATTGGTAAGGCCAGGCCTACAACACTGACTCTGTAACTGGCAGACAGAACTCTAGCTTATCCAGAAGGAAAAATCGAAGATGTGCTTGTTAAAGTTGACAAATTGGTATTCCCTGCTGACTTTATTATTCTTGATTATGAAGTTGATGCTGAGGTGCCCATTATTTTAGGAAGACCATTCCTTGCCACAGGGAAAACACTGATTGATGTACAGAAGGGTGAACTCACTATGAGAGTCAATGATCAAGAAATAAAATTTAATGTGCTTAATGCTCTCAAATATCCTGCAGAAAATGTGGAAGAATGTTCCTTTGTTAGAACCATTGATTCATTGGTTCAACATCAATTCTTGAGGGACAAAGATGTGCTAAAACAGGAACTGAATGCCCCTGATTATGAATTTGAGCAGGAGAAAAAGATAGAAGAGAAGGCCTCAGTAAATCAATTGTGGTTCAGAAAGTATGAGTCACTGGAACTCAGTGATAAGAGCTCCAAATCCAATATTCCCTCTGTTGAAAAACCTCCTGAGCTGGAATTGAAAGTGCTACCTCCACACCTGAAGTATGCTTATTTGGGTGAGAATAACATTCTTCCTGTTATTATTGCTTCTGATTTGAGCTTGCAGCAGGAAGAGGAACTGATCGCTGTTTTGAAGAAACATAAGAAGGCTATAGGGTGGCAAATGGCTGACATAAAAGGCACAAGTCCTACTCTTTGTATGCATAGAATTTTTCTGGAGGAAAATGTCAAGAACAACATTGAAGCACAAAGAAGGCTTAATCCAGTGATGAAGGAGGTAGTTAAGAGGGAGATCATTAAATGGTTGGATGCTGGAATTATTTATCCAATCTCAGATAGCTCTTGGGTTAGTCCAGTGCAATGTGTTCCAAAGAAAGGGGGAGTGACTGTTATAGCTAATGACAAGAATGAATTAATTCCCACCAGAACTGTGACTGGTTGGAGAATTTGTATGGATTACAGAAAGCTCAACAAGGCAACAAGGAAAGATCATTTTCCATTGCCTTTCATTGACCAGATAATTGATAAATTGGCAGGGAAGGAGTTTTACTGTTTCCCTGATGGGTATTCAGGCTACAATCAAATTGCCATAGCACCTGAAGATCAAGACAAGACCACTTTCACATGCCCTTATGGCACCTTTGCTTTTAGAAGGATGCCATTTGGGTTGTGCAATGCACCAGCAACTTTCTAAAGGTGCATGATGGCAATATTCTTAGATTTTATTGAGAAATCCATGGAAATTTTCATGGATGACTTTTCTGTTTTTGGGGAAACATTTCAGGCTTGCCTGGATAATTTGGTATAAGTGCTATCTAGGTGTGAGGAGACTAATTTAGTACTGAATTGGGAGAAATGCCACTTCATGATGCAAGAGGGCATTGTTTTGGGCCACAAAGTCTCCAAGAAAGGCATTGAAGTGGATAAGGCAAAGATTGAGGTCATTGAGAAATTACCTCCACCAACTAGTGTGAAGGGGGTAAGAAGTTTTTTAGGGCATGCTAGTTTCTATAGACGGTTCATTAAGGATTTTTCAAAAATCTCAAAGCCCCTTTGCCAACTCTTATAGCATGAGACTGCCTTTGATTTTGATGAACACTGCATGACAGCTTTCAAGACACTGAAGAAAGCCTTAACCACAGCACCTATCATTGTTGCCCCCAACTGGGACAAGCCATTTGAGTTAATGTGTGATGCAAGTGATTTTGCTATAGGTGTTATTCTAGGTCAAAGACATGACAAGGTGTTTCATTCAATTTACTATGCAAGCAAGACATTGGTGGATGCTCAGTTGAACTACACCACCACTGAGAAAGAATTACTTGCAGTGGTGTTTGCTTTTGACAAATTCAGAGCCTATCTGGTTGGTGCAAAAGTAGTGGTGTACACTGACCACTCAGCAATCAAGTATTTGATTGCCAAGAAAGATGCAAAACCGAGATTGATAAGATGGGTGCTGTTACTTCAAGAATTTGATTTAGAGATCAGAGATAAAAAAGGAGTGGAGAATCAAGTAGCTAACCACTTGTCCAGAATTGCAAATGACATTGTTGAACAATAGGGAGGTGAAATTAAAGAAAGTTTTCCTGATGAGTAATTATTGGCAATAACAGGTGCCAAAGATGATGCCATCATAGCACCTTGGTATGCTGATATAGTGAACTTCCTGGTTTGCAAAATCATTCCAGCTGAGATGGATTACCAACAAAAGAGGAGATTCTTCCAGCAAGTGAAGCAATATTACTGGGATGAACCTTTTCTATACAAGAAGGGTGTTGATCAATTATTCAGAAGGTGTGTGGCAGAAGAAGAAGTTGGAAGCATCCTGCAACATTGTCACTCTGCACCTTGTGGAGGACACTTTGGAGGAGCCAGAACTGCAGCCAAAGTTTTACAATCTGGTTATTTCTGGCCCTCTCTATTTAAAGATTCTCATGATTTTGTTAAACATTGTGATAGATGCCAACGGGTAGGAAATATTTCAAGCAAACAAGAAATGCCTCTCAATAGCATCCTTGAAATTGAACTCTTTAATGTATGGGGCATGGATTTCATGGGCTCTTTTCCTCCTTCCTTTGGAAATCTGTACATTTTAGTGGCTGTGGATTATGTGTCCAAGTGGATTGAAGCAATAGCTCTGCCTACCAATGATGCCAAGGCAGTGAGAAAGTTTTTGCACAAGAATATTTTCACAAGGTTTGGTGTCCCTAGAGCAATTATAAGTGATGAGGGCACCCATTTTTGTAACAAACTAATTGAAAAGCTGCTGCTGAAGTATGGGGTGAAGCACAAGATAGCTACTGCATACCATCCACAAACAAGTGGCCAAGCTGAGCTATCCAATAGGGAAATTAAGAGGATTCTTGAGAAGGTTATCAATCCTTCTAGGAAAGATTAGTCCTTGCATCTTGATGATGCCTTGTGGGACTACAGAACAGCATATAAGACACCATTGGGGACATCTCCCTATAGATTGGTGTTTAGTAAGGCTTTCCATTTGCCTATTGAGTTGCAGTACAAAGCTTTCTGGGCTACAAAGAAGCTGAATTTTGATTTGGAGAGTGTTGGTGCAGCAAGGTTGCTGCAACTCCATGAACTAGAAGAACATAGGCTCTTTGCCTATGAGAATACTGAGCTGTACAAAGCCAAAACTAAAGCTTGGCATGATAAGAAAATTCAACCCAGGGAATTAAAAGAAGGATCTCAAGTGCTGCTGTTCAATTCAAGATTGAAATTATTCCCTCGAAAGCTTAAATCAAGGTGGTCTGGCCCTTTCAAGCTGATCAAGTTATATCCATATGGAGCACTAGACTTACTGGATGAGGCCACGGGTGCAACATTTAAAGTCAATGGCCAGAGGGTAAAGCAGTATTGGGGTGACCCTAATGAAAGAACAAGGGTCACCACTAAATTCAAGGATAGCTAAAGGGAAAAATAAGTCTGGCTGAGGACTTTTATAAACCAAGCGCTACTGGGAGGCAGCCCAGATCTTTTTGACTTAGTTTTAATTTTGTTTTGCAGGAATAAATTGAATTATTGGTGCTGGAAGTGTAGTGCATTTGTGGTGGCTGGTGTGAAGTTTTGGGTGTTTTGCATTTGGTGCCATGGCACCACGGGGGGCACCAAATCGAGAGTTGAGTTTTTAAGAAAGTAAGTGTGAAAGGGCAGGTGTGCAGTAGCAGTCAAAAGCAATCCACCTGGGCAATAAATGACTTAGCACATCACAAGTGCACTTTTTACTGCATGTACCAATGGCAGTATGCCACCTAGCATCTTCACACTCTTAATTTCTGATTTAGAAAATCACCCTCTCCCTCCTCAATTAAGCTCCAACGGGAAAGCCCATTGAATACCCCAACCTCCACTCCATTTCCCAAACAGTCACCTTTGCCGCACCCAAGAACAACCCATGACCCTCATCACCTAACCTCCAGAAACCTCCCAATATCTCCACTCATCTTAACCTCCACCCATTGTGAAAGCCCACCTTATAACCCTAACCCCATTCATCAGACTCACTCCCACATTCTCACTCATTTCGAAAACCCCAAATTCTCAAATCTGCAAAACCTAGCTTTCCATTTGCCCAGAAATCATTGAGACACGAGCTTTAGAACATTGGAAGCAATTGCTGACAGCCATGAGAACCAAGCACACAGCTCAAAGAACAAAATCACGGGTGCCAAATTTGGTACCAGAGGAGAGATTCCATGATGAGGAGTCGAAGAAGAGGTACAAAGAATGCATGGAGAAAAGACCTCTACACCCTGAAAGGGGCTTCGATTTGCAAAAGGCTTCCCCTAACATCATGATGTTGATTGAACAATACAAATGGGAAAACTTTTGCTCCCACCCTAAGAGCCCTGTCACGGCCATTGTGAGGGAGTTTTATGCTAGAATACCCCCTCAAGAAGAAGGTCAACCTGAAACCAACTACTCTAACATTAGAGGAATCACTGTCCCTTTTTCTCCAGAAGGAATCAATGAATATCTTTCCTTGCCGGAGAAAGGAGATTCCTTTGAAAAGAGGATGAAGGCCATGAAGGATAAGCAGATGAACGAGATAATGCATCAACTGACAGTTGAAGGCACCAACTGGGAGTGGAGACATGGAAATGACTACCGAATTAAGAGAAACACCCTAATCCCTGCAGCTAAAACATGGTACAACTTTATGGTTACTAGCCTACTTCCTACTGCACACAATCAAACCATAGATAAGGAGAGGATTATGCTACTGCATCACATTTTGGAAGGGAAACAGGTTGATGTGGTAGGTTGATTCATAGGGAAATTATTGCTTGTGCTAAGAGGACTAAGGGTAGTCTTTTCTTCCCTTGTTTGATCACTGCCCTATGTAAGCATAAAGGAGTGCCCATTTTTTACAGTGATGTCACATGGCCTGTTCCAAAACCTTGGAATGCAACAACTGGTGCCCTCAGTCCTGCTGTTTTTGCTTACCACAATGAAGAAGGTCGTGAGGAGCTTGCTGAAGTTGTGAGCTAATTGTTGAAGAAACAGCAAGCATATTGGAGGTTTGCTCAGGAGCAATACATGTGGCAAAAGAGAATCTTCAACTTCAATTTCCCCAAGAAATTGGGCAATGCACCTCCTGAGTTCCCTGAATTGATTTTAGGAGACCAGGAGGATGTTGAAGCTGATGTTGAGCATGCCTCCAGTGAATTGACACCGAAAAAAAAGAAGGGTTCTAGAAAAGGGAAGGAGCCTGTGGGAGTTGCAGAAGTTCCTCAAGAGGGCAGTGCCAAATCTGGCACTGATGCTGAAGATGAGTAGCAGCCACCACCTCCCCCTGTTGACACCCCAAAGAAGAAAGCCTCCCCTGCTGAAGGGAGTAAGAAAAGAAAAGAAAAGAAAGCTTCTGCAGAGGCTGTGATCACCATCACTGGTGATGAAGTGGATGAGCCCATTGCTAGCCTGCTGAAAACACCAAAGAGAAGGAGCTCAAGGCTCCTAGTAGAGATTTTCTCACCCTAATCTTCTACTATTTTTCAGTAGTAAATATTTTTAGTATGTTTGTCTGTTTGTGTTTGTTGAATTTTGTTCTAGTTTGTTTGTAGGTTGCATAATTAGTTTGTTTGTGTCAACCCTTTCTCTAACATAGAGTATTTGTAGTGGGGACACTGCAAGGAATTATGTTGGGGGGAGGGATAGTTTAGGAGTTTAAGTGTTGCACTTGCAGTAGTGTTCTTCTTTTCTTCTTTACTATATAAAAAAAAATAGTTGACACAATGGCTTAACTTGACGAGGATTCTGTGCATGGTGTTGTTGGAACTTTGTGCTGATTGGCAATTGGTTGGAACACTGATTTTTGACACAAACCCCTAGCTTGAGAGGGAAGAATAGGTAGCTTATAAACTAGTTGATGTTGAACCCTTAGAATGGACTGAACCTTGTCGCCAAATTTGACCAATGAAGGAGGATTAGGTAAAAAAATAAGTTTGGGGTATGCTCATTGTAAAGATTTAAAGAATAGGACAATGCACACATTAGTAATCAGAAAAAGCCAAAAATACATAAAAAAGAAAAGGAAAAAAAAAGTCTCTTTGTTGAGTAACCGGGTAACTTCATTACAATTATTGTTATTCGCGTCAAAAGGCAAAGAGATGAAACATAGAAAAAGGCAAAAAGATTAAAAATTGAATAAGTGTGCATTGATCCCATGTTTTTTAGTTTGTTTGTGCTGTTTTGCTTATCATGTAGCCCCTAGTTCCTACAATTGTAAGCCTAGTCCCCTTTGCTAGATTAGGAGGTGCAAGTTAGGAAAATTCTTGAGGGGAAAACTGAGATGAACTTGATGGATCTATACTAGCTTTTTGATTGAGCATAAGGGGTGCACACTCACACTTGAAATCAGTGGAACAAATCAAGGAAGCATGAAGCACAAAGGGGTTGCTTGACAAAGTGTTAGTCTGAAAGCAAAGCCATGTGAAAACCATCCAAAAAGAAAATTTTGTTGTTTTAAACTTACTTGTTCAGTATTGCTGCAATGTTTACAAGTTGCTGTTTTCTGTTGTGTTCTAGTGTCATTACTTGAGGACAAGCAATGGTTCAAGTTTGAGGGTGTGATAACTCTTAGAAATAAGAGTTATTTATGCTTTTATGACTATGAATCATGTGAGTTTAAGAGTAATTTAGATCCTTTAATTATTAGATTTATGTAAATAACGTGATTTCCCTTGCTTGGAGCTATTTAAGGAACTTTGGTGCTTTTGTGAGCATTTTGATGTGTTTTGACATTGTGCAGGATTTTTATGAAAATTGCTTAGTGCCAAGTTTGGTGCCATGGCATGACACTGTGTTGTTAACAGCCCCTGGAATTAAAGCAGCAACGTGTGATCTTTCATTTGAGCTAAACAAAGGACTCTGTCCTTATCTGTATTGCTGCAGCATGCCTTTCTAGTGGTCCCCTCCTGTCATACTACATTTTCTCTCAGCTCACTACAGGACAAAAGCTCTCATTTTTTGGCCCAAAGACAGTATCTTTATGGGGATCAGCATTGGCTAGCCCATTTAAGGAGAGACTATAAAAGTACAATGACCTAATGAAGAAAAGGAGGCTGGTTCTGATTTTCTCTGCTAGGGCAGCATCTGTCCCCTCTAAAAGAAGCAGCCGCATCTCTTCTCTTCCCTTTCAAACACCATTAACTCAAGCTCTTAGCTTTGTCCATGGAGAGAAGGAACTTGTTCAGTACAGAGTGAAGCAGATTCAGCAAGACATTACTGTTTAAGGAGTGGTTCTCGAGCTCACAAAGTTGGGAGCAATTTCACATCGCTTTATTCCATATCTGTAATAGTTTCTGAACTCTTACTCTAGTGCCATGGATTCTGTTTTTGGCACCAGTTTCTGTTGTTTTATTTTTAGGCTCATTATGAGCTAACTTTCTTAAGTTAGGATGAAGTGATTTTGTATTGAAACCTGGTTGGTGAACGCCTATTTGTCTTTGCCTTTGTACCTTTGTCTCATGCGATTTTATTGCTTACATATTTAACTTGAGCCTGATCAACTTTAGTTAGGTACTTGTATATTAGATGCTGAAAGGTGATAACATGCTGATTTCATGAGGCAATATAAGGGGTATCAATTTAAAGGACACTTTAATTGATTTTGATTAAACTAGACATAGGAAATCTGTCTTGTAGGGTGTTCTTGGCCACATTAACTAGACAAGGGGGAACATAATGGGGGCTTAGACATAAGGTACACTTTACTTGACCCTGGTGAAAGTGCTGAAAGGCACACACATTAGTGCCATGCGCCCAGGTGCCAAATGGCACTGAAACCAACTTGGTGGAAATATGAATGAACTGATTCCTAGCTGTCTTTATCCAAATTTTACTCAAATCACTTGCTTAATTCTGTTTTGTTCAGTTATTAAAACCACAAAAACTTGATGTTTATTTTCTGTTTTTATTATTTACTCACTAACTCACTTACTATTGGAAAAACTTGTGAAAGCAATTAATCAATCCTCGTGGGAACGATCTTGATTTACTCTTTACTACTTGTTGCGATTGTGTATACTTGCACAACTGTGTTATTATTCCATACAACAGTCACCATATTCAATAAGATTTCCATTTGTTCTCTCAACGATTTTTGATATACTGTGTTAGTAGTTACTATCTTTTCCAAGTTATTGAATTTTTCGGTCATTTGTATAAAATTGTTGATGTCATTTTCACCGGGACTTCTATCATTCTGAGCACGATTGTGTAAATGCGGAGGTTTGTAAGTATTCTGATTTTGACCTTGTGATCTCTGTTGACCTCCCCATGAGAAATTAGGGTGGTTCCTCCATCCGGGATTATAGGTGCTTGAGTAGGGGTTTTTCTGTTGCTTATTTCCAACAAAATCACCTCCTCAGTGCAATCCTTAGAGTCATGACTTGTTACTCCACAGAAATTGCAAGATGCCTTGGTTTCTATAGCCTTAAGTCTTTCTTCAGTCTTCTCCATGAAACTGGCTAAAACTCCCATACACGGATGTTTGTGCCTTTCCATAAATTTTAACATAGCTTCTTGCATCCCTGTCTTTGGGTCAAAATCCTTTTGTCCCACAGCATTGACTTCTTCCATTTGGCCTTTAATTGCCATGCATTCCCAGTCATTATTAGTTGAAATTGCATCGGATTGTGTTTGCGCTGCCATTAAATTCTCTGTCTTTTTAGTCATTGCTTCCAATTTTGCTTCAAGAGCTGTGTTGGCTTCCACTTTATAAATTCCTGCTTGATGGTTCATTCTTCCGGTTTGTCGGTCACTTGTTGACCACTGAGCATTATTCTGAGCCATTTCAGTCATTATATCATAGGCCTCAGTGGGTGTCTTCTTTCCGAAAGATCCTTCACAAGCAGCATTAACAACACCTCTAGTTTGCATGGTAAAACCATTATATAAAATCTGGACTAGCTGTAACTTGGTGAAACCATGATGAGGGTAGCTTCTAATTAAATCCTAGAATTGCTCTCATGCCTCATGAATTGATTCTCCTTCATTCTGAGCGAACCCAGATATGTCAGCTCTCAGCTTTGCAGATTTTGCGAGAGGAAAATACTTATTTAAGAACTTGGTTTTTTGGTCGTCCCAAGTAGTAATAGAATTTGGTGGAAGTTAATCCAACCATAATTATACCATCCCTTGTAGTGAGAGTGATAACAATCTTAACTTGATGGCCTCCAATGTCACACCATGACACTTGACAGTATTAGCAACTTTCTGAAATCTCTTGAAATGAGCATTTGGATCTTCAAAAGGTAAGCCAGAGAATTGCACTACAGATACCATAGAAATCAGTGCTGGCTTCAATTCGAAATTTGTGGCCTCAATTGCCGGATAGTTGACGCTGTCCGCCACATCCGTAGTTGGAGTGAAGTACTCGTTCAATGTAAGTTCGTTATCTATTGCCGGTTGCTGTCTTCTTAACAAACTAAGTGTTCTTTCAATTTCAGGATCAAATATCAATTCAGGATGTTGAGACCTTGGCTGCATACACCAAAGGAAACTAAATTAGAATGTCCTTAGAACCAATTAAAAACAAACTGAAAAAAATAACTAAATAAAATAATGCCTAATGAAAATAAAATCTTAATTCAATTAATATCGTCAAACAGTCCCCGGCAACGGTGCCAAAAACTTATTGCGGCTCAGGCAAGTGCACCTGATCGTAAATCATAATAATAGTGGAGTATATTTACGACGCCGAATGTCGAACCTACAGGAAATACGCGAGTACCAATGATTTAAGGGATTCTATTCTATTAGGCTAGCAAAAGTGTAATGAGAAAGTAGTAAAAGTTGTCACGTAATTAAAGCAATAATCAAACTAAATGCAAGAACAAATTAACTATGTTATGGGAGGTCTAGAGGAATCGGGTTCACCAATACTATACTCTTGGCTTCACTAAATAATTACTATGAGTTCTCTATTATGATTGAAAGCTAATCACCCACTCTAAATTACTAAGAACTACCTAGCTTGTAATAGCCTTCCTCCTAACTAATTATTCTGTTTGGTCCAAGAACGTAATTAAAGAAAAGAGCATTAAGAACATGTGGGCTTGTAAATATAATAATTGATTAGAAACAAGCACTAACTTATCCGGCGTATAATGCGAGTTCTTTTAGTCCTAGAGATCTGTTAACTAATTATGATCCTGTTACCACAATTAAGCTAACTAATTAAAGGTTGATCAGGTCTTATAGGATTAAGCACACTAGGGATAAAACATTCAATCAATTAATAGAAACACATAGAATTATAAATAGATAAATATCAAAAGTATTGTAAAGGATCCTCCATCACCCCTAGTGATGGGTTTAGCTACTCGTAATCAATGATAATAACATAAACACAATCATAAAACCATATGAATCCATAACAAAGAGAATAAATCTAAACTGGGACACCCTTGCAGTATGACGACGGTCCTTAAGTACGTTCTTCGCTTTCTCACAAGCTCCGGTAGCGAATTGGGATTGGTACCAAGTTCCAAGAAAACACAAATCAATAGGAAAGACAAGGAATTGATATAAACTCTCAAAAGGGGCTCTTGACTTGAGAATTCATCAAAACATTCTCAGCATAGGCTAAGAGGGTCTATTTATAGTGTTGGATGCGGATTAGGTCATCTGGCTTTCAAATCTGCACATTCTGGGACGGGGTATGGTTGTACCGGATATATACACGGCCGTACCGAACTTTACTTGTGACGTTGGCCCGTACTTGTGCGTGGTGCACTCCCTGACATGATCTGTATACGTCCGTAATGGACTTTTTCATCGGCGCCAGGTTGTATGACCAAGGGGCTACGCCCCTACTGAATTTCTGACTTAGGTACGGCCGTACTGAATGACTGTCAGGTCATACCGCTCGTTCAGTAGTGCTATAACTCTCCAAAACTTGCCAGTTTTTAATCCATTCTCACATCTTTTGTTCTGAGTTGTGTCTTTATGATTATTTTGCAAAATAAGATATAAATGAGTACCTTTGTGCTTTGAATAGTGCAAAATGTTATGTTTAAGTACTAAAAATACCCTATAAAAGTAGACAAATTGGTGTGTTAACAGTCTTCACATCATGGGCGAGATTTAAACCCACGTCCTTGTGGAATATGAGTCAAATCCTTACCAACTGGACCAACCTTGTTTGGCTTATCATTTAATAGCTAGTTATGTCAAAAGTTGGAATAGTAAAAAGTAAAATTGCTCTATTCAGATTGTTTAATATATCCTATACATACATACATTCACACACACACACATTGAAGAAAAATATCTTTTGAAGAAATTTAAAAATATTTTAATATATGTATTTTCAATTTAAAAAGAAACAGATCTTAACAATATAAATATTTTCATGAAATCGTTTATAGCTATTTGATTATGATCATGATATTACTTTTAATATATACAAAAATATTGGTATAAATAAAATGAGCATGATTGCACTGAAATCAACGAGTTTCATTGAAAAATTGAAGTGAAGTTTTCCCATTTTCTAGGATTTATTTTTTTCAAAATTTTCTTTTCAACGTATATAAACATATTTAATACTAAAAAAAATACTTAGTTATGTAAAATACTTCATTAGAAAATTTTAGCTCTAATTTTTTACTTTTATGGTTATGTACTCACATTGTAAAAAAATTTACACCGTCAATATATAATAATTAATTTCATATTTTTTATGGGTATCTGACAGGAACTTATGATTTAACTATTTAAATATATTATTGATGAAATCCGAAAATGATTTCACAATTTTCAATTTTTTTGAGAAAATAATCAACAATATTTCTAAAAAATATAGTTCAATTATTTGTGGCTGTATGTCAATTCGAAAAGGAAAAAACAAAAGAATATGCGTGTAAATAATAAGACGACTTAATTAAATTAGTGTTGTCTTCTTTTTTTTTTACAAAATAAATTAGTGTTGTCTTGATCGCATGTTGTTTACATGGGCACAATTATTTTGTTATATAAAACAAAATGGTGAAAGTGACAAATGATTCTGGAGCATGTTGTAGGGTAGTAGCCACTAACAAGTGACCGCGGGTAAACTGAACGATACCTATTGCCTGTGATCTGCAAACCTGGGCTTGGGACAAAACAGTACCAAGGTGATGATTATGTCATGTATAAATTTTTTGGGTATAATATTTTTGTTTGAATGTTTTATGAAGATTAAATTTTTTGGGTACCATTCTTTGGCGGGGACAATATATCATATAACATCCCGCCTAATTTAATTATTTAACTCAATTAATTTAAGCTCTATTATGTTTTAAATTGATGGTTGAGTAATTAAATTGGGTGTTAGGAAATAATTAAAGGGGTGTGATTAGAAAGAGTATTATGAAAATTTAAATCAAAGAAAGGGCATAATGGTATATTATCCTAAAAAGAGAGGGACATAATGGTCCATTCATTTTTCTTATTTTTTCCCTCATTTCTTTTCCCCTCTTTCTCGCTCTCAATTCTCTTTCCCTCACGATTTTTGTCTCTGAAGAAAAGAAAAAAAAGGGAGAAAAGAGAAGAAGGAAGGAAGGAAGGAGAAGAAGAGGGAAAGAGATGAGGGTCTACAACCATTTCTCTCTCATTTCTCTTCTCTCCCTCACGAGCTGCTCTCTCTCTCACTCTCCCTCTCTCTTGCGTTCTGTCTCGATGGGAAAGGAAAACAAAGAAGAAGAAGAAGAAAGGGAGTCTAGGGTTCATGGTTTTGGGTGAGATTTGGGAGAAAAAAGAGAGAAAGTATGGGATTCTTTCAAGCCTTGAGTAGAAGAGAAGATTAAGAGTTGGAATTTGGCATTGGGTGAAGAAATTAGAGTTGCCCTAAATTGAGCAAAATGGGGATCAGGAAATTAGAAGAAGAGGAAGAAGAAGAATCAAGACTCCACCTCATCTAGCTCAAGTTTTTGGAGTTAAAGTGAGTTCTTCTTCCTGCTTTTTTCTTTTTTTAATAAATTTATGGTGACTTGTCACCTTGCATAAAAAAGAAGAAGAAGTGAGTTCTTCTTCTCTTAAGTGTTGGGCAACTATAAGACCCACATTAGGGTTTCCTTTTCCCTTTGATGTTGTGTGTATTCTTTCCTTCTTGATGGGGTTTATGGAAGGCACGACAATGGGGATGGGTTTGAGTTAATGTTGTTCATATTTTGAATGAATTTGGTGACATTTGACTCATGGCCTTACTTGTGATTTGCATGTTAAATGAAATGTTCTTCAATGTATCATGTTTTGCTCCTTGTTCTTGAACCCTAATTTGATTGCAATTGGTTTGGAATGAGGGAAAATCATGGTTGGATAAGTTGGAGAATGAAATCCACAAGTTATGCAGAATTCTGTAGAGGAAGCGCTTGAAGCGACTCTATTTATGCTTGAAGCGCTGCTCTCACAGAGTTGAATGCAAAGGAAGCGCTTGAAGCGCCTTTTTTGCCCTTGAAGCACTGCTCTTACCGAGCTGAAAGTAGGGAAATACGCTTGAACCACCCCTATTAGCGCTTGAAGCGCCAGGGTCAGTGCTGGAAGCGCTCCTGAACCAGCTTTTGTCTGTTATTTCTAATTCTGTCAAATACCTTGCTTATGCCCAATATGTCTTTCCTTCTTATACGTAAGGATGATCTAGGACTGATGTTTTCTTATGAATGATGTAAATATGTGGCTGCTTGAAATTCTTATGTGAACCATATTGTTCATCCATTTGTTATACTTAAATCCATGATTTCTAGTTCTAATTTAAGTGTAATTGTTTGGCACTGAAGAGGAGTTCAGATAGGATGAATTAAGGCCGAGAAACATGAAGTTATGCAGAAAATTCTACACATGCCGCTGGGCGAGGATGCTGCAACATCGCAGCAGAGCATTCTGTGCTCCCTCGCCGGGCGTTTCGCTGTGCGAGCTGCTGCTGCTTCTTTTATATTTTATATTTTCTTTTCTGTCCTAATTCATTTCTATGGTTTTGGGTACTTATTCCACCTTACTTAAGAATGATATGTGACCAATATTGATTATGAATTAGCGTTTTGCCAGCATATTGATGTTATCATGATAATGTTTTGAAAATGTAAAAGTTTTTGATTAAGTTTGTCCATAGGACTAAAGGGACATCCTAGAAATCCCTTAGAAAAATTATTTCAATTTAAGTTTTAATGAAACTCTTAAAGATACGGCTAGGCCGTGATTCATTATGTTTGTTGCCCATTTCGTCCCTTATTTTGGGTGGATTTGGTTCATGATCTTAGTTTTTGATCTATAGGATTTCAATCCTAGTTATGAAGCAATATCAAATGAATTGAATTGCTTTAAGTTTGCTGCACTCGAATGGCTGTATGTTAGTGCATTTGATTTTTGGATGTTTGTCAGTCTGGATTGTTATAGGGTTCGACGGCAAACCCGTCGGTCCGGATTGCTATAAGATTCGGTAGCAGGGACCTCTCTTTGTTTTGCCCAGTTCTGGAGGCTGATATCAAGATTTGGATCGGCAGCAAGAAGATTCATTGTTCAGGAACCAAGCTGGGGGAGATGAGGTGGAGGGGCAAAATGGTAACTTTGAAAATGGTCCCTGGAAACCCTAATGGGCCTGGCCCACACCTTGTATTTCTGTTTGGTTTATGGTTAGGGGCCGTTGGAATTTTGTTGGAATTTGGCTTTCTAGTTTCTCTTAGTTGGTGTTGGGCTTTTGGGCCCAGTAGTTTGTTTGATGTCCTCGGCTTTGTCCTTAGTGGTCAGGAGCATCTCTTTTACTTAAGGTTGTATCTTTGAGATTGCAATAATCCTATCCATTAGAGGGTTGTTTGCTTACTCTTGGTGTAATGTTTTGAAGCTTTGCCCTTATGAATGAAATATTGCACTTTTGACTCAAAAAAAAAATGTGAGCGCTGTTTGGTATTCAATTTTTCTAGATGGATATTAATTGATGACAATAAGAAAAGAAAGATAAAAGATAAAACAAAATTCACGAAAGAGTTTCAACTCGTAATAAAATATTCACAGTTAGTATTATATATGTAATAAATTAGGAATTTATGAAAATATTAGTAATCGACTTTTTTAATTATTACTTGAAATTATTATTTTGCCGTTTAAAATGAGACAATTTAGAGAAGTCAAAATAATAAAAGGATTAAGTAGATAATAATATTAATATTAATAATATAATAAAGAGAATAAAATGTTTGAAAAAAAAGATGATAAGATAAATAGATTAATAAAGATTAATGACAAATTAAAAAGATACAAACACTACAAGAATTTTCATCATTACCGACGGCAAAAAGCCGTCGATAATTCTAAAAAACCGTCGGTAACTCGAGATTACCGACGGCCTACCGACGGTCTCGGGGTCGTCGGTATTTTCCTCCTTGGTAAAATTTACCGACGGCCAAAAAAGCCGTTGGTAATTACCGACGGCTTGGCCGTCAGAAAGTCGTCACGTGACCGTCTGTAAAATCTACGAAAACAACCATTTTTTTGCTGTTGTACTTTACCGACGGCTTAGCCGTCGGTAATGTTACCGACGGCTAAGCCCACTATAAACTACAAATTAAAATAAAAAAAACATAGATTCGAAGTTACCGACGGCTTAGCCGTCCGTAAATATACCGACGGCTAAGCCCACTGTAATATAGAAATTAAAACAAAAAAAAGTCTCAGCCTTTTTTCAGTTTTCAGTTTCAATCACGCAGGAGAAAAATAAGTCCTTTCCTAACAAACTAGTAACATACCCGTGCATACGCACGGGTCGCGCGGTGTGTTAGCACATGGTCTATATGGAATTTTTGTGGTCATTCAGATCCATATGTTCATAGTTTCAAGTTGAAGTTTCTTCAAGGATGTGGTCAAAAGTAACAATTGAAAAAGATTTTGGATAACACATATTCTTATGCAGCATATCAACACTGAACGATGATATGAAGGAATCCCGTAGCCCAAAAAGTGGCTGAAATTTAAAGATCCCACTAACAATGCTAAACCAATGGTTCGATATACACAACAGTAAAACAAAATCAACACAGCATGCATGTGGTATGAATGAAAGAAGGAAAGCAAAGGTAGCTTGCATTGTCAATAAGTTGATCAAGAAAAAACAAATTGACCAAATGAAATGCATTCAGGGAACAACCAAGGGCTCGCAATGCCCAGACGCGTTTCATAATGGAATGGATCAGATCCTGCTAGTCACGTATCCAATTTGAACGAAGAAGTCAGTCAGGTATTTAACTACGAAAAAGAAATGTGCTATAAAGAGTGGAAGGAAATGAAGGAGGAAAGGGCTTTAGGGCAACCGTACACACTCAAAGGCAGCTTCCTCCATTGTGATTGCAGCAAGCAATACGTGCTTTGCTTCTCCGATCACGCCCACAACATGACCACTTTCCACACATCACCACGACAGGACCTCCGGCGCGGCCTCGCCGTCCTTTCTCTTCCCTCCGTCGCACTCTCTCTCCTTCTTCTTCCTCTTCTCCCTTCTTTCTTTTCTTTTCTTTCTTCCTTTCCTCTCTTTTCTTTCTCTTCTTTTCTTTCTTTTTTTTTCTCTTCTGATCCCACGATCAGAACCCCCCCTTTTACTCTTTTTTTTTAAAAAAAAAAACATAACTTACTACTCACACCCCCTCTTCTCAGTAATACAACCCCTTTCTTTATTAATCTACACAATGCGGGGCAACAAAATTTTTTATTGTCCAACATAATTATTTACCGACGGCTTAGCCGTCGGTAATAACAGATCTTCAAATTCCATATGTTAACTATACCGACGGCTTAATCGTCGGTAATATAGCAAAAAAATCAACGTTCATATTTTTACGTTACCGACGGCTAAGCCGTCGGTAATTACAGTCGGTAATATAGCAAAAAAATCAACGTTCATATTTTTACGTTAGCCGTCGGTAATTACAGACGGCCCTGTAATTACTGACGGCTTAGCCGTCGGTAACGTAGCCAAAAAATCAGCTGGCATATTTTTACGTTACTGACGGCTAAGCCGTCGGTAATTACAGACGGCCCATAAGCCTTCTGTAATTACCGACGGCTTCGCCATCGGTAACGTAGCAAAAAAATAATTTCGTAAGCAGATTTTTTCCCGTGCATTAGCGACGGCCTGGTCGTCGGTAATTAAAATATTACCGACGGAGTCGGGGCCATTGGTAAAATTCTGTCGGTAATACGCAGTTTTCTTGTAGTGAAATATGTTTCTGTTTTTTTTTACAGGAGGATACAAATATGTTAAAAATCTGATAAATTAGTTAATAGAGATAAATAATAATAAAATAAAGTAAAAATATAATAATCTATACCTATACCTATATTTACTTATATACGAAGATAATTGTCTGTTGTGCTTAGCACAACTGGCAAAGTATTTGCCGCTTGGACGCTTGGGCGTGGGTTCGAACCCGCTACGCCCCTTTTTAGAGCTCGTAGGAGTGCGTAGTAGGCCGCTGGGCTCTCAGACCAAAAAAAAATATACGAAGACAATTGCCTTCAATAACTAACTTTTTGAGTTCCAATTGTTTTTCTATTTTTATCCTTAGTTAATAACTGAAAATTTAAACTTAGTAACGATTTGTGAGAAAAAAAAGGCTGGAGGTACTTACCAACGGGCACAAAATAGGTCGTTGGTAACTCTTTTTGACGCCCAAATTTTTTACGATTGTTGTTCGTCGATGAGCCATCGAAAAAATGACATTACCGACGGCCTATTGTGATTTACGATGGTTTTGATTTGGTCGCCGGTAATAACATGTTTTCTTGTATTAACGATATGTGTGTGTGTGTGGTGGTAGCTTTTAGTATAATAAAATAAAAAGTAAAGAATTTAATTTGTATGGCTAGTCATGTATTTTGGAACTTATAATTAAATGCGGGGCAAAACTACTTTAGATGTCCTTTATCTTAATTTAAAATTTCAAGTTAGTTTTTTATCTTTTTTTGTTTCAATTTACGCTCGCATGTTTTAAAATGTTAATTTTGAGGCAAATTGTTGGCTGATCTACAGCAAGAAATACATGTGTGCCATAAGCACAATCTGCCCTACCAATTGTGTCACAAATCAGAACCTAGAAAGCTATTGTAAAAAATCGAAAATAGACCAATTTGGCCAACATTGTTGACATTTTAGAACATGTGGGACTAAACTAAAACTAAAATTAACTTTAAAGGACTAACTTGACACAAAAAAAGATAAAGGACTGAAGCAAAATTTTAAATTAAGATAAAGGACCTCTGGTGCGATTTTACCTAAATGGGGTGGAAATATATTATTAGATAGCTGTGTAATATATGTTTACATTGACAGTGCATAAAAATAAAACTCGAAAGTAAAATATAAAATTTGGATTTTATTTGTATGCACTGTCAGTGTAAAGATTCAATGTGATCTCTTCTTTTGGTAAGAGGAGAAATTACCAAACGTCTAGCATTCCTTCACACTTGGCGCCAATGTGTTTTTTATAGAAAAAAGGGCAAATTATGATGACCTCCCCCGAGGTCTGTTAAAATATCACACACCTCCCCTCTAGTTTCCTAAATTCAATCACCTCCCCTCACTTTCACACCGTCAAACTTCCGTTAAATAAAGGAAAAATAATTGAAGTTATCATTTGTCTTCTTCTCCTATTCCCCCCACAATGAAACAACTGGCAAACCTCTTCTTCTCCATCACTCTGAATTGCGTTTTTGCTTCCATCTTTGTTGATCATTTGCTATTCAAAGAGGAATGATAGTACACAACACACACACACACACACACACACACTTGCAACGTGAGAATGGAGAAGAAGTTTAACACACTTGCAATTACTCAAAATCTAATACATATCACACGATACCCATACAACCTTTTATAAGCAAGGTTTCTTACAATAGGCAAACTAATAAATGGTGGTTACAATTTTTGGTCCAATGAAAATGCAATTTTGTGGCTTAATAGTACAGTGCCTACAATTTTTTTTCTGCAGAGATGACTACCTTTTATGCTTTCCAATTTCATAATGCCCATGTTATAGATATATGTTTAGATAAAAAATGCAACATGTGCAACACTAATTGGTCCAATAAAAGTGATGGTGCAGCTGTAATGTTAAGCGCCTATAATTGGTTTGGGACTTGATTTAAATTTATCTAAAGTTTTTCTTGCTATTTTCTCATTAATTTTCCATTTCAGTATAGGGCTCACAAATGGAGAAGAATGGTTATGGTAAACATAAGAATGAGATGTCAGAGAGATAAATAGTGTTTCGGAGAATAAAAGGCAATTCGGCTGGGCAGCAGCGTAAATAAAAGTAGCGGTCATGAGATTTTTTTTGTTGTTTTAATAGAGGATTAACAGTGTTAATGTGAAAGGGAGGTGTCCGTAACTTTAAAGCAAAAATAAGGGAGATTAGTGTTAATCTAAAAACTAGAGGGGGTGTTTATAATGTTTAAGTAGATCTCAGAGGAGGTCACTGCAATTTGCCAAAAAAAAATATACTACGTCTATGCCAATTTTAAATAACAAAAACATGGCATTTTGAGTTCCATACGTTCAAAATCATTAAATTATATATAGAAAGAATAGTATGAAAAAGGGATTTTGTATTTATTTTAATTTATATGCACCGTTGGTGTAAAAATATTTTACACATGTATTCAATAATGTGTAGTCATATATCATTAATGAGTACGACAATTCATGTATTTTTAAATTCATTAAATGAGGTGACGATATATTATTAGATAAATCTGTAAGATATTTTTATTCAAAATGATGAACGTAGCATATCGGCATATCCATTATTATTCAAATATTCAACAACGTTTCCGACATCAAAATCAAATAACAATAAACAAACTTGTCATGAAAAGGTAAGGAATTTGATTTTAACAGCCATGGTCACTGATCACTCTCCGGATAAAAATGGTTAGTTGTGGCATTTGTTTCTTCACTGGAGCATCTCTGTGTCGTTACGCCCTTGACAATTTCATTAGAGGAAAGTGGTTGGTCCGAAAAAGGCAATAGATCCACATGGTTGTTGCAACTGAAATCGCACACCTCCGAGAAATCGGAATTCAGAAGATCATGTAAGCAAATATCCTCAATGTTAAAATCTAACAACAAATCCGTTGAGAGTTCCTTTTCATCAATGGGAGGAATAACTGCTGCATCATTATCCTTAAATAACGGCTCTGCTTCTGCTTTTAGTTCTACCATGTCACAATTGTTCTGCAATTGTGTTGATGAGTGGAGGGGTTGTGGATCTAGGAACAATAACTTAGAGCACTTGGATGCCTTTGTACGGATCACAAGGGAATCTTGCTTAGAGATATTAGGAGATGATGAGTATGTGGGACTGGGAGTAACCTTGGAGGTTGATTGAGCTTGTGTTTTGTCAATGTGTTGTGCAGATGAAGTGTTGGAATTGCCATCTTTAACTTTTTTACATAAATTTGTGTTCCAATAATTCTTTATCTCATTGTCTGTTCTTCCCGGAAGCCTTCCAGCTATTAGAGACCATCTACCACAATGAAAACAATCACGATGCAATTAGCGGTCATTACTATCATAATCAAGGTTTTAAAAAATAGTCTGCGGCCATGATTTTGGCCACGACACCATGATTTTTGTTGTCTCTGTGATCGCAACGCGATTGCGATTGAGGCCACATCGACGCGATGACATGACCGCGACTGCAATTAAATACCTTGATCATAATTGTATCAATCATAAACACAAAACAAACAAACAAATTGTTACGTGATTTTTTTTTTTTTATAATCAAGGAAAAAACAAAACAAACTAAAAAACTACCCTGGAGAGACAAAGTGACAAACCCCCCTAGCATAACCACCAACAACAGTTGAATGTCTTAAGCTACCTGTTTCCAAGGAGCTTGTGAAGTCTGATGATAAGTTCTTCTTCATCTTGGGATATATTGCCTCTCTTAATATCTGGTCTTAGATAATTCAACCATCGAAGTCTGCAGCTTTTACCACAACGTTTCAAACCTGCATAGCCATAATAAGCCACACATGAACAAGCACATGTATAATGGTCCTAGATAGTGTTCAAGAAAAGTGAGACATTATGCAAATTGATGAAGAGAAAAAAAAAATGCAATGTAATGTTAGTGTTAGCTTCTAAAGTTAAACCAGCTTTTTGAGGAAGGTTTCTCCATTTTCCTTCGCCATGGAGATGAATATAATCTCGGAGGATTTTGTCTTCCTGAGCTGTCCAGGCACCTCGGTTCAAACCTTCCTTTGAACAACAAGGACTTCTTCCCATGATATCTCTGTCTTTCTAACAACTGGTATTCTTCACCTCGTTATTCTCTGACTAGGGAGAGAGTGTGGGTTCTTATTAACTATGCATGTCTCTCTAGCTAGTTTTTGGGTGTTTTCCAGTACTCTAGTACTGTTGTTTGTTTCGTCACGTTTACAATTTGGTTGGATGGTTGGGACCATATATCATGAATTGTTATTTTCGAAATATTGAATATTGATTCCAAAAATGTCATTATCAATGCCTAGATTACTCCAAGCATAAGGGGAATATGGTCCCCTGTAGTAACACTGATCTTTGTTTATAAAAAATAAAAAAATATAAGAATACTGAATATTATTAATTTCTCTGGCCTAGTATATATATTAATTGAGGAGTGTTATTAACATACTCTCTAACATTCTCTTCCCAACACTCACTTTCTTATTAGTTGACATTCAAATTGATGCCACTAAATTATGTGAGTCCCACATAAATTTGATGAGACTGGTGTGAATTTCAACCAATAAAAAAAATGTGTGTTAAAAAAAAAGTGTTAAGAATGTATTCCAAACCTTTTTCATATTAATTATGCTACTTATTGAGTGTTGTCTTCAATCAATCATCACCTTTTAGTTTGCAACTTTACGACATGTGCCTAATGGAATTTACAAAGCTATAGTATAAACCTGTGGCGGAAAATTGAGACTATACTAAAAATGTATAAATGTTTGACTTGTGACAGTTTTTTTCCATTTTTTTTTGTTTTGACAAAGACATGTGAAAGTTGAAAACAATATTTATATTGATGGAATCATTTGTCGGGGATTTGGATCCATTAAAGTGACATTTCTCACTTTAGAGGGTAAAGTGAGTGGATATCTATCGTTAATTCATTTTAATGGTCTAGATCACACCACTTCTTATTTTTTCCAATTAATATTTCCGAAAAAATAGCAATGGGGTGCATTTCGCTTTCGTTAATAGTAACACGAGGAATCTCTGCGTCTTTCTTCTTCCTCCTCACAACCAGCCCATATCTATCTCCATATATCTCTCTAAATACATCTATTGTTATTATTTCAAAAAAATTAAATAAAAAAATAATCACACGATGCCGGTTCAGCCTCCGTTTTCAAAAAATCGGTTATCTCCTGTGTTCTCCTTATGGCACCAGAATTTTCCCTCTTGCCCAGCATATCAGGGAATTTTTTTCCTGCTGAAGGTGTATTATTGGTTAGCCCGGAATATCAGATAATCTCGAGTATCCATGGGAGATTCGATGGAGGCACTAGTATACGAAACGAAAAATAATTAGGGTTTTTACAATGGTTTTGCATTTAACCGATATAAAATGTGAAGCGGTGGTAATTTTGAAATTATCGCGTCACATTTTACACCGGGTATACAAACAACTAGTGTAAAATACTTGGCTTTTATAAACTAAAGACATTTTACACCGGTGTTCTATATAACCGGTGTTAAAAACCTAACATATTACACCGGTTATAATCCCAACCGGTGTAAAATTTTTAAACTGAGTACTTATTACTCCGGGTGTTTCCAGAACTGGTGTTAAATATCTTTTCTTTTGATTTTATTAATTTCTTCTTCTCATTCTCATTTACGCGGGCTTTTCTTCTTCTCATGCAGATTACCCTACTGTTTCTCTATCCCTGCTGTATGCACTCCACTATCTCCAAGCTTCTCATTCTCTCTCGCGTCGTTCTCTTTGGCCGCTGTTCGAAGCTGTCTCTCTCGCCATCGTTCTAATCCTTGTCGTCCGCCTCGTTCGCCTATGTTTTGTCTTCTCCCCTAGCCCTGTGCGACGCAGCTGTTCATCAGTGTTCGTCTTCTTTTCTGTTTCCATTTTTCTTTCGTGATCGTCAGTGCTTGTCTTCTCTGCTTCAGCTTTGCCTCTTGTGCGTGTATTTGTTTCTCAGGTGAGTTCATCGAATTGCATGTGTTTCCCTGTTCTTTGGTATTTGATATGTAGTTGGAGATTGCTTCTTTTTTCGATGAATGTTCTTCTGTTGGGTGTTTGATTCATCATTGTATATAATAAACACATACGAGGCATGACATTTGAGACCTTGAAGTTGAATAAGACTGTGTGACATTCAAATGTAGCCTCAATTATGTGGTTCCATGGTTATTCTCTGCATATATGATGGTATTGAGTTTTGAGAACTCATTTTAACAATGATAAACACAAGATATTTATACCTAGTTGCTCTTTGTTGCTGTCACCAATACTCTGCATTAACATTCTATAGTAAGTGCTTGTGAATATTGCTATATGTGAATGGTTTATGGCATTACTTGATTATTAGAGCTTGGATTGGTTTGTTTGGTTTGTTGTGAAATGTGGATTGGTTTGTTTGGTTTGTTGTGAAGTGATGTTAATGTTGTTGACTTTGGTTTTGATTATTAAATGTTGGTTCCTAGAGTGGCATATTCTTTGAAGTCTGTTGGTTTTTGAAACAGTGTGTGCAAATGTTGTGGGTTGCTGTAGCGAGATTATTTCTGTAAATTTTGCTCTGGATTTATGTGTTATAATTGTCAGACATACTGTAAATAGAGTAATTACAATTAGGGGCTTTATGTGTTACAATTGTCACAAATTCTACTGCTCTTGTTTCATATTGAAATTATTTCTGGTAGTACTTTGGCATTGTGTAAGATGCTTATACTATCTGTGCACCTGGTTTGAATGCTTAATGACTAATGCTAGTGGCATAATTCTGACTAACATATTATTATCTTTTCTATACAGGCATCATGGATGATTCTTCAGCCTCCTCTTTTACGAGGTCTAGGAGTAGACGTGCCACGACTTTGATTGGTTTTGCTGCCAGACGTCCCCCTAGTGAGAGGTTCCATGTTGAGTTTGATCCTGTTACCTTCCAACCCAGTGGTTAGTATGCTGCGAAGTTCAAGAGTTATGTTGGTTGTCTAGCCCGTAGCAAGGTTAGTATCAATGAAAGTAATTGGAAAGACATACACAAGGATCTCAAGGACATTATATGGCAAGATGTCCAGGTATTTAATATTAACACAATTATTGTTGTTGCTTATATATTAACATAAAAACTATGTTTAGCTTCATTTACTAACGCCACTATTTTGTTGTGTAATTGGTGTAGCAACAATTCACTGTTCCTGATGATGAGTGGCTTAAGAAGAAATGGCTTGTATATGCAGGGGAGCGTTGAAAGCAATTTAAGACAATGCTCTCCTAGACTTATGTATTTGGTGGGGGAGATAAAGATGGCAACACAACGCCATTAGGTAAATATAGTTTTATCTCCACAGAATCATAACAGTTGTTTGTCCAGAGCCGATGTGATGAAGAGTTTCAGGTTAGTTGTTGTTTTTTAATTGGCGGCCTAGGTAATTTAAATTTTTTGCTGATTTTTAATTTGTTATGTGTTATTTGTAACAGGCGAAAAGGCAAAAGGGCAAGCAAAATGCAGCAAAGAATCTATACCCCCACAGAATGTCTCGTGGGGGTTATGTAAAGCATAAGGAGAAAATCGCGGAAGAGAGGTTCAAAAAAATGACTGAAGATTTGGGAGATGAAGCAGGCCCAGTTTTAAATAAGCCTCCTCCCGAACCAGGACGTCATGAGCTATGACTGATGGCCCGACAAAAGCCATCGGGAGATTATATATCTGAGGCCACAGCTTCAGTGGCTGCTAGGATTGTACGTAAATCTTTCGATTCATCAATGTAATTGTTTTACAACTTATGCATTCTCTCACATCATGTATTAATTGACAAATTTATATATATGTTGTAGGAAGAGTTGGTCAAACAGAGCACACAAGGATCTTTTGTTCTACATAGACGTCCGGATATCCTGACAACTGCCATTGGAACACAAGAGCACCCTGGTCGTGTCCGCACTGATGGTTGGGGTGTGAGCCTAAAGTACTACTATGGATGACCTGCACGCCCCACCTCAGGAATGATATCTGATGAGGTACTTCAGGCCATCTGGCACGAGTTCCACCAGTAGGTCCGGAGAGAGAAGAACCAGGAGTTCCAGGAGAAGATGCAACAGGATTTCATTGAGAAAAAGCAACAGGAACTTTGGGATAAGCTCTCAAAGGAGATCCGGGAGGAGATAAGCGTAAGTTTGAAGGATGAGATCCAACTAAAGGTTTTGGAGGCATGTGTAGCTTGACACAATTAATGGAATGTGTAAAAAGTACTAACTTTATCAATATTGTTAGTAATGTTTACTTAATTTGATACAGACGCTGCAATCCATGGGTGTGAGCCATTAAAATGCTCCACCTGATTGTTCTCCTAGAGCTACGATGCATGTTAGCACTAAGGGTAGTAATTGTGCACCTGACATTGAGGACCAGTGACGGTTCCCTATAATGCTCATTTTCATGCACTTAATTGAAGGAAATTCTCTTGCAAACTTAGACTTTATTCCTTGTTTGGCCTCTAATCTTAGGTGTTTGAGTCTTTGTTGTGGAGAGATTCTAGTTGACAATCATGTTAGCTCTTTTGTTGTTTTGATGGAAAAATGTCCTTATTGTGGTCTTGATTTAATGTAGATAAGAAAAGGATTGATTGGAGACATATCCTAAGTCCCTAGGAGCCTTTTGAAGTGGAGAAGTTGCAGCTGCTCAGAGCACAGGGCACCCAGACAAACCAGGCGCAGGGCGCCTATTGGGAAGACCTGGAAGTAGAAGATCCAGGGCGTAGGGCACCTCAGAAGCAGGGCGCCTAGCGCCTGCTCTCGGTGAACCCAGGGCGCAGGGCGCCTGCTGCTGTCTATTTTTCTCGCGTTTTGGGCTTTCTTCAGGCCCAATTAGTATAAATACCTAACTAATGGCTGACCTAGAGAGGATCACGAAGGAGAGGCTGAGAAAGGGCTCTGGAACTAAACCCTAGCACACCCATTGAAGGAGGCAAGAGGAGAAGAGTGGAAGCTCAACTCCTTGGCTTGTGGATGGGATTTTATCTCTTTTCTCTATTTTTCTCTCCATCTTCTACTACCATCATGTTGAACTAAATCTCCCTTTGATGGGGTTGAGTGGATTTCGATGAACACTATGGATATTTGATGTAGTTTTCTATTAATGCATGTGGGTTTCTCTTAGTTTGGTGATCTCCTTCCTTCTTCTTAATGCTTTTTGAGACTTGATCAATCTTGGAATGAACTTTTGATTTGTGTGTTGAATGGAAGTTCAATATGCTTATGTGCACTAGGAAGGTGACCCTTGTATCTCTTTGAGCTAGGAATAGCCTTTGGGTACTTGCTATCTTTGTGATTTCTTGCTCTTAATACTTTTACCTTCTTGAATGCATCCAAGGAATTGGACTTTCTAGCTAGATAAAAACGGATTACTTGCCCAAGGAATTGGGATTTAACTGGTTTAATGAAATTGATAGACAAACTAGAGAACCATGTTGTGTTAATTGCTATGTTAAAGTATTCCATAGTTGAAATAGAATGAAGCTTAACTCTAACACATTTTCCCATTGAATTAAATCACCCTTTCCATTATGTCCTTGTTGTTCTCTAAAACTAGAAAAGTACAAAAATATTGGTTTGTTCCACTTATAAAACTGTTGTTACTTGCTACCATCATTCATATTAAAACCCCTTGGTGTTCACCTAGTACTCGCTAACGTATATTGGTATTTGGCCTTCGATCCTTGAGAACGATAACCGGTTATTTACCGAAATTATTACTTGCAACGACCTGGTACACTTGCCGTGGTCCCATCAAGTTTTTGGCACCATTGTCGGGGATCAATTTTACCATTACCAGTAATTTCAAAGGCGACTTCTATTTCGAACCCGTTTTAATTTCTGTTTTAGTGTTAGTTTAATTAATTCTTTTTCATATTTTCCTTAACATTTTTTATTTCTCAGTTGCTTTGACACTTGTTTGAGGTGCTTGCTTTTCAGTGTATGCGTAGAACAGTAGATCCTCAAGAGCTATTGTTTGACCCAGAGATAGAAAGAACGGTCTGACGTAACCGAAAAGGAGCAAAGGCTAGAAGAAGAGAAGCAAGACTAAGACAAAGAAAGGCACAACAAACAATTCCGGAACCCATTGTTGAAACACCAGAAGAGGTGATGGGTGACGCGAACAATGAAAGACGAACTCTCTGAGATTACTCCAAGGCCACTCCCAGGGGGTATTATGGGAGCATTGTCAGGCCCCGTGTTGAAGGCCATAGCATCACTATTCCATCGGGCCTCCTACAAGTTATTCAACAGAATCAGTTTGTCGGTTTGCCTCATGAAGATCCGAATCAACACTTGGAAGTCTTTGTCCAGTTGTGTGATACAGTGCAAATTGATGGCGTTACTGATGATGCCATTTACTTGAGGCTCTTTGCCTTCTCTTTGAAGGATAGAGCTAGAAGCTGGCTTAGTTCTCTACCTGATGGGAGTATCACCACATGGGATGATTTGGCCAACAAGTTTGTGAGCAAGTTCTTCCCAACTTCTAGATCTGCCAAGCTGAGAAGTGAAATCATTGCCTTTGTTCAAAAGGAGGGGGAGACACTCTATGATGCTTAGGAGAGGTTTAAAGAATTGCTTAGAAAGTGCCTTCAACATTCATTACCCGATTGCCTTAAAGCTCAAACATTCTATAATGGGCTCATTCCGAACACTAAGGTGATGATTGATGCTGCATATGGAGGCTCTTTTGATTTAAAAACTCCAGTTGAAAGCCTTAAGATTATGGAAGCTATGGCAGAAAATACCATGAATGCACCCTTTAAGGAGGAATGCTCGAAGTGGGTTCATTGGATGCTATTCTAGCCCAAAATAAGGCTATGAGTCAACAATTAGCCTCTATAACCAAGCAAATTGGAGGGATGAAGGTAAATTCAGTTGGTTCTGTAAACCCGAGATGTGGTTTTTGTGGAGGAGAACATGTTAGCATTGATTGTGTTGCCCCTGTGGAGATTAGCAAAGATTCAGAACAAGTCAACTTTGTCAACAATCCTCAAAGGCAACACAACAATCCTTATTCAAATACTTATAATCTGGGTTGGAGAAATCACCCGAATTTTTCTTGGAAGGATCAAGGTGCTTAAGCTTCACATGGACTGCAAGGAAGTTCTTCATCTCAACCACAAGCCCTTGAGCAGAAAGCCGGTTGGGAAATTGCTATTGAAAAACTAGCTGGGCAAACTTCAGCTTTCATGACCGAAACAAGGGCTGCTTTCAAAAATCAAGAGGCCTCCATAAGGAACCTTGAAACTCAAGTTGGTCAGCTGGCTAGACAAATAACAGAAAGACCTCTGGGTTCTCTGCCAAGCGACACAGTCCCAAATCCCAAGGGACATGAGAATGTTAGTGCCATCACTACCCGGAGCGGAAAGGTGATTGAGCCCATACCCAGAAAAGAGTGGAGAAATCAAGTTAGATTAAGGAGAAAGATGAGAAGGACTCAGATGAAGCACCTAATCCACCTACTGTGCAAGGGAAAATGGTCTATCCAAAGCCAATCATCAAATTGCCATATCCTCAAAGGTTGAGTAAGGAGAAGGATGAGAAAAAATTTGGCAAATTTCTAGATGTATTCAAGAAATTGCAAATCAACATTCCCTTTGTCGAAGCTCTTGAGCAAATGCCTACTAATGCCAAGTTCATGAAAGAGATTCTCTCAAAGAAGAGGAAATTGAAAGATGAAACAATTGCTTTGGTGAAGAGTGCGGTCTGATCCTCCAAAGAAAGCTTCCTCCAAAGCTGAAAGATCCTGGTAGTTTCACAATTCCCTGCACTATAGGGAATATGTCTATTGGGAAGGCACTATGTGACTTGGGGGCTAGCATCAATCTCATGCCACTGTCCATGTTGAAGAAATTGGGGCGGATGATATTAAACCTCTGAGGATGTCACTCCGGTTAAGCGGGACCGATCACCAAAAACCCTATGGTATTATAGAAGATGTCCTGGTGAAAGCGGATAAATTCATTTTTCCGGTGATTTTGTTGTCCTTGACATGGAGGAAGATGCCCAGGTCCTCTAATCTTTGGGAAGACCATTTCTAGCAACTGGTAGAGCTCTTATCGATGTACAACAAGGGCAGCTCATGCTTAGGGTGCAAGATGAGAAGGTAACATTTAGCGTATTTGAGGCTACGCATCCTGCAAATGATGAAGAACAATGCTACCGCATGGATGTAGTTGATGATATGTTTGATGGTGCCTTTAGCAAGCAACATACTTCTGTGCCCCTTGAAACATTGTCAGTGCAAGGAAAAGGAAGTGAGGAAGAATCAAAAAAATCAAAAAGAAGGAAGATGAAGATGAAGACAATGGGAGGAAAAGGAAAGAGTGATATGCGCATGAAGGATGGGAAACAAATCTCAATTTGCAAAAATCCAAAGAATGCACATGCCAAATCTACTCATTCCTATAAAGAGTGCACTCAACATGTGAGGGATGACAAGTTCCACCCATATAAATTCAAGAGGAGAAAAATAAAACCGATGAAGAAAAGGGAAGTGATTTCTTTGCAAGCACTCAATGCCATGGGTGTGCATCTTCCTAAAGATGGACGTGCTTCAATCTTCTTCTCTTCATTCAAGGAGCCATGATCAACCTCTTCATGCGTCAAGCTAGTGACGTTAAAGAAGCGCTTCATGGGAGGCAACCCATGCGAGGGAATTTCTATCTCTTTCTCTTGCATTTTTAGAATTTAGTCTGTTTGATTTCATTTTAGTATGTTTGTCAAAGCGTAAGTTTGGAGTTCCTTTATTTTTCTGTTAGAAAAAGAAAAAAAAATTTGTGTGTGGTATGATATTTTTAGTCTTTTTAGTTTGTAAGTCCTAGATGTCAAATGGAAATAACTGCTGGCTAAACTATGATGTGAACCCACTTGTGATTTGAATTCTGTGTTGAGCACCAATTACTTGGTTTAATATTGAGTGGGCTGCTGAAGAGTTACAACTTGAGGCTAGAAACTTATTAGAGTGAGTCAACGATTGCTAAACTGTTTTGGTTAGTTATAATTTCTTTGTGATTGGTATATGCATAACCTGAGGTGTTTGTAGAGCCTCCATCAATAATTCTTTGGTGAGAACACATTTGAGTTTACAATTCCCTAACTTTGATTGAGTCTCTGTTGCATGTTATTGGTTGTACAATGCTTTGATATAAAAAGGCAAATTTTGTTGGAAACCAGTTAGCAAAAAAGCCAACCCAACATAATATGACTTTTGTTTGCAAAGCCCCGTTAAGCCTATAGCTTTTTGTTCTTGTTAACCCATCAAAACAATAGCTTTTAACCTTATTATTAACTTGTACCCACCCAAAGAGGGTAGATGAGCATGAATTGACTAAGGTTGGCAAAGAACTAAGTTTGGAGTGGGGGGAGTGAACAACATTACCATTGGTTGTGGTTTGAGCTGTAGTTCAAAAAAAAACAAAAAACAAAAAAAAATGTGGCTCATTTGTGGATTAGTACCCCTTTGAAAAAAAAACCGCCGCAAATTAGCGCATTTTTTGTAGTGAGTGTACTAGGGGATTGATAACTACGTGATAAAATTGCTTAAAGAATGGGTTTGTGGGCAAATACCATCTTTGAAAAAAAAAATGAAGAAAAAAGAGAATTGTAGTGAAAATTTTTAGAGTTGGTTGATTCTCATCTATCTTTGAAGGGTGATAGCCTAAATGTCTAATCCATCCACCCCAACCTTGGCCAAGTTACAACCTTAAAAGACCTTTTGATTGGAGCATTGTGCAAGTGGTACTCATGTGAGTAAGAGATGAAAATCAAATCCATGGGGGATGGGCTCAAATAGTGTTGACTGAGTGAAACACAAACCCCAAACACTTGAGAGTTGGAGTGAAAATTCTTCCTAATCTTTGTGAGTAGAAAAGAAAGCATTCAATCACATTGAAAGTTTCAATTGTACATTCCATTACTTGTTGAGCTGAAAATGGTGAATTCTTGCTTATATGACTCCAATTTCTAATTTGTGATAGTCTCATGTTGGTTCTGATGATGATAAAGCCCAGTAAAGTAATCTGTGATTGGTGTACATTTTGTGTGATAATATTTGAAAGTGGTTAAAAATTGTGGTTTAGCCCAGTGGTTAGATCAAGATTGACATTTTGGGTAGTTGCTTTTTGTTGAGTTCTTGCTTGAGGATAAGCAAGGTTTAAGTTTGGAGTCTTTGACGGTTCCCTATAATGCTCATTTTCATGCAACTTAATTGAAGGGAATTCTCTTGTAAACTTAGACTTTATTCCTTGTTTGGCCTCTAATCTTAGGTGTTTGAGTCTTTGTTGTGGAGAGATTCTAGTTGACAATCATGTTAGCTCTTTTGTTGTTTTGATGGAAAAATGTCCTTATTGTGGTCTTGATTTAATGTAGGTAAGAAAAGGATTGATTAGAGACATATCCTAAGTCCCTAGGAGCCTTTTGAAGTGGAGAAGTTGCAGCTGCTCAGAGCACAGGGCGCCCAGACAAACCAGGCACCTGGCGCTGGGAAGAAGCTGAAGCGAAGATCCAGGCGCTGGCGCTGCTCTCGGTGAACCCAGTAGCGGCGCCCGGTATGCGGCGCCTGCTGCTGTCTATGATTGGCGTCATAGTAACCCATTATTCTTCGAACCAATACCATCGAGCCATGCGATTCCACCGTCAGTGAAACATCGACGAGTGTCGTCATAGTAACCTGAAGTCTACACGTGAACGACTTAGCGAACAACGGAATCTAACGATTCATGCAGTCCCCTAAGTAGTTCAACTTCGAGGAGTGCCTTCATAGTATCTCATCATCCTTCGAATCAATACCTACGAGCTACGGGGTCCGCTCCATCAGTGAAGTGTCGATGAGTGCCACCATAGAAACCCGAAGTCCACACCTGAATGACTAGCGAGCAACAGAATCTACTACATCTAAAATCGGCGATGAGTTTTACACACACACGATATCCAACCACACCGTTGGATATAATCCACCAATTGGTCCCAAATTTGTAACCAATAAATAACAAACAACAATGCAATTCTAATCATACACTATCATTGGCCACAACCCGCGATCAACTTCAACCATGGGGTCACTACAAGAAAACACGCATATACCGACGGCCTTTGACCGTCGGTAAAATCGCGGGATTTCCGACGGCTTTTACCCGTCGGTAAAGAGAGAATACGACGGGCTGGCCCGATAGACACCATGGTTCCCACTTTTTTAAATTACCAACAGCTTAGCCGTCGGTATTTGAATATTTCCGTCGGTAATACCGTCAATGAACCGACGGGTTAAACCCGTCGGTAATGTTAATGAGCCCGTCGGTATGTTTTAAATACAATCAGAAGCCCTCGCCCTTCGTTCCACTTTCCCTTTTCGACTTCTCCATCTCTTCTCTTCTTCTCCATTTCTCGTTCCTAACCCTACCTCCGCCGCTCTGCATTTTCTCATTTTCTGCCTTTCTAAGTTCATGAATCTCTCTCATTCAGGACATCATTTTCTTATCCGGAAAAACTAAAACGAAGAACCCTAACCCAAAATCCCCAAATCAAATTGTTCAAGTTCCACCAAATCACTGTGATTCTCCTTTCTCTTATTTAACTAAGAACCCTAAATCACTGCTTGTTTCTCGTATCTTCTCTAATTGTTTAGTTCTTCTTTATGAGGGTTGCCCTGTGTCCTATATCACTGAGCTTAAAAGAACTTCACAAAGGTACTGTTGCTATTTCACTTGCCGAATTTTCATTTTCCTTTCGTTGTACCTAAATCACTGAGCTTCCACGAGCTATTGGTTGTTTATGTCATTTCTTAGTGTCATCGATTTTTCCATCCTTCAGATTTTGACCTTCTTAACTTATTATGTGATGTTTTGATTTGGGTTCTATTTCTTTGGTTAATGGTATTTGCTGAAATGAATGGCTTTAATGTTAGCCATTTGGGTTTTGGTTGTCATGTACTGATGTCTTCATAACATTCTGCATTATGTAATTGGCAGGGGTAGGTTCCTACTTTTGTGGGTACTTCCTCTTTGCATTTAAATGGGTTTAATTCAATTGCTTAGTTCATTGCATTTGTGTGTGTGTGGTTGTGTAATTACAGCTCTTGGACAGGTCCCTGTTTTAGCAAGTGATTTTGCGCATTGTACTTTGCATTCTAAGATAATTTACGTTGATCAATGTTAAGAAATTGTTAACTTTAATTACAGAGTTGTTTTATTCCGTCCCTATGTTAGTGTTAATTGTGTGAGGAAGAAACACTTTTTCCCCTAAATATAACAAATGGTTCATTAATCTTTGCCCCTTCCTATGCAATTGTCTGTGTTCTTAATTATGGCACTCTAATTATGATATAATAGACAAGTTTATTAGTAAGTTGTTTGCTAAATATATTTCGTTTGGTGGTATGTCAACAATTTCAGTGTTGCATGCTTAGATTTAGAGTGTGTCAGGTAATTCTTTTGGTCTACTTTGTGTAGGCTTTAACTGCATTGACCTTGAGATTTGGCTTTAACTCATCAGTATTAGGCATGCGAGATCAAGGATATTTATAACATAATCGTTCTCTTCAATGAAATAATTCCATAACTATTCTTAACCTTTAGAGGGAGTAAATTAATCAATTGAAATAAAACTACCCTTTGGATAAGGTAAATACTGGCTAGCCGGCCCAAAATTAATTTTCAGACCTCATATTCATATAGTTAGTATTCACATTCTGAATTGAAGTTAGTATTATTATGGTGTTGGTTTTGTGTAAGTTTTATATCAAATGTGAAGCATCCTTAATTTTATATTATTATTTTCTAATAGATGCCTTCTGTGGATGGATCAAACTGCTCCACATGCATTTCATAGCCATGACATCTCAAGAGGAATTCTTGCTTTAACTTTCCTTCTTGTAGTGTTCAACTCTGGGTTCTCATTTCTAATGTCACCATGTTGAACCTTTTTTGAATTCAGCCCATGTTAATGATGCATGCAATAACTACATGAGGGTGCAATTTTGCTACTATGTTTACTTATATATAGCTAAGGATGTGTTTATGACTTATGTTTGTGTTGTATTTGGCAGGTTTAGCTTTTCAACTATGTTTTTTCCCACAGTAAATGCCAATTCTACGTTTTCCCACAGTAACTATAAATTCTTATTATTAATTATAATTATTATTTTAATTAATTGTAATTATTATTTTTACAGCAAACACAGAATCATGGATATATGAAAATTGTAAATTTGGTATGACAATCAGAAATTAATCATCCATTTATTGAGTTTTTTCCCCCTCCATATATCCTCTTTCTTTTGGTTGTGATTTGAGAAGATATATTTGATTACAACTTTTTCATATATTTTTTTAATTACAGCTCTTTTTCAATATTTATATGTTAATTATTTATTAAATTTCAATTCAAAAAAAAAAAATTTACCGACGGAAATGGCCGTCGGAAATGTCAATTGTTGTAGACTCGGCATTACCGACGGGTTAAAGCCGTCGGAAGTTACCGAACGATTGTACCGACGGGCCAAAGCCATCGGTACGCATTTGCGACGCGCGTTTTACCGACGGATATTAGCCCGTCGGCAATCCGTCGGAATTGTTGGATTACCGACGGCATTTGTGGATTACCGACGGCTTTTGGCCGTCGGTAATCCCGCGATTTCTTGTAGTGGGTTACTAACCGGTAACCCCTTCAAACAAGTTAAACATTTAACATATAATAAGCCTAGAGGGTTACTACCCTTAACCAACCCTTACAAATCATTTAAAATAGTATTTTATCATTAAACAGAGATATGAATCGATTCGTGAGCCCCAGAATCGATTCAGGGTCAAAACGACATTCTGTAAATCAAATTACACGGTTGTAATCGATTCACAGCTTCAATTTATAGAATCTGAAACACTTGCAGGTGTGAATCGATTCAAAGGACCTACATAAGTGAAGTGCAGTAACGCTGTTTTTCTGAACTTCGCGCGTTGGAGACTCCTCCTAAGTGGTCACCCAATCCAAGGTCAGGGACAATTACTAAATTGTCCCTATGGTCTCTAATCACATATTTTAGATTCAACTCTTGATTTTTGATCTTTTTGTTCAAGTCTCATCATTAACAACAAAACCTTGCCTTTTGTCTTTTCTTTAACTCTTTAATTCATAACTTCTCATCTTAATCCATTTAATTTGTTACCAATTCTCTAACCCATTATGGGTCCTTACTCAATTTAACAATCTTATCATCTATCTCAAATCTTAGATACTCATCTCAAATTATTCAATTTTAACATCCTACTTAATTCCATTTAACTCCGTGTTAACCACCCCAATTAGTCTAAGCATATAACCTCATCCAATCGTGAAATAACAACCACATATCAACATTCAAATCCTTAACAATTTCAATTAACAACAAACCTTACTAGATCATGCTTCAGCTAATCATAATTCATTCAAACCTATTAAATCAATACTAACATACATCTAACCATTAAGAATTAGTAATCAACACTCCCAATTTATTTCTAACATGAAAGCACTTATTTGAACATCAAATCAATAACCTACATACATAACTTATATTATTAAACAAGACTGATAACACCAATTATCCTAAATCATGCATTTTCTAACAAGAAAACACATAAAGTATCAACCTATTAATCATAAACATACTTCAATCCTCATAGACATGTCAATTAACAATTTTTATGGCTCCTTGCTCAAACAAGGGCCTCCAAATAAATCAAAACAGCAACTAAAGACATTTCAAATCCATGCTCTTGGAAGGATTATACATCACAGACTCTGTTTTGCCTAAAAACGTTGTTTAATGAAATGATTTGATTCATTCAAAGGGTGAATCGATTCACAGACTTAGAATTCCCTAAAAATAGGTTTCCCTCCATTTTAAGGTTGTGTAGTCCCTTCTAAGGGTCTCCCTTTCTAACTAAGCCCTAAAGCACTAATCAAATACATAATAATCATACAATGATCCTATGTTACCTAACATATATGCTTAAGAAAATTCAGGGTGTTACAATTCTACCCTTATAAAAATTCTGTCCTCAGAATTTCTACTATCATGAGGTAAATAGCTGCGGATACATCGCCTTCATCTCGATCTCTAGCTCCCACGTAGCGCTTCTTTCTGTTGCTCCGCTCCAAATAATTTTAACTAGCGGAATCTTATTTCCACGTAGTTTATTCACCTTCTGGTCTTCAATCCTCTTAAGCAACGCCTCAAAGTCAAATTGTCCTCAAAGTCAAATTGTCCTTCAAGAGCTTTATCCATCCCTGTTGCCTCATACTCAACTCCTCTGAAGGTTACATGTCCAAGAAAACTAACCTCCTCCAACCAAAAACTCGTACTTGGACAATCTGGGCATAAAGCTGCTTCTACATCATATCTTTGAGTTGCTTCTTCAATTGATGAGTTTTGAATGGTAGGTTTGTGAGAGTGATTCGAGAGAACAAGGGCAACAGTTATGTTTGAAACCATGGGAGAAAACCCGTGAACGCACGACTGTCTTGAAGCTCCAAGGCTTAGCTTTTTGTGGTGGGGTGCATTCCACCATGATTCTAAACACAGCCTCTATCGTAGAAAAAAAAAATTCAATCAGACCCCCTAAAAAAAACCAATCAAATAGGTACCATTATTTATTCTAATGTTTTATGTAAAAGAAAAATAACGATGCAGCAACATGTCCTAAACTAATTCAATCAATTGCAAGAAATCGTCGACGAGAAATTGAGTCTGAATGTGAAGGACATGTTACCACCCCATACCCCCAAATTGAGGGGTAAGCGAAATGAGGGTAAATAATGGACAAAGATGGAATGGATGACATTGAGTTCCATTCCATTCCACCATTTTTTCAAATATCCAAACAATGGAACACCTTACCACTCGATTCGATCCCATACCACCAGTCCAAATATACCCTTAGTTTCATTTCAGCAGAATCAGTTTGTCGTCTCAGATACAGTGCAAAAATAACTATTGGCATTTAGTTCTCCCCCAAATATCAAATGACAATTGGAAAAGGATCAGCAATGGTCCTTTTAGGGAAATTGAAGTTTAGAGTTGAACGTAGTTTCAAAGATCGACTCAAACTGGAAACAAAACAAAAAGAGAATTTTATTTGGAGGTGTCGACGGATGTTTAGGGGTCCTCAATGGCAATCCAAACATACCCTTAAATGTTTGAGTTTAATTGTTATGCAGTGTAAAGTTTTTCGCACTGTTAGTCAATTACAAGTCATGGTATAAGTGACTTTTAATGTAATAAGAGTCAAACATTTTTAATGGTGTGCTAGTTTATGATTGGTTAACAGTGTAAAAAATCTCTTACACTCACAAAGTATACCAATTAAATCCTAAATGTTTTTGTAATTTTAGACTCTAAAAACATTTTAAAAAATAAAGGTTTAGTTACTCTTTTAGTCCCTCAGGTATTAAGATTGTGCGATATTGGTCCTTCATGTCCTAATAGAAAGAATTGGGTCCTCCGGATATTGCAATTGTGTGATTTTGATCCCCTAAGTTCTAATTTAGCAAAGGGTCCTCTAGGTATCACAATTGTGAGATTTTGGTCCCTCCGTTCAATTTTTCATTCCATCTATAACTTAAAATGCTGTAAGGGTTATCTAATTTTTAAGCTAACTAACATGCTACTAAGACCAAGTTATGTGTTAGATCATACCCACACGTGATGGGTCAGGATTTTCAATTAGAAATTGAATGAGAATGGGGACTAAAATCGCACATTCGCAATAATTGGAGGACTCAATTCGCGCAATTGGAACATGAGGGGTCAAAATCACACAATAATACTCGAGGGATTTGATTAGCGCAATTGAAACCCGAGGGACCAAAATCACACAATTGCGATACCTGAAGGACTAAAACTGCAATTAAGCAAAAGAAATTACGATTGTCACATAATCAAATTGATTTAGGCTCTGTTTGACAAGACCAATAAGCTAGCTTATTAGATTAGCTTATAAGCTTGTTTGAATAAATGAGAGATTTTGATATGCAAGCTTATCACGTTAGCTTATAGCATTTTTTGAGATTCTACGTAGCATCTGAGCTTATAACTTATATCTTTTTATATTTTTTCTGATTTTTATTCTCATTATTTTATTATTTACTCTCTCTTTATTCTTTTTAAAATCTAAAATAAAATAAAATATGCCCACTCTTTTATAAGTAAAAAAAAAGAATTATTTTCTTAAACTATAAACGCATTTACATTTTTATATTCTTTTTTTAATAAAAAAAATTCTATTCTTTTGATAATCACTTCAATGTTTCTTATAGAGATTCCTTTTTGATTTACTAGCGGAAAGACGGGCATGACGATAGTGCCCATCTTTATTTTTTGTATTTTTTATTTAGTTTGTTGTGTGTAATAATTTTTTTTGCATATTCATATTGTTATATGAACTTGCTAGATAAAAGGATCGATCTTATCTGGTAGTTGAATAAATTATTATTTTATTCTTACCATATTAGGATTTTTTTTTTGACAAAATATTAGGCTGTAATTATGTTATAGATTTAAATTTAACCTTTTAGTTAAGTAAAGGCAAAATAAATAAGGGTGTTCACAAACCGATCCAATCCAATTCAAAACGCAGCCACCGAACCGAAAAACCGCAAACCGAATTAACCGCAAACCAAAAAAACCGAAAACCGCAAAAAACCGAAATTTTGGATTGGATTGGATCGGTTTTCGGATCCTTCTAATGGAACCAATCCAATCCAAACCGATCCAAAGTATTATTACATAACATAATATTATACTTATAATTACCTTATTTTTAATATATTTTCTCACACATTATAAAATTTAATTTTTTAAATTAATCATGTATATTTTTATATAATATAGAATATTTTACTTTTTTAATATACATTTTTTTTGTTACATTTTTAAGCTTACAAATAAATTATTTATTCTTATTTTTATAATTTTAAACATATTTTTCTTAATTTGTGGATCTACTCTTCTCTTTCCCATTTTATAATTCCCTTTTACATTAATACAATAATGCGTGATATATCAATACAGAAAAATAATGCATGATATGGTCGTACCGCAAGCATTCTTGGGGCCAATAATTCCTTTTGATTATTTCATAGTTTCATTTATAAGAAGCAAAAAAAAGTTGGGTCGTTACTGCCCTACTGTTGGCTACTGTAATACTATTAGTTTAATGTTATGAAATTTAAGTTATCGTTATTGTCGTAATTTCACCATTTGGAAAAATATAAACCAGGATATTAAATTATAAATAAGAAACCGAAATCCAATCCAATCCAAACCGAAGTAAATCGGATCGGATCGGATCGGATTTGATTTTAAAACCAAACCGATTGGATGATTAGAATAAAAACCGAAAGGATTGGATCGGATGGTTTTTCCCCTTAAAACCGATCCAATCCAATCCGCGAACACCCTTCAAAATAAGGGGAAAAAAAATTACTATACCAAAATGGTAGTAGTTACCAAAGACAATTGTCTTTGTATACAGGGACATATAATGCGGTGTGCTTTCGGTTAGCCTAACTTGCATTGCCCAAAATCAGTGTCCAAACGTCAGTTTTAAATTCAAATTATAATAACAAAAGGATTCTGGTTCACTTGAAAGGAAAAATGAATAATTCTAATCATTAATTAAAAATTAATTAATAAATCATGGTACACACATAATAAATTTTGAAATTGTATAAATTTTAATCATTTTTTTAATGAAATACTATTATCACTTATTTTTTAAAATGAATGTTTTAGGAGTCAAATTCAAAATAAATAGTGCGAACATTGGCATTGCAAAAGAATAATTGATTATTTTAAACTAAAAGATTAATTTGAAAAAAAAGTACATTAATTAGTTTTGCAAATTAATAATTGTAATCACAATACTTATATATACGTATAAAATAATAACTATAACTCAACTCTTCAATCAATTTTATATTAATAAACCTATTAAATCGCAAAGCCAAATTGAAATAGTAGTATATGCTATCGAACTAACTTTCTCTTCGTTGTCTTTGAAAGTGTGTTGTAGATCGTAGGCACCCTCTCTCCGTGAACATTGTGACATGCACCCGCGTGTCAACGGGGGGCCAGATTGACAACACTTTTAGTACTGGCAAAGTATTATTCCAAATCATTTATATTCATTTGTACTATGTAGTGTGTGAAGGAATAGCGTCCGCAATTCAGTCCGTCCATGTCGTTGTCATAATTCATTTTCCTAGACTTTTCCTTCAAAAGTTGTGTACTCGTTATAAACCAGTTGCAGTGCCAGTGGTGTTCGTATATGACATTTTTTTTTTGGTACAAAGTGTTCATATATGATATTTAATCAGATCAAAAAATACTTAATTTAATCAAATTCTTATTTTATCATCAAATCAGTTTAGCTATGATCTAACTTAATTTTAATTTAAACCGATTCAAATTGAACTCATTTTTAGTTTTAATTTTTTAAAAGTAGTAAATTAATTTTCTAATATATAATGACTATAGAATATTAAATATTTTATTCATAAATCATAATATAAATAATAAGGATAAATTTCAGCTCAAATCTATATCATTTAAAAAAAAATAGACAATTCTATAATTTTATTTAGATTTCAAATCATATTTACTAAAAAAAATCTATCTTTACTCAAAATAATTTTTAATAATTTTCACATTTTTCAATTTCCTGTTTTCAGATTTCAAATTATATTTTTCATTTTTATTAGATTGAATCGATTTATAACATTTATATTCATTTACCATTTCTTCCTCTTTTATGCTAGCTTTTTGGTATATTGCGTTGGTTTATTTAAGAACCCATAAGTATGTTTTAATTTCACGTACTTGACCATTTTCTTTTGCACCAATTTTTTTTTTCACGTATGATAGGACTTGTATCTGACATGTCGCAGGTTCGAGTCTCCACTAATTTTTTTGGGGTGAGGTAAATGTAATTACCTTCTTAAGTGCTCAAAGAGTCTGGAGTCTTCCTTACCTTAGACTGGGGCGCCATCCCCTCACCTTTAATTTCTTGTTTCAAAAAAAAAAAATTCACGTACTTGACACCAAGTTTCTTTCTAATAGTATGAATTTACTTGTTTCTTATATTCACAGAGAAGGTAATAATTGTGCTAACAAATTGGCATCTTATACAATTGTAAATAAGGGTTACACGTGGTAGAACTTAATCCCAGACTTTATTAGGGAGGATTTTTTCCGTGATAGGCTTGGTCTTCTTAATTATAGGTTTAGATAATTGTTTGACATGAGTTTTGGCCTAGTCCCCCATGTTTGTCCTTCTTTTTCCTTTTTTCCAATAAATTAAGGCAGGTGTACTCTTTTTCCTTCTAGATGTTTTTTCCTAAAGAAAGTTTTACATCAGAAGGGTTTAACAAGGCTTTTTTTCTTCTTTGCCTTTAAAAAAAAAAAAAAAAGACACCAAGTCAATCCACAGCAGTTCGGAAAAAAATCTGTATCCAAAATTCAGTTCAGAAAAATAATGTCTAGTAAGGAGCAAAAACATATGTATTTTAACTTCATTTGGATCCTCTCCATCCAGATACTCGCTCCATCTTTTCCATTCTCCTTGTATTTGTCTTAACTCTTAACTATAGGCCAAATAGTGATTTGAGCTCAGGTGCATTTTTTTATTTTCCTACGTTTTATCAAAGTAAATTTAAATTGTCATCATTAATTTGTAGTTAATTAGTAAGAATGTATTCCAATGAAATAGAACAATAATTACTTAGAATAGCTTGCCTTGCAATGATTTTTCTCAATTCTCCATACATCTCTTTATCAATAAATTCTTGTCATCATTTATAGTTAATTAGTAAGAATGCATTCCGATGAAGGGGAGATTCCAACGCTGATTAACGAAGCAAAGGGTTGGATGTCTAAGTGGTTTGAAGAAATACGACCATGGAGCCCGAGGGAGATAGATAATGAGAGGTTAGCATGGATAGATGCTATGGGCACTACAACATTTTTGACTTTAAGTCACGCTGAACTCGTCCACGGCTAAAAAACTGTGACCTAAAATTGGAATAGACAACGGTTTGTCATGTGTTGATAATAAGATACATATTTAGTCATGCTTGCCTAATTTCTGTAGTGAAATTGTTGCCTCTTTCTATAAGGCACATTTAATAAACCGTGGGCAATGTATAGACCACAGGTGATAAGGTGCTGAATGCTGATGTGCTCGGCCACATTTGTTCAAGCGTTGCCAGTCAAGGTTAAATAGACAACATCCGAAAAAACGTGGCAGGAAAGACTACAAAGAATTTAGAACTACAATAAAAATGTGAGATAATAATAATAATTAGATATAAAAATTTTGCTCTTCATCAAAAAATTGCCACTACTACGAAATTACCTTTCGGAACAGGGATTTTAAATCGGTTGTTTTAAACAACAAATTTAAAAAGAAATACGGTGGCATTTTTGAAATTAAAGTGAAGTTTTAACATTCTGCCACACCTTTGAAATCGGTTGTGAACGGATGGGATTTAAAATCGGCGTTTTATGATGACCGATTTAAAAGACATATATTTTAAATCAGTCAAAATAACCACCCGATTTAGAAGACCCTTTTAAAAACATCTAGCTTTTTTTTCTTTTCCCTCTCAAACGACAGTGTCACTCACACTCCCTCTCAAACCCGATTCTCACGCCTCCATCTTGGTGAGAATCTCTCCTTCCTCACCGCCGTGCCTCTGTCTTCAAGCTCGCGTAGGCCTCTGCTCGCGTAGGCCTCCATCTTCAAGCTCGCTGCCATCTCTTTCTGCTCCGTCTCTGCTCGAGTTCGCCGTGCCTCCGTCCTGCTCGTTCTTTGTGGCCGTTCTCCTTCAAGCTGACGCCAACACCGACGCCGACGTCGTTCGTTCTGCTTCAAGAAGCTACCGCCGCGTTCGTCCTCCTTTGGTTTCTTCCGTTCGTCCTCCGTTCCAGGTTTCCTTTCTTTTTTTTTTGTTTTTTTTTCAAAAGATAAATAGGTAAAATAATATTGTTATTCATGATTATTTCTTTACCTGGCTTTACCCTGGATGTAGTATTGCAAACTAGTTGAACAAATATTAAACAAATATTTTGGTATTAACATGAACAAATATTTTGGTGGAGCCAGGGTCAATTGTTGCTGTGTTCGGCCTGGGGACTGTTGGTACAGCCTTCTATTATGACACAGACTTTACACTTTGACAGGCTGCAGAGGGTGCAAAAGCTGCTGGTGCATCAAAGATTATTGGCATAGATATCGATAGTAACAAGTTTGAAAGAGGTACATCATGAGCTTGATTGACAAATTTTGATAGTATGTCTTTACTGTTGTGATATGGTGTCAAGCATCTCTATTATGTTCCGTTAATGCTTTTCCAAATTCCAGTTTTGACTATCATATGGTGTACCAATAATAATTAATTTTTTTACTAAACCATTTGATAAAGGAAGAAGATAATTCCATTTTCAAAGAATTCCATTCACTATGGTTATAACATTATCTTAATATCTTTGCTCTTTTTGTGACGGTAATACCTCTTTTTACAAACTCCTTTAATTTCTTATACCATTTAACTAAATCTGTTTATTACTAATACCATTTTATTGTCTATTTAAGGAAACATTTGATGTTCCTGACGATAAGGGGCTTAAGAAGAGATGGCTATCTTATGCTGCTGATCGTTGGAAGTCACACAAGACTATGCTCACCAGGACTTATGTTTTTGGCCCTGGTGACAAGGACGGATATAAGACCCCATGTCATAAGTATAAATCCATTTCAAAAGAAACATGGGAGTTGTTTGTGAAGAGTCGACATGAGCCTGAGTTTTTGGTTAGTACTTTTTCTTAATTTCTCATGTTAATTGAATTTACGTTTAGCTAATTTACATGTACGTTATTTGTAACAGAAGAAAAGAGCAAAGGGAAAACAAAACCAGGCCAAGAACAAGTACTACCACAGAACTTCTCATGGTGGTTATGCATATTTGAAGGCCACCTGGAAGGAGAATAGGTTGAAGGAAATGCAAAAAGAGAGTGGCAATATGCTGTTGACGGTGGATGATGTTGATTCTCCACCACGTCACGAGCAATGGAAGTTGGCCCAAATAAAGCCAACCGGAGGGTATATAAATGAGGAGACAACCACTGTTGCCTCAAAAATTGTAAGTAAAACTTTCAATATATCATTTTTAGTGTAATGCCTTACATAACATTGACTTACACCATATATGTTGGCAGGATGACCTTGTGGATCAGGCCACTCAAGGACCTTTTGTTCCTGATACACTATACGGATATCCTGACTACTGCCATTGGGACACCTGATCACGGTGGCCGTCCCCGCGTTGCCCCTTTTGGTGTTGGCCTGAAGACATATTATGGAAGTGTTGCACCTCGTGGCAAAGCAAAAGCCTATGCGGAGATGGAGTCTTTAAAGGCAGTGCTGATGCAGCAGTTTGAGAAGACCTTCAATAAGAGGGTAGATAAGGTGGTAGTCGAGGTATGTATAATATGTTATAATATAAAATAAGCAGTTAATTTAACCAGATTTAGGAAGATATTAATTTATAAAATTTCATTTACAGAGACTTGCATCTCAGGGTTGCGTAAGTCAACCCGTAGCCATCAACATGCAAGAGTTACAGGAGATAGTTAGTCAGAGGATAGAGAAGGCAGTAGCTGAGGTATGTATAAAATGCTACAATATAAATTCAGTAGTTCAAGTAAATTTGCGAAGGTTATTCATTTTGTAAAATTTCATTTTGTAGAGACTTACAAATATGGCTTGTGCAAGTCAACCCTCATCTGGCCAGCCCAACTCTATGAAGACTCCTATGCACGAAAGCGCTAAGGACAGTTACTCACCGTCCCAACCGGGGATGCCAACCCGCACTAATTGGTTGAGAGAGTTATCTGCCATGTTATATGACATTGGGGGCCAATCACATAGGTGCCAATAGTACCTAATATATTGAAAACCATGTTAATTAACATGCCAACCCCCACTAATATATTTTTCCGCCTTACCAGATTGGTTCTTTATGTCCCAAGTCTGCTCCCAAAAAAATTGGAGGATATTCAAGTATACATCCAGAACAAGATATGGGAAGAGAAGAGGCAATGTTATTTAGCACCATACTGCTATAGGTAAGTTCATTTACGCGTGTTTATATAGTTTTCTTTTGTTTGTCTGTTTCTTCATACCATTATTGTTGTCCAATATTGCAGTGACCATTGGCAGTTAGCCGTCATTTGTCCTGAAGACCACGTTGTCGTCTGGATGTGCTCCTTGGGTTATCGGCTTAATCAAACCATTGTAGAAAGAATTAATAAGTAAGATTCAATTTAATTCTTAACATATACTTTATGATATAATTTTAGAACTTTGACTTATCATGAATATTCTTTTATCAGTGCAATCGATGGATATAACAGGCTTAAAGGAGTTAGGAGAAATAATACGCCTGAATGGTTATTGCCCAAAGTAAGTGGTTTAAATTAAAAATATTCATTTACAATATATTAGGATATTTAACATTAATTGAGTGCACAACTTTTATATTAATTTGTAGGTGGCTCATCAAATCGACGGGTGGACATGTGGGATATATGTCATGAGGAATATGATGACCATTATCTCGGCAAGGATAACTGATAATTGGATGGAGGTAATATTTAAAATCTCAATAAGCTTAATTGATTTCGTACTTAATTAAGCATTATTTTGGTTATATTAACTAGTGTTTATATTTTTCTTCAGGTATTCAATGATACAACACCAATGTCAAATGATGCGCTTTTGAGCATAAGACAACTCTGGGCAGAATTTTTTTGTAAATTCTATAATGCGTTGAAATACAAGCCAAGAAGAAAAAGAGTAGAAAAAATGGTGGAAAAAACAAATAGTGACGTTTAAGTTTAAGTTTGTGTTTTTGATTTAGTTAAGTTTGTATTCGAATATTAGTTTGTACTTGATTTGGTTTAGTTTTAGTTTGTATTTGTATATAAGTTGGTTGCTGGAAAAAGTTTATTGCTATGGTTGCTCTGGTTTAATTTTAGTTTTTACAGGTATATATGGTTGCTGTAAAAAAATATAAAATTTAAAAAAAATTACTTTTTAAATCGGTTGTTTACAAACAACTGATCTAAAAATCCCTTTTAAATCGATTGATTAATAACAACCGATTTAAAAGGTGACCTTTTAAATCGGTTGTATACACACAACCGATTCAAAATGTCTTTTAAATCGGGTGTTTGTAAACAACCGATTTTAAATCCCCAATTTCAGACCTAATTGGGACTCGAATCCAGACTTTGTAAATCAGTTAATATAAATAACCGATTTAAAACGTTGAATTTAAATCGGTTAAATCACCGATTTAAAATTCCCAAACTTACTAAATCCAGAGCATTTAAATCGATTGTCCAATCGATTTTAAACCCTCAAATAACCGATTTTAAATCCTGAATTTGTAATAGTGTGCTTGCTCAATTTAATGTTAATATTTAGGGTGTGTTTGGTTGGGGGGTTTTGGAGGGGAGGGGAAGGGATATTTTAAATTATGTTTGTTTGTTTCAATTTTTTTTTATGGGAGGGGAGGGGAGGGGAGGGGAGCAAAATCCCTCCTAAGCCAATTTTGGCTCCCCTCCCAAAGTGGGGGGTTTTGGAGGGGAGGAGAGGGGAGATTAAATTATTTAAAATAAAATTACTGAAATATCCTTATATATAATATAATATAAAACACTATAAGGATATACCAAAGAAATTAATCCTTCCCTCCATTAAAATCCCTCCCTTCCCTCCTGAACCAAACAAACAAGAGCGCTTCTCTCCCTCCTCCCTCCTCCTCTCAACCAAACACAAAATCAAATTAAATGTCTCCCCTCCCTTCCCCTCTCCTCCTCTCCCCTCCATTAAAATTCCTCCCCTCTCTTCCCCTTATTTGAACCAAACAGACCCTAAGCGGCATTTTGAGTCTCCCCAACCTCTCCCAAAACCCAACTAAAAAACCCTTCCTCCTCAAATTGTCCTCCCTGATCCACTGTAAACTGCCCGCCGCCATAGCCCCTAGCTCCATCGTCGTAACGAAAGACTAGGTAAATCGTCGTCCCTTCCTCCTTTCACAGTGCGTGAACGACGACATCCCCAGAGGCACGAGCCCTTGCGCGGCAATGCAACCCCCAAAGCGATATTGTTTGTATTTTCTTAATATTCTTTATGCTTTCTTAATCTGATTCTATGAATTGTTTGAATGCTGAATCTTTTCACCATCAATTTATCTAGGTTAGAATCCCTGCTCTCAATCCAAACTCAAATCGTTTCTCGTTCTCCGCCATTCTGCAAGTTAATACCCAAATTGGAAGGAGCTCAGATCAAGCATTGCGTCATCCTCTGAAAAGGTAAAATATCTTTGTCAATCCCTTAATATTTCCTACGCTTGATTGAGATTTCCCCTGCCTCATTTGTATTTGTTAATTTTGTCATGTAGCCGCTGCCATGTTTTGAATTGGTCATGATAATTGCAGTGGGTCCAAATCCATAGCAACCTTTTATCCTAAGCTCTTAATAATTTTCAATTATCAGTCCTACTAGCTTGAAAAGTTATTATTAGAGAAAAGCTTTTATGAATCACTTACAAATGCATCCACTTCCATTTAAATGAATGGTACAGCCATACATCTCCTTTGTAGCCATAGGTATCTAACATAAGGGCTCAAACTCCATTTTTCATATTTGGGATTAGAATTGTGTTGTCGTCAACTCATCAAATTTAGCATTAAAAATAATCAAAGCACGTCACTGATCTTACATATAATTGTTGAGAGATATTTTCTTGATTTGTGAAGGTATCTAAAGAAGCCCCATCAGGGATTGACCTTTTTCTAATTGCAAAAGTATTGTGTATCATCAGATATGCATATTTATTGAATGGCAAGGAAGTATTCTTTGTAACTGAAATCTATTAGTACTAAAAAAACAATATCACAGCATGAATATCCTTTGTTTTTTACTTAAAAAAACAATTGAAATATACATTTTTTTCTTCTACTGTACTTGCAGTCCCAATGTTGGCTTCAATTTACACTTTAAATCATTTCATGAATATTGTGAAGTTATGACTAAAGGCTATAAGCTTATAAGGAAATGTGCTCAATTTTGGTTTGTCGATTTATATTTTCTCCTTGTTGAAGCTATACTAATTATAGCTCACCACTCTCTTTGGTTTGTCGATTTTATGGGTTCTGTGTTGATAAAGAGACACTTCAATAATAAATATAAAATTAGTGGAGGGTATGTTGTTGCTGCTATTTGGATTGTATAAAACGAGGGTTTAGGATTTGTGACATTTTGAATCTATTTACTGAACATTTGTGACAGTTTTTACTGAACATTTGTGCTTGATGTCATTGTTATTTCAATCTATTTGTGATGTCATGATGGTTCCTGTTTAGACTTAATCTTTGTATTTGTAAGCATGCCTTATATTGTTAATCAAGTTTTTATTACATTTGTCAGGATTAGTGAGAAGAGAAAAAATGGTAAGATCAGCTCAATATGATAGATTTTCAAAGGATTTTGTAATGGGAGGTGCAGCAACAATCATATCGAAGAGTGCAGTGGCACCAATTGAGAGAGTGAAGCTTTTATTACAAAATCAAAGTGAAATGATTAAAAGAGGACAACTCAAAAGACCATACCTGGGTGTGGCTAATAGCTTTAAGAGGGTTTTCATGGAAGAGGGTCTGATTGCCTTTTGGAGAGGTAACCAGGCCAATGTCATAAGATATTTCCCTATATAGGTGGGTTATTCATTTCATGACATTTTGATTCATGTTAAAAATTTGTGTCCCCAACCTCCCCGCCACTTTTTTCCCTCTTCATTTGAAGTTGACTCATCTGTGAGGTAAAAGGACTATCGCCTATTATAATTTTGTAGTGTTTGTATTGCTTTATAATGCAATTTCCATAAAATGATAAAAACAGAAGAAGAAAAGAAAAGAATGAATATGACAAGTTATCAGGGATGTTGAGTGATATGTATTAATTTACCCATTAAATATATCATGGTAATTAGTTCTTGTGATGCTCGCTAAAGATTTACATCAAATAATAGAGTATATTCTTATGTTCCTGGATTTTGTGTTCTCTGTCATACATGGACCTTAGATATTGCAGTAAGAGGGAATAATTGCTAAATTGCTTCCCTTCTATCCTAATATTTTTAAAAATAATTCTCAATTGAATTGAAAACACAGGTAACCTCAGGGCCTTGACTTCTCTCAATTTCTTATCCAAAATTACTATCGATGTTGCCCTTGAAAATATATGATCATGTCCAGTTTGTTCATTGTTATCCCCCTGAACTTGCTTTGTCCTTTTCTCTTATTGCATGTCAAATGTCATTATCTGGGTATTGGCACTTGTATAAGAGTGGCCATACATATGGAAAGGAAACCATTGGTTTGTTTTTTGTTTATTAGAAATAATGTTTAGTTTTTCCTGTTATCTTTTATCCTTTCTTCTTCTTCTGTTCTTCTTCTCTTCTCTTTCTCTTCTTTATATATACATATATTTATATTTGTATGTCACATTTCTGGAGTTAAATTCTAAACTCATATATGTGGACATTAGATTCTATTCAAATAATTGATTGCTTAAAATGGAGTACAATGTTTTATTTTCCTAATGTTGTCTCTTTTCTGCATTATTCATTTGTTTCGATTCTAATAGTGAGCCCTGAAAATATGGAAAGCGATATGTTCAACTGTACTGGTGACTCCTGGATATTTTAGATCGCGTTGAAGATGGTGATAACGAAGATATTGAAGATGCTGCCCACAATTGATGGTTAAGATACAAGGAAGGTTTAGGCAAGAAAAGTATAGTTGCTGCAGGAATGCTAGGAAATAGCTTACAACACATGAATGTTTGAGAGGGAGTAGGTGTTGTCCATTCAGCTTTATACAGAGTTGTGCTTGGGGAAATGGGAGGAAATTAACATCCTGAAAGTTGTTAGGTTTGTACCATAGGTTTCTATTGAAATATGTAATATTAGAATTCTTTTGATGTAACATACAAAAATGTATATATGTATCTAATTTTAGGACTGAAATATTTAATATATGTGTTGAAATTATTTTTGTTGTTATCTAAACTGAATTTTGTTGTAGTGATTGTGTATTTTCTCAGATATTTTTTATTGAATTCGAGAAGTAATTGCGATTTAAATGTATAAACAACAAAGTAGGCTACAGAAAAAAGTGTTGCCTAGAGAAAAAGGCTACACTTAAACAAATGCAGTCTAAACGTATAGGCAACGGTTATCCAAGTGTCACTTATACCGAGCTACAACGTTTAAGAATGTGTTGCCTAAAATAAAAAGCAACATTTCTACAACTGTTGCTTACTCGTATAGGCAATATTTATTTACCCGTTGCCTAAAACTAATTAAGAAAACCGTGGCCGCAAAATAGCTCACTAAACCGTGGCCTCTTCCCATAGTTCAAGCAACGGTTTTCATATTTTATGGGCTAAAGTGAAAAAACCGTTGCCTATTGGAATAGGCAACGACCATATACTCCACGCCTATTAAACCGTGGCCAAACCGTGGCCTAAAGTTTAGGCAACGGTTTTCTTGTTTCTAACCACAGTTAATTGTTGTTGCTTAAATAGATCTTTGTTGTAGTGGGGATACTTGCACATGCCTGGTCTATTGACTTTTTTGAGTTCATTGTCTCAGCCTTTGGTGAGTTTATTTGTGTCGATGAGAATACATGTACACTACAAGAATTTCACACATTTGCTATGAAAATTTAGCTATGCTGATCGGTCGTAGTTACTTTATGGTTAACTAGCCGCACATTTGCTACCGAAGAAATTTTCCTAGCTAGTTTCTAAAATCTTTCATATGGTGACGTTTCACTATCTTTAGATGCACTGTATCCACCGCACATTGCTTTAGATGCATCGTGGTTCCAATTTCCAAACACCCACCAAATCGACTAGTGTTGCGGCTCAGGCAAGTGCACCCGATCGTAACTCGTAATAAAAATGAAGTATTTTTAAGAATCCAAATGTCGAACCCACAGTGAATGCGCAAGTATCAATGAAGTAAAGAATCTATCCTATTAGGCTAACAAAGGTTGTAATTAGAGAATAGCAAAAGTTGTCACGTAAATAAAATAGCAATTAAACGAAGTGCAAGAACGAATTAAGAATATTCTGGGAGGTCTAGGGGAACTGGGTTCACTAATACTCAGCTCCTGAATTTACTAATTAATTACTACGAGATTTATTTTCTGATTGAAAGCTAATCACTCACTTTAAATTACTAATAACTACCTAGTTAATAGCCTTCCTCCTAAATAAAATAGCAAAAGTTGTCACGTAAATAAAATAGCAATTAAACGAAGTGCAAGAACGAATTAAATTCTAGGAGGTCTAGGGGAACCGGGTTCACTAATATTCAGCTCCTGAATTTATTAATTAATTACTACGAGATCTATTTTTTGATTGAAAGCTAATCACTCACTTTAAATTACTAATAACTACCCAGTTAATAGCCTTCTTCCTAAATAACTACTCCGATTGATCCAGGAAGGTAATTAAAGGAAAGAGCATTAAGAATAGGTGAGTTTTTTAATCTAATAACCGATTAGAAACAAGCAATAACCTTATCCTGGCATATAAAGCGAGTTCTTTTATTCTTAGAGATCCGTTAACTAACTGTGGTATGGTCGCCGCCAATTAAGTCAACTAATTAAAGGTTGATCAGGCCTTATAGGATTAAGCATGCTAGGGATAAAACAATCAATCAAATAAGTAGAAACTTATAAAACTAATTAGAAAAATATCAAAAACATTGTAAAGGATCCCCCATCAACCTTAGTGATGGGTTTAGCTACTCATATCCAATAATAATAAAATAAACACAATCATAAAAACCATAGGAATCCATAATAAAGAGAATAAAATCTAAACTGAGACACGCTTTCGGTATGACGACGGTCCTTAAGCACGTTCTTCACATCCTCACGAGTTCCGGTAGCGAAACGGGATTGGCACCGGCTCCAAGGAAACAAGGATCAACAGAAAAGCAAGGGAATAATGTAGAACTCTCAAAAAGGGGTTTTAGACTTAGAAATTCGTCAAAAGCTTCAAAGCTTAGGCTAAGAGGGCCTATTTAAAGGTTGGGATGCAGATTAGGTCATCTGGTCTTCAAATCTGCATAATCTGGGACGGGGTACGGCCGTACTGAACTTTGTTTGCGACGTTGGCCCGTACTTTTGCACTCTGCACTCCCTGAGATCATCTATGTGCGACCGTACTGCCTTTGGCACAACCGCACCGAACTTTTTAATCGAAGCCAGGCTGTACTGACCAAGGGGTACGCCGCTACTGTTTCTCTGATTTAGGTACGGCCGTACTGAAGTATTGCTAGGCCGTATCGCTCGTCCAGAAGTGCTAAAACTCTTTAAAACATGCCAGTTTTCTGTCCATTCTCGCATCTTTTGCTCTGAGTGGTGTCTTTATGGTATTTCTGCTAAATTGGACATAAGTGAGTACCTTTATGCTTTAAATAGTGTAAAATGATATAATTAAGTACTAAAAATGCCCTATAAAAGTAGACAATTTGGTGTGATGATACATCTCCACACTTGAGCTTTGCTTGCCTTCAAGCAAATTACTTGGGTAATTATAACAATAGAAACTACTTTCACTGAATAGGGGCAAAAACACGAGTATGACAACAAAGTGATATCATAAAACATGCCAATAAATAGAATGCCCAATTAGAGGTGTAAGTTCAAATAAGTCAACAAGCTATGATTTATAAGTCACACTCTCACCAATCTCAAAGTGTTTAAAGGTGTAGTCATTAACGTTCAATTTTTTCAAACGAAGTGACATTACCATAGGCTTGTACATTGACAAAAACTCTACTATTAAAGTCTATTTATCAAGCAAAAGAGGAATGGAGGTTTTTCATTAGTTGTAATGGGGCCATGGTAATAATGTTAGGTAGGATAAGAGAAAGAAAAGGTCATACAAAGGGGTCAGAAACAAATCAACCAAAATAAGTGACCTTTTTCATTTTCATTTTTAAAGAGCAGGCAAGCATCCCCAACTTTTGATCAATAATTTTTTTTTTGTATTTCCTGAAGGCATTATCACAGTAAACATTTCTTTTTCAATGCTTTTTCTTTTCTTTTTCTTTCCTTTCCTCCTTTCATGCATTTATGCACCAAATAAACATTTTCAATAACTAGGAGGGAAATAGATACTAAGCCTTCTTTTTATAGACAAATATAAGGAATTCATAACATTATTCTTTTGATTTCTGCCACTAATTGCTCTTAAAGAGTATTTTCCAAGGTTACCTTCACATAGTAATAATCAATCGTAACAAGAAGAGGTACCAAAGAAATATAATAAAGTACTTTTAGGTACAAAAGTGGGCAACTAGTGGTAAGATGCATTCAAAATAGAAGTGGCCTGAAAAATTCCTAAAAATTGCCCTTCCAAATTCACATGAAAATAAACTTATATTCGCTTTGTAATGGTCTCAGCACAAGTTTTAGAATGCACATTCATAGAAAAATATCACTCAAACAAAGAAAAGATGCAGAAAGTATGATGTGACATCTTGTTTTAGGCTCAAATCCCACATTTAAAAGCTTACACATAAAGTTAAAACTCACAGAACTTCAATGCTAATTTTCAGCAAATTTCAATACTAGCAACAAACTTATTTCAATCACAAGTTATCAGGAAAAAATTTTTAGTAGCCCCTAAATCAGCAAAAATTTAAAGTTCTCTATAATTATACGCAGTTGTAAGCATAGCGAAGTAATAAGCACAATATAAAATCCCTCCCCACACTTATTTCTATCAGTGTCCTCACTGCGACTAAGATAAAACAAGCACAAAAGAAGACAAAAGAAAAGAAAATAGTAGTGCTAAAGTAAAAGAAGGTGGAAAGAGACTCCCTTTTGAAAAATATCACGAGCAAAAATGAATGGGATATGAGCAAGGTATATTGTTTCCTTTCGCAATACCGATGAAGCTGGTAAGCGGGCGCAAGAACTGTGCATCACAATACTCAAAAATTTAGAAATAAAATAAAAAGAAATATCAGTAAAATAAAATAACAAAATAAATGAAAACCAATAAAGTGTATCTTGCGAGCATGCCAATATATACAAATCTCTTTTTAATACAAAAGCAAGTGTCTAAGTACTAAAAGAGAAAATAAAATGTAGTCCTGTATCACTCGGCAGGGGGTAAGGCTGGAGACGCTGAAGGCGCTCCAAAATAGCTGTCAGCTGCTTGTCCACATGGGTCCTATGCTCCTAAAAGCTGGTCTACATCTCATCGAGACGCGCCATGACGTCCTGGTAGGAGTGGCCTTGTGGTGCTGGCTGTGGCTGTGGTGGTGGTGGTGCAGGATGCTCCTCTGCCAAAGGCACAAAATCTGCAACTTGATCCTGCTGCTGCTCCGGTCTAACGACCTCATACTCGCCATGCCCCAGTCTCTGCAGAGCACCAATGTTGCTGAGAGTCGAAAGTCCAATGGGTTCCATCTCAATGGTTGTGGCCCCCGCTCCAGTGTGAACTCCGAGGTGAGCTACCAGTCGAGAAATGAACGAACCCAAAACTATGTGACCGGTGTTCTGGGTTTGCAGATGAATGCCCAGCTAGGTGCAAGTGTGCAAGAAAAACATCTCGGCATCGCAGCGGTGGCCTTGGGTCATGGCCCAAAGAAGAAATAAATCTGGCCTTGTGATTGTGCCGTCGCTCAAGGCTCTCCTGTTAATAGAACGAGCTATCCATCTGTGCACTACTTGCACAGCTGGGTCTCTGATCTTGCTGGCCTTGGCGCGGCTGGGAATGTAGTGGGCATCCCCTGTGAGAGCTGTAACACCCGCACCTCAACGTAAATTGAAAGCACGATAAATTACATTAAAATACAAGAGTTACTAGAAATTTAAAACTTGCTTACAGTAATCCAAGTAATAAATTTCAAACCTAAGTCATAAAATCTAATAAATAGATTACAACTTAAACAATACTTAGAATATCAAAACTCAATTCCAATATGAAATAATAATCTGTGAGGGCCAAGCCTGGACCTTCGCCTCATCTGCCTTTGGTAGCTACTTATCTGAAAACCAATAAGGAAAGAGTGAGATAATAATCTCCGTGAGCCCCTCACGGACTCCTAACAATCTCTTGTCGAATCATACTATAGTAATATAACTAAATGGGGCGTTTCATTCCAGAACATACTTTTCATTTAATACATAAGGACTTGCCTTGCACTCATTACTCTGTTTGTTAATTCTATCAGCTACATATGCGCTGAACATACCTACTTAACTTAAAACTCTAGTGTCACTTAACTTAAAACTCTAGTGTAACATCTCAACTTCTTGAGTGTTGAGCATGGTTATCTATAACTTAGCTACTTTTGTGCTAAGAGTAATTACTTACTCATAACTCTTCAAGTAACACCCCATCTTCCTTTATGCTGAGCGTGGTTACTCAACTCATGACTCTTTACATAATATCTCTCAGCTTCTTTTGTGCTGAGAACCTGCTTAATGATACCTTAGCTTCCTTTATGCTAAGTGTGCTTACTGACTCCTCAGTTTCCTTTGTGCTGAGTACACTGACTTACACCTTAGCTTCCTTTGTGCTAAGCATGCTTACTAATGCCTCAGCTTTCTCTATACTGAGAGTGCTTCCTAGTACCTCAGCTTCCTTTGTGCTGAGTATACTGACTTACACCTTAGCTTCCTTTGTGCTAAGCATGTTTACTAATCCAGAATTCATAAAATGCAATGTAACTATTAGCTAAGAACCTATAGTTCTTCCTTACTTTGTGCTAAGCACAACTTGCTATTCTCCTATATTATTGGATTTGTGCTTTATTCCACTGGCCCAATCAACATAGCTTGCTTGTATTTTAAGTGAACTTATCACCACTCTTATTTCTCCTATGCATTATTACAATTAAGTAATTTAGCAAATTAAGGATTTACAATCCATAACATTATTTAACTAACTAAACTAATTCCAATGATATTTACAAGGAAATCATCAACTTAAACATCACTAAACTCATAGTCATCTTTCCTTTGCTACTAAGCACATTCTAGCTTTTCCCAAATAGGACATCTAACGGATGAAGATACACAATCAAGTTGTCACCTCATTCGAGATTAAAACTTAGAGCATAGAACAATTCTAACACTCATAGCTAAACATATTTTTTCACTTAACTCTTGTGCTCACTTTGATGCACCTTGGGTTTAGCTCCTCATGAAGCAAACCCCATCCCAATTAGAGCTCGGTGGAGCATATAAAAGGACAACATTATACATATATTGGTTGAGGGGTTGGGGGCAGCCATCCAACCCTTAACCATCCCAACAAAAGATCATTACTTCTATTCAATATAAACTAATTCTCAATCAATCACTAAACTAACATCATTATTAATTTCATATATGAATAGATATATATATGCAAAAAAATTTATATGCAATAAATTTGAGCCCAATAGGATTTGAACCTATACCAAAGGTTTAGAAGACCTCTGTCCTATCCATTAGACAATGGGCGCTTTTCTTTCACTTTTCACGAAAGAAACTTGGATTCCAATTCAAACATTAAACATAATAACATTGAAACATCAAGTTATTTAATCATGAGTAATCATGAATAACCTACTTTACCTATTATGGAACTCAATCAAGCATAAAAAACATGAACTATTGATTGAACAACTTAGTAGATTATCATCTTCTCAAACTAACCCTTTTTCCCTTCTCATATTATCCTAAAGAAATCCCAAATAGAAACCAAGGAATCAAACAAAAGGAAAGGAAATAGAAAACTCTAATGGGGGTCTTATGGTTGCCCACCACCTAACTGATGAAGAACTCACCTTTACTCTCCAAGCTCTTGAGCTAAAATTTGAAGAAGCTTGATCTTCTTCCTCTTCTTCTCCTTCAAATTCGGTTTTCCCCTTCCTTCTTCTAGGGTTCCACCAAATCTTCCACCCAAGCTCAATCTTAACTCTTCTTCTCCTACTTCAAGCAAGGAATTGAAAGAACCTCACAGAAATCTCTTTGATTTCTCTCAATTCCCAAAACCCTAACATTTTCACCCTTTTTCCCTTTGATGAAACAGAATGCGAACAAGAGAGGGAGAAGGGAGGGGAGGGTTGTCGAACAAAGGGAAAGAAAAGGAGATGAGAGGTTCAATTGATGAGGTCTACTTCTCTTTCTCCTCTTCTTCCCTCTCTTCTTCTTCTTCTCTTCCTTTTCTTCCCTTTTCTCTCTTTCTTCTCATTCTAATTCATTCTGCCACGATTTTATGCGTTTAATAGACTATGAATCGATTCACAACTTAGTGTGAATCGATTCATCCACACTAAAGGCAATTAGCGCATCTGGTGAATCGATTCACCACTTCCTATTTCGATTCACAGAGGCATGGATTATGGCTAGGATTCACATATGAATCGATTCAAAACAGCATGAATCGATTCATGTAGCCCTAATTGTAGAAAAACTAAATTTCCATTTCAAATCTTGGAATTTTCAACTTAAACCTTATTCAATAAATCCCTACTCAACACTTCCCATCACTTAACAACCAAACTCAACTCAAGATCAACAATCTTCACATTAAAAACTTTATGTGATCATATTTACTTAATTTGAAAATCAAATTAAGGCTAAACATAATCACTCAACTTCTTACGACTTATACTCAAACTAAGCTTGGGAAATTCAGGGCGTTACAAGAGATCTCTAACTCTCTGAGTCCTGCATGATGTGAGCAAAAAAGGTCTTCCTGCGAAGGTGTTATGGTATCTTTCGATTATTCCCAGGTTTAAGAGACTGTTCGCCAATGTAAATGATGCAAAGAACCTTAGATGGCATGCAGATGATAGGAAATGTGATGGAAAGCTTCGCCATCCGGCCGATTCTTTGCAATGGAAGAGAATTGATTCATTGTTTCCGGAGTTCGGCAATGAGCCAAGAAACCTTAGGCTTTGACTTGCTACAGATGGAATGAATCCATATGGTAACTTAAGTAGCATCCATAGTTCATGGCCTGTTCTCTTAGTAATTTACAATCTGTCTCCTTGGTTATGCATGAAGCGCAAGTACATTATGTTATCTATGATGATTTCTGGTCCAAAACAACCGGGAAATGACATAGATGTTTATCTAAAACCCTTGATTGATGACTTGAGAACATTGTGGGAAGAAGGCATTGATGTGTTTGATAGGTTTTCAGGTGTTTCAAGTTGCGTGCCATGTTGTTTTGCACCATCAACGACTTTCCAGCATATGGGAACTTGTCCGGGTATAGTGTTAAGGGGCATAAAGCATGCCCTATTTGTGAAGACGGCACATGTTTCTTTCAACTGAAAAATGGGAGGAAGACTTGTTACCTTGGGCATAGAAGATTTCTGAGACGTGATCACCCGTATCGCAGGTTGAAAAAGGCTTTTAATGGATGTCAAGAGAACGAAATTGCTCCGAAAGCTTTAACCGGAGAAGAAGTTTATCAACGGGTGAACTCCATCAATGTTAAGTTGGGAAGAAAAAGAGGAAAAAACATTCTTCTGTGAAAAACATATGGAAGAAAAGGTCAGTGTTCTTTGATCTTCCATACTGGTCAAGTCTTGATGTAAGACACTGTATTGATGTGATGCATATGGAGAAAAATGTGTGTGATAGTGTAATCGGTACGCTTCTCAATATTCAGGGCAAGACAAAGGATGGAGTGAATGCTCGTCTAGACCTTGTTGCCATGGGTATAAGAGAGGAGTTAGCTCCTCAGCCAAGAGGTAACAAGAAATATTTGCCACCAGCTTGTCATACATTATCAAAAGAAGAGAAAAAAAGCTTTTGCGAGTGTCTACGGGGTGTGAAAGTGCCACAGGGTTACTTTTCAAATGTAAAGAGTCTTGTATCGATGACAGATCTCAAATTAGTTGGCTTAAAATCTCATGATTGTCACGTCTTGATGCAACAATTACTACTGGTGGCTATTCGTGGCATCTTGCCAAAAAATGTTCGACATGCCATAATTAGATTGTGTTTATTCTTCAATGCAGTATGTAGCAAAGCTATTGGCCCTCAAAAATTGGACGAGTTGGAAAATGAGGCTGCTATCATTTTGTGTCAGTTGGAGATGTTCTTTCTTCCCTCATTTTTTGACATCATGGTTCATTTAATTGTTCATCTAGTCAGAGAGATTAGAGTGTGTGGCCCGGTTTATTTAAGGTGGATGTACCCTATTGAGCGATACATGAAAATATTGAAAGGGTACGTGAAGAATCTATATCGTCCCGAAGCATCTATTGTTGAAAGGTACGTAACAGAAGAAGCCATTGAGTTTTGTTCAGATTATTTGTCAGAAGTGGGACCTGTAGGGCTTCCTAAGTCTCGTCATGAGGGAAGATGTGAAGGTAAGGGTACACTAGGTCTAAAAACTAAGAGCATGGGTTGAGCGGAAGTGTTACAAGCATATTTGTATATATTGAATAACATTGATGAGGTTGAACCTTACTTGTCTGCTCACAAAAATCATGTCAAGGCCAAAAACCCTCGAATGAATGAAAATTAGGTGTTGAAGGAGCATAACAAGACATTCATACCTTGGTTTAAAGAACAGATTTTGAGTGATGATACTGCTTCTGAGACATTAACATGGCTAGCACATGATCCTAAATTTAATGTCTTGATATGGAGAGGATACGATATCAACAAATTTTCTTTTTATACAAAGTCACAGGATGACAAGAGCACCGTACAAAATAGTGGGGTTATGGTTATGGCTTCTTCTATGCTTTTCTCTAGTTCAAAGGATAAAAACCCTGTTCTGGCATCGATAGCTTATTTTGGGGTCATTGAAGAGATTTGGGAGATCGGTTATTGTAACGACCCGTTTCCGGACCGCTACCGAGCTCAATATACCGAGCTCGAGTTACCGAGCTCAACACACCAAGCTCAACATAAACCTATATGAGATGTGTTTTAAAAACAAAACTCTTGTGCCTTTTAAAAATACGATATATATTTTTTTTTATAAAACCAACTCGTGCACATCAGAGTAATTACAGCTTTTCGAAACATGGTGCAACTAAGACACAAGACTTAAATTCTAATAAAACATACATGCATAACATACATATATATATATCACTCGAAATAATAATGTATATATAAAAAAAATACAGAGTAGCAATGTATAAAGAAAATACACCTAAGGTATGACGACTTCAAAAGTGCAATCATACCCTGGGGGTACTTCCGGCAGACTCCCACGCAGGGGGCTGCTCCAAAAGTAAGACCACCAGTCTACCCTGAAACAACAAAACAACACTGCCCAAACTGGTCACGACCTCGAACACAAAAGAAAAACAAGTACAGTCCTCAGAAAAACAAACATCCAACAAACAAACAATCACGACAGATAGAGGTCGTCACTCGGGTCCTCGTCGAGCTCCTCCTCGGCATCATCTATCGCCGAAGTTCCCTCGCGCTCGACATCGCCTGGGTAACCGCCATGGATTGAAGGCACCACGGGAAAGTGGTCAACTTCTCAACAATTCAAGATAAGCTCGACATAAAGGATATAAGCAAACAAAGAATAATATATCTCAATCACCACACGTGACTCGACCATCTCACTCTAGACTCGACTCGACTCGACTCTTATTCTAATATCGTCGGCGAGTCCATCCCCAACCGACGTAATAGGTAAACGGCAGGTCCAACCCCAAACCGATACCATGCATTAATCAGCAGGTCCAACCCCAAACTGATAATGCTACAACGCCTAGCCAATCCACCATAAACAAAAAGGGGACCTAGCACCCTCGATTATCTGGGTCGGCTCAAAAGCGCCATACGACTTCCTAGCTCTCTCACTCGATGATTAGCTCGCCGCATGTCAAAGAGTAACACAACTTACTTGATCACATATCAAATAAAGAGAGCATGCTTAATATGAAGAAAACACAATTCGACATTTAAGCAATAAAACATTCTGCATGAAGAAACGCACTGACAAAGAATACACCATTCACAACATATATTCAATCACATATCAAATACATGCAAAAACCCAATCATATCACAACATTCCAATCTCGACACCAATCAAGGAGTCCATACATAAATATAACAATAAAAATAAAGTCTTAATAATGTCCAAGAGTTGCCCTTACCCTAGCATACTATGAAAGTATTAATGTGAAGCGCCCTTACCGAACTCCAAGTAAATGCTGCTCGACAACGACCTCGACACAGCTGTCTTCAAAGAGCTCGACAACGACTTCTCTTACTCGATCTCGACACGTACAGTCCTCAATCGACCTCGACACGCGTCGCTTCTCGATCGACCTCGACACGCGTCTGATTCTCGATCTGGATTCCGCTGCTTCCACGTCCTTGGATTCACTTTCCCGTACACCTCGATTCGGAAATCACACGATCTCGGGAATCAGACTTCCTAAAACAAACACAACTCAGCTCGATCTATGGGTTCTAATACACTTAGCTCTCTCTTCCCAAACTTAACCACAACCCAGAAAAATATAAAACTCAAGAACTGAATATATTTTTCCCCTAACACAAAGTTAGGGATTTCGATCAAAAGTTCGTGAAAAGTTGTCTGATGCTTCAACAGATAGATCGACAACAACAATAACCAGAAGCAACGAACGAAAAACAAGAAATCGAAACAAACCAAAAATGGGGGTTTCTGGGCACTGCCGATTGCAGAAAAACAGAGGAAGAAAATTTGTTTTACAAGCCCAATTAATCGGTTAGAAAGATAGGTAATATCGTGAAGAAGAAAACCCATCAATTTGACATGATTTGGAAGCATAAAACTGGCTAAAAATGGAAGGAAAAGTAGCGCTAAACAAGAGTACGTAGAAAAAGAAAATCTGTTCTTCATACCTCAATGGTGATGGTCGAGCAAAGTAGATACAGTCGAGAAGATGATGAAGAACAAGGTTGATGAAGAAAGCTTATGCAGAATCTCGATGGAACTCACGGTTTCGCCGATGGAAGTTCTTGGAGAAAACAACGAAACTTCGAGCGAGAAGGAAGGAAGAAGAAAGAAAGAAGAAAAGAGAAATGAGTGTTTGAGGGAATCGGCCGTGGTATACAGCTGGTGAGAAAGGGGTATAATCGTAACTCCAGCTATAAGATGCCAATCCCATCAATCATCTACCCGTTTAATCGTTCCTCTCATAATTACCTTCTACTCGCTCGGTCAACGGTCTAGACACGCGACGAGAACGGTCAAGCCGACAATATAATTATTACAAACAATATAATAATAGCGCTGAATAACGTTCGAAAGAATACGAGGTGTCATCTCGACACGATGTCGACAAGGGTGCTCGTGCAAACGCACAAGACTCTAACACGAGTTTGTGAACGCGGCCTCCTCAGCTCGACATGCGTCCTCATCAGCTCGGCAAATGATCTCGGCAAACGATCTTGGCACGGGATCTCGACACAAGGTCTTGGTCGAGGTCTCGATACGTCGTCCTAATACGATGTCGATCTCGTCCTCAGGTGTTACAATCTCTCCCTCTAAAAAAAATTTCGTCCTCGAAATTGCAAATAAGATTCTTACCTCAGAAAAGTTCAGGGTAATCGAAGTCTTCATCTTCTCCTCCAGCTCCCAAGTTGCATCTCCCGCCTTACGATTCCACACAACTTTGACAAGTTGAATCTCTTTGTTCCGCGAATCGCTTGGCTTTCCGATCAACGATCCTTGCCGTAATGCTTCAAAGATAGGTCGCCCTTCGCTTGAATCACATCCGGTTCGATGACATGAGAGGGTCGGAAACATACTTCCGCAATTGTGAGACGTGGAAGACGCCGTGGATATTCGACAAGAATGGGGTAAGGCAATCTGATATGCCATCGACCAATACGACGAAGAATCTGTAAGGTTCAATAAATTTAGGGTAAGTTTCTTGGATTTGATCGCTCGACCAACTCCGAAGTGGGGTGACTCTAAGAAATACATGTTCTCCTTCCTCGAACTCGAGTGGTCGACGTCGTTGGTCCGCATAACTCTTACATCGACTTTGAGATGTTCGTGATCCGATCTCGATCAAACGGATCTTCTCGGTGAGTCTGCTGGATCATATCCTGTCCTCTGACGATTCGCTCGCCGTCCTGGTACCAACAAAGAGGCGTCGACATTTCCGCCCATACAGCCGCTTCAAAAGGTGCCATTCCAATACTCGCATGGAAATCGTTATTGTAGGTGAACTCCACCAATGGTAAGACGTCGTCCCAACTTCCTCGGTGATCTAACGCATAAGCTCGCAACAAATCTTCAAGTGATTGGATCGTTCTCTCGGTCGGCCCGTCGATGCGTGGATGATATCTTGAGCTAAGCCTCGAGCTTCGGTTCCCATCGCTCCTTGCAATTCCCTCCAAAAATGAGACGTGAACTTGATCTCGGTCCGACACGATCGAAGAGGGTATTCCATGAAGTCGCACTATCTCCGCAATGTAGATCTCGGTCGACTTTTTCCACGCTGTATGTCGACCTCGGTAAGAAATGAGCAGATTTGGTTAATCGGTCGACGATCACCCAAATCGAATCATTCTTCTTCTGCGTCTTCGCAAACCTACAACGAAATCCATGGAAATATCGTCCCATTTCCAAAGCTGCGTCAGCGATTGTAGCATTCCGCGGTCGTTGGTGCTCCACCTTCGCTTTCGACACGTCGAAACACGGTTACGTGCTCGGCCACTTGCTTATTCATTCCGACCACCAAAAATGCTTCTTCAAGTCTTGATACATCTTCGTAACTCTGGATGAATACTAAAGTTGCTCTTGTGCGCTTCGTCGAGAATCAACTTCCTCATTTCGGATCGTTAGGTACGCACACTCGGCCATTGCACCTCAAGATGTCGTCGACTCGAGGCGTGAAATTGTCGCCTTCCACTTGCGCTATCAATCTGAATCTTCTCTTGCGTAGCTCGTCATTAACTTGCTGGTCTCGGATCTCGCCCAACAATCATAGAAATGGTAAGCATACCAAATCTCGGCTTCCCGGTGAAACTTCGACACTCAACTTCAAGTCTCTAACTTCTCGAGCATCTCCAACTCCTTGATCATCATTACCGAGGTTAAAACGCTTCTTCCTACTCAACGATCTGCTACTACGTTAGCCTTACCGGATGGTATTCCAACGTAAAGTCGTAGTCCTTGAGAAATTTCGTCCATCTACGCCGACGCATGTTGAGTTCTTTTCGGTCGAACAGGTACTTCAAGCTCTTGTGATCGCTGAAAACAGCAAGAGTGCTCCCATAAAGGTAGTGTCTCCATATCTTCAGTGCAAAAACTACTGCCGCCCGGCTCAAGTCGTGAGTAGGGTAGTTCCTCTTGTGAATCTTAAGGTGTCTTGAAGCATACGCGACCACCTTCCGATGTTGCATCAAAGACGCATCCCAATCCCTGGTGTGACGCATCACAATACACCTCGAAGGCTCTTACGGTTGAGGCAAGATCGGCCTGCCGCCGTTAAAAGCTCCTTCAGTCGTTGAAAACTGGCTTCGCACTCTTCGGTCCAGGCAAAAGGTTGATCCTTCCTCGTCAGTCGTGTAAGAGGCGCGACAATCTTCGAGAAACCTTCAATGAATCTTCGGTAATATCCTGCTAAGCCGACAAAGCTTCTGATCTCGGTAACCGTCTTCGGCTGTTCCCACGCTAGCACCGCCTCAATCTTAGTTGGATCCACAGCTATCCCTTCTTTGGAAATCACGTGACCAAGAAAATTCACCTCTTCAAGCCAAAATTCACACTTCGACAGGTTGGCATAGAGTTGCTTATCTCGTAATATCTGCAGTACTCGACATAGGTGTTCTGCGTGCTCTTCTCGGTTCCTCGAGTAGATCAAGATGTCGTCGATGAACACTACAACGAACTGATCCAAAAACGAATGGAAAATCCTGTTCATGTAGTCCATAAACACAGCTGGCGCATTCGTCACTCCAAACGGCATCACCAAGTACTCGTAGTGACCGTATCTAGTCCTGAAAGCTGTTTTGGCGACATCTTCCTCCTTCACGCGAATCTGATGGTAGCCCGACTTCAAGTCTATCTTGGAAAAGATCGCCGCTCCACGGTTGATCCATCAAGTCATCAATACGTGGTAACGGATAACGGTTCTTCACAAGAACCTTGTTGAGCTCGCGATAGTCCATACGCACGCCTTAATCGCCCATCCTTCTTCTTAACCAACAACACCGGGCTCCCCACGGTGACACGCTCGGTCGTATGAATTGCTTCGACTCCAAGTGTTCGATCCGGGACTTCACTCTTTCATCTCGGCAGAGACATCCTGTATGGCGCTTTGGAAATCGGTCCGTCCCTGGAATCAGTCGATGGAGAACTCGACCTCTCGTCTTGGTGGTAACCCTGGCACGTCTTCGGGAAAAACGTCCTCAAAGTCACACACCACTGGAACATTCTCCACGTCGATCTGATGGAAAACTTCCGAACTAGCCAGATACATGTATTCCCTAGTTCCTTCTTTCAAAGAAACTCCAATACGTTCGGCAGAAAGATAATTGGAGACTCCAAGGTCTGGAAAAATTACAGGTTTACGGGCACAGGCCAAAAGGACATGGTGGTGTGACAACCAATCCATCCCGAGAATGACATCTAAGCCCTTAAGAGGCAAACAAACCAAATTGACCACAAACTTTCTACTCTGAATAACCACTACACAATTAAGACATGCAGTGTTTGTGACTAAGGTTTTAGCAGCTGGGGTTGTAACTACTAATTTAAACGGTAAAGCAGTCACAGTCAAGTTCAAATGGTTCACACAATCAGAAGAAATAAAGGAATGGGTTGCACCCGAATCAAAAAGAACGGATAAGGATTTACCCTCGATCTCACATTCACCTTGGATAAGATCATCAGCTCGTTCAGCTTCCTCGCCACTCATGCAGAAAACTCTGCCTTTAGCCACTTGACGCTTCCCTTTGGCTCTTCTACCGCAAGCATAGTCGGTTCGACTTTAGGTGTAGGACAATCCTTGGCAAAATGCCCTGGCTTCTTGCGGTTGTAGCACACCCCTCCTTCGAGTACGCTTATTGGCGTAATGTCCCATCTTTCCACAACGGAACAAGTCACCTCGACACGGCCTCGTCCTCCGCTTCTCGGTACTGGGTCATCTGACGATATTGTCCCTCGTTGTCGTTCCCCGAGGTCGGTCGTAAGGCTTCTTGGCGGTTGTTTTCCTTTACGTGCAAATCTACCCCGCACTCTGGGGTCTCACCGGTCGCCCACAATAATCTTCTTCTCGTGGCTCCTCACTCCTTCTACCTCGACACATCGATCAATCAGCTCTTGGAGGTTTGGATCCTCAACGACACCATCGACTTCAATGTCGAATCTCAATCCCCGTTGGAATCTCTCACTTAACCATCTCTGGTCAACTCGATCACGAAATGGACTGAAATACCTCGCCAACGACTCGAACTTGGCCGCATACTCGGACACTGTCGAGTTGCCTTGCTGCAATTGAAGAAACTCTTGCTCCTTCTCGGCTCGTGCAGTATCCGGGAAGTACTTGTCCAAAAACCTTTCACGAAAAAGCTCCCAGGTCATCTCGCGACGTTCCGCTATAAATGTTTGCTTCACTCCTCTCCACCAATACTCTGCGTCTCCTAGCAGTAGGTAGGTGGCATAGTCGACCTTCACGTTGTCCGGGCAATGGAGTGCCTCAAAGATCTTCTCGATCTCTTGCATCCAAAGATCAGCTTTATCCGGATTTGGCTCACCGTAGAACTTCGGTGGATCATGCTTCCTGAAGTCTGCTAATCCTCTAGCTTCAGCATTTCGTTCTGCTCGTTCTTTGGCCGCAAGTTCTGCCGAGTTAACGCCGCCTGGCTGAGCCATCACGTTAGCCTGTTGAGTTCTGCAGCGGTGATTGTTGAGCCATGGCTGCCGCCATCTCGGCCATAGCTTGAATTGCTCGTTCCATGTCGACGTTCTCGGTTGCATCTGCCGTATTCCTACGAGGTGGCATTAGATTCCACAAAGTTTAAAACCCTCGAGAATCTCACAACAAGGATGTGTTAAAACACACCGCTTCAATCAAGAAACAGTTCAAACAATTTCTCAAGCAATAAGTGCTTCACTTAATCAAACAAAGAATCAACATAATACAACTAGGTACCCAACACATAACCCGACACGGACTCACCCAAATTCCTATGCACGGCTTTCTACGAATCAATCAGCCTGATACCAACAATGTAACGACCCGTTTCCGGACCGCTACCGAGCTCAATATACCGAGCTCGAGTTACCGAGCTCAACACACCAAGCTCAACATAAACCTATATGAGATGTGTTTTAAAAACAAAACTCTTGTGCCTTTTAAAAATACGATATATTTTTTTTTATAAAACCAACTCGTGCACATCAGAGTAATTACAGCTTTTCGAAACATGGTGCAACTAAGACACAAGACTTAAATTCTAATAAAACATACATGCATAACATACATATATATATCACTCGAAATAATAATGTATATATAAAAAAAATACAGAGTAGCAATGTATAAAGAAAATACACCTAAGGTATGACGACTTCAAAAGTGCAATCATACCCTGGGGGTACTTCCGGCAGACTCCCACGCAGGGGGCTGCTCCAAAAGTAAGACCACCAGTCTACCCTGAAACAACAAAACAACACTGCCCAAACTGGTCACGACCTCGAACACAAAAGAAAAACGAAGTACAGTCCTCAGAAAAACAAACATCCAACAAACAAACAATCACGACAGATAGAGGTCGTCACTCGTCCTCGCCGAGCTCCTCCTCGGCATCATCTATCGCCGAAGTTCCTGCGCCCTCGACATCGCCTGGGTAACCGCCATGGATTGAAGGCACCACGGAAAGGTCAACTTCTCAACAATTCAAGATAAGCTCGACATAAAGGATATAAGCAAACAAAGAATAATATATCTCAATCACCACACGTGACTCGACCATCTCACTCTAGACTCGACTCGACTCGACTCTTATTCTAATATCGTCGGAGTCCATCCCCAAATCGACGTAATAGGTAAACGGCAGGTCCAACCCCAAACCGATACCATGCATTAATCAGCAGGTCCAACCCCAAACTGATAATGCTACAACGCCTAGCCAATCCACCATAAACAAAAAGGGGACCTAGCACCCTCGATTATCCGGGTCCGCTCAAAAACGTCATACGACTTCCTAGCTCTCTCACTCGATGATTAGCTCGCCGCATGTCAAAGAGTAACACAACTTACTTGATCACATATCAAATAAAGAGAGCATGCTTAACATGAAGAAAACACAATTCGACATTTAAGCAATAAAATATTCTGCATGAAGAAACGCAATTCGACAGCAATACACCATTCACAACATATATTCAATCACATATCAAATACATGCAAAAACCCAATCATATCACAACATTCCAATCTCGACACCAATCAAGGAGTCCATACATAAATATAACAATAAAAATAAAGTCTTAATAATGTCCAAGAGTTGCCCTTACGCTAGCATACTATGAAAGTATTAATGTGAAGCGCCCTTACCGAACTCCAAGTAAATGCTGCTCGACAACGACCTCGACACAGCTGTCTTCAAAGAGCTCGACAACGACTTCTCTTACTCGATCTCGACACGGCTGTCCTCAATCGACCTCGACACGTACGCTTCTCAGTCGACCTCGACACGCATAGCCTCGATCCGATTCCGCCGCTTCCACGCCCTTGGATTCACTTTCCGCACACCTCGATTCGAAATCACACGATCTCTGAATCAGACTTCCTAAAACAAACACAACTCAGCTCGATCTATGGGTTCTAATACACTTAGCTCTCTCTTCCCAAACTTAACCACAACCCAGAAAAATATAAAACTCAAGAACTGAATATATTTTTCCCCTAACACAAAGTTAGGGATTTCGATCAAAAGTTCGTGAAAAGTTGTCTGATGCTTCAACAGATAGATCGACAACAACAATAACCAGAAGCAACAAACGAAAAACAAGAAATCGAAACAAACCAAAAATGGGGGTTTTCGGGCACCGATTGCGTAAAAACAGAGGAAGAAAATTTGTTTTACAAGCCCAATTAATCGGTTAGAAAGATAGGTAATATCGTGAAGAAGAAAACCCATCAATTTGACATGATTTGGAAGCATAAAACTGGCTAAAAATGGAAGGAAAAGTAGCGCTAAACAGTAGCACAGAGAAAAAGAAAATCTGTTCTTCATACCTCAATGGTGATGGTCGAGCAGGCGAGATACAGGTCGAGAAGATGATGAAGAACAAGGTTGATGAAGAAAGCTTATGCAGAATCTCGATGGAACTCACGGTTTCGTCGATGGAAGTTCTTGGAGAAAAACAACGAAACTCAGAGCAGAAGGAAGGAAGAAGAAAGAAAGAAGAAAAGAGATATGAGTGTTTGAGGGAATCGGTCGTGGTATACAGCTGGTGAGAAAGGGGTATAATCGTAACTCCAGCTATAAGATGCCAATCCCATCAATCATCTACCCGTTTAATCGTTCCTCTCATAATTACCTTCTACTCTGTCGGTCAACGGTCTAGACACGCGACGAGAACGGTCAAGCCGACAATATAATTATTACAAACAATATAATAATAGCGCTGAATAACGTTCGAAAGAATACGAGGTGTCATCTCGACACGATGTCGACAAGGGTGCTCGTGCAAACGCACAAGGCTCTAACACGAGTTTGTGAACGCGGCCTCCTCAGCTCGACATGCGTCCTCATCAGCTCGGCAAATGATCTCGGCAAACGATCTTGGCACGGGATCTCGACACAAGGTCTTGGTCGAGGTCTCGATACGTCGTCCTAATACGATGTCGATCTCGTCCTCAGGTGTTACAGTTATAATAAATTCAAAGTGCCTGTTTTTAAATGTAAGTGGGTTAACAGTAACGGTGGCGTACAAACCGATGAGTTAGGATTTACAATGGTGGATCTTGACAAGATAGGTTATAAGGATGAACCTTTCATCATGGCAATTCACGCAAAACAAGTGTTTTATGTCAAGTATCCTTCTAACAAAAGGTGGTCTGTGGTTCTCCAAAGAAGAAGTATGCATGAGAGTGATGAAAATCAAGATTCAACACTAGATATTAATGACACCCCTTCTTTCTCAACACAAAGACCCATTTTCATTGATGAAAATGAAGTAGACGATGTATATGCCACTCGTGATGATCATCAAGAAGGGATATTGGACGCCATTAAAACTTGACTACTAAAGAATTTTATAGGTGAATACATGTTTGTTATATTATATATCCACAATTAGTATCTGTTAGATTATCCATTATAATTATATATATTGATACATGTTTGTTAGATTATCTCACATTGTTTCTTACATTTGTTTGTTTGTTTAAACAGGCATCATATATGGCTGATCCATCCACATCAGAGTCCTGCAAAAAAAAAGACTAGAGGTGTTACCACTACATCACAATTGAAAAATAGACTTCTTCCTGGTCAGAAGTTTTCTATTGAATTTGATCCAGATACTGGGCGACCTGATGGTGATAATGCAGCCAGCTTCAACACTTATTTGGCGTACCTTGCACGAAGCAAGGCCTCCATTCTGATACCTAAATAGAGAGATGTCCCTGAAAAAACCAAAGATATGATATGGCAAGATGTCGTGGTATTGACCTTTATCTCTAGTTGTATGCATATTTGTATTTAGCTTTATTGATCTTTGTGTGTATGTATTTACTAACACCACCATTTTGTTGTGTATTGTAGGATATTTTTGATGTTCCCCATGATAAAAAGTTTAGGGACCGATGGTTATCCTATGCGGGTGAGCGTTGGAAGGACTTTAAGTCTAAACTCTCCAGGACATTTGTATTTGGGAATGGAGACAAAAATGGTTGCACAAATCCTTGTCAGAAGTATAATTTCCTTTCAGAGGACATATGGAATGAGTTTGTTAGGAGCCGCAAAGAAGAAGCGTTTCTGGTTAGTTTGAATTATATTTTTTAACTTGGCTAATATAATTTTTTACTTATTTTAATTTGTGGTGTGTTACGTTATTTGTAACAGAAAAAAAAGAGAAAAGGGAAGGACAAATGCCGCAAAGAATATCTACTCCCACTTATTGTCTCGTGGGGGTTATGATAAACTTGAGAAGAATGTAATGACACACAGAAGGAAAGCCTTGCAGGAAGAGGCTGGAGATGAAGCCTTAGAATCCCCTCCAAAACCAAACCAGTATGAGCTATGGACTATGGCTCGAACAAAACCATCAGGATCTTATACATCTGATGCTGTGGCCTCAGTTGCTTTTAAAATTGTAAGTGTATCTGCCTTATTTAATATTATGTGATTTGTAACCAATTTAGGTCGACTGGTCAAAGACCTCTGTGATTGAATTTGGTTGTAGGAGTCATTGGTTGAAGATGAATCTCATGATACTTTTATTCCAACTGGACGTCAAGATATCTTGACTACTGCCCTTGGAACACCCGAGCACTATGGTCGTGTCCGCACTGCTGGTCGAGGTGTGGGCTTCAAGAAATACTTCGGAGGAACTTCACGCAGTCAGTCAAAGCAAATGGACATGGATGCCATGAGACATCAGATCATGCAGGATGTTAGTCAAATGTTTGAAGCTAGGTTTGAAGCTTACAAATCTCAGCTCAAGTCAGATGTGGAAGCCCAACTAAGTCAGTAGATAGTGTCTTCTCCTAAAGCCATCACGCATGTCGGCACCAAGGATAGTTGTTCGCTTAAAATGAGGAGGATCCTAAAGACAACATTTTAAAATGCATCGTCACATGGTTTTTGATCTTCCCGACAGACAAGTTGGGATTACCTTGGAGCACGACAATCTTCCAATTTTTTACATTTTCGCGAAGGACTTAACGGACCTGTCGCTCGGTGATGAGTTCTGGCTTGCCAATCAACACTTGCAATTATGGTGCACGTAAGTATTAATTAACATATTTGTATATTTTTATCTCCTTTGTATCAATTATATATAATTAACATTATTTTGTTTCAACTCCTAGGTATCTGCATCGTATCTGTATTCAGAACAACAACAATGATGTATATGGATTCTTGGATCCAACGTTGATGGTTGTCAAGCCCAACCCAAAAGAGTCTAATGAATCTGTTCAAACTTACATACTGGATAAGCTAATTTAGCAGGACAAAGATGTTTTCTTAGGACCGTACTGGCACAGGTGAGTACATTTTTATTCATAGGATACGTTTTTCTCTCTGTGTTTCTAATATACCTTTATTGTTGTTACCTAGTAATCATTGGCAGTTGATTGTCATTTGTCCTAAGCATAATCTCATAGTCTGGATATGCTCACTTCATCAAAGGCCAAACCTACAGATTAAGCGTGTACTTGAGGGGTAAACTTTTAATTTATTTGTCATACTTGTGATGTCATATATGTATTTATCTTATATCTATAACTTATATTATTTTATCAGAGCTATGATGGACTATAATAGTAAGAAAGGTCTGGGAAAAGGAAAGAAGCCTAATTGGAACATACTCGCGGTGAGTAGTTTGTCTTTATATGATATTTACATATTGAAAGTCGTATTAGTTATGTGTATATATAATTTGTACTAATTTATATTGTCATTTGTAGGGGCCTTACCAAGACAACTCATGGGCGTGTGGTTATTATGTCATGAAGACCATGTTATCCATTGTCACGATGAGGATTACCTCTGGATGGGATTTGGTAATAAAATATTTCATAACTTGTTAATCGATCTTTTTGATATATACCTTACAATATTTGTAGTTAGTTAATTAGATATGTTTTGAATTGAACTTGTAGTTATTTGATGGTCGTGGCACAAACTCATACAATCGTGAAGAAATTGTCGAGATTCGGAAAACTTGGGCACTTTTTTTTTGTGACAAAGATTGAAGAGCAAAATCTAAACCTAGAACCACCAAGACGCCGAGCAAGAAAAGCAACACAACAAAAATGACATAGTTTTTTTTCATTGCGTTGTTGAGTTTAATTGCCTTCAACTTTTCTTGGGTGCCATGACTTTTAGTAGTTCTATTTGATTAATTCTATTATTTACATAATGGATAGGTTGTTGTGGGATTATTAGGGTGTTTGTGGTGGTTTATATATTTTGTCTGGCAGTGGAGTTTTGTGAATTCTGTATGGCAGTGGTTTGTGAATTCTGTATAGCAATGGTTTGTGAAATGTATTAGCAGTGAATTCTGATGTTGTATGTATCCTGGAAATGGAAATTTTAAAAAAATGTATTAAAAAAATATATATATATCTATAGCGCCGGATTTTCGTAAAACCGCGGCTAAAACTGATAAATGGCGTCGGTTTTCCTTAAAACCGCGGTTAAAGGTAACATAAGGCGCTGGTTTTCAGAAACCCGCGGTTAAAGGTAACATACGGCGCCGATTTTTCTTAAAACCACTGTTAAATGTGACATACGGCGCCGGTTTTCCTTAAAAACCGCGGTTAAAACATTTTTTCTCAACATTTTTTATCCCTTTACTGCAGGATCTAACGCCGGTTTTATTATAAACCACGGTTAAAACTTTTTTTTTCAAAATTTTTTGTCCTTTACATCATGATTTAACGCCGGTTTTATTAAAAACCGCGATTAAAACTGACTTTTAACCGCGGTTTATAAACCGGCGTTAAATATTTATACTTACAACGTCGGAAGAAAAGACGCCGGATTGAAAACCGACGTTAAAAGTCCAAAAAAACCGCGATTAAAGGTGGTCCTTTGGTGTAATTTGCAATTTTTTTATTCTTGATAATTAATCTTAGATTTATATGAGCTATTAATATGCAATTGGATATGGTATAAGTAAAATATTATAAACGAAAATATTTTACTCACCTGTCGTAGAATTATAAGTGCAATTGAACATGGTATAAGTCCCCCTTTCCAGGGGTGACTTCTCTTCACCATTTAAAAAAAAGTGTTTTTACCATGAGAAGTACCCTTTGGAGGGGGCTACTTCTCAACAGGAATTTAAAAAAAAAACAATTACGTTAAGAAGTCGTAGTTCTTAAAAACGACTTCTCAATTGCTAAAAAATTGTGGTATTTCGGTACATAATCTAAAAAGTGTGGTAGTTGGGTAAATAAAAAAAAAGTGGTGGTACAGAAAGAAAAAAAGCCTTTTTACGGTAGATTCAGTAGTAGAGATTAACAACATTGAGCATTACCTGGATGCATCAGAGGCACCGTTTTGAACTTAAAGTTTGTAGCAATGTTTAAATCTTGCCTTCACAGCGATTGCCTGAAGGGGATCATGTTTTCGTTAGTTTATTTCACCAATTGAACAGTTTTTTTTGCCTAACTGTCCAGAAACTAGTTTTTGGTTGGCACAAAAATTTATCGTCCAAAACTTTTTTTTTTTTTGGTTTTTTTCCTACGTCCAAAAACTTATTTTCGAAATGTAAATTTTTTTTGCTTCCTGAAATTAGTTTCTGAATGGCAAGGTGAGATGCTTTTACACGTCTGGACGCATCCGAAACTTAGTTTAACGATTTGCTTAAAACCCTTGAAGGGTGGAAAAGGGCGCAACGCACAATAATAAAGTCTAAAAGCCAGTTTTTGGATGCATCTGAAACTTAGTTTCCGTAAAGTTTTAATAACTAGGGAAAAAAATATTCGCAAGAGAGAGTAGGCAAAGATGGAGAGTGTGAGGGCTGGGGACGCGAATAGAGTGAGTGAGAGAGACTGGAAGTAGGGGTAGGGTGTAACGACCCGTTTCCGGACCGCTACCGAGCTCAACATATCGAGCTCAAGTTACCCTGTATGCGATGTGTTTTAAAACGATACTCTTGTGCCCTTTAGAAAAGTACGGTCTATTTTTTTTTTTTAAGACCAGCTCGTGCACATCAGAGTAATTACAGCTTTTCGAAACATGGTGCAACTACGACACAAGACTTAAGTCCTAAATAACATCACGCAGGTATAACAAGTACATACTTATATATATACAAGATATAAAAAGTGCATACAAAAAAGACAGTAATAATGTACAAAGAAAATACACCTAAGGTATGACGACTTCAAGAGAGCAATCATACCTGGGGTACTTCCACAGACACCCACGCAGGGTCGCTCCAAAAGTAAAACCACTACCTACCCTGTGCTCAAAATGACATCTAGCCCAAACCGGTCACAACCTCTCGAACACAAAAAAACAAAGTACAGTCATCCCAAAAAACATCCAACAAACATAATCAATCACGACAAATATAGGTCGTCAGCTCGATCCTCGCCGAGCTCCTCCTCGCCATCATCTGCTGCCGAAGTTCCCTCGCACTCGACATCGCCTGGGTAACCATCATGGATTGAAGGTACCACGGAAAGTGGTCAACTTCTCAACAAATCAAGATAATCAAGGCATAAAGAAATAAGCCAGACAACAATGTATAACATTCACCAAACGTGACTCACCCATCTCACTCTAAACTTGACTCAACTCGCTATCCATTTTCTCTCGACTGACAATTATTCCTAATGCACACGCCGCATCAGATGCTGGAAAGTCCAGTCAAGCCTTGGGATCTTCGCTCTCCCTAGGATACCAACTCAGTCCCATAGCGTGGCAACGCTTAGAAGTCCCCATAAACGAAAAAGGGGACCTAGCACCCTCTTCCGCTTATCCGGTCGCAACTTCAAACGCCAACGACTCGCTAAGCTCTCTCACTCAATGAACAATTCACGTGATACGATATTCAAAGAGTTATACGCAAGATATTCAACCGCATGTCAAATAAAAAGAGCAGCTCAACATGAAGAAACGCAATTCAACAGCAATACACAATTCACAACATATATTCGATCACATATTAAATACATGCAAAAACCCAATCATATCACAACATTACATACTTGACACGCAAATCAAGGAATCCATCCCTCTGCAACTCAATGGAATTAACACAGAGGGACAAACAAGTGGGGGTTGGGTTCAGCAGACCAACCACAAAGTTTTCACCCACGAATGACTCGAATATGTTCGACCGCACGACAACAAAACGAAGGGGTTCAAGACTGACTTCAACTCGTAGAGTTCTCAGACTTCTTCAGATTTAAATAAAGCAATTTAAATAACAAAACAATAGCTTAAGCATATCCAAAGTTGTCCTTACACAGGACATAAAGTGAATCCTAAATGTCTAGAAGTACCCTTATCAACTCCAAGCTAACGCCGCCGACAACGACCTCAACACTACTGTCTTCAAACGAGCTCGACAACGACTTCTCTCACTCGATCTCGACACGCACGGCTCTCACCAACCTCGGTTTCGTGTTCTCGTACACCCTGATCTCCTTGCAAAGACGATCTCTAAATCACACTGCCTAATACGAGCACAACTTAGTTCTATCTATGGGTTCTAATAACACTTAGCTCTCATTATCCCAATCTTAACCACAACCCAAGTAAACATTAAAACTCAAGAACTTAAACAAATACAACCAGAATTCAAACATTACAAAATAACTCCTTTTCTCTAAAATTTTATTAAAACTTCTTTCATACATCACCAGACAAAGCCATTTTTCCAAAGTACTAATTCAAGCAAGATTAAACATATTTTTCCTCTAACACAAAGATAGAGTTTGCGATCAAAAGTTCATAAAAAAGGTTATATGATTCTATAACAAATAAATCAAGAACAAACATCAACAAGAAGCAACGTGCAACAAACTAAAACAAGAAATCAAAACAAACCAAATAGGGAGGGTTTTGGGCACTGCCTATTGCAGAAAACAGAGAAAGCAATTTGTTTTACAAGCTCAAATAATTGGTTAGAAAGGTAGGTCATGTCATGAAAAAGAAAACCTATCAATATGACCTGATTTGGAAGCATATAAACTAGCTAAAATAGAGAGAAGAAGTGGCGCTAAACAGTAGCATGAAGGAGGAGAAAATTCTGTTTTTCATACCTCAAAAGATGGTCGAGATGGTGATATATGTCGAGAAGATGATAAGAAACAAGGTTGATGAAGAAAATTTATGCAGAAGCTCAATGAAATTCAAGGTTCTTCAATGGAGGTTTGGAGAAGAGGAAATTTAGAGAAGAAGAAAAAAGAAGAAACTGGAAAGTGAGTGTTTAAGGCGGCTAAGCGTGATATTTATGGAGGTGGAGGAAACTAATCATGATATTTATCTACAGCTGGTGGAAAAAAACAGCTTTGGTCTTATCTCCTTTAAATATCTCTTAAACAATAATTAATTACAAGAAAACCATTTTAAATGAATTTATCTTTCATAAAACCACAAATAAGCGACACCTAGATTTTAAAGTAAGATATTAATCCAAACAACAAGATATACTAATTAACGCTAAATAATATTCGTAAAAATACGAGTGTTATCATCTCGACACGATGTCGACCAGGATGCTCGTGCAAGCGTCTCCTCAGCTCGACATATGACCTCGGCATGCGATCTGGCACGGAATCTCGACACGAGGTCTCGACACGAGGTCTCGATACGATGTCCTAATACGAGGTCGATCTCGTCCTCAGGTGTTACAATCTCTCCCTCTAAAAAAATTTCGTCCTCGAAATTGCAAATAAGTTACTTACCATGAAAGAGTTCAGGGTACTGAATCTTCATCTTCTCTTCCAGCTCCCAAGTCGCATCTCCGGTCTTCTGATCCCACACAACTTTGACAAGTTGGATCTCTTTGTTCCGCGACATTCTGACTTTCCGATCAACAATTCTTGCTGGTGATGCTTCGAAAGATAGGTCGTCCTTCAGTTGAATCATATCCGGTTCGATAACATGAGAAGGGTCGGAAATATACTTTCGCAACTGTGAGACGTGAAAGACATCATGTATGTTCGACAAGAAGGGTGGCAAAGCAATCTGATATGCCACTGGACCAATACGACGAAGAATCTGATAAGGTCCAATAAATTTAGGGGTAAGTTTCTTGGATTTGATCGCCGACCAACTCCAAAGAGGGGGTAACTCTAAGAAATACATGCTCTCCTTCCTCGAACTCGAGTGGTCGACGCCTTTGGTCCGCATAACTCTTTCGTCGATTTTGAGACGCTCGCATCCTATCTCTCGATCAAACGGATCTTCTCGGTAGTCTGTTGGATCATATCCTGGTCCTACAACGTAACTCGCCATCCTGGTACCAACAAAGAGGCGTCGACACTTTCGCCCATACAAAGGCTTCAAAAGGTGCCATTCCAATACTTGCATGGAAACTGTTATAGGTGAACTCCACCAATGGTAAGACATTGTCCCAACTTCCTCGGTGATCTAACGTACATGCTCGCAACAAATCTTCAAGCGATTGGATCGTTCTCTCGATCGACCGTCGCCGGGGATGATATGCCGAAGCTAAGCTTGAGCTCTGCTCCCATCGCTTCTTGCAATTCCCTCCAAAAATGAGACGTGAACTTGATCTCGGTCCGACACGATTGAAGAGGGTATACCATGTAGTCGCATTATCTCCGTGATGTAGATCTCGGTCGCCTTTTCCACGTTGTATGTCGACCTCCTTTGGTAAGAAATGAGCGATTTGGTCAATCGGTCGACGATCACCCAAATCGAATCATTCTTCTTCTCGCCTTCGTAAACCTACAACGAAATCCATGGAAATACTATCCCATTTCCATACTGTACGTCTGCGATCAGAGCATTCCCGTAGGTCGCTGGTGCTCCACCTTCGCCGACATCGCCAAACACGGTTACGTGCTCACCACTTGCTTCTTCATTCCTGACCACCAAAAATGCTTCTTCAAGTCTTGATACATCTTCGTGAACTCCCGGGTGAATACTAAAATTGCTCTTATGCGCCGTCAAGTATTAACTTTCACTCCACTACGTTAGGTACACACACTCGGCCATTGCATCTTAAGATGTTGTCCGCTCCGACTTTGAATTCTGTCGCCTTCCCTTGCGCTATCAACTGGACCTTCTCTTGCAGGAGCTCGTCATGAACCTGCTGGTCTCGGATCTCGTCCAACAATCTGTTAGAAATGGTAAACATACCAAATCTCGCCTTCCTGGTGAAACTTCCACATTCAACTTCAAGTCTCGAAACTTCTCGAGCATCTCCAACTCCTCGATCATCATTGCGAAGCTAGAACGCTTCTTCCTACTCAACGATTCGCTACTATATTAGCTTTTCCTGGATGATATTCCAACGTAAAGTCGTAGTCCTTGAGAAATTTCGCCCATCTTGCCGACGCATGTTGAGCTCTTTCGATCGAACAGTACTTCAAGCTCTTGTGATCGCTGAAACAAAGAAGAGTTCTCCCATAAAGATAGTGCCTCCATATCTTCGCCAAGAAACCATCACGCTAACTCCAAATCGTGAGTAGGGTAGTTCCTCTCGTGAATCTTAAGTCGCCTTGAAGCATACGCTACCACTTTCCTGTTGCATCAAAGACGCATCCCAATCCCCTGGTGTGACGCATCACAATACACCTCGTAAGGCTCTTCGCCGAGGCAAAATCAACACAGCGCCGTTGTCAAAAGCTCCTTCAGCCTTTGAAAACCGGATTCACACTCCTCACCCAAGCAAAGGTTGATCCTTCCTCGTAAGTCGTAAGAGGCGACAATCTTCGAAAAACCTTCAATGAATCTTCGATAATAGCCGCTAAGCCAACAAAACTTCGATCTCAGAATCGCCTTCGATTGTTCCCACGCTAACACGTCAATCTTAGTTGGATCCACAAATATCCCTTCTTTGGAAATCACGTGTCCAAGAAAATTCACCTCTTCAAGCCAAAATTCACACTTGGATGAGTTCGCATAAAGTTGCTTCTCACGCAATATCCGTAGTACTCGACGTAAGTGTTCTTCGTGTTCTTCTCGGTTCTTCGAATAGATCAATATGTCGCCGATGAACACTACAACGAATCGATCCAAAAACGAATGGAAAATCCTATTCATATAGTCCATAAACACAATGGGCGCATTTGTCACTCCAAACGGCATCACTAAGTACTCATAATGCCCATACCTAGTCCTCAACGCCGTTTGGAGACATCTTCCTCCTTCACGCGAACTGATGGTAGCCCGACTTCAAGTCTATCTTTGAAAACATCGCCGCTCCACGGTTGATCCATCAAGTCGCCAATACGTGGTAACGGATACCGGTTCTTCACAGAGCCTTGTTGAGTTGACGATAGTCCACGCACGCCTGGATCGCCCATCCTTCTTCTTGACCAACAACACCGAGCTCCCACGGTGACACGCTCGGTCGTATGAATTGCTTTGACTCCAAATGCTCAACTGGGACTTTAGTTCCTTCATCTCGGCAGAGACATCCCGTAGGGTGCTATTGAAATAGGTCCGTCCCTGGAATCAGTCGATGGAGAACTCGACCTCTCAGACCGGTGGTAACCCTAGCACGCCTTCTGAAAACGCCCACAAAGTCACACACCACCGTACATTCTTCACTTCGATCTCCGGGAAACTTCAACTAGCCAGATACATGTATTCCCTAGTTCCTTCTTTCAAAGAAACTCCAATACGCTCAAAGAAAGATAATTGGAGACTCCAAGGTCCTGAAAATTACGCTTTACGGGCACACCCAAGAGGACATGGTGGTATGACAACCAATCCATCCCGAGGATGACATCTAAGCCCTTAAGAGGCAAACAAACCAAATTGACCACAAACTTTCTACTCAATAACCACTACACAATTAAGACATGCAAGTGTTTGTGACTAAGGTTTTAGCAATTGGGTCGTAACTACCAATTGGAACGAAGCGTATCACATTCAGATTCAAATGGTTCACACAATCGTAAGAAATAAAGGAATGGGTTGCACTGAATCAAAGAGGACGGATAAGGATTTACCCTCTATCTCACATTCACCTTGAATAAGGTCATCGCCTTGTTCTCGCTTCCTCGCCACTCATGCGTAAGACTCGCCTTTAGCTACCTGGACGCTTCCCTTTGCCTTCGCCGCATGCATTGCGGCTCGCTTTAGGTGTGGGACAATCCTTGGCAAAATGTCCTGGCTTCTTGCGGTTGAAACATATATTCTCCTTCCGAGTGCGCCACCGCATAATGTCCTGGCCTTCCACAACGATAGCAAATCACCTCGACACCGGCCTGACCTCCACTTCGCTCACTGGGTCATCTGACGACATCGCCCTTTATTATTGTTGTTCCCCGAGGTCGGTTGTAAGGCTTCTTAAGTTGCTTTCCTTTCAGGCAAATCTCTGTCCCATGCCCCGAGGTCTCATTGGTCCACCTGGCCGCGATCTTCTTGTGGCTTTACTCCTTCTACCTCGACACGTTGATCTATCGGTTCTTGGAGGTTTCAATCCTCAATGATACCAGCGACTTATGGATATCAAATCTCGCACTCGTTGGAACCTCTCACTTAACCATCTTTGGTCACTCGGTCACTAAATGGATCAAGTACCTTGCTGACTCGAACTTGGTCGCATACTGACACTGCCGAGCCGCTTTGCCGCAATTGAAGAAACTCTTGCTCCTTCTCACTCGTGCAAGATCTGGGAAGTACTTGTCCAAGAACCTTTCACGGAAAAGCTCCCAGGTCATCTCGCGACGCTCGCTTATAAATGTTTGCTTTACTCCTTTCCACCAATATTCTCGTGATCTCCCAAGAGCGGATAGGTGGCGTAGTCTACCTTTACGTTGTTCGGCAATGGAGTGCCTCAAGATCTTCTCGATCTCTTGCATCCAAAGATCGCCTTTATCTGGATTTGGCTCACCGTAGAACTCGGTGGGTCATGCTTCCTAAAGTCCGCCAATCCTCTCGCCAAAGATTTCACTCGCTCGCTGTCGCTGGCCGCAAATTCTGCCGTGTCAACGCCGCTGCCTGTTGAGCCATCGCGTTAGATCGTTGAGTTGTAGCAATGATTCGAGCCATGGCCGCAGCCTATCTCGGCCATAGCTTGAATCGCTGCTCCATGTCGACGTTCCTGTGCACAAATTGTCAGATCCCTACGAGGTGGCATTAGATTCCACAAGATTCAAAACCTGTCAGAATCTTACAACAAGGATGTGTTAAAACACACTGCTTCAATCAAGAAACAGTTCACACAATTTTTCAAGCAATAAGTGCTTCACTTAATCAAACAGCAATCAGTATAGTACAACCATGTACCCGACACACATATCCCGATACAGTGACCAGTCCAAAATTCCTATACACACCGGCCAATCGAATCAAGCGCTCTGATACCAACATTGTAACGACCCGTTTCCGGACCGCTACCGAGCTCAACATACCGAGCTCAAGTTACCCTGTATGCGATGTGTTTTAAAACGATACTCTTGTGCCCTTTAGAAAAGTACGGTCTATTATTATTATTAATTTTTTTTTTAAGACCAGCTCGTGCACATCAGAGTAATTACAGCTTTTCGAAACATGGTGCAACTACGACACAAGACTTAAGTCCTAAATAACATCACGCAGGTATAACAAGTACATACTTATATATATACAAGATATAAAAAGTGCATACAAAAAGGACAGTAATAATGTACAAAGAAAATACACCTAAGGTATGACGACTTCAAGAGAGCAATCATACCTGGGGTACTTAGCAGACACCCACGCAGGGGTCGCTCCAAAAGTAAAACCACCAGTCTACCCTGTGCTCAAAATGACATCTAGCCCAAACTGGTCACAACCTCTGAACACAAAAAAACAAAGTACAGTCATCCCAAAAAAAACATCCAACAAACATAATCAATCACGACAAATATAGGTCGTCGCCCTGATCCTCGTCGAGCTCCTCCTCCCCATCATCCGCTGGCGAGTTCCTCGCACTCGACCTCGCCTGGGTAACCATCATGGATTGAAGGTACCACGGGAAAGGGTCAACTTCTCAACAAATCAAGATAATCAAGGCATAAAGAAATAAGCCAAACAACAATGTATAACATTCACCAAACGTGACTCAACCATCTCACTCTAAACTCGACTCAACTCGCTATCCATTTTCTCTCGACTCGACAATTATTCCGGAATGCACACGCTGCATCAGATGTTGGAAAGTCTAGCCAAGCCTTGGGATCTTCGCTTCCCTAGGACAAATAACTCAGTCCCATAGCGTGGCAACGCAGAAGTCCCCATAAACGAAAAAGGGGACCTAGCACCCTCTCCGCTTATCCGGTCGCAACTTCAAACGCCAACGACTCGCTAAGCTCTCTCACTCAATGAACAATTAGCATACGATATTCAAAGAGTTATACGCAAGATATTCAACCGCATGTCAAATAAAAAGAGCGGGCTCAACATGAAGAAACGCAATTCAACAGTGCAATACACAATTCACAACATATATTCGATCACATATTAAATACATGCAAAAACCCAATCATATCACAACATTACATGCTTGACACGCAAATCAAGGAATCCATCCCTCTCAGAACTCAATGGAATTAACAGAGAGGTACAAACAAGTGGGGGTTGGGTTGTGACCAACCACAAAGTTTTCACCCACGAATGACTCAATATGTTCGACCAAGACGACAACAAAACGAAGGGGTTCGAAGACCACGACTTGAACTCGTAGAGTTCTCAGACTTCTTCGTATTTAAATAAAGCAATTTAAATAACAAAACAATAGCTTAAGCATATCCAAAGTTGTCCTTACACGGGGACATAAAATGAATCCTAAATGTCTAGAAGTGCCCTTATCAACTCCAAGCTAACGCCGCCGACAACGACCTCAACACTACTGTCTTCAAACGAGCTCGACAACGACTTCTCTCACTCGATCTCGACACGCACGGCTCTCACCAACCTCGGTTTCGTGTTCTCAGACACCACGATCTCCTTGCAAAGACGATCTCTAAATCACACCGCCTAATACGAGCACAACTTAGTTCTATCTATGGGTTCTAATAACACTTAGCTCTCATTATCCCAATCTTAACCACAACCCAAGTAAACATTAAAACTCAAGAACTTAAACAAATACAACCAGAATTCAAACATTACAAAATAACTCCTTTTCTCTAAAATTTTATTAAAACTTCTTTCATACATCACCAGACAAAGCCATTTTTTCAAAGTACTAATTCAAGCAAGATTAAACATATTTTTCCTCTAACACAAAGTTAGGGTTTTCGATCAAAAGTTCATAAAAAAGGTTATATGATTCTATAACAAATAAATCAACAACAAACATCAACAAGAAGCAACGACAACAAACTAAAACAAGAAATCAAAACAAACCAAATAGGGAGGGTTTGGGCACCGCCTATTGCGTAAAAACAGAGAAAGCAATTTGTTTTACAAGCTCAAATAATTGGTTAGAAAGGTAGGTCATGTCATGAAAAAGAAAACCTATCAATATGACCTGATTTGGAAGCATATAAACTAGCTAAAATAGAGAGAAGAAGTGGCGCTAAACAGTAGCATGAAGGAGGAGAAAATTCTGTTTTTCATACCTCAAAAGATGGTCGAGATGGTGATATATGTCGAGAAGATGATAAGAAACAAGGTTGATGAAGAAAATTTATGCAGAAGCTCAATGAAATTCAAGGTTCTTCAATGGAGGTTTGGAGAAGAGGAAATTTAGAGAAGAAGAAAAAAGAAGAAACTGGAAAGTGGGTGTTTAAGGCGGCTAAGCGTGATATTTATGGAGGTGGAGGAAACTAATCATTATATTTATCTACAGCTGGTGGAAAAAAAAAACAGTTTGGTCTTATCTCCCTTAAATATCTCTTAAACAATAATTAATTACAAGAAAACCATTTTAAATGAATTTATCTTTCATAAAACCACAAATAAGCGACACCTAGATTTTAAAGTAAGATATTAATCCAAACAACAAGATATACTAATTAACGCTAAATAATATTCGTAAAAATACGAGTGTTATCATCTCGACACGATGTCGACCAGGATGCTCGTGCAAGCGTCTCCTCAGCTCGTCATACAACCTCGGCATACGATCTCGGCACGGGGTCTCGACAGGAGGTCTCGACGCGAGGTCTCGATACGATGTCCTAATACGAGGTCGATCTCGTCCTCAGATGTTACATAGGGAGAGTAGGGGCAAGGGTTGCAGAGGAGGAGATAGGGATATTGTGGTAATTTTGGGGGAGTAGTTGGAAAAGTAAGGGGTGCCAATAGCAATTCCCTATAACTTTTGGGAGGATTAAATTAAGAGTAAATTACACTCTCATTTCCTCTGAGATGCTAATATTACACTCCCGTCCTCTTTTAAGTTGAATTATAAACTTTAGTTCATTTAACTTATCATCGTTAAAAAAATATTTTTTTAAAAATATTTTTTGTTTAAAATATGTACTATATTATTTTTAGTTTATGAAATTACCCATCATTGTGTTTTTCCATTCTTAACCTCTGGAACGTGATGCATCCAGCCTCCAATAAAAAACAAGATAGACATGGGTGTCTGTATAGCAACTGACAATGTTTATGGGGCGAAAAACATGATCAAAGTGTGGGTGTATCTACAAATTGAGGAGGGTGAAAATCGTTCTTATCTCAATGAGTATTTTGTGTTATCGTTGGTGATGTCAACGACAGTAACATCCTAACTTTTGAAACCCTAGGTCCTTTGATTGATTGTTTGCTTATGTGTGTTGTGTGTTACTTGACCTGTTAGAGTGAATAGAACCCTAGAGTAGGACTTCGAAGGGGCCTAGAGTTGAAGATGGACTAAAACTAGTCTTTTTAGTTTTGCTATGTTCACTATGCTAAGGACGTTTTTCGATACGTTAAGGTTTGCTACGAAGATCATTCTTCGCTACGCAAATTCTATCATTCTTTGCGACACAATTTTTTCATTCTTCATGTCACAAATCTTACCATTCTTTGTTACACATACAACATTGTTTGCTATATGTGTCAGCCTGCATGATGAACCGAGGGCGTGTGGAACGCAACGTGTTGCAAAAAATATCTTTGCGGTACGAACCAGACCTTTGCCAACCACTATAAATGTTTTCCCCATTTCGGATCTGAGCATCCCAAGCTCTCCCTCTCTCAAAATTCTCTCTAGCATCCCAACAATCTTTCCTCAGCCTATTTTCTTGGTATTTGGTCCAAAAACAATAGTTTCAGTCCTGCAATGGTGTTCCTAGTCTTGAAGCCTTCTCGATGCCTAGCCTTTAGCAACGGTGTGTGTGTGTGTTGTTTGTTTATAACGTGACTCCCTGCCCCAGCGGGGTGTTACAGTGACCACAACGAGTCTATGTTTTTCTTCTGTACCCTTCATCTTAGGAAGCTTGTGTATACAGAAAAATTTGATCAGGGTGTGGGTGTATGTACGATTTGGGGAGCGTGAAAATTGATCTTATCTGAATGAGTATTTTATGTTGTCGTTGGTAACAGAAACAACCATGTTGACCTTGGCGTCAAGTGCAACAAAGATGTGGCCACCACCATTCATTGTTCCATCATCTTGGCTAAGCTTTTTGTCATTCCTGTCAGGAGACGGTACTTGGGTAACAAGATAGGAAAGCCAAACATTATTCCTTTTAAGGTCACTAGAAAGTGTGGTTTTGTCACTGTTAGCATGGTCCCGTAGATCCAAATTTAGAGCCTGGATCCATAATCTCACAAAAATGTCACATTTCGAAAAACAATACTAACATATGGGGAAGATGGGTGAGGCAGGGGAGATCAAAGCATTGCTCGTAAGCTTTCTCGATGATAGCATCAATGTCAGAGACCGGAGCATGACAGTTATAGCAACAAATGGGGTTGTTGTTGCGAGAAGAATGAGAGGGAAAACAAGTATTTTGGTAAAAAAGATATTTTTCAACGAGAGTTAATCGAGATTTAACCGAAAATCAAAAATAGATTAGAGTGTATGATAATTTTATTTGTAATGGGATTGAAGTGTATGTTTTAGAAACTGAGGGAAGGGGAATATTATACTAATATCTTTTAAGGGATGGGAGTGTAATTTACTCTTAAAATAATACTTAGATATGTTTTTGGTACATATGTTTTTGGTACCTGTAATTATAGGAGTTTTTGTTTTTAGTTCCTAAAAAAAAGTTATCTTATTGATCCCTGACATTTTCAAAATGGCACCTTTTAGTCTCTATTATTAACTTTCGTTTATTCGGTGCTGACATGGCTAACAGTTGTACACATCAACATTCTCACATAGGATTAATGGTTCTACATGTGCAATGACATGGAATGTGACATGGACTAGGAGTCTAACTTACCTCCATCTTCTTCACCCTCCCCATCGCTCCTCTTCTCGGCCTCCCCTTACACTCCTTCCAAACTTCCTTCCTTGCTCCTCAGTTCATTCTCTCTAAATCATTTGAATCTTCATTTAATCTTCTTTTCTTTTTCATGCATCTTAATAGCTAGCGAGAATGAGACATGGAATCCAAACGCAAACACGCTATCAATCTCCTCTGTTTGAGTCTAGCGTCTAGTCATATTTTGAGTCCTTCTTCCCCTTAGCAAGTTGACCCAGCATAGTACACAATCCTTCGAGCACCGAGCCTGTAAGAGAAAAGCGCTTCATCAACTAGGTTAGTTGACCCGACACGGTACACATTCCTTCTAGCGCCGAGTGTAAAGCGAAAGCGCTCTATCAGCTAAGTCAGTCGACCCGAGACGGTACACAAACCTTAATATCCATCACGACGAATATTTGATCAACATACTCGAGGAATGTGATCATGCCTCACTGAAATTAATCATCTGTTAAAGATTTGAGCCATTCTTTCGTCGTCAAAATTGCTCAACAGTGTTTCTCCTGCTCTGTCATCTTCATTTATTACTGCACTCTCCTTCTAGATCGTCATATACCTACACCACAGAATCAATGTCATATGCGGGGGCACATCACATCGGCCGCCACAGTCGCTTACCTCAGGCATCGATAGGGTATTCGATCAGCACTCGTAATGGCTAAACGAGGGCTTATTGCCAGACAGGCTAGTTCGAGGGAAGATCAAGGTCATTGTATTGTGGGTCTCACTGCAACAATTACTACCACTAACAAGATCAGGTGATATGCAATTCTCTTTTAATGTGCTCCTGTTTCTCAGCCCGTGAAAATTGCAACAAATAGTGCTCTAGCTTTTTCTAAAAGTGCATCTAATGAAGGAAAGGATATGGCATCGGTTAAGTGCATGAATTCCGCAACGGCCGACTTCGTTCAAATTCAATATGTCATGATCAAATGTGGGCCTCACGTGACCAAGGATTATGGTATGATGCATGATACATGCATGAGGGTTGAGCATGGAGAAGAAAAAAAGTAGAAGGAAGGAGGTTCATGGCTACATAGGAGAAATTTATTACTTTGCTATACTCAAAAAAATAACTCTTCGGCATCTAAAGATGAGAACATTGAGCAAGAACATTTTTTTATTGGTAGGCCCTAGTTCCCAGGCCTGTCAGAAATTATGAATATCCTCAGTTGGAATTGCCATGGTCTGGGTACCCTTGAGGCGGTTCCAGAACTTAGGGACCTTGTAAGGGTCCATAAATCGGATGTAGTTTTTTGGATTGAAACTTTGGCGAGGGTGAGAAAGATAGACGACAAATTGGTTTTGAGAGTGCACTTTCGGTTGATAAAGTGGGAAGGAGTGGAGGTTTGGCCATACTTTCAATGAATACTATCCAATCTGATGTTGGGAATTTGACTCTTCAAATTCTCTTCCCCAGAAACTGCACTTGTGGAAAATTGGAAAAACAAAATAGAGAAATAATAACAACACAAGAATTTAACGTGGAAAACTCCCAAACCAGGAGAAAAAACCACCGGACTGCAGAGAAAAATCCATATGTAGAAAATTATTACAACTACACAATTTTCTCTCTACTTCGCACACCCACAAAGCTTCCCCACTAGCAAAACTTACTTCTCACACCTCTCCTTTTACAAGAAATATTCCTAATAAATTCTTTTTCTCGATGTGGAGGTTCAAATTTGCACCACAGGCATACTAAGAATTCTATTAAATTCTAAAACAAAGAGAGGAATTTATCTAGAGACAAAAGTTGCTAGACAAGCTTTTTGAATGGTATACATAAAACCAAGGCCTAAGCCTCCTTTTATAACAAAGAGGTTCACTCCTCTTTACTATTTTACAGATGTGGGACTAAAAGTCCCAACACCAACAATCTCCACCTTATGACTTTGTGGTCCCACAACGCCTCCACCTTGATGAAGATTCTCATGGCTTTCGCTATCACCCAACGCAGATCATGCTCCACCATAAAAGCATAATCACTTTCGGAACTAGCCATCCCAAGCATTTAACGTCGGCATGTCTAAATATAACGCTATTTGAAAAAAACTATGGTGCAACTCCCATATTTGACTCTCATGGAAGTTAATCGGCCATCGACATAAATTTCACCACACACTCCTGCATCAATGTCAACCAATGCCCGTGTGCAAAATGTGGTCCGTAACATTTAATATCCTTTATCATGGCAACTTTGGGACCCGTACCATAAGGATATCATGTCCTTCTTTCAAAAGACATCAAGATCGGAGATAATATTAGCCTCTTTATCGGCATCTCCACTTCAGCGACCGCAGGCTTTTTGCCGAACCTGTTCTACCTTTACAATTCTTCTTGATGTGGCGGTGCCCCACATCCCAGCGGACATTCTTTATGGAGTTCTTAACTTCTTCCGATCACGCAGCTACCAATCACGTAACTTTCATGTGGATTGTTACTCCTACCAAGTCTCTCTCTTGAGAAAAAGAAGCTTACTAGTAACCTCGAGAAAATTATTTTCTCCTTACCATGCCCATGAATTAATAAGCGGCCATGTGCTCATAGGGACTAGTGGAAGAGACCACGATCGACATGGGCACGATCCTCATCATCAATTTTAACCCAGAGATTCAAGCTCGAGAAATAATGCCATTGAGAATACTTAAATGATCCGAAATAGTAGTACCTTCATCCATTTGCAACGTATGAAACTTCTCTTCGGATCTAACCGATTGAGGCGCCTTTGTCCGTCTGACTCCTCGAGTTTTCCCGGAGTCCACTTTGCCGTGGATGCTCCGCTTCACGTTTGCAAGAACATTTTGGTCGACGCAGCGAATTGCACTTGCGCTCTCAAATCCGTGATCCTCCCAATCATCATCGACTTTATCTGCTTTTACTAGCGATTTTACCCGGCATCACCGCTTACTTTCGGGAGTAACCCGCTCCTTCAAAGCCTTGTGTAAACGGTGAATCAACACATCCTTGACTTGTATTTGCCACAAGCCAAAGTTGATCTTTCCACAAATTTCTCTACATCAAATCATTGCATTTGAAACTCGCTTCCCGACATCCTCTTTAGCGTAACACAGGCTCGATACCACTTGTTGGGAATTTGACTCTTCAAATTCTCTTCCCAAGCTGCACTTGTGGAAAATTGGAAAAACAAAATAGAGAAATAATAACAACACAAGAATTTAACGTGAAAACTCCCAAACCAGGAGAAAACCACCAAAGAGAGAAAATCCATTATGTAGAAAATTATTACAACTACACAATTTTCTCTCTGCACCTACACCCACAAAGCTTCCCCACTAGCAAAACTTACTTCTCACACCTCTCCTTTTACAAGAAATATTCCTAATAAATTCTTTTACGATGTGGAGGTTAAACCCCAAACAATAAAGCATACTAAGAATTCTATTAAATTCTAAAACAAAGAGAGGAATTTATCTAGAGACAAAAGTTGCTAGACAAGCTTTTGAATGGTATACATAAAACCAAGGCCTAAGCCTCCTTTTATAACAAAGAGGTTCACTCCTCTTTACTATTTTACCCAATGTGGGACTAAAAGTCCCAACACCAGGTGGTAAATTACTCTGGACATTTCATTAATGTTGTTATTGTGGATAATGAGGGGAAAGTGGAGGTTGACCGGTTTTTACGGCATTCCAGATAGGGGTAGAAGATTAAAGTCTTGGCAGATGCTTAGACAGCTGCGGAGTATGTCTGACCCTCCCTGGTGTGTAATTGGGTACTTTAGTGATATCTTGTCCAATGCTGATAAGCAAGGAAGAGTACCTCATCCTCCTTGGCTCATGTGAGGGTTCCAAGAAGCGGTTCAGGATTGCCAATTGTCTGATGTTCCTCTTGAAAGTTGTGCTCTTACTTTATCTCTGTAGTATAGCCATGACTAACACGGTTGAGGAGAGACTAGATCGACCACTCATCTCATCACAATGGGGAGAGCTCCATCCAGATGCTCGACTTCTCAATATGATCTATTCTGTATTTGATCATTCTCCTCTGCTTCTTGATATGGATGTTTTATTGCTCGACCGAACTGACGTCATTTTTGGTTCGAAAATGCTTGGCTGGTGGAAGACGGGTTCAATGACTTGGTTAAAGGTTGCTGGAATCGAGTTTATGAGGGAGGCATTTTTCCAAAAATTAGAACCTGTGGCGAGATGTTGGATTGGTGGGGGAGAAGTACCTATAAGCGATTCACGTCTGGTATCACTAGTTGCAAAAATCACATTGCTGAGTTAAGAGATAATCATGACGATGCATCGCTGCAGGAAACTAAAGCGGTGAGAATGCAACTAAATAAATTGCTAGTACAGGAGGATAAGTATTGGTGTCTATACGCTAAATCTCATTGGCTTTGGGATGGGGATGCTAATACACATTATTTCCATGTTTCAGCCTTAACCCGAAAGAAGAAGAATTTTATCCAAAAGTTGCATAATGATGACGGTGTGATGGTTGACAATTAGAAGGGTCTTAAAGAGCTTGCAAAGGAGTATTTCACATATCTTTTCACTGAAGAATAGACTGATATGGAGCGAGTGATCACTTTGATTCCTTCGCGGCTGGGAGTGGAAGAGAATAATTTGTTGCTCTCCCTTTTCACTGATGATGAGTTCAGGATAATAGTTTTCCATATGCAACCTGACAAAGCACTGGAGCCTGACAGATTTAATTCGGATTTCTATAGACACTTACGGAATACTTGTGGGGGTGACGTGATTTCTGCTTGTTGTTCTTGGCTTAAGGATGGCGCAATCCCCATTGAGATGAATGATACTCGTATTGCTCTTATCCCAAAGTGTAACCACCCACAAACGGTGAAAGACCCGAGGCCGATTTCCTTTTGTAAGGCGACTTACAAAATTCTAACGAAATTTCTCACTAATAGGTTATCTCTTGTCATCTCTAAATGTATTTCCAAAAAGCAATATGCTTTCGTGGCTGGCAAGTCAATCTTAGACAATGCTCTTATTGCTTCTGAGATAGTTTATTACCTGAAATGTAAGAGTGGAAGAGTGAAAGGGGAGGCTTCTTTGAAGATTGACATTAACAAAGCTTATAACAGAGTTATTTGGGACTATCTTAGAGCAACCATGCTCAAGATAGGGTTCGCACAATGGTGGACGGACTGGATAACAATGTGTATAGTTTCAGTTCAATATTCTATCTTGATTAATAATGATGACGTTGGACGGGTTAAACCTGGCAGAAGGCTTAGACAGGGTGACCCTCTTTCTCCCTGCCTTTTTATTATTTGTGAAGAAGGTTTGACTTCTCTGATCAAGCAGGCAGAAGCTTCAGGATCTATTCATGCATGGTATTAGAATTTGTAAAAGAACACTTGTTGTTTCCCATCTTCTTTTTGCGAATGATAGCTTCCTTTTTACGAGAACAACTGAAAATGAGTTCCTAGTTATAAAAGATATCTTACATGTATATGAGGGAGCTTTGGGGTAATTCACCAATCTTAAAAAATCAGAGGTGGTGTTTAGATCTAATGTTTCTCATGATATGTGTGTTCATATCTCTGGTTTCTTAAAAGTGTCGCAACGGTTAGGGGCAGGAAAACATCTCGATCTTCCGTCCTCATTGGGAAGAAACTAAAAGGCTACTTTCAGGTTTATAAAGGATAGAATGTGGTAGAAGATTAGCTCTTGGAAAAGCAAAACACTCTCTATGGCATGGAGAAATGTTCATATTAAATCTGTGGTGCAAGTTATCCCCTTCTATTGCATGAGTATGTACATATTCCTCCCTCCTTAGGGGATCAAGCCAACGAAGTACGAGGGGTATTAATTGGATGGAATGAGACAAACTTACAATGTCTAAGAAGCTTGGAGGTATGGGCTTCCGGAATATTTATGCCTTTAATTTATTAAAAAATCGGACGCTCTAGTGACAAATATTCAAAGCCCGTTATTTTCCTCATGCTGATTTCTCGGCAGCCTCTTTGGGGAGTAGCCCTTGCTATTCTTGGAGTAGTTTATGGTCTTCACGGGCTCTATTAAAAGAAGGCACGAGATGGTGCATTGGCAGTGGGAATTCTATAAAAGTTTGAGATACCCCTTAGTTTAGGAGCGAAGGCCAGCCGCCTTCCCTGTACAATCTGGTCCCAGGTGGATAAGATTTGAGAGTAAACAACTTGTGGCTCCCAAATCAGAAAGCATGCAACCTAAACACGATGCACTTATTGATTTTGATGCCTCAAGCTAAAGTTGTCCTAGATACCCTTCGTTCCCTTCTGTTACAAAAAACAGTTGGATTTGGTCATTCACGCTTTGAATAATTTGGTTGATAGCTCTCACCTTAGATGTCAGGGTGACTGGCCGGTTATCTAGAAGATTGAGGCGCCACTGCGGATGAAGTTGTTGTTGTTGTTGTGGCATGCCTCTGGCATACCGAGTCCAGCTATATAGAGGAAAAGAGTCTTGTGTCCGCTGACCTGTGTGAGGTGTGGCAAGGAAATGGAGAACAATTTCCATATTTTTGCTACATTACTCAAAGCTCTAGATGTTGGTCCGAAGTTAGTCTTATGGAGAAGGTTGATTGCACCTTACAGGCAGCCGCTTCTTTCCCGGACTGGTGTTTCAATGTTAGCCTCACTGGATCAGACTAGCAAAGCTCTCTTCGCAACTACGATATGGAGCATTTGACGAGCAAGAAATGACCAACTTTGGGAGAACATTATCCAGGATTTGCAATAGGTGTGTGCTCAAGCATCTGTGCTGCTTATCGATTAGAACCAAGCGAGCAACATGCAACTTGTAGGTGGCAGAAGGTGAAGCCATTGGTCTATTGCAAGTCTTGCACACGATAAGAATCATTAATTGTCCACTTTTTTTCTTATTAATTATTTATTTTTCTATTTATTTTGTAGATTCACAATTATGTAATCTCTTTCCACTCACAAAATAGGAAAATAGGTAATAATTAATAAGGAAAAAATGTCAGCAATTAATTATTTTTATCGTGTGCAAGATTGCATACATTAGAAAAACCATATAAAAAATTCAACATGTGACACCGTAAGTGAACATTTAAGATATTAGAAGGATTCCCTGAAAAAAGATATTAGTAGGATGAAAACATTTTTATAAGGATTTAAACCAAAATTCACATTTTTATAAGGACAAAACACATTTATTTAGTAATGTATGTATCATTGGGTGCCAATTGAGATGCTCGGTTGGATTTTGATAAGACATTTTAGCATTTAACTCTATTAATAGTAGAGAACAAATGATTAATAGTAGAGAACAAATGCAATGCATGATTTCATATATTTGCATGATCAAAATCGTAAAAATGAATTTATCATGACCAATTCCAAAATTTTCCCAATATTTTATATGGAACAAATATACCATCAGAGCTACAATTTAGACTTAACAATAACTTTGATACAGCTATTGAAACTATAAAGTTCAACGAATCTTTGATTAAATTACCAATGTAGTGTGATGTCCTAATTTCAAATAAACTAATAATAATAATAAAGATAAATCAGAGTGCACAAACAAACATCTATTATCTATTATAAAAATAGAGTCTCAAATCATTGTGTTGACACCTCAACCTTTCATGTGTCATATATTACTAATTGTGTCATATCACTAATATCCTAATGTGACAATCTCTAGAATAGATCCACTCCTTATATCTTATTGCATATTTTTTTTGTCAATCTCTCTCTTTTTTTTTTGGCGTAATTGTCCATTTCTCTCTCTCTATTCCATGTTTTTTTAAATAGTGCATTTAGTTACAACAAAACTATGTAACTCATATTACAAACATAATTCCATAAATCAGTTACTCTTTATAACTTATTACATATTTTTTTTGGTCTTATGGCCCAACGGCCTACTACGCACTCCAAAGAGCGCTGAAATGGGGGCGTAGCGGGTTCGAACCCGCGCCCAAGCGTCCAAGCGGCAAATACTTTGCCAGTTGTGCTAAGCACCACAGACTTATAACTTATTACATATAAATACACTACAACATGCTAATTAGATTTTAATAATTAAATATAACAACTATTTTAATTTACCATAAAATAATATGTAAAATTTAATCATCACATCTTAAAAAAATTAACAATCAAAATTCTACACAACAAATAAAAATGTACCACAATCCAAATGGTTTAAAATAATTCGAAGAAAAACATATACAATAAAAAAAGTTAATTGAAATTACAAATGGAAAACAACAAAACAGTTTAAAATTAATGTTAATTAGACATTGAAAGTACTTAACCTAATATACAATTTTTGTATTTTTCTCTTATTAATTAGTGTGTCGATATATTTATCCCCGACTATAATTCGTACAATGTGTATTGTACCAAAAACTTTATAAAATTATTGACTACAAATTTTTCTTATTAAACTCATTTAAATAAAATCATATAAGTAAATTTATCAAACACCAAATGTTATCTGAATATTCAAATTCAAAACTATTTTAGATGTTTAATCATTACATATTTCAACCTATTGTTTCCATAAATCTTCATTATAATTCATTACATTTCAATGTATTAATAACATTTTAATTTTAAATAAATAATAAAACTCAATGCATTAATGGTTAAAAAATTAACATAATTCCAAAAGACATTAACAATTTACCACCAAACTTAAAAAACCTATAGATACCAATAACTACAACAAACCCAAACATAAACATTTTACATTCATTCTCATAATCTCAACTTTTCGCTAAACAATAGTAGTAATAGAAAGAAAACCACATAGAATACCATTTTCAAAAAAACCTTAGTTCTCATGGTGATGATTAGTATAAAAGTTTATATATTTGCAGCATTATAAGTATCTTCAAATCTTTTAAAAAACTGCAATCGCGCATCGCATGGGTCACATTCTAGTTTTATTTATCGATATCCCTGTGAAGGGAAACGTAGTGTCATAACAACATTATTCAAAGGACAGTAAGAGGACTTAACACTGGCCAACTTTGGGAATTCTGGGATGGATGAGGATCAGATAAATTCTCTGACAACATCCCTAGAAGTCTCAGGAACTACCTTCATATGGTTGGGTGGTTATGGACTTCCTTTTAGGGCTCTCCATCTTCTTCCACTTCATCTGTATCCATGGGGTCAATCTTTTATATAAACGAAAGAAACACAAGAAATGAAATTGAGAGATAAAAAACTGACTACTGCACCAAAAAGGTGGGAAAGTAAGTTAGAATAACAACATAAATAGCATCAATAATATTCTTCACAAGGGTCAATGCCTAGAATTAAGGATCAGGGCCTAAAGTTTAATTTTAAACCGTATTTTATTTCTCTCTCTCTATCAATTTTATATTTATCCAATGGCCACTCTCTATATTAAATCCTCCTTGTTGGCCCCACCAATCTACCTATGTTGTCTGTTGGGGATTTCCAAAATAATAGGAATCCAAGGACACAAAAGTGAAAGAGAAACACAATGTTTCATGTTCCAAAGGGTGTGTCCTTTTGTGGCTTTCACTAGTGGTTTTATTCTTTCATGAACCTTTGTATCTGTTCATCTAAAGACATTTGAATGAAGAGATGCATTCTTTCATGGATGGTTAAGACAATCCACAATGGGGTGTGACTCCATATGAGGAGATGTTTCTTTTCACCAAAAGGTATGAGCTGGTCTATATATAGAACAACTTTATATGCAGAAAGAACACAATTCATATGTCTATGTCAAAACTCTGCCAAATTCATCGCTCCAAATCATTTCCTTTCTTCTCTTATACTCAAACTGAAGTTAGGGAACTAATGTTTTGTAAAATACCATTGACGATACACTTGGTTGAGGGTGCAAACCATATCAAGAAAACTCTATTGTATCCTGAAGGGGATTTGCTGTTCAACAATTTGCATCCAATCTAAAGAGATTCGTGGGGGCGAATCGAACTTAAAGCCTAGTGTTTAAACACGTCTTGGAGCCTTACGCAATCATTTTCTTCTTTGTTCTTTAGTTTATAGCATCTTCATCTTTCTTTGAACTTATCATTTATGTTATTTGTTCTTATTAGTTGCAGCATTCCCACCATAAATATCACCAACAATCTTTAGGTTCGATTTTCATTTGTGATTAACAATGGCTGCAACTAATTTTGTGAAGATTGAGAGGATCAACAATGACAACTTTCTATGATGGTGGAAGAAGATGCATTTCTTCTTACAATTGGGAGAGATGAACACCCATCCTTCATAAAAAAAAATTATTTATGACTATAGTGAAAGATACACTATTACTTTCTATTGATATTATATGCATGAATGCAATAGGTTGCACCAGCCCTTAGCTACAAAGGAATGCCAAGGACTAGGTAAACCCTAAAAGATGTAAGTTGGTCTTCCTAAACAGTAACTTGTCCTATTTATACAATCCTAAAACCCTAATGTGTGCTCCTCTAGGGTTTCTCCACGCAGCCAAAGGGACATTTTGGGGATTTTGGGACGTGCCAGGGAACATTCTCCCGACAGCTATTGAGAAAGGGAGACTAGTACATGTACGATTCTAACACATTGTACCATGGCAATGGTTGGTGGGGTAACCGACTGAGTCTTCCAAACAGGAGTTAGTCGACCTCGTATAAGCTTATGCAGTGAGTATGCTGGGAGTCGATCGGCCATTCTTAATTTGCTTTCATTACAAGAGTCGATCAGCTCTATCTACAGGAGATATGTGGGAGGGTGAAATTTGTTTGAGGTCATCGGTCCTGACCCCAAATGTCTTGCCACCTTGGCAATCATTTTGCTCGGTCCTCCTAGTAGTTCGTTCGGACATGCCTTAGTGCGGAAGTTGACCGTTCCCAGGTCAGCTGGGTCCACAGCCCCCCAATCATTGAGCCGAGTAAGCGAAGACGATTTGAGCTATTTGTCTACCCGGTCGAAGGATATGTCTATCTGGTCAGTGCCACGTATTGATTGCTATCAATTCAATGTCTTTTCATGATTGATGTCTTGTTTCTCGCGCCACCTCCTTTGTCTTCCCTAGGTACATCGCGATTCGTGCCCTCCAGATCTGGGCCATTGGATAATTTTGGGCCAAATCAATCTCCGCCGTTGATCGTGGGGGGAGGGGGAAGATTTATTTAAATCCTTTGTTCCCCACCCACTTCCACTCTTTCTTCTTGCTTCGTTTCCACTTCCTCAGAGGACCATTCGACCCTGACTTCACTGATGCTGCTAATCCTCATCCTCAATCTCTCAAGCTTTCTACAACCAGTATGCCATTCTTCTGGGTCTACTTTCTTCTTGTTAGTCCTTTGTAAAAAGACAATGCTTGTGAGATTTCTTTCTATTGCCATTCTTTCTCTAGTGCTTGGGGTTGTCATTTTTGATGATGTTAATGAAGGGGAGGAAGTTGCTCCCCTTGTTCGTCGCCATGCGGACCATAACCCGCCGTCTCCCCATTTTTCTTCCAAAACCGTTTTCGATCCCTCTAGAGTCATGAGTAAAATCCGTGAACTTTTTGCTTCGGACTCCTCGGAATGCAGCGGTGGCGTGTTGTTCTGTCGGAAATCCCTGGTGAAGAAGGGCGTGACCTCCACCAGGCCAGGAGCCTCTGCGTGGGCTGCTGAGATCGAGCTCCTGAACATGTCACGCCTGATCCTTATGCTTGGGTATCCCATGAGGTGTGCCGAGCTAAATCCATCTATGTTAACAGTGAGGGGCTCTTTGGTCTTCACAACCTTGTTACGTGGCCCAACCAAAGACGCTGCCTGAGGATTGCACATTGCAGAGAAGACGAGGTGGTCTGCGAGTGGCCGACCAAGGGCTCCCGAAAGTTTACCTACATGTACGAGCTGCTTTTAAAGAGGTTGGGGGTTCGCTTTCCTATGCGGCTACACCTAAATAGTCGGGCCTTTGTTCGGGCGTTCAAGATACTGTGCGAGGGTTTGGAAATTATGTCGACCATCAATTGCTTTTTTTAACTTTTTCCAAGCCAAAAATTCCAGAGAGGTCGGTTGGACTTACCTTACCAACCGACCTCGGCATCAGCTCCTCATCACCTATACTCAGAGCTTCAAATACTTCAAGGACAAGTTTTTCAAAGTCTACCCGGTTTCTTACTGTCCTGACTTGTTAGAGACGCCAAATGGGGAGGAGAGATTTCTGCTATACTGGCAGCAGAAGCGAGTAACTCGGTTTGGTGTTGATACCGACCGCGTTACTGACACCGGGATGGCGGACATTAAAACTCTTAGTCAGGCGGAGACAATAAAATGTGTTAATCTTCTTCATCTCGAGCAGGACGAAGAGTCCCTCTTTTATTTGCTAAGTAATCACTTCGGACTTGTGCTTTTTCTTTCTTTCTTTAATCGGCCCCCTCTCTCTTTTTTTTAAGAAAATACAGGTAAAATGGCACCTCTTTCACTGGAAAAATTTAGGGCATTGAAGAAGAAAAAGAGGGCAGAACTAGGGATACCTGAGCCTACTTCAACCGCTCCTGCACAGGCCGATGTTTCGGAAAGTGCCGCATCCAAAAGGGATCGGGTTAGCTTTGAAGAGCCAATAATGTTGCCTCTGATCCAAGGTCCGGGCTCTTCTTTCTCTCCAGCTCCAACTGTTTTAGGTGAGGTTAACTCTGAGTAGCAACCTCCTCCGCCTCCTTCCTCTCATGGATTGACCGACCCTAAGACAACTAGTGGGGCTTCTCATGAGGCCGAGTGGCGATCGGTGTTGAAGGCCACCAACAAGGGAGATATTCGGTTGGTATGGGATACCTGGTTCCCGGTCCATGAAACCATCGACTCATTTGTTAAGCCTGGGGATGTCGAAAAGGTTGCTCAACTCGGCCTTCATCGAACATTTCAGGCCGGGGAGACTTATGCTTTGTGGTTGGCCAGTCTGATGCGGGAGGGCGAGAAGCAGTTCGAGAAGTGTGAAGTGGAGCGGAAGAAGTATGATGATATTGTTGCAAAGCTGAAGCTGCACATTACTGAAATTTCTGCTCGGATCACCACTCTCGAGGTCGAGCTTATGCAGGCTATGGAAAAGGCTAACCAAGTAGATGGATTACGCAAGGACCTCAGTCAAGCTCAGGAAGACCTTCAGAAGGCAATAAATGACCTTTCCTCAGCTAAACTTGAAAAGGAACGCCTGGAGGGTGAGGAGAAGTCTCTGAGGCAGAGAGTGGCCGAGCTTGAGAAGGCTCTTGGGGAGAAAGAGAAGAATGCCTCGAAAATGCAAGTAGCTCTGGAACAGGCGGAGATGGCTGCCATGGAGGAGCATCAGCTTGGATTCGACCGAGCATTGGATCAAGTAAGGGTGTTATATCCCAGTCTTGACCTTTTGGGGGTGGATTCCGAGCTGACCATCGTGGAGAATTAGCTAGTTAGGCCGGAGACTCCTTCTGTTGATTGACTTGTAATTTTAGATAGATTTTATTTTGCTTGCTCTCCTTTTTGTAACTTCAACTTATAATGAATGAAATCTGCTTCTATGTTCCTTCCACATGTTCTACTCCTTCTTTTTTTTTTAAAATACATCGTTCGTATCCAATTTTATGGTCCGAAGATACAGAGGTCGCTATGCCTCAAACCATGGCTTGTCGCCAGGATTGAGCCTAGCTTGGTTCGGGCTTACAGAGGTCACTATGCCTCAAACTGTAGCTTGTCACCAGAATTAAATCTAGCTTGGTCCGGGTTTATAGAGGTCGCTAGCTATGCCTCAAACCGTAGCTTGTCACCAGGATTAAACCTAGCTTGGTCCGGACTTACAGAGGTCGCGATGCCTCAAACCGTAGCTTGTCACCAGGATTAAACCTAGCTTGGTCCGGACTTATAGAGGTCGCTATGCCTCATACCAAACTCTTCATCGCCTACTTGCGTGGCCTCGTTTCCCATACATTTGACCAATCTCTTTTAATGATAAAGATAACATAAGATGTTAATGAGGTCGGGAAATAGCTTTGTCATATATAGCATTTTCCTTGCAGGAAATAATAAAATTCATAATGGCCGAGGCCTTGGAGGAATAATAAAAAAAACACAAAGGTCGAGGCCTTGGAGGAATTTAGGAAACATTTAACATATGATATCAAGACTCGCTTAACTGTAATAGAAACGCAGGCTGGCCGCATTCCATGTCCTAAGTATGACCTTGCCGTTCAGGTGCTTTAACTTGAATGCTCCCTTGTCGATGTCAGTTTTTTACTCGGTAGGGCCCTTCCCAGTTTGGAGCCAGTTTCCCTGTTGCCCTATCTCGAAGCACACGGCGCAACACCAAGTCGCCCTCCTTGATTTCCCTTGGCACAACCTTAGTGTTGTATTTCCTTGCTGCTCGAACTTTGCATGCAGCCTCTTTGATGTGGGTAATTTCTCGGACCTCGTCCAGACTATCCAGATTCAACCGAAGACTTGTCTCATTTTGATCCGATTTCCCTAAAAGGGCCCTCGGACTTGGTTCCATAATCTCGACCGGAATCATGGCATCGGTTCCATAAACCAGACGTAAAGGTGTTTCCTAAGTGGAAGAATGTGGTGTGGTATGGTAGGACCACAAGATTTAAGGCAGCTCCTCCGCCCAAACTCCCTTAGCCTCTTCTAGCCTCTTCTTCAGCCCCTTCAAAATTACCTTATTAGCTGACTCAGCCTGACCATTGCTTTGAGGATGCTCGACCGAAGTAAAAATTAGCTTGATTTTCCATCGCTCGCAAAAGTTCTTGACCGAGCTGCTAGCGAATTGTGTTCTGTTGTCCGAGGCTATTATGCCTGGGAGCCCGAAACGACATACTAACTTCTTCCAATAGAATTTCCTGATTCGTTCGACCGTGATGGTGGTTACAGGCTCGGCCTCAACCCACTTCGTAAAGTAGTCCATTGCAGCTATCGAGAATTTGTTTTGACCCGGAGCCAAAGGGAAAGGCCCGAGGATGTTAGCTCCCCACATGTAGAATGGCCACGGGGAGGCGGCCGACTGGAGTTCTATTGGTAGGGCTCGGTGCATACCGGCGTAACGTTGGAATTTATCGCACTTTTTGACGTAAGCCGTGCAATCAGCAACCATGGTCGACTAGTAGTACCCAACCCGGGTGACCTTGGCTGCCAGGGCTCTTCCTCCGATGTGCGTCCCGCACGCTCCTTCATGTATCTCAGCTACAACATAGTTGGCCTGCTCCTTTGCCAAACATCGAAGCAGTGGGAGTGAGAACTCGCGCTTGTACAGCCGATCACCTAGGATGGTGTACTTGGCTGACTCTTTTCTAAGCCTTCGAGCTTCCGAATCATCTTCCGGGAGTGCATCATCTCAGATGTACCGTATTATTTGGTCCATCCAAGACACCGACTCTTGAGTTGTGAAGAAGACTTCAGTTTGATCCACGCTAGGTCGCTGAAGGGTTTCCCGTATGACCTACCTGTTGTTCCCCGGCTTCTTTGTACTTGCCAATTTTGACAGTATGTCTGCCCGTCCGTTCTGTTCCCGTGGAACGTAGGTCAGCTCGAAATATATGAATCTTTTCTTCAGGTCGTTCACCTTCTCCAGGTACTTAGCAAGTTGAGGGTCCTTATCTTAGAAATTTCTGACAACCTGCCCCGTGACCAATTGAGAGTCACTCCGGACTGAAAGTTTGTTGACTCCCATTTCTGCTGCCAACACCATTCCCGCAATTGGAGCCTCGTACTCGGCCTGATTATTGATGGCCTTGAATGAGAAACCCAGTGACTGTTCTAGGAGAACTCTGTCCGGTCCTTCAAGGGTAATGCCAGCTTCGCTTCCTCTAAGGTTAGAGGAACCGTCCACCGAGAGTATCAAACGATGAGCGGATTCGGGAGTCTCACAATCACCTCCCAGAACCAATTCGGCAGCAAAATCTGCCGAAACTTGTGCTTTAATAGCCCCCCTGGGCTCATATGTGATGTCGAACTCCGAAGCTCGACCGACCAACCCACCATCCATCCTGCGAGGTCCGGTTTCTGAAGAACCTACCTAATCGGCCAGTCTGTTCGGACAACTATTAGATGGCTCTGAAAATATGTGCGCCATTTTCTAGCCGACGTAACTATAGCCAAAGCTACCTTCTCTATCTTTTGATACCGAGCCTTCGCCCCCTGAAGGACTCTGCTTGTGAAATAAACCGAACTCTGTTCCTTTTCTTCTTCCTGGATCAATACCGAGCTATATGCCTGTTCGGAGACAACAAGGTATAGTATCAAGGTCCTCCCTTCGGTCGGTCGGACCAAGATAGGAGGTGATGTCAAAAACACCTTCAGCCTCAGAAATGCTTCCTCGCACGCATCAGTCCATTGGAATTTCTCATTCTTTCTTAAAAGCTGAAAAAATGGGATGTTCCTATCGGCCGACCTTGACATAAATCTCGTTAATGTTGCGATTCGTCCGGTCCGCTGCTGGACCTCCTTGGCCATGTGTGGACTCCTCATTTCTATTATTTCCTTACATTTTTCTGGGTTGGCCTCCATTCCTCTTTGTGTGAGCATAAAGCCCAAGAAATGTCCTGCCTGCACACCAAATGAACACTTCTCAGGGTTGAGTTTAACATTGTACCTCTTCAGGAGTCAGAAGATTCTCTCAAGTTCTTTAATGTGCGTTCGGGACTCGATTGACTTCACCACCATGTCTTCAACATACACCTCAATAGTCCGACCCTTTTCTGACTCAAAAACTCGATCCATGAGTCTTTGGTAGGTCGCCCCCGCATTCTTCAAACCGAAAGGCATTACCCGATAACAGTAATTCGCTTGGTCGTCATAAAGGCTGTCTTTTCCTCGTCATCCAGGTGCATCAAGATCTGGTTATATCCCGAGTATGCATCTATGAAACTCAATAGTTGACATCCCGAGGCTTCATCTACTAACTGATCCATTTTGGGCAATGGGTAAGAATCCTTAGGGCAGTATTTGTTCAAGTCAGTGTAATCAATGCACATCCTTCACTTGCCACTTGACTTCTTGACCATGACCACATTGGCCAGCCAAACCGGGTATTCCACCTCACGGATGAAATTCGCGCCGAGTAACTTCTGAGATTCTTCGATCATGGCCAGCTTTTTATCCTTACCGAGCTTTCTCTTGCGCTGAGCCACCGGCCGTGCATATGGATCAATGGTTAATCGGTGGCATAGGATGTCCGGGTCGATCCCGGGCATGTCACCAGCAGTCCAGGAAAACACATCAGCATTAGCCCCGGAGATAATGCACCAGTTCCTGCTCTAGCTTTGAGTTGAGGGCTTCTCCGATCTTGACTACCTGATCAGGTCGGCCCCCCACCTGGACCCTTTTTCCTTCTTCGGCCGGCTTTGGTCACATTTCCTCCCTGATATTCATGAAGTCCCTGGGATCCAAGTCCAAAAAGTTACAATCCTAGCGGTTGTCCGGCGTGGATCCTCCATCTCCCTTCTTCTCCCCTCTGCAAGGTTTCAAACTATCTTCGTAGCATTTACGAGCTAACTTCTGATCTGCACGCAAGATATTGACCCTTCCCAAGCTCAGAGGATATTTCATGGCCAAATAGTTGTAAGAAACCACAGTTCCCAGAGCCGTGAGTGCCAGTCGGCCCATGATCACGTTGTAAGATGACTTTGCTTGGACGACCATATACTGAACATAAATGGTCTTCGCATCTGACCCCTCGCCGAATGTGGTGTGCAGGTGCACATATCCACGTACTTCAACTTGTTCTCCGGAAAAGCCGACTAGGGTGCCGGAGTGAATCTTGAGAACTTCCTTAGGCAGATTTAGTCGTTCGAACGCATGCCAATACAAAATGTTAGCCGAGTTTCCTCCATCGATCAAGACATGTTTGACTTCATAGCCGGCGATGGTGACTGACACTACTACTGGGTCATCCTCGTGAGGGTCCACCCCCCTTGAAGTCCTCTTTTGTAAAGGTGATGGGGGTGAAATCTTGCTCCGCAAGAGGTTCGAAGTCGTGAAGATACATGATAGATCTAGCATACCACTTTCTCGCCGACTTCGTGGCTCCGCCTCCTACGTAACCACCAGCTATTGTTCCGACCGACCCCTTCTCAGCGCGCTCGTGGTCATCCATTGGCTTTTTTCCCTTATCGGCCTTCTTACTTGGTCTTGGCAAGGTGTCAGGCGAGGCACTGGGAGATCTACGCAGAGATCTTTCTTTCTAACTACCTTGCTTTCCAACATCCGGCCTACCTCCCTTCACATATTTCTTCAGTGATCCATCTCTGATCAAAATCTCAATCTTGGATTGTAGGACTTTACAATCCTCCGTGTCATGCCCCCTTGCTCAGTGGTAAGCACAAAATTGAACGTCATTCTTTCCCATCTGATAGGTAGCGGGAGGAGGTCTCCTAATGAGGTTCGTCATCATCACTTCCTTCAGAATGTTGGACCGCTGTGTGTTGAGAGGGATAAATGGGCCCTCCCAAAGGGGAGGCAGACGAGTGTCTTGTCAGGTTTTAGGTCGACCGCATCCAACGTAGTTCCCTTTGTGGGGATTCCTTATACCAACCTGATGTTGGGATTGTGTAATGCTTCCCTTGTCATCTTGGGTGGCCCTCTCAGCGGCTACCTTTTCGACGTCAATATGTTTCTCAGCACGGGCTCAGATTTCATCCATTGAACCAGGTCGTCTCAGGATAAGGGCCTCGCTAAAGGTCCCGGGGCTCAGGCCTTTAACAAAGGCCATTACGAAAAACTTCTCGTTTGGCTCTTCTACATGGACGGTCGTTGTTGACGCGTTAAGTAGCTCTTCAAGGTTTCGGCCGGCCTCTGCTTCACATCAAACAAGTCAGTCACCACCATTTGTTTGCTCTTGTGTGCCGAGAATTAAGCCACAAACTTCGAGGCGAGGTCCTCAAAGTTGGAAATGGACCGAGAAGGCAAGTTGGTGAACCACTTGAGGGCCACTCCCTTCAAGGTCCCAGCAAACATCTTGCAACTAATGGCATCGTCGCCACCACTGATGAGCATCTAGGTTTGGAACACTGCCACATGGCTGAACGGGTCCCCAGTTCCTCCGTACGACTCGATGACTGGTTCACAGAAGTCCGCGGGGATCATCACCTCTTGGATTCCCTCAGAGAAAGGTTGAAAACCCCGAGGCGTTGGGCAGAGGAAATCAGTTTCACCTGTGGCATTTTTTAGCGCTTCGAGCTGCTGTCAAAGCTCATGCTCACGAGCCTCCACCTCCTGGCTCCTCCTGAGTTGTTCTTCGCTGCTGCTGCAGTTCTTGGACAGCTGCTGCAACCTGTTGCAGAACTGGGTTGTCATCCTCAATGTTGTTGCGGGTGTTGCTGCTCCGGAGTTGCACCATTCAACAAGGGGAGAAAGGAGTTGATATCTACTCCGCTGAGCGAAGTGAAAGATTGTGGGACGTAGGAGAGTTTCACCGAAGCCCCACGATGGGCGCCAAATGTTCTTTCAAGGAACTAGGTTGCACCAGCCCTTAGCTACAAAGGAATGCCAAGGACTAGGTAAACCCTAAAAGTTGTAAGTTGGTCTCCCTAAACAGTAACTTGTCTTATTTATACAATCCTAAAACCCTAATGCGTGCTCGTCTAGGGTTTCTCCACGCAGCCAATGGGACATTTTGGGGATTTTGGGACGTGCTAGGGAACATTCTCCCGACAGCTACTGAGAAAGGGAGACAGTATATGTACGATTCTAACACATTGTACCATGGCAAAGGTTAGTGGGGTAACCGACTGAGTCTGCCAAACAGGAGTCAGTCGGCCTCGCATAAGCTTTATACCCGGCTGAGTACGTTAGGAATCAGTCGGCCATTCTTGAGCTGCTCGTACAAGAGTCAATCGGCTCTATCTCTGGGAGATAGGTCGGAGGGTGAGGTCGTTTGAGGTCAGCCCGGTCCATATGGTATTAGTGTTATTATTCTATATTCATGGAATGAATTAGCTAGAATTATTATTTTATGCATGGGTCTATTTGTACTAAGTTTATTTCATATATCGCTTAATTGTTTTTTATGCATGTTGGATTCTAAATCTTATTGAGATATTGTTAGACTTTAAATTCATGCATCAAGAAAAGAAATAAGTACTTATGAGTAAATATTAGACCCATTGTTCATATTTAGGATCTTGTGAATTCATGCTTTTCAATTATTGATCCATGAAAATCATTCCTGCAGTGTTTTTGAAACATTAAAAGAACTAAACTAAATATGCATGTTATGTTATTATGTTTAAAGAAAAGCGGGGTGAAACCTGGTTTTTGGAGTTAGATTACAGACCCGTATAACCAATATACATAGCCTTTCTATCCATTTCTCAAGTTGTTTTCTTCATAAAATCTCAAATTGTTTCTAAATATGAGAATATGAAAACCCAATAATTTCTCGGTTGAAATTTAGGGAAATATGCTGGAAAATCGTGATGGGTTATGGTGGGTCATGTTCAAACCCAGTTCTGTATATGAGACCCGTTTTCTATGTTTAGCATCCTTTTTTATCCATATTTCTCAAAGATATTTTCATGAATATTATGCCAAATGATTAATGTAACGTTTCAAATGCGAACCCAATCCTTTTTCGGTTGAAACATTACGAGTTTTGATGAAAAATTGTGTTGGTTTGGGATGGGTCGCAACTGGACCCGTTCCAAAAACTAGTTTCGGTTTCAATGTTTGGGAACTATTTTGAATCTGTTTTTCATCATTTCGTGGCTTACAAGTTGCACCATTTCAATCCTTGACTCTTAAAGCTCTCATGAAAAGGATACTTGACACAAGGCCTTATCAAATGTGTCACTTTACAATTCGTTCAATGGTACCAAGAACTCATGTGTAAGTTAATTTACGCTTGTTTTAATGAATTATTGGTTCAAAGCTTGTCTACCAATCTATTCGGGATAAGTGAAACAATGACTTACTAAGTAAATGTTCAAATCGCGAGATACCTTTAGCTGAAAACATACGATTTCCAGAATAATGAGATTTGGATTTATTTTGAAAATGGTGAGGGATTGTTGGGGATTTCCAAATAATAGGAATCCAAGAACATAACAGTGAAAGAGAAACACAATGTTTCATGTTTCAAAGGGTGTGTCCTTTGGTGGCTTTCACTAGTGGTTTTATTCTTTCATGAACCTCTGTATTTATTCATCCAAAGACATTTGAATGAGAGATGCACTCTTTCATGGATGGTTGAGACGATCCACAATAAGGTGTGACTCCATATGAGGAGATGCACTCTTATCATTTCTATTGTTTGTTCTTATTAGTTGCAGCATCCCCACCACAAATATCACCAACATTGTCCCTATCTCGCTGACCAAGAATAGGAATGAGCCAATCATCCATCCGGTATATCCAACTCATCGTACACCTATATGAGTGGCTCACTGCCCCGGTGGCAGTGTAAAGGTGCCTCTGGATAGCACATACTATAGACTCTGATATTCCAATAACCATGTCAGGATGATTTAGTTACCCGACTACTAAGACATGGATGGAGCGACCCATCATCACCAAAGGTATGTCGGACTCAAGCAATCCCCAAGGAAACCACAAGTCATCTATACTGTGCATACCGTACTCACACTCTAGTACCTCTAGCCTCATACGTGCTGACTAACCCAATACGCACGGCGGTGGTTCATCTTATTCTCTCCTAAATGATTGATAGGTTTACGACCATTGTCCTCAGTAATCGTTACCCACAGTCTCCCTCTACGAAACTGTTTTTATCAACTCTAATAGAGCGGGGGTCACTCTACACTATTTATACTATTAATTCTAACCTACTATCTCGGTGATTAGGATTTCTTTCTCCCATACCTGGATTGTTGCCTGATAAGACTCCTAGCCTCTGCCTCCTTTCCTAGCTTCCTTTCTAACCCTTGAGTCCGTCAAAGCCTAGTTAGAGCCGTCTAAAAGTTGGATGATCACACAGAGAGGGCAATTTCGTCTTAATCCTAGTGAAAGAGAATATTTTAGAGAGATAGAAGCCTTAAGGATCACTACAACAAAAAAAGGGAATAAATAGCGCTTTTTTTGGCCTTAAATAGCGCTTAAAGGCGCTATATATCGGGCCGCTACTGATTGTATCTTCAATAAATAGCGTTTGTTGAACGCTACTTAAAATTGAGAATAAATAGCGCTTAGTTAGGAAACGCTACTTATTCCTTGAGAATAAGTAGCGCTTTATTTAGGAAGTGCTACTTATTCCTGAGAATAAGTAGCGCTTCCTTTACAAAGCGCTATTTATTCTCAAGGAATAAGTAGCACTTATCATAATAAGCGCTACTTATTCTCAATAATGATTTTTTTTTTGTCATATTCACATACCTATGCATATAGTGGTTACTGCACACCAAAATAATCATCAACACTCAAATTTGTGCCAATATCAAAACTCACAAAATCCAAATTTAACATTACATGAAATAATTCTCAGCCAAATATTAACAAAACTATCATAAATAAAACATTAAAATACATTAACTAAAACATGACACATATTATGCTAGTACCTAAACATTACACACTAATCTTCTTCTTCTTCTTCTTCTTCTTCTTCTTCTTCTATGTGCCTATACATAATAAAATTAAGTAACAAAATATCGACACCACTCTTCCTTGAGTACAGTATGATCGGGATATGTGTCGAATTGACAATCGAGGAAATCTTTGCGAAATGAAAATTAAATCAAGTTAGAATTGAACACATGCTTCCAAATGGTATGTGTAAAAGTAAAAATTATATAAACTTGAAATTAATTATTACATATACATACCTCAGTTGGAATTTGTGTTTGGTTATGAATGACAATATCCTTGAGAAACTTCAATACATACCGCCACAATCATCGTAGAGTTCAGGTTAGCGAGGACACTATAAAACAAAAAATATGAAATTAGTTGCTTTTATTTTGGTAATTTAAATAATTGCATAAAAAATTTGGTATAATACCTTTATCGGTATCCATTTAGGTGTCGTTGATTTAGAAAACTGAGACTTGACATTTAGTGTTCGATGAACAAGGATAACCCTAAGTGCAAAATCCAAAAAAATCATTCAATATATATCCAATACATTCATAAGACTGCTCTTAACATCAACACACAAACTATATCAAATTTCTAACAAAATTTTGGCAGAGTCTCCCCTAAAATATGGACATTCAAAATTTATACAACACTGTGAATAAAGATAAAATACCATACCAGCCAAAGACAAGGATTGAAATTCACCAAACATAAACAAATAAAAACTTCAACATTACAATATCCAAATACTTAAGTCATTAAAAACAAATCAATCACATTCCTTAAACATAATAAATTCAGCATTCCAATATCCAATTTCAGATTCATAACGATAATCAATCCAATACATGCATAAAAGTGCATATTCATATATATATATATATTAAGAAAATTCATATATATACACACACACACACTCTCTCTCTCTTACTGATTGTATGTCTCTTTCAATATTTTGCGCAGGCTGAAGTGTACGTGCAATGGATCCAAATAGTACACAATGTTTTGATTTAGATTAATGGCTATCAATAACCAATGATCCCTACAAAAATGTTGGAGGAAAAAATCATAAGCAGGTAATCACATTTCAATATATATATGTCTGTGTGTGTGTGTATAAATTAAATGACTCACACTATGTTGCAAGGCGATAGAAACAAAGTCTCATACTCAGGATTTGTCAATGTCAAACGCTGAACTATATATTCAGATACAGTAGCATTCCAAGCTTGCAAATTGGTTTGTTGTGGGCACAAACACAAACCTCTGAGTCTGTTCTTGTGGGACCAATATCTCTTGATACAGGTACCTTAAATTAAAACATGCATACAAATTAATACATTAACAATAACATAAATATTTAGCTGAAACAATAAAAAACATTGGATACTTTAAAGTTGAATACAGTACCTGAGATATACACTAATAACAGTTTGACTTAGCCATTCATTATCATTAAGAATTTCTTGAAGTTTAGCATTAGCACCAAGTCTTAATGCGTGCTTATAACCCAAAATTGATTTATCCATTGGTACTTTAATGGTATCCTCCCCCTTCATCATTGTTGTCACATGGACTCTTAGAAAAATTAAAAAATCTGTAGCAAGAGCTGTAGGAGGCTGAGAGGTAGATGCAACCACCTTCTTCACGGGAGATGTAAATGACCCAATTGTTGGCTCCTTGCCAACATTCTTGCTAGCTGTAAACTGCTTGCTCTTGCCCTTGTCCTTGGGTTTGGATCTTGGGGATACCTACATATTTTGCATTCCAATACATTAATTAGTTAGTGACCACTTAATTTAATAAATATATGCAGTATATAATTTAATATATACGTACTGTATCACTTGTAACTACAAGGTGGTTTGGCCATGCCACATAGATACCTATTGCCTGTTCCATTGTCATCACATCAGCCACCTCCTGAGTGCAGACAGCAGTGCATCCGCCTCAAATGCAACGTCAACTCTAACCTTCACATGATTAGGAGGTAAGGGTAGGTTGTGTAGTAACACACCTGGTCCGTTATATAAAATTCCCTTACCGACCATTCGTTGCGTTGGGCTTGTCAAATATAGGCTGCACTCATGAATGCCCTAAACCAATGATAAAGAAAATATTAATATGTTAAACCATTGAATACTCAGGTGACACAAGTATAGAAAGAAATCTAACGATTATTACCTCGGGAGACACAATAGTGCAACTATCTCTAACACTATTTGGGTTAGGGATAGGTAACTCATGCTCATCCTTCTCTACTGGTTCCTTATCCTTCTTGCTATCTTCCAATTCCTGAACCTTTTTGTACAATTGAGCTACCATTTTCCTCAACTCTTCTGTTTCACTAGCATCAGCATGGTGTCTTGTGCGCTTATGTGATCCGAAGATAGCGCCTGGAGAGACACCAAATCTCATACCCCTTACCCGACCAGGATACTCCTTGATCGGTATGGCCTTGATCGGTGTGCCGAAAATCATAGCCCTCAAGGTGAAACTTTCTTCTCTATATCCATCATACACCACTACACCTGTCTCCCACATTTGCTTCAAGTCTTCAATTAAAGGAGCCAAGTATACATCGATATCATTTCCTGGTTGTTTTAGCCCAGAAATTAACAAAGACAACATCATATATTTACGCTTCATGCATAGCCATGGAGGTAGGTTATAAATCACCAAAATCACAGGCCATGTACTGTGAGAGCTACTCTGAACACCATGCGGGTTAAATCCATCAGTAGACAATGCAAGTCGTAAGTTTCTTGGTTCATTCCCAAAATCAGGGTAATCAATATCAACTTTTTCCCATTGAGGAGAATCTGCCGGGTGCCGTAACTTTCCATCTTGAATCCTTTCATCCTCATGCCATGTCAAGTTTTTTGCATCTTTTGAACTACGATACATACGCCTGAATCTGGGAATTATGGGAAAATACCATAAAACCTTCTCTGGAGCCGAATCTTCCTTCTTATACCGTGAGGCTTCACATTTAGGACACGATTTTAACAACGCATATTCATTACGAAATAAAATGCAATCATTACGACAAGCATGTATTTTCTCATAGCTCATCCCAATAGATCGTAATATTTGTTTAGCCTCATATGTCCGACTAGGAAGCACATTATCATTTGGCAACATATCTTTCAATAGTGTGAGTAAGTCCGTAAAGCTCTTATCAGTCCATCCATTGCCCGACTTCAAGTTAAACAACTTTAACATTGCCGATAATCTTGTGAATTTAGTACAACCGTCATATAATGGCTTCTCCGCATCACTTATCAACTTCTCAAACATTTGAGGACAATCACGAAGATCTTCTTCAACCGCATTTGCCATATCTTCAAAACGGTCACCATCATATGTATTTGTACCGGTGTCCTCTGACGCATATCTCCCACTATTCCCCATATTCGAAGATTCACCTCTTGTCTCACCGTGCTTTGTCCAACAGGTATAAGTTTGATCAATCCCATTGCTCACTAAATGTCATTCCAATTCCTTAACATTAACTTTGTTTGTATAACAACAACTTAAACACGGACATACGATTCTACTAAGATCTGTTGTATGCCCAACTACAAACCCAATAAAATCTTCCACTCCATCCTTATATTCCTTCGACAAACGATTGGCAGACATCCACTTTCGATCCATATTTGCTTATGAATTGAGAAATAAAACAACACCAAGGCATTCAGAGCAACAACATAGGCTATGTCGTTAATGCAAGACAAAATTGAGATTAACTAAAGCCCAATTAGATAAACCAAGACTAAAACTACCACTTCTCTTAACAACAACACACAGACTATATCAAATTTCTAACAAAATTTTGACAGAACCTCCCCTAAAATATGGACATTCCAAAATTTATACAACACATGTAACAAAATAAAATATCATACCAACCAGCACAAGGGTCCACATAGGCCAAATATAAACAAATAAAAACTTCAAATTCAACTATTTCTCTAAAACGATTTGCAATAACATCTCTATTATCTCATTCTTCATTTAACATAATGAGAAAAACACTAACATTAATAATAATTATACTAAAAAACCTATCAGCTAAAAACACATTAACATTGATCCCTCCAAGATCCTCATCAACCATTTCTCAATCATTTCTAAACACAACTACAAAAACCTAAAACCAATAAATAACTTAAAGAATGAGATAATTTTACTAGTTTAGATCCCTACATTTAGTTACTTTATATGTTTTTGGACATTTCAAAAAACAAAAATAAGAGAATACTGGAAAAAAAAGGGTCTTGAATATGCCTAAATGCAAATGGAAGATACTGCAGAATTCTAATCCCACATACTAATGTGCTGTACTATGTTTTTGATTTTCCATTTCAAAGCACGAAGATAGCGTTGGAAAACAATGAGTTCCTTGAAAAAAAAATGAAAGCATTTTAGGGGAAAAAAAAGGAAAGCAAGAAGAATGGGAACAGATGAAACCTGTTGGTAACAGAAGAAGGTGTGACGGTGCGACGATGGGAATAGAAGAAGGTGGTGGCGACGCGACAAACAACGAGGACATAAGCAGAGGTGCGACGGTGCGACGGCTGTGAGCGATGGTGCGACGTCACAAACGGCGAGGCCAACAACAACGATGAGAGGAAGGAGCTTCGAAGGTGAGAAACGCAAGCAGAGATGGTGGCGACACTGAGAGGAAGGAGTAACAATGGCGACGTTGAGAGAAACTCGAGAGAGAGAGAGAGAGAGAGATATGCGACGATTGTGGGAGTGGTAGTCTTGAAACGCGGGCTGAATTAAAATTAGTATTTGACAATAAATAGCGCTTTATCTCTGAAGCGCTACTTTAGGCCAGACAATAAGTATCGCTTTCTATATAGGCGCTACTTTAGGTTAAGACAATAAATAGCGCTTTCTGCATTAAGCGCTGCTTTTTCTTACGTCCATCTTTAAATAGCGCTTCTCAGTTTAAGCGCTACTTATTCCTCCACTATAAGTAGCGTTGATTTTATAAGCGCTATTTATTTCTTTACCCTTCAGTAGCGTTTCTTAGTTAAACGCTACTTAAAATACTCTACCTAATTTTAAGTAGCACTTCCATATTTAAACGCTATTTAAAGTGGCGCCATCTTTTAAAGAATCTGTTGTAGTGGATGCTTGAATAAGGGTGGGCATGACCCTATTTATACTTGCTGGTCCAGGCTCGTCGCGTCACGAGAAGGACTTGCTTGTGATGCGAGAAGTACTTGGTCGCGATGTGAGAGGACAGGTGTTGGACACGAGGAAATTACGTGTCGCCGATTCTAGACACGTGGTCAAAGCATTTGTCGCGTTAAGAGTAATTCATGACGCGTTGCACGCCGCTAACTCTCTCGTTACAAGTGGTAGTCTCTCGCGACCCAAGAGTATTAATATAGGATTTTCTCAAATTTTGAGTTCTGAACCTAATTCTAAGGTTCTAATCCCAATTTAAGAACTATTTTTAAACTTCATGGATCATGGGATGTCGCATCGAACAAGCAGCGTATATAAAAATTTCAATCGGTATTTTATCAAAAAAGGGAAGAAATCTGTCAAATTTTTTGACCGTGCAACTAAATGAAACAAGTCAATGATAAAACTAAAATGATTCCCTTATATCCCTAAATGGGAACAAGAGGAGTAGAAAAAAGAGATAGAGAAAGGAAAAGAAAAAGGAAAATAGAGAATGTAAGGGAAGAGATATGACGGGTGATTTATGAGGAAAAAAAAACATAAAATAACGTAAATGAAACTGCTAAAAAAGTGTGAGAATTAAAATCATAATTGTTGATAAAACATGACTCACAAATATGAAAAATATGAGTGGACACCTATCCACCCTTCCGACACCTAGAGAGAGAAAGAAATAGGGAGAGAAGTAATACATATGATAGGTGAATGATGTAATAAGAAGAGAGAGATAAAGAAAAAATGATGTGTTGAATGGGTGTTGAAAATTATGGGGTGTCCAAAAATCATAACTCTACTAATATTACAAGTGAAATTTTTTAAATATATTAGCAACCCACGCTAAGGTGAGATAAACTGGAACTTTTCTATATTCTACTCCCTCCGTCCCTATATATAAGTATTAGAACATGACCCGCGCGATGCACGGGTTTTTGGTCTTTTTTGAAGATGTGGCTGAAGAAATTAATATAATTTAAAGGAATTTAAAAAGATATTTTGTAGACCGAAAATGGTTTTTTTATGTAAAAAGTATTTTAGAGGCATGTCACTAATTGATAATAAATTGTAGTATAAAATTATTTTGTTGAAATTTAAATATGATAAATGTGTTGTTTGATCATTTCTTAGAAGTTATTATATTCATAAGATATAAGTTAGAAAACATTTTTTTTAAAACTATGTTTTTTGTAATATATAAACGGAAGTATATTGAAAATACAAGGTTTTGATGATTAGTTGATTTATTTCTTTAAGTTATACAACATAATAAAATAATAAACAGCTAAACATATATAAATTATGTTTATTAATAAATAAATAAATAGTTAGTCTGCTGATAGAAGTCAAATAACTATTGAATAAAAAATCTTTTTTCGTAAGATACATTATTTGATAAGAAATTTTTAAACAAATTAAATCATAACGATAAACATCTATAATTATAAGAAAATACTCATATTTGAATTAAATAGTTATGAAATGAGAGTTTAAAAACAAAAAAACAAAACAAATAATGGTATATTAATATTAATTCTAAATGATAAAACATAAATTCAGTACATCAATTATCAAAAATAAATTCAGTACATCAAATTATAAGATACAAAACTATTTAAAATTTATAAATTAGAAACAAATAAATTATGATTATTTTATAAATTAATAGCCACAAAGTTGTTAAAAGTCAAATAATAGTCGAATAAGAAAATCATTTTAGAAATTCAATGATATGACAATCATTTAATAAATAAAATAAATTATAAAAAGACTCATTGTAATTGTCGTAACTACATTGCGATGGGATCGGGAATGATAATTCTCTTGATTATCTAACTTTTATATTTCTTGTGAAGTTGAAATCTACATGTAAATTTGACTCAAACTTTGTTTTCATCTCAATTTAGAGTTATTTATGCATAAATGACTACAAATATTCTATTTATATATTTTTGAAAGTTGCACACGAAAACCAAATAGGATTTAAACGTGTCTATCTTTTTTTTTCTCGAAGTGGCTATCCTAACAACTTGTTTCAATTAAATTAAATTTTTAAAATTGTTCATGATAATCAAATAGGAATATCCAAAATGGTTATCCTTAATAACTCAATTTTAATCTTAAAATTAAAAAGTTTTGTAATGACAAAATAGGAAGTAGATCCAAAGTAGTCATTTCTAACAATCTAACTATTTAAAATTTTAGAAAAAAAATATTTGATTTAGATTTAAAATATTTGACTTTAATTTTAAAAATATCTCAGTTTTTTATTTACATAATCCATTGTTTACAATGGTATTTGATTTTCTATTTACTTCAAAGAAAATAATTTTGATTGAAATAAAAAACAATTTTGTTTTCTATGATTTTTACTATAAAATGGAATCAACGCAGGACTTATTCGTTCTTTAATTCAAAACAATTTCCAATTTTTTTATTGAACTATAAAAATATAAATAGTGAATCTTCTCATCCAAAAGATAATTACATACCACTTTACCGAAAAAAGATAATCACGTATCAGATGGACATAACCACGAATGTGATATTACACGTAAATTGCAAGACGATCAACTTTTACGAAGAAAAGATATTGCAAATCAGGTTACAATACCCACATTTGAATATAAACATAAGAAAAATGAATTTCCTTGTTAGTAACCATCACAATCCGTTACTCATCATATAGAGACTTGCGCCACTTAATCGCACAGTCATTCACTCAAGGACAAAGCTTTGTCTCATCACCACTTGTGGAAAAAAAAAAGTAAAATGATATGTATTACATGTCACACAAAAATATGCACTATGACAATATTACAATCAACCAATTCGCGTACCCAAAATAAAGAAAAGAAATTAAAGAATAAATAGAATAAAAAATAGAAAAGGTAAATAATAATTTATGGAACAATATATCACAGTTTATAAAAATGCAATAAAAAATACTAATTGTAATGCTTCATCTCTTTTGGTTTTGGAGAGCGTGTCCCCAAGACCAAAACAGAACAATACTAAAAAGAAAATAACATTAAATTTAGGCGGTCTGTCATGCTCATGTCTTGATATTGTATTTGGGTCAAGTTACATGTTTCTTCACTATTCTTTTTCATCTTAGGCAAGAAAACTATGTGATTTGTTGGAAACTTACCGTAAATGGGCTCTGTGTACTTCTTACTCTATTTACATAATGTAACAATGGTTTCAATGTGGAAAAATTAGCAGGAAATGTCAGTATTCCGGTTGGCGAGTGATGGAAGAGATGAACATGGGTGAGTTATGTAAGTTAGCCACTAGTGAGGGGTGGTTTGAGGGAGATAGTCTAATGGTTTTTTTATGTTGATTCCCCTTTTAGTTTAGTTCTCCATGTTTCTTTTTCTTCTCAAAATCTCTCCCTCTCTGTATTGTAATTTGCATACTCTCTTTTCTTCAACTTCTTTGGAATTGGTGATAATATTATGCTCCTTCTCTTATGCATTATCTTCTTTTTATAACTGAATATTTCAATGTCTTTTTTCCCCACTTCATCAGTTACATTTTGTTTATGAGAGTAATGAATTATAATAATTTACTTTATATATGGTAAAAGTAATTAAATAGAAAATCGTTATAGAAGATGAAACAAATTCAGCTACCAATATATTTTTATTTTACCATTATACTATTTATATTTTTTTGGCATAATTATGAAATTGGTCCCCAAAAATTCGCAAAGTTCAGTTTTAGTCCCCAAAAAAATTTGAAGGTTTTTAGTCCCCAAATTTGAAAATGTTTTTCCATTAGTCCCTGTCGCTGACGCCGTTTTGTGGTGCTTATTTTTTGGAGACGAAAAATGAACTTTTAGAATTTTTGGGGACTAAAAACGAACTTTTAGAATTTTTGAGAAACTAAAATCATAATGGCGTCAACGACAGGGACTAACGGAAAAATATTTTCAAATTTGGGGACTAAAAACCTTCAAAAAAAATTTGGGGACTAAAAACGAACTTCACAAATTTTTAGGGGACCAATTTCATATTTAAGCCTATTTGTTTTTGTAGAAATTGGTGTAACTAAAATCTTCGGCCAACACTTGGACCTCAATTTTGTGTTTAAATAGTTTTTTTGAATTATGAATTTGAAATAAAATAAATGAAAAGTAAAAATGTTTAAAAAATTTATATTGTTATATTAAATTAAAATAATGTTTTAAAAAATTTTAAAAATGTTTTTTGACATGGCATATAATACCAACATACATTTTGAAAAAAACAATATAAATTTTTTGATGCAATAAAAAATGTAAACAAGCATTAGGTTTATATAATAATATAAATAAATTAACTTTATCATATAAAGTTTTTTTTACACAATCATTTATAATATTTTTTCCTTTAAAACCATTAATTCATAAATTAATTGAAACACTTATTACATAAATTAGCTAAAACAATTTAATGCAATAAAAACTAATTGATGACACTAATTAAAAATAAGCTTATTTCTTTTATTCTAAAACTATTAATTAAATTTTAAGATTACCAATTAATCCTTAAATGGACAAATTAAATTTCCAATATTGCCCCTTGACAACATTTCTTTATATATATATATAGATTCTTTGACCATTTCACAAGAATTAAGAAAATTAGTTAATCAAAGTATTTAAATTGAATTTGTCAACAATATATACTGCTATCTCAAAAATTACCCCCAACAATGTGTACTGTTTTTTCCAAAATTCACCCACTATAAAAAATAATATAAATTAATTAAGGGTATTTTTGTAAAGAAACAATTAATGTAACATAGTAATTTGAAGAGTGACTTATAAAAAGGGATAAGAATTTTTTTTTAAAAAAGGATTGATTTAAATATAGGGACGGAGGGAGTATATAGAACGCTAATGTTTCATGGACACCCGGTGTTTGACCTACACCCCTCCTACACCTGTCCACGTGGCCATTTTAATGACTCAGCAGCTTACTCAACCTCTCTCTCAACATAAATAAATAATTTAAATTAAATAAATAAAATAAAATGAAAATAGGATCACACAATCCCGCCCTTCTTCCATTCAATCTCGCTTCTCCCCATTCTCTCTCTCTCTCTCTCTCTTGAATCTCTATCTTCTCCGGTCGAATCGTTGCCGCCGGTGGGAAGCCGCAAAATATCAGACACGGAACGGAAGGTGGGACACGGACTGAAGGAGTGACGCACGGAAGTGGGGACGTGGACAGAAGGGGACGCGAAACAGAGGGTTTGACGGCGAACGGAAGGGGGACACCGAACGAAGGGGTGACGCTGAATGGAAGGGGACGCCGAACGAAGGTGTGACGGATCACTACTCCTGTGCTTCGCGATCTCCAGAAACCTGACGATTTATGGATAAATCATTCAAAGATGGTTCGCCCCAAACCTCATAGGAAGGAGGATGCTGCTTGCAGAGCTATCCAAAAGATATTATTTTTGTATTGGAGAATATGTTATGTTTCCTAATTTCTTGTTATTTATCTTAACCGAGTAAAGCTTTAGGAATTTATTTTGCAATGTATGGTTACAACTTATTTTACAAATTTCTTGTCATTTGTTTTGCAGTTTGTCTAGATTTCAAGGAAATGATCACAATTTTCTCTTAAATCATGTATTATATTGAAGATTTTACTTATTGTAGTATTTTGGATCTTGTTCCTAGTCAGTACTTGAATGTCTTATGCGAGTTATGTTACTTTCGTGGATTGTTATGACCTGGTTCTTTGTTTTGCAGATCGTAGAAAGTGGAGAATAGAAGAGTTATCTTTGCAAGGTGTTGAAGAATACAGAAGAGTCTCTGAATTGCAATCCATCAGCTCAACGTGTTACGAAGCTACAAGAATCTCTGCCATACTCATGGATAATGGGTTAGAATTGGACAAAAAACATGATATAGAATGGCATAGGAGTTTTGCACCTCTTATTGGTAGAATCTTATGAATTGAACGGGTGGCTGAGAAAATCCTTGATGAAGTGAGATACTCAATTTGCTTTCCCATGATTATTAGGCATCTTTTATTGTTCTGGGGCATTTTTTTTGTTCTCTTTGTTCTTAATATTTTTTGTTGTTGGTTGAATTTGAAAATATAACTAGTCAAATCAAATTCTGTTTTTTTTTTTCATTTATTTTTCAAAACAGTGAACATTTCATGATCTTTGGAGAACTAATACCCTGTCGTTGAGTCCAAAAGTTGAATTGGCACGTCTAAAGAAATTAAAAAAATTTGGGAAATTATTCTTAACAAAAGTCTATGTAGCATGGCCATTGTTGTTAATTAGCTAGAAGCAATGGTTCCGCTGCATATTTTCTGATTTCTACTTTATTGCATCCTTCCATTTGCAATTGTATTCATATTCTTCTGCCTTTAAGCCACTCATGAACTTTTCTGTTTATGTTATCTTATATTTATATCTGATGCTCCCTGAAGGATTTGCCTGATGGATCTTCCTGGACATTGGATTCATTTACTAAAGCTTTTGTCTCAAAGTTGAAATCATATCCTTCATATGTTTCTCTCTTTTTACACCCAAATACACATAAGTTTTTAGCTTTACAAAAACATTCAATACTTTAGCTGGGTTCCTTAGCATCACCTTAACAGTCTCTGGTGAGGTATTTGGATTGAAAAGTATAGCTGCATATCGCAGTGGCCTAGAAATCAATACAAACATGACTAAAACAGATGCTGAGGAGGGTCTCAAACAGGTCTTACTTGGTGAGTAAAATTTGCAAATTGGTTTTGATATGATCTGTTTCAAAGTATTCACACTCATCATTCTACATTTTCAGCTCAGAAGCCTGTCCGTATTGCGAACAAAAATCTTATCGACTACATCTTCTTGCAAAGTTAGGAAGTTGCTCAATCCTATGATTTGCCAATGCAGATACACACAGGGTAATGGATGGTTTCAAATTGTCTAATGCTTTTACCTATGTTGGTATCCAAACATTGTTGGGGGAAGTTTCAATAAAAGCTTGGGATATGGGTAACTCATATGGAATTTCAAAAACTTACTCTGCTAAATTTAATTCAAATATTTTGAGTTTCTAAATGTTATACTGGGCTTAAATTAATAAGGTTACTTGAAAATATTAAGCTATTGAGCTAGGACAATCTTACATTTGGGTCTCTATATGACTAAAATTAATGCAGTGAGTTTCTTTTCCGACTTTACAGATGTATGGAGATAGATACCATGGTTTTCCTCTTGATTGCACCTCTACTTTTACCTAAATACTAAACTTTCCTTTCTGTAATTAGCTTTGGGGATAAAGATTTGGATATGCAACTGTTCAATCCTCTTCATCTCCGTTCAGTTCTCGAGGACAAGAGATATTCAAAATCTCGGATGGTTCTTTTACATGCATCCTATCCATTCTCAAGGGAAGCATCATATCTGGCATCTGTGTACCCCCAGGCAAACATTTTATAACTCAGTGACTTGTATTAGTAGATTTGAATTTGGATTACATGTTCACTGGTAGGTAACACAATCCTCTCTTTCAGGTTTACCTTGATTTTGGGTTGGCAATTCCAAAGCTTAGTGTGGATGGGATGATTTCTTCATTGAAAGAGCTTCTAGAGCTTGCTCCAATGAATAAGGTGACAATATAAGCAATTCAAAGAATTATTTACTGAGAATAGAAATTTTCAGATAAATGTACCGTGCATAATAACCAGAAGAAAAAAAATGGTGTTATGTACAACTAATATTAGAAGTTCACAGTATTTAAACCTAAAATAAGGGTTATATATTTACCTATTATGTCATTCAATCCAAGTATGTTAGTCTTGTAGCAACATCTCTTCTTCTTCTTCTTCTTCTTCTTCTTAAAGGAGGAGAAGAAGGAGAAGAAGGAGAAGGAGAAGAAGGAGGAGAAGGAGAAGAAGAAGAAAATATATGTGTACTGAGGAGGAGAAGGAGAAGGAGAAGGAGAAGAAGGAGAAGGAGAAGAAGAAGGAGAAGGAGAAGGAGAAGAAGAAGGAGGAGAAGAAGAAGGAGGAGAAGAAGAAGAAGGAGAAGAAGGAGAAGGAGAAGGAGAAGAAGAAGAAGGAGGAGGAGGAGAAGAAGAAGAAGAAGAAGGAGGAGGAGAAGGAGAAGAAGGAGAAGAAGAAGGAGAAGGAGAAGAAGGAGAAGGAGAAGAAGGAGAAGGAGAAGGAGAAGAAGGAGAAGGAGAAGGAGAAGAAGGAGAAGGAGGAGAAGAAGGAGAAGGAGAAGGAGAAGGAGGAGAAGGAGAAGGAGAAGGAGAAGAAGGAGAAGGAGAAGAAGGAGAAGAAGAAGAAGAAGAAGAAGAAGAAGAAAATATATGTGTACTGATTTCTGAGATCGAAAATTTAATGTAAATTTAGTTATGCATAAGATTTGAGTTCGACAATCTCCATCCCAATTGATATTATTATATTAGCAGGTCCCAAAATGCATGTCTAATTTTTTTTGAAAGTCAAAAGTTAAATCTTTTACCGTTTGTTAAAATCTCAACCCTTTTCTGAGTTCAAGAAGTTACAGATAGTGTATGAAATGACCTGTTTGATGTAATGTACTAAAATACAAAATACAGTTTTTATAGCGTTTCATCCTTCATAATAGAATTAAATCTTCTTGAACTTTATGAGTAGTCAAATAAAAGTAAACATGTAAATTGGGAGAGGAGTGTTAACTTCTGGCCATGACATTTAATGTCTCACAAGAGTAAACTTTGCATTGCAGGTGATGTTCAGTACTGATGGCTATGCATTTCCAGAAACCTTTACTTAGGTTGGTTAATGTCTACTATGACACCTAAATTGAAGATTATACTTAAGTGCTTTGTTGTCGTTGTTTCAATTTCTCATGCTTTTCTCCTCTTGTGCATCACCACCTTGAAATGTCTTGTTCCCTTTGTCATGAAATATATGTTATTTGCTTCTCTGCCTTGATGTTTACACCTCAGGACCTGATCTCAAAATTTCTCCGACTCCTAACTGACCAATTCAAGGCCAATACTTAGTTGATTGTTCATCAGGTTTGAATAATAGAGTTTTTCTATTTCGTACGAAAGGATTTGCACAAAAATAGCACGAAAGGGAAAGTAGTTGTGACAGAAAACACGGTGGTGGTTATGAAATCCAGTTAGAATGTCAAGTTTTAATAAAAACATGTTATTTTTCGGTTTGTGCAGAATTCATATGAATTCTTTCATACAAACCATCATTTCCCTGAAAATAATAATAGGAACATGCAAACTGTTTATTAACTGCTTGTGAGTTCTCACATGAGTTATGCATGAGTTCTTTCTGTTGTGGCTTATCAACGGCTATTATGTAACAATTTATTTCTACTGTTGTGATGCTAGAGATAAAACCAAAGAAACATTATGTCATGTTGTTTTTGTTAAAGTGAAACCAACAAATGTTATAATAATCTCTGTAAAGTTTGTTGGATCGAAGAATATTGTATCAATAGAACACTGAGAGATAGATATATATGTTTTGGAGCAGAGGCACTAGTGCAACTTGTAAAGATGATATGTAAGAGTGTTCTTTAACCTCTATCAATTAGGTTTTTCCTATATAGTTTATCATCTCTCTTTTAGCCTTTTCCATGGATATGCCAATGCTGGAATGTGCAAACTTCAAGGTGTATGCAAGTATTAAGGCATTTTACTTATATATAAACATGCCATATATTATGATTTCAACTTATGTTTTAAACTTCCATATGTTTGAATACTTTAAAGTCAATAACTTCTTGGAGTCCAAGGGTGAGGATGAGGTAAACAAATTGATGTCCTGAGGCTATTGATTTATTGCATGTAGTTCTTGTGTGAAAGATTGGTGTAACAATTAGTTTTTTGTAGCTTTCAATTTGTCTTTAGAAATTCCCATCCCTGTAAGATTCACTGATTAACATAATGATTTCTTCTTTCACAGGTGCAAAGAAGTCCCGTGAAGTTGTTTTCTCTGTTCTATGTGGTGCATGCATTGATGGTGATCACTCAATTCCCGAGGCTGTGGAAGCTGCAAAAGATATCTTCGCAAGAAATGCAATCCGTTTCTATAAGATTAGTTTTGCTAACAGTGTTGTTGGTTCACATAATAATTTGCCTCATGGTTGCTTAGAGACTGATGTTTCATTTGTTTGTATAATATGGGTTGATAATTCAGGACAGCACAGATGTCGTGTGAGTTCCCTCTAGCCTGTTTCTGTCACTTCATTATTCATATATTTTATAACTTCAAACCTGTCATTTGTGAACTTGGAGGAGAATATAGAAAAGTGTTTACTTCTTGATATAGAATTTTTTAGTGGTAGAAGATTTCTTTATTCTCTATGAAATTGGAATAAAATAAAATTGCAAGGTTTTCCAGCCAATCATGCAATATATTGTAGATTGCATTATTTTTTCTCAGATATTTGTACGAGAAAGAAAAATGATGTAGCCCGCCAAAGAAAAGGTTTTTCTTTCCAGTGGCACTTGAACATTTTGTGTTCCTGAAGAATTAAATTAAGAAATTTTGCTGCATTTTTCTGTCCTTATTTTCTGTTGGCTTTTTATCATTCATTTTGTAGAGTGAAATTTATGTCTGTTTGGCATTTTTACTTCTGGCTGTCCATGTAGACACAATTTAGGTATTTTTATCTTTATATTATGTTCTGAGATGCTGTCAAATTTTGTTTCAGGCTGTTCCTAGAAAGCGTTTCAATGAAGTTGTTACGAAGAATGGGGTTGGCTTAGCATTTGCGAGTATGGCAATGACTTCTTTTATGGATGGACTGGCAGATGGCTCTGGTCTAAGTGCAGTTGGTGAAACAAGATTAATGCCTGATTTGTCTACTAAAAGGAGAATTCCTTGGTACACAAAATCTTTCTTAAGAGGATGTTCTAAGCTTGCTTATTTGTTTTGCAATAGATTTTCAAGTTTACAAACACATTATTGTTTAAATTTCTGATATTTTTCATGAAATTATTGAAGAATGAAAACCTGAATGCAAAATATCTTGTTTTCTGCCAATTAAATATATTGTAATTTACAATTGAAGTGGTAGAATTATTCTAACTGATGCAACTCTCTTCTATTCTAGGAATAAGCAAGATGAAATGGTTTTAGCTTATCTGAATGATTAGTCTAACTGATGCAACTCTCTTCTATTCTTGTTGGCGATTCCAATAATGACATTCCTGCACATTGATAATGATTAGTTTATCTTATTTATATGTTAAGTTAATTGATATTTTTAAGAAACAATAATAAACTTGTGTGTTTAAAGTGGTGCTTATCTTATATAATACTATACTTGTGTGTGTAGGATGAATTTGCTGCTTTACATCGACAATTTGTTTGTCAGTGGATCTTTCATCCAATAAATGAGGTTAGGAGCAGGGTATTGAGGGATGCTGAATGGCCGAAAGACTTGTTTGACCTTGTCCATTTTTAATCGGTTCTAGATATGATGATGTGGGTCCTTCATCTGAGATGCATTCACATTTGCGTTGTAATTATTTAGGTTTTGTTTGTTGTCGATCATTGCAAATGTAAATGTAAATACATGTAAATCCTTACTGTGTAACTTATGTTAGAGTTTAGGTACTGAGATTGAGGAACTTGTTTTATTTTAGGTATAATTTGCTTATTATTAAATTCATGCATATGCCAGTTCTAGTTTCCGATTCGGTATTTTGTAGAAGTCATGAAATGGATGACATAGTCTATTATAGTTGGGGGTATATCATTTTTGTTGTTTAGGGTATTAATTTGAATGATTTGAGCTTCTGGTAAATAAATGTATTTGCGGGACTTCAAAGGTTATTAATGTGCAATTATTTTCGTTCTAGTCAAAGCTCTGGTATTGTTAGAACTATGTACTCATTTTAGATTATAATCTCATTAACAATACTACAACTTTAGAACATTCTGAACGTATTGAAAATTCAAATTCAACCAATATATTTGTATTAAAGAGTGGAGAAAGTCAGTTAAACTGAATTTGAAGCATCAAAATCCACACTCCATTTATGATATATCTACTCCTTTACTTAATGTTAAACATCGGATCATTGAAAGAAAATAATTGCACGTTAAGGGAAAAATCCAATTAAACCACTAAAATCACAAAAGGCTTCGATTATGGGCCAAGCAAATGGTGTACTATGCACTCACATGCATCATAACTGTATGATTATGCTCTAAATTTATTAGGACAAACCTCTCAATTAAAGTCTGGAGAAAAATATAGAGGTTTACACCAAGAAGTTTCATTTAACCACTTTTACAACATAATTAACTATTTTTTGCACACAGCTAACCACCCCTGTCTGAAACTAATTCAATGAAGGAAACACATGTACTATTTACTCACACGCGCCAAAACTGTATGATTACGCTCTAAATTTATTAGAACAAGCCTCATAATTAAAATCTGGAGAAAAAATGGAAGTTTACACCATTCATTTAACCACATTCACAACACAATTAACCAATTTTTTACACACAGTTAACTACCCCTGTCTGAAACTTATTCAATGAAGGAAACACATGTACTATTTACTCACATGCGCCATAATTGTATGGTTATGCTCTAAATTTATTAGGACAAGCCCTCATAATTAAAATCTGGAGAAAAATGGATGTTTACTGCAAGAATTTCCATTTAACCACTTTCACAACACAATTAACCACTTTTTTGCACGCAGTTAACCATCCCTGTGTGACACCTATTCAATGAAGGAAACACAAGTACTATGCACTCACATGCATCATAAATGTATGATTACGCTCTAAATTTACTATGACAAACCTCATAATTAAAGTCTGGTGAAAAAATGGAAGTTTATACCAAGAATTTCCATTTAACCACTTTCACAACACAGTTAACCACTTTTTTGCATACAGTTAACTACCCTTGTCTGACACCTATTCAATGAAAGAAACACATGTACTATGTACTCACATGCATCATAAATGTATGATTACGCTCTAAATTTATTAGGACAAGCCTCATAATTAAGGTCTCGTGAAAAAATGGAGGTTTACACCAAAAATTCCCATTTAACCACTTTCACAACACAATTAACCACTTTTTTACTCACAGTTAACCACCCCTGTTTGAGGCCAATTCAATCAAGGATACAAAGGTCGAATGCACTCCCATGCGTCATAAATGTATGATTACGCTCTAAATTTATAAGGACTCGTAATTAAAGTCTGGTGGAAAAATGGAGGCATACACCAAAAATTTCCAGTTAACCACTTTTTTGCACACAGTTAACCACCTCTGTCTGAAGCCAATTCAATCAAGGATACACAGGTCGAATGCACTCCCATGCGTCATAAATGTATGATTACACTCTAAATTTATTAGGATAAGCCTCATAATTAAAGTCTGGTGAAAAAATAGAGGTATACACCAAGAATTTCCAGTTAACCACTATTTTGCACACAGTTAACCACCCCTGTCTGAGGCCAATTCAATCAAGGATACACAGGTCGAATGCACTCCCATGCGTCATAAATGTATGATTACGCTCTAAATTTATTAGGATAAGCCTCATAATTAAAGTCTGGTGAAAAAATGGAGATTTACACCAAGAATTTTCATTTAGCCACTTTCACAACAAAATTAACCACTTTTGTGCACACAATTAACCGCCCCTGTCTGAGGCCAATTCAATCAAGGATACACAGATCGAATACGCTCCCATGCATCATAAGTGTATCACTAGGCTCTCGTTCATCAAGGACAAGCCTCTGTATGAAATTTTTTTTTATCAAATATGGAGGTTCACAACAAGAAATTTTTATTTAACCACATAGACAACACGATTAACCACTTTTTTGTACACAGTTAACCACTCCTGTCTGAGGCCAACTCAATCTAGGATACACAGGTGGCCTCAGACAGGTGTGGTTAACTGTGTGTAAAAAAGTGGTTAATCGTGTTGTATTTGTGGTTAAATTAAATTTCTTGTTTTGAACCTCCATATTTGGCAAAGAACTTCAATATAGAGGCTTTTCCTTGATGAATGAGAGCCTAATCATACAATTATGATGCATGGGAGTGCATTCCACCTGTGTATCCTTTATTGAATTGGCCTCAGACAGGAGTGGTTAACTGTGTGCAAAAAAAGTGGTTAATCATGTTGTGAATGTGGTTAAATAGAACTAAATGGTGTAAGCCTCTATTTTTTTCTCAGAACTTGTCCGAAAAAATTTTGAGGGTATAAGAGAACCGTATGAGCTTGAAGCGCAAATGAAAGAACCATATGCGCTTGAAGCGCAAAAAATCTGAGACAAAAACATAAAATGAGCTTCAAACGAAGCATGGATGCGCTTGAAGCGCAAATAACTCACATACAAAACCGTAAAATGTGCTCCAAGCGAAGAGGATACGCTTGAAGCGCAAATGACACGGACAAAACCATAAAATGCGCTCCAAGCGTCACAAAAATTAACAATTTGCGCTCCAAGCGCGGATAGATGCGCTTTAAATCCATTGTGTCTTAATATCATCGGATCATTGAAAGAAAATGATTGCACGTTAAGGGAAAAATCCAACTTAACCACTCAAATCAAAAAAAGGATTCGATTATGGGCCAAATAGGGAGGTTTACACCAAGAAATTCCATTTAACCACATTCACAACACAATTAACCACTTTTTGCACACAGTTAACCACCCCTGTCTGACACTTATTTAATGAAGGAAACACATGTACTATTTACTCAGATGCGTCATAACTGTATGATTACGCTATAAATTTATTAGGACAAGCCTCATAATTAAAATCTGGAGAAAAAATGGAGGTTTACACCAAGAATTTCCATTTAACCCATTCACAACACAATTAACCACTTTTTTTTGCACACAGTTAACCACCACTGTCTAACACTTATTCAAAGAAGGAAACACATGTACTATTTACTCACATGCGTCATAACTGTATAATTACGCTCTAAATTTATTAGGACAAGCCTCATAATTAAAATCTGGAGAAAAAAATGGAGGTTTACACTAAGAATTTCCATTTAACCTCATTTACAACACAATTAACCACTTTTTTTGTACACAGTTAACCACCCCTGTCTGACACTTATTCAATGAAGGAAACACTTGTACTGTCTACTCACATGCATCATAACAGTATGATTACGCTCCAAATTTATTAGGACAGGCCTCTGGAGAGAAAAATGGAGGTTTACACTAAGAATTTCCATTTAACCACATTCACAACACAATTAACCACTTTTTTGTACACAGTTAACCACCCATGTCTGACACATATTCAATGAAGGAAACACTTGTACTGTCTACTCACATGCGTCATAACAGTATGATTACGCTCCAAATTTTTTAGGACAGGCCTCTGGAGAGAAAAATGGAGGTTTACACCAAGAATTTTCATTTAACCACAGTCACAACATAATTAACCACTCTTTTGCACACATTTAACCACCTCTGCTGACACTTATTCAATGAAGGAAACACATGTACTATTTACTCACATACGTCATAACTGTATGACAATTGGCACAGAAAAATGTTCCAAACAGACTTGTACTTTAGGCTTCAGAGCCAATTGGCACAGTAATATAACATGTGGTTTTCTTTAGTCGTGTATCCTTCAATTATACAGTGTCACAAATTTGTGGTTAATTACGTACAAAAAAGTGGTTAATCGTGTGATCAGTGTGGTTAAATTAAATTTTCTGTCATATACCTCAAAATTTGGCTGACAATTATAATAAAGAGCAGTAAGAAAATAAATTCAATGAGCTATAGTTAAAAGCTATGTACGATAAATCAATTAAGCACAATTGCAGTATAAAAGTACATTTCATAAATCAACTATAAATGAAAATAAAAATAAAGTAAACTTCTTATCCTTTGTACAAGAAAACAACTATTAACCACTACAAGAAAATGTTGGGCATATTGTCATTCCTGAGGAAATCTAGATAGCAAGCACACGTTCTATTCTTCTTGCTCTTTTTAATCCGATTTGCTTAATTTGAAACCTTGCTTCAAATCAGGTCTGCTGCTGCAAAATTCTGAACAAGGAGCAGTGTTGGAGCCTTTACATGAGCTATCTCCACTTGGGACCAAAACCATTTGAAAGAAGACCCATTAGGATACATCTTTCATGAAGAACACTCATCCAAATAATGCAGTTTTGTGGTGTTTATCATACCCTGAGAAAGAAGTCACGGATCCTTGAGTAAATTGGCCCTAACTCTCTCATTTGTGGCCCAAATGGAGCAAACTTGGTGTCTATTTGCAGCTGGTCCAAAGTCACACGTTTTTTTATTAATGAAAATCATAATTAGTTGAGTTTTAGGCTGGAAAAAAGTAGAATAGTAGAGACACATTTAACTATAACACCTAAGCTAATAAATTCTAGCACCTAGGCATGTTCAAGTTGTAGCTCCTACGAATTTAACTCTAGCAATTGAGCTAATAAATTCATACAGAAATGTCCACAAAACATGTTTAAATTGTAGCTCCAAACCATTCCTCCATCAGAAGTTGCAATTGACATAGACAATGTATTAGCTTGAAATTGAGTTTCAACCTTTTTGATTTCTTTTTCAATGCTAACATCTCCAGAACAGCAGGTGTGCTAACAAATAGCACGAATCTGTTAAATAAAGCAAGAAAAAGAGCAGAAAAAATTGAAAAAGAACAAAATCAGTTTCATATGTAGTTTGACCCAAAAACACGTCATACCTTAATTTTGTCCGGTAAAAAATAACATTCAAAAAGAACAAAAATAGTAGTAGAGAAGAAAGAAGGAGAAAGAAATCTTGAAGAGAAAAGAGGTTGGAAAAATTTGTACTTTGGTATAGCTTATGTATTCTTGGTGTAATTAATGTTGTGGAGATGGTATTAAAGTGATTTTTACCTTGTTAGAAAGCTAAAACAAAACTCTACAACTTTGATGAGGAACCCAAGAGTCAAATCTGAATTTTACTAAGTCCAAATTGACTTGGAAGTAAGAACAAGTATGCTGAAAAATGGTTTTGAACAGTATGTAAAGATTAGGTCATATCTTGAGTTGTAGAAGTCTTTTTTTAATGAAACCCACGCCATTTGAAAGCTAACATCCTTGGCTACAAATGTTATGAAGGATTCGAGACTTGATTCTAACGATTTACTGCCCTAAAATAGTATGAAAGTTATAAAACTGCACAAAAACGGACAACACATTATGTTGAATAACGTTCAAAGAAAATGTCGTATCTTGAGCTATACTTGTCCAAATGAGGTGTTCTTTATACTGTTGGAAAGATAAGAAAAAGATCTACAACTATTATTTTGGATTACAAACCCAGATCGACCTCTATCATGGACCAAATCGAGCATGAAGTTCGAGACGTGATGTTACATGTATTGTTCGGGACAGCCACTTGTGTTGACAATATCTTGAGTTGTAGATATCCTTTTAAGATGAAACTTGTGCCATTTGAAAGCTGGAAACAATGTCTATAATTCTTATGAAGGTCATGAAGCACAATAAAGTTGTTTTAAGTGTTGTATTAGTGCTCAAAGTTGGCTATTTAGTTTTGTTGAACATTTAAAATATCAAACTTAAGAAGCCAACTCCCAACTTTACTATTGAAGTCCCACATTGAAAAAATCCACACTCTTTCAACCTCTCATTCTCCTATATAAGGAGTGCATCACCAAGCACTAAGATCATCCAAGAAAAAATGGATCAATGGGCCTAATGCAAAGCATAGGGCCTTTGCTTTAGTCAAAAAATTTTAATGGGAGGGTTATTATCCCCTTCAACCTTCAAGATTGGAGGAGTACGTGGGGTTTGACGCATTGTGCCCAACAAAAATTTTTCTCTTGAGGTAAGTGCATCAATTCCTTCTCTCTTTTTCTTTCTTCGTATTTTTTTTAAGTATGTTTATGTTTGTCTTTTATTGATAACGTTAGATGTCGCTTCTCGCTTTTTTTTAATTCATCTGTTTTTATTATTATATATTTCTTATTTATTTATTATTTATTTTTTCTTAATCATTAATTAGTATTAGTCAAATTAGGACAATAAATCTGACCCCATTTCACTCTATGGGGACAATTTTTACTCAACTAAATTTCAATTTATCATACAAATTTTGAGACCATGTTTATTGAAAAACACATAATAAAATCATGAAAATTAATTTATTAGTAATGATTACTCGAGATTGCTTCCCGTTTAATCATTGCGAACATCTTAATTTTCTAAACAAAAATGGGTTATTAGTGAGGACCACTCTTGATTGCTTCTTGTTTGGTCCCCATGAATATCTATCTTCTTTATAAATATAAAGTCAAGTTATTTTTACTAGTAATGATCACTCGAGATTGCTTCCCGTTTGATCATTACGAACACCGTTAATTTTCTAAACAAAATAGGTTGTTAGTGAGGACCACTCTTGATTGCTTCTTGTTTGGTCCCTACAAAACCTACCTTTTTTCCATCAAAAAATATACAATTAAAATCAACCAACACACAACCATTTTCTACCCAAGAACTACGTAGCTTTTGATTTTTCCACTGCACCCGGAGATACGTAGGAGCAGGAGCCCACTCCTGTCAAGCGTAAAAATAAACGGCTTTTATTAAGTCCCCTTTTATTAATTTTTTTTGAAAGGAAAATAAATATTTTTTAGAAGTTAATAAATTTTGCACAATTAGTTAGAGGTAACCTTTTTCGAAAGGATGTCGTGGGGTGCTAATACCTTCCCTACGCATAATCGACTCCCGAACCCAAATCCGGTCTCAAGGACCATTTTTCTTCAAAAAAAGGTTTTTCCAATATTTTTCCTTCGAAAATAAATTATTGGTGGCGGCTCCATTAAATCCGAATAAATCCTTCCGGATTTTTCGGTCGCTACAACAATGTATTAGCTTGAAATTGAGTTTCAACCTTTTTGATTTCTTTTTCAATGCTAACATCTCCAGAACAGCAGGTGTGCTAACAAATAGCACGAATCTGTTGAATAAAGCAAGAAAAAGAGCAGAAAAAATTGAAAAAGAACAAAATCAGTTTCATATGTAGTTTGACCCAAAAACACATTTGATAGCAAAGCTCAATGATGAGGGTATTTGATAGCAATTTAAGTAAAAAATATATATTAAATATATTAAACAGAGACAATAATAGGAACTGAAATTTAATACACTGGTAAAAGGATTTGCCCCTTAATGCGCAACTAATTTTTTTTTGAAAATCGTCAACCCCTTAGTTTTTTTTTTGTGCCCAGAGATAAATTTGATAGTCATATGTTCAGTGTATAGGAGCTCCCCAAATATAGCAATCAAATGATTATAATCAGTTTTCTTCAATCGAATAGTGTTGGTAAAATAAAAATAAAGAATAGCATTGAGAAATGGGAATAAAAACATGTCCATTATTAGCTTCCTAATTTCCCTTGAGGCTTAAACTTTCAATGTTGACTCACATCATATTTGACATCAGAACGCTGCAGGAGAAAACCCCAACTCAAAAGCTATCCAACTTTATTTTGCAGCAATAATAGACATTTTAGTTTGATTGTACAGATTTGGTATCAGTTGATTAAACATTTGAGTTCAAGGCAATTCATTCAAACTTTTCCAAAAGTGAACTCATGAACTAACACTTGCTTCTTCCCTCCTTCCTTAATATAATTACAACCTATACTAAATCTATAGTTTTTCCTAATTTATGCAGATTTGAAACCCCAAAACCCCTTAACTCTTTCTTTCCATTTCTTCTTTTCCTTTTCTGTTGCCTTGCTTTGCCCACATTTCTCTTTTTTTCTTCTCTCTTTCATTCTTTCAAAAAGTCAAAAATAGCAAATCTTTGTTTAACAAAGCATACAAACCAAAGAAATAATTTTGTAAAGCCAAAGGGAGATAAACTTCAACCAAGACTTTGTTTCAGGCAAATATTCAGTGATATTATAATTATTTACAAGCTCCAACAAAGATTCTGATTCATATTGCAAATCAGATTTGTAGGAAAAGTTTCACAAGGGCAGAAAAAACATATAAATGAGCTGTAAAGCAAATGGCAGAATCAAAACATATCAAGCACAGTTGAGCAAACAGAGGATGGCAAATTTAAAACATCTAGATCAAGAAAATTTGGTGTCCTTGTACAAAATAAGTAATATCAATAGAAGGGGAGGGAAAAAGAAACCAACAACTAGACTTGTCAGAATTCTTGAACCACTTGACCTAGAGGAGGAAATTCTAATCCCGTCTTTCGTGCGCCATCTAGTGTCTTGCGACATTGTTTGCCCCATCTTCATCGTCTCCTTAACCTCATCAAACCAGCCTCCATGCAACACCCGCACCTTCACCCATATACAGACCAGCATCATCGGACACGGAATAATCCTTGTTAACTGAAAGAGAGAAACAAAAGCTTATTGTTCTGTTTATACCCCATGGCTATCCTTGTTAGGGTTTGAAGAAAGGAGAAAAGCATAGGGAGGTGAAGAAGGTTTTTTCACTAACCTGGAAGAGGGGTTCTTCTCCACAGCTTCCGTTTCTGCGTTCCTTCTTCTTCTGCTTCGTTCTGCCTGCATTCCTTCTTCTTCGTTCGTTCTCCTTTCTAAGCTCTTCTCTCTGCTTCTCAGTTGGTGTGTTATGTTTTAATTTTTTTTTATTTAATTGCGTTGAGTCATAAAAAAATAACACATAGGCAGTGTGTGAGTCAGCAAAAAATGCCACATGAGCAGGTGTCAAGTGGGTGTATGTTTGACCGCGGGTGTCCATGTATCGGGACTGTATATAGAAGATAGATATACCGTCACGTCGCTCAACGTGTATAACTAAAGTTAATATAAATAATTTTCTTACATAGATAATTGATTGAAGCTGAAAAAACATATTGAAAGACAAAAAAAAAAAATGGAGAAATATTTTTGACATAATGTACGTGAATGAGAGCTTTTGCTACGTGATATAACCATGATTAAGTTTCCTAAAGATATAATAGGTTTTTATTTTATTTTTAAGAAAACATGTATGTTTGTTAAACAAACTCAAACACCACAAACAAACAAGAAATATTTTTTCATCCTGCTGACTTGTCCAATATGTTTATTGAATTTAACTACAAACAGTGGAAGGAAACCAACCACAAGCTTAATGTTGAGCCGTCCACTGCTTGAGGTTTTGTGTGCAACATTCTGAAGGGTAATCTAACAGCACACACACACAGCTTCAATCAACCTTTATTAAATACCACTATTACAATACTTCAAACTCAGCAAAGAAACCTTGCAAACTCAGTACTACTCCAAAGGAACCACATAGTCAACCACTATCACGCTTGCCAAATGCTCCCTAACCTTCATCAACCCCTCGCTGGGATCCACCCGGTCCAATTCCCTCCGTCCCGGAAAAACAGTAAGCGAGGCGATGGAGAACCCCTTCGCCCTCGCTGGCGAGAAATTTTTGCCGCAAGAGAGGTGGCTAATTTCTCCTACACTATCCATGATATCTCTAACAACCCGCAAAACCTCGTCCTTAACTCCACTGTTCTTGTCGTCCTTCAGTTTCAAGAGGGTCACCCGGACGCCGGAACCGGGCGGCGGGCGTGGCGGTTGGGCGGAGTCACCGGCGAGCCAATCGACGGCCATGATATCGTCGATAATGGGGAAAACGGAGCCCGTGGCGGCGCTGACGTGGCTAGGGTGCACCCTGTAGGCTTCGAGGTCTTCCTTCGAGTCGTAGCGGCTGTGGAGTAAGTGCGTGAAACGAAGGTCCGAGAAGGGTGTGGTGGTGGCGGTGGGTTCGTTGATGCGTAGGAGTGGGCCCACAGTGAGGTGGCGAACCTGTTCCATGCTCACTAGGGATTGAAGATCGTTGACCATTGCGTTGACCTTCGAGGGATCCGCGTCGTCTTTTACCTTGAGAAGGACGATATGCTCGACGCCTTGGGTTGTCGTCGTTGACAGGGTGGGCATTGCTGGCAGGGTGGAAGATCGGGTTCTGTATGGTGGGCATTGCTGGCACGGCTTTTTTCCGTGTTTGAATGGTAAGAAAGTGAGGGAAAGTGAGGGATATGTTCCGAGACTCATCATCATGTCACGAGAAAAAGTGAGAGAAAATGAAGACCAGAGTGTTGTTTTGAAGGTTGCTGTGTTAGATTTTTTTTAACTGAGGAGAAAATGAAATGAAGACCGGAGTGTTGAGTGTAATGTTTCCCTGGTTTCCAATATTTCTTTTTATAGCATAATATGGTGTAAGTGGGTTTAGAGTCTAAAAATGTGTTTTGAGGGTTTTATTTTAGGGTTTGCGTTGTTTGTTTTATTGGGTCAGTGTTTGCTTTTGGGCTAGTGTTTTTTTTTTCACGTTATTAAAATGTTCATATTGGCATAAAAAGACACAGCAAAGGAGTTAAACACGTGTGTTGGGAGGGACTGCCGACATATGTAGGCATGGCAATGTAACTCCAACCCATGGCATCTCCACCGACTCGACCGATTTTGATTTTAAAACCGCTGGCCGTGGGTGGACGGGTTGGGCATGTCGATACCCAACCCGCCCCCGACCCGAACCCGCCCAATTAAATATAAATTGTTAATTTTTATTTTATTTAATGCATTTATACTCATTCATTTTGTTTTATATATTTTATTTATTTTTAATTTAATCTCTTTTCAATAGAACATTTTATTTTAATGTTTTTTTATTTTATTTTATCATTGTATAATAATTATGATTTTATTTTATTAATTATCATAACTATAATTTTTCAATTTTTCTACATATTTAGAGTGAGTTGAGGACCATGAAACCCGACCCTATCGGGACGGGGATGGGGAAGGCAAAACCCGAACCCGTTAGAAATGGGGACGGGGACGGGGGAGGCAAAACCCGCCCCCGACCTGGCCCGTTGCCATGCCTAGACATATGTATGTTGGGAGGGTTATACATGTGTATCACAATTAAATTATTATATATCATATATGAGGGGCGTTCAAGTTACTCCAGAAGTAACTCTTACCTGAGTTACTCCTATTAATATCACTTTGTAGATATTGAATTTTATCAATCCTACCGGTTAATATCGTCATATTATGTTAATGATCATGTGTACCAAATTTTAAATAAATTAGACATCAATTGCTATGTAATCATATGGTCAACATTTTACTTGTAAATTAAAACGTATAATATACATTGAATTGAAGTGATCTGATGAAGTATCAAATATTTTTAAAATTTTATGGAATTGATCTACTCAATAAGAACTTTTAATGTGATGATCCGATTGATGAGATTTGATGTCTATTGAGAGATATTAACCGGAGTAACTCAAACAAGAGTTACTCCGGGAGTAACTTGAACGCCCCTCATTATATATATGTCATCATTATAAATCTTATAAATTTAATTTGATGTTTTACAGGATATTGATAATTTTACAATTACTAAGTAAATTTTAAGAGTATATTATATATTTGATTCATTTAATTATACTTGAAATATCTTATTCACATAAAAAAGTTATGTAATTAATGCTCACAATAAGATCAATGCCCAAAAAACTCAAATCTTCTTTTTTAAGAATACAAATTAGCAGTTGAGAGATGATATTTTGCAGCATACTGGATTTACCCAAGCTGCTAGTCTGAGAAAGTATCTTGGGGCGCATATCTCTCATGGCCGGACTACGAGGGGTCAGCTCAGACATATTATTGACAAGATACAAAGCCGGTTAGGCGGGTGGAAACAACAATGCATGAGTCTAGCTGGTAGATTGACTTTAACTCAGTGTTAAGCTCCATCCCTTATTTCCACATGCAATACTCTAAGCTCCCAAAAATCATTTGTGATGAATTAGAGAAGATTCAGAGAAAGTTTATTTGGGGTGATCAAGACCAAGCCCGTAAAACCCATTTAGTTGCCTGGGATGTGTGTTGCTTACCAAAAAATGCAGGAGGATTGGGTATCGAAAAACCCCATCTTATGAATGAAGCCTTTCTTATGAAGATTCTTTGGCAGCTGGTGAAGAATAAGAATGAGTTATGGTGCCAGGTTCTAATCGGTAAATATGGTAGAGGTCATGATCTAATCTTTTTTATGACATCTCAACAGTATGACTCTCCCCTTTGGAAAGCTTTGAATGGGATTTAGGCTAAGTTCCAGGATAATATAATGCGGCGAGTTGGAAATGGTTCGCATATCAATTTTTGGTTGGATAAATGGATTCCCAATGAGCCTCCATTATTGACTATGCATGCTCAGTCTAATGGTCCGTTTGACACCACTCTTAGAGTCTGTGATATTGTTACGCCTGCCACTGATCAGTGGGACTTAAACTTCTTGCAGAATCATTTAACCTCTGATAAGGTTAGTAAAGTGATCTCTTTACCCCCCACTACAAGAATTTTTGTCATTACCGACGGCCAAAAGCCGTCGGTATTTCTCAAAAACCGTCGGTAATTCGAGATTACCGATGGCCTACCGACGGCCTCGGGGTCGTCGGTATTTTCCTCCTTGGTAAAATTTACCGACGGCCAAAAAAGCCGTCGGTAATTACCGACGATTTGGCCGTCAGAAAGTCGTCACGTGACCGTCGGTAAAATCCACTAAAACAACCATTTTTGCTATTGTACTTTACCGACGGCTAAGCCTACTGTAAACTACAAATTAAAATAAAAAAAAAAAACATAGATCAGTTTGATGCCATGCCTTCATGAATACATTAACTGTCAATATGACTTGAATTCCTCATTGGAGGGCAACCTCAGAATGATGTTTTAAATTACATCAATCAGTTTTGAAATATCATATCCAGACCAATAACCTTTGTGTACAATGGGTAGGATATTATCATTTATGAATACCAAAATTTCTAAATTGCTGGTTCATGAAATCCTGTGCACAACAATTATGAAAAGTATATATATTTGATACGATCTACTTTGCAAACAATGGCTAGAATTGCGCCTGTTTGTTATATGGTAATTTTAAGGACTCTCAACAGATCCTTCAAAGTAGACATGACCATTCTTTAAGGTCATATAGTTACTATGTTAAAGTGACTTTACAACCTGGCATAAAGATATTACCGATCCCTTAAATCTTATTACTAATGGATCAAATTCCTCAAAGTTGTCATGCTGCATTTTGGGTCACTACCATTCCGAAAGCGCATTTCAAACTTATGTGTTGTTTGCTTTATGTGAGTTTACTCTGATTTCTATGACATATCATAATTAAATTTTTCTAATTTGATTCAATGTTAAATGGACAAAGGGATAGAGGGACATCTTACATATTTAGTGAGATATTCCAGTGGTCAATGTACCAAATGTCCCCTTCAAACTTATGTGTTGTCTGCTAATCCAAATGATGAGATGTAGAAATAGGCAAGACTAATCCATTTCAATGGCATTTATCAAGAAACCAAATGATTTAACACACGATATTAATACGTATTTCAAATCAATTGTTTCCGCAGAATTCATTTTAGTGTAAATCAACACACCAAACACATGTACTTCCAAACCATATTTTCAAAGAACTTAAAGAAAACATAGATCATCCAAATGATATATAGAAAATGAGAACCTATTTGAAGGTCTTATGGTTACCCTTCACATAAAGGAAGAACTCCCAATGATACATTGAGATTCAACCCATTCTCAGCGATAACAATTTCTTCTAATTGGAGCTCAGTGGAACTCACGATTGAGCAAACATCACACATGGATTTAGGGGGTTGGGGGCAGCCATCCAACCCTATTTCAATCAAACCCCATACAAGATCAGAATAATTAATATACTAATTATTAATCTAAGCAATTTAAATAATCAATCCTAGCACACCCTAAGGGAGGTTTTAGGGGAAGTCTATGTTACCTCTAATCCCAAAATTAGGGATTTAAGCTCCATTGTTCTTCTTCTTCTTCTTCTTCTTCAATCATGATGTTCCTTCCTTGTTCTTCACTAGTTCAACACATGCAAGATGGTCTCCTCTTTGATTTTCGAGTTCCTTGCCCTAACCTCCATGGAAGTGGCTCCTCAAGCTCCAATCTTCATCCTTGAAGCTTTAATGGAGGTGAAACCTCCATCTTCTTCTTTCCTCTTCCTCCAAATCGAGCATCCATCTCTGTCCCGGCCTCTCTCTCGATCTTTCTCTATCTCTCTCTGTTCAGCCCCTTTCTCTTTCTCTCTCTGCGAACTCTCTCTCTCTCTCTCTCGCTCTAGCCACCACGAAGGGTGGCGATCACGCTCTTGCGGCTCGCCAGAGTTGCGACCTCCGCCCCCTTTTTCCTCTTCTCCCTCCGTCGCCTCCCCTCTTCTTCTCTCCTTCTCTTTTCTTTCCTTTTCTTCTTTCTTTCTTTCTTTCTTTTTTTGAAACAGGTCACAATGGGGAGGGGGTGAAGAGGAGATGAGAGAGTTCTAGGGTGTGTGAGGGTTAAATGAGGTGTATGGTGGATCAACGTTCATATTTTTACGTTACCGACGGCTTAGCCTTCGGTAACGTAGCCAAAAAAATCACCAGACATATTTTTACGTTACTGACGGCTAAGTCGTCGGTAATTACAGAGGGCCTCTGTAATTACCGACGGCTTAGCCTTCAAAGAACGAGCAAAAAATAATTTCGTGTGATTTTTTCCCGCCGCATTAGCGACGGCAGCCGTCGGTAATTAAAATATTACCGACGGAGCCTGGCCGCTTGCAGAAATTCCGCTTGCATACACACTTTTCTTGTAGTGCCCTCCTTTGGATTCTGACGAAGGGGATTGTGTTATGTGGGAAGGGACGAGCAATAGAGATTTTTCGGTCAAGAGTGCTTATACTTGGCTATGTTCGGAGCACCAAGTGGTGGAAGGTGCTTGGGATCATTTATGGAGGTGGAAGGGTCCCCATCGGGTCCAAACTTTCATATGGTTGGCGGCCTATGGTAGATTGCTCACTAATCTGAGAAGACATAAGTGGAGTGCCTCAATATCTCCAACATGTCCTTGATGTGACCGAGAGGAAGAATCTATGGTCCATGTCCTCCGTGATTGTAGTTATGCCACTCAAATTTGGATGAGGTTAGTTCTTTCTAATCACATTCATCAATTCTTTACCCATGACTGCAAGAATTGGATTTTTGATAACATCAAAGGTCAACTGTGTGCGGTATATGATGTCCCTTGGAACACTATGTTTATGATTGCTTGTTGGTATATTTGGAAGCAGAGAAATCAACATATCTTTGAGGAGGGATTTCAGCGCCCACCTAATCCAATTATTCCTGTTGTGCACTTTGCCAAGGAAGTGACTTACTCTTGTCACCTGCACGGTAATGGGGGAATTCACAATATGCAAACTATTTTCGTTTCCTGGGAGCCTCCTAATGTTGGATGGACCAAGCTCAATTGTGATGGAGCTTTTAAAAATCAGATTGCAGTGTCTGGTTGTGGGGGTTTGTTGCAGAATTCGAATGGCCATTGGATTAAAGGATTTACTCGGCAAATTGGCCATTGTGACGCTTTACTTGCGGAGATGTGGGGCATGCTAGAGGGGCTGCGGTTAGCTTGGCAGCATGGTATTACTAAATTAGTAGTGGAGAGTGATTCCAAAGTGCTGGTGGAGATGGTCACAGCAAGGCATAATGCGGTAACAACCATGCCAACTTTGTTGAGGCATTTCCGCAGAGTTATCCATTAGAATTGGGATGTGTAACGACCCGTTTCCGGACCGCTACCGAGCTCAATATACCGAGCTCGACACACCGAGCTCAACTAAACCTGTATGCGACACGTTTTAAAAACGGTACTCTTGTGCCTTTTAAAAAGTACGGTCTATTTTTTTTTTAAAACCAACTCGTGCACATCAGAGTAATTACAGCTTTTCAAAACATGGTGCAACTAAGACACAAGACTTAAATTCTAATAAAACATACATGCATAACATACATATATATATCACTCGAAATAATAATATATACAAAATACAGAGTAGTAAATGTACAAAGAAAATACACCTAAGGTATGACGACTTCAAAAGAGCAATCATACCCTGGGGGTACTTCCGGCAGACACCCACACAGGGGGCTGCTCCAAAAGTAAGACCACCGCCTACCTGAAACGACAAAACAACACCGCCAAACCGGTCACGACATACTACTCCAAAGAAAAACAAGGTACGTCATCAAAAAAAAAAACATCCATCACACAAACAATCACGACAAGTAGGTCGCCGCCTCGATCCTCGCCGAGCTCCTCCTTGGCATCATCTGCCGCCGAAGTTCCTGCGCCCTCGACATCGCCTGGGTAACCGTCATGGATTGAAGGCACCACGGGAAAGGGTCAACTTCTCAACAATACAAGATAACACGGCATAAAGAAATAAGCAACACAATAATGTATCTCAATCACCACACGTGACTCGACCATCTCACTCTAGACTCGACTCGACTCTTATTCCGGAATATCGTCAGCAGGTCCATCCCCAAACTGACGTAATAGGTAAACGGCAGGTCCATCCCCAAACCGAATTCCATACATTAATCAGTAGGTCCATCCCCAAACTGATAATGCTACAACGCCTAGCCAATCCACCATAAACAAAAAGGGGACCTAGCACCCTCAGTTATCTGGGTCCGGCTCAAAAATTCATACGACTCCCTAGCTCTCTCACTCGATGATTAGCTCGCCGCATGTCAAAGAGTAACACAACTTACTTGATCACATATCAAATAAAGAGAGCATGCTTAACATGAAGAAACGCAATTCGACATTTAAGCAATAAAACATTCTGCATGAAGAAACGCAATTCAACAGCAATTCACAATTCACAACATTTCAAGCTCGACACCAATCAAGGAATCCATACACAATAACCTATAAAATAAAGTCTTAATAATGTCTAAAAGTTGCCCTTACGCACAAAACATAAACAAGTCGAATATGAAGTGCCCTTACCGAACTCCAAGATAACGCTGCTCGACAACGACCTCAACACGGCTGTCTTCAAGTGAGCTCGACAACGACTTCTCTTACTCGATCTCGACACGTACAGTCCTCAATCGACCTCGACATGTACGCTTCTCAGTCGACCTCGACACGTACAGTTCTCGATCTGGATTCCGCTGCTTCCACGTCCTTGGATTCGCTTTCCCGTACACCTCGATTAAAATCACACGATCTCTGAATCGACTTCCTAAAACAAGCACAACTCAGTTCGATCTATGGGTTCTAATACACTTAGCTCTCATCCCAAACTTAACCACAACCCAGAAAATATAAAAACTCAAGAACTTAAATATATTTTTCCTCTAACACAAAGTTAGGGTTTTCGATCAAAAGTTCATGAAAAAGGTTATCTGATGCTTCAACAGATAGATCGACAACAACAACAACCAGAAGCAACGATCGACAAACTAAAATAAGAAATCGAAACAAACCAAAAAGGAAGGGTTTTTGGGTACTGCCTATTGCAGAAACCAGAGAAAGAAATTTGTTTTTCAAGCTCAAATAATCGGTTAGAAAGATAGGTAATATCGTGAAGAAGAAAACCCATCAATTTGACATGATTGGAAGCATAAAACTAGCTAAAAATGGAAGGAAGAAGTAGCGCTAAACAGTAACACGAAGGAAGAGAAAAATCTGTTTTTCCTTACCTCAGATGATGGTCGAGCAGGCGAGATATAGGTCGAGAAGATGATGATGAACAAGATTGATGAAGAAAATTTGTGCAGAGTCTCGATGGAACTCAAGGTTTCTTCGATGGAAATTTTGGAGAAAAACAAGGAACTCAGAGCAGAAGGAAGAAGAAAGAAGAAAGAAGAAAAGAGAAAGGGAGGAGTTGAGAAAAGTGAGCGTGAATACGGTGGTGAGGAAGGGGTATAATCGTAACTTCAGCTATAAGATGCCAATCCCATCAATCAATCTACCCGTCTAATCGCTGCTCTCTCATAATTACCCTCTACTCTATCGGTTCAGATCTACAACACAGCGACGAGAACGGCAAGCCGACAATATAATTATTACAAACAATATAATAATAACGCTGAATAACGTTCGAAAGAATACGAGTTATCATCATCTCGACACGATGTCGACCAAGGGTGCTCGTGCAAGCGCACAAGGCTCTAACACGAGTTCGTGCACGCGGCCTCCTCAGTTCGACATGCGACCTCCTCAGCTCGGTACGCGTCTTCATCAACTCGACACAAGATCTCGACGCGAGGTCTCGATACGTCGTCCTAAGACGATGTCGATCTCGTCCTCAGGTGTTACAATCTCTCCCTCTAAAAAAATTTCGTCCTCGAAATTGCAAATTAGTTTCTTACCTCGAAAAAGTTCAGGGTACTGAGTCTTCATCTTTTCCTCCAGCTCCCAAGTCGCATCTCCCGTCTTCTGATCCCATACAACTTTGACAAGTTGAATCTCTTTATTCCGCAACTGCTTGGCTTTCCGATCAACGATCCTTGCTGGTGATGCTTCAAAAGATAAGTCGTCCTTCAGTTGAATCACATCCGGTTCGATGACATGAGAGGGGTCGGAAACATACTTCCACAATTGTGAGACGTGGAAGACGTCGTGGATGTTCGACAAGAATGGTGGCAAGGCAATCTGATATGCCCTTTGGACCAATCTGACGAAGAATCGATAAGGTCCAATAAATTTAGGGGTAAGTTTCTTGGATTTGATCGCCGACCAACTCCGATGGTGGGGGTGACTCTAAGAAATACATGTTCTCCTTCCTCGAACTCGAGTGGTCGACGCCGTTGGTCCGCATAACTCTTCTGCCGACTTTGAGACGCGTTCGCATCCGATCTCGATCAAACGGATCTTCTCGATGAGTCTTTGGATCATATCCGTCCTACAACGTAACGCCGCCGTCGATACCAACAAAGAGGCGTCGACATTTCCGTCCGTGCATTGCTTCAAAAGGTGCCATTCCAATACTCGCATGGAAGTCGTTATTGTAGGTGAACTCCACCAATGGTAAGACGTCGTCCCAACTTCCTCGGTGATCTAAGGTACACGCCGCAACAAATCTTCAAGTGATTGGATCGTTCTCTCGGCCGACCGTCCGTCTGGGGATGATATGCCGAGCTAAGCTCGAGCTCGGTTCCCATCGCTCCTTGCAATTCCTCCAAAAATGAGGCGTGAACTTCGGATCTCGGTCGACACGATTGAAGAGGGTATTCCATGAAGTCGTACTATCTCGCGATGTAGATCTCGGTCGACTTTTCCACGTTGTATGTCGACTTCACCGGCAAGAAATGAGCGATTTGGTCAATCGGCCGACGATCACCCAAATCGAATCATTCTTCTTCTGCGTCTTCGGCAAACCTACAACGAAATCCATGGAAATACTATCCCATTTCCAAACCGCACGCCGATTATCAGAGCATTCCCGCAGTCGTTGGTGCTCCACCTTCGCTTCGACACGTTAAACACGAAGCTACGTACTCGGCCACTTGCTTCTTCATTCCGGACCACCAAAAATGCTTCTTCAAGTCTTGATACATCTTCGTAACTCCTGGATGAATACTAAAGTTGCTCTTATGCGCTTCGTCGAGTATCAACTTCCTCAGCTCGGATACGTTAGGTACGCATACTCGGCCATTGCATCTCAAGATGTCGTCCGCTCCGACTTGGAATTTTGTCGCCTTCCCTTGCGCTATCAACTGAACCTTCTCTTGCAGGAGCTCGTCATGAACTTGCTGGTCTCGGATCTCGTCCAACAATCTGTTAGAAATGGTAAGCATACCAAATCTCGGCTTCCGGTGAAACTTCGACACTCAACTTCAAGTCTCCAGACTTCTCGAGCATCTCCAACTCCTTGATCATCATTGCCGAGGTTAAAACGCTCTTCCTGCTCAATGCATCTGCTACTACGTTAACCTTACCGGGATGGTATTCCAACGTAAAGTCGTAGTCCTTGAGAAATTCGCCCATCTTCCGACGCATGTTGAGCTCTTTCTGGTCGAACAGTACTTCAAGCTCTTGTGATCGCCGAAACAAAGAAGAGTGCTCCCATAAAGGTAGTGCCTCCATATCTTCGGGCCAAAAACTACTCACGCCACTCAAGTCGTGAGTAGGGTAGTTCTTCTCGTGAATCTTAAGTCGCCTTGAAGCATACGCGACCACCTTCCGATGTTGCATCGACGCATCCCAATCCCTGGTGTGACGCATCACAATACACCTCGTAAGGCTCTTCGGTTGAGGCAAAATCAGACGAGCGCTGGGCCAAAAGCTCCTTCATCTTTGAAAATCAAGCTTCACACTCCTCGGTCCAGGCAAAGGTTGATCCTTCCTCGTCGGTCGGGTAAGAGGCGCGACAATCTTGAGAAACCTTCAATGAATCTTCGATAATATCCTCGCTAAGCCGACAAAACTCCCGATCTCGGTAATCGTCTTGGTGTTCCCACGCTAACACGACTTCAATCTTAGTTGGATCCACGGTATCCCTTCTTTGGAAATCACGTGACCAAGAAAATTTACCTCTTGAAGCCAAAATTCACACTTCGACAGGTTGGCATAGAGTTGCTTATCTCGTAATATCTGCAGATGCTCGACATAAGTGTTCTTCGTGCTCTTCTCGGTTCCTCGAGTAGATCAGTATGTCGTCGATGAACACTACAACAAACTGATCCAAGAACGAATGGAAAATCCTATTCATGTAGTCCATAAACACAGCTGGCGCATTCGTCACTCCAAACGGCATCACCAAGTACTCGTAGTGACCGTATCTAGTTCTGAAAAGCCGCTTGGGGATATCTTCCTCCTTCACGCGAATCTGGTGGTAGCCCGACTTCAAGTCTATCTTGGAAAAGATCGCCGCTCCATGAAGTTGATCCATCAAGTCGTCAATACGTGGTAACGGATAACGGTTCTTCACGGTAACCTTGTTGAGCTCGCGGTAGTCCACGCACAGTCTTGATCGTCCATCCTTCTTCTTAACCAACAACACTGGAGCTCCCCACGGTGACACGCTCGGTCGTATGAATTGCTTTGACTCCAAGTGTTCGATCTGGGACTTCAGTTCTTTCATCTCGGCAGGAGACATCCTGTATGGCGCTTTGGAGATCGGTCCTGTCCCTGGAATCAGGTCGATGGAGAACTCGACCTCTCGCACTGGTGGTAACCCTGGCACGTCTTCGGGAAAAACGTCCTCAAAGTCACACACCACTGGAACATTCTTCACGTCGATCTGATGGAAAACTTCCGAACTAGCCAGATACATGTATTCCCTAGTTCCTTCTTTCAAAGAAACTCCGATACGTTCAGCAGAAAGATAATTGGAGACTCCAAGGTCTGGAAAAATTACAGTTTTACGGGCACAGTCCAAGAGGACATGGTGGTGTGACAACCAATCCATCCCGAGAATGACATCTAGGCCCTTAAGAGGCAAACAAACCAAATTGACCACAAACTTTCTACTCTGAATAATCACTACACAATTAAGACATGCAGTGTTTGTGACTAAGGTTTTAGCAGCTGGGGTTGTAACTACTAATTTGAACGGTAAAGCAGTCACAGTCAAGTTCAAATGGTTCACACAATCAGAAGAAATAAAGGAATGGGTTGCACCCGAATCAAAAAGAACGGATAAGGATTTACCCTCGATTTCACATTCACCTTGGATAAGATCTTCAGCTCGATCTGCTTCCTCGCCACTCATGCAGAAAACTCTACCTTTAGCTACTTGACGCTTTCCTTTGGCCTTTGCCGCAAGCATCGTCGGTTCAGCTTTAGGTGTAGGACAATCCTTGACAAAATGTCCTGGCTTCTTACAGTTGAAACACACCTCCACCCTCTGAGTACAGTTATTGGCGTAATGTCCCGTCTTTCCACAACGGAAACAAGTCACCTCGACACTGGTCTGTCCTCCGCTTCTCGCACTGGGTCATCGGACGATACTGTCCCTGTTGTCGTTCCCCAAGGTCTGGCCGTAAGGCTTCTTCTGCAGCTTGTTTTCCTTTCTGTGCAAATCTACGCCCGCACTCTGGGTCTCACCGTCCGCTTACAGTCTTCTTCTTGTGGCTCCTCACTCCTTCTACCTCGAGACAGCGATCTATCAGCTCTTGGAGGTTTCGAATCCTCAACGACACCACTGACTTCTGAATGTCGAATCTCAATCCTCGTTGGAATCTCTCACTCAACCATCTCTGGTCAACTCGATCACGAAATGGACTGAAATACCTCGCCAACAACTCGAACTTGGCCGCATACTCGGACACTGTCATACCGCCTTGCTGCAATTGAAGAAACTCTTGCTCCTTCTCGGCTCGTGCAGTATCTGGGAAGTACTTGTCCAAGAACCTTTCACGAAAAAGCTCCCAGGTCATCTCGCGACGTTCGCTTATAAATGTTTGCTTCCCTCCCCTCCACCAATCCTCTCCGTCTCCTAGCAGTAAGTAGGTAGCATAGTCGACCTTCACGTTGTCCGGGCAATGGAGTGCCTCGAAGATCTTCTCGATCTCTTGCATCCAAAGATCAGCTTTATCTGGGTTTGGCTCACCGTAGAACTTTGCGGATCATGCTTCCGAAGTCGGCCAATCCTCTCGCTTGACATTTCGCTACGCTCGTTGTTGTTCTTTGCAAGTTCTGCTGAGTTAACGCTGCGTCTGGCTGAGCCATCGCGTTAGCCTGTTGAGTTCACGGCGGTGATTGTTGAGCCATGGCTGCCGCCATCTCGGTCATAGCTTGAATTGCTCGTTCCATGTCGACGTTCTCGGTTGCAGCTGTCGTATTCCTACGAGGTGGCATTAGATTCCACAAAGTTCAAAACTCTGTCAGAATCTCACAACAAGGATGTGTTAAAACACACTGCTTCAATCAAGAAACAGTTCAAACAATTTCTCAAGCAATAAGTGCTTCACTTAATCAAACAGCAATCAACATAATACAACTAGGTACCCAACACACATATATAAATCCCGACACAGTGACCAGTCCAAAATTCCTATGCACAGCTCGGTCAGAACCGAACTAGGCTCTGATACCAACAATGTAACGACCCGTTTCCGGACCGCTACCGAGCTCAATATACCGAGCTCGAGTTACCGAGCTCAACACACCGAGCTCAACTAAACCTGTATGCGACGCGTTTTAAAAACGGTACTCTTGTGCCTTTTAAAAAGTACGGTCTATTTTTTTTTTAAAACCAACTCGTGCACATCAGAGTAATTACAGCTTTTCGAAACATGGTGCAACTAAGACACAAGACTTAAATTCTAATAAAACATACATGCATAACATACATATATATATCACTCGAAATAATAATATATACAAAATACAGAGTAGTAAATGTACAAAGAAAATACACCTAAGGTATGACGACTTCAAAAGAGCAATCATACCCTGGGGGTACTTCCGGCAGACACCCACGCAGGGGGCTGCTCCAAAAGTAAGACCACCAGTCTACCCTGAAACGACAAAACAACACTGCCCAAACTGGTCACGACATACTACTCCAAAAGAAAAACAAGGTACAGTCATCAAAAAAAAAACATCCATCACACAAACAATCATGACAAGTAGAGGTCGTCGCCCTGATCCTCGTCGAGCTCCTCCTCGGCATCATCTGCTGTCGAGTTCCCTGCGCCCTCGACATCGCCTGGGTAACCGCCATGGATTGAAGGCACCACGGGAAAGGGTCAACTTCTCAACAATACAAGATAACACGGCATAAAGAAATAAGCAACACAATAATGTATCTCAATCACCACACGTGACTCGACCATCTCACTCTAGACTCGACTCGACTCTTATTAGGAATATCGTCGGCGAGTCCATCCCCAAACTGACGTAATAGGTAAACGGCAAGTCCATCCCCAAACCGAATTCCATACATTAATCAGCAGGTCCATCCCCAAACTGATAATGCTACAACGCCTAGCCAATCCACCATAAACAAAAAGGGGACCTAGCACCCTCAGTTATCTGGGTCCGGCTAAAAAACGTCATACGACTCCCTAGCTCTCTCACTCGATGATTAGCTCGCCGCATGTCAAAGAGTAACACAACTTACTTGATCACATATCAAATAAAGAGAGCATGCTTAACATGAAGAAAACGCAATTCGACATTTAAGCAATAAGACATTCTGCATGAAGAAACGCAATTCAACAAAGAATTCACAATTCACAACATTTCAAGCTCGACACCAATCAAGGAATCCATACACAATAACCTATAAAATAAAGTCTTAATAATGTCTAAAAGTTGCCCTTACGCACAAAACATAAACAAGTCGAATATGAAGTGCCCTTACCGAACTCCAAGATAACGCTGCTTGACAACGACCTCGACACGGCTGTCTTCAAGTGAGCTCGACAACGACTTCTCTTACTCGATCTCGACACGGCTGTCTTCAATCGACCTCGACACGTACGCTTCTCAGTCGACCTCGACACGTACAGTTCTCGATCCGATTCATTGCTTCCACGCCCTTGGATTCGCTTTCCGTACACCTCGATTCGAAATCACACGATCTCTGAATCGGACTTCCTAAAACAAGCACAACTCGATTCGATCTATGGGTTCTAATACACTTAGCTCTCATCCCAAACTTAACCACAACCCGGAAAATATAAAAACTCAAGAACTTAAATATATTTTTCCTCTAACACAAAGTTAGGGTTTTCGATCAAAAGTTCATGAAAAAGGTTATCTGATGCTTCAACAGATAGATCGACAACAACAACAACCAGAAGCAACGATCGACAAACTAAAATAAGAAATCGAAACAAACCAAAAAGGAAGGGTTTTTGGGTACTGCCTATTGCAGAAATCAGAGAAAGAAATTTGTTTTTCAAGCTCAAATAATCGGTTAGAAAGATAGGTAATATCGTGAAGAAGAAAACCCATCAATTTGACATGATTTGGAAGCATAAAACTAGCTAAAAATGGAAGGAAGAAGTAGCGCTAAACAGTAACACGAAGGAAGAGAAAAATCTGTTTTCCTTACCTCGGATGATGGTCGAGCAAAGTAGATATAGGTCGAGAAGATGATGATGAACAAGATTGATGAAGAAAATTTGTGCAGAATCTCAATGGAACTCAAGGTTTCGTCGATGGAAGTTCTGGAGAAAAACAAGGAACTCAGAGCAGAAGGAAGAAGAAAGAAGAAAGAAGAAAAGAGAAAGTGAGTAGTTGAGAAAACTGATCGTGAATACAGCTGGTGAGGGAAGGGGTATAATCGTAACATCAGCTATAAGATGCCAATCCCATCAATCAATCTACCCGTCTAATCGCTCCTCTCTCATAATTACCCTCTACTCTGTCGGTTCAGATCTACAACACAAATGACGAGAACGATGTCGGCCAATATAATTATTACAAACAATATAATAATAACGCTGAATAACGTTCGAAAGAATACGAGTTATCATCATCTCGACACGATGTCGACCAAGGGTGCTCGTGCAAGCGCACAAGGCTCTAACACGAGTTCGTGCACGTGGCCTCCTCAGTTCGACATGCGACCTCCTCAGCTCGGTACGTGTCTTCATCAACTCGACACAAGATCTCGACGCGAGGTCTCGATACGTCGTCCTAAGACGATGTCGATCTCGTCCTCAGGTGTTACAGGATGTGCAAGTGGTCCATATTTGGCGTGAGGGAAACCGTTGTGCTGATTGGTTAGCAAACTATAGTTTTTTGATGAGCTCTTATGAGGTTCAGGTGTTAGATCATCCCCCCAGGGAGCTGCAACAGTTATTATTTGATGACTATTCTGGGGCTTCCTTGCATCGGGATGTTAGTCTTGCTAGTTAGTTTTTCTTTCTTGTCGGGCTTTGGCCCTCTTTTGCACCAAAAAAAATTCAAAAAGTTAAAAAACATAAAATCATTAAAAGGTATTTTTTATTGTTTCATTTAAAATATAGTTTTATAAGTGGTTATAAACCTTTGAGATGCTATTATAGATTAAAAGTAAAAAAAGTATTCATATTTACTTAAATGAGATAATTAGTGATTTAAAAGTAAAACAAAGAGACAAAAAGAGAATATAAGAAGAAATCAATTTTACAAAACTGTTTTTGTTTTTAAAAGCTATTTTACAAATCAATTTTACAAAACTGTTTTTAAGAAAAAAATTAAAAAAAAATCAGTTTGATAATCCTATTTTTGAAAACTATTTTAGAAATGAGAAAATGAAAAACTTGTTTGGTAAATTTGTTTTCAAATATGAAAACTAAAAAATAAAAAACTTCCTGATATTCAAACCAATCAATTCCCATTTAATTTATGATTATGAAAGTAATTATGAATTTTTTTTTTATCAGTGTTATGAAAATGTGAATTGATTTGTTGTATTGAGTTTATTGGTTAGTAATAATTAAAGTATCTTTGTACTGCTTTTTTTTTTATATTCATTACGTTGTTTAAAAAAAGTATTAGATTAATTTTTTATCTATCTTAATTTTAGAAAACAAACCCCTTATTGGGGTACGTGACATTATTTTGGGAAATTTACTCCCACTCATCACTCGAGCCTAGGGAAGGCAAAGCGGGCCAACCCGCCCCAACCCGCCCCAACCCACTTTAGCCCGCCAAAAAGCGGTGCTGACTGCCATGGGTGGCTTCAATTTTTTTTGGCCCACCCGCTTAATGCTGGCGAACAGACGCCCACCCAACATAAAAAAAAAATTACATTTTGGCATTTTTATTGTTGGGTATAAAAAAAATTCAATATGCAAAAAAATCGTTTTTTTTTGCCCTTTTGATTGCAAGCCCAATACTCAACATATAATCCTCCAGTCTAATAATTTTTTTGTACCATTTTTTTTAGAGTGATTTAATTTGTTGAGCTATTTTTTATTTGAATAGCATATGTACTCTATATTCTAAATATTTTTTTTTTAAAATCAAATCCGTACACCATAGCTATCTAAAAAAAAATACTCATCAGAATAGTTTTCCATACTCATCAAAAAAAATACTCGTTTTCTGATAAAAATTTGAGTGTGCAGAGGAACGTGTTACGTGGGTGCAATCGAGGTTATGGGCCTTTTTTTTTTCCAGTGGAGTTATATGGGCCTTGTAAATTGTAATAGATAAATAAAAAAAAATGGGCTGGCGGGCTGGCCTGCCCCGCCCCGCCTCTGGCCCGGTGGGTTGATGGTCCAAGCGGGGCGGGTTATGTGGGTTGGCGGGTTCAATATCTCAACCCAACCCGCCCCATTTTGGCGGGTTGGCGGGCCGGCCCAACGGGCCAGGCCCACTTTGCCACCCCTACTCGAGCCTCAGCTCCCACATTTCTCTTTTTTTGTTTATTCTTTTTCTCTGCTTGAGCGCCTTCCCGTTTCTCCGTTTTTTTCCCTTTATCTTTTCCTCTCTTTTAGCCGTTCTTTAAGTTTTTAAGTGGCGTCAAATAGGTCCTATAAATTTTAAAGTTGGGTCAAATAAGTCATATAAATTTTTAAGTTTGGTCAAATAAATACTTTTCGGCTATAAGTCCTTTAAGTTTTTAAGTTTGGTCAAATAAATACTTTTTGGCCAAATAAATCCTTTAAGTTTATAAGTTTGGTCAAATAAGTCCTTTATGTTTATTTTAAGTTGGGCCAAATAGGTCCTATAAGTTTTAAAGTTAGGCCAATTAAAGTCCTTTTTGGCCAAATAAGTCATTTAAGTTTTTAAGTTAGGCCAAATAGGTCCTATAAGTTTTTAAGTTAGGCCAAATATGTCTTATAAGTTTTTAAGTTGGACCAAACAAGTTATTTTCAGCCAAATAAGTTCTTTAAGTTTTTAAGTTGGGCCAAATAAGCCCTATAAGTTTTTAAGTTGGGTCAAATAGGTTTTATAAATTTTTAAGTTAGGCCAAAAAAGTCCTTTTCGACCAAATAAGTCCTTTAGACTTTTAAGTTGGGCCAAATAGGTCCTTTAAGATTTTAAGTTGGACCATATAAGTCCTATAAATTTTTAAGTTAGGTCAAATAAGCCCTATAAGTTTTTAAGTTGGGCTAAATAGGTCCTATAAATTTTTAGGTTGGGCTAAAAAAGTCTTTTTCGGCCAAATAAGTCCTTTAAATTTTTAAGTTGGGCCAAATAAGTCCTATAAGTTTTTAAGTTGGGTCAAATAGGTCTATAAATTTTTAAGTTGAGCCAAATAAGTCCTTTAAGTTTTTAAGTTGGGTCAAATAGGTTTTATAAGTTTTTAAGTTGGGACAAACAAGTCATTTTCGGCCAAATAAGTCCTTTAAATTTTTAAGTTGGACCAAATAAGTCCTATAAGTTTTTAAGCTAGACCAAATAGGTCCTATAAGTTTTAAGTTAAACCAAATAAGTCGTTTTCTGCCAAATAAGTCATTTAAGTTTTTAAGTTGAACCAAATGAGTCCTATAAGTTTTTAAGTTTGGCCAAATAGGTCCCATAAGTTTTTAAGTTGGGCCAAATAAGTCATTTTTGGCCAAATAAGTCCTTTAACTTTTTAGGTTGGGCCAAATAAGTCTTTTAAGTTTTTAAGTTAGTCCAAAAAATAGTTAACGGACTATATTGAACCTCAAAAATAAGTTAAGGGACCTAAATAGTATTTAAGCCTTTTCTTTTCATTTTTACTTAATGTTTTTTATTTCTTTAGTTTTTAAATTTTATTTTTTTAATTTTATATTTACAAATGTCATTATTATTTATAAATGATAAATGATTATTTTTCTTTTAAATCCCAATGGGGAAATATTACATATTGTCGGTATACTTTCATCGTCTTTGATTATATATCAAAATCTATAAATGATTATTTTACTTTTGATTTTCTACGGGAAAATATTACATGTCGGTATAAATGATTACTTTTCTTTTGCGTCCCGACGAGAAGCATTATATTTTGCGTCCCAACGAGAAGCATGTCGGTATAAAATATTACTTTTCTTATACTTATATTCTTTTTTTGTTTTTTTAATATATTTTTTTATTTGCTAATTTCTTATTTTTTTTAGTTTCTTTTTATATTTTATCTTTATAAATGTCTTTGTTATTTATAAATGATAAATGATTATTTTGCATTTAAATCCTAAGAGAAAAATTACACTTTGTCAGCATAATTTTATTCTCTTTAAACACATATCAATTGTATGAATGTCTTTATTATTTATAAATCAATATTTTTCTTTTGTATCCTAACGGAAAATAATAGATGTTGTCGGTATAATTTTATTATCTTTAAGCGCGTATCAAAAATTATAAATGTTTTATCATTCATATATGATTGTTTTACTTTTGAGTTCTGAGAAACATTACATTTTATCCGTAAAACTTCATTATCTTTGACCACAAATCAAATTTTATATATGTCTTCCTTATTTGTAAATGAGTATTTTGTTTTTTGGTTCCGACGGGGAAACATTATATTTTTTGGTATAATTTTATTATCTTTTATCACATGACAATTTTATAAATTTTCTTATTATTTATAAATAGTTATTTTACTCATGAGTCCCGACGGGAAAACATTACTTGTTATTTACTCTCACTCTTTCTGTATTTTTAAAACAACTAATTATGTTTGTCCCAATGTAAATGTCTTTATTATTTATAAATAATAAATAATTAGTTTTATAAATCTTTCTATCGTTTATAAATGAATATTTTACTTTTCATTCTCGATGGGGAAATATAATTACATGTTTGGTATAAGTGATTACTTTTCTTTTAATTTCTCATGGAAAACATTACATGTTTCATGTTTTCTTTTATAATTTTATCGTCTTTGATCAAATATAAAAATAAAATTTTATAAATATTTTATTATTTATAAATTATTATTTTACTCTTTAAGTCCCAACTTGGAATTTTGTTTACTTCTTAATTTTTATTTCTTATATTTATATTTCATATTTTCTTTTAGTTTTTTTTAATGTTTTTTATTTCTTTAGTTTTTTAATTTGTTAACTTTATTTCTTTTCATTTTGTCTTTACAAATGTCTTTATTATTTATAAATGATTGTTTTACTTTTAAGTACTAATGGGGTAACATTACATGTTGTCTTTATAATTTTATAAATGATTATTTTACATTTAAGTTCCAACAAGAAAATATTAAATGTTGTCGGTATAGTTTCACTGTATTTCATCAAATCAAATTTATAAATGTCTTTATTATAAATAATTATTTTATTTTTGATTCTCGATAGGAAAACATTACATGTCGTTATAAATTATTGTTTTTATTTTGATTCTTGATGGGAAATATCAGTATAATTTCATTGTCTTTGAGCCCATATCAAAATCAAATTTATAAAAGTTTTATTATTGATAAATAATTATTTAACTTTTCAGTACCCACGATGAATTTTGTTTACTTCTTAACTTTTTATTTTTTATAATTGTCTTTATTATTTATAAATAATAAATAATTATTTTGCTTTTAAGTCCTAACGGGGTAACATTACATTTCGACACAATTTCATAAATGATTATTTTACATCTAATTCTCAACGGGAAAACATTACATGTTACCGACATAGTTTTATCGTATTTCATCACGTATCAAAATTTATAAATATTTTTATTATTTATAAATGATTATTTTACTTTTTACTCTCGATAGGGAAACATTATATGTTAGTTTAAATGATTATTTTTATTTTCTTCCTGACGGAGAAATATTACATGTTATCAATATAATTTTATCATCTTGAGCCCGTATCAAAATCAAATTTTATAAACATTTTATTATTTATAAGTGATTATTTTACTTTTGAGTCTCTACGGAGAATTTTGTTTACTTCTTAATTTTTTTATTTTTCTTCTGTTTATATTTCCTTTTTTCTTAATTTTTTTTCTTTAGTTTTTTATATTTAATCTTTATAAATTTCTTTATTATTTACAGATGATAAATGATTATTTTTTTAAGTCTCAGCGGGAAAATTTTATACGTTCTCGGTATAATTTTATCGTATTTGATCACGTATCAAAATTTATAAATGTCTTTATTATTTATAAATAATTTTTTTAATTTTGATTCTCGTGGGAAAACATTACATGTCAATATTTTTTTTATATAGTTTTATCTTTATTTAGCATGTATTAATTTTTAAAAATGTTTTATTATTTATAAATTATTATTTTATTTTTTAGCCTCGACAGATTAACGCGTGCGTATGCACGAGTATTGTGCCGGTTAATCTTTAATTCTTGGGTCCATTTAATATGGACCTCATGAAAATGGGACCAAAGGTGAACTTCCCCTCACTAACCGGCTATAGCAGCTATATTGCGTTTATTTTTGGGCAATGTTAATAGGACTCTATGCGGAGGAGTCGGTGACGATGACGGAGACCAAATCATCCATCACCGAGGGAAATATACTGGGGAATTGTGGCCACTGTGAGAAAGGAGGACGGGATCCACGAGACCCACCCTCTAATTTATTTATCGGTTCAGTTTATAGACTACGTTTATATTTCTAGGATACTAAGAGCTTGGTCCATGTTGAGGTCCCAACTAAATTTATTTGTTCAGCAACTTCCATTTCATATTTCCTTCCTCGATCCACAATCAGATTTCAAGTTGAATGCTTTTACAACTAGAACTTCATTTCCGCCATTTCGAATGGCTTAAGCTAAAGCTATGCAGCAAGGGATAATGACTATTATTATTAAAACTTAGTCTAATTCTATCGGTGAAAACTTGCAATACAAACTCCATTATGACAACATTCAACAAGCGTCTTTTCTGATTTTATGAAGGGGGTAATCAAAATCTTTTCCTCTTCACTCGGGAAATATCATAAAAACTGTCATCACTTCAAACCTGTCCAGCATGCCGTAAACCATCAATTTAGTCCCTAAACTAACGCTATTTTTTCTATTTAGTCCTTAAAGTATATGAAAATAATAAGTAGTCATAAAATTTGTGAAATCCGTCAAATTAGTCCCTAAAGTTTTATAAGTAATTCCTGATAAGGACTAATGAGACGGATTTCACAAAATTTTAAGAATTAATTTGATGGATTTCACAAACTTTAAGAACTATTTATTATTTTTACATACTTTAAGGACTAAATAGGAGAGAGATGTTAGTTCAAAAACTAAATTGACTCTCCGAAAAATAATCAAATTATGCAACCCAATCAATCTAAAATTACAAATGCCTCTGTAGGAGATGGTGGTTGGGCATTGCATATCGAGACATTCTAATTTTATTTTTTTTTGGTCAAAATAAAAGAAAAGAGATATACGTCCCGAGAAACCGGTTGGCAGAACCTTAAAACCTATTGTTACAGGTAAAATTGTGAGGACCACCGTTGGACCAGGTCCATATTAGGTGGCCCCTTAATTCTTTATGTGAAAGTTCAGAAAAAATTATAACTTTTGTTTTTGGTTTTTTATACTTATAAAAAAATCTATAACTATACATCTTAGAACAAAATCCTTTTTAATAGGATTAGGATCTACATCATGCTAAATTGTTATGGATAAAATAAATACTTGGATTCATAATTATTGATCACTTACATGGAGCGAAACTTTGTAGCAAACAATCATGAACAAAAAAGATTCTTTTATGGTTCAAACTCAACAAAACGTAGTTTTTCATTGGGACCTTAGCCTCTCTTCTTAAATTTTTTTTTTTTAACGGAGCCTCTCTTCTTATTGGGGACAATAATTGTTGCTTGATGTATTAATCCACAAGGTTTCCAATTATCCCCTAATGGACCAACACATATATCCACTCTTTAAGGACATATTAGAATCCTTGGTATATTGGAAATATAAATTTGCAACCACTACTAGAAAAATTACTTTTAGAGAGGGATTTTAGCGAGGGATACAAATCCCTCACTAATAGCGCATTTAAATTAGTGATTTTAATCCAAGATTTCAGAAAAGTTAATTCAGATACTGCTTGTGATTTGATTTAGCGACGGAAAATCTCCCTCTCTAAATTTTCCGTCACTAAATCCGTCACAAATTTACTAAAATTCATTTATTAAGGGGATTTTCGTCGCTAAATCGTCACAGATTTAGTGACGGATTTGGAAATCCCTCTTTAATTTTTTTTTGTCTTTCTTTTTTAATACTTTCTCCTCTCAGCGAGGGCGCTACCTGTCTCATATCTCTCGTCTCTCTCGCGACTATCCTCTCAGTCCGTCGCCCTCTCTGTCTCTCCATCTCCGGTGCTCACTGTCGACCAAGACTCTACAGCCGACGGCGACAGCAGGGTCTCTAGCGATGGCAACTCCACACGGTAACCACCACGATCTCATTTATCTCCACATTGACCGAGTCCTTCTCCTCTGGAGAAACCTCTAATTTTTTCCCAATTTTCCAGATCTGCACTTACCTGACGTTGCTTGAGTCGAGCCACCCCCAAACGCAGCTTTCGGCTTCCACCGTGTCTCTCACCAGAGGTACTACAGAGTATCAATCTGTTTCCTCCTGTACCGGCGAAGTCAGCCCACTCCTCCGGCACCGGCGACGTCATCTCACTCTCTTCCTTTAAGGTGTGCGAGTCGTTTAATTCTTTTTTCCTTCTGATTTTTGAGATTTCACAGAAACCCACCGTATGTTTTGTTGTCAAAGTACACATCTGGGAGCTTAGTTTTGGAAATTAATGCATGCTTTGGATTTTTTTTTTTTTGTGTATTTTCCCTCCTTTGCTGCTTTAGCATATTTTGATGACTTTAAAGTTTGCAGCTTCGACATGGGTTTGTATTTATTTTTTCAGCTTCTCATTAACTGTAACACCTGAGGACGAGATCGACCTCGTACTAGGACCTCGTACCGAGACCTCATGACGAGATCCCGTGCCGAGGTCATATGTCGAGCTGATGAGGTCGCGTACCGAGCTGAGGAGGTCGCATGTCGAACTGAGGAGGCCGCGTGCACGAACTCGTGTTAGAGCCTTGTGTGCTTGCACGAGCATCCTGGTCGACATCGCGTCGAGATGATAAACACTCGTATTTTTACGAATATTATTTAGCGTTAAGTAGTATATTTTGCTGTGATTATGAGAGAGAACAGATTAGATGGGTTAGACTTTTTGTTGGATTAATATCTTACTTTAAATCCAGGTGTCGCTTAAATTGTGGTTTTATAAAAGATAAATTCAATAAAAAAAATGGTTTTCTTGTAATTAACTTTTGTTTAAGGGAGATAAGACCAAACTTTTTCTTTTTCCACCAGCTGTAGATAAGTATCATGATTAGTTTCCTCCACCGCCTTAAATATCACGATCAGCCGCCTCAAATCCTCACTTTCTATTTCCTTCTTTCTTCTTCTCACAGTTTCCTCCTCTTCTCCAAACCTCCATTGAAGAACCTTGAGTTCATTGAGCTTCTGCATAAATTTTCTTCATCAACCTTGTTCCTTATCATCTCCTCGACCTATGAAAAACATGATTTTATTTCCTTTCATGTTACTGTTAGCGCCACTTCTTCTCTCTGTTTTAGCTAGTTTTTATGCTTTCAACTCATGTCATATTGATAGGTTTTCTTCTTCATGACATTTCCTACCTTTCTAACCATTTATTTGAGCTTGAAAAACAAATTGTTTCCTCTGTTTTCTGCAAGTAGGTAGCGCCCAAAACCCTCCCTACTTGGCTTGTATTGATTTCTTTTTGAGTTTTAAATTTTAACATAAGTGGTTATGGTCTTATTTTAATTGCTGGACCATGACGAAAATATTTTTAAGAAATATAAACTTAGATTTTGATTAAGTTGTGTTTAAGGTATTACTTGATTTTAAGCTTGAATTAGTACTTAGGAAAAATGGCTTTGTCTGATGATGTATGAAAGAGATTTTAATAAAATTTTAGAGAAAAGGAGTTATTTTGTAATGTTTGAATTCTGGTTGTATTTGTTTAAGTTCTTAAGTTTTAATGTTTACTTGGGTTGTGGTTAAGATTGGGATAATGAGAGCTAAGTGTTATTAGAACCCATAGATAGAACTAAGTTGTACTCGTATTAGGCAGTGTGATTTCCGAGATCGTCTTTGCAAGGAAATCGGGGTGTCCGAGATCACGAAACCGAGGTCGACTAAGAGCCGTACGTGTCGAGATCGAGTGAGAGAAGTCGTTGTCGAGCTCGTTTGAAGACAGCCGTGTTGAGGTCGTTGTCGAGCAGCGTTAGCTTGGAGTTCGGTAAGGGCAACTCTTAGACATTATTAAGGCTTTATTTTATATGTTGTGAATTGTGTATTGCTTGTTGAATTGCGTTTTCTTCATGCAGATTGTTTTATTGCTTAAATGATTGAATTGCGTTTTCTTCATGTTAAGCATGCTCTCTTTATTTGATATGTGATCAAGTAATTTTATGTGCCACTCCTTGACTGCGGCGAGCTAATCATCGAGTGAGAGAGCTAGGCGAGTCGTATGACGATTTTGAGCTGTGACCCGGATAACTAAGGGTGCTAGGTCCCCTTTTGTTTACGGAGATTGACTAGGCGTCGCATTATCGGGCTGGGGTTGGACTGCCGATTAGTGCATGGTATCGGTTTGGGGTTGGACCGGCCGCTTACCTATTGCGTCAGTTTGGGGATGGACCTGCTGGCGATATTCCGGAATAAAAGTCAAGTCTAGAGTGAGATGGTCGAGTCACGTTTGGTGAATGATATACAGTGATGTCTGCTTATTTCTTTGTGCCTTGTTTATCTTGATTTGTGGAGAAGTTGACCCTTTCCCGTGGTACCTTCAATCTATGATGGTTACCCAGGCGATGTCGAGGGTGCAGGGAACTCGACAGCAGATGATGGCGAGGAGGATGTCGACGAGGATCAGAGCGGCGACCTCTATTTGTCGTGATTGGCTTTGTTTATGTTATGTTTGTTGGGGTAGTATGTCGACTTTTGTGTACAGTGGCTGTGACCAGTTTGGGACGGGTGATGTTTTGTTATTTTGAGCACAGGGTAGACTGGTGGTTTCACTTTTGGAGCAGCCCCCTGCGTGGGTGTCTGCCGGAAGTACCCCCAGGGTATGATTGCTCTCTTGAAGTCGTCATACCTTAGGTGTATTTTCTTTGTACATTATTACTCTGTCTTTTGTATGCACTTTTTATATCTTGTATATATGAGTATGTACTTGTTACCTGCATGTTGTTATTTAGGACTTAAGTCTTGTGTCTTAGTTGCACCATGTTTCGAAAAGCTGTAATTACTCTGATGTGCATGAGATAGTTTTATAAATATATATATATATATATATATAGACCGTACTTTTCTAAAGGGCACAAGAGTATCATTTTAAAACACATCGCATACAGGGTATCTTGAGCTCGGTATGTTGAGCTCGGTAACTCGAGCTCGGTATGTTGAGCTCGGTAGCGGTCCGGAAACGGGTCGTTACAATGTTGGTATCAGGCTTGATTCGGTTGTAGAAAGTGTGCATAGGAAATTTGGACTGGTCACTGTGTCGGGATATATATATATATGTGTTGGGTACCTAATTGTACTATGTTGATTGCTGTTTGATTAAGTGAAGCACTTATTGCTTGAAAAATTGTTTGAACTGTTTCTTGATTGAAGCAGTGTGTTTTAACACATCCTTGTTGTGAGATTCTGACAGGGTTTTGAACTTTGTGGAATCTAATGCCACCTCGTAGGGATACGACAGCTGTACCCGAGAACGTCGACATGGAACGAGCGATTCAAGCTATGACCGAGATGGCTGCGGCCATGGCTCAGCAATCAGCTGCTGCAACTCAACAGTCTAACGCGATGGCTCAACAGACGGCAGCGTTGACCCAAATAGAATTTGCAAAGAACAAAGAACGAGCAGAGCGAAATGCTGAAGCTAGAGGATTGGCAGACTTTAGGAAGCATGACCCACCGAAGTTTTACGGTGAGCCAAATCCAGATAAAGCTGATCTTTGGATGCAAGAGATCGAGAAGATCTTCGAGGCACTCCATTGCCCGAATAACGTAAAGGTAGACTACGCCACCTATCTGCTACTTGGAGATGCAGAATATTGGTGGAAAGGAGTGAAGCAAACATTTATAGCAGAACGTCGTGAGATGACGTGGGAGCTTTTTCGTGGAAGGTTCTTGGACAAGTACTTCCCAGATACTGCACGAGCTGAGAAAGAGCAAGAGTTTCTTCAATTGCAGCAAGGCAGCTCGACAGTGTCCGAGTATGCAGCCAAGTTCGAATCACCGCAAGGTACTTGATCCATTTAGTGACCGGGCTGCCCAAAGATGGTTAAGTGAGAGGTTCCAACGAGGTCTGAGATTTGATATTCAGAAGTCAGTGGTATCATTGAGGATTTGAAACCTCCAAGAGCTGATAGATCGCTGTGTCGAGGTAGAAGGAGTAAGAAGCCACAAGAAGAAGACTGGCCCAGGTGGACCAATGAGACCTCAGGGCCTGGGATGCAGATTTGCATGAAGGAAAGCACCTTAAGACGCCTTCCAGCCGACCTCAGGGGAACAACAATAATAGAGGACAGTATCGTCCGATGACCCAGGGAGCGAGGAGTGGAGGTCAGACCGGTGTCGAGGTGACTTGTTTCCATTGTGGAAAGACGGGACATTATGCGAATAATCAACTCGTAGGAGGATGTGTGCTACATCTATAGGAAGCCAGGGCATTTTGCCAAGGATTGCCCCACACCTAAAGCTGAACCGGCAATGCATGCGGCGAAGGCAAAAGAGAAGCGTCAGGTAGCTAAAGGCAGAGTCTTCTGCATGAGCGGCGAGGAAGCAGAGCAAGGTGATGAGCGTATCCAAGGCGACTGTGAGATAGAGGTAAACCCTTATCCGTTCTCTTTGATTCAGTGCAACCCATTCCTTTATTTCTTACGATTGTGTGAACCATTTGAATCGATCATGATCGCTACCGTTCAAATTGGTAGTTACGACCCCAGTTGCTAAAACCTTAGTTACCAACACTGCATGTCTTAATTGTGTATTGGTTATTCAGAGTAGAAAGTTTGTGGTCAATTTGGTTTGTTTGCCTCTTAAGGGCTTAGATGTCATCCTCGGGATGGATTGGTTGTCATACCACCATGTCCTCTTGGACTGTGCCCGTAAAACTGTAATTTTTCCAGACCTTGGAGTTTCCAATTATCTTTCTACTGAACGTATTGGAGTTTCTTTGAAAGAAGGAACTAGGGAATACATGTATCTGGCTAGTTCAGAAGTTTCCCAGCAGATCGAAGTGAAGAATGTACCAGTGGTGTGTGACTTTGTGGACGTTTTTCCCGAAGACGTGCCAGGGTTACCACCAGTACGAGAGGTCGAGTTTTCCATCGACCTGATTCCAGGAACAGGACCTATTTCAATAGCGCCCTACAGGATGTCTCCTGCCGAGATGAAGGAACTAAAGTCCCAGATTGAGCATTTGGAGTCAAAGCAATTCATACGACCGAGCGTGTCACCGTGGGGAGCTCCAGTGTTGTTGGTCAAGAAGAAGGATGGACGATCCAGACTGTGCGTGGACTATCGTCAACTCAACAAGGCAACTGTGAAGAACCGGTATCCGTTACCACGTATTGACGACTTGATGGATCAACTTCGTGGAGCAGCGATGTTTTCAAAAATAGACTTGAAGTCGGGTTATCATCAGATTCGCGTGAAGGAAGAAGATGTCTCCAAAACAGCGTTCAGGACTAGGTATGGGCATTATGAGTACTTAGTGATGCCGTTTGGAGTGACAAATGCGCCAGCTGTGTTTATGGATTACATGAATAGGATTTTCCATTCGTTTTTGGATCAGTTCGTTGTAGTGTTCATCGACGACATATTGATCTATTCGAAGAACCGAGAAGAGCACGAAGAACACTTACGTCGAGTACTACAGATATTGCGTGAGAAGCAACTTTATGTGAACTCGTCCAAGTGTGAATTTTGGCTTGAAGAGGTGAATTTTCTTGGACACGTGATTTCCAAAGAAGGGATAGCTGTGGATCCAACTAAGATTGAGGCTGTGTTAGCGTGGGAACAGCCAAGAAGGCGATTCTAGAGATCGAAGTTTTGTTGGATTAGCAGGTTATTATCGAAGATTCATTGAAGGTTTTTCGAAGATTGTCGCGCCTCTTACACGACTTACGAGGAAGGATCAACCTTTTGCCTGGACCGAGGAGTGTGAATCCAGTTTTCAAAGACTGAAGGAGCTCTTGACGACAGCGCCTGTGTTGATTTTGCCTCAACCCGAAGAGCCTTACGAGGTGTATTGTGATGCGTCACACCAGGGATTGGGATGCGTGCTGATGCAACATCGGAACGTGGTAGCATATGCTTCAAGACAGCTTAAGATCCACGAGAGAAACTACCCTACTCACGATTTGGAGTTGGCAGCGGTGGTTTTTGCGCTGAAGATATGGAGACACTATCTCTATGGGAGCACTCTTACTGTTTTCAGCGATCACAAGAGCTTGAAGTACCTGTTCGATCAGAAGGAGCTCAACATGCGTCAGCGAAGATGGACGGAATTTCTCAAGGACTACGACTTTACGTTGGAATACCATCCCGGTAAGGCTAACGTAGTAGCAGATGCATTGAGCAGAAAGAGCGTTTTAGCCTCAGCAATGATGATCAAGGAGTTGGAGATGCTCGAGAAGTTTCGAGACTTGAAGTTGAATGTGGAAGTTTCACCAGGGAAGCTGAGATTTGGTATGCTTACCATTTCTAACAGATTGTTGGACGAGATCCGAGACCAGCAGGTTCATGACGAGTTCCTGCAAGAAAAGGTCCAGTTGATAGCGCAAGGGAAAGCGACAGAATTCCAAGTCGGAGCGGACAACATTTTAAGGTGCAATGGCCGAGTGTGTGTACCTAATGTGGCGGAGCTGAGAAAGTTAATACTTGACGAAGCGCATAAGAGCAATTTTAGTATTCATCCAGGAGTTACGAAGATGTATCAAGACTTGAAGAAGCATTTTTGGTGGTCCGGAATGAAGAAGCAAGTGGCTGAGTACGTAGCTTCGTGTTTAACGTGTCAGAAAGCGAAGGTGGAGCACCAACGACCTGCGGGAATGCTACAATCGCTTGACGTACCAGTATGGAAATGGGATAGTATTTCCATGGATTTCGTTGTAGGTTTACCGAAGACGCAGAAGAAGAATGATTCGATTTGGGTGATCGTCGACCGATTGACCAAATCTGCTCATTCTTACCGGTGAGGTCGACATACAACGTGGAAAAGTCGACCGAGATCTACGTCATGAGATAGTACGACTACATGGTATACCCTCTTCGATCGTGTCGGACCAGAGATCCGAAATTCACGCCTCATTTTTGGAGGAATTGCAGAAGCGATGGGAACCGAGCTTAGGCTTAGCTCGGCATATCATCCCTGCATCGACGGTCAAACTGAGAGAACGATCCAATCGCTTGAAGATTTGTTGCGAGCGTGTACATTAGATCACCGAGGAAGTTGGGACGATGTCTTACCATTGGTGGAGTTCACCTATAATAACAGTTTCCATGCAAGTATTGGAATGGCACCTTTTGAAGCACTGTATGGACGGAAGTGTCAGACGCCTCTTTGTTGGTACCTGGATGGCGAGAGTTCTGTTGTAGGACTAGATATGATCCAGCAGACTACTGAGAAGATCCGGTTGATCAGAGATAGGATGCGAACGTCTTAAAGTCAACAGAAAAGTTATGCAGACCAAAGACGTCGACCACTCGAGTTCGAGGAAGGAGAGCATGTATTTCTTAGAGTTACCCCCACTACTGGAGTTGGTCGAGCGATCAAATCCAAGAAACTTACCCCTAAATTTATTGGACCTTATCAGATTCTTCGTCGTATTGGTCCAGTGGCATATCAGATTGCCTTGCCACCCTTCTTGTCGAACATACATGATGTCTTTCACGTCTCCCGATTCTAAAGTATATTTCCGAATTCTTCTCATGTTATCGAACCGGATATGATTCAACTGAAGGACGACCTATCTTTCGAAGCATCACCAGCAAGAATTGTCGATCGGAAAGTCAGAATGTTGCGGAACAAAGAGATCCAACTTGTCAAAGTTGTGTGGGATCAGAAGACTGGAGATGCGACTTGGGAGCTGGAGGAGAAGATGAAGACTCAGTACCCTGAACTCTTTCATGGTAAGTACCTTATTTGCAATTTCGAGGACGAAATTTTTTTAGAGGGAGAGATTGTAACACCTGAGGACGAGATCGACCTCGTACTAGGACCTCGTACCGAGACCTCGTGACGAGATCCCATGCCGAGGTCATATGTCGAGCTGATGAGGTCGCGTACCGAGCTGAGGAGGTCGCATGTCGAACTGAGGAGGCCGCGTGCACGAACTCGTGTTAGAGCCTTGTGTGCTTGCACGAGCATCCTGGTCGACACATATATCCACTCTTTAAGGACATATTAGAATCCTTGGTATATTGGAAATATAAATTTGCAACCACTACTAGAAAAATTACTTTTAGAGAGAGATTTTAGCGAGGGATACAAATCCCTCACTAATAGCGACGAAATTAGTGACGGAATCCAAGATTTCAGGAAAAGTTAATTCAGATACCGTTTGTGACGGATTTAGCGACGGAAAATATCCCTCTCTAAATTTTTCGTCACTAAATCCGTCACAAATTTACTAAAATTCATTTATTAAGGGGATTTCCGTCGCTAAATCGTCACAGATTTAGTGACGGATTTGGAAATCCCTCTTTAATTTTTTTTTGTCTTTCTTTTTTAATACTTTCTCCTCTCAGCGAGGGCGCTACCTGTCTCATATCTCTCGTCTCTCTCGCGACTATCATCTCAGTCCGTCGCCCTCTCTGTCTCTCCATCTCCGGTGCTCACTGTCGACCAAGACTCTACAGCCGACGGCGACAGCAGGGTCTCTAGCGATGGCAACTCCACACGGTAACCACCACGATCTCATTTATCTCCACATTGACCGAGTCCTTCTCCTCTGGAGAAACCTCTAATTTTTTCCCAATTTTCCAGATCTGCACTTACCTGACGTTGCTTGAGTCGAGCCACCCCCAAACGCAGCTTCGGCTTCCACCGTGTCTCTCACCGTGAGGTACTACAGAGTATCAACTGCTTTCCTCTGTCTGGCGAAGTCGACCACTCCTCCCAAGACCGGCGACGTCATCTCACTCTCTTCCTTTAAGGTGTGCGAGTCGTTTAATTCTTTTTTCCTTCTGATTTTTGAGATTTCACAGAAACCCACCGTATGTTTTGTTGTCAAAGTACACATCTGGGAGCTTAGTTTTGGAAATTAATGCATGCTTTGGATTTTTTTTTTTTTGTGTATTTTCCCTCCTTTGCTGCTTTAGCATATTTTGATGACTTTAAAGTTTGCAGCTTCGACATGGGTTTGTATTTATTTTTTCAGCTTCTCATTAACTGTAACACCTGAGGACGAGATCGACCTCGTACTAGGACCTCGTACCGAGACCTCATGACGAGATCCCGTGCCGAGGTCATATGTCGAGCTGATGAGATCGCGTACCGAGCTGAGGAGGTCGCATGTCGAACTGAGGAGGCCGCGTGCACGAACTCGTGTTAGAGCCTTGTGTGCTTGCACGAGCATCCTGGTCGACATCGCGTCGAGATGATAAACACTCGTATTTTTACGAATATTATTTAGCGTTAAGTAGTATATTTTGCTGTGATTATGAGAGAGAACAGATTAGATGGGTTAGACTTGTTGTTGGATTAATATCTTACTTTAAATCCAGGTGTCGCTTAAATTGTGGTTTTATAAAAGATAAATTCAATAAAAAAAATGGTTTTCTTGTAATTAACTTTTGTTTAAGGGAGATAAGACCAAACTTTTTCTTTTTCCACCAGCTGTAGATAAGTATCATGATTAGTTTCCTCCACCGCCTTAAATATCACGATCAGCCGCCTCAAATCCTCACTTTCTATTTCCTTCTTTCTTCTTCTCACAGTTTCCTCCTCTTCTCCAAACCTCCATTGAAGAACCTTGAGTTCATTGAGCTTCTGCATAAATTTTCTTCATCAACCTTGTTCCTTATCATCTCCTCGACCTATATCACCATCTCGACCATCTGTGGAGGTATGAAAAACATGATTTTATTTCCTTTCATGTTACTGTTAGCGCCACTTCTTCTCTCTGTTTTAGCTAGTTTTTATGCTTTCAACTCATGTCATATTGATAGGTTTTCTTCTTCATGACATTTCCTACCTTTCTAACCATTTATTTGAGCTTGAAAAACAAATTGTTTCCTCTGTTTTTAAGTAGGTAGCGCCCAAAACCCTCCCTACTTGGCTTGTATTGATTTCTTTTGAGTTATAAGTTTTAACTTAAGTGGTTCTGGTCTTATTTTAATTTCTGGACCATGACGAAAATATTTTTAAGAAATATAAACTTAGATTTTGATTAAGTTGTGTTTAAGGTATTACTTGATTTTAAGCTTGAATTAGTACTTAGGAAAAATGGCTTTGTCTGATGATGAATGAAAGAGATTTTAATAAAATTTTAGAGAAAAGGAGTTATTTTGTAATGTTTGAATTCGGGTTGTATTTGTTTAAGTTCTTAAGTTTTAATGTTTACTTGGGTTGTGGTTAAGATTGGGATAATGAGAGCTAAGTGTTATTAGAACCCATAGATAGAACTAAGTTGTACTCGTATTAGGCAGTGTGATTTCCGAGATCGTCTTTGCAAGGAAATCGTGGTGTACGAGATCACTAAACCGAGGTCGACTAAGAGCCGTGCGTGTCGAGATCGAGTGAGAGAAGTCGTTGTCGAGCCTGCTTGAAGACAGTAGTGTTGAGGTCGTTGTCGAGCAAAGCGTTAGCTTGGAGTTCGGTAAGGGCAACTCTTAGACATTATTAAGGCTTTATTTTATATGTTGTGAATTGTGTATTGCTTGTTGAATTGCGTTTTCTTCATGCAGTTGTTTTATTGCTTAAATGATTGAATTGCGTTTTCTTCATGTTAAGCATGCTCTCTTTATTTGATATGGGATCAAGTAATTTTATGTGCCACTCCTTGATCGCAAGCGAGCTAATCATCGAGTGAGAGAGCTAGGCGAGTCGTATGACATTTTTGAGTCGTGACCCGGATAACTAAGGGTGCTAGGTCCCCTTTTGTTTACGGGAGATTGACTAGGCGTCGCATTATCAGTTTGGGGTTGGACCTGCTGATTAATGCATGGTATCGGTTTGGGGTTGGACCGGCCGCTTACCTATTGCGTCAGTTTGGGGATGGACCTGCTGGCGATATTCCGGAATAAAAGTCGAGTCTAGAGTGAGATGGTCGAGTCACGTTTGGTGAATGATATACAGTGATGTCTGCTTATTTCTTTGTGCCTTGTTTATCTTGATTTGTGGAGAAGTTGACCCTTTCCCGTGGTACCTTCAATCTATGATGGTTACCCAGGCAATGTCGAGTGCGAGGAACTTCGGCAAAGAGATGATGGCGAGGGAGGGCGTCGACGAGGATCCAGCGGCGACCTCTATTTGTCGTGGATTGGCTTTGTTTATGTTATGTTTGTTGGGGTAGCTATGTCGACTTTTGTGTACAGTGGCTGTGACCAGTTTGGGACGGGTGATGTTTTGTTATTTTGAGCACAGGGTAGACTGGTGGTTTCACTTTTGGAGCAGCCCCCTGCGTGGGTGTCTGCCGGAAGTACCCCCAGGGTATGATTGCTCTCTTGAAGTCGTCATACCTTAGGTGTATTTTCTTTGTACATTATTACTCTGTCTTTTGTATGCACTTTTTATATCTTGTATATATGAGTATGTACTTGTTACCTGCGTGTTGTTATTTAGGACTTAAGTCTTGTGTCTTAGTTGCACCATGTTTCGAAAAGCTGTAATTACTCTGATGTGCACGAGATAGTTTTATAAAAATATATATATATATATATATAGACCGTACTTTTCTAAAGGGCACAAGAGTATCATTTTAAAACACATCGCATACAGGGTATCTTGAGCTCGGTGTGTTGAGCTCGGTAACTCGAGCTCGGTATGTTGAGCTCGGTAGCGGTCCGGAAACGGGTCGTTACATTAACCAATTGAACCAGCATGTTTTATTTGGTGATTGAAATGCAATTGTGTTTTATGGAGTCTCCCCACTTTTCTTCCCCCCCCCCAAATTCCACCCCCTCCACCCCTGCTGTTGTAGTGACATATGTTGATGGCTTTCAAGTTTGCAGCTTTGCCATGTGTTTGCTTTAATTTTCAGTTTCTCATTGAACAATCGGTGCAGTATGCTTAATTTGGAACATTAAATACAACTGTGTTTATGGGTTTTGTCTTTTGGTTATTTTGGTTTTCAGGGTACTTGCAGGCAAACGTTGTTTTTGCTAAAGAAGCCTCAGAGACAGAGAAGTCATTTGCTTTGGAGTACCCTTTGTAATAGGGGTTGGGTTCTTCATTCAACTCGAAAAGCTTTGTCTTTAAGGTGCCAAGCTCAAGAAAATCTCAGCCCATCATAATGTCTATCCATATACGGAGGCGCACAATTGAAGTGACGTGATAGAATTGAAGTGTGGATGTATAGAGAATAAAGATCAATTTTGATAGGATAAATATGAAATGATGTTTGAGTTTGTTTACATATTTGACATTTTTCAAAGTGGTTTTCCAGAAACTTATGTGTTTTGATAGTCCCTATAATCACATCTTTGCAAAGAAAAATAATTAGTTTTCCTTTCACTTGAATCATGAGCTTGAAGGTATAGATGAATGTCAGAGCTTAATTTGTATGCCTATGAGGTCTTGATGGCTTGCTAATTTCGTTTTTGCATGCAGCAGTTGATATTCCAAATGGTTATGACGTATTGACATGTGCATGTGAGAGAGAGCTTCATATTAGAACTGAAAAGTATTTGAGCCTCGGTATGAACTTATGACTTTAAAGTAGTAACACATTATTTAAGCCATGTTTTCTGTAGTAAATTGATTTCTTTAATTAATAAAATAATTTAAAGATTTAAAGAAATAAAGGAGGATCACAGAGATCAATGATTGAAAAGAAACTGGTTATGTTTAAAAGTAGAAAAGCTAATTAAGCATTGCATGAGGATATACATGTTTGCGTGTGTAGGGGAGATGTTTGATACCTTGATGTTGTTAGAATATTTAAAGATTTCATCACTTCTTTTCTATTTATTTGAGTTTTATTCTCCATGACATGGTAACCTAGGTTAAGATTGAGCTCAACAATGAAGAGATATAATGATTTGTGTGGGCGTATGTATACAAGGTTGAATAATTCTTGTATGTATATATGTGTGCTCGCGTTGAATTTGATTCTATCACCTATAGCTAGAGTGACGTGATAGAATTGAGGGGTGGATGTATACAGATTAAAGATCAATTTTGATAGGATAAATATGAAATGATGTTTGAGTTTGTTTATATATTTGACATTTTTCAAAGTGGTTTTCCGAAACTTATGTGTTTTGATAGTCCCTATAATCACATATTGCAAAGAAAATTAATTAGTTTTCCTTTCAGTTAAATCATGATCTTCAAGTTATAGATGAATGTCAAAGCTTAATTTGTATGCCTATGAGGTCTTGATGGCTTGCTAATTTCGTTTTTGCATGCAACAGTTCATATTCCAAATGGTTATGACGTATTGACATGTGCATGTGAGAGAGAGCTTCATATTAGAACCTGAAAAGTATTTCAGCCTCAGTATGAACTTATGACTTTAAAGTAGTAACACATTATTTAAGCCATGTTTTCTGTAGTAAATTGATTTCTTTAATTAATAAAATAATTTAAAGATTTAAAGAAATAAAGGAGGATCACAGAGATCAATGATTGAAAAGAAACTGTTTATGTTTAAAAGTAGAAAAGCTAATTAAGCATTGCATGAGGATATACATGTTTAGTGTGTAGGGGAGATGTTTGATACCTTGATGTTGTTAGAATATTTAAAGATTTCATCACTTCTTTTCTATTTATTTGAGTTTTATTCTCCATGACATGGTAACCTAGGTTAAGATTGAGCTCAACAATGAAGAGATATAATGATTTGTGTGGGCAGTATGTATACAAGGTTGAATAATTCTTGTATGTATATATGTGTGCTCGCGTTTGAATTTGATTCTATCACCTATAGCTAGAGTGACGTGATAGAATTGAAGTGTGGATGTATAGAGAATAAAGATCAATTTTGATAGGATAAATATGAAATGATGTTTGAGTTTGTTTATATATTTGACATTTTTCAAAGTGGTTTTACAGAAACTTATGTGTTTTGATAGTCCCTATAATCACATACTGCAAAAGAAAAATAATTAGTTTTCCTTTCAGTTGAATCATGATCTTCAAGTTATAGATGAATGTCAAAGCTTAATTTGTATGCCTATGAGGTCTTGATGGCTTGCTAATTTCGTTTTTGCATGCAACAGTTCATATTCCAAATGGTTATGACGTATTGACATGTGCATGTGAGAGAGAGCTTCATATTAGAACCTGAAAAGTATTTGAGCCTCAGGTATGAACTTATGACTTTAAAGTAGTAACACATTATTTAAGCCATGTTTTCTGTAGTAAATTGATTTCTTTAATTAATAAAATAATTTAAAGATTTAAAGAAATAAAGGAGGATCACAGAGATCAATGATTGAAAAGAAACTGTTTATGTTTAAAAGTAGAAAAGCTAATTAAGCATTGCATGAGGATATACATGTTTGCGTGTGTAGGGGAGATGTTTGATACCTTGATGTTGTTAGAATATTTAAAGATTTCATCACTTCTTTTCTATTTATTTGAGTTTTATTCTCCATGACATGGTAACCTAGGTTAAGATTGAGCTCAACAATGAAGAGATATAATGATTTGTGTGGGCAGTATGTATACAAGGTTGAATAATTCTTGTATGTATATATGTGTGCTCGCGTTTGAATTTGATTCTATCACCTATAGCTAGAGTGACGTGATAGAATTGAAGTGTGGATGTATAGAGAATAAAGATCAATTTTGATAGGATAAATATGAAATGATGTTTGAGTTTGTTTATATATTTGACATTTTTCAAAGTGGTTTTCCAGAAACTTATGTGTTTTGATAGTCCCTATAATCACATACTGCAAAAGAAAAATAATTAGTTTTCCTTTCAGTTGAATCATGATCTTCAAGTTATAGATGAATGTCAAAGCTTAATTTGTATGCCTATGAGGTCTTGATGGCTTGCTAATTTCGTTTTTGCATGCAACAGTTCATATTCCAAATGGTTATGACGTATTGACATGTGCATGTGAGAGAGCTTCATATTAGAACCTGAAAAGTATTTCAGCCTCAGGTATGAACTTATGACTTTAAAGTAGTAACACATTATTTAAGCCATGTTTTCTGTAGTAAATTGATTTCTTTAATTAATAAAATAATTTAAAGATTTAAAGAAATAAAGGAGGATCACAGAGATCAATGATTGAAAAGAAACTGTTTATGTTTAAAAGTAGAAAAGCTAATTAAGCATTGCATGAGGATATACATGTTTGCGTGTGTAGGGGAGATGTTTGATACCTTGATGTTGTTAGAATATTTAAAGATTTCATCACTTCTTTTCCATTTATTTGAGTTTTATTCTCCATGACATGGTAACCTAGGTTAAGATTGAGCTCAACAATGAAGAGATATAATGATTTGTGTGGGCAGTATGTATACAAGGTTGAATAATTCTTGTATGTATATATGTGTGCTCGCGTTTGAATTTGATTCTATCACCTATAGCTAGAGTGACGTGATAGAATTGAAGTGTGGATGTATAGAGAATAAAGATCAATTTTGATAGGATAAATATGAAATGATGTTTGAGTTTGTTTATATATTTGACATTTTTCAAAGTGGTTTTCCAGAAACTTATGTGTTTTGATAGTCCCTATAATCACATACTGCAAAAGAGAAATAAGTAGTTTTCCTTTCAGTTGAATCATGATCTTCAAGTTATAGATGCATGTCAAAGCCTAATTTGTATGCCTATGAGGTCTTGATGGCTTGCTAATTTCGTTTTTGCATGCAACAGTTCATATTCCAAATGGTTATGACGTATTGACATGTGCATGTGAGAGAGAGCTTCATATTAGAACCTGAAAAGTATTTCAGCCTCAGGTATGAACTTATGACTTTAAAGTAGTAACACATTATTTAAGCCATGTTTTCTGTAGTAAATTGATTTCTTTAATTAATAAAATAATTTAAAGATTTAAAGAAATAAAGGAGGATCACAGAGATCAATGATTGAAAAGAAACTATTTATGTTTAAAGGTAGAAAAGCTAATTAAGCACTGCATGAGGATATACATGTTTAACTTCAAGTGCATCTCACTAGGGCTTTGTGAATTAGTTTTTGACATCTGAGGAAATCAGGTACTGCAATGACCCCATTTCTGAGTTCTAGTCAGCAATGCTGGTTCTTGTTATTGTTTTTCAATGTATTTTGAACTAACTTCAATCTGATAGTTGAACAGTGTATGCTCAATATGTATGATTATCAAAGATAAAAATAAAGGGTCAAGCTGTGAGTTCAGTTGGGTAAAACATGATTACTGTGCAGCCTGGTAAGAAAACATTCTGTCTATGCCATTTGGGAATATAGATCATTTAGGAAGTATGTAGTTTTATAGCTAACTGAGGGTTGTCAAATGAACATGAGTCAGTGTAATGTTACTTATAAATTTGACATGTAATAAGAGAAATCCTTTGATCTTGTTACTCCACTTCAATCCTTCTGATGGTTTATAACTTGTGTATTTTATCTTGTAAACAGACTCTAATGAGCCTTGTGTTCTCTGTTCCTCATAAGAATTATTGAATGCACACCAGATTGATGGTTAAATGTATTTTTAAAACTACATTTGTTTTTAAACCGAATTTGAAACCGTTCTTAAAACTGATTCTATACCTAAACTGGTTTGGAACCGGTTTAAAACCGGTTCGTTAAAACTAAACCGGTTTTAAGAAAAAAAAATGTGGTTAACTTTTAGTATCCAATCTATATGATTGATTTAAATTTAGATTTTGTTTGGTTTTTTGAAAACCAAATCATGTACACCCTAACTTATACAGATAGGATGCGTGCCGATGTTGAAACAAACTATCCTATTAGATAAATTGTTTTCATAAATACAAAGACTATTCGAATAGAGATAAAAGAGTCGAATATAGACCAACTAACCAAAACACTGACGGGAAAAGACTACCACACCCTTTACCATTGGAGGCTAGGATAGAATAGTAACAACCTATAGAATATTGTTGATTCCTGAAATTTGAATCATTCTATTTCTTACTGTTCCCAATGCATGAGTTTCGTTATAATGGTTCCTTTTCATGAACCCAATACATATGTCTTACCTATTTCTTATTTTTCTTATTTGTAGACTATCTACTGAGTAAGCCTTTTCTTATTTGACATGACTTTGGAGGAGGATTCTCTTGTTATTCATTGGTTTTGGAAGTTGGAGCTGCTCATGATATTTATTTTGGTCATTGTTTTGGTGATTATGAGAATTATTCTTTCCTGTTGACCTCCTAAAACGGCGGGCTTTTGGAGGATTTTTAGGTGATTACTTTAGTTATTTTGCTTTCAATTCTTGTATTGTTGAAGATAATCTTGTTGATGATTATTTAGTAGTAAAAGTTTGAAGGTTCTACTTCATTTTTGTATATAAAAAAATTGATTTCAAGGTTTCTTATTGAATATGGCTATGACGAACTTGGATGTCGATGATTGTGTTTTGTTTGAACCTTTGGAATTGGACGTGAACTTTTGAATTACTATTTGAACTTGTTTGTTTGGCCTTGTGGAAATGAACTTTCTGTTGCATGATATATATTTTTGCTAGTGACATAACTTGATATGCATGAGTGACATTAACTTGATAGCCCATTTATTTGTTGGGATAAATGACAACTGCACATGCTAATATTATTGTAAGATACTTGGTATATGTATTCTTTAAATTGCAATTCTCAATGATGTTTTTCTCTTCTTTTGATTATTTCTTCATGTACTGTCAATGATTAATGCTATATTGTGTAAACAATGCATCAGCAATGGAAGTACCTGAAAATAGAAAGTGGATGGATAACAGAGTGGATTGTGACAAGAATATCACGGCTGAATTTCAACTTGGGATTTATGAATTTGTTAAGTTTGCCTTGGAACAAGATATAGATAACATTGGAAGAGGGAAGATCAGATGTCCTTGTAAGAAATGCAAGTGTTTGTCTCATGAAACACCAGCCACAGTGAAGGTGCATCTATGTAGGAAGGGATTCATGAGTGATTATTATCGTTGGACAAATCATGGTGAAACTAGTCCCCCGATTCCCCTAGTGGTTGTTGATCAATCATATTATGGTAGAAGTGGCCAAAGGGAAATGTTCGATAATTATGAGCAGTTGGTAATGGATGCTGCGGGACCATCAATTGGCAACTATCTTGAGCGAGAGGGTGACGATGAAGAAGACACAATGACAGAAGATCCTAACCCAGAAGCACAACAATTCTTTGAAATGTTGAATACTGCACAATCTCCTTTATGGAATGGTTGTGACAAACATTCTGTGTTGTTAGCTTCTTTAACGGCATTAAGTTTGAAAACAGAATATAATTTATCAGAGGGTTGCTTTAATGGATGGATGCAGTTATTGGGAGATGTAATGCCAGATGGTAATAAGATGCCTAAAAATCTTTACCAGGCAAAAAAATCAATTTCTGAACTAGGATTAGGAAGTGTGAAGATTGACTGTTGCCCGAAAGGATGTATGTTGTATTATAAGGAATATGAGATGCTCCAAAACTGTATTTTTTATGGAGAGGAGCGGTATAGACATGTTACGAGATGGGGTAAAGTGAAATTAGTGCCACTAAAAAGTATGTGGTACTTCCCGCTTGTTCCAAGACTACGCCGATTGTATTCCTCAATACAAACAGCTCGTGAAATGAGATGGCATCGTGAAAATCAAAGGGAGGCGGGTTCTTTATCTCATCCATCAGATGCAGAAGCTTGGAAACACTTTGATGAAGCATGGCCTGCATTTTCTCAAGATCCTCGAAATGTTAGATTAGGCCTGTGTTCTAATGGCTTTGCTCCATTTGATAAAACTGGTAGGAAATATTCTTCCTGGCCTGTGATTATCACTCCTTACAATTTGCCACCATGGATGTGTATGAGAAGGGAGTTTATGTTCTTAACTGTTTTAATTCCTAGCCCTTCCAATCCTAAGAGGAAAATTGATGTGTATTTGCGCCCCTTAATAGATGAATTAAAACAGTTGTGGGAGGAGGGATATATGACTTATGATGTGTCCTTAAAGCAAATTTTTTTGATGAAGGCCACTTTAATGTGGACCATCAATGACTTTCCGGCCTACGGGATGTTAAGTGGGTGGATGACAATGGGTAAACTAGCTTGTCCAATTTGTATGGAGCGTTCTAAGGCATTTAGCCTCGCATATAGCCGAAAGACCTCATGGTTTGATTGTCACCGCAAATTCTTACCACAAAATCACCCATATAGGAGGAATAAGATTGCATTTACAAAAGGCAGGGTTGAAACCTCTACTCCTCCACAAAGGTTGAGTGTTCAAGAAGTCTGGGAAAGGGTAAAACATTTACAAAGTGTGGAGGAATCCCCAGAGCAAGAAAATACACCAGGCTATGGGGTAGAGCACCATTGGACAAAGCGAAGTATATTTTGGGAATTTCCATATTGGAAAACTCATCTTCTCCCGCATAATCTTGACCTGATGCACATTGAAAGAAATGTGTTTCTCAATATTTTGTTCACAGTGATGGTATATGTGTTCGAGGTGGGCAAGGTGATACAATGGAAAATGATTACTTTGGGGTATTGATTGATATTGTTGAATTGGAGTACACTGGTCACCCTACCAAGAAGGTGGTTTTATTCAAATGTGAGTGGTATGATCCTAGTCCTCAGGGGACAAGGATAGATAATTATGGGAATGTTGAAATAAAAAAATCACGGAGATATCAAAATTATGATCCTTTCATATTAGCTCAACAAGCAGAGCAAGTCTATTTCACATCCTTTCCTGAAGGGCAATAAGGTTGGTTGAGTGTCATAAGAACAAAGGCACGCAATATAATTCAAACTTTGGAAAATAATATACTTGAAACAAATGATGCATACCAAGATGATGATGCAGAACAAGTACCTATAATTGTTTCAAATGAAGATTTTCTGCAAAGTCTTGTTGACACTGATGGTGTAGCAGAGGAAGTACCAAGCTCCATGTTGAACCTTGATTTAGAAGAAGTGGAAGAAGAAGAAGAAGAAGAAGAAGAAGAAGAAGAAGAAGAAGAAGAAGAAGAAGAAGAAGAAGAAGAAGAAGAAGATATAGAGCTCATATCAGATAGTGAAGAAGAGGGAGATGATTATGATTATGAATAAGCTTATGAAGAGACAGATGCAAACTAAGTTATTGAGTCAACAAGTGTTATTCTTGTGTATTACTTTTGAGCATTTTGTGTGCTATTCCAATGTATATTAAATAAAAATGTTTAATTTTATGTGACTTTGTAGATTTTTTTTATGTGCCTTTTTGAGTTTTTTTATCTATAATAGTTGGTTGTTACTTTTGAATATTTTTTATCCATAATATTTGCTTTTTTTTATAGATGGCAGACAATGATAATACAAGGGGCAGAGGAAGAGGTACTGGTAGAGGTATCAGTAGAGGCAGGGGAAGAGCGAGAGGTAGGGGTGCAACGACTTTGCCACAACCTTCTGTTGTGCAACCCACCCATCATTCTACCGGGCAATCCACACATCCTTCCACTTCTCACACACATGTGGCTCCCCAACCTCCCCAATCTACACCTAGCCCTCATCCTTCCTTCTCAGAGATGCTGCATTCCTCAGCCAACCCTTCTACACCTAGCACGCATTCCCCAGCTGATGTTGTATCTGGTGATGACCCCCGTGTATCATCAACTTCTCGTGTCGATTCATCTCCACAAATTGGGAGTATAGACACTGATGGACGTATGTGGATTTGCCCAGGTCCGGGGAACACGTAAGTAATTATAACTTTTTTCTTTAAGCTCTAAAATAACTTATATGCTTGTCACTTACAACTCGTTTAATATTATTGGCATAGGTTCGACCCTTCCATCCAACCTCTGGCGTGAAATTACAAAGATAATTAAAACTAAGTTTGAAGGGTCTTTGGAAAACATATGGAGAAGTGAAGAGCAAAGACAAACCATTAAAAACTATGGTGGAAAGAGTTTCAGGTATGAACTGGAAGTATTAATATTTGCATAACTTGATATTTTTATTTTCTTTTCATCACATTGCACTCTTATAATATTATTCTAACTTTAGTTAAATTTCTTTGTGTTGTAGAGGAAGTTTAAGTGGCTACCGAACATAAGGCCCAAATTAAAAAGACATATCATCATAAGGTCTCGGATGGGTACTCTAACGCAATGTATAGGGTACGCAGTAAGATTGATTCAGGAGTTGGATTCTCTTTGAATTGCGTGAGCAATTGGAACAAAAGTGGAACACGGATGATTGGAAAGGAAAGGCAATAGTTAACACTAACAATAGAAGCTTATCTGATGGTTTCCTACATACAGAGGGTCAATCCCAACAAGCCAACATTATAAGAGAATGGTAAGCAATTGAGTTATATATAGTTTTGTATTTTTACGATAACACATTTTAATTGACACTAATCTATATTTTTTATAGAAAAATCCTCGAGATATGACTCCAAGTTGTTGGGATCTATTTTGCAAGACTCACAAAAATAAAAGCGTCTGATAAAGTGGGTCTCCTCCAAGTCAGAGAGTATTGCTGTAAGTAACTTCTTAGGCATGGGTTAGAAGTTATTGGAAAGATTAATTGACATAGAAGATAAATGTTTGAAGTAAAAGCAAGAATTGGTATATCAGATGTATGAATTGTTCTTCTAGAGGCATTTATTTTACCTGAGATTGATCCCTTGCTATTTCCTTTCATTTTTTAAGCAACCTCTTTTATTAAGTTTTGCTATTTAGTCTGACATGAAATGAATTAATTGCCTGAATGTATGAGAAGAGAGATAAAAACATATATTATTGGGGAGAAAAAAGTGAGGGAGAATAATATCTTGTTTACAAATTAACGTATGCTTGTGCCAAAGGCATATTTGGTACAGTCAGCTTTATCTTTTATCTTTTGAGTATATGACTCTTCTCTTCATGTATAATTCTTCATGAAGAGAAACAAGATAAATTAGGTGGCCAAAGTTTGGATTTTTCCCCTTAAATCACACATGGTTCAAAAGAAGCAAGATAAATTAGATGTTCAAAACAAATGAATGTTTTTAGACAGTTCTGATTCTTTGTGCAACAATTCTCTTTTGTAGTTATGTAACAATTCTCTTTATTGTTACATAATCTTTTATTTTCAGAATGAATATGAAAAGCGGATTCTTGAAAGGGATTCCCAAGAGGCATTAGGAGATGATGTGTCTAGCCACCAGTCTGACAACAACATCTTCTTAGAGGTGGTTGGTGGTGTGGACAAAAAGGGAAGAATTTATGGTTTAGGTCCTGAGGCTGCAAAATACAAACCTTCTACTTCTTCCACATCTATTGGCATCTCACCATCTGAATATGAGGAGATGAAGACTCAAGTTTTTAACCTGACAGCTGAAAACAAGGCTCTTAAGGATAAGTTGGACACGATTGCTGCAACACAAGAGCAAATGCGTCAGTTTATGGCAAGTTTTTCATTGACTCATCCTTCTCCGTTGGTTGCGCCACCACCACCACCTCCACCTGCACCTGCAAATGAAGATGATCAACACGATGACGAAGCACTTTGTGATGACTTCGATGCAAATCTTTGATGCGTCTTTCTTTGAGTTGGGTCGTAGACTGCTAGTTTTACGGACATTATGTCGTTGAAGTTTTTTATGAATTTACATTACGTATGGTTTGTATGGATTATGTTTTGGTTTGTATGGATTGTGTGATGGACATATTTTGGTTTGTATGGATTGTGTGATGGATATGTTTTAGTTTATATGGATTATGTTTATGTTTTCATGTTATTTAAAAACTTTCTATTATTTATTTTTAAAGACCAAGTTTATATGGATTATGTTTATGGATTGTGTGATGGATATGCTTTGGTTTATGAAAAAGAGGATAATGATGATTGTTTCCGAGAGTGCCGTATTGGAAGTAAAGATATCTCTGATCTTGTTAGGAAAGCAATCAAGTCATTGAAGCCGACCAATGCACCCAGAAGAAGTAAGAGCATTTGGTGATCTTATCGACCTTGTTAAAAGCTATGACAGAGGTATCTTTGGAGCTACTTCATTTTCCTAAGACCAAAAATTCTACTTTGTGCATATATATGTGTGTCAAGACTTAAAACTGAAATGATAAAATATTTTATTTCATGTATATATTCAGGAATATAAATCCAAGAATGATGAAGCCGCAATTGCTTTGGTCAGCATTGAGAGTCGCATCATCAAGCTGTCGATGTCGTCTTGTTGAGTTTTCAAGGTATGTCAGAATGTAATTACACACATCATCTAAGACTTGAGTGCTTATTGAACAATTGCCAAAGTAGTTCTTTTAGCTCTGGTTATAATGCTCTTCAGTTCTTTGAACAATTGAGGGAAACATATTGCATTCAGTGTCTTGAGTTACTTGGAAAGTATGTAGATGTTCTTGGACCTGTATTGCATGAGAAGGGGGTTGATGTGTGTCTTGCACTTCTGCAGCGGAGTTCTAAACATCATGAGGCATCCAAGGCTGCTTTATTGTTGCCTGATGTCATGAAGCTTATATGTGCTTTGGCGGCGCATAGGGTACTAATAAAAGGGCATCTCAAATAAATGGGTGGTATATAAATAAATTCTATGAAGAACTCAAAAAGGGAAGCCACAAAGTGAAAACATCAGAAGAAACTTTCTCATGTCCGTACTGTCCTGGGAAGAAACGGGACTATAAGTACAATGAACTCCTTAATCATGCTTTAGGGGTGGGTCAGAGTGACTCACAAAAGAGAGGTGTCGTGGAAAAGGCCAATCATCTAGCTTTAGTGAAATATTTGGAAAAGGATCTTATGAATGTGGAACATCCAACAAAACCTGCAAATAAATATTTGGAAAAGGATCTTATGAATGTGGAACATCCAACAAAACTTGCAAATGATAGTGCTTATGCAGAATAGACCGACCCTTTCAGTGAGTAATGGTAATTTTAAACTGTGATATCGTGTGGGTATATTTAGTGCTCATTTGTCACATGACTTGGTAGCTTATGGATTTTTTGTTTTGAAATTTTATCACATTTTTTTAACTCGATTTTTTATCTGCTGCAGGGCATTAAAGAGATATCCAGTCGTGCCAATATTGGTGTGAAGAGAATGGGGGAGCTTGATGTTAGACCATTCCTAGAAGCTATGAAGAAAAAATATAATGAGGAGGATGCAGAAGATAGAGCTTCAGAATTGTGTTCATTGTGGGAAGAGTATCTGAAGGACCCTAACTGGCATCCATTTAAAATTGCTATAATTAAAGGGAAACATCAGGTGTGCGTGTCTTAAGCTTATAGATCTCTGCCTGCTTGATATCACTTTAAGTCTTTAGTCAAATTAAGTTCATTCTGTTGTAACTTGTAAGCACTGCATTTATCTGTACTACGGTAATCAAAATCGAGATCCTTTCTAGGATCGAGAAGGGGAATGAAAATTGTAAACCCTGGGATCATAAGATCCTAAAAAGCTCATACAAGTATGCATATAAAATAGCATAAATAAGAAGAAGAAAAAACCTTTAGAAAGGCCAAAACATAATAGCATAGAAATTCAAGTGAGTTGAACAAGTTGGTTGAAGCCTAGGAACCTGTGCGAATTTAATGCCAAGCAGTGGAGACTAAAGAGACTGAAGCAAAGGAACCACAAATTGAACCAGTTGAAGGACTCAAACCACAAAGAAAGGCTAACAGAGGACGAAGGAGATGTGGGCACACAAGAATGGAGGAAGTTTAATCCATGTACCTTGGGAAGCTAGACAGTAGACATTAGGTTAGAACTATTTGGCATTGGAGATATGTAATTCTTTCACCTTATGTTATCTAAGACCAATGTTATTTTTTATTGTTTCACTTTCGGATCTATGTTTATAAGAGTGAAGATGTTTTAGACTGATCGATCCTACCTGCCATGAAATCCATAGACCTGACTTTTGATGGCCAGAAAATTAGAAGAAATATAATTCCAAATTTCAATATCAACCATCCTAATCAGCACGTAGATTTTAACCTACAAGTATATTGCATTATTTCTCTCTATTTTCCTGGTGAAATTTATCTGCTTCATGCTTTCTTTTAATTTCAGGAAATCATAGATGATGAAGATGAAAAAGCGCAAGAAGCGAAAAACGAGATGGGTGAAGAAGTCTACAAAGTCGTGGAGGCAGACTTTGTGACAGAGATAAATGAATATAATCCAAGTGGGCGGTATATAACCTCAGAATTATGGAATTATGAAGAGGGACAGAGAGCAACTTTGCAAGAAGGAGTACAATTTTTATTAAAGCAATGGAAACTACATAAACAAAAAAGGGGAATAATATGAAGCCTGGTATGTTTGAAATTAGAATAAGATAATGCATTTTTCTTTTGAACTGTATAACTAGAAAGAGATTTTACTGATAGGCGTTTAGTTACTGATAGCACCTAAACCGCATCTTTCCTCAAGCTAGTTGAGTTATAGTATTTAGAACATTTGGTTTTACTCCCCCTGCCTCTTTGATTACTGTTGCAACTACTATGTCATGTAACTACTGATTATGTTGCTGAAAGATTGGTGTTGGTTACAGGAATTAAGGTACTTCTTTTCGCGAGGGAATTGTGCTGTGAATTCAACCTGGCACATCTAATGGTTGAACACTTTCAAGGGATGCAGGATAAATTTGGACTATTTAGTTTCACTTGACACTTCATGCTTCTATGGAGGTGTTTCTATAATCAAACTGTATTCTATAACCACAGTCTTTGTGCTTATGCTTATTATGTAGATCAGGTTCCATCTCAGATCTAAACTTCTAATTCAGGCCCCTAAATTTGTAATCCAAGTGGCTAACTAGAACCAAAAGCTCAATGATATTACTGCTCATTGCCCAGGAATTTTTATTAGACAAAGCTGTGGCTGGATAGCACTTAATTTGGAAGCTTTAACAATTTGGAAGCTTTAACTTGGATTCCACATGCTGGTCCCCAATATTCAATCTCTTACTTCTAGTGATTCGATATGATAGAGTGCTGCTGTCCATCAATATTATATATGCCCCTTCAGAATCAAGCTTGCATAGTTCTCCTGCTAGAGAAGAAGGTGAAGTACCTGAATAAGAATTAGATCCAGATACAAGGCGTAGGCTTCTTTATTTTCTCTGCTTCAATCTTAGTCTTTATTTTCTGTCTTGGTATTCTTTTTTCCCCCCCCCCTCTCTTCATTGCATACTTGGTTGTGTGGTGTCTGGTGATGAGGCATTTAGGACTCATGAGATTTGCATGTCTTATCAAGTTTGGATTGTAAATTTGATGTATGGTTCTTTATTATTACAGAAATACCGACTTCATACGCGACGAGTTGTTGGAGGCATTCTTTGCTGAAGTGGAGCTTGAGTTATCAGAAACGTGATGGAGGTGATAAGGTTTAACTCTTATCAATAAGGAAATATAAGTTGCTATGTATATTAAATACTTGTGTTCAAAAAGCATTGATTAACTAAATGATGATATGTTGTTCAGTTGGAAACTAAATTTTATAACAGTAGTTACACCAAATTTGTTGTACAGAGATGAAGATGATTCAAAGCTGTTGATACAAAAGGCATCAGAGATGAAGATGATTTCAAAGTTGTTGACACAAAGGCTTGGCTTCGGGCAAATAAAGGATCCGATGTGTGTGTATGCAGATGTTTAGTGCCTTGAACCATACCCAAATCCAATCATGGAGTTTTTGAAGACCAACGTAATAAGCCTTTATTAATTTGGGATCAAATGGCCTTTATATTTTTTTTCCTTGATTGCCCTTTTAATAGTGCTTACATATAAATCTTGCTCGGCCTTTGTATAGTGCCTGCATATGAATCAAATTGCATTTTTATTTTATCTTTACTTTTTGTAATTTATTATAATGCAAATAATCCAAGTACATTGTGCATATCAACGTCACCCAGTTTAAATGTGTTTGCATCTGCATATCACCCAAAGCTATATGCAAGATGCCCTCAAATTGTTGGGCTCACATTAATGTTACTTGGAACTTGCTTAAATATAGTTTGACGTTGTCCCGTGCAGCGCACGAGTTGTTGTCTACAAGTTTATTTGAAAAATAAATTAATTAGAAAAAGAATTAAATAGTAATTTTGTTCGAAAAATAAAAAATAAAATAAATTGCTGGGCTCACATTAATGTTATTATTACTTGGAACTTGCTTAAATATAGTTTGACGTTGCCCCGTGCAGCGCACGAGCTGTTATCTACAAGTTTATTTGAAAAATAAATTAATTAGAAAAAGAATAAAAAAGTAATTTTGTTCCAAAACAAAATAGTAAAATGGTAATTCATCTCTAATTAGAGAAGGAATTTGTCCCTCAAATTATGAGACAAGGTTTATTTTTTTTACAATCCCTCACTAATTAGCTAGGGAATATATCCCTCACAAATAAATAATCCTTCACAAATAGCGACGGATAACCTTTTCCCTCACAATTAGCGACGGAAATAATCCCTCATAAATAGCGACAGAATTTAAAATCCGTCGCAAATTGTGACGGAAAAAATCCCTCACTGTTAGTGACGGAAAAGATCCCTCACTATTAGCGACAGAAATAAACTTTTTGTTTTGACGTAAGTAATCCCTCATAAATAGCGACGGAATTTAAAATCCGTCACAATTTAGCGACGGAAACAATCTCTCATAAATAGCGACGAAATTTAAAATCCGTCGCAAATTGTGACGGACAAAATCCCTCACTGTTAGTGACGGACTATATCCCTCACTATTAGCGACGGAAATAAACTTTTTGCTTTCATTCGTCCCCACTTATTTGTGACGGAAAATATATATTTGTGAGGGATTCATTCCGTCGCAAATTGCGATAAATTTATCTTTTCCTCGCTAATTTTTTTGCGACGCCAAAATTTGTGACGATTTTAGCTCCGTCACAAAATGCCGTCGCTAATCTATTTGTGACGGATTTTTAATCATTTAGCGAGGGATTTCGTCCCTCTCTAAAACCCATTTTTCTAGTAGTGAACACGCAAAAGAATGAGAAATTGTGTTTTCAAATTAATATGTTTGGATTAAAGTTTACAAACAGACGTTTGATTTAACTTCATTTTGCAAATAGACATTTGGTTAAAAATTAGTTTATTGTAAAGTATGTTTAGATACTTTTTCACAAACGTATGTTTGACAAAATAAAATTTGTTTTAATGACATTAATCAAAAATACTTTTAAATGTGTAATTACTGGAAAGGGTATCAATTATCAATTATATATATATATATAAAAGAAGATTTTGTTACAATCGGCTATGCCACGTGTCACCACCACAATTATTTCAATTATTTTATTAAAACAAAATCTATTTGAATTAATTATTATTTTAAAACAAATTCTATTTAACTTAATTTAATATTTTTAAAGTAAATTAAAATGATTCAAAGATAAATTCATGATAGATGTAATTGAAATTGAAATTTAAGGTTTTGCTACATACATTATTGCCATGTGCCAACACCAAAATTACTTCGATTATTATATTGAAACAAAATCTATTTAAATCAATTATTAATTTAAAAAATTCCAAATAAATTAATTCAATATTTTTAAAATAAATTAAAACGATTTAAAAAGAAATTCATGATAGATATAATGAAAATTGAAATTTAAGATTTTGCTACCAGCGGTTATGTTACGTATCAACACTACAATTATTTCAATTATTATATTAAAACAAAATCTATTTAAATTAATTATTATTCTAAAACAAATTATATTTAAATTAATTTAATACTTTTATAACAAATTATAATGATTTTTAATTATTTTTAATTTTTTATTCAATATTATTAATTTCAAATTTAAAATCTACAATGATGAATTTATAATTTTAATCAAAGATAATTTATTACAAAATTTTAGTTTTAGAAATATAATTTTGAAATCTACTATCTATTTTTTTGACGAAAAATCTATTATCAATTATATTATAAAAAAATTTAAGTTTTTAAATTTCTAAATTTCAATATATCAATATCTATAATATATAAATTAGATTCATAATAGAATTATCATTTAATAGAAATTTAAAATTGAATTCGAAATTTTATGCAATATAATTTATATAATTATTTCAAATCTTTTATCTAATCTATTTTCTAATAATATATATATATATATATAAGATTTTGTTACGAGCTGTTATGTTACGTGTCGGTATCACATTCATTTTGGTTTTAATATGAAAAACATTTATTTAAATTTAACTAATATTTTTAAAGTAAATATTTTATCTCAAATAGTCAAAAATTTTGAAATTATTTAACTAACATTTATTTTTTAAATAAAAATACAAAATTAATCTTATATAATTAAATTTAATTATTTTTTAAAAATTGGAATTCTACACATTTTTTTTCTCATTTTAAATTTGTTTTTTTAGTTGTAAACGAAAATTTATATAATATTTTAACTAAAAATATCGAAATCTTTTTGTATTCAGTTATTTAATTTCAAAGACTGATAGATATTTAAAGGAAATCAAAATTAAAAGATGTTGAGGACTTTGCCTGATTTACATGAGTCTATTTTATTTCGCGATAAGTAAATAAAAATATATGATTTATATATTATATATCTATCTTGTTTTTGGTAGAACTTATGTATCTATCTTGTGTATATTATGTATGTGTGTGTGTATATTGGCCTATGTTTTTACAATTTTCGTACATATATAATCAATATCAATATCAATCAATATAAAACATGGTTTTAATGCGACGTGTTACCACCAAATTAACTTTCTGATATTAAATTATTAACTAATTAGATTATTGATTTTTAATTCATTTAAAAACAGTCTTAAATTAAAAAAAGTCATTACAAATTTTATCTGTTAATTGTTTAACTTAGCTCGATCAATAACACATTTTATCTAATCTATCTATTATCTATTATATATATAAGAATGTTTTTTCATGCTTCCCATTCTCTTATTCCAACTTTTTTTAAATTTCTAACACTCTTGCTTAGTTTCAGTATCTCTCTAATGGCAAAGAGTCGTGATTGGGTTATGAACGAACAACTTCTTCGTAAAATTTCTTTTTCTTCTCTTTTCGATTCTTCAACTCTATTTTTTGGTATGTCTCCCTTTTTCTCTCTCATTTTATTTTTCCTGTTTTTCTTTCATTCCATTTTGATTCTCTCATTCTTTACTTTCTTTCAATTAATTTTGTCCAAAATTTATTTATCATGGTGTATTTTTATAGAAGAGGGTTCAAGTTACTCCAGGAGTGACTCTGATATGAGTGACTCCACTTAATATCTCTTTGTAGATATTGAATTTTATCAATCCAACCGTTAAATTAAAAGTTCTTATTGAGTAGATCAACTCTATAAAATTTCAAAAAAATTTAAAAGTATTTGATACTTCATCAAATAACTTCAATTCAATGTATAATACACTACAAGAAAATGCGGGATTACCGACGGCTAAAAGCCGTCGGTAAAGCCAAAAAATATCGGTAACAGATTTTTTGACGGATTACCGACGGCCAACAGCCCATCGATAAATGGGGCGTCACAAATGATTACCGATGGGCGAAGCCGTCGGTACGATTTCCAACGGCTATACCCGTCGATAAAGTTATGTTTTTTTTTAATTTAATTGAATAATTAATAAAATTAATTGATTAATTTGTTAAATTTAATTTTATTAATTAATTAATTAATTTAATTAACCATTTAATTGGTGGATCTAATTGTTTGAGCTTATATTCTCTTACAGTAGTGCTATTTAGCCCGAAAGGCAATCGCACGATCAGCATGAAAGAATCAAGTCATTTATTTTAGATAAACTTTACAATGATGTGTCAGTATGACTTTGACAAAATACAAGGGTGGATAACATACTCACAATTAACCCATATTGTTGATTGTTAATTATTACATAACCAGCAAAAAAAAAGAACCACAGAGGCAATACTTGGAATACTCCATTTTACTTCATATCATCATTGTCATCTCTACATTAACGATTGCAAGAAAATGCAACCTCAACTTCTCCATCCGAAGAAAATTCATCCTCAACTTCTCCATCTTCTTTAGAACCCCCATCATCAACATGACTATTGGCAGCAGAAACAGTATCATTGCGTTCATGTTTCCCAGGTAGTCCATTACCTATGGGAATCTTAAACTTGAAATGAGCAGAATCAATGTATGAAAATCGCACTAGAGCGCTCACCAGGATCCTATAAAAACTTCTTATACGATTTGTTTCAATCAATAACCATGGTCGTTCCTCTATAACATCTGCGTAACACACAAAGGAGTGTCCCAAATTTATGTCTTCAATGGTCACTCGCTCGGTGAGTTCATGCCGCCATCAATAATAAAACCACCAAGGGATTTTAATACCATACTAATAAAAACCAACAAGTTGTTAGAGGAGCCACAATGTTAATTTTTAACGAACAATTAATGATACAAAATGATGTTGTTAAAATTAAACTTACCTCATTAGCATGAATTGCGGACTCGAAATGCCTTTTCGAATTCATATCAAAAGCGTTTCGTTTGAAGAACACTACTTTCAACACAACAAAAATGTAAATAAATCAAATAAAAATAGTATAGCTTCTCCTGCCCAACAAACACCCAGGCACCTAACACATAAATACATTACTACAAACATGGTACTGCAAACCATTAATTTCAAACTTTGTCAATGCAAGTTGGCTTCAATCCAAGTTGTAATCACTTTTTTTTACAATGAAGCAATAACACAGTATTTGCAATTCCATTCCATTCGATTGATTCCATTACAATTTCTCATATAGCAGCAACATAAACCAAACATTAACTTAAGAAGTCTAAAAAGTAATTTAGCCAAGAAAGCTATACACTTGAACCAAATAATTTTAAGAGAAGTCATCTTACCTTGCTAAGCAGAAAACAGCAAAGCATATCAATATCACAACTCACAATAAAATAGAAAGAATTGTGAAATCGAAATACTTTAAAGTCTAAACCACAACTTAGAACCTAACTCATTGATGATCAACCCCATAAGTTACAGAAAACAACTGTGCTCTTTATTAGTCTACAACAATTAATCTTAGGAATAAACTAAATTTATAAAGAGCTGGACAAATTGTATATAATTAGAAGTATAGTGGTCATTTCAAATCAACACAAACCAAAGCAAAAAATGTGCAGTGATTTTTAGCAAGTAATTTGCATACCAAAAAGCTTCTTGCTTATCAATTCAACACTAAAAACACCAATTTTAAACATCAGCTACCATTTTTGCTTATCAACAACACTATAACAATACTATAACAACAACACAATCCACTGATCAACTCACACAATAACAATACTATAACAACAACACTATAACAATACTATAACAACAACACTATAGCAATACTATAACAACAACACAATCCAAATCAAAAGAACAAAGAAGCAGAAGCTGGTATTGCAATTCCAACAGTAACAGCACAACTAAAACAACAGACAACCACACATAGGAAAAAGAAATTAAGACTTTATTCCAATAATCATAAAAGCAATATTATAAACTACACATCTATATTTTCAATTTACAAAAGACAACAGAAAAGGCAAGGAAAAATTTTAGCTGATGGGTTATCATGTGGTTTGCCATGTCAAAACAAGGAAAATTATTGGCAAAAACTCGAAAGTAATATAAAAGTAGTATTTCTTCTACACATCACATTATCACCAGCAACTAACAAAATTATTGCGAAACAACAAAATGCAATCAATCTGAGTCAATGAACTTGTAGCTCAATTGGCAACAACCTAACTTTTAAAACTTAAGTATGATGTCAAAGGTTCAACCATCCAACTGGGCAACTCTGACCCTCGCCTACCCAGGTGCTTGCACCTCCAAATTACCCAACAAAAAAATCAGAAAATAATATAAACAGGACAAGTGACCTGAAGTTTGAGATTGTTGCGAAAGAATTTGACAAAATACGTGGACAAAGGGTCAGCAGCAACCCCTAGGGGAAGCAACGGAAATCGCAGGAGATCCCGTACGCCCAAGAGCAGGCGCGACAGATCGCCGGCTCGGGGAGGGAGAGAGAGACGTTCACCTACTCGGCAACATAGGCAAGGACAGGATGGGGGACTCCTTCACTTAACTTGATTGCAGGTGGTTTCTGCAAAGTGAGGCGAGTCGGCAAAGAAGAAGACACTTGAGGTCTGTCAATAGCTCGAGCCCAGTAACCACTCCTCCCGCTGTCCTGCCGACCATTTCCTTCTCAGAAAAGGACTACCAAGGAATAGATCGACATCGGGGCGACCCATGGTAATCACCGCCCACCTCATTTGGGTTCAACGTCAGGAGAGTGCTTATCGACCAAGGTAGCTCGGTGGACATCATCTACAAGGAAGCCTTTGATCGGCTCAAGCTGCCAAGCTCAATAATCAGACCCTACCGAGGTACGTTGGTTGGTTTTTCAGGTGCTAAAGCTCGGGTGACAGGGTACTTTGATGTCCTGCTCACCTTCAAAGCAAACATAGGAGTCAAAACAATCGAAGCGCACCTACTGGTAGTAGAGGCCGAGTCGACCGCTGACACTGCATACAATATGATAATCGGAAGAACCATCATCAACGGGATCGGAGCCATAGTCTCCACCCCCCATTTGGCAATGAAGTTCCCATTGTCCGATGGGCAGATAGCCACCGTACATGCCGACCAGAAGGAAGCTAGGCAGTGCTATGTCAATAGTCTCAGAGATGGCAAGAGTAGGGATCGCCCTAAATCGAGCTATATGATCGAGTTGGACCCCAGGGGCGAGAGTGACTTTCGACCAGTGCCAGTGGACGATATCAAGAACGTTGAAGTAAGGGGGCCAGGGAAAAGCGTACGAGTCGGAACCCAACTACCCCAGCAAAGCGAGCAATCCCTGACAAAGGCCCTGCTCGCTAACGCTGATCTATTCGCATGGGGCCCGAAAGACATGCCCGGGATAGATCTAAAAGTGGCCTGCCACAAGCTCGCCGTCAAGCCCGGGGCTCGCCCCATAGCCCAGTGCAAGAGGAAGATTACAGGAGAAAAAAAGCAAGCAGTCCGGGAAGAGACCTCCAAACTCCTGAAGGCAGGATTCATAAAGGAAATCAAGTACCCTACTTGGCTTTCTAACGTGGTATTGGTGAAGAAAAGCAATGGTAAATGGAGGATGTGCACTGACTTTACCGACCTGAACAAGGTCTGCCCTAAAGACCCTTACCCTCTTCCGAGCATTGATGCCCTGGTGGACGGCACGTCAAGGTACCAAGTGCTGAGATGGACGCATACTCTGGATACAATCAGATAAGAATGCACCCACTCGACGCTCCGAAGACAGCTTTCATGACAGAAACCTCCAACTTCTACAACATCACTATGCCCTTTGGGTTGAAGAACGCAGGCTCAACCTACCAGAGGATGATGGATGAAGTCTTCGCTAACCAGATCGGGAAAACAATCGAGGTATACATGGACGACATGGACCGAAGAGTATACATCAGGTATACATGGACGACACCGTAGGGACCTTCAAGAGATATTCGACATCGCGAGGATGTATAACATCAGGCTCAACCCCGAGAAGTGCTCCTTTGGGGTACTCGGAGGAAAGTTCCTGGGATTCATGATCACCCACAGAGGCATCGAGGCCAACCCCGATAAGTGCCGAGCTGTGATGGAGATGCGGAGCCCAAACTCCGTCAAAGAAGTGCAACGACTAGCTGGTCGGATAGCATCCCTTTCCAGGTTCGTAACTCGCGCTGCCGACAAATTTTTTCCTTTCTACCAGGTACTCAGGAAGCCAGCTCGGTTCGAATGGACCGAAGAGTGCGAAACAACCTTTCAAAGACTTAAAGAATTCTTAGCATCGCCACCAGTCCTCACTCGCCCCACTAAAGGAGCCTCCTTGCTCCTTTACCTGGCAGCCACTGACAACTCGATCAGCTCGACCATGGTTGAAGAAAGAAATTCTGAGCAGCACCCTGTATACTTCGTGAGCAAAGTTCTTCACGGAGCAGAGCTCAGGTACCAAAAGGTGGAGAAACTGGCACTCTCAATAGTGGTCTCTGCAAGAAGGCTATGGCCTTACTTCCACACCCATCCGATGATAGTCAAAACTGACTACCCCATTAAGAGAATCTGCGAGCTTGAGCTTTGGTCGGATGGTGGCTGGTCGATTGAGCTTTCCGGAGTTCCAAATCAGGTATGAACCTAGAGGACCCATTAAATCACAAATTTTAGCTGACTTTATTGCAGAACTAACACCGACCCCTGAGGTCGAGTACTGGACACTCTACGTGGACGGTTCCTCCAATTCCAGAGGCAGCGGAGCAGGTATCATCGTGGAAAGCCCTACCCGTGTTGAACAGGCACTCAGGTTTCTGTTTAAAGCCAGTAACGACCAAGCCGAATACGAGGCATTGTTGATCAGTCTCAAGCTCGCATGGGAGATAGGCCCCAAACACTTCGAGTCAAAAGCGACTCCTAACTCATGGTCAACCAAGTCAAAGGCGAGTATCAGTGCTGAGACGATGTCCTAGCTCGGTACGCCCAGAAAGTAATTGCCATGATCCAAAATTTCCAAGAAGTCCAGCTCGAACACATCCCTCGAGAGCAGAATAACAAAGCTGATCTGCTAGCGAAACTAGCCAGTATAAAGACCGAGACTGACTCCACGATCGTTGTTCAAACCTTGATATCGCCCAGCGTAGAAGCAGCGAGAAACCACTTCGGTGAACGGTCGGAATCATGGATGGCGGATATCATAGAGTATTTGCATCGAGGAAGGCTACCCGATGACCACAGTAGAATCACCACGAGTCCAAAGGCGGTCCACACATTACACTGCAGTGAAACCAGACTCTGGGAGGGCTTCTTGCATTTGCTCGCATGCGTGGATAAGTCAGACTCCGAGTATATCATGAGGGAGTTACATGAAGGCATATGTGGAAACCACTGTGGAACTCGGACGTTAGCTGCTAAGGTCCTCCGAGCTGGATATTACTGGCCAACAATTAGATCAGACTGCATGGAATTCGTAAAAAAGTGCGACAACTGCCAACGGTATGCAAAACGAGACCACCTCCCCCCCCCCGAAGTCCTACACGAAGTCATCGCCCCTTGGCCCTTTAATACCTGGGGGCTCGACATACTTGGCCCCTTTCCCCTTACACCAGGCCAACTCAAGTTCATTGTGGTCGCCATAGACTACTTCTCCAAGTGGATAGAAGCAGATCCACTAGCAACTATCACTTCCGAGAGGGTCAAGAAATTTGTCTGGAAAAACATAGTCTGTCGCCACGGTCTACCCCACACCATCATTACGGATAATGGCACGCAGTTCACCAGCTCGGTATTCAAAGACTTCTGCAAAGGCCTTGGTATCCGGCTCACCTATGCCTCGGTCGAACATCTGCAAATCAACGGTCAGGTTGAAGCTGCAAACAAAGTCATCCTAAGAGGCCTGCGCAAACGACTAGACCAAGCCAAGGGAAACTGGGCAGAAGAGCTCTGCGACGTGCAATGGGCATACCACACCACCCCACAATCAGCAACAAATGAAACACCTTTCCGATTAACATACGGGATGGATGCTATGGTACCAGTGGAGCTCGGCTCGACCTCAATCAGGAGAGAGCACATGCAGTCGCTGGCACAGGGAGAAGAAGCAAGAGTAGAGCTCGACCTGCTGGAAGAAACTCGGGAGCTCGCCCGAATACAAGACTTTGCAATTAAATAGCGCATTGTCAAGCACTACAACTCTAAGATCCGACCAAGGGGATTTAGGGTAGGAGACTTAGTCCTCCAAAAGATTGAATTGGCACGAAAAGATACAAGGCAAGGAAAGCTCAGACCTACTTGGGAAGGACCATACCGCATTTGATCGGAATATCGCCACGGAGCTTACAAGCTGGAAGAACTGTCCGGGAAGGAGATACCAAGGACGTGGAATGCCACACACCTCAAGCTTTACTTTAGTTGACAACATATGTAAACGGATGGCGTACTCTTTTTCCTTTGCAGACCTTTTTTCCCACTGGGTTTTTGGTTTGTGAAGGTTTTAACGAGGCACATCCTTATTTCCTTTTTCCATATTTAATAAAATCCATCTCCCATTGCATTCAGAACATCATTCGTGTACTTCACCGAGCTCGCTCGCAGCTCGAAAGGTCTTACTCGACCTAAATGACCCCTGTGGTCCCAAACCCAAGTTAGCATAAAAACTTGGCGAGCTCGCTCGCAGCTCGGAAGGTCTTACTCGACCTAAATGACCCCTGTGGTCCCAAACCCAAGTTAGCATAAAAACTTGGCGAGCTCGCTCGCAGCTCGGAAGGTCTTACTCGACCTAAATGACCCCTGTGGTCCCCAACCCAAGTTAGCGTAAAAACTTGGCGAACTTGCTCGCGGCGCGAAAAGTCGTACCCGACCTAAAGGTTTCATAGGGAAACTAGTACTCGGCTAGTATCGGTGCGTGGAGAAAATGTTCCAAACTCAATAGTTGAAACAAGTTTTTTCGGGGGAAGCTACCCGGGGACTACCCTAGCTGAGTAGGAGCCACCCGAGGACCACCCCATTCGAGTACGGTAATTGACGATTACTAAGTGCAAAACAAAGCAAATTTACGCGAACACTGTTTAAACATAGTCAATTTCATTCATTTGAAACGAAAATACAAAAGAGGAGCTCCTAAAAGAGCAAGTACATCACCAAGACAGAATGAAAGCAAAAGCAAAACAAAAACAAGTTACACAAGGGCATCCCCTTGGTCCTCAACTCAGGTCTCAACGACCTCCTCGGCCGCAACATTCTGACCGGCAACCTCCATATTGGGCCCGACTTCGGTCCCCTTCTCGGGCTCGAGCCCAACCGCATTTCCCTTCTCCAACTCGCCTTCAGGCTCCTTCTCCTGCTCGACATGGTCTTCTTCCTCGCCCTCCTTTTCTTCCTCCACGATCTTCCCCTCCTTCACCACCTTAGTGAAGTCGAGCTCGGAGATATCGAGGTCGGGGGCGATCACCTTCAGCTGCGCAACAGTATTATCGAACCCTTCCTTGTAATCGGGCGGCGCCAGATCGACGATACTCCTCGACCCGGGCAGCCTCGGTCGAAGACTTCTTCTTCTCTTCCCGCAGCTGACCCAACAGAAGGTCATTCTTGGCTTGGAGTTCCTCCTGCTGCCCGAGCAGAGAAGTGTTGCTCTTATTCAGAGCGTCCCTTGCCTCCGAGAGGCGAGCATAGTCCTCCTCCAGCTTACCCATCTTCTCCTCAAGCTCACCGAGTGCGGTGGCCTTGTTTTGGTACTTCCTCTTCGTCAGCTCGGTCTCGGTGGCCCGCGCCCTTATCCGATCAGAAAGGAACTGGGCTATAGCAGAGGCACGAAGCCCGTAAATGCCCAAGGCCCTGCACAAACCCAGCTCGCCTGCCTCGGTCATGCACCTGTCGTCGGCTCGACGCATGATCTGGTCAATCTGATCGGAACGATCGATCCCGACATTCCAAAGGGAGTCCTCGGTGTTCTCACCTTGATCAGCAAACTCTCCAAGGTGGAGAAACCACTCGGAACCATCGGGGATGTTCAAAGGTATCCCTCCATGAGGCCCCCTCGACGCCTTCGCAGGGGGCTGGTCGGAGCCAGGGGTCGGAGAAGCATGGGGTCGCTTCTTAGCAGCCTTGGCAGGAGAAGGGGAGGCGGCAGCTTGGGAAGGTACCGGCACAGGAGCCTGGGCGACCTTTTCTCTTTGAGCTTTCTTAAGCAGCTCGGCCATCTCCTTCTTGCTCATTTTCGGGGCCATCGTACCTGAAAAGAAAGTAAAGTTAGTACCTACACTCAGGCCGAGAATCATACTGGAGGATGATAACAAAACTTACTTAGGTATTCCCTCCACTGTGGTGGGTCCTTTAGAGCTCGGGTAAGTAGGGGACCACAGTGCAATGTAGGCAAACGGGCGAGGAAGTTCACTATTGTCTGGTCAGTGACCGACAACGAGTTGAAGTCCACCTCTTTTATGGGGCGAGGATTGGGACTCCAGTAGAAAGGAAACAAGGGCTCGCCTGGAGCAGAGAAGAAAAAGGGGTCCCCCCTTCGTACCCGGATTTTAAAGAAATCGGGTTTCCAGCTCTTATAGGATTGGTCGAAGAGCTCCAGAATGTAGAAGCCGGGCATTTTATTAAGTGAACACCACTTAAGCTGTTTGCCAAGCCTGAGTTGGAAGAAACTGAAGAAGAGGGCAGCAGAAGGGGTAACCCTAAAGTACTCGCACACGAGCTTGAAAGCTCGGATGAAAGCCCAGCTATTGGGGTGAAGTTGCAAGGGGGCTGCATCCAACCGTTGGAGGACCTCGCACTCAAACCCACTAAGGGGAAACCGGAGACCGACTCGGGTAAAGAAAGTTTTGTAGAAAAAGCAGAAGTCGGAAGAACTCGACTCACCCTTACTAAAACACACTCGGTCCTCAGGAGAGCAAGGAAGGCACGTCACCTCCTCGTCTCGTTCCCGGTTCCGCGTAAAAGATATGCTTAACCGAAGAGCGGCCACGCCGGTGTCCGAAAAGATATTAGAGGCCACCCTGAGCACATCTGGGTGCACCCAGGAATAAGGAGACCTATCGTCTCCCACTCGGCGTTCGCCCCCTTGTGAAGTGAATACGAGGGAACAGAAATGACGGGAGGAGAGGCTGGAACCCAGGAAACGGGGGGAACCACCTGGAGGGGCACCGGGTCGCGGCCATCGTGGCCACGAGCGGAGGAAAATTCCCTTGGGCCTGAGTCTCCGGCGTGTGGTGGCGTGGAGAGATCGAAGGAAGTGCTCATCGTTTCAGACGACGAGCCATCCCCAGAACTCAGAGGTATAGGGGAGGGGGGACGACGAGAAGAAGATGAAGAAGCCATTAGCGAGATTAAAAGAGAAACTTACCAGGAAGTGCGAAAGAAATGGGTAAAGATGACCGCTCGGGACAAAAATGCAGAGAAAGGAGGCAGAAGGAGCGTCGCAGGAGCAAGGAAACGAAGAAGAAAGGAGAAGAGAGGAGAAAAAGGTAGCTTTATAACCCCTGCTAAGGGGAGACCGAAAGGCGAACCAATCCGAGCCCTCCATCTTCAAAACCAGACGCGGATCTAACGGCCCAGGCCGTATCAGGCGATCGACGGCGATCGACGGTGGGAAGAGGAACGGCTGAGTAGGTGTCACATCCGAGTCCCATCGTGTGGCAGAACGCCGAGTAAGGGTACGACACGTAGAGCGTAGCACCCTAGGCAGGGAAGCTTCTGAGATATGCTCCCGAGAATAACGCTCAGCTCGGATACTGACCCAAGAACGATAGATAGACCCTATGCCCTTTCGTGCAAAGAAACTAGGGGGCTTGTGTTACGGACCGGTCTCCGAGCCGAGCTCCCGTCTATCCACCGAGCCGAGCCAATCCGGCCCCTATCCAACCGGCTCCGACCTTGGACGAGGCATGTCCGACCCGAAACAGGCCAAACCCGTCCTCCAGGTATAGTCGTCCAGGGGCGAGTACCGAGTACATCAGGGCCGAGCCGACCGGTGGCTCTCGAACCTTCTGGAAGAGGATGTGCCCGGAGACGACACTTGGGGCCGTTGCCACTCCGAAGATTGAGGAGCACGTAGCCAGTACGTGATAAACCTGGCAGGTGCGAGATATTAGGAAGGGATGAGTCGACCCCTGAAGCTTGGGGGAGGAGTTATCACGCGCAGGATTCAGATCGTTAGTTATCATCCTCATGCGAGACTCCACTATATAAAGGGGGCTTAACCCCCCAGGTTTGGATACTCTCTCTACACACTCTGAAACCCTAAACACTTAAGCTCACATTCTCTTCTCCAAAAGCCCTATCTGACTTAGGCATCGGAGTGCCTTTTGCAGGTACCCCCCAGCCGTACCAGAGGAGAGAGGACGCTGCTCCGAGGAGAAGGAGAGCCCTGCCATTTCGTGCATTAACAAAAGGCAATCTTATCTGCACAGTGATTGCCTTCTCTATAAATATGAGTAACTTTAAAACACATTTTTTTACCAACTCTAAATAATTTTTCCACCTATTCCTAAGTTGCGAAGGAACCAAGGAGCAAGTAGAAAAAGCATGTACTACCAGCTGAGAATCACACTCTAACCAAAAATTATGTCAACCATTTTTGTAGGCCAATTCAATGGGTAACATAGCACCTATTAGTTCAGCATGAAGAGCAAAAGTAATCCCAATATTGAAAGAGAAACAGCCCAAAGTTGCAACACTTCTATCTCTAAAAATACTCTCACAAGCAACGTAACTAGGTGCACCTCTTGCAGCACCATCGGTATTACATTTAATCCAGTAACAAGGAGGAAGGATCCACAGGACCTCCTTAACAGAGGGAGCTTTGCCTAATTTGGCATCAACGGAAAAAGCTTTCAGCACACAAGCTCGGGTATAGAAGAAGAAATGTGACCACTGCTACAACGACCTGTTAAAGAAACACTAGCAACAATTAAATTAATAGAAAATTTAACAACCAATCAATGAACTTAACCAATGCCAAATGTTCTGAGCAAATGGTCACAGAAAATATGCATTCTAGATTCAGCTGCGTTCCCACAAAAACTGCAAACAGAAACAATTATGCAACCTCTCTTCCATAGATTATCATCAGTCGCTAACCTATTGTGAAGAAGTCACCATAGGACAAAAGTTCTAGAATGAGGGATGGACAAAAGTTCTAGAAGGAGGGATGGCCTTATTCCAAATCCTCTTAGCCCAGGGAGTGGTCTGCCCAATTGGCTTATAGAAAAGATAAGCATCTTTAAAAGATAAATTACCCGTAACGGTATGCCTCCAAATTCTATGATCAGAAGCTTCAAAAGTAGGATGGCTACCTGCTGCAACAAATGCTTCAAACCAGGAAAAGTTTGAATTAACTGCAAAAGGACACACCAATTTCTGTCTCTTACAAAATCGCTAACTTTAGCAGATAACAACAGATGTAAGTGATCAGGAATATTAAATAAATCTACCAGAGATTCTGAAGTCCAAACCTCTGTCCAGAAACAAATTCTTTTTCCATCACCAATTTGCCAACTAGAATTTGCATCCACCATTTGAATACTACCTTTAATACCAGACCAAATAGAGGAAGAGATATGATAAGAAATAGTACCATTCTTTCTAAGAACTCTAGATCGTAACAAAGAGGCCCATTGAGTATCTAAAGTATAAAATTCCCAACCTAGCTTCAAAACAGCTGCCTCATTAACATTCCTCAGTGAACGAATACCCAGGCCTCCCTCATTATAAGGAGAACAGACCTTATGCCCAGCAACGGTAACCACCTTCTTCTAGTTGATATCGGCTAACCAAATAAAATTTATAATCCATCTGTCCATGTCATTCAGCAGGCTTACAAGAAGAATATACCAGAAAACTATAGATGATCATCCCATGAATCACACTTTTAACTAATTGGACTCTACCAGCAATGGATAATAAAGAGGATTTCCAACCAGCTAATTCGGATTTGATTCTATCTGCAATTGGCTGCAAGTAGATCCTCCTAGGTTTTCCTTTGAAGATAGAAATCCCTAAGTAAGTAAAAGGAAGCGAGCCAATCTGAAAACCCAAAAGTTGTGCAATAGTAGTTTGTCTCCTAGGTGTAATAGCCCTCGGGAAACAGTTGACTTCTAGGGATTAATAATCTGACCAGATGCAACACCATATCTATTAAATAAACTCAGGAGAGCTTGTAAATTTTTTTGCTAACCTTTACAGAAAATCATGACATCATCAGTATACATAACATGTGAAGGAACTGAAGTAACTTTAGGGCCAGACATCAAATTAAGCTTTCCATCCCTAACTAGCTTATCAATACACCGGCTAAAAACCTCCTTTGCAAGACAAAAAAGCAAAGGAGACAAAGGGTCCCCTTGTCTAACACTTCTTTTACATGGAAAGTAACCTATAGCTTGGCCATTGATAGAAATAGATAATTTTGTAGAGAGAAGAATAATTTCCACCCATTTACAAAATTTTTGATCACACCCAAAAGCCTTCAAAACTATCAACAAGAATTTCCAGTCAAAAATATCAAAAGCTTTCCTTATATCAATTTTTAACGCCAAGTTAACCCTCGAAAGATTTGGCATTCAATAAATTAATAGTTTCCGAAGTAAGACCAATGCAATCTAAAATTTGTCTACCTTTTATAAAGCCTCTTTGTTGAGGAGAGATAATTTTAGGAGCGATCTGAGCAAGTCTATCTGCCAAAACTTTAGTCATAATCTTGAACTTAAAGTTGGCAAGGGCAACAGGACGATACTGCTCAATTATGTCAGCATGAGGGACCTTAGGAACAAGCACCACAATATTAGAATTCAAATTAGGCAGCATCCAACTAGAATTGAAAAATTGAGCAACAGCCGCGTAAACATCCTCAGCAATAACATCCCAAAATTTCTGATAAAAAGAAGCACCAAATCCATCCGAACCAGGAGCACCGTCTACATTCATTGAGAAGACTTCCTGCTTCACTTCATCAATAGATGGCAACTGGGTGAGAAGATTATTATCATCAGCAGTGACAGATAAAGGGATGACTTCCTCAACAAGACCATTATCAAAACAAACATTATTAGAGCTGAATATATTCTCAAAGTAAGAAACCACATGATGCTGAATGATATTATCAGTGTGCAACACACGATCATCTTGCTTAAGCAAAGTTAGTTTTTTAGTAGCATACCTGATCTTGGTCATTTGACGAAAAAAACTTAGTATTTCTATCACCATCTATGTGCCAACGCAAACTTGCTTCTTGCTGCCAAAACTCCTCCTAATATTGAAGAGCAGATTCCAATTCAATTTGAGCAGCTTTTTCTTTAGCTATCATTTCCTCAGAATAGCTAGTTATGTCAATTTCAGATTGGACTGCATAAAGTTTCTTCGTAGCCTCTTCCACCTTGAAATTCACATCACCAAAAACATGTTTATTCCAGTGCTTGAGCTTAAACTTAAGAGCTTTAAGCCTCTAAGAGAGCACAAACATAGGAAAACCAGTCAATTCTTCTCTCCAAACCTCCGTAACTAGACGTAAACAATCTCGGTGAGAATCTCACAGTTTCATAAATTTAAAGGAGGATTTATACATTACCGTATCACGATGAAAATCAAGCAAAAGAGGGAAGTTGTCGGATTTACTCATAGATAAAGTGCAGCAAGAAACAGAGGAGCAAAAATTAATCCAAGAATCCTTACAAATGACCTTATCCAGCCGCTTCTCAATGAAAGCATTACCTTTCCTGCCATTGTTCCAAGTGAATTGAGCTCCCCCAGTATTAATGTGGACAAGAGCATTCGAGTCTGTCCAAATTTGGAAATCTGCAGAAGCCATTTTTGAGGGAGATCCACTACCCCTATACTCATTAGCTCCAAGCACCACATTGAAATCACACAAGAAGCTCCAAGGTATTGGAAATTGCTGCTGTAAAGAATTCAAGTCTTGCCAACGCTGCCTTCTCTTCAAGTAGCTAGTAAAAGCATACACTGCAACCATACCCAAAATCTGATCATCTTGTTTAAAAGTAAAAGCCACCATTTGATCTGAATTAAAAACAATGGAAGGAACAAAAGACCCAGAGCAAGCACACCACAAATTAGTTGGCATATCTTCCCTGTCATTAACCGCAAAGACTTGTAAACCAGAAGTTTGCACATCCGAATTTACCTCCTTTAGATGTTCAATATCAGTGTTATGTAAAGAACTACACATGCCTTCCTCCGGTTAGAATCTTTCTGGAACTCTATGCGATCAAATGGGACATTATTCACACCAAGAAAATAAATTTATTAACCACATTAATCACAGAAATTACCTTAGTACCTCCTGCACCATTATCTGATGCAACATGCACTGTTCCATTGGCCAAGTCAGTGTTGTGTAACTGCATAGTGCTATCAACTTGAGCATCATCTGCCAACCCTTTCCTTTATCTAAGGCTGTGCCTTTCGATGCGCTTGACACATTCTTGGCAATAAAGTTCACCTTTGAGCCATCAGCCTGCTTCGGGACATACTGCAAATTCTGCTTTCTCACCTCTTTATCCATGCCAATTTCCTTACTCTTATGCAAAGGCCTTCCCTTATTACTCCTACAATTGGATAAATCATAACCAATTAGTTGACATGAGGAGCAAAACAGGGCAACCTTTCATATTCAAGTCCCACAAAAAAAAAAAAAAAAAAAAAAAACTTCCTTCTCCACTAGGATCTTATCACGCAACAGCAAATTGAGATCAATGTCTCCAAGAATTCTAACAAAATGACCAAAACTTCTTTTCCTTGTACCATCATCCAATGCAATAGGGACCCCTAGTTTCCAGACGGTTAGGCAAAAAATATTGTCATTCGACAATTATTTTTATTTTTTTTTCTCCTTTTTTCTACATTCAGAAACTTGTTTTCGTAATACAATTGTTTTTTTCCTTCTGGAAATTAGTTTTTGGGTGGCAAAGTGCTATACTTTTGCACGTCTGGAAACTTATTTACGGACGCATCCAAAACTTAGTTTTCGGATAATCTTGAAACCCCTCAGGGGTGGGAAAGGGCACAACGCACAATAATAAAGTCTGAAAACTAGTTTCTTGATGCATCCAGAACTTAATTTCCAGAAAGTTCAAATTGAAAACCAGGAAAAAAAATAGTCGCGAGAGAGAGCAGGCAGCGGAGGAGTGAGAGGGGGTAGGGCACGAATAGTGAGTGAAAGAGACTGAAAGTGGGGGGTGGGGGAGTGGGGGCGAGGATTGTAGAGGATGGGAGATGGAAAGTGGAAATGAAGGGGATTGGGGTATCGTTGTAATTTTTAGGAGAGGGTGGGAAAAGTACAAAGGGGGTGCCAATAGAAATTCCGTAGAATTTCTTGAAGAGTTTTTTGATCAGAGAATTTCTTGAAGATTAAAAAAAGAGTAAATTATACTCCTCTATTCTGAGAGATGTGAATATTACACTCACTTCTACTTTTAAGTTAAATTATACGCTTTAGTCCATTTAACTCAACATCTTTTAAAAAAAATTTGTAAAAATATTTTAAAATATATTTTTTTATTTAAAATATATACTAAATTATTTTTACTTTACCAAATTACCCTTCTTTGTGTTTTTTCATGCCCCAGCCTCTGGAATGTGATGTATCTGGCCTCCAATGAAAAATGAGATAAATTATATGGGTGTATGTATAGCAACTGACCAAGTTTATGGGGCTAAAAACTTGATAAGGGTGTGGGTGTATTAGTACGCCAAAATCATGTTCAGATAATGGTGTTCACATGACTTTTACGGTAAGAAACGTCATCTAAAAAACATAGAGATTACTTAAAACTTCAGATATAGAAAACATTATCATAACTAAACATACAGATAATGTTTGTAGACAGAAATGTCAAAATACTTCGCATTTCTGGCCTTCCAACACAGTGGTCGAACCAGCTCCAAAGCATGCATTTAAGATGCCTTCTAGGTGTTTGATGGATTCCAAAACATGTTAAAAGAGTGTCTTCATTGTCAAAATACTTCGTATTTCTAGCCTTCCAACACAGCCACCCCTCAGAAGGAAAAAGGTGTCATGGTGACCTACTGCGCCCTCCTTCAGTAAGGTATAGTGATCCTGGTTCAAGAAAAAATATGCATAAGCAAAACCAAGTCTCGGCTAAAGTCCCTAGATTATTAGGCAACCTCTCATACAATGTAAGAAGGTTTCCTCTACTGTTACGCACTTCTTGCAAATGCTAGAAGGATAAATCCTTATGTGATTGAGCATGGATAGTGTTGGTGTGGAATCATGAAACGCCAACCAAATGAAATGTCCAATGCTTTCTGTTGCCCAATATTTTGGTTCTTAATTGAGTCTCGCTCTTAAACATTATTTGTTTTTACTATATAGTTTTTACAGCTCCCCTGCAATAGACATAAGCTCTCCCTCAAGCAAACCTCAATCTTTGTGTGTTTTTCGTCAAAGTGTCTTGTCTACGAATATTGAATTATTTAATGGTGACGCTACTTGTACTTGCACCGCCGTGATCTGCCATCAACGGGACACGCCGCCTGACCTCCATTGCCAGGAAGACTTTCAACACAAGGATCCACTCATGGATCAACCTGTTCTTCAATACTCATCTCAGCTGGTCACCTGGTCACACCAATGGTTTTGCGCTGGTCTCCTCTAGTTGCACCATCATCATTTGAACCATTAGCTCTAATACCACTGTTGGAAAAAATCCGCACGCAACACTTTGATTTACCCACATATGCCAAAGGATTTCTGATATGGGGAATCTCCACACACACAAAGGAAATAATAAGTGACACAGGGATTTACGTGGTTCGACACCTCTTGCCTACGTCCACGAAACACCACAACAAAAATATCCATTATCACAAAAAGAGATTACAAGATTGTATTATAACGCACCTCACAATATAACAAGTTTTCTGGAACAAACTTTAAAAACCTACCCCAAATTGTGTATCACCAAACAAACTGGTATACCTCACTCAAGAGTTACAAAGAATGATAACACTCCCCCACAGTATAAGTTTTCTGGTCTGAAACTTGGAAAACCCACCCTACATTTTTTTCTCATGTGCTTGTGTTGAACGGCTACCTCTCTCTTGGGTGCTCTCTGCATTTTGCACCACCTTTTTCTCCCATATGTCATACTCATTTATATAAAAATGAGAAACTAATAAAGAAGACATATTTTGATCTTCACCTGTTGAGATATGCCACTGATTTTGTTGAGATATATCACTGATTCATTTTATATTTATTATAATATATTTTCCCTTATTTACTCTTTGTAAATAATCCCTATTTCCTTGTTTCCATTTAATACTCTCTTAATTAAAATTGGGAAAACATATCAGTACCGATTTCATTCTTTAGTTTCTTCTTTTATCTTATGTGTCCCACTTAGAAGGGTACCCACCTAACAGTATATACATAAAGTGTTTATAAACGTGCCGTTAGAACAAATGCGTAAAAATAAAGAAGACTCGTGTGATGGCACGTGTAACTTACTAGTTGATTGATAAAAAATAAAATAAAAAAACTCTATGCGTCTTGGAGACTAAACGTTTTCACCCCAATCCACTTCAACGTACATGATTGATATATGTTGCTTTGTCTTTATGTGAATAATGTTGGGAAAAATTTGCACGTGCCACTCTGATTTACCCATACGCGCCCAAAGATCTATGACACCAGCATTGGGGAATCTCCACACACACAAAGGAATAAAAAGGACACAATATTTACGTGGTTTGACACCTCTTGCCTACGTCCACGGAATACCTCAAATTGTGTATCACCTTACAAACTCGAATATCTCACTCAAGAGTTACAAAGAATGATAACACTCACACACTCGGGTGCCTCTCTACATTTTGCACCCCTTGGGTGCCTCTTGCACCACCTTTCTCTCTCGTATGCCATACTCATTTATAGAAGAGGAGCAACAAATACAAGCAGTGTATTTTGGTCTGATCATGTTGAGATATGCAGCTGATTCTGTTGAGATACATCACTAATGTATTTTATATTTATTCAGATATGTTTTCCCTTATTTCCTCTTTGTAAATATTTCCTTTATTCACTGTTTCCTCTTTTTATTGGAAAAACATATATGCCCATATCTTTCACATAGCTTCACCAATTTTATTCTTCAATTTCTTCTTTTATTTTGTAGGTCCCACTTAGGAGGGAACCCACCCAACAAATCTCCCCTTTCCCAACTCAAGTGGGACCTCAACCATGTCTGTATTCTTCCTTCACAACTCTCCCAGCAATAGACATAAGCTCCCCCTTGATCAAACTTCCATCTTTGTGTGTTTTTCGCCAACATCTCTCGTCTACGAATATTGAAGTCTTCATTAGTACACTAGTTGTACTTGTACCGCTGTGATTTACCATCAGCGGGACACGCTGCCTGACCGCTATTGTCAGGAAGACTTTCGACACAAGGATCCGCACACAGATCCACCTGTTCTTCAATACTCATCTCAACTGGTCACCTGGTCGCACCAATGGCTTTGAGCCGGTATCCTCTAGTTGCACCATCATACTTGAACCATTAGCTCTAATACCATTTTTGGGAAAAATCTGCATGTTCCACTCTAATTTACCCACATACGCCTAAGGATCTATGATACCAGTGTTGGGAAATCTCCACACACACAAAGGAATAAAAATGACACAATATTTACGTGGTTTGGCACCTCATGCCTACGTCCAAAGAACACCTTAACAAAATTATTTCACTATCATAAAAAGAGATTACAAGATAATATTGTAACCCACCCCACAATATAATAAGTTTTCTAGTCTGAAACTTGGAAAACCTACCCCAAATTGTGTGTCACCTTACAAACTCGAATACCTCACTCAAGAGTTACAAAAAATGATATCACTCACACATCGGGTGCCTCTCTACATTTTGCACCCCCTCAGGTGCCACTTGCTCCACCCCTTAGGTGCGCCTTGCACCACCTTTCTCTCTCGTATGCCAAACTCATTTATAGAAGAGAAGCAACAAATATGAGCAATGTATTTTGGTCTGAACATGTTGAGATATCCTGCTGATTTTGTTGAGATATATTACTAAAGTATTTTATATTTATTGAGATTTGTTTTCTGTTATTTCCTCTTTGTAAATATTTCCACTATTTATTAGAAAAACATATATGCACCATATTTTTCACATAGCTTCACTGATTTCATTCTTCAATTTCTTCTTTTATCTTGTGGGTCCCGCTTAGGAGGGAACCCACCCAACAAATAACTCTATGGCTCTTAACATGTTCTCATACATGTGGTTGTACCCATGCATATACAACTTTTTTTAACTGCAAAAGTTAAATAATGGTAGCTTTTGTAATTCGGTGACTTTTGTTTTCTACGCATCAATCTCACTCCCTCTCGGTGATTATATATTACACATACATCTTGAAGCAGCGATTAAAAAATCTTATGTGATTACAAATTCTCCCCTCTCGGTGATTAGGGACCCTAGGGACAATTTAGTAACTGTCCCTGACTTTGGATTGGATGTGGGACCACTTAGGAGAAGTTCCTAATGCGCGAAGTGCAGAAAAACAGTGTTACTGCACTTCTGCAGGTCGTGTTAATCGATTCACACCTGCAATGTTTCAGATTCTGTGAATTGAAGCTGTGAATTCACAGCTGTACAATTCGATTCACAAAATGTCGTTTTGACCCTGAATCGATTCATGGGGCTCATGAATCGATTCATACCCCTGTTTGATGATCAAACACTGTTGTAAATGACTTGTAAGGGTTGGTTAAGGGTAGTAACCACCTTGGCTTAATGTATGTTGATTGTTCTCATGATTGATGTTGGTCGTGGGTTGTGGCCATGTTTTGTGTTGAATTGCCTTGTTGATTGTTGTTTATTGGTCACGAGTTTGTGACCAATTGGTGGATTAGTATCGTGTGGCATGTGGGGGCCACTTAAGGGACATATTTTAAGGAACCACCCATTGGAGCAAAAACAATAAGTGTCTCTTAAAAATTATGTGGCATGTGGGGATCACTTAAAGAATCAAATATAAAAATATTGTGTTAGAAGTTGTGTATTCATTTTTTTTGAAAGTTAAAAAGTTATTTTTTTAATACAAAATTTCTATATTTCGATTCATTAACTAGTGTCTTGTGATTAACTAGTGTCTTGTGGCACTTGTTAAGACCGGTGAGATAAAAGGGAATAAGCACCCAACGATGTGATGCTCTCCCACTAAACTACCCCTGTTGTAGATTTTGTAATAGAATAAATAGTGTTAAAATATATATTTATGAATTTTTAACAAAACATATAAATTGTTAACCAAACTCAAGCGCCCCAGATATTTTCATCCTGCTGACTTGTCAAATTGTTTATTTACTGAATTGGGTGACAACACAGCACACACAGAGCTTTACTGGACTTTTAGTATTGCATTTTGTTTTTAAATTTTTTAAATAAATGCATCAAAACACAATAAGCCAATATAACCTCATCAATGAAAAAAGCATGCAAACTGAACTACTACTACTACTACTCAAAAGGAACCACATAATCAACCACCACCACACTTTCCAAATGCTCCTTAACCTTCACCAACCCCTCACTGGGGTCCACGCGTTCCATTTCCTTCCGTCCCGGAAAAACCGCGAGCGAGGCAATAGAGAATCCCTTCGCCCTGGCCGGCGAGAAATTTTCGCCGCAACTAATTTGTCCAACAGTATTCTCCTTAATACCTCCGACAACCCGCAAAACCTCGTCCTTAACCTCACCATCCTTGTCGTCCTTCAATTTCAAGAAGCTCACCCGGATGGCGGATCCCGGCGGTGGGTGCGGCGGAAGTGCGGAGTCTCCGGCGACCCAATTAACTTCCATTAAATCGTCGCAGATGGGGAAAACAAAGCCCCTAACTGCGCCGAGGTGGCTAGGGTGCGCCGTGTAGGTTTCGAGATCCTCCTTGGAGTCGTAGCGGCTATGGAACAAGTGAGTGAAACGAAGGTCGGAGAAGGGTATGGTTTTGGTGGTTGCGTTGTTGGTTAGGAGTGGGCCCACAGTGAGGTGGCGAACCATTTCGAGTGTCACTAGGGATCGAAGCTCGTTCATCATAGCGTTGAGTTTAGATTGTTCCGCGTCTTCTTTGATCTTGAAAAGCACGATATGCTCCACGCCTTGGGTTGTTGTTGTTGTTGATGACATCATCTTGATTGAAGATCGGGATCTTGAAGATGGGCATTGCTTGTAGGGTTTGAATGTAAAGGAAGGTTTTTTGCTGGGGTTGGATGGTGAGAAAGTGAGGGAAAGCGAGGGACAAGTTTTGAGACTTAGCATTGTGTTGCAAGAAAAAGTGAGAGAGAATGAAGACGAGAGTTTCGTCTTTTCAAGGTTAATGAAGGAATGAGAATTAGAGTGTCTTTAAGTTTGGATTGAATCGAGTTGACGGTAATGCCTTCTCTGTTTTTATATGGTGTATTTCTTTTTTTTTTTTTTTTGTTGGTGTTCACGTGCTTTTGTTGGTCGGTGGTCCACATTGACATTATACTATTGCATTTTGTTTGCACGTTTTGCACAGGTCTCAGGAGACGATGCACTTGGGTTGGTTTTTCTTTTTTTTTTTTGGTTTTTTTTTTGGTCAAGTAAACTTGGGTTGGGTTGTTAAGGGCCACCGACTCTACATATGGAAAATAATACAGGAATTATTAAATACACCCCACAATTTTGTTATCATACACCAAGGATCTGGAAGTATATTTTTAGAAGTGTATCATTTTTCCGTTTGGAAATATATTTCCGAATAAATTATGTCCTCCGAAAATATATTTCCCGATTCCCGTGTATGCTAGCAAAAATGAGGTGTATTAAATAATTTCCAAAAAGTATGTATTGCACCCCTATCTTCATTGTGGGAACTAGTGCACATAATAGTCTCCATAAGGGAATTAGTGCCTGAATTAAGATTAAATATAAATACAGATAAAAAAGATTAAATATAAATACATAGTAAAATAGTGCATTCCCTCCATTTCATTTATATCAATGGTTGTTTTAGTTTCTTTTTTTTTTTGTTTTAAAACTATGCGTGTTTTACATATCCAAGATGTAATTAAGTTTTTCTTTCCAATTATAACCTTAAATGCAATTATTAACATTTAATTTTGGCTTAAATATGATTTCAGTTCCTTAAAAACTCGAAAAGTTCGTTTTTAGTCCCCAAAAAATTGAAGGTTTTTAGTCCCCCAAATTTAAAAATATTTTTCCGTTAGTCCCTCACTCTGAGGCCATTAGTGTTTAAATATGATTTTACTCCCTCAAAAATTTTAAAAGTTCGTTTTTAGTCCCCAAAATTCTAAAAGTTTATTTTTGGTCCCCTAAAAATGTTGTCACATAAGCACCACATAACGAGTCAGAGTGAGGGACTAACAGAAAAATATTTTCAAATTTGGGGGACTAAAAAGCTTCAATTTTTTTTGGGGACTAAAAACAAACTTTTCAAATTTTTGAGGGACTGAAATCATATTTAAGCCTTCAGTTTTTATGAAATTATTATAGTAGAATATTTATACTTGATAGTGATATTTGCATTAAAAAGGAAATGTCATGAAAAGCAAACAAATAAACAATGGCATTATAGTCTAAATATACAATAATTAAATATTTTTATAACCTTAAACACCCATAAATATGGAACAAAAGGAGTACTGAACAAAATCTAATGACAATAACCCAATTTTAAACTTTTATCTTTTTGTAGTATTAAAGGATTTTAGTTTTTTGTAGATTTAGTCTGATAATAAATAAATCAATATTTGTAATTTATCATTTCAAATGTCAACCTACGTCCTAAATTATCATTTCACAATTCAAAGCTTATGTATATTGAACAACATTAATTAGCAGAGGCCAATCCCTTAATTGATCTCAATATCTCGAGGATGGTTGTCATCCGGAAAATGCCATGGGTTCACCCAAAAACAGTTATAGCTTCACAAATTGTGAATATTTATTGAAAAATATACTCCCTCCGAACTTAAATATAAGTAAAAGAGTTTATGTATTTGGTTCAACCCATATCATTATCAAAGTTTAAGGTTATATTAATTACTTCATTGTCAATTATACCATTAATTATTTATTGCAGAGAGAGAAATGTTCTATAGAGCAGTAAATAGTTAACGGTATTATAAGAAAATGACTAAAAATTTTATCAAAAGCAACAAAATTTATTTATTTCCTTGGTTATTGTAGTTTAATTAACCTTATAAGATAAGTAAAAAGAAACAGAAGGAGTAATTGATTAGGAACACTTGAGTACTCTACTGAACACATCATTTCCATCGTTTTCACGGTTATTATTCCTGCATCCATTTTTGTCCACAACTTTTTTAAATCCGCGATTTTGGTTACTCTCCTTTATTTTTGATGAATTTGGTCTTTATGCTTTTTAATTACACTTTTGGTCCATAAAAAATGTGGATTTTTACACTTTTTGTTTCTTACTTTTCCAAAATCCACATTTTTTATGGACCAAAAGTGCGAAAAAATTCACGATTCCGAGGGGTTAAAAGTACAATTAAAATAGTGTAGAGACTAAATTCGTGAAAAAGAAAAATATGAGACCAAATGTAAAAAATAAAAGAGAGAGACCAGAATCGTGCATTTAAAAAATAGAGGGATTGAAAATGCAATTAAGCAAAAATTTTATACGGGACTTCCCAAAACTCCTCGATTAGTATAGACATTATTAACTATATTTATTATTTTTCTACTGGATAGAACCGTGTGTAGAAAATTCTGACAAAAAAAAAAGCGTGTCCGTAGATTTAAGAAACTGTCAAATTGGCAATTTTTATACCTAAACTTGTCCCATGATCATCAGCATGTCAATTTGTTTAGTGTTTGCTACAGAGTTATAAATGAAAATCTTTGATTCGAATATATGACACTCTGAATTTGGAATCACTTCTTTATAGAGTTACAAGTTTGATAAGTTTATTGTGTTTTAATTTCTCAAGATCTGATTGAGTGGGAACTAAGAAGAATTAAAAGGGAGAAAGTGAAAAACAAAAAATAAAAAAGATGAATTAAAATCTAGTGAACAAAAAGCTATGAACTTTGAATATAAAAGAAATAGTGGAATTACTTATTCATTAATCTCAACTTTCTAGTAATTGCTACAATGGACATGATGGGCTTTTAAAAGGATATTTGAGTATTTGAAAATCTGACTGTTGTTACACTGACAAAACTACTATTTATAGAGACAATTTTATCAATGACTACTTGTTAGGTGCTAAATTTATAATTTAGATTTTTGACAGAATGCAAGAAAATTGACAAGGTTTGAGAAGCAACTCATGGAAAATATACTCCAAAGGAGTGAAATTCTGTTGAATTATGAGGCATAGCGGAAATTTCAATAAGAGTATAGCTACGTCAAATCAAAAGAGCGAAGTTGCCTGTCGAATTGAGTTTCGACCTAATGAATAGATTCATGAGGCTTGACGAAAGATGTTGTCGTCGAGTTTAGAAATTAGGCTTTAGTTGTAACTTCTGTCTGCGTGTCTATACACGTGTCAAGTATGTAGATAAGTAGTTTTCTTTCTGACTTGTCTATAAATACCAGAAACTCATATTGTAAAAGGGTTGGATACTTTGATCACTGAAATCCTAAACACTCAGACTAAGCAGATTGACGAATTAAACGCGATCAAAGTATGCCTTCCAAACCATTTATGTTCATGCAATAAAATTTCTGTGTTCATTTAAACATTGCGCATTTCTTTAATTTTTTGTTACTTATTGCATCATTTTATCTTTGTTGCAAACACTTTGAATTTCAAGCATTTACATTCTTTATTGTTTTCACTTTTCTTTCAAATAAGTTTGTTTCTTTTTTAAAGTTCCTCCAGATTGCTTCAATTTCAGTATTACATTTTCTCTTTATTACTTCTTTCTGCCATTTGCGTTCTTAAATACTCTGCTTTCTGTTTGTCATTTCAAACTTATGTTTCCAAAGTTCATGCATATTTGATTTTATCAAACAATTGCTTAAGTTATGTGGAGAGCTACATTTGTCTTAGTGCATCATTGTTATTTCAATTCTGTGTCATATTTTACTTGTCATAATGTTCACATATAATGAATGGCTTTCCCGGCCATTTCCACTTTAAAAGTTTAATGTAAGTTTCAACGCAAGTAGTGTCACTTGACACTTAGTTCATTTAGGAATTCTCGGTTGAACAATTAAAAGAACTTTTATCATTGAACACTTATGTGTTCAATCATATTTGTGGTCGAATAACAGATCCCATGAATAATCATTGTCAAAGACGGGATTACCATATAACTCGTTGAACACGCAATTGATTTGATTGAATTATTTTTTGTTTGATTAATTTGGTAGACTACACATTCAAAACCAAATGTCTCAGTAAAGAAATTGACACATCCGATGGGACGAGTTTAGAGTAACTTGTTTTTGCAATGGTTTTATGCGTCTAAGAAGTGAAAAAATAACTGCTTCTAATGTATCGAGAGAACGAAAGATGAGTGGCAGTGCAAGCGCAAGTGCCACGTTACCAAGTGTCATGAATGCGAGTGTTTCGATAGTTAACACAAATGTATCGACCACCAGTACTAACACTGGCATTGTCCACTAATGCGTGAACGAATGCCTCTGCCGCTAGCTGTAACATCCGTTATTTTGCTATATATTATTAACGTTACGATATTGTAAATTTGCTGTATTTATGCAATAAACATGCAATTTTGGTTTGTTAATAAATTGATTGAATTCTATTAAGATAAAATTAAATTTGAGAATTAATATTTAATATTAATTCATGGTTCAAAACTCGTCGAAAAATTCTAACGAAGTTTCGTCGTATTTTGAATCGTCGGGAAATTTTTATTCGCAAAAAAATTTGTAACGAATTCCGATTTCGACGAAAATCGAATCGTAACTTCCTGTGATAGTATTTGACTATTTTAAATTGGATTGGTGAATTTTTGGTAAAGAAATTATTCGCAGATAATTTCTTAATCACGTGGTGAATTAATTTCTCGGTAAATTAATTTACGCGATTAATCGGCGAGCGAACTATCAGTAACGCGATCACTCGACGCCGTGATTTTGCGATGCCGAGACTCATTTGACTAATTAGTCAAAGCTTGGTCATGGAGTGGTTAGGAGAGATATGGCCTAAAGGTGAGGTGGCATAACCTTATTGGTTTAGAACAAAAAATCTTACCAAATGTTAAGGTGGAAACATAGCTCACTTGATGACTCACATTTTTTTTTCCCTTCCTCTCTTTCTCTTGGCCGGTTCTAGCATTTAGAAGGGGAAGATGAGAATTTCATTTCATTAGTTCGTTTAGTGTTAGTGAGTTAGACGAAGAGAAAACCAAAGTTCATTCTCCTCCCTTTTCTTCCTCCTAGCCGTGAGCCTTCCTACCAAAGAACACCACCATTTTGCTTGATTTTCCTCTCCAAATTAGTGCTAGGATCTTGAGTGTGAGTGTGAGGTTTGGATCAAGTTTTCTCCCTTTTTTTCTAGGCCAAGAACCGTGAGGTTTTTGGGTATTTTGGGTGAGATTTTCCGTATCCTTGCTTCTAATTTTCTTGAGTTGTTGATGATGGTTTTTTGATGAGATCAAATGTTAATTTTTCCCTCTCCTTTTAGCCCTTGTTGGCCGTGACCTAGAGGATGAATTTGGGGAAAAATTTCTTTGAATCACTTGTCTAAATGTTGTTGTTTTTATTGATTACTTTGGTGATGATCAAAAAAGAGAAAAATGAATTTTTCTCATCTTTGGAAGCCTAGTAGGCCGTGGCCTTACATGAGGAAAAATGGAAAGATTTCAAATTTTTCAAACTAGTTTTCTTTATGATTTTTTTGTTGTTGTTGTTGTTATTGTTTAGGAGATTTTGAAAAAGTTTGGGTTAGTTTAAGTGTTGATTCAAGTGTTGTTTTTATGATTTAAAACCATGAACACCTAAGCCTTAAAGAGATCTATGTATTTCTTGAGAAAGGTGGAGTCTTTAGAATTTTGAGATCTTATTTTGTTGTTGGAAAAGGTTTGAAAGAATGAAAAATTTTGGCGTTAGTTTTAGTGTTCAAAACCGTGGGGGTTATTAGGATTTTAAGGTTGATTTTCAAATTTTTATTTGGTTAAAATGCTTATAGTTTGACAACTAAGTGTTTTGGAAGCTAGATCTATGGTTTTGTTGAAAAAGAAATTATTTTAATTGATTTAAAAGTTAAAAGTTTAGTTCTAAAGGTTTTGAGAAAGTTGTGAAAATTTTTGAGTAAGTTATTAAGTTTTTAAAACATTGTTTTAACTTTGTTTTAAATTTTTAAGTGTGAGCTGTAAGTTAGAAAAAATTTTAGAGTTGTGTTACCATAGTTGGCTTGGTTGAAAACTGTGGCTCTAGGAGTAGGTTTAGTGGTTTAGAAGTTGTTCTAAAACCTAGTGTTATTGTTTTAAGATTGTAGAGGCCGTGGGTGTGTGTGGGGTCGAGTTCGTGACCGTATTTGTGACATAGACGAGGATGGAAAGCTCTGTGATAAGGGCATCTTTCATATTAAATTATTTTATGTGTGAATGTGTTTGTGAAATATGTGAAGAGTTGATGTGATATCATAATTTGGTGAAATGTTTGAGATATGTGTTGATTGAATCTTGTGTGCTATGATTCAATTTTGTTGTTAAATGGTGGTTGATATATTGTGAATATTGAATGTCAATTGTGTATGCATATTCAATAAAAATGTGGTGATGAATTATGCTGTCGAGTTGTCTAAGCGTTTTTCGAATAAAAACCTAAAAGGAAATTTTAGTTAAAATCAGCGAGACACTTAATTGTGGATTTTCCTAAAAACCCTAAGTGAGTAATGGACTAATCACCTTTTTCTTAAAAAGAATAAAGTGAGAGTTATACTAATTAAAGATAATTATTTTCAAACTAATAGCAGAATTTTTAAATATCAAAGTTTTACAACTAATAGGAGTTTTGACAAGAGCAGAGACTCTAGGGAGTAAAAGTGAGGTTTCGAGATGTTGACGCAAAGTTTCTAGACTATGTGTGTTTAGGGTTTGAGTGGTTATCTCGGACATTCGATAGGAGTGATCCGTGTTTTGGTGAACTAACAGTGGTCTTGCATTGACATGCATACATGGAGATGTCGACTTGAATAAATCCTATGTGTGGATCAGTGTCGATGATCCCTACGGGGAAAAGGAGATGCCAGCCTATAGTATCCATGTGTAGACCAGTGCCAATGAGCCCATTGGTATGGATAATTGTGGTGATATTCTGAAATCATGTGCATTGGCATGTAGATTAACCAATAGGGAATAGTGTGCATCCTTATTATGCTTATTGTTGAATGCTTAATGCCATGATGCTGTTATGTGATGATGATGGTGTGTTCATATTATATTGTGTTAGTATAATATGTTTTTGCATATGTATATTCTGTTGTTGTTTTTATATGTTTTGTCTGGGAAGATGACCCTTTCTATATATGGGTATTCGCATGGATGCCAACCTCAGCTGATGACGATGATTTTGGAGGTGCCGACGATGCGGATGTCGTCAGAGACGACGTATGAGTTTCCAGACTCAGACGTACCCCTGGCCTGGGAGGTTGATCACACTTCCGGCAGGGTTATGTATAGAGCCGACATGATCGAGACGACGAGGGTTGGGCAGGTGACTAGAGTGGAGCTGACTTGTAGGCACAGATTGTGGACGCGTGGCTAGGAGCTCAGCTTGACAGAGAGACTACTACCACTTCAGAGGATTCTTCAGATGTCCGAACTACTTTTAGGGACGAGCCTCGAGTTGGAGGCTCTTTACTGCGCTAGACCGCTCGAAAGAGCGTAGCGTTCTGAGGTTGGGATGCAGGAGCATCCACATCTCACGCAGTAGTAGACTCACAGGTTCCTCTAGCAGAGCCTAAGCCAGTTCCAGAGTATTCTCCCGCTTCTCCGATTCCAGTACGAGAGCCTAATCCTCAGGCGGATCCTCTCCCAGTCTTCAGATTCTGTGGTTTTGCAGGTTGTGGTTCCCGTGGTTGGATAAAGGACATACCTGTAGAGGAGGTTAGGACCGAGGTGGTACGTCTTGCCATTCCAGTCATCAACCTCACGGGAGATGATGAGGATGATGGGGATGTAGTGATGATAGAGGAAGAGGAGGATCCCTCCGACGATATTAGCGGTGAGTGGTGGATGTGGTAGTTGTGTCTGTCTGTTGTGGTTGTTGGTGTTTTGGGGTGACCAGTTTAGCGTCCAGCTTAGTATCTTGGTGTTGTTTTGTGGAGTCTCATTGAGGTTTTACGTTTGGAGCAGCCCTCTGCGAAGGTGTCTACTGGGAGTACCTCAGAGGTATGAGTGTTCTTTGTCAGAATATTCATACTTCAGGTGTATTCCTCTTTTGGTATTTTATTTTGGTTTTCCTTGTGTAAAAACTTTGACAAGTTGTACTGCCTTGGGCATTTGTATATATTTATGTACATTTCAGTTTTCATTCTCTTTTGCATTATAAGTTGTGCACCATGTTTCGAAAATCGCTGTAATACTTTGACTTGTGGTTTTGCAAAAGAGTTTTAAAAGAAAAAAAATTTACCTGTGTTTTTCAAAGACAAGGCGAGTATTATGTTTCTAAATTATTCCGCGTTTTAGAGATTGAGTTAGATTAGTAGCGCTCTGGAAACAGGGTGTTAGATTAGTGGTATCAGAGCAGTTCGGCTCTCACCGAACTGTGAGTTGGGTAACTAAGATGGTCTTGTTGTAGGGTTTTGGTTTGTCGTGTAGTAAGTTGTGTTTGTGTTGAACTTATTTGTAGAGTGAAGCAATTTTGCTTATGATTATTTGAATTGTTTCTTGATTGAAGTAATGTGTGCCAACACACCTATTTGATTGTGGGGTTCTGACTGGTTTTTAGACCTTGTAGGAACCCAATGCTCCGAGAAGAGACCCTACTGCTGGATTCGAGAACCAAGATATGGATAGAGTAATCCAAGTGATGGCTGATATGGCAGCAGCTGTGGCGCAGTAAACTGCAACAATGACACAACGTGATTTACAACTACAACAGCGGGCTGAGAAGAATGCTGAGGCGAGTGGGCTGGTGGACTTCTGCAAGCATGATCCGCCCAGATTTTACGGCGAGCATGATCCTGAGAAGGCAGATCTTTGGCTACAAGAGATAGAGAAGATTTTCGAGATGCTTCATTGTTCTGAGCATGTTAAGGTCAACTACGCATCATATTTGCTGTTGGGCGATGCTCAGTACTGGTGGAAGGGAGTGAAGCAGATGTTAGCTGCTGAGTAACGGGAAGCAAACTGGGAGACTTTTCGTGGCAGATTTCTCAGCAAGTACATTTCGGAAAGCGTGAGGATCGAGAAGGAGCATGACAGTATCGGAGTACGCCGCGCAATTTGAATCGTTGGCCAAGTATTTCAGATTTTTCGTGACCAAGTTGATGAATAATGGATTAGTGAAAAGTTTGAACGTGGACTACGTTATGACGTGAAGAAGTCGATGCTACCGTTGAGTATCCGACAGTTTCAGCAGTTAGTAGAGAAGTGTATCCAAGTCGAAACAATGAAGAGTGGCAAGAGGAAGGGAAGTTTTGGGGGACCTATCCGATCACAACCGTAAGGTCAAGGCCAGAATTAGAAGGGGAAACAGCAACAGAAAAATCCATACAACAGACCCTAAGGGAACAATAGAGGACAGTATCATCCTATGGCTCAAAACTCAGGTAGTGGATGAAGTCAGAACATAGATAGGCAAGTTTGCTATCGTTGTGGGAACCCAAGGCACTATGCAGACAAGTTCACTATGAAGGACAACCTTTGTTACAACTTCAAGAAACTGGGGCATCTTTAGCGAGATTGCAAAGCACCGAAGGTGGAACCATCCGTGAATGCTGCTAAAGCTAACCGTCTGATTGCTAGTTACTACTTCAGTTGCTAAGACATTAGTTGCCAACACTTCATGTATTCATTGTGTTGTAGTTATTCAGGGTAGAAAATTCATTATCAATTTGATATGTCTGCCTTTGAAACATTTTGATGTTATCCTCGGGATGGATTGGTTGTCATACCACATGTTCTTCTGGACTGTGCCCGTAAGACCACAGTTTTTCCTGACTCGGGAGTTTCCAAGTATATATCTGCTAATCCTGTCAGAGTTTCCTTGAGAGAGGGAGCTCAGGAATACATATCACTCGCTAGTTTGGAGGTCACTCAGGAGATCGAGTTGAAGGATGTAGCTGTGGTGAAGGATTTTCTGGATGTTTTTCCAGATGACGTTCCGGGTTTTCTGCCGATAAGGGAGATCGAGTTTTCTATCGACCTACTTCCTAAAACACGCCCGATTTCGATAGCGTCCTATTGGATGTCTCCATCCGAATTAGCTGAGCTGAAGCCACAGATAGAGGATTTGTTGTCGAAGCAGTTCATTCGACCAAGTGTTTTGCCGTGGAGAGCTCTAATGCTATTAGTGAAGAAGAAGGATAGACCTTCAAGACGTAGATTATTGGCAACTCAACAAAGTTACAATCAAGAACCGATCCCCACTACCGCATATTGATGATTTGATGGATCAACTGAGGGGAGCTGCTGTATTTTCGAAGATTGATCTGAAATCTGGTTATCCTCAGATCCCGTGAAGGCTAAGGATATTCCGAAGATTGCATTCAGAACCCGTTATGGACACTACGAGTATCTAGTGATGCCATTTGGAGTGACTTATTCACCAGCTGTATTCATGGACTACATGAATAGGATCTTGCACCCATTTTTGGATCAGTTCGTAGTAGTGTTCATCGACGACATTTTGATCTACTCGAAGAGCCGTGAGGAGCATGAGGAGCATTTGCATCAAGTTTTGCAGATTCTACGGAAAAATCAGCTTTATGCCAATATTTCAAAGTGTGAGATTTGATTGGAAGAAGTGAAATTTTTGGGGCACGTGATATCAAAGGAGGGAATAGCTGTGGATCCAGCTAAAGTTGAAATCGTGCTAGCTTTGGAACAGCCAAAGACTGTGTCTGACATTAGAAATTTTGTTGGATTAGCGGGTTATTATCGGAGATTTATTGAGGGATTTGCAAAAATTGTAGCGTCGCTTACTCAGCTTACGAGGAAAGATCAACCATTTGCTTGGACAGAGGAGTGTGAAGCTAGTTTTCAGTTGTTAAAGGAACGTTTGACGACGTTGCTTGTTTTAATTTTGCCACAACCTGAGGAACCTTACGACGTTTACTGCGATGCATCTCATCAAGGACTAGGATGCGTGCTGATGCAACACAAGAAGGTGGTGGCTTATGCTTCGAGACAACTGAACACACACGAGAGGAATTATCCGACGCATGATCTGGAGCTTGCTGCCGTGGTTTTCGTGTTGAAGATCTGGAGACATTACCTGTACGGGAGGACATTCACAGTTTACAACGACCACAAGTGCTTGAAGTACTTGTTCGATCAGAAAGAGATCAACATGAGGCAGAGAAGATGGATGGAGTTTCTTAAGGATTATGATTTTATGCTGCAGTATCATTCGCGGAAAGCGAACATGGTAGCCGATGCTTTGAGCAGGAAAAGTGTTATAGTCTCGACAATGTTGATTAAAGAATTGGAATTACTGGAAAAGTTTCGGGACTTGCATTTGGATGTGGAACTGTCACCTGGGAAGCTGAGATTTGGAATGATCACTATTTCCAGTGGATTGTTAGACGACATCAGGGAACAACAAGCCAATGATAAGCTACTACAGGAGAAAAGAGAGCTAATTGTGTAAGGGAAATCGGCAAAATTCAAAGTTGGACCGGATCACATCTTGAGGTGCAACGGACGGGTGTGTGTACTAGATGTGGCGACGATTAAGAAGATGATTCTAGAAGAAGCGCATAAGAGCAAGTTGAGCATTCATTCGAGAGCAACCAAGATGTAGCAAGACCTGAAGCAGAAGTTTTGGTGGCCTGGGATGAAGAAGCAAGTGGCGGAGTACGTGGTATCATGCTTAACATGTTAGAAGGCGAAGGTAGAACATCGATAACCCGCTAGGATGTTGCAACTGCTGGATGTACCAGAATGGAAGTGGGACAATATTGCCATGGATTTCATCGTGGGTTTGCCAAGGACACAGAAGAGATATGATTATATTTGGGTAATCGTCGATCGGTTAACCAAGTCTGCTCATTTCTTTCCTGTAAGAACGACATACAATGTGGAGAAGCTGACCCAGATCTACATTGCGGAGATTGCGCGGCAACATGGAGTATCTTCAAATATTGTTTCCGACAGAGATTCGAAGTTTACTTCTCATTTTTGGGGAACATTGCATGAAGCTTTGGGGACCAAGCTGAGACTCAGTTCTGTATATCATTCTCAGACCGACGGTCAGACCGAGAGAACGATTCAGTTGCTTAAAGATCTGCTGAGAGCTTATACTTTAGACAATTGTGGAAGTTGGGATGACCTACTTCCGCTGATCGAATTCACCTTCAACAACAGTTATCACGCGAGCATAGGTAAGGCGCCGTATGAAGCTTTGTATGGACGCAAGTGTCTGACACCACTTTGCTGGTATCAAGACGAGAGCGCAATCATAGGACCTGAAGAGCCTCCAACTCGGGGATCGTCCCTAAAAGCAGTCTGTTGAGGGACATCTGAAGATTCCTCTGAAGCGGTAGTAGTCTCTTTTTCAGGCTGAGCTCCCAGCCACGCGTCCACAATCTGTGCCACAGGTATAGGGAAAATCATCGTCCTGCAAGTTAGCTTCACTCTAGTCACCTGCCTATCAACCCTCGTCGTCTCGATCAAGTCGCCTCTATACACAACCTTGCCGGAAGTGAGATCAACCTCCCAGGCCAGGGGTATGTATGAGTCTGGAAACTCATACGTCGTCTTCGACAACATCTGCATCGCCGACACCTCCAAAGTCGTCATCATCAGCTGAGATTGGCATCCAGAGAATACCTAGAGCTGGCAAAATAGGCTACCCTACCAGACGGCCACCAGATCGGGTTCTAAGCCATAGGACACCAAAAGCCCTGGTGAAATTCAGCTCACAATTTACAAATTTCACTTATCGGTCATGCGGGCTTTTCGAGCCGGCCCGGATTATACAAAACAATTATTTTTATACGAAATCTGAACAGAAAAATGCAAATAAAAAACTCAGCAAGGGAAGACTACATTAGAAAAGAACCAGAACATCTAAAACTAGAAAAAAAAAATTAGCAACATGTGACAGTAAAATTATTTGCACAATATAGTAGTTCAAAATACAGATTCAGCAATATTTGCACAAACTCATGAATTACATCTATATCAATTCTAAGACAGCAAAATTATAGCTTAAACCTGAATTATTTATTAGTAATTTCAACTGCTCCTAACCATGATGACAACAGGCCAGTAACTTGTGATTTGATAAGCCACACACACAACATATTGCAAAAGTTGGTGGCTGCACAATATCTTGCTCCTGGGTCATGTTCCTTGACTTTGCGCTACCACTTCTAATGCAGCACATTGTTTACAACCTTTTACTCTGTTTCATCCCAAAAAAACTCAACCCATTTTTTATTATTTGATTTAAAGCCCAGCCGGCCTGCCCAGTCCACTAACTTCAAAATAAAAAAATACTGTTGTTTTTTATTTTTTCATACATACGAGCCGCCCGCGGCCCAGCCAGGTTAGCCTGGTACGGGCTCGTGTTTTATCGGGCCGGGCCAAAAAGACCCATTTTTATTTGGGCTCAAATTTTGCTACCTAAGCCCTATCATTTATCGGGCTTTTTTGGGTCGCCCAGGTCGGGCTAACCCATTTTGCCAGCTCTAAGAATACCTATATATAGAAAGGTCATCTTCCCAGACAAAACATATAAAAACAACAACATAATACACATATGCAAAAACATATTATACTAACACAATATAATATGAACACAACATCATCATCACATAGCGGCATCATAGCATTAAGCATTCAACAATAAGCACAATAAGGATGCACACAATTCCCTATTGGTTAATCTACACGCCAATGCACATGATTTCAGAATATCACCATAATTACCCATACCAATGGGCTCATTGGCACTGGTCTACACACGGATACTACAGGTCGGCATCTCCTTTTCCCTGTAGGGATCATCGACACTGATCCACACATAGGTTTATTCAGGTTGGCATCTCCATGTATGCATGTCAATACACCACCACTGTTAGTTCGCCAAAACACAGATCACTCCCCTCGAGTGTCCGAGATAATCACTCAAACCCTAGACACATGTAGTCTAGAAACTCCGCCTCAACATCTCGAAACCTCACTTTTACTCCCTAGAGTATCTGCTCTTGTCAAAACTCCTATTAGTTGTAAAACTTTGACATTTAAAAATTATGCTATTAGTTTGAAAATAATTATCTTTAATTAGTCTAACTCTCACTTTATTCTTTTTAAGAAAAAGGTGATTAGTCCATTACTCACTTAGGGTTTTTAGGGAAATCCACAATTAAGTGTCTCGTTGATTTTAACTAAAATTCCCTTTTAGGTTTTTATTTGAAAAACGCTTAGACAACTCACAGCGTAATTCGTCACCACATTTTTATTGAATATGCATACACAATTGACATTCAATATTCACAATATATCAACCACCATTTAACAACAACATTGAATCATAACACACAAGATTCAATCAACACATATCTCAAACATTTCACCAAATCATGATATCACATCAACAACTTAAATATTTCACAAACACATTCACACATAAAATAATTTAATATGGAAGATGCCCATACCACAAAGTTTTCCTTCCTCGTCTACGTCACAAATACGATCATGAACTCAACCCCGCACACACCCACGACCTCTACAACCTTAAAACAACAACACTAGATTTTAGAACAACTTCTAAACCACTAAACTTACTCCTAGGGCCACGGTTTTCAACCAAGCCAACTAGTGTAACACAATTGTAAAAAAATTTCTAACTTACAATTCACACTTAAAATACGAAAACAAAGTGAAAACAATGTTTTAAAAACTTAATAACTTATCAAAAAAATTCACAACTTTCTCAAAACCTTTACAACTAAACTTTTAACTTTTAAATCAACTGAAACCATTTCTTTTTCAACAAAACCATAGATCTAACTTCCAAAACACTTAATTATCAAACTATAAACATTTTAACCAAATAAAAATTTGAAAATCAACCTTGAAACCCTAGTAACCCCCAAGGTTTTGAACACTAAAACCAACCCCAAAATTTTTCATTCTTTCAAACTTTTTCCAACAACAAAGTAAGATCTCTTTAAGACTTAGGTGTTCATGGTCTTAATTCATAAAAACAACACTTGAATCAACGCTTAAACTAACCCAAACATTCTCAAAACCTCCTAAACAACAACAACAGCAAAATCATAAAGAAAACTAGTTTGAAAAACTTGAAATCTTTCCCTTTTTCTCATGTAAGGCCACAGCCAACTAGGCTTCCAAAGAGGAGAAAAATTCATTTTTCTCTTCTTTGATCATCAACAAAAACAACAACATTTAGACAAGTGATTCAAAGAAATTTTTTCCCAAATTCATCCTCTAGGTCATGGCCAACAAGGGCTCAAAGGAGAGGTGAAAATTAACACTTGATCTCATCAAAAACTGTAACATCCGTTATTTTGTTGTATATTTTAACGTTAAAGTATTGTAAATTTGTTGTATTTATGCAATAAATATGCTATTTTTGTCTGTTAATAAAGTGATTGAATTCCATCAAGATAAAATTAAATTTGATAATTAATATTTAATATTAATTTATGGTTCAAAACTCGTCGAAAAATTCAAACGAAGTTTTGTCGTATTTTGAATCGTCGGGTAATTTTTATCCGCAATAAGATTTGTAACGAATTCCGATATCAATGAAAATTGAATCATAACTTCCTGTGATAGTATTTGACTATTTTAAATTGGATTTGTGAATTTTTCTTATGTTAATCATGCGGTGAATTAATTTCTCTATAAATTAATTTACGCGATTAATCGTCAAGCGAACTATCGGTAACACGATTACTCGACGTCATGATTTTGCGACGCTGAGACTCATTTGACTGAGTCAAAGCTTGGTCATAGGGTGGTTAAGAGAGGTATGGCCTAGAGGTGAGGTGGCAAAACCTTACTGGTTTAGAACAAAAAATCTTACCAAATATTAAGGTGGAAGCAGGCTCACTTGATGACTCACATTTTTTATTATTTTTCCCTTCCTCTCTTTCTCTTGGCCGTTTCTAGCATTTAGAAGGGGAAGGAGAGAATTTCATTTCATTAGTTCATTTAGTGTTGGTGAGTTAGAAGAAGAGAAAACCAAAGTTCATTTTCCTCCCTTTTCTTCCTCCTAGCCATAAGCCTTCCTACCAAAGAACACCACCATTTTGCTTGATTTTCGTCTTGCTAGGATCTTGAGTGTGAGTGTGAGGTTTGGATCAAGTTTTCTCCCTTGTTTTGTAGGCCAAAAATCGTGAGGTTTTTGGATGAGATTTTCCATTTCCTTGCTTCTAATTTTCTTGAGTTATTGATGATGGTTTTTGACGAGATCAAATGTTAATATTTCCATCTCCTTTGAGCCCTTGTTGGCTGTGACATGGAGGATGAATTTGGGGAAAAATTTCTTTGAATCACTTGTCTAAATGTTGTTGTTTTTATTGTTGTTTTTGTTGATGATTTTGGTGATGATCAAAGAAGAGAAAAATTAATTTTTCTCCTCTTTGGAAGCCTAGTAGGCCATGGCCTTACATAAGGAAAAAGGGAAAGATTTCAAGTTTTTCAAACTAGATTTCTTTATGATTTTGCTGTTGTTGTTGTTTAGGAGATTTTGAGAAAATTTTGGTTAGTTTAAGTGTTGATTCAAGTGTTGTTTTTATGATTTAAGACGATGAACACCTAAGTCTTAAAGATATCTATGTATTTCTTGAGATAGGTGGAGTCTTTATAATTTTAAGATCTTACTTTGTTGTTGGAAAAGGTTTGAAAGAATGAAAAGAGATTTGGTGTTGGTTTTGTGTTAAAACCGTGGGGGTGTGTGTGTATGTGTTGGTAATATTTTTAAGCAAATATTCTCGAACAAAAGGTGATTTGATTTAGAAGTTTTAAAAGAAGTGTGGATGAGATTTTGAAGGAAAAGTGTTTTTTTGATTTGCAAAAGCGTTTGATCTTTTGTAGTTTGCTTTAGTATTTTTGATGTTGTAGCTATGGCATGGCGTTGTTGATTTTCTGTCGTGGTCGTGTTTGTGATCGTGGCTGAGTAGAGATCGTGGCTTTGAAGTAAAGCATCAATTGTAAAGGCTTCTTCGTTTACCAATTTTGTTGCTTATGTGTGTTGTGTTGTGTGGTTGATTGGTTGACGTTGATGATTGAGACGCTATTGTGATTTTTATGTGATTATGATTTGGTGAAATAAAGTGCTACATTATTCTTTATATGTATTTGTGAATGCATAAATAATTTGGTATGTTGGGTGATGAGAGAATTATTGTTGGAGAATAAGTGTTGAGTTACAACTGTTTTTATGGATCATAGAGAGAGCTAGAGTTAGAGTTATCAAAAAGTTTTCGTAAACCTACTACGTAAGGGTAGTTAGAAACATCTGTGTAGTGCCGAGGTAGCTTGTGTTGGAATCAAGTGGATTCAGAAACAATGACCCTTAATTGTTTTGATGATAACAAATAATGAATAGAATAATTTATCCTCTGATGTGTGTGTCAGTGTGTAGAACTCTTTGAGTAAATCACTATTCATCAGACGGGAAGTCTCAGAAGACTATGTCTATGTGTGCATTTCACCCACCGATCCATTTCTCTGAGTCTGGCAGTGATCGTCCGGAAAGTGCTGATAACGTCATCGTCTTATAGCCTCACTCCAAATACCGTGCTCTGATAGTAGTTAATGCCCTGATGTTAGTCAACGCTCTGATATGACCATGCTCTGATTAAACTACACTATGGAAACATTCGTCCGATACTACAAGACTCAATCATATGAAAGGCCATTAAATTCTATTTTGAAGAACTTGCCTCCGGTCCAAGCTTACTCTGATAAGCAATGTATCTCAGCAACAAGCATCATCTGGAAGGAAGATGCCTCTGATTGGAAATCAGACTGAGCAATACATTAAGGGCTACTTCATGTTTAAAGAGACCTCATTGATGAGTTTTTTGATGTACGAGGAATCAAAGGCTAAAGAGAATATCAACGGATATAATCATCAGAAATAACTTGCTCTGGAAGTGTCTCATATTCAAAAAGTTCATAAGGGACAAGATCCTCGCTGTTCAAGTGTCGATGTCTGAAGCGGTACGGTTGAAAGTGACATGACTTGCTAAAAGCCATGAAAAGTGGATCTGAAGTTTTGTCCATTGGTGAAAGAGCTGTTAGGTCACAATGACACTATTTACAACCCTAGCTATATATACCTTACTTTTTTCACTGAAGTAGGTTAATGAAACGAATTCATTCTTGCGAGACAGTGAGCAACCAAGAAATCATTCCAAGTCTCTAAGACCAAGTGAATAAGCATTTAAACTTTTAATTCTTTTGGTTAGAAAGCTATTCTTTGTGCTTAAGCATTTCATTGTAAATCCTCTCTGTTGAGAGTTATTGTTATTATTTCAAAGTTTTTTTTGAACTCTTGCATTAAGCCTAGTAGTGGTTGTATTCCTTAGAGGCTTGACTGTACTAAGTCGTTCTAAGAAGTTGTGAGTATAGCCAGTTTGGCAGTAATATACTCTCAAGTGTAATCAGGTTGATTATAGTAGACAAATTCTTCAAGTGTGTTGAAGGGACTAGACATAGCTATCAGGTGATAGTGAACTATTATAAATCACGGTATCCTACTTCTCTCTTCTCTTTACATATTTAACATTGTTATTTTGTTAAAGAGTTGTTTTGAAAAGGTTTTAAAAAACACACAAGTATTTCGAAAAGATTTATAAAACCCAATTCAAACCCCCTTTCTTGTGTTTTCGCCACGTTCAATTGGTGCCAGAGCTCGACCTCTTGGTTGAGCACTTAATCGTGTGAGAGGAAAAGATCTTATACTTCATCAATGGCAAGCAACGAAGCTGGTGGTCATGTTAACTGTCCTCCTTTGTTCACTGGAACAAACTATGACTACTGAAAAGATAAAGTCAAAACCTTTTTTGAGTCGCAACAACTTGAACTCTGGGATATGGTTCAAAGACAATATACCGAACCATTTGATTCCAAGAAAAATCCCATTCCTAGAGATAAGTGGGATGATGAGCAAAAGAAAGCTTATCAACTAAATTAAAAAGCAAGATACTTTCTTATCTATGCTATTTCTGAGAAAGAGTATGAGAAATGTGGGAAAAACGGTATTGCAAAGGAAATTTGGGACTCATTAGCTTTGGCCTATGAGGGTACAGCCTAAGTGAGAGAAACTAAGGCTAACATCCTTATTAGACAATATGAACTCTTCAAGATGGAAGAGGGTGAAGATATTGAAACCATGTTTGAAAGATTTCAAACATTGGTTCATGGTTTAAAAGTTCTTGACAAGAGATATACCACTGCTGATCACGTGAAGAAAATACTAAGAAGCCTCTGCCCAGGCAATGGAGACCTAAGGTCACGGCTATTCAAGAAGCCAAGGACCTAAACAAATTGCGTCTTGAAGATCTTCTAAGTTCCTTGATAACTCATGAGCTTGAGCTGAATGAAGAAGAACCTTCTAAGAAGTCAAAGTCTATTGCATTGAAGTCTACTAGCAAGGCTTCCACTTCCAAAAGCTCTGCAAGCTGAACAAGAAACAGACGAAGGTTCGTCTGGTGAGAGTAGCGATGGAACAGACGAAGAACTTTCTTTTATTTCAAGGAAGATTCAACGTATGTGGAAGAAGAAAAGAAGGTTCAGAAAGCAATTCCACAAGAAGGACCCAAGAGAAAAGAAAAACTACAAAGACAAGAGCCAAGTGACTTGCTATGAGTGCAAGAAGCCAGGACATTTTAAATCTGAATGTCCACAACTTGAGAAGGAGAAACCAAAGAGAAGTGGTTTCAAAGGTAAGAAAAAGAAGGGTCTCATGGCAACATGGGATGACTCTGATTCATCATCGTCTGATGATGATGAGGAATAAGCGAACATGGCTCTGATGGCTACCATAGGATCAGATAGTGAAGATGAGGAAGAAGAGGTAAATTCTAATCCATCCTCTGATATTCAAAAAGCTTTTGATGAACTCTTAGATGAGTCTTCTAAGCTCTTCATTGAGTATAAAGCTTTGAAAAAGAAATTCTCAAAACTTTGAAAAGAATTTTTAACACTCAATGAAGAGAATGAGAAACTCAAAGCTGAAAATTACCGTCTGGTGAGTGACAGCTCTAAGAATGAAGAAAAAATTGAATGCAACTCTTCAAAATATGAAGAGGGATTTCAAAGATTTCTTGTTGAGTGTGTGACACGAAGCAAACAAGCATCTATGATTTGGGGTGTAAGCCAAAAATGGCAAAAAAGGTCTTGGTTACAAACTAGAGGAACCCACTTTTCAAAACACAAATTTGAAATCCAAAGACACCAATGATCATAGTAACTGTCTGCTTTGTACTTTCTTTAATAAGAAAGGTCACATCATAAATACTTGTTATGAATTGAAAAATAAGAAGGACAAGTTTCCTTCTAGGACTAATAAAAGAGGACCCAAAAAGATTTGGGTACCTAAGGATAAGATTGTATATGTTGCAGATTTGATTAGCAACAGAGTTGAAACACCAGTCCTGGTACTTGGACAGTGGGTGCTCACGTCACATGACGGGAGAAAGGCGTATGCTCCAAGAGCTTCAACTTAAAGAGAGTGGAATAGCTGGTTTCGGTGGAAACCAGAAAGGAAAAATCATTGGCAGTGGAAGAGTTGGTGAGAAATCTCTACCTTCTATTGATAATGTTTTACTTGTTGATGGCCTTAAGCATAACCTACTAAGCGTAAGTCAATTATGCGATAGTGGTTATGATGTTGGCTTCAGTGATAATGCCTGTATAGTCAAAAGCAAGAAAGATGGCTCCATTTTCTTTAAAGCAAAGAGAAAGAACAATATTTATAAAATAAAACTTTCTGAGTTGGCAAATCAAAATATCAAGTGCTTTTTGTCACTTGATGAAGAACAATGTACTCGGCACAAGAGATTGGGTAATGCCAGCTGGAGGTTAATCTCAAAGCTTAACAAGAAGGAACTTGTTAGAGGCTTACCAAATCTTAAGTATCAGCCTGATGCTCTTTATGAAGCATGCCGAAAAGAGAAACAAACAAAATCTTAATTTGAATCTAAAAACATTGTTTCCACTTCAAGGCCACTTGAACTTTTGCATTTAGATTTATTTGGTCCAACCAGAAATGCCTCTTTATCTGGAAAGAAATATGGTCTTGATATTGTTGATGACTATACTAGACGGACATAGGTAAAATTCCTTGCACACAAGGATGAGTCATTCAAGATGTTTTCTGTATTCTACAAATAAGTGCAAAATGAAAAAGGTTTTTGTATTACAACAATTAGAAGTGATCATGGTGGAGAATTTGAAAATGAATTATTTCAAAACTTTTGTGAAGAACATGGTATTTCTCACAATTTTTCTTCTCGTAGAACACCACAACAAAATGGTGTTGTAGAAAAAAAATAGATCTCTTCAAGAGATGGCCAGAACTATGATTCATGAAACTAATGTTGCAAAGCACTTTTGGGCAGAAGCAGTAAACACTGCTTGTTATATTCAAAATAGAATCTATATTAGACCTATCTTGAGTAAGACTCCATATGAATTGTGGAAAGGAAGAAAGCCCGACATTTCTTATTTTCACCAATTTGGGTGTGAATGCTTTGTTCTCAATACAAAGGACAGTCTTGGTAAGTTTGATTCAAAAGCACAAAAAGGTATCTTTTTTGGATATTATGAATGCTCTAAAGCCTACAGAATATACTACAAAGAAACACTAACTGTTGATGAATCAATGCATATTTGATGATAAGAAGCCTGACAATGAAACGTCAGAGCTAGATGAGATCTTTGCAGATAAGCAAAGAAACAGATGATGGTGACACATGTGCTGTCTCTGATTCTGCATCTGGTGACAAGACTCAAGAAAAGACTATAAGAGACTGGAAGTTCAAAAGTCATCACCCAAAGGACCAGATCATTGGTGAACCAAGTGATAGAGTTAGAACAAGATCATCTCTTAAGGAACACTCTGACTTTGCATTGTTGTCAGAAATAGAACCTCAGACGATTGATGAAGCACTAACAGACGATGGATGGATACTTGCTATGCAAGAAGAGCTTAATCAATTCCAGAGGAACGATGTTTAGAAGCTTGTGCCTCCACCAGAGGATAAGCAAGCCATTGGAACCAAGTGGGTTTTCAGAAACAAACTTGACGAAGATGGCAAAGTGGTAAGAAATAAAGCAAAACTAGTTGCTCAAGAGTATTCGCAAGAGGAAGGTATATTATACTGAAACCTTTGCACCTGTAGCAAGACTAGAAGCAATTAGAATTTTATTATCATTTGTTGCACATCGTGGCATTACTTTATATCAGATGGATGTAAAGAGTGCATTTTTAAATGGTTTTATACGTGAGGAAGTCTTTGTAAAACAATCACCTGGTTTTGAAGATATTGCTTTTCCAAAGCATGTATTCAAACTTAAAAAGGCTCTCTATAGTCTTAAACAAGCCCCAAGAGCTTGGTATGATAGACTGAGTTCCTTTTTAATGTCAAATGGTTTTGAAAGAGGACAGGTAGACACTACACTCTTTAGAAAAACATCTAAAAAGTGTTTTATTGTAGTTCAAATATATGTTGATGATATTATCTTTGGTGCTACTAATGAATCTCTTTGTGAGGAATTCTTTAAGCTTATACAGAATGAGTTTGAAATGAGTATGAAGGGAGAATTGAAATTCTTCCTTTGCATTCAAATCAAGCAATGCCAAGATGGAACCTATATCCATCAGACTAAATATGTGAAAAAACTTTTGAAGAAGTTCAAGCTTGAGGAAACCAAACCAATGAGCACACAATGCATCCAACATGTGTTCTAAATACGAGTCTAGTGAAAAGGTAGACCAAAAGGTATATAGAGGTATGATTGGTTCACTCCTTTATCTAACTGCCTCAAGGCCAGAAATTATGTTTAGTGTATGCTTATGTGCAAGATTCCAATCGGATCCTAGAGAATCTTAGTTAACTACTGTTAAGCGAATCTTTAGGTATCTCAAAGGAACTACTAACCTTGGTTTGCTTTATAAGAAATCAGATAATTACAAGTTAGTAGGTTTCTGTGATGTTGACTTTGCTAGAGATAGAATTGAAAGAAAGAACACAAGTGGTGGCTGCCAATTTCTTGGAGCAAACCTTATCTCATGGTCCAGCAAAATGCAAAGCACAATTGCCCTATCAACAGTAGAAGCTGAGTACATATCTGCAGCAAGCTCTAGCTCACAACTTCTTTGGATGAAGTATCAGTTTGAGGACTATCAGATAAAAGAGAGTAACATTCCTATATACTGTGATAATACCTCTATAATATGTTTGACTAAGAATCCTATTTTGCATTCACGTGCTAAACATATTGAAATTAAACATCACTTCATTAGAGACTATGTTTAGAAAGGGATAATTGAAATTAAATTTATTGATACTGACCATCAATGGGCGGATATCTTTACAAAACCCCTTGTTGAAGATAGATTCAACTTTATAAGAAAGAACTTAAATTTTCATCTTATAAAGGAATAAGTGTTTAATTTGAATATACTTGCCTCTGATTTGTGTGCCTCTGAAATGCCTGCATCTGATAGCTTACTTGCGTCTGATATTATGTGTTCGTCTGTTATTCACATGTGCCTCTGTTTTTTGTACTGCGTCCGATGATAGCATGTATGCCTCTATTTTTAAATTTCCTCTGTTTATATTATATTCATTATTTATATCATCTGTTGTTGCATGTATATGTTAACTGTTCATATTCATGTGAGTCTGATGCATTCATTACAAGTACCATATGGGAATCTTGGTGTACACGTGTCTCTCTGAGACTGGTTGATGCGTTAATGGATGAGAATTCCTCTCCCTGAGTCATTATTGTTTTTACTACCCGAGGACAGTTTTACTGCACCTCTTTAAAACTGTGCTTGACACGTTTCAGTTCTGAAACGACAAATTTAACTTTTCTTTATTTTATTTTGAAAATTGATGAAGGCGGTTACCTTCTCAAACAAGTTTTAACTCCACTCACTCACTTCACTCACCCACTACCCACTCTATCTCTCTGAGAAGTATCACTATTGAACCTTAAACCCCCTTCGCTTCCTACTCTCTGCTACTATTTTCTCTCTGTAATGGCTGCCCAATAACAACAAGTTTTTGGTCCTGAGAATGCTCCTGAACCCACTCTAATCATTGAGCAACATCTTTTGAACGTGATGTGTGAATCACGTGTTGAATTCAAAGAGCTGGCTGACAATGAATACGACTTCAGAAATGCCTTCGCTGAGATGGGTATCATTGATTTCTTCTATATGGAAGACAAACCCATCTACCCAGAACTAGTAAAGGAATTCTGGAGGTTTGCTAAGCCCCAGAACAACACCATCTACAGCTATGTGCGAGGAATACACATAGTGATAACACAGGATTTGATTTCTGAGGTTATCAAGTGTCCAAACTCTGGAAGGGAAATCAAGGATAACTGGAAAAACGAGTATGGTGGAATGGACACCATCAACTCGACCAACTATGAGAAGCCTGATTCTTTAAAGATCATGGACATGTACAATCGTTTTCGGGTGCTCTTCAAGATTATCAAGAGCTGCATCATGCCCAAGTCTGGGTCAGTGGATTCTGTGAGCACAGACCACAGATTTGTAATGTGGTATTACAAACTCAAGTCCAAGATCAATCTACCAAACATCATCTTCAATCACCTATACAGAGCAATTATGTTCTCTAGAAAAGGGTCCTATGGAAGGGTTGTCTCTGCGATTTTGGCATAACAAGGCTTGATCAAGCATCTTCAAGCCTTGAACACTGAAGAAACTGAAGTTGCGCTCCAAACCTGCAGTGCTCCAATCTTCAACAGTGATAATTTGAAGAAGATGAAGCTTTTATCTTCTGAGGTTATTGCTGAGATTCAAAAGGAAGAAGAAGCTGTGAACAGACCAACCAGGAAGGGAAAAAGGGCAAGGATTGCTGATGATCGCCCCTCTCAGGTTACAAAGAGGATTACAAGAAGTGCTGGAATCACCATTTCTTCTCAGGCTCCTTCACTGGTTCCTCCAGTAAGGCCTGCCTACATGCCTTCATTGCTGCCTAAAGAGCATGAAGAAAAGAAATCAGAAATAACAGAATTCTTGAAAAAGACGTGTGAGAAAGCTGCTCAATACCATGATGAGCTGAGAGCTCAAAGGCTTCAGGGGGCCTCTGCTCCCTCTACTGCTCCCTCTACTGTTGCCTCCGGCACTGCTGCTGCTGCTCCTGCTACAAAGAGGAAGAAGATCATAAAGCTGAGTGAACTGCCTCCAAAGAAAACCAAGGTACTAGACAATGATGTTCATCTTTATGATTCTATCTATGGTACTGGATCTGCTGCAACCCAACCTTCACAATCTTCACAACCTTTACCTTCCAAACCTATTCCCCCTCCTAAAACCTTCTAAACCAACTTCTTTTAACCTTCCTCCACTACCCTCTGACTCCTCTTCATCAGATGATGATGAAGAAGACCATGTACCTCTGAGAGACAGAGAACTCATGTTTTAATTTCCTATATTGAACCACTTGTTGTAGTCCCCCCAACTACTTCTGAACAACCTATTCCACCATCATAACCACAAAATAAACCTACCACTCCACCTAGATCTAAATCACCACCACTAGTTCAACCTGACCTAAACCTCCCTTCTCAACCTGAAACAGAAACTGAACCTGTCATCCAGGAAGCCGAAACTTCTATACTTGGCTTTAATACTGTACTTGACATTCAACCCTTAGCCACCTTCAAACCTATTTCACCAATCAACCCTGAACCCAAATATACTACAGATCCAATTTTAGATGATGACATTGTCATCACTGCTACAATTACCACTGAAGTTGTTCAAAGCCTTGAACCTGATAATGACCTAGTCATCATTGAACCACCAACCCAACCACCCTCTCTTGACCTAATCATTGCCTCTTCTAGCCAAACAGAACCTCCATCCATATACCGTGGTCCTACAATTTTGCCACAACCAAACCCTCACCTTTTATATACCTATGAGAGGTTTACAAATCAAGTCCAATATGACCTTGATATAGAGAAGTTTATTGAAGAAGATCGTATGAATGATGTTGGCACTTGGCTGGCCCATCAAAACTTCTATGCAAATTGGTACTTTGTGACTCATTGGTTTGAGAGTCACAAAGAGGAACAGCTCAAGCGAAACAAAAGACTTCTGACTGCCCCTGCTTGGAATTTACCTAAAGGGAAGAAACTCCTGCAGTTTGGGAACCAGAAAATGCGCCTGAACCTGAACCTGTCACTCTTCCTCCTGCATCAACTGCCATGGTTGCTCAGCCTTTTGCCTCTACCTCTTCAAGTCATTCTCAGAATGTTATTGTCCCAAAGGATGTCTTGGATAAATTGGTTGAAGACAACAAAAAGTTCAAGGACTTCATGGCTGTGTCTAAGCAATTCATGGAAGCTTCAAATCAGAAGCATGAAAATGTTGCTAATTTACTGCAGTCTATTCTGGAGCAGCTGAAGAAACCTTAGAAAGCCTTTAGGATTTTTCCCCTTTTGCTATTTTAGCCTTGTACTTGTTTTTCTCTTTAGTTCAAACTTTTGTAATTTGGTACTTCTTTTTAATCAATGAAATCAGTATTTTTTTTTGTACCTATTTTGTTTCAAACTTTATTTGTTTTGAGCTTTATCTTTCTATACTCTGTTTTTGACAATGATGTTCTTTATATTCTTAACCTTTTTGTCTGATGACAAAAGGGGGAGAAGAAAATAGAGAAGTATAGAGTAATTAATGAACCTAATGTATTAACCAAGTGTTATCATGCATTGCATTATAGTTACTCTTTGCTCTGATACACATTGCATTACACATTGGATAAAATTATGCAATATTTTCTTTGATTCATTAAATTGGAATATATGCTTTGATATATTATAATTGGTACACTCTGATATAATTATGCTCTGATACTGTTTAAGTATATGCTCTGATACAATGTGTTCTGATGCATCTCCTGTTAAATGAATGCTCTGATACATTATATGTATGCTCTGATAATTTATAAGCTTAAATTTCATAAAATGCTCTGATATGATACATTTATCTGATGTGACATTACGCTTAGAAAATATTTATATGTGCTTAATTCAGGGAGAGCCTCTAAAATTCTTTTAAGTAAATATTTTTCTAAAGGAAAATTATTCATCAATCTATGTATTTGTCATCATCAAAAAGTGGGAGATTGTTGGAATCAAGTGGATTCAGAAACAATGACCCTTAATTGTTTTGATGATAACAAATAATGAATAGAACAATTTGTCCTCTGATGTGTGTGTTAGTATGCAGAACTCTTTGAGTAAATCACTATTTATCAGACGAAAAGTCTCAGAAGACTATGCTTATGTGTGCATTTCACCCACCGATCCATTTCTCTGAGTCTGGTAGTGATCGTTTGGAAAATGCTGATGATGTCATCATCTTATAGCCTCACTCCAAAGACCATGCTCTGATAGTAGTCAATGCTCTGATGTCAGGTAACACTCTGATATGACCATGCTCTGATTAGACTATGTTGTGGAAACCTTCGTCCAATACCACAAGACTCAATCATATGAAAGGCCATTAAATTCTATTTTGAAGAACTTGCCCCCGGTCCAAGCTTACTCTGATAAGCAGTGTATCTCAGCAACAAGCATCGTCTGGAAGGAAGATGCCTTTGATTGGAAATCAGACTGAACAATACATTAAAGGCTACTTCATATATTAAAGAGACCTCATTGATGAGTTTTTTAATGTACGAGGAATCAAAGGCCAAAGAGAATGTCAACGGATATAATCATTAGAAATAACTTACTCTGGAAGTGTCTCATATTCAAAAAGTTCATAAGGGACAAGATGCTGCAACTGTCTGTTGTGTCAGTGTATAGGAGCAGCGTTGAAAGTTACATGACTTGCTAAAAGCCATGAAAAGTGGATCTGAAGTTTTGTCCATTGGTGAAAGAGCTGTTAGGTCACAACGGCAGTATCTATAACCCTAGCTATATATACCTTACTTTATTCACTGAAGTAGGTTAACGAAACAAATTCATTCTTGCGAGATAGTGAGTAACTAAGAAATCATTTCAAGTCTCTGAGACCAAGTGAACAAGCATTTAAACGTTTTATTCTTTCGGTTAGAAAGCTATTCTTTGTGTTTAAGCATTTCATTGTAAATCCTCTCTGTTGAGAGTTATTGTTATTGTTTCAAAGTTTTTTTTGAACTCTTGTATTAAGCCCTGTATTGGCTGTATTCCTTAGAGGCTTGACTGCATTAATTCGTTCTAAGAAGTTGTGAGTATAGCCAGTTTGGCTGTCGTATACTCTCAAGTGCAATCAAGTTGATTATAGTGGAAAAATCCTTCAAGTGTGTTGAAGGGACTAGACATAGCTATCAGGTGATAGTGAACTAGTATAAATCACTATGTCCTACTTCTCCCTTCTTTGTTAAAGAGTTGTTTTGAAAAGGTTTTCAAAAACACACAAGTATTTCGAAAAGATTTATAAAAACCCAATTCAAACCCCCTTTCTTGTGTTTTTGCACGTTCAGCTTGCGCAGTGGTTAAGCTGAGCTGGGTAGCTGCGTGGTACTAAGGTAGCTGCAGGGTGCTATAACTATTCTACGGGGTAGTGAAGTATGATCTGGGAATCCAATAGACATGGACTAGTATCTTTAATTAGTGTGTGTGTTTTGGGAATCTAATAGATGTGGACCAGTGTTTATTAAAAGAGTAGTGGTCGGGGTGAACAAAAGAGTTGTAGTGTATCCTGAGGATGTTGAGTGATTAGAGGAATTTTATGTTAGGGAACCCTAGTTGATAAGTTGAAGGTGTATGGGCGAAATGATTAACGGATGTCTGATGATGAGTTGATGGTTGTTTTATTTTGTGTACATATATATTGTGGTGTTTTTATATATTTTGTCTGGGAAGATGACCCTTTCTATAGATGGGTATTCTCATCGATGCCAACCTCAGCTGATGATGATGACTTTGGAGGTGCCGATGATGCGGATGTCGTCGGAGACGACGTATGAGTTTCCAGACACAAACGTAGCCCTGGTCTGGGGGTTGATCACACTTCCGGCAGGGTTGTGTACATAGGCAACGTGATCGAGACGACGAGGGTTAGTGGGCAGGTGACTAGAGTGGAACTGACTTGCAGGATGATGATTTTCCATGTACCTGTGGCACAGATTGTGGATGTGTGGCTAGGAGCTCATCCTGACAGAGAGACTACTACCGCTTCAGAGGATTCTTCAGATGTCCCTCGACAAACTACTTTTAGGGATGACCCCCGAGTTAGAGGCTCTTTATTGTGCCGGACTGCTCAAAAGAGCATAGGTGTTGCAGGCTGTGTGTTAGTCTACCTTATGTAAAAACTTTGACAAGTTGTACTTTCGGAGTATTCTCCTGCTTCTCCGATACCAGTACTAGAGCCTACTCCTCAAGCGGATCCTCTCCCAATCTGCAGATTCTGTGGTGTTGCAGGTTGTGGTTCCGGTGGTTGGATAGAGGACATACCTGTAGAGGAGGTTAGGACTGTGGTGGTACCTCCCGCCATTCTAGTCATCGACCTCACGGGAGATGATAAGGATGACGAGGATGTAGTGATAATGGAGGAGGAGGAGGATCCCTCCGAGGATATTGGCAGTGAATGGTGGATGTGGTAGTTGTGTCTGTCTGTTGTGGTTGTTGGTGTTTCGAGGTGACCAATTTAGCATCTAGCTTAGTATCTTGGTGTTGTTTTATGGAGTCTTACGGAGGGTTTACTTTTGGAGCAGCCTTCTGCGAAGGTGTCTGCCGAGAGTACCTCAGAGGTATGAGTGTTCTTTGTTAGAATATTCATACTTCAGGTGTATTCCTTTTTTGGTATTTTATTTTGGTTTACCTGATGTAAAAACTTTGACAAGTTATACTTCCAGAGTATTCTCTTGCTTCTCCGATAATAGTATGAGAGCCTACTCCTCAGGTGGATCCTCTCCCAGTCTGCAGATTCTGTGGTGTTGTAGGCTGTGGTTCTGGTGGTTGGACAGGGAACATACCTGTAGAGGAGGTTAGGACCGTGGTGGTACCTCCCGCCATTCCAATCAACAACCTCACGGGAGATGATGAGGATGACGGGGATATAGTGATGATGGAGGAGGATGAGGATCCATCCAAGGATATTGGCAGTGAATGGTGGATGCAGTAGTTGTGTCTGTCTGTTGTGGTTGTTGGTGTTTTAGGGTGACCAGTTTAGCGTCTAGCTTAGTATCTTGGTGTCGTTTTGTGGAGTCTTACTGAGGATTTACTTTTGGAGCATCCCTTTGCGAAGGTGTCTGTCGGGAGTACCTCAGAGGTATGAGTGTTCTTTGTTAGAATATTCGTACTTCAGGTGTATTCCTCTTTTGGTATTTTATTTTGGTTTACCATGTGTAAAAACTTTGACAAGTTGTACTGCCTTGGGCATTTGTATATATTTATGTACATTTCAGTTTTCATTCTCTTTTGCATTATAAGTTGTGCACCATGTTTCGAAAATCGCTGTAATACTCTGGCTTGTGGTTTTGCAAAAGAGTTTTAAAAAAAAATAAAATTTACCCGTGTTTTTCAAAGACAAGGCAAGTATTATGTTTCTAAATTATTCCGTATTTTAGAGATTGAGTTAGATTAGTAGCACTCTAGAAATGCGGTGTTACACTAGCACGAATGCTGGTGTGGTAGTTACTACTATCCCAAGCGATGACATCGATCCTGGCATTTTGTCTTCGTCCTCTCTTATGATTCAACTTACATCCGAAGCTCAAGCATCACCAAATAGCACTAGACACTCAGTTGCCAGACCAACTAAGGCCATGCCACAACCTTTGTTTGGAATGCCTTATGGATTTCTAAACAATTCGACATTTCCCACTCTGGGTTCTTTTACGTTTATTCCTTTTGCTAACCTACCCATCATGACAACTGGTGATAACAGTCACGTTCAGGGAATGGAATGGCAGGAGCAACAGTCACTACTACTACTCGAGAAGGGCCAGGAGTAGGAAACGTGTCAAGGCAGATGCCTCCAAATAATGGAGGGTTAACACAGAATTCGTTGGGTTAACACATAATTTGTTGGCTAGTATTCGACAACAAGTTGATGATAGTAATCATGAGATGGTGAATATGTTCACACAACATATGGGAGAAGTCATCACGCCTCTTATGGATACTACGAATCAAGCATGTACTACGTTGGCACTACAAATGGAAAGGCTTAATTTTAATCAAGGCAAAATTGCGTTTTTGGTCCTTTAAGTTATTTTTAAAGTTCACATTCGTCCTTTAAGTTTTTTTTTTGTCTCAAATAGGTCCTTTATGTTTTAAAACGTTGACATTGTTACCCTTTTTACAGTCACCGTTTGTCCCATTTCAGTCTGTTTCGTTTCTAAACGTGATAAGACTTATGGATCACGACCTAAACCTAATTCTAACCATATTAGGGCTCTAAACCTCAGTTTTAATCATTCCTTAAGAATCTCAAAGGACCTATTTGAGACAAAAAAACTTAAAGGATGAAAAGCATAATTTTGCCTTTAATCAAGCACTAGCTAGGCCTAGCAGTGCCAGCGAATGAGCATGCCCAACAAATGCCAGGGGCAGTACCTCAGGGTCAAGTAAGGGGGGCATGCAACAATGCATAAATGCCCAAGGTTTGGTTCAAAATGAGGTTGTGCCAGACCAGCAGGTAGATGGTCATCAACAGCTAGGATTGAATTATAATACTGGTTAGAATGTTAATAAGTTGGCTTATGACCAAGTTCATCTGTTACAGAGAAACCAAGATCAGGGTGCATTTGTGCACCCAGGCTTGGTAAACCTTAGGCAAAATAACATGGGAAATCAGATAGAACAGAGTGTTAATCAGGCGGTCGAACAAATGTTAAATAGACTTAGCTTTAATATTGGCCAAGCTAATCGACCATATTTTATATCTGCGTTTCCTGAATGAGTGCAACAAGCTGGAGTGCCAGATATACTATAGAAATGGGAGAATTGGCTACACTAGAAGGCTTGAAGATGAGATTCTTTCCTAGTTCTCTTACAAAGAATGCTTTCTCATAGTTTTCTACGTTGAGGTCCAATTCAGTCCATTCATGGGCATAACTAGAAGGATTGTTTCATGATCAATTCTTCAGGGGTGATTTGCGTGTTAATCTGATAGTCTTGCTTAATATTAAACGTATCTACAACGAGTCCATAGATGATTATCTTGCAAAGTTCAAACAAATAAAAATCGGGTATTTTACGCCTGTTCTAAAGGCCGAAATCGTCAAGATGGCCGCTAGTGTCTATCTCTCTCCTAAATGGGGCCTTCCATTTGTTTTGAGAAATGGAGAGGATTTCAACTCTTATGAGGATCCCAACAACAACATAATAGAATGAAATATATAAACATGAACAATAATGACATGATCATATGAGTTTTAATTTTGACATTGATTTTTACAATTATTACACAAGTTAAAATCTTGTTTCCATTAATTTTACATTGGTTATACAAAGACTTCAACTATTACCAGAGAAGATCTAGTAAGTAGCAGTTTGAAATGCAACCGCCATCATATTTGTTGGAGTCCCACATTGGATAGTGACATGGCCTTAATAGTGGTTATAAGTGGGGGGCAATCCTCACCCCATGAGCTAGCATTTGGGGTTGAGTTAGGCTCAAATCCAAATTCTAACATGGTATCAAAATGAATCGAGATCTGTTGGGCCACCCACAGATGTCCAGTCTTGCAAACTTCACGCTCCAGATGTTAAGTCCTATGCGTGAGGGGAATGTTGGAGTCCCACATTGAATAGTGATATAGCCTCAATAGTGGTTATAAGTGGGGAGACAATCCTCACCTCATGAGCTAGCTTTTGGAGTTGAGTTAGATTCAAACCCAAATTCTAATAATATTTATTGTCAACACGTAACGGTTAGTATACAGAACTACTATACAAGGTCGAATGACACTTGCCTAGATTTGGGATAATATAGCGTCCATATCATAACTGTATGACACAAAACTGTTATAATTTTAGAGAAAACAAACTCCACAAACATTCAATTGCGGCTTTCGTGCCATCACTGCTATAGAAATGTAAGATATCACTAGCGGTTTTGTGTAATTGCTACTTAAGTGACTTGCTTAACAATTGGTAGTTGTTTCATGCATGAACCACTACCTTTATTTTGTAATGTTGTAGTAGTTAGTGGACGAAATTGCTATTTATGCACATTCATTTACACAGAGTTTCTAGATGGCATATTCTTTATATGTTTTAAGTGACCATACGTTCCCAAGGGGCATGTTATAATTCCTGACAAGTACATTAAGTTTTTAGACATTCCCATTGTTATCTATTTAGTTTAGTGTTCACTCTAACTCTCTCACGCTTTCTCTATTTTGCTCTCACTCTCTCTCCAAACCCTAACTCTCTCTACCCCTCTCTCCAAACCCTAGCTCTCTCTGCTTCGCTTTTGCTCTCTTTACAAACCCTAACTATTTCTACTTTGCTTTCATTGTGCACCCTCATAATGTGTGGTTGCTTTATCTTCTTTTCGAAACTCTGAATTTTCGGAATGTGTCGTCTAAATCCTAATTATCGTTTATAATATTTCCTAACTTGGTTCTCTGTTCAAGTTTGTGTTAAGTTCTTTGTTTCTTTCGAACCTTAACTTTTGGTTTCTATTAAGTTCTTCATTTTCTTTAAAAGCTAACCATCTTGTTAGGGTTAGATGATTTGAGAATAAGGGATGGTGCTTCTAGAGTTTCCAAACACGTTCCTACAAGAATGTGACTCAACCTCACAACATGTCGATGTAGTTCCCCATGAATGTCTTAGAGACTAATAGAGGGGACGAGCCTTTAAAAGATGTTGTAAAATACGCTGCCCTTGGATTTGAATGTTGGTAAAGATAAATTACTTGTTTGGCCTTATATGAGAATGTTTGCATAATTCAGCCTGCGTTAGAGCTTGATCCTATAGTGAATTTATTCTAGGAGTTTCTTTTTATCCTATAGTTACTCTATTCCTGGAGAATGAAAACTTGAAGAAAATAATTGAATTATTATTTGTAATTATTTTTTAATTTATTTTTAAGTATATTTTTCCTTATCTCTTCAATAGTGTCTCTATCGGCTGAGCAAATTTTCTTCACAAGTGTGTGTGTGTGTGTGTGTGTATATATATGTCTTGTATTTGTATAATTAATGTTTAAACAAACTCATTACAATTTATTCGCTAAAGCCTTATGTCCTGTACTTTCACAAATAAATGTTTGCAGAAAGATTTGTTAGTACATGCACACGTTCTAAACTATTTGTGTAGAATGTTGTGCCAAGATTTGCAAGATTTACTACATAAGGCCTTACAATTTTGGGTAGAACATGTTACGCTACTATAATCTATACCATATACCTAAAGTTTTTTGTGAATGCATAGGACATAAGCTTAATTAAGTAAAGTATAGTAAAATGTTTTTTCTTTTAAATAACACTTTGCATAACAATTTCTTGTATAAAACCGCTACGATATTCTACTCGTTGATTTTTAGAGTTGCAGTTATGAAAGAAAGTGTTACTATAGGTGTCCATACCAGCAGTACTTTCAGTGTAGAACTGCTAATCAAAGTAAGATTGATTAAAAATTGCTACTTTAGGTGTCACACCAGTAGCGAATTCACCACAGAACTACTAATAAGAAAAGTTTGGTTCACAGTTTCACCTCATTCTTATATAAATATATCGAGTTCGGGTCCAAACAATTTCTCTATTTAAAACAAAGACTCTATCACCTTATCCTAAAATTTTCTATACAAATATAATCTGATTATCCTACTAATTGTTCATCTGATCATTCTCCAACATAAGGTGGATTGAGGTGATAAGCTGTCTCGACCCCTAATGAGAAGAACACGGTTTAAATCCTAATTGAGAGACTGAGTAACCAATCGATAATTCTCTCGCTCCATTGGTCAAACCGGGGTCAAAGAGACGTGTTGGAGGTAAAAGAAGAACCTTCTCTCCCGTCGCTAGGTTGACAACTATTCGTATGATTTTAGCTTTAGCATCTATTCATAATTGGTTCTTACACCAATTAGATGTGAATAATGCTTTCTTGCATGGTGACTTACAAGAGGATGTGTATATGCTTGTTCCTCAAGGTGTGTCTACATCCAAGCCTAATCAAGTGTGCAAATTTCTTAAATCTCTCTATGGTCTTAAGCAAGCAAGTCGTAAATGGTATGAAAAGTCGACTTCTCTTGTCATTTCCCATGGTTACTCTCAGGCAGCTTCGAATCACTCTCTGTTTGTGAAGGTTCCCCATGATTCATTCACTGCCTTCCTAGTGTATGTGGATGATATCATCCTTGCTGGAAATTCTATGGTTGAAATCACTCATATTAAATCTGCATTACATGCTGCCTTCACCATCAAAGATCTTGGTATTCTGAAATTTTTTATGGGTCTTGAGGTTGCCCACTCTAAAAAAGGTATCTCTCTTTGTCAACGAAAATATTGCTTAGATCTCATTAGTGATACTGGTTTTCTCGGCTCCAAACCAGTCAACACGCCTCTGGATCCATCAATTAAACTGCACCAAGATTTTGGAAAGTTATATGATGATATACCTTCTTATAGGAGACTCATTGGTCGTCTTCTTTACCTTACTACAACTCATCCGAATATTACCTTTGCGGTCCAGCAACTCAATTAGTTTCTTGCTTCTCCAACCATGGTCCATTACAACACAGCTTGTAGAGTGCTTCGCTACCTTAAATCGAATCCTGGAAAGGGCATTCTTTTTCCCAGATCTTCGCCCTTGCAATTATTTGGTTTCTCGGATGCAGATTGGGCAGGTTGTATTGATTCTAGGCGTTCAGTTACTGGTACTTGCTTCTTCATTGGCTCTTCACTCATTTCACGGCGTACTCAAAAGCAGAACACAGTTTCTTGTTCTTCCAGTGAAGCAGAGTACCGAGCACTTGTAGCTGCCACCAGAGAGTTGCAGTGGCTTCTTTACCTGCTGTCTGACCTTCATATTCAGTGTTCTAGACTCCCTGTTCTGTACTGTGACAACCAAAGCGCCCTACATATTGCAGCTAATCCCGTATTTTATGAACGTACAAAACATCTCGAGATTGATTGTCATATCGTGCGGGAGAAAGCTCAAGCTGGAATACTGAGGTTACTGCCAGTTACTTCCCAGGAACAGCTTGTAGATTCTTTTACCAAGGCCCTTCACCCTAAACCATTCACTGCTCTTGTATCCAAGCAAGGCATAACGAACATCTACCAAGCTCCAGCTTGTGGGGGGTGTTGGAGGTGAAAGAAGAACCTGTTGACAGTTCAACACTAACTAATTCGGTTGGTTCAGCTGGGTAGTTGCATTAGTTAGTTAGGAAGTTATATTGATAGTTTTAGTAGTTATACTGTGTAGTAATCACACTAATGGTGTATGTAGACTAGAGTTACAGAATAAATAGGATTGAACTCTTGTAATCCTCTTCGGATCAATCAATACATGATTCAATCTCATTCTTATGAAGACGAAGCTTGTTGAGATATTTTGATGGGGTGCTACTAGGGAGCCAAAAATCCTAATTAGGATACTTTACCAAAAAAAAAATTATTATATAAGAAGGAATTAATTATACGTTTTTTTTTTCCACTTTTGAAAATCACAACTTATCTATATGACGTGTGCCTAAATTAACAATAATAATAAAAAGGAAAAAAAAAACAGTTGGATTTTGAATATTGAAGATACATATCCAATGAGTATTGTTAAATATTAAGACAACAAGGAGTCCGAACGTGAGCGTGACTGTCAAATCTACATTCTCTCTCTCTCTCACTCTCTCTCTCTTGTTTTCAGAGAAGATTTCACAATTCACAGCACAGGTCCTTCGCTTCGGAGATTCCATCATCACTCTTTCGTCGGGTGTCCCTCCGCTCCGTCTTTCAATCTCACACTTCTCCCCACCAAATATAATGCTCCCGGTTCAAAAGGTATGATGTTTCGCAATTATATAAATACGATAATAATACTGTTATTAATAAATAAACTAGTCAATAATCTGTTTTCGTTGAATTTCTTTATACCATAAAACTCTGAATTTCGTTTTATCGTCCTTGTTTCTTATTCTTTTTTTTTCTTTTTTCTTTTTTTTGGCTCATAAATTGATTTTGTTAGCTACACGCTTTTCTTGTTTCCGTTCTGTTTCCTTCTTCCAAGAATAAAATATTCTCAGAAGATCTCTACAGTTTAACGGGTTTTGAGATTCGTTGTGACTAGGAATCGTCAAACTCATACCAATTTCTGTTTTACATTTTTTTTTCCTAACAATTTATGTTATTACTAGCTGTTATGCTGCTACGAGATTTTCAGGCACGTTTTTCTTATTTTTTTTTTTGTTTTGAGCACTGTCAATTCGAGATTAATAAATGGATTTTTGGTTTTATTCATTGTATGAGAATATGTATGTGTATGTTCACAGAATTTGGACAATAAAGTCTTCAGCATTTTTGGTTTTTATTTTTGCCTTTCCATAATTTTATTTAGAAAAGGTTAATGATGGTTGTCCATGTAACAGTACCTTCACAACCTCATCTTCTCTGCATCATTGATTTTTTTTTTTTTTGGGGGGGGGGGGGGAAGTGTTTGGGTCTTTGAGATTCTTCTACGGAAATCTATGCTTTTTATGTAGCTATTTCCCTGAATACAATAAAATAAGGTACCCTTTTATGGAAACGGGATCTGCTTTTTCCCAACTCATAAAAAATAAAATAAAAATTGTTGCTATATCACTATCCATAATAATAGTGATAATAATGGTTATAATAATAGTATTAATAATTCATGCTTATATAGTCTGATTCCTCTGAAAAAGGAACTCATGGAGGTCATGATTTTTACCTCAGAGCTTGTCTCATCTGCCCAAATGCCTTAAACAATTCCAAAACTAATCACGTTTTGTCTCTCTGTTATTGTTAGTGCAGGCCTGTACAGATAGGAGGATATGATTATGGATAAATAATTAAAAAACGATAGAAAAGTTTTTTTCATTTAAAAAAAAAAATTAGGATTAGGGGATCACGTCTCAGTATAAAACAGCAAAAACTTTCGGGTTCATTCAACACGGGAATTACATTTACCCCACTCAAAAAGATTAGTGAGAACTTGAACTCATGACGTGTCGAATACAGATCCTGACATGCTCTACTAAGTCAAACCCCGGTGATTAGATGATAGAAAAGTTAACAGTAGCAGTATATATTATTCTTAGATCCTTTTTCATGCTTTGTTGGTGTGTTATGTTATCTCTTCTCAGCTCTTTCTATCTTTCTTCCTGCTCATGATGCAGGGTTGGTTCTGACTTGAATTGGCTTTTGAGTTTTGACTCAAAAAATAAAAAATAAAAAAACAAAAGAAAGAAAGAAAGAAAGAATGGAGGATGACACATTCTCTGCTATTGGCAATGGTACACAGATTGATGGCAAGATCATGGGGACATTTCAGAAGAGCTTTGTTCAAGTCCAGAATATTTTGGATCAGAACAGGCTACTCATCAATGAGATAAACCAGAATCATGAGTCTAAGGTACCGGACAACCTCAGCAGGAATGTTGGCCTTATTAAGGAACTCAACAACAATATCAGAAGAGTGGTTGACCTATATGCAGATCTTTCAAGTTCCTTTACCAAATCCATGGAGATTTCTTCAGAAGGGGATTCCATTGGTGCTGTGAAATCAGATGGGAAAGGTGGACACAAGCGGCACAGGCCTACTTAGAAGAAGAGGGTTTGTTTTCTTAATTCTTTTGGTTGGTGGAGAAAGCACAACTTCACTATCTTGTTGAGATGTAGAACAAGGTTAGGTTCTTTAGTTGAAACTCTCTTATTGTTGTATTACAGGACTTTCTGTAGCTCATCACTTACTCCTTATATTATATCTTAAATAAATAAAAAAATTATATTGATTTTCCACCCTAATTCCTCTCATCTCATTGTAACCTTGTAATTTTGGATCTAATAAAAAATCAAGCATGTTTTGGTTGCTGTTGAATCGCCCTGCTGTTGTTCATAACAGAGATGAGAATTTTTTTTTCCCCAATTTTGATCATGTGATGGAATATGATTTACAGATAAGATTTTTTCCTAGTTTATCTGCTTTTTTTATTTTTCAATGATGAGGTAGGGTTAACTTTTCTCCTTATTATTAGAAGGAGATAAAGTAAAGGGTCTTCACAAAACTTTGTCCATCATTTTTTTGATGGGAACTCCTCATGATACCTTTATTCTCTTTACAAGTTCAACCCAAAATGGTGTTCCTAGTTCTTACTTTAGCTGATATCTGAAATTGAGAAGGGATTGCAGATACTGTTTTAGGCCCATTCCCACAAAACCAGTGCTTCTTTACCAAATAAACTATACCTGGTTTTTTTTATTTTTTTGTGTCCTTGTGGATGTGAGAACTGAGAAGAGTACACTGTACATATATGAATAATACATGTGTGTGAAGATGCCCTGAGACAGGTGGAAGAAAGTAGCTTAAAGTAAATCATTTTGGTTCAGTTCAGATCACACACCAGCACCACAGAAACAGAATCTTAGATAAGAGATTATGAGCTGTTGACTATTATTTTTTTTTCTCCCCTTTATACCCAATGAATGATATTGGTTGGTAAAGTATTGTAATTAGCTTATGATAAAGCACTACAGTCTTTTTGTACTAAAAAAAAAAAAGCACTACAGTCTCTAGAGGCAGATGTGAGTAAACAGTGACCCCCCAACAATATGACAAGGGACCCAAAGGTTCTCTTTTTGGGATGGAAGAGAACTTCCCCATGTTTATCTCTTCTTTCTTCTACTTTTCAATTTTCCCCTCCTTTTTATTCTCTTTATGCAATAAATGTCCTCTATGACAAATCTTCTAGCTCATAATTCTCTGGCTTGGATCCCTCTCTCTCTCTCTCTCTCTCTCTCTGATTGAGCAGATTCTTTGTTGGTGGACCCTATGTGTGGCAGCCTAATTTCCTGATCTTAGGAGAGAGGCCCACATGAGTGATTGCTGAAAATGGCCTGTTTTTGGTTTAGATTTTGAGCATTGAAGGAAAGGATATTTTCCTTATCTACAAAATTGATCCCTCTATCCATACTCTATAATCACAAATCACCATCAGTTCACTCATATCTAACTTGTTAGACCATCACTTGTCCATTCCCTCGGCTTTTCTTGGCCTCACACTTATAAATTGAATATTAAAGGATTTTTTTTAATAGGGGTGGGGGAGGCACTACACCATACAAACAGTCCCCGAGAGGATTTGAAGAGAATCCCTTAGAAAATCTAACTGTAAAGCTTTCATCTATAGGAGCATAGTTTTAAATTGTGGTCTGCAACCGTAATTGTGGTTGACGGAATATAAAGGTTTTGAAAGTCTCCTATACCGCATCGTGATCGCAATTGTGGTCGCATTTTTGTCCACAGTTTCTCTGTAATATTAAAGATCGCAACACAACTGTGACTGCAACGTAATTTAGAACCATGTACAGGACACTGCATTTACTTTGAAGCGAATGCTAAATAGGATAAGTTCTGTTAAAATAAAACATCAACCTGTAGCAGAAATTATGACGCCAATAGTCACTTTCTTAAAAAGGTTCAAAATAGGATGTGGAATTATTAACTTGTTATATTAGTTCATTATGGACTAATCAGTTTTCACACTATTGTTTACCTGTGTAACACTATAAATTACTCATTTCATAACCAAATGAGGGAGAATGAATAAATGATAATATCATGTTGGGTGACACAATTTAGTTAAACTTTATCAGCCGCTAAAAGAGAAAGCATAACGCTACATATTAATCTATGGTCTTGTTAACGAGTGCCTTGAGGATATTGGTTAAAGAATTTATAAAATAAAAGTTTGTCTTGAGAATGGAAATTAAATACTTTTCGAAGTAATTATAAATTACTCATTTCATGACCAAATGAGGGAGAACGAATAAATGATAATAACATCTTGGGTGACACAATTTAATTAAACTTTATCAGCAGCTAAAAGAGAATAAATAACCCTAAATATTAATCTATAGTTTTGTTAACGAGTGTCCTAAAGATATTGATTAAAGAATTTATAAAATGAAAGTTTTTATTAAAAAAACAAATTAAACACTTTTCGAAGTAATTAATACATTATTTTCTTATACAAATTTATTTTTTTTATTGCTTAACCAATACCTATAGGCAGCTGTTGGCATTTTTCTTATTCTATATATTTTAGAGGAATCGGCGGGTAGTTTAAGGGAACAGTATCCAATACACATATCATATGCATGCAATGTTTTGAGGTAATCATGAAGGGCTGGAAAATCTGGTATATAAAAATAATATTGGTCCCTACCGAAGCCAAGACAAATTAAACATTGTCTTGCACACAACATGTGCAGTGGGAATCTACTTTTGCCTTTATTTCCCTTTGTTCCTTGCATTTCCAGCAAATAGGTTGGAAAGGAGGCCATCTCTAGTTTGCCCCTCAAAAGCACTTTCTTTTATAATAATGTAACTAATAGAAATCTAGTACATCATTAGTTGTAGCCGATTATAATAATCCACCCCCATGCCGGAAATGTTTGATTATGGATAAATGACACTTATGATAATTTGACAATAATTTTCAATAAGTTATCATCCTTTATTTTTCATCCTTTATTTTTCTTTCTAATTTTTTTTATTTATATAAAAAAAAATAAAACTAAACCCCATTTAGTTGGCGCTTCAGAAATATTACGTTGACCTCGCTTCTAAGGGCATCTCTAATAGGGGTACCTATTGGATATCTAATGCTTGAGTACTTATTTGGAGTGGTACCTAATAGGTACCCCATTGTGAGAATAAAATTATAAAAAATAAAACAAAACCCCGTTTTGTTGGCGCTTCAGAAATATGACGTTGACCTCGCTTCTAAGGGCATTTTCAATGGGGGTATCTATTGGATATCTAATGCTTGAGTACCTATTTGGAGTGGTACCTAATAGGTACCCCATTGTGGGGGAAAAATTTGGGTACCTATTAGGAATGGGTACCTCTATAGGTACTCTTCTCTCTTCTCTTCTGCGAGCCCACTTGTCAGATATATTATTAATCTAATATTTAATATTATTATTTAAAAATTAAAAACTTTATAATTTAAATTTCGTATTAAAAAATTAAATTTCGTATTTTTAATAATGTAATATTTAATATATCAGATAATTATTAAATAAATTTTTATTGATATATAATGATGTGGAGTTATTGGTGAGACCTATTTAATAATTTTTTTAGAGATACTAGGTTGGAAGGATTGAATACCTACTAAATCTAAATTAAAAAAATAAAAATGAGTAATATAGATATACGAGGCCCTTTAGCTATCTATTTTTTGGGTACTCCATCATTGATGGCAAATTAGTGAATGGCCCTTAAAAGTTTCCATATTACTCCGTTTCAGTGAAAATAAATTGGATTCTGTGGCACAAATATCGTGTCTCAGGGAAGTTTCACCTGTCAATAGGACAATGAAAGTCATCTCTCGTTTTTATTTCTCCGTAAAAGTACTCTCTCCTTACCTTTTGTTTGATGTTTTACCCAAAAAAAAAAAAAAATTGTCTCATTTTAATTGTGATTTTATAATATCAATAAAGTAATATTTTTTTATATGTCCATAAAGCATTAATTGACTAAATAATCAATTACTACGAAATAGAATAACAAAGGACATACTCCCTCCAGACTCGATTATAAAAATCATGTATTTAGTCTAAAATATAAGCAATTTTAAAATTGCTTATATTTTAGACTAAATACATTAACTTTTTTTCTTAATACTATAATTGAGTCTGGAGTGAGTATTGTTTTTTATAAATTCTGTATTTATTCCTTTTTATTTGTCATTAGTAAAATCAATTTTATTCGAGAACACCCAAATATGTCAAAATTAATTTTATGTCTTTAAAATCACGTTTGTCTCATTAAGCATTGTAGGGATATCCTTTCTTTTTTTTCCAAACTTTAAGATAGAGTTTATTAGGGGACAAACAAATGTGGCAACTCATTCCCTAGCAAGAGAAGCTACATCCTAGGCTAGTCCTCATGTTTTTTAGTCAGTACCTATTTGTATTGGTGACATTATTGATTTAGAAATGCAATGATTCTATTCCAGTAAAAAAAATGGAAATTTTTTGACATGTTTGAGTGTTCTCAAATAAAATTGATTTTGCCTTAAGAATGAATTTTACATGGAAGTTGAGATTTAGAGCTTTTGCCATCAAACGTGATTTTTAGCTCAAATTTATTGTTCAACTCACTTTTACGTGAATCTATCCAAACTTGAATAACTTACATTCTACTCACTTTTAACCGAAATCAATTTCACAAAATCAATTCATTCGAAATTAGTTTTTGCCACCGTAGGACCAAAAACGCAATATACTCCCTCCCGAATGAAATATAAGAAAAAAAACACTCATATTTTTTGTTCTAAAATATAAACAAATCTAACTAGTTTATCTCATTTAATGCAACCATTCCCAAAATACCCTTAAATTAATAGATATTTTATTTTTTCATAACCATTTTTATTCCCATAAAACAAGTTCCGATAGAAAATTAAATGAAAGAAAAAGGACACTTTTGAAAATGCAAATAGTTCTTTGATTACGTCAAGAAAATTAAATAAAATTAACCACTATTCTTAATTAGAGTGAATTGAGTTATTTTTGCTTATATTTCATTCTGGAGTAGTACCTTTTCAATTAGGTGATTTTTCGTGTGGGGGTTATTAAATTTTTTCATTTACACATCAAAAGTAATTTTACTTTATAATCCAAACTAAATCAATTCTTCTGAACACACTTTTAAATTATTATTAACAAACACAAATCAATTTTAGCAACCTAGCTTTTTCAAAATTGGTTTCTTTTAACATATATTCTATAAAAAATTAATTCTTCCAAAATTTGTTGTTAATTTTTTACTATAGCAATTCAAAGTGGCAAATAGAGTAGTCATTTTATTAAACCTGTCACAGACTAACTGGTCGTGCTAATTGACCTGGGAACTAGTCGTATGACCGATCCAAGTAGCTCTACGAATCAAACATACAAGAACCCTCGTGAAATCCAATTTGACTTTATCGAGTTTTAGGAAAATTGGACATGACCACTTCACAATGAGTCCAACAGGGTCTAGGGATGCCAATTGGGCGGGGTGGGAGCGGCGAGTACTCCCCCGTTCCCCATCCCCGTCCCCAAACTGCCCCCTTTCCCCATCCCTTTCCTCATCCCCGCGGATCCCCACGGTCCCCGCGGGGACCCATTAGTATAAAAAATTAGCAAAATTTATATTTTTAATTTGTTCCCTAATTAAAACCGCAGTAATCAAAACAATATCAAAACCTAATCAAAATAGTAACAAATCCCTGAGTAACAAGAGTGATAAAACAAAGACACAAATGCAATAATGTAGCCTAATAGAACAACTTCACACTAGATTTTGAGGTGACAGAACGCAGAAAAACGTAGAAGAATGAGGCACACCAGTTGCAAAAGAATTACGATGGAGGATTTGAGATGAACGACGATGAAGGCTCTGACACGAACGACGACTACAGAAAGTGCGGTTGTCAGACGACTGACAATGAGCTACGATAAACACGAACATAGTTGTTCACAGATAATTCGTTGTGGAGCAGAGACGGAGAACTGGGCAACATGAACGAAGTCGAGGATCAGAGACGGAGCACTGCGAACGCAAATGGTGGCATAAAGGTTGTGGGACGTCCCATGGTGAGATGCGGCGTTGTTGCGTCTCAAGCAAGTGCACCTGGTCACATGTTGTAATAAATTGGGATTTTAAGTCCCAGTTGTCAAACCCATAGGGAATAAGGATACATATTAATTTACTTTAGGCGTCTTAATTATTTAAGCATTCGAATAGTTGGTTTGAATGCGCAGTGAAGAAAGAAGGCGTAGAAAACGGTTTGGAAGACAATAATTTTGGAACCTAAACGATTGAGAAGTTTAGACCCTCATTAATTTTGATGATAACAAAGTATCTTCTGATAAGTCTTTGAGTGTGCAGGTATTAAAATCTCTTATGTTTTATCTCACTCAAGCAAGAAGAAGAAACTCACAAGTATTGAATACATTCCATGTGTGTCAGCATCCGATTCACTCCAGCGTCATGTGTATAGCGAGCGTCCGGTAGTGTTATTCTTTGACACGTGGATTACACAATTGCTGCGAGCGTCCGTCTCCTCATCTAAGCGAGCATCTGGTCTTTTAACGACTCACGTGATGGTCACGTTTGTTCTCTTCTACCTCAACAATTTGGATCGAAATTCGAATTTGATTTTGTGCGCTCATTTTGATGTACGAGGTATCAAAGGTGACACCTTTGGTATAAGACAAAATTCGTACAAGGCAATTGTGAAAAGCAGATCGTACAAAAACGCTAATATGTACTATTCTGATATTCTCTGGAAAAGAAGAAAATGACAGCTTTTCAAATTACTCCACTCAGTGATATGGTGCTGAAATTTACTGCAACGGTAATACCCCTCAGAGACTCCTATAAATACCCCAAGATATTCATTGAAGAAGGTTGCCAAAAACTGTTAGAAACTACATTCTGAAAGAGCTATTACTCAAGTGAGCAATCAAGTTTCGTGCCAAGTTTATGGACAACAAGAACTGAACCTCAGCGTCTGATACTTTCGTTTTAGAAAGCTATTTGTTTTTTAGCTTAATCTTTTCATCCTCTCTGTGAGAGTTATTTTGATTGTATTCAAAACTATCTTTGTGAAAGTTGTATTGCCTAGTTAAGGCTTTGTTCCTCAAAGGCTCAAACGTACTGAGTCGTTTTGAGAAGTTAAGAGTATTGTCAAGTTTGTGACAACAGAATACTCTTAAGGAAATTTGTAATTAGTTGTAGCTTAACCAAACAAAACTGGTTGGAAAAGTACTGTCTCCTTCCCCTTTGTTTGTTGTTTTACCCAAAAAAGAAAAATAATTGTTTCATTTTTATTGTCATTTTATAATATCAATAAAGTAATAAATTATTTTTTTATTATGTCCATGAAGCATTAATTGACTAAATAATCAATTACTATGAAAGAGAATAACAAAGGATATACGCTCTCCGGACTCGATTATAAAAATCATGTATTTGGTCTAAAATATAAGCAATTTTAATTACCTTTATCCTCTTTAAAATTGCTTATATTTTAGACTAAATACATTAATCTTTTTTCTTAATACTATAATCGAGTCTGAAGGGAGTATTATTTTTTATAAATTTTGTATTTGTTCCTTTTTATTTGTCATTAATAAAATCAATTTTATTCGAGAACACTCAAACATGTCAAAATTAATTTTATGTCTTTAAAATCACGTTTGTCACATGCACATAATTTGTTGTTTTCCTAAGATCAATTCTACCATCGAAAATTGATTTTAACGACACAATATTTAAACCAAACACGTGATAAACAAAATATTGCCTCGGGAACCGTTAATTCCAATTTTACTGTTGAGCTGTAGCTTAACCAAACAAAACAGGATGGAAATCTGAAATACTCCATCCGTTTCTTTTTTACTTGTCAGTGTTTTTAAGAAGAAATTTGTTCCTAAGAGATATCTCTGAAATTGGTTGTCATATTAAGCATTGTAGGGATATCCTTTCTTTTTTTTCCAAAATTTAAGATAGAGTTTATTAGGGAACAAATAAATGTGGCAGCTCATTCCCTAGCAAGGGAAGCTACATCCTAGGCTAGTCCCCATGTTTTTGAGTCAGTACCTATTTGTATTTGTGACATTATTGATTTAGAAATGTAATGATTCTATTCCAGTAAAAAAAATGGAAATTTTTGAACATGTTTGTGTGTTCTCGAATAAAATTGATTTTGCCTTAAGATTGAATTTTACATGGAAGTTGAGATTTAGAGTTTTGCCATCAAACGTGATTTTTAGCTCAAATTTATTGTTCAACTCACTTTTACGTGAATCTATCCAAACTTGAATAACTTACATTCTACTCACTTTTAACCAAAATCAATTTCCCAAAATTAATTCATTCGAAATTATTTTTTGCCACCGTAGGACCAAAAACGCAATATACTCCCTCCCGAATGAAATATAAGGAAAAAAACACTCATATTTTTTGTTCTAACGAGTTTTATCTCATTTAATGCAACCGTTCCCAAAATACCCTTAATTTAATACATATTTTATTTTTTAATAACCCTTTTTATTCCCATAAAACAAGTTCCGATAGAAAATTAAATGAAAGAAAAAGGACACTTTAGAAAATGCAAATAGTTCTTTGATTACGTGAAGAAATTTATATAAAATTAACCACTATTCTTAATTAGAGTGAATTGAGTTATTTGTACTTATATTTCATTACGGAATAGTACCTTTTCAATTAGGTGATTTTTCGTGTGGGGGTTATTAAATTTTTTCATTACACATCAAAAGTAATTTTACTTTATAATCCAAACTAAATCAATTCTTCTAAACTCACTTTTAAATTATTATTAACAAACACAAATCAATTTTTGCAACCTAACTTTTTCAAAATTGGTTTCTTTTAACATATATTCTTTAAAAAATTAATTCCACCAAAATTTGTTGTTAATTTTTTACTATAGCAATTCAAAGTGGCAAATAGAGTAGTCATTTTATTAAACCAGGCACAGACTAACTGGTCGTGCTGATTGACCTGGGAGCTAGTTGTATGACCGATCCAAGTAGCTCTACGATTCGAACATACAAGAAACCACGTGAAATCCAATTTGACTTTATCGAGTTTTAGGAAAATTGGACATGACCACTTAAAAATGAGTCAAACAGGGTCTAGAGATATCAATTGGGCGGGGTGGGAGTGGCGAGTATTCCCTCGTTCCCCATCCCTGCCCCCAAACTGCCCCCTTTCCCCATCCCCTTCCTCATCCCTGCGGAAACCCACGGTCCCTGCAGGGACCCATTAGTATAAAAAATTAGCAAAATTTATATTTGTAATTTGTTCCCTAATTAAAACTGCAGTAATCAAAACTATATCAAAACCTAATCAAAATAGTAACAAATCTCTAAGTAACAAGAGTAATAAAACAAAGACACAAATGCAATAATGTTGCCTAATAGAACAACTTCTCACTAGATTTTGAGGTGACAGAACGCAGAAAAATGTAGAAGAATGAGGCACACCGATTGCAGAAGAATTACGATGGAGGATTTGAGATGAACGACGATAAAGGCTCTGACACGAACGATGACTACAGACAGTACGATTGTCAGACGACTGACAATGAGCTACGGCAAACGCGAACATAGTTGTTCACAGATGATTCGTTGTGGAGCAGAGACGAAGAACTGGGCAACGTGAACGAAGTGGAGGATTGTTCACATATGATTCGTTGTGGAGCAGAGACAGAGAACTGGACAACGTGAACAAAGTCGAGGATCAGAGATGAAGCACTGCAAACGCAAATGGTGGCATAAAGGTTGTGGGTTGTCCCATGGTGAGATGCGGCGCTGTTGCATCTCAGGCAAGTGCACCTGGTCACATGTAGTAATAAATTAGGATTTTAAGTCCCAGTTGTCAAACCCATAGGGAATAAGGGTACGTATTAATTTACTTTAGGCGTCTTAATTATTTAAGCATTTGAATAGTTGGTTTGAATGCGCAGTGAAGAAAGAAAGCGTAGAAAACTATTTGGAAGACAATAGTTTTAGAACCTAAACGATTGAGAAGTTTAGACCCTCATTAATTTTGATGATAACAAAGTATCTTCTAATAAGTCTTTGAGTGTGCAGGTATTAAAATCTCTTATGTTTTATCTCACTCAAGCAAGAAGAAGAAACTCACAAGTATTGAATACATTTCATGTGTGTCAGCATCCGATTCACTCCAGCATCTTGTGTATAGTGAGCGTCCGGTAGTGTTATTCTTTGACACGTGGAATACTCAATTGTTGTGAGCGTCCGTCTCCTGTTCTGAGTGAGCATCTGGTCTTTTAATGAATCACGTTGTGGTCATGTTTGTGCTCTTCTACCTCATCTATTTGGAACGGAATTCGAATTTAATTTTGTGCGCTCATTTTGATGTACGACGTATCAAATGTGACACCTTTGGTATAAGACAAAATTCGTACAAGGCAATTGTGAAAAGCAGATCGTACAAAAATGGTAATATGTATTATTCTGATATTCTCTGGAAAAGAAGAAAATGACAGCTTTTCAAATTACCTCACTCAATTATATGGTGCTGAAATTTACTGCAACGGTAATACCCCTCAGAGACTCCTATAAATACCCCAAGGTATTCATTGAAGAAGGTTGCCAAAAACTGCTAGAAACAACATTCTGAAAGAGCTATTACTCAAGTGAGCAATCAAGTTTCGTGCCAAGTTTCTGGACAACAAGAACTGAACCTCAGCGTCTGATATTTTCGTTTTAGAAAGCTATTTATTTTTAGCTTAATTTTTTCATCCTCTCTGTGAGAGTTATTTTGATTGTATTCAAAACTATCTTTGTGAAAGTTGTATTGCCTTGTTAAGGCTTTGTTCCTCAAAGGCTCGAACGTATTGAGTCGTTTTGAGAAGTTAAGAGTATTGTCAAGTTTGTGACAACAGAATACTCTTAAGAAAATTTGTAATTAGTTGATTACAGTGGAAAATCCTTCAGTAACGAAGGGACTAGACGTAGCTACCAGGTTGGTGGTGAACTAGTATAAATCTCTGTGTCTCTTGCTTTACTGCTTTATACTTACGTTTACCTTGTGCATAAAAACAAGTTTTCATAAACTTTATTTCCAGCGTCTGGTCTTACTCCAGCATCCGATTTCAAACAGATTCAAAATCCAATGTTCTAAAGTGTTTTTAACTTGAAGCTTGCGAAAAGTTTTCAACATAATTCAACCCCCGTTCTTGTGTTCACGTTCAGTTGGTACCAGAGCTCGACCTCTTGGTTGAGCACTTAACAATGTTAAGAGAAAATATCCTATACTGTGAACATGTCTGCAGAAGGTGGTCACATGAATCGTCCTCCTCCATTTACTGGGGAAATATTTGACTACTGAAAAGATAAGATAAAAGCTTTCTTTGAGACACAACAACTTGAGTTGTGGGAAATTGTTGAAAGTGGTTACCTTATTCCCACTAATGCTGCTGGTGTTGCTATTGCCAGATAAAATTGGAATGATGAGAAGAGAAAGAGATATCAAATCAATCAAAAAGCTAGATTTATTCTTATCTATGCTACGTCAGAAAAAAAATATGATAAATGTGGAAAATTCGATACTGCCAAAGAGATATGGGATTCTCTTGTTTTGTCTTATGAGGGCTCTGCCCAAGTAAGAGAAGCTAAAGCTAGCATGTTGGTTCGCCAATATGAATTGTTTAAGATGGAAGATGGTGAAAACATTGAGTCTATGTTTGGAAGGTTCCAAACACTTGTTCATGGGTTACAGGGCCTTGGAAAAAGTTATACCACACCTGACCATGTGAGAAATCCTGAGAAGTTTGACCAATCAGTGGAGACACAAACTCACAGCTATACAAGAAGCAAAAGATTTAAATGTCTTAAGACTTAAAGATCTTTTGAGTTCTCTGAAACCTCATGAACTTGAGTCGAATGAGGAAGAACCTGTAAAGAAAAGCAAGTATATTACTTTGTAAGTCAACAAACATAAAGCCAGTACTTCTAAAGCCCTTCAGGCTAAAGAAGAATCAGAAGATGAAGCTTCAGAAGGAGACGTTGATGGGTCAGACGATGAGCTCGCGTTCATATCCAGGAAGATCCAAAGGATGTGGAAGAAAAGAAACTTCAAGAGGAAATTCCACAAGAAAGATGTCGAGGACAAGAAGGAAAGCAAAGACAAAAGCCATGTTGTCTGCTATGAATGTAAAAAGCCTAGACACTTTAAATCTGAATGTCCTAATCTTAAGAAGAAGCCCACAAGAAGTTCCTTCAAGGGAAAGAAGAAAAGTCTCATGGCTACATGGGAAGATCTGGATTCATCATCCTCTAAGGAAGATAATGATGAAGAAGCCAATCTTGCCCTCATGGCAAATACTGACTTAGACACTGAAGAAGAAGTTAAAGAGGTAATAGTATATGATTCTTATTCTGAACTTCAACTTGCATTTAATGATCTTCTTAAGGACTCTGCCACTCTCTCCACTGAGTATATAGCTTTGAAAAAGAAATTTTCAAAATTATCACAAGAATTTCAAGTTTTGAAAAATGAAAACTTAAAGCTCAGTGAAGAGAACCAGAAGCTGAAAACTGAAAATCAACATCTGGTGGATAGTCGATTATCCGTGACATGTCACCACTGTGAGAGCTCTCAACCTGAAAGCTCTAAAGCTAAAGGCAATCCTAAGTGTAAATCAAATGATTATGAATATGCATTTCAAAAGTTTTTTGTAGAAAGTGTAACTCGAAGCAAGCAAGCTTCAATGATTTGGGGTGTCAGTAAAACAACAACTCAAGGTCTTGGTTACATATCAGATAAACCCTCTTTAGAAAATAAAAATCCTGTATCTGATAAATCCAACGATCACAGTGAATGCTTGCATTGTACTTACTGCAACAAACCTGGTCATTTGAAAAATGCATGTACTGCCTTAAGACTAAGAAGGACAAGTATCCTTCAAGAACTAACAAGAAAGGACCCAAAAAGATATGGGTACCTAAAGATAAAATAGTCTATGTTGTAGACATGCTTAGCAACAAGGTCAACACACTTATCTTCGTACTTAGACAGTGGATGCTCATGTCACATGACGGGAGAAAAGCATCTATTCCAAGAGTAAAGGCCTAGAGAATAAGGATTTGTTGGTTTCGGAGGAAACCAGAAAGGTGAAATAGCTGGAATTAGTCGCATTAGTAAAGGCTATTTTCCTTCTATTGATAATGTACTTTATGTTGAAGGGCTAAAGCATAATCTATTGAGCATAAGTCAATTATGTGACAATGGTTATGATGTCATTTTACAGAAACTGGGTGTTCAGTAAAAAGCAAGAAAGATGGCTCTATTTTCTTTACAGCAAAGAGGAAACAAAATATTTATAAAATTGATTTTTCTAAACTTACAAAACAAGATGTCAAGTATCTCATGTCTGTTGAAGATGAACAATGGATTTGGCATAAAAGATTGGGTTACGCCAGTTTGAGATTAATCTCAAAACTAAACAAGCACAGTCTTGTTAAAGGCTTACCAAATCTTAAATTCCAATCCGATGCTCTCTGTGAGGCATGTATAGAGGAAAACAAGTCAAAACTTCTTTTCATTCTAAAAATATTGTTTCAACTCTAGACCACTTGAGCTTTTGTGTCTTGATCTTTTTGGTCCAACAAGGACAGCCTCTTTAACAGGAAAGAAATATGGTTTAGTCATTGTTGATGATTTTACTATGTGGACATGGGTTAGATTCCTTGCCCACAAGGATGAGTCATTCAAAGTATTTACTATTTTCTGCAAATCTGTTCAAAATGAAAAAGGAATTTGTATTTCTTTAATTGGAAATGATCATAGGGGAGAATTTGAAAATGAAAGCTTTCAAAAATTTTGTGAAGAAAATGGCATCTCCCACAATTTCTTCTCTCCTAGAACACCACAACAAAATGGTATTGTAGAAAGGAAAAATAGGTCCCTCCAAGAAATGGCCAAGACCATGATCAATGAAGCTGATATTGCAAAACATTTTTGGGCAGAAGCAGTAAACACAGCTTGTTATATTCAAAATAGAATTCTTATTAGACCTATTTTGAAGAAGACTCCATATGAACTATGGAAAGGTAGAAAACTAAACATATCTTACTTTCATCCCTTTGGTTGCATATGTTATATTCTGAATACTAAGTATCAACTTGGTAAGTTTAATTCCAAAGCTGACAAAGGTATCTTTTCAGGATACTCTGAAAGATCTAAAGCTTTTAGAATATACAATAAAGAAACTTTGATAGTGGAAGAATCCATTCATGTCAAGTTTGATGACAAGAAGCCTGACGCTGCCATGTCAGAGCTAGATGAATTATTTTCAGATTTAAATATTCATGGTACACAAACAGTGAACCAGCATCTTCAGCGTCTGGTGGTAACCAGACGCTGGATTCTACTGAAATAGAAGCTGAGGCTAGAAAATGTTAGAGATACAAAACCAATCATCCTAAGGATCAAATCATAGGAGAACCTGGAGATAGAGTTAGAACAAGATCCTCTTTCAAAAGGCATGCAGATATTGCACTTCTCTCTGAGATGGAACCTAAAACGATTGATTAAGCTTTGGAAGATAAAGGTTGGATTCTGGCTATGCAAGAAGACTTGAATCAATTTCAAAGAAATGATGTCTGGAAGTTAGTCTCTCTACTAGAAGATATGCAAGCTATTGGTACTAAATGGGTATTTAGAAACAAGCTTGATGAAGATGGTAAGGTTGTGAGAAACAAAGCAAGATTAGTTACTCAAGGTTACTCACAGGAAAAGGTATAGATTTTACATAAACTTTTGCACCTGTTGTAAGGTTAGAAGTTATTCGTATGTTACTTTCATTTGCTGCACACCATGGGATAATTCTTTATCAAATGGATGTGAAACATGCTTTCTTGAATGGTTTATAACTGAGGAAGTCTATGTGAAACAACCTCCTGGTTTTGAAGATATTGAATTTCCAAAACATGTTTTTAAACTTAAAGAGGCTATGTATGGTCTTAAGCAAGCTCCTAGAGCTTGGTATGGTAGACTAAGTTTCTTTTTAATGGGAAATGGCTTTACCATAGGTATAGTAGACACTACTCTATTTAGAAAAACATCAAACAAGCATTTTATACTTGTTCAAATTCATGTTGATGATATTATTTTTGGAGCTACTAATGAAAGTCTGTGCACAGAATTTTCTAAGTTAATGCAGACTGAATTTGAGATGAGCATGATGGGAGAGTTAAAGTTTTTCCTTGGAATTCAAATCAAGTAATGCAATAATGGTATTTATATACATCAAAGCAAATACATCAAGGAATTGTTAAAGAAATTCAAGATGGTGGATTGCAAGCCAATGTGCACTCTTATGCATCCCACGTGCATTCTTCGGAAAGATGAAACTGGTAAGAAGGTAGATCAGAAAATGTACAGAGGTATGATTGGATCTCTACTTTATCTTACTGCTTCAAGACCTGATATTATGTCCAGCATCTGCCTATGTGCTAGGTTTTAATCTGATCCTAGAGAATCACACTTGAGTGCTATTAAAAGAATATTTAGATATTTGCAAGGATCTACTAATCTTGGTTTGCTTTATAAGAAATCAAAAGATTACAAGTTAATAGGTTTCTGTGATGCTGACTTTGCTGGAGATCGAATTGAAAGAAAAAGCACAAGTGGAGGCTGCCAATTCCTTGGAGCAAATCTTGTGTCTTGGTCAAGCAAAAGACAAAGCAGTATCGTACTCTCAACAACAGAAGCCAAATACATCTCAGCAGCAAGTTGCAGTTCTCAACTTCTGTGGATGAAATATCAACTTGAAGACTACTTGATAAAAGAGAGTAACATTCCTATCTTTTGTGATAATACATCTGCAATTTGTCTTACTAAGAATCCAATATTGCATTCTAGAGCAAAGCACATTGAGATTAAGCATCACTTTATAAGAGACTATGTTCAGAAGGGCATTCTTGAAATAAAATTTGTAGACACTGATCATCAGTGGGCTGATATTTTTACAAAACCCGTTGCTGAAGATAGATTCAATTTTATAAGAAAAAATATGAATTTTCATCTTATAGAAGAATGATTAATCTCAACATTTTATGATATGCATCACTCAGCATCTGGTATGACATAAGCATTCACATGTGTACTTATATGATATGTCATTTCGATGATATGTTTATGTGTTCTGTGATCAGGCCTCTGAATGCTATGCGGATTTATGTTCAATGGGCTGCTGTTTGCAAATATTTTGATATTGGTTTCACGTGGAGTCAAATGACTACGTCTTGGAAAGACAAAGCCATTTTGTCTCATTTTGTGCCTCTAGATACTGAAGATGATGATAGGGAGAATCTGTAAAGATTGTATCTTGCTGAAAATGAAGGACTCAACTTCATTTTTAAAGCAATGGGAATCTTTGTTAGAAGAATTTTTGGAGAAGCTGCTGCTATGAAATTTGATGCTTTTGTTGAAGATGTGATCAAGCACAGGGAAATTATATTCATGAGTCTGTTGTATCCTGAAGAGAATGTACAGAAATGGGAAGCGGCTATGGAAGTCAAGAAACGAAAGCTGGGAAGTTTTATCAAATGGTTCTTACCAAATGATAACTTCTTCCACAAGGCAAAGGAAAAGAAAGAGATAAGATTGAAGTTGTCCAACTGGGTGCTAGTAGAGCATCAGAAGCTGAAACCAGAAACTATTGAACCTGTTCCAGAAGCTGAACCTTCTTCTGCTCCTCCTGCTGCAGATGATGATGTTGTCATCTTGCCTAGAGCTGAATTTGAAGCTATCATGGCTACAAATCAGAAGGTATACCAGTTGGAAAGCACTCTGAATCTTCTGTTGGAACGACTCAATCAACTACTTCCTCCTACTCCTCCACCAAATGCTTAAACACTTTGTTTTTTTTTATTTGGTACTGTGTGATAAAATCTTTTTTTTTTGGTATAAGTATATGTTGCACTTAGTATCATTTTGGAACAATTATTATGCTTACTTGGTACTATTATATTTCTATGGTCTGACATTTTATTTTTAAATTTTTCTAGTATTATATCTTACTGTTTTGACTATGATGTGATTTACACTCTTTTTGTCTGATGACAAAAGAGGAGTAAAAGAAAGGTCTGATGAACACGTTGAAAGTCCGATGGACACGTTGAAGTATCATATATTTTATGCATTAATCATACATAACACATTTCTGAATTGCTTTGATACTTTATAAGATTTACTGCTCTGATAATCATTAATATCTATTGGTTTATTATATTGGTACAATGAATTTCAGCATCTGTTTGCTGAGTAACAAAGGACATACTCCCTCCAGACTTGATTATAAAAATCATGTATTTGATCTAAAATATAAGCAATTTTAATTACTTTTATCCTCTTTAAAATTGCTTATATTTTAGACTAAATACATTAATTTTTTTCTTAATACTATAATCGAGTCTGGAGGGACTATTATTTTTTATAAATTTTGTATTTGTTCTTTTTTATTTGTCATTAATAAAATCAATTTTATTCGAGAACACTCAAACATGTTAAAATTAATTTTCTGTCTTTAAAATCACGTTTGTGTCATGCACATAATTTGTTGTTTTCCTAAGATCAATTCTACCATCGAAAATTGATTTTAACGACACAAAATTTAAACCAAACACGTGATAAACAAAATATTGCCTCGGAACCGTTAATTCCAATTTTACCATGAGTTGTAGCTTAACCAAACAAAACTGGTTGGAAAAGTACTGTCTCCTTCCCCTTTGTTCGTTGTTTTACCCAAAAAAGAAAATTAATTGTTTCATTTTAATTGTCATTTTATAATATCAATGAAGTAATAAATTATTATTTTTATTATGTCCATGAAGCATTAATTGACTAAATAATCAATTACTATAAAAGTGAATAACAAAGGATATACTCTCTCCGGACTCGATTATAAAAATCATATATTTGGTCTAAAATATAAGCAATTTTAATTACATTTATCCTCTTTAAAATTGCTTATATTTTAGACTAAATACATTAATCTTTTTTCTTAATACTATAATCGAGTCTGGAGGAAGTATTATTTTTTATAAATTTTGTATTTGTTTCTTTTTATTTGTCATTAATAAAATCAATTTTATTCGAGAACACTCAAACATGTCAAAATTAATTTTATGTCTTTAAAATCACGTTTGTCACATGCACACAATTTGTTGTTTTCCTAAGATCAATTCTACCATCGAAAATTGATTTTAACAACACAAAATTTAAACCAAACACATGATAAACAAAATGTTGCCTCGGGAACCGTTAATTCAAATTTTACCGTGAGCTGTAGCTTAACCAAATGGAAATCTGAAATACTCCATCCGTTTCTTTTTTACGTGTCAGTGTTTTTAAGAAGAAATTTGTTCCTAAGAGATATCTCTGAATTTGGTTGTCATATTAAGCATTGTAGGGATATCCTTTCTTCTTTTTTTTTTCCAAAATTTAAGGTAGAGTTTATTAGGGAACAAAAAAATGTGGCAGCTCATTCCCTAGCAAGGGAAGCTACATCCTAAGCTAGTCCCCATGTTTTTGAGTCAGTACCTATTTATATTGGTGACATTATTGATTTAGAAATGCAATGATTTTAACATGTTTGAGTGTTCTCGAATAAAAATGATTTTGCCTTAAGAATGAATTTTACATGGAAGTTGAGATTTAGAGCTTTTTTTGCCACCAAACTTGATTTTTAGCTCAAAAACTTTTACGTGAATCTATCCAAACTTGAATAACTTACATTCTACTCACTTTTACCCAAAATCAATTTCCCAAAATTAATTCATTCGAAATTATTTTTTGCCATCGTAGGACCAAAAACGCAATATACTCCCTCCCGAATGAAATATAAGGAAAAAATACTCATATTTTTTGTTCTAATGAGTTTTATCTCATTTAATGCAACCATTCCCAAAATACCCTTAAATTAATACATATTTTATTTTTTAATAACCCTTTTTATTCCCATAAAACAAGTTCCGATAGAAAATTAAATGAAAGAAAAAGGACACTTTAGAAAATGCAAATAGTTCTTTGATTTCGTTAAGAAAATTAAATAAAATTAACCACTATTCTTAATTAGAGTGAATTGAGTAATTTTTGCTTATATTTCATTCCGGAGTAGTACTTTTTCAATTAGGTGATTTTTTGTGTGGGGGTTATTAAATTTTTTCATTGCACATCAAAAGTAATTTTACTTTATAATCCAAACTAAATCAATTCTTCTAAACACACTTTTAAATTATTATTAACAAACACAAATCAATTTTTGCAACCTAACTTTTTCAAAATTGGTTTCTTTTAACATATATTCTATAAAAAATTAATTCCACCAAAATTTATTGTTAATTTTTTACTATAGCAATTCAAAGTGGCAAATAGAGTAGTCATTTTATTAAACCAGGCACAGACTAACTGGTCGTGCTGATTCACCTGGGAACTAGTTGTATGACCGATCCAAGTAGCTCTACGAGTCGAATATACAAGAAACCTCGTGAAATCCAATTTGACTTTATCGAGTTTTAGGAAAATTGGACATGACCACATCACAATGAGTCAAACAGGGTCTAGGGATGTCAATTGGGCGGGGTGGGAGCGGCGAGTACTCCCCCGTTCCCCATCCCTGCCCCCAAACTGCCTCCTTTCCCCATCCCCTTCCTCATCCCTGCGGATCCCCACGGTCCCCACGGGGACCCATTAGTATAAAAAATTAGCAAAAATTATATTTGTAATTTGTTCCCTAATTAAAACCGCAGTAATCAAAACTATATCAAAACCTAATCAAAATAGTAACAAATCTCTAAGTAACAAGAGTAATAAAACAAAGACACAATTGCAATAATGTTGCCTAATAGAACAACTTCACACTAGATTTTGAGGTGACAGAACACAGAAAAATGTAGAAGAATGAGGCACACCGATTGCAAAAGAATTACGATGGAGGATTTGAGATGAACGGCGATGAAGGCTCTGACACGAACGATGACTACAGACAGTGCGATTGTCAGACGACTGACAATGAGCTACGACAAACGCGAACATAGTTTTTCACAGATGATTCGTTGTGGAGCAGAGACGGAGAACTGGGCAACATGAACGAAGTCGAGGATTTTTCACATATGATTCATTGTGGAGCAGAGACGGAGAACTGGGCAACGTGAACAAACTCGAGGATCAGAGACGGAGTACTGCGAACGCAAATGGTGGCATAAAGGTTGTTGGACGTCCCATGGTGAGATGCGGCACTGTTGCGTCTCAGGCAAGTGCACCTGGTCACATGTAGTAATAAATTAGGATTTTAAGTCCCAGTTGTTAAACCCATAGGGAATAAGGACACGTATTAATTTACTTTAGGCGTCTTAATTATTTAAGCATTCGAATAGTTGGTTTGAATGCGCAGTGAAGAAAGAAAGCGTAGAAAACGGTTTGGAAGACAATAGTTTTAGAACCTAAACGATTGAGAAGTTCAGACCCTCATTAATTTTGATGATAACAAAGTATCTTCTGATAAGTCTTTGAGTATGCAGGTATTAAAATCTCTTATGTTTTATCTCACTCAAGCAAGAAGAAGAAACTCACAAGTATTGAATACATTCCATGTGTGTCAGCATCCGATTCACTCCAGCGTCTTGTGTATAATGAGCGTCCAGTAGTGTTATTCTTTGACACGTGAAATACTCAATTGCTGCGAGCGTCTGTCTCCTGTTCTGAGCGAGCATCTGGTCTTTTAATGAATCACGTTGTGGTCATGTTTGTGCTCTTCTACCTTAGCTATTTGGAACGGAATTCGAATTTGATTTTGTGCGCTCATTTTGATGTACGAGGTATCAAAGGTGACACCTTTCGTATATGACAAAATTTGTACAAGGCAATTGTGAAAAGTAGATACTACAAAAATTATAATATGTACTATTCTGATATTCTCTGGAAAGGAAAAAAATGACAGCTTTTCAAATTACCTCACTCAATGATATGGAACTGAAATTTACTGCAACGGTAATACCCCTCAGAGACTCCTATAAATACCCCAAGGTATTCATTGAAGAAGGTTACCAAAAACTGCTAGAAACTACATTCTGAAAGAGCTATTACTCAAGTGAGCAATCAAGTTTCGTGCCAAGTTTCTGGACAACAAGAACTGAATCTCGTCGTCTAATACTTTCGTTTTAGAAAGCTATTTGTTTTTTAGCTTAATCTTTTCATCCTCTCTGTGATAGTTATTTTGATTATATTCAAAACTATCTTTGTGAAAGTCGTATTGCCTAGTTAAGGCTTTGTTCCTCAAAGGCTCGAACGTACTGAGTCATTTTGAGAAGTTAAGAGTATTGTCAAGTTTTTGACAGTAGAATACTCTTAAGGAAATTTGTAATTAGTTGATTACAGTGGAAAATCCTTCAGGAACGAAGGGACTAGACGTAGCTACCAGGTTGGTGGTGAACAAGTATAAATCTCTGTATCTCTTGCTTTACTGCTTTATACTTATGATTATCTTGCACATAAAAACAAGTTTTCATAAACTTTATTTCCAGTGTCTGGTCTTACTCCAGCATTTAATTTCAAACAGATTCAAAATCCAGTGTTCTAAAGTGTTTTTAACTTGAAGTTTGCAAAATGTTTTCAACACAATTCAACCCCCTTCTTGTATTCACGTTCAAATAGAGTTAGAGCCTAGGGCCTTGGTTTTGTTTATCCTGTTCGTTCTTTTCTTAATCCTATTCTATCCTATTCTTCCTTTACTCCATGCTATTGACCCCTTTCTATCTATTAGCTCTGATCCTCAAACAGCCAATAATATTTTCTCCCTAAGACTAATTTCCTGAATTAACCTTGGTTAAAAGCATTAAGTCCTATGATGGTCTAGGAGTTCGAATTAGTCAAAAGGCCCTATATCTCCTCTTTTCAGTTCCGTTATAAGTCCCCAATTCCCTTATAGGTCCATTAATTAGCCTCGGATCCTCCGACAGATTAATTAACAAAAACATGCAATTTACTTATCTAAGGTTCCTTTATAGACCCGTTGTAAAACTCCAAATCCTCTGCAGATAATGCAACAAATCAAACATAAATAAATAAATCACAAGAAATCATAACACTAAAGGACTTTAACATGAATAATAAATTCATTATAGAAATAGAATAAAATAGTCGCTAAGACATAGCTAAGGAACTACTAAGGTAAACTACACCAAAGACCTTAGAAGAGAGCTTGGCTACTTATGTCACAAAATAGAAAAACAACACAATCAGGAAACATATTTGATAAAAATAAAAGAAACTGGGAAGAAACTCTTTCTAATCTCTAGAAGAATCCTGGCTCACGCTCCAAAGTCTCCTTAACGGCTTCACAGGCTCACAATTAGGATTTGGCCTTTTTCTCCCTCTAAAAGCGTCCCCAATAAGAAAGTTTGAGCCTCTATTTATAGACTTAGGGAAAATTAGGTCAACAAACCCTTGGATTTGCCTGGCTCGTCAGCATGTATGGTCGTACTGTCTTATTGACGTGCTTGAAATAGCATGTAGTTTAGTGTTAGTTTTGCATTGCATCTTAGTCATTTTAGCCATTTTAATTCATGTTATTTATGCATTTAGTTTGATTTGAATAATGCACTTGGTGTTGGCTCTTTTGTGCTTAAAGGACGGTATTTGTTTTAAAAAAAGGAGAAAAATTACTTGGACGGAAGACGGAACCATTTCGGGAGCAAAAACATCAATTTTGGCGAGAAACCGAACGAACCACGGCCAGGCCGTGTCACCCAGCACAGCCAGTGCCTCGCGAATGTCTTTGCGCCGCAGTTGCGATCTTGATGTGGCGGTAGTGCAGTGCACCACTGGTGTCTTTGGTCACACGATCTGAATTTTCGCGTTTTGACTTGATTTTTCACCCCTTTTCACCCCTTGCCTCCTAAACTAAAAGATCCGAGTAGTTTCACTATCCCTTTTTCTATAGGCAACACTAATTTTGAAAAGGCTCTGTGTGATTTAGGAGCTAGTGTGAGTTTCATGCCCTTCTCTATTTGTCAAAAATTGGGCCTAGGCGAATTAAAGCCTACAAGATTCTCACTGACTTTGGCGGATCGATCCGTCAAATACCCCACTGGCATCTTGGAGGATGCTCCTATTAGAGTGGGGAAATTCTTTGTACCTGTTGATTTTGTTGTTCTTGATATGGCTGAAGATAAGCAAATCCCCATTATTCTTGGTAAACCATTCTTGGCCACTGCTGATGCCATAATTGATGTCAAGAATGGTAAATTATCTTTGACTGTGGGAGATGAAAAGGTTGAATTTGGTTTGTTTAAATCTGTTGAACAACCTTCTTTTGAGATTTCTTGTTGCAGTGTTGATATAGTGCCTAAAGATGTGAAAGAAGAACTTATCAAGGCTCTTCCCAAGGAACCTTGCGTCGAGAACCCTTCACCTCCACATGTGGTCAATGATACTTCCCAACAGTCAAAGGTGACTGACAAAGAGAAGAAAAAGGCCAAAAGCAAAGTTGAGAAGCGTGCTCGTAGGAAGCTACTTCCATCGAAACCTCCTTGGCCACTTGATGCTAAAGGTAAAATCCCTGTTATGAAGGGGAAGGTGAAGGGGCCAAGAATCCTTAAAGTTTGGAAAGTGAAGGGGAGTGCCACCCCCAAGTTGGATCCGGGCTGAGCACTTACAAGGGTCAAGCTAGTGACTTTAAACGAGCGCTTCTTGGGAGGCAACCCAATTTTTGGTGAGTTCTTTTCTACTCATCATTGCTTCAACTTAATTTCTTACATTGGGGACTATGTAAGTTTTTAAGCTTGGGGTAAGGAGTTTTCATTTTTGCATTTAGATTTGCATCTCATTTTAGTTTTTGTTCTTTTTGTGTTAATTTTTGAATTTGTTTGCATCATTTTATCCCCCAATTGCCTTGTTGTCCTCCGAAGTTTTCAATGCGTGCCACATTTTTGTTGAAATTTGAGATTGCAATGATTTGAAACCCAATTATTTTCTCTTATGATGGGCTTAAAGGTAGTGTTTTTAATGTACATAGAGATATTCCTCTGAAAAGTTGATGATTAGCATGTGACACTCTGATTTGATGTTTTTCACTGACTTTAGCTTCTAAATGTGAGACTTTAGCTTGTATTGGGGCTTGCACTTTATCATGTTTTTATGCCCCTTTCTCCTTGTATGAGTGTGTCCCTCTTGATTGTGCTCTCTAGAACTTGACTTGAAACCATTTCAAAACTTAAATTTTTTTTATTACACACTTGAATATGATTAAGGCATTTTAGGCATGTTTCCAAGCCTCTGATTTTTGAATGAAAACTCCCATTAGTTGCCCCTTTTGAGCCTTGATTGAATTAAATTTTCTTGATACCCATGCCATTGTCAAATGTTTATGGTATCTTTTAGAGCATGTTTAAGGGAGCAATTGGATGCTTAATCTTATTGTTTTAATGCTTGAACTTGGGATGTCTTTTGTTGTTTAGTTCCTCTCCAATAATTATTGCAAAATTTCAAATGAGGGAGAATAAAAAAAATGTATATATATAAAAGAAAAAAAAATATAGAAAGAAAAAAAAACAAAAGAGAAGCAAAATAAAAAAAAGTTTTGAAAGCAAAAGGGAAAAATAGATTGCTCCACTTATTCTACTTTAAAAGGATTGCTTAAATTGTTCATATCGATAGCCCTTGAATTTCCCCATTTCTTGTTTTTATCCCACCTTACAATCAATATCCCATGGCCACATTACAACCTTTTGAAAGACTTTTTTATTCCTGTGCGTTTTCATTAATTATTTGCCGAGATTTGATTAATAGTCAAGCCAATAGTAGAGCACTTTCATTGATCGATTTGAGCGAATTGTCTTAACCTTTAAACACTTAGAGAGTGGAAAGTAGAGTGCCCTATCTGTGAGAAACATGATTTTAGAGAGCCTGAGTTTCTAATTGGACTTAATTTTGATTGTCTCTATCGTTTTTGTTAGTCCTTTAGCCTATTGCTTGATCTTGCTTTTATCTCGGGTTCCATATCTGTTGCATCTCTTATTTCCCATTCCATCTTTGGCCACAGCAATTGCTTGAGGACAAGCAAAATTCTAAGCTTGGGGTAATTTGATGTGCTTGAAATAGCATGTAGTTTAGTGTTAGTTTTGCATTGCATCTTAGTTATTTTAGCCATTTTAATTCATGTTATTTATGCATTTTTTTTTTATTTGAATAATGCATTTGGTGTTGGTTCTTTTGTGCTTAAAGGAAGGTATTTGTCCTAGGAAAAAGGAGAAAAATCACTTGGACGGAAGCCGGAACCATTTTGGGAGCGAAAACATCAATTTTAACGAGAAACCGAACGAATGTCTTTGCGCGCAGTCGTAGTGCAGCACGGTCAGGCCGTGCCAGGCACCACGGCCGTGCTGCAGGTCACACTTGATATGAAATTTTGCGTTTTGACTTTTTTACTTGGGTTTTCACCCCTTTTTGACCTAAACTATAAATAGGCATTGTTAACACTTGCCTTAGGTTTGAACTTTGATATTTTGAAGGCACGGTGAAGGATAGGATTAAATCTCTTCCTCTCTTCTTCATGAATTTTTGGTTTGGATATTCTATCTCCATGGATTCTATTGTAACAACTATGTTAGAGTAGTTTCGTTTATTCTAGGATTTGGGGCTATGCTTTTTGATGTCTCTTAAATGATTAATTGAAATACTCTCCTATTACTTTGAATGCAAATTTGATTCCATTTTTATTATTATTATTTCTTATGAATTCGGTGCGTACTTGTTCATATGCGTTAGATTTCTAGGGATGAACTTAGAGGTGAACCTAGTTATCGAAACTTTAAGAACGGAGCTTAGGACTAAAATCACGAGAGTAGTTTTTACTCCTTCGAGGATAAAACAAGATATCATATTTCTTAATGGGTTTAATTCGATTTCAATTACCACGAGAGTAGGAGTTGTCGCTTAAACACGGTTTCTGTATCCTGGGAGGGAACTTTTACTAATTTAGGATAGCTTGCCTTCAATTGAATTCATTCGTTAATAAGAGAGTAGTCAATTAGGATTTCAAAGCATCATTAGGGTACCCCCGGATCCTATAAGCTTTTCCATATTATTAAAATCATCAATTACATTGTTCTTAATTTATTTTATTTCTGTTACAACAACAAATTCTATTTCTTGACTTAATTTAATTAACGTAAAAGTAGTCCCTGTGGGATCGATATTTTATTACTTGACGACAACTCCGTACGCTTGCAGATTCAGCACATCGCTTATCATGTATGGTCGTACTTCGCGTTTCACCTAAACCCTCACTTTTGTGCACAGGTATGTATGATCGTACGTAGGGTATGTGCGGCCGTACATCTAGAAAACTTTGGCGCTGGCTCGTACATGCTGCGCTGTATGCCCTGACTACTCACGAGAAGGGTCTACTGTCGTACATGGAGTATGCACGGCCGTACTTCTGGTCCAGAAGCTCAGGAATTCGCTTCTTTTGATCCATTTTTGCCCAGAATTGCATATTTTTGCTCCAAGAGAGTTCTTTTACCCTTTTCTGCACAATATGAGAAAATATAAGGATTTCTCATATAAAATGGGTTAGAAACATGCGTAAATATGCATAAAATATCCCTCTAAATATCACAAAATATCCACTCATCAATTCTCCCACACTTAACTTTTTCTTGTCCTCAAGCAAACACAAGCTCTAAAGTCAACTTCCTAAAAAATGAAGACATAAAGATTAGGAACCCAGAATAAGAAAAGTGAATGACAATCAATCATGCAATTGGGGTTGCAACTTAGGTGCGCAATTAGAGGCTAGAATTTCCTGCAAAACAGTTCAATGCGAACAAGGGCACTCAGCTCACTGTCTCACCAAGTGTTTAAAGGAGTAAGAAACATTATCGCTCATATTTCACAATCAAACACATTACCATAGGCTTGTAACATGACTAATATCTCCACCAAAATGTTCACATGCATGCAAAATAATATTTGGGGACTAAACAGGTTGTAATGAGGCAAGGATCTAATATGAAAGTAGGAAAGACAAAGAAAAGGTTAGTCAAAGGGTAAAAATGATGCAAAAATAAAATGGATAACCCTTTGAAGCTTAGAATCAGCATTTTGTCCTTCGGCCTTATTTATCTCCTCCCTCCATTTTCTTTTGCGTAGACCGTTTTTATTTGTTTTTCCTCCCCTTCCTTTCTTTTTATCTTCAAGCTCAAAATTCCTCAATCTTTTTATCTTTTCTTTTTCTTTTGTAATATTCTTCTTCTTTTTCTTTCTTTGCGAGGAAGAGGACTTTACAAAAAAAAAAAAATTGGGTCATGCCTTGATGCTATTTCGGGGAGAGGAGTAAGTGATTCCTTGTTGCTCCTTTTTTGCTTCCAACGGGTACCAAAAAGTTCCTACAAAACACTACTGGATACTAAGTGCACGTGAACACAAGAATGGGGGTTGAATTGTGTTGAAAACTTTTTACAAACTTTGATTTAAAAACACTTTAAAGCAAGTAAGTTTAGAAATCGTTTGTTACCAGAAGCTGAAGAAAAACCGGGCGCTGAAATGAAGTTTAAGAAAACTTGCTTTTCTTCACAAGACAGAAGTAAATATAAAGCAGTAAAGTAAGAGACACAGAGATTTATACTAGTTTACCACTAAACTGAACGTGAACACAAGAAGGGGGGTTGAATTGTGTTGAAAACTTTTCGCAAACTTTGATTTCAAAACACTTAGAACACAGGTTTTTCAAAACAGTTTGTTAAACGGACGCTGGAAATAAACCAGATGCTGAAAAAGCAGTTTGTGAAAACTTGTTTTTAACACAGCAGGATAAAGATAAATAAAAAGCAGTAAAGCAAGAGACACAGAGATTTATACTAGTTAACTACCAAACTGGTAGCTACGTCTAGTCCCTTCGTTCCTGAAGGATTTTCCACTATAATCAACTGATTACAAAACCTTAAGAGTATTCTACTGTCACAACCTTGACAATACTCTCAACTTCTCAAAACGACTCAGTACATTTGAGCCTTTGAGGGAACAACCTTAACTAGGCCAAAACAACTTTTACAAGTAAGTTGAATACAAGTATAAATAACTCTCACAGAGAGGATAAAAATTAAGCTCAATATAGAATTGCTTTCTAAAAGAAAGTGTCGGACGTTGAGTTCATTTCTTGTAAAAATGGCTCCTTTCCATCGAGTGATGTGATTTCAAAAAGCTGTCTCTTTCTTCCTTTCCAGAGAATATCTCAGTAGTACACATTACCGTTTTCGTACTACCTTGCTTTTCACAATTGCTTGTACGATTTTTGTCTTTTAGCTAAAGGTGTCACCTTTGATACCTCGTACAACAATTTTAGCGCATAAGATCAAATTCGAAATCCGTTCCAGAAACTTCTGAGAGGAAGAGCAACTACGTGACCAACACGTGATTTATAATGAAGTTCAGACGCTTGCTCAGAACGGAAGATCAGACGCTCATAGCAAATGGATAAGACTAGTGTCACAAGAAGATAACTCCAGACGCTCACGAGGACAGTATACTAGGATGAGCCGGATGCTGACACATGGAGTGTATCCTTCTCTTGAGAGCTTCTTCCTTCTTGTTTAAGTGGCTTAGAAATATATGTAATATTAGTATCTGCACACTTCAAGAATTGTTAGAACATAAATTGTTCTCTTGTGAATATTTTGCTATCATCAAAATTAATGAGGGTCTAAACTTCTCAATCGTTTAGGTTCCAACATAAACTGGTAGCTACGTCTAGCCCCTTCGTTCCTGAAGGATTTTCACTATAATCAACCTGATTACAAATTTCTTAAGAGTATTCTACTGTCACAAACTTGACAATACTCTTGACTTCTCAAATGTTCAAGCCTTTGAGGAAACAAGCCTGTTATAAGGCAATACAAATTTCACAGAGAAGATTTGAATACAATCAAATAACTCTCAACAAGAGAGGATGAAAAGATTAAGCTCAAAACAATTAGTTTTCTAAATGAAAGAATATAAGACGCTAAAGTTCAGTTCTGGTTCTCAGAAACTTGGCACAAAAACTTGGTTGTTCACTTGAGTAATAGCTTTCACAGTATGTCGTTTCTAGCAACCTTCTTCAATGGAGAGCTTGAGTATTTATAGATGTCCTTGAGAATAATACCGTTGCAGGAATGCACAACTCTAAAAACATTGAGTGAGTTAATTTGAAAATACATGTCTTTATCTTCCTTTTCATAGAATATTAGAATAGTACACTTTACTGTTTTGTACTATTTGCTTTTTAATCATTTGCTTTGTACGAATTTTGTCTTATACCAAAGGTGTCACTTTTGATAACTCGTACATCAAATTAAGCGCACAAAATAAAATTCGAATTCTGTTCCAGAATAGTTGAGGTAAAGGAGCATAAATGTGACCATCAAATGTTTCATTAATAAGACCGAATGCTCGCTCAGAATTCATAAGATGCTTGCTGCAAATGTGTATTCCACGTGTCTTAAGTAATGCTATACCGGACACTCGCTTGGAGTGCAAGTACAAGACGCTGGAGTGAGCTGGATGCAGACACATAAGAGTATTCAACTTCTTGTGATATTCTTCTTCTTGCTTGAGTGAGTTATAAAACATGAATGATTTTAATACCTACACACTTCAAGACTTATTAGAAGTTAAATTGTTCTCACAAAGATACTTTGTTATCATCAAAATTAATAAGGGTCTAAACTTCTCAATTGTTTAGGTTCCAACACCAAGGAAAGTATATTAAATGTAGGCTCAAAGGACGCAAGTAAGGAGTACAATTACACAAACAAATGAATTGGTTTGAAAGATGCCTAATTATGTCCGAAAATAATTCACATGATGCAAATCAATTTTCACCTTGAAACGATCATGAGACAAGTTTTAGAATGCATTAAAATTGGAAATACACTCAGAAAAGAAGATTTTAGGAGCAAGAATAATAATTTCATAACAGCCCCCTTTTTCAAGGTTCAATATCTCACAATTTAGTAGCAGATACACATCAAACAGTTTTGCAAGGTGTTCATTGCTAATTATCAGCTCCTTAAGAGTAACTCCTTTTATCACAAAATTTTTTGGTTTATCATCCAAAAATTTTGTGGGGTTCCTTGAAAACACAAATCTTTAAATTCTAAAATTTTTTCATTTTAAGTAAAACTACTAGGACATAAGCAAAAGTCAAAGCAACGAGTGAGTCTAGTCACTTGTAAATGATATACTTTAACTATAATAGCAAAAATACTAGGATATAAGCAAAAGTCAAAGCAATGAGTGAGTTTAGTCACTTGTAAATGATATACTTTAACTATAATAGACCTCCCCAACACTTAATATAATTCTTAAAGATAAAGTAAATGTGAGAGAAAAGGTATTAGTGACTTTCCTGAAATAGGATTTTCCTCCAAAGCTTGAGCGTTATTCCTTGAACAAAAAAAAGGAAAAAGAAAGAAAACATAACAATTATAAAAAAGAAATTAATAGAAACAATAACCAACAGGTTGCTGTTGCGGCTCAAGCAAGTGCACCTGATCATAACTCATAATAAAGTGGAGTATTTTTAAGACTCCGAATGTCGAACCCACAGAGAATGCGCGAGTACTAAATTAATAGAGATCCTTTATTATTTTAGACGAACGAAGGTAATGGTGGTGAGAACGAGAGCAATCAATTAAAAAGCAATAGAACAAAAGCAATGTCACACGAAAGAATAGAGATCAAGTATGGAAAGCCTAGGGGAACTGGGTTCACTAATACTAGTTCCTGAATCTATTACCCTGCTATTACGAACTATATTTCCTTATTGAAAGCCAATCATTCACACTAAATTACTAATAACTATCCGGTTAATAGCCTTCTTCCTAAATAACTACTCTGTTTTGGTCCAGGAAGGTAATTAAAGGAGAGAGCATTAAGAACAGGTGAACTTGTTAATCTAATAACGGATTGGAAATAAGCAATTACCTTAGTCGGGCATGAAAAGTGAATTTTGTTGATCCTAGAGTTCCATTAACTAATTGTGGTCCTGTCACCTCCAATTAACTAATTTATTAAGGATTAGCTACTTCCTATGAGATTAAGAATGCTAGGAAAAACACATTCATAAGGATAATAAGAAGTTCATAACAACAATTAAATAAATGTCAAGAACATCGTAAAAGATCCTCCATCACCCTAGTGATGGAGTTAGCTACTATTTCTCAACATAATAGAATAACACCAATCCAAACAAGAAATCATAAAAGAAAGAAAAGACAAGAGGCAAGAGGCAAGAGCTAAAGTGGTCAAGAGACCCCCTAGCCTCTAGCTCTCCTGAAGGAAAGCTAAGATTTCCTATTTATAGGCTTTGAGGCGCACTAGGTCAACTGGCTTCAAATCTATACATTCTGGGCTTGGGTACGACCGTACCGAATATATACTTGGTCGTACCGGACTTTAATTACGACGCTGGCCCGTACTTGTGTACTTTGCACTCCCTGACACAATTATATACTGCCGTACTGCCTTTGGTACGGCCGTACTGAACTTTCTCATCGGCGCCAGGTTGTACTGACCAAAGGGATATGCCCTTATTGCTTCTCTTGCATAGGTACGGCTGTACTGACTGACTGTCAGGCCGTATCACTCATCCAGAAAAGCCAGAGTATGCTCAAATCATGCCAGAATCTTCCCAAAATTACATCTTTTGCTCCAAGCGATATCTTTATGATATTTCTGCTAAATAGGACATAAGTAAGTACTTTTATACTTTAAATAGCACAAAATGATATAATTAAGTACTAAAAATGCCCTATAAAAGTAGAAAATTTGGTGAGTTAACAGTTGTCTCCTACAAAGCGCTTGTTTAACGTCCCGAGCCTGACGGTACCAGTGTTCAATCAGGTGGCTCTCCAAGGGTGAATTTAACCATCACCGTACTAAGTCTTCTCAGCTTTCTAATCATGTGGTTATCAATGTTCTTTCGTTTTTCATGATAGTAGGTGAATTTCAAAATAGTGTGGAATTTTTATTTCAACTCGACCCACTAATTTAACAGGATCCTGCAAAACAAGAAATTTTTCCAAAGGGTCCTACATTCTTAAATCATCAAAATTATCAGTGACAACCACATTAGTGAAATAAGAAGAAATAAAACAAGAGGGAAAATTAGGAATTAAAGGTTTTAAATCACTCATTTTCTTGCCACCTAGTGTGATTACCTTTCCCTTCTGAGCTTGAGTTACGGTAACACCAATGGCTAAAAGAGTCCACCCCAAAATTAGGACTTTCTCATTTTTCTCCAAATCAAGAACCACGAGATGCTGCTTACTCTCCTCATAAGCGCTCCCTTCAGTAGGAGCTTTTGTTTCATCTTGACTCCCTTCGGTAGGAGTTTCTCCATCTTCTGTGGGTACCTTGTATTGCTCAATTTTTTTCCTTTGGGGTAGGCTCAGCTTGTGGACGAGTTGCTCTTTGAGGCCCTTCAGATAGTAAGTTGACAATATTTAACAATTGAGCCTCAATAGCCTCGAAATTTTTATCCTGCTTAACCAAATATGTGGCCATGATATCATTAACATCAGGCTTTTGTTCTTCCTGTTGTTGCCACGAATTTTGCATTTGTGGTGGCCCAAACGTATCAGGAGTACTACTTTGTTCTCCCCAGAGTGAGTTGTTGACATGACTAGCTTCTATAGAGGTCCACTGATTGTTATTTTCTGCAATTTCCTCTATCAATGTGTACACATCCTCTAGCTCCTTTGTCAATATGGATCTTCCACAGGCAGCATCAATAGAGGCTCTATCTTGAGTTAAGAGCCCTTGGCAAAATATCTGAACAAGTTACCATGTCTCATAACCATGGTAGGAAAGATTTCTAAGCAAGTGCTGGAACCTCTTCCAAGCTTCTCTAAATGACTCATGCTCACTTTGGGTGAAATTAGCGAGCTCTGCTTGAAACTTGGCTAATTCGAATGTTGGAAAATATTCGCTCAAAAACTTATTGTACTTCACGAGGTCAGCTCTTCCCATGGTTCTCAGTTAGTTGCTGCAAAATAGACTCTTGGGAAAGTGTTATCACAAACATTTATTTTATTATTTTTTTCTTTTAAAGTCGAATATAACATGAAATATAATAAAATAAAGCAAAATGAGATGAGATCAAAACAGATGGGATAAGATTTTTTTTTTAGATAAAGAAATAAAAGAAAAATCTTTTTGGAATTTTGAATTTAAATTTTAAACTAAACAAACAAACAACCAAAAATAAATAAAAGCAAAGAAATATGCTTAAATTAATTAAGAATCTTTTTTCAATCAATATTATCAATTATTTCCCAGCAACGGCGCTAAAAACTTATTGCGTCTCAGACAAGTGCACCTGGTCACATGCAGTAATAAAATGGAATTTTAAGTCCCGGTTGTCGAACCCACGAGGAATAAGGATAAGTATTAATCTACTTTAGGTGTCTTAATTACTTAAGCGTTTGAATAGTTATTTTGAATGCGCAGTGAAGAAAGAAAGCGTAGAAAACGGTTTGGAAGACAATAGAGTTAGAGCTAGGGCCTTGGTTTCGTTTATCCTATTTGTTCCTTTCTTAATCCTATTCTATCCTATTCTTCCTTTACTCCATGTTATTGACCCCCTTCTATCTAATAGCCCTGATCCTCAGACAGCCAATAATCTTTTCTCCCTAAGACTAATTTACTAAATTAACCTTGGTTGAAAGCATTAAGTCCTATGATAGCCTAAGAGTTTGAATTGGTCAAAAGGTCTTATATCTTTCTTTTTCAGTTCCATTATAAGTCTCCAATTCCCTTATAGGTCCATTAATTAACCCTGGATCCTCCAACAGATTAACTAACTAAAACATGCAATTTATTTATCTAAGGTTCCTTTATAGCCTCGTTGCAAAACCCCGAATCCTCCGCAGAAAATGCAACGACTCAAACATAAATAAATAAATAAATCACAAGAAATCATAAAACTAAGAGACTTTAACATGGATAATAAATTTGAAACAGAAATAGAATAAAATAGTCAGTAAGACATAGTTAAGGAACTATTAAGGTAAACTACACCAAAGGCCCTAAAAGAGAGCTTAGCTACTCATGTCACAAAATAGAAAAGAAATTCAATCAGGAAACATATTTGAGAAAAGTAACAGAAATTGGGAAGGAACTCTTTCTAATCTTTAGATGAATCCTGGCTCACGCTCCAAAGTCTCCTTAATGGCTTCACAGGCTCGCAATTAAGATTTGGCCTTTTTCTCTCTCCAAAAGTGTCTCCAATGAGAAGGTTTGAGCCTCTATTTATAGAGTAGGTGAAAATTAGGTCAATAGGCCCTTGGATTTGCCTAGCTCATCAGCATGTGCAGTCGTACTGCCATATCATATACGGTCATACTTCGCGTTTCACCTAAATCCTCACTTTTGCGCACAGGTATGTACGGCCGTACGTACAGTACGTGTGATCGTACATGTGGAAAACTTTGGCGCTGTCCCGTACATGCTGCGCTGTACGCCCTGAATGCTTGCCAGAGGGGTGTACGGCCGTACATGGAGTATGTGCGACCGTACTTCTTGTCCAGAAGCTTAGAAATTCGCTTCTTTTGATCCATTTTTGCCCAGAATTGCGTACTTTTGCTCTAACAGAGTTCTTTTACCCCTTTCTGCACAACATGAGCAAATATGAGGATTTATCATATAAAATGGGTTAGAAACATGTGGAAATATGCATAAAATACCCCTCAAAATATCACAAAATATCCACTCATCAGGCGCATGTGAGGTAACTAGGGTTCTAACTTACAATCTTCAAACTTTCAATTTAAATATTTATGCAATCTGAGTATAGAGTTGGTAATTATGTATTTTTTAAAAATATAGTAAAAAGACAAAATATATGAAATACGTTATACTCATATAAAAGGGCTTTTTTGTCATCTGCTCGAGGACGGGGACCCCGCGGGTTGGGCGGCATGATCCCTGTCCCCGTTCCCAAACTATCGTCGGGAGGATTAACTCCCCCATCCTCGTCCCCACAAGGAAAAAAATCCTCACCCACGAGGCCCCGAATGGGGCAATCCCCATGGGGATACCCACTTACGAATGCAAATTGACATCCTTAGGTCATACTTATTACTCTCTCCACCCGAAACATTATTTGTTTTAGTTTTTATTTTTATCCCAAAAATTTGGTTGTTTTAGAAATCCAATGTATAATTTAACATTTTTTCTTATTATACCCTTAGATTAATAGCATACATTAATTATAGTTTATTTTTATTAGGTAGCTTTAGTGGAGTGTTAGTAATTCCCAAAGGATTTTGCATTGAAAAGTGCCAAATTTTTTAAAGGTATTTTATTCAAAATTTGTCTCAATTAATAATTTCTTAATTTGTGTGTCAAAACATTAAACAACCAAAGTTTTGGGACAAAGGGAATGCTCCCTCCGGTTTCAAATTTAATCAACGAAAAAATTTCACGCTAATTAATAATAGTAGTTAATCTCATTTAATTTTCTTAGTGTGTGGTCCCATTAGATTATATCTCTAGACCGTAGGATCTAGTTTCTTGGCTAGGTGGGTGTTTGCTAGTTTGTGTAGTTGGTCTTCTTGTTATTATCTTGGCTAGCTCTTGCTTTATTTAATGGTTGGTGTTAGGGTTGTGGTTCTTATTGTATCGGGTTAGAGTATTCCTTGTATTATTTTCTTAATACAATGCGTTTTGATATTTTTTTAAAAAGGTTCTTGTGAACCGTTTGTGCCTTATCCTGACTAGGATTATTAGTCCTCTTTAGAGTAGCTTTATCCCAGGGCGGAGCACCAAGGATAATGCTATTATCCTGAAGGAGGTGGTGCATCACATGAAAAAGTCCAAGAAGAAAAAAAAAGGTGATATAATTTTTAAATTCGACTTGGAAAAAGCTTATGACATAGTCGATTGGGGGTTCCTCAAGGATACCCTTGGCGCTTTTGGTTTCCCCCATATTATTATTGATCTAGTAATGTATAGCATCTCATCTTCTTCCATATCTCTTGTGTGGAATGGGAACAGTCTGCCTAATTTCACTCCTTTAAGGGGCGTTAATCAAGGAAATCCCTTTTCTCCCTATCTGTTTGTGCTCTGCATGGAGCGGCTAGGGGTGATGATTAATGAGGAGGTGGTGCAAAGGAGGTGGAAGCCCATTCAGATATCTTTGAATGGCCCAACTATTTCTCACCTCTTTTTTGCTGATAATGTCCTCTTGTTTGCTAAAGCGAAGCCCTCGCAGGCTAGCTTGATCACTAACATTTTAAACAAGTTTTGTGGTCTTTTAGGTTTGAAGGTGAGCTTGGAGAAATCTAGAGTCCTTGCTTCCAAAGGGTTGCCAAAGCAGGGAAAAGATAAAATTCTGGGCCTAACAAATATTTAGGTCAAAGAGAATTTGGAAAGATACCTTGGTTTCTGCATTCACCATGGTAGGCCTCGTAAAGAAGATTTCTCCCACTTGCTTGATAATATTTCATCCAAGCTAGCATCATGGAAGGGTCAGTTATTGAACAAGCCAGGTAGACACTAGTGCACGAAACAGAAAAGAATTAGGTTTTTACATCGGTTATCTGTCCAACCAGTGTAAAAGGTTTCGAATTTAAAAACTGAAAACAATTTACACAGAAGTTTTATATAACCAGTGTTAAAAGAGAACTTATTACACTGATTATTTAAATAACCGGTGTTAATAGTCTTTCTCTTTGATTAAAATTACTTTCTCCCTCTCATTCTCAGATACGCGGGAAGCATTTCTCTGAGATAAACCTACTCTTTCTCTCTCGCCCTTACACTTCCCTTGTTCTCTCCGCAATTCGAGCTCTCTATCTCGCCGCAGCACTGTCATCGTTCTCATCCTCTCTTGCCGCCGTTCAAATCTCTACTTCATATGGTTCTTGCCGCCGTTTTCCTTCTCGTGGTTCTCGCCACCTTTTGCCTTCGAAGCCCTATCTCAGAGGCAAACCAGAAGCAACCACACCCACTTGTTCCTTCTCTGTGCTTATAGGATTTTTCCTTTACCTTATAGCTTTTTTCCCTTTTTGGTTTTGATCTGTTTGATAATCTATTCACCTTAGCGTCTAATCTAGCTTTGGTCCAATGCTGAGCATTAGCTAGCTTCATGGGTATTCATCGTTGGCGAGCTATGTACTATGTTTAGTTTTTATGTACTTTGTGCCACTCGGGTTGTGCCACTGTTTCAGGTTAAAGTCCTTAATTCCCTGCCACTTGTGTTACTGTTAAGTTTTATGGAAACATTTGGTACATGATTTTTGACATTTAACACATGACAAAGAATGCCAAGTAATATTGTCTGCAATGTGTATATAAGTTTACCTACAAAGATAATATGGATTGTTGTTTTCAATTTATGGCCAAATGTTTGAAATTTATAAGGTATACTGGGTTTTTGATTTTCATTCAAGTTTATATCCTTTCCAAAAAGGTATTTCTCTGCACTTACATGCGAATAATAATTAAATTGTTGAGGTATATTATGCTTTTTGTTGTCGTTCAATTAAATTTCAGTTTTGTTGCTCATGACTGACCACTATTAACAACAGACAATGTCTTTAGATGAAAACTGTGGTCATGGGTTGCAGCGTACTTGCATGGCTTCCAGGAGGCCACGTCTCTCTACTAGCAGGTCGATGATGACTGCAACAGAGTATCGAAATAGCTTTGTGAGGATTGAGGATCGTGATGCTCGTCATCGCAATTCTTATTGTGATGAGGATCGTGATTTGATGAACAAGTATGGTGATCACCGTGCCAACGCTGACCGTTGGGGCGCGGGCCTTCATGTGCGCATGCTTCAGAGGAGGCCACCTTCTCCCAAGAGGCCCGTAGCTTCCAGGAATGTTCATCGAGGGATGGACATCATTCAGATCCCCAGTGATGACGATGAGATCTCGGAGTATACTCCATCCACACTGGAGTATTCTCCCATCGTAGAGGATTACACTCCATCGACTCCTTCAGAGGAATCTACAGCTAGAGTTTGTCCTGGGGACCCCTCAAGGAGCCACCACAAGCCTTGCTTTTATATTATGCATGTTATCTATTAAAGTATTTGATTGTTTTGATAATTTAACAGGATAAATGTATCAGGAGAATATATTAATGTTTTTTTCATTGCTTTTTATGAATATCCTGACTATTTAGATGAATAATTATGATTATGATATATGATGTATGTTTTTATATTTGAGCTTCTCTATTTAATTTGTGTTAACCCTTAGTTTCCTGTTTGAGATTCAATAAAATGTTTGCGTGTGTACTGAGAATGGCACCGCTCATTTTTTTGAATCTTGAATTGTCCAAGTAGGACAGTTTGGGAAGAAACTTTTTCTTTTATTTGGTTAATAGTTAGTCTTTAAATCTTTTATCTAATATATGATAAAATTTCAAATTGCTACATTTCCTATTGTCTCTGGGTGCACGCTGGATCGTGGTGGATGTCACCACGTTTAGGTTGTATACTTGGAGACCAATGCAAAATGCTGCCAAAGTTTCATCAGGTATAAGATATAAGGATTTAACGACTAACTATTAACAAAATATAGAAAAAGTTTCTTCTTAAATGGGATAGGTTCATACCAAATATACAGAGATCTGTCGGATACTTGTGGTTGAAGGGTCCTGAAGTGGTAATTGTGTTCATTAAATAAGTGATCAATGCATTTTAATGCACCTTTTATAGTTTTTCACTATGTATTTTTAAATATGTGTCATGCCCAATAATTACTTTTTAAATGTTTTATATCTTTGGGTCTTAATTTGGGCTTTAGTGAAATTCTTTGTCAATTTTTGGATTTTGTTATATCCTGACCTATGTTTCTTTTGCAGGTCATAACTTGGGCTATACTTATCTGATTGTAGTGATCTTTGTGGCGTTGGAAAGCTAAGTAGCAGATCTACAACTCTTATGTTGACACCAAAGCCAAGTTCGGAAGTTTTGGTGGTAATAAATGCCAATTACTGCAGCTGGCGAGACTGACTGCAAATTCTGGATCACTTACTCATGTGATTAGTTGTTATTGGGCTAATTTTTGGATTTTGTTATATCCTGACCTATGTTTCTTCTGCATGCCATAACTTAGGCTATACTTATCTGATTGTAGTGATCTTTGCGGCGTTGGAAAGCTAAGCAGCAGATCTACAACTCTTATGTAGACACCAAAGCCCAGTTCGGAAGTTTTGGTGGTCACAAATGCCAATTACTGCAGCTGGCGAGACTGACTGCGAATTCTGGATCACTTACTCATGTGATTAGTTGTTATTGGGCTAATTAACCTCTTATGGGCCCTTCTCTTTGGTCATAAACTGAAGTTTACCTAGGTTAACTTAAGAGGACATTATAAATAGGATTTTTAGAGTCTTAGGAACTACCTTTTAATTACATTTGAATCTTTTGCCCTTTTTGAGTTTTAGCAATCTTTTCTCCTTCTCTCCTTCTTAATTTCGTTTTTGTCAAATCCTTCCATGGAAGGCTAAGACCTTAAATTAATTCACTGGTTAGAGAGTTTTATAAGGATCTTGAGTTTGAATATTATTGTTAATTTTGATTTTCGGATTCTATCTCTTTTCTTGTTGATTTTTCATCTCTTTGATCTTTGTTTGCAAATTCGTTTTAGGTGTTGATGCTTAATCATGTCAATTTCATTTTTGCTCTTTGAGATTATTTGAAATATTTTGAACGCTTGTTTTAATCTGTTTCGAATAGAGATCAATAGGATCTACAGCACGTGACGTAGGTTTGATTGAATTCGGTAGTTAAATTAATTATGTTTTTGTGATGCTTGTTCCTTAATCATGATTAATCGATTCTGTGATGCTTAGTTGATGCTTAATTAATTCTGTATTACAGAAGGAATTCTTATAAAATTAATTGACGCTTGATTAGTTAATTTTATGGTCAAACAAGAATAGAATCACGAAATAGAATAATCCTTTGAAACCCGTGATAGATCCAAGTATTAATTATCCTGAACCAGTGGATTAGTCATTTTTATATATTGATATTTTCATCTTTTAAATTCTGTTTCTCATAATCGAAACCCCCTTTTTTTTTATCTTCGTACGTTCTTGTTTTTTGTTATTGTTAGATTAGAGATACTTGTGAGACGACTAAGGTTGAATTACCTTGATACTACATTTACTATTTTTAGTTATTTGACCCGTGCGCAACAACGGATCAAATTGGCGCCGTTGCCGGGGATCTCTGATCAAGAATAGCCAATTCAAGAACCCTACTAACGTCTCTAACTTTTGATTTTGTGTTTTAGTTGTGTTTCAGGTTCTGACATTGGATTTTGCATTGAGCTAGTGAAAAAAATCGATTTCTAGTCAACTTGCTCGGATTGCTCCGAAATTTGGCCAGAAAATCCGAAAAAAATAAAGGATCAATACTCCCTTATTAGAAAGTGATATTGGGACTACAGGCTCAAATTCCAAAATTTTATCGTTTAGACCACTTTTTAATTTTTTTGAATTTTTTGTATCTTTAAAAAAAATTACGTTATCTTTATTTGATTTTTAGAGATTTTTGGTGTTGTTTTTAGATTTTTTAGATTTTATTTGATAAGTTTTGTCAATTTTTTTTTGTTTTAGCAATTAGGACATTGTTGGTATTTTCTGATTTGTTGTGCTGCCTTCATATGTGCTCATGATGCATGACTAGGTCCAATTCTGAAATTCTGCATTCTTTTAATCCAGAAATAGATAGGACTTTTCATTCACTCTATAGGCTTAATAAGTCTAGTACGAGTAATAACATAGGTAGTGATCATATAGGTGATAGTGATGCTGATAGCATTAGCATATTTAGTCATACTCTCTTTGACACTGATTCTGATTCTGAATTTATTATTGATACCATGGCTGCTATAACATTAAGGGAACTTGATGCACCTGATGTTACTTATAATGCTTTTTGCATTGAATACCCTGATGTTGAAGTACCTTTTGAACTTAAATCTGGTTTGATACATTTGCTTCCTAAGTTTCATGGTCTTGCAGGTGAAGATCCTCACAAACATCTTAAGAAGTTCCATATTGTGTGCTCTACCATGAAACCTCAAGGAGTCCCAGAGGATCACATCAAGCTCAGAGCCTTTCCATTCTCATTACAAGACACTGCCAAGTATTGGTTGTACAACCTTCAACCAGGTTCTGTGACAAGCTGGAATGAATTGAAGAAGTTATTTCTGGAAAAGTTCTTCCCTACCTCTAGAGTTGCTTCAATCAGAAAAGAAATATGTGCCATCAAGCAGATTGATAGAGAATCTTTGCATGAATACTGGGAGAGATTTAAGAAGTTATGTGCAAGCTGCCCTCACCATCAAATTTCTGAACAGTTGCTCATCCAATATTTTTATGAAGGCTTACTGCCTTTGGATCGAAATATCATGGATGCTGCTAGTGGAGGATCACTTGTGGATAAGACCCCAGCAGATGCAAGAAGCCTGATTGAGAACATGTCCATTAATTCTCAGTTGTTTACTACCAGAAGCAATTCAGTGGTGCTAACAAGGGGAGTCAACGAGATACAAGCTACTGACCATAAGAACATAGAGAAAAAGCTCGATGAACTTGTTTCATTGGTCAAAAAGTTAGCAGTTAGTAAAACTCGGGCAGCAAGAGTTTGTGGTATTTGCACTTCTGCAGAGCACCCTCTAGATGCATGTCCTACATTACAGGAGAGTGACAATGCTAATACTCCTCAGCCCTATGCAGCAAACATATTCAATGACAGGCCTCAATCCAACTATGATCTGTCTTCCAATAGGTACAACCACAGTTGAAGAAACCATCCAAACCTGAGATGGGGAGATGCCTCTACACAGCAGCCCAGGCAACAACCTCCCCAGCTGCAAAATCTGAACCTTCATTGGAAGACCTTGTTAAAGAGATGGCAGTCCAGAATCTCCAATTCCAGCAGCGAACAAATTCAACTATTCAGAATTTGGAGGCAAAAATTGGACAGCTAGCAACCTCCATTAATCAGATACATTCTCAGGGGTCGGACAAACTGCCTGCCCAGCTAGTAGTGAATCCAAATGTCAGTGCAATCACTCTCAGATCTAGAAAAGTTGTTGACACTCCAGAACCTCCTCCAGCAGAAAACACAAGTGGCAGGAAAAATGATAAGCCACCTTCTGTACCTACCTCTACTAATGATGATGATACACAGCCAATACCACTTCCCTTCCCTCAAAGGGCTGTGATAACTAAGAAGATGGATGAGGCAGATAAAGACAAGGAAATCTTTGACACATTTAGGAAGGTTAAAGTTAATATACCTCTCCTTGCAGTGATTAAGCAGATTCCAAGATATGCTAAGTTCCTAAAAGAGCTGCGCACACACAAAAGAATGCGGAGGCTGAAGGGAAATGAAAAGGTCAATATGAGTCGCAATGTTTCTACACTCATACAACCCATGATGCCCCAAAAGCGCAAGGATCCAGGAATTTTTACAATTCCATGTACCATAGGCGTTAGTAAATTTGAAAATGCCATGCTGGATTTAGGTGCTTCCATTAATGTTATGCCTACATCTATTTTTAACTCTCTGGCTGTTGGACCTTTACAGTATACAGGTGTTGTTATTCAGTTGGCAAACATGAGCAGTTGTCACCCTGCTGGACTTGTAGAGGATGTGCTTGTTAAAGTTAATGACTTGATTTTTCCTGCAGATTTTTACATTCTGGACATGGAGGGAGAGAAAAAATCTAGCAGGGCACCTATCATCCTAGGCAGACCATTCCTAAGAACAGCAAGAACCAAGATTGATGTCCATGCTGGAACATTGTCCATGGAATTTGGGGATAACATAGTTAGATTTAACATCTTTGATGCTAAGCATCCCATGGAAGAGCATTCTCTTTTCCAAATAGAATTACTTGCTGACTTAGTTGAAGATACTTGTTCTGATGTAACAGATTGCAATGGTGTACCTGTTAATATTACAAATGATGTTGCTGCACTACAAGCTGCTGATGTAACTCCGTCCACTAGAATACTTCCCTCCATTGAGCAGCCACAAAGAAGACTTAATCCCTTGATTTTGGATGTTGTGAAGAAGAAGAAAACTAAACACTTCCATGTGTTCAACTCTCGCCTTAAAATCATGGCGGGTAAACTTCGATCCAAGTGGATTGGCCCTTTTGTTACAACTAACACCGTTCCTTATGGTGCAATGGGAATAAAAAGTGAAGCCACCAAAAAAATATTCAAAGTCAATAGACATTGCCTCAAGCTTTGCCATAAGAGCCCCGCACTTGAAAAGGAGACTGTAGAAGAGCTCTCCTTGAAGAAACCACCTTGAAGAGGGAGTTTTCTTTCCTTACTCCTTACTCTTATTTTATACTTGTTGCTTACATTGAGGACAATGTGTGATTTAAGTGTGGGGAGAGATCTTTTAGCATAGTAGTTTTATTTTCTTTTTGTTTTGCATTTTTGTTTAAAAATTTTGCATTTTTGTTTAAAAAAAATTGTTATTTTTGCATGCATTTTCGTTGGATTTCTTGGTTTATATGAGTTGGGAGTGATTTCACTATTCTAGGACCATAGGTTTTGTGGCATGATATGGATGACTTCCTTGCATTCTTAGTATGATAAGTTAGATTTGAATACTAAATTGTGCATCATTTGTGATAGATCATTGTCATTGGTGAGATTTGGGCCTTATAATGGATGGAATACACTTTGCTATTCTCTTTCTTTTTTGTGTGATTTCCATCATGATTGTTGGTTACTCTAGAACTTGACTTGACTCTTGTTGAAACTCTTGTCCACATGCATGCATTGAAATGATCTAGGCAATTTTTGTTCTTATTAAACCACTAATCAAATAAGTCTACCTTGCAATTATCCCTTTGCTAGCCCCTTTGAGCCTATTTATCCCATTCTTTGTTATATAGCTCATTACAAGCCTAAAAGTGAAAAACAATGATATGACCCAATCTTAGGGGATAAAGGAACTTTGCTTTGGGAAAAAAATTTGATAATAAATATTGTATAAGTACGGGGGTGCTTAAAGATGTGGTTGTCTTAGAATATCTAAATGTTGTGCTTCATTGGAAATTTGGCAAGTGCAAAAAAAAAAAAAGGAAGAAAGTGATAATAAAGAAGGAAAGTGTGGAAGTAGAAAAATGGATTAAAATTTGGTTGAATTGCCCCCCATGATTATTTAGCAATTATTTTCTATTGCTCCTCTATCCTCTGTGATTTTATAGCCTAGTGACCCCTTTCAATTATCCCACCTTGACTTTAGCCCCACTATAACCTTAATAAAGACCTTTTGATCTTTGTGTGCATGTGTTTCAAATGTGGATGTTAGAGGCTTGTCAAGCCTATAGTAGTGCTATCTTTCATGATGTGCTTTGAGTGTAAACACTAGCCTAGACACTTGAGAGTTTGAGAGAACTTTATTTCTTGTGAGGATTCTATCACTTGTGATTCATTCTTTGGTTATTCTATCCTCTTGTTTGCTTTGAAGGTAATAAGATGTTATTCATGATTGCCATGGTTCCTTGAAACCTTGAATGAGCATTTCACTTGTCACTTTGCATCCTTGGGGTTCATCGAAGATGCATCTTTGGTTTGTTTATTTCCTTTTGAAACTTTCTTTTTGTTTTGACCATGAGTTTTGCTCGGAGTGCAAAAGCTTAAGTGTGGGGGAATTTAATCAATGTATTTTAATGCACCTTTTATAGCTTTGTACTTTGTATTTTTAAATGTGTGTCATACCCAATAATTACTTTTTAACATGTTTTATATCTTTGGGCCTTAATTTGGGCTTTAGTGAAATTCTTTGTTAATTTTCAGATTTTGTTACATCCTAACCCATGTTCCTTCTGCAGGTCATAACTTGGGTTATACTTATCCGATTGTAGTGATCTTTGTGGCATTGGAAAGCTAATATGCAGAGATACAACTCTTATGTTGACACTAAAGCCCAGTTCGGATGTTTTGATGGTCGAAAATGCCAATTACTGCAGCTGGCGAGACTGACTGCGAATTCTGGATCACTTACTCATGTGATTAGTTGTTATTAGGCTAATTAACCTCTTATGAGCCATTCTCTTTGGTCGTAAACTGAAGTTTACCTAGGTTAACCTAAGAGGACATTATAGATAGGATTTTTAGAGTCTTAGGAACTACCTTTTAATTACATTTGAATCTTTTGTTGTTTTTTAGTTTTAGCAATCTTTTCTCCTTCTCTCCTTCTTAATCTCGTTTTTGTCAAATCTTTCCATGGAAGGCTAAGACCTTAGATTAATTCACTGGTTAGGGAGTTTTTATAAGGATCTTGAGGTTTGATTATTATTGTTAATTTAGATTTTCAGATTCTATCTCTTTTCTTGTTGATTTTTCATCTCTTTGATCTTTGTTTGCAAATTCGTTTTAGGTGTTGATACTTAATCATATCAATTTCATTTTTTCTCTTTGAGATTATTTGAAATATTTTGAACGCTTGTTTTAATCTGTTTCGAATAGAGATCAATAGGATCTACGGCGCATGACGTAGGTTTGATTAAATTCGGTAGTTAAATTAATTATGTTTTTGTGACGCTTGTTCCTTAATCATGATTAGTTGGTTCTGTGATGCTTAGTTGATGCTTAATTAATTCTGTATTACAGTAGGAATTCTTATAAAGTTAATTGACGCTTAATTAGTTAATTTTATGGTCAAACAAGAATAGAATCACGAAATCCTTTGAAACTCGTGATAGATCCAAGTATTAATTATCCTGAACTAGGGGATTAGTCGTTTTCATATATTGATATTTTCATCTTTTAAATTCTGTTTCTCATAATCAAAACCCCCCCCATTTTATTTCTTCGTACATTCTTGTTTTTTGTTATTGTTAGAGATACTTGTGAGACGACCAAGGTTGAATTACCTTGTTACTACATTTACTATTTTTTGTCATTTGACCCGTGCGCGACAACAGATCAATAAGTGTGTGTTTACTTTTTCAGAACGTAGTTATGGATCGTAGTTGGATGCAAAAAAATCGATTGACAGATGAGTATCAGAATGGAGTGTCAGAGTTTCTGAAATTTGCTGAAAAATGCTTCCTAATAGTAATAGAGAATTTTATTGTCCTTGAGTTAAGTGTGGGAATCAGGCACCTCTAAAAGTTAAAGACATACGTGAGCACCTTGATGTCTTTGGAATTAGCTAGAGTTATCACTACAAGAAAATTCGGATTTACCGACGGGCATATACCGACGGTCAGAGACCGTCGGTTAAACGTTGGATTTTCCAACGGCCAAGCCGTCGGTAAAACAACAAGTCCGTCGATAAATTTACCGACGGTCAATGCCCGTCGGTAATTTCAAAGATATTTCATTTACGCGCATATTTTTCAAATACCGACGGCCTTATACCGTCGGTAAGTTAAAAAACCCGCTTGCATTACCGAGCTTTACCGACGGCCTAGACCGCTTGCAGAAAGCCGCTTGCACGCGAGATAATAATCAGAAGCCAGGCCTTCCCTTTCTCCTCCATCTTCATCCCTCTTCTCTTTCACTTCCCTCTCTTCCTCCGCCCCCACCGCTACGCCGCCACCACCACCACGCCCACACCACCACCAGGCCGCCACCACCACCACCACTCTATTCTCTCTATTCTCTCTGCCGTCACTATTCTCTCCTCCATCTTAATCCCTCTTCTCTTTCACTTCCCTCTCTTCCTCCGCCCCCACCACTACGCCGCCACCACCACCACGCCCACACCACCACCAAGCCGCCACCACCACCACCACCCTACTCTCTCTATTCTCTCTGCTCGCCACATCGTTCTCACTCTTTCTCTCCACCACCACCACCACCACCGCGCCCACACCACCACGTCTTAGTCGCCACCACCACCGCTTTCTCCGCCACCACCACCACCACCGCGGTGTCTCTCTCTCTCGCTCTCTCATCTCTCTCTATCCGCGCCACCTCCACGTAACACCATCTCGCCGCCACCTCCACAAAGACTGGCGTCGCCGCCACCACCTCCACAAGATCTTCCGCGCCACCTCCACAAAGACCGTGGTCCGCCGTCACCTCTGCCACCACCGCTTATTCTCTCGTCTCTATTCGTCCTTCTTTGTTCGTGTTTTTTCTTCCGAATCCCAAATTGATTTGGTGTTCCTTTTCGATGTTTCAGGAACGATTGAAAGTTCTTGAAGTGATTTGAAGGTTTTGACGTGATTTTGAAGGTTTTGGTGCATCACGTATTCTTTGTGGCTTGACCTCCAATTTTGTGTTACGTGATTTTGGGAACTAAGGTTTGTTTGTATTCCTGTTGTTGGTATTTGATTTTTGTTTTAGTAGCTTCGCAAGAGTAGCACTGCGTGAGATTATTAGTTGTTTGATGGTTGTTCTCTGTTATTGTTTTTGTGGTTTGTTAGTTGTTTGACCTTTGCTCTGCTCTTATTGATTTTGTGGATTGTTAGTTGTTTTAAAAGTTTAGGATACTTATATTATGTCCAAGGTTAAAAGTTTGTCTTAAGCATGCTAATTAGAAGGGAAAAAACAATTCTAGTTGGCGCATCCTCGCTTCAGTTAGCATCATGATTTGAAAAAATATTGAAAAAATATTGGAATAAAGTCTTAAATATCGCAAACCTATACCTTTGTTCGTTTTGTTGTAATTCGATTATTTTCGCTTATATGCTCATGACTGACCAATGTTGACAACAAATGCAGACAATGTCTTTAGATGGAAACTGTGGTCGAGGTAGGGCTTCCAGGAGGCCGATGATGTCCGCAAGGGAGTATCGGAATAGCTTTGTGACGATTGAGGATCGCGATGCTCGCCATCGTGATCCTCCTATGCCTTCTAGGAGGCCGATGATGTCTGCGAGGGAGTATCGAAATAGCTTTGTCATCGTGGACTAAGGATCGTCTTGAGGATCGTGATTTGATGAACCAAAGCATGGTGATCCCAGGAGGCCTGTAGCTACCGGTGATGCTCATCGAGGGACATACATCGCTCAGTCTCCAAATGATGACGATGAGATCTTGGAGTATACTCCATCCACACCGGAGTATTCTCCAATCGGAGAGGATTACACTCCGACCTCACCGGAGTATTCTCCAATAGGAGAGGATTACACTGGCCCACACCAAAATATTCTCCCACCGTAGCAGATTACACTCCATCGACTCTTCTGAGGATTCTACCGCCCGATTTTGTCCTGGGACTCCTCAAGGAGCCGCCACTAGCTAGCCTCTATTTTATATTATGCATGTTATGTACATTAGTATTTGACTGCTTTAACATTTTAATTGGATAAATGTATTAGGATAATATATGATGTATGTCTTTACATTTGTGCTTTTCTATTTAATTTTTGTCTTAAGCCTAAGTTCCAATTATTCCAACGTTTCAACGATTGTTCACGAAACCGGGGCCGCCACCACCACCACCACCACTCTATTATGCTCTATTATATGTTTTACATGAGGAGGTTAAATAGCTTTTGAGAATTCATGATTTGATAAAAATAGTGAAAGCCAAAAAGCTTACTTGGGGTTTATTTGGAATTATTTTATAACATGATTGTTGTTTGGTTGGCATCCTGCTCATTTTTGTTGATTGCTATTTGGTAGCTTGTTAGTTAAAATTTTCTATGTTTTTTCTGTATTTTTAGTACGAGGCCACGACTTCGCTCCGAGTCCGCCACTCACATCGACGGACGTGGACCCTCCCTTGTTCTGAGAATTAGGTATGCACTCTAACGAAATGTCGGCTGACTCATTGGGTGGAAAAGGGTTGGTCATTGACCCCACACCGACATATTTATTTGATTTGCTTCATAGTTCTCTCCAGAGAGAGAATTTTGAGGTGATGTGTGTTTTGGCTAACAAAGGATGTTTTATGTTGAAGTGGTGTATAGTTGTCGTAGTTTTCGAACAAGATATCAATCCACATTGAAATTGATTTTCGATTCAAAATTGAATTCAATTGAAGAGTAACTCTATTTTTTTTTTAAAAACATATTTTTTTTTTAAAAACAGTAGTAGTTCTAGTGGTCGACTCGCTTTTTTTAAATTGAAGTAATTTTATTATTAACAAAAGGTACCGGAATAAGAAAAGGTAACGCAGATAAAATACGAGCTTGTTTTATAGCAATCGTAATTAATCGTTGTTATTTTAAGGTCAATCTATTCACGCGTCTAGATAATATTTTTGACGAATTCGAGGGGTCCCGTTGAGTTCTTCATAATCATAATATTTTGGATTCGTATAAATGACTCAATAGATCACCTTTTCCTATGTTTCAAAAAATCCCATTTCATTTTTTTTAATGATGTTTTTGAAAAATGAACTTCATTAATTGATTCAAAACCCCTCTTTCTGGATAATATATGTCGATATTTTTTCTTTTAAGTTGAAAGAAAAGTAAAAGAGAGAAGGAATCACTCGATTTACTTCTCTCCATAGAGGGAATTTTGTTTGATGTATATTTTATGTTAGAGTAAGGTAGCATGTAGATTATTCATTTAGCAAGCAACACATAAACTCAATTTCAGTAAGTGAATCTCTGATCCTATGTTCATGCTACGTCTCGCTATACTTGTAGAAACCAATTTATATTGAGATAGTAACCATATTAATCTCCAAAATATTTACAGATTATAACTATATACTATACTGTAAATACAAACAACGTTTATTAAACTAAAAAATTTAACATATGAAAGACATATTATTACACAAAGACATGAATTCTGTCGAGGAAATTGATTCCCAAATTAATCGTATTTACACTAATTATAAACTATTAAAATCCTATATTTGATGAATTTAATTATGTGATGATCTTATTTTTTTTTAAAAATAATAAAGTAACCAATTTTATGTTGTTTAGAGATACCATCAACTGCCTTGGTTAATGTAGTAGATTCTGGTGCTAGGCTAGTTTTTTAACTGTAGAAACAGAAAATGATTGTTTTTTGGCCAATTAAAGGATTAGGATGTATGGTAGATGTGACCATCTAGGAGCTATAATTGCATGGCATATACCAAGCCAAACCACTATGAAAACAAAAATTGTTAAAAGAATTTATGCTTCCCTTGCCGTCGGTATGCTTGTTTAATTCTATCCTTTAAGAGGATGTCAACTTTCAACATGTTACTTTTTAATTATTGATGAAATGGATGTTTGATTGTTGTTATTAGTATCGGAGAAAAGCCTTAGCTTCCCGTTTGAGGTTCAATATATTATTGAGTGCGTGTACTCTTTTAGATACCACGTGTTCATTGTATATTGAACCTTGAATTGTCCAAGTCGGATAGTTTGGGAAAAAACTTTTTCTTTACTTGTATAATAGTTGTTGCTTGATTCTCGTATCTTGATATTTGATGAAATTTCGGTTAGATTCATTTCCTTTTGTTCTCTGGGTGCATACTTGATTGCCTTGTTCCTAATCACGATCATTTTGTGTACTCAGAGACCAATGGAAATGTCATAAATTTTGTCAAGTATAAGATATGAGAATTACGAACGACTATTATACGAAGTTCTAAAAAGTTTTTCCTCGAATGGGATAAGTCATACCATTTAAAGAAAGAGAGCGGTTGTAAGAATGTCGTCGCTAAAATTGTCATTTTTTTGACATGCAGAAGATGGAATTTTTTCCTTCGAATCGTAGTTGGATGTACGATAGGTTGTATCCGGGAAGAGGGGGTTTGAAACAATCTTTTTGCGATGGGATTGATCACTTCGGTCAAGTCGCAATGGCACACGAAGATTTCGAAATTAATCGAGGGATTAGGTGTCCGTGCCTTAAATGCGATTGCGTAAAGATCAAGAGCCCAGAGAGGTCATGCCGCACTGCAGAGAGTTGATTTATGCCTAATTACTGGATTTGGACTAGACATGGTGAAGAGTTACCTCGGGTTGGATTAGGGGTTGGCGATAATTGCACAAGTGCTTCAAGTAATTGCGTAGATACGGGATATGGTGAGCAGATTGAATTGATGCAAAATAGGGTTTGTGATGCCTTAGGGGTCAACGTATCATTCGAGGAGCCACAGTATGATGACACAGATGAACTTCCAAATGAGATCGCACAAAGATTTTATAATCTCTTGTTAGAAACAAATAAGCCGTTGTTTGAAGGGTCTGTCGACTCTAAGTTATCAATGTGTGTGAGACTTTTAGCTCTCAAGTCCAACTGTGGTGCTACGGATGTGTGCTTGGATCTCGTGAACAAGATGATGTTGGACTCGTCACCTTCGCAGATGGTTTGCCAAAAAGTTATTACGAGGCTAAAAGCTTAGTGTCCAAATTGGGGTTGGAATCTAAAAGGATTGATTGTTGTGTGAGAGGTGTATGTTATATTACGACAATGAATTTGGTAAAACGATAAGCGCTGGTTGAATGCAAATTCTGTGGTGAGCCAAGGTATATGTCACATCTCGATAATGGGAAGGGTAGATAAAAACCAGTTCCACTAAGGCAATGTTTTATTTGCCAATTATTCCAAGGTCACAGAGAATGTTTGCGTCAACACGCATCGCAGACAAAATGACTTGGCACTATGAGAATAAAAGCACTTCGTATGTTGCGACATCCTTGTGATGGTGAAGCTTGGAAGCACTTTGATCGTGTGAATCCCGAATTTGCAGCAGATCCACGTAATGTACGACTTGGCTTATGCTCTGATGGTTTTACCCCATATGTTCAATCAACGGCGAAACCTTATTCTTGTCGCCGATTATTGTTACCCCATACAATCTTCCTCCTGATATGTGCATGTCTAAGCCCTATATGTTCTTGACTTGTATTATACCGGGTCCAGATAATCCAACAGATGGTATTGACATCTACTTACAGCCTCTCATTGACGATCTCAAAAGGTTGTGGAATGGCGTTGTGACTTATGATGTTACACGAAAGAAGAACTTTACAATGAGGGCAGCTCTTATGTGGACCATTAATGACTTCCCTGCATATGACATGTTGTCTGGTTGGGGTACTCATGGTAAGATGGCATGTCCCCATTGCATGGAGCATACAAAGGCCTTTACCTTGAAATTTGGGGGGAAGAGTTCTTGGTTTGACTCACATCGCAGGTTTTTACCAGCAGATCATCCATTTAGACGGAATAAGAACGCCTTGAAAAAGGCGGAAGTTGAATTAGATGGCCCGCCGAGGTTGACATCCGAATGATTTTTACCAGAGTTATGGATCTGCCAAAAATCACAGATTTTGGTGAATTGGATCGATTTGAAGGATATGAACAATGGCACAATTGGACTAAAAGAAGTATTTTTTGGGATTTGCCGTATTGGAAAGATAATTTGTTGAGACACAACCTTGATGTTATGCACATTGAGAAGAACTTTTTTGACAATGTTTTTCTCACGATGAACGTTAGAGGAAGAACGAAAGACAATGATAAGGCCGATCGACTTACCACTTTCTTGTAAGCGAAAGGACTTGCATTTGACGACTCACCGAATGGGAAAACCCCAAACCCAAAGTCTGTTACTCTTTAACTGTTGAGGAAGCTATGTCGACCGTTTATGGATAAAAGAACTTCAATGCCAGACGGTTATTCTTCTAATTTGGCAAGATGTCTTTGATGTGAACAAAAGAACAATGATTGGGATGAAAAGCCATGATTGTCATGTATTCATGGAGTGTTTACTTCCTATTGCATTTAGTTCCTCAGTCAAATATTTTAAATCCACTTACGTAACTCACCAATTTTAAAGATTTGTGTTCTGCAACATTGAGAGATGATGATCTTATCAAGATGGAGCGTAACATACCGCCATTCTTTGTAAGTTGGAGAGAATATTTCCCCTGGTTTCTTTGACTCTATGGAACATCTCCCGGTGCATCTTGCACATGAAGCTAGGCTTGGTGGACCAGGTTCAATACAGATGGATGTATCCATTCGAAAGGTAATATAATCAAATATTCTTTAACATAATTATTCACCGCCTGTTAAATGTTGATCACCAACCTTGTTATTCTCAGAGATTTATGGGTGACTCAAAACGGTCGGTGAAAAATAAGGCCAGGGTCAAGGATCTATTTGTGCAACTTACTTACACCGTGAGACAATTCATTTCTGCTCCCATTATTTTACGAACTTCATGCCGACACCAACAAATAATAGGAATGAAATAGAAATTGAAAGTGAAAGACACCGCTGGCCTTATCGGTGTTTTGCCTTCCCTTGTCATCATGCCGAAAGGAGTCAAGTCCTGGTTAACTGGAGAAGATTGGAAGTCAAAGACACGCTCACGTGTTGATCAACTATGTCAAGTATCACCATATCTTACGTATGTATACTTTTGACCACTTTCAATTTATTTAGTCCACACCTATTCATGATCATTTGTTTGATAATGACTTGTTCAGTGGCATTCTTGTTAACTAAGCCCACAAGCTTAACAAGACTCTTCTCGCCTATATTCATGAATATTTCCCAACGTGGTTTAGGAGCCAGGTATGTATTTTTAGTCCTATTTCAACTATTTGTTGTTTGAAAATACAAAAGATTGTATGCAAAAAGGAACCCTAAATCACTTGTGCATGTGTATACGCAGTGTATAGCGAGTCGAATCGCCCATAATCGAACACTTGAGAAATTTATCTCATGGTCCTAAATCACGTGTAAAAGAATGGCACACGATTTCGTGAACGGTTACAAATTTCAAACTCACCAAAAACAGAGGGGAAAACAGCTAATGGAGTTTATGTAAAAGGTGCCACGAGGGAGGTGAAGACGACTTCTACGGCGTGATTCAACATATATATGAGTCAAGCGTACAATACTTTAGACTATACTAAAAGAATAGTGCTATTTTATTGTAATTGGTTTGATCCGTCAAGTAGAGGCACAAGAATGGATCGCAAATATAATACTGTTGACATATGCATGAGCAGAAGATACCAAATGTTTGATCCGTTTATCATAGCACAACATGTAAGACATGTGTATTATGTCCCTTATCCGTCAACTCGAAGGGACAAACAAGGTTGGTGTGTTGCAATAAAGACAAAACCAAGGGGTCGCATTGAAGCAGATGATCCACAAGAAGAAGTGGCTTATCAAGTGGATGAGATGTCTCATGTCAACGTAGTAAACGAAGTTGAACCCATTTCTCGACTACGTGACGATCCAATCACATATGAAGATGTAAATGGAGATGAGGAATTAAATGAAGAAGTGGCGTAACCATCAAGATCTCAAGACGATGCCGAGCAGAGTGGGCGTAATGGGCGTAATAAATTTGTTTAACTTTTTACAATTAGAGAATTTAATGTCTAACAACATATTTTATTTTGTCGATTATTTTCATATAACTTGTTTATTTTTTGGAATTCATTTTTAATATTGTTATGTTTAAATATAATATTTCATGATCAAGTATTATTGAATTGCTCTATAGACATATATGGCATCGGAGGTTCAGGTTCGACTTCCACCACCCAAAGAAGTGGTCAACGGAAGGAAGGGCATCATCGCCGACCCCCTCGTTGTCGGAGGCCGAACATTATTAGGATTGATGATGCTGGCTATGCGATGTTGTCATCCACACAGCGTCGCATACATCTACGCCTACACAAAGCTCCAATGAGTTCGCCCCTATGCAGCCTACGTCACATTGGGCACCTACACAAAGATGCAGACCTTCTCGCATCGACACCCATTTACATGATGCCCACCCCAGGGTTCCAGCAGACACTTGCCGCTTCTTCCTCTCATTTTGTGTTTGAGACGGCGTTCGAGCACTCATGTGTCCGATCAGAGTATAGTGTGGGCCAGGCACCTGATCGCACCGGGGTTCAAAGCAGACGAGGAGGCCGAGCAAAGAAGCAGGATGAGCAGGAGGTCGCTGATGATATTCAGATGTCGCATGATGGCCGAGTTGCTATCGTGCCAAATTTGGTAGAGGTGAGTATGTAGGTTGAATACACATTTTTGCCCCTTATCTTTTTTAGTTTTCAATTTCGTCCCTTATCTTTTTAGTTTTCATTTAAGTCCCTTAAACTTCAAAAATCACATCAATTTCGCTCTTTTCTGTTTATTTATTCATATTTTCTTAGACGAATCACCATCCGACATGTGGCGTAAAAATAAAATAAAATAAAACAAAGCGCCACGTGTAAGATGGTATTTCGCCTAAGACAAAAAAGAATAATTAAAAAGAAAGGACGAAATTGAAGTAATTTTTATAACTTAATGGACTTAAATGAAAACTAAAAAAAGGATAAGGGACTAAAATTACAGTTTAACCTATATATTTTTAACTTGTTTGGTATGTTGTTATTGTTTAGGTTCCTTCCACAAAGCCAAATGGAAGGCTATCACTAAGTAATTGAGCAAAATTACCACAATTATTGGCCCACCTCTGGGACGCTGACGGCGAGCTGAGGCACATGTTCAATTCTTTCGCAGTAAGTTGTTTATTTTTTTGTTGCGTATTATTTTTTTATTTCATGAATCTCAATTATTTTTAATAACGTATTATATTCATACAGAGAGGTTTCTTGGAAGGAAGAGCAGGAGGAGCAGATCAAGAAGAACTTCCATATGAAGGCTTCCCACCGCCTATCCGATATGCTTAGAGATGCCCGCCTCAATGGGCAGCCCACTTGGATAGGAGATGAGATCCTGGCAAAGACTACAAGCGCCTTGGAACTCCCACGAGTTCAAGGCGATGGCGAAGGCGAAGAAGAATAGAGCCTCAAAAGGGTGGGAGCTTGCATACTTGGAGGTTCGGTCGATCGGTAGCGACGCAGCTCGACTTGTATGTTTTATATTATTATTATTATTATTATTATTATTATTATTATTATTATTATTTAGTTAAGCTTTTTTATTAAATAATTACAGCCTCGTGATTTACAAAGGGAGGTTCAGTTGCACGAGCTCCATCGTGCAACTCATATTAGGAGAATGCAGGTGAGTTTATCGATGAGTGGTCGAGGCGGACCAGGTAATTATAAAACATAATGAATAGTTTTTTAACAATGTTTATATTGTTTTATTACAATAAAATTGACTAATTTGTTTATGTTTGACAGAGGAGTTTGAGGCGAGGATGTCTCGTGTTAGATCTCGGACATTCTCATGTTCCCCGCCTCGAGCCCGGAGGATCCAGCTGGCGTCACCGATGGTTTGGGCGTATGTTGTTGGCGGCAAGAAGAAGAATTCGCCTATACGGTCTTGGCGACCTTGCCAAAGAACTACAAGAAAGGGCCCGCCGCTTCTCTGCCGAGAGTCGCCCGATCGTGGCCGCCGCGGATGAGCGGGAGATAGCAGAGTTGAAGCGGGCCATGGCCGAGCAAAGCGGCGATTGGCGGCCGAAAGCGGCGGATCGCGGCCGTCCAGCCAGAGGAGGCTCGCCGGACGGCCGCCATTTTGGCTCAAAGTCTTTGCGGCGATAGGAGGATCTGCACCATTTGCTAGCTCGCCACCGCCTCCTCCACCGCCTCCGCCTCCGCCTCATAGTACTGGTGATCATGTCGATGATGTAGATAGTGATAGGGATCATGATCATGATTATCAGGACTATTAGTTATGTTTGGAGTGATATTTTTTTATATTTTCGGAGATTTTTTATTACCGCTTTGTTAATCGAATTTTTTATTTATTTGTTACGTTTCTTTTTTATTTTGTTTTATAGTTATGTTATCGCATTACATTTTTAAATACAGAAAGAAATTAATTATTAAATGTGATAACTAGTAATCGTTAATTAAATGGATAAATAAATTAAATTGATTACAGAAATTAAAATTAAATAATTTAAAAAAGTAAATAATTTTTTAATAAAAATAAATATTTAAACAATTTTCAAAAAAATTTAAGTTCGATTTACCAAGCGGTCATGGCCGTCGGAAATGTCATCGGAATTACCGACGGGTTAAAACCGTCGGAAAAACCGTCGGAAACTTACCGACGGCTTAAAGCCGTTGGAAATGGCATCGGAAGTTCCGACGGGTTAAAACCGTCGGAGAAAACCGTCGGAAATTTACCGACGGGTTAAAGCCGTCGGTATGTATTTGCGACGCGCAGTTTACCGACGGCCTAATGTCCGTCGGTAATCCGTCGGAATTTTTTTATTACCGACGGTATTTGTGGATTACCGACGGCTTTTGGCCGTCGGTAATCCCGCTATTTCTTGTAGTGTATACAACATGGACATGGCATGGTGAAGTGTTAGACACGCCAAGTGTGCCCAAAAGTGGGGATGTTGAGGTAGATATGGGCGATTCTTCTAGAGGACATGATTCGTGATATTGGACCAGATTCTTTTAAGCGAGCACATGTGTATGATACTCTATATAGTGACAAGGATCAACCATTGTATCTGGGTTGCACAAATTTCACACGGTTGTCAGCGGTTTTGAGGTTGTTTAATCTTAAGGCGATAATTGGATGGACTGATAAAAGCTTCATTGAGTTGCTGGAGTTTTTGAAGGACATGCTTCCAGAAGGCAGCACATTGCCGAACTGTAACTACGAGGCGAAGAAGATATTATGTCTGATGGGTGTGGAGTATAAGAAAATATACGCTTTTCCCAATGACTGTATTGTGAATACATGCCTTGACAGGATGATTTTGATGATTGACAAAAGGGAGTCTTGCAAATAGTCAACCGTGCAAAAAGTGGAAAAGAATACCAAGACGCGTATCAAGAATGATTGTTTCTCAAGTCTTTGGGTTCTGGGTATTTATTTATCTTTATTAAGACAATTTGTAAGTAGTAATAAAAAGCTCTCAATTAAAATTAAATCACACACGCACAAAATATTTTGACATGCATATCTCGTGTCGGATGTCGAGCTGAGGAGGAAGTCGCGTGTCGAGCTGAGGAAATCGGATGTCGAGCTGAGGAGGAAGTCGGATGTTGAGCTCTGAGGAAGTCGTATGTCGAACTGAGGAGGAAGTCGCGTGTCGAGCTGATGAGGTCGTGTACCGAGCTATGAGAACCGAGCGATGAGGAGGTCGTATGCAGAGTCGTGTTCCGAGGTCGTGGTGCCGAGGTCTTTGTCGAGCCGCGGTCGAGGTCGTCTGGCCGAGCCGCGTGGCGAGGTCGTCACGAGCCGCCTTCGTGAGGCCGCCTTGGCCGAGCCGCCTTCGTGAGGTCGTATGCCGAGCCGTCTCCGTGTTTTCAATTCTTTCATGTTCAACGCATAGCGGACAAATTCCAACGGACAGATCCACTGCCATAGCGGGCAAATCCTCAACGGACAAATCTTCTTAAAGTGACGCTCCTCCATTGCCTATATAAACACAAATCGTGAGCCTTGTAAAAATAAAACAACGCAGTTGCTTAATTTTTGTGCCAAAAACTCACAAATATTTTTCATCACTCACACTTATTTGAGCACAATTTTCTCGAGAGTCTTTTATTCTACAAAATTTGAGTTGTATTATTTGAGCTTCAATTTGTTATATCTGCACTATTGAGTGTATCTTTCTCGTCTCATTTTATTTGTGAAAATCATTTATTTTTGGGTAGGAATCCCAAGGTGTTCATAGAGAGGTGATATCTCTTGAACGGATTGCTCGTTTAGAGTTGTAAAGGTTTCTAGCTGAACCTGATTTAAAAGCTAGTGTCTTAGTGAAAATCCCATAGTGGTTTGCTTTGGGGAGACGGGACGTAGGCCATAGGGGTGTTAGGTGGTCGAACCTGGATAATTTGTTGTGTGCTTTTTTACTCCTTATCTCTCTACTTTTCAGTCAATTAAATTTCTGTACTTTATTTTATTGTTATTTATATCTTACTATTTACTTTATTTTTAACTCGTTTGCAATTTATTCTTCAAGTGATTTATCTATTTCACATTAATATTTTCGCAACTCATAATTAGCACTTATTTCTCCAAAAGTTTTTGAAAGCACAGTTCACACACAATTCACCCCCCCTCTTGTGTTTGGAGTCACTTGTCAACATGTATATTATACTGGAAGGAGAATGAAGACAAATAAATATGCCCTAAATGTATGAAATCACGATACAAAAAGAAGGATGGTGATGATGGTTGTGATGTCACCTCAAAAGGTCCTCCTGCGAAGGTGTTATGGTATCTTCCAATTATTCTAAGGTTTAAACGACTGTTCGCGAATGCAAAAGACGCAAAGAATATTAGATGTCATGCAGATGACAGGAAATATGATGGGAAGCGTCGTCATCCGGCTGATTCTTTGTAATGGAAGAGAGTTGATTATTTGTTTCTGGATTTCGGCAGTGACCCAAGAAATCTGAGGCTTGGACTTTCTACGGATGGAATGAATCCATATGGTAGTTTAAGTAGTAACCATAGTTCATTGCCTATTCTCTTAGTTATTTAGAACCTCTCTCCTTGGTTGTGCATGAAGCATAAATATATTATGTTATCTATGATGATATCCTGACCAACACAGCCAGGAAATGACATAGATGTTTATCTATGTCCCTTGATTGAAGACTTAAAAATATTGCGGGATGAAGGCATTGATGCTCTTGACGGGTATTTCAATGAAAATTTCAAGATGCGTGCCATGTTATTCCATGTTATTTTGCACCATAAATGACATTTCAGCTTACGGGAACTTGTCTGGGTATAGTGTTAAGGGGCATACAGCTTGTCCTATATGTGAAGAAGGCACATGCTACCATCAATTGCAACATGGAAGGAAGACTGTTTATCTTGGACGTTGGAGATTTCTCAGACGTAATCACCCATATCGGAGGTTGAAAAAGGCTCTTAATGATCGCCAGGAGAATGGAGTTGCTCCAAACGCCTTAACTGGGGAAGAAGTTTATGAACATGTGAAGAACATCAATGTTAGTTTTGGAAAGAAACAAAAGAAGTCTACTAAAAAAAACATATGGAAGAAGAGGTCAGTTTTTTTTGATCTTCCATACTGGTCTAGTCTTGATATGCGACACTGTATTGATGTGATGCACGTGGAGAAAAATATTTGTGATAGTGTAATCGGTACGCTTCTCAACATCAATGGTAAGACAAAGGATGGTGTGAATGCTCGTCTAGATCTGGTTGAGATGGGCATAAGAGAACATTTAGCTCCAGAGGAAAGAGGTAACAAGACATATTTGCCATCAGCATGTCATACCTTGTCAAAACAAGAGAGAAGAAGCTTCTGCGAGTGTCTACAGGGCGTGAAAGTTCCATAGGGCTACTCTTCAAATGTCAAGAGTCTTGTGTCAATGAAAGATGTCAAACTACTTGGCTTAAAGTCTCACGACTGTCAAGTCTTGATGCAACAACTACTACCAGTGGCGATTCGTGGCATCTTGCCAAAAAAAGGTTCGACGTGCCATAACTAGATTGTGCTTATTCTTCAATGCTGTATGTAGTAAAGTGATTGACCTGCAGGAGTTGGACGAATTGGAAAATGAGGTTGTTATTATCTTGTGTCAGTTGGAGATGGTATTTCCTCCCTCGTTTTTTGACATCATGGTTTACTTATTTGTTCATTTGGTGAGGGAGATTAGAGTGTGTGGCCCTGTTTATCTAAGGTGGATGTACCATGTCGAACGATACATGAAGATCTTGAAAGGGTATATGAAGAATACATACCGTCCCGAAGCATCTATTGTTGAAAGGTACATCACAGAAGAATTTGAGTTTTTTACAGACTACTTGTCAAAAGCAGAACATGTAGGGATTCCCAAGTCTCGTCACGAGGGAAGATGTGACGGTAAGGGTACACAAGGTCTAAAGGTTAAGAACATGGGTCATGCGGAAGTGATGCAGGCACATCTGTACATATTGAATAACACTGATGAGGTTGAACCATATTTGTCTACTCACTAATCCATCGTCAAGGCCAAAAACCCCCACAGGAACGAACAGTGGGTGTTGAAAGAGCATAACAAGACATTTCTAAGCTGGTTTAAACCACATATTTTGAATGATGATACTGCTTCTGATAACTTAAAATGGCTAGCAAATGACCCTAGCTTTAATGTCTTATGTTGGAGTGGGTACGATATAAATAAATTTTCCTTTTATACAAAGTCACAGGATGACAGGAGTACTGTGCAAAACAGTGAGGTTATGGTCATGGCTTCTGCAATGCACTTCTCTAGTTCAAAATATAAGAACCCTGTTCTGGCATCCATAGCTTACTTTGGGGTCATTTAAGAGATTTGAGAGCCCGATTATTGTAAATTTAAAGTGCTTGTTTTTAAATGTAAGTGAGTTAACAGTAACAGTGGTGTACAAACCGATGAATTAGGATTTACATTGGGGGACCTTGACAAGATGGGTTATACGGACGAGCCTTTCATCATGGCATTCCAAGCTAAAAGTATTTTATGTGAATGATCCCTCTAGCAATAGGTGGTCTGTAGTGCTCTAAAGAAGAAACATGCATGATCAGAGTGATGAAAATGAAGATGCATCTATAGATATTTATGACACTCCTTCTTTCTCAACACAAAGACCTTCTTTCACTGATGAAAATGAAGTGGACGGTGTATATGCCACTCGTGATGATCATCAAGAAGGATATTAGAGGAGAAATGATCAAGTAAGTTTATTATTTGTAACATTATAATATTTTTGTTAATACATGCATGTTTGTTATTTGTTCATTATTTATAGTCTGACTGACATATTTTTTTTTTGTCTATACTACAGGCATCATGGACGATTCTTCAGCCTACTCTCGTACAGGTCTAGGACTAGATGCATATGTAGATATTTATAGCACTACCTTCTTTGTACATTATATATATATATATATATTTATATATATATATATATATATATATATTGATTTGATATGTTTATGGATTACATTTGATAGCTTTTAATGGTTTGAATTTTTGGCACATTTGGTGCCAATTCTGCTACTGATTGTTGTCAAATTTATTGTCATTTTAGATTGCCTTTGGGTAGAAAAGGATAAAAATGAACAGAAAATGAAAAAAAAAGTGCACCTTTTATGCCGGTTATTGAAAAAACCGGTGTAGAATGTTTGTTTCTTACACCAGTTATCTTTAATAACCGGTGTAAAAGGTCTTTCAAAAAAATAAAAAATAAAAAACGAAAATTGAAATTTTACACCGGATATATAATCAGTGTAAAACGCAACATTTTACGCCGGTTAAATAACCGGTATAAAAATCCCAACATACTACACTGGGAGCATTTACACCGGTAACAAAACCGGTGTAAAACTATGAAGCATGGACTCTGACACGGACACCGCGACACGACACGGACACGGACACGCGGACACCGCTAATATAAAAAACACAGGACAAGGACACCGCTATATATATATATATATTAATTAATTAAATAAAATAAAATATAAGCGTCATTTATAATAAATATAAAAGATCTAAATTGAGAAGCAAAATTTATAAATCATCTAAATTGAGCACTTTGTTTCATTACAAAAAAAGATTCTAAAACAAGATATAGTAATAGTCTTTCGCCTAGATCCATCCACCTAGATAAATCATTTATCTATTCACCTTCTAAAAACAAAGTTGATAAGCTTGAATCCTTCTATAATAATTTAAAAGATTCCAAGAAGTTTATTTTTTTTAAAAAAAAAAAAATTATGATTAGAGTGTCTGAGAAGTGTCCAAATGGTGTCCAGAGGTGTCCAAGTCAAAAAAAAAATATTTTTTAATTGTGACACCGTAAAAGGATGACGGACACGTGTCGTGTCGGTGTCTGATGAGTGTCGGTGTCGGACACGACACGGACACGTAGACACGGCATTATGAAGAGGTGTCCGTGCTTCATAGGTGTAAAATATCAATTTTAATCGGTTTAAAATCCTCTTTCTGCACTACTGATAGTCACTTTAGCTAATGTGGTTCTCTCCTCTATTTCATCCTATGAGATGCAAAATAGTTGGTTTCCCATCAACGTTTGTGATCAAATTGATAATACTGTGAGACAATTTATTTGGAAAGGGTCGTCCGACAAAGGTCTACATATGGTCAGTTGGGACCAAATCACTAAACCAAAGCATAGTGGTAGGTTGGCAGTGAGGCGTGCTAAGGAGCAAAACATTGCCTTTTATGGCAAGATGGCCTAGGACGTGCTGAATGCTCTAGAGAAACTGTGGGTGGAATTACTCTATAGTAAGTACCTTCAGCAGGGACAGTTCATGGATTTTTTAGATGTTAAGGGGTCTCACACCTGGAATTCTATTATCAAAGCTTGGTTGGCTCTTAAGGACGGGTATGTCATGAAGCTAGGAAATGGGGACTCGGTTATGTGGTCGACGTCGTGGGCCTTGCAGGGGTCTGTTGGCAAGCATGTGCAATTTAATGATATTCACAATGCTAATCTTCGTATCAAAGACATTTGGAACTCTGATGGGTGGGACTTGGCGATGCTTTGGACGCAAATTCTCACTGAGTTACAACTTTGCATTGAGAAGCTTCATCCTTGTTTTGTTCCTAAGATTCGTGACACTTGGGTGTGGAGGGCTAATTTTTCTTGCGAATACACCGCTCTGAGTGGTTACCGGTGGCTGTTAAAAAATCTTGCACCGAATAGCACCCTAGATAATTGGAATTGGTTATGGAAATTACACCTTCCAGCCGATGTACAACTCTTTCTATGGCAACTCTGCCATGGTGTCGTGCCAATGAGGAGTGTGTTAAAGAGAAGGGGAATTGTTCAAAGAGATTGGTGCCTGCTTTGCGATGCTGGAGAAGAATCAGTTGTTCACTACTTATTTACTTGTAGCACAGCTCGCCGGCTTTGGGTCTAGAGCAAATTCCGGCATGAGTCCTTTCCAGCAGATGCAGGGCACATTAGTAGGTGGCTCATCAGCTTCACGGGGCCGACTCTCCTTAGTCTGGCAATGGTTCTATGGGTTATTTGGCTTGCTCGCAACCGACTTGTGTTTGAGGATGTGACTAAAATTTTTTCCAACATCACATCGCAAGTCTTGTCCCTAGTTCCTAACGCTGGTGTCGCGTTCAACATGGGAGGTCACAAGGTGGATCGTATTCCCAGGGAGGTAGCTTGGATCCACCCCGCCAATGGCGAGTTTGCTTTGAGTGTAGATGGGAGTGCGTTGACAAACCCCAAGAAGGCCGACTTTGGAAGTTTGGTTCGAGATCATAACGGGAATTGCATCAGAGGATTTTATGGTAGTGTGAGGGTCTGAAATATCATCTATGCTAAGATTATGGCGATCTATTTTTGTTTTAAGCTGTGCTGGGACTTGGGTATCAGACAGTTGATTTGCTACTTTGACTGCTTGGTGGCAGTGGGGGCTTGATGATTAATGATTTGCAACACCTTGTATATCCATTAATCAAGTTCAACACTTCATTAACCACGTATGTTAACTGTGTTAACTAGCTAAATAGTTGTCAATTTTGGGTGTCTCATTTGGTTGTACTGATAGCACATATAATACTAAAAGACAATGATTACGGTAACTATTTTTTGGTTTGGGGCAAAATGAGTTAATGACCAATTTAGTTTCTGACATTTGAAAAAAAAATCAGTTTGGTCCCTTACTTTATCAATATTGCAAATTAGTCCCTGTATTTTGAAAAATTGTATCAGTTACGTCCCTCCGTCAGTTTTGCATGGACCAAATTGACATTAAGTTATAAATCACAAAGACCTGTTTGCTAATAAATAACTAAATTGAAAGACTATTTTGGAACTCATAATGCATGCATTGTAATCGACGGGCGACATAATCGATACACTTTTTCAAAAATCTGAGATTAATTTGAAATATTGATAAAATAAGGAATTAAACTTATTTTTTTGTTTTTCAAATTTCAAGGATTAAATTAGTCATTAACTAGGGGCAAAATCGTAGTCGGCGTCCATACGGTCAAAATTATTGAACCGCTTGTTTACCCAACTCGCAGACCCGGTCCGGTTTTTTTCTACCGGTCCGCTCCCGCGAAAATGAATCTAGAGTTCCCTATCTCTTTCTGCAGTTTCTCTTTCCATTTTGGGTTGGGGTTTGTTTGGGAGGGAGCATGTCGGTGAATCTTACGGCGAACGCGATTCCAGCGATAATCGGCGGCGACGTGAACGCGAAGCCATTGGTTCAGGTTCTTGACATCTCGTTAATCACCAGTAACAATAACTCGCAGCAGCAGCGATACCGTCTTCTGCTTTCCGACGCCGTTTCGAGTCACCACGCCATGCTCGCCGCTCAGCTCAACGACCGAGTCCGAACCGGCCGAGTTAAGAAAGGTTCCATCGTTCAGCTTCTCGATTATATATGCACTCCTCTCCAGAACCGCAAGTCTCTCTCTCTCTCTCTCTCTCTCTCTCCCTTTTAGTAATTTCTGCAATTATGCTCAAATTAAGATTGTTGCGATTTGAATTATGTAAATTTCACTGTTTTTGTCATTCAATTTTAATCGGGCTGGAATTCCACTTCTGGAAGCAAAACCTTAAACCTTCTAGAAGATGCATTTGTAATTGCTGATAGTTAAGGGCAAAAGAACAAAAAGATTGTTGAATTTTTGTACATAATTTTAGCTTCTTGTGTCCCTTGGGTGAATGGTCAGTGTAAGAACTAAGATAGCAACCTCATTGAAGAAATGTGAAATTTTAGCATATGGATGTTGAAGAGTCAAAAAGATGTTGCAGTTAGAAGGTAGCATTGTCGACTTTAGTTTATTTTGTAAAGTTAATTTATGTGCTTCTGTGTTTGTTTGTCCTTGTACAGGATTATTATGGTGCTCAACATGGAAACTATAATACCTGACTGCGAGATCATTGGGAATCCAAAGTCATTTTTGGATTCAGAATTACCAGTTCAGAAATCATTGCGTGATAACAATGTGGAGAATTCATCCAGAAGTGGTAACAATAGTTTGGCTGCTCAAAATGCTGGTAATAATGTTCAGAATTTCAGGCCAACAATTCAACCTCCATACCAACCTCCTCCGGTTTACAAAGGCCGTGGTGCAGTTGTGAAAAATGAGGCACCGGCACGCATCATACCTATAGCTGCTTTAAATCCTTATCAAGGTAGATGGGCCATCAAGGCAAGGGTAACTGCAAAAGGGGATTTGCGCCGCTATAATAATGCTCGTGGAGATGGGAAAGTCTTCTCATTTGATCTCCTTGATTCTGATGGAGGTGAAATACGAGTAACCTGCTTTAATGCCGTTGTTGACCGCTACTATGATGCAATTGAGGTTGGTAAAGTTTACTTGATATCCAAAGGTAGCTTGAAACCTGCACAGAAGAATTTCAACCATTTGAATAATGAATGGGAAATTATTTTGGATTTAAATTCAACGGTTGAGCTTTGCCCAGATGAGGATGGTTCTATACCTAAACAGCAGTTCTCCTTCAGGCCTATCAGTGACATTGAAAATGTTGACAGTAACTCCATCCTTGATGTTATTGGGGTTGTGACATCTGTGAATCCTTCAGTTCCCATCTTGAGGAAGAATGGAATGGAAACACAGAGAAGGATTTTGAATCTAAAAGACAGTTCTGGCAGGAGTGTTGAACTAACACTTTGGGGCGAATTCTGCAACAGGGAAGGACAAAAGCTGCAAGAGATGGTGGATGCTGGGTTTTTTCCAGTTTTGGCAGTCAAGGCTGGGAAGGTTAGTGACTTCAGTGGAAAGTCTATAGGCTCTATTTCTACTACACAGCTTTTCATAAATCCAGATTTCCCTGAGGCTCATAGCTTAAGAGACTGGTTTGATCAAGTGGGAAAAGATTCTGCATCTCTATCCATTTCGAAGGACATTATTCCTGGAGGACCCAAAAATGAGATACGCAAAACTGTGTCTCAGATCAAGGACGAAGGTCTGGGGCGGTCAGAGAAGCCAGACTGGGTAACGGTGAGGGCAACCATATCATTCATGAAGACCGATACATTTTGTTACACAGCTTGCCCTCTGATGATTGGAGATCGACAGTGCAATAAGAAAGTGACTAGGTCAGGAAACACAAGATGGCAATGTGACAGATGCAACCAGGAGTTTGAGGAGTGCGATTACCGATACCTTCTCCAAGCTCAAATCCTGGATCATACAGGATTAACTTGGGTAACTGCTTTCCAGGAGGCAGGGGAAGAGATTATGGGGTACCCAGCAAAGGAGCTGTACTCTTTGAAGTATGAACAGGAGGATGATGAGAGGTTTGGTGATATAATCAAAAGTAGACTCTTCAACCAATTTGTATTTAGGCTGAAAATCAAAGAGGAGTTATATGGTGATGAACAGAAGGTGAAGATTACAGTAGTTAAGGCGGATAAGGTGAATTATTCTTCAGAGAGTAGATACATGCTTGATTTGATTTCCAAGTTTTGTAGGCAGTAGTTGTAGCTTGGTTTCAGAATATTTTCATGTGATGAGCCATACCTGTTGGTTTTAGTTTACAAGCTTTACATAGAATCGACTATTAGTGCTTATGATTATTGCATCATTTGTATGCCCAGAGGTAGCTTATATCTCTGTTTAATCGCACTACGTTTATCAACTATTATTCTTCTACTTACTGTCTGGTCCATTTTTTTAATTTTCTGTCAGCTATGTTTATACTTCATATTGGATTATTTCAAAATGTAATCTGTCATGGGTCTGCTAGATAATTTTGTTCCCATCAACAGAAACCTTGTAATCAATCTGTTTCTATGATATGCCAAATTGAAAATTACATTTTAATAATTGAAAAGCTTCTGCTCAAGTGGGGCTCAAGAGTCACATATTAGTACACACAATAGAGGGTTCAATTCATTACAGAAGAACATTACAGATACATATCCATGATGTGAGAGAGAGAGAGAGAGAGAGTCCCGGCACCACCACCGAAATTCATCAGCTTCGCTTGACGGGATCGAAATTGGAAACACCCACCACAGCACCAACAATGACTGTAAGCACGACTCCACCAGCTGCGATGCTGAGCAAGAAGTTCTTGAGGGAAGGTGAAACGGCAGCTTCAGCCACATCAGGAACCATCATTGAAGCTGTCATTGCAGCTGCTGTGAGTCCTGTCACTACTTTCTCCTTCATGGAGGCCCTGACTTGAAACCTTCCATTGGGTTTTGATGCTGCCACAGCCTTTGAAGACAGTAGAGGAAGTGGCTTGAACTCAGAGCTAGGCACCACCCTCTTCTGGCTGGCTTGAGTTAGTGGCATTGCCATTGAAACTGCAGAAGTGGAAGCCATTTGTTTTCTATTGGTTGTTTCTTCTTTTCCTGCTAGTTGTTTACTTGCTTGGAGCTTATGTGAATAGTGAGGAAATGGGTTTGGTGTGATTTTGTGTTTTGCTTTAGAGGAACGGTGGTGGAAGCAGGAGTGGAATGAGAGGTGGAAATTTTGGGCATATTTGCATGTATCTGATGTGGCAGCTTCTCCATTGGAAATTGACGGATAAGGTTATCTTATTGGTCCAATCATCCACCTATTCTACTGAAAGCTTATTCTGAAATTGACAAAGGCTCGAGTGGCTGGCTATTCTTTGTCTACCTTTGTATGTGCTCTGTAGTGGGGCAGTATGTGAGCTAATTGTATTAGTTCAAATTAGTTTATTGTCTCTTGTAAAACAATGGGAAAAAAAAACCACAATGATATAACCATATTATCAAAATTTCTACGATGTTAAATAAAAAAACATGTATTCAAATTTGGCAAAATCTGTCTTCTAATTTCGACAAAAGTCTCTGACAAAAATTGCGCGACCCATTTTCGTCCCTGACAAAAAATAATTCTAGAATTAGTCCCTGACATTTTCAAAATGGGATCACGTTAGTTCCTCCGTCAGTCTCCTTCCAAATCCGTCACTTAACGTGTTAATGTGTCACGTTAAATGCAAATCCCTCTCCACATGTTTGATTTTTTTTTTGCAAATCCAATTTGGGATTAATATGTCCCAATTTTGTTAGGGATTAAAACGTCCCATAACCGGATTTACAGGAAAAAAAATCAGACACTGGATAAAACGTCTAAAATATGCCACATCTTTTATATAATCCAGCGTGGAGACACCGTGGAGAGGGTTAACATGCCACATGAACATTTAACGTGACACGTCAATACGTTAAGTGACAGATTTGGAAAGAGACTGACGAAGGGACTAACGTGATCCTGTTTTGAAAATATCAGGGACTATTTCTAGACTTATTTTTTGTCAGGGATGAAAATGGGTTGCGCAATTTTTGTCAGGGACTAAAATGAGACTTTACTCTAAAATAAAATAAAATAAAAAGAGAGAAAAGTAAATCATGTGTTTAAACCTCGAACTTCGCGAGTTCTTCTCATGTTTATCCCCACCGCTAGACCCTTTTCTTTATTCTTTGACAACATGGCTTTCTTTATGCAATGTCAGTTGAAAGCTGCTTAATTCCTCAAGAGCACGAAAACAAGACACAACTTCTGTTCTTTCAAGTAACGAAACAAAGGGGGCTCTTTGGCTTATGAGTTCAATAAGCCATTACATATTTCTCGGCTTATGAGTTCAATAATTTATATGGAATCAGAGTGATTGCATATATCACTTCTTCTGAAGCAACTTTTAATCATCAATATTCCATAATCCACACCATCTTTGACTATGGGGGAAACCAATACCATTAGTCTAGGATTAAAATAACAACACAGAAAATTTGTGCCGCATGCTTGAACCAAATGAAAGAATATATCAGATTATGAAAGGCCATTTTCAAAACGTTTGTCTCCTAGAGTCTTCTGACTTTGCATAACTGAGATGAACTTCTTGTGGCAGCAGATGGTATTTAATATTAAGATCTTCAAGAATTTTCTTTAACTCAAGGACCAATTCAGATCTTCTGCTGTTCTTATCTCCATAATTTTGAAAATTTATGGTGAGTAACATATAGACCCATTTTCATCTTGTTTATGTTCTCAATATCCTTAACCAATACACTGTGGTTTGGACGCCAGTGCTGAGGCCTACTCTCCAAGTATCTGAAAAATATGCAAAAACATAAACATTAAGTAAGTTGAAATACACAATGAATATAGAGATAATTCTATCAGTCATTTCTAGTGCATAGCAAAATCAGTTTTGTATTAATAATATTAAAACCACTTTTCATCTTCAGAAAATTTTTGGGAGTAGACAAATCATATTCATAAGCATTACATTAGATATGCATAGATAACAGAAGCATGGTTTTTTAAAGAAGTCCGCGACATCAAGGTTTTTTTATGTCTCTACGACCACAACATGATAACAACTGAGGTCGTATCAACCACATATGACCGCGATTCTATGCAATATTGAAAGGTTCAACTGGTTCAGGGGAAAGAGAAAGAGAGAATTCACAAAGAATGCACTGAATTGTATTAACTTGGCAGATTCGAGAATGCCACTCTCCCTTACAGTTGAGTCAAAAACTGAATCTAACTTCCCTCCCAATCCTATTTATACTTCTGTTTCACTAACAGAGTTAGTTACACAGCTGTAACTACCTCTAACTCTTTCTAACTACACAATTAGTCCTTATTTCCCCTTTTATCCCTCCTAACAAATACTCTTTTAACTGCTGGTCTGCTAACAATACTCCCCCCTAGGACTTTCACCTTGTCCTCAAGGGGAAAAGAAGGAAATGCTACTTGCAAGCTATCTACAGTTTCCCACGAATTATCACACTCTGGCAGCTGTTTCCATTTTGCTAGCACTTCTGCCCTCCCCTGGGAGTTATATCTCAGCTCTAATATGTCTTCTAGCTCCGGTTGTAGCACCCACTCTTCAGTGATAGCAGTAGGAAGTGGCTGAGGTACATAATCTGCAGGAGCAGCCTTCTTCAGTTTGCTCACATGGAACACCGGGTGTACTCTGCATCCCTCTGGCAATGCCAGTTTGAAAGCAACTGAACCGATCTGTTCCACCACTTGATAAGGGCCATAATACCTTGGGCTAAGCTTCTCATTTCTTCTCTTAGCAAGAGTACTCCATCTGTAAGGATTAGCTTTCAGATACACCCATTCTCCCACTGTTATCACCAGCTCTCTCCTATGTTTATCAGCTTGTTTCTTCATCCTCTGCTGAGCCACTGACAAATTCTTCTGCAGCTGATCCAAGATGACATCCCTCTCTTGAAATAACACATTCACTGCTTCAATGTTTGATGGAATGGCCGGCCCCTTAATAACTGGTGAAGGCTCTCTCCCATACAAAGCCTTAAAAGGAGTCATACCAGCTGACACATTAAAATTGGTGTTAAACCACAATTCTGCCCAGCAAACCCATTTCGGCCACATTCTGGGTTTTTCCCCCACAAAGCATCTCAAGTACATCTCTAAACACCTATTGGTTACCTCAGTTTGTCCATCGGTCTGAGGGTGGAATGCTGTACTATACTTCAGCTTTGTCCCTGCTTGCTTGAACATCTCTTTCCAAAACTGACTGAGAAAAACAGCATCCCTATCTGACACAATTGAATCTGGGAAACCATGCAACTTGACTATATTGATGATAAACGCATCAGCCACCGCTCTAGCAGTGAAAGGGTGACCCAACACAATAAAATGAGCATATTTAGTAAGCCTATCAATGACTACTAATATGGTATCCTTCCCTCCCACCTTAGGTAATCCTCCAATGAAGTCCATGGATATATCAGCCCATACCTTAGAAGGAACTGGCAAAGGCTGCAGCAGCCCTGCAGGTGACAATGTTTCATACTTGTTTTGTTGACATACTTGACACTTCGCAATGTACTCCTTTATGTCCCCTTTCATGCCTTCCCAATAGAATATATTTGCAATTCTCTTATAAGTTCTGAAAAGACCCGAATGCCCCCCTTGCAAAGTAGTATGAAACTCAGCCAGAATTGTGGGAATTTTGGAGAATTTCCTTGGAAGAACCAAGCTGCTGCCCCTCAGTAATCTGCCCTTCTGCACCTGAAACTTAGGTACATCTTTAGGTGTCATTAATACCCTCTGCATCAGTGCTACTATGCTTGCATCTGCCAATATCTCTTCTTCCCAATCCTCCCATTCATTCAAACTCACCTTGGATAAGGCAGCATACATCATTTGCCTTGACAAGGCATCTGCCACCTTGTTTGCACTCCCAGGTTTGTAATGAACCTCAAAATCAAACCCAAGTAGCTTTGAGGTCCATTTAAATTGATCTTCCCCTAGCATAGCTTGTTCCTGCAAAAACTGAAGACTTCTTTGGTCAGTTCTGATGATGAAATGCTGTCCTAGAAGGTAATGTCTCCACTTCTGTACAGCCAACACAATTGCCATCAGCTCTCTCATATGCTGATTTCTGCTGTGCTCTAGGGGACAATTTCTGACTGAAATATGAAATAGGTTTCTGCATCAAAACAGCCCATACCCCTTTGTTGGACGCATCCGTCTCAACCACAAACTGCTTCTTGAAATCAGGGACTGCTAACACTGGTAGTGTTGCCATGGCTGTTTTTAATTTCTGAAAAGCTGTCTCTGCTTCTGCAGACCACATAAACTTGTCCTTTTTCAACAAATCTGTTAAAGGCCGAGCCAACATTCCGTAGCCTTGGACAAACCTCCGGTAATACCCCGTAAGGCCTAGGAATCCTCTTAGACCCTTGATATCTTTTGGGGCTGGCCACTGTATCATTGCATCCAATTTCTTTGGGTCGGCTGACACTCCCTTGGACGATACAATGTGGCCCAAATACTCCACAGAGGACACACCAAAGTCACATTTCTTTTTATTAACTACCAGTTGATGCTGCTGCAACACCTCAAACACCTCCCTCAATTGCATCACATGATCTTCCTCATTGCTACTATAAATCAAAATGTCGTCGAAAAACACCAACACAAACTTCCTCAAGAATGGCTTAAGCACCTCATTCATAAGGGCTTGAAATGTGGATGGTGCATTGGTTAGCCCGAATGGCATGACCAAATATTCGTAGTGTCCTTCATGAGTGCGAAAAGCTGTTTTTGGAATATCACCCTCCTTCATCCGAATTTGATGATAACCGGATTTCAAATCTAATTTGGAAAAGATTTGAGCTCCAGCTAGTTCGTCCAACAACTCATCAATCAATGGTATTGGAAACTTATTGGGAATTGTTACCTTATTCAACGCCCGGTAGTCCACACAAAATCGCCAACTCCCATCCTTCTTCTTAACCAAGATGATTGGGCTAGAATATGGGCTGCAACTGGGTCGAATAATTCCAGCTTTCAACATATCTGCTACCAATTTCTCAATTTCATTTTTCTGAAAATGAGGGTACCTATAAGGCCTCAAATTGGGTATATTTGCTCCCTCTTTCAAGATGATTGCATGATCATGCCTTCTCTCAGGTGGCAGCCCTTCCAGCTCTTGAAAAATAGCTTCAAACTCTTGCAACACAGCTGCAACAGAGCCTGGAATGCTTTTCCCTCCACTGTTGTCCTCTTGCAACTTTCTGCAATCCACCATAAATGCTTCTGCAGTAGTTTCCAATTCAGCCATCAATTGATTAGCTGTCATCTCCCCCTTAGACAAGGTAGGGTCTCCCATCAAAGTATACTTGATCCCATCTCTTTTAACTCGTAGTTTCAATTCCTTGAAATTGGCTTTTATATCTCCCAAACTCTCCAACCATTCCATACCGAATACTACATCTTCTCCATCTAAACAGAACACATAGAAGTCAGTCACAAACCCTACTCCTTGTAGCTTGATTTCTACCTCTCTGCATACTCCACTGCATTTAATTTTCAATCCATTCCCCACCTTGACCCAGTAAGGTACTGTATTTTCAGTAATTAAATTCAATTTCTCCACCATTTTAGTAGAAATAAAATTGTGGGAAGCTCCACTATCTATTAGAACCAATACTTGTTGTTTCCACATTTCCCCCCAAATCATAAAAGACTTCTTGGTTGTGATTCCTGCCATACTACATAAATCCAGATTTTTCATTTGTGCTTCCCAAACAATTTCCTCCTCCTCCAATGCTTCCTCCCTTTCTTCCTTGTCAAGGCTTTCTTCTATTATTAACATTTTAAAGTGTTTATTCTTGCATACATGATTTGCAGAGAACTTTTCATCACATGTAAAACACAGCCCTTTTTTTCTTTTCTCCATTATTTCTTCGCTAGATAAAGATCTTTGAGTTGAACTCTTACCTCCTGCAGCACCTTTTGTCTGATCCGAATTCCCTAGCTTGCTCCCTGGTTCTGTCTTCCAATTCTTGAATCCTCCAGTTTTGTTGTAGGGTTGACTCCTGTTGCCAAAATTTCCTCCTGATTTTCCCAGCCCTAATTTCTCCTCTGCCAGTAACGCCACATCCATCATTTCAGCCAGATCTTTAGGTCTTTGCAACCTAACTTCGGCCCTAATCTCCTCCTTCAACCCATTTGAAAACATCCCTAATATGAGTTCTGGATCTTGGACCTTCAGATGACCAGAAAGAGCTTCGAAACTCTTCCTAAATTCCCTTACGGTTCCTTCTTGTTTTAACCCCAACATCACCTCCACCACGTTCGAAACCACTGTAGGTTGGAACCTCCTTAGCATGGCGTTCTTGAAATCGCGCCAATTCGGTTCCGGCGTGCTCGTTTCCCACCACTGCATCCACGCTAGGGCTTCTCCTTCCATCGCCATCAACGCGGCGTCGAGCTTGTCCTCTTCCGGCAGTTGCCGGAATTTGAAATACCTTTCCATCTTTCCGATCCACCCTGGGGCGTCCTCACCGCTAAACAGCGGTAATTCCACCTTGCGATGCCTCCTCTCCGATTCGTGAAGTGCTGCGCTGCTCGCAATTCCAGGTCCGCCATTGGCATCCCCAGGATTGCTTCCTCCTCCACCGTTTCCGGTATTGGAGTGTGAAGCAGTCGTCGGGTTCCGTATTGCGTCCAGAATTTCGGTTCTCATCGCTTCCATTTTCGCTTCCATCTCCTGCAATCGTCGCTCGACGTCCTCTGGTGGTAAACTCATCGTGGTTGAAGTTGCCTTCTTGCGCACCATGAATTGCTCCAAGATCGTTCTGCTTTGATACCAGTTGAAAGGTTCAACTGGTTCAGGGGAAAGAGAAAGAGAGAATTCACAAAGAATGCACTGAATTGTATTAACTTGGCAGATTCGAGAATGCCACTCTCCCTTACAGTTGAGTCAAAAAAACTGAATCTAACTTCCCTCCCAATCCTATTTATACTTCTGTTTCACTAACAGAGTTAGTTACACAGCTGTAACTACCTCTAACTCTTTCTAACTACACAATTAGTCCTTATTTCCCCTTTTATCCCTCCTAACAAATACTCTTTTAACTGCTGGTCTTCTAACAAATATCAATGATCGCGACGGCGACTACAAGTTAAAACATTGAACAGAAGTATTGTATTTAGTCTCTCATTCAAGGAACAATTGGACTATATTACTTTGAAAACTAGAGAAAGCCATAATAAATCCAACTGAAGTCTTCTAATATCGAAATTTAGAGCTAGAGCATAGTAAAAACATACTCTTTCGACCTAGCCTTTAAGGCTCCAATACTTTCTATTGAAGTAGAAACATCAACAGCAAATTCAACTGAATCACTCATTTCTGGACTTCGGTAGAAGTTACTGATTGGCTTGGTTGACAGAACTGAATTTGGATAGAATATCTTTTCATTGTCATATCTCAAAAAGACTGTAGTCAGTATGTTCATCTCTTCTACAATCATCTGTGGAGTACAATAAATGTGTCAGTCAAGAACTGCTTGTTATATTAAAGTCAGAGTAAAAGCCCAAACTGATCCTTTAGGGGAAAAAAAAAACACGAAGACCTATTAAAGTCAACTTAGTTCTCAAAAATATTAAATGCTGGTCAATTTAGTCTTTTTCGGATAACTTTTAGAGACATTTGAGTCATTTTGACCAACATTTTGAGTTTTTTATGACCTGATTGATATTTTTCATTTCTTAGGGACCAAATAGGTCTCCGTGTTTTTTCTCAAAGACCTGTTTGGGCCTTTACTCTTAAAGTTATGAGAGCTTAGAGCTGTTAGAGTTGAAAACTACCTGAACACCATCAATGACACAACGATCACCAACGTCAAATGGGTGCATTACAAAAACAAATATAATAGCTTCAAATACAGTCTTAGCTGTGTTGCCAAACATAAACACCACAAGTAAAAGCTGGGATGAAATAAAGACAAGAACTTGGGTTGTTAAGAATCCCATTAAAAGCAACCACACAATTATGGTCGCCACAAGGACAATTGCAGAAGCAAGCATATTCAAATCATCAACAGCTGTTTTGGCATCATTCAGTGAATGTACTAGTGATCGACGTTCTAGGTAGACTTTCACCTGCAAACAAGAATCATATATGAGCATTGTGCTTGTAACATTGAATTGAGCAATAACTTGATAGCTGGAAGAAAAGCATATGCATGCTGTGAAGGACAATTTTATAACAGTTTCTCCTGCTTGGATTAAACACTCTCTTATGGATATCGTTGCTCTCAATATGTTCCAGAAGTTGCAGGGCAGCATAAATTAAAAGAACCAAGTTGGATTCTGATATATTTTTAACCAATTATTAGGATAAAACAGTAATGGTAAAGGAAACTATCTTTTTCTTAGACAAAAGGAAACATTTTGACAATTGAAACTATAAAAATGCTCAATAAACATATTTTAGACCTTCTAATCAAATAAAATGTAAAATAGACTATGTCAAGAGAGATTACTATCCAGTTCTTCAGAGACTTCCTCTTGATTCTTCCAGTCTCAACTGCCCCTTCAAACAATGGAAGCACATTTTCCACTTCTTCAATTTTCATAAAGCGCAAGAGGTCTTCCTTCTCAACGTACCTAGTGAATTTGAGGGTTAAATGAGAACATGAGGCAATATTCCAGAGAAAATGAATCTAAAAATGAAAAACATTGCAGGGAGTTTTGGAGGTTAACAATGTTACTTGCTTCCTGGCTTGGCTACATTTCTGAAAATCCGATAAGCAGCTGCCTTTGCTTCAAACTCACTAGTAATTTCATTATCTTTCTGATCACTCTCATCTTCATCGATGCTCTCCGGCGTATAACTGATAGTAGACAATCCAGAAGTCCTTATCACATTAATCAATCCTTTCATGGTCCAAGCAGAAACTTTCTCCTGTTTCATTTTCTTGAGCTTGTCTACATCAATCACCTGTTCTTTCTTTCCTTCCTTCTCATCGTCTCTAATCAAGGTCTTAAAACTGAGCCTGCCGCTGCTCGTACTCTTGCCTACTGTTTCAGCCATTTCCATCAAGGGAGGACCAGAAAGGGTCCTAAGAATGTACTGATGAAAGATTGATTCCTGAACCCTATCAAAAAATCTTGTAGACTGAAAATATGAAGACAATAGTTTTATCAACAATGTCTTTGCCAACCATATAGCTGCTGCAATAAGACAAGAAGCAAGTGCCCTGGTAATATAATCAAGAATCCTATTAACTTTCCTTGTTCTCTTGACACCATGGTGGAAAAGCAAACCCCATGCCAAAAGAACCAAACTTAACCATATAAAAGCCTGAACACTCTTCCTAACGCCATAAACAAAATACAAAACTTTCTTCTTAAACAAGAAGTTCCTCTCAATCAAAAAAACCAAAACATTTATAAACCACCCAGTGACCAGTCTACCAGAGATAACAACCAATGCCAACACACACCACTTCCAGAGTTCCAAACCCCAAATTTCCTTATGTTGCAACTTATGGACAGTCAAGGTTGCAATCAAAAACCCTATAATGCAAACAAAAGCAAACAACTCAATCCATTTCATTAGTTTCCTCTTCTTACCAGATCTTTTACTCACTACAATATCTGCAGTCTTGTACACTTCTTCATCATCATCATCTTCATCTTCTTCTTCTTCTTCTACTTCTTCTTCCCTTGGTGTCCTAATCAAAGGGGTTCTTGGGGTAACAATAGTTGCATCAGGAACATCAACATCAACATCCCTTGGAGGAGTAGCTTCAACCTTCTTGTTAGGAGAATCCCTTGAGTTGGAAATCTTCATTTGAGTCTTCTCTTCAATAAAGTTTGCATCTTTTGGACATGGTGGTTCCAACATTCTGGACTTTGGCTTTGAGAATTCCGACCGACCCAATAACGTGCGTGTAGTTGTAACCAATTCGGTGGAAACTTGACCACTGTTTCTTCTGAGATTCTCTGAATCTCTGAGCCCTTTTGGGGATGGAGATGAACCCATCTGGGTGATGAACTGATGAGAATGGGAAAAGCTTTCAGCAACTGGGGAACCTCTAAAGCCTCTAGCTTCTTCGTTGTTTGAAATTCGCAGAACAACCTCGCTCTTTGTCGTTTTCTTGTCTGCCACGCCTTTTTCTTCTTCCATGACAAGTTGACAACTTTCTTAGATTCTCAAAACGATGTCGTTAAGAGTTCAATCACCACAACAATGATTTTTAGCAGCAGCTTGTTCAACTGGGGGGTTAGTGAAGTGGGAAAGTTTGGAACTTTGTGCTTGACCATAAAAAAAAAAAAAAGAACTTTGTGAGAATCCCGCCTAAGCACTATTGGAATAGAATCTGGGAGAAAGAACAGTAAGCCTATGTTTGGGAGGGTGGAGAGAAAATAGAGGGAAAAGAAAATTTTTAGTAAAGTGTGAAAAAAATGCATTGATAAATGTGACAGACCAATAATAATATAACACATCATCAATTTTACACTTTAACCAATAAATTTTCTTTCTTCTCACTTTCTTTCCTCTCATTTTCTTACATACCAAACATACCATAAAAGTACAATAGAATCTGTGTTTGTGATTGTCTCAATCTGAAATGATTAATTCTAATGCCACCGTCATTTTTACTTGTTTCACACAAACAACCAATCAAAAGAAATGAAAATCTTTATTATTAAAATTTTTGATGTATAAATATACATATTTTTAAAATAGTGACATCAATTATGTATTTATGTATATTTATACATCGAAAACTTTAATAATAGAGATTTTTATTTTTTTTAGAAATAGAAAAGATCTCTACTCCAAACAAAAATAAAGAAATCAATAAATTTTATTATTTTTAATAAATTTATTAGTCTTTTTCCTATGATATTTTTGATTGTTTATTATTCTTCACAATTACTTTTCTCTTACAATAAATAATTAAAGATAAATTATCAAAATGACAAAAAAAAAATTTAAAAAAAATCGACAAGTGAAAAGTAAACTGAGAGAATTTTCTTTTTTCCTTTTTTTCAGGAGAATGAAGCGTTGGAAAATGGAAAGCGCATAAAGAAGAAATCGGAGAAGGACTTTTTTCCAATTCAGAAACGTGGCTGTGATTGTGAATGGTTGAACTTTATTTAAATGACAGATAAGGAATTTATTGTTGACTTTGATTGACTAACAAAACTGGAGTGACTCTTTATTTATTTAATTATTAAAATTAAAATTAAAATTTGTTCATGATACAATTATTATTTAGGTAAAATTACTTCAGAAATTTTTTTTACTTAATTTAAAATTTTGAATTTGTCTTTTACCTTTTTTTTTAATTTGATTCTTTAAGTTTTAAAACGTTAACACCATTGTCCTTTTATTAAGTTTTTGTTTAACTCCGTTAAAAAAAAAATCCTATTTGGCTGTTACAGTGCCTACATGTCTGTTATGTTGCTGATGTGGTGACTCAATATAATCAGACTCACTATTTTTATTTCTTTTTTTATTAAAAAACAAGAAAAACACTTTAGTCACCGAGGAAAAAAAAAACCAGAACTACAACTTCCAGATCTGGTTGCTTTAGCAAATTTTTTTCTTTTAAAGATGAACACCTAATTTTTCTTTTTAAGAAATTCCAACTTGCTTTTACCGTTTTGAAAATAGGTGTCTTTGCACACATTTTGTGGTTGCCTGTCCTGCCTTCAATGTATAGATGCAAAAGCATTCAAATTTATAAAACTAGTATAACGACTCGTGCAATGCACGGGTATGTGTGTCTTATGAACAATTCTATAAATTAATTGAAACATTATACATAAATTTTTTTATAAACATTTGTAAAAAGACTCGTATACATAAATTTATATATTATTTGGTTTATTTCAATCATGGATCATAAAGTGTAATAAATTTTAAAGTTACTAATTACTATTATATATCCTCGTGAATTAACTAAAATTTATATTTAATTATAAATCTTCTCATTGCCATCATGTAAATTTTTATTCCACGTGTATATATTTATCAATTTGCATATAAATATTAATGTTTTTCGTGTAAAACATTGTGTTAAATGTATTTTTTCCCTATGTTTTCTTGTAAAATATTCATCTCCGTGTCTTATGTTTTATATACTATACTAAAAGAAAATTGAAATATTCCTAGTTAAAAAATATTTTATAATTTTTTCCCAATATATCTGTAGGCCCGTGCGTAGCACGGTAGAAATTTTATAATCATACATCTAGGATTTAGAAGAAGCAACATTTTGTATTCGTTTAGATATGAAAAAAAAATTACAACTAAAAGAAAATTAGGGGCTTTTCATTTAGGATCAAAATCCTCCCATTGCCACAACTAATATAGCCATAAGTATTTTTCTCTTATAGTTAAGATGTTAATGTGATTTTACATAAAATCTTCATTCTTGTATCTTAAGTGTAATGTAATTTTTCCTATATAATTTCATATAAAATATCCATGGTATTTATCTATAAATTCTACATTAATAATTTTATATATATAGTAATGTGTAAAAGAAAATCTAAATTTACACATATTATCAATAAATATTTTTTTTGAATAACTTTTTTAATAAATTAGGTGGGAAGATTGTAAATATTAAATAATGAAAATATATAAAAATGAATCAACAATATTAAAATGAAGTGTATTTTTACTTAACAATTCATATATTAATGTAGTTTTAAGCAAAAAAACATTTTGACAAAAAATTTTAAGTAAAATATCGGTTATCGTGTTTTGAGTGTAGTTTTTCCTTATATAATCTCATGATAAATATTCATTCTATTATGTTATATTTTATCTATAATTTCTATATTAATTAATTTACACGTAGATATTAATGTGTAAAAAAATTAAAATTTTTTAAATAAATTAAAATCGTCAAAAAAATAATTAGTTGAGAGGATATTAATATTAATATAAATTATTAATGAATTTAAAAAATATCAAAAATTTTCCCGTGGTGTATCAAAAATGATTTATAGTTTAAACTAATTGAACATCTATTATAAATAGTTTAAATGGTCACAACAACATCAAGTTGCACAGCTCTTTCACCCATTTCCTTCCTCATTCTGTGGATATAATGTGTGCAATCTTAGCACAATCAGTCCTAAAAATGTAAGAAAATAAGTGCATCCTTGAATGTAATTATAAAGTTACATCGTCTAAAAAATTTATATATATACAAAAATAAGAAACTTTGGTGAATTAATGCAAATCGGGATGAACGGAAAAAACATAAAACGTCTTCCATTAAAATATAAAAACCATATTTTTTCAATGGCAAATGAAACTCACAGGGAGATTCACAAATATCTAAATAAAACAACCAAGTCCAGCATGAGATAAAACTATAATAAAACCCAACCACTTAATGTTGACAATTATAGTCCTTCCCTATTTTGATACGTTTCTTCAAAATCACTGATGTATTAGCCAAGTCGTTGACAACAAAGGGGGCAGACCTTAGTAATTGTAGGACTATCCTAGGTATCATTGCATAAATCTACAGCTTCTGTAGCATTGCAGATCTTTCCCTTTTTAGCTTTTGCTTCAGAAAATTCGGCCAGCAAATCTTGTATATAGTAGTTATGAAATTCAGTATTTTGGATCGAGATCTATATACATGTACAAACAAATTCACAAATTATATAGATACATACTTATGCGATATCCCCATTGACACCAACATCAGATTTTTGTGTTTTAACACAATGAAATAGTCAATAGTCAATAACCAAACAATCAAAACAATTTGATATTGCTAAGTTTAAATCAAATAAAATACTACAATTTTGGGGGAGTAGAGTATAAGTACCCATTGTTAACCACTTCCATTACAATTTACAACGATCTTGATCTTGACACCATTTTTTGTATTCTCTTTCCCTTCGTCTGATGCCCGTAAGCACTCCAATAATATCTGCAACAAATTGAAATTCAGTGTTTAAAAAAATCGCAAACATAAGTATTGTTATTTTGAAAGCAAATACTTAAAAAAATCAAACTTTAAGATACTCACCAAACAAATAACCACCGTCAACTCGTAAAAAAAAAAAAGTAGACACTGTCAAAGCTATCCTTATAGTAGTCGGCAGGTGGTGAATGTAAATACATTCATAGGAACACCGACATTATCAATCTTCTTTATTTTAGTAGCATATTGTAAATTTAGGTTGAATTGGTGTTGAGTTGTACGGTAGGAACCATTATTAGTAACCACATCAAAATTACTCATATTATACACGAAGCCTTCCTTCAATTCACTTTCAAAACTATAGATTAGAGACTTACTAATGGTAGCACTGATTTTTGTTTCCCTGCTATAAATCAAATACAAAATTTAGTATAAATTCGTCATGCAAATGGATAAGAAACAACATAAAATTCAGGAGAGCTACCTTAGTATCAATGAGAACCAATTCAAGAGAGAAATGAAGTTTGTTATAGCAATAAGTCAATTAACATGCCACATTCGATAACACCCACCACTTTCCGTGCACGACAAAGATGTCGAAATGAAGTTATACTCGGGAGGCATTTTGTTCAGTATGATGAATGCTTGCAACAAATGTCTTGGTGCAAAAATTGATTCAACCAAAGTGGTCCTTTATTTCAATATATAGATGTACTCATATTAGTAATTAGTAATTACTAATAATTGAATTTCAAGTTTTAAATTTGAAATCAAAGAAACAATGAAATGAAAGGAATCAATGAAAATGAAATAATTTGGGTGAAAATTGATACAGACATTAATTCTTTTTTTAAAATTGAAAGGAAAAATATGCAATCTTGATTTATTTGATGATGTGTATGCAAGTTTGGGTTCTGAGACACTATTTTATACTGACTATATTAATTAAAATTTATAACGTAAATGATATATTACCATTTATATGTTCTTGACACCAATTTTGTTCTCACCCCATGATAGGCTTACTCATCTATTGCTAATTCGATTTATGCACTTACTCGTACAATATAATAGTATTCCACTTTACAACTTCCAAATTAGTGCTAAAAAGGAACCGCCAAGTTCTCATATTAATTTGTCTCAGGGTATTTTGATTCCCATTTTATTTGAGTCATTACTAACGTGTTTATAGAATTTAATTATAATTATTATAATAACTGACACAAATTTTTTTCTCCCTAATTTTACATACTTGATTGGATCAGAATTTGAATTTATGAAATAAATGACTACGACCAGCTTTAAATGTTGTGATGTCTTCCATTTGAAAACATCATTCAATATAGCAAGATATATGCTAGGGAAGCAAGGATGGAAGATTGCCACTGATAATGATGCTATAGTGACTAAGGTCTTCAAAGCTAAATACTTCCCAAAGGGGGATTTACTGGGGGCTCGCTTGGGCCACAATCCCAGCTTTGTTTGGCGTAGCATCCACACTCCACAGGCAGTTGTCAAGCTAGGACTAAGATGGAGGATTGGTGATGATAGGCACATCAATATTTGGCGTCATCCTTGGGTGTGTTCGGAGGGGCACCCGTATGTCTCTAGCGCCCCGATAGAAGGTACATAAGATTGGTCAGTTGCTCAACTCATTGATAATAATATGCATGACTGGCACAATCACTTGGTTAGGTCCCTTTTTAATGCCTCAGATGCTCAGAAAATTTTAAGCATGTCGGTTCCTTGTTTGCAAGCTCTGGATAGACAGATTTGGAGGCTTAGTAGAAGAGGTACTTATTCGGTAAAATCAACTTACTATGGTGTGATGGAGGAACTCATAGATAATTCACATTTGAGGGTGGCTGGGGATTGGAGCTTAGTGTGGAAGCTGCAGATTCCTCACAAGGTCAAGCTGCTACTGTGGCGTGCTTTGAGAGGAGTTCTTCCGACCAGAGTGCGTCTTCAATTGAAGGGGGTAAACTGCCCGAGCTACTGTCAGTTTTGTGAGATAGGAGAGGAGAACGACTGGCATACTTTCTTTGGATGCAATAACGCTGTCAGGTGTTGGGAAGCTACCAATCTCCACCATCTGGTAGTGACCCACACTCCACATGTGCGCGACTTCAAGGATATGGTCTTTACTCTCTTACGCAGCGTGGATCAGCAAAGGCAGAGAGATATTGCGATGATTTTATGGGCTTTGTGGTGTCGTAGAAATGACAAAGTATGGAATAATGAGAAGAAGGATGTCTTGACTTCGGTGGTCTTAGCTAGGAACATGCTCCGCGACTGGGAGCTGGCAAAAGGTGCTATTGGCAACACACACAGAGCTCGGTATTCACCTCAGCAAGCAAAGTGGATTAAGCCAGCAGAGGGCACCCTAAAGGTGAATGTTGACGTAGCTTTGTTCAATGATATTGGTAGCTTTAGAATTGGTATATGTGTCCGTGACCACAACAGCAACTTTGTGCTCGCTAAGCCCCTGCGTCTTCTAGGAATTGTCCCGGCATTGGAGGCGGAAGCAAGGGGCTTGTGGGAGGCAATCTCTTGGATGGTGGATCTTGGTCACCAGAATATTGCTTTTGAGCTAGATTGCAAGGCGGTAGTAGATGGCGTGACAGGAGACGCTAACTGTCAAACGAAAGCAGGGACCATTATTAGAAGTTGTAAGGAGAAGTTGAGTTACTATCAAAACTATTCAGTTAGTTTCATTAGGAGACAAACAAATGTTGTTGCTCACTTTTTAGCAGGGGCATCAATATTTCATGCTAGTCCTCATGTCTTTGATAATATGTCAACCTGTATTACGGATTCTATTTTAAATGATATTGAATGAGTTTGTTTCTCTAAAAAAAATAGGTCATGAATGCATATACTAACGTTTGATTTCAATGTTGGGAATTTCTATTTTTATTTATTTTTTAATCCGAGAATCCTTAACATTGTAGTAACAAAATACAATTTGAAATTGAAAATGAAGTTGTGTTATGGTATTTTCTTGATTACTGATAATGAAAAATAATTTGGCTTATAATGTTTGGTCCGTAAGTAATTATTTCAAATAATATTGCCGATATGAAGTTTGTTCAACACTGATAATTCTTAGAATGAATTTTACCTTCAGTTAAAAAAAAAGAATGAATTTTACCAATGTGCTTATATTGATGTCTGTCAACTGAGAAATTAAAACACCACTGTATGCGATTTTTTTAACTATTATTTATTATTTATTGTATAATATTATTCACTGTATGTTTTTTTTTTGACATGTTCACTGTATGTTTTTAATATAAAAAATTAGTTAAAAATAATACTATTGCAATATCAAGACGTTAGTTTAATTGTAAGCATCACAAAGTAATTTAATCCTAATTATTTATTGAAAAAAATAATCTTAAATTACATGTAATCGACATTAAATAATATTTATAATTTTGATAGCTGACATATGAATGGTATTCCTTAAATAGTATGACACATATGATAGTATTCATTGAGAGTTAATAATTAGGATGACACCTTGAAATGAAATAAATGCGTTTTTCATGTGAGATTGACATTTGGAAGATCATTCAATGAGGTTTATTTTCATTTGTATATAATAGAGATAAGAATTCGATGTTTATTTTGACATGTTCCTGTGCGAGTTGCTGGTGGATTGCTATTTGAACTTCTAGGGCAGTCTGCTGGCGATCCATTTGCTGAAGAAGATGGATGACATTCCCATTGTTTGAAGTTGTTGGAAAAAATATGGGATGTTCCGGAGAGAACATAAAGATTATGGAAAAATAGACACCTCGCGGTGGAGGACGGTGGAAGAAAATGGTGATCACGGTGGTGCTCCGAGCTCCAGAGAAGACCTTGGTGATGGTCACCTGTAAACACTCTGACGTTCAAGTCAGTGTGTGAATGAGGTGGGTGAAGAAGTTAGAGTAAAAGTTACCTGAAATGGTAGTGGAAATAGACTTATATAGCCTTGGAATGAAGCTTGTCAAAGAAGCTATGTCAACTTGGGCTTGACTTTAATTATGGCCCAGTCAGTTGGATTTGGGCCGGATTTCAATCCGGAACAGTTGCCCCCCAAGTCGGGTGCTCATGTAATGTGGAGCCGACTTGTAAGGAGTTGTTGTCCTGCATATGTTAGTAAAAAGATACAAGATATTGTACGATATAAACGTGTATTTTGATTGTGTTGCCCCCATACCGACATAGCTGGTGTGTTGGGAATAAGCGTTTCGGAGTGACTACCTTTGTGAGTTTATTATAACTCATTTTTAAATTGGCATCGAGTGCCATTTAGGTTCAGAAAACCAAATTAATAAGCATAAAGCATGAAAATGTATACCTCGTCAAAAGACTGAGATGTGATGTCGAGATGTTGTCCTCCTCATCCGAGCTTAAGAGCTTGGTGGGGGAAACCTGTTGTGTTGCCGAGGTTCAGTCTCAACCAAGTGTAGGAACTTGGAGGAAGAACCTGGTCTTGCTGATGTCGAAGTGGTTCTCTCTTTTGACCATGTCATGCTCTCGAAGAAATAGCCTAGCCAAGGGAATTTCTCCTCTGCCCCGGCGGTTAGAGTGAACATCGTAACCTCGGGTGGATGTGATCACGGTGTGACTCTCAGCGACTTGGGGGCTAGGCAAGTCGAGAGGCCTGCTGAAATCCTTGATAACGAGGAATGTCGAAGTGCCGAATTCGCTCAACCAAGCGTGGTGGCTCGGAGGGGAATATCGGTACTTCGGGATCTGAGGTAGTCATGTTTCGCTTTCACTTTGACGATTTAGGTAGTGTCTAGTTCCTGCGTAAGAGAAACATTGCACAATTTCCAGTTGAAAAATCATTAGTAACTACATGAAAACTGTTTATTATGAGTAATAAACTTTCAAGCTATCCGAGCTGATGGACTTCGGTTTCAAGCAATCTAAGGTGCTGGACTTCGGTTTATTGGATGTTCTTTAATTTCAGCTCTTTATCTGGAATGGATTCCACTTTGTGAGGTGGATTGTCCATGTTTGTAAATTCCGTTGGGAATTGCTCTACCGCTTCTTGGTGTTGGAACACCTGGTGTATCTGAATAAATTCATAAATCTATCATCTGTTATGATGTTTGCCCTTGGATAGTGCATATCCTGGTCCTTGTTGCATATGTGGAGCTGATTTTTATGATCGTTACTGACGTCGGGGACTTTGTTGTTTGCTGCTTCTTATATGAGCTTTCTCCCTGTCGACTAAATGCTGCAATCGCAATAGTGAGAGAAGAACGTGTTTCTTTATCATTAAAAAGAAATAACATGAAGATGTTCATAGAAATAAGGGAATTTAATGATGTCATGTATGCAAAAAGGCCCTTAAATTCTTAGAAATCAAGGCTTCAAAATTGCTAACTGCAGATTATTCCTTTCCTATGCGCATGTTACTTGATCTATATTATCATAAAACTTGTGCCGAGAATGTGTCATTTTGATACAGCACTTGCACTTTTCATATCAAGCCCATAAATTGGAATTTGCTTCTTATCCGTGCAAAAATCAATTGCAATACAATAGGCGACATGGTCTATTTTTGCTACATGCTAAAGGCAGAAACAGTGAGTGCAATTATGGATGCATCATAGTTTGAGTGTTCCTACACAGAAAAAGTAATGGAGCAACAGTGCTACAGTTTGGTATGAAAACTGACTTGAGGCAAGTAAGACAAAGCGACTTCAAAAAGTCAGCTGACTTGAACATTGCCAAATATCACATTTAATCGGCTCAAGCCAAATCATGGTAACGGACTGATGACGAAAATGATATTGAATTTATACCAAACTATATCTGAAATTTAATTCAGTGAAACAACAACAAAGATAGATAGAAATATTGATATTTTGATGCCCACGCCTAGTGGAAATTCCATCGCTGCCATTTGTTAAAGTAGGCAAGCTAGATGGAGTATAATCTGTGGAATTAATTGTTGGTGCGGGGCTTGCAGTCATGACTGCTTGTTGTGAAGGGAATATTGGCTTTTTGGAGACTGAAAACATCATATTGTGATGGTGAAATTAAAGCGTGGTGTGATGTACTTTTTATTTCCACCTCAGCTTATGTGCATCAAATCATTTCTTCATATACTTGAGTTAACAGCTCATAGAAATAGCTTCGAATGCGATGAAGGCGCATGTACGCGTTATATTCCTTTTGACTCCTGGAATTGCATCAGGATTCCCCATATATGAGAATGATATTTGATCATTGTAAGAAGTCCTGATGCAGAATTTCAGCTTCAGCAATAGATTTTGCCAAAATACTTCCTGAGAATGTGTGTACTCTGTCTAGGAGGATGCTGCTGAACAAAATAGCTTTGTACAAGTGGTGGAGTCCACATATTGCTCCTTTGGTGGCAGCAGTTTGTGGGATCAGTCTTTAACCACCCCTGCTTATCATTGGCTGCACAAGGAAAAGACACACAGACTCCAAGAACATATATGTAATATGTGTTGAATTTGAAGGAATAATGTCCGTAATAATCAGTATGTGATTGCGCTCTTTATCTGAGGTAATCCTCTTTGGGAAGGGTGAACATGCTAGACTTCTAATAGCTTTACTTTTGTCATGTGTTGGCATAGTTGATTCTTGATGCAATGTAGTGTAATGAACTATCATATGCAATATATTGAAAAATATAAGAACCTGGTTGATGGGTAGAGGCACCATCTAGGTGTCGAGCTCTTGTCTCTTTCACTGGTTGTAGCAATTTTGCCACTTCATAGCTGTTAAAGCGATTCAAAACAGCACATGATTTAGATTGCATACTGCTTTTGAGGATGAAGTAGTTGCGGCGGATGTGCTGGTCATTTGGAACCTCAGTGAACTAACTCTGTGGGAGTGAGCTTGGCTTTGTAGGCACTGAGAGCCATGAAAATTCTTTTGGGAACTCTTGAGATGTGCTTCCAATGGTGTCTCTACTGACTTATTGGGAGCTTACCTTTCTTATGGTCCCACTAACATAATCAGAGGTCCTTCTTTCAATATAGTCCCTATGCAAAGGAAAACATACGAATTCCAAAATATGAAATATCATTGCATACAAACAGTTTTTAACCATTTAAGATTCCTCCGCTGCTTTATTGGCTTTGAGCCTTCATCATACAAGTTCGAGATAATGTTGCTATTTCCGATCTCATCAAGGAAAAATAGTATTTTTGTCAAAGAAACCAGTGCAAAGTAGGGAATCCTTAAGAATTCTACATCATTGTGCAACTGTGTCAATTCTTTGGTATATCTCTTATTGCCCCGCATATGGTTCTCAAGATATTAATGATGTTGGGCCGCTCTTGTTTGTCAAGTTTTATGGTTCCTTATACGACTAATGGAGATCCTCATATTAATTCTTTGTTATGCAGATTACCCCAAAACCTGGGAATTGATTTAAATAAGCTCTACTTCGGCTCCTAATAGAGGCTGAAGTAAACTTGGCGGCAGAAGGCTTGGGAATTAATTTTCACTAGCCTCTGTTTATCATTTCCTGCAAAAGGAACACATAACACAAACTCCAAGCAGATTGATAATTCTAAAAGTAGTATGGCGCTAGAAGCAGTATGTGTTAATTGGAGTAATATCCATATTAATTGGAGTGTGATTGTACTCTTTATTTGAGCCAATCCTCCTAGGAATGGCGAACATGCTATTAGATGTTGCCTATAGCCTTTACTCAGTGACGTGTATCGTCAGTGCTTGGCTCTGACATGGATTCATGTGTTAGAATAATTCTCTAACGCTTGTGTAGGGATGGTGCTCTAATCTAGTATTAAAACGCATAATTTAAAAATGATGCTTCACATCCTCTGCTTCTCATAGTTGAGGGCATGTGTTTGTGAAAAAGGAAATAAAGAAGCTTGATAATCAGCAGCCATTATACACAAAATATTACAATGTTTCATCCTTTCATGCATAGTAAATAGCCACATAATCATATACAATTCATACTTTCCCTTCACCTAGAACATATGGCTGCTTTTTCCAGCTTCAAGATGTTCTATGAGAGGTTGCAATTACTGTACTGGCTTAGGCAACCTCAGGGAATTAAATCCACTAGGAGCAGAGATTGGTTATTGAACACAGATCTAATAAATCCTTGAGTGGTTTGAAACAAACTCATTTGACAAATTCTTTAAAGAACAGAGTCATGAATTAGACTCCAATTGAGCATCTGGTGCTCAAATTAACAACTGTTTGTGCTAAGTTGCAAAGGGAGGGGCTATAACTCACTCACATGCAAAATCTTTATCAAATTCACTATCGAATGCTGATTAAATAATAAAAACCTGAACCAAAGTCGATGTCAAAGTGGTGATGTCGCTGGTAACACTGGCAACCGAATAGGCGCACTGGAGCATCATAACGAGGTCTGGTTAGAGCCTTAGGATGGAATTACGACATCAGTACCTCAAAAGTTCGGACGAAGATGTGGCTTCTATAGCAACTTCGGTTTTCACCCATGAGTCAACTCAAAAATTGAATGCGGGAGCAAAGAAGATACCGTAAATCTCAGCCATTGCTCATTTCTGGACTTGTGATTCACATTCACATGAGTCATGGTTGGCTTTCTTCTCCCTCTTTGACCTCGGTTCTGACATTTTCATTTTTCTTTGCTCGATGTCGAGCTCGACATTGGTGGAGATCAAGGATCCAATTGTGGCGAGCTCGTCGGAGCCTCGTCGGTCACCTTGGTCTTCTTTTGACATCGGTGGGATTTGTTTAGCGCTTCTTTGGCTGCCTCCATCTTTGTTAGCGTAATTCATACACTACTTTTTAAGGCAAGTGCACCAATCGCAACCAGTAATATAGTAATGAATAGAGTATCGTCTCCACAGGGATTATGATGGTTATCAATAAGAATAAGTGTGTAATTACTTAAAACGGAAATGATTTGGATATTTTGTTTGTAATTGTAACGTTGAACAAGTTAAAGTAAAAAATAGAATTGACTTGGTTGGTTGAAAACGACTAGGATTTGAATCCTCTTGTACTTGCTCTTATGTAACTAGTTCATCATTAACTGAAGTAATTTCATATAAGTTGAAGTTCGAATCAACTGAATTAGCTTAAGGACAATCCCTTGCCTCATAAACCCTTTATTCTAGCCACAATCCCTAATCCCTTAGGTGATTAATGATTAGACTAAGCAATAAGATCCATGATTCATTAGAACACATAACCACAAGTTATATTCCTATAATCTTCATGATTATGATTACTAATCTCAGTTCAAGTTCATTCATCCTATTTTCCAATAAAGATGAAAAACCCAAATTCAATGCAATAGTGATCAAGTATTGAAAAGCATGAAGTATAGAGATTAGAAACTCAATTTACATAACATAAACTTGTATTAATATAAGAGAACTAACTACATAAGAGTTTGTACATGATTCATCTCATCCTAATCTAAGGTATTTAGCTACTCATGGTAGTAAAAGAAGAAAACAAACATATGAAAGAAAACAACTCCATTGATGATCCAAACCTTGTTCCCAAGAATGAATCCTCCTTGAAGATGAAGAACAATGGAACCCTAGCACTCCTTATCTTTCTCTTTAGTGTTTTTGGCTGTTAGCAAAGGTCCAAGATGATTAAAAAGTGAACAAATATCTAATTATACAGATTCTGCGACCGCAGTGCGGCGTCGCGCAGATTAAGCGATACAAATGCGCGTCGCCAGCGCATTGAGGCGGCTTCAGATTTGCAGCGATGCGCCGTCGCGCAGATTCTTCTCGATCAGCGGCGTCACGCATGAAGACAGAGCCAATTTACATAAATGCGCGTCACGCGCATTCCTTTACTTGTAAATGCGCGTCACGCGCATACTCAATTACTTGGCTAAATTCCGCATTTTTGGTGCGCTTGAATCTTATGCTCTCACGAATCATCTTCTTTGCCTTTAATTGAATTCTTGAGAGTGTCTTCTTTTGGTTTTGTTTCCATTCCTAGCAATTCAAGTGCAATATACATGAGAATAATGTAAGAGTTAAAACATACAATCAAACAACCAAGTGTAAAGAATTCCAAAGTTTAAGCTCAATATATATTCAACTCTCTCAATTCCTCATGTATTTAATTCAATTAATCACTCTAAATTAACATAAGATGAAAACTTATCACAACCCCAAACTTGGCAATTTGCTTGTCCTCAAGCAAAAATTAATTTAAAAACATGGGTAAAAAAAAAATTGAAATTAATGGATGTATTTTCAATCTCCACCATAAACACATGCTCAATCAACTTTCTTTTTAATCACACTTGTCAAAGGTGACAATTCATGCCTTCTTATATCACTTGCTTTCTCAATTCCAAATTCTCCCAAATGAACAAATCAAGCAACATAACGTACAATTATCAATTATGCTCAACTTATCAGACTTTCCTCACAAATGATATTTCACTTTCACTCCGGTGTCATTGGGATCGTTCTCTCAATCACATCATACGCAACACTCTACCATAGGCTTGACCAAGTTCTAAAAAATTAAATACAATGCAATGTAATACACATTTAAAAGGCTTTTAAGGTTGTAACGAGGCTTAGGTAAGGGCAGGAATTATTTGGATAGTAGGCTCATAATCTTGAAGTAAGAAATAAACCACTTCACGACATTGATATCAAACCCTTGTATTCATTCACATAAATCTCCCCCAACATAATTGATTAAGAACAATAGGTAATATTTACACATTAATGACTTTTTTTTTTTTTTTACAATGAACAAGTCCAAATTCTATACAAAATTGAACAATTTAAGTTCTTGTACATCCACCCCAAACTTAGAATCTTTGCTTGCCCTCAAGCAACCCCAAACTTAATCAAATGCTAAGACATGTCGTAATATGGCCTACTGAACTCCAAGTAAGTAGGGACAATTGAGATTCTGGTCTTAGGCTTGCAATGAAAATAGATCGCAAATAATGGACAATTAGGCTCAAACGGGCTAACAAAGGATTAAATGAATTAGGTGGTGAATTTAGGCTCTAGGTATTAGAAAAAAATTGCCTCAATATGTGTAAACATGCAAGTATAAAATCCTAAGAACGAGGTCAAATTCTGAAGACTGTCACATATAACTAAGCACACAAGAAGAAAAAGTTACATTTGGCACAAAATTCTCACTGGTTAGAGAGGAAATTAAGCACAAACGAATCTTGCAGTTAAATGTTACTTAACATGCTTCAAAGGGTTATTTGTGAACTTTTTTATCAAAAAGAGGCATGCAAAGTCACAATCCAATTGTGTATCCATTACAATTCATAAGCATGCATATCATGGGGATTCTGAAAATAAAAAACCATAATTCCACTTATCAAATTAACATCTTAACTCAAAAATTCATTTAACACAAGGTACAAGAAAAGGAAATTAGAGTTCCCAAAAACAAACAATCAAGTACAAAATACATTGAATATTGATATTTAACATTGAATATTGATATTTAAACAGAAAAATAAAAGAAAACAAAAGATAAAAGTAGAAAACCAAAACGGTGAGCCATGGGACTCAACCGCTGAGGGAAATGATGGGGCGGGCCGCGCGACGCCCCCGCCGAAAGAAACTAGGAGGCGGCTCTGAAGGCCCTGCCTCATCATCGAGGTAAGGCTCTGGAAAATGTTGGCGTCCATATTCACGAATCGCCACTTTGGTAAGCACCAATAGCTCAGAATAGCCGCATCCCTCGCCTTTGAGCTCGTGCTTCTTCCGCTGGTACAAGGCCATACTCTCTACCGACTCCCAATCCTCTGGACATCGGTAGATAATCTCTCAAAATCAGCCATCGAAGGGTAATTTTGAACCTGAGGATCTACAAACATATTCTGGGCCTCCCCATTTCCTCCGGTTCTTGGTGATCTTCTTTGAGGAGGTTGAAGTGGCTGGTCAAGTGGGATTGAATTCCTCCGAATCCAATCACCCGTTATGAGGGTCCCAGGATGTATTGGATTTTCTTTAATTTCCTTACTTGGGATCTTCACACGGGCCCTTTCACATAGGAGCTAAATGAGAGTGGCGTGCCTCAGCCAAGATCTGGTGACCTTTTCATTAGCCGCATTGTATAAATTGTGAGCTAAAATTTGGCCCACATTTACCGGCTCACCATTCATGATGGCATATACCAGGGTAGTCCTATATGAAGTCAACTCTGACACATTGGCGCAAGGGAGGAAAGTATGAAGTACAAACACGCCCCATGCCTTTGCGGTGGGAGTCAAATTCTGCCCTTCTATTTTTCTGGGTGACCCATCTTGGTTCCTCACCCAATCTTGTCCCGGTCTGATTAATAAATGCCGAATGGCCTGTTGATCAGCTCCGTCCAAGACACCTCTGGCTTGATAGCCACAGTTTTCAACATCAGGCAAACCAAACAGCTGGTTGATTGTATGGGGATCATATGGAATTGTCTTCCCCCTTACATAACTCACATATCTAGCATCGCCAGCAAGGATGTCACCATCTCCACTCTGATAAGCATTTGCAAAAAATTCCATTGCTAGCTGTCTTGGGAAAAGAGGTAAAGGCTTCCCAATGTCTTTGCCCAATGTTATGTTGGATCTCCATGAAGTCATTGGCACTTAGCTGAAATGCCTTCTCCCTCACAAATTCCTTGTTTGTAAGAATTGAGGCATAACGGTCTTGGCACGCCAAAGATCTGAACAAGTGGGAATCAAAACTTCCACAAGAAGAAGAGACAGTTTGCTTCTTGCGTTTCTCTGGATTACGAGCCATAGTTCCCTGCACATAGAACGAAGATTTGTGCAAAAATTGTTTTCTATGTTAGTATCAACACAAACATCTTAAAATTCTATGAACATTATCACTTCACCACTATGGTTTTCCAACAAAGAGATTACCAATGCAATTCATATTTTCATATTAAAACTCTTGCAAAAGTTGACAATCTTAATGGTTTGTGATTAAAAAAATTCCTTATGCGCTAACTTGCAATTAGACAAACCTTTGGTCATCTAATAATTTTCACAATTATTTGATTGAGGACAACCAAATTTTGTCATTTGAAACAATGTATGGCATAAACATGAAGTATGGCTTAGCTCATTATCAAGTTCTATTCCCTATACTCTCATAAGCATTTTATCAAACACTTTGTGTGCACACAAAAACATCTAACAAACCAACAATGGTTTCATCATGCAAAACTTCCCAAAATAAGAAAAATTCAAGGCTTCACAGCTCAATCACATAAGAAATAAACAGCTCACAACAACAACATCAAATTTCAAGCAAGAACTTCAAATTTTCGACAACTTTCTTCATAGAGATGAAGGCAAACGAAAAATTAGAAAAAGGAAGTCATGAAATCACTTACTTGATGATGAATGATGTATGAAGTGAAGAAAATGTGAAGATTAATCTCTATGCAAGTTGTGCTTGAGTGGTGGTGAAGTTTTTAGAGTTAGGGTTGGTTAAGAAATGATTTTTGAGTGAGTGAAATGAGGAGGCTGCGAGCATCTCCGTTTATTAAGCCAGGTTGCGGCGTCGCGCGCAACAATTCATTTGTATTTGCGGCGTCACGCCGCGCAGTCACTGAAGCTAAAATAAAAAATGCGGCGTCGCGCAACAATTCAAGTGTAAATGCGCATCACGCCGCACTAACGACAGAGACAAAATTAAAAAATGCGCGTCATGCGCTAAGGTTCTTGGCGTCGCGGCGCATCACCGCCTGTTCCAAGTTCACTCATCAGTGCTATGCGCGTCGCGCCAGACTGCAGTGCAAATGCGCGTCACGCGCATGGGTCACAGAGGCAAAATTCAAAAAATGCGCGTCATGCGCACTACTTGCGCGTCACGCGCATCACCTGCAGCATTTTTTTTTTTTGGGCAAACTTGTTGCCATGGGTGCTTCTTTAACGTCACTAGCTTGACGCTTGGTCATTTTATGGATCCTGCAAAACGAGGGCTACTCTTGCCCTGGAGACTTCTCCTCCAAAGAATGGCTTCAATCTTTGCCCATTAACTTTGAAAGTTCTTGTGGGAGCCGGATCTTCTAATTCCACCGCTCCATGTGGAAAAACTTCTCACGATTACAAATGGTCCCGACCACTTGGACTTCAACTTACAGGAAAAGTTTCACCTTGAATTGAAGAGTAGAACTTGTTGGCCTGGTGGAAATCTCTTCTCACCAAATGCTTGTCATGATAAGCCTTGGTTCTTTGTTTGTAAATGGTTGCATTCTCATAAGCCATCAACCTCATTTCATCCAAATTTCATTCAATTTCAAAGAATCGCTTTTGTCCACCAATTTGGAATCAAAATTCAGAAATTTTATGGCCCAAAATGCCTTGTGTTCCAACTCCAATGGTAAGTGGCATGACTTCCCATAAACCAGGTGATAAGGAGAGAATCCTAATGGCGTTTTGAATGTTTGTCCAGAGGCCCACAAAGCATCGTCAAGCTTCTTTGACCAATCCTTCCTTGAAGCACCAACTGCTTTCTCCAAAATCTTCTTTATCTCCCTATTGGAAACTTCACTTGCCCACTAGTTTGTGGGTGATAGGGAGTGGCAACCTTATGCTTTACATCATACTTGTTCAAGAATGTCTCCAAGTACTTGTTGCAAAAATGCGTGCCCATCACTTATGAGCACTCTAGGTACTCCAAATCTGGAAAATATGTTTTTCTTCAAAAATTGACCACCGTCTGGGAATCATTGGCTCTGTTGCACGTGCCTCAACCCATTTGGTGACATAGTCAACACACACCAAAATGTTTAAATTGGAATAAGATGATGGGAAAGGCCCCATGAAAGGAATACCCCAACAATCAAATGGATCAATTGCCAGAATGCTATTGAGGGCATCTCATTTTTCCCGAAATGCTTCTGTCTTGGCTGGCACTTATCACATTGCTTGACATATTCATGACAATCTTTGAAAAGCGTTGGCCAAAAGAACCCACTTTGTAACACCTTGGCTGCAGTTCTTTCTCCACCATAATGACCTCCATACGGTGAATCATGACAATGTTTCATTATACTTTGTGCCTCCTCGGATGTGACACACCTTCTCAATAACCCATCAGGGCCCAGTTTAAACAAAAATGGATCATCCCAAATGTAGAAATTTGCATCTTTGAAGAGTTTCTTCTTCTGCTGCCAAGTATAATCCTCTGGTATCACACTTGTTGCCTTAAAGTTAGCCATATCAGCAAACCATGGCCTCTCAGATACCATCAACAAGTGCTCATCAGGAAATTCTTCGTTAATCTCTTTCTCCTTAACTGTTACTTCAGAATTTTCCAGCCTTGATAAGTGGTCAGCTACCACATTCTCACTTCCTTTCTTGTCTTTTATTTCCAAATCAAACTCCTGCAGCAACAATATCCATCTAAGCAGACGAGGCTTAGAATCAATTTTAGTAAGCAGGTATTTGATGGCAGAATGATCAGTATAGACAATGACTTTCGATCCAATCAAGTAAGATCGAAATTTCTCCAAAGCAAATACTATAGCTAGCAATTCTTTTTCAGTGGTGGCATAATTCACCTGATTCTCATTCAAGACCTTGCTAGCATAATAGATAGCATGAAAGAATTTTTCTGTTCTTTGTCCCAAAACAACCCCATCGCATAATCACTTGCATCGCACATGAGTTCAAATGGTAAACTCCAGTCGGGAGCTACTATAATCGGAGAGGAAATCAGCTTTCCTTTCAACACATTAAAAGCATTCAAACAGTCTTGATCAAACTTAAAATCAGAATCTTTAACTAGGAGATTGCACATTGGCTTTGCAATCTTTGAGAAGTCCTTAATAAATCTTCGATAAAAGCCCGCATGACCTAAGAAACTCCTCACTCCTTTTACATTCACGGTGGTGGTCACTTCTCATTTACTTCAATTTTTGCTTGGTCCACTTCAATTCCCTTTGCTGAAATTTTATGTCCTAAAACAATCCCTTCTTTAACCATAAATTGGCATTTCTCCCAATTTAACACTAAATTGGTGTCCACGCACCTCTTAAGAACGTAAGCTAGATTGGATAGACACAAATCATAACATGAGCCAAAAGCAGAGAAATCATCCATGAACACTTCTATTGAGCTTTCAATCATGTCGGAGAATATGGAGAGCATGCACCTCAAAAGTTGCGAGAGCATTGCATAATCCAAATGGCATCCGTGATGCACGCAAACACACCAAAAGGGCAAGTAAAGCTGTCTTTTCTTGGTCCTCCTGATTAATCGCAATTTGGTTATACCCGAATAGCCATCAAGAAAACAATAAAAAGCTTGGCTCTTAACCTTTCTAACATTTGATCCATGAAAGGCAATGGAAAATGGTCTTTCCTCGTGGCATTATTGAGCTTGCGGTAATCTATGCACATTCTCCATCCGATTCTTGTTCTTGTAGGGATGAGCTCATTCTTTTCATTTTTGACCACCGCTATCCCTCCTTTCTTGGGAACAACTTGCACCGACTCACCCATGCACTATCCGAAATGGGATAAATCATGCCCGCATCAAGAAGCTTCAGGACTTCTTTTCGACCACATCCTTCATTGTCGGATTTAATCTCCGCTGAGGTTGCACCACCGGTTTAAATTCTTTCTCCAATGTAATTTTATGCATGCAGAATGGCGGGCTTATTCCTGTCAAGTCGGAAATAGACCAACCTATTGCTGTCTTGTACTCCCTCAACACTCTCATCAATTTTTCTTCCTCCAAGTTTGACAATGTGTTTCTCACACTAACTGGACTTTCTTCCTCATCATCAAAGAATCTGTACTTCACCTCCGAGGGGAGTGGTTTCAACTCATTTTTTTGTTTTTCTGGCTGACTCTCTTCTTTTTTCATTTCTTCTCTTTTCAAATTCACAGCTTGTTCTGTACTTAGTGCTGCCAACTGTCTCACACATTCTGCTATTTCCTCTTCATCCTCCTCACAAAGATTTTCAACAGCCTGTACTAGTACTTTCTCAAGAGGAGTTGAAGGATATTCTTGAAAAAGTTTCCTCCACCAAGTAATTGATGTCTACACTGCCTACAGTATCTCTATCAGTTGGATGTTGCATTGCCTCAAACAAATTGAAGGTCACCTTCTCATCATGTACTGAAGCATTAGTTGGCCTTTTGCACATCCACAAGAGCTCTACATTGCAAGAAAGTGGTCTTCCCAAGAGAAGAGGAACTTCAGCATCTTCCTCCATGTCCAGAATAACAAAGTCACCGGAAAAATGAACTTATCCACCTTCACCAAGACATCCTCCATAATACCGTAAGGATATTTAATTGATCGGTCACGCTAATTGAAGCGACATCCTGGTAGGCTTCACATCATCCGTCCCCAACTTCTTCAACATAGAAAGTGGCATGAGGTTGATACTTGCTCCTAAGTCACATAATGCCTTCCCGATAGTTATATTCCCTATAGTGCAGTGGAATTGTGAAACTACCGATCTTTGAGCTTTGGAGGAAGTTTCCGTTGAATTATTGCATTGCATTCCTCACCAAGGTGATTTTTTCATCTCTAAATTTTTTTCTTTGTGAGAATTTCCTTCATGAACTTGGCATATGTAGGCATTTGCTCAAGAGCCTCAAAGAAAAGGTATATTAATCTGCAACCTCTTAAAAATGTCCGTAAATTTTGAATATTGCTCCTCCTTTTCTTTTTCTTGTTCTCCCTTTGAGGATAAGGAAGTCTCACATATGGAGGAAGAATTTGAGGCTTGTTTCCATCCTTTAAAATTTCAGCTTTGTTCTTCTGATGATAGAACCTTCATCCACCAATCTCGAACTATTTTTATCATCATTTTTCTTTTTCTCACTCTCCTTTTCAATTTCTTCAACATCATTCACCTCATTTTTATTTTTCAACTCCTCATCCAACATCACCTTGTTATTTTCATCATTACATTCAGGGACTAATGGTTCCACCATAGATGGTGTTACCACCTTTCCACTTCTCAGAGTAACAGCATTACAAGACTCATTTTTGGATTGTCTACAGTGTTTGCAGTAAAACTTACCCTTGGATTGCTCATGAGTTGCTTGGAAAGTTGTCAATCTGATTTTCAAGATTTTTGATGGATGCATCTTGATTCTTGAAATGAGCTTCATGACTTTGGAGGTTTGTTTGAGTCATCTTCATAAACTGAGTGAGAGCATTTTCTAAGTCAGATTGCTTATCTTTTGATTCTGCTGGTTGCGGAGGCTTGCTTGATTGAGGGGCATCATTTTGCTTCCAAGAAAAGTTGGGATGATTCTTCCACCCTGGATTATAAGTGTTGGAATATGGATCCCTCCTTGCCTTTGGAAATTTGCCATGTATTTGGCTTCCTCACTAAGCTCACCTTGGGCTTCACATTGCCCATTTTCATGCCCTCCACCACAGAAATCACACTTCTTTGCATCAGTTACCGCTTTAGCTTGTGCGGTTGAAGAAGATCCTGTTCTTAAATCTTTAAGTTCTTTTGTAAGGGCTTGAGTTGTTGTGATACTAATTTGTTTTGAGCCAAAATAGCATCACTTGTCTCTAGGGCAATCATGCCCTTTTTGCTTTGTGCTCCTCTATCATGGTGGATAAGATAATCATTTGAGACCATTGCCTCAACTAGTTCTCTTGCTTCTTCACTGCCTTTGAATTCATTGAGCCTCCCGAAGCATCAAGCATCATTCTTGTGTTAGGCCTCAACCCATGACAAAACATTTGCATTTGGCACAAGTCATCATAACCATGACCAGGACATCTCTTCAACAACACCTTGAATCTTTCCCAAGCATCATAGAGGGTTTCACCATCTTTTGTTCAAAGCTACTCACTTCACCTCTCCTCTTGACAAACTTGGCAAGGGAAAACCGATCCATGAATTTATCCTCTAAGTCATTCCGGTATTAATACTTCCTGGGGTAATAAACTTAGCCACCCTTTGCCCTATCCCTCAAAGTAAAAGGGAATAATCTCGGTTTCTTTGCTTCATCTCAGAATAATCGCCCACTTCAAAGTTCCACATATTTCAAAGAAATTCACCAAGTCTGGTTGGGGTCTTCATTTTCACTCCAGAACTGATTTTGCTTGAGTGCACTCAGAGAGAAGTCCTGATCTCAAATGCATTGGCCTCTACCGGTTGGTAACCAATAGCCAATCTTTCCCTGTTGTTTCGCCCAAAATCACCAAGAGTACGCCTAGGTGGCGGTTCGCCATTTCTTCCTCTACCCGAGTATGAGTAGAAGTAGAAGCTTGATTGTTGATGTTCTTTCACGCCTTGCCTCCTTAGCCTTCTTCCTATTTGCTTTTGTCGTCTTTTCTATCTCCTGATCAAACACCAATTCGGATGTCCTGCTTCCCTCGCATACATAACAACTAGAAAGATGATTAAGCACACAACAAATTTGTATTTTGAAACAAGATAAAGTATATCCACACAAAACTAACTAACTAGATATAAAACTTAAATTGTTCAAAGTAGTAACTCCTTTGCCTTGTTGACAATCAAATCAACAATCCCGAATGGCGCCAAAAACTTGTTAGCGTAATTCATACACTACTTTTTAAGGCAAGTGCACCAATCGCAACCAGTAATATAGTAATGAATAGAGTATTGTCTCCACAGGGATTATGATGGTTATCAATAAGAATAAGTGTGTAATTACTTAAAACGGAAATGATTTGGATATTTTGTTTGTAATTGTAACGTTGAACAAGTTAAAGTAAAAATAGAATTGACTTGGTTGGTTGAAAACGACTAGGATTTGAATCCTCTTGTACTTGCTCTTATGTAACTAGTTCATCATTAACTGAAGTAATTTCATATAAGTTGAAGTTCGAATCAACTGAATTAGCTTAAGGACAATCCCTTGCCTCATAAACCCTTTATTCTAGCCACAATCCCTAATCCCTTAGGTGATTAATGATTAGACTAAGCAATAAGATCCATGATTCATTAGAACACATAACCACAAGTTATATTCCTATAATCTTCATGATTATGATTACTAATCTCAGTTCAAGTTCATTCATCCTATTTTCCAATAAAGATGAAAAACCCAAATTCAATGCAATAGTGATCAAGTATTGAAAAGCATGAAGTATAGAGATTAGAAACTCAATTTACATAACATAAACTTGTATTAATATAAGAGAACTAACTACATAAGAGTTTGTACATGATTCATCTCATCCTAATCTAAGGTATTTAGCTACTCATGGTAGTAAAAGAAGAAAACAAACATATGAAAGAAAACAACTCCATTGATGATCCAAACCTTGTTCCCAAGAATGAATCCTCCTTGAAGATGAAGAACAATGGAACCCTAGCACTCCTTATCTTTCTCTTTAGTGTTTTTGGCTGTTAGCAAAGGTCCAAGATGATTAAAAAGTGAACAAATATCTAATTATACAAATTCTGCAGAAGACCGCAGCTGCCGCTAGCAGATTAGGCAAAGATAAATGCGCGTCGCAAGACCGAGGCGGCTTCGATTTGCAGCGATGCGCGCGTCACGCAGATTCTTCCTCGATCACAAGATCACGCGCATGAAGACAGAGCTGGGATATAAATGCGCCACACGCGATTCCTTTACTTGTAAATGCGCGTCACGCGCATACTCAATTACTTGGCTAAATTCTGCATTTTTGGCTGCCTTCGAATCTTATGCTCTCACGAATCATCTTCTTTGCCTTTAATTGAATTCTTGAGAGTGTCTTCTTTTGGTTTTGTTTCCATTCCTAGCAATTCAAGTGCAATATACATGAGAATAATGTAAGAGTTAAAACATACAATCAAACAACCAAGTGTAAAGAATTCCAAAGTTTAAGCTCAATATATATTCAACTCTCTCAATTCCTCATGTATTTAATTCAATTAATCACTCTAAATTAACATAAGATGAAAACTTATCAATCTTCTTTGACATCGGCGCTCAAATTCACTGTGAACAAACTAGTTAAGAAAATAAAAGGAAAGGTTAGAACTCAATTCGGATCCGACGGTATCGTCGGCGTGCATACTCATCGCTGCGATGTTCCCGAAATGTCGAGGTTCAAGCGTGAATCATCGAGAGCTTGAGTCGACGCGCAAATCTGGCTCGTGCTCGATCGTGATTTCTAGTAGATCTGAGCAGATCGCCGTTGCGACTTCCGATCGGCTCCGCGCAATGTCGGTCAGCATCTCCGCGCAAGAAAACGAGATCAACGTTCGTCAATCGTGAATCTTGGTTTCAACGGGAATCTTGACTTAGGTCCAATCGTGGACTCGTGCAAGAATCTCACAGGATTTGGTTGAGTCCGAAAATCTAGAGAAAATTTGTGTTCTTGAGCCAAATCGTGATTCCTGATTTGATCCTGAATCTGGATTCGATCCTTGATTTGATCCTTTCTCTTTCATCGTTGTAGCGATGTTGCGAATGTTCGACCAAAAATAGATCCAAACATCTCAGAACAGATGAAACGAAACTCGAGAAGCAAGAACTGGTTGAGATTCTAGATCTGAAAGGCAATGTTCGTCGTTTTTCTGAATTCTCGTCTGAATCTCAAAGAAATTCCATGCAAATCCATATCTGAGCAAGCAGGTCCTCTCGCAAATCTTGTGCCGCGTTCAATTTGATGGTTTTTTGCTGTAGCGATCATCAATTTCACGCGAATCTTCAAGATTTGGTGACAGGTTCCTGTAGGTAATTTCTCCGATCTGATTTGATTCCCTTTCGATGTGTTCTTCAACCGTTTCCACCACGATCACCAAACAGAAAAGGAGAACGTACTAATCGTTCCCATAGACGGCGCCAATGTTCCGGAGTGAACAAAAAGATTATGAAAAAATAGACACCTCGCGGTGGAGGACGCTGGAAGAAAGTGGTGATCACGGTGGTGCTCTGAGCTCCGGTGGAAGACCTTAGTGGTGGTCACCTGCAAGCACTCTGGCGCTCAAGTCAGTGTGTGAATGAGGTGGGTGAAGAGGTTAGAGTAAAAGTTACCTGAAATGGTAGTGAAAATAGACTTATATAGCCTTGGAATGAAGCTTGTCAAAGAAGCTATGTCAACTTGGGTTTGACTTTAATTATGGCCCAGTCAGTTGTATTTGGGCTGGATTTCAATCCGGAACAGGTTGAAACTGATTTGGTTTTTGGATTTGGTGAAGAACTCAATTGTTCTTTTTTAATTAATAAATAAATAAAAATAATGACTCAACAGTGGCCACATAGGTACTATAACGTCCATATAGGCATTGTAACGGCCATGTGTATTTTTTTTAACAGAGTTAAACAGAAACTCAAAAAAAAAAATGCCAATGATGTTAACGTTTTGAAACTTAAAGGACCAACTTAGGGAAAAAAAAGGACGAATCCGAAATTTTAAATTAAGTTAAGAGACCTCTAGATTAATTATTTATAAACTTTGATTATTTATTATTTATTATACTTATTTTTTTCTCTATAATAAATAATTATGGGTATAATTGAGAAACAAGTAATTAATGTAATCTTAAACTATCAATATGACAAAGAAAAAAGAATAATTTTTTTCTTAAAAATTGACAAGTGAAAAGTAATGGAGGGAGTTTTTTTTTTTTTTTTTTTCTTTCTCTTTTTCAGGAGAATGAAGCGTTGGAAAATGGAAAGCACATAAAGAAGAAATCGGAGAAGGATTTTTTTTCAAATTGAGAAACGCGGCTGTGATTGTGAATGGTTGAACTTTATTTAAATGACAGATAAGGAATTTATTGTTGACTTTGATTGACTAACAAAACTGGAGTGACTCTTTATTTAATTATTAAAATTAAAATTTGTTCCTGATACAATTATTACTAACTTTTTAACAAGATTTCGTAGCAGTAGACGTAAGTAGTGTTGTGTTTGAATTGGTTTGTTCCAACTTCCAACTACTCCCTCTGTTATTTTTTTTTATAAGTTATTTTAAATAAAAAAACGTATACTAAAAAAATAGTTAGTATAATTAAATTTGTCTGTAATATACATGTTTATCTAAATTTATCCTTTATTTATTATAAATCATATTTTTAGTTAATTAATGCATGTCTTGGATTTTGTATTAATTAGGATACTTTTAGAAAAAAATAATTATGTATTTAATAATTTGAAAATGGGCTTATAATTAGTTACAAGTTTTTTTTTTCTAAAATGAGCTTATAAAAAGTAAGGGAGAGAACATAACACAGTTTTAAATTGGCTTGCACCATGGTTTTTTTTTTGGGGGGGAAAATTTCTTAAAAACCCACCATGCTTTCTCTCCATGGGATTGAACTCGAACGTTCTATTTGAAATGAGGGAAAAGAAAGAAATAGACCACCAAAGGAATTAAAACACAACACTAACCCAACAGTGAGTGGTTGAGCTGGTAAGCGAAGCACAACCCTAGATTGGTAAGCGAAGCACAACCCCAGAATGAGGTCAAAAAATCGTATCATCACTAGTGCAAAAACTAGATTTTACATCGGACTTTTTACATCGGTTAGTAGGATACCCAATGTAAAATGAAATGCGGTGGCACAATTGAAATTAATTGAAACTTAAGTAAGCCTTTTTACATCGGTTGAATTTTACCCGATATAAAAAGTAGTCTATTTCATCGGTTCAACCCTTCAACAGATGTAAAAACTCTGACTAAAACCAACACCCATGTTTCCTCTTTCACTAAAAAACCTCGAATCAGAAATTTGTCTCGCGATGCGAACTCGACGAAAACAAAACCCTTGTTTCCTCTTCGCCATTCTTCTCTTTCCCTTCCATCAAACTCGTCGTTCTCGCTTTCTTCGCCATTATCAGATTCTTCGCCATTCTCAAGTTCACGAAGTTGAGAGATAACAAACAGATCCCGTGTGTTCTTCTCTTTCCCTTCCATCAAACTCGCCGTTCTCGTGTTCTCTGCCTCAAACTCGCCATTATCAGATTCTTTGCCATTTTCAGATTCTTCGCCATTCTCGCGTCGCCGTCTCTGTTCTCTGCCTCAAACTCGTCGTATTCTCCTCCTTCCTCTCCATCAAACTCGTCGTAGCCTCCTCCGTCCTCAAGTACTTCTATTTGCTTGTTTTATGTAAGCCATAAAACCCTAGATTCTGCTTTCTATTCCAATATTAAGCAGGTTCTCACGCTATGTTTGGTAACTGAGAATGTAGGGAAATCTGAAATAAGGATAGTTTGGGATTCTTGGTTGAATTTTGTTGTTGTAATTTGTGATGTCTGACATAGAGTTTGAAGTCTTAGGGAATTGATAATTTAGTACTTTGAAGTTATGGTGCGCTGGCTTCACTGTGCTCTTTGTTCTTTTTTTCCTCTGCAATCATAGGAAGCAGTTTATTTTGGTGTTAGAAACCATAGAGAAGATTGAAAACTTGAAAGGAAGGGGATTTGGGATTTTTCAGTTAAATTATATATATTTTTATTTGTAATTGTAGCTAAGTTATTGCATAGAGTTTTAGGTTTTAAATGGATTAGGGCTGGAAAAAAAATTGGTGCTTTTGATTTAGTTATTTGAAGTTGAACTGATATCAGAATGACTATGGATGTTTGTTTTTGTCAATGTGCGTGCGTTGTGATTGAACTTTTGATTGTTTTGTTTTACAACATTGAGGATTAGGGCTTGAACTTTTGATTGTTATGTTTTACAACATTGAGGATTTGCATTTTTTATGTGGTGCGTTGTGAATCTTTTTTTGCAGGCTAAATTGGCATCTATTTTGGCATCTTTCATTATTCATAAACCTATGCAAAGGTCCCCATTTTCCAAAGCTGCACTGAAAACGGTAGGCTCAGCATTGATATTTTAACTTCTAGTATTATGTTACTTTATGGGAAAATTAAGTTAAAATTAAGTTAGTCACTGCATAATCAACAATGGTTCTGTTTGTACCGTCTGTGTGTAGAGCTGTATTATTTTTGTTTCACTGAGCAAAGGAAGCAACACTACTTTTAAAAAATATATATTTGATCTTTCTTCTCCTTGTTCGTTGTTAGTAGCTCGAGAGTATTGGAGAGTTGGAGCATTTTTTGTTAAGCATAGAAAGGACTATACAGATCTGCACCGCACAACCGAATAAGAGAGAGATAGCATTGAGCAAGAAGTAAGCATTGTGACTTTACCTGATATGGTAGTTTTGAAAGTATTATAGTGTCTTGATTGATAATTAGAAAATACTGATTGGGACCACATTGCCTGCCTGTATTGTTGTCATTATTAGATCAAATTGGTTCTGGGTGTGACAACCACCCTTAAAATTAAATGGAGCCGCCACCTAAAGTTTGTTTAGGAAAACTATAGGAAAAAAACCTTTTTTGGAAATGCTTTTATAAAATGGCCTTCGAACCAAATTTGAGTTCGGGAGTTGGTTACGCGTAAGGAAGGACTAGCACCCATACACGCCCATTAAAAAAATGGTACCCTGAATTATTTATAAAAAAGTTGTTTGCCTTTAAAGAATTAATTCCCTTATTGAAATTCATTTGTTTATTTATTTTTTGGAGAGATGATGAATGAAATCACAAAATAACCGAATCGTCTGCAGTGGTGTTTCAGACCTCTAGCCAATAATCCTATCATTAGACAAAATAAAAGATGGATACAACACGGTTATAATTCAAATAACTCATTAATGCAAATAATTGTTATCGTTTATTGATATCATTATTAATGCAAATAATCAAACTAATTCCAGATCCTCTTAAAAATGATCTAACGGGGAAACCTAAATCTAAAAAAAATGCCTGGCCTCACTTATTTTTACTATTATTTATCCATTATCAAAAGGAGCAACGTGCCAAAATTCTTTCCTAAATAGTTAGAAGTAGTCGTAGAATATTTGTTATGAAATAAACAATGTTTATTCTAAAAGATAAAATAATAAGAAATAAAAGGGGAGGGAGGCTCATGAGTCATGGCAGAAACCTACTGGCTTCTTTTTTGAACTAAATCACAGCCCAACAAATTAAATAGAACAAAAAACTGGAAAATAAATAAATAAATAAAAACTAATCGTGTTTGAAAAAAAACGCGTGGGTGAGAATGAAATTTTCTCCTTTTTGCTTTTATACCCTATTTAATTACATATTTGCAATTTGATCCCTATTTAGGGTTTGGCCCCATTGGAAGGCCAAACCCTAAACCTAAATTTAGTCTAAACTGCGGGTCCGTAAGTGCTAAGATTACCAGTAGCAAATACAACAACGACATCAACAACAATGGCAACCACAAAAATGACAACAACAATAATTACAATAATAATAAGAAAAATATATACACTCCAGTCTAATGTACAGACCGTGATAAAAAGAAGAAAAGAAAAAAAATAAAAATAAAAATATAACAGAGAATGTGAAGATGAAGGGAAAAGGAGGAACCTGGGCTTTACGGCCTCCCAGAAAAAATTACAGATAAAGAATGGAGGAAAAAAGGAAACCTAGAACTAGGAGGTGTTTAAACCTTTGGTATGGTACCTCACGAGTTCTCTCCTTCCTCCTTGATTCTGCTTCTCCTCCTTGCTCTCTGTCTTTTTCTCTTTTTTCCTTGTTCTCTCTAAGGTTCCGTCGTCTTTATGCGTCCTTCTCCCCTCTTTTGTAGCCTTCTGGTTCCTCTTCAAGACCTGCGAATCAAAAGGGAAAGAAATCAATGGTGATTTTAAAATATAAATAATAAAAGAAATAAATAAAACTGAAACTTCCCTTTTGGAGGTATGGATCTCTGATTGAGAGAGATTTGAGAAGAGGTTGGGGTTGCGGCCATTTTCTAGGTTTAGGGTTTGAGAGGATGAGAGGAAGATTGGGACTAGGTTTTGGTGTGGCCGCGGCTGAGTGAAGAGAAATTAGGGTTGGATTTAGGGTTATGGTGGAGTGGCTGGTTAGGGTTTGGTTTGGTGAGAGAGATGGAGGGGTGAGGTCGTGATTTAGGGGAATGGAGGAGGAGAGGATTGCCACGGCTATTAGGGTCTTGGGAGGCTGTGTAGACGAGGAAGATGAGAGAAGATGAGGTGGATTAGGGTTAGGTCAAGAGAGGAATGAAGGGAGGTAGCGTAAATGGTGGAGAAATTGAAGGAGGGAAGGTGTGGGAAGAATGAAGGTGAAGGTTTTTAGGGTTGTTGGCTTTTAGGTTAAAAAACGGGTTGGGCTGCGTGAGAATGGGTTGCGTGAGAGTGGTTGGGCTGTGCGTGTGGCGTGAGATGGGCTAGGGTGTGCGAGAAACGAGAGGAGGGGTGCGCGAAATAAAAAGGCAATGGGCTGCGTGAAGCTGGGCTGCGTGGGTGGCTGGGTTGCGTGCTGTTTGCACCACCCAGTTTTATGTTTGGCACACCCCTTCAAATAAAAAAAATCCCTTTTCATTCATTCTTTTCTTCTTTTCTTAATCTCCTTTATTGTAAAACCAAAAAATATTATTTTGTTTATTATTACTACTACTAATTAAAATAAATAATAAAATAAAATTAAAAAGGCCGGACAAAATTAGGGTACTACAGCTGCCCCTCCTTAATTACATTTTACTCGAAGGTCTTCGTGCATTCGTTGTAAAAGATAATTAAGGATAAAGGACTCTAATTTTGTCTAGAACGAAGTTGTTCGAGGATGCGAGATCAGCTCCCGACTTTGCTTTGAGACCCTAGGTCTGATTCTTAGTGAATTCTCGGTAAGGCATAGGTTTGGTTCCTAGCTCTTACAAAACTAGTGAGGGATTCTAGGTTTGATTCCTGGTGAATTCCTGATGAGGAGTAGGTCTGATTCCTAACCCTCATATCTTCGGTATTGATTATTCCCCTACTTAGGGAAAGTTTAGGGTGTCAGCTCCTCTGTCGCTCGACACAGGTTTAGGTCAGATTCCCAACAAGGGTGAGTCAGGTTCTCAACTCTTGCTAAAAGGTACGGATTGACTACCTTACTTTAAGGAATGTCGTGATATGAGTTTCTCTGTCACTCAATATGGGTTCGGGTCAGGTTCCCGGTTAAAAGCTTGGGTCAGATCACCAAGGTGATGGGTCAGATTCCCAGCAAGGTGTAGGACAGGTTCCTAACTCTTGCTAATAAATTGAATAGGCTGAGTACTAGTTCTTACTGAGTAACAACAAACCAATTTTATGTAAAATTTGAGAGAGTGGATCAATGGACCCAAAAACTTTGATAGTCATGCAATATGCAATGAATGGTATGCCATGCATGAAAAATGAAAATTTATTTTTAGAGAAATGTTTTTTGAAGACGGGTTGTGTATCAAAAAGTATTGGTGATTATGCAAGATGCAGTGAACAGCATGTCATGCATGAGTATTATTTGCTTTATCAGGGATAGACAATATCCTCTTGACTACTTCTGAAACTTTTCTTGGTAAGTTAATTCCAGATCTCTTTAGTTGGCGAGTTCTGAACAAGCTAATTAGCCTTTTCGTAGCGTATTCGCCATTGATGATTTTGCATTAGGTGAGGTGCCTTACTAGCTCTTTTCCTTAATGTGAAGACGTTAAATTCCTTAAATCCTTTTAGAATTTTCAGTAATTATACAATGCTCTTATGTCTTGATTTGTACATGTTTGTCTTTTAGCGCAGATTTCCCTAGAAAGAAAATGCAAATTGATAAAATCCCGAATAGAGTTTGGAGGGGCTGAAATAAGCATTCTATTGTGCAGATTAATAAATGGAAATATGGGTAAGAATGAATTTCCACTATGGTGGGGGAGATAAGATATTACAAACAGAATAAGTTCGTGTTTGCTAAATTAGAAACTGGTGAGAAATATCAGCTATACATATAATCCCTTTGAAAACAAATCGCACTGCCCTTTCGTGATTGAGACCTCGATCGCCTTCTTGATCAACTTCAAAAACTTGTGTCTGTGATTAATTTTGACCATCTCTACCCCAGTTGGTCAGGGTTCAGTTCTGTCTACTTTTGACGCCTTCTGGTTGGTTTTTGCTCAGGCCGCTCTTTGCGAGTTTTCGACCTAGCGGGTTGCTCTAAATCGCCCTTGCGGGTTTTCAACTTAGTGCTTTTATTTGACCTTAATTTTTGCCTAGGCCGCCCTTTTGGATTTTCAACCTACCAGGTCGCTCTAACTTTTGCCTAGACCGCCCTTTCAGGTTTTCGGCCTAGCGAGCTTTTTTTTGTGTGTCATTCTAGACGTAGTATTTCTTGACTGCATCTGAGTTTATTGGCGACGGTAGGTCATGCCCCTCCATATCTGTAAGAATGAGGCCTCCTCATGAGAATGCCTTTTTCACTATATATGGACCTTCGTAATTTGGAGTCCATTTTTCGTGTTGGTCTTTCTGAATAGGTAGAATCTTCTTTAATACCAATTCCCATTCTGAGAATTCTCGATGACGTACCTTTTTCTCGTACGCTCTCTTGAGTCTCTTTTGGTATAATTGGCCATGGCAAATTGCCTCTAGCCTTTTCTCTTCTATGAGATTCAACTGGTCATATCGTGCCTGGACCCATTCGGCTTCTTCAAGCTCGGTTTCCATAATTACCCTCAAAGACGGGATTTCTACCTCTATGGAGAGTACTGCTTCCATCCCGTATACTAGAGAAAAAGGCGTTGCCCCCGTTGAAGTGTGTACAGAAGTTCGGTACCCGTGTAAAGCGAAAGGGAGCATCTCGTGCCAATCCTTGTAAGTTACCACCATTTTCTGAATAATTTTCTTAATATTTTTGTTGGCCGCCTCTACTGCCCCATTCATCTTTGGACGATATGGAGAAGAATTGTGATGTTGAATTTTGAAATCATCGCACAACTCTTTCATCATCTTATTGTTTAAATTAGTCCCATTGTCCGTGATGATCTTTCTTGGTAAACCGTACCGACAAATTATTTCCTTTTTTATGAACTTGACCACAACACTGCGAGTCACATTGGTATAGGAGACTGCTTCGACCCATTTTGTGAAGTAATCAGTAGCCACGAGGATAAATCGGTGCCCGTTAGAGGCTTTTGGTTCAATCATTCCTATGACGTCCAAACCCCACATGGAGAATGGCCAGGGTGCACTGAGGACGTTTAGGGAAGTTGGAGGTACATGAATATTATCAGCATAAGTCTGACACTTATGACATTTCCTCACATGCTTGATGCAGTCACTTTCCATTGTAAGCCAATAATACCCAGCTCTGAGAATCTTCCGGGCCATTGCATAACCGTTGGCATGGGTCCCGAAGGTACCTTCGTGGACGTCGTCAAGAATTTGTCATGCTTCTGCAGAGTCCACACATCGAAGGAGTACCATGTCGTGATTTCTTTTGTAGAGTACGTCCCCGTTCAAGAAGAAACTCATAGCAAGCCTCCTCAAAGTTCGTTTATCGTTCTCTGAGGCGTCTGGAGGGTATTCCTTGCTTTTGAGGTAGCACTTGATGTCATGGTACCACGGTTTTCCGTCAGACTCTTTTTCTATCGCCTGGCAATAAGCGGGATTAGCCCGACTTTCCATCAGGATGAGAGGCATTTCCTTGTCACTGTTTATTCGGAACATAGATGATAGCGTGGCTAGTGCATCAGCCAACTGATTATCTTCTCGTGGGATATGTTGAAACGTGATCCTATCAAAGGATTCGACGAGTTCTTGGATGTACTCGTGGTAAGGGATTAGCTTAGAATCTCGAGTTTCCCATTCTCCATTCAACTGGTTGATAACTAGGGCAGAATCCCCATATACTTTTAGGACTCTAACATTAGTTTCTATGGCAACCCTGATTCCCATGACACACGCCTCATATTCTGCCACGTTATTGGTACAACTGAAACACAAGCGAGCCGTGACAGGAGTGTATTGATTTTCTGGGGAAATTAGTAATGCCCCGATTCCGTTCCCTAATGCATTAGAAGCCCCATCGAACATCATGGTCCAGTCTTTGTTTCTTGATTCTTCTCTTTCGGCAGACATTACACCCTCATCAGGAAATTCATAGCGGACAAATGAATGGTCATCTATTGGTTGATTGGCTAAATGCTCAGCGAGGGCACTACCTTTGACGGCTTTCTGAGAGACGTACTGAATATCATACTCAGATAACAGCATTTGCCACCGGGCAATCCTTCCAGTGAGAGCAGGTTTCTATAATACATATTTGATCAGGTCCATTTTTGACACCAACCAAGTGGTGTGAGAAAGCATATATTGTCTTAAGCGGTGAGCGGCCCATGCTAGGGTGCAACAGGTGCGCTCCAGTATCGAATAATTAGTTTCATAGCTGGTAAACTTCTTACTCAAGTAGTAAATGGCACATTCCATTTTACCCGTTTCGTCATGTTGTCCAAGTACACATCCCATAGATCCATCCAGCACTGTCAAATAGAGGATTAATGGCCTGCCTGGTACTGGAGGTACTAGCACAGGGGGTTTTTGTAGGTATTTCTTGATTTTGTCGAAAGCCTCTCAGCATTTCTCATTTCATTCAATAGTTTGGTCCTTACGCAGCAATTTGAACATTGGCTCACAGGTGTCAGTGAGTTGTGATATAAACCGGGAAATATAGTTTAACCTCCCTAGAAAACCACGAACTTCTTTCTCTGTGCGAGGAGCTGGCATTTCTAGGATGGCTTTGACTTTTTCCGGATCAACTTCTATTCCTTTCTGACTTACGATGAATCCCAGCACTCTACCTGACCGGACACCAAAATTACACTTAGCAGGATTGAGTCTTAGGCGAAACTTTCTCAATCGCTCAAAAAGTTTCCGTAAATCAATTATATGGCTTTCTTCAGTTTGCGACTTGGCAATCATATCATCCACGTAGACTTCCATCTCCTTATGGATCATATCATGAAATAGAGTCACCATTGCCCTTTGATATGTTGCCCCGGCGTTCTTCAACCCAAACGACATCACTTTGTAGCAGAAAGTTCCCCAAGCTGTAATAAACGTAGTTTTCTCCATGTCTTCTTTGGCCATTTTAATTTGATTATACCTGGAGAAACCATCCATGAAAGAGAAAACAACGTGATGAGCGGTGTTATCCACCAGAACATCGATGTGAGGTAGAGGGAAATCGTCTTTGGGACTTGCTTTATTAAGGTCCCGGTAATCAACGCACATTCGGACCTTTCCACCCTTTTTTGGAACAGGGACAATATTAGCAACCCATTGGGGGTATTTAGCCACGGCAAAAAATCCAGCATCAAATTGTTTCTTAACTTCTTCCCTAATTTTTAAGGACATATCAGGTCTCATGCGTCTCAATTTCTGTTTGACAGGAGGGCAATCGGGTTTAAGAGGTAGTTTGTGTTCGACAATATCGGTATCCAACCCTGGCATATCTTGGTAAGACCAGGCAAATACGTCTTTATAATCTCGGAGGAGTTGAATCAATTTAGATTTTACTCCTTGTGACATGGTAACACCAACCTTAACTTCTTTTTTGTCTTCTTCAGTTCCCAAATTAATCAACTCAGTTGGTTCTTCGTGAGGTTCAATCTTTTTGGATTCCCCCTCTATAAGTCTCATTAATTCAGGGGGAAGATCTTCATCGGGATGGTCCTCTTCACAACCTTCATCAGTATGATTAATTAGGCAATCAAAATCTGTTAACGAAATTTCAGCACAATCGTTTTCAAAAGTATTATCCATGAGCCTGCATTATCAAGGTTAGCAATAAGGAGAGAGTAAGGAAAGGAAGTAGGAAGGAAAAGAAAAAGAGACGCTTGGGATGAAATCAAAATGCATTTTATTAATATTCGAAATAGGCTTTTGAAAAACATGCGGGGCCCTTTAACATTTCCTCTACCGCCTCGGGCTGAGCGGAGAGGTGAGCATTAAATGGATTACATTGAAAATGCATTAAGGATCCTAGGATTTTTCGCGATCTCCCAATTGCAAGGCATTGAGGAACATGGGCGAACCCATTCCTCGTCGAGAGCAGCAAGATCCTCTTCTACAGCAGTTACTTGATCTGCATAGATCCATCCAGCGCTACGAAAAGACTGACGGAGATCGCAGATGTGCATTTTCCCAAACTCGGGTTCCCGATTTTCAAGCCGAGCCTTCCTCTTTTCTTTCCTTGCCTCGATTGCTCTTTCCCTGTCCTCTCGAGTGGGGACAAATCCCAAGCCGTATCGGTCGTTGTTTTCAGGAATCTTTAGGATTGAGGCAATACCTTCCTGACTTCTCCCTAGTCCTTTTCCTAGCTGATATCCTCCTTTTAGCATGACTCCGCCCACCATTAGGGCATTGTTTGATAGGTAGGGTTCTTTAGTTGTAAACCCTACGTAAGCGCTATCGACAATTTCCAATGCCTGAAATGATGTCCCAAGGGCTTCTTCAGCAGCTTCAATGTAACTCGTCGATGTTGGCTTGCTTACCAGCAGGTCCTCTTCTCCGGATACGATGATCAACTTATCATCCACCACAAACTTCAATTTTTGATGCAGAGTTGATGGTACTACCCCGGCAGAATGAATCCAAGGCCTTCCTAACAAGCAACTATAGCTGGGCCTGATGTCCATCACTTGGAAATTAACGGCAAAAGTGAAAGGGCCAATCTGAATCGGCAGCTCAATCTCACCCATTACTTCTCTTCTTGAACCATCAAAGGCTCTCACGAGCACCGAGCTGGGCTTCATATGGGTCTTGTCGATGGATAACTTATCCAAGGTAGATTTAGGCATCACATTCAGGGAGGATCCATTGTCTACAAGGACTTTAGCTATAAGATGCTCTTTACACTGAACCGAGATATGTAGTGATTTGTTGTGTCCTCTACCTTCTGCAGGCATTTCTTCATCATTAAAATAGAGGTAGTTGCATGCGGCGATATTGCCAACTAGGTCGCCGAACTGATTCAAGGTGATATTTTGAGACATATGGGCTTCGTTCAGGATTTTCATCAATACTTTCCTGTGACTCTCAGAGTGCATTAATAGAGCAAGTAGAGAAACTCTCGCTGGTGTGCGGTTTAGTTGATCTATCACCTTATATTCACTCTGCTAAATAAATTTGAGGAATTCAGCCACTTCCTCACGGGAGGCTTCTTTCTTGTCTTCCTTCCCTATGTCCCCTTCATCTATCACAACTCCTTTTCCTTTGTTTCGGTCTTTCACTTGTCCCTTCGCGGCTACTTTTATTGGTTCTTTCTCAGGGGCATAAATCCGCCCACTCCGAGTCATCCCGCCTATTCCCACGATGTTGGTAACAGTCAGAACGCCTGGTTGTGTATTACTCCCTTCGACTTGGACTTTGGCATCGTATATCCAATGAACTGCCTTATCGTCCTTGTACGGAAAAGGAGATGGTACTTGGACAGTAATAGCTTTGGGAGCATTAGGCATTATGGGTGACGTGTTCTTGGAGAATTGAACCACCAAGGGCTTTGGGACGGTGGTTCCCAAACTTTGCGCAGATTGGACCATAGATACTTCTTCTTCTCTCTGAGAGATAACTTGAACTATGTTTGTATCAAGTAGTTTTTGGAGGATACTTTTAAATTCCTCACATTCTTCATTAGACAAAAAATCTTCATCACAGGTCCTGTTGACATCTGTTCTTTCTATCAAGCCAGCCTTGCAAAGTTCGAAGAACACTTCTCTGATAGGGGTTCGTATTTCAGCGACATCCTTTATTATCTTTCCTCCGTGCTCATTGTCTATCATATTTACCGATGCATTCCCGTGGTTAGGTAACGAGTTGTTCCCCACATTGGGATTATTCTCTTGGAAGCTCAGCCACTTGGCATTTATCAGATCTTGAACTTTGAACTTCATAGCCCGACATTCGTCTATAGAGTGGCCTGCTGCCCCAGCATGGTATTCACAGGTGGCGTCCGGGTTATACCATTTTGGGTAAGGCGGTTCCATAGGCTTTTGCGGGCAAGGGACCACCAATGAGTTTTTGAGTAAATGCTGATAGAGATCTTTGTAATTTATGGGGATCGGATCAAATTGGACCGGCTTTCTTCCTTGAGGGTTGTGAGCTCTCGGTTGATTGGGGTTCTGACCTCCTTGACTATCAGAAGCAAAGGGTGTCATTTGAACAGGAGGCTTAGGCGTGATAATTGCCGCAACGTATAGAGGGGCACTACTCACTGCGTTAGTCTCTCCTTCTTTCTTTCTCTTGACGAAGGGCTTTTGCGCATGGGATGATGAAGTATTATTATTATGGATCTTCCCACTTTGCATCCCCATTTCCACACGCTCCCCTATGACAATCAGGTCAGAGAAGCTTGAGAACATACTTCCAATCATCATATCATAAAAGGGCGATTGGAGCGTGTCTATGAACGTGTCAATCATTTCTTTGTCTGACAAGGGTGGCTCCACCTGAGCAGCCATGCTTCTCCATCTTTGAGCATATTCCTTATAGCTCTCACTGTCTTTCTTCTTCATGTTTTGCAACTGATTACGACTGGGAGCCATGTCCATATTGTATTTGTATTGTCTGACGAAAGCATTAGCTAAATCCTTCCACGAGCCGATTTTAGACCGCTCTAACTGCATATACCATCGCAGCGGTGCCCCAGTTAAGCTTTCTAGGAAGAAATAAATTAAGAGCCTGTCATCATTAGAACAGAAAGCCATCTTTCGGCAATACATGACCAGGTGGCTTTTGGGGCATGTTTCTCCTTTATACTTGTCAAACTCGGGTACTTTGAACTTTGCAGGAATAACTACGTCGGGGACCAAGCACATGTCTGAAGCTTCGAAACCTATGTGATTTGCCCCTTCAATTGCCTTTAGCCTGTCTTCGAGTATTTGAAACTTTTCTTTGGCTTGAGCATCCTCCTGGGGGGTGATGATGGGTACAAAATTTTGAGTATTTGTGTTCTGCGAGATCCCATTATTTAGAGGCGCATGCCCTTGTGTGGTATGGGCATGCGTCTCATTTTCTCTTGGCTGACTTTCGTCTTGATCCTCTTCGGACCGTTCTGTTTCCGATGTCCTTTTTGCATGCAGGGCTTCCAACAAATCGCATAGTCGATCTATCCGCGTACTCATTCGATCAAGCTCCCCTCTCATGGCCTGTTGGTTTTGTTCTAACGCGTCCATGAGTCTGGCTTGGGATCTCGTTCTGTAAGGATGCAATTTCTTCGTGTTTATTTTTCTGGGTTATGAAGGATATGGTGAGTATGGATGAATGATTTATGCCATGGTTATGCATGCCATGTAAGATGCTCATTTATTTTACTTTATTCGTTTTACTTTTGTCGGCTTATTGGAGAATCACAAAACTTTGCAAATGCTTTATCGGTTTATTGTGTATTGCGAAAACATACTTTCGTATTAAATGGAAATATCATAATTCAAATTGCCCCGAGGGGTTTACAGACTTGAGAAAGAAATAGAAACTGCGAAAACACATAAAAACACAAGAAAAATGGTCTTCAACGATCTCGTCGGATCTGCTTCTCCAACTCCTCCACCAAAACCTTGCAATACTCTAGAAAACTCATCACTTTCCTTGGTAAAGGTTGGAATCCTATTGCTGATTCCGCTTCTTCCAAGAGTTCTGGCATATCTTGGATACCTCTATTTGCAAGCCAGACTAGTTTGGAGCAACGGTCCATCCAGTATCTAGTTTCTTTATCAAACCAAGTAATGACTTCTCGCTGGTTGTCAATCTTCTTTTGCATGTCGAGGACTTTCTCACGTTCTTCCTCAAGATCTATGTGGTAGCCTATGAACTTTTCTTCAGCAATTCTCCTTTCTTCCTCAAGTTGGGCTTCGTGCGATTGCATGGTATTTTTCAATTGTTGTATTGAGTCTTCAATCTGTCTTTGCAAAGCCATGCTAGCCTTTTGAGAATCATCCCACATTTTTCTCAAGTTACCCTTTTCGCAGAGAACCAGGTCTAACTCCTTTTTCATCGAGTCCAATTGTTGATTTGCAGCCTTCATGCAACCCTGAGTTTGGAGCCGGCTTGCTTTCTCAGCCTTGGCCTTCTTCTGGGATCCTTCCAAAGATTCAGTTTTTCTATCACATTCATCTTGTAGGACCTCTATATCTAGATATGCCCTTTTCAAATTCTCCCGGAGAACCTTCCTTTCCTCTTCCACCCTTTCTAAGGCCAGCTTTAGCTCTTCCACTTCTTCATTTTCAGCAGGAGGCGAAGGTGGCACTTCGGGAACCAGAAATGTGTTCTGGAAAGGCAGCTTGACTTGCTGAACTCTTGCTATAACCCATTGGCGGTATTTTTCATCTGCATGAGTACTCTTGCGCCCTAGTATTCTTTTGATCGTTTTCTTCCAACTCGACACACCCTTGTGAACAATGCGAAATCCGAGGAGCCCCAATCATGTATAATGAAAGCGGCTAGCTCTTCTTCAGTAGGTTCACCCAACATCGGGGCACCGAGTTGTCTTAAAGCCAGAGTAGGATTGTAGTTAATGCAGCCTATGGTCCCAATGAGGGGTACATTGGGAAAATCTCCACACCGACAGATTACCTCCTTGATCTCCTATTCTCTGGAATACCATATTATAGACTCCTCGCTGAGACTCAATAAATAAGTAGCCCACCTTGCATTGCTCATAGGTCCAAAGGGGTGCCCTCTTTTTACCAAATGATTTTTCAGCCATAAGTACAAGACAGGGACACAACAACGAATTCGACCTCCCTTTTTCTCGTGGCGCATATGAAGCTCATAGTATAGATCCGCGAGGATGGCAGTGGTGGGGTCCATACCTTGAGTTTTAAATGCTATGAAGGTGTCAATAGCTGTTTCATCCACAAAATGATCAACATGAGGCAACAAGACTACACCAAAGATAATAAGGGCTACCACATCCATGCACTCATTTAATTTCCCTGCATCATGAAGATCCTTAACCTTTCCTTCCAGGAAGCTCTTGGGAAAGCCTTTAAAATCTTCTTCTATCTTCACCGCGAGCGTCAAGTCTTCTTTAGGGATGCCTAAAACATCAGCAATGGTACTCATAGCTGGTGGATGTTTTGCATGGCGATACAGACCATTTTTCTTTTCTGGAAAGCCCAAAATTTTCCGGTATTCCTCCAAGGTTGGCGCCATTTGGAAATTCTTGAACGTGAAGCATCTTAGGGGAGGATCATAAAATTGGGCCAATGCTGTTAAGGCTCCTACTTGCACGTCCACATTCAGCAATTCCAAAATGTTTTCAAATTTCCCCACGAAACTAATTCGATCCACTTGTATCCATTTCTCGGCTATGAAGTCAACCAATGTTCTTAGGTGCATCAAACGGGGGGGTTCGATTTTGAATTTCAAAGTATTTCTTCTCTCTAAACCCACAACTGCGCTTTCCGAAGACATTTGCAAAAAAAAAATCGAAATTTCTAACAAGCCTGACGAAACAGGGTAATTAGTGTTAATGCATGTATATGAATGGGTATGATCATGTTTATTTTTGTCATTTCATGAATGGAAAGAAAAAGAAAAGAAAACTAAAGAAAGAAAGCACCGTATTTATTTTATTTATGAAGATGTAAAGAAATATACTCTTATACTTTTTGTACGAATTTCACATCCTACATGGAGTAAAAACTTAGCATCTATTTTTTGGAATAATAGATTAGGTTTCTAAAATAAAGGTATGTACCTTGAAAAACTATTTTTTGGAAATATTATTTTTGAAATAAGTTTGCAAAAATAAATAAACAAATAAAAGTGGTAGGGCAAGCTCCTTTTGTGACCGAGGCCGGTGATTCCTAAAAGGGGTCTAAGGATTATGCCAACTGCCTTTCCATTTGGTGGATTCAAGATACTAATCTAAAAGGTTCCCAGAGCCAAGGGTCCCATCTGAAAATGTTACCACCAATAATAAGTATATTATTAAAGGATGGTTTTTTTTTCAAACGGAGCCAAACTCTGGGTGAGGCCTTCATAGGAACCCACTGGCCGTACGTCCAGCAGAGCACCCATTACACAGCCTCTCCTAACTTAAGGTTCACGCGGGCCCGGGTATAGGGCACCCACTCGTAGTGTGTGTAAACAAAGTGTATAAAATGAGGTGTGTGAAGGAGCAAACTTAAAACTACCCGCTGCAAAATAAATAAAAATATAATATATATGCACGTCTTCTACCCTAAGGTTTCAAATGCATAAACACACATAATATATATAAGAAAAAACAAACGAAAGAGAATGAATCATAAACAAAAATAAAATAAAATAATAAAAAAAATATATTTTTTAACGCATGTTTTATATCCTAAGATTCACGTATACAAACATATATACAAATGAACGAATAAAAACAAAAAAACAAAAAGGGAATAATTTATTTAATAAAGCAAACAAATCATATAAACAATCATAGGGCCTAACTCTCTAAAGTCCTCAGTGGAGTCGCCAGCTGTGACAACCACCCTTAAAATTAAATGGAGCCGCCACCTAAAGTTTATTTAGGAAAACTATAGGAAAAAAACCTTTTTTTTGGAAATGCTTTTATAAAATGGCCTTCGAACCAAATTTGAGTTCGGGAGTTGGTTACGCGTAAGGAAGGACTAGCACCCATACACGCCCATTAAAAAAATGGTACCCTGAATTATTTATAAAAAAGTTGTTTGCCTTTAAAGAATTAATTCCCTTATTGAAATTCATTTGTTTATTTATTTTTTGGAGAGATGATGAATGAAATCACAAAATAACCGAATCGTACGAGTGGTGTTTCAGGACCTCTAGCCAATAATCCTATCATTAGACAAAATAAAAGATGGATACAACACGGTTATAATTCAAATAACTCATTAATGCAAATAATTGTTATCGTTTATTGATATCATTATTAATGCAAATAATCAAACTAATTCCAGATCCTCTTAAAAATGATCTAACGGGGAAACCTAAATCTAAAAAAAATGCCTAGCCTCACTTATTTTTACTATTATTTATCAATTATCAAAAGGAGCAACGTGCCAAAATTCTTTCCTAAATAGTTAGAAGTAGTCGTAGAATATTTGTTATGAAATAAACAATGTCTATTCTAAAAGATAAAATAATAAGAAATAAAAGGGGAAGGAGGCTCATGAGTCATGGTAGAAACCTACTGGCTTCTTTTTTGAACTAAATCACAGCCCAACAAATTAAATAGAACAAAAAACTGGAAAATAAATAAATAAATAAATAAAAACTAATCGTGTTTGAAAAAAAACGTGTGGGTGAGAATGAAATTTTCTCCTTTTTGCTTTTATACCCTATTTAATTACATATTTGCAATTTGATCCCTATTTAGGGTTTGGCCCCATTGGAAGGCCAAACCCTAAACCTAATTTCAGTCTAAACTGCGGGTCCGTAAGTGCTAAGATTACCAGTAGCAAATACAACAACGACAACAACAACAATGGCAGCCACAAAAATGACAACAACAATAATTACAATAATAATAAGAAAAATATATACACTCCAGTCTAATGTACAGACCGTGATAAAAAGAAGAAAAGAAAAAAAATAAAAATAAAAATATAACAGAGAATGTGAAGATGAAGGGAGAAGGAGGAACCTGGGCTTTACGGCCTCCCAGAAAAAATTACTGACAAAGAATGGAGGAAAAAAGGAAACCTAGAACTAGGAGGTGTTTAAACCTTTGGTATGGTGCCTCACGGGTTCTCTCCTTCCTCCTTGATTCTGCTTCTCCTCCTTGCTCTCTGTCTTTTTGTCTTTTTTCCTTGTTCTCTCCAAGGTTCCATCGTCTTTATGCGTCCTTCTCCCCACTTTTATAGCCTTTCGGTTCCTCTTCAAGACCTGCGAATCAAAAGGGAAAGAAATCAATGGTGATTTTAAAACATAAATAATAAAAGAAATAAATAAAACAGAAACTTCCCTTTTGGAGGTATGGATCTCTGATTGAGAGAGATTTGAGAAGAGGTTGGGGCTGCGGCCATTTTCTAGGTTTAGGGTTTGAGAGGATGAGAGGAAGATTGGGACTAGGTTTTGGTGTGGCCGCGGCTGGGTGAAGAGAAAGTAGGGTTGGATTTAGGGTTATTGTGGAGTGGCTGGTTAGGGTTTGGTTTGGTGAGAGAGATGGAGGGGTGAGGCCGTGATTTAGGGGGATGGAGGAGGAGAGGATTGCCGCGGCTATTAGGGTCTTGGGAGGCTGTGTAGACGAGGAAGATGAGAGAAGATGAGGTGGATTAGGGTTAGGTCAAGAGAGGAATGAAGGGAGGTAGCGTAAATGGTGGAGGAATTGAAGGAGGGAAGGAGTGGGAAGAATGAAGGTGAAGGTTTTTAGGGTTGTTGGCTTTTAGGTTAAAAAACGGGTTGGGCTGCGTGAGAATGGGTTGCGTGAGAGTGGTTGGGCTGTGCGTGTGGCGTGAGATGGGCTAGGGTGTGCGAGCAAGGAGAGGAGGGGTGCGCGAAATAAAAAGGCAATGGGCTGCGTGAAGCTGGGCTGCGTGGGTGGCTGGGCTGCGTGCTGTTTGCACCACCCAGTTTTATTTTTTGCACACCCCTTCAAATAAAAAAAATCCCTTTTCATTCATTCTTTTCTTCTCTTCTTAATCTCCTTTATTGTAAAACCAAAAAATATTATTTTGTTTCTTATTACTACTACTAATTAAAATAAATAATAAAATAGAATTAAAAAGGACGGATAAAATTAGGATACTACACTGGGTAATAGTTTGGAGTTTCACATGTTACTTCATTTTATATTGAATTACAATTTTCATTAATTTTTAGACGTCGCAACAAAGAGGAGGCTGGGAATGTGGATATTATGTAATGAAGAATATGTTGACCATTGTCTCTGGGGATATTGTTGATTCATGGGAGGAGGTAATAAATTTTTTTACCTTTTAAATTGATTTGGACTTTTGATATTTACAATCTTTAGATGATGATGGTTTAACATTAAATTAATTTTGTCTTTACTTGTAGGTATTCTCTGACAACTCACCATTCAATGAAGAAGATATTTCTAACATGCGGCAACGCTTTGCAAGCTTCTTTTTGAGTTATTATGAAGAGCAAAGAATGAAAATGACTTGAAAGCTTCTTTTGAGTTAATGATTTTGCAAGCTTCTGGGTTGTTGGGGGTGAATTGGCTTATTGGCTAACTGACATGATGGGCGTGATTGTAATTTAGTTTAATTCATGGGATTTCTTTGTTTGCGTTTGATAATTGAAGTAGATAAGTTAACAGTTAGGTTTGTGGTGTTAGTTTTGGGTGCCTGGTTAGTTTAGGTTCTATGATTGGAGTTAGCCAATATCTGTGGCCCTCCCTTTGAATTATCCTTACGATATGGAAATTTGCAGTGAGAAATTTTGTTGTTTTGTGAATTAGATGATCCTTTTGTTATGGTTAGAGATATAATCATTCCTTTGTGGTATATATATGACTTTGTTTCTGTTATGAATGTGACTGGTCTGTTACTTATTTGGATATGTCCAGGGGCTGCCTAAATTTTACAGCTCTATTAAAAACAAATTGCAGTTTTTACATCGGTTAAGAGTTTAACCGATGTAAAAAGTCTAGTTTTAAAATTTTATTTTGATTCTTTTACAACGGTTGCCTTCTAACCGATGTAAAAAGGGTTTTTTTTACATCGGTTGTCCAACCGATGTAAAAGGTCTGTACATTCTATATCGGGAGTTTCTACATCACCTGAATAACCGATGTAAAAACCCCTTTTTACCGATGTAAAATCCCCAAACTGCACTAGTGCATGGACAAACTACTTTGGGGAAGCGACCAACCGGGTGTAAAAAAACTCATTCCGATTCGTCGACTCGGGATTTGTCTCATGTGGGCTCAAAGGGCTTTGTTGTGGGGATACCCGGCGAGCTCCTTCTCTTCAAAGTACTAATTAGGGTGGGTTTAAAAAACATGACACTAGAAATCTCATCCCTCATTAGTTCTCCTATAAAAGAAAAGAAAAAACAACATTTAGAGTTTGTTTGGTTCTGAAAAGGAAGTGAGAGGAAAAAATGTGAAAGAAAAGAAAGTGAAAAGAAAGAAAAAGGTATAAAATGTGATAATTTATTAATTGTTTGGTAGTAAAGAAAATGAGAGGAAAATAAACTAAAAAAAATTTCTTCCCTTATTTGACTGTGTAGAAAGTGAGAGAAAGGAAAATTATATATGTATAAAATGACGTAAATATATGAACAACTGGATAGGTTGACAAAGGAAAAAATATTAGAAACTGAGCTTTTCCTTAGCACCTTTTCTTTACACTATGTTTGCTACTAATGATACACATTATGGGTCATATGGCAAAAAAAAAAAAAAACTTTTCTCCAATATTTGAGAAGAAATGGGGAAGGAGAGCATCAATTTGAGTTAAAACTTAAAATGCATAAACATCTTTGAGGTCTTGTATCTTATGGACTTCTTATTTGGGTCCATCTAATATGGACCATTTTCTTAGGGTTCAAAGGTAATCTCCACGTGAACAACTAGATACAACATGTTTCCCTTTTATTATTTTTATTTTTGATGAAGTAATCGAATAGTGGTGTTAATTTTCCTCCATTGAGATGGTTCATAAGCACTTCGATAAGCCTCAATGTCGTGAGGTTCAACAGGCAATCCACTAGAGAGAATCTAATCTAAATATGTCTTAAAGATGAAATCATTAATACGTCGGAAGCAAAAGCTACAATGCCAACTAACATCTATCAATATTGTGTTTTCCTTGTGAGCGAAATAAGCCCCTTCCCCCTTTCGTAATGAGTGGTTTTTGCTTATAGTGTTTTGTAAACTTGTGCAATGTCCACCTTCGCCTTCTTCGCAACCATTTTCGTATGTGACGGTCGGTCCCTATGGCCTTCCTTAAATTGGTCAAATTCTCTTCAAATCCCCTCTACAAACTTGTTCCTGTCGAAACCCAAACTCATGGCCACCACAGGCGTGGTTCAACCATACGATGTGTTGGGTATTTAAGTGTGAGATAATTCGACATCACCTAACAATAAACAAAATAAAGAATATATAAGATGCTAAACTCATGAACCTTTCACCTTAACGTTTTAAGAATAAATATGGTCAAAGTCTCTCGTTACAAATCACAAAATACAACTATAAATATAAAAGAAAAAAACCAACAAGTAATAGCTTCATGGTTGGGTCAAACTAAAGTCTCTTGCTACATCCTAAAAATAAAAATAAAAATAAAATACAACTAGAATTCAAAAGAGGAAAAAAGAAAAAAAAATGTCTTTTCTCTTTGTTTCCCAATGGCCCTCGTTTCCTCTGTTTTCACTCTGCATGCTTCTCATATCCTTCTCCTTCTTTAGTTGCTTCTCTGCCAAACTCAACCATGAATCTATCACTTGTTGGGTTTTTTCTTTTATATTTATTTATATTTATATTTGTATTTTTTGGGTTGTAACAAAAGATTTTACCACATTTGTTCCCAAAACCTTAAGGTAATAGGTTCATCGGTTAAACATCTTATATATTCTTTATTTTGTTTATTATTAGGCGATGTGTGACTATCTCGCGCTTGGATACCCAACATCTCCCTCTCAAGTGTGAGTCTCAGGCCCATATGTACGTATCCCATTATGAGAAAGTGTGGATTGTTATTTGGCCTACACTAACGGGCTCTGATACCAATTGCAGGGTGTTTTCTTTTATATTTATTTATACTTATATTTGTATTTTTGTGTTGTAACAAGAGACTTTGACCACATTTGTTTCCAAAATCTTAAGGTGATAGGTGTATGGGTCTAGCATCTTATATATTTTTTATTTTGTTTATTTTGTTCTCCCCTCTACCTATTTTGATTCCTCCTTCAAACCATGGCAGCGACTTCAAAATTTCCACCTTCACCGTTTCTCACACCCTTCTCTGCATCGGAACGCGACAGGGACGAACCCACATTTAGAACAATGGGGGCAAATGCCCCCACTTGATTTTTAATCCTTTATTATTACATATATATTCTATGAGAATAAAATAATATAGTGATGCTATACCTCACCAGAGGATTTACTCGCGAAATTCACGAACGTCGTGTTTGAAAGAAAACCTGACACGTTATTAACATTTTAAATAATATTTGTATAAAAAATTGAAATCAATCTCCTTTCTTTTTTCTTCAATGGTAACTGGCTAGTGATGCTGCACCACATCAGAGTTAGAGCGCAGAGAACTCTGACTCCCTCTGCCAGAAGCTCTAGATCTGTACTGATGGCTGCATTTGTGCACCTCTGGTGTCGTCGGTTACCCCATTCAAGAACGGCAAAGAGAAATTGGGGAAGATGCATACGGAGTAAGGGAAAAGTGAGTGAGAGGGAGAAAAGGAGCAAGGGGAAGTGGTGGTCAACCAGAGACACTCAAGATGAGATTGCGGTTACATAAAATGTTTGACAGCGGACTAGTTTGTGGTGTCCATGGGGGATCCGCTGCCATTGTTATTAGTGCTGTGTGGAGCAATGGTTGCGGGTTGTTGGGCTTCACAGCGAGTTTATGGCGCCGAAAACAGTTATTATCGGCAACGTGGCTGCAATAGAATCATCACCGGTGAAGTGGTCTTAGACGTAGAAGACAACGTTGATTTGCTTTTGCCTTAGTCCGATTGTCCGAAACTGTGTAGCCAATTTCCTCTTGTTTTGGATCTAATTAAAAATTTAAAGAGACGAAGCCACGTCATTCTTAATTATTTCGTGAGGGCCATTCTCGTGAGAAACAACATTTCCCAAAATAATATTACGTAGAATAGCTTACTGCTATGAATAATATCACGTTTACAATCCTTTCAATCCTTTAAATATTATTTTATATGCATCACATTTTCTTTAGCTCAACGAGAGCTTTTATGATTTTTTATTGTTCCTTCCCCCTGAACGTGGCAAAAACACAAGAAAATGGGGTTTGAATTGGGTTTTAGAAATCTTTTCGCAAAGCTTGTGTATTTTTGAAAACCTTTTCAAAACAACTCTTTATTAAAATAACAACGTAAACAAGTAAATAGAAGAGAAGAAAATGACACAATGATTTATACTAGTTCACTATCACCTGATAGCTATGTCTAGTCCCTTCACACACTTGAAGGATTTCTCCATTATAATCAACTGATTACACTTGAGAGTATACTACTGCCAAACCGGCTATACTCACAACTTCTTAGAACGACTTAGTGCAGTCAAGCATTTAAGGAATACAGCCACTACTGGGCTAAATACAGAGTTCAAAAGTAGTTTGAAACAATAACAATAACTCTCAGCAGAGAGGATTTACAATGAAAACTTATTTATCTTTGCTTAGAGCACATGTTGGATGCATTGGTGTGCTCATTGGTTTGGTCTCCTCAAGCTTGAACTTCTTCAAAAGTTCTTTCACATATTTAGTCTGATGGATATAGGTTCCATCTTGACATTGCTTGATTTGAATACCAAGGAAGAATTTCAATTCTCCCATCATACTCATTTCAAACTCATTTTGCATAAGCTTAGAGAATTCCTCACAAAGAGATTTATTAGTAGCACCAAAGATAATATCATCCACATATATTTGAACCACAATAAAATGCTTTTTAGATGATTTTCTAAAGAATGTAGTGTCCACCTGTCCTCTTTCAAAACCATTTGACATTAAAAAGGAACTCAGTTTGTCATACCAAGCTCTTGGAGCTTGTTTAAGACCATAGAGAGCCTTTTTAAGTTTGAAGACATGCTTTGGATAAGCAATATCTTCAAATCCAGGTGGTTGTTTTACAAACACTTCCGCACTTATAAAACCATTTAAAAATGCACTCTTTACATCCATCTGATATAAAGTAATGCCATAATGTGCAGCAAATGATAATAAAATTATAATTACTTCAAGTCTAGCTACAAGGGCAAAGGTTTCAGTATAATCTATACCTTCCTCTTGTGAATACCCTTGAGCAACTAGTCTAGCTTTATTTCTTACCACTTTGCCATCTCCATCAAGTTTGTTTCTGAAAACCACTTGGTTCCAGTGGCTTGCTTATTCTCTGGAGGAGGCACAAGCTTCCAAACATCATTTCTCTGCAATTGATTAAGCTCTTCTTGCATAGCAAGAATCCATCCATTGTCTGTTAGTGCTTCATCAATCGTCTTAGGTTCTATTTCTGATAAAAACGCAAAGTCAGAGTGTTCCCTAAGAGATGATCTTGTTCTAACACTATCACTTGGTTCAACAATGATCTGGCCCTTTGGGTGATGAGTTTTGAACTTCCAGTCTATTATGGTCTCTGCTTGAGTCTTGTCATCAGACGCAGAATCAGAGCCAACACCTGTAACATCATCATCTATTCCTTTGCTTATATGCATATATATCTGCAAAGATCTAATCTAGCTCTGACGTTTCATTGTCAGGCGTCTTATCATCAAATCTCACATGCATTGATTCATCAACAATTAATGTTTCTTTATTGTATACTTTGTAAGCTTTAGAGCATTCAGAATATCCCAAAAAGATACCTTTTGTGCCTTGGAATCAAATTTGCCAAGACTTTCATTTGTATTGAAAACAAAGCAGTCACAACCAAATTGATGAAAATAAGAAATGTTGGGTTTTCTTTCTTTCCACAATTCATAAGGAGTCTTATTCAAGATAGGTCTAATATAGATTCTATTTTGAATATAACAAGCAGTGTTTACTGCTTCTCCCTAAAAGTGCTTTGCAACATTAGTTTCTTGAATCATGGTTCTGGCCATCTCTTGAAGAGATCTATTTTTCTTTTCTACAACACCATTTTGTTGTGGTGTTCTAGGAGAAGAAAAATTGTGAGAGATGCCATGCTCTTCACAAAAGTCTTGAAATAGTTTATTTTCAAATTCTCCATCATGATCACTTCTAATAGTTGTAATACAAAAACCTTTTTCATTTTGCACTTGTTTGTGGAAAACAGAAAACATTGTGAATGACTCATCCTTGTGTGCAAGAAATTTTACCCATGTCCATCTAGTATAGTCATCAACAATTACAAGACCATATTTTTTTCAGACAAAGATACAGTTCTGGTTGGACCAAATAAATCTAAATGCAAAAGCTCAAGTGGCCTTGAGGTGGAAACAATACTTTTAGATTCAAATGAAGATTTTGTTTGTTTCCCTTTTTGGCATGCTTCACAAAGAGCATCAAATTGATACCTAAGATTTGGTAAGCCTCTAACAAGTTCCTTCTTGGTAAGTTTTGAGATTAACCTCAAGCTGGCATGACCCAATCTTTTGTGCCAAGTCCATTGTTCTTCATCAAGTGACAAAAAGCATTTGACATTTTGATTTGCCAACTCAGAAAGTTTTATTTTATAAATATTGTTCTTTCTCTTTGCTTTAAAGAAAATGGAGTCATCTTTCTTGCTCTTGACTATACGCTTAGTAGATTATGCTTAAGGCCATCAACTAGTAAAACATTATCAATAGAAGGTAGGAATTTCTCACCAACTCTTCCACTACCAATGATTTTACCTTTTTAGTTTCCTCTGAAACCCACTGTTCCACTCTCTTTAAGTTGAAGCTCTTGGAACATACGCCTTTCTCCCGTCATGTGACGTGAGCACCCCCTGTCCAAGTACCAGGACTGGTGTTTCAACTCTGTTGCTAAACAAATCTGCAACATATACAATCTTATCCTTAGGTACCCAAATCTTTTTGGGTCCTCTGTTGTTAGTTCTAGAGGAAACTTATCCCTCTTATTTTTCAATTCATAACAAGTACGTCTTATGTGTCCTTTCTTATTGCAGAAAGTACAAAGCAGACAGTCACTATGATTATTGATATCTTTGGATTTCAAATTTGTGTTTTGAAATGTGGGTTCCCCTAGTTTGTAACCAAGATCATTTCTACCATTTTGGCTTACTCTCCAAACCATAGATGCTTGTTTGCGTCATGTCACACACTCAGCAAGAAATCTTTGAAATCTCTCTTCATATTTTGAAGAGTTACATTCAATCTTTTCTTCAGCCTTAGAGCTGTCATTCACTAGAAGGTGATTTTCAGCTTTGAGCTTCTCATTCTCTTCATTGAGTATTAGAAATTCTTTTGAAAGTTTTGAGACCTTCTTTTTCAAAGCTTTATACTCAATGTTGAGCTTAGAAGACTCAACTAAGTGTTTATTAAATGCTTTTTGAATATCAGAAGATGAGTTAGAGTCTACCTCTTCATTTTCTTCTTCACTGTCTGATCCTATGGTAGCCATCAGAACCATGTTAGCTTGTTCCTCATCATCATCAGACAATGATGAATCAGAATCATCCCATATTGTCATGAGACCCTTCTTCTTCTTACCTTTGAAACCACGTTTCCTTGGTTTCTCTTTCTCGAGTTGTGGATATTCAGACTTGATATGTCATGGCGTTTTGTACTCGTAGCAGACTACTTGGCTTTTGTCATTGTATTCCTTCTTATCCCTTGAGTCTTTCCTTTTCCTTAAGTTGTTCTTGTAGAATTGCTTCCTAAACCTTCCTTTTTTGTTCCACATACGTTGAATTTTCCTTGAAATTAAGAAAATTTCTTCATTTGTGTCTTCACCACTCTCATCAGACGATCCTTCGTCTGCTTCTAGTTCAGCTTGAAGAGCTTTGGAGGAGGAAGCTTTGCTTGTGGATTTCAAAGCTATAGACTTTGATTTCTTAGGAGGTTCTTCTTCATTTAGCTCAAGCTCATGAGCTCTCAAGGAACTGAGAATATCTTCAAGTTGCAAGGCATTTAGGTCCTTGGCTTCTTGAATAGTCATGGCCTTAGGTCTCCATTTCCTTGGCAGGCTTCTTAAGATTTTCTTCACGTGATCAGCAGTAGTGTAGCTTTTCTTAAGAACTTTTAGACCATGAATTAATGTTTGAAATCTTCCAAACATAGTTTCAATGTCTTCTCCCTCTTCCATCTTGAAGAGCTCATACTGTCTAACAAGAATGTTAGCCTTAGTTTCTTGCACCTGGGAAGTACCCTCATAGGCTAGGGCCAATGAGTCCCAAATTTCTTTGGCAATTTCATTGTTCCCACATTTCTCATACTCTTTCTCAGAAATAGCACAAATAAGAAAATATCTTGCTTTCTGATTCAGTTGATAAGCTTTCTTATGCTCATCTTCCCACTTTTTCCTAGGAATGGGTTTATTCTTGGAATCAACTGGTTCAGTATATTATTTTTGAACGATATCCCAGAGTTTGAGTTGTTGAGACTCGAAGAAGGTTATCACTTTATCTTTCCAATAGTCATAGTTTGTTCCAATGAACACAGGCGGACGGTTAACATGACCACCAACTTCGTTGCTTGCCATAGATAAAGAATAAGATCTTTTCCTCTTACACTGTTAAGTGCTCAACCAAGAGGTCGAACACTGGTACCAACTGAACATGGCAAAACACAAGAAAGGGGGGTTTGAATTAGGTTTTAGAAATCTTTTCGCAAAGCTTGTGTATTTTTTAAAACCTTTTTCAAAACAACTCTTTAACAAAATAGCAATGTAAACAAGTAAAAAGAAGAGAAGAGAATGACACAGTGATTTATACTAGTTCACTATCACCTGATAGCTACGTCTAGTCCCTTCACACACTTGAAGGATTTCTCCACTATAATCAACTGATTACACTTGAGAGTATACTACTGCCAAACCGGCTATACTTATAACTTCTTAGAACGACTTAGTGCAGTCAAGCCTTTAAGGAATACAACCACTATTGGGATAAATACAGAGTTCAAAAGTAGTTTGAAACAATAACAATAACTCTCACTACAAGAAAAGAGTGTATTACCGACGGAAATTTACCGACGGCCCCGACTCCGCCGGTAAAATTTTAATTACCGACGACCAAACCATCGGTAAGGCGTCGGAAAAAATCTGAACGCGAAATTTTTTTTTGCTAGTTTTTTGACGGCTAAGCCGTCGGTAATTACATACGGCTTCGAGACCGTCTGTAATTACCGACGGCTTAGCTGTCGGTAAATAAAAATATGAACGTTGAACTAAGGGATTTTATGTTTTTTATTACCGACGGCTGAGCCGTCGGTAAATAGTTAGGTTGGGCGGTAAATTTTTTTGTTGTCCCGCATTAATTTATGTGGACGGTGGTTTATTTGCGATGACCTTACCGACAGTTAAGCTGTCGGTAATATTCACACAGATTTTAATTTTTATTCCCTCTCCCTCACTGACTTATCTCATCTTCTCATAATAAAAACGTTAGAAAGAAAACTCTCAGCCGCTGCCAGAGGAGAAGAGACATTGCGACTCGCGAGAACCCGCTGCTGCTACTGCGTCTGCTCCGCCTCTGTCCCAACCACTGCTACTACGTCTGCTCGTTGTTTCTGCCTCTGCTCGTGAGACCTCCACCTCTGTCTCTCCTATCTCTTCGTCTGTCGCGGCCTCTGTTGGCTGATCTGTTTCCTCTCTCCTTTGCTCGCAGATCTGCTTCCTCTTGCCTCTACTTACTGTTAATTTTTTTTTATCTTGCCACTGCATACTCGCCTCTGCTCGCGCCTCTACCACAAGGTTTTTTTTGTGTTGTTTGGGGCAGAAGAGTAGTATATAAAAAAAAACTTAATCTTCCTCAGCCTCTATTGTTGTTGCTTTCTTTGTATATTTGTAATTGTTATTGTTGTTCTTGTTGGGAAAAGAAACCAAAGTTCATTTTAAATTTACAAGCTTGTTTCAATTTTATTGTTTCTGTTGTTGTTCTCTAAAATTGGTGTTGTTTTGTCAGTATTTTTTAACCACAGAAACCGAAATTGTTGGTATTCTCTAAAATTGTTGCTTTCTGTCAGTGTATTTTTTTACATTATCAACTGTTGGTGATGTTCTTTTCCTTTGCAGAGTCGACCGAGTTCTCAGATTTACCAATACATATGTTGCATCAATCCCTACGCAGTATTACTATCAGGTTCCCAGCTTCTATTACTGAGATTCATTTATTTTTCACTTTTTTAATCCCTTTTGTAATTTTTTTTTTCCATTTGTTCCTTTACTCTATCTTGCACTCCTAGTGAAATATGGGTAACACTACTAGTTGACAAGTGTGAAAATATAACTATTGGTGGGGATTGGATGCCCGATGCCTACCAGCAAATTTTGCTGCACTGAACTGAGATGTTGTCTCAATGAGATGTAATTGTATCAAATTTGCTATAGGCTTTCTAAGAGTGTTGAACTCATTTCTCTGCTTTATATGTTTTCATTTTTGCACCAGGGATAGAGAACTTATCATGGTGTAAGCTTCAATTTTATAATGGGTAGTAGTAAAAAGAGAGTTTGCATTGAAAACCACGACAAGAAACAGAAAATAATGAATTCTATCTGGAGACCTGTTGCCACTAATGCTGGTTCTTGTGAAGGTTTGTCTTTTTTGTCCCGCGACATATTGGCAATCAACTTCTGTCAGTACTGATAAAAACTTAGCATCATGTTTATGATATATATGTTTTATCTTAGGTGACATGATCTTAAGCGATAATGTAATAAAATAGATTTATCTTATAATTATGGTATAGCTCTTCTGTGTTCTTAGATCAAATGAGAATTTTGGTATGTGCTATATTTTTGGCTATGTAAAGGAATATTAACAAGCAAATGATACCATGATAAAATTATCAATCCTCCAAAGCATGCTTCACCCATCCAACACCAATCCAACTGAGAAACCTTCAAAACACTCCAAAAACTTGATTGCTTTTATGGAGAGATTACACAAACCACACTTTGAAGGGTAGTAAGTGGTGAATGAAGAAGGGAAACTGAGTGAGCACCAAGGTTAAAGAAAGAAATAACTTTTTTACTCAAACCACAACAGCTTGACCACTAATCCCATCATGAATCTGAAGTGAGCCATCCTTCATCAAATTTATGCTCAAACTCTTGAATCTCTCCCTAGAATACTGCCTAGATGCTTTTCTCCAATCAGTTCCAGTTTTCATCATGGCCACAAACTCCTCATAACTGATGCGACCTGTAACATCCCAATTTTTATGAAAATTATTTTATAGTTCCAGCTACTTGAAAATAAATCATGGAGATTGATCACCTCAATGGTTTGTTAAAAGTACGAAGAACAACAAAGATTTATTGTAAATAATTTACTGTCTTAACGATTAATTCAGATTAAGAGACAGTGTAGACGTATACTGTTTTTAATATGAATTAATATCGAAAAATGTGAAAGATTGTTGTTTGATTAAAGAAAATTATTTTATTGAAAGAGAAATAATTTTCAGGATTTAATAAATATTTTTAAGTCATAGTTTGGATTTTTATCGTCTAGTTATTGTATTAATTGTCTGTTGTATGTCATATTTAATATGACTATGATTTTAAAGATTTTGTCTTGATAACTTTATTGTCTGAATAATATCTAGTTGATAAAATAAATTGAAATTAGTGATCCTCACTAATTTACAGTTTTTATTACGCTACAAGAATTCTATCGAATTCTGCCGTAACTAGGATATTGTGTGTGTTTCTAACTGAAACATGCCCAAACATGATCCAAATTTTATAAAATTTGAGATCTTAGCATTTTCCAATATTTATGATTTATTGAAAAATTTTCTGAAATTTTTAGGCATCAGAATAATATAGGGTGTTTTTTACGCCCAGAACTGCATTACGGTAGCGTTTTAGCTCGCAAATCGAGAAAATGACATTCATAGAAATACTTCTAATATTTTTAGGGAAATTTTGTTTGATTAATAATTTTTTATTATAGAATAACTTATTAGATTTACTTTTGGAGTTTTTGATATAAAAACCCTAATATACGCGTAACGCCGCGCACCCGATTGAGCGAGAACGCGACGAAACGAAATATCTAGATATTTTGGGACAAGTGGCAATTGAGATAAGGGCTAGGGGAGCTGAACATCATCCTTAAAAGCTTCTTGGACAAGTGTTGGCTTAAGAGTGGTGGTTATGTTAGTGTAGTTAGTTAGTGTAGTTAAGGTGTAACTAATTTGGTTAGGATTCAACTAAATGAAGAAATTTATTCCTTCCATATCCCACCTGAATTTCGTGGTCTCCTTCCCTTCCAAGAGCAGCACCTTCGTTCTTCCATTAGAGAAAAAAAAAATCAAGAGAGTTTTAGAAAGAGAAAGTGTTGAGAAACTTGAGAAAATTGTGATTTCGAAGTTCAATCTTCCATCCTTGTTCTTGATCCTTGTTCTATCACCTCTAATCTTCTTGGTAAGGATCCTAATCCCTTCTTCTTTCTCCATGGCAGCCATGGATGAGTTTTTAAGATTTTTGTTTCTCATAATTTTGATGTTGATTCTTGAAGGAAGTTTGATGCTAAGCTTGTAATCTTCCATCCTTTCTTCCTAACCCTTGATTAATCATCATCACCTTGATTGGTAAGTTCCACATCCATTCCTTTTCCTCTCTTGAGTTTCATGAATGGGTTTAGTTGGTTTTAGGAATTATTTTTGGGCAAAAGTGTTAGATTTTGCTAGATATGCATGATTAGTCTTTTAGCCCTTTGTTTTCTTCCAACATTAGCTTTGTTCTTGGTTTTTAAAATTTGGAAACCCTAACTTTTTGAGTTGGCAAAAACCTAGGGGCTGTTCTAAGCCTTGGTTTGTTTGATTTTTGTTGTTTTAGAGTTGATTCTTGATGGGTTATACTTGCTAAGTTTGGAAACTAGTCATATATGCATCTTGCAAGGTTTCTGGAAAAATGAATTTGTTACTAAAGGGGGGAGCTGAAACCGTGGCTCCTAATATGATTTTGGGGGATATTTTAAATTGATTTCAAAGTGTTGTAAGTGTTGACGAAGTTGGTTTATTGTTAAGGGGATTGAATGTAGTGAATTTGTATGTGTGAAGCTTTGAAAAATTGTTTGGAAACAAAATAATTTGGGGCTGTTTTGAGGCTTCCAAAACAGTGGCTTATGATCAAATTTTGGGTGAGTTCTAACTTGTTTTTAATTGTATTAAAGTGGTAAAGAATTTGGTTTTTGGTTATGTCTTGAATCCATAAAGTTTAGTATGTTTAAAACATTGAAATGGTTGAAAATCTTGAAGTTGTTTTGGAGCTTTGGAAATCATGGCCTTCAAGGGTGTTTTGTAACTTGTTCTTGACTTGCATTTATGCTTAAAAATAGTTGTAAAAGTGGTTGATGATTTGATTTAGAAAAACAATTCAAAAAAGCATGATTTTGGAAAAAGTTTTGGGTTATGTCTTAAGAATTGTTTTAAACTTGTAATGAATTTAATTCTAGAATTTTGTGACATGTTTTAGTGTTTTAAAAAGTGATTCAAAGTTGGTAAAACACTATTCATTTGGTAAAACACTATTCCAATTGGTAAATTTTGGTTTAGCTATTTTTCTAAGTGTGTAGCTTTTGTAAAAGTTTGAAAACTTGCATGGTTTGAATTTGTTTCATGGCATATGATTAGGTGTGATCCAAATAGGTTAAGTTACAAAGATTTTAGGCCCTTTTTAGGACTAAAACTGTGGCTGCCCTAGAGTCTTAGGACTTGGGTTTTTTGGTTCTAATTGGATTAAGTTTGCGTTGTTAAGGTTCGTGCATAAGGCTCGTCCGGGGAACGACTTGACGATAGTTCGAATTTACCTTGCTTGGATTGTTAAAGCGCCCAAGGTAAAGTAAATTCTTACATAATGAGTTTGGGCTTTTCGCCTTGTGTGTTGTACTTGTTTGTTGATTGATTGTGTGGTAGTATTTGTAGTATTACTATGTGCTGTTGAGATGTTGTAGCATGAACTGCTGTGTATTGATTTGGCCCTGTGTGGCAAGACTGAATTGTATTGTGTGACTTAAATCCTACTTGATTGATTTAATTGGACTTGAAATTGATGATAATATGTAGCATGTTCTTGGCCTGTAGTATTATGAGTTGTATTGTTTTCCTTGAATCACCTTGGATTTCATTGGAACTTGGCATTGAATTGGAATATGAAAAATATTATTGTTGAAAATGGATTAATTAACAATGCATTGATCGACTGCTATTGGTTGACGATTTACATCGGTAAATCTGATGCGATTCCACAAGCCGAATTCTGATTTTGTAAACAAATTGTTAAGGGCATTTTGATTTAAAAGTAAGCTTGAGGGTTTTAGTACAACTAGCCAAAGCTTGCAAGGAAATTTCAATGGAATAATAGTAGAGAAAAGAACTTGAAATAAATAGTACAATTTGCGAAAGCGGTTGAGTTAAATGATACGCCTGGGAATTCTTCCAGTGTGTTATTTAGCTCAACTAGGGTTTCAACGACCTAGAACTAAAAAGTATTTTCAGATACATAGGAGTGATACAAGAACCGAGAAAGAGATTTCATAGATCGGGATTTCAAAAGAATAAAACATAGGGAACCTAGTGTTCCTATTGAGCATATGGGCCATGTGTCCTGTGCTGGGACTTAATGTCCTGCTTGCGTGCACATTTTCTTGATTAAGGATTGGACCTAGTTTTCGTATGGCGTGCCTAGTATCTCATCCTAAAAATTGAGCCTAGTGTTCCACATTACGTGCCTAGAGTTTCAATCTAAGATTGGGACTAGCGTTCCGCAATTGAACACCCGAAATTTATGTGCTGTATTGAACTCCTAGTTAATTGAGATTTGGAAACCCACTAAGTTGAGTGAGTGAGGGTTCGTCGATCCGCATTGATTAATTAAAACATTACTCGGGTACTCACTACGGTGAGCATGCCATATTGTAGAATTTGTTGGATGTCACTCGGGCGTTCACTACGGTGAGCATGCCATATTGTAGAATTTGTTTGGATATCACTCGGGCGTTCACTACGGTGGACATGCCATATTGATGAATTTGTTTGGATGTGTACTAACCATTGAGCATCGACACTCGGAGCATTTGATTGGTCTTACAGACTTCAAAAGACGAGTTGTCATGTCACTCGGAGCGTTTGATTGGTCTTACAGACTTCAAAAGACGAGTTGACACTGCATTGCCTAAGTAGAGGCAAGCCAAAATAGTGGCAAGCCTAAGCAGAGGCTATTTTGTTCGGACGTTGGGAAAGTAGTCCTCGTCATACTGCTGACCTATTATGGTTGCAGGTGTATACACAACTTGTCATACTGCATTGACATGCATAGCTAACCACATTTATGATATGTGATGAATTTGATATTATGATTACTTGATCACTGGTCTGTTGATAGATTTGCCTGCTCACATGCAATTGTTTGATATTGTGGTGACTTGATTGTGGATCTGTTGGTTGATTTGTTTGCTCACATGCAATGCTTGATATACCATGATGATGCGTGCGGTCATTAAGTATGTATATGTATATAAAAGCATGTTGTTGTATTATATATATATATATATATTGTTTGCATGCGACATAGCCTATGATAAACTCGTGGATAAAGGATTTCCCCTTGCACTGTTGTTGGATTGGATATCCTTATGGATGTCACTTCCAGATGGAGTTCGGTAGCTGCTACAGTTTCGTCCTCCCGGGAGCATTGAAGATTGAGCCAATGGAGGAAGATTCCTCTGAGTGCTTCGTGTTATGGTCTTGCTGAGCTGTTTCTCAGTAAGAGTTATAGTTGTTGGCCAGCTTAGCTTAGGGTAATGCCGTTGTTATTTGTGTAATTACTCTTTTCAGAAAACCTCGCCTTAGTGCGAAATGATTATGTTATGTGAAGTATTATTTTGTGATGCATTATACTCTGATATTTGCAAAAGTCTGAATTGGCATCATTTAGAAAACTGTAGTACTCTATGTCTCATTTTGAAAAGGGTTTCAAAGGAAAGAAAATGAAAAAAAAAATTACTCCTATTTTTCCATTGCGAAATACATAAGAGTACTCTTTAACTGAAAGGCATTAGATTGGGTTGCACAGTAGCGCTCCGAAAACGAGGTGTTACAATGGTGGTATCAGAGCAGTTCGGTTCTAACCGGATCGCTTTGGGTTAAACTGGCCTAGATTGTTGGGAATTATCGGGTATAAGTTTGTTATGCCTAGAATATGTGAACTTTGTTTGTGATTGTCTGTAATGTTTCCTAGTTGAAACAGGCGTGACATTGTGTGAAATTGTGTGCAATCATCCCAGATGATTGATTTTGTTGTGGGCTTCTAGTTTGTTTAATTTGTAGAAATTCGATGCCTTAGAGACGAACGAGGCTTTCTGCTAGAGCTAGTAACTTAGACGTGAATCACTTAATCCGAGTGATAGCCAGGATAGCAACTACTATTGTACAACAGATTTTCGCAGAGAATCAACACGATTTGCTAAGACAACAAACGGTGGAGCGAGCTATTGGAGGGTCAGTTCGACCAGATTATTGGAACCAAGGGCAAAGTGGAGGACAACAACAAGGAACATCTTATCTCCATCCTCAGGGAAATGAACACAATCAGAATTGTCCTGTGGCGTTGGCTATTGGGAATGGCCAGGAGTTGAAGTGGAACTGTCACCAATATGGAAGCAAGGAACAGTTAGCTGATGATTGCTCATTGAAGGACCGACTATGCTGTAACTGCAAGAAGTCAGGACATATTTCTAAGGACTATCAATTGCCAAAGGTGGATGAACTGCAGATGCTGCGAAGGTTGCGTGCCCAGTTACTAGAGGATATGTCTACATGATAGGCAGAAGGGGGAATCACAAGCATCGATAGCCGAAGACGCACTACTTCAATGGTGAAGATGAAGAGCACAACGTTAACCGTAACCAACCAAGGAAAGGTTATGCTTTAACTGCAAGGAGCCAAGACATTTGTCCAGAGACTGCGAAGTACCACGAGCTGAGTCTACTGTCAGCAATGTTGGAAATGTAAGATCAACCAATAAAGGACATGTTTACACACTAAGCGAAGCGGAGAACTCATTATCTGAAGACGTCATCTCAGGAAATGCGACACAATGGAGCTGAGCGGGCCGAGATTTACGAGAGAGATTATCCGTAGGTGACGCTATAATTATCGTATTATATGTATTATGGTGTGTGCGTGGTTCTAAATATAGACCACATTAGTGTTTTAACTCTGTAATGTATTTTACTATTATACTAGATTCCAAAATCCAAATTTTTATTATCTTTTGGTATTATGATATATGTTATTGTGGTTATTCGTGAAATTATTTATGTGATTATTTTGTGATCGTAATTCTTATACGCGAATATTTTAGAGTGCGTTGAATTAAATTTCTCTTGATAATTTAATTTACGTGATTTGTCGCCAATCAAGCAACTGATTACGCGACTACCCTGTCACAGTAAATTAGAGCGACGCCGAGATCGTGGGGCTAATTCAAGAGAGCATTTTTGATTAGGTGAGAATTGTTAGTGGGAGTATGGTGTCATGATCATTGGTTAGACAATTTCACAAAATCCTATTCCACCTTATTCTGTCTTTAGACACATTGATGGCTTAATAGAATTTTGGATATGGACCATTTTTTTTCGTCCTTTCTTTCTTGCTAGTTCCGTCTCATTAACAAGGGGGGATGTGAGTCCATTATTGATGTTGATATTGGTAAACATCTAAGATTCCTTTCTTCTCCTTTCTTGTGAGTTATCTTATTTCCTTTGACCGTTGGCCAACCACACTTATATATAAGGGGGAAAGGAGTTTGTTTTCATTTTATTGTGAAGTGTGGTGAGTTCTAGTGTGAGAAAAACCAAACATTCATCTTCTTGTTCTTCTTGCAAACCGTGAGCTTTAGGATGACTTTGGGGGGAAATCCTTTTGCAATTCCTTGGCATTTATGCTGGTTGATGTTGTCAGTGATTTTGTGTTTGGTGATCGTGCAAATTCTTCTTTCTTGTTTTGTCTACAGACCGTGGGTTCATAGAAGATTTTAGGTTCTGTGAGTGTTTTTATGTTGGCAATGTCTTGTTGGGGTTAGCATGTGGCCAACGGCCTTCATAACCATGTTCGTGACTGTACATGTTCGTGACCGTGTTCGTGATCGTGGATTTGAAATAAGGCATCATTCGCAAGGACTTCTTCAACATGGACACATAGTACTGTGTTTTGTAGACATTTAAGTTGATGATGTAGTGCCTTACTTTAGTAAGGATATATGAATAAAATGTATGCTTTGTGTTTGATTGTTTGAGTGTAATAATTATTATGTTGTATGGAATTTCAAAGTTCATATTTATGATATGTTTAGTATTAAGTTATGACTTTTCATAATTTTGATTTTGTTTTGGTTTATAAGTTAATTTTCGGGGACGAAATTTTTTTAAGGAGGGTGGTAATGTAACATCCCAATTTTTATGAAAATTATTTCATAGTTCTAGCTACTTGAAAATAAATCATGGAGATTGATCACCTCAATGGTTTGTTAAAAGTACGAAGAACAACAAAGATTTATTGTAAACAATTTACTGTTTTAGCGATTAATTCAGATTAAGAGACAGTGTAGACGTATACTATTTTTAATATGAATTAATATCGAAAAATGTGAAAGATTGTTGTTTGATTAAAGAAAATTATTTTATTGAAAGAGAAATAATTTTCAGGATTTAATAAATATTTTTAAGTCATAGTTTGGATTTTTATCGTCTAGTTATTGTATTAATTGTCTGTTGTATGTCATATTTAATATGACTACGATTTTAAAGATTTTGTCTTGATAAATTTATTGTTTGAATAATATCTAGTTGATAAGAGAAATTGAAATTAGTGATCCTCACTGATTTACAGTTTTTATTACGCTGCGAGAATTCTATCGAATTCTGCCGTAACTAGGATATTGTGTGTTTTTCTAACTGAAACATGCCCAAACGTGATCCAAATTTTATAAAATTTGAGATCTTAGTATTTTCCAATATTCATGATTTATTGGAAATTTTTTTGAAATTTTTAGGCATCAGAATAATATAGGGTGTTTTCTATGCCCAAAACTGCATTACGGTAGCGTTTTAGCTCGCAAATCGAGAAAGCAACATTCATAGAAATACTTCTAATATTTTTAGGGAAATTTTGGTTGATTAATAATTTTTGATTATAGAATAATTTATTAGATTTATTTTTGGAGTTTTTGATATAAAAACCCTAATATACGCGTAACGCCGCGCACCCGATTAAGCGAGAACGCGACGAAACGAAATATCTAGATATTTTGGGGCAAGTGGAAATTGAGATAAGGCCTAGGGTTGCTGAACATCATCCTTAGAAGCTTCTTGGACAAGTGTTGGCTTAAGAGTGGTGGTTATGTAAGTGTAGTTAGTTAGTGTAGTTAAGGTGTAACTAATTTGGTTAGGATTCAACTAAATGAAGAAATTTATTCCTTCCATATCCCACCTGAATTTCGTGGTCTCCTTCCCTTCCAAGAGCAGCACCTTCATTCTTCCATTAGAGAAAAAAAAGCAAGAGAGTTTTAGAAAGAGAAAGTGTTGAGAAACTTGAGAAAATTATGATTTCGAAGTTCAATCTTCCATCCTTGTTCTTTATCCTTGTTCTATCACCTCTAATCTTCTTGGTAAGGATCCTAATCCCTTCTTCCTTCAAGAATCAACATCAAAATTATGAGAAACAAAAATCTTAAAAACTCATCCATGGCAGCCATGGATGAGTTTTTAAGATTTTTGTTTCTCATAATTTTGATGTTGATTCTTGAAGGAAGTTTGATGCTAAGCTTGTAATCTTCCATCCTTTCTTCCTAACCCTTGATTAATCATCATCACCTTGATTGGTAAGTTCCATATCCATTCCTTTTCCTCTCTTGAGTTTCATGAATGGGTTTAGTTGGTTTTAGGAATTATTTTTGGGCAAAAGTGTTAGATTTTGCTAGATATGCATGATTAGTCTTTTAGCCATTTGTTTTCTTCCAACATTAGCTTTGTTCTTGGTTTTTAAAATTTGGAAACTCTAACTTTTTGAGTTGGCCGAAACCTAGGGGCTGTTCTAAGCCTTGGTTTGTTTGATTTTTGTTGTTTTAGAGTTGATTCTTGATGGGTTATACTTGCTAAGTTTGGAAACTAGTCATATATGCATCTTGTAAGGTTTTTGGAAAGATGAATTTGTTGTAAAGGGGGTAGCTGAAACCGTGACTCCTAATATGATTTTGGGGGATGTTTTAAATTGATTTCAAAGTGTTGTAAGTGTTGAAGAAGTTAGTTTATTGTTAAGGGGATTGAATGTAGTGAATTTGTATGTGTGAAGCTTTGAAAAATTGTTTGGAAACAAAATAATTTGGGGCTGTTTTGGGGCTTCCAAAACAGTGGCTTATGATCAAATTTTGGGTGAGTTCTAACTTGTTTTTAATTGTATTAAAGTGGTAAAGAATTTGGTTTTTGGTTATGGCTTGAATCCATAAAGTTTAGTATGTTTAAAACATTGAAAATGGTTGAAAATCTTGAAGTTGTTTTGGAGCTTTGGAAATCGTGGCCTTCAAGGGTGTTTTGTAACTTGTTCTTGACTTGCATTTATGCTTAAAAATAGTTGTAAAAGTGGTTGATGATTTGATTTTGCAAAACAATTCAAAGAAGCATGATTTTGGAAAAAGTTTTGGGTTATGTCTTAAGAATTGTTTTAAACTTGTAATGAATTTAATTCTAGAATTTTGTGACATGTTTTAGTGTTTTAAAAAGTGATTCAAAGTTGGCAAAATACTATTCATTTGGTAAAACACTATTCCAATTAGTAAATTTTGGTTTAGCTATTTTTCTAAGTGTGTAGCTTTTGTAAAAGCTTGAAAACTTGCATGGTTTGAATTTGTTTCATGGCATATGATTAGGTGTGATCCAAATAGGTTAAGTTAGAAAGATTTTAGGCCCTTTTTAGGACTAAAACAGTGGCTGCCCTAGAGTCTTAGGACTTGGGTTTTTTATTCTAATTGGATTAAGTTTGCGTTGTTAAGGTTCGTGCATAAGGCTCGTGCGGGGAACGACTTGACGATAGTTCGAATTTACCTTGCTTGGATTATTAAAGTGCCCAAGGTAAGGGAAATTCTTACATAATGGGTTTGGGCTTTTCGCCTTGTGTGTTGTACTTGATTGTTGATTGATTGTGTCGTAGTACTTGTAGTATTACTATGTGCTGTTGAGATGTTAGCATGAACTGCTGTGTATTGATTTGGCCCTGTGTGGCAAGACTGAATTGTATTGTGTGACTTAAATCCTACTTGATTGATTTAATTAGACTTGAAATTGATGATAATATGTAGCATGTTCTTGGCCCTGCGTGGCATTATGAGTTGTATTGTTTTCCTTGAATCACCTTGGATTTCATTGGAACTTGGCATTGATTTGGAATATGAAAAATATTATTGTTGAAAATGGATTAATTAACAATGCATTGATCGACTGCTATTGGTTGACGATTTACATCGGTAAATCTGATGCGATTCCACAAGCCGAATTCTGATTTCGTAAACAAATTGTTAAGGGCATTTTGATTTAAAAGTAAGCGTGAGGGTTTTAGTACAACTAGCCAAAGCTTGCAAGGAAATTTCAATAGAATAATAGTAGAGAAGAGAACTTGAAATAAATAGTACAATTTGCGAAAGCGGTTGAGTTAAATGATGCGCCTGGGAATTCTTCCAGTGTGTTTTTTAGCACAACTAGGGTTTCAACGACCTAGAACTAAAAAGTATTTTCAGATACATAGGAGTGATACAAGAACTGAGAAAGAGATTTCATAGATCGAGATTTCGAAAGAATAAAACATAGGGAACCTAGTGTTCCTATTGAGCATATGGGCCATGTGTCCTGTGCTAGGACTTAATATCCTGCTTGCGTGCGCATTTTCTTGATTAAGGATTGGACCTAGTTTCCATATGGCGTGCCTAGTATCTCAACCTAAAAATTGAGCCTAGTGTTCCGCATTACGTGCCTAGAGTTTCAATCTAAGATTGGGACTAGCGTTCCGCAATTGAACACCCGGACTTTGTGTCCTGTGTTGAACTCTTAGCTAATTGAGATTTGGAAACCCACTAAGTTTAGTGAGTGAGGGTTCGTCGATCCGCATTGATTAATTAAAACATTATTCGGGTACTCACTACGGTGAGCACGCCACATTGTAGAATTTGTTTGGATATCACTCGGGCGTTCATTACGGTGAGCATGCCATATTGTAGAATTTGTTGGATATCACTCGGGCGTTCACTACAGTGAGCATGCCATATTGTAGAATTTGTTGGATATCACTCGGGCGTTCACTACGGTGAGCATGCCATATTGATGAATTTGTTTGGATGCGTACTAACCATTGAGCATCGACACTCAGAGCGTTTGATTGGTCTTACAGACTTCAAAAGACGAGTTGTCATGTCACTCGGAGCGTTTGATTGGTCTTACAGACTTCAAAAGACGAGTTGACACTGCATTGCCTAAGTAGTGGCAAGCCAAAGTAGTGGCAAGCCTAAGCAGAGGCTATCTTGTTCGGACGTTGGGAAAGTAGTCCCCGTCATACTGCTGACCTATTAAGGCTGCAGGTGTATACACAACTTGTCATACTGCATTGACATGCATAGCTAACCACATTTATGATATGTGATGAATTTGATATTGTGATGACTTGATCACTGGTCTGTTGATAGATTTGCCTGCACACATGCAATTGTTTGATATTGTGGTGACTTGATTGTGGATCTGTTGGTTGATTTGTTTGCTCACATGCAATGCTTGATATACCATGATGATGGGTGTGGTCTATTAAGTATGTATATGTATATGTATATAAAAGCATATTGTTGTATTATATATGTATATATTGTTTGCATGCGACATAGCCTATGATAAACCCGTGGACAAAGGATTTACCCTTGCACTGTTGTTGGATTGGATATCCTTATGGATGTCACTTCCAGATGGAGTTCGGTAGCTGCTACAGTTTCGTCCTCCCGGGAGCATTGAAGATTGAGCTAATGGAGGAAGATTCCTCTGAGTGCTTCGTGTTATGGTTTTGCTGAGCTGTTTCTCAGTAAGAGTTATAGTTGTTGGCCAGCTTAGCTTAGGGTAATGCCGTTGTTATTTGTGTAATTACTCTTTTCAGAAAACCTCGCCTTAGTGCGAAATGATTATGTTATGTGAAGTATTATTTTGTGATGAATTATACTCTGATATTTGCAAAAGTCTGAATTGGCATCATTTAGAAAACTGTAGTACTCTATGTCTCATTTTGAAAAGGGTTTCAAAGGAAAGAAAATGAAAAAAAATACTCCTATTTTTCCATTGCGAAATACATAAGAGTACTCTTTAACTGAAAGCATACAAGCATTAAATGTTTTCAGCATTAGATTGGGTTACACAGTAGCGCTCTGAAAACGGGGTGTTACACGACCATCCTATGAAAACAAAAAATTGAAAAATGTTCTAAAGATTTAAGAGTAACACTAGCATATCTGCTTTTGTTTGCATTACAATGGCAGTGCAACTAAGAAAGAAAGAAAGAAAGAATCTGCAGAAAGGAAACTAAAGCAATGAGTTTATGAGAATGAAAGCCAAACCTTGTCAGTGTCAACTTCTCGCATGATGTCATTCAGTACGTGATGGGATGAAAAATGAAGTTTTGTAATACAATGGCAGTGCAACAGAATATCTCTACAGCTCATACTCCTCTTTTTTTATTACTTATTTCTTCTCTAATGATTTTGTAATCATGTTTGGCTGATTTTTTTTATGGTTCATTGTATCTTTATTATACATTGCATGACGGACATTGACATTTGCTCTGGTAGTTGCCATTGACATAATTATATCTTGTCTTTTGTGAATGATTTTCTTATTAAAACATGTACATAGATGCAGGCACTAGCTAGTTAACAAAAACTCCAACTTACTAGGCATGCACCACTTGGTAATTAATATGAGCACTTTCTTGTTGTGTATACCTAAAAATATGTGATCTGCTTTGAAAAGTACTCTATGCTCTTAACCATTGCCGATTGGAACATTGTTTCTGAAGTATTCCAAGTCTGTAGTATCTCATTTTTCCTTTCTCTGAGAGCATGCATCCTTTCTCTACTTCAGTTCTCAGCTCCTCATTAACAATTTAGATCTGGTTTATTTCAAATTTGTTTGCCTACTTGCCTTTTGTTTTTTACTTGAAATTCAAAGGGATGGTTTTTGTTTGTTGTTTCTGCCATTTGATTTCAATGGAGATTATAAGTATTCATTGGGCAAACATATTGTTTCACTTATTGCCATTTTTCTGTTGCTTTAGAAGTGTGTTACATGGTTTTTTTTTTTTTTGGTTATCCTTTTCCTGTGGTTGCAAAATTGAGATATTAATTAAATAATGCCTGGTCATATTGGAGAACCAGAGCCAACTTTGATTTGTTTTTCTTGCTGAAGAAATTTTAAATCCATGTTAAAAACCATGAAGAATAACTATTGGAATGTGGTGTTTTATTGCATCTTCAACTTACAGGACTAATTTGCTCATGTTTAATTTACAGCACTAATTTGCTCATGTTTAATTTATAGCACTAATTTGCTCATGTTTAATTTACAGCACTAATTTGCTTCCCTTAGTTTTATGTTTTGATGCAGTACCTATTGGCCTTCCCCCATTATTTTGATTTTAATGAATATGCTTGTACATGATTCAAATAAACAAACTTAAACATGTATTGAAATGGTGAACTCATGTTAGAAAGATCTCTTTGAAGCTATAGTTTTCAAATACAGGGCTTTCTAGTTGATACAATGTCTGATACATGAGTGATGCTAATTGAAATTGAAATTGAAATTTCACACATACACTGTCCCTGAACCTAAGATAGGAAAAAAAATTGTTTACTTAGATTTTCAAGAACATTCCCACTGTTTGTATTTCAAGCATTCATTCTTACCCAGTTCAAGCATTCAAGCATTGATATTTGGTTTTATATCTTATTTCGCAAGGGTTAAAGAAAACAAATGTAGTTTGAGAAGGCATCTTTAGTTAATGCTGATATTATGTTTATAACTTATTTATAGGTTCATCCCGGGTAAAGTAACCTCTAAGGCCATCACTGCGGTCATTCAATCACAGTTCCGGGAACCATATCATACTTGGGGAGAGATTCCAGGCGAGACGGTGGAGAAATGGTTTGAGAAATTTGAAGTAAAATAATGTTACTTTTCTTATTTAAGGGTTTTCGTTATTGTGTGTTGATATTAATAATGAATATTGATCTTATTTGTAATATAATAATGTAGGAGAATGTTTCATGGGATCGTAAAGACCATTATCTGGTTGAGAATCTCTTCAACACCAAAGGCTCAAAGCGTCTTTCTGAGATGCTTATGGAGGTGAGGAAGAATGGTAAACGCCCAACCTGGATAGGCGAGGGGGCTTATGCAGAACTTAATGCCAAGTGGAAGGCTCCAGACTATAAGGAGAAATGCACCAAGGCCAAGCAGAACCGCGCTTCTTCTAAGGGTGGTTCTATGCATACTGGTGGATCTATATCTATCACTGAGCATGCCTTATGCCTGGTATGTTTTTTAAACATTTTATTGCTTAAAATTCATCACATAAATTTTTTGTTATATATATGTTCCTAACGTTTTTAATTGTGTTTCAGTCTGATGAGTTGGATAGAGAGCCCACGGTGGATGAGATCTTCTTGAAGACTCACACAAAAAAGAAGGATAAGTCTTGGGTGGACAACAGATCCAGGGAGACATATGTAAGTCAGATCATTGCATTTTTTATTTAATTAATTTTATTTTGTTTCATAAACTATATTGTAACCAATCTTTACTCTGTTTTGTTTTAAGTAGGAAGTCTATCAAGAGAAAGTGCAGTAGGCCGCCTCTCAGGCCTCTGATGGAAGGGAGGCAACTGGCAGTGTTGACCCCTCAACTCAGTTGCAGTTATGGGCCCAATCTGCTGGGGTAGGACTCAGGGAAAGCTGTATGCTATCGGAGGCTTGTCCGGACGTTTTAGGTCCGTGTCTCTCTCGACCCAGAGTCTCGTGCATCGGCACGATGCCAGTCCCAGGCTTCGATTACTCTGCCGAGGTGGTTGCACAGATTGCGGCTTTTGAGGAGCACACAAGAAAGGCAGAGGAGGAGGCTCGGGAGGCACGGGAAGAAGCATGGGAGGCAAGGAGAAAGGCAGATGAGGAGGCTCGGGAGGCACGGGAGGCAAGGAGAATTGCCTCGAAGCGGGATCAGGAGTTTCACGGCAGTTGAGGGAGTTGTCTGCCAGTGCTGCTGCCATCCAGGGCCACAAATCCCGTCGTCGCCATCCGGACTATGAGGAGTCTGAGTCTGAGGAGGATTAGTCTTGCCGTTAGGCTAGGGACTTTTTTTATTATTGACTTGTTTTGACATTATGGATTTCTGGCTTTTGACATTATGGATATGTGGTTTTTTACATTATGGATTGTTATTGACTTGCTTATGACTTGTTGTGACTTGGTTTGTTCACTATGGATTTGTTCTTTTAATGATTAAAAATGTATATTGATGGCTCTTTTGTTAATGTATGTTGATGGCCATCGAAGCCTTTGCTGCTGTTGCGTTCATATGTCAGTTACCGTAAAATTTTGGGGCGGTTTTAAAAACAAAGGTTCCCAAATTTTTTTTTTGACAATACCGACGGCCACACCGTCGCAAAAATGGATGGAATTTTTCAATTTTTTAATTACCGACGGCTAAGCCGTCGCAAAAGTAATCCTTATTTTTTATTTTTTGGTCATAGTTACCGACGGCTACAGACGGCTAAGCCGTCTATAATTTACAGACGGATCAGCCATCGGTATATTACCGACGGCTAAGCCATCGCAAATTACCGTCGTAATTTACTGACGAATCAGCCGTCAGTATATTACCGACGGCTAGGCCGTCGCAAATTTTTGTCAGTAATTTACTGACGGATGAGCCGTCAGTAGATTAGCCGTCAGTAATTCGGTGGTATTTTTTAAACTTTTTGTGAGATTTACCGACGGAATAGCCACGGTGGCGTATTACCAATGGCTATTCCGTCGGTAAACCTCACAAAAAATTTAAAAAATACCACCGAATTACCGATGGCTGTGTATAGTTTTCCGAACGCTTAGCCTTCGGTAATACCGACGGCTTTAAATGGCCGTCGGTAACAGATTTCCAACGAGCCATTTGCCAAGGGCCCCGAGACCGTCGGTAATCACGATTTATCGACGGCTTTTGTGCGTTACCGACGAAAAATGGCCGTCGGTAACAGCGGAAATTCTTGTAGTGTCTCAGTAGAGAGGATTTACAATGAAAACTTAAGCACGAAGAATAGCCTCCTAATAGAAAGAATAAAATGTTTAAGTGCTTGTTCAAATTTGATCTCAAAGACTTGGAATAATTTCTTGGTTGCTCACTGCATTTTTATTCTACTTCAGTGAATGAAGTAAGGTATATATAGTTAGGGTTGTGAATAGTGTCGTTGTGACCTAATAGCTCTTTCACCAATGGACAAAACTTCAGATCCACTTTTTGTGGCTTTAGGCAAGTCACGTCGCTTTTAACTCTGCTCTTGCATCCTGACACAGCAGACAATAGCAGGATCTTGTCCCTTGTGATCTTTTTGAATATGAGACACTTCCAGAGCAAGTTTTCTGATGATTAGATCCGTTGACATTCTCTTTGGCCTTTGATTCCTCGTACATTAAAATACTCATCAATGAGATCTCTTTAATACTTGAAGATTTACAATGAAAACTTAAGCACGAAGAATAGCCTTCTAATAGAAAGAATAAAATGTTTAAGTGCTTGTTCAAATTTGATCTCAAAGACTTGGAATAATTTCTTGGTTGCTCACTGCATTTTTATTCTACTTCAGTGAATGAAGTAAGATATATATAGCTAGGGTTGTGAATAGTGTCGTTGTGACCTAATAGCTCTTTCACCAATGGACAAAACTTCAGATCCACTTTTTGTGGCTTTAGGTAAGTCACGTCGCTTTCAACTCTGCTCTTGCATCCTGACACAGCAGACAATAGCAGGATCTTGTCCCTTGTGATCTTTTTGAATATGAGACACTTCCAGAGCAAGTTTTCTGATGATTAGATCCGTTGACATTCTCTTTGGCCTTTGATTCCTCGTACATTAAAATACTCATCAATGAGATCTCTTTAATACTTGAAGTAGCCTTTAATGAACTCTCAATCTGATTTTCAATCAGAGCATCTACCAAACAGACGATGCTTGGCAATGAGATCCTCTGTTCACCAGAGTGAGCTTAAATCAGAGACAAGATCTTCAGTACAGAATTTGTTGGCCTTTCATATAAATGAGTCATATAGTAACGGACAAAGGTTTCCACTGTGTAGTCTAATCAAAGCATAGTCTCATCAAAGCATGGTCTATCAGATCGTTGACGACCATCAGAGCGATGACCTTATCAGAGCATTGACTGCTATCAGAGCATGATCCTTGGAGTGAGGTTAATAGACGATGACGCCATCAGCACTTTCCGGACGATCACTGCAGACTCAGATGAATGAAATGAAGGGTGAAATGTACACTTAGGCATAGTCTACTGAGACATTTCCTTCTGATGAACTGTGACTTCTGCACACTAACAAACACATCAGAGGACAAATTGTTGTATTAATTATTTGTTAACATCAAAACAATTAAGGGTCATTGTTTCTGAATCCACTTGATTCCAACACCCCTCCCAGTTTTTTTTTTTTTACTTTCTAAGAATATTTAATATCCTCTTTAAGAAAATTCTCTTTTAGGATATTCAATATGAAGTGAACTAGTGTCATAAAGAGGGGTTGAATTGTGAACCTTTTAAAATTGTTCTATAATAGTTACGCAAATTCTTATCAAGTGAAAACTTGGAGTTGAGAAGGTTAGACAAATGTTGTTCTGATTAAACCTTCTCAGAAATAAGAGTAGGTTAAAAGTTGTTTCAGAATAAAAACAATTTCGATGATTTACTAAAAATGATTGAAAAAAATTTTGACTACTTTTTCAATAATGCTAGCTTTAAGATGTTGATTTATAATAGGAAAACTAGTTCTTAATCATTTGGAAAAAGTAGATCAGTGTTCTTCTTTAAATTTGAGAAGGTTCAGGGAAAATGAACCTTCTCAGATTTATGCAGAGAAGATTTTCACGAGCTTTTAGCAATGCAGTAAATATAAGAGAAAAGAGCAGAAATAAAACACAAAAGATTTATAGTGGTTCACTAAATGTAGGCTACATGCACTCGTCACTTTCAGTGAGAGTTTCCACTATTTCTTCAATAGTTACAATGCTTTTTAGACCAACCTTGGCCAAAAAACACTTGGTAGTTTTCTTTCACATCTCTACCTATTGTTCTTGTAGTTTCTTTCACAGATCTACAAGATCCTAACACTCCAGATACTTACACTCGGTTTGAGGAGAATCTACTCAGTTGCTTCTCACCAACACTCACCAACCTAGTTAGTTTGGTAGAATGAAACAAGGTACAAGGATATAAGGTATTTGGTTTATTGGATTTCTAATGCTTGAGTATAGAAAAATAAATTAGTGTATTATAGAATAGTCAAGCTAAACACACTCAGAAATAAACCCCAGTAAATGATGCACAGTAGTCTTGAGTGTGGTTGAGATGATGATGATTTGAGACTTTGATTTTTAATATAACAGTTCAATGCACTCTCACAAAGTTTCCCATGGTGTATGATGCTAGTTATAGGCCAGAGAAACAATTTTGGACCCTTGGAAAGGTCTCTAGCATCAGCAAAAGCATATTCGACAGTTGCAGGAAAGTACACCCACTTTTGTACTTTTCTGCATAACATTGTCCTGTCACACAACAGACATAACCTTCTCATCCTGGTACTTATGCAGTGTTTTCTCTGACTTCTTTAGTGGATCACCTCAACATTAGATTTAGGTACTGAAACTTTACTTTAGTACTGTCTTGAGTTAGGCAGCAATTAATTCTTCTTTGAATGCTGCAGTTCTTCCTGAGGATGATGTGTGCATGATGTGAGAAGGTTCAAATCATCAAACCTACACATCTTGAGTATGTTCATCTGTCTTTTTAATTTTTTTGACATGTTGTCCTTTTCCTTTGATGCTTGCCTATCTTTTGTGCTTCTTTCATGATGCTTAGATGCCTGATCTGAGATTTGTCCATGTAAGCTTCTCATCTTTTAGGGATGATTGTTCTTGAAACTTATCTTTATGTCTTCTTTTACTTGAGAAAGTCTGAACCTACTCATTTCTGTTCATACTCAAGTAACACGATTAATAGACAAATGATCAGATAACATAAGCATCGTTCATTGAGTTTATTTTCATCAAAACACTTTGGAGATCTTGCCTCAACACAATAACCTCTTTATTGTGTCATTTTCATAATAGATAAGAATGTCAACAACCTGGCATAGATATAGTGAGTAATTAAAGTATAATTATACTATTCTTAGAAGGAAAAAATATGTTGACTTCTATCATACTTATTTTGTTTTAAAATGACTATATCATTTGAAAAATTTTAATTTGCTTAAATTTTTCCATTTTAAAATTGGTGAATGGAACCATTATCATTGTGAGTTTACCTCAACAACTTAAAATTTCGAGGTCCGTCATTGAACACTGATAAAAAAAAATAGAAAAACGGTTAATTAATGTCTTGACATGCGGAAACTGATAATAAATGAGGTCCACCTTTGGACCGGGTCCATGTTAAGGACACCCTTCTTCTTTTGGTTTTTCTTAATGAAAATTTTATTGTCTTTTTCACGTACGAACATGTTACCTCCATCTTAAATTTCTTGTGGCCGCTAGAACAATTCATTAATAGTAGTAATATTTTATCAAAATTCATCTTGTGTTTTGAGTTTTTTTTTTATCATTAATGAGATTGTATATTATTTTTTTATTCTCTTTCTTATATTCAATTTTACTTAAGGTTATTTTTGTCATTCTACGAGTATATATATTTTTTTCCTCATTTTCTTCACAATCAAATAAAGAAAGAGAAAAACTTTATTCTTTCTTTCTTTCAACTTTCTCTCATACCAAACAATTAAATGACAATCTCTTTTTTTTATTCTTTTTCTTTCTTTTCAATTTTTTTTTTGATGAGAATTCTTTTCAATTTCTTTCCTTCTACATTCTTTTCCTAATTAAATGGAGTGGAAGTGACACACCAGCACTCCTTGGTTTTGTATTAAAAAAAAATACAACATTGTTGTTAAACACAAAAGTTAAAACAGTTGAAAAAATAAAAAATAATTAAAAAATAATTTTAATTTTTAAAATAAATATATAATTAATATTAACAACATGAGGCCAGTAAAATAAATTTTTAATTTATTAATATTTAGAGTGAGGATACATTTACTCTAGCAGTAGCATAGTGGCTTTGCTTAATAATTCACTATAGACATTAACCTTTACCAATCCAACAATTGGATATATTCATATTATATTAACAATCGTGCACACCAAATTTCAGATAAGTTAAACATTCGTGGCTACGTAACCTTATAGTCGATATGTATTTATAATTTAAAAAAATATAGTATACGTTCAATTGAAAATATTTGATGAAATAAATAGTTTTTAAATTTTATAAAATTTTTTGGACTTGGTCTATCCAATAATAACTTTTAATTTGACAATCAAATTAGTAAAATTTAATGTCTAGAATGAGTTATTAAGTAGAGTAACTATATCTACAGTTACTCATAGAGAAAGTGGATCCTTACCTGTATTTTTAATTTTTTATTTTGGTAAACCAAGGTATCCTCTACGCGCAACTGTAGAGACTAATCCTTCCAGGTAACTGAGTTCCATTTAAGGAGTTGACATCTCCCAACAGATGTTTTTCCATATGCACCGGCCAAGGATCGAACCCAGGACTAGATGGTTAAGGAACCTAAGTATCTACCACTTATGCCACACCATGTTGGTTTACCTGTATTTTTAATATATTTTAGTTTTTTACTTAATGTTATTTTTTTTTCTTTTTGTATTAGTGACAATATATTTCACAGTTTTGTTCTCTTTATCACATCTTATTTTTACTTGAGGATATTTATATCATTTAATAAATATTTTTGCCTTGTTTTCACTCTCTACACAATCAACCAAGAATAGAGAAAAGTTGTAGCTTTCTTTCCTTTTATTTTGTTTCTATTATGTTTCTTTCCTTTTTCTTTCTTTCCTCACACTTTCTTTCCATAACCAAATATAGTGTAAAGGTTAGTGATACATTCTTTTGAGTGATACACCCTTTTTAAGTTGATTTATAATTATAAATTTTATTCCTTTAGTTTGAACTATATATACGCTTTGATCCCTCAAGTTTTTTTTAACCAAGTAAATCTCTCTACTTTTAAAATAAATAAAATATAGTCATATAGTCAAAAAAAATTACACAAAACCTTTAAATTCTCATTTTTTTATAAATCAAAATATATGGATGTTTATGATGTTTTTGAGCTACGACAAAATTTTTAAAGTTGAGAAGTTAGGGATCTAGTAAAAGTTTGATAAAATTTGATGGATATTTTTAGGATGTGAGATCAAGGTTTTGAAGAGCATAATAATTTATTATTTTTTACTTTGAGTAAAATTTAGTATTTTGATTGACGAGTTTTAAGTAGAAAAATATTTAAAACAGTCTAATCGATATTAATTTGGAATAATTTATTAGAATTTGAGAGTTTTATATAAATAAAAAGTGATGTATTACGTAATTGAAATAATTAAAAAATTGAAGGATTAAATTTACGTAAAAAAAAATTAAGAACAAAATTAACATTAATTATAGTAGAGAGACTAAAAGTACACATAAACCTTATACGTTTGAATATATTTTTATGATTAGTTTATCTTTTAAAAAATTAATCAATTATTAAAAATATACCCATAAGTGTGTTAAAATTTATTGTTTTTTTTTATGATTATGTTAAAATTTATTGTTAAAACTTATTTTGTGGTTATTATATGAGAGACAAGAATACGCAATTATTGCCCAATTTTTAAAGGCAAATATTTAAATGGTTTCACGTGTGCAACGTTGCACAATTTAAGGTTGATTAATTAACATTTTGTTTTCTTATTAATTAGCCAAATACCGGTGCATACGCACGGGTCACTTCGTTTTTACGTATTTTTAAAATGCACTTATTTATAAAATTAAAGTTATACATTGTGACAAATATAATTAGTTGTTTTAGTTCTAAAAAATTGAAAAGGTGAGAGTAAGCAACATGTATTGTTTCCCCGTCAGGATTCAAGAGTAAAAATAACCATTTACAAATAATAATAATATTTATAAAACTTTTATGTGATAAAAAAATGAAATTATATTGCTAACAAGTAATGTTTTCCCGTCGGGATTCAAGAATAAAATAATTATTTATAAACAATAAGAATATTTATAAAATTTTGATACGTGATCAAAGACGATGAAATTATAACATGTAATGTTTCTCCACTGAAACTTAAAAGTAAGATAATTATTTATCACCTATCATTTATATAATAAAAAAAAATATAAGAAAAACATTAACAAAAAACATTAAGAAAAAGCAAAAAAATAAGAAATATAAATATAAAAAAATAGAAAAAGTAAAATGTAAAAAAATTCCCAGGACTCATAAGTAAATAATTATTTATAAATAATAAAATACTTATGAAATTTGATATGCGCTTAAAGACGATGATATTATACCAACAACACATAATGCTTCCTCATCGGGACGTAAAAGAAAAGTAATCATTTATATCGATGATGTAAGATCTTCCCATCGAGAATCAAAAGTAAAATAATCATGTATAAGTAAAAAGATATTTAAAAATTTTGATACGTGATCAAAGACGATGAAATTATATCGACGACATATAATGTTTCCCTTTTGGGACTTAAAAGTAAAATAATCATTTATCGTTTATAAATAATAAAATATTTATGAAATTTGATTTTCATAAGAGCTCAAAGACAATGAAATTATACCGACAATATGCAATGTTTCTCCGTCGAGACACAAAAAAGCCAATCATTTATATTGACATATAAAGTTTTTCGGTTGAGAATTAAATAATCATTTATAAATAATAAAGACATCTATAAATTTTGATACGTGATAAAAGAAGATGAAATTGTAACGACAACATGTAATTTCCTATTAGGATTTAAATGAAAGATAATCATTTACTATTTATAATTAATAAAGCCATTTATAAAAATAAAATATAAAAATAAAGAAATAAAAACATTAAGAAAAAAGAAAAGAAAATAATAAATATAAAGTAAAATAATTATTTATAAATAATAGAGATATTTATAGATTTTAATATGTGATCAAAGATGATGAAATTATGCCGACAGTATGTAATGCTTCCCGTTGGGACGCAAAAGAAAAGTAATCATTTTTACCGACATGTAATGTTTTCCCGAGAAAATCAAAAGTAAAATAATCATTTATAGATAATAAAAAAATTTATAGATTTTGATATATGATCAAAGATAATGAAAGTATACCGACGACACGTAATGTTTCCATATTGGGATTTAAAAGAAAAATAATCATTTATCATTTATAAATAATAATGACATTTGTAAAGATAAAATTAAAAAAATAAAAATTTAAAAACTAAAGAAATAAAAAAACATTAAGTAAAAAAGAAAAGAAAAGACTTAAATACTATTTTGGTCCGTTAACTTATTTTTGAGTCTCAATTTGGTTCTTTAACAATTTTTTGAGCCAAATAAGTCTATTAAGTTTTTAAGTTAGGCCAAATAAGTCTTTTTCGGTCAAATAAGTCATTAAAGTTTTTAAGTTTGACCAAATAGGTCTTTTAAGTTTTTAAGTTGGGCCAAATGAGTCATCGGCACGTAGGACCTATTTAGCCCAACTTAAAAAGGACTTATTTGGCCGAAAATGGCTTATTTAGCCCAACTTAAAAACTTATAGGATCTATTTGGCTTAATTTAAAAACTTAAAACACTTATTTGGCCCAACTTAATAACTTAAAGGACTTAAAACATTTATTTGGCTCAATTTAAAAACTTAAAACACTTATTTGGCCCAACTTAATAACTTAAAGGACTTATTTGGCCGAAAAGAACTTATTTGGCTTAGAAACTTAAAGGATTTATTTGACCGAAAAGAACTTATTTGGCCTAATTTAAAAACTTATAGGATCAATTTGGCCAAACTTAAAATCTTATAGGACCTAGTTGGCCAAACTTAAAAACTTAAAGGACTTATTTGACCCAACTTAAAAATTTAAAGGGCTTATTTGGTCGAAAATGACGTATTTGGCCTAACTTAAAAACTTATACGATCTATTTGGCCCAATTTAAAAACTTAAAGAACTTATTTGACCCAACTTAGAAATTTAAAGGGCTTATTTGGCCCAAAAAACTTATTTTGGCCAACTTAAAACCTTATAGGATCTATTTGGCCCAACTTAAAAACTTATAGAATCTATTTGACCAAACTTAAAAACTTAAAGGACTTATTTGACTCAACTTAAAATTTTAAAAGACTTATTTGGCCGGAAAATGACGTATTTGACCCAACTTAAAAATTTATATGACCTATCTAGCCTAACTTTAAAATTTATAGGATTTATTTGGCCTAATTTAAAAATTAAAGGATTTATTTGACAAAAAAAAGGAGAGAAAAAAAAATGAAGAAAAAAGCAAAAGGAGGGACAACGCTAAAAGGGAGGAAAACAAAAAAAAAAAAAGAGAGAGAAAGGGGTGCCGCATGAGGTGGAAAAGATATTTGAAAAAAAAAAAAAAAGAAGGAAGGAGAAAAGTGGGAGCTGCTGAGCGAATGGGCGGGATAAAATTTTGCCAAAATTTGCTACGTGGCCCAAAATTTAAAAAATTAAAAAATTTATTTGGCCTAATTTAAAATTTAAAGGACTTGTTTGACTGAAAAAACTTATTTGGGCTAACTTAAAAGCTTATAAGGATCTATTTAGTCCAACATAAAAACTTATAGGATCTATTTGGCTCAACTTAAAAATTTAAAGAACTTATTTGGCTTAACTTAAAAATCTAAAAGACTTATTTGGCCGAAAAAGATGTATTTGACCCAATTTAAAAACTTATAGGACCTATCTGGCCTAATTTAAAAATTTATAAGACTTATTTTACTTAACTTAAAAACTTAAAGGACTTATTTGAGAAAAAAAAAGACAAAATGAAGAAAAAAGCAAAAAGAGAGACAACACTAAAAGGGAGGAAAAGAAAAAAAAAAGAAAGAAAGAAAGGGTTGCCACATAAGCCGGAAAAGAAATTTGGAAAAAAAAAACAGAAGGAAGGAGAAAAGTGGGAGCTACTGAGCGAATGGGCGGGATAAAATTTTGCCAAAATTTGCTACTTGGCCCAAGGGGGGTTTGTTTTCTTTGAATAGTAGAATAGTAGATTACAAGTTTTTCTATTTAGTAATAAGGTTGCACACCTTAAAAAAATCATATTAATAGTAATAGCCATCAATAAAACCACATACTCTTTCTATCTCATTTTAGTTATCCTCTTTGTAATATTCTATTGTCTCAAATTACTTGTTTCTTTAGAAAATCAAGAAGTATTTATTACTTTTTTTCCTAACAATATTCCTTGTGTCTCAACCCTTTATATTAAAGGGTTTTTCTACCTAACTGTTCCACTATTTCAATTAATAAGGAGTATTTTAGTCAAAGATTATCATTTTATCATAAAAATTTGTAAATTCAATCATTTTTTAAAAGGTATGTGTAATTTAAGAGGACAAGTAAAATGAGATGGAAGGAGTAACCAATAAAGGTCAAGGATGTGGACACACGTGGACTCCAAATGCCAATCAATGAAATGGAGTCGGCTGGATTTTGGAAGACCCCCCTCTCGCCTGCCCGCTAAAAAACAAAAGAAAATGTTGTATCTTCAACTTGATTCAAGTTTTTTTAATGAAAAAAGTTTGGATGAGTTAGGTTCGGGGCTCAGCATAGTTAATGAAAACTTCAGATTCAAAGAGAGTTTACAAAGATATTTACATATTACTTTCTCTGTCTCATATTGTTTGTCTTGTTTGGAATATTTATTTGTCTCAAATTATTTGTCATTTTATAATATCGAGATAGTATTAATTACATTGTTTCAACAATACCCTTATTTATTTATATTGCAGCTACCCTATAATAATTTACCCTTCCACCTAACTCCCATTACAATAATGGTACACTAGTCTTAATAAACTATTTTACCTTAAAAATGAGTGTAATCAATAATTTTCTTAAGATGTGTGCATAACTTTTACACTTTGTTTGGAATAGAGGAAAGATAGGAGGGAGGATGGAAAGTTTTTTGGAAAACCAAAATGTAGGACATGGGTGAGTGTGTCATGCCAATCATATTGTGACACATTAGACATTTTACACTTTAACCAATAAACTTTTTTTCTTCCTATTTTTTTGGATACCAAGCATAGTGTTAACGACAAATAATATGAGACAGTACCCACTAACGAAGAGCGCTTACAAATATACTTACATATTACCCACTAATGAGGTCCTCACATGAATAGAATGAGATTCGAATTCACATCTTTATGAGATATGAATCGCATCCATACCGACAGACGAACCTTTGTTCGCTCAACTAGATTCAAGTTGCTAATGCAGATTTTTTTTATATAGATATAATTTATTATAGTCACTCTATTTAACATGAAATATAAATAAAATTGAACATATTACAAATGCATATTCATTTCCAAAAAATCGCCTTACATACATTTAATATTAAATGAAGTGCTGGTGTAAAAAGGAAATAGGTAACAATTAATTTTCTCGTCTAAGTCTAACACAACCTTAAAGTTGCTCCACAGGACTAAAAGGAACCTAGCGTGGTGGGGTGTTCCAAGTTTTCGTTCGCTCAATTGTCGCGTCCCAGAGGCAACAGGCCCCACCCACACCACGCATTAATTTTCTGAAACTCATCAAATTACAGAGATGCCACCGGATTCAATCAACCCATCACGAGAATTCTCTGCCGGAAAATTGCAACAAAAAGGGCCAACGGGTGTTCTACAAATTGGGCAATCAAAGTGAGAGTAAAGCCACATGTCTATGCAAAGAGCATGGAAGGAGTGTTTGCACCTTGGTAGCATCCTCACCTCTTCCCCTTCTTCATAAACCGATAAGCAAACTGGGCACTCATAATCATAATCATTATTACTATTATCCACACCACCTTGTTTCTCTTCTACACCTCCCTCTCCTTCTTTTTCCTTCTTGTACTTGAAGCTTGAAAGCAAGTTCCTTTGTGGGTATTCAAAGCTCCTACTTTCGACCCTTTCAATAACGTCCAAACGATTTGCCCCTTCGGTTTGCGATGATTGTGTGTGGCTCCTATTGCAACGCTTGATGATGATGATGTTGTATATGGCTAGGACTATTGCTGCAGTTCCCATCACCACTAGGCCATAGTATAACATGGGCATGCTATTGTTGTTGCTTGATGAAGAAGATGGTGGAGGAGGGGATGGGACTGTGAAGGGGCTTAGAACATCAGCCATTTGTTGTTGGGGATGGTTTTGGCGAAATTGGGGGAGGAAAAATTGAAGAATATTTTGTATACAACTACTATTAAAATCCTATCCAAAATGGACTAAATGAAATAATTATTAGACATTTTTTATTAAAAATATATTAAGTAGTTAATACTTAATATAAAAGCCGTACGTGGTGGTTATGTTATAATTGAGGAAGAGAATACAATATTATTTTTTTTCTTTAAGTGAAAAAAAATGTGATGGAATATTTACAGTTTCGTAGAAGACTAAGAAGAACGGACAAAAAAATGTACACAAAGGGAACGAAGATGTGTGAAAGTGACCAGATTTGTAAATAAGTCTTCCGTTTCTCTTGCACATTTTGTTCCCTTGCCTGCGCATTTTTGGTAATCCTATCCAGTTAAAAACCAATCTTATATCTCTTTAAAAATTAGAATAGCTTCTATTCACAAGCAGACACATCACTACACTATACTAAAATTTCATCCTTAAGTTATGATGTCTCTTTCCCAACAGAGACGTGTTGCAATTCTCTTCCCCAAAACGTCCCTCCAAAACCCTTGCAGAGCTCATTGCTAGAGTTTTATAACTGGTTTACTTTGAAAGTTATGTAATTCTCTCGTCTCTATAGAAGAAGGGAATTAGGCATAAAGTTAATTACATTACACTGTTTGTACAACAGTACATATATACACAAGAGAACCGAATCAGGGTAATAAAGGCTAACTACAATTAGGGAACCTAATAAAAGGGGGATCTGTAATTAAGGAATAAATGGAAAATCAAATAACAAATCATATCAATTAGGATATTATTCCAACACGCCCCCACAAGATGGAGGTGGATTCAACAACTCCAATCTTGGACTTGAGAAAATTGTGACGAGGTGCTGATAACGATTTGGTTAGCAAGTCTACTAGTTGATGACTTGAAGGGACATGCGAGACCTTGAGCTTGCTTTGAGAGACCAAGTCACAGACAAAATGGTAGTCAATAGCCAAGTGTTTCATTCGAGTGTGAAAGACTGGGTTGGCACACAAATATATAGCACCAATATTGTCTGAATGGATTTGTGGTACTGGTGATGAAGCCCAAAGCTCTTGAAGAAGCTGTTGAAGCCATATGATCTCAGAAGTGGTTACGACAATGGTCCTATATTCCGCCTCAGTAGATGACCGTGCAACAGTTGGTTGCTTTTTGCAAGACCATGAAATAGGATTGGATCCAAGGTAGATAATGTAAGCACCAGTAGACTTCCGATAAATATTGTCTCGACCCCAATCGGCATCATAGAAGGCTATTAGAGACATTGATGATGACTTTGTGAGGTGCAAGCCGTGATCAATGGTGGACTTTAAGTAACGAAGAACACGTTTTAATGCTTGCATATGAATAGGGGTAGGATCCTGCATAGTTTGTGACAGCTTGTTAACAGAGAAGGCAACATCTGGCATGGTTAGAGATAGGTAGTGCAAGGAACCCACTAGACTGCGATAAAGAGAGGCATCACATGTAGTAGAATCTGGTTGCACTGCAGATGAGAAAGAAGTGGACATTAGTGTGGATACTGGCTTAGCATCAGCCATATTTGCACGTTCAAGTAACTGCCGAATGTAGTGGTGCTGTGAAAGGAACAGACCTTGTGATGATGGAAGAATTTCTACTCCCAGGAAGTGATTTGGGAAGCTAAGGTCCTTAAGAGAAAAGGTGGCAGCAATAGAGCTTTTAAACTTGCTAAGCAATAAGTTATTGTTACCTGTAAGCAATAGATCATCCACATAAACCAAGAAGTAGGCAACATCTGAACCACTTTTGTAAATAAATAAGGAGCTATCAGTTTTGGAATTTTTGAATCCAAAACCAATGAGAAAATCTTTGAGCGCATGAAACCACACGCACGAGGAGTCTGTTTGAGGCCATAGAGTGCCTTGTGTAATTTGCAAACATAATGAGAAAGAGTGGGGTGATCAAAACCTGTAGGCTGGGTCATATAAACATCTTCGGTGATTGAGCCATGAAGGAAGGCATTATTAACATCCATTTGGCAAAGAGTCCACCCATTGGAAAGAGCAAAGCATAAGATAATCTTGATGGTTTGTGGCTTGTTAACTGGACTGAATGTTTCATTGAAATCAATACCTGGTCGTTGGTGAAATGCTTTCGCTACTAGCCTGGCTTTGTGCCTTGCAATGGTGCCATCTGTGTTGCGTTTTAGCCGGAAGACCCACTTGTTGCCAATGATGTTGTAGTTCGATTGGGATGGAACTAGTGTCCATGTTCCATTCTTCATGAGAGCATTGAACTCTTCACTCATAGCTTGCTACCAAACATCACGTTTAAGTGCTTGTGTGACACAAATTGGTTTAACCGAAGAGGGCATAGGGTATTTTGTGACTGCAAAAATTCTCATCGGTTTTGAAATGCCATTTTTACTTCTTGTGACCATAGGATGAGAGGATGCTGGGACATTCACAAGGGTTGGCTGCGCGGAGGACTGTGATGAAGGCAATGGACTAGGATTGGGTAGAGGCTCATCCAAAAGTGGTGTGATTTGGATGGATTCGGATGAGGTGGTTGTTGTTTGATTTGAGGAAGTTTGTGGAGAAGTTGAAATGAGTGGATGGAAAGAAGTAAGAGGCAGAGTAGGTTGTGGAGGTAGGAGTTGATGGAGAGAAATTAGGTGATTCAAAATGAGTGTGTAAATTTGAGAAAGGAAAGATATTCTCAACAAACTGGACATGCCTAGAGTGATAAAATTTGGTTGATTTGAAATTAAAATAGATGTATGCGCTTTGAGAGAGGGAGTAACCAAGGAAAACGCAAGGTTCAGAGCATGACTGAAATTTATTGGATGTATAAGGCTTAAGCCAAGGAAAACAAAGACAGCCAAAAACCTTCAATTTAGACAGATTAGGGTCTTGGTGAAACAACTTCGAATATGGAGATTTCATTTTGAGATTAGGAGTAGGAAGCCTATTTATCAAATATGCAGTTGTTTGTAATGTAAAAGTCCAAAATGAGGCTGGTAGTGATGCTTGATGCTAAGACAGCGAGTTGTTTCCAATAAATGACGATGTTTACGCTCTGAAATTCCATTGTGTTATGGAGTGTGCGGTGGTGAGGTGAGATGTGAAATGTCATGATTTTGGAGGAAAGATTTCAATTTTAAAAATTCACCACCAATATCAGAATAAAGATTTTGAATTTTAAAATTGAATTGATTTTCAACCAAATTTTTGAAAACAGGGAAAATGATGGACACATCAGATTTGAGTTTCATGGGATAGAGCCAAGTATACCTTGTGTAGTGATCAACAAAAATAACATAATATCGAAAATGGTCAATGGAGACAAAGGGAGCAGGGCCCCAGACATCAAAAAAGATAAATTGCAAAGGTCTAGAGCTAACTAATGATGAACTACTAAAAGGTAACTTATGACTCTTGTTGGACAGACAATTGGAACATTGAGATGAAGATCCATGAAACTCTATGCGACTGGAATTGAGTGCATGAATGAGAGTGCGAGAAGCAGGGTGACCAAGGCGGCTGTGCCAGAGGTGAAGAGGAGGTGTGGACTTTACTGAGAATGAACGGGGTGTGGAGGAAGGTGGTAGTTTGTAGACATTACCATCATTCTGTCCGCGTAGCAATATCGCCCCCGTGCTCATATCCTTTACCTCAAAATGCCAAGGAAAGAATTCAATGGAAACATTGTTAGATTGACATAATTGAGAGACTGAAATTAAATTTTGTGTAACTCCAGGAACAATCAATACATTTGATAGATGTAGGGGCTTATGAGAGGTAGGAATTTTTATGAGGCCAGAGTGAGAGATAGGAAGTTTATTACCATTTGCAACCTGTAGTTGATCTGAGCCACTATAATCATGCTTCAAGGAGAGATTGTTGAAATCATTGGAGATGTGGTGTGAAGCTCCAGAGTCAAAGAGCCATTCTGGCGGAGGTACACTAGATTGGACAGCATTAGCAGTGGGCTGTGATGACTTGCACATATCTTTCTTGAGCTTGTAGCATTGCACAACAGTGTGGCCTCTTTTGTTGCAATATTGGCAGATTACTGGAGGGTTTCGACGACCAGCAGATGAATTTAAAGGCCTGGAGAAGTTGCCTTTGTCACGATGAGAGTGACGATTGGCATAGTTTGCATTCACAGGGGCAGAGGCTTGAGTGTGATCTTCACGTTGTAGAAACATTTCATAGTCCAGAAGTTTGTCATAGAGTTCAGTGAACCGAATAGGAGTATCACGAGTTCTTATGGAGGCAGTGAACTCTCGAAAGTTTGGACCTAAGCCATTGAGTGTGTGAATAACTATATCAAGGTCATCAATGGGATGATTGATCAAGGCAAGCTCATCAGCAATTGAGCGAATAGATTGGAGGTAGGACTGGACTGGGGAGGAACCTTTGGAGATGGTATTGAGGCGCTCTTTCAAGGACATCACTTTTGAGTGAGACCGGTTAGAGAAGGCCCGTTGAAGAGCAAGCCAAGCATCGCGAGAGGTGTCAGCTGAAGCCATAATAGATCGTTCTTCAGCGTCACAAGAGCCAAGGAGGGCTATGTAGAGGAGCTTGTCTTGGTAAATCCATAAGGAATGAGCGGGATTAGGCGTCGTAGGAGCACCAGTAGGGAAAAGCATGGCCGGAGGACAGGGTTTGTCACCATTGATGTAGCCAATGAGATCTCGAGCTACAAGGAGGGAGTCAACCTATATATACCAGGCATGATAGGTTGAAAGTTGGGAGGCGATGTTAAATTCCATGAGACCTTGTGGGTCGGTGCGGGTGAGGGAAGAGGTTGGAGTGTCGCCCATGAGGAACGGTGGAAGCGGTGAGACAGAAAGAACCTGATACCATATAGAAGAAGGGAATTAGGCATAAAGTTAATTACATTACACTGTTTGTACAACAGTACATATATACACAAGAGAACCGAATCAGGGTAATAAAGGCTAGCTACAATTAGGGAACCTAATAAAAGGGGGATCTGTAATTGAAGAATAAATAGAAAATCAAATAACAAATCATATCAATTAGGATATTATTCCAACAGTCTCTTTCTGTAAGACGTCTTGTTTCTCACTCACTATTTTGAGAAGATTGAAATAGTAGATACGCCTTCTTTGATAGTCAGTACGATGGAGGGATGGCATTAATTAACATGCAAAAATGGTAGAGTTTGGTACCATATACAATGACCCTTTTTTACCTTTGATTTAATACTTTGTTATACAATGTCCAGGATTGCAAAAGGTTATCAGTTTCCTCCTTTCCATTGTTTGAAATAGTTGTTTACAAAAGGGGCTGCAGAGATTAGAAATTATGATGTTGCTGTCCACTCTTTTTTTTTTTAACAACTAAGAAGAAATCTTGCGTAACGTGAACGTCAACGTCAACGTCAACAATTTTGGTCTTACAGCGGATAAGCTTATAATGAATATAGTTGACAGCGGATAAGCTCACATATTGAATTTAAAGTGTTTAGTAAAATTAGCGGTTGAACTAACTTATAAGTATAAATTGACATAAATAGACATTTTTAATCAATGCTTCAAAATGAGAGAATGTTCATTTAATGAACGATAAACAAATAATTTAATTAAAATAATAAGGGTAAAGATGAGAGAAAAAATGAAACGCTATAAGCTATAAGCTTAAACGCTACTTCAAGTAGCGTCTGGAAAAACGCTATAAGCTAGTGAAAAACGCTTTAAGCTCGTGGTTACCAAACACCTCTATTTTCTTAGTTTATCCGCTATAAGCTAGCTCTAAGAATGTTAGTAGTTAACAATATTCAATTTTTTTGATGTAATTAATAAAGTAAGTGCATTCCTAAAACTACTCTTTCTCTTCATTTATTTTTCTATGAGAACTTGTTTTATATTTTAGACCACCAAACATGCCTATTTTTTTGCTAGAGCATTACTCTCCTATACCCGGCAAATTTATCAAACTAGTGCAGTTTGACCAATAAACTACAACTTTGTTGAACTTTTTATTTATTTATCAATTTGGGGTAAATCATGGTTGCTATCCGTGACTTTCCTTTTTTTTTCCCTAAATTTTTTTAGGTAAGTCATTAATTCTACTCACGATTTAGGTTTAAAAAAAAAGGATAAACTCGTGGATGAGGTCGGAAATATAAATTTTGAGAATTTTTTGATAAATTTTGGGTGCAAAAAATGATCCAAATTGTATTCCTTGGTGCAAAACACTGTCCAGAATCCGATAGAATTTTAAATCCAAATTTTAACCATAGCTTGTTATGATATAACAGGCTGGACCTATTAATTTACTTTTGTGAAATTTACTCACAAGGTTAAATGCATTTTTAATCTATGATCAAGTAAGTAAACTTCACAAAAGTAAATTCATAGATCAAATCTATTATATCATTATACGCTATTGTTAAATTTTAGGTTCAAAAGATGGTTCAGATTGTACTGTTGGGTGCAAAACACTACCCGAAATTAGGTAGAATTTTAAACCCAAAATTTAACCATAGCCCATTACGATATAATAGGTTTTGATCTATCAATTTACTTTTGTGAAATTCACCCACTTGATCATAGATTAATAATACAGTTAACTGGTAATTTTTCCCCTATTAACACATGATTAATTGTATTTTTAATCTATGGTAAATTTTCCCCTATTAACACATGATTAATTGTATTTTTATTCTATGATCAACTAAGTGAATTTCATGAAAGTAAATTAATAGATCAAAGCTATTATATCACAATAAGCTATGGTTAAAATTTGGGTTTAAAATTATACCGGATTCTGGACAGTGTTTTGCATCCAGCTCTGGACCATCTTTTGCACCCAAAATTTATCAGAAAGTTCTCAAAATTTATATTTCGGATCTTATCCACGAGTTTGTCCTAATTTTTAAAAAAAAGCCTATATCGTGTGGATTCACGACTTAACTAAAAAATTCAAAAAAAAAGGGGAAGTCGTGGATAGCAACCACAACTTACCCCAAATTGGTAAATAAAAAAAAATTGCACCAAAATTATAATTTCTTGGTTAAACTACACTAGTTTGATAAATTTGCCCCATACCCATTGACTTTTTTTGTTGTTGGTGTACTTCTTCCGTCTCAAAATGTAGGAGCTCTTTACCTAATCCATTTGTCCCATTTTATAAGACCTCTTTGTTGCATTAATTAATTTTTACCATGTTACCCTTATTTAATTTACATATTTTTTGTCAAAAAATAATAAATGTGATGATTTACAAGATTAAGTGAGCTTGGAAAGATAAAAGTGAGCTTGAGAATATGAATAGTCATGATGACTTTCCAATTAATTCAAGGATAGTTTGGGGGAAAAATACAAATTGTAAATAAAATTAATGTTTTTAACTAATTCCTTGGCGGAAGAGAATTGGCTAAAAAACTCATATATTTTGGAACGGATGGAGTACATTTTTTCTCCATGTTTTAATCAACAATAATTAATGGTTAAAAAACTTGTTACGTAATAATCCTTCTAATCTCGAATTTAAGCAATAAAAATTTGAAGTTTATTTGTCCAAAATATAAACAAATTTTAATTAATTTCACCTTATTTATTGATTTTTTACCCAAAATACCCTTAAATTAATTAAGTTTTTTTTTCAATAACTCTTTTATTCTCATGGAACAAGCTCCCATGTAGGACAATTTGGAAAATACCATTTCTTTTATTACTTTAAAAAAATAATTGAGATTAACTACTTTTTTTAATGGGTGTTAGTTAATTTTCTTTGGCTTATATTCGAGACCGTAGGGAGTACTACTCTGAAATATTTTCACGTCATAGTAAATGAAATGATGCGGAGTGGTGATGGAAATATTTTAAAATTTTTAGAATAGATTATATTGTTTGTTGTTGTTAAATAATGGCGTCGAAAAAATTAAATAAAAATAAATCTTAATTCAGCGAAGATTTTCAGATTAAAAACGAGAGGAAGATTTTTCTCCAACAGAAACATATGTGTAAATTAAATGAATGGACCCTTGGCAGAGGATAACTAAATGACTGGAAAGAGTGTAAATCTAAACAATTATTGGCCAAAACAATAATACTATAAAAATCGGTGCCAACAAGCTACTCACAGTATAAACAATCTTTGTGTATGGCACCCAAATTTATTATTTTTGCATGCTAAATGCCACCTGATGGAGGTGAATTTGGGAGGGCTATCTCTTGTGGATGATGATGAGGAGGGATGAGTAATTTCCAATTTGATGAGGAGGTGGAAGCTTCAAATGATTTGAATATGTGTTTGGTCGGTAGATTCCTCAAGGATAGACTAATCCGAATAAATATCATGAAAGAGAGAATGGCGGGGTGTGGCAGCCGATGAAAGAAGTGGTGATAAAGAAAGCATCTCCGGGCTTATTCTTGTTCCAATTTTTTCATTTGCTAGACTTGGAAGGAGTTACCAAGGGCAGTCCATGGTCTTTCAATAATCGCTTGCTCATTTTGGGTAGAATGCAAATAGGGGTTTCGATCCAAAATATTCCCCGTAAACCATATGGAATTTTTGGTTCATGTTCATAATCTTCCTGTAGGCTTTATGACGGAGGTGGTGGGGAAGCACTTAGAAAACTACATAGGTGCTCTTGTGGAATACGACTCGATAAATAATATAAGCATCTGGTGTAACTATATGCGTATTAGGTTATTAATGTGAGGCAACCTCTTAAGAAGGAGAGGAGGAATAGGAAAGCGGAGAAGAATGGCGCATGGTGAGATTCAAGTATGAAAAACTTGGCATTTTTTATTGTGTCTGTGGTTGTTTAGGACACATCGAGCAGAAATGTGAGGGCCGGATTGCAATGGAGTCTGTGGCTGGGGAATAGATCTAAGGGTAGAGCCTCATTAGCTAGGTGGTGGTGGAGCTAGTAGGTGGTTAAAGGAGGATGGAGGAGCTAGAGTTGGAAGCACGTCAAACGGAGGTCATAATTCTCACACTAATTCTGCTTCGAATTCGAATTCCGAGGCTTATTCAAATTTTGTTTTTAATTCAAATTCCTTATCTAGTGCGGGTGTGACACATAAGGCAAGTACCATTGGTTATAAGGATTCACATATATTGAAGAGTGTGGGCCCAATTGCTTATCACAAATTTAATAAGCATATGTTTGGTTTGGCGTCAATTTGTCCACGTTGAGTGAAAATCATGACAATTTTTCCACGTCCACGTTCACGTGAAAGTTACATACTGTAGCTTCTGTTTTTCCACGTTCGTTTTGCTTAAGGACGTGTGTTTGTTGGTTCAAACGCAGAACCAAGCATATGCTAAACCAATCACAAGTGCATCTATTATCAAGTATGTGGACAGTAGGGATAAAGGAAAGGTTGTTTATGAAAATCACATAGAATCAGCGTTAGCTTTTCATGGTTCGAGATCAGCACAACAAAATTTTGAACTTTCAGATTCAAACAACGAGGCAAACGTGGACCGTGATCGTAAACGTAAACGTAGACGTGATGGTTATGGTTGAGAGAAATGGACTGACACTAGGAACATGGTACTACAAATTGAATTCACTCAGGAAAGTGGATGATTGTTTTCTTTTTTGACTCATCTACTTTTTGTAGATGATTATTTTCTTTTTTCCAGGGCAAATAGTATTGAGGTGAGTCGTATGATGCACATTCTAAAGGTTTATGAGGAGGCATCAGAGAAAGAGATAAACCTTCATAAGTCAGAAGTGCTTTTTAGTAAGAATGTGGATAATAATGCCCATGACAATATTACCTCTATCTTGGGCATGAGGCTTAGTTTAGCCAAAGGTAAATATTTGGGTTTACTGTCTATGGTTGGAAGAAGTAAAAGAACCATTTTCTCATATATTAATGATAGGGTATGATAGAAGATTAATTCTTGAAGTGGTAAGGCCCTCTCGAAGGCCCGAAAGGAAGTGATGATTAAATCTGTCGTTGAAGCTAGTTCTTCTTATGTGATGAGCATCTATCTTATTCCACCGTCAGTTTGCGAGGAGATTGAGAAGATGATGAACTCCTATTAGTGGGGAAGTGGGGGAGGAGTGTCTAAAGGCATTAAATGGCTGTCTTGGGATAGACTTGCTTGTGATAAATCTCATGGAGGAATGGGTTTTGAAAATTTGGAGGCTTTTAATTTAACGATGCTAGCTAAACAAGGCTGGAAGTTGTTGTCCAATCCTGATGCTATGGTGTCCCAACTTCTCAAAGGTAAACATTATACGGGGGTTTCTATTTTGAAGGCTAAGCCGGGTCATAATCCTAGCTACTCTTGGCGTAGAATTTGGACTTTGTTAACTTTGTTGAAGGAAAGTTGTAGGTGGAGAATAGGAGATGAGTAAGAGGTAAAAATTGTTGGAGACCCATGGCTTAAGAGTGATCAATATATGGTGCATCCATCCTAGGTGAATGTTAATGTGAGTGCACTAAATATTAGTCATCTTATGCTAACAAATACACATGCATGGAACGTTATATTGTTGAGCGAACTATTGACGCTTAAGATGATCGATAAAATGTTGTAGGTACCGCTTTACAATATTACTAGAGGAGATAGAATTATTTTGGAAGCACAATAATAAAGGGGTGTATTCGGTTAGAAGTGGGAACATATCATGTATGGAACGGTTGTTGCAAATTTATCAATTTTGGGTGGATGGAGAGTGGAACAAAATTTGGTATTTGAAGGTTCCTCCAAAATTGAAGAATTTGATGTGGAAAGTGTGTAAGAATTGTCTACCAAGAGGAGAAAAGTTGAACCAAAAAAGTGTTTAGTGTTCCATTTTATGCCCTAGAGAAAGGTTGAATCAAAAAGGTGTTTAGTGTTCCATTTTATGCCCACCGCGTGAGGAGGGATTTGAAGACACCATGCATATTTTATTCACTTGCAGGCCATGTTGGGAGGAAAAAGGTTTATGGGAGACCATTGAGGGGTGTTTGTGGTCTACAGGTTCAGTCAGAAAATTGGTATTTGCTCTGTGTCGCAAGCTAACCGAGCCTCACATTACTCAATGTGCTATGCTTATGTGGAGTATACAGATCGCAAGGAATAACCGAGTGTGGAGCAATGTGACAAATTCTGCTTCTCAAAATTGTTCCCGTGCGCAAACCATTTGGTGTGACTGGCATGCTGCTGAATGGGTTAATGAACAGAGACATAAGGATGTTGCCATAGGACAATTAAAATGCGAAAAACCACCACCAGTTATGTTGAAATGTAATGTCGATGCCTATTTCCATCATTATATTGGAGTTACTAGTATTGGTTGTTGCTTAAGAGATGACTCTGGATCTTTTGTGGAGACTTATACTACTTGGTTTAGTCATGTTTTTACGGTCCAAGAAGGTGAAACTATTGGTTTAATGACTGTTATGCAATAGGTTTGAGAATTGGGACTCACAGATGTAATTTTTTAGCTAGATTCCCAATTAGTTGTTGAGGCTTTGAACCACCGTAGTATAGAAATCTCTAAATTTGGTACTATTATTGATCATTTTAGAGCCTTTCAAGCTCTTAGTCCAAACATTTTGGTTAAGTTTTCTAGGAGACAAATTAATTGGTTGCTCATACTCTTGCTAGGGAAAACATGTTGGTTAAGTTTTCTAGGACACAAGTTAATTGGTTGCTTATACTCTTGCTAGGGCGGCCACTAACTGACCTTGTCACCACACTTTTGATTGTTTACCTCATTGTATTTCTTCTTTTGTTATGAATGAAATGACATGAGTTTGTTCCTGTAAAAAAACAGAGACGTGTTGCTATATATGTTTCCCTTCCCCCCGCTTTGTTTAAAAAAAAGAATTAGCAAGTAGCGTTCCATGAATTAGCAAGTAGCGAGCAAAAATGCAACTCTAAAAATGACTTTCACTCCTGCGAATTTTTTTACATTCAATTTTTATATCTAAGTGAGAAAGAAAAAGGAGAATAAATTGAAATGAGAGATAAAATGAGTGATAAAGAGAAATCGGAGCATACATCGTCAGTGTAAATTAGTTTTACACTGACATCTAATGAGATGTCACTATTTTGCAGTAAATTTTAAAACATGGTTACAAAAGTAGCTGACGTGTCAATATAGTGGTCTCTTATTAGATGTGAGTATAAATCCAATTTACACTGACACTGCATAATGTTTAAACTCTTAACCAAAAATAGAAAGATAGATAAATATAATAAATAATGTATGAAATATGATAATGAAGAAGTGTGAGAATTTGTGCTATCAATTTAAAAATATTAAAGAAAATAAAACAAGGACTCGTGCTTTCTTTCGACCATTTAGCATAATTGGAAAAAGGGGAAAAGATATTTTTAATTTATTCATGTTTGAGATCCAATATTTCTACAGGACTCGATGGTGACTTGGTCCTCTTACTGGTGTAGACAATGGGTACTGGTTTGTGTAGAAAATGTCAGGGGTTCCTATAAAAACAACTATGATGTTGCTCAAGCCATAAGTTATTTAAGCAAGGTAACAGTATTGCAAGGATATTACATGTACCTCTATACTATGTATGACTATTTATAAAGTGGATGTTAGGTTGTGTGACAATGTTACCTTAGGGATATTATCTAGGCAGTTTGTTAGGATTAGGAGATTCTAACAAAGGAATGATTTGGAATTCTGGCATGGGGTGTGACTTCCCTCTGAAATTCCTACTTTGTCCTTGCTAGTATGATCTGCGAATGGGCATCCTGTGGGTCTAGTTTAGATTTAAGCGTGCAAATTGGGCCTCACATCCAATCATCAGAACAGTAACCCCCAGCTTAGGCCCAATGTAATTAGAGATGAGGTAAATTGTTGTCAGTATGTGTCATCATTGATCTTATAGGAATCACACCTTTGATCCTTTTGTACATGCATTTATGTCTTGGGCGGTTACGATGCCTCCCGAATGTTTGACCAGTACATTCTCCATGGTTGCTTTACAATATCTTCATGAATGCTGGAGTTAGGAGGATTTGTTTCCCTCTGGTAGTTTGTATTCCAATCCCTAGAAGCCTTTTCCATCCCATCCACTCTTCTATAAATGGGCTTTCTCATTCCTTTACTTTGCATTGTCCCTTCATCTAATTCATTACACTTAGTGCTTTGTCTTGGTTGGACACTTAAGCAAACCTACTGGCCTTCCTTTCAGAGCAAGGTAGGTTCTGTTGGTGTCCAACGATAAGGAAGGTCTACCATCTAACATATTCGCCATCCCAAAAGCCTCATGAAAGTGATAAGACTAACTGATCTCTCCTTTGGTTACTATTTTAGGTTTTCCTGGACATGCAAGTAAACCTCCCTCGAAGAAGATGTTGTTAGATCTAATCTCATTGATCAAGTCGACTTCCCGACAATGGCTTGACACATTAGTCAAGTCTTGGAACGTGGGTGTCCTTCTCGTGATGATTAGCCACACTAAGAACTAGCGTGGTGGTTGTTCAACTTGTGGGGGCCATCGTACGTAGTTTGGCTAAGAGAGGGGGTCTGTGCTCAACCCCTTTCTTTACATACTAGGCTCAACCATCTCATATCCTCCTTCTGTGTAAGTGCTGCAAGATAACAGAGAAGGCAAAGATTAAAAGGGAAAAGAAAAATCCTTTGGACCTTTGGAGGGGAGTGACCTCTTTGAAACAAAAACTGAACTCTGAATATTCTTGCTTCCATTTTTATTACATCGTTTTGTTACATATAGTATTCCCGAGCAATAAAACAAAACAACTAGTAGTGAGTAAGCTTAATCGAAATCTAACAAACCAAGCAGTGACTAAGCTTCTAGACCATTCTTATTCTAAATACATTATATAAGAAATTAAGGTAGCTCATAGTCCTTAAGCCACTTGGGCTGAACCTCGTTTTTCTTGCCCTGGTTTGGGGAGTTGCATCTGCTGCCACTTCATGGGATGCCATTTTAGTTGGATCATGTAGATTTGTGGTTTAGGCCATAACATCACCCGGTCTTGCAAAAACATCTTCTCCTCAAGGTGCAAACCTGGATAAGCAATGAGAACATCTTGAATAGGTTCCCAGTCCCCTTGAACAACAACCTTTGGTCGTTTTGGATTGGCAAGATGGGAGTGACAAAATAAGGCAAGATGATCATTTTTGCTTGTTGACAAATAAGGCATGAGTTGACAAAATCATTAACCTCTTAAGGCGACCATATGTCTTGTGGATGTCGCCATGACCACACAAGGGAAAGGAATGAAATTCTTCGAGAAGGACCTGCTTGAGGGATGAAGAGGAAGGCAAGTAGAGTTTGCCTTTGTAGAAGAGCAAGTCGTGAAGGATCTTGAATTGGGGTATTTGGTCGGCTCTTGATTTAACATCCCATACTGCTTTAAAGATTGACGAGTGTCCCCAAAAATCAATACAAGTCTTTTCAGCATATTTTGTCCTGGCTTACACACTTCTTATGAAACTTCCCAAGAGGTTATTCATCCTAGAATTGCTTCAAGTCAAGCGTGCTTAATTATTGAGTTCTTAAGTTTTGGTCCACCGAAAAGAATATGCATCTTTTTGGTATATGTAGTGTTAATAATTTCCTTAAAGCTATCCTAAACTATACAGTCCAAAAAATGTAAAGTCTTTAATCCCTCTCATTTCGATATGCATTCAATTTATTCATGTGTCTCTATACTTGAAGCCTACTAGGAATCACTCCTTGTTCGTGCCTCATGCACTAACGATCACTCACCACTCTCATTAGCACCTAGATGTCACATGCCCACCACACCATAGCGGAAAAGATCCCATTCTGATACCATTTTGTGGCATCCCAGTCTGCTTTTAGGATTAGCAATTGTCACCATCAACCAACACGAGTCTTTTTAGTGTGTTTTCCCTCACTCGAATGCTTCCTAAGAAACATTCCAACAGGTCACCTATCCTAAAATTGCTCCAAGTCAAACATGCTTAAGTATGGAGTTCCTAAGTTATGCACTCCTAAAAAAAAGATGCATCTTTATGGTATAGGTAGTGCTAATTAATTTTTTTGAAGTCATCCTCAGCTATACGGTCCCAAACTTATACAATCTTTGAATCCCTCTCATTCTGATGTGTATTCGATTCATTTATGTGTCCTTACACTGCAATCTTAGCATATGATTTCTCCTTATCCATGTTTCATACATTAGAGATAGCTCCTTGTCCTCATCATCACCTGAGATGTCACATCGCCCGCACCCTTCTCTTAGAGACAATTGAATTCAACGCCTTAAAGAGAGGTTGTGTGAGTTTTAGCATTCCATCCCTGACATGGTTCCAAGCAGGTGCATAAGGTAGGATCTCCAAAACGATTACAACTGCTGTCATCCCATAGAACACAATACATTTGGAATCTTCATCGACAACTGAACTCAAATTATGGAAACAATATCTTAATTCAAGAACCCTTTCACTGATAAAATGTTGGTTTTCCCAATCCCTAGGGGATTCAAAAGACTAATTGAGATCAAATACTATCTCAGAGACTTAGATTTGTAGGAACATTTTGGTGTGTTCTATATGTTGTTTTTCTAGAGCCTCAAACATCGCCATTTTCTAGACTTTTAGTGTGACTCTTAGAAACGTTACCCTTCATTGGTTTTAGCTTACATGTCTCTGGGATAAGAGGACATCTAGTGTGAGGCTAATAATTGGAGAGAAAGAAGACGCTCTAGATCCCCTTGCAGAGAAAAAAGTGATGGGAAAGTCAGCAAAAATGATAGTCTCGTTTACCTCAGAAGGAGGAAACACGTTCCCTGTAACACCCCAACTTCCTTAAGCTTGGTAATTAAAGACCCTAATGAAAAAGGGGATTTACTAAGGATTAATGAGGTTAATACCTTTTAATCTAGTGTTTTAATGTAAAGTTAGAATTTCGGGATAAAATAGTAATTTTACCCAATAGTTTAGGAATTTATGGGACTAATTATTTATGGGTAGTTTAATTCATTAATCTATCTAAGGGTAAATTAAGGAATTAAATGAGGGTTGTTAGCAAGATTTTGATTAAATCTATGTCTTTTCTCCACCACGCACCATTTTTGCATTGCTTCCACCCTAGCACCCTCACTTTCCCTTTTCTTTTCAAAACCGATGATCTGGAAAAGAAAAAAAGAAAGGAAGAGAGGGAAAGAAGAAAAAGAAAGAAAGAAGAAGGAAGGAGAGAGGAGGGGGTGCGACGGCATGGAGGAAAGGAGGAGGAAGCAGAGGCGAGGCGCGGTGGCGTAGAGAAGAGAGAGAAGCAGACCGAGAGCAAGAGAGAGGGAACAGAGAGAGATGAAGATCGAACGAGAGAGAGACAGGGAGAGAAAAGAGCTCGAAACACGAGAGAAAGTGGAAGAGGAGGACGAATCAAGGCTCAAGAGATGGAAGATTGAAGATTGACATGGAGATCGAAGCTTAGGAACTAGCTTCTACGGAAGATGGCTAGGATTCAAGCTCAAAATTGGGGGTTTTCATCATATTGCTTGATGAAGCCCCAAAGTAACATAGAATCCCCTAATTTAAACCTCTCTTAGGGTGTGCTAGGATTATTGAGTTCATTCTTGAATTTAATGATTAATAAGTAGAACTATTTATACTTGAGTGGGTTTGGTTAAGGGTTGGATGGCTGCCCCCAACCCCCTACAAACTTTGTGTGATGTTTGCCCCATTGCGAGTTCCACGGAGCTCCAAATGGATATGTTTGGTTGTAGCTTGGTCACATTGATCACCTATGTGAGAATTTATGTTGAAGGGCTTAGTGTTGGAGCTAGCCCATATTATGATTGTGGATGATTATCATATGAGGTTGTGTTGTACTGATCATAAATTAATTAAAGAAGCATGTCTTGAAAATATAGTGTTCAAGGATGTATATGTTAAGAATATGATGTTCATTTGCTTGTTAAACTTAAATCTTTGATTTTAGTATATTTCATTGGTGATAGTTTGAATGAGTAAGTATTGTACAAGATTAAGAATCCTTAATTGCTTACTTTACCTCATTGTAAATATGCAATTATTGTATGAAAGTATGCAAATATGCTATGAAAGTATTTTTAAGCCGTGCTCTAAGCATGTTGATAGTTAAGCCGTGCTCTAAGCATGTTGATAGTTGAACTGTAAATTTTATGCTTTTATGCATTCATGTTTTATGTTACACTTGGAAATTGTATGCCTGTTTCTGTCACAAATTATATATTGGATCGACATAATCACGCCCAACAATATATCAATTTAGACTCAGGTTAGTGCATCATTGGTGGTTCACGCTTAGGGTGCATAACTCATGTTATGTTTTCGAAACAAAGAGAGTTTGTGTTTGTATGAAAAAGGTGTTTTGGCTTTAAATGCCACAAATATGCTTAGTGTAGTAGAAATGAATTCAATGGCTTAAATGCTTCCATGTTTTAAGAATGTTTGAAGTATGATAATCTAGTATAGTGTATTTGTTGGATTGATGTTGCTGTTAGTGTCTCTTCAGAGAGGAGTTTTCCATACTTAGCACACCAAGTATGGCTGAAACAACGGTGAAACAGTTTTATTTCTAAATTTTATGTTACTGAGTTTTTATAACTCACTATGTTTTCAGCTCATGGAGTTTAGGGAGCATGCCTTGATGCTCGGTCTTGCCCTAGTGCAGGACTTCTTTCTCTGTCAAAGCCGGATCACGAGTCTAGTGCATTTGTACAATGTTTTAGTTTAGTATAAGTCTAAATGAGTCGGTTGTATCTGCTTGAAATAAGTTGTAATTTTATTAATGAGTCTTTTATTTAACGAGTTTGTTTTAATGTCTATAGGCCAAAGTGTATGAAATTATTTTATTTAGCCAGAGTATTATTTTGTTTTAAAGAGGTATTGTGTAAAGTGAAAAATCTATTACGTTTAATTTTAGATTACATTGTTAAGTTAGTAGGTAATGCCCTAATGATGCGTTCATTATAGCATATGGTTTGTTGTTAGTTTTGCATTGCATAGTAGTCATTTTAGTGGTTTTTATCCATAGTTCTCATGCATTTTGCTTGGTTTAGATAATGCACTTGGTTTGAGTTCAATTGTGCAGGAAAGAAGGTTATTGGCTTAGGAAAGCGGAGCTAAATCACTTAGACGGATGTTGCAACCAACTCGGAGGCCAAAATACCAAAATATGGCAAGATTTAAGAGTAGCACTACTGCCCAGTTCTAGCCTACTACCGTGCCTTGGTGGATGTGAAGAAATTCAAGTTGAGCAAACAGTTCCAGCACGACCGTGCCCATGCTTCCTTCTGCGTGTTGAGGTTCTCAGAGCAGCACGGCCAGGCCGTGCCAGGCTCCACGGCCGTGCTGCGACTCGGTCCAGACTTGTATTTTGCGCCTTTTGACTTATTTTTGAGAGGTTTTTCAACCCTTTTTAGGGGAGAACTATAAATAGACTAAAAAAAACATTGACCTAGTTTTTTTTTCCTGGAGATTGAATCTAGAACAAAGGATCAAGGCAAATTTGAGGAATCAATGCAGTCTTTGGCTATTTCTTCATCTCAATTGTTTAGTTTCTTCTCTTCCATGAGGAACTAAACCTCTTGTACTAGGGTAAGATGAACTTTGTGGATCCTTCTATGTAATCGAATTCAGAATTTCAATGCAAGTATGATTTATTTTAATTGATCATTTATCTCTTTTCTTAATGCAATTCGATGCTTGATCACCATTGGGTTGAACTAGGGTTTTAGCATCAATTGGAAAATTGAGGTTTTAAACTTGCTTGGGATAATTTGACATGCTTAATAAGGTTATAGGAATATAATTCTTGTGGTATGAGTTTGTATGAATCCTATTTCGTTATGCTTGATTAAATTAATTTGGACCTAAGGAATTATGACTCGTTTATTTAATCAAAGGGGTTAATAGAGAAGGGATTTTCATTAATCTAAACTTGTGGATTTGAACTTCAAATACATTATCATTGCTTGCATTGGAATAGAATTCAAGAGCATAAAGGTTGAAACAAAGGGATTCGAGCCCTAGTCACTTTTATTCTCCTTAATATCCAAATACCTTGTCTTGTTAGTTATTGATTTTCTTGCTAAACACCAATCACAAACTTTTCAAATACCTTCGTATTCGTCAATAGTTCAATTAGTTACACCTTTTGTTTAGTTAATAATTGGTCACAATCCTTGTGGATTCGATCTTTTATTACTTAACGACGAAATCGTACACTTGTGATTTTGCCTACCAAGTTTTTGGCGCCGTTGCCGGGGATTGTTGAATTAATTTTTAACAAGGCAAACGAGTACCTTTTTGAACTAGTTCTTTTATTTAATTTCTGCTAAAAAAAATTTTAATTTACATTAATTGTTGCTTTGCTACTGATCTTTCCCTTTAGTTTTGTGCATGCGAGGTAAACAAACAGGTGAACTGTTGTTTGACTCGGAGATCGAAAAGACAGCGAAGGCTTTAAGGAAGAAGGCAAAGGAAGCAAGGCAACGACAAAAACAATCCTCTGCATCTACTTCTCAAGTCCCAACTCAAGAAGTGATGGGGGACCAACCACGCACCTTGGGTGATTTTGGGAGACGGAACAACCATGCAAGGGCTGTCAATGCCTACCAACAGGTTGAGGCAAATGCTAATTTTGAGATCAAGCCGGCATTGTTGAACACTCTCAAGCAAAGCCAATTCACGGGGAATGAGATTGATGACCTAAATCAGCACTTGGTGAGTTTTTATGAAATCTGTGACACCTTTGGGCTGGCTGGAGTGACCGAGGGAAGCAAGAAATTGAGGCTTTTCCCTTGGACCCTACGGGAGTGAGCAAGAGATTGGCTTGACACCTTGCCTACAGGAAGCATTGCAACTTGGGACGATTTGGAGGAGAAATTCATGACCAAATTTTTTCCACCCTCCAAATTCATCAAAAGAAGAGGTGAGATTCATGGCTTCCAACAGAATCAAAGTGAGAATTTGTATGAGGCATGGGAGAGATTCAAGCTCCTTCTGAAGAGGTGTCCAGGCCATGGATATGATGATTTCAACCAAATGCAAATGTTACGTAATGGTTTGAGACCGAACACCGTAATGATCTTTGGATGCCTCACCGAGGTACAATCAACAACAAGACAAATGCGAAGCAAGAACCTTAGTGGAGCAAATGGCTTCCAATGAGCGGTTGTGTCGAATGATAGAGGTACACCGCAAAAGAGGAGTCCTTGAGCTAGAAACGCAAGATGCACTCTTGGCTCAAAATAAGTTAGTCTCTCAACAATTGGAGGCTATCACAAAGGAGTTGAAGGCACTGAAAGTGGGAGCCTCTTCCTCTGCTCAAGTGAACCAGGTAAATCAAAACTTGAGATGTGACTTTTGTCAAGGGCCTCATGAGAATGGAGGGTGTGATACATTAGGAGACTCCAAGGAGCAAGCTAATTACATGGGTAACTTTCAAAGGCAAGGAGGGAATCCATATTCTAACACCTATAATCCAGGGTGGAAGAATCATCCCAACTTCTCTTGAAGCAAAGAAGATAACCCATCATCCAGCAACCCTCCACAACCGCAAAAGCAAGAGAAGCCAAATCAATTAGAAGAAGCTCTTACTCAGTTTATGAAGATGACACAATCCATCTTCCAGAATCATGAGTCTCATTTCAAAAACCAGGAGGCTTCTATCAAAAATCTGGAGAACCAAATTGGGCAACTCTCAAAGCAACTAGCGAAGCAATCCAAAGGTAAGTTTTCTGCTAGCACAGTAGATAACCCCAAAAACGAAAATTGTAGTGCTGTTTCTTTGAGAAGTGGAAAGTTGTTGTCTGAAGTAGAGAGAAAGGAAAAGAGCGAAAAAAGTGAGGTGAATGGAGTTGAAAAAGAGAGAGTGGAAGTAGAAAAAGAAGTTGAAAAAGTAAAAGGTGGAGTTGAAAATGAGAGTAGAGAAAATATTGAAAAAAAAGAGAAAAAAGAAGGTGAGGAAGACAAAGTTGCTACTGACAAACTGCAGGTACAAGAGCAGCCCAAGGCTATTCAGCCACATATGAAGCTTCCTTACCCTCATCTGAGCAAGAAGAACCAGAAGGATGAACAGTTTGCTAAGTTCATGGACATTTTCAAGCGTCTACAAATCAACATCCCTTTTGCAGAAGCTCTCGAGCAAATGCCCACATATGCAAAGTTTATGAAGGAGTTGTTGACCAAAAAGAGAAGGTTTAAGGAGGATGAGACGGTGGCCTTGACTGAAGAGTGCAGTGCTATCATTCAAAGGAAGCTCCCTCCAAAGATGAAGGATCCGGGAAGTTTTACAATCCCTTGTACTATTGGGAATTTGCATATTGGTAAGGCTCTCTGTGATTTGGGAGCTAGCATTAATTTGATGCCCCTCTCTATGTTGAAACGGTTGGGAGGAGGTGAAGTCAAGCCCACAAAGATGTCTTTGCAACTGGAAGATCGATCGGTCAAATACCCTTATGGAATAATGGAGGATGTGTTGGTTAGAGTTGACAAATTCTTGTTCCCAGTTGATTTTGTTATCCTTGATATGGAAGAGGACAAGGAGGTCCCGCTTCTTCTTGGCAGACCTTTCCTAGCTACGGGAGAGCCTTGATTGATGTTCAACAAGGTAAATTAATTTTGAGGTTCCAGGATGAGAAGGTGACATTTAATGTTTTTGAAGCTATGCGGCATCCGGATGATATTGAAAAATGTTCTCGAGTTGATGTGATTGACAACTCAGTTTTGGAAATCATGGAGCAAGACCACCCTTCACACCCATTAGAAAAAGTGATAGTGAATTCCATAGAAAAGGTGGATGAGGAGATGGATGATGAAATAGAAAGATGTCTTGCACAACTTGAAGCTCTACAGGTTGAAGATGCTGTTGCTAAAAAGAAAGAGGGCTTGCAAGGTGGTGAGTTAGAAAAGAAAGCTAGCCCGGAATTAAAGCAATTACCCCCACATTTGAAGTATGTTTTTCTTGGGGATGATGCTTTTAATCCGGTGATCATCAGTAGCTCCTTATCAAAGCTAGAAGAGGAGAAGCTAGTGAGAGTACTTAGAGCACATAAAGAGGCAATTGGATGGACCATCTCAGATTTAAAGGGCATCACCCACCTTTTGCATGCATAAAATAAAGTTAGACCAAGAGTTCAAACCAGCTTGTTCAACCCTGCAGAAGGCTTAACCCGGTTATGAAAGAGGTTGTGAGGAAGGAGGTATTGAAACTTTTAGAGGTCGGATGATCTATCCTATTTCTCGACAAAGGTACATGGGTGAGCCCGGACATGTGGTTCCAAAGAAAGGGGAATAGCGGTTGTAACAAATGAAAAAATGAGTTAATTCCTACTAGGGTATCACAGGTTAGCGGATGTGTATTGACTATCGGAAGCTTAACCAAGCCACTCGCAAGGACCACTTCCCCCTCCCATTTATGGACCAGATGCTCGAAAGATTGGCTGGACAAGCTTACTATTGTTTTCTTGATGGGTACTCCGGTTACAATCAAATCTCTGTCAATCCAGAAGACCAAGAGAAGACAGCATTCACTTGCCCATTTGGAGTCTTTGTGTATAGACGGATGCCTTTCGGTCTTTGCAATGCTCCCGCAACTTTTGAAAGGTGCATGCTTTCCATTTTTGCTGATATGATTGAAAAATCTATTGAGGTTTTTATGGATGACTTCTCTGTGTTTGGTATTTCTTTTGATGATTGTCTGGATAACCTGGAGGATGTTCTTAAGAGGTGTAAGGAGACCAATTTAGTGTTGAATTGGGAAAAATGTCACTTTATGGTGAAAGAAGGAATTGTTCTGGGTCATAAAATTTCATCTAAGGGTATAGAAGTGGATAAGGCAAAAATTGATGTGATAGAGAAGTTGCCTCCTCCGTTGAATGTGAAAGAGTGAGGAGTTTCCTTTGGCATGCTGGTTTTTATAGACGATTTATCAAGGACTTCTCCAAGGTTGCTAAGCCGCTTTGCAATCTCCTCATCAAGGATGTCTCATTCAAATTTGACCCAGAATGCTTGAAGGCTTTTGAGTTGCTGAAAGAGAAACTTATTTCAGCACCAGTGATAGTTGCACCAGATTGGGAGTCACCTTTTGAGCTAATGTGTGATGCTAGTGACTATGCAGTAGGGGCTGTTTTGGGGCAAAGGAGAGAAAAATTCTTTCATGCCATCTATTATGCTAGCAAGGTATTAAATGAGAACCAAGTCAACTATGCTACCACAGAGAAGGAGTTGCTTGCCATAGTATTTGCTCTAGAAAAATTCCGTTCTTATTTGATTGGTTCCAAAGTTGTGGTGTTCACTGATCATGCGGCAATCAAGTATCTTATGACTAAGGTCGAATCCAAGCCAAGACTCATTCGGTGGATTTTGTTGTTGCAAGAATTCGACCTTGAGATCAAGGACAAAAAGGGAAGTGAAAATGTGGTGGCTGATCATCTGTCTAGGCTGGAGAATAATGAAATTACAGCTAAAGAGTTGGACATTCTAGAGGAGTTCCCAGATGAGAAACTGTTAGCTGTGACTGAGAGGCCTTGGTTTGCAGATATGGCAAATTTTAAAGCTGCTGGTGTGATACCTGAAGAGCTAACTTGGTAACAAAAGAAGAAGTTTTTCAAAGATGCTAATTACTTTATTTGGGATGATCCATATCTCTTCAGACAAGGCCCAGATGGACTTCTGAGAAGTGTGTTGCAAAAGATGAGGCACAGAAAATCTTATGGCATTGTCACAATTCACCATACGGAGGTCATTTCAATGGTGAACGCACAGCTGCAAAAGTGCTTCAATCTGGATTCTATTGGCCTTCAATTTTCAAAGATGCTTATGCTCATGCCAAGAGCTACGACAAGTGCCAGAGGACGGGAAGTATTTCCAAGAGGAATGAGATGCCCTTAAACTCCATTTTGGAGGTTGAACCTTTTGATTGTTGGGGAATTGATTTCATGGGGCCATTTCCCTCCTCATTCTCTAACCAATACATTTTGGTAGCTGTGGATTATGTCTCAAAATAGGTAGAGGCAGTGGCAACTCAGGCAAGTGATTCTCAGACTGTTGTGAAATTCATAAAGAAGAACATATTTTCCCGGTTTGGGGTCCCTAGAGTGCTAATCAGTGATGGTGGTTCGCATTTTTGCAACTCAAAATTAGAGGCTGTGCTGAAAAAGTATGGTGTGAAGCACAAAGTTGCCACTCCTTACCACCCTCAAAGCAATGGGCAAGCGGAAGTGTCAAACAGGGAGATTAAGAAGATACTTGAGAAGACAGTGAGTGCCTCAAGGAAAGACTGGGCCCATAAGCTAGATGATGCTTTGTGGGCATACAGGACAGCTTACAAATCCCCAATGGGATTGTCTCCATACCAGCTGGTTTATGGCAAAGCTTGTCATTTGCCAGTTGAGCTTGAGCATAAGGCGTTTTGGGCCCTGAAGTTTTTAAATTTTGATTCAACCTTGGCAGGAGAGAAAAGGATTTTGCAGCTGCACGAGTTGGATGAAATGCGGTTGCATGCTTATGAGAATGCTTCCATCTACAAGCAAAAGGTTAAAGCTTATCATGATAAGCACATTGTACAAAGAACCTTCTCTCCTGGGCAGCAAGTGTTACTTTTCAACTCTCGTTTGAAGTTATTCCCGGGCAAACTCAAGTCCAAGTGGTCGGGACCTTTTGTGGTAAAAGAAGTGATGCCACATGGAGCAGTAGAGGTGGAGGAGCCTTCATCTCAAAGATCATTCAAGGTTAATGGTCAACGACTGAAACATTATTTGGGAGGAGAGCTTGACAGGGCAAAGGTTGCTCTAGTCTTGCGAGAGCCTTGAGCATACATCACGCGTCAAGCTAGTGACGTTAAAGAAGCACTTCTTGGGAGGCAACCCAAGGTGTAGAAGAGTGCATCAATGCAAAAAACAAAAAAACAAAAAAAAAATTAGGGGGAGTGCAGTGACACACGGCCTGGCCGTGTCTTATGCCACGGCCGTGTGGGTTCAACAAAAAAAATGCCCAGTGAGACACGGCCTGGCCGTGTGAGATGACACAGTCGTGTCTCGAGAAAATTTTTTTTTTTAGGGAGAGACAGTGAAGAACACGGGCTAGCCGTGCCATATACCACGCCCGTGTTCGAGCTTCCCTCAGCTTGGACCAGGCTTTCCTCATGTGTGCTTACCCTTACCCAATCCTTCCCCCAGCCAATCACAACCATCCATTCCTTTTCATTTTTTAATCTGTGGCCCTGGTGCAGACCCACCATACTTATCATACACCCAACCACACCACAGAAAATCCCCAAAAAAAAAATAACCCCCTCCCCTTTTGTAGACCACGACCGTGCCCCCCTTTCTTCTTCACTTTCATTTTCCAACCCTAATCCCTCTTCTTCTATGCGCCTCCTCCACCCTTCTCCTTCCACCATCTTCTCCTTTCATCACTCACCTAAATCTTCTCTTCCACCATTTTCTTCTTCCACCATCCTCTCACACCACCCCTCCACTTCCCTCTTCTTCCACTCGCCCCACCCTTCCTCTTCTTCATCCAAATCTCCTCCACCAACTCTTCTCCCACCGTCGCCACAAGCACTCCTTCCACCATCTTCTCCTTCCAAATTGCCACCTTTCAACCCCACCACCACTCCTTCCTTCTCCCTACACCAAGCCACCTTTCAGCCCACACACTCCCTTTGCTCCACCAAATTCCGCCTCCACCTTTCTTCCTCACCACTTCCTCCCACCAAATTAAGCTCTAATTGCTTCACCACTAATTTTTTTATTTTTTTATTTTTACCTGTGTTGGTTGTGTTGTGTGATTTCATTACAGGTTATTATGGCATCAAAGAGGCAGAGGGGTGACGCCTCAGGCACAAAAGAGCCAGCATTGGCCAAGGGGAAGGGAAAGGGCAAGAAAAAAGTGACCGAGAATCCGTATGGCATTCAGTTCTGGGACGACGTTCAAGAGGCAAGGTATAATTTTCTTGTTGCAAGAATAATTGTCCCAACCCGTTATATGGATGAACCTGCATTGTTAACTCTAGGACTGCTAGATGATGTCCAGTACTTATTTGCAAATGTGGGTTGGACGAAGTTTGTGGGACTGAAAAGTTTTACCTATGCGAGAATTACTCTGGAATTCCTATCATCCGTTAATGCCAATGTTTCATATGCGGAGGGATGGCCAGAGGACCACCATGACAATTTGATAACCTTTAGGTTATTCAATACTGAGCATAGCCTGTCATTGAGCCAATTCAATGCCATATATGGATTTCCATATTGTGGTCAACGAAGGGTCCCAAATGATTTTTCTGCAAGAAGATTTTGGAGCTAGCTAACGAAGTCCGACACTTATGACTCATCCTCATCAAAATCATCAAAGTTGCGAAACCCCTGTTTTCGCTATGTTCACAGAGTCATGTCAAACACATTGTTTGGACGAGGGGATAGTGACGGCGTTGTCCGTCAGTCGGAACTGATGTTTCTATGGAATATGCTGCACCTGCACTTCACTAGATGCAGTTCTCATTTGATTACTCACATGGTTAAAGTAGGGAAAGCTTCACCGTAAAATTGTTATTGGTGGTTTAATCACCCCTATTCACAAGCTCTTGGTTATAGAACCTCTGGCCTCCCAATTGTTCATGGGAGCACCCGCTTGGATATGGAAGCCTGCTTGGCAATGAGAATGATAGTCAAGGAAGGCCAATGTTACTGTTTGGTGCTCCCTGATACCGAGGAAACCCATCCTCTACCTGACCAGGAGCACACCACTATAAGAAACCAGAGGAATTGGAATTTTCCAGGAGGCCCCAAACCTGAACCCCTTCAAGAGGAGAGACCTGAGGCACCCCATGGCAATTCTTCACAGTACTGTCCTCCACAGCCACCTCCCGGTTCTTATGCCGCTCTCCAAGAGGAAATGGCTGCTCAAAGGGCCCAGCTGATGGGTCTTGACAACACTGTCCACAACATTCAGGACATGGTCTCTGCAATGTATAACTGGCACCTCCAGCAATATCCTGGCCAGTTCCCCCTCCTCCCCCACAGTGAGTCCCTCCCTTGCATCATCTCTATCTCAGTTTGATTGTTTACATTGGGGACAATGTAAATTCTTAAGCTTGGGGTAGGGCGTTTTAAATTTTTGCATGTATTTTTGCATGTTAGTCTTGCATTTCATTTTAGTGTTTGCATCTTTGTGTTAATCGTTGTTTTGTACGCATCATTTTATCCCCCAAATTGCTACACTATCCTCTTGTGCTTTGGCATGTGTGCTACAATCTTTTTAAAATTTGAGATTGCAATGATTTGGAACCCAATTATTTTCTCTTGTGATAGGCTTAAAGGTTGCGTTCTTAACGAATTTAGGGATAAACCATTGATAAGTTGTTGATTAGCATGTGGTGCTCTGATCTGATGTTTTTCACTGAATTTAACTTCTAAATGTGAGACTTGAGCTTGTATTGGGGTTGCACTTCATCATATTTATATGCCCCTTCTCCTTGTATGAGTGTGTCCCTCTTGATTGTGCTCTCTAGAACTTGACTTAAAACCGTGTCAAAACTTGAAAATTTTTGTCTACACACTTGGATATGATTAAGGCATTTTAGGCATGTTTTCAAGCCTCTGATTATTGAATGAAAGCTTCCTCTAGTTGCCCCTTTTGAGCCTGAACTGAAATTAATTTTCTTGGTACCCTTGTGATTGCTAAATATGACAATATCTTTTAGAGCATGTCTAAGGGAGCAATTAGTTGTGAATCTTGTGTGATTTGTGCGGTGCTTGAAATTGGGACCTCTTCTGTTATTTAAATTCCTCCCCAGTAATTACTGCAAAAATCTCAACAAAAAAAAATAACAGAAGAGAAGCAAAATAAAAAGGTGTGGAAAGCAAAAAAGGAAAAATGGATTGCTCCGCTTATGCTGCTTTAAAAGGGTTGTTTTATTGTTCATTATTTTAGCCCTTGAATTTCCACTTTCTTGTTTTTATCCCACCTTACAAGAAAAATCCCATGGCCACGTTACAACCTTGTAAAGACCTTTTGATTCTTGTGTGTTTTCATAAATTATATGCTGAGATTTGGTTAATAGTCAAACTTATGGTAGAGCACTTTCATGGATGGATTTGAGCGATTTGTCATAATCTTTAAACACTTTGAGAGTGGTAAGGAGAGTGCCCCTATCAATGAGAGACATGATTTCAGAGAGCCTGATTCTCTAATTGGACTTGATTTTGGTTGTCCCTATTGTCTTTATTAGCCTTTAGCCTATTGCTTGAATTGGCTTTTATCTCGGGTTCCTTATTTGTTGCATCTCTTGTTTCTATGATTGTCTTTGGCCACTGCAATTGCTTGAGGACAAGCAAGATTCTAAGCTTGGGGTAATTTGATGCGTTCATTATAGCATATGGTTTGTTGTTAGTTTTGCATTGCATAGTAGTCATTTTAGTGGTTTTTACCCATAGTTCTCATGCATTTTGCTTGGTTTAGATAATGCACTTGGTTTGAGTTCAATTGTGCAGGAAAAAAAGTTATTGGCTTAGGAAAGCGGAGCTAAATCACTTAGACGGATGTTGCAACAACTCGGAGGCCAAAATACCAAAATATGGCAAGATTTAAGAGTAGCACTACGGCCTGCAGTTTTAGCCCACTACTGCGTTTGGTGGATGTGAAGAAATTCAAGTTGAGCAAACAGTGAAAAACACGGCCAGGCCGTGTTTTCCAGCACGGCCGTGCCCATGCTTCCTTCTGCGTGTTGAGGTTCTCAGAGCAGCACGGCCAGGCCGTGCCAGGCTCCACGGCCGTGCTGCGACTCGGTCCAGACTTGTATTTTGCGCGTTTTGACTTATTTTTGAGAGGTTTTTCAACCCTTTTTGGGGGAGAACTATAAATAGACTAAAAAAAACATTGACCTAGTTTTTTTTCCTGGAGATTGAATCTAGATCAAAGGATCAAGGCAAATTTGAGGAATCAATGCAGTCTTTGGCTATTTCTTCATCTCAATTGTTTAGTTTCTTCTCTTCCATGAGGAACTAAACCTCTTGTACTAGGGTAAGATGAACTTTGCGGATCCTTCTATGTAATCGAATTCAGAATTTCAATGCAAGTATGATTTATTTTAGTTGATCATTTATCTCTTTTCTTAATGCAATTCGATGCTTGATCACCATTGGGTTGAACTAGGGTTTTAGCATCAATTGGAAAATTGAGGTTTTAAACTTGCTTGGGATAATTTGACATGTTTAATAAGGTTATAGGAATATAATTCTTGTGGTATGAGTTTGTATGAATCCTATTTCGTTATGCTTGATTAAATTAATTTGGACCTAAGGAATTAGGACTCGTTTATTTAATCAAAGGGGTTAATAGAGAAGGGATTTTCATTAATCTAAACTTGTGGATTTGAACTTCAAATACATTATCATTGCTTGCATTGGAATAGAATTCAAGAGCATAAAGGTTGAAACAAAGGGATTCGAGCCCTAGTCACTTTTATTCTCCTTAATATCCAAATACCTTGTCTTGTTAGTTATTGATTTTCTTGCTAAACACCAATCACAAACTTTTCAAATACCTTCGTATTCATCAATAGTTCAATTAGTTACACCTTTTGTTTAGTTAATAATTGGTCACAATCCCTGTGGATTCGATCTTTTATTACTTAACGACGAAATCGTACACTTGCGATTTTGCCTACCACCTGATTAGAGTCAGGGCGTTACATTCCCAGTTCTCGCTCACTTTAGAAACACGAGCACTGTTTTAGCTCCCCTAATTTAATATTTGATATATGTAAATTTATTTTTTGGAAATGAATACATTTTTGTATATTTTAATTTTCTTAAATGTTACTCCCTCCGGACTCAATTATAAGTAAAAAAGTTCATGTATTTGGTCCAAATTTGGACCAAATACATGGACTTTTTATTTATAATTAAGTCTACATGGAGTAAGTAAATAGCCTATAAGCCAAAGAAGGTTGGTCTAGTCGGTAAATATACGACTCATATCCCATAAAAACGTGAGTTCGAATCCTGTTGCCGATATGAAAACCTCGTTGGTAGGTAATATGTAAGTATTTTTGTAAGCGCTCTTTGAGAACCGAGACTTTTCATGTCTCTAGTAAGCCCCTAAGACCCAACTCACCTAAACTTTTATTTATGTGAAAAAGTAGAGCCTATTATAAATTATGTTTGTATAAAAATTCTTGCGTTAATGACTTGAATCAATTTGAAGATTCAGAGTGCGTTTGCTATAGCTTTATTTTGTGTAAAAGTCATTTTTTTAAAGTAAAAAGTTCATTTTAAAAGTTTCTAGTGGTGTTTGTTTCAGATTTTTGAAAAAATCATTTTCTAAAAAAAAATATTTTTAAGGCTAAAATGAAAAGCTAATTTTACCAGCTTTTCAAGAAAACTAGTACCATACCTGTGCATCCGTACGGAGCGCGTCGTTGATTGCTACTAATAGTTGTTTCTTACTACTAATATTTGTAACACAATATAGTAACCCTAACATAGTTAGATTAATAGTTTGGTGGTCCAGACTAAATATATTGCTAATTGTTGCTTCATTGCTACCACTAACTTCTATCTTCAATTCTCAGAAATGATAGACAGTACTTCATTAGGAACACAACTGATTAGTCTTAAAATTAGTATCAATAGAGATAAGTAGGAGCTTAATATAACAAAAATTGGTTACTATGAATGTTTTTAAAACTAAAATTGAATAGTAATCGGCATGTTATTTGATCTACCAAATATTTGAATACAATGATTATTATACCAATGTTAATTGTATACAATAACAAGATCCAAAATTCTCTGTTATCCTTGAATAAAAGTCTCGAGGATTAAATTCATTGACATCCAATACAATCATGTTGTTTCTTCATAGCTGACTGGTAGCACAAAAATGATTTAGTTGATGTCTCTAGTATGTCTCTAGTGGTTTCCTTTCCATTCCTAGACTACACGTAAATATTTTCCCCGGCTGATCTTCATATTTAAATCTCATCTAGACGGTTCATTTAAAGAACACGTTACACAAACTTTGCATTTATAAGCAACAAAGAGCAATTAAAGAATTGCATATATGAATTGACGGGAAGTTAAGAAACAGGCAATATTAAAGCCATCTAAGATTATAGTCCCTTTGTTATAAACTCAAAACAATCAATATCACTTACCTTTCAGAATGATATTTCTGAATGCTGGGGAAGCAAGGAGATGTGTGGATTGGAATTATCTTTAAGAGCCAATACCTACCATTCTCATGGAATTATCACTATAATTTCTTTGTCCCTACACCAAGTAGACCATCCAAATAAGAAATTTAATAGCAGATTTAGAGGGTAAAAAGCAACTTATGGTGCAAATGACAGTTCTAGATTTAGAGGGTAATAAACAATTAGCTTTAAATCTCATATAGTTAGCTTGCCTCCCAACTCTTCCCTTGTTGCAACCAAAGTCGTTGTCCACAAACTATCCACTAAAGTTAATAAATTTACTCCTGCACAAAAGGGTAATAGCACATAAATTTATTTGAAGAAAAACAATTAACAGCAAAATAAATAGTCATACCAAGAAATACCTGTCGAAGGAAAATCTTTTTGACTTAGAAACTTCAAAACTTGAGCAGCAACCAAACTCAAAAGAGCATATTGAATAATATCAATAAACCTTTGAAGAGAATATTTCTAACTGTTCGAGTGACATGCTACTGAACCACATTTTGTACATATGATGGTGTGATGTTACTAAGCTCTGCAGGAGGAAGAATTTTTTTTTGAATAAAATTCAATACAGAAAAAAGATTAAGTATAGACCTTCTCTAAGGCAAGGGTACCCATTCTTTTCTTCTTCTAGTCATAGAAAAATATTTAGGCCAATTGTCAAGTCAGTTAGCTTCATTCTCTCAGCAATATGCTTCAACTTAGACATCAATGAAGTACTGGACCTGTTCTGGAGAAAGGAACTTAAAAGTACTAAGTTAGTGCAGACATAGTACATAAGATATCAAGCATTGGTGCTAAAATCTTTAAGGTAGAAAAAACCCTTTTCTTGTTCACAATCTTGTGCCCCAACTTGTACTCAACTCAAAAATACTTAATGTGCAAAAGAAGCAAAAGAATAAGCATAATCAAGACAAATATTTTGCAGGAATAGATTAAAAGTCATTAATCACAACAGGATTGTGGGCAATGGGATGACCAATTTTTTTTTATTTTTTTGCTCCAAACTTTCTCCATTGACATAAGTCCAACTTCGATTATTTAACAACACAATTCCAACTGATAAGGGAAAAGTGGAGGAAAAAAATAAAGGACGACCATGAGCATTAAATGCAAAGAAGCATGCAATTAAAACTTTATATATAGCTAACAGAAGAAACATAGTTGCATGAAGCATAATACCATAAACCCAACAACAGTACATCAGGTTACAAAAAAAAAAGTTTCCAAAAAAACATCAATTTCAAGTTCATATTTATTAAAATCGCAAAAATAAAAACCCAAATCATGAATTTGGTTCTGAAAAATAAGAAAGCCAGGAATCACTCACTTGTGAGGTGTCTCTCCTTAGGTAGACAACCGACATGGTTAGAGGCTTTGACTATGGCAGCATCCAAATCCTAATAATAGGAACAAATCCAAATCACAAAGTTAATTCATCAAATAAAAGAATGAAGCTGTTAAAGATGCTGCAATTTTCTAGAATTTTCTACAAAAGCTTAGGATAGTTTATGCCTAGAAATAGCCATATAAGCCTAGAAGTATCTAATACAAAACAATGTAGAAAGACTAGAGAATTCCTAGAAATATCTACCATAATCAAATGCCTCTAGAATAATCAAATGTAAAATTAAGTCAAGAAAAGCCTAGAACCATTTATTGCTAGAACCATCTTCTAGCACCTATAAATAGGCAAGTTTGGGTGCATTTGTAATCAACCAATTTGAGAGCAATACAAACTACATTCTAGCTCCAAATTGTAAAGTATCCCATCTTCTAATACTATTTGACTACATTCCACAACTTACCTCTACTACTTTTCTACTTCAAATACTATCAGTGGTATCAGAGCCTGGTTCGGTCATATACTGGGCGTAAAAAATTACCCAACTATTTTCCAAAAAAAATTCCTCCTTACATTTTATACTAGTCCCAAAAATTTTCTTAACTCATGGCTAATACCATTCAATCTCCATCTATTACCGTTCCTGTTTTTACAGGCGAAAATTATGATTTTTGGAGCATTAAAATGAAGACATTTTTTTGCTCCCAAGATTTGTGGGACGTTGTAGAAGAAGGATTTACTGCTACTGCAGACACTTCAACTCTTCTAAGACCCAAAGAAAGAGTTGAAGGCAAATAACCAAAAAGCTCCAACGCCGTTATTTTTTCTACAACAAGCAGTAGTCGACGCTATTTTTCCGAGAATAATGGGAGCTACAAGTGCCAAAGAAGCATGGAGCACACTACAGGAGGAGTTTCAAGGAAGTGACAAGGTACGTGCCGTCAAACTTCAAACTCTAAGACGTGAGTTTGAGTTAATAAAAATGAAGGAGTCCGAGACCGTAAAGATTACTATTCTAAAATAAAAGATATAGTTTCTCAAATGAGAGCCTATGGGAAAATATTCTCGACAAAAGAATTGTTGAGAAAATATTAATTTCTATTCCTCAGAGTATGATTCAATCGTGACTACGATTGAGCAAACAAAAGACTCGTCTACTTTATCGGTGATGAGCTAATGGGCTCTCTTGAAGCTTATGAGCAAAGATTGAGTAGGCATGAAGATGACTCAATAGAAAATGCCTTTCAATCAAAGCTCAAATTACGGTCTCAAAATAAAGGATATGGAGGAAACAAAAATAGTGGAGAAAATTCTAGAAACAAAGAGAATTCTAGAAATTTCTCAAAGAAAAATCAAGATGAGTATCCTCCATGTGGCATCTGCAAGAGGACAAATCATGCCGAGAAAGACTGTCGCTATCGTGGAAAGACACAGCGTCGACATTGCAAGAGATTTGGGCACGTGGAGAAGAACTGCTTTCAAAGAAAAATAAACATCGTGCCAATTTCATTGAAGAGCACGAGTGTGAGCAAAATCCACATGATCGTGAGCAACATCTATTCTATGCTACCCAAGATTCCAAAGTGACGAAATGTGTGGAAACCGGTACTTGGATAGCGGTTGCAAAGAATCACATGGCGAAATATGGGAGCATTTTCAAGGATATTGATGACTCACAAAGTAAAGGTTCGACTAGGAAACTAAGACAAATGTGGAGTCAAAAGGAAAAGGCACTCACATGGTGGAGACAAAGAAAGGTACGAGATTCATTAAAGATGTCTTACTAGTTCCTAATCTTAAAGAAAACCTCTTGAGCATTGGCCAAATGATGGAGAAAGGCTATGCCCTTCACTTTGAAGGAGATAAATGCACAATCTATGATAACAATAATAAAAGGGTTGAGATAGCCCAAGTAAAAATGGAGAAGAGGAACAGAAGTTTCCCGATAAACTTTAAATATACCACTAACATTGCCATGAAGGTGCAAGTTGGTGATTCCTGGCTATGGCATCGGATATTTGGCCACTTCAACACTCAAGCCTTGAAGTTGTTATATCAGAAGAATATGATGAGAGATCTCCCACGCTTGGAAGAAAATAATGGAGTTTGTGAAGGATGTCTTCTTGGGAAGCAACACAGACATCGTTTTCAACCACCCAAAGATGGAGAGCAAAAGACTTGTTGGAGCTCATCCATACCGACGTTTATGACCAATGAGGACACCATCACTTGACAACAACAGTATTTCATCCTCTTTATTGATGACTTTTCTAGAATGACTTGGGTCTACTTCATCAAGGAAAAATCAAGTCTTTGGAACATTCAAGAAGTTTAAGGCCCTTGTCGAAAAGCAAAGCGGTAAACATATAATGAGGCTTAGAAGTGATCGCGGAAAGAGTACAACTCCCACGAATTTGATAAATTCTGCGAAGATGAAGGCATTGGCGGCGACTTCTGATCGCATATTCTCCACAACAAAATGGAGTGTCTGAAAGAAGAAATCGTGCAATCATGGAGATGGCGAGATCAATGTCAAGGAAAAAGGATTACCAAACACTTTTTGGGCTGAAGCGATACACCGCAGCTTACATACTCAACAGGTGTCCAACTAAGGCAGTTCAAGACAAAACTCCTATTGAAGCCTGGAGTGGGCAAAAACCATCGGCTAAACATCTAAGGGTCTTTGGATCCATATGCTATATTCATGTGCCAGATCAAAAGAGACATAAGCTTGAAGACAAGACAAGACGAGGAATCTTCTTGGTACAAAGACGCAATCAAAGGCTATCGAGTCTACAACTTACAAACAAAGAAGCTCACGTCGGTCGAGATGTTGAAGTTGATGAAGGTGCTTCTTGGAACTGGGATAAAGAAAAAATTGAGAGAAGCGGTTTTTCGTTACCAGTACAACAACTTCAAGAAGAAGTCGACGAAGTAACTACAGGTTCAGGTACGCCCCCTTCATCTCCACGACAACGACAAGATTCTTCACCAGAATCTACTCCGATAAAAGAAAAATCGTTGGTGGATATATATCAATCTTGCAACTTGGCTATACTTGAGCCTGAAAGCTATGAAGTAGCTTCAAGGCAAGAAGTATGGGTCAAGGCAATGGAGGAAGAAATAAAAATGATAGAGAAAAATAACACGTGGGAGCTAGTAGACTGTCCAAAAAATAAAGATATTATTGGAGTCAAATGGGTTTATAAGACAAAGCTTAACCCTGATGGCTCAATACAAAAACACAAGGCTAGGCTGGTAGCAAAAGGCTACTCACAGCAACCTGGAGTCGACTACAACGAGACATTTGCTCCAGTTGCTCGAATGGATACAATAAGAGCTTTAATAGCTCTAGAAGCTCAAAAAGGGTGGAATATTTTCCAGTTAGATGTCAAGTCAGCCTTCCTCAATGGGGTACTACAAGAAGAGATTTATGTGGAGCAACCACAAGGCTTTGTCAGCAAAGGCAATGAAGGCAAAGTGCTAAGACTAAGAAAAGCTTTATATGGTCTAAAACAAGCTCCTCGAGCATGGTATAGCAGAATTGATCGATACTTTGCCGATCAAGGATTCAGGAGGAGCAAAAGTGAGCCAACACTATACGTCAAGACCCAAGGTCAAAGAAGATACTCTCATTGTCTCCTATACGTAGATGATCTTATCTACACTGAAACAATATAGAAATGATAACTAAGTTCAAAGAAGACATGATGAAGACATTCGAGATGACCGACCTTGGCTTGATGAATTATTTCCTCGGCATAGAGGTAAAACAACAAAAAGAAGGGATATTCATATGTCAGAAGAAATACACAGAAGCATTATTAAAGAAATTCAGGATGAATGATCGCAAGCCGATCGCTACTGGCCAGAACAAATGAGAAGTCATTAAAGGAAGATGGAGCACCGTGGTCGATGCATCGCACTATAGAAGCTTAATTGGGAGCCTATTATATCTTACAGCTCCGCGACCAGACATCATGTATGCTACAAGTCTTCTATCAAGGTTCATGCAGAAACCAAGTCAGGTTCACTATGGAGTAGCTAAAAGAGTTCTAAGATATTTACAAGGCACGAAGGAGTTTGGTATATGGTATAAAACCATGACCAACTCAAAGTTGATCGGCTATACCGATAGTGATTAGGCAGGTTCGGCTGATGACATGAAGAGCACATCAGGCTATGCCTTCTTACTAGGATCAGGTTTTTTCTCATGGGCATCAAAAAGCAAGCGATCACACAATCAACGGCAGAGGTCGAGTACGTGGCAACATTGGCGACAAATCAAGCTATATGGCTTCGGAGAATACTCGGAGACATGGGTGAACAGCAGGATGACCCTACCATAATCTACTGCGACAACAAATCGGCAATAGCAATGGCAAAGAATCCAGTGCATCACAACAGAACAAAACATATAGCAATCAAATATCACTTCATCAGGGAAGCAGAGGCAACTAAAGAAATCAAGCTCAAATACTGCACGACTGAAGACCAAATTGCAGACATATTTACAAAGGCATTGCCCAGAGTCAAGTTTGAGGAACTGAGGACAAAGCTCGGAGTTTCCGAAAATCGCATCAAGGAGGAGTGTTAAAGATGCTGCAATTTTCTAGAATTTTCTACAAAAGCCTAGGATAGCTTATGCCTAGAAATAGCCATATAAGCCTAGAAGTATCTAATACAAAACAATGTAGAAAGACTAGAGAATTCCTAGAAATATCTACCATAATCAAATGCCTCTAGAATAATCAAATGTAAAATTAAGTCAAGAAAAGCCTAGAACCATCTATTGCTAGAACCATCTTCAAGCACCTATAAATAGGCAAGTTTGGGTGCATTTGTAATCAACCAATTTGAGAGCAATACAAACTACATTCTAGCTCCAAATTGTAAAGTATCCCATCTTCTAATACTATTCGACTACATTCCACAACTTACCTCTACTACTTTTCTACTTCAAATACTATCAGAAGCAATGAAAGAAAACAAAGAAAATAGTACCACCTAATCGTTTTGGTGGAACCCAGTCACGCCGTCACTACCCTTCTCACCGAAATTTTTGTGGGATAATTATATTCTCAATAAGTTGTATCCCCCGGTTTCTCACCTCCTTTCCTGTCGTTCTTCTCTCCATCTGGTGTTCGTTCACTCTCGCCCGGTATCTCACCTCCTTTCTGATTCCAAGTATCTCACCACCGTTCCCTTGGTACTCTAGGGTTTCATCGCGTTTTAAAACAAAGCGAGAAAGAAAAGAGAAAGATAAGAAGAAACAGGAACCAGATGGGGGGAGAGAGAGAGAGAGAGAGAGAGAAATGGGTACTCCAATGGAAGAAGAAGAAGAACGGAACTGGTTGGGGTTGGGGTTCCGAAATTAAAAAATGTGGAGACGCAGTAAACCAACTTATCTAAAAGTGGAAGAAGGAAGAAGGAAGAAGCAGCATGAAGACGGTGAAATAGAGAGACAGGAGAGAGAGAGGAGGAAGGAAAAAGGAAAGAAGAAGGCAGATAATCAGGTGAGAGACAAAGAGGTTGAAATTTAAAATGACCGCTCAAAATGGTGGAAGAAGAGATAAAAAATAAAGAGACAAAATTGCCCTCATTTTTTGACAGGCGTCAAATTTTTAGGAATGAGTAGTTGTAGTACTTCAGTCTCAAGTCATTTGCTTATACTAAAAGTAGATTTGTTGTGATAGAAGAGAGAGAAGTTTTTTTAAAAACACAGAGCTTCAGTCGCGGTGCTCCCTTCCTTCGTTTTGTTGAACAACAAACGGATGGACATGTATGTTCTCACACTTTTTTATTGATGACGTATGTTCCTGTGCTTCAGTATTTTCTTAGTTTCATCTCTATACCTCTGCCAGGTGCTATTTTATTAATCATGAACTAAATATTTTATTTCATTTAAAAATCTTATAAACTAGAAATTAATATACATCGAACTTTTTTCTTTAGTCAAATGCAAACAATCTATTTATCTACATTGTAAATCGTAACATGTGTATAATTAAGTAACATATATATTTTAAAATATATTTGTATTGACAGAATATTTCAAAATATTTTTAACTATATATTTAAGTAAAACTAATATAACATATATATAAATATATATAAAGTAACATTTTTTAAAATACAACTATTTGTATTTAAAAATGCATAACAAGTAATTTTTTCAACAAACTTGTTTTCTTAAAAATGATTTTTATCCAAACAACTTGAAAATCATTTTGATTTCAAAATAATTTTTATAATTGTAAACAAACACAAAATAGCTTCTACTTTTCTTAAAAATCTCTAAAAAAAACCTCTAAATTATTGGTTTAAAATTATTTTTTTAATCTGAAACAAACGAACCCTCAATCTCTTCTTTTGTTTTTTGAGTGAGTCGGGAATGGAGCGTCTTCCAACTCCATTTCATTGGTTGGCATAGAGTACTCCTTTCCTCAAGTTTTGTCCTAATTGATATTCCAAATGAAAGTTGGAAGATGTGGTGAATACAATACCATAACTCTCGGTCGGTGGTCCTGTTATCCAGTCATAATAAAATATGTGGACAATTTAATCCATGTCACATTTTATGATTTTAATGTACTTGACACCGTAACCTTTCTACTCCCTCCGTCTTATTTTAGTGGTTTCTTTTGTTTTTTACGATTCTTAAAGAAATGATTAGATTTACTGATTTCTATAATAAAATGACATCGTTGGACTAAAATACTCCTATTTAAATTAAATAGTCGCAATTACTCACCAACAACTCATTAATAGAGGTTGGTTAAGATAAAAGATATATTTGAAAAAAATAATTAATACTCAATAATTTTTTAAAGATACAAGTAATTTGAGACAATAAAATATCCTAAACAGGACAAGTAAAATGATACGGGAGAGTATCACTATACGAAGCAAAAAAAAAGATGTTTGAAGAAAAAAATTACTATAAAAAGGACTTTAATGCGTACTCCCTGTGTTACCTAATATAAGTAAAAACAAAAATCAAAATTTTTGTTGCTTAATATAAACAAAAATTAATTAATGTCATCTTATTTAATGTTTCGTTTCTATAATTGCCCTTAATTAATTTAAAATTTGTTTTCTAATGATCATATTCAACAAGTAATTATTATTAAGGGTAGTTTAGCAAATATACTTATTTTTTTATGAGATTGAAAAAATTAATTACAATTAACTAACTTTCTTAATAAACGTAAATTTACGTATTTTTGCTTCTATTAAGTAACAGAGCGAGTCACAAAAATGCTGATTAAGTGAATAACCACCACACAATGCTCAGAATAGAACCCCAAATCTCTGGTAATCACTGAAGATGTATCTGCCATTATTAATTTTTCACACCAACCACCACAAAGTGTCATAAATGTGTCAACGATGAATACTCCTCTGTACTCAATTATAAACAAAAAATCATGCTCCCTCTCGACTCAATTACAACAAAAATGCTTAATTTCACACCGATTAAAGACAGTAGTTAAGTGAATTTAAGTTCCTTGATTTTATGTAAAATATTATAATCATTTTTACAACTTTTTTTGGAAAACAAATGTTCAGTTAACTTAAAGGTTTTTTTGGAACAACATTAAATACGGGTATGTTAGTTGAAATTTAATTATATTTGAGTTCACCAAACTTGGACACTTTTTGGTTTATACTTGAGTTTGGAGGGAGTACCTTCACACTAATTAAAGTTGTTAGTTAAGTCCATTTTTTTTATTTTCAATATAAAAAGTGAACTATATTTACTAAATTATCCTTCATTTAATTTATTTTTGAGGACTTGTTTTATGAGACTAAAAAAGGGTTATTGAAAAATAAAATCTGAATTAATTGAAAGGTATTTTGGGAATGATACAATTAAATATGGTGAAATTAGTTAAAAATTTGCTTATATTTTAAAACACCAAACATTACTTTTTTTCCCTTCTTATACTAGTGTATTAATCCGTGCAATGCACGAGTGAGATTTGAGCGTTCTCGAGTCACATAAAAAAATAAGTAGTTAAAAATATTTTCAAAAGAAAGTAGAAAAATAGCATAATTGAGCTTCTAATATAATAACAAATAGTCTAGTAAAAAAATATAATAACAAATAGTAATATGATTTTAAGGTAAATTCATAGTATGAATTAATGATAAAAATAAAATAGCCGGATTTGTATCAGCAAAAATATTTTTATTGTTAAATATTAGACAAAATATGGAAAGAATTTAAAAGTGATTGGAAAAAAAAATTAGAAACTTATGGCCAGATTTGTGTTGTTGTATTTAATCCTACATCAAAATAGAATAAAAAACAACAAAAATGAAAGAAAAAGGGTAGCAATTGACTATTTTAAAAGAAGAAAATAAAGAGGAGAAAATAAAAAAGAAAAAATAACAATAGTGATATAAGTATTTATTTTTGTTTTATGAATATTATAATTTTTTTGTGTGAATGGATACTAGTATTTATAGATTAAGTGATATTTTTAGTATGATATTTTAGTTAATTTCAATTTGATTTTATTTAAATTCAAATTTATTATGAATTATATAATTGATAGTGAATGTCAAATTAAAAATTGACAAATTTATATGATGAAAAAATATTAAATCTGAATGATTACATTAATTCAAAATCGACAAGTCATTTAAAAGAAGATAATTATATTTTTTATAATATTTATTAATTGAGATTTTGTAATAATATTGATATTAAAAAATTATAATAATAATAATAATAATTAAAAATATTTTAGATGGAAAAAAATCTACGTGGGTTTGACATATGGTATAGTCATACGTGACAAAACTCTATTTTATATAATATAGTAGAATAATAGATTTGAGTCAAGGGGGAGTAGTTGTATAGTTAGCCTGATGTGATGGCGTTTCAATATGAACATGTGTTTTTAGATAAGTATATATAAAATGATTTTAGTTAATCTTGATTGTATAAAACTAATTTGGTTTAAATTTTAATTCGAAGTAAAATAATTTATATTTATGGAGTAAATCTTTACCTTAAAAGTAAATTAAAAATAAATTTAATATAAAATTCTAAAATCAACATAAAATTATTATTTTTTTCCTTTTTGGAAAATCACATTTAAGTTGGTGTAATGGGTGGCCGAACATGCACAAATCGTCTTATTTGAGTCTTGTGGATGGAAAAAATGTATTTGAAAGAGATCCCCTTAATTGCCCGACAGTACCTCGACCGAAAATTAGTCCCATAGGCGGTCCAAAAGACCGAACCAATGGGGATACTTCGGGGGACCCATTGGGCTAATAACGGTGGGTTCATAAAAAAAAAGCATATCGGTGTGTGATATTATTAATTAAATGTTTTATTAAAAATATGTTTGATTAAAAGTAAAAATACAATTTTTATATTGAACTAAGAATTTTATATTGAATTTTACTATAATTTTATTTTTCGGATAAACTGTTTAATTATAAATAACTTCACTTAAAATTTACTAACTAGAATTTATTTTACAAACTTAAAATAGTTTAATACTTAAGTTTATAAACGTTTATTATATATGCATTTAGTTACTTAATTAATGACAGGATATTTAAATCCCATTCTCATTCATTAATTTTTTAATCTTACGGGACCCGTGCTCATGAGTGCAAGAAAATCAGCAAAAAATCATTTTTATATATAAAATATAGAAATGTTGGCATGTAACGTAACGTAGATAATCAAACTAAATGTAGTTAGTTTTCTTATATAAATAATAGAAAATATATATCCTAGGAGTCATTAAAGGAAATATAATTTTCCTTAAAAAAAAAAAAAACTAGGAAGTATAATTTTATAATGTTACATTTTCTATGGTCCGAGCATGGCTCGGATTCAATACTACTAAAATATGCAAATAACATCACTTGACACACGCTATTGCTAGAAATCCCACCTTGCATTGCATAATACAGTCAGTTGAAGATAGACTATTTTTATAACATTTTCCCTACATTCATTTTAAAGCCATTTTGACAGCCTACATTGTACTTGATGCAACAAGAGAACTACTACAAACAAATAATTCAAAGTATGCACCATTAACAGTTAACACAACAAAACTGAAAAAAGGAATTTTAGTTATTAAAAAAACCCATCTATTTATAATCATGAGTTCATCAAATCCTGGCACAACTTGTCAATTATAATATATGGTACATATGAGCTTCCCTTTTCCCAGTAAATCAGTGTTCCCTATATGATAGATGATAGACTACATTTTTCTCAAGTTGTCTAACCTTGCCTGTAAATCACTGTCTATCCCGCCATCATCAGTCGCAGTAGTTTCAACTTGAGGTACCTTGGTCTTTGCAGCTGGGGCAGCAACGGCTGATGATGGTGCATTTACAAGCTGTGCATCAAAAGAAAAAAATGTTAATGCATTGTTACAGTCATTCGGTCATTTACTTTCAGGTGAAAAAGGATGTTGAATGGGAAACAAACAAGTAACAAATATACCTCTTGGTTTATGTTGATTCCAATCTCATCAAGAACCTGGTTCACTAGATCTTCTGTTTCTTCTTCTTCTTCGTCCCCTTCCAAAGCATCATCTATTGCGTCTCCCATCACCTCCATCGTCAATTCCATCTTTTCATTCTGTCTCTCAAATTCTTGCATGATTTTCTGCAAAGATGGCAAGTTCATCTGCCTATTCATTTGCCCCATGGCCTTTGTCACACCTTTCATAGCCTCACCCATTGCTTGTGTTGATTTCAAAGTCTGAAAAGTTGTATAGTAGTGCAAATAAACTAGCTGTTAGTACTCAGATAAGGTAAAGGCATGGGTTTTGATCAAAATTTTACAGGTGTTAGCCAGTTAATCATATTCCAAGAAACACGGAGTGATATGAGCCTTACGACAGAATATTATCCAATAATGACCATATGTGCTAGTACAAATTACAAAACAACAGATACAATCACCACAACATACCTGAATTCTAAGTGATACACCTTGGAGCTGAGATTTTAGCTTGTAAAACTTTTCAATCTGATGCCTTGTTCTAACAAGATCTTTTGCCATGACTCTAACAGCTCCCTGGACAACATTACATGAAATACAAAAATGTCATTGGTGAAACATGTACCGCCCACCTAAAAGGCTAATCAGAAGTTAACCATAAAGAACCAAAAATATATATGGCATTACTAACAAAATTAGGTTTGGCGCAAAAATATAAACTTGTTTGTGTAAAAATATTGAAGGCAAAGTACATTCATCATGTACAAGCCAGTTCCACTGTTTTATACTGCAAGAACTACATCAGTCAAAACTTCACATTTCAATGTCATTCTATATTTCAATACAGCCGAACAGGATGTTAAGAAAATGGTAGTCCTTTTTATTAACCTTATCAGTTCTTTAAATAATTGAAAATTAAACAACACAATTTTATTTGACTCTGCAGAGAATGAGAGACACGATAACTTGATCCACATATACAGATAATAACAAATCCCATATTTTCCCTAAATTGTGTAAATTGCAAATGAAATGTTAGACAACGAATATCAGAAATGAGAATGGAATATAAGTGTCAAACATATTCAAGACACTCAAAATTTAACTGCTGCAGAAATGTAATATATACTTCTGTCCATTGCACTAAACGTAATTCAAGTATATTCTGTTAGAATGGAAAGCTCTTTCTTCACATGTACAATTTATCTATAGAATATAGGAAATTATGCTTAGGAAATACTATATGTAATTAGTAATAAAATTACTGTATTCATGTAGCAATCATGCGTATAATCAGAATAAAGACGCGTACTTCCTCAAAACCCCAATTTTGTTATTTACAATTTTGTTATTTACATGGTAGCGGAGCACCAAAGTTGGCAATTAAAGTATCAAATATGTCAAGTCTCCATGTCCATGTCTAGTTTCATCATGGCAATAGATTAATAGAGATGGTTGACATCATTGGAGTATAGTTTCTTAGCCTTAGCCCACAAATATTACCTATACAGATACTCTTGATAGTGTCTGTTTAGGCAAGATTGACTGTGTTCGCCTCTTTCCTGCCATGGCAGCTATTCATCATTGGCTTCTTCACCAACTTATATTAAAAATGCCTTCTTACATGATAAATTATAGGAAGAAGTGTACATGCATCAGCCACCAGTTTTACACCTCAAGGATCAGCTAATTTAGTATGCCGATTACCCAGTCTCTTGATGGATTAAAACAATCCCCGCATGCCTAATTTGTGGGATTCAGTTCTGATCTCTTGCAATTCAGTATGATTCGATATGAGGCTGATGACTGATCACACTGTTTTCTTTCAGCACACTTCCACTCGGCCTTTGCATCTACTTATTGACATTGATGATATTGTCATCACTAGTATCTGAGGCAGCATTTGTCAAATCACTTTTAGACAACAGACTTAGGCCCTCTTAAATATTTTTCAGGGATTGACGTGGCACAATCAATTACACATGCAGCAATGACTTGGCAAAATTATGCCTTAGACATACTTTAGGAAACAGACATGGTGGTCTATTGTCTCAGTGATACTCCATTGGATCCTAAAATCAGTTGCTACCGAGGCAAGGGGAGCCATTAACAGACCATAGCAAATGTAGTTGTCTTATTGGAAAATTCAATTATCTAATAGTACCTAAACCTAACATATTAGTTTCTAAATGCTTTGTGTAATAGCCATTGGGATGTTGTGGTTCACATTCTTAGATACAACAAGAATGCACTAGGAAATGGGTTAATTTGTTAGAACAAAGGCAGTGCTGAGATTGTTGGTTACTCTAATGTTGATAGGTAGGTTCACCACCAGATAGAAGATCAACTTCAGGACAATGTATCTTTGTTGGAGGAAACTCAATCTCATAGAAAGAGCAAGAAGCAAAAAATTGTTTCTAGATCTAGTGCCGAGGCACAGTGCCATACTATAACAACAACATGTAAATTTATGGGGCTAAAACAGTTGGTTCAACAACATCAACTAGCTGTCTCGGTCACATCACGAATATAAAATTAATTTGTGACAACCAAACAGCTCTGCATATTGTCTTCAACCCGATTTTTCATTAAAGAACCAATCAGATAGACATTGATTGCCATTTTACAAGAGGAAAGGTTCCTTCAAGAGAAATCACACAACTGGTTTTGTAAACTCCAATGACCAACTAGAAATTATATTTTATATTTAACAAGCTTGGTGCATATGACATATATGCACCAGTTTGAGGGGTGTTAGAATGTAAACCTCATTCTTCACATGTACATTGTATATATAGCATATAAGGAATCTTGCTTAGAAAATAGTGTATGTAATCATTCATACAACTACTGTATTCATTCATGTACCAATCATGAATGTACAGTACATGAAGATAGTAAGAATAAGAAAAATAAAATAAAATATATCATATGCACAGTCAACACCTTTAGGCCCTCTGCCTTTCTTTTAAGAGCTGCAAATGCCAACCCCACTCATCTGCCAGAACAGCAGAGATGGGGTGTTATAACTCTGCAATAAAAACAGCTAAACTACCATACTCAACATGTTATAACCAATAACTAAGCAAAGTAATACAATCAAGACATGATCACAATACCATCTGGCCTTGTTTGGCACTTTTCTTTATCTCCATAATCAATTTCTTCTCTTGTGTTTGTAACCCTTGCCTCTCGCGCTCAATTTCTCTAATTGATTTGTCCAACATTCTTTTATTTTCCCGCAGAAGCTCTGAAAATCACAAATTCACAGTCATGCATTGCAAAATCAATACGTAGTGTTTCAGCTTGCAAAATGTATACTGAACGCCACCAAATCAATCAAATGATGTGTCAATGCATGAGGGAACATAGATACCCCAGTTTGAATCAAGTAGACAAGTAAATATGAACAGTTAGTAGTTATCTCCTCAAATGATAGTTACCATAGCTGTAAACTACGATTTAAAATTTGAAAAATTGGAAAGAAAACGAGTCTAATAGATGGAATCAATTATTGTAATTTCTGCATAATATCTCAGAAGCTAATAGATGCAATAAATTTAAATTTAAGGCAAATCTGCAATACAGCAACCACAAAAAGAAAGATGATTTTAAAAAAATATATAAAAGAATAGAAGGGGGGGAGTGATATAATTATCAAAAAAGAGGTTTGATTTTTGCATAAACGGTCGAACAGGGTTTTCTGGTGCATAAGATCATAGTGAGGATAATTAATAAAATGCAAAATTTTAATGACTGGTGATAAGTCTATAATCCAAATTGAGTAACCCATTTTGAAATTCAAAGATTTTTTTTTTTTCAGTTTCGTCATGATGAACAAACCTGCGGGTGTTTTTTTCTTTCCGAAGATGAAACTCATGGCGCTCGATTGAACGAACAACAACAACAACCTAAGCAGAGATCGAATCGGAGGTCTAAGATGAGAAAACAAACAGCGCCTAATGGCCTCCGATCGTGTCCTCCGAGATATGCTTATTCAGCGTTTGGAATTTTGTGGCGATGCTTTTGATCGTGCAGCTTGCTTACGCGGTAAGCGTTGAAACAACGAATCATCAACGAACCCTACTCATTCCAATCTTTTCCCACACGCGCCGCACTCGGTGTGCGTGTGTGATACCCGATAATTTCTTTCTCAGCTCGTAGGGCCGGATGTAGGGTTGGAAATGAGTCGAGCTGAGTAGAACTTGATTCAGCTCAGCTCATTTATTTAATGAGCTCAATTTTCAGTTTAAGTTCGGCTCATTTGATTCATGAACCAAGTTCAACGAGCTAATTATCGAGTCGAGTCTTATCGAGTTCAGCTCATCTATTTAATGAGCTAATATAGGTAGGTGAGATTCTTTAACACATAAGCAACCATTTCCCACGTTTGCAAGGAAAAATTTCACAACACTCTGTACGGTGTGTTTCATTCTCCAATCTATCTTTTCTTTATATTTTTTGTTAGAAATCTTTTTGTGATATATATATATATATATATATATATATATATATATATATATATATATATATATATATATATATATATCGAGCTGGCTTATGAACCAAATGAGTCGAACTATGCATAGCTCAAGTTCGACTCATTTATTTAACGAGCTCAATTTTTAGCTCAAATTCGGCTCATTTGATTCATGAACCAAGTTCAACGAGCTAATTATTGAGTCGAGTCTCGAACTATATTTGAGCGGCTCGACTCATTTCCAACCCTAGCCGGACGGGTTACAGAGGATTTGGGCCCAAAATTCCCAAACCGGCCCAAACTGAAAATATATATATATATATATATATATATATATATATATATATATATATATATATATATAAAAGGAGAATAGGATCAAGCCATGCGTGAGCACTCCTATTAAAAGTCTATTTGATTCAAACGAAGGGAGGGGATGTGATGAATTTTAATGGAGGAGTGGGAAGGGAGGGGAAAGTGGGGGAGGGATGTATAGATATATATATATATATTTATATGAGATTTACTAACTTACACCCACTTATTTTTTAGTTGGTGTAAATTAGCAAGTTTTAACTAAAAACTTGTCAAATACACCCTAAGGTGTAGCTTGCTAACTTACACCTAAAAAAATAGGTGGGTATAAGTTAACAAATCCCTATATATATATATATATGGTCATTGGATTGGGCGAGTGACCGAGCTTGACCATATTGGGTCGAATTCGTTTTTTGCCCAATCATTTTTTTAGCACGTTTTTTGTTCCATCAATTTATTTCTGTTTTTTCTCTAATCATTTTTTAGTCTATTTTTTTTGGTTTTTTAAATTTATTAACTGATTAAAAGTTTGGACTGGGTCTAATACCGGTCACCCACTCCAAGACCCAACTTACAACCTTAAACCATATCTTCTCCAATATTAGGAAGCTTCCAAAACACAAAAATGGATTAAGAAAGCCTTCCGGAACTCAAAAATGAATTGAGATCAAAGAAGGAAATACACATCATACCACGAAAAGGATCAAACTTTGAATCAAATAAACGAACATTAACAAGCTCTTAACATATCCATGATAAAACAACCAAAACATCAAAAGCTCGTAACTTTTCAAACCAAGTCACATGATTTAAGCAAGAAATCACTAGATCTATGAATACAGAATAACAGTCGTAACAAAAAGCCAAAAAAAAATTCCAATATTACAAACACAGATCGAGTAATTCAAAAGAAAAAAATAGTAATATTTAACAAACAAAACATGTAAATAAAATAAGGGGAACAGAAATGTGAGACGTAGAGATTATGCTCAAACACCACCACGCAACACCAAGAAGGAAAGTGATAAACTTGATTGAATATGGAAATATGAAAGAAAGATGGGCTCGAGAAAGAGAGATGATTGGAAGAATATTTCTTCAATGTATTACTCAAGCTTGATTACAAAAGTGTATCAGGTTCTATATTTATAGCTAAACTAATATAGCTCTAAGAGACTAATCCTATTAGATAACAAATTAACAAATTACATTAGTAACAAGCGATAACAAACAGATAATGATAGGGCTATCTAGGTGTGATGGTTAGTTACAAATGATGAGATAAGAATTATCCTCTAATACTCCCCCTCAAGTTGGAGAGTGGGGATTATGAACTCCCAACTTGCTAAGCAAAGTATGAAATTGCACGGATCTCAGTGCTTTGGTAAATGTATCTGCCTGTTGATGTTGAGATCACACGTAAGAAGTAGCAATGTTGCCTGATTGTAAATGTTCACGAACAAAGTGACAATCTATTTCTATGTGCTTTGTCCGTTCATGGAATACGGGGTTGGCCGCGATATGTATAGCAGCTTGATTATCACAATAAAGCGTTGTGGGAGTCATGCATGGTACTAACAACGTGGAAAGGAGGCTGCGCAGCCAGATAATTTCGCTGGTAGCATGTGCCATAACACGATATTCTGCTTCACTGGAAGACCGTGACACAGTGGATTGTTTCTTTGTTTTCCAAGAGATTGGGTAGGACCAAGCTTCATGAGATAGCCAGAAACCGACCTATGAGTAATGGGGCGGGCTGCCCAGTCTGAATCACAATATCCAACAAGGCGGAGATCATTGTCTTTAGGCAGAAAAATACCTTGACCCGGAGATGACTTCAAATAACGTAGCACGCACACTGCAGCCTCCCAATGCTTCTGTCTAGGGGCCTGCATATGTTGACTTAAAACATGTATGGAATAGGTAATTTCTGGCCTAGTAATGGTTAAGTAAATCAGGCGGCCAATGAGACGCCTATACCGCGAAGGATCTTCAAAAAAGTCCCCATTCTCAGAGGATAAGTCATGATTTTGCTCCATAGGAAAATTGCATGGTTTGCAATTTTTCATGCCGCACTCCTCAAGTATGTCAAGTGTATACTTCCTTTGACAAAGGAAAAGGCCTTTAGGTCCACGTGCCGATTCAAGGCCAAGAAAATATTTGAGTCCACCTAGATCTTTCATGTGAAAGCAGTTATGAAGATATATTTTAAAGCTTTCACAAGCTTCTGTGTCGTTGCCAACAATGATCAAGTCATCAACATACATTAGGACTGCAAGGAAGACTTGTCCCAAAGAGTAAGTAAACAAGCTATGATCTGTACTTGACTAGTGAAAACCATATTTAATTAGTCTTTCTGAAAGTTTGGCATACCAATTGCGAGAGGCTTAGCGTAGCCCATATAAGGATTTTCGCAAGCGGCAAACAAGATTTGGCTTCTCAGCAATGTAGCCTGGAGGGACAGCCATGTAGACTTCTTCTTCGAGGTCTCCGTGAAGGAAAGCATTGCTTACATCCATTTGATGTAGTTGCCAGCCTTTAGCTGCTGCAACAGTTAACAAGCAGCGGACGATTGTCATTTTTGCTACCGGAGCAAAGGTTTCACAAAAATCCTCTCCTTCTACTTGTGTAAATCCTTTTGCAACAAGACGAGCTTTGTACTTATCTATTTCCCCGTTAGCCTTGTGTTTGATTTTATAGACCCATCGACAACCTACCAATTTCTTTCCTTTTGGCAATGGCTCTAGAGTCCATGTATTATTTTCCTCTAAAGCTTGTATTTCCTGTTCCATTGCCTTACACCATTCTGGTCGTTGAACAGCCTGTTTGTAGCTCTTAGGCTCTGTGTGAGACGTTATGGCTGCAAGAAATGCTCTATGTTTTGGAGAGAAATTATCATAGTTAACATAACGGGAGATGTGGTAGGGCTTACCTGAAGAGGCCGATTGTTCCTGAGATGTGCCGAGGGGTCCTTGTGTTGCAGTATTACAGACATAGTCCTTAAGATATTCAGGTTGACGTTTAATTCTTTGTTCCCTGGCCTGTTTCTCTTGAGTAGCAACTATTTCTTGCTCCCCCTGATTTTGATCAATCTGAGAGTGAGAACTGGAGGCGTAAGTTTCTTCTTGAATTTCCTCACAAGCATCAGTCTCCTCATGATCTTGTTCAAAACTTGATTCCTCAATTTGAGTTACATCAACTTGATCATTGTTGTCAATATAGGTGGTTTCTATTTGCTCTCGCCTTGGTCCTTTATCAGCCGAATCCAGATTTTGTGGATCATAGGGAAAGGAATTCTCATAAAATATGACATCCCTTGATACTGAGAACTCACGAGTCTCTAAATCATATACACGCCAACCCTTCTGACCTTGAGGATAGCCCACAAAGATGCACTTCTTGGCTCTAGCTGCAAACTTGTCTCCAGGTTTGATGACCCTAACATAGCAAAGGCATCCAAAGATCCTCAAATGTTTATAGCTTGCTTTCTTTCCATAAATCATCTCATAAGGAGTCACTCCCTTGTTGGCCACAGTTGGAGTTCTATTGATTAAATAAGTGGCGGTCAACACACATTCACCTGAGAAGGATAGGGGTAAATTGGACTGAAACCTCAAAGCTCTTGCAACTTCGAGTATATGTCTATGCTTTCTCTCAACGTGACTATTTTGCTGAGGGGTTCTTACGCATGATGTTTCATGAATGATGCCTTCTTCTTTTAGAAAGTGTTGCATTTTTGAATTTACAAACTCGGTTCCATTATCACTACGAAGAATTTTTACTTTCGTATTGAACTGAGTTTGCACCATTTTGCAAAAGTTAATCAAGTAATTGTTGGTTTCTGACTTCTCTTTCATGAGGTATACCCACACGGCTTTAGAATAATCATCCACGATTGTAAGAAAATAGTGAGCACCATTATGTGATGCTGTAGCATATTTTCCCCATAAATCACAATGAATTAAATCAAAAGGCTTCTCTGCTTTATTACTACTTAAAGGAAAAGAGGGTCTGCATTGTTTCGAACGGTGGCATACATCACAACACCCTAGCTTATTGTCATCAAAATGAAAACTAAGAACATTTGACAATTTGGACAAATTCTGAATACAAGTGTGCCCCATCCTAGCATGCCAAACAAAATTTAAATCTTCTGAAACTGCTGCTGAGAAACCATTTGCTTCTATCTTAAGGACATAGACCCCCTCGTGCAAATCACCGGAGCCAATCGTCCTCTTCTTGGTTTGATCCTGTATAATGCAGCCATCAACAGAGTAAGTTACAGTGCAATTTAAGTCACAAGTGAGTTTGTGAACTGATAAAAGATTGCAATTAAATTCAGGTATAAACAAGACATCATGTAATTTAATTTCCTCATTGAGAAATACTGTCCCAGCCTCATTAACCGTGACAATATTCCTAGTGGGCAAGGCAATGCGCAGTGGCTGATCAAGGTTGTGCACATCTTTTAGAATCGAGTATAGTGGAGTCATATGGTGTGATGCTCCACTATCCAAGATCCAATTGTGATTACCAGAAGGGTTGCTGCCATCTGCACTGCTCTTCTTTCCTTGTGAGACATGATTGGTTTGAGCATGCTCCTGATTTGTGCTCCTGCCTTGATTTCCTTCTGCCCAGGCAAATTTGGCACTTCCTGCAGAATTTGAGCCTGACTTGTTGCCTCCCTTCTTGATTCTGCTAGTGTCCCAGTGAGAAGGATATCCAATTATTTCAAAACACTTGGATTTGCTATGCCCAAGTTTTCCACAATGATCGCATTTCACTCTTGGTTCATCTTTATTTCTCTGCTTGAAGGAATGAAAAGCTGAACCTGTTTCTTGTCTTTCTTCCCTGCTTTTATCTGTACTAAGTCTAGCTTCTTCCCTCAATATGTGGTTGAAGACTCTTCTAAGAGATGGCAAGGGATCGGTGTTAAGAATGCTTCCCTTGATTTGATCAAAACGATCATCAAGGCCTCCAAGGAAGAGATGGACGTGATTGTCCTCTTCCCTCTGCAAGTGATTTCACAAAGACCACATGAACATTCAGGCAGTGGTTGTTGCTCACTCAGTTCATCTATGAGACTCTTGAATTTGCTGTAATATTCTGTCACTGTCATGTTGGGTTCTTGTTGAATTAAACTCAGAGTTCTCCATAGTTGATGGATGCGCGGTGCATTGGTTTGTGCAAATCTTTCTTCTAGATCAATCCAAATATCTCTTGCTATTGCAGCATGAGATATGCTCCCATGAAGTGAAGGATTTATGGAGTTGATAATCCAGGCAATGACCATAGAGTTGTGAGGTCTCCATTGGTTTCTTGATGGTTCCATCAATGAAACCCAACTTGGTTTTGGCTCGCAGACCAGTCTTCATGGATCTTGACCAATTGCGATAATTTTCTGCCGTGAGAGGCACTGCTACCAGTGGAGTTCCAGGATTATCAGATGAGTTGAGATGGTAGGGAGATGATGGTGTGACCACAAAGGGTTTTGCTTTACTGCTGGTAGTGCTTTGTGCTTTACTGCTGGTAGTGCTTTTCTTTTCAATTTCTGAATCAGAGTTTGAATCGGAACCTGCTTCTGATGCCATGATAAACTTGATTGAATATGGAAATATGAAAGAAAGATGGGCTCGAGAAAGAGAGAGGATTGGAAGAATATTTCTTCAATGTATTACTCAAGCTTAATTACAAAAGGGTATCGGGTTCTAATTTATAGCTAAACTAATATAGCTCTAAGAGACTAATCCTATTGGATAACAAATTAACAAATTCTGTTAGTAACAAACTGATAACAAACAGATAATGATACGGCTATCTAGGTGTGATGGTTAGTTACAAATAATGAGATAAGAATTATCCTCTAATAGAAAGCAAGTGTGAGACGCAGAGAAACTTCTCACGGCGCAACGTTGAAGGCTGCTGGAAGTCCACGAGAGAAACTGCTCTGGAGTAACATTGTGGAAAACATGGAGACATCATGATGGAGATGCTAGCGGAAACGAAAAAAGACAGAATAATGGACTCTAGCGGGATGACGGTGGTTCGTTTAGTGTGGGAGTTGATGATATGGCGGAGGGACGAGAGGTACGAATGAGAAGATGGGTGGAGCTCGTGAGGAAGATGACAGTGGCTCAGGTAGAAGATGGCTACAGAGCTGAGGTTGTGTGGCAAAGGGAAGTGTGAGATGTGAGAACAGAAGTTGCGGTTGCGTGAGAAGTGAGAACAAATGTTAAATTATGTTTTTGGTCCCTTATTTTATTTTAGATTTCAGTTTGGTCATTTATCTATTAAAAGTTTTGAATTAGTCCCTTATCTTTATTCTAGGTTTCAGTTTGGTCTCTTATGTATTAAAAGTTCCAAATTGGTCCCTTATGTTACGAATATTATACCAATATGGTCCCTTTTTTTGCATAAAAAATGGATCACATTAGTATAATATTTGTAATATAAGGGACCAACTCGAACAAAAAAAAAACAAGAAGGACCACATTTTACATATAAGGGACCATATCGAAACTTTTAATACATAAGGGGCCAAATCGAAACCTAAAATAAACATAAATGATCAAAAGCATAATTTAGCCGAGAACAAAAGAACACAATGTTAACCTTTTATATCTAGTTTTTTTTTTCGCACACAGTGTAAGCGAACTTGGTTGGGTTCAGGTACCATTGGATTTAATTTTCCTGAACCAAACCCTCCAAAAATAACCCTATCCTAAATTGTTTCTCTCACCCGGGTACTCAAGACCCGTTTGAATCCGCCACAATGCTGATATTTCTCTTAGATTTTGTAGGTTACGATGAGGCAATTGGCTTTTGTCCAGGCCTACCAGCTTGTATTTAAGTTCGTGGAGGAAACAAATAATAATGGGTAAAATATGTTTTTCACCCCCCCAAAAAATCTTAAAATTCGGTTTTAGTCCCCCTTTGATAAGTGGCGTGTTTTCGTCCCCCATATTTTTCAAAATGTATTGTTTGTGGTCCTCGTGTTAGACCTCCATTAATGAGATGTTGAGCTAGATAACACAAGTTCAAGTTGGCACTACCATGCGTTCAGAAGTGCTCTACATTGGAAAATAGAGATCAAACAAGAGCACACAAGAGTTCTGTTTCATCACATATTTAATCTAAAAAAAACCTAAAACACATTTCATCACACATTTCGAACCTTAAAGCACACACGAGTTCTATTTCCCCGACAACAAAGCACAACTCAGTTGGTAAGATGCTTCACCTACCCCCAAAGAGTTGTGAGTTGAAGTCGTATAGGAGGAAGTGGGGAACCACTATTGATCCCCTTCATAAAGAGGGAAAAAAGAGTTATGATTCCCCCTCCTCTTTGCAAAATGCCATTCCCTTGTTACGGCTTAACGTCGTTGATCACCATTGAGACACCGAAGACAGTTGACCCAATGAACGTCGTTGAAGATAATGGTGATCCGTTACCAATTTGGAAAGTCATCTGGGTGTTTTATTCCAGGTAAGAATTATTTTTCCTTTTGTGAGTAGATTCCTACTATGTTATTAGTTGATTGATTAGTTGTTTGTTGGATTGGTAGTTTGTATGATGTGGGATAAGTATGGGTTAGGGTTTTTGGAATCTATTTGCAGAAATTGTGGGTTATTCATTGACTATATACTCATTTAATCTATCTTATGTGGGTATAGGTATGGCCATATTTGTTGCATTCTACCATACAAGAGTTTTTATTAGGGACCCGAGTTTGCATTACAATGGGGTAAATTTGATTTTGTTCACAATGTGGATACTGTTAGGTGGTCCTATTTTGAGGCCGCAATACATTTTGCAGTGAGTCTTCCTCCATTGCGGCCAATGTGACTGTTGTGCTATCGGGGCCCTCCCCCATCTCCTGTTTGTACTACATAAAAGGGGAGATGCCCCTTCATTTCAACATCTCATAGATATTAAACATATCTGAATAAAGATTAATAAGCATCTCATTTCATTGGGAAAATAGAGATCAAACATATCTAAATACCATTGTCATACCCGTTAGAAATAATACATTGGTTTTTTAGTGAGTAGCAATAGAAATAATGACAAAGCATTCTAAATTTTGGAGACATCTAAAAAATCCCAAACAAACAGCTATGCCTAATACTTAAGCATGATTAAAATACATAAACATGAACCTTAACCATAATGCTTAAGCACTATCTCTCTACATTTCCTTGAACTAGGGATTTTCTTTAGGGGAGCCCTCCTACTTCCTGAGGAGTTGCTCTTCACTCCCGATTGATGGCAATATGTCTATAAAAACTATTTTGCATCTTCAAAGTGGATACTTTTAGCTTTTAGAAACTCAAGGTTTTTTGAGACGTTTGGCTTTGAAATTTCAGCAACTGCAGGTCTTCTTGCCGTTTTCCTATCTACAACAATGTTTTAAAAATTGAACTAGTGAGACCTCTAGATCATGGTTTAATTTATTCATTCGGTTGAATCCACGGTTAAACCGGATGACTAATAAATAAATAAAAATAACTAATTTTTGGGGAAAAATTAAAAAAAATCATTAGTTTTCGAGATAATACATTTGTTTTAAGCGAGTAGTAAAAGCAATAACAACAAAACATTCTAAATTTTTAAAGACATCTAAAAAATTCGAAAGAAACAGTTATGCCTAATACTTAAGCATCATTAAAATACATAAGCATGAACCCTAACCATAACGCTTAAGCACTATCTCTCTACACTTCCTTGAACTAGGGATTTTCTTTGGGGGAGCCCTCCTATTCCCTGAGGAGCTGCTCTTCACTCCCGTCTGATTGCACTATGTCTCTAAAAAACTATTTTGCATCTTCAAAGGAGATACTTTTAGCTTTTAGAAACTCAAGGTTTTTTGAGACACTTGGCTTCGAAATTTCAACAACTACAGGTGTTCTTTCCATTTTCCTATCTACAACAATGTTTTAAAAACCGAACTGGAGATTGAACCGGTAAGACCTGTGGGTCATAGTTTAATTGGTTCATTTGGCTGAATTAACGATTAAACCGGATGACTAAGAAATACATAAATAAAAATAAACAATTTTTGGGGAAAAAAAATATCATTCAAAACGGTTTGACTCGGTTCTGGGCAATTCAACCTGATTTTGGTTCAAATGGGGTGAGTCGAACTAGCCAATCATGGTTGAACCGGTTTTCAAAACACTAGTCTACCGTTTCAATTTGTTATATTTTATTTTATTCTCAAATTGGTTGTTGTCGTTACTCACCTTCTACAATGTCCTCTTTGAGTTATTATTTCTGTTAGACTACTTTTTTTCATTATAGTTTTATGGTTTTATTACACATGAATGAGTCAATATAATCATTGATCTCAAGCAGTACTAAAGCCACTCTTATGGCTACACAATAAAAAAACTCAATTGATTTAATCGAGTTCAGTTCCTATTGATCCAAACCACTCTCCTCCAACACGATTAAAAAAGCCTCCACCAAAGGTGAAAAACAAACTCCTCTTCGTCAAATGAAACGTGTTGGACAGGATGATGTCGAGATGGAAAAGGGGCATTGGCTATGTCCTAATTACCTCTTTGGAATCCCTGTGATTTACTTGCAAAAATAATATAAAAATCAGTTTTACCACCTGGGTGAATGTCAGTTTAAAGTGAATTATCTGCTTCTAAACGCTTTTTACCATGCTTGCTACTCCTTATGAGTTGGGTAACTTAAATTCTTTGGCATACCATTGATAGGCATCACTGTTAGATTTTTTTTTTTTTTTGTTTCTCCTTTTGTTAATTGAATATATAAGATTATGCTAAGTACTTAATTGGTCATGAATAAGTCGCTAACATGAGGTATATAATAGCTGATTTTCCTGTTGCTAACTGAAGATGCTAAATACTTCTTTGGTTTGATTTCATGAATGCGAAAAATTATACAACTACGAAAATGAATTATATTCACCAAAGGTTGTCAGAGATATTTTTGTTACATGGTTTGTTGTAATATTAAAAATTACATATGCAACATACTAACGTTAGTAAATATAATCAAATACTCGACTACTTAGGGAATATAATCAAAGGTATTGCAATATTTAGTTACTTCTGACTTGAGAAAGGCTAGGAAATGTTTTAAGGGTTTTGTTAAAGACCTCTCCCATTTTAATTTCAGCACCTCCCCATCCCACCTAAAATGTCTAAAATGCCCCTATTCCTAAAAAAAACCCAAACCAATCCCCTTCTCCCCACCACCATCTCCACCATTTCCCACCCCACCACTCTTTTCCCCTCTCACCATTCCCCACCATCACCTCAGGTGACCCCTCCAACCCCACCCCACCATCTCACATCTCCTTCGCCACCATCTACCCCACCCAAACCTTCACAGTTCACTCACGACACCTAATTTTTTTCCCTCTGTTTTCAGGCTATCCAAGATTTAAATTTTGGAAACATACGAAATTTAGATTCCGGATATGTAAAAAAAGAAAACAAATTTACAGATCTCACTTTTTACCTTTCTAGAAACTAGTTTCCGAAAATGTCTGGAATCTAGTTTCCGGATGGATAAAAAAATGAGATTTGGAAATTTTTAAAGAAGTGGGAAGAAGAAGAAGAAGTTTAAAAAAAGGGAAGTGGGGTTGGGGCCAGATAGGGTTTCTAGTGGGAGGGGAGGTTGGTTTCATGGAGAGGTGAGGAGTGGGGTTTACAAATTTAGCAAAACTAAAGTCAAGAAACAAATGAGCACCAGTTTCCTCCGCCATATTTTTTTTTTGATAGGCAAATATTAGTGGTTAGTTTTGTTAGAGGGGAGGAGGATTTTGTTAGTGACAAGGATCTGAGCCCTACATCTCTTACTTGCAACTCCTTCATGTCCCTTGGCTCAACCAATGAGTCATCTACCTGAGACTTTCCTCTGCCATATTACAAAAACTACACTGAAAAACAATGCAGCCTGTCCTTTCCAAGTTGTCATTTGATGACAATTAGTTATGCAAAAGTCTCCAACATAAGAAAGATTTTGAGGGAGGAAAAAATATGCTCCAAATGTTCTCACCCCAAGACTGAGATGAGTTAGCATGATTGAGGAATCTGAATGCATCTTTAAATGTCAATAAGCCATTGTCAGTATGCTTTCAGACTAAATGATCTTCAATAGGAGAAGTTGGAATCATAACCTATTGAATTTCAGATGTGATCCGCTATCGCGCATGGGTCAAATAATTAAAAATAGTAAATATAGTAACAAGGCAATTCAATCTTAGTCGTCTCACAAGGATCTCTAATCTAACAATAACAAAAAACAAGAACGTACAAAGAAATAAAAAGGGGGGTTTCGATTATGAGAAACATAATTTAAAAGATGAAAATATCAATATATAAAAATGACTAATCCACTGGTTCAGGATAATTAATACTTGGATATATCACGAGTTTCAAAAGATTATTCAATTTCGTGATTCTATTATTTTTTTGATCATAAAATTAATTAATCAAGCGTCAATTAATTTTATAAGAATTCCTACTAGATTAAGCACCACAGAATTCAATTAATCATGAATGAGGAACAAGCGTCACAAGAACACAATTAATCTAATAACCAAATTCAATCAAACCTACAACTACGTGTTATAGATCCTATTGATATCTATTCGAAATAAATTAAAACAAGAGTTCAAAATATTTCAAATAATCTCAAAGAGTAAAAACGAATTTGATATGATTAAGCATCAACACCTAAAACGAATTTGCAAACAAAGATCAAAGAGATAAAAGATCAAAGGGAAAAGATATAGAATCCGAAAATCGAAATTAACAATAATAATCAAACCTCAAGATCCTTATAAAAACTCCCTAACCAGTGAATTAATCTAAGGTCTTAGCCTTCCATGGAAGGATTTGACAAAAACGAGATTAAGAAGGAGAAATGGAGAAAAGATTGCTAAAACTAAAAAACGGCAAAAGATTCAAAAGTAATCAAAAGGTGCTAACCTAAGACTCTAAAAACGTATTTATAATGTCTCTTAGGTTAACCTAAGTGATCATAAGTTATGACTAAAGAGAAGGGCCCATGACAGGTTAATTAGCCCAATAACAACTAATTACATGATCAAGTGATCCACAACTCGCAGTAAATCACGTCAGCCTCAGGAAAATGCAATTTCGGCCTTCAAAACATCAGAACTGGGATTCGGTGCCAACATAAGAGTTGTAGCTCTGCTTCTTAGGTTTCAACGCCACAAAGATCACTGCAATCGAACAAGTATAGCCCAAGTTATGGCCTGTAGAAGGAACATGGGTCAGGATGTAACAAAATCCAAAAATTAGCAAATAATTTCACTAAAGCCGAATTAAGACCCAAAAATATAAAACCATGTTAAGAAGTAGTTATTGGACATGACACACAACTAAAAACACAAAGTGAAAAGCTATAAAATGTGCATTAAAATGCATTGATCAAATTCTCCCACACTTAAGCTTTTGCACTCTGAGCAAAACTCATGGTCGGAACAAAGCAAAGATGCATTTTCAATGAACCCCAATGATTCAAAGTGGCAAGCAAAATGCTCATTCAAGGTTTCAAGGAACCATAGCAATCATAAATAACATCTTATTACATTCTAAGCAGACAAGATGATAGAATAACCAAAGAATGAATCAAGAGTGATAGAATCCTCACAAGAAATAAAGTTCTCTCAAACTCTCAAGTTTCTAGGCTAATGTTTACACTCAAAGCACATCATAAAAGCTAGCACTACCATAGGCTTGACAAGCCTCTAACATCCACACTTGAAGCACATGCACACAAAGATCAAAAGGTCTTTATTAAGGCTAAAATGGGGACAAGGTCAAGGTGGGATAATTGAAAGGGTAACTAAGCTATAAAATCAAAGAGAATAGAGGAGCAATGAAAAATAATTGCCAAATAATCATGGGGGCAACTCAACCAAATTTCAATCCATTTTTTCACTTTCACACTTTCCTTCTTTATTATCACCTTTCTTCCTTTTTTTTATTTTTTTTATTTTTTTTTTGCACTTGCCAAATTTTCAATGAAGCACAACATTTGGATATTTTAAGATAACCACAACTTTGAGCACCCCGACATTTATGCAATATTTATTATCAATTTTTTTTTTCAAAGCAAAACTCCTTTATCCCCTAAGATTGGGTCATATCATTGTTTTTCACTTTTAGGCTTGTAATGAGCTATATAACAAAGAATAGGATAAATAGGCTCAAAGGGGCTAAACAAAGGGATAATTGCAAGGTAGGCTTATTTGGCTAGTGGTTAAAAAGAACAAAAATTGCCTAGATCATTTCATTGCATGCATGTGAACAAGAGTTTCAACAAGAGTCAAGTCAAGTTCTAGAGTAACCAACAAATATGAGTGAAATCACACAAGAAAGAAAGAGAATAGCAAAGTGTATTCCATCCATTATAAGGCACAAATCTCACCAAGGACTAAGATCTATCACAAATGATGCACAATTTAGTATTCATATCCAACTTATCATACTAAGAATGCAAGGAAGTTATCCATATCATGACACAAGACCTATAGTCCTAGAATAGTGAAATCACTCCCAACTCATACAAACCAAGAAATTCAATGAAAATGCATGCAAAAATAACATTTTTTTTAATAACAAAAACTCAAAACAAACACAAAACAAAACTACTATGCTAAAAGATCTCCCCCCACACACTTAAATCACACATTGTCCTCAAAAGCTGGGCTCTCATGGCAAAGCTTGAGAGAGTGTCCATTGACTTTGAAGACTTTATTGGTGGCTTCACTTCTTATTCTCGTTGCACCATAAGGAATAGTGTTAGTAGCAACAAAAGGGCCAGTCCACTTAGATGAAGCTTACCCGCCATGATTTTAAGGTGAGAATGGAACACATGTAAGTGTTTGGTTTTCTTCTTCTTCTTCTTCACAACATCTAAAATCAAGGGATTAAGTCTTCTTTGTGGCTGCTTAATGGAAGGAAGCATTCTGGTGGATGGAGTTACATCAAAATGAGTATCTTCAACTAAGTCAGCAAGTATTTCTATTTGAAAAAGAGAATGCTCTTCCACGGGATGCTTCATAGCAGCATTAAAGATGTTAAATTTAACTATGCTATCCCCAAATTCCATGGAGAGTGTTCCAACATGGACATCAATCTTAGTTCTTGCTGTTCTTAGGAATGGTCTGCCTAGGATGATAGGTGCCCTGCTGGATTGTGTCTCTCCCTCCATGTCCAGAATGGAAAAATCTGCAGGAAAAATCAAGTCATTAACCTTAACAAGCACGTCCTCTACAAGTCCAGCAGGGTGAGCATTGCTCCTATTTGCCAACTAAATAATAACACATGTATTCTACAAAGGTCCAAGAGCCAGAGAGTTAAAGATAGATGTAGGCATCACATTAATGGAAGCACCTAAATCCAGCATGGCATTTTCAAATTTACTCTCGCCTATGGTACATGGAATAGTAAAAATTCCTGGATCCTTGCACTTTTGGGGCATCATGGGTTGTATGAGTGCAGAAACATTGCGACTCTTGTTGAGCTTTTCATTTCCCTTTAGCCTCCGCCTTCTTTTGTGTGTGCACAGCTCTTTAAGGAACTTAGCATATCTTGGAATCTGCTTAATCGCTTCAAGGAGAGGTATATTAACTTGAACCTTCCTAAATGTTCCAAGATTTCCTTATCTTTATCTGCCTCATCCATCTTCTTAGTTATCACAGCCCTTTGAGAAAAGGGAAGTGGTATAGGCTGTGCATCATCATCTTCATAAAGAGGAGAAGTAGGTGCATAAATTGGTTTATCATTTTTTCTGCTGCTACCAATTGCATTTTCTGCTGGAGGAGGTTCTGGAGTGTCAACAGCTTTTCCAGATCTGAGAGTGAATGCACTGACATTTGCATTGACATTTGAATTCACTACTGGTTGAGCAGGCAAATTGCCCAACCCTGAGACTGCATCTGATTAATGGAAGTTGCTAGCTGTCCAATTTTTGTCTCTAAATTCTGAATGGTTGAATTTGTTCTCTGCTGAAATTGGAGATTTTGGACTGCTATTTGCTTAACAAGGTCTTCCAATGAAGGTTGATTCTGCTGAAATTTGGCGATGGGAGCGAGGTTGTGGCACGGCTGCGTGTAGAAACATCTCCCCATCTCAGGTTTGGATGGTTTCTCCAACTGGGGTTGTATCTATTGGAAGATAGATCATAGTTGGGTTGAGGCCTATCATTGAATATGTTTGCTGCATAGGCTTGAGGAGTATTGATGTTGTCACTGTCTTGCAATGTAGGACATGCATCTATAGGGTGTTCTGCAGAAGTACAAATACCACAAACTTTGGCTGCCTGAGTTTTAGTTACTGCTAACTTTTTCACCAATGAAACGAGGTCATCAAGCTTGCTCTCCAAGTTTTTATGATCAGTAGCTTGTATCTCGTTGACTCCCCCCTTGTTAGCACCACTGAATTGCTTCTGGTAGTGAACTGTTGAGAATTAATGGACATGTTATCAATCAGGCTTCTTGCATCTACTGGGGTTTTATCCACAAGTGCTCCTCCACTAGCAGCATCCATGATGTTTCGATCCATAGGCAGCAAGCCTTCATAAAAATATTGGATGAACAACTGTTCAGAAATTTGATGGTGAGGGCAGCTTGTACATAACTTCTTAAATCTCTCCCAGTATTCATGCAAAGATTCCCTGTCAATCTGCCTAATGCCACATATTTCTTTTCTGATCGAGGCAGCTCTAGAGGCAGGGAAGAATTTATCCAGAAACAACTTCTTCAATTCATTCCAGCTTGTCACAGAACCTGGTTGAAGGTAGTACAACCAGTCCTTGGTAGTGTTTTGCAATGAAAATGGGAAACCTCTCAGCTTGATGTGGTCTTCTGGAGCACCTTGAGGTTTCATGGTAGAGCAGACAATACGAAACTCCTTAAGATGTTTGTGAGGATCTTCACCTGCAAGACCATGAAACTTAGGAAGCAAATGTATTAAACCAGATTTAAGCTCAAAAGGCACCTCAACATCAGGGTATTCAATGCACAAAGCATTATAAGTAACATCAGGTGCAACAAGTTCTCTTAATGTTCTAGCAGCCATGGTATTAACAAAAAATTCAGAATCAGAATCAGTGTCAAAGAGAGTATGACTAAATATGTTAATGCTATCACTATCATTATAACTATTACCTATATGATCACGACTTATGTGATTACTAGTACTAGCCTTATTAAGTCTTCTGAGCGAATGAAAAGTCCTATCTATTTCTGGATCAAAAGCATGCAGAATGTTAGAATTGGACCTAGTCATGCATCATGAGCACATATGAAGGCAGCACAATAAATCAGAAAATACCAACAATGTCCTAATCGTTAAAACAATAAAGAAATTGACAAACCCTATCAAATAAAATCTAAAAAAATATAAAAACAGCACCAAATATCCCTAAAAATCAATTAAAGATTATGCAAATTCTTTTGGATTTTTTTAAAAACACGAAAAATTTAAAAAAAAAAAAGTGGTCTAAACGATAGAATTTTGGAATTTGAGCCTGTAATCCCGATATCAGTTCCTGATATGGGAGTCCTGATCCTTGATTTTTTCTGGATTTTCTAGCCAAATTTCAGAGCAATCCGAGCAAGTTGACGGAAAACCGATTTTCTCACTAACTCAATGCAAAATCCATTGTCAAAACCTGAAACACAACTAAAATGCAAAATCAAAGGTTAGAGACGTTAGTAGGGTTCTTGAATTGGCAACTATTGATCAAAGATCCCTGACAACAGCGCCAATTTGATCCGCTATCGCGCACGGGTCAAATAATTAAAAATAGTAAATGTAATAAGGCAATTCAACCTTGGTCAAGGATCTCTAATCTAACAATAATTAAAAACAAGAACGTACGAAGAAATAAAAAGGGGGTTTCGATTATGAGAAATATAATTTAAAAGATGAAAATATCAATATATAAAAACGACGAATCCACTGGTTCAGGATAATTAATACTTGGATCTATCACGGGTTTCAAAGGATTATTCTATTTCGTGATTCAATTCTTGTTTGATCATAAAATTAACTAATCAAGCGTCAATTAATTTTATAAGAATTCCTACCGGATTAAGCACCACAGAATTCAATTAATCATGAATTAGGAACAAGCGTCACAAGAGCACAATTAATCTAATAACCAAATTCAATCAAACCGACAACTAAGCGTTATAGATCCTATTGATCTCTATTCGAAATAAATTAAAACAAGCGTTCAAAATATTTCAAATAATCTCAAAGAGCAAAAACGAATTTGATATGATTAAACATCAACACCTAAAACGAATTTGCAAACAAAGATCAAAGAGATGAAAGATCAAAGGGAAAAGAAATAGAATCCGAAAATCGAAATTAACAATAATAATCAAACCTCAAGATCCTTATAAAAACTCTCTAACCGGTGAATTAATCTAAGGTCTTAGCCTTCCATGGAAGGATTTGACAAAAACGAGATCAAGAAGGAGAAAATGAGAAAAGATTGCTAAAACTAAAAAACGGCAAAAGATTCAAAAGTAATCAAAAGATGCTAACCTAAGACTCTAAAAACGTATTTATAATGTCTCCTAGGTTAACCTAAGTGATCAGAAGTTATGACCAAAGAGAAGGGCCCATGACAGGTTAATTAGCCCAATAACAACTAATTACATGAGCAAGTGATCCACAACTCGCAGTAAATCACGTCAGCCTCAGGAAAATGCAATTTCGGCCTTCTAAACATCAGAACTGGGATTCAGTGGCAACATAAGAGTTGTAGCTCTGCTTCTTAGCTTTCCAACGCCACAAAGATCACTGCAATCGGACAAGTATAGCCCAAGTTATGGCCTGTAGAAGGAATATGGGTCAAGATGTAATAAAATCCAAAAATTAGCAAATAATTTCACTAAAGCCCAATTAAGACCCAAAGATATAAAACCATGTTAAGAAGTAGTTATTAGACATGACACACAACTAAAAGCACAAAGTGCAAAGCTATAAAATGTTCATTAAAATGCATCGATCAAGCTGCTAAAGCAGAAAATTTGGTGCTAATAAAAGAAGGAATAGACAAAGCATTGTTGCTAATGAAATCTGAAACAGTGGCCTGCAAGATCTGATGAATAGAATCAGGAATGTGCAGCATATCCACTACAGGTTGATTGAGCCAAGTATCTCTACAAAAATTTATTTTGTGGCCATCACAAATCAAATAACAACTACCTTCCTTAATTGAGAGCATATATATAATGCTTCATAAAAGACCAAATGGATGATATGGCATGATGCAATACCGGAACATCATTTCTAAAAAATATGGCTCTTCGAAATCTGGCCCAATGATTGGTAGAAGAATGCAAATCCTAGCACATCTCCAACATAGCTGCTTCATTAATGGCTCCAAGGGATCTAATGCCAAGACCTCCCTCTTGAATAGGAGAGCAAACCTTATGTGAAGCCACTGTGACTACTTTCCTTGTATGAACATCTCCTAACCATATAAAATTCCTTATCCAAGTATCAACAATCTTCAGCAAAGAGATAGGCCAAGAATAGACATGATAGCTATAAACATACACGGCAAAAAAGGATAGGGGGGAGAGGGTCTCCCTGTCTCACCCCCTCCCTTTTACAAAACAAAGTAACCCAACAACATGACCAATAACAGAAAATGACAACTTGACAGAAGGAAGAATAACATTAATCCAATTACAGAAAACAAGATCAAAACCAAAAGCAGCCAACACCTTTAGAAGAAACTCACACAATATTATAATTAATATTTGTAATTAATAAATTACACCTTTACTTGTATTATGGTTTATTTTACATTTTTTTTATTTTATCTCTTTTACAAATTTTTTTTTTCAAAAATCGTAGCAGCGAGACTCACACACTTCTCGCCCGACACATCAAATGTTCCCACAACTTTTTACCATTTCAGCTGCACATACGAGACACCCTCTTTTACAAATTTCTATTGGAACTTATTTATTAATGTAATAATACAAAATCTTATAATAAAAGAATATAATGCAATGAAAAAACTTAAAAAGTAATATACTTTTTTTTGCAATATAAAAAAATACTTTTTTGCTATATATAATTTAAAAGTAATATATTTATAAATATATTAAAAATAATAAGATATAAATTAGATAATAAACTTTTAAAAAATTGTATGGGCAATGTCATAAATATATTATTGTGCAAGGATAAATGATATGATTACTTTATGAATAAAATTATATGTATATCTGTAAGTTCAATTCGGATTACATTGAATGGGTTTCAAAGGTTGGATTTAAAAATAATGCAATTCAATTTTTAGCAAAAATATATATAATCCAATCTAATAAGAATTTGTTTTTTTGTTTTCAGATTTTAATTTATTTCATTTTTTGATTCGAGTTTTGAAGCTTATATTATATTCTATATTGAATTGATTGATGAACACATTTATTCTCCGTGTATTGTTATCCCATATGTATTGTCATCTATCACACGTTTTTTTATTTTCTTCGTATAGATTATTTTGTATCATGTAGTGCTCCTAATATATTTCTTTGAAATTAATTTATTTATCTCATTTTTTTAGAAGCTATTTCACATTTAACTTTAGCATAAACTTATAAAGATATTTTAAGTAAAACCCATAAACTTATTTTAATTAAAAAACTTTCATATGTAAAAGCTACTTCAAACTAAGTTGTAATAATTTTTGACATGTTTGTTGCATACAAAAATATTATTTTTTTTTTGTCGTACTACAGATGGTTAGCGGAAGGAAAAAAGTTAGAGAGAAGAGGAAAATAGAGCGGTAGGGTTTAAACCTTGCTCCCAACGTTCACACAGGTCTTACGTATGTTTTACTATCAGACTATTATTTTCTAAAAAACTCCCTAAACAATAAAATTTATAAAAAAAACTTATGACAATATATAAGGCGGTGTCTAGAATACAACACTAAAATAGGTGCTGCACGGTGCATCATTTCGTTTTACCAATAGAAAATAGGTGTTGCACGGTACAACATTAAATATAAAGTTGTATGATTCGTTTTTTGACGTTTTTGTAACTTTACAGGTTTAGGTGAAATTTAAAACAGGTCCTCATCCTTTTACCCAAGTATCACACAGAGAAACAGAAACACAGAAGAAGCGCAACGAGCTTCTGTGTTTGGAACCTCCCCGCACCGTGCTGCGCCTCGCTGCCGTCTTCAGCAAAGATCACCTCGTCAGGACTGCCACGTACAACATCCACTCTACATTGTTTGCACAGTCTTCCCCCACCGCCACCGAAAACGGGGAGTGCCTCCATTCCCTCGCCGTTGCTCCGCTCTCTCGTCGATGCATCGTTGCTCCGCTCTCTCGCCGCGTCGATCATCTTGTGCTTCTTCTTATTTTTTTGATCCTATTGCACATGGATGTTGGGGTTTCTGAAGCAATTTTGCTTTTGCAATTTATTGATGAATCAACGAATTTGTCTCAGTGCTGTCAAGAGAGTCAGGACAATGAATCAACAAATTTGTCTCAGTGCTGTCAATTTTAGCAATATTCTGAAAACAAAGAAAAAAACCAATTGCTTCAAAAAAAAATTTAAAACGGTGAAAAATTTAGCATATTTCTGGTTCAAAGTAATTATTATTTTTTTTACATATTGAATGGTATTATTTCCATATTTCCGGTTCTATATTTCCAGTTTTATTCGCCGCTCCGCCTCCAAAGACCGTTGTAGGTCCGTTACGATAGTATATATGTCATATTTAGTTAAATTATACTCCCTTCGGTCTATATTATAAGAAATAAATGTGTTCTTTTTCTTAGTCCAAATTATAAAAACTAAATATCAATTTTATAATGCATTAATTACTAATTTTTATTTTTACCCTCTTATTTAATGTAAGACTTATATTAACAAGATGTACCTACTTCCTATGTATTAATTATATATCATTTCATAGAATGGATAGTTTTGGAAGAAAACTCAACTTTTAGAAGTATTAATTAGGAAAAACAAGTGTCAATGCAATTCTTTGGTCTGTGTGAATTATGGTTTTGTTTCTTATAATATGGACCGGAGGTAGTACAGTCTAAGAAAAAACAAAATGAAAAAAAAAGAGTGATAATTTTACTAAATTAACCTTATTAATTATTAGTGTATTAACTATTGTCACAAATACAAAGTGGAATATTTGAGGGTACAATTGGTAGAAATATTTAATATTAAATTGAAAATAGAAAATAACATAGATTTTAGGACAATTTTTTTTTATAAATATGAAATATATATTGGGACGAAGAGAGTAATATTTATCTATCTTAAATTATTTGTCACTTTAAATCGAATAATAAGACATTATTTATTATTATTATTTTTAATAATACCTTCATTTAAGTGAGAGTATTACAAATATAGTGAGTTGATTATAAATCAAAGTATAAAAGTATTTTAACCCTAACACCTTAATTTATCGTAAAAATTAACATAACTAATTAAAAAATGTGTATTACCTCAAAGAGACTTATGACAAGAGGTAAGGAGTGAATTAAAAAAAAAAAAAAACGAGGTAGAGAGTAGTATATCGTATGTCCCAACCCCACCCCCCCTCTATGATTATTGTTTTCTACTGGGAACATAAAAGCACCATGCCGGCCACACGTGCCCACGTGACTCATGATTTCTCTTTACAAAAGCTGTGAAATGAAATGATAATGCAAGGGTGCTGTGAGCCTCGGTTAGCCAACGCATTTCATTTCACTTATTTTTTTTTAGGTAAATTCTTACGCACCCTTATATTTCTATGGGTAGGATAGCCAACTGACACGAAATTTGCGTTTTGATTCGACATGGTCTTTTTTCGTGGGAATTTGGAATTTGTGTTTTGATTCTATTTCTATTATCTCGATCCCAATACTCAACCGAAAAGAATACTTAATAGATTGAAACTGAAAAACTAATGGCATTATTATCCTTTTAAAAACAATCAAAACAGCGCATGACCGTTATTAAGTAGGCAAAGACCACGTCAAACTAAAATATTTTAATATTAGATATTAAAATAAAAATAATATTATGACTTTAAAATAAATAAAATAAAAATTATTTCAGCAATCCCCCACAATTTATTTTAAAGTAAAAAAGAAAATGTTCCTAAGAGCTTAAGAAATCAATGCATAAGTAATAGTGTTTTTTGGACTATGAACAAGCACGTAGAGCAAATGAGCTTTGATCCACTAGATTGTCGGTGAGATTAGAACCTCTATGAACCTCATTCTGTTTGTGAATCAGTGAACTTATCACTCACACTGATCTCTCGTCCAAAGTTGTTCAACGCGGTGTGGTGTATTTTGGCCTTGCACCGTTATCTGGATTTCATGAGTGGCTCTAGAAATCCTGCCCAAGCTTTCATAGAAGCGGCCCCGCCTCAACACTCATATAGGTGAATCTATCAAGTGTACACTACAGTCAAGCACACTACTCATTCATGAGCTATAGATTCATTAAGAGCATAAACTCAACCCCCAACGCTGTAGTACTACACTGTCCTACACCATAGGGATGCACTATTACAAATAATGGATAGTATTTCATCAAATTGACAAGTGACTTGTTTTTACCCATATGAACATAGACATGTGAATTTTCACAAGCTATGTTGGGTTACCATCACTCTCAATTTTTGTATTAGGCATAACATAAGTTTCATCCCCCTCTATGTATTACTTACTAGCTTCTTGCTTAGTGGTTTTATTAAGGATCCTCCGGATTCATTTCTTGTCTCACATAGTTTAGGGATATAACCCATTAATCAGTAGCTGCTTAACACAACTATGACGTATATGCGCATATGTCTCTATTATAAATTTGATTATTTTCTCTCACTATTGCCACTAGGCAATCACCATGTAATAATAAGGAAGACACAATTTTCTTCCATCAAAAAATATTGGCTAAGATATTTCTTAGTCATCAATTCTCATATCTCTCCATATTAGATCTAGATATACAAGTCTGCTTGGACGACTTCCAAGCGACAACACTCCTACAAAAGAAAAAATTAAGTTCTCTTGTAGATTTGTTATACAGGTCTGCTTGAACGTTTTCCAAGCGACAACACCCTCACAAAGGATAAAAATAAATCCACTTTTAGATTTATTCTTATATAAACCAAATCCAAAAACATAATTGCATCAGTTTAATACAATGGAAAATCAATTTAATACAATACCATAATTTACGATATCTCTCGACAACTATATCATGAGTTTAGCCAATGCCACAATATATATCTAATAATTTTTTTCCAGCATTTTAAAACTTTGACAAACCTCTCTCGTGTAACTCTTCCAATTGATCATTGGGAGTACTTACAATCAATTATACCCACTATGTCCTTCAACAAAAAATGGAAGTAAAAGCAAATATTGATGTCGCATAGAAGTAAGGATAATCATGTTAATGAAGAAAAATAGAATATAACTTATACTACAGACCAGTTCAATATTTTAATGCACATGACAACACCAAGGAAATAAGGCCATCTATGAATAAAAAATGTCAAGTATTTAACTTGATCGCTTAAACCACCAGGAGCATTAAATTACCCTGCAGATGCAGAAAAACCCCCACATTTTAAGAGTACAACTTTGACAAGAGTCAAAAACAATTTTGGCACCAACTTTGTTCAAGGTAGACGCATACACCAAATTATAACACATATATATAACACATGGATAATACTTTTTTTTTTCAGTAACCAATTCAATAACAATAAATCAAGAATGATTTAACAACAACAATAAAAATATATATGATAAGGAATACTCTTAAGATTGTTGGAAAAATTGGTTGCTAAATTAACAAAAAATAAAATTCACACAAATAATATTAGAATAATTCTCAAAATAAAATTAACACAACAACAAAGAAAAATACACAACAAATTAATAAGCAATTAAATAAAAAATAAAGCACGTAAAAATAGACTTATCGGTTTTGGCTGAAGCGTGCAAAATACTGGATTTAATAGTATTTTGCCACTACGAGTAAATTACTCGATGCAGTTGGTCTCAAAGCTAATACCCTCTAGGATATAACAGCCACTTCTTACTAGCACTGCATCTGAATTAACAAGGGCACAAAAACAACTTTTGAATGCTCGTAGGAACAAAAATATAAAAATAAGAGAAAAGAAACTTCCCTATGCTGCTTCACCCCAAACAAATTTTAAGACGTATCATCGGCAATATTATACGAATGGACTATGTATGTGAGAAAGAAATAGAACACTGAGTACTGCATCTTCTTAAAGTTCAAAGGCTATATCTTTTTTATATGGTGGTGACAGCAATTAAAACTTTCTCAACCGAAAAGAATACCTTAATAGATTGAAACTGAAAAACTAATGGCATTATTATCCTTTTAAAAACCAATCAAAACAGCGCATGACCGTTATTAAGTAGGCAAAGACCACGTCAAACTAAAATATTTTAATATTAGATATTAAAATAAAAATAATATTATGACTTTAAAATAAATAAAATGAAAATTATTTCAACTGGCGATAGTTACAAACCTTCAATGCATAAATACTCATTTTATAATTAGCGGTTTTAGAATAAGGAAAAAAGACCATGGCTGAAATTGTAGAAGCTGGTTGCTAAAGTAGATGTACCCTTACTTGGCAACAAGATGCCATAGGGAACATAGATATAGATATAGCTAGTATACGTATATGACTGGCACCCGTGATCCTTGGCTTGTGATGTTGCTTCCACTCACGTCAATCTTGGGTCTCCTCTACCTTTTTTTTCTTTCTCATTCTGTATAATCATTTCACTTATTTTATTTGACGTTTTAGCAAAATATTTTTGTCTCATTATAATTATCATTTTATAATATCAAATGAAGAATTAAATACTTTTGTCCTATTATATTCTTGACGATTAAATACACCAAGTGATAGTAGTTGTTATGATAAATAACTAATTAATATAAGAAAAAAAATTGTATATTAGGAAACTGCGTAATATATTTTGTAAAATCTAAAATATTAGTTGCATTTCGTAATTAATGTGTCAAAAACGTTAAACGTCAAACGTCAAACAAAATGATACGGCAGCAGTATACTCCCTCCGAACTCAATTATAAGCAAAAATTGTCTAAGCTTGATAGACTTAAGTATAAGCAAATTTCAACTAACCTACTCATATTTTATGTCATTGTTTCAAAAATACCCTTAAGTTAATTCAACTTTTGTTTTTAAGAAAAGTTGTAAGGATCATTATGATTAAAGGTAGTTTAGTAAATATAGTTCCTATTTTATATGAAAACAAGAAAATTAAATGCACCAAACTACCGTCTTTAATCAGTATGAAATTAGGTATTTTTTCTTATAATTGAGTCCGAGGGAGTATAGTTTATATAGATCAAACAATAAATCCAACTACTCCAATTAATGTAATGTTTTACTCCTTAATTATAGGTGGACAATTAATAAGGGTAGTTTAGTCAAGGAGTGTCATTTCATCATGAAAACTAGTACACTTAATATTTTCTTAAAAGTTGTGCATAACCTTGAAAAACATTACTCCCCACAGTCCTTATTATGAGGAATAAAACTCTAATTCACACGGACCCAGGAAAAACATTGAAAATAGTAGTTTATTTCATAAATACTCCTAAAGATTTAATTTTTTTTCTTCAAAAATAATTCTTTTATAAAATGGTTGAACCAACTCACTTGCATAGCAAATATATGTATCTCGTTAATATAACTGTCTGTTTGATTAAGTTTCGGTTTTTAGTTTTTGAAAACTATTTTATAAATCAATTTTAAATAACTGTTTTTAAGAAGAAAATAAATAAAAAAATCTATTTGGTAATCTTATTTTTTAAAACTGTTTTAAAGATGAGAAAATGAAAATTCTTGTTTGGTAAATTTGTTTTTAAAATATGTTTTAAAAACTAAAAAAAAACCAAAAAACTTGTTTGATAAGTATTTTTAAAATGAGTGTAATTTCAAGTGAATGCTTAAGGAAATGTTAATCCATTAAATTAATAACTTGATAAAAATGAGATATTTTTTATAAAAGTGGTATATAATTCACTCTTTAAAGTAACATATATTATAACAACTTAATTAATAAAGTAAAATTAATTAAAAGCAATGCTACACAATCTTTCTTACTTTTGTCATTTTGTTTTAAACAATTATATTAGTTTAAAGTATTTGTCATTAACCCCATCAAAAAAAGGTATTTTCCATTAAAGTATATAAAAATAAGTCATTCATACTATATATTAAGATTATGTTAATCCACGATGGATTGAAGAAAGGAACAATTTTCTGCACCCCTCGAAGCTGCTACTCGTACCCCCGTCTTGCCCCAATTGCAGGTTCGCTTCTCAAGATCTCACTTTTTCCCTCTCTCCCGACCCTTGGTGTCGGAATCCCTAATGTGGAGACTCCACGAGCTTTAGAGAGAGAAAGTAGAGAGAGAAGAGATAAATGTGTGAGAAAAATAGGGGTGGGGACCTCTATTTATAGGTGGGTTTAAGCCCGTATGAGTCGCGACCCATGTTTTGCTTTTACATGTGTCCATTTGCGAACGGTGACTGTGTCAGGATATGTTCGCTTCACGATGATTCCGGTATTAGGATCGTTCGCGTCGTGAGCTGGCCTAGAAAAAAATCTTGGTTTCGTGTTCCGGTTCACATCACGAGCTAATCTAGAACAAAATCTTTGTGCTTGCATTCCGGTTCGTTCTAAAGACCATTCCAATCCTAATCTAGGCTCCTAAACCCGCATATCACAAAATCAAGCATCCAAATACGCATCAACACATAATCACTCAAGGTAATTAGAGTTCTGGGAAAGTGGGATGTGACAATAAAGTATGCTCATATTTTTGTAAAAAAGACGTAAATGCTCATATTAATGGAATACATTGTAATTAATTTCAAAAATTAAAAAAGTCAAAGAAAAACATTGAAATACTTAGAAAATATAAAAATACATATTTTTCCACAGTAAAATCATATATATTAAACAAGTTAGTACAATAAAAAAATGTTACATTCTTAAGAGAAAAAAACTCAATTTCATTTTATAGTTGACTAATTAAATTAAATCGAATTTAATGAATAATAGCTACCAGAGGAAATATGCGTGTCTTGTCGTGACAAACAACTCCACCACAATTGTCTTTGATGGATTCTTTTCTATTTTGGCTTAATTGTACTTTTAGTCATCTAGGTATTGTAATTGTGCGATTTTAGTTCTCCAAGTTCTAATTGAGCGAATTCGGTCCTTCAGGTATCACAATTGTGCGATTCTAGTCCCTCGGGTTCTAATTGAGCGAGGTGGGTCCCCTTGGTATCGTAGTTGTGCAATTTTGGTCCTCCGTTCAATTGTCATTCGATTTATAACTGAAAATGTTATAAAGGTTTTTTTTAATTTTTAAGCCAACTAATATGCCACATAAACTAAATGTTGTGTTAGGTCATACCCACACGTGATATATCAACATTTTGTATTAGAAATTGAACGACATGAGGAATTAAAATCGCACAATTGCAATATTTGTAGAACCCAATTCGTATAATTAAAACTTGGGGACCAAAATTGCACAATTGTAATACCTGGAGCACCGAATTCGCAAAATTGAAACTTGGGGACTAAAATCGCACAATTGTAATACCTAGACGAACAAAAGTGCAATTAAGCCTTCTATTTTTTAGGATCATACTTTTAGGAGTTTCAAATATTTACAACATTGCCATTAATGAAAAGTAGCAGTTCTCTGCCTCTTTTCAGTTTTCAAAACAGAGAATAGAAATAAAAAACGAAAACAACTTTCCATAGTTTTAGTTTTTTCGTTTTAAAACTAGAAAACAACAGATACTTTTGGAAACTATTATTACAAAATAGGTTATTCAAACAAGTTATTTTGCTTTTCAAAATTTTAGAAAACATAAAACCGTTTTTGAAAAGGGTAATCAAACAAGGCCTGAATCTCACTATAAACAAGAGTGTATGTGCAAAATTAGACATTTAATACATTTGAAAATTGATGTATGTTTCTGTTGACTTGAGTGAAACTTAGTCACTGATTCGGCTATCTTCAAGCAACAATGATTCCCTTTTCTTCAGTTGATTACGTTGAGGAAGGAACTCTGTTCCTCAACTATGGGTCCCTTAACTACTCTAGAAAGCGTTAAGTGAGATAAACTAAACTAAAACTAGAACACAAAGAAAATGTAAATGCGACTGAGCAAAAATAGGTTGATTGTATTGATTGATGTGTGTAAAGAATATGCACAACTTGGTATTTATAGAAATAGCTAAGAGCTATCCCTATTTGTCACGTTCTATGGCTAACAACAGCAATATTTCAACTGACAGCTTCTCGGCTAGATCGTGCCTTTCTCCACTAACCACATTCCTAGATTTTAGGCACCATCCTAATCTTATCTCACATGGCAGCCATGTCACGTGCCAACGGCTCTTCCTGCTTGATCTTATCCTTCTGTTTCTTCCTTCGCTTCCTAAAAATCAAGCGAACAAACTCGTTTCTCTCAACCTCTTTTTAAAATTTAAACTTCAAATTGTCCAATGGTTTATCCCCCCTTTTTAGCTTTAAAGGAACCTCTGATCTTGACCTCAACCATCAGAAAATATCCTTGCTTACCAGTGGTTAACTATATTCCTCTGCCATTTATCTACATCTTCGGCTAAACTATGATTCGGCTGACCAGCATTCGACTAACACCCTCAATCGGCTGCTTCCGACTTCGACTGACACTTAGAATATTTTTTGGGTGTAAACAATTACCCCTACATTGTTTTAGCTGCAACATTTTAAATTTAAGCTGATGCAACGTAATAGATTACTGACAGCGCTGCCCTAATCATTATGACTGAGTTATCCGTTTAAAACAAACCTCTTAATTAGTAACGACTAACTTGATTTAAACTCAACGGCTCTTATCTTTAGTAACAAATACGCTCCCTTTAAATATCCTTAGCCGAGTTACCTTATTCATTCTTTGCAAACACCATTAATTTGCAAGCTTGCACCTTTTCTTCCAATCTTCTTATTTACGATCACCGTGTTTTCTGCCTCTGATTCTCAGAACCGCTCTTATGATAATGATGATGGCCAATCGTCATCTTCTCCAAGCATTAGCCGTTCTCTGACTCCTTCAACAGCTGATAAGCACTCATTTGAACCTCGTCTTTTTCCCAATCAGGATTTCATATCCCTACGCCCTTCTACTTCAGAATTATCTGAAGGAGCCGAATTCCTGAATGAATACATGAGCCCATGACTTTATGGCTAACCCCATCTCATGCAACTGATTTACCACAAAATCCAAACCAACTGATCTTCATTATCGGCCTTGAGCAACTCAACCCTATATCGACTGGGTCAATCGATTAGCCGTTGCCAAGTCTACCCAATGGAAGAATTAGGGCATTTTTGGCAAGATCATGCCCCCTGGCATGATATTCCGCTCAAATTAGACATCTTCTATGGCTTATTTGGTCTTTGGTCTATAACCATTAACACCTTCACATTCCCTTGGGGCATGATCACTCTTACCTTATTGGATGTGGCAGCCATAACAAAACTCCCTCTTGTTGGAGATGAAGTTCCAGCTCTTCATTGTTTCCCCGTTTTAGAACTGGGAAATAAGTTTTCCAAAAACACTTCTGGATACTCAAATTTCTTGGCTCATAATGCCAAAACCAAAGGATCAGTCACTGAGGTTGAGGCATTCCTCCTCTACTGGTTAAGCAAATATTTCATTTGCTCTAGCTCTATTGCAGTAGTACAAGAGCGACAACTCTATGTGGCTCTTGCTATTTCAGGCAGGAAGCTATCATGGGGTTCCCTTTTCCTTTTTTACCTTTATCGATCCCTTTTCACCATCATGGATCAGCTGCAAAAGGAAGAGGACATTAAAAGCATCCAAGGGCCTCCCTAGTTCCTTTAACTTTAGATTATGTTATATTTTCCAGAGTTCATTGATGCCCGTTTCAACCCGCGCACTTTATCTCAAAACAAAAGGATTTTGGGGACTCAACTTAGACTCATTCCTTGTGAGCCTACCTATGCCTTTATTGTAGCAGAATGGATCTTCAATCTTTCTCGCATATCGGCTGACTGGCACCCTGTCCTTGAGAAAGGCATTGGCCAATCTTGGATATTTTCCACTCATGAGAACCTGTCAGTCGAACAACAAAATGACATGGAATTTAACTGGAGCAGGTATTCACAGCTTATAATCTTTTGTGTAGTCTCAAACCCACATCCAGGAACAACAAATCTTTAGCCGAATTTTATTATCCAAACTACGTAGCCAGGTAATTTGGGCTTCTTCAACATGTTCCTTTGCCTTATGAATCTAAGTTAGGCTGCCTCGATTGGCTGAGTTTCTTAGCCAATGATGTAGAAGATTTGACCACCACCAATTTGGCCAAAATTAATGCCTTTGAATGGAATTCATTCAATCCTACCTCTTGGGAAACTTCTACCTTTGCCAATTAGTGGCCATCTGTGACTACCAAGATGTTTCCAGACAAGCTGGAAAAATATGTCCCTCGACTTATCACCATTGACAAAGAAGAACAAGGAAGAGATGAACCCAGGCCGGCCAGCCATCCCAAAAGCACTTTTGCTGAGGCTAAGCCTCAAGTTCATAAACGATTATCTTCTAGGATCAGGATTCCAGCTACACTAACTAGTAAGTCTCTTGACCTTGGCTTCCTTTTTTCTTCATCCTCTTAATTCCAATACTCACATTCAACTGCTCTTTTGCAGCTAAAACAACGCCCAAGCTGATAGTTATTGAAGATGAAGTTACCACTCCCCCTTCCAAGAAAAGACCAAGGGGTCCTAGAATAACCATAGAGGAACCAACCCAAGCTCCTCTAAATCCAAAGAGTCTCATAAGGCTCATTCGACTAACAAAGGAAAACAACCCAAGGTAAGTCCTCCTATATTTTTACTAAGTTCTTACATTTGCCTCTATCAACCTGAATCTACCTTTTCTTGGTAATTTCAGAAACCACGTATTACACCACCTGCCACCAACTTCCCAGGGTACTCTCAAGGAACTAGCTCAAAAGCTGCTCGAGTGGCATAGTCAATTTCTTTTCTGATTTAATGCAAAGCTTGCTCATTTGTTTATTAACTAACTTTATGTTGCAATGTCTAGGCTCCTTAATCCTTTGCCGAGCCAATCCCTTCAGAGCCTGAACATCACACTCCTCCAGCATCATCTCCACCTAGAGCTCTCTTGGTCAAGGTATCTAAAGAAGAGCTGTCAAAATACTTCACCTCAGCTAATCCCCTTCCAATGGTGTCCTCTCCCATCTCTAATCACTTAAAAAGAGTCAATGCAGCACTGATGGGGGAAATCCCAACCAGCAGGGATCAGGTTGCAGCTCTGAGAACTTCACTGTTCAAGTAGGCTAATTCGGTTGACATTTCTGTGGCTAGTCGAGAAGTATACAACACTATAGCTCTCCAAATTAATTACCTAGCCCATAAGTATGGCCGCTCCAAGGAGGTTTATGACTCGCCTCTTATGACCTCAAGAGATTAAGAGACCTTTAAGAGAAGAAATCCAACTTTCAAGCTTCATACCATGATCTTGAGGTGGAACGCCAAGAAGCTCTGGTCAAGCATAAGGCTATAGATGATCGTCTAGCTGTATTAACAGCTGAAATGCATCAGGTGAAGAGAGAAATGGAAGATCTGACTCCCAATCAACTGCCCTATCTAACTAATTAGCCTTCTACTCTAACTGGCGCCTCGCTTTATATTCCTAATCCACTTCCCTTGATAGTGAGATAGGGGTACTCTTCTCCCAGAAGGCTGGTCAAGAACAGGATCTAAAGACTGGGAGTGATGGCCTAGTGGAACCCTCCGCTGCAACTGACACTTCGACCAATCAGCCAAAAGAGCCGATTAATCCAATTTTGTCTGCCACTGAGGTCCCTGCTAATCGTACCCCTACAGTTGCTGATCCGTCAGCAATTGCTAATCCTTCTACAGCTGTTGATCCTTCTGCAACGGCTGAACCTTCTGCCACAACTGAACCTTCTACAGCTGAGCAAGGCTCAATCCATATGGATGAGACTGTAGGAAGATCTTCTGATGCAGCAACTACCTAACCCTTTTAGTTTACCATGTTTTCTTTTCATGATTTTAGCAGTTAGGCTAGGTGATAGGCCTGTGGTCATCAGAACTTTAACATTTCAATAAATTTACTTTTAGTCCTCTAATATGCCTTACCATATAGTAGGGTAGTATTTTTTCAAGTATTTCCCATTTATGCTTCTATTCAGTTCTTCACCCTGCATGTTGACTAGTCGATAAACACCACCACTGTATGCCTTACTAACGATAAATGGCCCTTCCTAATTTGGTGACCATTTTCCAAACTTAGGGTCTTTAACCCCAATAGGTAATATGGTTTTCCAAACAAGATCTCCTTCAACAAACATTTTTACTTTTACCCGTTTGTTGTAGGCTCTGGCCATTTTCTGTTTACTGTGCTCAATCCGATTCAAAGCCATGAGTCGATTTTCATCAACTGAATCTAATTCCATAAGCATGGCTTGCTGATATTCATCTAAGCTTAGCAAACCCTTCTTTACTACTCTTAGTGAGGCCACATTTATTTCTAATGGCAACACAACATCTTCCTCATATGTTAGCCGAAAAGGAGTAAATCCAGATGCATTATACTTAGAATTCCTTACTTATCCTCAATGTTTTTGTTAATCAGATCTTTGAGGATTTTGTTAGTAGCCTCTGCTTGCCGATTTGCTTGAGCATAATAAGGAGATGAATGAATCATCTTAATCCCAAATTGTTGTGCAAAGGCCACCACCTTTTCTCCAGTGAACATGATACCTTGATCTATGGTGATGGTTTCAGGAATACCAAACTTATAAATGATTTGGTATTGTATAAATCTTATCACATCATCCTGAGTTACATTCACCATAGGTTGTGCTTCTACCAATTTGGTAAAGTAATTTGTCGCGACTACGATAAACGCATGTTTATTGGAAAAACGAGGATAAATCTTACCTATTAAGTCCATTACCCATCCCCTAAATGGCCAAGGTTTTATCACAGGATGTAAATTTTTAGTTGGTGCCCTTTGAATTGGACCATGTAGCTGACATGCTTCACACCCTTTTGCATATTGATAACAATCAGCCGTAATGGTAGGCCAATAATACCCATGCCTGTATATTAGCCACTTCATAATAGAACCAGCCCTATGTGAGCCGCAAATTCCTTCATGTATTTCCCCATGACCTTCATTGACTCTTCTTTGCTAATGCACCTAAGCAATACTCCATTAATGGTTCTTCTATAAAGCTCATCATCCACCAAAACATACTTGAGTGCTTTCTGCTTAAGTTTGAAGTCAGTACTACTTGAACAGTCTTTTAGATAATTAATTAACTCTTTTTTTCAAGAGTCGACTGTATCTATTGTAAAACACTCCCTTAATGGATAGTCTTCATTTTTAACTTCGATTATCATATCTTTATATCCTGAGGCTTGCTGAGCCAAGTCATTAGCCTCTTCATTCTTTTCCTTGGGAATATGACATACTATAGCATCTACAAACAAACGTGATAGCCTACTAGCCGTTTCATAGCATTCCATTAGGTTAGGATTATGACATTTATACTCCTTAGTTAAGTATTTAATGACCAACTGCGAATCCCCCATGACTTGGATGTAATTTGCTTTCATAGCTGTCAGAATCCCGAGTCCCAAAATCAGAGCTTCATACTCTGCCTGATTGTTGGAACGGCTAGAATCTAGCTGACACATGAATTTCCAAGTTCTACCTTCTGGGCTAGTGATAGTTACCCCAGCGCCTACCCCCTTTTGAGTCCTAGACCCATCAAACATCAAAACCCAAGGCTTCAGGTTAATATGTGAAGCTTGTTCAGCTAACGGATCCTTAACCTCAACACAAGGGTGTTGAGCTAAAAAATCATCTACCACTTGGCCTTTCATTGCTCTTAATGGTACATATTTCAAAGCAAACACATTTAACTTAATGGCCTACCTCATTAGTCAACCCTGTAAGACAGGCCTATTAAGCAAATACCTAACAATATCAATTTTACACAAAACCAATATTTCTTTGGGCAACAAATAATATTCCAACTTTGTACAAGCATAGAACAATGATAAACATAACTTTTCAATAGAGGTGTATCTAGTTTCTGCATCATTCAACATTCAACAAAGATAATACACAACTCTTTCTGTCCCACCATCAGCATCCTGTGTAAGCAGGCAGCTGATTGATTCTTCCTCCGCGGCTATATACAACTTGAGAGGTTTTCCTGGCATTGGGGGTGTTAGCACAGGAGGATTAGCCAACACCTTGTTGATCTTCTCAAATGCTTGTTGTTGTTCCTTACCCCACACCATGATATCAGAATCTTTTAGTCTTAGCAAAGGAGAAATAGCCTTCATTTTCCCAGCTGAATTGGCTATGAACTTTATTAGAAATTGATTTTTCCTATCAAACTTTGAAGCTCTTTTTTATTCCTAAGAGGCCTAGCTTCCAAAATAGCCTTAGCTTTATTTTTATCAACCTTAATCCCTTGATGGTGAACTAAGAATCCCAAGAAGTTACCAGCCGAAACTCCAAATGCACATTTAGCAGGATTCATTTTTAGATTATGAACCGCATCCTTTTAAGGGCTTATTGTAACTCCAACAAATGGCATTCAAAATCCTTTGACTTTACAACTACATCTTCAATGTATACTTCCATAGTCTTACCAATGAGGTCATGAAAAATGGTGTTTATAGCCCTCTGATATGTAGCTCCAACATTCTTGAGTCCAAAAGGCATGACCACCTATTCATATATTCCCAAAGCTCCAGGACACCTAAAAGTTGTCTTGTTAATGTATTCTTTGGCTATGAAGATTTGGTTATACCCTGAGTACCCATCTATGAAAGTAGGAATACCATGAGTGGCTGCTGCATTGACTAACATATCAACCACAGACATTATATACACATCTTTGGGTATATACTCCCATTGTCTTACCAATCAAGTCATAAAAAATGGTGTTCATAGCCCTCTGATATGTAGCTCCAGCATTCTTGAGTTCAAAAGGCATGACCACCCATTCATGTATTATCAAAGCTCCAGGACACCTGGAAGCTATCTTGTGAATGTCTTCTTTGGCTATGAAGATTTGGTTATACCTTAAGTACCCATCCATGAATATAAGAATACCATGGTGGCTGCTGCATTGACTAACATATCAGCCATAAGCATTACATACACATCTTTGGGTGTTGCCAAATTCAAGTTTCTATAGTCAGTGCATACTCTTATCTGGCCATTCTTCTTGATCACAGACACTATATTAGATAACCACTCCACGTATCTAGCTGTCCTATTGAACCCAGCCTTCAATCTCTCAATCTCTGCTTTGATATGAGGCATTATCTGAGTATTGAATCTTCGAGGTTCCTGCTTATAAGGCTTATATCCTTCCTTAATAGGCAATCTATGCTCCACTAATTCTCTTGCCAAACCAGGCATCTCGTAAAAATTCTAGGCAAAACAATCCCTGTATCGCCTGATTAATTTAACTAATCTGCTTTGTTTGTCCTCTTCCAGCAACCCACTCACTTTTACATTCCTGGCCTATTATAACGTTCCCAAATTGATTTCAATCAAGGGATCTTCTGCCTCAAAAGAAGGAGCAGTCTTATGAAGGGGTGAGCCTAACTCTACAGATTCAACTGCAAGTGCCTTACCAGGCTCAACTGACATGCCTTCTTTTCTAGATGGTTGACCCCATTCATCATCTTTACTCTCTGTATCACCTTCCTCTAATATAGCTTCCATGACTTTGGATTTGACCCTAAACATCTCTAGTCGATCCAATAAGTTTCCAAGTATATGTGAGTCTCTATCAATTGATCACTGATTGGTTAGGCCGTGATTCAACTGAGACTTTAGCTTGAATCCTTTATTGGGAAGATCACAAGCCTTCCACACTCCTTCCTCATACTCTTCTGAAACCGCAATAGGCCCAAAATGTGGAGAGTAGAATAACGCCTCTAACATTTTCACCTCGACTGAAAAAGGATTCTTATTTGCCTCAACTGTCTCTACATTATCTCCAACCCAAAATATCAGCTTTTAGTGGAGTATGGATGGCACACATTAGCGGGTGTGGATCCAATCTCTACCCAAAATTATGTTATAGGATGGCTTGCCATCTACCACAAAGAAAGTTGACTTGGTGGTTTTAGGACCTACAATTACATCATCTATCAACACACTTAGAGCTGTGGAAGGCTCTCCCATAAATGTAGACATCTTCACATTAGTATGCACTAAGTCTTCCAAGTTTCTTCCAAGTTTCCTCATGGTAGCGATAGGCATCACATTCAAAACGGCTCCACCATCCACAAACACCCTGCTAAAGATCTTCCCATTAATGTAAGCCTTGATATACAAAGGCTTCAAGTGTTTCATCATGTCTTCAGTAGGCTTTCAGAGACCATTTGAGTAGTCTCATCAGTTGGGTTCTCACCTAACATGGCCCACTCTGTTTCTTCTACAAACACGTCACCATCCAAACTTCCTTGTTAGCGGTTGTTTGCCCAAAATTCCTCAGGGAACAAACTAATAGCTTCTATGTCAGCCAACAAACCATCAGCTTCCTCATTGAACAAGAAGACTAGTAGAGATTCTCCCATAGTTCCATCTGTTTCCCAGTGTATATGTGGGATCGCAGATGCTTCTATCTCAATTGCTTCCTTAGCTGCGTCCACTAAAGTAATTAAACCCTCTGTCTCAGGAGTGTGCTTCTGTCCATTGGCTGACACCTCATTATGGGGAAATCCACCTTATCTCCTTCTTCCAACTCAGGCTTGGGAAAAGCCTGATCCAACATGTTGGCCACTGTTTTTGAAGAAATTTTATTCTTTCCGCTGTCCTTAACATCGGCTAACATTTGGAGAGTTTGCTTCATCTTTTAAACAGATCTCATTCTCTGCAATCATCTCTTTTGAGTTCTTGTCAGCACAGCAGGCTTTGAGATCTTGTCCTTAGCATACTTAATCAAGAACTAATGTCCCTCTGCTACATTAGCTGTAGGTTTTAGCATTCTCTGTGACCTTAGTTCTACATCATTTCTTACTGTTATCCTCAGAGAAGACATGCTTCCTACCATGGTGAACTCAGATACCCTCTTTTTATTCTTAGGGATAGGTTCCTCATCAACTCTGGGTAAGGTTGGCAGCCCATTGTTATCAATAGCTATCTGATCCTGCCCCCCAATGTTGATATGGGTGTCTTCCCCTTCTAATTGGGAGATCTTATTACTGAATCCTGACCATATTTCATATATTGTCTGACTAACTCCTGAGTTAGCTGCCCTGGTTTGGATGATTTCTTCCCCTGTGTGTGTCCTGATGTCTGCTGAGGATACCCTAATCTATCAAAAACCGAAGTCCTAGTAGCCTTCAGTTTCAGCCGATCATTATTACTTGATTTGGCTAACACCTTTTTTGGCCTCCAAACTTGTTGAACTGATATTCTATTCCTGTTATTGGACCCTACCTCTTTAGGTTTTGAGAACGAAACCATGTTCACCTCCAAAGTGGGGAATGAGTCTATGTCCACAACCATCTCAACAATTCCTTTGTCAGCAAGTTTAAACCTTTCTTCTTTTATTTCCTTCTAAATGGCCCTCCTAAAAACCATGCATAACAGTTGCATGATTATAAGAGTTATGCCATTTGCAGTACTTCTTATTCTTTAACTTTTCAGTTGGTGAGATTTTGTGCCCATCCAGCAGCCAAATCTGCTTATCCTTGAGCAGGTAGTCAAAGATTTGATCTGCCTTGAAAATATCAAAAGAATATTTCATCTTGCCTTCAACTGACCCTGCTTCTTTCCCTTTAGTAGGCCTCAGGGATGGGCAAGAATAACTCTTCCCTTTTACTATCTCAACTGCCATGATATCTGCCGTGGACTCGGCTAAGTTATTATTAAAATCTTTCGCATCCATAATAGATACCAACTGTGGCCCCCTTCCTATGCTTGCTCGCCTCTTTTCGTTTTCCTAAATAAATTGCTCAATCCGTATAGCCCTGGACACTAGTTTATTCAAATTTGTGCATGCTTGTCCATCTAGTTTCTCTTTCAGCTGAGGATGCATGCTACTAATGGCCATAGCCGTATATTCCACCTCAGGGAATTGCACTGAGCATTTTCTAGCTATTTTCCTAAATCTTTCCACAAAATCAGTAGCCAATTCATCAACTTGTTGCTTTAAATTCATAAGGTCAGCTACAGTAACTTCAGGCTGAGGCCAATAAAATCTATCATGGAAACATCTTTCCATATCTGCCCATGTTTATATGGAATTGGGTGGCAACGAAGACTACCAATTAAAGGCTATTCCTGTAAAGGGATAAGTGAAACAGCTGCAACTTACAGAACTCATTTTGGTTTTCTTTGCCACATTGAGCAGTAAATCATCCTATTTGCTCCATAGTTGACTTACCATCCTCCTTAGAGAAAGTGGAATAATCAGGAGTCTTATACCCCCTAGGTAAAGATACCAATCTATCCACCCATTCTGGATATGGTCTCCTATACATAGGCCTATCCAGCAACTTTAACTGCACACCAAAGTACTTCTTAATGGTATCCGCAATTACAGTTAGGTCTAGCAGCTAGGATCCTCCAAGTCTTACTTCCCCTATATTACATGTAGGCATCAGCTGATGTCTCCATGCTGTAGGTTATGCCTAGGATATTTGCTCTAGAGGATTAGGGTAACCTAGTTGACTTGACATTAGAGGTGGGTTACCTGCCCATGACTGCTCCATGTTCCCATCTAGAGGCACCCAGTATTAAGTTCCTGAGACAGCTGTATTGTTAAATGGTGGAGGTGGGACCTACCCCCATGCCTGTTTCGCTAGAAAACTAGCTGCCCTTGAAGGAGTTGACCCCGTTTAAGCGCCCATAGGTACCTCAGGGTTTGGTTGATAGAATGGTTGATTAGCCGATACAGGTGGAACTGAATTCTATTGCGGCTGTCCTGTATAACCACTAGATGGTCTTATCATACCACCTCCTAGACCAAGAGTTTGCCCCCCAGTATACTGTAGGTTAGCAGCCTACATGGTAGCATCATGTGCCTAGGCATATAATATCACCTGCGGCATTCCAATTTGCCCCACTGTATCTGGTGGCCTTCTGGCCTATTGCACCTATCCAAAATGAAGATTAGCCTGGTTAGTTGTATCATTCATCACCTATTGACCACCATTATTAACAGTGGCAAAAGTACTAGGTTGGAAATTTACTGGATTAAAAGATACCTATCCCACATTCAGCTGAACCTGAGTAGGTCCTGCCTATAAATAAGTAGGCTGGCCTTGCTGTACTCCTACCTATACTACACTCGGCTGAACCTGAAGAGGACCTACCGGAGTCTTGTTCAGCTGAATAGCAGGTCCTGCCAAAGTGAGGTACTCCGCTTGCGTTGGGATACCAAAATTAGCAGAGATGTTGCCTGAATGAGTCCACTTAGCTTCTAGCTCTCTAGCTTGCTGCACTTCATTGTGTACCAAGGGTTTCACAATATCAGCCAATTGTTGTGACACTTGATACATGATATTATTTTTTCCCAAATCTAGTTGTTGGCGTATAAATGAAGTGGACATTACTAGTGGAGGATCAGTGGGATCAGGGTCCACCACTGCATTTGCTGGCTCAGTTATTGAAGTGGGCATTCCCAGAGAGGGATTCACTTCAGTTACCTTCTTGGAACTAGTTTTCTTTGAAGTTGACGTAGGCTGATCCATGCTGCTCAGACTCTTGCCAGATCGCAAGTGCATATGCCAATGGTAATCCTGACCAGGGGATCCGAATGTATTAATTCGTTCAGCTATTTGGTCCCACTGGGCATGCCAATGTTGTTGACTTGAGTGAAACTTAGTCGCTGATTCGACTATCTTCAAGAAACAGTGATTCCGTTTTCTTTAGTCGATTACGCTGAGGAAGGAACTCTGTTCCTCAACTATAGGTCTCTTAACTACTCCAGAAAACGTTAAGTGAGGTGAGCTAAACTAAAACTAGAACATAAAGAATATGTAAATGCGACTGAGCAAAAATAAGTTGTTTGTATTTATTGATGTGTGTAAATATTATGTACAACTTCATATTTATAGTAATAGCTAAAAACTACTCCTATTTGCTAGATTCTATGGCTAACAACAACAATATCTCAACATTGCTCAGCTAGATCTTGCCTTGCTCCTCTAACCATGTTCCTAGATTTTAGGCACCATCCTAATCTTATCTCACTTCACAGCCATGTCACATGCCAACGACTCTTCCTGCTTGATCTTATCCTTTTGTTTCTTCTTTCGCTTCCTAAAAATCAGGGGAATAAACTTGTTTCTCTCAACGTCTTTTTAAAATTTAAACTTCAAATTGTCTAATGGTTTATTCCCTACCCCCTTTTAGCTTCAAAGGAACCTCTGATCTTGACCTCAACCATCAGAAAATTTCGTTGATTACCAGGTGGCTAACTATATTCCTCTGCCCTTTATCCGCATCTTCGGCTAAACTATGATTCGGCTGACTAGCATTCGACTAACACCCTCAATCGGCTACTTCCGACTTCGACTGACACTTAGAATCACTAGTGCACGAAACGGATAATAATTGAGGATTTTACACCCGTTATGTACATAACCGGTGTAAAATGTGATGCGGTGGCATTTTTGAAATTTTTGCATCATTTTTTACACTGGTTATATACACAACCGGTGTAAAAAAATGACGTGGTGGATATTAACAGTTACCGCGTAACATTTTAAATCGGTTGTTCTTATAATCGGTGTAAATTGTTTAGGATTCCACATCGGTTATATGTAGAACTGGTGTGAAATATTAATTTTACACCGGTTAAAATTGTAACCGGTGTTAAATCCCTTTTATATATTCGAGCCATTTCATGGAGACTCACTTTCTCTCTTTTTCCAAAACTCTCAGTCTATGCGAAAACGACCAACACCACCACCATTTTCATTCTCTGTCACGACGAACCACTCTTTGTCATGACGGACCTCCACCTTCCTTAGGCCGCCATTATGTTTTTCGTTCATCAATCCCTGGTAAAGCTTTGTTTCTCTTGTTTTTGGTCTAATGTTCGTTCTTCTTCCTCATTTTCGTTGTCCTTCTTTATCTCACTGTCTCTCTCGCAGCACTGTGACTATCACTGCCGTGAAGGAGCTCGCATTTGAAGGAGCTCGAAACTTTTGCCTCCTTCTCTCATTTCTGTTGCCACTGTTAGTGCAGATTTGGCAGACATTGCTAAGTTTTTGGGTATTACGACAACTTTAGATACAAAATCCATTCAAGTAGTCTCTGTTGTATTTCTGGGTATTTTTGACTTAAACGTGTTTATGTACAAAACTGATATACTTTATATTTCTTTGTTGTTTGAAGCTTTTGCATTTTTGAATGGTTCCTTTTTTAATTTGTGTTAAGCCTTAGTTTCCCGTTTGAGATTCAATAAAATGTTTGCGTGTGTACCGGGGATGGTAATGCTCATTTTATTGAATCTTGAATTGTCCAAGTAGAATAGTTTGAGAAAAAACTTTTTCTTTTGTTTGGTTAATAGTTAGTCTTTAAATCTGATATCTAATACATGATGAAATTTCAGATTGCTACATTTCCTATTGTCTTTGGGTGCATGCTTGATCGTGGTGGATGTCACCATGTTTGAGTTGTGTACTTGGAGACCAATGAGAAATGTTGCCGAAATTTCGTCAGGTATAAGATATAAGGATTTAACGACTAACTATTAACCAAATAAAGAAAACGTTTCTTCTTGAATATGATATGTTCATACCAAATATACAGAGATATGTTGTATTGTGGTTGAAGGGTCCTGAAGTGGTGATTGTGTTCATTATATAAGTGTGTGTTTACTTTTTTTCCTGAACGCAGCTATGGACAGTTGTTGGATGCAAAAAATTTGATTGACCGATGAGTATAAGAATGGAGTGTCAGAGTTTCTAAAATATGCTGAAACAAAGCTTCCTACTAGTAATGGAAAATTTTATTGTTCTTGTGTTAAGTGTTTGAATAAGACATCTCTAAAAGTTGAAGACATACGTGAGCACCTTGATGTCTTTGGTATTTGCCAGAGTTATACAACATGGACATGGCATGGTGAAGTGTTAGACACGCCAAGTGTGTCCAAAAGAGGGGAAGTTGAGGTAGATATGGGCGATCGACTAAAGGACATGATTCGTGATATTGGACCAGATTCTTTTAAGCGAGCACATGTGTACGATATTCTATGTAGTGACAAGGATCAACCATTGTATCTGGGTTGCACAAATTTCACACGGTTACCAGGGGTTTTAAGGTTGTTTAATCTTAAGGCGATAAATGGGTGGACTGATAAAAGCTTCACTTAATTGATGGAGTTGTTGAAGGACATGCTTCCAGAAGGCGACACATTGCCGAACCATAACTACGAGGCGAAGAAGATATTATGTCTGATGGGTGTGGAGTATAAGAAAATACACGCTTGTCCCAATGACTGTATATTATACTGGAAGGAGAATGAAGACAAAGAAATATGCCCTAAATGTATGAAATCACGATACAAAAAGAAGGATGGTGATGATGGTTGTGATGTCACCTCAAAAGGTCCTCCTGCGAAGGTGTTATGGTATCTTCCAATTATTCCAAGGTTTAAACGACTGTTTGCCAATGTAAAAGATGCAAAGAATATTAGATGGCATGCAGATGAGAGGAAATGTGATGGGAAACTTCGTCATCCGGCTGATTCTTTGCAATGGAAGAGAGTTGATTCTTAGTTTCCGGATTTCGGCAATGACCCAAGAAATCTGAGGCTTGGACTTTCTACGGATGGAATGAATCCATATGGTAGTTTAAGTAGTAACCATAGTTCATGGCATGTTCTCTTGGTTATTTATAACCTATCTCCTTAGTTGTGCATGAAGCGTACATATATTATGTTATCTATGATGATATCCACACCAAAATAGCCAGGAAATGACATAGATGTTTATCTAAGTCCATTGATTGAAGACTTGAAAATATTGTGGGAGGAAGGCATTGATGTTTTTGACAGGTATTCCAATGAAAATTTCAAGATGTGTGCCATGTTATTTTGCACCATAAATGACTTTCCAGTTTACGGGAACTTGTCTGGGTTAGTGTTAAAGGGCATAAAGCTTGTCCTATACTTGAAGAAGACACATGCTACCATCTATTGCAACATGGAAGGAAGACTGTTTATCTTGGGTATCAGAGATTTTCTCAGACGTAATCACCTGTATTGGAGGTTGAAAAAGGCTTTTAATTGTCGCCAGGAGAATGGAGTTGCTCCAAATGCCTAAACTGGGAAGAAGTTTATGAACGGATGAAGAACATCAATGTTAGTTTTGGAAAGAAACAAAAGAAGTCTACTGTAAAAAACATATGGAAGAAGAGGTCAGTTTTCTTTGATCTTCCATACTGGTCGAGTCTTAATGTGAGACACTGTATTGATGTGATGCACGTTGAGAAAAATGTTTGTGATAGTGTAATCGATACGCTTCTCAACATCAAGGGCAAGACAATGCATGGTTTGAATGCTCGTCTAGATCTGGTTGAGATGGGCATAAGAGAACAATTAGCTCCAGAGCCAAGAGGTAACAAGACATATTTGCCACCAGCATGTCATACCTTGTCAAAACAAGAGAGAAGAAGCTTCTGCGAGTGTCTACGGGGCGTGAAAGTTCCACAGGGCTACTCCTCTCAAATGTCAAGAGCCTTGTGTCAATGAAAGATCTCAAACTACTTAGCTTAAAGTCTCACGACTGCCACGTCTTGATGCAACAACTATTACCAGTGGCTATTTGTGGCATCTTGCCAAAAAAAGTTCGACAAGCCATAACTAGATTGTTCTTATTCTTCAGTGCTGTCTGTAGTAAAGTGATTGACCCTTAGGAGTTGGACGACTTGGAAAATGAGGCTTTTATTATCTTGTGTCAATTGGAAATGTTATTTCCTCTCTCGTTTTTTGACATTATAGTTTACTTAATTGTTCATCTAGTGAGGGAGATTAGAGTGTGTGGCCCCATTTATCTAAGGTGGATGTACCCTGTGAACGATACATGAAGATCTTGAAAGGGTATGAGAAGAATCCATACCATCCCGAAGCATCTATTGTTGAAAAGTACATCACTGAAGAATCCATTGAATTTTGTATAGACTACTTGTCAGAAGCTGATCCTGTAGGGATTCCCAAGTCTCGTCATGAGGGAAGATGTGACGATAAGGGTACACGAGGTCTAAAGGTTAAGAACATGGGTCGAGCGGAAGTGATACAGACACATTTGTACATATTGAATAACACTGATGAGGTTGAGCCATACTTGTCTACTCACAAATCCATTGTCAAGGCCAAAAACTCCCACATGAACGAACAATGAGTGTTGAAAGAGCATAACAACACATTCCTAAACTGGTTTAAACCACATATTATGAATGATGATACTGTTTCTGATGACATAAAATGGCTAGCACATGAGCCAAGCTTTAATGTCTTATGTTGGAGTTGGTACGATATAAATAAATTTTCCTTTTATACAAAGTCATAGGATGACAATAGTACCGTGCAAAACAGTGGGGTTATGGTCATGGCTTCTGCAATGCGCTTCTCTAGTTCAAAGAATAAGAACCCTGTTCTGGCATCCATAGCTTACTTTGGGGTCATTGAAGAGATTTGGGAGCTCAATTATTGTAACTTTAGAGTGCCAGTGTTTAAATATAAGTGGGTTAACAGTAACAGTAGTGTACAAACCGATGAATTAGGATTTACATTGGTTGACCTTGACAAGATAGGTTATACGGATGAGTCTTTCATCATGGGATTCCACGCCAACAAGTATTTTATGTCAAGGATCCCTCTAGCAATAGGTGGTCTGTGGTGCTCCAAAGAAGAAGCATGCATCAAAGTGATGAAAATGAAGATTCATCTGTAGATATTTCTGATACTCCTTTCTCAACACAAAGACATTCTTTCACTGATGAAAATGAAGTGGACGATGTATATGCCATTCGTGATGATCATCAAGAAGGGATATTAGAGGAGAAATGATCAAGTAAGACTTTTTAGGTTAATATTTGTTTGTTATTTGTAACATTATAATATTTTTGTTAATACATGATATGCATGTTTGTTATTTGTTAATCATTTCTAGTCTGACTGACATATTATTTTTTTGTCTATGCAGGCATCATGTATGGATGATTCTTCAGCCTCCTCTCCTACGTACGAGGTCTAGGACTAGATGCATATGTAGATATTTATAGCACTACTTTCTTTGTACATTGTTTATTTATTGTTTATATATATATATATATGTGTGTGTGTGTGTGTGTGTGTAGCTTAACTTTGTTTATATGTATATTTGGTATATATGATTATAGATTAAATTTGATAGCTTTAAATGGTTTCAATTTGGGGCACACATTTGGTGCCAATTCTGCTGCTAATTCTTAGCAAAATTATTGCTTTTTTATTGTCATTTAGAAAATCTCTGGGCAGGAATGGATAAAAATAAACAGGAAAAAAAGTGTACATTTTACGCTGGTTATACAAGAAACCGGTTTAAAAGACAAACCTTTAACACCGGTTTTTTTACATAACCGGTGTAAAAGGTTAGTCTTTTACACTGGGTATTGTTAAAACCGGTGTAAAAAGGTCCTTCAAAAAATAAAAAATAAATGGAAATTGACATTTTACACCGAATATATAACTGGTGTAAAATGCCTCATTTTACGCGGATTAAATAACTGGTATAAAACCCCAACATACAACACCGGGAGCATCTACACCGGTAAGAAAACTAGTGTAAAATGTCAATTTTAACTGGTGTGAAATCCTCCTTCTGCACTAGTGAATATTTTTTAGGTGTAAATAGTTTCTTATAATTAGGACCAAAAAAAGATATCATTTTATTCCTTATAATATGGACTAGAGAGAGTAATGAAGACCTATTCAAAAGTTCGATTTTTCTATTATATACAACCACTACAAGAATTCTCGGCATTACCGACGTCTAAAAACCATCGGTAATGTTACGAAGCCGTTAACGATGCACAATTTAAACCTCATTAATTACCTATTTTCCTATTTTTTATGTATTTACAACCATATAATCTCTCTTTTCCCACCAGATAGCTAGGAAAGTGAATTATTAATAAACATAAAGTTTGTAATTAATAAGACTAGACATTTACTGGTACAACCGTTGCACATGATTTTAAAAGTTTAATAAAACTCATAAAAAAAAATTAAGTGTAGATAATATCATCACAAGTTGAGGCCATCAAAAGAAATGGAGGGCTCTATTTAGAGGAGATAGATAGACGTAAGTGAGAGTTTTGGTGTATCAAATTTTTATTATTATTTAAAAGAATATAAATCGATTTAAAACCTATGTGTCTATCTCTCTCCTAATGGAGTCCTTTATTTAGCTAAATAATATCATACAATTTATTTATCATGTGATAGATATGTGTTTAACGGTCGTAGAAAGAAAAAAAAATATCTCTTAATTTCTTTTTCTTTTGGTACAAAAAATTATCTCTTTTTGATTAACTTTATTTTGGTGTAATCATTCCACTATTGCAAAAAATAGATTTTAAACGGTTAAAATGACTCTTTTAAATTGGTTATGAAACCGATTCCTATACAACCATGATAGTATGTAGATCGTTTTTACATCGGATATTAAACTGATGTAAAAAATGTCTTTTAATATCTTTTACATCGGTTCAAAACCGATTTAAAACAAGCCTCAGAACAAAATATTTCCACTTACCAGGTCCTCCCAAAAATGACCTGAGACAACTTTTTTGAATCGTATAATCCATTTCCCACCATTGCAGTTAGCAGAGTCCTTCAAAAGAAAAGTCATGCATAACTGTCATGCACACGTGCCACCACAAACCAAAAAACAATAAGATGGTTAAGATATTTCACTATGATAACAAATAGACTAACTCGGATAACTTTTGAAACTATAAGAATAAGTAGTTCAAAGCAAATGATAGACATGTTTCTCTGACGACCACTCAGAATTCAACACATATTTGCTAGGATTTAATATGTTGAAAACATATTTTAAACACTAAACCCTAAAAAGAGAAGTCAAATTTTAAGTACCTAATAGCAGTGCCATACCAAATACTGATATACAAATTCATACTAAATATCAAGGTTATTAAAACCGGACCGAACACTGAATCGGTGTAGGTACGGGTTCAAGGTTTAAAGGTCGGACTGGGGTCGAACCGGAAATGAATTAAATTAAATTTTTAAATTTTTAATATAACATATAAAGCACTAATAAACAAAAAATAACATAATATTCATAACATCACAACATAAAAAATTAAACTCCGCTTAAAATATTATAAGTCAATATATAACATGCAAAAATTACATATTAAACTAAAACAAATATGTTATAATAACATTTTAATGTTCAATAATCACAAATACTGTAATGTAAGTACTCTCTATATTAATTTTAAATTTTATTATAATATTTAATTTAATCCATCGACGTGAAAAAAATAGATTGAAAATCTCTTATGTATAAAAAATAATGTCATTTACCATTTTTTAAAAAAAAATAAAAAATAAAAAATTAATTTTTTTAAGAACCAGCGAGTTCCAGGTTTTGCGCGGTTTTTTCCCGGTTTTCCCGGTTTTGGCCGGTTTTTTTACCGGTTTTTCGGTTTTTAGGCCGGTTCTTGTGCAGTCCGGTTTTGAGGTTCAATCGGACCGGACAGGGGTCTGGTTCCCGGTCGGACCGGCCAATCCGGTCCAGTTTTGACAACTATGCTAAATATTGAAAAACATCAACAGACTCGGAAGATCGGAAACATGCATAATAGAACATATCCACAGGACTGTAAAATCGAGAAAGAAACACATAGATAAGACATGAAGGCTAATTAAGAGCATCATCTGCATCTCCTAGTTTGATCAACTAGAAATTGCATGAAAACGAACCAAAACTCAAATCTTCATGCATCAGAAAACAACTACAACAAAATTAAGCAAAAAAATCAGAATCTACACTCACAAGATTGGTAGCTACAGAGTAGATCCAGATCAGCAAGAGCAACTAAAGTCAATAAATTTTCGATCCAGAAAACACAACAAAAGTTTACCGATCCAGAAACAAAAAAGATCATGCAAACACAAAAAATCACCCAAAAAATAAATAAAAAGACGCAAATCGTAGAAACATCGAAATGCACCTTCTTCGAACGAAACGCGATTTGCAGGTGAAGTGTTTCGGTGAGTGGTAGAGCAACGACAGCAGCAGAGGGAAGTGTTTCGGGAAAAAGAGTGTCAGAGAGAAGAAGCTTTATATATCAATGACGGGAGCTAAATGACAGTGAAATGAACGACGACCACGAACGACGCTGTGAAAACGAGGACGAAGGCGAGGATGATGACGACGTGCACGAACGGACGACGGCGTGCAAGAACGATGACAAGCACAACCACGCACGACGATGAAGACGGAGGCACGAAGGAGAAGCTCACGACGGCGGCGAAAGGGCTAGTGAGAGGTTAGGGAGAAAACAACGTGAGACAGTGAATAAAGAAAGCTCAGAATCTCTCTACAAGTAAAACCTTTTAAATCGGTTGTGTATTCGACCGATTTAAAAAGTACTATTTTAAAACGATTAAGATAAGAACCAATTTAAAAGATGCTCTGTCAAGACTTTTTAAATCGATTGGATGAAACAACCGATTTAAAAAGTAACCCCATGTTCACTTATTTACAAAAATGCCACCGTGTCTACATTTTAAATCGATTATCTGGAGAACCGATTTAAAAGCCTCTTTTTTTATCCAGTTTTCGCACTAGTGTTCTAATTAACTTTAACTTGATGTTAATAAATATACAAGCTAACTAACCTTCGTTAATGAAACTTCAATAATGCAAGACTGATAAGGAATTTGGCAATGATAGCATATATAATTAAAGAGTCAAATCGAATATTACCCGCTGGCCCTTTAATGTATTAGCCTTCCGCTGTCATCTTTAATCTCGTTGTTGTCGGTAAATAAATCATGAGCTTTCTTTGTTAATTTTCTTTTAAATTCTTCATTTTCAATCTTTTACATTAGGAAAGATCATAGAGGGATGGTGTTATGATTCAACCAGTGTGGCCACAGCTGGTGTTTCACATTACTGTCCGTAGAAAATACATAGCTTCGATCACTGCCTTTTATTCTTTTCCTTGGCGTGTTATTTGTCTCCTTTGGTGTAAAAGTTAGTTTGAAGCCATCATAGTTGATCCTACTACCATCCAATTCTTAATCGGGGCCCTACTTTGTCTGTTAATGCATCTATATTTCCTTTCCCCTTCTGTATATTTTTTTTTTCTGTTATGTTAATAAAAATAAAACACATCTAATATTTAATAAAAAATTAACAATTAAAAGAAACATTATAATCTTAAAGAGAAAGAAATTTCTTATTATAGTATTATATGTTTTTATTTTAAAAAAAAAATCAAAAAAGGAGACTCGTGATAATTTGGATGACTGTTGTATATGTGTAATTATCAATTAGCTAGCTTCAATTTTGGCTTTCAAACGGGCAAAAAGTGGGGATAGTAATCATTCATTGAAATCTTCCATGACGTTAAAGTGGGGCAAATTTTTACTATGCCTCTCACCAAAGGCCATGTGCTAACTAAGCTAGTGGTAAAGCTTGTCATTTTTCATCGGTGAGGTGAAGAGGAAAAAGAAAAACTGTGCTTTTGTTAAAAGACATCTTAAAAAATAAAATATATTATATTTCATGGTCATTCACTTAAATTTTAAACTAACTTAAATATTATACTTCATAGTCATGCACCTATGATTCGATATTTAAGCACGTTTAACAAATTTGGTAAATAATAATTAAAACAAAAGTTGATAACGCATCTCCTTTAATCTTTTCAGTTTGTTGTGTGGTTTGACAAAATTTCACAAGTAAACGTGAGTTTCCATTTCCAACCCCTACTTCCAGCCATCCTAATCACTCATACAGTCGTACGTAGTTAGGTACACACACTTTGTCCAATTCGACCCAAAATTTGTTGTGAAGAGATCTTCTCCATTTCTCAAAAAGAATGAAGAGCTCCATTACTATGATTTTGAGGGTATAAATGTCAATAAATACCCAATTTATGTAACCAATTTTAGAAAAGACATAGACTATATCAAGGTCACTATCTCCTGTTCTCCACTAAAAATATAAAATTATCACAAGCGTCTCAAAAGGGCACACGAGTTGACGATCTTTAAGGCGCCAAAAGCATCGTGCCTTTATCTCTTTCTCTCTCACTTAATTCTCTCATCTTATATCATTTTTCTCTCTCATCTTTCTCTATGAAAAAAAGCCTAAAGTCACCAAAGTCATGAATTCTCAAAGTCAATGAATCCAAAGCCCTCAAAGGATGCATTATCAAACTGTCAAATTATATTATAACAATTTAGTGATGTAAATGGTTTTTTTTTGTTGCTAAATTACACTTTTAATCTCTTAACTTTATTATAGTTTTCAGTTTAGTCCATTACGTATTATTTGTTCCTTTTTGGTCCCTTAAGTTAACAACGTGGTCTATCTTTTATTGTTTACTTCTTTTTTTTTAATGAGGATTGTGACTATAGCTTGGTCTATGAATGGAAGATGAAGGTGATTAGAGGTGGTAACATGTGTGTCCAAAAGAAAGATTAAAGGTTGCTGGATTTGTGGTAGTTTCTTTGGAAATAGGGTACTAAGGTGAATAGAGTCGCAGTACGGTTCTCTGCGACGGGGTTGTGTTGACGGCGAATGTTTGGGTTGTACACCGTGGTCGCGATTCACTTAGAGAACTCGTCAGTGACTACTTGGTGTTGACCGCAGAGGGAGGTGCTCCACAGTGGGCGTGGGATGAAAATGGTGAGGTTGGGGTTGGGGTTGTTTGTTACAACGTGATGAAGTACTAGTTTGTTGCTATGAATGGTATTCTCCCTACATTGCTACTGCTCTGGTTTTTCTCTCTTGTTTCTACATTGCTCTACCTTGATATCCCTTTCAGATAGTGAAAGTGTTCCCCAATATCTCTTCAAATCCAACCTTGACTAACTCCTAGTTCTCACTACAGCTAAAAATCTGTGCTTTCAAAACATGCCATGTTTTATCGTCAGTTTTGGTTTTCTTGAAACTGTGCACAACAGAGACTCTCTCTTTGGGTTTCAAATGCAAAATAGATTGAACATGATCTGGTTTACTTCCCAAAAATTCTCCAATGCCAGTCTTCCCATTTTGACAACAGCCCAGACAGTGGCGGAGCTTCATTGAAATATTTAAGGAGGCCAAATACTTAATCAATATATATAATAAGATTTCACAAGGGTCACTTCAAGTGTTATGTGGTATAGTGGCTTGGCATACTTGTTTTTAACCAAGTGTACGTGGTGCGCATCTCACTAAGGCGTTTATTTTGGTAATTTTTTGTGCACAAAAATATATTCATCTAGCAAAAACATAAAATATGCTTCCACGGGACTCGATCATGAGTCCTACGAGTGGCGAAAACCAACTTTACCGCTGTGCCACACAGGGATTTCTAGCATATACCACGAAATGCCTGTGTGTGTATATATATATCAGTGAAACTTAAAATGTTTGGGGGAGCCACAGCTAAAGCTCCGCCCTTGAGCCCAGAAAGATAAACGTCATTGATGTTGCAGTTATGGTGGCAAAGGAGTGAAATTTACGAATAGGGTTGACAATTAAATTTGAGGAGATTTGGGATAAAATTTAGGAAAGAAAAACCCAGAAAACCTAAGGTAATCAATTTGGGGAATAAGGAGACAGAACTCGATTCAATCCTTTATCTTATTATTTGGTTTCATTTTGGTCTCTCCAGGTGTTGACTCAACTGCCAGATTATCGATTAACGGCCACGTAAACTAAATATTAATGACGTTAGTAACGGAAGGACCAATGTGGTATAATGTTGTTAAGTTAAGGGACCAAAACGGAATAAATAATATATAAGAGACCAAATTGATAACTAAAATAAAGTTAAGGGACTAAAAGTATAATGAGGAGTCCTAGGGTCACACCCTCTAACACACTCTTTTAAACACATTCCCGTTTATTGGGCTATATCACCCCCTTTTTAAAACTCTTAACAGGTTACCGGAATTAGGAGTTTACTTATTAGCAGTTTTATATTTTTTAATTATTAATTTTACATAACCCTCAACCCCATCTAGCCACTCACCATCAAGATACCCTTCTTTCATGTAGCAGCAGACCCACCACCGTGTTCCCCATCAGAAACAAAATCTAATAATTAAAACAGAGATGAGAGGTTGTGAGAAATAAATTGGGAATATAAATTGAGAATGAGAGAAGCCCACCATTACTGTGTCCATGTCCCTTTCTTCCTCCCTTCCCTTCGCAGATCAGCCCTCCCCCACCGGCGACCACTGTGACATCCCATTTTTTAGATATTCTTAAAAAAATGGTTAGATTAATAATTAGATGCTTTAAAAGTGATAAAAACCTTAGTTTAGAAGAAAATAGGTTTAGAGACATTAAAAAGGACCAAAATATCCTTGGGAAGGGTATAGAAACCCTTAGAAATGTCTAGAAAGAAGAAATTGAATCTACCTACTTAACCTCAGTCGCGTCGCGACTAGATTGTACTAGAGAGCATCGCGACGCGACAACACGCTGGTAACTAAGGCGGAGCGAGAGAGAAATCGAACGTTCTAGAGAAGGGTCCATCGCAACGCAATGGAATTTTAACTTGGGCCATCGCGACGCGATGCACTCACAATCAAAGGCGGTGGAAAGAGAAGGAGCTCTCCATTCTTGCCTATAAATAGGCCCTAACCCCCCTCTATTCTTCTCAAGTTCTTCCAAATGCTTGGGAGGACGTGGATGAGCTCTGGAGGCGCGACGGGAGTGGCAACGACAGTTTTCTAAGTCAAGTACGCCTTTTATCCTCTTCTCTCTCTAGTTATTCTCTCCTAAGGAACTTCTAAGGATAAGTATGCTCTGTGCTTACCTCTGATAAAGATCAGGCACATCAGAAAATCCTTAGTAAGTGATCCTAGAGATTGAGAATAGGAGTGAGATTTAGAGGGCTACTAGGGAGCAAGTATACTTAGCACTTGCCTCAAAGGAGGATCTTGTGCATCAGAAAGCCCTTAGTAAGCAATCCTCTAGCAGGAGAGGATGGGAGTGGCTTAGTAGGCTAAGTAGGAGTGTCCAGAGGTAGGAATACAAGGAGCGGCAAGGACACAGAGAGTAGCAACAACTGCAACAATCTTCTAGCCAGGTAAGGAGACCTGAACCCTATCCACTAGGGATTGTAGGATTAGAATAAGTGTATAACTAGGCGTAGGGTAACCCAAGCACTACTAGAGGTTGATAGTGGCAACACCTTAGGAGAGGGGCTGTGACCTGTGATAGCTGAGGACTGTTGTCAGAGGTCTATCAACCATAAAGAAGATCTATTGATATTTATGGATGTTGATTGATGTGATGTTAGTTCCTTATGATTGCATTATAATTATGTGTGTAATTGCTACTGTGTGGATTGATAACATGTCAGTAGTAGATCGCCTGAACGACACTAGGATTGACTCATGTGTGGATCGAGGATGGCTGATGCTTAATGATGTGTTGGTTGACCTATATATTGATTAAGGATGATTGATAATTGATGTTGTGTTGGTTGATCTATAAGTCATTCGAGGATGGTTGAGTATTGATAATGTGTTGGTTGATTTACAATATGCTGTAGATACTGGTAATTCTGCTTATGTTGGTTTGGTGTAAACTTATTAAATAATGATGTATGTGGGGTATGGTTGAAGCTATCTATTATAAAGAACTGTTAAGTGCTGAGACAAGATGATGATGCTGGCTAAGATAATGAGTTGATGTGCTGAGTGCTGAGATAATGATTATGTTGGCTCAGATAATAAGCTGATGTGTTGAGCTGATGAATAATAAAAAGCTGATAAGGTGCTGAATAATAAATGGTCATATGCATGTGCTGTAATCCACCGCCGTGCACATAGGCTGTGTACGAGGCCAGATGCCAGAGTGCAGGCACGATGCAGTCAGTATAGGACACGCTTTGTGTGGATCCTTGAGGATAGTCTGGGTCCGACAAGTCTATAGGTGACGGATGGCTAGCTATCATCCTGTCGAGACATTGGGTAGCCTGGTTATCCTGACGGGGTACTGTTGCATCACTGTCCATAGTATTGATCTCGAGTGCCGCCCCGATACCTGTTCTTATCAAAGAGCAGGGATGCACTCTTAGGGGTACGATGTACGGGATAGGAGATGGACAACTGGCTTGGCCTACTCACACGCCAGTGAGAGGTTGTTGTTATCTATAAAGGAAAAGTAGCTAAGGTGGGGTTGCTTTTGCCATAATTAAGTTGTGTGGCCACGTAAGCATATAGACGCAGGTAATGATCCAAACAGTTACTGGGAGATGTATGATTTAATCTATCATATATTCCATTGTTCTGCTTTGCTGTTATACTTATGTGTAATGCCAGATTTTGCATGAATTCTAAATCCTATCTTCCCATTCAATAGTGCATGTAGTGCATTCTAAGTCTCCTGTTTTATTTCTTGTTTTGTATCTGCTCTCGGATATTAGCAGGTGACAGATGTTTCAGAGAGGAAAGATGGTGTCGGGTGTTCCACAGCCAGTAAGTCAGAGTTAGTAGATGGGAAGTCCAAGTTACTATCCCTATATACAGGATCCTATGGATGAGTACCTTTAGATACAATTGAACTCTTTTGCCTGCTAAAATAAAATAAAAATTATTCCCACTATTTGTGTACAAACTAATATATTTAATATATTGGAAAATTGACTAGGATGTCACATTATGGTATTAGAGCAGTTCGGTCCTAAACCGGACTGTTGGGTTATTAGGGTGTCATCACTGGCTGTGTTTAGTCGGATTCCCACCGGATTCTGACTATAGAGGGGAGTAGCGTATTAGCTTAGGAGTTATCAACGTTATATAAATATTAAGCTAGGTAATTACTCTAGTCTACTTATAGGATAATCAAATCTCTTAGGATTTTTACTAGAAATCGTGGTACCAATTGAAAAGTGATGAAATTATTATAGGAAGACAGCTGAGACTAATAAGAAGATTATGTAAGTAGAAGACAATAGACAGGAGTTCACTTGGAATAGAGAAGAGATTAGTGATAATCATTTTGCCATAGGAAAGCCTATATAGACATCTAATGAGAAACAAAGGTACTAGAAAAGATCTAGTGGGGATGAAATGGAGATTTATTTTACTGAGAGTTGGTGGATAGATAGATGAATGAATTTGGTGGTTGATTTGAGTTATTGACAGGAGTATTGAATAAACATTCTTAGATCTTAGCTGGATGTTTAAACCTCGATTGGGAAGGAAATTAAAATAGTCAATTCGAGATGGTGAAAGAGATGGAAACGCTGTTAAAGCCAATAGTTTAGTAAGTAAAATAGTTGGGAATGAAAGAGTAAGCAAATAGGTGGAAGATAGTAGTTCTTAGAATCCATCTTTGAAAGGAATCTTCTGGAATGGTGTAAGAAAGAATGAATTAGGTAACTTGACTCCAGATGATATAATTGTTATAAAATCTTTGATTATTAGCCGAACCTTAGGAATGGATGAATGATGATCCAGAGGTACCTGTTTTAATAGTAGTAAACTTTGTGAAGGATGGATTTTGAACAGAGAAAGTAAAAATAGAAGTGATGAAGAGAAAGATGAAGGGTATGATAAAGAAGTGGATAAAACCAGGCTCAGATATAATGGTTCCTGGGGTCTGATTAGGAAAAACTATTTGGAAAGAATTTCTCTGGTGGAAAGAATTTCTCTAGACTAGTAAGAGAGGTAAGACATGTGATTTAATTTAAGATAGTAGAACTGTTAAAGAAATTAGAATGGATCTCTGATTATTATTTAAACCTTAGAAGTGGATGTATGCGGGTAGAAGCCTTAAAATTAAAAGATGATCAACCTGATGAGGGTGGATCCAATAAAGGTCAAACTTAGGAGCAAAAAGATAAAGAGTAGAAGTGATATTGGATGGATGGAAAAGATTATTAGTGATCTAAAAGTTTGTTATACTAGGTCAATAGAGGAACTTTACAAACTGGCGATTAAGTAGAAGAGTTATATGATGGTAATAGAAGAGAAATTAGTATGGGTTTTGATTCAGATATTAAGCATAGAGGAGAAATAGAAATCGCTAAAAGTAAAATAATATTACCAACTAGTGAACCTAGAAAGGTTTCTAGAGGAATGAGTTATCACTATGTGACCAATGATCTAGTAGAAAGCATGGTTAGGATAGAACAGTATAGTAAGGATGAACAGATTGAAACTAAAGGAATTAAGAAGGAAAGGTACATGATAAGGTGTGGGCTACAAAAAGTTAGGTTGCAATCAAGACAACTGTTATCAGAAAGGATTCGGCTAAGTATGGCAAAAGCATGGGTAAAAGCAAGGTGTGACATATGAAAGGGAGAGTATTTGGAAGTGGAAAGTCTTAGACAAAGTAATGGAATACAGGCAGAGTTTTACAAATAATAGTGGAAGAGGAAGAATTAGTATAAATCTAGGAGTAAGGAATAAGGATAGAATGAGATTCCCTAAAATAAGATTTACAAGTAGCAAACTGGATTGGAATCCTAGAGAATTTCTCTAAAAATGAAGGAGTGAGTTCCTATTATATGGCTGGTAGGATAGATAATGAGTAGGATTAAGGTGAATAGTAAAGGTGAATAACATTAGAGGGAAGAATAGTATGAGAATGGACTTTCAGGTGATGAGATGAGGCTGGTAGTAATTAAGACGATAATTATGAAAAAGTGAAGACTTTGACCTACCTGTATGAGGCAAGGAGTTACCCGTGAAAAGGTGGACGATTTAGTTTAGATGACAATAGTGTAAGATAAAAGTATGAGAAGTGTTAGATTAAAGATAAGTCTTGAGGAGAATCATAACCTTTAAGATTAGGAGCGGTAATTACAAGAGGAAGTTTATTATCTAGAGATATCGTATTTAGGGAAAATAGGGAAGATTAAGAATATTGACCGACCTAGGCATCATTTCCAAAAGCCAATTAGAAAAACGATCACTTGTAGGATAATTATCAGAGGTTAGGAAGAGATAATGTTCCCCGAATGGATGTATTTAGGAGCAACTTAGTATGGTAGAAGGATTAGATAAAGTCTAATCATAACAATTTTGGGTTCGTTAAAAGAATATGATTTAGAAATTTGAATCATCAAACCGATAGTAGATTTCACTTCTCTGGGAAAACTTTTACAGATGATAGGTATGGAATCTCTTATTTTTGTTTCATACCCTTGTAAGTAAACTCCAACATTCTCTTTGAAGATTGTTTTCTCTTAGCGTAAATAATAGACTTGAGAGGATAAACCTCTAAATTTTAAATAAGACGTGAAGTATATAGGGCTAAGTTTTGATTAAGAGTCAAGATAGTATGAGTGTTTAAATCATGTATTAAGAGAACATAGAGGAGTATGTGAAGTATGATTTGGGCTTGATTAAGGACTAAGTAAGGAAATTCATAAAGTTCAGTTGGGAAATGATTAAGTGTCAAGATGGTGTTAGGTCAAAGATTTCAATAATTAAGTGTAACCATTGATAAAGTATGGGATAAGTAATAAAGGGACTTGGAAAGATTAATTGAAAAGATTAGAAGGCTTAAGTAAGTGTTAGAATATGGAGTGATAGATCTAACTATTATCATGGACCCAGTAACGAAACTAGCATTTTTAATAGTTTCTATAGAATGAGCAAATGAATTCTTTCAAGGAATTGAGATAGAAATTATGTAAGAAGGGAGGAATGATTGAAAAGAAGCACGCTTATAGGATGATGATTGAAAGTAGGGGAAGAAACAAATAGCATGGAACTGATGAATAAGAGGATTAAGATGAAAGATGAAGAATTGATTTTGGGTATAGCTAATCTATAGATATTTATGATAATGATTTGAGAAGACAAATAAAGTTTAGAATTAGAAGTCGTAAGATATTGATATTGGAAGGATTAGATGTTGAAAGGATCCGAGACAGTAATAGAACTAGAATGGTGTATTTGATAGTCTTGATATAACACTGATAAAAACTGGAAAGAGGAATTTAGACGAGTTATAGGTATTATTGAGAAATCCCCTTAGTATAGGTTGGCAAACTATTAAGAAGACCACAGTGATTAGGATGAATCGATGTTCGAAGAAGGTCAGAAGAAAAGTTAGTTAAGAGATTCAGGATAATAATTCTAGCAATATAACCACCGCTGAATTTTCGAGGACGAAAATTATTTAAGGGGAGTAGTAATGTGACATCCCATTTTTTCAGATATTCTTAAAAAAATGGTTAGATTAATAATTAGATGCTTTAAAAGTGATAAAAACCTTAATTTAGAAGAAAATAGGTTTAGAGACATTAAAAAGGACCAAAATATCATTGGGAAGGGTATAGAAACCCTTAGAAATGTCTAGAAAGAAGAAATTGAATCTACTTACTTAACCTCGGTCGCGTCGCGACCAGATTGTACTAGAGAGCATCGCGACGTGATAACACGCTGGTAACTAAGGCAGTGCGAGAGAAAAAATTGAACGTTCTAGAGACGGGTCCATTGCGACGCGATGGAATTTCAATGTGGGCCATCGCGACACGATGCACTCGCGATCAAAGGCGGTAGAGAGAGAAGGAGCTCTCCATTCTCTCCTATAAATAGATCCTAACCCCCCTCCATTCTTTTCAAGTTCTTCCAAATGCTTGGGAGGACGTGGAGGAGATCTGGAAGCGCGACGGGAGTGGCGACGGGAGTCTTCTAAGCCAGGTACGCCTTTTATCCTCTTCTCTCTTTAGTTATTCTCTCCCTAGGAACTTCTAAGGATAAGTATGCTCTGTGCTTGCCTCCGATGAGGATCTGGCACATCAGAAAATTCTTAGTAAGTGATCCTAGAGATTAAGAATAGGAGTGAGATTTAGAGGGCTACTAAGGAGCAAGTATGCTCTGCACTTGCCTCAAAGGAAGATCTTGTGCTTCAGAAAGCCCTTAGTAAGTAATCCTCTAGGACGAGAGGATGGGAGTGGCTTAGTAGGCTATGTAGGAGTGTCCAGAGGTAGGAATATGAGGAGCGGCCAGGACACAGAGAGTAGCAACAGCTGCAATAATCTTCTAACCAGGTAAGGAGACCTGAACCCTATCCACTAGGGATTGTAGGATTAGAATAAGTGTATAACTAGGCACAGGGTGACCCAAGCCCTACTAGAGGTTGATAGTGGCAACACCTTAGGAGCGGGGCTGTGACCTGTGGTAGCTGAGGACAGTTATCAGAGGTCTATCAACCATAGGGAAGATCTATTGATATTTATGGATATTGATTGATGTGATGTTGGTTCCTTATGATTGCATTATAATTGTGTGTAATTGTTGGTGTGTGGATTAATAACATGCTAGTAGTAGATCACCTGAGCAACACTAGGATTGACTCATGTGTGGATCGAGGATGGTTAATGCTTAATGATGTGTTGGTTGACCTATATGTTGATTAAGGATGATTGATAATTGATGTTGTGCTGGTTGATCTATAAGTCATTCGATGATGGTTGAGTATTGATAATGTGTTGGTTGATTTACAATATGATGTACATACTGGTAATTCTGCTTATGCTGGTTTGATGTAAAGTTATTAAATAATGATGTATGTGGGGTATGGTTGAAGCTTCTATTATAAAGAACTGTTAAGTACTGAGATAAGATGATGTTGCTGGCTAAGATAATGAGTTGATGTGTTGAGTGCTAAGATAATAAGCTGATGTGCTGAGCTGATGAATAATAAAAAGCTAATAAGGTGTTGAATAATAAATATGCATGTGCTGTAATCCACCGCCGTGCACATAGGCTGTGTACGAGGCCAGGTCCCATAATGCGGGCACGATGCAGTCGGTGTAGGACACGCTTTGCGTGGATCCTTGAGTATAGTCTGGGTCTGACAAGTCTACAGGTGATAGATGCCTATCTACCATCCTGTCGGGACGTTGGATAGCCTGGTTATCCTGACGGGGTACTATTGCATCACTGTCCATAGTTCCTATCCCACGTGCCGCCCCGATACCTATTTTTATCGATGAGCAGGGATGCACTCTTAGGGATACAATGTGCGGGATATGGGGATGGACACGTCGGTGAGAGGTCGCTGTTGTCTATAAAGGAAAAGTAGCTAAGGTGGGGCTGCTTTTTCCATAATTAAGCTGTGTGGCCACGTAGGCATATAGACGTAGGTTACATGGGAAGGATAGCTAGGTAATGACCCAAACAGTTACTGGGAGATATATGATTTAATCTATCATATATTCCATTGTTCTGCTTTACTGTTATACTTATGCGTAATGCCTGATCATGAATGAATTCTAAATCCTACCTTCCCATTCAATAGTGCATATAGTGCGATTTGAGTCTCCTGTTCTATTTCTTGTTGTAACACCCTAACTCTAATTAGGGGATTACTTACTAATTTAAACTTGAGTTAGAATATATACGCTAGAAATTTTTCGCATACAAACGAATAATAAAGAATGATTCCGGTTTTTCAAATACTACACTATACTTTAGTTAGTAAAACTCCTGGATACATACACGTACAAAAATACGTTAATAATATAGTCGACATAATTCCGAATTTCGAAAGCGGAATTAACTTTAAGTATTACAACTTCTTTTTCAAAAGAATAATAAAGTAAAACAATTACTAATACACATAATACTAGGACACCACCTAAGACTTAGGACGCGACTGGTGATCCGGTGACTCGGGTCTCATAGATAAGCGAGACCGAGCACAAACCAATGCTTTGAACCTCATCAATAGTTGTACCTGAAAACAACGCCCCAAATGTGAGTTTATAAAGCTCAATAATATAGACTTAGAATAAAAACACTTCTACCATTATTCTCAGCCATATGTGGTGTGCGACATATGGAAAATTCTCCCCATAAATATATACATATTTATTTGTTCACTATCCTTAATCAAACCTCAAACATGATAGTGCAACTAAGTTTCCAACTCCCAAATACACATCAACACATACCCTAAACATAACACGATCACTTTTCACCAAGCTCAATTCATAATCATTGCACACACGTGTCAATAATATTTACAAGCAAATCACAATTCATAGTAATGCAGTTGACATCTTTAAAGAGAGAAGCAATTGCAAACAAATGTCCAAAGGACCACAATGAATGTCCCCACTTGACCCAGCCCAATTGCAGAATGGGTAAAATCCTATATATAGAAGGAAAAAGTCAAGGGCCCCCAACGGCAAAGGTGGTAGCTAATCACTTACGATGGGGTTGCAGAGCAAATTGCAAACATTCCAAGCAATTCCTATCAGAGGAATACAAGCGCCTTATATTGTAACAACCCAGCCCCCACCCACATTGGAGTGTTACAAAAGGGTTTTCGGAAGGTATGTTACTCACAGGACTTCACGCAATTTCAATCAAGAACATAATTAAGGAATGTTCATCAAAGTCATTCATTACAATACAAATCAGTCCCAAGTCATCACTGATCAAGGCATTGCAGTTCCAGTTCAGTCAATTCAAGAATCAATGCTACAACTCACATACATGACCAAGAATTAAAACACATATCCTCACAAACAACACCCATGATAATCCAATACAATGAACAACCATCCCATGCTAGATTAACAAAAGTCCTTCCATGCATATAACATAAGCTCAAGTATTATATAGCCCGAACTCGTAGAAAGGGGCTAGCTCGGGTGTCGAGCCACATCAAAATTGAATTCAATCATAGTAGCAAATGTAGCAATCCCATAAATAATCTGAGTGAAGTTCAATGGAACTCACAACAGAACAAACATCAACATCAAACATTGGTTTAGGGGGGTTAGGGACAGAATCCAACCCTATTTCAGTCAAAACCCCATACAAGACCATTTCAGAATAATTAATAGACTAATTATTGAACTAAAGAATCTATATAACAATTCCTAGCACACCCTAAGGGAGGTTTTAGGGGAAGTCTATGTTACCTGAATAATCCCAAGTTAGGGATTTCAATTCCAAAAATCCTCTTTCCCCTTCTTCCTTCACTTTGAGTCCATAATCATCATCCTCAACACTTAGAAGCCACACGCAAGCCTATTTTCTTCTTTCCCAAAACCCTAACCTCCATTAGAGCTTGAACCAAGCTTCCAACTTCTTCAATCAACCCCAATCAAGCATGAATCATTCTTCACAACCATTTTCGGGTTCCATCTTTTCTGAATCTCTCTCTCACGAACTCTCTCTCTAACCCTCGAGCTCTCTCTCTCTCTCTCTCTCTCGAGTTCCCTCTCTCTCTCTCGGCTTCTTCTCTCTCTCCCAGCCGTGAACAGTGGCACGGCCACCACCGCTCCATTCTTCTCCCTCCTTCCTTCGATCGCCCCATTTCTTCTTCCTCTCTCCCCTTTCTTTCTCTTCTCCTCTTCTTTCTCTTCTTTCTCTTCTTCCCTTTCTTTCTTCCTCTTCTTTTTCTGTTTTGGGAACAGGGGGGTCACGATGGAGGGAGTATAGAGTTTGAAGAAAGGGCTCTAGGGTGGATTTAAGTGACTTGTGGTGTATGGTGGAGCTTATGTCTAAAATTAATTAAAACCTTGCAATTAAACCCTTATTTAGCCTCTTAATTAAATCCTTTATTCTTATTAATATTCTTGAGTAATTTTAGTTAATTAAAACTACTCCTAATTCATTAGTCTCACAATTCCTAAATCACTGGGTAAAATTACTATTTTACTCTTTAGCTCCTAATTGGTTTTAAATTGCGAAATCAAGGCTTCGAACTATTTTTAATACTAAGGGATTAGATCCCTTATCTGTAACACCTGATGAAGAGATCGATCGCGTGCATTAGCTGCTGAGGTCGCGTTCGCGTACCGAGCTGAGGAGGTCGTATACCAAGCTGAGGAGACCGCGTGCACTAGCTGTCGAGCTGATGAGGTCGCGTACCGAGCTGAGGAGGTCGCATGTCGAACTAAGGAGGCCACATGCACGAACTCGTGTTAGAACCTTGTGCGCTTGCACAAGCACCCTGATCGACCTCGTGTCGAGACTGTAACACTCGTATTTTACGAACGTTATTTAGCGTTAATGATTATATTGTTTGTAATATTTATAAATTGATATTATCGGTTTGCAGTTCTTGTCGCTGTGTTATTAGATCTTTAACCTATAGATTAGAGGGTAATCATGAGAGAGGAGAGATTAGATGGGTAGAATGATTGATGGGATTAGCATCTCATAACAGTAGTTACACGTCACTTAATTGTGTTTTTTTTTTAAAAAGAAAAATTCATTTAAATGGTTCTTTACCAGCTGTATATCGATCAGCCCCTCACAACCCTCACTTTCTCTTTTCTTCTTTCTTCTTCTCTGAGTTTCCTCTTCCTCTCCAAAACTTCCATCGAAGAACCTTGGATTTTATTGAGTCTTTGCACAAACTTTCTTCATCAATCTTGTTCCTCATCATCTTCTCGACATATATCACCACCTCGATCATCATTTGAGGTATGAAAAATAGAATTTCTCTTCCTTCATGCTACTGTTTAGCGCCACTTCTTCCCTCCATTTTAGCTAGTTTTTATGCTTCCAAATCATGTCATATTGATAGGTTTTCTTCTTCATGATGAAAATATTTTTCAGAAAACATAAACTTAGATTTTGATTAATTTGTGCTTAATATGCTACTTGATTTTAAGCTTGAGTTAATACTTAGGAAAAATGGCTTTGTCTGATGATATGTATGAAAGAAGTTTTAATAAAATTATTAGAGAAAAGGAGTTTTAATATTTACTTGGGTTGTAGTTAAGATTGGGGTAATGAGAGCTAAGTGCTATTAGAACCCATAGATGGAACTAAGTTGTGCTTGTATTAGGAAGTCTGATTCCTGAGATCGTGTGATTTCGAATCGAGGTGTACGGAGAAGCGAACCCGAGGGCGTGGGAGCAAGATGGGATCCAGGCCGAGGGCCGGTGCGTGTCGAGGTCGTTGTCGAGCTCGATTGAGGGCGTGGCGTAGGCGTAGCTTGGAGTTCGGTAAGGGCACTTCTAGACATTCTAGGATTTTTATTGTTATATTCCTATGTATGGATTCCTTGATTTGTGTCGAGCTTGAAGTGTTGTGATATGATTGAATATATGCCACGAATTGTGTATTGCTGTTGAATTGCGTTTCTTCATGCAGGGTGTTTTTATTGCTTAAATGATTGAATTGCGTTTCTTCATGTTGAGCCTGCTCTTTTTATTTGACATGCGGTTGAATATCTTGTGTATAACTCGTTGAATATCGTATGCGGCGAATTGTTCATTGAGTGAGAGAGCTTAGCGAGTCGTTGGCGTTTGAAGTTGCGACCCGGATAGCGGAGAGGGTGCTAGGTCCCCTTTTCCGTTTATGGGGACTTCTAAGCGTCGCCACGCTATGGGACCTGAGTTGGTATCCTAGGAAGCGAAGATCCCAAGGCTTCGGCTGGACTTTCCAGCATACGGTACGGCGTGTGCATTCAAGAAAAAGTGTCGAGTCGAGAGGAAATGGATAGCGAGTTGAGTCGAGTCTAGAGTGAGATGGTTGAGTCACGTTTGGTGAATGTTATACTTTGCTGTTTACTTATTTCTGTATGCCTGGATTATCTTGATTTGTTGAGAAGTTGACCGCTTTCCGTGGTGCCGTCAATCCATGATGGTTCTGGCGGTCGAGCGCGAGGAACTTCGACGGCGGATGATGGCAAGGAGGATCTCGGCGAGGATCCGAGGCGGCGACCTCTACTTGTCGTGATTTGTTTTGTCTATGTTTTGTATATAGTGGTTGTGACCGGTTGGGCGGTTATGTTTTGTTATTACTGAGGTAGGCTGGTGGTTTTACTTTGGAGCGACCCTGCGTGGAGTCTGGAAGTACCCCAGGTATGATTGCTCTCTTGAAGTCGTCTTACCTTAGGTGTATTTTCTTTGTACATTATTACTGTCTTTTTGTATGCACTTTTTATATCTTGTATATATATAAGTATGTACTTGTTATACCTGCGTGTTGTTATTTAGGACTTAAGTCTTGTATCTTAGTTGCACCATGTTTCGAAAAGCTGTAATTACTCTGATGTGCAGTTTGGTCTTATAAAAAAAAATATATAAATAAATAATAATAGACCGTACTTTTCTAAAGGGCACAAGAGTATCGTTTTAAAACACATCGCATACAGGGTAACTTGAGCTCGGTGTGTTGAGCTCGGTATGTTGAGCTCGGTAGCGGTCCGGAAACGGGTCATTACACTGTTGGTATCGAGGCTTGATTCGGTTCTGGCCAGTGTGTATAGATTAATGGGTAGTCAACGTGTCGGGATATGTGTGTCGGGTACATGGTTGTACTATCTTGATTCTTTGTTTGATTAGGTGAAGCACTTATTGCTTGAAAAATTGTTTGAAGCTGTTTCTTGATTGAAGCGGTGTGTTTTAACACATCCTTGTTGTGAGATTCTGACGGGGTTTTGAACTTTGTGGAATCTAATGCCACCTCGTAGGGATCTGACAATTTGTGCAGGAAACGTCGACATGGAGCGAGCAATTCAAGCTATGGCCAGAGATGGCGGCGACCATGGCTCGGCAATCAGTGCTGCGACTCAGCCAGGCTAACGCGATGGCTCAGCCAGGCGGCGTTAACCCGGCAAAACTTACGGCAACAACGGCGGGCGAGTCTTTGAGGCTAGAAGGATTAGCGGACTTTAGGAAGCATGATCCACGAAGTTTCACGATGAGCCAAACCAGGATAAAGGCGATCTTTGGATGCAAGAGATCGAGAAGATCTTCGAGGCACTCCATTGCCCAAACAACGTGAAGGTAGACTCGCCACCTACTTCTTTGCTAGAGAGGCGTATTGGTGGAAGGGAGTAAAGCAAGCAACGATAGCGGAACGTCGCGAGATAACAGGAGATTTTTCGTGGAAGGTTCTTGGACAAATACTTCCCAGATCTTGCCACGGTGAGAAGGAGCAAGAGTTTCTTCAACTACAACAAAGCGGTATGGCGGTGCGAGTATGCGACCAAGTTTGAGTCCTTTGGCGAGGTATTTGATGCATTTCGTGATCGGTGACCAAGGATGGTTAAGTGAGAGGTTCCAGCGAGGATTAAGATTTGACATTGAAGTCGGTGGTGTCGCGAGGATCGAAATCTACAAGAGGTGATAGATCGTTGTGTTGAGGTAGAGGGTGTAAAGCCACAAGAAGAAAAGCGTTGTAGGCGGATGGTGAGACCCAGTGCGAGGCGAGGTTTACACGAAGAAACAAGCTGCGAAGAAGCCTTACAACCGACCTCGGAGGAACAACAACAGGGGACAATATCGTCAGATGACCCAGGGAGCGAAGCGGAGGTCGAGGCCGGTCTGAGGTGACTTGCTATCGTTGTGGAAGGCCAGGACAATATGCGGTGGCTGCACTCGGAAGGAGGAGGTATGTTTCAAGCTGTAGAAGCCAGGGCATTTTGCGAGGATTGTCCCACACCTAAAGCTGAGCCGTGATGCTTGCGGCAAAGGCCAAAGGGAAGCGTCAGGTAGCTAAAGCGAGTCTTACGCATGGCGGTGAGGAAGCGAGCGGTGATGATCTTATTCAAGGTGAATGTGAGATTGAGGGTAAATCCTTATCCGTTCTCTTTGATTCGGGTGCAACCCGTTCCTTTATTTCTTGATTGTGCGAACCATTTGAACTTATTTGTGGCCTTTCTGGATTCAAATTGGTAGTTACAACCCCATTGCTAAAACCTTAGTCACAAACACTTTGCATGTCTTAATTGTGTAGTGGTTATTGAGTAGAAAGTTTGTGGTCAATTTGGTTTGTTTGCCTCTTAAGGGCTTAGATGTCATCCTCGGGATGGATTGGTTGTCACACCACCATGTCCTCTTGGTGTGCCGTAAGCGTAATTTTCCCGGACCTTGGAGTCTCGATTATCTTCTGTTTGAGCGTGTTGGAGTTTCTTTGAAAGAAGGAACTAGAGAATACATGTATCGGCTAGTTCGAAGTTTCCCAATGGTCGAAGTGAAGAATGTACGGTGGTATGTGACTTTGTGGACATTTTCCTCGAAGGCGTGCCAGGGTTACCACCCGGTCTGCGAGGTCGAGTTCTCCATCGAGTTGATTCGAGGAGCAGGACCGATTTCCAAAGCGCCATACGGGATGTCTCTGCCGAGATGAAAGAAGCGAAGTCCCGGATCGAACACTTGGAGTCAAAGCGATTCATACGGCCGAAGCGTGTCAGTAGGGAGCTCCGGTGTTGTTGGTTAAGAAGAAGGATGGGCGATCAAGGTGTGCGTGGACTACCGCGAGCTCAACAAGGTTCTTGTGAAGAAGCGGTATCCGTTACCGTATTGGCGACTTGATGGATCAACTTCGTGGAGCGGCGATCTTTTCCAAGATAGATTTGAAGTCTGGTTATCATCAGATTCGCGTGAAGGAGGAAGATGTCCCCAAAACAGCTTTCAGGACTAGGTATGGTCATTACGAGTATTTGGTGATGCCGTTTGGAGTGACAAATGCGCCAGCTGTGTTTATGGACTATATGAACAGGATTTTCCATTCGTTCTTGGATCAGTTTGGTGATGCCGTTTGGAGTGACAAATGCGCCAGCTGTGTTTATGGACTATATGAACAGGATTTTCCATTCGTTCTTGGATCAGTTTGTAGTAGTGTTCATCGACGACATCCTGATCTACTCGAGGAAACGAAAGAGCATGGAGGACACCTGTAGGAGTATTGCGGATATTACGAGAGAAGCGACTCTATGCCAACAGTCGAAGTGTGAATTTTGGCTCGAAGAGGTGAATTTTCTTGGTCATGTGATTTCCAAAGAAGGGATAGTGTGGATCCAACTAAGATTGAAGGCGTGCTAGCGTGGGAACAGTAGAGGCGATCAACGATATCGAGTTTTGTTGGCTTAGCGAGGCTATTATCGAAGATTCATTGAAGGTTTCTCGAAGATTGTCGCGCCTCTTTACGGCTTACGAGGAAGGATCGACCTTTTGCCTGGGCGAGGAGTGCGAATCCGGTTTTCAAAGGCGAAGGAGCTCTTGGCGGCAGCGCTGTGTTGATTTTGCCTCAACCGAGAAGAGCACTACGAGGTTTATTGCGATCGTCACACCAGGGTTTGGGATGCGTGCTAATGCAACATCGGAAAGTGGTAGCGTATGCTTCAAGGCGACTTAAGATTCACGAGAGAAACTACCTACTCACGAATTGGAGTTAGCGGCGGTGGTTTCTTGGCGAAGATATGGAGACACTACCTTTATGGGAGGCGCTCTTCTTGTTTTCAGCGATCACAAGAGCTTGAAGTACTGTTCGATCGAGAAAGAGCTCAACATGCGTCGGCCAGATGGGCGAGAATTTCTCAAGGACTACGACTTTACGTTGGAATACCATCCCGATAAGGCTAACGTAGTAGCGGATGCATTGGCGAAAGAGCGTTTAGCCTCGGCAATGATGATCAAGGAGTTGGAGATGCTCGAGAAGTTAGAGACTTGAAGTTGAGTGTGGAAGTTTCAGGAAGCGAGATTTGGTATGCTTACCATTTCTAACCGATTGTTGGGCGAGATCAGAGACCCGGCGAGGTTCATGGCGAGCTCTGCAAGAGAAGGTCGATTGATAAGCGCAAGAAGCGGCGAGAATTCAAAGTCGGGCGGACAACATTTTAAGGTGCAATTATCGAGTGTGTGTACCTAACGTAGCGGGTGAGAAAGTTAATACTTGACGAAGCGCGCATAAGAGCAATTTTAGTATTCACCCAGGAGTTCACGAAGATGTATCAAGACTTGAAGAAGCATTTTTGGTGGTCAGGAATGAAAAAGCAAGTGGTGATGCAGTAACCGTGTTTAGCGTGTCGAAGCGAAGGTGGAGCACCAGCGACCAGCGGGAATGCTCTGATAAACGGCGTACGATATGGAAATGGGATAGTATTTCCATGGATTTCGTTGTAGGTTTGCGAAGGCCTTGAGAAGAAGAATGATTCGATTTGGGTGATCGTCGGCCGATTGACCAAATCTGCTCATTCTTGCGGTGGTCGACATACAACGTGGAAAAGCTGGCCGAGATCTACATCGTGGAGATAGTGCGACTTCATGGTATACCCTCTTCAATCGTGTCGGATGAGATCCGGTTCACGTCTCATTTTTGGAGGGAATTGCAAGAAGCGATGGGAGCAGAGCTCGGGCTTAGCTCGGCATATCATCCCCCAACTGGCGGTCGATTGAGAGAGCGATCCAATCACTTGAAGATTTGTTGCGGCGTGTACCTTAGATCACCGAGGAAGTTGGGACGACGTCTTACCTTTGGGGGAGTTCACCTAAAATAACAGTTTCCATGGGAGTATTGGAATGGCACCTTTTGAAGCATTGTATGGACGTAAATGTCAGGCGCCTCTTTGTTTGTACCAGGATGGCGAGCGTTCTGTTGTGGGACCAGATACGATCCAGCGGACTACGGATAAGATCCGTTTGATCGAGAATAGGATCACGAGCGTCTCAAAGCCGAAGAAGAGTTATGCCGACCAAGGGCGGACCGCTAGAGTTCGAAGAAGGAGAACATGTATTTCTTAGAGTCACCCCCACTACTGGAGTTGGTCGAGCGATCAAGTCCAAGAAACTTACCCCTAAATTTATTGGACCTTATCAGATTCTTCGTCATATTGGTCCAGTGGCATATCAGATTGCCTTGCCACCCTTCTTGTCGAACATACATGATGTCTTCCACGTCTCACGGTTGCGAAAGTATATTTCCGACCCCTCTCATGTCATCGAACCGGATGTGATTCAACTGAGGGACGACTTATCCTTCAAGCCTCACCGCGAGGATCGTTGGCCGGAAAGCCAAGCGATTCGCGGAACAAAGAGATCCAACTTATCAAAGTTGTGTGGGATCAGAAGACCGGAGATGCGACTTGAGAGCTGGAAGAGAAGATGAAGACTCAGTACCCTGAACTCTTTCATGGTAAGTAACTTATTTGCAATTTCGAGGACGAAATTTTTTTTAGAGGGAGAGTATTGTAACACCTGATGAAGAGATCGATCGCGTGCATTAGCTGCTGAGGTCGCGTTCGCGTCTGCAGTGAGGAGGTCGATATCTGCGTGAGGAGACCGCGTGCACTAGCTGTCGAGCTGATGAGGTCGCGTACCGAGCTGAGGAGGTCGCATGTCGAACTAAGGAGGCCACGTGCACGAACTCGTGTTAGAACCTTGTGCGCTTGTACAAGCACCCTGATCGACCTCGTGTCGAGACTGTAACACTCGTATTTTAAGAACGTTATTTAGCGTTAATGATTATATTGTTTGTAATATTTATAAATTGATATTATCGGTTTGCAGTTCTTGTCGCTGTGTTATTAGATCTTTAACCTATAGATTAGAGGGTAATCATGAGAAAGGAGAGATTAGATGGGTAGAATGATTGATGGGATTAGCATCTCATAACAGTAGTTACACGTCACTTATTTGTGTTTTTTTTTAAAAAAAGAAAAATTCATTTAAATGGTTCTTTACCAGCTGTATATCACGATCAGCCCCTCACAACCCTCACTTTCTCTTTTCTTCTTTCTTCTTCTCTGAGTTTCCTCTTCCTCTCCAAAACTTCCATCGAAGAACCTTGGATTTTATTGAGTCTTTGCACAAACTTTCTTCATCAATCTTGTTCCTCATCATCTTCTCGACATATATCACCACCTCGATCATCATTTGAGGTATGAAAAACAGAATTTCTCTTCCTTCATGCTACTGTTTAGCGCCACTTCTTCCCTCCATTTTAGCTAGTTTTTATGCTTCCAAATCATGTCATATTGATAGGTTTTCTTCTTCATGATGAAAATATTTTTCAGAAAACATAAACTTAGATTTTGATTAATTTGTGCTTAATATGCTACTTGATTTTAAGCTTGAGTTAATACTTAGGAAAAATGGCTTTGTCTGATGATATGTATGAAAGAAGTTTTAATAAAATTATTAGAGAAAAGGAGTTTTAATATTTACTTGGGTTGTAGTTAAGATTGGGGTAATGAGAGCTAAGTGCTATTAGAACCCATAGATGGAACTAAGTTGTGCTTGTATTAGGAAGTCGATTCAGAGATCGTGTGATTTCAGAATCGAGGTGTCTGGGAGAGCGAACCAGGGGCGTGGGAGCTTGATGGGATCCAGGCCCGAGGGCCAGTGCGTGTCGAGGTCGTTGTCGAGCTTCGATTGAGAACAGCGTGAGGCAGCGTAGCTTGGAGTTCGGTAAGGGCACTTCTAGACATTCTAGGATTTTTATTGTTATATTCCTATGTATGGATTCCTTGATTTGTGTCGAGCTTGAAGTGTTGTGATATGATTGAATATATGCCACAAATTGTGTATTGCTGTTGAATTGCGTTTCTTCATGCAGGGTGTTTTTATTGCTTAAATGATTGAATTGCGTTTCTTCATGTTGAGCCTGCTCTTTTTATTTGACATGCGGTTGAATATCTTGTGTATAACTCGTTGAATATCGTATCGCGTGGTGTTCATTGAGTGAGAGAGCTTAGCGAGTCGTTGGCGTTTGAAGTTGCGACCGGATAAGCGGAGAGGTGCTAGGTCCCCTTTTAGTTTATGGGGACTTCTAAGCGTCGCCACGCTATGGGACTGAGTTAGTCTAGGGAGAGCGAAGATCCCAAGGCTTGACTGGACTTTCCGGCATCTGATGCAGCGTGTGCATTAGGAAAAAGTGTCAGTCGAGAGGAAATGGATAGCGAGTTGAGTCGAGTCTAGAGTGAGATGGTTGAGTCACGTTTGGTGAATGTTATACTTTCTTTGTTTACTTATTTACGTATGCCTGGATTATCTTGATTTGTTGAGAAGTTGACCACTTTCGTGGTGCCGTCAATCCATGATGGTTACCTGGCGAGGTCGGCGCGAGGAACTTCGGCGGAGATGATGGCAAGGAGGATCTCGGCGAGGATCAGGCGGCGACCTCTATTTGTCGTGATTTGCTTTGTCTATGTTTTGTGTATAGTGGTTGTGACGGTTAGGCGGTTATGTTTTGTTATTACAGGGTAGCGGTGGTTTTACTTTTGGAGCTGACCCTGCGTGGGAGTTCTGTAGGAAGTACCCCCAGGGTATGATTGCTCTCTTGAAGTCGTCATACCTTAGGTGTATTTTCTTTGTACATTATTACTGTCTTTTTGTATGCACTTTTTATATCTTGTATATATATATAAGTATGTACTTGTTATACCTGCGTGTTGTTATTTAGGACTTAAGTCTTGTATCTTAGTTGCACCATGTTTCGAAAAGCTGTAATTACTCTGATGTGCACGAGCTGGTCTTATAAAAAAAAATATATAAATAAATAATAATAGACCGTACTTTTCTAAAGGGCACAAGAGTATCGTTTTAAAACACATCGCATACAGGGTAACTTGAGCTCGGTGTGTTGAGCTCGGTAACTCGAGCTCGGTATGTTGAGCTCGGCAGCGGTCCGGAAACGGGTCGTTACATTATCCACTCAGGATTCCTAATAATTAGGCTTAGGGATATTGTGATGTTACATTACTCCCCACCTTTTAGGAATTTTGTCCCCAAAATTCGCCTTACCTTCTAACTGTATCCTTATACAGGTTCTGCTCCATGTACTTTCGCTGCGAACTCTAATTTTACTCCGCTTCGAATGAGTAAGTTCCTTCCCTTGTGTGAATATATGCCTTGACAGGATGGTTTTGATGATTGACAAAAGGGAGTTTTGCAAATAGTCAACCGTGCAAAAAGTGGAAAAGAATACCAAGACGCGTATCAAGAATGATAGTTTCTCAAGTCTTTGGGTTTTGGGTATTTATTTATTTTTATTAAGACTATTTGTAAGTAGTAATAAAAAGCTCTCAATTAAAATAAAATCACACACTCACAAAATGATTTTTATTCTAAAATTGATTTTATGATAATTTTTTCTAAATTATTTTTAGGCACAAAGTATTTTGAAAAATTCTTAAGTTGTACTCAAAATATTGTTTGGAAAATATTTCAAGTTTTCTTTGGAAAATATTCTCAGTGCCGTGGGAAGTCGCGTCGAAATTTGAGGGGAAGTCGCGTCGAGCTGTGGGGAGGTCGTCTTAGTGGTCGGCGTGCCGAGAGTGTGGGAAGTCGTGTCTTGGTGAGGTCGCGTCTTGGGGTGTGGGAGGTCGCGTCTTAGAGTGTGGAGAGGTCGTATGTCGAGTGTGTGGAGAGGTCGTATCTTGAGCTGGGGAGATTGTATGCTTAGAAATTTGGGGAGAGGTCGTATGGAAATCTGATGTCGAACACCAAGTGGTGTCAGAGAATCTTTTCCGTCCCCGTGTTTTCAATTCTTCATATTCAAAGCATAGCGGACAAATCCCTTTAATCTTTTAGCGGACAAATCCACTTTAAATCTTTGCAACGGACAAATCCTTTTAATGCTGCAACAGACATTTCTCTTAAAGTGACGCTCCTCTCAGCACCTATAAAAGCACTGCACCATGAGCTTTGTTTTTAACAGAACGCAAGTGCTTAATTTTTGTGCTAAAACTCTGTCAAATTTTCTCCATCACTCACACTTATTTGAGCACAATTTTTGAGAGTCTTTTTTATTCTACATAATTTGAGTTGTATTATTTGAGCTTCAATTTGTTATATCTGCACTATTGAGTGTATCTTTCTCATCTCATTTTATTCGTAAAAATCATTTCTTTTTGGGTAGGAATCCCAAGGTGTTCATAGAGAGGTGATATCTCTTGAACGTATTGCTCTGGTATAGAGTTGTAAAGGTTTCTAGTGAACTTTGATTTAAAAGCTAGTGATTTAGTGAAAATCCCATAGTGCTTTGCTTTGGGGGACGGGGCGTAGGCCACAGGGGTGTTTGGTGGCCGAACCTGTATAATTTGCTGCGTGCTCTTCTTTGCTCTCTGTCTCTTTATCATTCAAGCACTTTATTTATTTCTTTCAAGTTTTTTTTTTTAATTCAGTAATTTATCTGTAATTTTTTATATAAGCACCGCTATCACAATTCACCCCCCTCTTGTTTGAAGTCACTTGGTAACACCTTGGTCATTCGAAATCATCAGAATTTCAAAAAAAGAATTAATAGCTACCCTAGGTCAACTATCCGAAGAACTTGTGATTTAGCTAACCAGTTACAAACTAAGTCCTAATCCCAATAAGATGCTTATTAAGTCAAGACAAAGTTTGTAATTGGTCAAACAATGCCACTTCATACACCGGCCGTTGAATCTAGTGTAGACATTAATTTTCTTGAATTCCCGCTGATTTAGCTATACTATGACTCTAGTAGTCCAAAGACTATGGTCTAACACTCTTCATCAGGCTAGTTATTCCACCAAAGTCACTATGCCTAAAAGGCTTAAAGTGTTTCTAATGAATTAGGGCTTAGACTCCCTACGAGGTTCCCTAATTACAACTTAGGTATTACTAAGTCTAGTTCATCACCATCCCTTTCGATTTTAGGAATCAAGCACTATAGGTTCTTTAGGAGGCTTTGAGATTCCCAATCAATTTAAAATTCATCCACATTGGTTAGGCCCAACAAACCTGATTAATTAACAAGCGTTAGAAACCTAAGCGATTATGAATGCCCATCCTAAACTGATCAAAACCGCCCGCTTAGAATCCTTACTTACCAATTCTAATTGTCGTAGAACCAAGTGGTCACGACAAAAGGATTAACACAGTGTTGAACCATTCTAGGTACAATATATCCAAAGTGACCTTCTCAAAATTAATAGTTGAAAATTGGTCATGTTTACTAACATTGTTAACAGTATGGTCACCATTAGGAGTACTTACCTATTGAGGAATAACTATGGAATCAATTGATCACAAATAAGCACTTATCATAATCCTCAATCATAATTAATGCAACAAGGTTCAATATTGTTACATACAAATCACATGTTACATACTTCAAGTCATAGTGCAAACAAAGGTTCAATATTGTTTACATAGCAATTCACAAATCACAAACCTCAATGGATGTACCCACTTGGTGCCACTCAATAGCCCAAAGAAAAGAGTGAAAACTGTATTTGGTCCCACCAAGGGGTCCCCATCAGTGGAAAAGCCGTAAAATGACCAAAGATGGGTTTGCAATACGAATGCAAACATCCTTAAGTACAAACATTCAATCAAGGATATTCATCACAAATGTAATCCAAGTCAATGTTCAGTCAATCATGATCATAAGATGCTTAAAAGAACTCAAAGGTCACGCATGTTTAGCCCTTAAAGCATTGCAATCAAGGAGAGAACAAAAATAAAAAACTGGAGCTGATGCGCGTCGCCCGCGCTTGGAACCGCGTCACGCACTTCACCTGGGCTACGCACTGTCTAAGTGCGCGTCGTGCGCAGATAAGGGCGCATCGCGCGCATTTTTTCAAATTCGATTAAGTTTTTGTGCACGTCGCGCGCACCCTGGAGGCGCGTCACACGCATAGGTCTGCAGAATTCTGCAGATTGCCCTTTCTCCAGCACCCAACCTCCCCAATCTCATATATAAACTCCTCTACATTCATGCATAATCATCAACACTTTCATACCCATTTTTCAATTTCCCTTAAACCCACAAATATGAAACAAGTGAGCATGCATAAGAAAATGTCAAAAGGAAAAGAACCTATTGTGGGTCTTATTGGTGCTCAACACTCTAAGAAGAGAAAGACTCATAAAACACACCATAAAATTCCCAAGCACTAAACTTGGATTTTTGAAAAGGTGTCGATACCTTAAACCTTGACGTGTCTTTAAGGATTTCAAAAGCAAAAATTAAAACATCATATGACGAGGAACAATTTGTACATTCTACCGTCATACAAATATAAGGCTAGAAGCCAAAATATCTAAATAAGGTAAGGAAAGGCATAATAACCACAAAGAATCAAGGAATTACTTAATTCATAAGATTCTACAACATTCCAAACCAAATCAACTAAATTTAGGGTTCAAGGACTGGAATAAACAAGTTCATGATCATCAATTCAGCAATCATATAAACCATGGACAAACACATAATGCATTTGTCACCAAAACTAATCAACACCTTGATACACACTCATGACTCTATTCCTATCATCAAACCTTCTCGCAATTCCAACAATGAAAACTAGGCTCTCATACAACCCACATGCAAAAAAGGCCCTAAGGTGGGATTTATGGTTGCCCACACCTAAAGAGAAGAAGAACACACCATAAGCAAGTAAAGGAGTTCAAGTCAACAAGCCAAAACTGGCAGTTTTCAAACTCATTTTCAACTAGAAGTGACTCAATAAATTCTTAACCAAATTTAATGAAATCAAAGAATCTCATGCAGCACATTTTGTTTATTTTACGGTTAAGCAAAGAGCATTCAATTCCAACAAGTATTCATTGAGTGATTAATCGAACAACACAGGGGTATCAAAGCTGCCACTGTTACTGAATTGTAACTTTAATTTTTTTTCCTTCTATACTGAATGGATTTTAATGATTATTGTGCCTAAAATGAAGCCCTTCGTGTCTAGTTTACATAGCTTCAAGAATCATCTCACTCCAAGGCGTATAGAGAGAGTTGCATACTAAATACTGGAGGGTATGCAGAAAAAGTTTTTGGGGCAGCTTTGAATATGGAATTTTTCTAAAATAGTAAGACTTGTTGAAAAATTCCCAAATTTGGTACACATGGTCCTAACATGCAAGGGAAGACCCCTATATTTTTATTTTTCCAAAAACACACTCAAAAGCCTCCAATTTTAACTCATTATCCAAAAATGAAAATTCTGCTGCATGCATGTTAAGATTTAGGCTTGAAATAGAAAGGAAACTTTCTTTAAAACATGATTTAGTGCAGGTGACACCTCTAATGCCCAAACTCACTTTTTCAAACAAGATCTAACAAAGCAAAACAAAGTAAAACAAGGCAAAACATGGCCAAAACTCTTCTTCCTTCCCATGCCAAAACATGCCACGGCTTTCAAGCCCAAAAAGGGAAAGAGTTTTAGCTTTAGATAAACCAGCATTCTCTACATGGATCCAAGGAATAATTTATCCATTCTCAACAATAATCAGAAATAATTTCAATGTATTAGCAATTTCACAGAGTATCATGCATGAATCAATCACGTACTTAACTTAAACCAAGCAGAAGAACGTCAAAAATCCTAACATGTACATAATTCACATATCATCAAGCAAGTTCAGTTAATCCTGCATCCAAATCATTGCATATATGTATACACCCTCACGTGTAAGTATATAAATATATTTAGAAATCTCGTAAAACGAGAAGGCACCACACTAACTCCTACTCATCTTCGTTCTCTTCATTCTTTAGACAAATCATTGAGGTGGCCTACCTCAATAATTTATCAAAAGAACTTGGGAAAACTCAGATTTACAGACACAACCGACACTTTTCTAAACCGGATCACTTCTAGACACACTTGACTCACAGTCCGAAAGGGTCGAACTGCTCTGATACCATAATGTAACACCCTAACTCTAATTAGGGGATTACTTACTAATTTAAACTTGAGTTAGAATATATACGCTAGAAATTTTTCGCATACAAACGAATAATAAAGAATGATTCCGGTTTTTCAAATACTACACTATACTTTAGTTAGTAAAACTCCTGGATACATACATGTACAAAAATACGTTAATAATATAGTCGACATAATTCAATTTGGCGGAATTAACTTTAAGTATTACAACTTCTTTTTCAAAAGAATAATAAAGTAAAACAATTACTAATACACATAATACTAGGACACCACCTAAGACTTAGGACGCGACTGGTGATCCGGTGACTCGGGTCTCATAGATAAGCGAGACCGAGCACAATCCAATGCTTTGAACCTCATCAACAGTTGCACCTGAAAACAACGCCCCAAATGTGAGTTTATAAAACTCAATAACGTAGACTTAGAATAAAAACACTTCTACCATTATTCTCAGCCATATGTGGTGTGCGACATATGAAAAATCCTCCCCATAAATATATACATATTTATTTGTTCACTATCCTTAATCAAACCTCAAACATGATAGTGCAACTAAGTTTCCAACTCCCAAACACACATCAACACATACCCTAAACATAACACGATCACTTTTCACCAAGCTCAATTCATAATCATTGCACACACGTGTCAATAATATTTACAAGCAAATCACAATTCATAGTAATGCAGTTGACATCTTTAAAGAGAGAAGCAATTGCAAACAAATGTCCAAAGGACCACAATGAATGTCCCCACTTGACCCAGCCCAATTGCAGAATGGGTAAAATCCTATATATAGAAGGATAAAGTCAAGGGCCCCCCAACGGCAAAGGTGGTAGCTAATCACTTACGATGGGGTTGCAGAGCAAATTGCAAACATTCCAAGCAATTCCTATCAGAGGAATACAAGCGCCTTATATTGTAACAACCCAGCCCCCACCCACATTGGAGTGTTACAAAAGGGTTTCCGAAAGGTATGTTACTCACAGGACTTCACGCAATTTTAATCAAGAACATAATTAAGGAATGTTCATCAAAGTCATTCATTACAATACAAATCAGTCCCAAGTCATCACTGATTAAGGCATTGCGATTCGATTCACCAATTCAAGAATCAATGCTACAACTCACATACATGACCAAGAATTAAAACACATATCCTCACAAACAACACCCATGATAATCCAATACAATGAACAACAATCCCATGCTAGATTAACAAAAGTCCTTCCATGCATATAACATAAGCTCAAGTATTATATAGCCCGAACTCGTAGAAAGGGGCTAGCTCGGGTGTCGAGCCACATCAAAATTGAATTCAATCATAGTAGCAAACGTAGCAATCCCATAAATAATCTGAGTGAAGTTCAATGGAACTCACAACAGAACAAACATCTGTTACCAAGTGACTTCAAACACAAGAGGGGGGTGAATTGTGATAGCGGTGCTTATATAAAAAATTACAGATAAATTACTGAATTAAAAAAAACTTGAAAGAAATAAATTGCGAAACGATAAATAACTTGAAGAATAACTTGCAGGAATTAAATTGCAATAAATAAATGACAGAAAATAAATGACCGAAAAATAAATAAAGAACAAAAATAAATAAAGTGCTTGAATGATAAAGAGACAGAGAGCAAAGAAGAGCACGCGACAAATTATACTGAGTTCGGCCACCAAACACCCCTGTGGCCTACGTCCTGTCCCCAAAGCAAAGCACTATGGGATTTTCACTAAATCACTAGCTTTTAAATCAGGTTCAGCTAGAAACCTTTACAACTCTATACCAGAGCAATACGTTCAAGAGATATCACCTCTCTATGAACACCTTGGGATTCCTACCCAAAAAGAAATGATTTTTACAAATAAAATGAGATGAGAAAGATACACTCAATAGTACAGATATAACAAATTGAAGCTCAAATAATACAACTCAAATTATGTAGAATAAAAAAGCTCTCAAAAAATTGTGCTCAAATAAGTGTGAGTGATGGAGAATATTTTGACAGAGTTTCAGCATAAAAATTAAGCACTAGCGTTGTGTTTTTTTAAAACAATGCTCATGGTGCAGTGCTTTTATAGGCACTGAGAGGAGCGTCACATTTAAGAGGATTTGTCAGTTCTGACATTAAAGGGATTTGTCCGTTCTGCGGCATTAAAAGGGATTTGTCCGTTGCGGCATTAAAAATTGAAACACGGATACGAAATGATTCTCGGACACACTTGGTGTCCGACATCGATTTCCAAACGACCTCTCCCATTTCGGCATATAATCTCCCATTTCGGCATACGACCTCTCCACATTTCGACATACCACCTCTCCACACAGCTCGGCATACGACCTCTCCACAGCTCGGCATACGACCTCTCCACAGCTCGGCACGCGACCTCCCCACAACTCGGCACGCGACTTCACCACAGCTCGGCACGCGACTTCCCCACAGCTCGGCACGCGACCTCAGCTCGGCACGCGACTTCCCACAAATTCGCACGGAGAATATTTACCAAAGAAAACTTGAAATATTTTCCAAACAATATTTTGAGTACAACTTAAGAATTTTTCAAAATACTTTGTGCCTAAAAATAATTTAGAAAAAATTATCATAAAATCAATTTTAGAATAAAAATCATTTTGTGAGTGTGTCATTTTATTTTAATTGAGAGCATTTTATTACTACTTACAAATAGTCTTAATAAAAATAAATAAATACCCAAAACCCAAAGACTTGAGAAACTATCATTCTTGATACGGCGTCTTGGTATTCTTTTCCACTTTTTGCACGGTTGACTATTTGCAAAACTCCCTTTTGTCAATCATCAAAACCATCCTGTCAAGGCATGTATTCACAGACTCCCCTTTTTGATGATGACAAACATCTCATGGAGGAATTTAGTAAAATATAATCATGATATGGCAATGAGATATAAGCATCGTTTTTCAATAAAAGATATCGAGTTTAAGCACAATATTTAGAAAAACTCCCTCACAATATTTAGAAAAAAATATCGGAAAAACTCCCCTCACAATATGCATAAAATAAACCACTCCCCCTGAATCATATAACTCTCCCCCTTTTGGCAACATCAAAAAGCGGAAAAGATAAAGGGAAAGGCATGTAAAACGTATGTGAAAAATAATTAAAATAGAGTATCAAGGGTTCAATGAAGCATAAGAAATCCTTGGTAAAAAAATTATTCAGGGAGATAGCAAAAATAAAGCACTAGGATAAGAGTTACTAGTCCTCGTTCAACTCATTCTCATCATCAATTGTTTCCTCATCTTCACTGATATTAAGCGCATAATTGTTTGCGCTAACATAACCTACACAAACTTTTATTTTAACGATTACGGGAAGGGCGATTGCATTTCTCCACTTTTAGTCTTGGTAACGGAACTCGCATAAAAATGTTAGCACACTCCAACGCCAAGTTAGAACTTATTCATAATAAAATGCACTCACTGCAGATCATTCAATGCATGATTGATCTAAAATTCCTAACTCGGTTCTTATAAAAAGAAGTTTTCTTTAGGCAAAGGTTTAGTAAAAATATCTGCGAGTTGTTTAGATGTTTCCACAAACTCAATCACACAATCTCCTTTTTGAACATGATCTCTAATAAAATGGTGCCTAATTTCTATGTGTTTGGTCCGGAGTGATAAACCGGATTTTTCGTGAGGTTTATGGCACTAGTATTGTCGCACTTAATTGGAGCAGTTTTGATTGATTCCATAATCATTCAACCTGTTTCATCCAAATGATCTGCAGACACAACAACTACCTCATTTAGCGTATTCCGCTCAAAGAAGGGACAAAGCCACACCTGCTTGTTTCTTACTATGCCATGAAACCAAGGCATTCCCAAGTAAGTGACATGTCCCACTAGTGCTTTTTTTCGGTCCATTTTGCAACCCGCAAAATCCGAATCCGAGTACCCAATAAGTGTGCGATCGGCACCTTTGGGGTACCATAAACCCATAGTTTGTGTGCGGTGAGATATCTCATGATGCGTTTACCGCTAAGAGATGTGATTCCTTAGGATTTGCTTGAAAACGTGCACACATACAAACACTAGACATAATATCCTGACGACTTGCGGTGAGATAGAGAAGAGATCCTATCATACCTCGATACTTACTTACTTGACCGACTTACCACCTTCATCTTTGTCAAGATAGCATGATGTGCTCATTGGAGTTGAGATTTCTTTGGCGTTGCTCATTCCAAATCTTTTAAGCAACTCCTTGCAATATTTGGATTGATTTATAAAAATTCCTTCTGTTGTTTGTTTGATTTGAAGACCAAGGAAGTAGTTGAGCTCTCCCATCATGGACATTTCAAACTCACTTTGCATGATTTTGGAAAAATCTTCACACAAGGACTCATTAGTAGCACCAAATATGATATCGTCAACATAAATTTGAACAAGTAAAATGTCATGATTTTTGTGTTTAATGAAAAGAGTGGTATCAACTTTTCCTCTTTCAAAACCTTTTTCAAGTAAATATTTGCTCAACCTCTCGTACCAAGCTCTCAGAGCTTGTTTTAAACCATATAAAGCCTTTTTCAATTTGAAAACATGATTTGAAAATTCAAAATTTTCAAAACCGGGAGGTTGATCAACATATACTTCTTCTTGAATAAAGCCATTAAGAAATGCACTTTTAACATCCATTTGAAAAAGTTTGAAATCCATGATGCATGCAAATGCGAGAAGCATGCGAATAGCTTCTAATCTAGCCACGGGTGCATAGGTTTCATCGAAATCTATGCCCTCTTGTTGGTTATAGCCTTTTGCAACAAGTCTAGCTTTATTTCTAACAATGATACCGTTTTCATCAAGCTTGTTGCGAAAGACCCATTTGGTCCCAATGACTAGGTGATCTTTAGGCCTAGGGACAAGTTCCCAAACATCATTTCTCTCAAATTGATTTAATTCCTCTTGCATAGCAAGGGTCCAATGCTCATCAAAGATGGCTTCATTGACGTCATTTGGTTCAATTTGAGAGACAAAGGCCATATGATGACATGCATGATTAAGAGAGTTTCGAGTCGTTACCCCTTTTGAGATATCACCTATTATGTTGTCAAGAGGATGGTTCTTTGAGACTCTTCATTCCTTTGGAAGATTTGAGTGAGAGAGTTCTTGAGAGGGTTGAGGCAAGGACTCTTGATCCTCCTTTTGAACTTTTGATCTCTCTTGTTCCTCTAAATAGGTATCTCCTAACACTTCTGCAAGATCATCAACACTTTCTTCTCTTTGAAGATTTGGGGTTAGATTCATCAAAAGAAACATGCAGATTCTTCAACAGTTAAAGTACGTTTATTAAAAATTGAAAGGATTTACTAGAAGTGGAATATCCAAGAAATAAACCTTCATCGACTTTAGCATCAAATTTACCAAGGTTATCTTTACCGTTATTTAGAACAAATCACTTACATCCAAATACGTGAAGGTGGGAAATGTTGGGCTTCCTTCCTTGTAAATTTCATAGGCGTTTGTTTTAGAATAGGTCTTATGAGGACTCTATTCATTACATAACATGCGGTGCTTACTGCAGCCCGTAAATACTTAGGAAGGTTGGTCTCATTGAGCATCGTCTCGCAAGCTCTTCAAGAGACCGATTTTTCCTTTCCACCACTCCATTCTGTTTGTGGTGTTCTAGGTGCGGAAAAATTATGCTCAATTCCATTTTCAGTACAAAAGGCCTCAAATGCCTCATTTTGGAATTCCCCACCGTGATCACTTGGATGGATACTATGTTCATTCCTTTTTCATTTTGGATAACTTTAGCAAGTTTACTTAAAGGCAAAGAAAAGCGTCATTTTTATGAGAAAGAAATAGAGTCCATGTATAGCGAGAATAGTCATCCACAATAACAAGGGCATAATAATTTCCACCAAAGCTTTTAGTTCTAGATGGTCCAAATAAGTCCATGTGTAAAAGTTGTAAAGGCCGGTTTGTGGAAACAATATTTTTTGATTTGAAAGAGGCCTTTACTTGTTTTCCTTTTTGACAGGCATCACATAATTTATCTTTTTCAAAACGAAGCTTTGGTAAGCCAATTACTAAGTTCTTTTGAACCAACTTATTAAGATGATCCATGTGAATATGAGCCTTTCTCCTATGCCATAGCCAAGATTCATCCTCTTTACTAATAAGACAACATGCATCATTTGAAGGTATTCTATCTAAATCAACCATGTAGATATTTCCAATCCTAGGTCCAATAAGAACAACATTTTCAGTTACAGAGTTCATAACCATGCATTTTGAAGAATCAAAAACCACTTTGTTCCCTTTATCACAAAGTTGACTAATACTTAGCAAATTGTGCTTCAAGCCATCCACATACAAAACATTTTCAATAGTGGGATTAGGACTCTTACCAATGGAACCAATCCCAAGAATTTTACCTTTGTTGTTGTCACCATACCGGACATAACCACTATTCTTAGGTACCAATGAGGAGAACTTGCTTTTGTCTCCTGTCATGAGCTTTGAACGGCCGCTATCAAGATACCAATTTAAGTCCTTGGCTTTCAAGCACACCTACAACAACAGTTAATTTTTAACCTTTGGTACCCAAACTAAGTTGGGTCCAGATGAGTTAGTTTTTGGCAAAGTACCCTTTGGAATCCATATCTTTTGCCAACCACATTCTTGTTCTTTCTAATATTGCAAATGGAGGCGGTGTGACCATTTCTACCACAAAGTGAAAGCATTTAATGAAAGGGCTGCTTGAAGTGTTGTTGTGATTGACAAATTTAAAGGATTTTTCATGCGTTTGTGGATTATAACCCAAACCGGCTTTTCCAAAAGTACCCTTTTGTTTTCCCAATAGAATGTTTAAGTTATCCCTTCCCATGGTAAATTTGGCAAGGGTGTTTTCCAAACCTTCAATCTTGTTTTTCAAAACATTGCATTCATCACACTTGAAAGTATCAATCTTTTGGTTTTCACAAAATGTGCAAGTAGAAACTTGATCCACAACAACTTGTTTTTCCTTAAAAACTTCCATCTCTTGGTTTAAGAAAATAATTTTAGATTCAAGAGAAGAGATGGTTTTCTTAGAAGAAGAAATAATTTTTCAAGTCTAGTCGTTTCATTATTTAATTCTTCACAAGCAATAAGCGACTCATCATAAGTTAAGGGAGATTCGAGTTCAAGAGCATTTACCTCATCCTCCTCGTGTTTTGCCATGAGACATAAGTTGGCCTCCTCATTTTACGATTCATCAGACGAGTCCATATCATTGTCATCCCAGGCAATGTAGGCTCTTCTTCCTTTTGATTCCTTTTGTGGTCTTCTATCAAATTTTTCGCTTTTCTTACGACCATGAGGAAATCGGGTTTTATATGTCCCTTTTGACCACACTTGTAGCAAGTTGGATTAAAAGAAGTTCCTTCCTCATTTTCTTTTGAGGATTTTGTACCTTACTGTTCTCCCCTTTTGCCTCATGAACCTTTTGAACCTTGAACCATCGACTTATGTCTTCCTCATTCTCATCCGGACTATCATTGTTGTCGATTCCTCCTTTTCATTTACGATTGCTTTGAGAGCAATTCCTTTCTTTTCTTATCACTTTCTTCACTCTCGGTGAGTCGATTTAGTTCAAGTTCATGTTCCTGCAATTTTCCAAACAAGGTTGCCAATGATATAGTAGATAAATCTCTAGATTGAGATATAGCAAGAACCTTGGGTTGTCACGTTTCTATTTAAACATCTAAGAACTTTATTAATTAAATCTTCATTCTTGAAGACTTTCCCAAGAGCTCGAGATGGTTTATTATATGGATGAACCTTTTTGCATATCTTGTATGTTTTCACTTGGTTTCATCCTAAATAACTCATACTCATGGGTTAATGTGTTCATTCGAGCCCTCTTGACCTCGGTAGTACCTTCATGGGTCAATAGAAGGGTGTCCCACATTTCTTTAGCAGTCTTGCAATTTGAGACCCTATAGAACTCATCGTAGCTTAAAGCGTATGATGATGTTCTTAGCTTTCAAATTGTATTGGACCTTTTTCTTATCATCTTCATCCAAAGTGATCTTGGTTTGTCTACCACTGCATCATTAATTGATTGGCGGGGACAAATGGACCATTTTCCACAAAGATCCCAAATATCAAGATCAACACCCTCAAGAAAGATTTGCATTCTATCCTTCCAATAACCATACCCTCACCATTGAAAAATGGGAGTGCATTCATGGAAGTTCCCTCGTTATTGTTTGAAGTAATTCTCTTGAGACGGTTAAGTCCTTTATACAAGAGTCTAGCTCTGATGCCACTTGTTACTAAGTGACTTCAAACACAAGAGGGGGGTGAATTGTGATAGCTGTGCTTATATAAAAAAATACAGATAAATTCTTGAATTAAAAAAACTTGAAAGAAATAAATTGCGAAGCGATAAATAACTTGAAGAATAAATTGCAGGAATTAAATTGCAATAAATAAATGACAGAAAATAAATGACTAAAAATAAATAAAGAACAAAAATAAATAAAGTGCTTGAATGATAAAGAGGCAGAGAGCAAAGAAGAGCACGCGACAAATTATACAGTTCGGCCACCAAACACCCCTGTGGCCTACGTCCCGTCCCCAAAGCAAAGCACTATGGGATTTTCACTAAATCACTAGCTTTTAAATCGATTCACTAGAAACCTTTACAACTCTATACAGAGCAATACGCTCAAGAGATATCACCTCTCTATGAACACCTTGGGATTCCTACCCAAAAGAAATGATTTTTACAAATAAAATGAGATGAGAAAGATACACTCAATAGTGCAGATATAACAAATTGAAGCTCAAATAATACAACTCAAATTATGTAGAATAAAAAAGCTCTCAAAAAATTGTGCTCAAATAAGTGTGAGTGATGGAGAATATTTTGACAGAGTTTCAGCATAAAAATTAAGCACTAGCGTTGTGTTTTTTTAAAACAATGCTCATGGTGCAGTGCTTTTATAGGCACTGAGAGGAGCGTCACATTTAAGAGGATTTGTCCGTTGCAGCATTAAAGGGATTTGTCCGTTGCAGCATTAAAAGGGATTTGTCCGTTGCAGCATTAAAAGGGATTTGTCCGTTGCAGCATTAAAAAATTGAAACACGGATACGGAAATGATTCTCGGACACACTTGGTGTCCGACATCGTATTTCCAAACGACCTCTCCCCAGCTCGGCATACAATCTCCCCAGCTCGGCATACGACCTCTCCACACAGCTCGACATACGACCTCTCCACAGCTCGGCATACGACCTCTCCACAGCTCGGCATACGACCTCTCCACAGCTCGGCACGCGACCTCAGCTCGGTACGCGACCTCCCCACAACTCGCGACCTCATTTCGACGCGACTTCCCCATGACTCGGAGAATATTTTCCAAAGAAAACTTGAAATATTTTCCAAACAATATTTTGAGTACAACTTAAGAATTTTTCAAAATACTTTGTGCCTAAAAATAATTTAGAAAAAATTATCATAAAATCAATTTTAGAATAAAAATCATTTTGTGAGTGTGTGATTTTATTTTAATTGAGAGCTTTTTATTACTACTTACAAATAGTCTTAATAAAAATAAATAAATACCCAAAACCCAAAGACTTGAGAAACTATCATTCTTGATACGCGTCTTGGTATTCTTTTCCACTTTTTGCACGGTTGACTATTTGCAAGACTCCCTTTTGTCAATCATCAAAACCATCCTGTCAAGGCATGTATTCACAACATCAACATCAAACATTGGTTTAGGGGGGTTGGGGACAGAATCCAATCCTATTTCAGTCAAAACCCCATATAAGACCATTTCAGAATAATTAATAGACTAATTATTGAACTAAAGAATCTATATAACAATTCCTAGCAGACCCTAAGGGAGGTTTTAGGGGAAGTCTATGTTACCTGAATAATCCCAAGTTAGGGATTTCAATTCCAAAAATCCTCTTTCCCCTTCTTCCTTCACTTTGAGTCCATAATCATCATCCTCAACACTTAGAAGCCACATGCAAGCCTCTTTTCTTCTTGCCCAAAACCCTAACCTCCATTAAAGCTTGAACCAAGCTTCCAACTTCTTCAATCAACCCCAATCAAGTATGAATCATTCTTCACAACCATTTTCGAAGTCCATCTTTTCTGAATCTCTCTCTCACGAACTCTCTCTCTAACCCTCGAGCTCTCTCTCTCTCTCTCTCTCTCTCTCTCTCTTTCTCTCTCACGAGTTCCCTCTCTCTCGGCCTCTTCTCTCTCTCCCAGCCGTGAACAGTGGCGCGGCCACCACCGCTCCATTCTTCTCCCTCCTTCCTTCGATCGCCCCATTTCTTCTTCCTCTCTCCCATTTCTTTCTCTTCTCCTCTTCTTTCTCTTCTTTCTCTTCTTCCCTTTCTTTCTTCCTCTTCTTTTTCTGTTTTGGGAACAGGGGGTCACGATGGAGGGAGTATAGAGTTTGAAGAAAGGGCTCTAGGGTGGATTTAAGTGACTTGTGGTGTATGGTGGAGCTTATGTGTAAAATTAATTAAAACCTTGCAATTAAACCCTTATTTAGCCTCTTAATTAAATCCTTTATTCTTAATAATATTCTTGAGTAATTTTAGTTAATTAAAACTACTCCTAATTCATTAGTCTCACAATTCCTAAATCACTGGGTAAAATTACTATTTTACTCTTTTGCTCCTAATTGGTTTTAAATTGCGAAATCATGGCTTTGAACTATTTTTAATACTAAGGGATTAGATCCCTTATCCACTCAGGATTCCTAATAATTAGGCTTAGGGATTTTGGGATGTTACACTTGTTTTGTATCTGCTCTCGGATATTAGCAGGTGAAAGACGTTTCAGAGAGGAAAGATGGTGTCGGGTGTTCCACAGCCAGTAAGTCAAAGTCAATAGATGGGAAGTCCAAGTTACTATCCCTATATACATGATCCTATGGATGAGTACGTTTAGGTACAATTGTACATTTCTGCCTGCTAAAATAAAATAAAAATTATTCCCACTATTTGTGTATAAACTAATATATTTAATATATTGAAAAAATTGACTAGGATGTCACAATCACCACGCCGGTAGCGGTTCCCCACCGCACAAACCATCCTCTCGCAGCCTCCCTCTCCCTCGGACCTCCCCCTTCTTTCTCGGTCATTCCTCCTCTCTCTCTCTCTCCCTCCCTCCTCCCATGTCTCTCCCTAGCCCCTATTTGTACCTCTTACCCTTCCAAATTCTCGCACAACCACCAGAGATTTGAACAAACCTCCACACCGACTGTAAGGTATTGTTTGGAAGGCCTGAATATGAGGAGAAAAGAAAAGGGACAAAGGAAAACACAATCTTAAAAATCTTTTCCATCCTATGGATATGGGTTGATTAGGAAGGAAAGGAATAAATTTTGTGGTTCCCAAGATAAAACCATTTCCTCCCAATTTGAGAAGAAACCAACAGAAAGTGATGCAAAATAATCAAAAAGACAATAACGCCCTTCAGTTAAAAAAATGGCTACGAGGCAACAATTAATTGGCATTCGGATTTATTTTAATGTTAACTTTTTTTAACTCTTCGTCTGTATAATTTATCTATATTCACATATTTTATTTTTATTTACTTTATTGATAAAATAAATATTTATACTTTATTAATATTTCAAATCTATATTTTATTTTTTATGAAATATTTTTTATATTTTTATTCTTATTGTTATTTATTAATTTTAAATTTATCTTTGAATTTTATGATATCTTTTTTATATTTCTTCTCTTTATTATTATTAATTAATATTTTTAATTATTTTTTATTTTAGTAATTTTTTTAATTTTTACTTAGGGATATTTATGTCATTTCATAAATGTACTTCTTTCTTTCCTCTTCCTTTTTTCTTTCATTTTTCCTAAAACCAAACCATTAAACAATCATCTCTTCTTCTCCTTTCTTTTCCTTTCTCTTCTTTTCTTCTATCTTTCTTTCATATACCAAACACACCCTAAAAGTTGTTGGGTCCATGGGATGGAGGTATGGCATTGATGAAGGGATGTAGTTTTTATGATTTCATGTTTTTATTGTGTCACTGCTAAATCTTAAAAGAAAAAATGGTGGAAATGGTAGAGTCTGGGGGTACGCCATGACTGAGTTTATTGATCAATCACAAATGGGGAAGTGGGTTACGGTTGTTACTGCTGAAGGCCATTAATTAAAAAAAAATAAAATGTGTTAAAGTGGGAGAAAAGGTTAACAAGTAAAGTTTTTTAAAAAAAGGGTGATGTGACCCAATGAGTGAGAGTGTGTTAGAGGATGTGACCTTAACACTCCTCAAGTATAATTTAGGCTAGTTTTTTTTGTGTCAGAAATACGAGTAATAGAATCAATAAAACTTGACATAAGTTTTGTACTTTTAAAAATACATGTATTTATATATCCAAAATCATCCTCCATTTCTTTTTGAGAAATATGGACAAGATCTTTACTCAAATTTGTCGAGCTTTCCTAGCATTCATAAGCCTACTATATAGCACACCAATATATGATTTAAAATATATTTTGAAATTAAAAGTAGGTTACATTAAATCTCCGGGATGAAAGAATTATGAACGAATTATTCTAAAATGAGCTCCATAAACCATGGAATTAATTACAATAACTTTTTCCCCCTAAGAGGGAGCTAGTCTGCAAACAAAGACCATTAGCAATGGTCTTATTTGTTTCTAAATTCGTAGTTTCATAAACAGGAAGCTCTTCTCGGTACCTTCCAGCTGCTCCAATAAGATGATCCAACTCAAACAAATCCGAACTTGAATAACTCAAAGCATCATCAGCATCACCATCATCACCATCACCATTATCATAAAAACCTCTAAAACCAAATCGATTCCCTTTACAAGAATTTTGGCACCCTTTCAAAAGACCATTTTCTTTTGGCACCTCATATTTCTTCTTTTTCACCCCCTTCATCGAAGACCCTCTTGTGATTTTTCGAACACAGGGGTCGTTCTCATAAGAATGAGAATCCTCCTCCTCACCAAGGATCACACAAACAGGGTAAAACCTCACGGACCTTTTACCTTTTGTCGAACATGTGGACGGCGTTTTGCTCATGCAAGATCTCCTCGAAAACGAAGTCGACGTTGAGGAAGAGAAACACGGGGACTTTGATTTGTGCTCGAAGCTCACGTCTTCCACGGCACCAACGTAGCACATTTTGGGTTTCTTAACGTTGCCAATGTTGAAGATTGAGCTGAGGAAACTTGCTATGCGACTTGTTCCCGGTGAAATGGGTTGCTTCGCTTTTTGCTTCAATTTTTGTTTTGGTTTGTGGGTTGTGTCTGTTTCTGAGGAGGTTGGAGTTGAACTTACGAACTTAGTGGTGTTGTTGTGTGAGGTTTGCTTCTCTATCCAATCTTCTATCATCACGGCTTTGCGAAGATTCATCTTCTCCTTGCTGCAATTTTTCTCTATACTGTGGTTGTGGTTGTGGTTCTGTTTTGGGGTGTGGGTGGTTGTTTCCTTGAAGAGACCCATTTGTGGATCCTTGTCAAGGTTGGATTTTGATTCGTCAATTGAACGGTAAATGGTGTCTAGGAGAGTGGAGGAGAAGGATGGGGTTCTTCTTCTTTGTGGGTACCTTTCGTTTCTCATCGTTCTCTCCATCACTTGCATGCTATTTGGGGTTAGTTCATACTAGACTATTAATGAATGTGAATTTAAAGGGGAAATGGAAAAAGAGATGTTGGGGAGAGGGAGGGGTGTGGGTTTAATTTAAGGGTGGTGTGATGAAGAGCTGTGATGTTGGTGCAGAGAGTGTCAAAAGCTGCGAGGGATATTTAATAGTAGTAAGATTGGGAGTGGATCATGTGAGGAACAGAGAAGTAATGCGTGCGATTTGGGTTAAGAGAGAGAAAGAGAGGAGGGGGACGGACAGAGATGGAGGATGGGGAATTTTTTGACAAGTGACAACGTGGGTTGGGATTGTGTTTTTATGTGTTTGTACGCAAGCATTTTGGGTGTTTTTAAGTGTATGCAGTGGCAGTGTAGTGTACAGCTTTAGGTGAACAGGAGCATTTACACTGTTTGTTTTCGGTGATTTAATGACGAGAGAAATGCGAACGAGAGAGAAAGCAGAGAAATGACGAACTTCTACAGTTTGGTTTGCCAGAGAAGTAGCAAAGAGAAAAAGAAATCGCTGGAGCCCATGTACTTTTTCTTTCTTCACTCAACTGCGAAGAAATGCAAACGAGAGTGCTGCCCTTCCCAAGGCAGCTTCATCTCAGCTCATCCCTACTTCTTCATCTCAGTGGTTGCACAAGAGAAGACCAAAAATTGCTATCGGAGATATCTGAGACTGGGTTGAAGCATTCCTTCACCACCAGTGGGTTTCGAGCAAAGCCGCTGAGTGAGAGAAAGATTAAAGCTTTTGGATCTGCCATGGGGCAGTGACTATATAGAGGGTGGGAGTGGCTTGGGAGGGAGAGATCCTTTAAAAACTTCTGCGGGACCAGGGGCGGAGCCAATGGGTGACCTAGTGGTGCCATGGGCACCCCCAAAATTCTCAACTTCATTTACATTGATTTATAAATTTGTTCTATGGCACCCTTGATAGAAAAATAAAGTCCTTAATGTTGGAATTAAGTCCTTATTAACAACAACAACAACAACAACAACAATAAGCATGCTCAAATCTCATAGAAGAAATACCTTAGGCGAAAGCTATAAAGACATACAAGCATGCTCAACAAGAACAACATGTTCTCTACCCTTAGAATCTACGACATGTTGGATTATCAAGGATTAGAAGAATACCTGGATCCATAACAATCAATCACCTGAAGCGGAATACAAAGGAATGATCACGAAAAAACAACGAGCAACTGAATCCATAGCAATGAACATTGAGCACGTTAGCAGTGGCTTTATGGTTCTTCCTCAAACGAATCTTTTTGAGCTCTCTTACAAGACTTTAGGTTCACTTCAGATGGGGAGAAGAGAATGGATGACGGCGATTCTGTGTATTGGGGACTAAAGTCTTCTTTATAGTATGTTAAACCTAAGAGGGTACTCATTATCCCATTATCGGGCCACACTAACATCTACTCATATAAGGCTCATATCAATTATATTAGGAGTCTAACGAGCTTACTCTATTTTAACTTTATTTGATCACATAAAATATTGTTCCTTTACGATAAATAGCTAATATAATTATTAATGATATTAGCCCACATTAATTATTGGAATATAAAATTCCAACAATCTCTCACTTGGGCTGCATATCGTAATAATTATACCAGAATTCCTTAGTGCACATATCTGAATGCTATTTATCATTAGACTTCCTCCTTACAATCTAGTCCATCTCATGTATCAATAATGAGACCACCGCAGCTTTTGTCACATCCATAAATTGCGACTAAACCCCGACGATCACTACATCAACACACTTGATGACATAGATCAATATGGATGAGTAGCATGGAAATTACATGGAATGTGATCTCAATCATGCCTATTTCCAACTGGTCCTACTTAAATATTTAGTGAGATCAATTTTGTAAAATTTAATTTTGCAAACCAAAGTCCTTAATGTGTAAATAAAATTTACACACAACAAGATACAAAAGGTTTATGATGAACTAACTTTATTTCTGCAGAAAAAACCGAAATAGCATAAAATTTATATCTCAAACATAGAACACAAATAAAGACTCCTACTAAACTAAGACAACCTTAGTGACAACACACTCATATGAGCAACATGCTCATGAAAAAAGCCTTAGGTGTCAAGTCCTTAGTTAGTGGATAGCTAGCATAGAATCAGCCTCTATGTGCTCTATAGAAATTCGTTTATCCTGAATTCTTTATTTCAATAATGAACACCTTTATGTCAATAGACATTGTAAAATTCTTTATTGTTGTTGAAGTATGATATGACTGACTTATCTGTCACAGTATAACTTAAGTGTGTTGACAAGTGACTCCAAACACAAGAGGGGGGTGAATTGTGTGTGAACGGTGCTTTCAAAAACTTTTGGAGAAATAAGTACTAATTATGAGTTGCGGAAATATTAATGTGAAATAGATAAATCACTTGAAGAATAAATTGCAAACGAGTTAAAAATAAAGTAAATAGTAAGATATAAATAACAATAAAATAAAGTACAGAAATTTAATTGGTGAAAAGTAGAGAGATAAGGAGTAAAAAGCACACAACAAATTATCCAGGTTCGCCACCTAACACCCACGTGGCCTCGTCCTGTCCCCAAAGCAAACCACTATGGGATTTTCACTAAGACACTAGCTTTTAAATCGTGTTCACTAGAAACCTTTACAACTCTAAACCAGAGCAATACGTTCAAGAGATATCACCTCTCTATGAACACCTTGGGATTCCTACCCAAAAATAAATGATTTTCACAAATAAAATGAGACGAGAAAGATACACTCAATAGTGCAGATATAACAAATTGAAGCTCAAATAATACAACTCAAATTATGTAGAATAAAAAGACTCTCAAAAATGGTGCTCAAATAAGTGTGAGTGATGAAAAATATTTGACAGAGTTTTTGGCACAAAAATTAAGCACTGCGTTGTTGTATTGTCGTGTTTGTAAGAAAGAGCACAACGTTGTTTATTTATAGACCGACCGAGTAGCGTCTCACGCACTTAAAAAAAATGTCCGTTGAGGATTTGCCCGTTGAAGATTTGCCCGTTGCGTTGATTATTAAAAGGATTTGTCGTTGCAGGAAAATCGCGTTGCGTTTGAAATAAAGAAATTGAAAACACGGAGACGGCTCGGCATACGACCTCAAGACAGCTCGGCAGACGACCTCGCCACCGCATTTCGACCAGACGACCTCGACCTGGCTCGGCATCGACCTCACGAGCGGCTCGGCAAAGACCTCGGCACACGACCTCAAAAACCACGGCTCGGCATACGACCTCCTCATCAGCTCGGTTCTCATAGCTCGACGCGCGACCTCATCGGCTCGATCTGGCGACCTCGATGCGCGACCTCATCACCGACCACGGATCATCACCGGCCGCGCGACAAGAGCTCATCACGCCGACCTCGATGCACGCGACCTCATAAGCTTGACACGTGACCTCCTCCTCGATTCGACATACGACTTCCTCGTAGCTCACCATCCGACTTCCTCCTCACCGACATCCGATTTCCTCGAGCTCGACACGCGACTTCCTCCTCACCGACATCCGACTTCCTCACCGACATCCGACACGAGATATGCATGTCAAAATATTTTGTGCGTGTGTGATTTAATTTTAATTGAGAGCTTTTTATTACTACTTACAAATTGTCTTAATAAAGATAAATAAATACCCAGAACCCAAAGACTTGAGAAACAATCATTCTTGATACGCGTCTTGGTATTTGTAACACCTGAGGACGAGATCACGAGATCGACCTCGTATTAGGACGTCGGATCGAGACCTCGCGTCGAGATCTCGTGTCGAGACCTCGTACCAAGACCTTGTGTCGAGATCCCGTACCAAGATCGCGTGCCGAGGTCATTTGCCGAGCTGAGGAGACCGCGTGCACTAGTCACGAGGAGGTCGGGTGTCGAGTTGATGAAGTCGCTGCATCGAGCCGAGGAGGTCGCATGTCGAATCGAGGAGGCCGCGGCACGAACTCGTGTTAGAGCTCGCGCGCTTGCGACGAGCACCCTCGGGTCGACATCGTGTCGAGAAGATGATAACTCGTATTCTTTCGAACGTTATTGACGTTATTATTATATTGTTTGTAATAATTATATTGTCGGCTTGCCGTTCTCGTCGCGTGTCTAGATCTCTGACCTATAGAGTAGGGGGTAATTATGAGAGAGGAGCGATTAGATGGGTAGAATGATTGATGGGATTGGCATCTCATAGCTGGAGTTACGATTATGCCCTTCCAGCTGTATTCACGATCGGTTTTCCCTCAAACACTCACTTTCTCTTTTCTTCTTTCTTCTTCCTTCCTTCTGCTCTGAGTTCCTTGTTTTTCTCCAAAATTTCCATCGAAGAAACCTTGAGTTCCATCGAGATTCTGCATAAACTTTCTTCATCAATCTTGTTCATCATCATCTCCTTGACATATAAATCACCATCTCTACCACCATTTGAGGTATGAAGAACAGATTTTTCTCTTCCATCGTGTTACTGTTTAGCGCCGTTTCTTCTTTCCATTTTAGCCAGTTTTATGCTTCCAAATCATGTCAAATTGATGGGTTTTCTTCTTCACGATATTACCTATCTTTCTAACCGATTATTTGAGCTTGAAAAACAAATTTCTTTCTCTGTTTTTCTGCAATGGCAGCGCCCAAAACCCTTCCTTTTGATTTGTTTCGATTTCTTGTTTTAGTTGTCGTTGTTGCTTCAGTTGTTGTTGTTGTCGATCTATCACATTAGAGGAAAATTATATTTCGCTTCTTGAGTTTTAATATTTTCTGGGTTGTGGTTAAGTTTGGGATGAGAGCTAGTGTTATTAGAACCCAGAGATCGAACTGAGTTGTGCTTGTTTTAGGAAGTCTGATTCCCGAGATCGTGTGATTTCCGAATCGAGGTGTACGGGAAAGCGAATCCAAGGACGTGGAAGCGGAATCCAGATCGAGAATCGTGACGCGTGTCGAGGTCGACTGAGAAGCGTACGTGTCGAGGTCGATTGAGGACGGTACGTGTCAAAGTCGTTGTCGAGCTCGTTGAAGACAGCCGTGTCGAGATCGAGTAAGAGAAGTCGTTGTCGAGCTCATTTGAAGACAGCTGTGTTGAGGTCGTTGTCGAGCAACTTTAGCTTGGAGTTCGGTAAGGGCAACTTTTAGACATTATTAAGACTTTATTTTATAGGTTATTGTGTATGGATTCCTTGATTGGTGTCGAGCTTGAAATGTTGTGAATTGTGAATTCTTTGTTGAATTGCGTTTCTTCATGCGAATGTTTTATTGCTTAGATGTGGGATTGCATTTTCTTCATGTTAAGCACGCTCTCTTTATTTGATATGTGATCAAGTAAGTTGTGTTACTCTTTGACATGCGGCGAGCTAATCATCGAGTGAGAGAGCTAGGGACTCGTATAACGTTTTTGAGTCGGACCCAGATAATCGGGGTGCTAGGTCCCCTTTGTTTATGGTGGATTGGCTAGCGTTGTAGCATTATCGGTTGGGGATGGACCTGTTGATTAATGTATGGAATTCGGTTTGGGGATGGACTGCCGTTTACCTATTACGTCGGTTTGGGGATGGACTCTTGGCGATATTCCTAATAAGAGTCGAGTCGAGTCTAGAGTGAGATGGTCGAGTCACGTGTGGTGATTGAGATACATTATTGTGTTGCTTATTTCTTTATGCCGTGCTTATCTTGTATTGTTGAGAAGTTGACCCTTTCCCGTGGTGCCTTCAATCCATGACGGTTACCCAGGTGATGTCGAGGGTGCGAGGAACTCGGCAAACAGATGATGCCGAGGAGGAGCTCGAGGAGGACCCGAGTGACGACCTCTACTTGTCGTGATTGTTTATGTGTGCTGGATGTTTGTTTTTCGATGACTGCATTTCGCTTTTCCTTTTGTGTTCTCGAGGTCGTGACCGGTTTGGGCTTATGTTTGTTGCTCTGAGGTAGATCAAGCGGTTTACTTTTGGAGCAAACCCTCACGTGGGAGTTCTGGTACCCCAGTATGATTGCTCTTTTGAAGTCGTCATACCTTAGGTGTATTTTCCTTGTACATTTACTACTCGTATTTTGTATACATTATTATTTTGAGTGATATATATATGTATGTTATGCATGTATGTTTTATTAGAATTTAAGTCTTGTGTCTTAGTTGCACCAAGTTTCAAAAGTCAGAATTACTCTGATGTGCACGAGCTGGTTTTATAAAAAAAAAAATAGACCGTACTTTTCAAAAGGCACAAGAGTTTCGTTTTAAAACACATCTCATACAGGTTTAGTTGAGCTCGGTGTGGTGAGCTCAGTAACTCGAGCTCGGTATATTGGGCTCAGGAGCGGTCCTAAGCGGTCGTTACATTGTTGGTATCAGAGCAATTCGGTTAATAGAAAGTGCATAGGAATTTTGGACTGGTCACTATGTCGGGTTATGTGTGTTGGGTACCTAGTTGTACTATGTTGATTGCTGTTTGATTAAGTGAAGCACTTATTGCTTGGGAAATTGTTTGAACTGTTTCTTGATTGAAGCAGTGTGTTTTAACACATCCTTGTTGTGAGATTCTGACAGGGTTTTGAACTTTGTGGAATCTAATGCCACCTCGTCGGGATCTGGCAGTACCGCAACCGAGAACGTCGACATGGAACGAGCAATTCAAGCTATGACCGAGATGGCGGCAGCCATGGCTCAACAATCACCGTGCAACTCAACAAAGCTAACACGATGGCTCAACAGACGGCGTTAACTAACTCACAGAATCCTGCAAAGAATAAAGAACGAGCGAACGAAATGTCAAGCGAGAGGATTAGCCGACTTCAGGAAGCATGATCCACCGAAGTTCTACGGTGAGCCAAATCCAGATAAAGCTGATCTTTGGATGCAAGAGATCGAGAAGATCTTCGAGGCACTTTATTGTCCGGACAACGTGAAGGTCGACTATGCTACCTACTTACTGCTAGGAGACGCAGAGTATTGGTGGAGAGGAGTGAAGCAAACATTTATAGCGGAACGTCGCGAGATGACCTGGGAGCTTTTTCGTGAAAGGTTCTTGGACAAGTACTTCCCAGATACTGCACGAGCCGAGAAGGAGCAAGAGTTTCTTCAACTGCAGCAAGGCGGTATGACGGTGTCCGAGTATGCGGCCAAGTTCGAGTCGCTGGCGAGGTATTTCAGTCCATTTCGTGATCGAGTTGACCAAAGATGGTTGAGTGAGAGATTCCAACGAGGTCTGAGATTTGACATTCAGAAGTCGGTGGTGTCATTGAGGATTCGAAATCTCCAAGAGGCGATTGATCGTTGTGTCGAGGTAGAAGGAGTGAGGAGCCACAAGAAGAAGATCGCGTTAGAAGCGACCGGTGAGACCCGCAGTGCAGGCGTAGATTTGCAGAAAGCGGAAACAATCGCAGGTAAGCCGTCAGACGATCGACCTCGTGGAACGACAACAGGGGACAGATCGTCCGATGACCCAAGTACGCAGAAGCGGAGGATGCACTGTCGAGGTGACTTGTTTCCGTTGTGGAAAGACGGGACATTACGCCAATAACTGTACTCAGAAGGAGGGGGTGTGCTACAACTGTAAGAAGCCAGGGCATTTTGCCAAGGATTGTCCTACACCTAAAGCTGAACCGACAATGCTTGCGGCAAAGGCCAAAGGGAAGCGTCAAGTGGCTAAAGGTAGAGTTTTCTGCATGAGCGGTGAGGAAGCAGATCGAGCTGGAGATCTTATCCAAGGTGAATGTGAGATCGAGGGTAAATCCTTATCCGTTCTTTTTGATTCGGGTGCAACCCATTCCTTTATTTCTTCTGATTGTGTGAACCATTTGAACTTGATTGTGGATCGCTTTACTGCTCAAATTGGTAGTTACAACCCATTTGCTAAAACCTTAGTCACAAACACTGCATGTCTTAATTGTGTAGTGGTTATTCAGAGTAGAAAGTTTGTGGTCAATTTGGTTTGTTTGCCTCTTAAGGGCTTAGATGTCATTCTCGGGATGGATTGGTTGTCACACCACCATGTCCTCTTGGACTGTGCCCGTAAAACTGTAATTTTTCCAGACCTTGGAGTCTCCAATTATCTTTCTGCTGAGCGTATCGGAGTTTCTTTGAAAGAAGGAACTAGGGAATACATGTATCCGCTAGTTCGTGAAGTTTTCCATCGGATCGACGTGAAGAATGTTCCAGTGGTGTGTGACTTTGAGGACGTTTTCAAGACGTGCCAGGGTTACCACCGGTCAGAGGTCGAGTTCTCCATCGACCGATTCCAGGGACAGACCGATCTCCAAAGCGCCATACGTGATGTCTCTGCCGAGATGAAAGAACTCAAGTCCCGGATCGAACACTTGAGTCAAAGCAATTCATACGACCGAGCGTGTCACCGTGGGGAGCTCGGTGTTGTTGGTTAAGAAGAAGGATGGACGATCAAGGCGTGCGTGGACTACCGCGAGCTCAACAAGGTTACCGTGAAGAACCGTTATCCGTTACCACGTATTGGCGACTTGATGGATCAACTTCGTGGAGCGGCGATCTTTTTCCAAGATAGACTTGAAGTCGGGCTACCACGATTCGCGTGAAGGAGGAAGATATCCCCAAAACAGCTTTCAGACTAGATACGGTCACTACGAGTACTTGGTGATGCCGTTTGGGTGACGAATCGCCGGTGTGTTTATGGACTACATGAATAGGATTTTCCATTCGTTCTTGGATCAGTTTGTTGTAGTGTTCATCGACGACATACTGATCTACTCGAGGAACCAAGAAGAGCACGAAGAACACTTATGTCGAGTACTGTAGATATTACGAGATAAGCAACTCTATGCCAACCTGTCGAAGTGTGAATTTTGGCTTGAAGAGGTGAATTTTCTTGGTCACGTGATTTCCAAAGAAGGGATAGCTGTGGATCCAACTAAGATTGAAGCTGTGTTAGCGTGGGAACAGTAGAAGGCGATTCACGAGATCAGAGTTTTGTCGGCTTAGCGTGCTATTACCGAAGATTCATTGAAGGTTTCGAAGATTGTCGCGCCTCTTACACGGTAGCGAGGAAGAATCAACCTTTTTCTGGGACCGAGGAGTGCGGCCGCTTCAAAGATCAAGGAGCTTTTGGCGACCGTGCACGTGTTGATTTTGCCCCAACCGTAAGAGCCTTCGAGGTGTATTGTGATGCGTCACACCAGGGATTGGGATGCGTCGATGCAACATCGGAAGGTGGTCGCGTATGCTTCAAGACGACTTAAGATTCACGAGAGGAACTACCCTACTCACGACTTGAGTGGCGGCAGTAGTTTTTGGCCGAAGATATGGAGGCACTACCTTTATGGGAGCACTCTTCATCGCTTTCAGCGATCACAAGAGCTTGAAGTACTGTTCGACCGTAAAGAGCTCAACATACGTCGGCCGAAGATGGGCGAAATTTCTCAAGGACTACGACTTTACGTTGGAATACCATCCGGTAAGGCTAATGTGGTAGCAGATGCGTTGAGTAGGAAGAAGCGTTTTAACCTCGGCAATGATGATCAAGGAGTTGGAGATGCTCGAGAAGTTCCGAGACTTGAAGTTAGTGTCGAAGTTTCACCGGGAAGCCGAGATTTGGTATGCTTACCATTTCTAACAGATTGTTGGGCGAGATCCGAGACCCGGCAAGTTCATGACGAGCTCCTGCAAGAGAAGGTTCGATTGATAAGCGCAAGGGAAGGCGACGAATTCCAAGTCGAGCGGACGACATCTTGAGATGCAATGGCCGAGTATGTGTACCTAACGATCCGAGCCGAGGAAGTTGATTCTCGACGAAGCGCGCATAAGAGCAACTTTAGTATTCACCCAGGAGTTACGAAGATGTATCAAGACTTGAAGAAGCATTTTTGGTGGTCCTAATGAAGAAGCAAGTGGCGAGCACGTAGCCGTGTTTAACGTGTCGAAGCGAAGGTGGAGCACCAACGACTGCGGGAATGCTACAATCGCTGACGTGCGGTTTGGAAATGGGATAGTATTTCCATGGATTTTGTTGTAGGTTTGCGAAGACGCAGAAGAAGAATGATTCGATTTGGGTGATCGTCGACCAGATTGACCAAATCGCTCATTTCTTTGCCGGGAGGTCGACATACAACGTGGAAAAAGCTGGCCGAGATCTACATCGCGAGATAGTACGACTTCATGGTATACCTCTTCGATCGTGTCGGACCGAGATCCGAAGTTCACATCTCACTTTTGGAGGGAATTGCAAGGAGCGATGGGAGCGAAGCTCGAGGCTTAGCTTCGGCATATCATCCTCGGGTAGACGGTCAGATCGAGAGAACGATCCAATCGCTTGAAGATTTATTACGAGCTTGTACGTTAGATCACCGAGGAAGTTGGGACGACGTCTTACCATTGGTGGAGTTTACCTACAATAACAGTTTCCATGCGAGTATTGGAATGGCACCTTTTGAAGGACTGTATGGAGGTAAAGGGCAGGCGCCTCTTTGGTGGTACCGTGATCGCGGCGTTACGTTGTGGGACCAGATATGATCCAGTAGACTACTGAGAAGATCCGTTTGATCCGAGATCGGATGCGAACGTCTCAAAGTCGACAGAAGAGTTATGCAAACCAACGACGTCGACCACTCGAGTTCGAGGAAGGAGAACATGTATTTCTTAGAGTCACCCCCACTACTGGAGTTGGTCGAGCGATCAAATCCAAGAAACTTACCCCTAAATTTATTGGACCTTACCAGATTCTTCGTCGTATTGGTCCAGTGGCATATCAGATTGCCTTGCCACCATTCTTATCGAACATTCACGACGTCTTCCACGTCTCACAATTGCGGAAGTATGTTTCCGACCCCTCTCATGTCATCGAACCGGATGTGATTCAACTGAAGGACGACTTATCCTTCGAAGCATCACCAGCAAGGATCGTTGATCGGAAAGCCAAACAGTTGCGGAACAAAGAGATTCAACTCGTCAAGGTTGTGTGGGATCAGAAGACGGGAGATGCGACTTGGGAGCTGGAGGAGAAGATGAAGACTTCGGTACCACTGAACTTTTCCGAGGTAAGAATCTTATTTGCAATTTCGAGGACTAAATTTTTAGAGGAGAGATTGTAACACCTGAGGGCGAGATCACGAGATCGACCTCGTATTAGGGCGTCGGATCGAGACCTCGCGTCGAGATCTCGTGTTTCGAGACCTCGCACCAAGACCTTGTGTCGAGATCCCGCACCAAGATCGCGCGTCGGTGTCATTTCCGAAAGCCGAGGAGACCGCGCGGCACTAGCCGAAATGAGGAGGTCGGGTGTCGAGTTGATGAAGTCGCGTACCGAGCTGAGGAGGTCGCATGTCGAACTGAGGAGGCCGCGTGCACGAACTCGTGTTAGAGCCTTGTGCGCTTGCACGAGCACCCTTGGTCGACATCGTGTCGAGAAGATGATAACTCGTATTCTTTCGAACGTTATTCAGCGTTATTATTATATTGTTTGTAATAATTATATTGTCGGCTTGCCGTTCTCGTCGCGTGTCTAGATCTCTGACCTATAGAGTAAGGGGTAATTATGAGAGAGGAGCGATTAGATGGGTAGAATGATTGATGGGATTGGCATCTCATAGCTGGAGTTACGATTATGCCCTTCCAGCTGTATTCACGATCGGTTTTCCCTCAAACACTCACTTTCTCTTTTCTTCTTTCTTCTTCTTTCCTTCTGCTCTGAGTTCCTTGTTTTTCTCCAAAATTTCCATCGAAGAAACCTTGAGTTCCATCGAGATTCTGCATAAACTTTCTTCATCAATCTTGTTCATCATCATCTCCTTGACATATAAATCACCATCTCGACCACCATTTGAGGTATGAAGAACAGATTTTTCTCTTCCATCGTGTTACTGTTTAGCGCTGTTTCTTCTTTCCATTTTAGCCAGTTTTATGCTTCCAAATCATGTCAAATTGATGGGTTTTCTTCTTCACGATATTACCTATCTTTCTAACCGATTATTTGAGCTTGAAAAACAAATTTCTTTCTCTGTTTTTCTGCAATCGGCAGTGCCCAAAAACCCTTCCTTTTGATTTGTTTCGATTTCTTGTTTTAGTTGTCGTTGTTGCTTCTGGTTGTTGTTGTTGTCGATCTATCTGTTAGAGGAAAATTATATTTCAGTTCTTGAGTTTTAATATTTTCTGGGTTGTGGTTAAGTTTGGGATGAGAGCTAGTGTTATTAGAACCCAGAGATCGAACTGAGTTGTGCTTGTTTTAGGAAGTCTGATTCCCGAGATCGTGTGATTTCCGAATCGAGGTGTACGGGAAAGCGAATCCAAGGACGTGGAAGCAGCGGAATCCAGATCGAGAACTGTACGTGTCGAGGTCGACTGAGAAGCGTACGTGTCGAGGTCGATTGAGGACGGTACGTGTCGAAGTCGTTGTCGAGCTCGTTGAAGACAGCCGTGTCGAGATCGAGTAAGAGAAGTCGTTGTCGAGCTCATTTGAAGACAGCTGTGTCGAGGTCGTTGTCGAGCAACTTTAGCTTGGAGTTCGGTAAGGGCAACTTTTAGACATTATTAAGACTTTATTTTATAGGTTATTGTGTATGGATTCCTTGATTGGTGTCGAGCTTGAAATGTTGTGAATTGTGAATTGCTGTTGAATTGCGTTTCTTCATGCAGAATGTTTTATTGCTTAAATGTCGACCGCGTTTTCTTCATGTTAAGCATGCTCTCTTTATTTGATATGTGATCAAGTAAGTTGTGTTACTCTTTGACATGCGGCGAGCTAATCATCGAGTGAGAGAGCTAGGAGTCGTATGACTTTTTGAGCCGGACCCAGATAACTGAGGGTGCTAGGTCCCCTTTTGTTTATGGTGGATTGGCTAGGCGTTGTAGCATTATCAGTTTGGGGATGGACCTGCTGATTAATGTATGGAATTCGGTTTGGGGATGGACCTGCCGTTTACCTATTATGTCAGTTTGGGGATGGACCTGCTGACGATATTCAGGAATAAGAGTCGAGTCGAGTCTAGAGTGAGATGGTCGAGTCACGTGTGGTGATTGAGATACATTATTGTGTTGCTTATTTCTTTATGCCGTGTTTATATTGATTTGTTGAGAAGTTGACCCTTTCCCGTGGTGCCTTCAATCCATGACGGTTACCCAGGCGATGTCGAGGGTGCAGGGAACTCGACAGCAGATGATGCCGAGGAGGAGCTCGACGAGGACCCGAGTGACGACCTCTACTTGTCGTGCATTCATGTTCCCAATCTTTAGGCAATAGGCAATACTCCCCCTCACAATAGGCAATACTTAAAAGATCACTCCCCCTGAATCATGCATTCATGTAACTCTCCCCCTTTTGGCAACATCAAAAAGTGGGAAAGACAAATAAAGCAAGGCATATATTCAGGATTAAACAAGCATATTTTGATAGTTACGTGATACCAAGCTTGGTGTGTGACAGATGAGCTGGTTGGACATGATTAGCTAGTTGCATAAGACAAATGCGTCACCCACTCATTATTCCGTACTTAAAGAAAATGGAAGGGGAAAAGACCTGCATAAACTCGTTAGCACACTCAAACGCCCAAGTTAGAATTTATTCAAAATGAAAATGCAATCACAGGCAGTCACTCAATGCATGATTGGTCTAAAATTCCCAATTCAGTTCTAATAAAAAAGAAAGTTTCCTTAGGCAAAGGTTTAGTAAAAATATCTGCAAGTTGTCTAGATGTTTCCACAAACTCAATCATGCAATCACCTTTTTGAACATGATCTCTAATAAAATGGTGCCTAATCTCTATGTGTTTAGTCCGAGAGTGATAAACCGGGTTTTTAGTGAGGTTTATGGCACTAGTATTGTCACACTTTATTGGAACAGTTTTCAAATTAATCCCATAATCATTCAACTGTTGTTTCATCCAAATAATTTGTGCACAACAACCTCTTCAACGTATTCCGTCAAAGAAGGGACAAAGCCACACTGGCTTGTTTCTTACTATGCCATGAGACCAAGGCATTCCCAAGTAAGTGACATGTCCCACTAGTGCTTTTTCGGTCCATTTTGCAACCCGCAAAATCAGAATCCGAGTACCCAATAAGTGTGCAGTCAGCACCTTTGGGGTACCATAAACCCATAGTTTGTGTGCCAGTGAGATATCTCATGATGCGTTTTACCGCTAAGAGATGTGATTCCTTAGGATTAGCTTGAAAACGTGCACACATACAAACACTAAACATAATATCAGGACGACTAGCAGTGAGATAGAGAAGAGATCTGTAATGACCCGTTTCCGGACCGCTACCGAGCTCAATATACCGAGCTCAACATAAACCTGTATGAGATGTGTTTTAAAACGAAACTCTTGTGCCTTTTAAAAAATACGATATATATATTTTTTTATAAAACCAACTCGTGCACATCAGAGTAATTACAGCTTTTCGAAACATGGTGCAACTAAGACACAAGACTTAAATTCTAATAAAACATACATGCATAACATACATATATATATCACTCGAAATAATAATGTATACAAAATATAGAGTAGCAATGTATAAAGAAAATACACCTAAGGTATGACGACTTCAAAAGAGCAATCATACCCTGGGCTACTCCTACAGACTCACGCAGGGGTGCTCCAAAAGTAAGACCACCACTACCCCTCAAACAACAAAACAACACCGCCAAACTGGTCACGACATACTACTCAAAAGAAAAACAAGGTACAGCCATAAAAAAACAACATCCAAAGAAGATAATCAATCACGACAGATAGAGGTCGTCACTCGGGTCCTCGTCGAGCTCCTCCTCGGCATCATCTACTGTCGAATTCCCTGCGCCTCGACATCGCCTGGGTAACCGTCATGGATTGAAGGCACCACGGGAAAGGGTCAACTTCTCAACAATTCAAGATAAGCTCGACATAAAAGATATAAGCAAACAGCAAAGTATAACATTCACCGACGTGACTCGACCATCTCACTCTAACTCGACACAACTCGCAAATCCATTTTCTCTCGACTCGACAATTTTTCCCGGAATGCACACGCTGCATCTGGTATGTCGGAAAGTCCAGCCAAGCCTTGGGATCCTCGCTCTCCCTAGGGCGGTCAACTCAGTCCCATAACGTGGCGACGTCTAGTCAATCTCCCGTAAACAAAAGGGGACCTAGCACCCTTAGTTATCCGGTCACGGCTCAAAACGCCATACGACTCACCTAGCTCGCCACTCGATGAACAATTCACCGCGATACGATATTCAAAGAGTTAAACACAAGATATTCAACCGCATGTCAAATAAAAAGAGCAAGCTCGACATGAAGAACGCAATTCAACATGCAAGATACCATTCACGGCATATATTCAATCACATATTAAATACATGCAAAATCCAATCATATCACAACATTTCATGCTCGACACGGATCAAGAAATCCATTCACAATAACATATAAAATAAAGTCTTAATAATGTCTAAAAGTTGCCGCTTACCGAACTCCAAGTTAATGCTTTGCCGACAACGACCTTGACACGGTGTCTTCAACGAGCTCGACAACGACTTCGACATCGCCATGTCCTCAATCGACCTCGACACGCACGCTTTCTCGACGACCGACACGCATAGCTTCGATCCGATTCCGCCGCTTCCACGCCCTTGGATTCGCTTTCCGCACACCTCGATTAAAATCACACGATCTCGAGAATCAGACTTCCTAAAACAAACACAACTCAGTTCGATCTATGGGTTCTAATACACTTAGCTCTCTTCCCAAACTTAACCACAACCCAGAAAATATAAAAACTCAAGAACTGAAATATATTTTTCCTCTAACACAAAGTTAGGGTTTTTGATCAAAAGTTCATGAAAAAGGCTATCTGATGCCACAACAGATAGATCGACGACAACAACAACCAGAAGCAACAAACGAAAAACAAGAAATCGAAACAAACCAAAAATGAAGGGTTTCTGGGCACTGCCGATTGCAGAGATCAGAGAAAAAATTTGTTTTACAAGCTCGAATAATCGGTTAGAAAGATAGGTAATATCGTGAAGAAGAAAACCCATCAGTTTGACATGATTTGGAAGCATAAAACTGGCTAAAAATGGAAAGAAGAAATAGCGCTAAACAGTAGCACAGAGGAAAAGAAAAATCTGTTCTTCATACCTCAATGGTGATGGTCGAGCAGGCGAGATATGTCGAGAAGATAATGAGGAACAAGGTTGATGAAGAAAGCTTATGCAGAAGCTCGATGGAACTCAAGGTTTCTTCGATGGAAGTTTTTGGAGAAAAACAACGAAACTCAGAGCAGAAGGAAGGAAGAAGAAAGAAGAAAAGAGAAAGAATGAGTGTTGAGGAAAAACCGATCGTGGTATACAGCTGGTGAGAGAAGGGGCATAATCGTAACTCCAGCTATAAGATGCCAATCCCATCAGTCAATCTACCCATCTAATCGCTTACTCTCGCGGATTACCCTCTACTCTATAGGTCGAGATCTAGACACGCTGACGGCGAACGGCAAGTCGGACAATATAATTATTACAAACAATATAATAATAACGCTGAATAACGTTCGTAAGAATACGAGGTATCATCTCGACACGATGTCCACTAGGGTGCTCGTGCAAGCGCACAAGGTTCTAACACGAGGTCGTGCACGCGACCTCCTCATTTCGATGCAGCGACTTCATCACCGACACGCCGATCTCCTCATTTCGGTGACTAGTGCACGCAGCCTCCTCACCAAAGAAATGACCTCGGCACGCGATCTTGGCACGGGATCTCGACACAAGGTCTTGGTCGAGGTCTCGATCCGACGTCCTAATACGAGGTCGATCTCGTCCTCAGGTGTTACAAGATCCTATCATACCTCTACACTTACTTACTTCGACCGACTTACCACCTTCATCTTTGTCAAGATAGCATGAAGTGCTCATTGGAGTTGAGATTTCTTTTGCATCGGTCATTCCAAATTTCTTGAGTAAATCCTTGCAATATTTGGATTGATTGATGAATATTCCTTCCTTTGTTTGTTTGATTTGAAGTCCAAGGAAGTAACTTAGCTCTCCCATCATTGACATTTCAAATTCACTTTGCATGATATCAGAAAATTCCTTACACAAGGATTCATTAGTAGCACCAAAGATGATATCGTCAACATAAATTTGAACAAGTAAAATGTCATGATTTTTGTGTTTAATGAAAAGAGTGGTATCAACTTTTCCTCTTTCAAAACCTTTTTCAAGTAAATATTTGCTCAACCTCTCGTACCAAGCTCTCGGAGCTTGTTTTAAACCATATAAAGCCTTTTTCAATTTGAAAACATGATTTGGAAATTCAAAATTTTCAAAACCGGGAGGTTGATCAACATATACTTCTTCTTGAATACAGCCATTAAGAAATGCACTTTTAACATCCATTTGAAAAAGTTTGAAATCCATGATGCATGCAAATGCGAGAAGCATGCGAATAGCTTCTAATCTAGCCACGGGTGCATAGGTTTCATCGAAATCTATGCCCTCTTGTTGGTTATAGCCTTTTGCAACAAGTCTAGCTTTATTTCTAACAATGATACCGTTTTCATCAAGCTTATTGCGAAAGACCCATTTGGTCCCAATGACTAGGTGATCTTTAGGCCTAGGGACAAGTTCCCAAACATCATTTCTTTCAAATTGATTTAATTCCTCTTGCATAGCAAGGGTCCAATGCTCATCAAAGATGGCTTCATTGACGTCATTTGGTTCAATTTGAGAGACAAAGGCCATATGATGACATGCATGATTAAGAGAGTTTCGAGTCGTTACCCCTTTTGAGATATCACCTATTATGTTGTCAAGAGGATGGTTCTTTGAGACTTTCCATTCCTTTGGAAGATTTGAGTGAGAGAGTTCTTGAGAGGGTTGAGGCAAGGACTCTTGATCCTCCTTTTGAACTTTTGATCTCTCTTGTTCCTCTAAATAGGTATCTCCTAACACTTCTGCAAGATCATCAACACTTTCTTCTACTGAAGATTTGGGGTTAGATTCATCAAAAGAAACATGCACATTCTTCAACAGCTAAAGCACGCTTATTAAAAATTCGAAAGGCTTTACTAGAAGTGGAATATCCAAGAAATAAACCTTCATCGACTTTAGCATCAAATTTACCAAGGTTATCTTTACTGTTATTTAGAACAAAGCACTTACATCCAAATACGTGAAGGTGGGAAATGTTGGGCTTCCTCCTTGTAAATTTCATAGGCGTTTGTTTTAGAATAGGTCTTATGAGGACTCTATTCATTACATAACATGCGGTGCTTACTGCGCGTCTGCCCAAATACTTAGGAAGGTTGGTCTCATTGAGCATCGTCTCGCAAGCTCTTCAAGAGACCGATTTTTCCTTTCCACCACTCCATTCTGTGTGGTGTTCTAGGTGCGGAAAAATTATGCTCAATTCCATTTTCAGTACAAAAGGCCTCAAATGCCTCATTTTGGAATTCCCACCGTGATTACTTGGTTGGATACTATGTTCATTCCTTTTTCATTTTGGATAACTTTAGCAAGTTTTGAAAGGCAGCAAAAGTGTCATTTTTATGAGAAATAAATAAGGTCCATGTATAGCGAGAATAGTCGATCCACAATAACAAGAGCATAGTAATTGCCACCAAAGCTTTTAGTTCTAGAAGGGCCAAATAAATCCATATGTAAAAGTTGTAAAGGCCGATTTGTTGAAACAATATTTTTAGATTTGAAAGAAGCCTTTACTTGTTTTCCCTTTTGACATGCATCGCAAAGTTTATCTTTTTCAAAGCGGAGCTTTGGTAAGCCAATTACTAAGTCCTTTCGAACCAATTTATTAAGATGATCCATGTGAATATGAGCCATTCTTCTATGCCATAGCCAAGATTCATCCTCTTTACTAATAAGACAACATGCATCATTTGAAGGTATTTTATCTAAATCAAGCATATAGATATTTCCAATTCTAGGTCCAATAACAATAACATTTTCATTTATAGAATCCATGACCATGCATTTTGAAGAATCGAAAACCACTTTGTTTCCTTTATCACAAAGTTGACTAATGCTTAGCAAATTATGCTTCAAACCATCCACATACAAAACATTTTTAATAGTGGGATTAGGACTCTTACCAATAGAACCAATCCCAAGAATTTTACCTTTGTTGTTGTCACCATACCGGACATAACCACTATTTTTAGGTACTAATGAGGAGAACTTGCTTTTGTCTCCTATCATGTGCTTTGAACAGCCGCTATCAAGATACCAATTTAAGTCCTTGGCTTTCAAGCACACCTACAACAACAGATTAATTTTTAATCTTTGGTACCCAAACTAAGTTGGGTCCAGATGAGTTAGTTTTTGGCAAAGTACCCTTTTGAATCCATATCTTTTGCCAACCACATTCTTGTTTTTCCTAATATTGCAAATGGAAGCAGTGTGACCTTTTCTACCACAGTGAAAACATTTAATGAAAGGACTACTTGAGGGTTTGTTGTGATTGAAGAGTTTAAAAGATTTTTCATGAATTTTTGGATGATAACCTAAACCAGCTTTTCCAAAAGTACCTTTTTGGTTTCCTAAAATAATGTTTAGATTATCTCTTCCCATCGTAAATTTTGCAAGAGTGTTATTTAAATCCTCAACCTTATTTTTCAAAACACTACACTCATTGCATTTTAAAACTTCATCTTTTTATTTTCACAAGATATGGGAGGAGAAGTTTCAATCACAAAGAACTTGTTTTTCTTTAAGAATCACTATCTCTTTGTTTAAAATTTCAATTTTTGATTCAAGAGAAGAGATGGTTTTCTTAGAAGAACGAACAATTTTTCCAAGTTTAATCGTTTCATTATTGAATTCTTCACAAGCAGCAAGTAATTCATCATAAGTTAAAGGAGAGTCAGGATCATAAAAAATTACCTCATCTTCATCATGATTTGCCATTAGACTAAGGTGAGCCTCTTCATTTTCAGATTCATTAGAAGAATCCATATCATTATCATCCCAGGCAATGTAAGCTCTTCTTCCCTTCGAATCCTTTGGTGGTTTCTTTTCAAATTTCTCATTCCTCGTTTGGTTTTGAGGACAATCGGGTTTTATGTGACCTTTCTTTCCACACTTGTAGCAGGTAGGATTAAAAGAAGTTGTTTCATCACTTTTCTTTTGAGAGCTTGGGAACTTACCTTTGTTTCTGAGTCTCATGAACCTCTTGAATTTGCGAACCATTAGACTCATGTTTTCCTCATTATTTTCATCTTCGAGGAAATCACATTCATCATCGTCAGTTTCCTCAATGCTTGCTTTGAGGGCGAGCCCTTTCTTTTTCTTATCAGCTTCTTCGCTTTCCATGAGACGATTTAGTTCAAGTTCATGTTCCTGCAATTTTCCAAATAAAGTAGCCAAGGTCATAGAAGATAAGTCTCTAGATTCAGCTATAGCAGTGACCTTGGGTTGCCAGTTTCTATTTAAACATCTAAGAACTTTATTAATTAAATCTTCATTACTGAAGACTTTCCCAAGAGCTCTGAGATGGTTTATTATATGGATGAACTTTTTTGCATATCTTGTATGTTTTCACTTGGTTTCATCCTAGATAACTCTTACTCTTCCACTAATGTGTTCATTCGAGCCCTCTTGACCTCAGAGTACCTTCATGGGTCAATAGAAGGGTGTCCCACATTTCTTTAGCAGTCTTGCAATTTGAGACCCTATAGAACTCATCGTAGCTTAAAGCGAAGTGATGATGTTCTTAGCTTTCAAATTGTATTGGACCTTTTCTTATCATCTTGGTCCAAAGTGATCTTGGTTTGTCTACCACTTGCATCATTAATTGATTGAGTGGGGACAAATGGACCATTTTCTCTGAGATCCCAAATATCAAGATCAACACCCTCAAGAAAGATTTGCATTCTATCCTTCCAATAACCATACCCTCACCATTGAAAAATGGGGTCCGTTCATGGAAGTTCCTCATAATTGTTTGAAGTCATTCTCTTGAGACGGTTAAGTCCTTTATACAAGAGTCTAGCTCGATGCCACTTGTTGACAAGTGACTCCAAACACAAGAGGGGGTGGTGTGTGTGACCGGTGCTTACAAAAACTTTTGGAGAAATAAGTGATAATTATGAGTTGCGGAAATATTAATGTGAAATAGATAAATCACTTGAAGAATAAATTGCAAACGAGTTAAAAATAAAGTAAATAGTAAGATATAAATAACAATAAAATAAAGTACAGAAATTTAATTGGTGAAAAGTAGAGAGATAAGGAGTAAAAAGCACACAACAAATTATCCAGGTTCGCCACCTAACACCCCTGTGGCCTACGTCCTGTCCCAAAGCAAACCACTATGGGATTTTCACTAAGACACTAGCTTTTAAATCAGGTTCAATAGAAACCTTTACAACTCTAAACTGTGAGCAATACGTTCAAGAGATATCACCTCTCTATGAACACCTTGGGATTCCTACCCAAAAATAAATGATTTTCACAAATAAAATGAGACGAGAAAGATACACTCAATAGTGCAGATATAACAAATTGAAGCTCAAATAATACAACTCAAATTATGTAGAATAAAAAGACTCTCAAAAATGGTGCTCAAATAAGTGTGAGTGATGAAAAATATTTGACAGAGTTTTTGGCACAAAAATTAAGCACTGCGTTGTTGTATTGTCGTGTTTGTAAGAAAGAGCACAGCGTTGTTTATTTATAGACCGACCGAGGAGCGTCTCACGCACTTAAAAAAAATGACCGTTGAGGATTTGCCCGTTGAAGATTTGCCCGTTGCGTTGATTATTAAAAGGATTTGTCGTTGCAGGAAAATCTGCCCGTTGCGTTTTGAAATAAAGAAATTGAAAACACGGAGACGGCTCGGCATACGACCTCTAAGACGGCTCGGCGGGCGACCTCACGAAGGCGGCTCGGCGACGACCTCGACCACGGCTCGGCATACGACCTCTGAACAGCTCGGCAAAGACCTCGGCACCACGACCTCAAAACACATTTCGGCATACGACCTCCTCGTATTTCGGTTCTCATAGCTCGGCCGCGCGACCTCATCATTTCGACTCGATCAGCGACCTCGATGCAGCGACCTCATCGGCTTCGACCACGGATCATCGGCTCGACGCCGACAAGAGCTCATCACGCGACCTCGGACGCGACCTCATAAGCTTGACAAGCGACCTCCTCCTCGATTCGACATACGACTTCCTCGAGCTCAACATCCGACTTCCTCCTCACCGACATCCGATTTCCTCGAGCTCGACACGCGACTTCCTCCTCACCGACATCCGACTTCCTCATTTCGACATCAGGCCACGAGATATGCATGTCAAAATATTTTGTGCGTGTGTGATTTAATTTTAATTGAGAGCTTTTTATTACTACTTATAAATTGTCTTAATAAAGATAAATAAATACCCAGAACCCAAAGACTTGAGAAACAATCATTCTTGATACGCGTCTTGGTATTCTTTTCCACTTTTTGCACGGTTGACTATTTGCAAAGCTCCCTTTTGTCAATCATCAAAACCATCCTGTCAAGGCATGTATTCACAAAGTGGTATTTTAATACCTTTTATTATATGCAACCTAGTGACATAGATATTTCAGTCATATCTCATAATTTGATGTCCATAATATTAACATCCTAAATATCAGAGTCAAAGTTCTTGATGATCTCTAATCTTTCAGATCTCTGATATGTGGGCATATAGACTTTTGTTCTCCTTGATGATCCTTATGGTTGTCTTTTGTAATAATTCAAACTAGAATTGCTCAAGTATCTTCCAAATGATCCTACCATGTAGGGGTGCTCATGGTTTGGATAATCATGTAACCAAAACCAAATTCAATTAAAACCACATAAATGGATGGGTTTTCAAATCCAAATTTATAAAACCGGTTCTCAAATATGGTTATGGATATATAACCGGTTGTTTCTACATATCTGGTTGTAAAACCGGTTTTGACTCAAAACCGGTTTATAACCGGTTTTTGTCCTAAAACCGGTTATGGGTTCCAAAATCCGGTTACAAAACCGGTTTTTGCCTTTAAAATATGGTTTTAAATGAGAGAATCCGGTTTTAAACATAAAATCAGGTTTTCACATTTCAAAACCGGTTTTTCTATTGGACTAAATATTGTGGAGGAGGGATCCACCTGATATGCATCAAATGCTTACTAGCTTCCACAAAATTGGTTGCTGGATTAAGTAGTTCTCTATGAACAAAGTTGATCTGCTTAATTACACTCTGCATAAAGCTGTCATGACTAGCCCGGTTATTGGCAAATATTAATTGATTGCGATCTTGCCAAATAAATCATACTGACCATGATACCAAAAACAGTTGGCCAATACCACGGCCCCTGCCCATAATCAATGGAGAATCAATTTGTCTGCAACCATTGATTAGTTGCAAGGCTAAAAAATTTACTCCATTAATCTTCTAATATAATATTATTCCAAAATTCAGTCACATCTTCACAATCTCTCAAACAATGCAAAAGAGTCTCAGGATGTTGTTGACATCTAGGACAAATATCAGAATCAGCAAAAACCTCTATATACTCTCTCAACATTTCGCATGATTCTTTGATGACCAAGTTTCCATAGGAAGGTTCTGATTCTCAACATATAGCTAGCATTAACCATTCTTAAGCTTCTGAAACCAAGTCCACCTTCCTCTTTAGGTCTACAAATTATGTCCCAAGATCTGCATAGTTGCTCCACTTCATCGCAAATAGAGACAGGCAAACAAGAGACTGCATGATATAAGAAGGTATGCTCATGATACAATTTTGTGTTAAAGTAATTCTTCCAATCATGGACAGGGTTTTTGCTTTCCAACCTGTTAACTTCTTCTTAACTTTGTCAATAATAAAAGAGTAAGAATTTCCCCCTTTTCTACCAACAATAATAGGCACCCCAAGATAGTTGGTCAAATCATTAATCATGCCAATTCCCAAGATGGAGCTGATATTTCTAGCTAGACCAAAAGGGAAGACACTGGATCCGTCTTTATTTCTTTCCATTTACTTATGAGAAATTCAATTTGGGTGCTGCAAAATTCTCTGTTGCAACTCAAATCTATATAAATGAACTTGAATTACATACAATCTATATAATGAAAGCATTACTGGCAAGTTGAAGCTTTGGCTGCCAATTTCCATCTCAATGCATAAATAATGAGAGGTAAAAGATTACAATCAACCTTGATATGAAAAAATAACTAAAAGAGATAAAAGATGTCATAAAGAACTAACACCAACAGAAGTGCTTTTGAAAAGGACTTCATTTAAGTGCTTTCTATTCTATATACTAATGTTTGTCCTGAATCCAAAAGGCCAAGATCACCTTTTTGCTTCCTTCATATCAGTCAAAACAGTAGAATTGATAGCAAAACCTATAGGAACAATCCTATGCAGAAGGATTACCAACAGAAAAATAAAATGGATGAGCAACACCATTAATCTTCATGAAGAGTGGTATGGGTTGAACTAGCACCACCATCTAAGTTTAGGGAAAACATTTCTGCAAAAAAAAAGAAAAAAAGAAAGAAAAGACATCTTATTAAGTCATGATATAATACTATAAATACTTATTAAATATATCTATTTATCTTACCTTGCTCAAAACTCTCAATCTCTTGATATCTTCTTGTGAAGGCAATGGTAAAGGCGATCCATTTAGCCAATCTTACGTGCAGATAAGGGCTTCCATCGCTTTAGGTGTTAGGTGATCGCGATACTCATCAATCACCCGCCCTCCAAAGACTAAAGGCAGATTCAGATGCCACCGTGGAGACCGGTATAGCCAACACCTCTCTCGCAATGCTCGCAAGGATTGGAAGTCGACTTGAATTCACCTTCCACCAGTTCAAGATATCGAAGTTAGTGCTTGAACTCTCTAAATCTTCGCTCAAGTACTTACTTAACTCCGATTTCGAGGCACTAGACATGGCACCGGTAGATTGCAAAAACTGAGTGTAATAATACTTGGGATCCTCACCCAGTCCATCAAATTGGGTTTGGGTTGGTTGAAAGTTACTTTGGTACCCCCTAACCCCACCACTATACTCTTCATATATGTTATTCAAGCATAATTCTAAATTTTGCTTCAACTCATCGGCCTCAAGTGCATCAAAATTTTGTTCAATAAACCAGTGTGCAAACTTCATTTTGTAACCGGGGTCTAACACAAAAGCAATTAACAACAACATATTCAAGCTCTTGTGATTTCCCCAGTACTTATCATATTTCTCCTTCATATTTTTAGCCATGTCCCTTGTTATTGAATCTACATCCGTAGAAGTCATCATGTTTTTTAATGTCAACCCAATTGAAAATACCTCTAGCATATACACATTACTTGTTACGTAAGTAACAAGTAATCTGAGAACAGAATCGTCAATTTCCTTTAAACCTTCCTTCACGATTAAATTTAGAATATGCGCGCAACAACGCATATGAATGTGATCTCCGTTCAAAACTAAACCATTCCTCAACTTCAGCATCGTTTTCAAAATTTCAATCCCATGATCATTTGCCGAGGCGTTGTCAACTGTCACAGTCATAACACGGTTCAACCTCCATTCATCTAAGCATTGTGCAACCTCCTTAGCAATAGAATCTCCTGAATAGCTTGTGACTTGAGGAAAATTAAGAATTTTCTTATGCAAGGTCCAGTTGTTGTCTACAAAGTGGGCAGTTATACACATGTAACTCATATTTTGACACGAGGTCCATGAGTCAGTTGTGAGGCACACACTTCGGCAATGATGGGAAAGAAAGTACTTCAATTTAGTCTTTTCTGTATCCCACAACAACAAAGCTTCACGTGCTACTGTACTGCGGGAGATAGGATCAAATTTCGGCTGCAAAACACTCATACATTCACGGAAGGCTGTATGCTCCACATGCCGGTAAGGGAGCTCCATGGCCACAACCATCTTCACCACTGCCTGCCGACATTTCTGCTGGTCAAATTTTGGCAACGAAGGAGAAGTCACATTTGCCGTTGAGGATGAAGTTGATTTCAACCTCTTGCTTGCTTCACTGTGAGGATTACTCTTACAATTGCTTGCATGAGCTCTCATGGAACTCGTTCCATTGTTGCACTTGAGCACGGAGCCACAATGGTTGCATCTAGCTTTCTTCTCTAAGCCCGGCTCTAATGTGAAGTAATCCCAAACATTAGACTTGTTTTTACGCCGAGGCGGTAACCCAGTAACAGTATTTGAGACAACGGGTGGAGTGGAGGCAACCAAGTTCTCTGCTGTCTCAGAGTCCAGAACAAAATCGTGATCAGACATTTTCACTTCCTGCTTTGCATAAAAAATAGGGACATAAAACTAGTTAGTGCCAACAAAGGGAGACAAAACAGAGTAACAGACCTCATTCTAGACAAATAAGCTTGTAAAGTTTAAAAAAGTATGTACAGTTTGGCTCAAAAATATGGGCCAGTTGCTCAAAGGCCTCAGCCTATTGTAATCCTCTTGCCCTGAGGAATACATTAATTACAAACAAACACAACATAACAACCTTTTACCATTAGACATTATTCTATCAGCCAGCCACACCAGAAATTAAATTTATAAACAAACTACAAGGTACAAAGGCAGAAGTACAATGCCATCTAAGCATTATGCAGAACAACACATCATTATTCTTAAAACTTCAGCCAAGGCATTTTCATCACTTAACTGCTGTAATTCACAATAAGGAATTTATAACAGAAGCCCAGATGCAATCACAAATCCCATGTTTCAAAAATATCTTCTACTCATTGGTTCATTGAAGAATACAAGCGACAGAATAGGAACACCCAATTTCAAAAATATTCAAAGAGAATGCTTTAATACCCAATTTCAAATTCAGTACAGAATAGGTTCATACATAAAATAAAACCAATAGAAAAAAGAACAATCAAATTCAGTACAGAGTAAGTTCAAATGAAGAAAAACCCAGGCTCAGTAACAGAGTTCATATTGGAGAAAAATGAACCAAATCCACGAATTGATTAGATGAGAGAAGAGGAGAAGATTGAGTACCTCAGATACAAGCTTTGACAGATATCGGCGTGTAACAACAATGAACACAAATCTTGAAGGCTGAAGAACACGAATGAGATCGTTAATGGAGCTTCGACAGATGAGAGAATTAGATGAGAGAAGAGGAGAAGATGGAGTACCTCAGATACAAGCTTCGACAGATATCGTTAATGGAGCTCGAACTAAATCGTGAATCGGGAATCTCGAACGCAAGATGAAATCGTAAATCGTGAATCGCGAATCTCAGATGCTCTGCGAAATCGTGAATCGAGATGGTGAGGTTTGAGATTAGGGTTCCTGGATTTGGGATAAGATTGAGAGAGACCGAGAAATAGATTTTGGGATTGAGGGTTCTAGCTTAGATGATAATGTTCGGGAACATAATGTTCGCAGATTTTAGAATCTCCTGGATTTGGGAGGATTTGGGATAGATTGAGAGAGACCGAGAAACGGGATTGAGTGAGATTGAGTGGTTCTGTTTTTTATCCAATGGATAAACCGGTTTAGAAAACAGGATAAACCAAATTATAAAGATATAACCGGATATAGATCCAAATAATTTTATCTGGATTTTTTGTAACCGGATTTGGATCTGGTTATGGATTTGGCCCATAACCGGTTATTTTGAACACCCCTACTACCATGTACGTCATTTCCGGATGCGTACATATAAGACCATGTATCAGACTTCCCACAACTAGAGCATATGGAACTCCCTGTATTTTCTGAATTTTCAGATTTTCTTTTGGCCAAAAATTGAGCCTAAAATTGTCTCCCTTAATAACTAAGATATTATCTGGTTTACTATATTTCATGTCGAATTTTTTTAAACTTTATCGATATAGCTCTTTTGTGATAATCCCAGAATACTCCAAGAGCAATCTCTCAGAATTTTGGATTCCAAATACAAAAGAGACGTCCCCAAGATCCTTCATCTCTAACTTTTCGTTAGAGATTTTTCGGTTTCGCGCAATCAGCCTATATCGCCATTGACTAGATAAATATCATCGACATATACTAGCATGAATATAAACTTACTCCCACTGACCTTGTAATACCCACAGTCGTCCCCAATACTTATCTCGAGACCAAATGTGACAATTACCTTATGAGACTTTGTGGTATCACTAACGAGACAACTTCTTTAGCTAATTGGTGGATTATGTCAATTCGCAAACAATCTTTGGGTCTATCGACACAAAGTATCTCGGTTGCACCATATACATTTGTTTCATTAATGTTGCCATTAAGAAACACCATCTTGACATCCATCTTATGTAACTCCAAAGTTACAATGAGCAATGAGCGTTGTGATTGTCTGAAAAAAGTCTTTCAATAAAACCAAATAGAATGACTCTTTACAGTCAATCCTTTCTTTTATGGCTCCCCATGCTCTAGTTCTTGAGGGTGTTGAGTTTGATCTTCATGAATAATTTCCTTAACTTGATTGGGAGGAAGAACAATAATGTCCTCATGAGGATTTAAATTTGCTACAATATAGCACCTGTATGAATTGGTTCAAGAATTAGAACCGCTTCTTCCTCGCTTAATTTTGTTCTGTAACCTTATCTCTCCCCCAAACTCAATATCCTCAAAGAACCTTGCAGTTTCCATCTCAAAAGTTTCTTTAACTTGGGACCAAAATTTATACCTCTCAATCCTTTAGAAATTATAGATTGTCACTAGTCATAGTTCAATTGGCTCCAACAATATTTGAATTTAAAATACAAATAGAATCCATTGTTTTTCAAAAATAAATCCAAAATCATCTTAATTTGTTCAAAGTGAAACAAAAAAATAACTTTATCCCAAAATTGATTCAACCAAATTGTCTTTTAATTTCAAATATAAGCTAATAACAACAATCTAAAATGCCTAAAGCCTCAATCTTCACCGACTTTGCCAACTCCTATATGGACGCATTTTTTAGCGTCACTTGGTCTTTCTCAGTTCAGACAACCTTAGTTGTTTCTTTTGAGATAGACCCTTAGCAGATTCATCCTTAGTTTTCTTTATTTGCTCTTATCCTTTGGGGTATTTGCCAAATGAGCACTATTTTATTTTTCTCTTGTTTCACCATTTCTTTTCTTGCACACCTTATGAAATAGTCTTATTAATGATTATTTCTTCCTTTGACAGTTGTAAACTGACTTAATCTGATCGAATTGTGCAGGAATGAATACCAATGCTAAATGTTTGAATAAGTCATTAGACTGCTCATGTTTTAGCGCATTAAATTTGAAGACAAGATTTGAATATTTTCATAATGTGCTCCTCATATTTCTTTTACTTTCATACTTAATAAAAACTAAGCTCTCTAACGAGTGCTCATTTTTTCCTCATTGCCTTTTTCAAGCAATTTTAATTTCAGTAAGGGAATTTACGACATAAATCATGTCATCCAAAATAATACCCCTAAAGATCTCTGAAATATTATACTTTATGATCATCAGACTTATGCGGCTGGAGCGGTCCTACTTCCCATACTTTATTCTCACTTCATAGATACTGAATTGAGTGAGAGAAGTGGGTTTCTACATTCTTATAAGGTCTAGATCCAAGAGTTTCTTTAATGTTTTTGCTTTAATCTTAAAAAGTCTAAACTTTTAAAGATTAAATTGAATTCAAAACTGCAATTACACAAGCCATACTAGTTCAAAGAGAACAAAAAGTAGTAAAATATACTCACCAAAATAACCAACGCAACTTTAATATCAAGTCTTTGGACAGTGATATTAATTGTAAGTGGTATTTTGTTGTAATGATCAAAGATTATCGATAAGTCCTGTAAAATAATAGTTGTCTTTGGACATCCCATTACTCATATGGAGAAATCATCCTTATAATCGCCACATGTTTACCATCACATGTATGAATGCAATCCGGCCAGATATTAACCTTTCTTTGGGTCGATTAATATTCGCATGGACACGCACCCACACAACATCAGTTAGCACATCAATTTAAACCAATTAATAAGACATGTTCAATTATTCTTTATCTGTAAATTAAAGACCCAAACGAAACGCACCATTAATCCCCAATCTTTGGATTGTAAGGACTAACTACAAGTGGTACCCTCAACGCAACGATCAAACATTGGCGATAAGTCCTGTCAAATAATGGTTGCCTTTGGGCATCCTAATTGCTCACATGGATAAATTGTCTTTATAATCACCACACATTTATCATCACAGACATGAAATTATTCGGCCAAGTTGTGCCTTCCTTTGGGCCGACAACAACTCGCATGAATAACTCCACGCTACATCTTTTGTAAATTTAATTAAATTAATCTACGCAACAGAGGTTATTTTGGCAAAATGTTGATTCAATTAACCCAATTAAAGATACTAGAAAATTTTAATTAAAAAAAAATGAGAGAGGCCCTTAATTTACATAAATTCCACACCTAGGTGTAGGAATATCCATAACTGTATGTTTACAATACCACACATCAGTCAAAAGACTGCTTTGCAGCCCTAAAGTGAGAGAAGTAACTCGCATACCACCGCCTAGTGGTGTTGTTGGCCGCCCGATGGCTCAAATACGACAAGCATACATGCATACACTTCATACATCGCATACATAATGCATAAAATTTATAGTGGTATGGTTATCACCTCCTAAACGAAAGAGAATTAAATAACTAATTATTACAATTTTTTGATCCACAAGTCAGTTGCCCTAACCGACTTCCATATGACGTTGTCCCATCTTTCGTGTTTCTTGATCATTTAAAATATTTAAAACTAAAATAAAATAAAATAAAGAGAAAGTCACGACACACAGACCGTATTTGAATTAAATCACGACATGCAGGTCGTATTTAAAATAAATAAAAAAAACACCAAAAAAATCTAAGGCCATAACCATACACCTCAAATTTGAATTATAATATCTCATGAATTATTATTAAATTCAAAAACCAAATCTTAAAACAATATCACAATAATAATTTGATACATTCTCAAGATAGACAAAACCAAGAAGTATGTAATAATCAAAGACAATCAAATTTTATTATCAGAATAAAGAGATATTCAACCAAAGATTTGTAAGCCTTCTTTCACGATGGCCAAAATCGACAATATATATACTAAATATTATTGAAGATTCCCCGCAAATAGACTTAACGCAAATGCCTAGAAAATCGTGAAATCCTCATGGCACAAATCACATATAATATCTCACTCAAATCTTTTCGTCCAAATCTAATATATTGAATCATAACTTTAATAATTCCAAAACAAATCAGGAAATGACAAAACTTTCTTGGTTTCCCTTTAATATATATATATATATACTGAACAGTCCAGAACAGTAACATCATGAACCCAGAACATTGGATTCGAGTATCACACTGCATATGTTCATAACAGTAAACAGTAACATTCATCATGCATATATATATATATGGGTCAGGATCAAATGACACCGGTGTCAAACTTGGGTGTTGTGACACCGTTCAATAACTTTGTACCGGATACCTGTATTACAAAACTCACCGTTGGATTGAAAGATGCTATCAAATAGATCATATCTACAAAATTTTACATTAATCTAAAATCATTTGATATGTCATTGAGATGTATCAAGATTAACGTCTTATGTACTTTTATTAAATAACGTTAATCTTGATGCATTTCAATGACATATTAAATGATTTTAGATTAATGTAAAATTTTGTAGATATGATCTATTTGATAGTATCTTTCAATCCAACGGTGAGTTTTGTAATACAGGTATCCGGTACAAAGTTATTGAACGGTGTCACAATACCCAAATTTGACACCGGTGTCATTTGATCCTGACCCTATATATATATATATATATATATATATATATATATTGAAAGTCGCAAGCAATAAACAAATATTGCAATCCTAATCGATTTTCGTTTTGCGTATAGGAGAAATAAACCAGCAAATACATATGCATAATGATCCTTAATCCAAAATTCCAAATGGATTAACATTCATATTAGCTAAACCAAAAAAACACGTGCAGGCGACAGGAAATGTAGCAAATCATGTAAACTATATATATGTAATTGCAAATCAATTTTGTATCTAGACGAAAACCAGATATGCAATGAAAATACATGCACTGAAACGAAAATATGATATTGTATCTCCAAAAGAAAAGAAAAAAAAAACTTTCTTTCCTAAAATACTTTATACATGATTCATGATTTCTCGAAAAAATGTGCAGAGGCCATGTTTCAAAAGTCACACATATATTTTGCAAAAGTCATGCGCACAGAAAAAAAAATTGTGGAAAAAAACAAAGCCCCAGGCATAAATGATAGACTGTAATCCTAATAAGCCAACAATGAAGACCGCTCTGATACCACTTGTTGGAATTAAGTCCTTATTAACAACAACAACAACAAGAATAAGCATGCTCAAATCTCATAGAAGAAATACCTTAGGCAGAAGCTATAAAGACAAACAAGCATGCTCAACAAGAACAACATGTTCTCTACCCTTAGGATCTACGACATGTTGGATTATCAAGGATTAGAAGAATACCTGGATCCATAGTAATCAATCACCTGAAGCAGAATACCAAAGTAATGATCATGAACAAACAACGAGCAACTGAATCCATAGCAACGAACATCGAGCACGTTAGCAATGACTTTATGGTTCTTCTTCAAGCGAATCTTCTTGAGCTCTCTCACGAGACTTTAGGTTCTCTTCAGATGGGGAGAAGAGAATGAATGACGGCGATTCAGTGTATTGGGGACCATAGCCTTCTTTATAGTATGCTAAACCTAACAGGGTACCCATTATCCCCTTATTGGGCCACACTAATATCTACTCATATAAGACCCATATAAATTATATTATGAGTCTAATGAGCTTACTCTATTTTAACTTTATTTGATCACATAAAATATAGCTCTTTTACAATAATTAGCTAATATAATTATTAATGATATTAGAATATAAAATTCCAACACTTAATTCTGTATTTGAGATGACGACATTAACTCCTAGTGACAAGAATAACCGGTCGATGATTATATTTCTCTCTCTATTTTTTTTATTGCCAAAAGGGTCAAGCATCAATAATTTATATTTTTATAATAGATAAGATTATGTTATCTAGAAAATGCTCCACTTTCATATTTTGTTTTTTAAAATCAAGTATAAAATATACTTAATAATATAAAAATAATAAATAATATATTATAATATACAAAAAAATGTATGAATTAGAAATTCATTTTGTGAATTGGCACCCTCACGTCATTTCTCGGATCCAGATCCTCTCCCAAGTCTTTTTTCCCATCCCTCTACACAATCATATCCCAATCATCAGCTTAATCTAACGGCTGATAGCTTAAAAAATTAAAAGTATATTAAAAAAGAAGAAAAATTGCTGCACTGATTATCCACCAAAATCACACTCGGTACTCAATTTTAATATTACTCAGATCAGATTCTTTGCAGAGGAATTTGGTTACACTTAAAATACTATAAAAAATCAAAACTTAACCGCAAAGAAAAAAAAAAAGGTGGGCGATGCTGAATTTTTAGGAGATTAGCAGGATGCCGTCTCATCTCAATATCCAACGAAATCTATCCCTTAATGTTGTATAGTGCATTTTTAATATGCTCTAGATGTCCATTGGCTCTGTTATCTTTCATTCAAGCGGTGCTCCAAATTCCAACAATTATCAAATTGTGTCTCAAGCTTATTTATCTCAGACACAGTGACACTTTATATGAATATGTATACGTAGTTTCGAAAAAGTTTGGGGGAGCGAGTGCTCCCCTGTGTCATAATATAGCTCCGCTACTGAATTGAAGGCTAATATATGGTTTTTGCAGATGAATGACATGATATCCTTCAATAAGCACATAAAAAATGTGTACTTAGCCAGCACAAGTGCCATTACCCACAATTAATCTTGTCTTCCTAGCTTCCTGCATTACCACTTGTATCTTTGAAGAATCTAGTCCAAGTTGGAAAAAAATTGAAAATGTAACGAGACTTGAATAGACAATGACAAATTGCCTTTGATTAGGTGTGGTGTTTATAAATACTTCATTGCTTGGAAAATGCTATGGCACTTTACCTATAGACTTCTCAGCATTATTATTATATGCTCTGTGGTGATCATGCTTCTGTTATCAAATTAGTTTGTTACAGGTATAGTTCTCCACTTCTGTTACCTAATTCCTCTGCAAAGAATATGATCTGAATAATATTAAAATTGAATATCGAGTGTGATTTTAGTAGATAATTAGTGCGGTAATTTTTCTTCTTTTTTAATATACTTTTAATTTTTTAAGCTATCAACCGTTAAATTAATCTAATGATTGGGATATGATTGTGTAGAGGGATGGAGGAAAAAAAAACTTGGGAGAGGATCCGGATCCTCAATTTTCTAGTAGCTCTGTCCCTGTGCGGAACAACAATGTGGCCGTCGGACTTGTGGGTATTGGGTAATGGCTAACGTCGTGGTGGGGTGTTTAAAGTTTCATATATTATGTGTCATATATTTTTATTAAAATAAATACGTGTAAAATAAATTGCTATGAGTGAGCAATGGCTAATGCTAATGACGTGGTGGTGGGGGTTTAATTAAATTAAATTAAATCAATTAACTTAATTTAATTAAATGATTAAATAATACTCGAGTTTTGTTTTTTAAAATCAAATAAATTATTAACTAAACTAAATAAAAATAATTAAATTAAATCAATGAAAGTGTGTGATTTTTTTTAATCATCAGAGTTTTTTTTAATATAGGGTTTTTTTATCATTCATAAAATCATTCTATTTCTCTCTTCTCTATTTCTCTTCTCTTTCTTTTATACAAAATAATACCCCAAGTCTATCATATATCTCATTTATTTCTCTCTTCTCACACTCTTTCTCGCCTATTTCTCTCTTCACAACTTCTTTTCAGAACCAAACATAGCATTAAGGAGAAATAATGCTGCTACGTGAGTGAATTAATTAGGGGGAAAACAATGAGCTCAACTAATCACACTCGTTTAGATATTAAACAAATATTTTTGGACTAAATATATAGACTTTTTACTTGTATTTTAGAGATTTTTTTCTTATATTTCAGATCAGAAGGAGTAAATATTTTGCTTATTAATATTAGATTTGTTTGGATTGGATTAAATATGTTTTTAATTTTTTTAAAACAAAACTAACTAGGAGCAAGCATCAGAGATCCCAAGCCCGGGAGAGTATACCAGACCCTGTGAGCAACCATGATCGAGCACCCTCCTTGGCCAAAATGTCAACCCAACAATTTGCTTCACGCAACACATGCATCGCACTAACCTCTCAATTCATGTCAAGTAATTCCATGATTTGGGCTAGAACATCAGCACAAGCATGAAAAACGTGTTGATCCCTCTTCTGCAACAAAGTCACGCCATTAAGAGAATCACAAATCACTACCCTACAACTAAGCTCAAAGGCAGTAGTCAACCCATGTCTGATACAACAGAGCACCTCCATAAGAACATTGTCATCAGGGATGATGTCGGAATTATATCATAGCAGGGGCAGACTTAGAATTAACAATAAATGCATAATAAAAAAAATAGAGCTCCTAATATTAATAAACAAAATAGTCTCGTGTGTAACCCAAAAAAATTTTAGTCTCATGTCAATGACTAATTTTTGTGTGTGCTAGGAGCTCTGTTACAAACCTAGTTTTAGATAAGTTGCCTTTTGTAGCTTAAGTCTGTACATGTATTTTTTTTTTTTTTTGACAAAAAGCCATGCAAAGACATCACAATAAGAAGAGGTGATCCCAATTATGTTGACACCACAACTCATATCTATCATCTGCACCACACCCAATTATATTATAAAAGATAAAAGAAATAGGGAACAAGGCAAACGGGGGGATTAGGTCAAAACCCATGTCAAACAATTACTGGGACCTATAAGTAGGAGGGCCAAATCTATCTCGAAAAAAGTCCTCCCTAATGAACCTAGGAACTAAGTTCCACCAAGTGAAACCCCTATGTACAATTGCATATGCTGCCAATTTGTCAGCACAGTTATTACCATCCCTGTGAATATGAGAAACAATTAAAATTTTTCCATCTAGTCTTCAGTCTTCAGGGAATGAAATCTGCATCAACCAAGTGGAAAGCCTGAACCGCAAGCATGGAGTCACATTCAATCCACAAACGATGCCAACATTTACTATGAGCAATCTCAATGGCAAGCAAAACACCAGATAGCTCAACAAAAAAAGAGGAGGCAGTACCTACAAAAGAAGCAAAGCAACCCATAATGGCGACGCTACTATCCTTGAACAAGCCACCACAAGCAGCATAGCCCGGATTCCCTCTAGAGGCTCCGTCTGTATTGCACTTAACCCAGCTTGAATTTGGAGGAAACCAATTAACCTTCTTCAATAAAGGAGCTGAAGGTGCATGAGCAGTCACCAAGAAATTGCATGAAATGGTATTTTCTTCAGTAGAAGGGCACATGTCCCCACTTGAAAGGCTGTCTGATAGGGCAATTTTAGAATACTATTAGTGCCATTAAAATAAAAAAAATTATCAGCGGCTCTAGCCCTTGGTTAAGACAACATACATTCATCCCTGATCGTCATCACCATCCCAGCTAGTAAAACCAACGATCCCATCTTCTAAGGCTGAACGAATAAGCCCACCAGACTCTGTAGTAGAGGAGCCTGTCAGGCAACTACCATTTGTATTCACTTTAACGTATCCCTCAGGTGGAGGCACCCAGCAAACCGACAGCTTTCTCACCTACAAATTGCGCTTTTTATAAGGGAAATATGAGATGAACTCATCATGGGAGAGGCTTGCTTTACTTACTGTTGTATATAGTGTAATATTTCAAAAGTTACAAGTCCCACATAGCTTGGTTTTTCAGACTTTAAGGCTTTATATACTTAGATGTGTAGTGGAGCTAGTAAACAAGCTAGTGGAAGCATGGGCCTCACGCGCACAAGCATGGCCCAAGTTGGCCTGTATCAGTGCAAATCCTTTGATTTTCCCCCCTGCGCACACGATAATAGTCAGCCTAAACCTTTTGGTTCGGCCCGTTTAATTATTTTTGTTTCAAAAATATTTCTGAAAGCCTTACTCGAAAAGTGGCCATTTAGAGGTAAAATCGTTTTGACTTGGTCTTATCCGGAAAAACCTGATTTGTTGCTAAGTACCCCTAATTTTCTGTACCATTATCTTCCACTAACGTTCAGAAAATCTTTTATTAATGGATAAAAATCTTTTATTAACGTTATTAGTTTTCCTATATATCTGCACCTACACTCACACACCAAAAACAACTTTTTTCTTTCATTCTCGTTTTCGCCTCTGCCTGGGTTACCGTTCTGCATACGTTCTCGAGTTCTGATAGCCCCGATATGCTTATCGCCAGGAAAAACTTGTTGTATCCTGGGGGGTTTGCGCAATCTTGCGGATAAATCCTTAGGACAGTGACTACACGCCTCAGGTTTCGTACACCGATCAGCCATCCGCGACAGCGATCTAAGGATTTATGGCTGCCGACAACGCTTCTCCCAACAACAATGGCAAACAGGTCACTATTCAAGATGACTCTATCGCACATCCGGTTCAGGTCACCTATGCCAAACCATTCCCTGACATCTCCAAAATTGAGCTCTTCAAAGGACAGAATTTTCGCAGATGGCAAGAACGGGTCTACACAGTGTTGGACATTCATAGGGTCGCTTTTGCTCTTACTGATGACAAGCCGCCTGAGGCTGCAACCGATCCCAGGCAACTGGAGAAATGGACATATGCTAATAAGGTATGCCGTCACACAATTATTAGTACTTTATCTAACGAGTTGTTCGATGTCTATTGCTCATACAAGGTTGCCAAGCAAAATTTGGGATAACTTGAACGATAAGTACACTGCTGAGGATGCAAGCAAGCATAAATTTGTTGTTCGAAACTATCTCCGATGGTAGATGACAGATGAAAAGGAAATCAAGGTGCTGATCAACGAATACCACAAGCTGCTGGAGGAATTGAAGGCGGAGAACATCAACCTTCCAGATGAGTTCGTTGTTGGAGCCCTCATCGAGAAATTGCCAAACTCTTGGAACAACTACAAGAAACAATTAAAGCATACACAAGCAAATGACTCCAAGCACTTAATCATTGAAGACACCAGTAGGAAGGAATGCAATGCGGCACGTGCTAAGGCTTTGGCATCCTAGGCAAACTTAGTCCAGAACATTGAGCGCAATAAGAGGTATGACAAGAAATCTGAAAAGAAACCTGATTATGTGCCCGGAGTAACTAACCCCAACCTTAAGAAAAAAGGTTGTTGCTTTGTGTGTGGAAAGCCAGGTCATAAAGCATATCACTGCAGATATCGGAAAACAGGTGACAATCCTCTAAGGCCAAAAGTCAATTTGATTGAAGGAGATGACATTATTACTGTTGTGATATCTGAAGTGAATATGGTCAGTGATGTGAGAAAATGGGTGTTAGTCTCTGGGGCTACCAGGCACGTCTGTGTAACTAGAGCTGCCTTTACCTCCTACACTTCTATAGGGGATAGAGAAGATCAAGTTTACCTTGGTGATTCTAGAACTGCTACAGTTCAAGGGAAAGGCAATGTACTCCTGAAGCTCACATCTGGAAAGACATTGGCTTTAAGTGAAGTGCTACATGTGCCTAGTATTAGGACCAATTTGGTTTCTCTAGCACTCTTAGGTAAAGTTGGGGTTAAAGTGTCATTCGAATCTGAGAAGATTGTAATGACAAAGAATAATGTATTTGTTGGGAAGGGGTACTGTGATCAGGGACTCTTTGTACTCAATTTTTCTGAAGTTATTAATAATAATGCATCTACTTCTGCTTATTTGATTGACTCTTATGATATATGGCATGCTAGATTAGGACATGTTAGCTTTTCATATGCTAAGAAATTACAGCATCTTGGTATGATTTATGGTTTTTGTAACGATCAACCTGATAAATGTGATGCATGCATTGATGCAAAATTGACTAAAAAATCATGTCCCTCTGTTCAACTACGTGAAACTGAACCTCTTAGTTTAATTCATACCGATTTAGGAGATTTGAAACAAACCATGTCTAGGGGAGGTAATAAGTATTATGTAACCTTTATTGATGATTTTTCTAGATTCACTAAGGTCTATTTGTTAAAGCATAAGGATGAAACTTTTAATGTTTTCCTTTCTTATAAAGCTGAGTTAGAAAACCAATTGAATAGAAAGATTAAGAGGATTACATCTGATAGAGGAGGTGAATATATATCTTTTAATGAATTTTGTGATAAGGAAGGTATTATACATGAGGTTACTCCCCCTTATTCTCTTGAGTCGAATGGTGTAGCTGAGAGGAAAAATAGGACCTTGAAAGAAATGATGAATGCAATGCTAGTTAGTTCTAATGCACCTGACAACCTTTGGGGTGAGGCTCTTTTAACTGCATGCTTTTTACAAAATAGAATTCCGCATAGGAAAACAGGTAGAACCCCCTATGAACTGTTGAAAGGTTATAAGCCTAATTTGAAATATTTGAAAGTGTGGGGGTGTTTAGCTAAAGTTATATTGCCTGATCCCAAGAAAAGGAAAATAGGATCTAAGACTTCTAATTGTTTTTTTATAGGATATGCTGAACATAGTGCTGCCTATAGATTCCTCGTTCTTAATAGTGATGTTCTTGATCGCAATACAATTGTTAAGACTAAAAATGCTGAATTTTTAGAAAATGTTTTTCCTCTGAAAATTGAAAGTGTGCCTAGAGAACCTTTAGAAGTTGCATGTGATAATCTATATGACAGATTAAGAAGGAGTAAAAGACAAATGAAAGAAGCATCCTTTCAGAAGTGATTTTACGCTTATCTTGTTGAAAATGATCCTCAAACTTTTTCTGAAGCAATTTCTTCTTCTGATTCAAAATTTTGGAAAGAGGCTACTAAAACCGAACTTGATTCTATTTCAAAATGCAGAACTTGGACTTTGGTTGATTTACCTCACAGAGCAAAACCCATTAGTTGTAAATGGATTTTTAAAAGAAAATATTTACCTGATGGTTCAATTGAAAAATACAAAGCTAGATTGGTTGCGAAAGGTTTTACTCAAAAAGAAAATATTGATTATTTCGACACTTTTGCTCCTGTGACAAGAATTTCTTCAATTCGAGTTTTAATAGCTTTGGCCTCTGTTTATAAACTTGTGATTCACCAAATGGATGTGAAAACTGCTTTTTTGAATGGTGATTTGGAGGAAGAAATATATATGACTCAGCCCGAAGGGTGTGTAATTCCTAGTCAAGAACATAAAGTTTGCAAGCTCCTAAAATCATTATATGGTTTGAAACAAGCACCAAAACAATGGCATGAAAAGTTCAATCATATTTTGATTAGTGATTATTTTTTTCCTATTAAAGTTGATAAATGTGTGTATACCAAATCTGTGAATGGTGAATATGTTGTTAAATGCCTATATGTAGATGACATGCTCATTTTTTGTACTTGTGATGACATCGTAATTAGAACTAAGTCTTTTCTTGCTTCCAATTTCGATATGAAAGATATGGATCAAGCAAATGTAATTTTGGGAGTTAAAATCATAAGGAAGGGTGATAGTATAATGCTATCTCAAGACCACTATGTTGAGAAACTTCTCAAGAAGTTTGGCTATTTTGAATCTATGCCTGTGAGTACCCCTTTTGATGCTAACTCTCAATTAAAGAAAAATAAAGGTGATCTTGTTGAGCAATCTCAATATGCCCAAATTATTGGGAGCTTACTGCATTTGATGAATTTCTCTCATCCTGATATTGCGTATGCAGTAGGTAGATTGAGTAGATATACACATAATCCGAATGAGGATCACTGGGAGGCACTTGCTAGACTCATGAGATACTTGAGAGGCACTATAAATTACGGTATTAAATATAGTGGATTTCCCACTGTATTAGAAGGATACAGTGATGCTAACTGGATCTCTGATTCAGATGAGACGAAATCTACTAGTGGTTATGTATTCACACTAGGTGGTGGTGCGGTTACTTAGAGATCAGCCAAACAAACGATCATTGCAAGATCAACTATGGAGTCAGAGTTTATTGCTCTGGAATTGGTTGGTAGTGAGGCTGAGTGGTTGAAAAACTTCTTAGCAAATATTCCTTTAGGAATAAAACCAACCCCATCAATGTCGATGCATTGTGATAACCAGTCGGCTATAGCCATTGAAAAGAACAAAACTTTCAATGGTAAAAATAAACATATATAGTTGAGGCATAATGTAGTAAAGCAGCTGCTGAAAGATGGAACAATTTCCATTGATTATGTGAAGTCATAAATGAATTTAGCGGATCCGTCGACAAAACCCCTGGGGAGGAAACTAATAAGTGAAACATCGAGGGGAATGGGACTTATGCCACTGGAAAACGACAAGTAATGGGAACCCAACCTTTGTGATTGGAGATCCCATGAAGAAGGTTCATATGGGTAAAAACAAGTCACTTGTTAGTTATAATAGCACTAAAATAATTTTGTCCCTTTCCTATGGTGTTACGATAATGGCTATGAGAATATGCTAAATTATTTAAACTTGAGGGATAAGCTTTGAAGGCTTTTAATGATTTCCATAAGCCCTTACGGGTGGTGTACGATTGCAGCATACACTAGATGGAATCACTTATATGAGTGTCAAGTGAGGCCGCATGCATGAGACCGTGGCGGGTTTCTAGAGCACTCATGAATACCAGGCAAGCGGACGGCCTAAGTGCGCAACACTGCGATAACACGAGAACAGTGGGGGTGTAATGTGATTGATAGACCTCTAACACACACAAAGTGTCTCTGGTTCATAAAGCTTGCTTTACCAATTCACTGTGTGCTAAGTTTTACCAGTCTAGATCTAATTCATAAAGCTTGCTTCATCAGATTCAATTCATTACACTCAAAATGATAACCCAGGCAAATTTTATCATATTCTTCTTTGTTTTGAAACTTTTGAAATATATGGGGGATTGTTGTATATAGTGTAATATTTCAAAAGTTACAAGTCCCACATAGCTTGGTTTTTGAGACTTTAAGGCTTTATATACTTAGATGTGTAGTGGAGCTAGTAAACAAGCTAGTGGAAGCATGGGGCCTCGCGTGCACAAGCATGGCCCAAGTTGGCCTGTTTCAGTGCAAATCCTCTTATTTGCCCCCTCCTGCGCACACGATAATAGTCAGCTCAAACCTGTTAATTCGGCCCATTTAATTATTTTTGTTTCAAAAATATTTCTGAAAGCCTTACCCGAAAAGTGGCCATTTAGAGGCAAAACCGTTTTGACTTGGTCTTATCCGGAAAAACCTGATTTGTTGCTAAGTGCTCCCGATTTTCTGTACCATTATCTTCCACTAACGTTCAGAAAATCTTTTATTAACGGGTAAAAATCTTTTATTAACGTTATTAATTTTCCTATATATCTGCACTTACACTCACACACCAAAAACAACTTTTTTCTTTCATTCTCGTTTTCGCCCTTTGCCTGGGTTACCGTTTTGCATATGTTCTCGAGTTCTGATAGCCCCGGTACGCTTATCGTCGGGAAGAACATGTTGTATCTCAGGGGGTTTGCGCAATCTTGCAGATAAATCTTTAGGACAGTGGCTACACACCTCAGGTTTCGTACACCGATCAGCCATCCGCGACAACACTTACTACAACATCCACATTCTATTTGTCATCACTAAAAACAATGTTGTCCTCCAAAGCCAAGCCCACTAAAGCCCTGTTGCAAAAACATAGGAAACATCATCAATTGCCATATTACGGATCCACAGAGATGTATCTGAGGTAGTCAAGACCCCATTGTGGGGAAGCATTCCCAACCTTACCCAAAGCTCACAAGAACGTGGGAAGTGACGCAAATAGTGGAGGGTGTCTTCAACTTGAAGGGACCACCTCTAACATAGAGCTGAAGCGGCCATTCCTCGATGATGACACATCCAATTGATCGGTAGAGCATTATGTAAGCATTGTCATACCAAGAACTGGAGCTCCAATTTTCCATACCCATTCCCAATTGGACGACGTCGGCGCTCAAGAAGCCAATGGTCCATTGAAGAACAAGAGTAGAAACCTTCTTTGGCACTGCCCCAAACCCCAAGCATCTGGAACTTAATCACTAAGGTGTCCCGGGACTGGGCGATCTGTAATTGCAAGATTGAGATGAAGTGGAAAACTTGTCGCTAGCTGGAAAGTGTTCAAAATGCCATCTTCCCAGATAACTCTTAATCTCATATTCGAATCGGAAATATGGACGAAGTCCAAAAGTTAGCACAGCGGCCCATCTTTAAACCAATCCACGTACCAAATAGAGGAAGCACCTGACAAGGCCCCTAGGTCTGGTCTAATCCAGCTTTCTATAGGAGGTTCTGGTCCATGTGTGGTTCAGACATTTCTCCAGCTTATGAGCGGTGGCTTCAAGAGGGTGTTCTTCCAAGCTCTTTGGGGGGCACAAATATTGTACTCATTCCAAAGTGTGACTCTCCAAACTCTATGCGAGATCTTAGGCCAGTATTTCTCTGCAACGTGGTGTATAAGATATTGGCAAAAACTTTTGCTAATAGGCTTTAAAAGGTTCTACCTAAATTTATGTTAGAGGAGAAATCTGACTTAGTGTCAAGGAGATCAATTGTGCACAATGTATCGTAGCTTTTGAGATTATTCATCACCTGAAACATAAGACCAGTGATAAGTGTAATAGCCCAGATTTTCATCCTCTTATATTAGGACATGTCGTAGAGGATTAACATATGTTTAGAGTTATTTGGAATGGGTTCCACATATTTTACCATCTCTCTAGTCGATTGAGTACCTAGATACATCTCTATTCCTATGTCTAGTACAATTCGGTCGTCGTGTTCCTCATTTTCGAACCCTCTAACAACTTAATGGATTAAGCTCCTTCAATAAAGTTGTAGATCTATCCTTTATATTCCATTTGGCTTTGCTTTGACACAAATCCGATATCTAGAACTCAAGATAATCGTTTCGGAGTCAATACAGCGCAAGTGTAGCACTTAGAAATGTTGGAATAACTTCAACTGCATTTTTAACTATGCTAGAGCACATTTTGGTTAGGCCTATTAGATGGGAAATTGTATGAAATTCTCTTAGATTTCCAACGCCACTAAGAACGCCTCAATTGGACACCCGTAGCTCCAGATAAGATCAAAACAGTGGCGCAGAGCGCCCAGGACTTCCTGATGTAGGGCGCCAGGCGCTTGCTGACAGTGTGCTACTACGCGATTTTTGACGTTTCGGTGTGTTTTGACACATGTAACCCGACGCGTTGAACCCAAACTCGTCCCATTCCGTGTAAGTTACATCTTAGGATTTTAAACCACCCACTAATACTCAGTTTAAACCCTAAACACGTTCTTAGAAACTACTTCCAAGTTAGCAAATCTAAAAACTGCTCTCTTATCTCTTTTCTTTATTTTTCTGCTTTGGATAGTTCTTGCTTTGAGGTTTCGCTAAGGAATTCGAATTGGAGAGTGTTACTACCGTAATCCTTTCATCATCATTGAAGAGAATAGTTTGTTGTAAGTCTTTTAATCATGGTTATATTCCTTGATCACCGTTAGGGTTCCAAATCATAGTTTTCTCATTCTTACACCTTTGTTCTTGTGTTTTTTAAGAAGAAAACCACAAAAAGGGAGATAAAGCTTGGAACCTTCATACCTTCATTAGGGCACACAAAATTTCCAATGTATGGGGGTAGAAAGAAACTCATTAGCGGGTTCGTGGAATTTAAAGGAGCAATTGGGATGTCCCATGATCCCTACGCTTCGCGCGGTTACCGTGAGAGAGTGTCGTCACCATGGCGATGGGAAAATCACTTTAAACTAGTAAATGTAGTTTTAATTATTGTGTTTACTGATGTTATGATGTGGTAAAGTTGTTGGTGTGATGGTTTGTAATTAATGGTTGAGTTCTTAATTCATTGATGTTGTTACTCATGATTTGATGTGTTAATTGATGTTGGGATATCTTGTCATGAGTTTGTTCTCTGTGTGCCTAGAATGTATTTTTGATGTTTAATGTTGAGTATGCCTTGTGAATGGTACTATTTTCATGCCTTAAGTTGTTGGCTTGCCTATTTACACGACTTGTTCACATATGGTGTGTTTGTTTTGAGAGAGATACATAATGTAACACCCCAACTTTCCCTAAGCTTGGCAATTAGAGACCCTAAGTGAAAGAGGGATTTAATCCCTAAGGATTAATGAGGTTAATAACCTTTAATCTAGTGTTCTAACGCAAAGTTAAGCCTAAGGGGTCCAAATAATAATTTTTCCCAAGAATTTAGGAAATGTGGGACCAATTATTCATGAGTAATATTTAATTGATTAATTTATCTGAGGTCCCTAGAGAACCAAAGAATAAATTATGAGATTAAATAAGGAATGGTTAGTCAATTTTTAAACCAACCATGCTTTTGTCCCACCATACACCCCACTTCCCATTAAACCACACAAGCACTCTCTCTCCTCTCTCTAATACACACACGCGCGGTCAGAAGCAGAAAAAAGAAAAGAAGAACAGAGAAAGAAGAAAGAAAAAGAAGGAAGGAAGGAAGAATAAGAAGAAGAGAAAGGAGGAAAGCTAGGGTTCAAGAAATTGGGTAAGAACCACTCCCTCCCACGCCCAGCTTCTCTCATTTCTCTCCCTCTCTTGTTTTGTTTCAGAAAAAGAAAAGAAAGAAAGGAAAAGAAGAGAATGGAGTTAGGGTTCATGAGTTTTGGGGAAAAAGAAGAGGGAAATTGGTGGAATCTTTCCAATCATTGCTTGTAAAAGGAGATTGAGTATGGAGATTGGCATTTGGTGGAAGTTTAGGGTTGCCCTAAGTTGAAGAGAAAGGGAAAAACGAAATTGAAGAGGAGAAGAAGAAGAGGACAAAAGATTCATCACCTAGCTCAAGTCCTTGGAGTTGATGGTGAGTTTCTTCTTCCTCTAGTTCGTGGACACCATAAGACCCCCATTAGGGCATTTATTTTCCTATATTTAGTATGCTTATATGATGTTAAGTTGGGGATTGACAATGGTCATATGATAGGAAGGTGTTTTGGAGTTAGTTGTTCATGATTCGAATGAGTTGATGATAGTTTGATAAGTTTTGATAATTGTTTGACACTTTTAGAAGTGTTTGTTCATGATTTAATATGTGAAATGAATTGATATTTCTTGAGTATTATTGGTGGTGTTTGATTTCTAATGATTTGGAATGATAAGTATGAGTTGATTGAGTGGTTGTTGGGGTTGGAATGCTAGTTATGTTGTCAAAAACCTGTTTTTCTGCATTTTTACTGTCATGAATCGATTCATAGGGTCATGAATCGATTCACACAATGCGCCCATGACCTCATTTTAGTTCTGTGAATCGAATTGATGACCTGTGAATCGATTCACAGCTGTTTTCTGCAGAATTTTGACCGAACGACCAAGACAACGATAGCATTAGGATTTCGTGTCTTCATAAGAGTTATAGCCCTGGATGTTGGCTAACTAATGGATTTAATTTCAACTCAAAACGAGTTTTCTAGCTCTAGTTATGCCTACAATACTGAGCATATGTCAGCCACTAAAATTAAAATACAGCTTTGGCTTCATCGTAAATTAGCACATCCTAGATGGCCAAACTAGACCTTTGAGCCAACACGAAAGTTGTAGATAACATTCTTATGTTTCTAAGGAGATTAAGTTTAGCTTGAATGGGTTAGTATAACTCCAGATATATCCAAATTACCGAGCCCGCGTCCAAGTCCAAAGTAACGTCCCTTTGTCAACAGTCCAAGTTTGATGCTTGTTTGAGTTATGCTAATGAATAATGTTGGTTATGGATAGATATTATATTTGCACACTTTATGTCATAGCATAAGTATAGGACTAATGTCTTCCGTTCTTATGTGAAGTTTTATCTTAAATGATATAAATAGTATATTGGACCGGATAAACACGCCCGGCAATATAAGTTCCCTAAAGGGGTATATTGGATCGGATAAATACGCCCGGTAATATACCAAGTTGTCTAAATGTATATTGGACCGGATAAACACACCCGACAATATACTAAGTCTCCTAAAGCGTATATTGGATCGGATAAACACGGTCGGCAATATACTAATTTGTCTAAGCGTATATTGGACCGAATAAACACGCCCATCAATATACTAAGTTTAGACTCAGGTTAGTGCATCCTATGGCATTCATGCTTAGGATGCCTTTCGAGTATTAAGTTTTTAAAAGAAAGATTTAAGTTTTGTGTATGAAAAGTGTTTTGGCTTTAAATGCCTCAATTATATTTATTATAATATTATGATCCGATGAGAGTTAGTGAGGAGTCCATGAAGGACTCACTGAGATTTTATCTCACTCTTTTCATGTTGCTTTTCAGATAAGCAGGTACCAGAGGCTGATAAGGCGAAGCTCAAGGACTAGTACCCTTAGTTTAGGATTTAGTTTGAAGTTATAGTTATATCTACAACCTTGAAGTCATGTAAGACTTGAATTGTAATTTGATATTCCAAGTTATGTATAATTTGGTACAAGTTGTAATCTAATTATTAGATTTATGACTTAAGTTCGAAATTTACGACTTGGATGACTGTAAGCAAATTTTAAATTTTTAGTAATTCTTGTACTTTAATGTAATTGTCGTGTATTTCAATTTACATTGAAGTGCAGGCGTTACACATAGCTTCCACTGTTTGGTATGCAAAGAAATAGGATAGAGAGAATAAAATGAGGTGCGTCCCACCACTTTTTCTAGTCTTCCCTCATATGCGAAGAAATGGGAGGGACAGATGCTATTTTCATATTATTCCATCTTTGCCCCTGTATGTGGTGGGTAATGTCTAATGTAGTAACAGTAATAAATAAAATGTGTGGGGAAGATGAAAATGTGGCTGGCATGATGGATGAAAATTTTTAACGCTAATGTGCTTTTGTGGGGTGTTGGCATGGGAAAGTCTCAAAATAAAAAATCATGATAATTGTTAACAAAAATCATCATACTTTAAATAGAAATAAAAAATTAATTAAATAGAAAAAATAAATAAATACTTTCCCTCGGTGTTGGCCTGGCCTGTGGGTTGATTTTAAATAGAAATAAACACAAAAAAATTAATTAAATTAAATCAGTTAATAATTTAGTCAAATAATACATGTGGTGGGGTGTTGAGTAAGTGTTGAATGTGGGTGCATTTGTTTTTTTATTCATTAAATATTTTTTTTAACAGAGGGACTTTTATGTCTATTAATAAAATCATTTTATTTCTCTCTTCTCTATTTCTCTTCTCTTTCTCTTAAAACAAACAATACCTCAAATCTACTCTATTTTTCACATCTTTCTCTCTTCTCACACTCTTTCTCAACTATTTCTCTCTTCACAATTTCTTCTCATAACCAAACACACCATTAGTGTTCTTCGAGTAGGTTGAATGAGACTTATGCAGAATTTTATGATAATGAGGATGTGATTAGAGGGTTAAGCTTGGATCTAATAACTTAGATAATTGGTCAATGAAATTGGTTATGTCTTGATGTTAGTTTTGAAGAAATAGAATTAAGTATAGACGCAAGGTAAAAGTGGCTAGTTGAGGATATGCAGAATTTTCTGTCGAAAGACTAAGTGTGGGAAGTTTTGATTAGAGAGTCACGTTTTGAAATTTATAAATTTATAGGAGTTAGGTAATGATGTAAACTCTTTAGAGTAGTGTTATATGTTTATTACGAAACGTAATGGTACATCAGTTGGTCCCTGGGGGTGTGGGGACCACCAATTTTGGATTTGGGGGACAGCATCTGAGCGCCGGGCGCCCTTTGGGCAACAGGTGGCCTTTCTGTTTTCACGTTTCTGTGGTTTCCTGTGTCTTGGGCAACGTTCTATGGATTAGATTGGACTACTAAGGTATGTTAATGATGTCTAAAGGATAGTCTAATGTGTTAAGGTTTGGATTTGTTTGATCACATGATTAGAGGATTAAGTTATGTATAATTGTTTAAAGATCAAGGAAACAAGATAGGAGGATTACTTGTGTTGTTATGAGTTTAAAGGACACTTGTCGACGTACTGACTTGTAGTACCTTCACGATGTTGTTGTTGCTGCTATCACCTATGACTCGCTGAGTTAATAGGAGTTGGTGTTATCTATCAATGATATATTGATAGACGTTGTTATACGTTGATTGTTGACACTCACTTAGTTGTATATGCATCATGAGTGTCTTGTTGTTGTTAATGTTGGCTGTAAGCAACGTTGATATGCTGTAGTAATGGCCACAATGGGCATGGTACTCGGCCTTGCGGATCAAGTTGGTAGGAGGGTCTTACGTAAAGGCAGTGGATAGCTCCGCTGCTGGGGCGTTCCATGTTAATAAACCAACTCATCCTGACTAGACACTACTTATAGATGTCGGTCTTAGGATTTGCATAAGTTTACATGTATCATGCATACTTGTTGGTTGTGACAATTGTTGTTATTGTTGCTATGACGTTGTTAATCGTGGTGTTGTTGTTATAAGTGTTATGGTGTTGATGTTCATGGTGGATGGTGTTATGCGCATTGCTTCATTTAATTCTTTTATTGCTATGTGCTATTTGGGTATATATTTCTAACCCCTTTGTTGTGGCTATGCATACACCATTGTGTATGTGTAGACGATGAGCTTGCAGGGGATGATGTTGTTGAGACCGAAGAGTGACTGCTTGTGTGGGTCGCTCGTTGTTTTAGCTTTTGTTGTTAGTTGCTGTTAGTATTGAATAAGATTGTTGTTGCCGATGTAATTTCTTAAGGGTCAGCTCTGAGATAGTTGTGACATCGGGGTTTTTGGTTTTATTTTTACTTTGAAAATGTTTTGGATTCGATTTGTGTTCTTTCCGCAAGTTTTGTATGAGCTTGGTGACTCTACTCTTCATTTTGCAAAAATATAAGGGCCCGTTTGGATTAAAGTTTGCGAACGGACGCTTGATTCAACGTCATTTTGCAAATGGACGTTTGGTTAAAAATGAGTTTACCATAACGTGATTTCTGTTTGAATACTTTTTTCGCAAATGTAAGTTTGACAAAATAAAATTTGTTTGGATAATATTAATCAAACGTACTTTTATATGTGTAATTACCAAAGAGGGTAGAGTTTTATAATGTAGTATTAATAATATTTTTTATATTACTTTGTTAAAAAACTAAGTTCCACTAATAGGTGAGGAAATTCCCAATACAATCTTGGTGAAAGTACAAAATAATAAGCTAATACATATGTTCCAAATTAAAAATAGAATAAGTAATTACTAATTAGGATATGAATTTTATAATATAAATATTATTTCATTTCTATATTTTTAAGTGTGTGTGTGTGTATATATATATATATATATATAATATTAATATTATTTTTATTTTATTTTATTTCAAATACTTCAAGAATATATATAATATAATATTATTTTATATGTTTTTTAATATTTTTAAATGTGTATATATATTCTGTCAGAAAAATGTACATATATATATATATATATATATATATATATATATATATATATATATTAAACAATATGTTATGTTATATACTTTTATATAAGTGTGTGTTTGGAAAAAAAAAGATGGAAAAAAAAGGAATAAAAGCAAGTTTTTTTTTTCTTTTTGTACTTTATCTAAAACTACTTATAGATAAGGACGCGCTATTAAATGCAACCTCGTAAGTCTTCCTTCTTACGTTAGATAAGTTTTTATTTTATTTTATTTTTTGTCTTTATTGCATCCGTCCCTTAGTATTCAGAAGCTGCTTTTTGCATCTGTCCCCTCGGGCAATTTTTTTATGCCATCGCTTGCCCAAGCTTCTCCCCTCGCCCAAAATTCCTGATTTCAATCTTCCCTCGTCGGTTGTTTGTTATTTGTCTCATGAAACTCATGAAAGGGCAGAATGGCAGAATGTACAGGGCAAATTTGGAATTGAAGCATTTTGATTTCTCTCAACAGCGAACTGAGAAAGGAAAAGCAACACATATGTTACTTCCATCTGAACATACATTTGAAGTGGAACTGCGTTAGGCAACTGACTCAAATGTGAATCCAAACAAAGTGTCAAATTGCGTTTACCGATTAGAACGTACGTTCACGGGTGCCAAACGTGAAACCAAACAGGCACTAAATTGATCACATATTTTGTTTTCGTTTATTTCTACAACTTGACTCAATTTTATGACGACGGGGTAGAGGGTGCCACAATAAGAGAGGGAGGCAGCTCTTATAATACCCCAAATTTTCTTAAGTTTATATGCTAGGTTACATATCGTATGATTATTGTATGTTTGATTAAGTACTTCAGGGCTTAGTTGGGAAGGGAGGCCCTTAGAAGGGACTACACGGCCTTAGAATGAAAGAAAACCTCATTTTTAGGCAATTTAGAGTCTGCGAATCGATTCACCCTTTGCATGATCGATTCATTTCATTAAACAATGATTTTAGGAGGGGAAAAAAAGAGCCAATGAATTGATTCATCCTTTGTATGAATCGATTCACAGCAGCTGACAACATTTTTTTGAATAGCGGTTCGTCCCGTTTTGGCATGTTTCGCTTCCAACCATAATAAGTCCACTGGACCACGACTAAACCTATTCCTAAACCTAAAAGAACCCTAAAATTAGTTTTAAATCATATGTTAAAAAGCTCTAATTTAACCCTATAACTCCTAGAGCTCTATTTTTGTCGTTGCCGCCGTTTTGACTCCAACTCACTCGTTTCTCTACTGATTTGGACGCCATCTTCAAGGCCACGACCAGAGAACAATTTCCCTTTGCTTCTTCTCCACCATTCTGATTCCAAGAGGAGAAATTCACTTGTATCTCTAACCTTTCTCAATTCATCTTTTTTCAATTCTTTGGTGATTCAAATTATGATCCTAGATTTGAATCCCTTGATTTTCGTTATGATAGGAAACACAAGCGAAATCAAATTCGGAGCTCTCTAAGACTTTGTTTGGAGGCCGCAACCTTATAAGGTATGGGGGGTGGACGATCTTTTAAAAAGAGGCCTATGGCTTTAGATAACATCTTAGGGATGTCTCATGATCCCTATGCCTTGCGGGACAAGTAATTGATTTGTAATCTTTGTAAGAGCATTGATTTTATGTGTTTTAAATTAAGTTTTGATTATTTAGAAGACCCGTGTATGAGCAAGGGGACCTAAGGATTTTCATTTAGCATACTTTGGTGTTTTGGAGCAAGTTTAGTCATAAAGGTTGGGACTTTATGTGTGTTAGTACAGAAAAATGATTTAGGGATTAATTTGTGCTATTGGTATTATTTAATAGTATAAGTTGTGTATGTAGATTACTATTTTGATGTTTAAATAAGTGCCTTTGTGTTAGAATTAACGTGGGAGTGTTAGTAACAAATTCTTAAGGAATATATGCATGTTTAGTATTGATTTTATAAGAACTTGTTTAAATGGCTTGAATGATAATATGTATTTGTTGTTTTTAATATTTGGATGGGGTTGTATGCATAGACTAATTGGAATTGGTAATGTGGAATTTAATGGCGTTGAATAGGATGTTAAAGTTGAAGGACTTGAGATAGGTAGCTAAGAACTGAATTACAAGGTCGAATTACTAAATTGAATAAAGAACCTCTAATGGACTAGAGAACTTGTATAGGTATTGAGTTCAGTGATTAAGGACTAGTTTAAATGGATTAGGATGAGTGGTTGTGAATTAAGAAGTTAAAAGAAGAATAAAGACATGTTGGGTCACCTTGGATAAAGATTGAATAAAAAGGTTTAAAATCAAGATTTGAAGTTTAGTAATTGCCCCTAAACTTGGATTGGACGTGGCACCACTTAGGAGGAGTTCTCAATGCGCAAAGTGTAGAAAAACAGCGTTACTGTACTTCTACAAGTCTTGTGAATGGATTCACACTTGCATGAATCGATTCACACCTGTAGTGTTTCAGATTCTGTGAATTGAAGCTGTGAATCGATTCACATCTGTTTAATTTGATTCACAGAATATCGTTTTGACCCTGAACTGATTTATAGGGCTAATGAATCGATTCATACCCCTATTTAATGATAAAACACCGTTTTAAGTTACTTGTAAGGATTGAATAGGGGTTTATTAAATGTTGAATGTTTAACTTGTTTGAAGGGGTTACCGGCTAGTGACCCAGGATTGAAGTTAGTCACAGCGACCAATGGTTGTGCATGACTAGTATTGAATTAATGATTGTTGTTTATTGGTCACGATTTTGGGACCAATTAGTGGATTGGTATCCAACGGGTTTGTTGGATATCGTGTGTATGGGAAACTCGTCGTCATTTTTAAGACGTAGTAGATTCCGTTGTTCGCTGGGTTGTTCGGGTGAAGACTTCGAGTTTCTATGACGGCACCTGTTGACGTTGCACTGACGGGGGACCTCATGGCTCGTTGGTATTGATGAAAGGATGATGAGTTACTATTACGATACTCAGTGACACTGCACTGCTTGGGGGGACCGCATGGCTCGTTAGAACGCCGTTGTAAATGAATTACTATGGTTGCACTCGTCGATGTTGCACTGATAGGGGGATCTCATGGCTTGATGGCGTCGTTTACGGATGTTGACGACGCTCACGCGAAAAAGGTAAAGGATCCTGAAGTTGCGTTGAAGTAGTTGTAGGTTTGCGTTAGCTAGTTGCCAGCATAGGACTGTCGACTGATTAATGACCACACGATAATTTATTGCCGAGACTTGTTTGACAATATTGAACGTTGATTGACTGTTGACGGAACATGTTATTTTGCCTATGCCGTTGTCTTTTCACTTGAGCATGATTCCTCACCCCTTTGTGTTTTGTGGCTACTTGTACACCCCTTGTGCGAGTAAATGATGAGGTTGCATGTGATGATGTGGACTTGGACACTGAGGAGTAGACTTTATATCTGCTTAGCTTATGAGTATTTATGTTTAAGTTGTTATTTATTTCCAATGTAAAACTAAGGGTTAAGCTCTGAGACATGTGACATCGGGGTTATGGTTTATTTCCGTAATTTGTTTTATGATTTGTTTCACAGATGAATTTTATGATGTGAACAATTATTCCGTTTAAAGATTTTTTATAAACTCGTATTTTATTAGTATTTACATGCGTTACTTTTGCATTTTTCGTATGATGGGATAGTAGGTGTCATAGCTCTGAAGATAGACATAAGCATGTCTTATGATAGAGTTAATTGGGGATATCTTTTGGCTATTTTGAGGCATTGTGGGGTTTTCTCAGCAATGGATTGGTTGGATGAAGATGTGTACCTCAACAGTAAACTATTCTTTCCTTATCAATAATGATAAAGTTAGTCTTGTGATCCCGAGTAGTGGATTCATACAAGGGGATCCATTGTCACCATATATGTTTATCATTTGTGTTGAAGCTTTGTCTGCTCTTCTACAACAAGCATGGGGCAGAGGCATCATTCATGCATGTGTGTGACAACCACACCAAAATTTAGATGGAGCCGTCACCTATGTTTATTAAGGAAAAACAATAGGAAAAACCCTTTTATGAAAATAATTTGAAAAATGGTCTTCGAACCAAATTTAAGTTCGGGAGTTAGTTACGCGTAAAGAAGGTGTTAGCACCCTTACGACGCCCGTTTAGAAACGGTACCCTTTTAATTGTTTGAGAAAATGTTTGCCTTAAAAATTAATTCCTTTAACGTAACTTGCTTATTTGATTTCTTAAAAATAAGGAAGAAGTCGCAAAACAACTGAATCGTACGAATGGCATTTCAAGACTCCTAGCCGAAAGATAAATGCAAAAAGATTATACTTTCATAAAAATAGAGAAGAGATGATCAAGAAGTCGCGAAACAACCGAATCGTGCAAGGGCGTTTCGAAGCTTCTTGCAAGAAAACTTATTTTAATGAACTAAGTAAAGAAATAAATGGAAGAATTAGGCACGAGTGAAATTATTGGTTTACTGTTTTTGATACAGGATGGATTAAAAATTACACAGTTAATATCTGTTCTTTTCATTATTCCTTTTCCTTTTAAATAAAACAGAAACAAGACTAAATTCAGAAATATAATTATTTATTATTTATTGTATTAACTATTAACCAATTTATTTTAAAAACGTGAATATGTTGAACAGAATTTCATAAACCCCCCCTTTTGCCTTTATACCCCTCTTAAACATATTTGCAATCGGGTCCCTACCTAGGGTTTGGCCCCATTGGAAGGTCAAACCGTAGTCCTAATTTCAATGCAGAACTAGAGGACGAACAACAACAAATCAAACGACCATAATTTTAGTAAAAATAAAAAAAAAGTAAGGAAAGGTGAAGAACAATGATAAAGATTATATCGCAATCCTTTGATTCAAGTCTCTACTACATGGTCATATAGAGAACATAAAAATAAAAATAAAAGAGAAGATGAAACCTGCGTACAAGCTTTCCCAGAAAATTATACAGAAACGAGAACGGGGGAAACAATGACACCTAGAACTAAGAAAGTGTTTATTTTTGGTTCTGGGGCCTCACGGGTTTCTTCATTCTTCTTTTCGTCCCTCTCTTCTTCTCTATTTCAGTTTTCCAGCCTTGTTTTTCTCTAGGTTCACTCTCTAGGGTTCGGCTTTCTCCCCTTTCGTGGTCTTGAGTTTGGCTTTTATAGCCTCACCTGCAAAAATAAAACCAATCCAAAATCAATGACAAGAATCACGTAATAAGAAGAAAAATAAATAAGAAGGAAAGAAAACTCCCTTATTTTTTCGTGGAGATCTTCACTTGATACGGTCCAAATAAATGAAATGGGATGAGATCCGCGAAAAGGATTTGATTTCGTCTTAATTCGGCTTTGATTGAGAAAAGATTGAGGCCGAGAAAAGGGGAGGGGCGTCGGGGCTGAAGCTTCAAGCTTTAGGGTTTGAGAAAGTGAAGGAAATGAGAGAAAGAAGGGTGGCTGAGAGAGACGCAGGGATGAGGGAGAGATTGGGGCAAAAATGGTGGAGAGGTGATGATGAGAGAGAAATTGAGAGAGGGAAGTGAGGGGAGGAGCGGCGCCTCTGATTGAAGTGGAAGAGGGAGTGAAATTGAGATTGGGAGAATTAGGGTTGTTAGTTAGGGTTAAAAAAAAGGTGTGGGTTTATGTGGTGTATGGTGTTGGGCCGCGGGTGTAATAAGAAAAAGAAGGGGTGTGCGCAGCAGAGGGAAAGGGAGAGGCACAGGGGGCGTTGTCAAAAATAAAAGGGGGTGCAGCGCATGGATGAAGGAAGCAAGCTGGGCTGGTCTGGTCTGCTATTAGCACCCCCAGTATTGCTATTCATAACCCTTCTCTTCTTTTTCCTTTCTTTCTTTTATTCTTTTTTTCCTCTTTTTTTTTCTTTCATTCTCTTTCTTTTCTTCTTTCACTTTATTCATTCTTCCCTTTTTTATTATTCTAAGACCAAAATTATTATAATTATTTAATATTATTACTACTAATTAAATAAGCAAAAATAAATTTAAAAAAAAGGTCGGACAAAATTAGGGTACGACAATGTGTCCAGGTTTATAGAAGGGCTCCTATTATTAGCCATCTTTTATTTGCAGACGATACCTGTTGCGGCCCAGGCAAGTGCACCTGATTGTAACTCGTAATAGAGTGAAGTACACTTAGGACTCCGAATGTCGAACACCTAGGAAATACGCGAGTACTAACGTAGTAAAGATCCTATGTTACTTAGACGAATGATAGTTGCGGTTTTAAGGGCTTTACAATCAAAGTAAAAGCACAACAAATATAAAGTGATGCACAAGAACGAGGTAATCAATTATGGGAAGCCTAGGGGAACTGAGTTCACCAATACTTAGTCCCGGAATTTACTAGTTAATAACTACGAGCTATCACTACGGCATAAACGAAATAGATAGCGCTTACTTTTTGCCGTCGCTAGCACTTAAAAGCTCTACATATTCACCTGCTAGTGATTCTGCTTCGAAAAGACAGCGTTTTAAAAGTGCTAGTGAAAACTAGAATCGCTAGCGCTTCTTTAAGAAAGCGCTATCTATTAATAGAGAATAGATAGCGCTTTCTCAAGGAAGCGCTAGCTATTCTATTTTTTTTTCTTTTTTTTACAGTTGCAGTATTTTACAATGATGCCAAGCAAAATAAACAATACAACAATGCCAACCAACAATACAACAAACAATGTCAACCAAAATAATGTCTCACATGGGCCAACAAAATACATCTAACTATTACTATATATAATGTGTTTACATAATGATCATAGTCTTAAAACAAACTTCTCAGCCACATAACGACACCAGTCTTCCTTAAGTTGCGCATTTTGAACTTCAGAATATGAATCGCACTTACATTCAGGAATATACTGTGAAATGATAAATAAATCATATTAAAGTTTAAGTACGCAAATGGTCAAATAAAAGAGTAATTATTTTATATAAATTAGAACTGAAAATACATACATCCTTTGGTATTTGCATTTGGTTATGAGTAATAATATCCTTCATGAACTTGATAACGTAATAACCACAATCATTGTAGTTTGGTTGGCGAGGGCACTAAAAAACCAAAAACATTATAAATAAATATTTTTAATTTTTTAAACTAAATAATTGCATAACAATTTTGATAATAACTCTATAGTGATCTACTTAGTTGTCGTGGATGATTTAGAAAATCAGGACTTGTTTAGTGCCCGATGTCCTTGATGAATTGCCAAATCCCTGAGTCATAATATACAATTAGATATATTAATTAGTGCAGAAATTTTCAACCTCAATTTCACATTCAGAACTAATTCCAATACATGCATATATATACTTACTGATTGAACGTATCCCTCATTTCTTTGCGGTTGCTCAAACTAGAACGCAAAGATCTAAATAGTACAATGTGCCTTCCCAGGGATTGATTGCTAATAATACCCAATGGCTCCTAAAAAATGCTGAATAAGGAAATCTTAATTAGCAGGTAATCACATTTCACAAAATTTAGTATCGTTAATTAAGGCATATGTGTGTGTGTGTGTGTATATATATATGATTAAATTAAATAAATGACTCACCCTAGGTTAAGCGGTGACAAAAACAAGGTGTCAACACCTGGCTTCGCTAATGTCAAGCGTTCAGATATATATCCCACTATTTTCTCATATTGAAATTGAAAATTTATTTTCTCTGGGCATAAGAACACAAATCTCTCGGTCCATTCTTCTGGGATCAGTATCTCAGTATACAAGTATCTTGAATTAAAACGTATACAAATTAATGGATTAACAATCACTACAAGAACTTTCGCTGTTACCGACGGCCATTTTCCGTCGATAAATCACAAAATCCGTTGGTAAATCAAGATTACCGACGGCTTCGAGACCGTCGGCTAATGGCTTGTTGGAAATCCGTTACCGACGGCCCTTTAAAGCCGTCGGTAATACCAACGGCTAAGCCGTCGGAATATTATACACAGTCGTCGGTAAAGTGGTGAAATTTTACTTTTTTTTTGAGTGGTTACCGACGGCTAATGACCATCGTACATAGTGGCGAATTACCGACGGCTGGACCTCTATAATCTACTGATGGCCAAGCCGTCTGTAATGTAATCTTAAAATTAAAACAAAAAAAATATATATCCTATGAGAAATTGCAGGATCCTACTGAGCTGTGTGAAGCCCAGCCCATTGAGCAAAGAATCTAACTATTAACAATTAAGAAAACTATAATTAGTAATGTCAATACCCTGTGAACATTCCATTTGTCATGAATCATGACAAAAAAAGCAAGTTAAAAACTGTATAAAACTTTCTCATGTCATCCAGACCTCCTTTCGCAAATCCATATATAAGATACTCGATGCACACCCCAGCTAAGGCTATACATGAAAATTTGTTCAATGTCTAATAGCATAAAACAGAGGTTCTGTCACATAATTAATCTTCATAATCTACAGATTAGCAATTAAAGTAAGCATAAGCAGTGAAAAATAGTTGTCTGAAAGACAAAAACGTACTGTAAAGACACGCAACTAAAATGAGTTAAGCATGTATTCCCTCAATTACTTAATTGATAGAGTCGCTCAACTAAACAGCCACGCAAAGACATAGTGGTTACAGGTAAATTGAGGCAAGGGTCAAAGCCAGACTACTAGGACACGCGTTCATAGAAAGACACATCCCTCTATCTCCCTCTCTCTCTCACCTTAAATGTAAAATTAGATCATTAAATATATGGAACAAATAAAGCAACCAACTTCTTCGAGAAACTCAAAATCCACAAAGGCAGTGCCTGCTTGAATATTGAGAGAACCCTCCTTCTTCAGAGCATCCAAACTCGAAAGCATATACCCTTTAGGAAGCATATACCCTTTAAGAAAGAGGTCTAGTTACCGACGTTTGGTTTTTATTTTTTATTTTTTTGTTGATGTAGCGGTTTCCAAGTTGGCGCTTACGTGTCAATACGTTGATGGAACAGAGATGCACCGATTGATTGAGTTAAAAAAGGATAACGAATTAGAACTTGATGTTCTTTTCTGCCTGCTTGATTGAACTTAATGTATTCTCGATTGCTTTAGTTTCTTCCATTTCTATCCGATTGCTACCGACATCGGGTTTATTATATTTCATTTACTATTGCATTAAACTTGTAGGTTTAGCGGTGAAAGAATAAGGCTTTGATTGGTAGACGACAGAAAATGTGAAGAGAGAAAATGTGAAGAGAGAAAAAGATAAGAAAAATGTGAGAAATCGGGTAGATTTGGGTATTGATTGGAATAGGTGAAAAAGAAGAGAAATTGAAAAGAGAGAAATATTGATTATTTTTTAAAAGACCAAAATGTCCTTAACTAAAATGGCCAGCTGTGACCAAATAAAAGGATGGCATGAATCTGACTTGAATAACCCTATTGTGGTATTTCTGACTGAAGCTATGACCAATTATATCAACAACCAAGCTACCAAGACCTCCACCAAAAGAGACCTGCAAACAAACAATTTGATGAGCATAGTCAAGAAAAACTTTCTGCAGTAATTATTGAAGTAGCATGCAGCAAACAAACATGAATGTAATGGAAGATTGAGTAACAACTAACGATGATTGATATTTGATAGGCAAACTTGGGCAAGATTTTTATATTGCAGTGAAACTTAAATCCTTAAATTACATAATAGTTATAAGATCTGTTATGAGCAAAAGTGGGTATATAAGGATGTTGAAAGGAAAATGTTTCATTCGTATTGGAAACGAACCAAATTGGAAATAGCATTTCTAATAAGATTAACAAATCACTAACAGTCCAACAAGCCAGAATCAGACAAAGCATGACAAAAGAGAATAAGCTCAGCCAAATATGCAAGCAGAACGTCTTAGTTATCGCAAATAAGCAAAGATGAAACAAAATTATAGAACTGATGGCTCTTCAACAAGAAATTGAGAACTTCACTTCCATCATAAGGTCAAATGAATGCAGAAGTTTCAGTCCAGGTGCGAGTACAATACCGAATCTAGAGTCCATAAAAACAGCAATCCCAATACAAAAAAAAAGCCAAAGCGAAACAGGATATTGTATTAGTCATTCTTGTATTGGTCATAATACAATCAATCTGTTTTAATGGTTACCATATGTTAATGCACAAAATGGTGAGGCTCACCTTCTCCTCGGAGCAGCGTCCTCTCTCCTTCTGGTACAGATGGGGGGTACCTGCAAAAGGCACTCCGATGCCTAAGTCAGATAGAGCTTTTGGAGAAGAGAAGGTGAGTTAAGTGTTTAGGATTTCAGAGTGTGTAAAGAGTATGCAAACCTGGGGGGCCAAGCCCCCTTTATATAGTGGAGTCTCGCAGAACGAGGATAACCCACGATCCGGATTCTGCGCGAGGTAACTCCCCCCCTCCGCTTCAGGGATCAGCTCATCCCTTCCTAATATCTCGCACCTGCCAAGTTTATCACGTACTGGCTACGTGATCCTCAATCTTCGGAGTGGCAACGGCTCCAAGTGTCGTCTCCAGAAGCATCCTTTTCTAGAAGGTTCGAGAGCCACCGGTCGGCTCGCCCCTGACCCGCTGGGTGCTAACACCGGGGCGATTATACCCGGAGGACCGGTTTGACGTGCCCCGGATCGGACGCAGCTCGTCGAGCTCGGAACAGATCGGATAAGGCCGGATCGGGTCGGTTTGGTGGGTATGCTGGAACTCGGCTGGAGACCGGTCCGTAACACAAGCCCTCTAGACTCTTTGCGCGAAAGGGCAGAGGGTCTACTTATCGCTCTTGGGTCGGTATCCGAGCTGAGAGTTATCGAGGTCGGGGGCGTATCTCGGAAGCTTATTTGTCTGGGGTGCCGCGCCCTACGTGTCGCACCTTTACTCGGTGTTTTTCCACACGATGGGACTCGATTGGGACATCTACTCAGCCGTTCCTCTTCCCACCGTCGATCATCTGATACGGCCTGGACCGTTAGATCTACATCTGGTTTCGAAGACGGAGGGCTCGGATTGGTTCGCCCTTTCACTTCCCTTCAGCAGGGGTTATAAAGCCACCCCCTTCTCCTTCCTTCTCCCTTCTTCTTCGTTCTATTGCCTCTGCGACGCTTCTTCTGCCACCCTTCTCTGCGTTTGTATTCCGAGCGGTCATTTCATTCCATTCCTTCGCATTTCCTGGTAAGTCTCGTTACTAATCTTCACTAATGGCTTCTTCATCTTCTTCCCGTCGTCCCCCCTCCCCCATACCTTTGAGTTCTGGGGGTGGTGTTGAGGATTTCGGCAGTGTACCGAATCGCACAAGTAATAAAATGATAAGTAAGATCGTCTCCACAGGGATTGTGATTGATTATTCAACTAAACAAAGTTCGTAACTATTTTGAACGAGAACCGAATAGTGGTATTTGGAAATAAGTAGATTTGTAACAATTGAAAATTAATAATAACAACTATTTAAAAATCAAAGGATTAAAAATGACTAGGGATCGAATCTTCTTGTTTTCACTCTTATGCATTTAATCTACAACCAACGCAAGTTATCCCATACAAATTGAAGTTCGAATCAACGATATTAGATTAAGTACAATTCCTTGTCTCATAACCCCTTTAACTAAACCAAAAATCCCTAATTCCTTAGGTGACCAATAATAAAGTTAAGCATAAAGATCAATGATTCACAAGAACACATAATCACAAAGTTATATTCCTATACTCATCATGACTATGGCTAGCACTCTCAATTCAAGTCATTCACCCAATTTCCCAATCATCATGAAAAACCCCAAATCAATTCAATAGCGGCCAAGTATCAAAAAGCATTAAGCGCAGAGAATTGAAAGCTCAATTGAAATGAAATAAACTTGCTTTAATAAAATAGAATTAACTACACAAGAGTTTCATCAAGATTCATCTACTCTAGTCTGAGAGATTTAGCTACTCATAAAGTAAGAAAAACCAAACCAGAAAAATCGAGGAAGAAGAGAGGAGGAGAACGAATCCTATCCTCCACCGTGCCCCCAAGAATCCAAGTTCCAACCCTAGACAAGTCTTTTTAGTGTCTATTTATAGTCTAGGGTGAAAAGGAGTAAAAAAACAGGTCCAAAACATGTAAAAACGTAAAATTTTGCGTCCAGGGTGCTATCGTAGCACTACTGCAGGTGGTGTGAGGCACGGCCAGGTCCGTGCTTCATTCTGCTTTCGCACATTTTAGGTCTTTGTCGCCGCAACACGGCCGTGCTTCCTGACACGGCTAGGCCGTGTTTCATGTTGTTTTGTATTTTTCACCTCTTTAACGTCCGAATTAGCTCAAGGTGTCTTCATGAAAGTTGAAGCTATGGATCTTAGCTTTCCAATGGCACCGGTTTCATCTCATTTGGACACCTAAAACTCCAGATAAGATGAAAACACTAAACAAGTGTCAGGCTGAGACAACATTACATTATCAACTTGTAGCACAAATTACCCCAACTTATTCCAAGTGATTTTTCTCCTTTTTCCTAGGACAAATACCTTCCTTTAAGCACAATTGAACCAAAACCAAGTGCGTTATTCAAATCAAGCCAAATGTATAAATAACATGGATAAAAATGACTAAAATGACTAAAATGTGATGCAAAACCAACACTAAACTATATGCTATTTCGAACTCATCAAATTACCCCAAGCTTAGAACTTTGCTTGTCCTCAAGCAATTGTTGTGGCCAAAGATAAAATGGAAATAAGAGATGCAACAGATAAGGAACCCGAGATAAAAACAAGATCAAGCAATAGGCTAAAGGACTATTAAACACAATAGAGACAATCAAGATCAAGTCCAATTAGAAATTTAAGTTCTCTGAAAACATGTCTCTCACTGATAGGGGTACTCTCCTTACCACTCTCAAAGTGTTTACAAGTTAAGACAATTCGCTCAAATCCATCTATGAAAGTGCTCTACCATAGGCTTGACTATTAATCAAATCTCAGCAAATAATTAATGAAAACACACAAGAATCAAAAGGTCTTCAAAAGGTTGTAACGTGGCCATGGGATTTTAATTGTAAGGTGGGATAAAAACAAGAAAGGGGAAATTCAAGGGCTATAAACATGAACAATCAAAGCAACTCTTTTAAAGCAGCATAAGTGGAGCAATCAATTTTTCTCTTTTTGCTTTCAAAACCTTTTTATTATTGCTCATCTTCTGTTGTTTTCCTTTTCTATTTTTTTCTATTTTCTTTTTTTTTCATTCTTTTTTTTTATTTTGTTATCCCTCATTTGAGATTTTTCAATAATTATTGGGGATGAACTAAACAACAGAAGAGATTCCCAAGATCAAGCATCAAAACAACAAGATTAAGCACTCAATTGCTCCCTTAAACATACTCTAAAAGGTACAATAAACTGGGTACCAAAAAAATCAATCAAGGCTCAAAAGGGGCAACTAATGGAAGCTTTCATTCATAAATCAGAGGCTTGAAAACATGCCTAAAATGCCTTATCAACTTGTAGCACAAATTACCCAAACTTATTCCAAGTGATTTTTCTCCTTTTTCCTAGGACAAATACCTTCCTTTAAGCACAATTGAACCAAAACCAAGTGCGTTATTCAAATCAAGCCAAATGTCTAAATAACATGGATAAAAATGACTAAAATGACTAAAATGTGATGCAAAACCAACACTAAACTATATGCTATTTCGAACTCATCAGGTGGCTCATCGTCTGAAACGACGAGCACGTCCTTTGACCTTTCCACGCCGCCATACGCCGGAGGCTCTGGCCACAAAGAGTTCCCTTCCGATAGTGGCCGCGGTAGTTGCGACCCGGTGCCTCTCCAGGTGGTTCCCCCCGCTTCCTGGGTTCCAGCCTCTCCCCCCGTCGTTTCTGTTCCCTCGTACTCACTTCACAAGGGGGGCGAGCACCGAGTGGGAGACGATAGGTCTCCTTACGCCTGGGTGCACCCCGATGTACTCAGGGTGGCCTCCAACATCTTTTCAGACATTGGCGTGGCCGCTCTTCGGTCTAGTGTATCTTTTACGCTGAACCGGGATCGAGACCAGGAGGTAACTTGCTCTCCCGAGGACCGAGTGTGCTTTGACAAGGGTGAGTCTAGTTCATCAGACTTCCGTTTTTTCTATAAAACTCTCTTCACCCGAGTTGGCCTCCGGTTTCCCCTCGGTGGGTTTGAGTGCGAGGTCCTCCAATGGTTGGATGCGGCCCCTTCACAACTACACCCCAATAGCTGGGCTTTTATCTGAGCTTTCAAGCTCGTGTCCGAGTACTTCGGGGTTACCCCCTCTGCTGCTCTCTTCTTCAGTTTCTTCCAGCTTAGGCTTGGCAAGCAGCTTAAGTGGTGTTCGCTCAACAAAATACCTGGCTTCTATATTCTCGAGCTTTTCGACCAGTCCTATAAGAACTGGAAATCTGATTTCTTCAAAATTCGAGTACGGAGGGGGGATCCCTTTTTCTTTTCTGCTCAAAACGAGCCTTTATTTCCTTTTTACTGGAGTCCCAATCCTCGCCCCATAAGAGAGGTGGACTTTAATTCATTATCGGTCACCGACCAGATGATAGTGAACTTCCTCGCCTGTTTGCCCACATTGCACTGTGGTCCTCTCCTTTCCCGAGCTCTAAAGGACCCACCCCAGTGGAGGGATTACTTAAGTAAGTTTGTTATCATCCTCTAGCATGATTCTCGGCCCGAACATGGGTACTAATTTTCACTTTCTTTTCAGGTATGATGGCTCCGAAGATGACCAAGAAAGAGATGGTCGAGCTTCTTAAGAGAGCTCAAAGAGAGAAGGTCGCCCAAGCTCCTGGGCCGGTACCCTCCGATCTTTGCGGTTTCCCTTCTCACGCCAAGGTCGCTAAAAGCAACCGCGCTTCTCAGGCCAGGTTCGATCAGCCCCCTGCGAAGGAGCCGAGGGGGCCTCTTGGGGGGATTCCTTTGAATATCCCCGACGGATCCGAGTGGTTTCTCCACCTCGGAGAATTTGCTGATCGAAGTGAGAACGCCGAGGATTCCCTTTAGAACGTCGGGATCGACCGCTCCGACCAGATCGACCAGATCATGCGTCGATCCGATGATAGGTGCATGGCCGAGGCGGGCGAGCTAGGTTTATGCAAGGCCTTGGGCATTTATGGGCTCCGTGCTTCTGCTATGGCCCAGTTCCTTTCTGATCGGATAAGGGCACGAACCACCGAGGACGAGCTGGCGAGGAGGAAGTATCAAAGCAAGGCCACCGCACTTGGTGAGCTCGAGGAGAAGATGGGTAAGTTGGAGGAGGACTATGCTCGCCTCTTGGAGGCAAGGGATGCTCTGAACAAGAGCAACACCTCTCTGCTGGCACAGCGAGAGGAACTCCAAGCCAAGAATGACCTTCTGTTGCGTCAACTGCGGGAAGAGAAGGAGAAGTCCTCGTCCGAAGCTGCTCGGGTCGAGGAGTATCATGAGTATAGCGCCCTTCAGTATAAGGAAGGGTTTGATAATGCTGTGGCGCAGCTGAAGGTGATCGCCCCCGACCTGGATATCTTCGAGCTCGATTTCACCAAGGTGGTGAAAGAGGGGAAAATTGTGGAAGAAGAGGAGGACGAGGAAGAAGGCTGTGCCGATCAGGAGGAGCCTAGGGGCGAGGAGGTCGGAGTTGGGCTCGACTTGGAGGCTGCCGGTCAGAGTGTTGCGGCCGAGGAGGTCGTTAGGGCCCGAGTTGAAGACCAAGGGGATGCCCTTGCGTAATTTATTTTTTGGCTTGCTTTTGCTCTGTCTTGATGATGTACTCGCTCTTCTATGAGCTCTTCTTTTGTATTTTCGTCTCAAGTTAATGAAATTGACTAAGTTTAAACATTGTTAGCGTAAATCTGCTTTGTTTTTCACTTTAGTAATTTGTTGGTTACCGTACTCAGATGGAGTGGTCCTCGGGTAGGGCCCGAGTTGAAGACCAAGGGGATGCCCTTGCGTAATTTGTTTTTTGGCTTGCTTTTGCTCTGTCTTGATGATGTACTCGCTCTTCTATGAGCTCTTCTTTTGTATTTTCGTCTCAAGTTAATGAAATTGACTAAGTTTAAACATTGTTAGCGTAAATCTGCTTTGTTTTTCACTTTAGTAATTTGTTGGTTACCGTACTCAGATGGGGTGGTCCTCGGGTAGCTGCTACTCGGCTAGGGTAGTCCCCGTGATGGCCTCCTTGTTGTAGAAATTGGCCATTTGCTTGATTTTCAACATAGAATCTGGTTGTGACTTTTGTTTTTGTATTTTTGATATAAAATGAATGAAAATTGGATAGAGAATGAATGGAATTTCGTGGCTTTGGTGGTAGAGAATTAAGGGGACAGATTGTGAAAACACAAAATAAAACAAGAAGCAAACAAGGTCTCAAGGATCTGTTTATGAGTAAGTGAAGAAGATGGATGATTGGGAGGCAGGGGCGCCACCTTAGTCTAATCCAAGACAAGGATAAGCCTATGAATGTGAGGATCACCACAAGAAGAGAGTTTCTTGATAAGATCGATAAAGCTGGTCCAATCCAGAACCAAAGAGTATGAACTCAATATTTTGCTAAAATCTTTGTTAACCTCTATTGAAACTTGCGCCCTATATATAATGAGGGAGGTTCTTGCTGTTACAAAGAGTAAAGAGACAAAGTCCTTCCTTTCTAGGGTTACAAGCAAAATGATTAAAGGAAATTACAAACAAAAATAATTGTTGCTGCCTCATGGCCTAAGTGGCGCAGCTGAAGTAAAGGTCTACGCTTCATATTCTGTTTTGATTGCTCTTCATGACCAGGTGAAGGTTTCACAACCACTCATTAACTGTAATTAAGTGGATGTATGCGCTTTTATTGTGCTGTTGGAGCATTCATCACCTTGTCTTGTGTAACTCCTCTTTGCCTTTATTGCTTTGAATGTCTTTGTCTTAGCATTCATCACCTTGTCTTGTGTAACTCCTCTTTTCCTTGATTGCTTTGAATGTCTTTGTCTTTCCTTGGTAGCAAGATTATTCACTCATTAAAACTACACAAAGAGTGGTTGAGAGGTGTGGGACCCCTTGCTCCTTGCGCCACACAGCCACTTGAAGTGGATTAAACACACCAAAAAAAATTAAATAACTTAGTGCCTTGGTCCCAAATAAATCAATTGGTCACTTGCACTTTTATTCAATTAAAAGAAATTAACTTGGCTGCCTTCTTTTATGCAAGTTGCGCCTCCTCCATGGCTTGTATGACAAGCATGGTTTTTGGTGCAATTACATCTTTGCCTCTGTTTGCAATTGTCTTAGTCATGAATTGGACTAAGCTTTCTTGGACCCTCCTTGACATTTCCCTAGTCATTGGTCCTCCTAAGCTTTGAATGGCCTCTTGGTGCTCCATGTCCTCATCATTCCCTCCCTCTTGAGGAGAATTCGACCTCGAATTGAAGTCCTCATCACCTACATCAAAAAGAGACAAGTCGAGAACGTTGAAAGTGGCACTAACACCATACTCACCTGGAAGGTCAACTTTATAAGCATTATCATTGACTTTGGCAATCACTTGAAAAAGGGCCATCGCCCCTAGGCATTAACTTAGATTTCCTTTATGTGAAACCTTTCTTTCCTCATATGGACCCGGACTCCAATCTCAGGGTTCAAAGTAACCCGCTTAGCCCTTTATTGGCACTTTTGGCATAGCTTTCATTTTCTTTTCAATTTGCGTTTAATTTTCTCATGCAAATTTTCACAAATTCAGCTTTAAGCTTTGCCATCTTTATGCTTCAACAGAGATGTGTTAAGTAAAGGTAATAGATCAAGAGGAGTTAAAGGATTATAACCATACACAATCTCAAATGGGGAATGATTTGTGGTACTATGGACAGCCCTATTATAAGCAAATTCAACATGTGGTAGCCACGTTTCCCACATTTTCAAATTCCTTGAAAGTACTGACCCTTAAAAGAGTAGAGAGGGTTACATTTACTACCTCGGTTGCCCATCAGTTTGGGGATGACAAGTTGTAGAGAATAGTAACTTAGTTCCCACCTTACCCCACAAAGTTCTCGAAGTGGCTTAGAAATTTAGTGTCACGGTCGGACACTACACTTTTTGGTAGACCATGTAGCGCACCACTTCTTTGAAAAACAAATCAAGCAATGTGGCAAGCATCATCCACCTTTTTGCATGGAATGAAATGTGCCATCTTTGAGAACCTGTCCACAACAACAAAATAGAATCTTTCCGTTCTTTGTTCTAGGTAACCCTAAGACAAAGTCCATGGAAAGGTCAATCCAGGGATATTCAGGAGCAGGCAATGGAGTATATAAACCATGGGGCATCACTTTGGATTTGGCCTTTTGCAAACAATGCATCTTTCACAATATTTTTGCACATCAATTTTCATGTGAGGCCAATAGAAATGTTCTTGCAAAAATTCCAAAGTTTTAGGAACACCAAAATGTCCCATTAAGCCCCTAAATGCCTCTTTGACTAAGAGTTCTCTAATGGATCCTTTTGGCACACACAACCTTTTTCTTTAAATAAATAATCATTGTGCCTAAAAATCCATTATGGGCAGCATGCACACATTCAGCATATTTACCAGAAAAATCAAGATCATGCTCATACAATTCCTTAATGTGCTCAAGACCAAAAATTTTAGTTTCAAGGGTAGAGTAATGCGTACCTTCTTGATAATGCATCAGCCACAACATTGGCTTTACCCTTCTTATGCTTAATCACATAAGGAAATTGCTCCAAAAATTCAACCCATTTAGCATGCCTTTTATTCAACTTACCTTGTCCTTTTAAATACTTCAAGGACTCATGATCACTATGAATGACAAATTCTTTTGGCGTAGTAATGTTGCCACGTTTGCAATGCCCTTACTAAGGCATACAATTCCTTATCATAAGTGGAGTAATTTAGGGCAGCCCCTTTTAATTTCTCACTAAAATAAGCAATTGGATGACCTTCTTGCATCAAAACAACCCCAATTCCAACATTGGAAGCATCACTCAATTTCAAAAGATTTTGAAAAATTAGGCAATGCTAGAATTGGTGCTTGGGTGAGCTTTTCTTTAAGAATTGAAAAAGCTTGTTCTTGTTTCTCACCCCATTTAAAACCAATTTCCTTTTTAACAATTTCATTAAGAGGTGCAGCAATAGTACTAAAATCCTTAACAAACCTCCTATAGAAACTTGCTAAACCATGGAAACTTCTTACCTCTGTCACACTTTTAGGTCGTGGCCATTCTTGGATTGCCTTCACCTTTGCTTCATCCACATGTACTCCTTCAGAGCTTATGACAAAGCCTAGAAAAAGCGACTTGATCCGTGCAAAACACACATTTTTCCAAGTTTGCATACAAGTTTTCTTTTCTTAGCACATTTAAAAAACAGCCCTTAGATGAATGCAATGGTCCTCTAAATTTTTGCTATATATCAAGATATCATCAAAATATACAACAACAAATTTTCCCAAAAATTCCCTCAAAACATGGTTCATTAATCTCATGAAAGTGCTAGGTGCATTAGTTAATCCAAAAGGCATAACTAACCACTCATATAAACCATATTTAGTTTTGAAAGCAGTTTTCCATTCATCCCTTCCTTATTCTAATTTGATGGTATCCACTTTTCAAATCAATTTTGGAAAACAAGCATGCACCAAGCAGTTCATCAAGCAAGTCATCTAACCGAGGTATTGGATGCCTATACTTATGATAATATTATTAACAACCCTACAATCGATTGCACATTCTCCAACTACCATCTTTCTTAGGGACTAAAATAACAGGGACAGCACATGGACTTAAACTTTCCCTTACCCAACCTTTACTTACCAATTCAGCCACTTGCTTTTGTATCTCTTGCGTTTGTTGTGGGTTGCTCGGTAGGCTGGCCTATTAGGCAAAGTGGCGCTGGGATGAGATCAATGTGGTGCTCAATCCCTCTCAAGGGTGGCGGCCCACTTGGTACCTCCTTAGGAAAGCAGATCCTCAAATTCTGCAAGAGAATTTATGCAATTTGGCAATTCTTGAGTGTTAGGTAAATTTTCCAGCAAGGCCACCTCTTTGCTAAAAAGCAAATATAGGGGCTGATTAGAGAAAATAGCTTTTTAACCTCCCTTTTGTCGCCATCAAATTTTCTTTCTTTTTTCATCAATCTTTTTTGTCACTCTTTTTCTCTCTTTTTCTTTGGCGATCTTTTCTTTTTCTTCTTTTTCTTCTTTTTCTTTTTCACATTTTTCTCTCAATTTTTTTGATCATCTCTCACCTCACTTGGGCTCAAAGGAGCCAATACAATTCTTTTTCCATGATGAACAAAAAGTACTTGTTGGTATGCCCTTCATGGCTTGCCTTTTTGTCAAATTGCCAAGGCCTTCCCAACAAGACATGGTGGCCTCCATAGGAACTACATCACAAACAGCCACATCTTCATATTTTCCAATTGAAAAGAAATTTCTACTTGTTCATCAACAATCATCTCAACATCATTAACAAGCCATTGAAGCTTATATGGCTTGGGATGTGGTTTAGTTTCTAGTTGGAGTTTGGAAACTAACCTTGTGCTAGCAACATTTGTGCAACTCCCACCATCAATAATCGTGGAACATACCTTGCCTTGTATGAGGCACCTTGAGTGCACTATGTTCTCCCTTTGAGTCGCATCTTCCTCCTTTACCACGGCTTCCAACAACCTTTTCATCATAAGTAGCTCTCCACTAGGTATTTGGGCCTCCTCCTCAACACAATCCTCATCATACTCTTGACCCCTTCATCTTCCTCCTCAACCTCCTCTACAATCATAATTCTCTTGGTAGGACATTGAGATGCAATGTGTCCTAAGCCTTGGCACTTGAAACACTTAACAGCCGGTTAGTTGAAACAACTTGAGAAGGACTAGTTGTAGCGTTTTTACCTTTGTGTCACCGGCTTCTTTGGATGATGAAGTACCTTCACTCTTAATATTGCTCTTCCAATTTTGAGGTTTGGAAGTGGTAGTGCTTCTTCTTATCGACCACTTCCTCTTAAGTTGTTGTTCTACCTTTATGGCTTGAAGTACCAAATCGTCTAATTGAACATAGTGTTGCGGTTCCACTATGTCACTTATATCACGATTTAGGCCATGCAAGAATCTGCCATGGTTGCTTCATCATCTTCCTCCACATTTGCTCTAATTTTTGCCACCTCCATCTCCTTGTAGTACTCATCAACACTTTTGTTGCCTTGGGTGAGTCATTTGTAATTTGTTGTGCAACTCTCTTGTAGTAAGATGGGATGAATCTCCTTCTCATGAGCCTCTTCATTTCCTCCCATGTGGCAATGGCTGGCTCATTGTGCCTTCTCCTCTCCTTTGTCAATTGGTCCCACCACACCAAGGCGTAATCTGTAAATTCAATAGAAGCAACCTGCACCTTTTGAAGATCACGATAATTATTCTGAGGAAAAAATTTGTTCAATTTTAGTTTCCCATTCCAAATACGTCTCGGGTCTTTTTCCCCAACAACTTGTGGTTCTTTTATTTTTCTACCACCCATCCTATCTTCTCTAGGTTCATCACGTCTCCTTCTCCTCCGTTCCTCCTCATCACTGCTATTTTGTCTGTTTTCTAATTGGTCAATTCTTTCATTTATGCCTTCCACTTCCTCTTTCAATAGTTCTCTCATTTTTGCCGTGTGGGCATCTAGTAATGTCGATTTTGAGGATCCATAACTCTTGTCAGTTCCTTAGAGAAACCAAAGAAATGATCAATACAAGAAACCAATTCAAATAATAATCCACACACACAATGACTTGGAAAGGAAAGGTAAGAAACAAAAATTGAACACAAAGTTTGTGAGACTAGAACAAGAAAGAACTCACTCAAAAGAAAGAAATAAAATAAAAATTTGAGTGTAGCGGCAACAAAGAAACACAACGAGAATTCAAGATTTTTTTTTTTATGAATTTTCGCAAGTTTTTTTTTTTAAAGAATTGTAACTCAAAGATAAGAATAGAAACACAGGATTCTTTTGAACAAAGTCGAAACCTTGCTCTGATTACCAAATGATGGCCTCCTTGTTGTAGAAATTGGCCATTTGCTTGATTTTCAACATAAAATCTGGTTGTGACTTTTGTTTTTGTATTTTTGATATAAAATGAATGAAAATTGGATAGAGAATGAATGGAATTTCGTGGCTTTGGTGGTAGAGAATTAAGGGGATAGATTGTGAAAACACAAAATAAAACAAGAAGCAAACAAGGTCTCAAGGATCATTTATGAGTAAGTGAAGAAGATGGATGATTGGGGCGGGCGCCACCTTAGTCTAATCCAAGACAAGGATAAGCCTATGAATGTGAGGATCACCACAAGAAGAGAGTTTCTTGATAAGATCGATAAAGCTGGTCCAATCCAGAACCAAAGAGTATGAACTCAATATTTTGCTAAAATCTTTGTTAACCTCTATTGAAACTTACTCTATATATAATGAGGAGGTTCTTGCTTTGTTACAAAGAGTAAAGAGACAAAGTCCTTCCTTTCTAGGGTTACAAGCAAAATGATTAAAGGAAATTACAAACAAAAATAATTGTTCTTTGCCTCATGGCCTAAGTGGCGCAGTGAAGTAAAGGTCTACGCTTCATATTCTGTTTTGATTGCTCTTCATGACCAGGTGAAGGTTTCACAACCACTCATTAACTGTAATTAAGTGGATGGATGCGCTTTTATTGTCTTTGTTGGAGCATTCATCACCTTGTCTTGTGTAACTCCTCTTTGCCTTTATTGCTTTGAATGTCTTTGTCTTAGCATTCATCACCTTGTCTTGTGTAACTCCTCTTTGCCTTGATTGCTTTGAATGTCTTTGTCTTTCCTTGGTAGCAAGATTATTCACCCATTAAAACTACACAAAGAGTGGTTGAGAGGTGTGGGACCCCTTGCTCCTTGCGCCACAGCCACTTGAAGTGGATTAAACACACCAAAAAAATTAAATAACTTAGTGCCTTGGTCCCAAATAAATCAATTGGTCACTTGCACTTTTATTCAATTAAAAGAAATTAACTTGGCTGCCTTCTTTTATGCAAGTTGCGCCTCCTCCATGGCTTGTATGACAAGCATGGTTTTTGGTGCAATTACATCTTTGCCTCTGTTTGCAATTGTCTTAGTCATGAATTGGACTAAGCTTTCTTGGACCCTCCTTGACATTGCCCTAGTCATTGGTCCTCCTAAGCTTTGAATGGCCTCTTGGTGCTCCATGTCCTCATCACCCCGGGTGGCTTCCCCCGAAAAAAACTTGTGTCAACTGAGGTTGAGACATTTTCTCCGTGCACCGGTACAGGCCGAGTACTAGTTTTCTTACGAAACCTTTAGGTCGGATAGTGACTTTCTGACCCACTAACGAGCTCGCCAAGTTTTTATGCTAACTTGGGTTTGGGATTACAGGGGTCATTTAGATCGAGTAAGACCTTCCGAGCCACGAGTGAGCTCGCCAAGTTTTTATGCTAACTTGGGTTTGGGACCACAGGGGTCATTTAGGTCGAGCAAGACCTTCCGAGCCACGAGTGAGCTCGCCAAGTTTTTATGCTAACTTGGGTTTGGGACCACAGGGGTCATTCAGGTCGAGCAAGACCTTCCGAGCCATGAGTGAGCTCGCCAAGTTTTTATGCTAACTTGGGTTTGGGACCACAGGGGTCATTTAGGTCGAGCAAGACCTTCCGATCCACGAGTGAGCTCGCCAAGTTTTTATACTAACTAACTTGGGTTTGGGACCACAGGGGTCATTTAGGTCGAGCAAGACCTTCCGAGCCACGAGTGAGCTCGCCAAGTTTTTATGCTAACTTGGGTTTGGGACCACAGGGGTCATTCAGGTCGAGCAAGACCTTTCGAGCCACGAGTGAGCTTGGTGATGTACATGAATGATGTTCTGAATGCAATTGGGAAAGAATTTTATTTGATGTGGAAAAGGGAAATAAGGATGTGCCTCGTTAAAACCTTCACAAACCAAAAACCCAGTGGGAAAAAAGGTCTGCAAAGGAAAAAGAGTACGCCATCCGTTTACATATGTTGTCAACTGAAGTAAAGCTTAAGGTGCGTGGCATTCCACGTCCTCGGTATCTCCCTTCCGGACAGTTCTTCCAGCTTGTAAGCTCCGTGGCGATGTTCCGATCTAATGCGGTATGGTCCTTCCCAAGTTGGCCCGAGCTTTCCCTGCCTTGTATCTTTTCGCGCTAATTCAACCTTTCGGAGGACTAAGTCCCCTACTCTGAATCCTTTTAGTCGGATCTTAGAGTTGTAGTGTTTAGCCACGCGCTGCTTAGTTGCAAAGTCTTGTATCCGGGCGAGCTCTCGAGTTTGTTCTAGTAGGTCGAGTTCTACTCTAGCTTCTTCTTTCTGTGCCAGCGACTGCATGTGCTCTCTCCTGGCTGAGGTCAAGCCGAGCTCCACTGGTACCATAGCATCCATGCCATATGTTAACCGGAAAGGTGTGTCGTTTGTTCTTTGCCGTGGGGTGGTGTGGTATGCCCATAGCACCATGAGCTCTTCTCGATTTCCCTTGGCTTGGTCTAGGCGTTTGCGCAGGCCGCTTAGGATGACTTTGTTTGCAGCTTCGACCTGACCGTTGGTTTGTGGATGTTCCACCGAGGCATAGGTGAGATGGATACCGAGGCCTTTACAGAAGTCTTTGAATACCGAGCTGGTGAACTGTGTGCCACTATCTGTGATGATGGTGTGGGGTAGGCCGCGGTGGCAGACTATGCTTTTCCAGACAAATTTCTTGACCCTCTCGGATGTGATAGTTGCCAGTGGATCTGCGTCTATCCACTTGGAGAAGTAGTCTATGGCGACCACAATGAACTTGAGTTGGCCTGGTGCGAGGGGAAAGGGGCCAAGTATGTCGAGCCCCCAGGTATTAAAGGGCCAGGGGGCGATGACTTCGTGAAGGATTTCAGGGGGGAGGTGGTCTCGTTTTGCGTACCGTTGGCAGTTGTCGCATTTTTACGAATTCGAGCGATCCGTCGATTGTTGGCCAGTAATATCCAGCTCGAAGGACCTTCGCAGCTAACGTCCGAGTTCCACAATGGTTCCCACATATGCCTTCATGTAGTTCTCTCATGATATACTCAGAGTCTGACTTATCCATGCATGCAAGTAGCGGCTGCGAGAAGCCCCTCCGGTAGAGCCTGTCCCCGATCAGAGTGTAATGTGTGGACCGTCTTTGGACCCTTCGTGCCTCTACAGGGTCATCGGGTAGCCTTCCCCACTGTAAATACTCTATGATATCTGTCATCCAAGATTCCGACTGATTCACCGAGTTGGTTTCTGCTGTTTCTACGCTAGGTGATGTCAAAGTTTGAACAATGATTGTGTGTAACTGTCCCTCGGTCTTCATGCTGGCTAGTTTCGCTAGCAGGTCAGCTTTGTTGTTCTGCCCTCGAGGGATGTGTTCGAGCTGGACTTCTTAAAAATTTTGGATCATGGCAGCTGCCTTTTGGGCGTACCGAGCTAGGACATCGTCTCGACACTGATATTCGCCTTTAACTTGGTTGACCATGAGCTGACAGTCGCTTTTGACTCGGAGTGTTTGGGCGCCTAGCTCCCATGCGAGCTTGAGACCGATCAGCAATGCCTCGTATTCGGCTTGGTTGTTCTGCGGCTTTGAGCGAGCACGAGTGCTTGCTCGACACAGATTCCCGCAGGGCTTTCTACAATGATACCTGCTCCGCTGCCTCTGGAATTGGAGGAACCGTCCACGTAGAGCGTCCAGTATTCGACCTCGGGGGTCGGTGTTAGTTCTGCAATAAAGTCAGCTAAAATTTGTGACTTAATGGGTCCTCTGGGCTCGTACCTGATTTGGAACTCGGAAAGCTCTACTGACCAGGCCACCATCCGACCAGACAGCTCGGGCTTCTGCAGGATTCTCTTGATGGGGTAGTCGGTTTTGACTATCATCGGATGGGCGTGAAAGTAGGGCCTTAGTCTTCTTGCAGAGACCACTATCGAGAGTGCCAGTTTCTCCACCTTTTGGTACCTGAGTTCTGCCCCGTGAAGGACATTGCTCACGAAGTACCTTTGAGTCTTTGTTGAATTTCTTTCTTCGACCATTCTTGCGGTGATTGAGTGTCGATGGTGCCAGGTAAAGGTGCAAGGAGGCTCCTTTAGTGGGGCGATGGGGTGGTGGCGACGCCAAGAATTCCTTAAGCCGTTGAAAGGCCGTTTCACATTCTTCGGTCCACTCGAATCGAGCTGGCTTCCTGAGTACCTGGTAGAAAGGAAAGGATTTGTCGGCAGCCCGGGTTACGAACCGGGAAAGAGCTGCTATCCGACCAGCCAGTCGTTGCACTTCTTTGACGGAGCTTGGGCTCCGCATTTCCATCACAGCTCGGCACTTATCGGGGTTGGCCTCAATGCCTCTGTGGGTGATCATGAACCCCAGGAACTTTCCCCCGAGTACCCCAAAGGAGCATTTCTCGGGATTGAGCCTGATGTTATACGCCCTGGCGATGTCGAATATCTCTTGAAGGTCCCTATGGTGTGCATCGAAACTGAGGGTTTATATGACCATGTCTTTCATGTAAACCTCGATCGTCTTTCCGATCTGGTCGGCGAAGACTTCATCCATCATTCTCTGGTAAGTTGAGCCTGCGTTCTTCAGCCCAAAGGGCATAGTGATGTTGTAGAAGTTGGAGGTTTCTGTCATGAAGGCTGTCTTCGGGGCGTCAAGTGGGTGCATTCTTATTTGATTGTATCCAGAGTATACTTCCATGAAACTCAGCACTTGGTACCCTGACGTGCCTTCCACCAGGGCGTCTATGCTCGGAAGTGGATAGGGGTCCTTAGGGCAGACTTTGTTTAGGTTGGTAAAGTCAGTGCACATCCTCCATTTACCATTGCTTTTCTTTACTAGTACCACGTTAGAAAGTCAAGTAGGGTATTTGATCTCCTTTATAAATCCTGCTTTCAGGAGTTTGAAGGTTTCTTCCCGAACCGCTTGCTTCTTTTCTCCTGTAATCTTCCTTTTGCGCTGGGCGACGGGGCGAGCTCTTGGCTCGACGGCGAGTTTATGGCAAGCCACTTTTAAATCTATCCCAGGCATGTCTTCTGGGCCCCACGCGAATAGATCAGCGTTAGCGCGCAGGACCTTCGTCAGGGATTGCTCGCTTTGCTGGGGCAGTTGGGTCCCAACTCGTATGCTCTTCCCTGGTCCCCTCAGCTCAACACTCTTGATGTCGTCCACTGGTATTGGTCGAAAGTCACTCTCGCCCCTGGGGTCCAGCTCAATCATGTAGCCCGATTTAGGGCGATCCCTGCTCTTGCTGTCTCTGAGACTGTTGACACAGCACTGCCTGGCTTCTTTCTGGTCGGCATGTACTGTGGCTATCTGTCCATCGGGCAATGGGAACTTCATCGCCAAATGAGGGGTGGATACTATGGCTCCGATCCCATTGATGATTGTTCTTCCGATGATCATGTTGTAGGCAGTGTCAGCGGCGGACTCGGCCTCTACTACCAGTAAGTGTGCTTCGATTGTTTTGACTCCTATGTCTGCTTTGAAGGTGAGCAGGACATTAAAGTTCCCTGTCACTCGGGCTTTAGCACCTGAAAAACCAACCAACGTACCTCGGTAGGGTCTGATTATAGAGCTTGGCAGCTTAAGCCGATCAAAGGCTTCCTTGTAGATGATGTCTGCCGAGCTACCTTGGTCGACCAATACTCTCCTTGCGTTGAACCCAACGAGGTGAACAACGATTACCATGGGGTCTTCCTGGTGTCGATCTATCCCTTGGTAATCCTTTTCCGAGAAGGAAATGGTCGGTAGGACAGCAGGAGGGGCGGTCGTTGAGCTCGAGCTGTTGACGGACCTCAAGTGTCTTCGTCGGCTGCTGCTCGACTCGCCTCCACCCGTAAAACCACCTGCAATCAAGTTAAGTGAAGGAGTACCTCCGTCGGGCCCTTGCCTGCGTTGCCGAGTAGGTGAACACCTCTCTCTCCCTCTCCGAGCCGACGATCATCGGCGCTATGCTTTCCGAGCGTCTGGGATCTCCTGCGGTTTAGTTACTTCCGCCAGGGGTTCTTTGCCGACCCTTTGTCCACGTATTTTGTCAGATGTCCAGCTTGTATGAGCTTCTCGATTTTTACCTTTAGTGCCTGGCATTCGTTGGTGGTGTGCCCGTACACCCGGTGGTACTCGCAGTACCTTTGACGGTCCGCGTCCGGTGGGGAGTCTCTCAGAGGAGGTAGGTTAATGAGGTTACCTGTGTAGGCTTCCTTCAACACTCGGTCCCTTCCTACTGTCAAGGGGGTGAACTGTCCTCTATAGTCCTGCCGTCCCCGGCGGTCGTTCCTTCTGTCATTTTGGTCTCTGGTTGGCTCTCTGCTTTTGTCTTGTCAGCCTTGAGTTTCCTTTTTGGCTGCGGCGACTTCTTCCATGTCGATGTATCCCATAGTGCGACGTCTTAACTCGTCCAAGGACTCGGCGGGGCGGCGAGCGAGGGAGTCCGAGAAAGGCCCTGGTTTTAGCGCTGACACTATGGCGTGGAGCGCCACGTCGGTGCTGAGGTTTCTGACTTGGGCCGTTTCGTTGTTGAAACGCTCTATGAATGACTTGAGGGTCTCGTCCGATCTCTGCTTGAGCCCGACCAGGCATGTTGAATTTTTCCTGAATGCTCGGCTCGTGGTGAACCTGGCCACGAACTGTTCCGTGAGCTGGCTAAAGGAACGGATCGAGTGCTGGGGGAGGTTGGAAAACCATATCATGGCGGATCTCTTTAAGGTGCATGGGAAAGTCCTGCATTTTAAACCCTCCGAGGCCCCCACTAGCAGTATTCGAGCATTGAACGCGGTGAGGTGTTCATCGGGGTCGGTTTTACCCTCGTAAGCATCCATGTTGGGGATTTGGAAATGCTTGGGGATTGGATCGGACATGATCTCCTCGCTGAAGGGAAGTAGTGTTAGCCCGACCTCCGAGGGTCGGTCTTTGTGGTGGTGTCTTGGCGCTCAGGGCATTCTGTTCGGCTCGACCGATCTGTTCTCGATGAGTCTTCCTCATCGTCGCGCTTTGTCTCCTGGCGTGTTCTGGAAGGCGTTTCGCGGCCCATCCTCCTCTCCCGATCAAGAGCCTCCTCAATCTTGCGTCTTAATTCTTGGTTTTCAGCCCTTAGAAGCTCCACGACCGAGTCGGGAGGTGGGCGTTCGTCCTGACTGACCGAGTTGTGGCTTGGCGGTGGTGACTTGCGATTCGCCGTGCTTCTAGTGTGTACCATCCTCGCTCGGTGGTATCCTTGAGGCTCAGGCTAGTTTTACCAGGCCCCACGGTGGGCGCCAATGTTAATGCACAAAATGGTGAGGCTCACCTTCTCCTCGGAGCAGCGTCCTCTCTCCTTCTGGTACAGATGGGGGGGTACTTTCAAAAGGTACTCCGATGCCTAAGTCAGATAGGGCTTTTGGAGAAGAGAAGGTGAGTTAAGTGTTTAGGATTTCAGAGTGTGTAGAGAGTATGCAAACCTGGGGGGCCAAGCCCCCTTTATATAGTGGAGTCTCGCAGAAGGAGGATAACCCACGATCCGGATTCTGCACGAGGTAACTCCCCCCTCCGCTTCAGGGATCAGCTCATCCCTTCCTAATATCTCGCACCTGCCAAGTTTATCACTCACTGGCTACATGATCCTCAATCTTCGGAGTGGCAACGGCTCCAAGTGTCGTCTCCAGAAGCATCCTTTTCTAGAAGGTTCGAGAGCCACCGGTCAGCTCGCCCCTGACCCGCTCGGTGCTAACACCGGGGCGATTATACCTAGAGGACCGATTTGACGTGCCCCGGATCGGACGCAGCTCGTCAAGCTCGGAACAGATCGGATAAGGCCGGATCGGCTCGGTTTGGTGGGTATGCTGGAACTCGGCTCGGAGACCGGTCCGTAACACAGCCAAATATGCAAGCAAAGATGAAACAAAATTATAGAACTGATGGCTCTTCAATGAGAAATTGAGAACTTCACTTCCATCATAAGGTCAAATGAATGCAAAAGTTTCAGTCCAGGTGCAAGTACAATACTGAATCTAGAGTCCATAAAAACAGCAATCCCAATACAAAAAAAAAGCCAAAGCAAAACAGGATATTGTATTAGTCATTCTTGTATTGGTCATAATACAATCAATCTGTTTTAATGGTTACCATACACATTCAAAAGACAAAAAATCAAATCCCTAAAAACCTACGAGTGGGGAACAAAAATCGGTTGAACGTAGAAACCGAATCTAATCCCTAAAACAATTTGTAGTGTTAATCACCATACCTGAACCGGTTGAACCACCGGCCGGAGCTGTCCTTTTCGCCGGATTTTCGACATTCGCGATCGGATTCGCTATTAAGGAGGAACGAACACGGAACGCGCCGGAGATTTCGCCAGCGCCGCTGCAGAATGGTACCGCGACTAGGTTGGTGGAGTAAGCAGAGAAGAAGAACAGGAAGACGAGGTGATCTGTCGCTTTGAGAGAGAAAGAATGTGGGGCGATTTGGGAGAGGAAGAAGGTGGGGCAATTTGCTGAACATGGATTAGAGAAAACCCAAATTGTGTTGATTTTGAGAGAGAGAACCGTGTGATTGTCTCAAGGTTATTCATAGTTTCAAGATTACATTAGCCGTCGACTAAATTATCAAAAAACGTGTTTATTTTACCTTTATCGGTAAATTTAATAAAGGATTTAATATTAAAATAACTACAAACTGACGGTAAAATTGTCTGTAATTACCCACAGCTTAGCCGTCGGTAAACTTAAAACGATAATTACAGATAGTTTCGAAGCCATCTGTAATTAGCTAAGCCGTTGGTAAAGTAGTAAAAAATTAAATTCCTGCTCAATATTTTTTCGACGCATTACCGACGGCTTAGCCATTAGTAATTAAAATATTACCGTAGGACTCGGGGCCGTCGGTAATTTTTCGTCGGTAATCAACAGATTTCTTGTAGTGAATAACTTCAATATTTAGGTGAAAGAATAAAAAAAACGTATACTTTAAAGTTGGATGTTGTACCAGATATATACACTAACTACAGTTTGACTGATCCACGCTCCATGAGTAAAAACTTTTGCCGGTTCATCCTTAGCACTGAGCAATAGCGCAGATTCATAACCAAAAATATTTTTACCCATTGGTATTTCAATTTGTTCTCCGGTCAATGTCATCCTTGTTTCAACATGAACTTTAAGATAATTAAAGAATTTTGCTTCAAGAGAGGAATGTTGATATTTGTCCACAGGCTTTACTGCGGATGTACAAAACCCAATTGTTTGCTGCTTACCATTTCCCTTTTCCTTGTCATTGGCTTTGAATTTGGATTTTATGGGTTTCTGTATATTTTGCATTACTAGTGACCACGAAATTTTATAAATATATTATGATAATGAGTCATGTTTATTAAAAAATAGCACGTCACTTACAACGAGTTTTAATAGCCATGCCACATAAGTACCTATTGTCTATCTCACTGTCATGATATCTGCCCCCTCAAGTGGTACAGGCAATGGTGCATCCTTTTTAGTTGCAAAGTCAATTCTAACTTTGCAATGATGGATAGGTAATGGACGATTGTGCAATGTGGCACTTAAATCGGTGTAACAAATCCCCTTACCAACCATTTGAGACATGCCTGACAAATATAGCGTACACTCTTTGAAGTCCTAAACCAATGATAAACAAAATATTAATATGATAAACCATTGATGTAATATATACAAGTAACGACAATTTCTAATAATTTATTACCTCGGTGATTTAAGAGTGCATCCATCCTTGGGTAAACTAGGCTCGTGCACCTCCACCAGTTCCATTACCTCCACCGGTTCCTTAAGTAATCAAGATCCACAATAATATTAAATTAGAATATTTGAATACTTCAATTTGAATTTCTAACAAAATTTTGGCAAAGTCTCCCCTAAAATATGGACATTCCAAAATTTATCTAATACTTGTAATAACAAAAAATACCATATACCAGCCAGCACAAGTCACTATGCAAGTCATGATCTACTCCAGCACCAAATTATATGAGCAAAAGTTTAGCATGCATGATACAAGTTTCAATTTCAAGATATACAAGTTTCATAAGTGACAAATACAAGATATACAAGATATGCATATCAGCATACACAATGTTCGTTTTCATTATGCTTTCCATGTAATATTAAAGTAATTTGATTTATTACCTTGTGTGACTTTAGAGTGCAACTATCTTTGGCGCTACCATCCTGATGCTCCCCTACCAGTCCCTTGTCCTGATGATGCACCTTTTTCAATTCCTGGACCTCCTGATAGAGTTTGGCTACCATCCGCTTCAAGTTTTCGTTTTCATTTTTTCTTGCACGCTTCGGTTGACCAAAGATAGCTTTCTGTGAGACCCCAACTCCAACACCCCTTACACGTCCTGGATACTATTTAATGGGGATGACTTGGGAAAGGATGTCTATGTCAACCCCCTGTGACATAGCCTCCTGTGATAGGGCATCCTGAGACACAAATATTATTCACAAAGATTGTCAAGTATTATCACTTTCATAAGAAAATTGCAAATAAAAATGTTATTTAATCTATCATACTTACAATTCTTTCATACAATTCCGCAGTGGGGGATGTTCAATCTCACCATCCTTGTTTCGGCGGGCTTTTATCCACAAGACATGGCGATCAATTGATTGTGAGGATACATCTTCTGCTGCTTGCTTCAACTATACATATTAAACAAGAAAATGAAATTCATCAGTGTTAATTAGGTTACTCTACAAGCGTACTCAAATTCACCAGTTGTACATATAATTTAAGGTTACTCTGCATACCAGATCTTGCTCAATGCCTAGATACCCCTTATCCCCTCTCAGTATGGGTAAGGAGGATTTGGTGCCCTCTGCCGATTTGCGTTACTTATTCTCTATATAGACAAACATATAAATGCGCTTAGGAACGACAAGAATTAAATATACAAGCATAGATACATATACAGGTATACAAGTAGGGACATATATAAGCATACCAGAAATTTAGGATCTCCAGTGTGTTTTGCTACAAAATCTGTCCAGACGTCCACTCCTATGACTGATGCATACAATGATGGAGGATTAGGTCTAATATTCATTTTTTTATCTCTTAGGCACTTAGACAACCATGCTTGAAATGTCCGATGAGATTTTTTGGCAAGCTTCAATATGATGTCCTTATGGGTGTCGTCAACATCAAATGTTTTCTGGAAATACATTATAAACAAAATGATAGGGTAAGTATGTTTACACAACTGAGAAAAAATACAAATGATCAATGTCAATTAATTTATATACCTGTATCTTAGCCCAAAGCTCTTCTTTGCATCTATCCAAAACTAAATTATCTTTCTATAACCAATGACTAAACGTAATTGGAACCATCATTCGCACTTGAGTTCCAATGAAACTTATCAAATCTCTACCACCTTTGCCTATGGGTTGACCTTTAGCATTCCATGAAAGCTAAAAAAATTGTACAACATTAGATAATAAATAGATAAAAACAACTAATTATATTAAATAGTAACTATCGTACCACTTGTATCTCTCCTCTACTCCTAGCTCGGATGATATTCTTTTTGTATGTCGGTCCACGGGACGGCGCTTCACATTTTAGGCCGCTGTAGCATCACTAATCATGTCCGGAACTAGCCATCTATCTGCAATTAATACAACATCACAACAAAACATATTCAAAACTTTTTTTCACAACTTTTTAGGAAATTATGGCATCATCTGATCTATGTAGCCGACCCTACTAAGTATGATAAGGTTTGATTGTGTCATTGTACAACTAGAAAAAAAACAATAAATACAAAATTTTGACCAATTTCTAGATATATGTTCACTTGCAATACAGTGTCTTTAGAAGTGAAGTTCCTTTCAAGTTTCAAATGATTAGTCCAGCTTGAGGCATGTATCCTATCTTAAGTTACATATTTAAATCATTGAACATATATGCTGGCACCAATTTGATGAAATAGCACTAACATCAAATAAAATCATCTTTCATAAGAAACCAATTCCAACCAGTCTTCTGTCACAATATCAAGGCCCTTCTAGCATAAGAGCCATAACACAGCTAATCATACAAGATCCCTCTAGAAGTACTTGAATCAATCTTATTGAAACGGAAACAATATCAAATATTGTCTATACAAACATTTACCCAATGCTTTCTCTTGCTATTGAACCTAAGTAAAAAAAAAACATCACACAACCAACCAAATCAAGCCATTGAAATTGTTTTACCACCATTCTACCTAGATAGTTACTTCAACTAAATAACCATCACAATCTCTGCTCAATCTAACAAGTTCTAAATATTGAAAATGAATTATCAGTGAAAACTGAAAAAATGCCCCTAAAGTAGTACCTATTTTCTACCCCAAAACTGAAACCAAGAAAGTCAATGCACAAACTAGACTAGGAACTCAATCCCATATATGCGTTTAACAAAAAAAGGAGGAAAAAAAATCAACCTTGAGTTTCGTTTTGCACAACCCAAAAGCGTTAGCATTTAGGTATTTAGAAATAAAAACTGAAAAGAAATTAAAAATAAAAAAAACAATATGAAGAGAAGGGAATTTGGTTACCTAGAAACGAAAACTCTAGTAGCAAAGCGAAAGAGCAAGGGAAGCAACAAAGTTAGGGTAGAGAGAGCAAAGTGGGAAGGAGATTTACCTGAGCTACAACTTAACGAGGAAGAAGAGATGGGGTGCAACCGGCACGGTGGTGACCGTAAGGTGAAATCAACGCTCGAAGAACCTTAAAGAGTCACCACGACGACGAAGAAGCAGGAGCAGTGCGGTGGAGAGGAGGAGGAAGATTGACTTGCACGACGGGGACGAGAGGGAGAGAGCGACGGCACTGAGCGACTGAGATGGAGGCACGACACAGCAACGAAAGCTAGACAGAGACGGAGGCAAGACAGAGATGACAGAGGCACTGTTCTTTAGACGAAAGAGAGGGAAGACATATAGCACGTAAGAGAAATGAATTATAACGAAAGGATATATGATTTAATTTTCCAGAGTATAGACAATGCTTTCCTGGTAAAGCGCTAGCGAAGAAGAAATAAAGACAGCGCTTTGCTGGAGAATCGCTAGCGAAGATGCATATCACACAATCACCGACGCTTTTAACAAAAAGCGCTAGCTATTTAATTGACTAAAGTTAGCGTTTTACTAACGAAGCGCTAGCGATGAGTTCCAAATTTTTTTTAGCTAGCGTTTTCAGTGGATAACACTAGTGAAAGTGGCGCCATATTTTTAATAATTTGGTGTAGTGTATATTTCCTGGTTGAAAGCTAATCTCCTACTCTAATGCTATTAATTCCCAATGATCATGCAATATTAACAGTTTTCTCCCAAACTAATATCCCCAGTGATCATGCAAGATAAATAGAAGGAAGAGCATTAAGCAAGAGTGGAATTGTTAATTTAATAACCGATTAGAAACAAGCAATTATCCTTGATCTAACATAATAAGCGAGTTCAATTATTCCTACAGTTCCGTTAACTAATTGTGGTATGATCGCCTCCAACTAAATTAACTTGTTAAAATGTGATCAAGCCATATAGGATTAAGCATGCTAAGAACAATAAAATCAACAGGATAATAGGAAACTCATATAATTAACTAGATAAATATCAAAAACATAGTAAAGGATCCCCCATCACTCCCAGCGATGGATTTAGCTACTCATGGTAAGTGCAAATAACATAAAATCACATGAAAAATGATAAAAACCCATAATAGATAGAATTAAATCTAAACCTGGACACCCTTTCAGTATGGCGGTAGTCCTTAAGCACGCTCTTCACGATCTTCACGAGCTCTGACAGAAAAATAGTTCTAGGCAAGAGGCTCTAAGGTTCTAGGATCAAAAGTCTTGAAAAGAGGGCTAAGAATGCCTATTTATAGGCTTGGCGGTGTATTAGGTCAAACTGGCTTCAAATCTGGGCAATTTGGGACTAGGTACGGCCGTACTGGGTTTATACACGGCCGTACTGTACTTTAGTTGCGACGCTGGCCCGTACTTCAATTCTTTTGCTCCAAGTGTTGTCTTTGTGATAATTCTGCAAATTTGGGACTTATCAATACCTTCCTTTTTTTCAAGGCAGAGGAAGGAAAAACATCTCATAAAGATATTCTTAGCATCTATGCAAATGCCTCCAGACAATTTATTAATATGTAGAAGTCTGACATTTACTTTACCAGGAATGTTTAGGAACAAAAGAGGAGCTCCCTTGCCAATATCTTAGAAGTTAAGGAGTTCCTAGGGACTTGCAAATAGCTAGGTCTCCCTTCTATCGTATAGAGAAGCAAGAAGTCTATCTTCAACTATATTAGAGACAGAGTATGGTGAAAGATCTCTAGTTGGAGTAGCAAGATGCTATCTCAAGCAGATCATTAGGTGTTGATTAAGTATGTGGCTTAGGTTATCCCATCATATTGCATGAGTGTGTTTCTCTTATCTTCTTCAACTGAGGAAAATATTCAGTGTATGATTAACTCCTTTGGGTAGGGTTCGCGTATAAGTCACAAGAGGGGTATAAACTGGATTTGTTGGGATAAGCTAACCATGAGGAATGAGTAGCTAGGCACGGGTATTTGATACCTTTTGGCTTCAACCCTGCAATGTTAGGGAAATAAGGTGGAAAATTTATGACCAACCCGGATACTATTGTAGCAAGAGTTTTCAAAGCAAGATAAATCCCAAGATGGGACTTCATAGGGAGTTGTCATTGGGCACAACCCTAACTATGTTTAGCGTAATATCTAGCCATCCTAAATTTTGTTGGAGGAGGTTATCATTGGAAGGTTAGTGATATCTCTAGCAATAACTGAATGTGAACACAAGAAGGGGGGTTGAATTGTGTTAAAAACTTTTCGTAAACTTTACGTAAAAACACTTCAACACAGAGAGGATGAAAAGATTAAGCTCAAAACAGAATAGCTTTCTCAAAAGAAAGTATAAGATGCTGAGTTCAGTTCTTTGTAGACCAGAAACTTGGCACGAAACTTGATTGCTCACTTGAATAATGTTGCTTTCAGAATGAAGTTTCTTCACAATTTTTGGCTCTCATCTTCAATGAATACCTTGGGGTATTTATAGGAGTCTTCAAGGGTATTACCGTTGCAGTAAAAAATAGCTCCTTTCCATTGAGTGAGGTAATTTGAAATGTAGTGCTTTTCTTCCTTTCCAGAGAATATCTAGTACACATTACCGTTTTCGTACTATCTGCTATTTGCAATTGCCTCGTATGATTTTTGTCTTATGCTAAAGGTGTCACCTTTGCTTCCTCGTACATCAAAAAGAGCGCATAAAATCAAATTCGAATTCCGTTCCAGAACAGTCTGAGGCTAAGAGCAAAAACGTGATCATCACGTGCTTCATTAAAGAGATCAGACGCTCGCTCAGAATAGAGGACAGACGCTTACACCAATTGAGTATTCCACGTGTCAAAGAGTAACACTACTGGACGCTTGCTGTTAGCAAGACGCTGGAGTGAGTTCGGACGCTGACACTAGTGGATTGTATTCAATTCTTTTGTAAATTTCTTCTTCTTCCTTGAGTGTTTTGTACATATATATGAAGCTTTGATACCTGTACACTCAAAGATATGTTAGAAGATAAATTGTTCTCTTGAAAAATACTTTGTTATCATCAAAATCAATGAGGGTCTAAACTTCTCAATCGTTTAGGTTCCAACAATCTCCCCCTTTTTGATGATGACAAATATCCAAGGTTGATGAACAATTTAATTTTAAAATAATATCAAGGGTCTCCCCTTGAATTTAATAATTTAGATATATATGAACAATTCAGGTATTAAGGCAATTGTTGATAAACAAATTCATTTAAGTGATCGCAAAAATACGTAGATGTCTTAAAGCATATATTTAATAAAGTAAGATCGGATGCTGATTTTCATTTTATCAAAAAGATTTTCATTGTACCAAATTTATTGATCATTATTAGAGTACTGGATAAATGAATATCAACGCATTAATAGATATTACAGCAATGAATAACCACACAAATGCTATGTATGAAATGATATGCATGATGCTTCTGTTTTAGTGTATCCATCGGAGTTTGAACATCAGACGGTGAATTTGTCAATCAGACTTTCACGTGTTCATCAAACCTTTCTTTTACTCCCCCTTTTGTCATCAGACAAAAAGAGTGTAAAGCACATCATAGTCAAAATAAGACTTAGAAAAATTTGAATATATATAAACAGATAATCAGATATAGGTATATATAAACAGATAATCAGAGCAAAAACAATGAATATATATATAAGAGTACCAAAAAATATTTTATATCACACAAAAAATAAATTTAAGGGTTTGGTGAAGGTGGTGGAGGGATGTTGAGACGTTCATATAATAACTTCAGGGCATTCTCCAGCTGAGCAACTTTCAAGTTTGTGGCCTTCATTTCTTCAAACTCTGCTTTGGGAATAGTGACCATTTCAACTACAGGAGTAGAAGTAGAAGGTCCAGCTTCTGATACTGGTGCAGGTTTCATCTTCTGATGCTCTGTTAGCACCCAGTTGGATAGCTTCAGTCTCAATTTCTTCTTTTGTTGAGCTTTTTGAAAGAACGCATCATTTGGTATAAACCATTTGATGAGACTTCCAAGTTTCTTCTGCTCAGATTCTGCCTTAATTTTCCTTCTTTTCTCCACTTCTTCTGGATACAGCAAATCCATGAAGATATTTTCTCTATGCAGAAGCACATCAGCAGTGAAAGCATCAAACCTGTTTCCAGCATCTTCTCCCCATATTCTTCTGATAAAGGTACCCAATGCTTTAAAAGTGAAAGAGAGTCCTTCATTTTCTGCCAGGTATATGCTTCGCAGATTTTCCCTGTCATCTTCTGTAAGCACTAGGGGGACGAGGCATGGTAACAAGGCTTTGTCTTTCCAAGACTCAGACCATTGACTCCAAGTAAATCCAATGTCAAAGTGCTTGGTCACAGCAGCCCATTGGACATATATCTTCATGCATTCAAGAGGCCTGATTACTGAACACCTGAACGTATCATCAAAGTAGGTAGTTCCCAGATTGGTGTCAGTAACTTTGCTGATAGTGCCAACTGTTGGAATTGTGGCTTTCTCGGCATTGCAGCAGTTTGAGGAACCAGTTCTCCATTCATCTTCCTTCAGAGAACTAAGGTAAAACCTTCTGGCCTGATCCTCAGTGATCTTGGCAATCGGAAGCTTAGAGAATTCTTTAAGGTTATACTTCTTGGGAGCCTTCTCATACTCTATGAGCCCGATCTTGCTGAATGGCAGCTTGCCAGGAGCAGGATTTTTCCTCTTCCCAGGGATAGACCAAGGTAGCCACCTTTGTCTATCTGGCACAATTTTTACGGATACAGAAGAAGGATCTCTGAACTGTCTGATAACTTCAATTTTCTTCATCTCAAGACAGTGTGCCATGAAGGCAGCTTCTTCATCCGTGATCCACCTTCCACACTTCTCCAGTGTGAGAGATTCAGTTTAAGGTAGGGATTTAGGAAGGTCAACAGAGAAAGGAATTGCTCTGCTACCGGTTTCTGGTCTCAATCTTCCTTTGAATGACATCTGAAAATGGTCTTCTCCATCCTTGAAAGTAAAATTCATTGGAGAGGGAATTTCCAGTCTGGCAACTCCAGAGGTGAAGGTTTTCAAATGCCATGTAGAGGGAAGATTGTAGATGCTGTGATATGACTCATACTTAACAAACCGAGGTTTGTTAATGCACGCGACATTCTTCCTTCCACCGAAGTCTGTAGGTTTATGGGTAATGGTGAGTGAAGTGGGAGTGGTTTTCGTGATTGTATAGGTTTTAGGTGTGCAGGGTTTGAAAGGATTAATGGGAGGTACTTTGAATAATAGGTTGAAGGGGTGAGAGTGAAGTTTGGAAATGTATGTGGTAAGTGAGGTATTTGAGGAAATTTGTGGTAGGTCAAGGTTGAGTGTATTGGATGCTGGTTGGGTAGGTTTTGAGGGAATCAGGGTAGAGGTTTGTCGGAGGCTCATTCTGGTTTTCTGGGTTTGTGGTTGTGAAACAGACAATGGGGGTACAAGAATAACATCATGAGAATCAAAGATAGATACTGACTCATCAGCAGTAAAGTCGAGTACCTTTGAGTTAAGCTCAAAAGACTTAACCAACCTTCTTTTTGTTCCTCTAGGGGTAACAACGGCAGGAGGAGGAGGAGGGACTTGCTTCCCTTGACCGGACGCTGAAGCATCTTTTTTAGCTGTCGGCTTATTCTTTTTCTCCAAGACCTTTCTGATAGGAATTCTATCCTTATCTTCTTGTTCCTCAACAGTAGGTGCAGGAGCCACCTTCTGTTTCATTCTTCTTGTCTCCCGTATAAGGGATTCAGGAGATCTCTTCACACCAGCCATTGAGCTTCTGGTGGTTTTCTTTTGAGCTTCTCCTTCCTATTGCTCTAATTTCACCTTTTTAATCATAGAGCCAATTATCAACTGCATTCTGACTAGACTGTTGATTCCAAAAACTTCAGGACGAACAACAGCGCCAACACCAAAGTATTTTTCTTTTTCTTCTTTGTTGGTAGAGTCAGCCAGATTTCTCACAACACCATCTTTAATCATCATTATGGAGAGAAGAACTCCGTAAGGGATAACCTTGATGATATTCTTTTTATCGACACTCTTCCTTGAGAAGACAAGAGCATTTATAAGATTATTGATAATCAACCTTGGCAGGTTGATTTTCTTCCCATCCATATAGTTTCTCATAATGAACTTTTGCTCGTAGTTCACTATGTCGCTTGAGCCAGCCTTCAGAATCACGCTCTTAGCGATGATTTTGTGCAATACTTTGTAGTGGGTTTTCAAGTCTTTGGCAATGGGAGTTATGTTCTTCTTCTTCAACTCACGATAGTTTTTGAACAGGGCTTCGTTGACGTTTTTCAGTCCTTTGTAAGCGTCAACCCAGTTAGCATGGTAACTGATTCCTTCACAAGGGCACTTGATGGTCTGAGCAATAGAGTTGATGGTGAAGCGTATCTTGAAGCCTCTGAGGTGTCCTTCAATGATTTCTCCCAGAAGTAGGTAAGCGTTCCCCCAGAACTCCTTTATAGCATAGCTCAGTACATCGACTGGTTCCCAAATAAAGTAATTTTTCCAGCCTAGTTTCTCCAAACCTTCTTCAAAATCAAAACCATAGAGCTTGAAGTTCTCAAAATCAATTATGTTCTCATTCATGAGTTTTGCTTTTGAGAAGATATCGAAGTCAGCAGTGTATTGCCCAACCTTTCTATCAGCCATGGTAGCAGTTGCAGAGAGGGTAATGGAGGTTTTAGGGTTTGAAATCACACACAGAGAGAGAGAGAGAACAGTTTTGCAAGTAGATGCAGAGTGAAGTGATGGAGCGAAAAATTTGGAGTAGTGGGAAAGTTGATAGAAAATGGTACAGTCCTTTTTCAAAAACCGCTTCGTATTTCCACACAAAAATTAAATCAAAAAAGAATTGAAAATGGCGATTCTCCTTTTCATTAAATGAAGACGCCAAAAGAAAAGTAAGATCAAGTAAAAAGATTTTATCGAAAGACATAAATAATCATGACTCAGTGAGATGTGATGAGACGCTTAAGTCCTTTACACGTGTGACACGCGTGTGTGCGCTCGGACGCACGCAACCGATTCACCAGACGTTGAGTTATGATGCACATGACAAATAAAATGCTTATACGTATACATGCTTATGTCATACCAGATGCTGAGATGATGCATATCATCTTACGCTAAGATTAGTCATTCTTCTATAAGATGAAAATTTAAATTTCTTTTTATAAAATTGAATCTATCTTCAGCAAGGGTTTTGTAAATATGTCAGCCCACTGATGATCAGTGTCTACAAATTTTATTTCGGGAATACCCTTCTGAACATAGTCTCTTATAAAATGATGCTTAATCTCAATGTGCTTGGCTCGTGAATGCAATATGGGATTTTTAATAAGACAGATTGCAGAAGTGTTATCACAAAAGATAGGAAAGTTACTCTATTTTATCAGATAGTCTTCAAGTTGATATTTCATCCACAGAAGTTGAGAGCTGCAACTTGCTGCTGAAATATATTCAGCTTCTACTGTTGAGAGTGCAATCGTGCTTTGCCTTTTGCTTGACCAAGATACAAGATTTGCTCCAAGGAATTGACAGCCTCCACTTGTGCTTTTTCTTTCAATTCGGTCTCCAGCAAAGTCAGCATCACAGAAACCTACTAACTTGTAATCTTTTGATTTCTTATAAAGCAAACCAAGATTAGTAGATCCTTGCAAATATCTAAAAATTCTTTTAACAGCACTCAAGTGTGATTCTCTAGGATCTGATTGAAATTTAGCACACAGACAGACGCTGAACATAATATCAAGTCTTGAAGCTGTAAGATAAAGTAGAGATCCAAGCATACCTCTGTACATCTTCTGATCTACCTTTTTACCAGTTTCATCTTTACCAAGAATGCATGTGGGATGCATAGGAGTACACATAGGTTTGTAATCCATCATTTTGAATTTCTTTAACAATTCCTTGATATATTTGCTTTGATGCATATAGATACCATCATTGCATTGTTTGATTTGAATTCCAAGGAAGAACTTCAGTTCACCCATCATGCTCATCTCGAATTCAGCCTGCATTAGCTTAGAAAATTCTTTACAAAGGCTTTCATTAGTAGCTCCAAAAATAATGTCATCAACATATATTTGAACAATTATAAAGTGCTTGTTTGATGTTTTTCTAAAAAAAGTAGTGTCTACTAGACCTCTGGTAAAGCCATTTTTCATCAAAAATGTACTCAGTCTTTCATACCAAGCTCTGGGAGCTTGCTTAAGACCATACAGGGCCTTTTTAAGCTTGAAGACATGTTCTGGAAATTCAATGTCTTCGAATCCAGGAGGTTGTTTCACAAAGACTTCCTCAGCTATAAAACCATTCAAGAAGGCACTTTTCACGTCCATTTGATAAAGAATTATATCATGATGTGCAGCAAATAAAAGTAAAATGTGTATAGCTTCTAACCTTGCAACAGGTGCAAATGTTTCAGTAAAATCAATACCTTCTTCTTGTGAGTAACCTTGAGCAACCAATCTTGCCTTGTTTCTCACAACCTTTCCATCTTCATCAAGCTTGTTTCTAAATATCCATTTAGTACCAATAGCTTGCTTATCTTCTGGTAGAGTAACTAGCTTCCATACATCATTTCTTTGGAACTGATTTAACTCTTCTTGCATGGCCAGAATCCAACCTTCATCTTCCAATGCTTGATCAATCGTTTTAGGTTCCATTTTTGAGAGTAATGTCATATCTGCATGCTCTTTAAAAGAGGATCTGGTTCTTACTCTATCTCCAGGTTTTCCTATGATTTGATCTTTAGGATGATTGGCTTTGTACTTCCAGCTCTTTCTGAATTCAGCTTCTGAAGATTCTTGTGTCTGGTCACCACCGGACGATGAAGATGTAGGTTCACTATTTGTAGTATTACCTATATTTAATTCTGAAAATAATTCATCTAGCTCGACATGGTGTGTCGGGCTTCACAATCATCAAATTTGACATGAATGGATTCTTCCACTGTCATAGTTTCTTTATTGTATATTCTAAAAGCTTTAGATCTTTCAGAATATCCCAAAAAGATTCCTTTGTCAGCTTTTGAATCAAACTTACCAAGCTGATCCTTAGTATTTAAAATGTAACACGTACAACCAAATGAATGAAAATATGATATGTTTGGTTTCCTTCCTTTCCACAGTTCATATGGAGTCTTCTTCAAAATAGGTCTAATAAAAATTCTATTTTGAATGTAACAAGCTGTGTTTACTGCTTCTGCCCAAAAATATTTTGCAATGTTAGCCTCATTGATCATGGTCCTGGCCATTTCTTGGAGGGACCTATTCTTCCTTTTTACAACACCATTTTGTTGAGGTGTTCTAGGAGAGGAGAAATTGTGGGAGATGCCGTTATCATCACAAAATTTTTGAAAGCTTTCATTTTCAAATTCTCCCCCATGATCACTTCTAATAGAAGAAATACAAATTCCTTTTTCATTTTGAACTGTTTTGCAGAATACAGTAAATACCTTGTATGACTTATCTTTGTGAGCAAGGAATCTAACCCATGTCCATCTAGTAAAATCATCAACAATGACTAACCCAAATTTCTTTCCAGTTAAAGAGGCTGTCCTTGTTGGACCAAAAAGATCAAGATGCAAAAGCTCAAGTGGTCTAGAGGTTGAAACAACATTTTTTGAATGAAAAGAAGTTTTAACTTGTTTTCCTCTTTGACATGCCTCACAGAGAGCATCGGATTGATACTTAAGATTTGGTAAGCCTCTGACAAGACTGTGCTTGTTTAATTTTGAGATTAATCTCAAATTGGCATGACCCAATCTCTTGTGCCAAATTCATTGTTCTTCGTCAACAGACATGAGACACTTGACATCTTGTTTTGCAAGTTCAGAGAGATCAATTTTGTAAATATTTTGTTTCCTCTTAGCAAGAAAGAAAATAGAGTCAGTCTTTCTTGCTTTTTACTAGACATTCTGGCCAGAAGATGACTTCATAACCATTGTCACATAATTGACTTATGCTCAATAAGTTATGTTTAAGTCCTTCAACATAGAGTACATTATCAATAGAGGGAAGAGAGCCTTTACCAATGCGACCAATTCCAACTATTTTACCTTTCTGATTTCCTCCAACACCAACGAATCCAGCTTCTTTAGGCCTTAGTTCTTGGAACATATGCTTTTCTCCCGTCATGTGACACGAGCATCCACTGTCTAAGTACCAAGATAGGTGTGTTAACTTTGTTGCTAAGTATGTCTGCAACATAGACTATTTTATCTTTAGGTACCCATATCTTTTTGGGCCCTTTCTTGTTAGTTCTTGAAGGAAGCTTATCCTTCACAGTTTTAAAAACAGTACATGCACTTTTCAAATGACCAATTTTTTTGCTGTAAGTACAATGCAAGCATTTACTATGATTATTGGATTTATCAGATGCTGAATCATTTTCTAAAAGAGGTTTATCTGATATATAACCAAGACCATGAGTTGTCGTTTTACTGACGCCCCAAATCATTAAAGCTTGCTTGCTTCGAGTTACACTCTCTGCAAGAAACTTTTGAAATGCATATTCATAATCATTTGATTTGCATTTAGGATTGCCTGTAACTTTAGAGCTTTCAACTTGAGAGCTTTCAGCTTCTGGTTGCTTGTTAGCAGCCCGACACTGGTTATCCATCAGATGCTGATTTTCAGTTTTCAGTTTCTGGTTCTCTTTATTGAGTACAGATTTTTCTTTGTTTAAAGCTTGAAAGTCTTGTGATAATTTTGAAAATTTCTTTTTCAAATTCTTATACTCAATAGAGAGAGTGGCAGAGTCCTTAAGAAGATCATCGAATGCAAGTTGAAGTTCAGAGTAGGAATCATATACTATTACCTCTTCAACTTCTTCTTCTGAATTAAGGTCAGTGTCTGCCATGAGAGCGAGATTTGCTTCTACTTCATTATCTTCCTCAGATGAGGATAAGTCTAGATCTTCCCATGTAGCCATGAGGCTCTTCTTCTTTTTCTTGAAAGAACTTCTTGCGGGCTTCTTCTTAAGATTAGGACATTCGGACTTGAAATGTCCAGGCTTTTTACATTCATAGCAAATGACTTGAGCTTTGTCCTTGTCCTTGCTTTCCTTCTTGTCCTTAGTATCTTTCTTCCAAACTTCCTCCCAAGTTTCTCTTCTTCCACATTCTTTGTATCTTCCTGGATATAAACGCGAGCTCATCTTCTGATGTGTCAACATCTCCTTCTGAAGCTTCATCTTCTGATTCTTCTTCTTCAGCCTGAAGGGCTTTGGAAGAACTAGCTTTATGTTGAGCGACTTTCAAAGCAATAGATTTGCCCTTTTTGAGAGGTTCTTCTTCGTTTAGCTCAAGTTCATGAGCTTTCAACGAACTCACAAGTTCATGGAACACCTTATGGCTTCGGCGTGTTGAGAAACTGAGATTTCAAGTCATCCCATTTTAGAATACTCAAGTCGCTATGGTTAGCGATCTAATAGACCAAGCACAAGGAGTATGGACAGGTCGCTATGGTTAGCGATCTAATCGACCAAGCACAAGGAGTATGGAATGAGCAGCTAGTGCGTAATATGTTCGATCCAAGAGAAATGAAGTGTTAAAAAATACTAAGCTTGATTAAACCCGATTCTATCATTTGGAGTTTTGATAAGAAGGGTACGTATATAGTGAAAAAGGCTTCAGGGTTTGTGTTGATCAACTAATGGATAGAGAAGAGCTGAAAGTTCCAGGGATTCTGTCCATAGTCTGGTCACCATCAAATCCACCAAAGATGTGTACTTTCTTATGGCATTTATGCCATAATTGTTTGCGCAACAAAATTTATGTTCGCATTAGAGGTGTGGATTGTCCATCTATATGTGTTTGTTGCAATAATGAGCCGAAAACAATTGACATTTGTTTCTCATGTGCCCCGTTAGCATCGAATGCTGGAAGAGAGTCTCTTTGTGGCACAGCCTAGGGCCTTTGATGCACCAAAGTGAAGATTTTGTGAGTTTTCTCTTCCATGTGTGCAAGCAGTTGGGTAAGTATCAGTTGGCTAGTCTTGGCATGGCTCTTTGGAGCTTATGGAAGAGACAGGACCTGTGATATTGGGGAAGAACTGATGATTCATCAAGCCATGTCGTGGCTTGGGCCGAAGAAGTGTGTCGATCTTGGTTACATGCTCGTCACTCTAATAGGGGATATGATGTGTTTCATGAAATGTCCCATGCAACGTGGACTCCGTCCTCAACAGGTTACGTTAAATGCAACTTAGATGCGACCATACTCTAAGCTCGTAATTATGTGGGCGTTGGTGCATGTGTGAGGAATTTAAAGGGTGAATTCATTATGGTTAGAACTGATTGGTGTGAAGCCAACATGTCCGCAGCGGAAGGAGAAGCTTGAGGCCTACTACAAGCTCTTAAATGGGCAAACTCTATCGGGCTTCAATTTGTGGCTTTTAAGATGGATAGTAAACAAGTAGTTGATGATGTGCTCACTGTGAAATCCGATATGTTTGATTATGGTTACCTCTTAGAGGAGTGTCGAACCTTTTTAGCTTTTCATGACAACTTCCAAGTTGTTTTCGCTAGGCAATAAACAAATGGTAGCACTCATGCTCTTGAAAAAGCGTCTATCTCTTATGCTCCTCGCACTGTTTTCCATTTTGTTCCCAATTTTATTTGGAACATTATTATCAATGAAATGAAGTGATTTAAATTGAGCCAAACAAAAACTTTTTTTTATAAACGATTTAAACATCTTAATTTGTCCGTTATAGTGAGAGCTCACTTTAGAGAATGTAAATCTCTTTTTTTTTTGTTTCACATTTCTTATTCTCTTTCTCTATCCATTCCATTTATTTGCATAATCATTTTCATCCTCAAACACTAATGTATTTTCTTTAATTTTGAATTATTTCTTTTTTGACAAATGTTAAAATTCTTATTGTATTTTCTCATATTTATATTATAAAAATGATTATATATATATTATTTTAAATTTATATTTTAAAATATTATTTTTTTAATATAAAAATCCGTGTAAAACATTGCACCAAGATATATGAATAAACCAAGTTTTATAAATAGATTTAACACTAACAGTTTGTGAATAGTTTTTTTTTTTTTTTATATAACTAAAGTTCGGGAATAACTTAAACTAGTGCGCCTGCATATATGCATATAATTAATGATAAAAAATATTAGTTTTAGATTAACAAAATTTACATTTAATAAATTATGATTCTATCTTAAAAAATTAGAATAAATTATTCGAACCTCCCTTCTATTTTATACTAGCCAGAGATACTGGTGCTATCGCACGGGTCACGTTGATTTTTTCGCATGTCCCCAATACCTTAGTTTTAGTTGTAATGTAAAAGAGAAAATGAAAGCATGTGTTATTATGTCACGATGAATGAGTTAAGTAGATAATAATAATTTAGTTGTATATTCCCAATATGACTACTTTAGTTGTAATGTCCTCAATTTCTTTAAAATGCATTTTTTATAAAATTAAAATTTTATGTCGTGACAAACACAAATAGTTGTTTTTAGTTCTTTAAAAATACAATATTTTCTCGTCGGGACTCAAAAGAAAAATAATTATTTATAAATAATAAAGAGATTTTTAAAATTTATTATGTGCTCAGAGATAATTAAATTATACTCATAACATATATTGTTTTCCCATTGAGACTCAAAACCAAAATAATCAAATATAAATAATAAAAACATTTATAAAATTTGATACGTATTTAAAGACAATGAAATTATACCGATAACACGTAATATTTTCCCGGGACTCAAGCAAAATAATCATTTATAAATAATAAAGACATTTATAAAGTTTGATACGTGCTAAGACAAAAAAATTATACCAATAACATGAAATATTTCACCATCAAGACTCAAAAGCAAAACAATTATTTATAAATAATATAGACATTTATAAAATTGAATGACATATGTGCTCAAAGATAATAAAATTATACCAATAACATGTGCTGTTTTCCTATCGGACTCAAAAGTAAAATAATCATTTATAAATAATAAATAAATTTATAAATTTGATACGTTATCAAGGACAATGAAATTATACCATGACATATATTGTTTCCCCATAGGGAATCAAAAATAAAATAATTATTTATAAATAATAAAAACTTAAAAAATTCGATACGTGCTCAAAGACAATGAAATTATACCGATAACACGTAATGTTTCCTCGTCGAAACTCAAGCAAAGTAATAATTTAAAAATAATAAAGACATTTACAAAATCTGATATGTGCTCAAAGACAATGAAATTATACCGATAATATGTAATATTTCTCTGTCGAGACTAAAAAAAATAATCATTTATAAATAATAAATACATTTATAAAATTGGATATATGTTCAAAGACAATGAAATTATACTGATGATATGTATTGTTTCTTGTAGAGACTCAATCAAAATAATCTTATTTAAAGAATAAAGATATTTATAAAATTTGATACATGCTCAAAGATAATAAAATTATACCAATAATATGTATTGTTTCCCCATCAGGACTTAAAATTAAAACAATTATTTATAAATAATAAAGACATTTATAAATTTGATATGTGTTTAAAGACAGTAAAATTATATTTATAACATGTATTGTTTTCCCGCAGGGACTGAAAAGTAAAATAATTATTTATAAATAAATAAAATATTTATAAAATTTGATGTGTTTAAAGACAATGAAATTATACCGACGTTTATGTAATGTTTCTCGGTCGAGACTCAAAAGTAAAATAATCATTTATAAATAAGAAAGACATATAAAAATTTGATACAAGCTTAAAACAATAAATTATACCGAAAATATGTAATGTTTCCCTGTTGTGACTTAAAAGCAAAATAATTAATTATAAATAAATAAAGATATTTATAAAATTGATAAGTGCTTAAAGAGAATTAAATTATACCGACAACATGTAATGTTTCCCCGTCGGGACTTAAAAACAAAATAATAATTTACCATTTATAAATAATAAAGATATTTAAAAATAAAAATAATAAAAAAGAAAGAAATAAAAAACATTACTTAAAAACGACAAAAAGTAAAAAATATAAATATAAGAAAAATAAAACATAAAAAGTAAAAAATTTAAATAATGTATACTCAAAAATTAAAAAAGTAAAGAAAAAAGAAATAACAAAACATTAAGTAAAAAACGAAAAGAAGATAAAAAGGATAAATATAAGAAATACAGAAAAAATTAAAAGTAAAAATAAATTCAAAATTCAAAAAAATAACAATAATAACAAAAACAAAGGGAAAAAGGAAAAATAAAATTAAAAATAATTTAAAAATGTTCTAAAAATAAAAATATAATTAAAAAACCAATATTTTATATTTTGGATAGAAAAAGGGTTTTCGAAAGAGTGACATGTGTCTCAAAATGATCAAATTAAAAAATATAATATATATAATAGAATAGATAGATAAAAGATATAATAGATAATAAAAATGATAATAATAAAATAATATTTTATTTGATGAAGGGGCAAAAGAAAGAATGCATAACATAAAAGAGGAAGATATAATGACTTCCTGATGTAGAAAGGAGAATAAGCATAAACAGGAAAGAAAAAAAAAGAGTAAAATGAAAGATAAAAAGAAAGAAAAGTTTAGATCATGGGAAAAAAAGAAAAATGAAGAAAATGGGGAGTGAAAATATGATGCGTGTCATATACGTTTTTGCCTTGATAAAAACAAAATGAGTAAATATCTAAATTGATCATCGATAAAAATTACGGAGACCAATTTAGTTATAGAGAAATAAAAAATACTATTTAGTTCTTTTTAGGATAATTTTTAGGGACATTTAAGTCTCTGTCAGATACTAATTTGACCCATATTTGAGATTCTTAAAAATCAAATTGGTATTTTTTATTTCTCATGGATTAAATTGGTCTCCGTGATGTTTGTGGGAACCAATTTAAATACTTATTTACTCAAACAAATTTTTTGTTGATACAAAAGAGGATAAATGCACAAATGAATGTCCGTCCTCCAAAGAAAAAGTAGACCAGAGAAAAAAAAAATTGACTGAATTTGCTGCAAAATAGTAAAGTAGAAAATAGTACAGTGGGAAAGAGAAAAGTAGCAAAGAGTTGAGCGGGAAGAGGAAAAACATGGTGAAGACACGTGGGATTAGGGGTTTACTTTTTTAAAGATAGATAGATTTCTTACGGAAGTTTTTCTCTATTTTAAAAACCTACTCAAAATCCATCCTTTTTTCTAATCAGATTGCACTGAAATTTCCCAACAATCAAATTCCAATTACAAATATTGGCTTATTACATAAAACACCCTCAATCTTTAATTTGAATTTTTACGGGAATTTTTTTCTTGGAAGAACAAACTTATTTTATTTCAAACATAATAAGTTCATATATACGGGTTGGAATGTAATCGAACACATGGTGACTAGCATAAAATTTCGAAATGCTTGCTGAAGTGTGAGCGAAAAATTTTGCTTGGCTCCTAACGAAACTAATCTTGTAGTTTTGATGAATAAAGAGGTTCTCTCAATATCTATCTAGAATGATATCCAACTCTAGAATGGTCCCTAACTTAGTGTGATAGAGCTTGTCTCTCATAATACCATCAACCACTGGCTTGCAGTTTAGCTCTATGGTCACTCTATGGACTCCCAACCCACTAAACAACTTTAAAGCTTCTGATACACCTGTTGCCCTCGCTTCCTGGACTGGTTGAGCCTTGACAAACTCACCCTTGTCAATTCTAAGACACATGCCAACACCAAAACAACCATGTTCTTTAAAAATCGCGGCATCAACATTACATTTAAGCTCCTCATCCTTCAATCTCTGCCAGAGTTGGACACTTTGAGGAGAGTTTATTGTTGTCTCACATCTTGCTTGTTCTTGGCGGCCATCCCAATCAATCAATAACTCTTTGGCCGTAGACACTGACAACTGTGTTTTCTTCTCAACTCCTCCCAGGTCTTATTATTGCCTGGGAATGGGGTTATAAGGATATTATCCTCGAGACTGATTCTTTGGATGACATCCAAGTACTTAATCATGAGGTTGCTTCTAACCCTTTTACGCATAGGTTGATAGGAGAAATTCACTCCATGTTGAGTGGCCAGTGGAATGTAGATATGGTTCATGTTTTACGTGAATGTAACTTTGTAGCCCATGCTACGGCTTCGGTTAGGCATAAGACAGGGCCAAGGGTTAGGATTTTCGAGGTTCCCCCAGATGTTGTAAACATTTGATCTTGGAGGATTCTAGGGGTGTAAGGATTCCTAGATCCATCCCTTGTGTAATTTCTTGGGCTTTATGGCTTCCTTTAAAAAAATTATAATCTACTCCCTCCGGAATGAATTATAAACAAGTGGAGCTAAATTTAGTTAATTGAATAACCAATGTATTTGGTCTATAGACCAAATACATTGGTTATTCAATGAACCAAATTTAACTCCACTTGCTTATTGTTAATGCACGAACTGGTAGAGCTCTCCTCCTCTTGACGCAGAGCCCTTCCTCCTCTAGAACGGCGGGGGGTACCTGCGAAAGGCACTCCGATGCCTAAGTTAGATAGGGCTTTTTAGGAAGAAGAGAAAGTGAGCATGAGTAAGTGTTTAGGGTTCTAAAGAGTATAGAGAGTATGTGTAACCTGAGGGGCCACACCCCCTTTATATAGTGGAGTCTCAGCTGAGGGAAGCAACCTCCGATCCGAATTACGTGCATCGTCCCTTCCTCCACGAGCTACTAGGATGAGCTTATCTTTCCAGGTATTTCGCACCTGATAGAGCTCAGGGCTTATCTTGTACTCCTAGCGTGTTCCCCAGTATTCGGACTAGTAATGGCTCCAAGTATCACCTTACCCTTTAGTGTAAGCTTATCTGGCTGGGGGCATATTATTCCTCGGATAGCACTCCACTTTGGTGGACTCAGGTCGGTACAACCTGGATGACATTGGGTCGGGCTCGGAATGGCTCGGGTTAGTTTGGGCTCGGCTCGGTGGCCCAGATAGGAGGTCAGCTCGGGGGTCGGCCCATAACACAAGCCCCCTAGACCCTTTGGCTGAATAGGTACAAGGTCTAATCGTCGTCTTCTTAGGTCGGTGTCCGAGCTAAGTCGATGTTTTACTGGAGCGTATCCTGCAAACTTATGTGCTTCGGGTGTTGTACCCCACGTGTCACGCCTTTACTCGGCGTTCTGTCCCAAACGATGGGACTCGAAGGGACAACTGCCAAACCGTTCCTCTTCAGACCATCGATCATGTGATCCAATCTTGGTTGTCTGATCAGCATCTAGATTGACACGTGTAGGGGTTAGATCATCTCGCTCTTTGGTCTCCCTCCTTCAAAGGCTTTAAAACCAATCTTTCCTTCTTCTTCTTCCTCTTCCTTCATTTCCTGAGATCCTACGACTGTCTCTGTTCTTCTTGCTCCTGCTCTCTGTATTTGCTCCCTGTGCGCCTGTGTCCGCTTCAATTTGCATCTCTAATGAGTTCTCGTTTCCTCTCGTTGTTAATGGCTTCTTCTTCCTCAAATCATCCCCCTCCCCCATTGCAATAAGTTCTGGGGACGAGTCTTCTTCTGATACAGCGAGTACATCTTTCGATCTTACTCTGCCTCCCCATCTCATCGTAAATCGGGATGAGTTCCCAGACGAATCATCTCCTTCTGGTGGCCATGGCGGCCACGGGCCAGTGCCGCTTCGGGTGGTCACCCATGTCTCTTGGGTTCCCCCTTCCGTTTCTGTCTTTTCCATTCCACCTTTTTTACTTCATAAAGAGAGTAAACGCTGAGTGGGGGGCGATAGGTCCCTTTATTCTTAGGCGCACCCCGATGTGCTCAAGGTATCTTCGGACATTTGCTCGGGGACTTCTTTAGTTTCTCTTAGGTCCGAGGTAACCTTTACTTCGAACAGGGAACGGGACGGGGAGGTGACTTGCCTTCCCTATTCCCCCGAGGACTGAGTATTTTCAGGAAGAGCGATCAGAGTTCCTCGGACTTCTGCATTTTTTACAAGACCTTTTTCACCCAAGTAGGTCTTAGGTTTCCTCTTAGCGAGTTCCAATGCGAGGTCCTTCAGAGGCTGAATGCAGTCCCCTCACAGCTTCATGCCAACAGTTGGGCGTTTATCCGAGCTTTCGAGCTCGTGTGTGAGTATTTTGGGGTTAGTTCCTCTGTTGTCCTCTTCTTCAGCTTCTTCCAAATTAGGCTCGGTAGACAGCTTAAGTGGTGTTCCCTCAACAAAATACCCGGTTACTTCATTCTTGAGTTGTTTAATAACTCTTATAAGAAATGGAAGACCGATTTCTTTAAGGTCCGAGTGAGGGCTGGGGACCCTTTCTTCTTCTCTGTTCAAGGCGAGCCTCTATTCCCTTTCTACTGGACTTCTGATCCTTGCCCCATAAAGGAGGCCGATTACACTCAGTTGTCGGTCGCCGATCAAACGATAATAAATTACCTTAGTCGGTTACCCACTTTACATTTTGCACCACTCCTTTCCTGAGCTCTTAAGAATCTGCCCAAATGGAGGGAATATATAAGTAAGTGTTGTCTTTCCTTCAAGTGTGATACTTGCTTTGTGCTTGGAGATTGACTATTGGTTTTTATTGCAGGTAAGATGGCCCCTAAGATGAGCAAGAAAGAGATGGTCGAGCTGCTAAAGAAGGCCTAAAAAAAAGGTCGCTCAGGTTCCAGAGTCGGTACTTTCCCTAGTTCCTGCTTCTCCTTCTTCAGCCAAAGTCGCCAAGAAGCGACCTCTAGACTCTCTGATCCCAGTTTCTGACCAGGCCCCTGCGAAGGTGCCAAGGGGGCCACACGGGGGAATCCCCTTAAACATTCCTGACAGGTCCAAGTGGTTCCACCACCTGCAGGAGTTTGCCGACCAGGGGGAGAGTGCTGTCGATTCCCTTTGGAATGTGGGGATTGATCGGTCTGACCAGATCGATCAGATCATGCAGCGAGCCGACGACCAGAGTATGACTTATGCTAGCGAGCTAGGCTTATGCAGAGCCTTGGGTCTTCATGGGCTTCGTACCTCTGCGATGGCCCAATTCCTTTCGGATCGAATCAAAGCTCGGGCTACTGATACCGAGCTGGCACAGCAGAAATACAAGAAGAAGGCTGCGTTGTAACAGCCCAGATTTTTTTCATCCTTCAAGATTAGGATATGTCTTAGGGTATTAGAATATGCTTATATTTGCTTGGGATGGGTTTCATATGTTTTACCATTCCTTCAGCCGATTGAGTATCTAGATGTACCTTTATTCCTATGTTTAGTTATTTCAGTCACCGTATTCCCCATTTTCGAACCTCTTAACAACTCAATTGGATTTAAGTCCCTTCAATAAAGTTGTAGCGTTATCTTTTATCTTTTAGTTGGCTTTAGTTCGACTCGATTTCGATACCTACAACTCTAGATATGCTCTCTGGAGTCAATACAACACAAGCGTAACACCTAGGAATATTATAGTATATTTCAACTGCATGTTTGATCCTGTTAGAGTCCGAATTTGGGTAAGCCTATTAGAGATAAAATTGTAGGAAATTCTCTTAGATTTCCAACGACACCAAGAATGCCTCAATCAGACATCTATAGCTCTAGATACGGCCAAAACAGTGAAACAGTGGCGCAGAGCGCTCAGACTCAAGCGCAGGCGCCCGGGATCACCGAGAGCCTGCGCCAGGCGCCAAGCGCCTACTGGCACCGTGCTGTCACACGATTTTTTTATGTTTTGACGCGTTTTGGCACGTGGAATCTGACCCATTGGACCCAAACTCGACCCAATTCACTAAGATTACATATTAGGGTTACAAACCAACCACTAAGCCTCAGTTTTTGAACCCTAATCACGTTTGGAAACCTCTCACCAAAGATCAAACCTCACTTCTCCATTCTCTCTGTAACACCCATATTTTTTACGTTACGTTACTTAGCGTTATTTTAGTGTATTTTATAGTATTTACGCTATAATAAAGCAATTTCTTATTCTCTAAGTAAGTGACTTAATTAAATCAAGAGTTAATATAATTAAGAATTAATATTTTTATGTTAATTCATGGTTTGAAGATCGTCGAAAAATTCTAACGAAGTTTCGGCGCGTTTCAAATCGCCGGGCAGTTTCTGCCGTAAATAAAATTATAAATGAACTCCGATTTCGATGAAAATCGAATCGTAACTTATTGAGACCATTTTTGAATATTTGTCATGATTTTTATTATTTATAATTAAATATTTTCACGCGATGAATTAATTTCTCGTTAAATTAATTTTCGCGAGTTTATCGGTAACGCGGTATTTCGTCGCCGTGTTTTAAACAACCCCTAGACTCTAGAATTAGTGGGTAACCATGAGAGATGTGAGATTAGGTGGGTAAGATTAGGTGATATATTTAACATCTAATATAATTGTTAGGTGTCTTTGGTTGTGTGTTTTTTTTTAAAAAAAGAAAATCTTTATTTCAACAACTTTTACTAACTATGCTTATTTTATTATTATAAAAGCATGGAGGTGAAGGCTTGTGCAGCCATTCCAGCCCTCATTCACGCCACCTTCCTCCCAAACTCTCTTCTCCATTTTTTTCTTTTCTTCTCCAAGCTTCCACCATTTCCATTGATGATTCCATCCATTCCTTTGATCCTTTGAGCAAGGTTCCTTCATCAATATTGTTCCATACCATCTCCTCTACCTTGATCATCCTCTTGATCATCATTTGAGGTAAAGAAATCAGATTTCTCTCCCCCTTCTTGCTGCTGCTGTCGTGACCTTCCCCCTCCCATTTTAGCTAGTTCTTTGCTTCCAAACTTTGATTAATTGCTAGGTTTTCTTCCTTATCCTACTACCTATCTTTCTAACCATTTGTATGAGCTTAAAAACAAATTTTTCCCCTCTGTTTTTCTGCAGAAAATTAACGCCACCCTCCCCCATTTTTAGTGTTTTGAGCTTTGCTTGTTTTATGTCTTAATATGTTACTTGTTTGTTGCTTGTTATGTGTTGTTTGAATGATTGATGATGATTGTTGAGAGATGAACATCTCTAACCCCTTCCTTAAGCCTCAAGGTCAAAAACCCTATGTGGTAAGAATGGGGAAAATGATGTGATCTCATGAGAATCAATCAATTGAATGTTATAAGTGTCATTAGAGATTGTTTTGATGTTAGTTCCATGTGTAGTTTAAATTAAATAGGCTTAACATGATGGTTTAAGTTTATTTTATATTCTTGAACCATGCAAGTTTGTGGCTAGGGTGTTTAATTGCATGTTAGTTGGTTTGTTAAATGATTAGAAGTAATTTTAAGGATCTTAGAAATTGTATGCATGAGTTGGTGTGATTCAAGGTTGTAGCTTATGAAAAAATGGGTCTATGGAGGACTAGAATGATATATAAAATATGGTAAGGTCATTCTTTAATTTATGTATGTTCATGATATGTTTTGAATGGTTTTGGAATTAATAGAGTAGATATGCTTGATTAGCTTAATTGTTAGTCTAGGTTTTGTGCAAAATTGATCCTTGAGGGATTAGAATGGCATGTAGGGAAATGATCCTTTGTTCCTTTAAATCCCTAGCATAATGATGACATGATTAGTGTATGTGATATAAGGAATTGAAACTTGTAATGTTTTGGAAAAAAAAAAAAGGGGCAAGGGCCGTAAGCCCAAAAGGGAATTGAAAGAGAAAATCATTTGCTTGTAACTTAGTCTAATTGATTTTTGGAAATAATTGATTTAGATTTTGTTTTAGAGTTAGTAGCATTGTTAGTGAAGTATGCAACTTGGAGAATTTTATTTTGCACATGACTTGTTCTTTTTGAAAAAAAATATATATATATAGACTTGGTATTTGATTTGAACTATGTATGTAAGTTACTTGCTATGGGGATTAAGTTTTGAAAACTAGTTGGGATAGTTGATTTATGACTTATGGCCTTGAAGGAAAATGCTACGTGAACTAACACTTGTAATATGTTCGAAAATGAATTGAGAAGTGTTGTACTTACGTAAATGAGTTTGCAATTATTTTTGGGAGAAAAAGGGTTGGAGGTCGAGAGGCCTAGGAGTAGTTTTGGAAAAGAATTTGATTCGTTGGCTTGTTTAAAAGCTGAATTGAATATGCGTTTAGGCTTTAGAAGTCTTATGTAAAGTGGTTGGTAGTTTATGCTTATTGCTTAAGGTTTTAAGTAAGTAAGTGTTTTATATTGGTATGTGTTAAGTTTTTGAAAACTTGAGAAAAATATTTATTTTGGTGTTGCTTGAATATTCAAGAAAGGCTTTTAGTTTCAAAAAACTTTATTTCTTTCAAGCAAGTTAACATTTCTAAATTGATAAGTGTTATGCTACCTTTCGAAAAGTATTTGATTTAAAAACCTTATTTATTTTCTAGTAGCTAATTATTTAAAAATGCTTGAATGAATTTGGTTAGAAATAGGGGCTAAGTTGAGAGCTTAAGTTTAGTTAGAATTATAGATTGTGCTAAGTTTGTTGTGATGTTAGGCTCGAGTGGTCCGAAATCGTGCGGTGCGAAAACCAAGGAATACGTGGACGCAAACTTGAGGATTTCGGAGCAGCGTTAGCGACTGATGGTGGTAAGGGCGCTTCACATTTAATACTTTTCATTGTATATTAGTGTAAGGGCACTTCTAGACATTCTAGGATTTTATTTTTATGTCCCTGTGTAAGGACGACTTTTAGAGATGCTTAAATTCCTGTGCTGCTATTTAAATGTTTATTTAAATACGAAGAAGTCTGAGAACTCTCTGAGTTCAAGTTAGAATCTTGAACCCCTTCGTTTATTGTTGTCGTGCGGTCGAACATATTCGAGTCATTCGTGGGTGAAAACTTTGTGGTTGGTCTCTGAACCCAACCCCACATTTGTGTACCTCTCCGTCAACTCCATCGAAGTTGCGGAGGGATGGATTCCTTGATTTGCGTGTCAAGCATGTAATGTCGTGATATGATTGAGTTATGCAAATATTTAATATGTGATTGAATATATGCTGTGAGTTGTTTATACGTGTTGGATTGCGTTCCAATATGCGAATTGCTTATGTTGTTGAATTGTGTTTTGTCATATTAAGTATGCTCTAAATTATTCAATATGCGATTGATTAATCATGCGACTTACTTCTTGAATTATCGTATGCGGCGAAATAGTCGTTGAGGTTGTGGGATGCATGTGTTGTGTCAGAGTATAACTTCTGTCGGAGGGCATGTGTTGCTTATAACTTCCGTAGAAGGCATGTGTTGTGTCTAAGCGTAACTTCTGTCGGAGGGCATGTGTTGGTTATAACTTCCGTAGAAGGCATGTGTTGTGTCTAAGCATAACTCCTGTCGAAGGGCATGCGTTGCTTATAACTTCCGTAGGAGGCATGTGTTGTGTCTATCGTATAACTTCTCGGAAGGCATGTGTTGCTTATAACTTCCGTAGAAGGCATATGTTGCGGGATCATAAATAGTGCCACAAAGTTGTGTCAATAGAGGAGTCGGTGTATCCTCATGGATTGTGCGGAATGTTTTTGTCGTGTTTGTTGTACATGTCGTGTATCTGCCATTCCTTTTGTATTATCTGTTATTTCGAGAAGTTGACCCTTGCCAGGGGTTCCTTCAATTAATGATGATAACCCAGGCACTGAAGGACGTGGTGGAAATTCCAGTGACGACGACCTCATTGAAGGTGGCTCCTGACTTCCCGAGCGTGAGGATCCCCTCGGCTAGGAGATAAGCCCCACTCACGGCTGAGATATATGTATGGTAGGTGTGTTAGAGATCTTCGCGTAGAGGAACCGACGAGGATGCAGATGATTTGGTGCAAAAGACTTGAGTAGATGGTAGTTGGCGATGTTCACCTGTTTGTATATAGTTTCGGTTTGGTGACTAGTCTGTCGGCTTGTTTGACATTGTGTTGTTGATTAGGTGTCAAGGTTTTACTTTTGGAGTAGCCCCCTGCGTGGGTAACTGCCGAGAGTATTTCCAGGGTGTGATTATCCTGACGAGGACTCCCACACTTTAGGTGTGTTTTCCTGCACACGCTTATGTACTGCTTTTATTTTGTATGCACTACTTACGTCAGTATGTACTGTTATAGAAGATGACGTGTTTGTAATATTATGTGTATATGATTTCAGTGCATAGTCTTGTGTCTTAGGATTGCACCATGTTTCTAAATGCTGTGGTAACTCTGTGTGTGTGCTTTGCGGGCACATTTGTTTGTTTTTAAAAAAAAAATTAGACCACTTTTTCCAAAGGACACAAGAGTACTATTTCAAAAGTGCATCGCATATAGAGTTGGTTCTAGTTTAGTAGCGGTCCGGAAACGGGTTGTTACAATAGTGGTATCAGAGCAGTTCGGTTCTAACCGGATTGTGAGTTGGGTGTTTAGACTGGTCACCGTGTTGGGTCTTGTTTTGTTGGATTCTGTAGAGTTGTGATCTAACTGTGTCTTGTTGAGAGTCAAACCATGCTTGCTTGATTGCTCCTCAAGTAGGATAACTCTACTTGTAATTGTTTGAATTGTTTCTTAATTGAAGCAATGTGTGATAATACATCATTAGAGTGTGAGATTCTGACAGGTTTGAAACCTTGTAGGAATCTAATGCCACCTCATAGAGGCAAATGCGTTTGGACCCGATAACTCAACGATGGAGAGAGCAATCCAAGCAATGGCGAGATGGCATCCGCAATGGCTCAACACAATCGCATTGCGACCCAGACAATCTGTTTGCTATAGCTCAGCAGATCGCGACTATGAATCAATATAATCTGCAGCAACAACAGAGGGCTGAAAGAGATGCAGAGGCTAGAGGACTAGCTGATTTTTGCAAGCATGATCCACCGAAGTTCTACGGTGAACCGAATCCGGACAAGGCAGACTTGTGGCTCTAGGAGATAGAGAAGATTTTTGAGGCACTTCATTGTCCAGAGAATGCCAAGGTGAACTATGCGTCGTATTTGTTGTTGGGGGATGCCGAGTACTGGTGGAAGGGAGTCAAACAAATGTTGATAGCTGAGCGTCAGGAGATTAGCTGGGAGACCTTCTGCAAGAGATTTTTGGAGAAGTACTTCCCTGAGACTGCACGGATGGAGAAGGAGCAGGAATTCCTTCGTTTACATCAGGGTAACATGACGGTAGCGGAGTATGCCGCCAAGTTCGAGTCGCTTTCGAGGTACTTCAGCCCATTTCGTGATCGGGCAGGTCAGAATTGGTTAAGCGATCGATTTCAGCGGGGATTGAGGTTTGACATTCAGAAGTCTGTGGTGTCCTTGAGAATTCGAAACTTCCAAGAGTTGGTTGATAGATGCGTTGAGGTGGAAAGTGTGAGGAACTGCAAAAGAAATAATGGAACAGGCGGACCTATCAGATCGCAGAATCTAAGCCAGGGGAATGGTCATAAAGGGAAACATAAGGAGAAACCTTACAACCGACCTCAGGAGAACGACCAGGGGCAGTACCGTCCGATGACTCAGAACTCAAGTGGTGGGAGCCAGACCAGAGAAGAACTAGTTTGTTACCATTGTGGTAAACTAGGACACCACGTGAGCAACTGCACTAAAGAAAGCACCATGTGCTACAACTGCAGGCAACCAGGACACATGGCTAGGGACTGCAAAGCTCCATGGACAGAACCGAGGGCGAACGCTGCAGACACAAAGAGAAAGCTTCCGACTACCAAGGGCAGGGTTTTCTGTATGGGCGGCAAAGAAGCAGAGCGATCAAGAGGTCTAACTCGGCGGGATTACGAAAATAAGGGTAACTCTCTATCTATGATCTTCGATTCTAATGCCGCACATTATTTCATTTTCCTTGGATTGAGTGAGTTGGTTTAAAATTACTCTTGACTATTTTATCTTTTGGCTTAGTAGTGATTACCTCAACTGCTAAGACTCTAGTTCTAACACTGCATGACTTCGTTGTGTAGTAATTGTCGAGTGTCGGAAGTCCTTGTCAATTCAAGTCGCGTATCTTTAAAAGTTTTACCATTATTCTAAGATCGGATTGGTTTTCGAATTTCCATATCCTTCGGGACTGTGCCCAAAAATCGTAGTTTTTCCTAATTTTGGAGTCTTCATATGCCTTTCTGTTAATTCTATCGAAGATTCTTCTAAGAGAGAGCTCAGGATTTCATATTCCCTCACTGGTTTAGAAGTTTTCAAGCGACCGAGTTAAAGAATATACCAGTTCGCGACGGTATCTACGGACGACATCTTGATTTATTCGAGGAGTAGAGAAGCGCACGAAGAGCATTCACGCCAAGTACTGTAGGTACTACGAGAGGAACAGCCTTATGCTCACCGGTCTAAGTGTGAATTCTAGCTTAAAGAGGTGAATTTTCTCGGACAAGTGATAACTAAGGATGGAATAGCTGTGGATCCAGCCAAGATTGAAGCTGTGTTGGCATAGGAACAACCGAAGACTGTGACAGATATCTGAAGTTGGGTTGGATTAGCAGGCTACTACCGGAGATTATCGAAGATTTTTCGAAGACTGTCGCACCGCTTACACGACTTACGAGAAAGGACCAGCCTTTTGCTTGGACCGAAGGGTGTGAATCCATTTTTCAAAGACTGAAGGAGCTTTGACAACAGCACCAGTGTTGATTTTGCCTCAACCTGAGGGACTTTACGAGGTTTACTGCGATGCGTTACACTAAGGATTAGGATGCGTGCTGATGCAACACTGGAAAGTCGTGGCTTATGCTTCAAGATAGCTTAAGAATCCACGAGAGGAATTATTCTGTGCGTGATTTGGAACTGGCTGCGGTGGTTTTTGCATTGGAGATTTGTAAGCACTACCTGTATGAACGTAAGTGACAGACATCTCAAGGTTGGTATCGGGATGATAAGGACTCTATGGCGAATCAAACGTGATTCAGTGAAGGGATGATTTGTTATTGAAGTACTTCCTGCGAAGGTTGTCGATAGAGAGATCAAGCAACCGAGGAATGAGGAGATACAGCTAGTCAAAGTCGTTTGGAACCAGGAAGCAGGCGGTACAACTTGGGAGTTAGAAGAGGACATGCGGGAGTATTACCGTTTCATTTTCTCAACTCGTACCTGACCTGCAGTTTCGAGGACGAAACATTTTTTTTAGAGGGGGAGTAATGTAACACCCATATTTTTTACGTTACGTTACTTAGCGTTATTTTAGTGTATTTTATAGTATTTACGCTATAATAAAGCAATTTCTTATTCTCTAAGTAAGTGACTTAATTAAATCAAGAGTTAATATAATTAAGAATTAATATTTTTATGTTAATTCATGGTTTGAAGATCGTCGAAAAATTCTAACGAAGTTTCGGCGCGTTTCAAATCGCCGGGCAGTTTCTGCCGTAAATAAAATTATAAATGAACTCCGATTTCGATGAAAATCGAATCGTAACTTATTGAGACCATTTTTGAATATTTGTCATGATTTTTATTATTTATAATTAAATATTTTCACGCGATGAATTAATTTCTCGTTAAATTAATTTTCGCGAGTTTATCGGTAACGCGGTATTTAAATCGCCGTGTTTTAAACAACCCGTAGACTCTAGAATTAGTGGGTAACCATGAGAGATGTGAGATTAGGTGGGTAAGATTATGTGATATATTTAACATCTAATATAATTGTTAGGTGTCTTTGGTTGTGTGTTTTTTTTAAAAAAAGAAAATCTTTATTTCAACAACTTTTACTAACTATGCTTATTTTATTATTATAAAAGCATGGAGGTGAAGGCTTGTGCAGCCATTCCAGCCCTCATTCACGCCACCTTCCTCCCAAACTCTCTTCTCCATTTTTTTCTTTTCTTCTCCAAGCTTCCACCATTTCCATTGATGATTCCATCCATTCCTTTGATCCTTTGAGCAAGGTTCCTTCATCAATATTGTTCCATACCATCTCCTCTACCTTGATCATCCTCTTGATCATCATTTGAGGTAAAGAAATCAGATTTCTCTCCCCCTTCTTGCTGCTGCTGTCGTGACCTTCCCCCTCCCATTTTAGCTAGTTCTTTGCTTCCAAACTTTGATTAATTGCTAGGTTTTCTTCCTTATCCTACTACCTATCTTTCTAACCATTTGTATCAGCTTAAAAACAAATTTTTCCCTCTGTTTTTCTGCAGAAAATTAACGCCACCCTCCCCCATTTTTAGTGTTTTGAGCTTTGCTTGTTTTATGTCTTAATATGTTACTTGTTTGTTGCTTGTTATGTGTTGTTTGAATGATTGATGATGATTGTTGAGAGATGAACATCTCTAACCCCTTCCTTAAGCCTCAAGGTCAAAAACCCTATGTGGTAAGAATGGGGAAAATGATGTGATCTCATGAGAATCAATCAATTGAATGTTATAAGTGTCATTAGAGATTGTTTTGATGTTAGTTCCATGTGTAGTTTAAATTAAATAGGCTTAACATGATGGTTTAAGTTTATTTTATATTCTTGAACCATGCAAGTTTGTGGCTAGGGTGTTTAATTGCATGTTAGTTGGTTTGTTAAATGATTAGAAGTAATTTTAAGGATCTTAGAAATTGTATGCATGAGTTGGTGTGATTCAAGGTTGTAGCTTATGAAAAAATGGGTCTATGGAGGACTAGAATGATATATAAAATATGGTAGGGTGATTCTTTAATTTTTGAATGTTCATGGTATGTTTGGAATGGTTTTGGAATTAATAGAATAGATATGCATGATTAGCTTAAGTGTTAGTCTAGGTTTTGTGCAAAATTGATCCTTGAGGGATTAGAATGGCATGTAGGGAAATGATCCTTTGTTCCTTTAAATCCCTAGCATAATGATGACATGATTAGTGTATGTGATATAAGGAATTGAAACTTGTAATGTTTTGGAAAAAAAAAAAAGGGGCAAGGGCCGTAAGCCCAAAAGGGAATTGAAAGAGAAAATCATTTGCTTGTAACTTAGTCTAATTGATTTTTGGAAATAATTGATTTAGATTTTGTTTTAGAGTTAGTAGCATTGTTAGTGAAGTATGCAACTTGGAGAATTTTATTTTGCACATGACTTGTTGCTTTTGAAAAAAAATATATATATATAGACTTGGTATTTGATTTGAACTATGTATGTAAGTTACTTGCTATGGGGATTAAGTTTTGAAAACTAGTTGGGATAGTTGATTTATGACTTATGGCCTTGAAGGAAAATGCTACGTGAACTAACACTTGTAATATGTTCGAAAATGAATTGAGAAGTGTTGTACTTACGTAAATGAGTTTGCAATTATTTTTGGGAGAAAAAGGGTTGGAGGTCGAGAGGCCTAGGAGTAGTTTTGGAAAAGAATTTGATTCGTTGGCTTGTTTAAAAGCTGAATTGAATATGCGTTTAGGCTTTAGAAGTCTTATGTAAAGTGGTTGGTAGTTTATGCTTATTGCTTAAGGTTTTAAGTAAGTAAGTGTTTTATATTGGTATGTGTTAAGTTTTTGAAAACTTGAGAAAAATATTTATTTTGGTGTTGCTTGAATATTCAAGAAAGGCTTTTAGTTTCAAAAAACTTTATTTCTTTCAAGCAAGTTAACATTTCTAAATTGATAAGTGTTATGCTACCTTTCGAAAAGTATTTGATTTAAAAACCTTATTTATTTTCTAGTAGCTAATTATTTAAAAATGCTTGAATGAATTTGGTTAGAAATAGGGGCTAAGTTGAGAGCTTAAGTTTAGTTAGAATTATAGATTGTGCTAAGTTTGTTGTGATGTTAGGCTCGAGTGATCCGAAATCGTGCGGTGCGAAAACCAAGGAATACGTGGACGCAAACTTGAGGATTTCGGAGCAACGTTAGCGACTGATGGTGGAAAGGGCGCTTCACATTTAATACTTTTCATTGTATATTAGTGTAAGGGCACTTCTAGACATTCTAGGATTTTATTTTTATGTCCCTGTGTAAGGACGACTTTTAGAGATGCTTAAATTCCTGTGCTGCTATTTAAATGTTTATTTAAATACGAAGAAGTCTGAGAACTCTACGAGTTCGAAGTTAGGGTCTTCGAACCCCTTCGTTTATTGTTGTCGTGCGGTCGAACATATTCCGAGTCATTCGTGGGTGAAAACTTTGTGGTTGGTCTCCTGAACCCAACCCCCCACATTTGTGTACCTCTCCGTCAACTCCATCGAGTTGCGGAGGGATGGATTCCTTGATTTGCGTGTCAAGCATGTAATGTCGTGATATGATTGAGTTATGCAAATATTTAATATGTGATTGAATATATGCTGTGAGTTGTTTATACGTATTGGATTGCGTTCCAATATGCGAATTGCTTATGTTGTTGAATTGTGTTTTGTCATATTAAGTATGCTCTAAATTATTCAATATGCGATTGATTAATCATGCGACTTACTTCTTGAATTATCGTATGCGGCGAAATAGTCGTTGAGGTTGTGGGATGCATGTGTTGTGTCAGAGTATAACTTCTGTCGGAGGGCATGTGTTGCTTATAACTTCCGTAGAAGGCATGTGTTGTGTCTAAGCGTAACTTCTGTCGGAGGGCATGTGTTGCTTATAACTTCCGTAGAAGGCATGTGTTGTGTCTAGCGTAACTCCCGCTTGAGGGCATGCGTTGCTCATAACTTCCGTAGGAGGCATGTGTTGTGTCTATCGTATAACTTCTCGGAAGGCATGTGTTGCTTATAACTTCCGTAGAAGGCATATGTTGCGAGATCATAAATAGTGCCACAAATTTGTGTCAATAGAGGAGTCGGTGTATCCTCATGGATTGTGCGGAATGTTTTTGTCGTGTTTGTTGTACATGTCGTGTATCTGCCATTCCTTTTGTATTATCTGTTATTTCGAGAAGTTGACCCTTGCCAGGGGTTCCTTCAATTAATGATGATAACCTGCAATCAAGGGCGTGGTGGAAATTCCAGTGACGACGACCTCATTGAAGGTGGCTCCTGACTTCCCGAGCGTGAGGATCCCCTCGGCTAGGAGTTAAGCCCCACTCACGGCTGAGATATATGTATGGTAGGTGTGTTAGAGATCTTCGCGTAGAGGAACCGACGAGGATGCAGATGATTTGGTGCAAAAGACTTGAGTAGATGGTAGTTGGCGATGTTCACCTGTTTGTATATAGTTTCGGTTTAGTGACCAGTCTGTCGGCTTGTTTGACATTGTGTTGTTGATTAGGTGTCAAGGTTTTACTTTTGGAGTAGCCCCCTGCGTGGGTAACTGCCGAGAGTATTTCCAGGGTGTGATTATCCTGACGAGGACTCCCACACTTTAGGTGTGTTTTCCTGCACACACTTATGTACTGCTTTTATTTTGTATGCACTACTTACGTCAGTATGTACTGTTATAGAAGATGACGTGTTTGTAATATTATGTGTATATGATTTCAGTGCATAGTCTTGTGTCTTAGGATTGCACCATGTTTCTAAATGTTGTGGTAACTCTGTGTGTGTGCTTTGCGGGCACATTTGTTTGTTTTTAAATAAATAAAAATTAGACCACTTTTTCCAAAGGACACAAGAGTACTATTTCAAAAGTGCATCGCATATAGAGTTGGTTCTAGTTTAGTAGCGGTCCGGAAACGGGTTGTTACACTCTCTATTTTTCTGCACTTGGTGAGTTTCAACCTTACTCTTGGGACTGAAGAACCATTGTTGGGACTTTGCTCTACCAACATCCTTCATCATTCTTGGAGGGCTTGGGTTTAAGCCACGAAGGGAGAGGAAAAGCTTGGAGTTCACATACCCTATCTAGAGCACGAAATTCTAAGAGGTAAGGGGGTAGTTTGATGCTCTTGTAGTGGGTTTATGGAATGCGAATGAACAATTGGGATGTCCCAAGATCCCTAAGCCTCGCGCGGTTGCCATGAGAGAGTACCGTCACCATGGTGACGAGAAAATCAATCTAAAACCAGTAAATTGATGTTTAAATATGTTCCTTATTGATTTTATGATATTATATTGTGGTTGGATGCTGTGGTTACAGTTGATGGTTGACTCTTTGATGTTTGGTGGTTGAAGTGCATGATTTTATGCTTCTTTTGGTGTTTGAAACATGATGCAAATTCCTTGTTGTTAACACCTATGATCTTATGTTATCTGTTGATGTTTGCAACATGCTATGATTTCCTTGTTGAGAGATTGGTGTCTAAGTGATGAACATGCTGTCTTGAGATTGTGTATTTGTGCATGATTTTATGCTTCTTTTGGTGTTTGAAACATGATGCAAATTCCTTGTTATTAACACCTATGATCATATGTTATCTGTTGATGTTTGCAACATGCTGTGACTTCCTTGTTGAGAGATTGGTGTCTAAGTGATGAACATGCTCTTTAGAGTTTGCTACTTCATGTCTTGAGATTGAGTATTTGTGCATGATTGATTTGCTAGTTAGTGCAAAATATTGTTTGAAGTAGTGGTGTTGGTTCTAATAAATTATGCAGAAAATTGGAATAAGGGTAATAGGTTTAAAGGTTAAAATCTAGATAAAATGTACTAAATAAATGGTAGGCAATTTTGGTGATTTCTTGATGTTGTTATTATAGCCTTAAGTGTTTAATAAAAGAATAGTAGGAAGGATATAAAATCTATTATGCAGAATTCTCTATAAAAATGCTAAGTGTTGGGTTGATTGGGTTTAAGGTCTCATGTTTTGAATTCTATAATTTCATAAAAGATAGTTGTGGTTCTAAGGACTCTGGATTAGTGTCAAGTATGAATTATAGGACATAACAGTACCCCAAACGATCCCCAAAAGCGTGGAAATCACACGACAGAAGGTTTTGGATGAAGGCGGGCGCCAGCGCCCCACTGTCAGCGCCAGCGCCCTGCAGGCCAGCGCGTGTATCTTTAATATCCTGCCATTTCTCACGTGTTAGTCTATATCCTATGAACTATATTAGATGTCCAAAACTTGCCAATGGTAACTAGAGAATGGTTAGCATGATAAGACTTGGATGAGATAATTATTTACTTAAATGATTGAGTTAAGTATTGTGCGTTTGAAACTTAGTTAGCTAAGTAGGATGATTGTTATTATGTTGCTGGTTAAAAGGGGTTCGTCAACGTACTGACTGGTTAGTTTTGCTGCTGTTGTATGTATTTTGTTGACACTTGGCTGATTGTTCTTGTATCATGAGTGTCTCATTGATGCCGTTATTATTATTCTATAGAGGATATTGCGATAGAAGTTGTTATTGTTAGACACCGCATTTGGTCATGTTCATGCATCCTGGTGTCGGCATTGTTATTGTTGCTAGTAGGGCGTATCGGGCAAGGTATCCCGTGATCGCGAGGTTTCGATCCCTACGGTTAAAAAATCGGGCAAGGTATCCCGTGAGGGCGAGGTTTCCGCCCCATCGTTAAAAAGGGTGAATCAGGCAAGGTATCCCGTGACGGGCGAGGTTTCCCGGTCCTACGGTTAATGGGGCGAATCGGGCAAGGTATCCCGTGACGGGCGTGGTATCCCGGTCCTGTTGTTATTGGGGCATGACGGACATGGCATTCCGAAACAGGCAAGGTATCCCGGCCTCGTTATAAATGGATCCACATGCATATAGTTATGGTCCTAGAGATGCATCATTATGATGATAATATACCAGGTTGTGCATATGTCGTGATGTTATTCTAATGTCGTGGTTGATGCTGTAGCCTGTGGTGTTTAGATGGTTGTTATTTTGTGTTGTTGTTGTAGGTACAATGTTGATGTTAGGAGTTGTTCAGTTTATGCGCATTGTTCATTTAGTTCCTTTACCTTGAAGTGCTACTTGAGTGCATGATTTCTAACCCCTTTTGTGGCTATGCATATCCCATTGGGTATGTATAGATTATGAGACTGCAGGTGTTGAGGATGTTAATGCCGATGAGTGATCGTGATGGCTCGTTGGAATAGATAGAAGACTTATTTTTGTTTTGAACAATTTATTGTATTTTTTTTTATGTAATAATTAGGGAGAAGCTCTGAATTAATGTGACATCGGGGAACCTTGGGTTTATCTCCTTTTGATGTTTTCCCTCTTGTACTATGTTTGATTTCCGCAAGTTGAGAGTGACAGCCCTACCTTATTTGAAATGAAAAGCTTTTACTTGGATCAAAATTTTATTTCTTGTTCTTTTCTTCTTACATTGCTAAAATGCCATGACGAGGTAGAGGGTGTCACATGCGTCATTTACCGAGCTTGAAGGGAAGATGAGCAAGCTGAAGGAGGATTATGATCGGTTGTCCAAGGCGACGAACACTCTGAACAAAAGTAACACTATGTTGCTTGAGCAACAAAGAGAGCTCAAGGCCGAGAGGGACCTCTTAGCCACTCAGCTGTAAGAGGAGAAAGAGAGGTGCTCGGCCGAAGCTGCGTAGGTCGAGGAGTACAATGGTTACAGTGCTCTCCAACATAAGGAGGGTTTTGATAACGCCTTGGCCCAGCTCCAGGTGATCGCCCCTGATCTGGACATTTCCCAGCTCGACTTCACCAAGTTGGTGAAGGATGGCAAGATTATGGAGGAAGAGGAAGAGGTCGAGGAGGCCGACCATGCCAAGCCCGAGAAGGAGAATGTGGCCAAGCATGCTGCCGATGTGACTAGTCCGGGCACTGCGGCTGAGGAGAGCGTGGTTGAAGACCAAGGGGTTGCCCTTATGTAACTCGTTCTTTTTTTTTTTGCGATTTTGGCCTTCTTTTGTTCCGATCTTTGTATAGCTCGTTCTTTTTTGCCCTTCTTTTGTTCCGATCTTGTAACTGCTCTTCCGAGAGCCACCTTTTGTAATCTTCTTTTGTTTAATGAAATTGGCTAAGTTTATGCGGTATATGACAGGTACTTACTTTTTCTTTTGCGTTTTCCTGTAGTCCTCGGGCGGTGTACTCAGGTAGTGTAGTCCTTGGGCAGCTTCCCCCTGAAAAACTTGTTTCAAATTTAAGTTTGGAACATTGGTCCTTCGTAACAACATTAGTCGATTAGTCGTTCAAGTCGAGTTGCTTTTCGAGCGGGCCAGGTCTTTATGCTGACTTAGTGTCTCGAACTATTTAAGTTCTTTTTGTGGGTCGAGTTATGACCTTCCGAGCTGCCTTAGAGCTTGTCAGGCCTCTATGCTGACTTGGTTTCTTTAAACCACGTGGGTTTTATTTAGGTCGAGTTATGACCTTCTGAGCTGCTTTAGAGCTTGCCAGGTCTCTATGCTGACCTGGAGTCTAAACCACAGGGGTTTTGTTTAGGTCGAGTTACGACCTTCCAAGCTGCTTTAGAGCTCGCCAGGTCTCTATGTTGACCTGGAGTCTTTAAACCACAGGGGGTGCGTTTAGATCGAGTTGCGACCTTTCGAGCTGCTTTAGAGCTCGCCAGGTCTGTATGCTGACCTGGAGTCTAAACCACAGGGGTTTTGTTTAGGTCGAGTTATGACCTTCCAAGCTGCTTTAGAGCTCGCCAGGTCTCTATGCTGACCTGGAGTCTTTAAACCACAGGGGGTGCGTTTAGGTCGAGCTGCGACCTTCCGAGCTGCTTTAAAGCTCGCCAAGTCTGTATGCTGACCTGGAGTCTAAACCACAGGGGTTTTGTTTAGGTCGAGTTACGACCTTCCGAGCTGCTTTAGAGCTCGCCAGGTCTCTATACTGACCTGGAGTCTTTAAATCATAGGGGGTGCGTTTAGGTCGAGCTGCGACCTTCCGAGCTGCATGCACACAAATCATGTTCTGAATACGATGGAGGTAGACTTTATTAAATGTGGAAAAAAGGGAAATAAGGACGCACCTCGTTAAAACCTCTACAAACCAAAAACCTGGTGGGAAAAAAGGTTTGCAGAGGAAAAGGAGTACATCATCCGTTTACAAATGCTTTTAACTAAAATAGAGCTTGAGGTGCGTGGCATTCCACATCCTCGATATTTCTTTCCCAGATAGTTCTTCAAGCTGATAAGCTCTATGGCGGTGCTCCGATTTGATGCGGTATAGTCCCTCTCAGTTTGGTCTGAGCTTTCCCTTCCTTGCATCTTTACGCGCTAGCTCGACCTTTCGGAGGACTAAGTAGCCCACCTTGAATCTTCTTGGTCGAATCCTGGAGTTGTAGTGTTTGGCAACGCGTTGTTTGGTTGCAAATTCTTGTACTCGGGCAAGCTCTCGAGTTTCTTCTAACAGGTCGAGCTCTATTCTTGCTGTTTCTTCTTGTTCCAGCGAGCGCATTAGCTCTCTCCTGGTTGAGGTTGAGCCGAGCTCAACTGGCACCATGGCGTCCATTTCGTACGTTAATCGGAAGGGTGTTTCATTTGTCGCTGATTGAGGGGTGTTGTGGTATACCCATAACACACTGCAGAGTTCTTCTGCCTAATTGCCCTTGGCTTGACCTAGTCGTTTGCGAGGGCCGTTTAGAATAACTTTGTTTGCGGCTTCGACCTGACCATTGGTCTGTGGGTGCTTGACCGAGGTGTAGGTAAGTCGGATACCTAACTCTCTGCAGCAGTCTTTGAAAACCGAGCTGGTGAATTGTGTGCCATTATCAATGATGATGGTGTGGGGGAGACCATGGCGGCAGACCAGGTTCTTCCACACAAATTTCTTAACTTTCTCTGAGGTGATGGTTGCTAGTGGATCTGCTTCGATCCATTTGGAGAAGTAGTCGATGGCGACTATGATGAATTTGAGCTGGCCTGGTGTAAGGGGAAAAAGCCGAGTATGTCAAGCCCCCAAGTGTTGAAAGGCCAAGGGGCAATGACTTCATGTAAAGCTTCTGGGGGAAGGTGTTCTCGCCTTGCATACCATTGGCAGTTGTCACATTTCTTTACGAATTCGAGGCAATCCGACCTGAGGGTTGGCCAGTAATAGCCAGCTCGCAAGATTTTGGCTGCTAGAGTCCGAGTTCCACAGTGGTTTCCGCAGATCCCTTCATGCAGTTCTCTCATGATGTATTCGGAGTCTGACTTGTCAACACAAACGAGTAGGGGCTGTGAGAAGCCTCTTCGGTACAGCCTGTCTCCGACCAGGGTGTAGTGGGTGGATTGCCGTTGGACTCTTCGTGACTCTGTGGGGTCATCGGGTAGCCTCCCATGTTTCAAGCATTGTATGATGTCTGCCATCCATGTATCTGATCTGTGCACTGAGTTAATTTTTGTTGTTTCAATGCTTGGTGATCGCCAAGTTTGGACGACCACTGTGTGATGTTGTCCTTCAGTCTTCATACTGACTAATTTTGCTAGCACATCTGCTTTGTTGTTCTGATCTCGAGGTATATGTTCAAGCTGAACCTTTTGGAAGTTTTGGATCATGGCAGTCACTTTCTGAGCATACCGAGCTAGTACATCATCTCGGACTTGGTACTCGCCCTTGACTTGGTTGATGACGAGCTGGGAATCGCTTTTGACTCGGAGAGTTTTGGCGCCCAACTCCCATTCGAGCATGAGGCCGATCAGCAGTGCCTCGTACTCGGCTTGATTATTACTTGCCTTGAATAAGAATCTGAGTGCTTGTTCTACATAGACTCCAGTAGGGCTTTCTATAATGACTCCTACTCCGCTACCTTTGGCATTGGAGGATCCATCCATGTAAAGCGTCCAGTACTCGACCTCGGAGGTCGGTGTTAGTTCTGTAATAAAGTCAGCTAAAATTTAGGATTTAATGGGTCCTCTAGACTCGTACCTGATTTGAAACTCTGAGAGCTCAACTGACCATGCTACCATCCGACCAGAGAGCTCAGATTTCTGCAGGATTCGTTTGATGGGGTAGTCAGTTTTGACTACCATAGGGTGAGTCTAGAAGTAGGGTCTTAGCCTTTTGGCGGAGACCACTATTGCAAAGGCCAACTTTTCGACCATTTGGTACCTGAGTTCTGCTCCATGAAGAACTTTGCTTACGAAGTACACAGGCTGTTGCTCGAAATTTCTTTCTTCAATCATTGCCGAGCTGATCAAGCTGTCAGTGGCAGCCAGGTAGAGGAGCAGGGTGGCTCCATTGGTGGGGCGAGTTAGAACTGGAGGTGATACTAGGAACTCCTTAAGCTTCTGAAAGGTTACTTCACACTCCTCGGTCCATTCAAACCGAGATGGGTTCTTCAGTACCTGACAAAGGGAAGTGATCTATTAGCAGAGCGGGTTATAAACCTAGAGAGGGCCGTTATCCGACCAGCTAAACGCTGCACTTCTTTGATAGAGTTCAGACTGCGCATGTTAAGCATAGCTCGGCATTTGTCCAGGTTGGCTTCGATCCCTCTGTGGGCGATCATGAAACCTAGGAATTTTCCTCCGATCACCCCAAAGGAACACTTCTCGGGGTTTAGCCTAATGTTGTATTTCCTCAAGACGTCGAATGCATCCTGAAAGTCTCTGTGGCGTGTGTCAAACTTGAGGTTTTTGACCACCATGTCATCCATGTATACCTTGATAGTCTTACCGAGATGGTTGGACAAGACTTGATCCATCATCCTTTGGTAAGTAGAGCCTGCATTCTTCAACCAGAAGGGCATGGTAATGTTGTAAAAGTTTGAGGTCTCTGTCATGAAAGCTGTCTTTGGTGCGTTGAGTGGATGCATCCTGATCTGGTTGTACCAAGAGTAGGCATCCATTGAACTGAGCACTTGGTACCCTGATGTGTCGTCGACCAGGGCGTCGATGCTCGGTAATGGGTAAGGATCCTTGGGGCAGACCTTATTCAGGTCGGTGAAGTCAGTGCTCCATTTGCCATTACTCTTCTTTATTAACACCACGTTGGAAAGCCAAGTGGGTTATTTAATCTCCCTGATGAATCCTGCCTTTAGGAGCTTTGAGGTTTCATCTCGAACTGCCTGCTTCTTTTCTCCAGCTATCTTCCTTTTGCGCTGGGCTATGGGGCGAGCTCCTGGCTCGATGGCGAGTTTGTGGCAGGTTACTTTCATGTCTATCCCGAGCATGTCTTCTGGGCTCCATGCAAATAGGTCTGCATTGGCGAGCAGAACCTTCATCAGGGATTGCTCGTTTTGCTAAGCTAGTTGTGTTCCGATTCTTACGCTCTTCCCCGGTCCTCAGATTTCCACATTTTTTATATCACCCACTGGTATTGGTCGGAAGTCGTTCTCGCCCCGAGGGTCCAGCTCGATCATGTAGCTCGACCTTCGGTGATCTTGCTTCTTGTCATCTTTAAGACTGTTGACATAGCACTGCCTAGCTTCTTTTTGATCGGCCCATCTGGTAAGGGGGAACTTCATTGCCAAATGGGGGGTGGAGACTATGGCTCCTATGCCATTGATGACAGTTCTTCTGATTATCATATTGTACACTGTGTCAGCAGCCGACTCGGCTTCTACTACCAGTAAGTGGGCTTCAATTGTTTTGACTCCTATCTCTGCCTTGAAGGTGAGCAGAACATCGAAGTACCCTGTTACCCGAGCTTTGGCACCTGAAATACCAACCAACATACCTCGAAATGGCCTGACGATTGAGGTGGGCAGCTTGAGCCGGTCAAAAGCTTCTTTGTAGATGACGTCCGCCGAGCTGCCTTGGTCAATGAGCACTCTCCGAATGTTGAATCCTGTGAGGTGAACAGTGATAACAATACGGTCATCTTGGTGGCGATCGATTCCCTGGTAATCCTTTTCCGAGAAGGACATGGTCGGTAGGGCTGCGGGAGGAGCAGTTGCCGAGCTCGAGCTGTTGATAGATCGTAAGTGTCTTCTTCGGCTGCTACACGACTCGCCTCCACCTGCAAAACCACATGCAATCAAGTTAAGTGAAGGAGTACCTCCGGCTGGTTCTTATCTGCGTTGTCGAGCAGGTGAACGCCTTTATCTCCTGTTCCGAGCTAGCGATCGCTTGCGCTTGCGCTCGGGTGTGCGGGATCTTCTGCGATTTCCCTCGTTTTCTTTGGAGGTTGTTCTGGTTCCCTTGTCGATGTACCTTGCTAAGTGCCCGGCCTGTATGAATTTCTCGTTCTTTACCTTTTACGCCTAGCATTCGTTGGTAGTGTGCCCATAGACAAGGTGGTACTCGCAGTACCGTTGGCGATCTGTGTCAGGCGGGGAGTTTCTCCGAGGAGGCAGAGTGATGAGATTACCCTCATAGATTTCTTTGAGTACTCGGTCTCTTCCCACTGTCAAGGAGGTGAATCGTCCCCCATAGTCTTGTCGTCCCCAACGATCGTCCTTCATGTCCGTTCGATCTCTGGCTGATTCTCTCCCCTGTCTTGCCGACCTTGGGTTTCTTTTTTAGCGGCAGCGACTTCTTCCATGTTAATGTACCCCATGACTCGGCGCCTCATCTCGTCTAGGGACTCGGCAGGGCGTCGGGCGAGGGAGTTTGAGAAAGGTCAGGGCTTTAATGCTGACACTATGGCGTGGAGTGCCACATCGGTGCTGAGATTCCTGACCTGAGCCGTCTCATTGTTAAAACGTTCTATGAATGACTTGAGGGTCTCGTCCGACCTCTGCTTAAACCCGACCAGGCATGTGGAGTTTTTTCTGAATGCTCGACTCATTGTGAATCTGGCCACGAACTGCTCAGCGAGTTGGCTAAAGGAATGTATTGAGTGTTGTGGAAGGTTAGAGAACCACATCATGGCAGACCTCTTCAGAGTGCACAGAAAAATTCTGCATTTTAAGCCATCAGAGGCCCCGGCCAAAAGCATCCGAGCATTGAAGGAGGTGAGATGTTCCTCGAGGTCGGTTTTGCCTGCATAAGCGTCCATGTTGGGAATTTGAAAGTGTTTAGGGACCGGATCGGACATGATCTCCTCACTGAAAGGGAGCATGGTTAGTCCGATCTCTGAGGGTCGGTCTTGGTGACGGTGAGCGTTTCGGTGCTTAGGACTTTCTGTTCTGCTTGACCTATCCGTCCTGGACGAATCTCTATCTTTGTCTCTCTTAGTCTCTTGGCGTGTCCTGGAGGGTGTCTCGTGGCTGACTCTTTTCTCATGATCTAGAACTTCATTGATCTTGCGCTTCAACTCCTCGTTCTCCGCCCTGAGAAGCTCCAAGACAGGGTCTGGAGGTGGGCGTGTGCTTTGACTGACTGTGTTGTGGCTTAGTGGTGGTGATCTGCGATTCGCTGTGCTCTTGTATGCACCATCCTGCTTGGTGGTATCCTTGAGGCCCAGGCTAGTTTTACCGGGCCTCACGGTGGGCGCCAATGTTAATGCACGAACTGGTAGAGCTCTCCTCCTCTTGGCGCCAAGCCCTTCCTCCTCTAGAACGGTGAGGGGTACCTGCAAAAGGAACTCCAATGCCTAAGTTAGATAGGGCTTTTTAGGAAGAAAAGAAGGTGAGCATGAGTAAGTATTTAGGGTTCTAAAGAGCATAGAGAGTATGCGTAACCTGAAGGGCCAAGCCCCCTTTATATAGTGGGATCTCAGCTGAGGGAAGCAACCTCCGATCCGAATTACGTGCATCGTTCCTTCCTCCGCGAGCTACTAGGATGAGCTTATCTTTCCAGGTATTTCGCACCTGATAGAGCTCAGGGCTTATCTTGTACTCCTAGCGTGTTCCCCAGTATTCGAGCCAGTAATGGCTCCAAGTATCACCTTACCCTTTAGTGTAAGCTTATCTGGCTGGGGGCATATTATTCCTCGGATAGCACTCCACTTTGGTGGACTCGGGTCGGTACAACTCGGATGACATTGGGTCGGGCTCGGAATGGCTCGGGTTAGTTTGGGCTTAGCTCGGTGGCCCAGCTAGGAGGTCAGCTCGGGGGCCGACCCATAACACTTATAATTCATTCCGGAGTAGTATGAAAGAAATAATAATATCACATTTATCAACTTTTTTTAAGCCAAGTCACCTATTTTCTTAACAATATTGAAATTGCAATTTAATAATTATTAATGTTATTATTTTTTTGCCAACGAAGGTTAGTCCAATTGGTAAGTATACGACTCATATCGTACAATTACATAAGTGTAATCCAACTGCCGATGAAAGGACATTGTTAGTGGGTAATATATAAGTACCTTTATAAGCGCTCTATGAGCCTTGACACTATAAGAATTAAGCCTATTACCTATAAATTTTTCCAAATTTTTCCTAGAGCCACTGGCCCTAGGAAATTACCTAGGGCCAAAGCAGTAGGAAAATACCCATATGTCAATTACCCACAACCATTCATTAAAAACCGTCGGAAATTTGCTGAATTTTTTTTTTTAAAAAGTTTGACATTTCCTAGGGGATACGCCGTGGGTTTTGGTCAGACCCCTTTTTTTTCATCATTAACATTCCCGAGGGCTTTCCCCTCGGTTTTGTATTTTTGTTTTATTATTTTTTTAATTTAAAATCCAACAAGACTGACCGACCCAATATTCTTTCTCCCTAAAAACCCTATTCTTTACCCTCACTCAGCCACTCAGCCGCTCCCCCTCTCTTCTTTCTCCCTCTTTCTCTCTTCTCCTTCATTTTTCTTCTTCACTATAGCATTCGCGCTGGAGAACAGCAACAACAACATCATCACAGAGACCCACTCGTTCATCCCTCCCCAACACCCGTCCACTATGGTTTTGAGAAGCCTCTCCATCTTCTCCTCTGCATTTCCAGCACTTCCCCTCTCCAATCCATCACTGACCTCAGCCCCTCCGTCGTCATTCTCTCCAATGGTCCTCACTCTGTCCACACCCCTAACTCCCCCTCCTTCCCCGGCGGCTTCCTCCAGTGGGCTGAGTCCAATGGTGTCCCTATCCTCGGCATTTGCTATGGCCTCCAACTCCATGGCGACGAAGCCGCCATCCTCCCCAACGGTTTCAACGCCGTCGCACAAAGCCAACAGGGCTTGGTCACCGCAATAGTCAACAGGGAATGGAAACGTTGAGGCATTTTCTGTTTAATGTTTGTGGAGTTGAAGCAGGGTGGAAGATGGAGGATGTGTTGGAGGAAGAAATCAATATCCCAAAAAATGCCTGCGATCTTCAGTTTGGATCTTTGGATCTTCTGTTTCTGTTTCTGGATCCTTGGATCTGTTTTTCTGGATCTTCAGTTTGGATCTGTTTTATTTTTTGCAATTTGTCATTAATTTTTGGATCTGTTTATTTTTCCATTAATTTTTTTTATTTGTTTTTTTTATTTTTGGATCAGTTTCATTTTTTTGTTCATATTTGGATCTTCTGTTTTTCTTATCTGTTTTGCAGTTTTTGTCTTTCAAAAAAAATTAATTTACCTAGTTTAAATTAATTTTAGTTTAAAAAAATAATTAAATTTTATCAGTTTAAATAAACTGATAAAATTAATTATTTTTTTTTAAAACCGTATTGGGCATTTCCTAGGGCTTTGGCCCTCGAAAATTATCTAGGGTCACGCAGCCCTAGGTAATTACTTGGGGCTTTGAGCTCTCCAAAATTTCCTATAGCTTTTTTAAAAAGGCCTTCAGTTTCCGTTTTCTACCAGCATTTGCCTACTGCCACGTGGCCCTTGGTGAGCCCTCGAAAATTCAGCCATTTCCTACGGTTTTTGGCTAGTGTGTGGCTTTCTTTGATCCTAGTGAGTCTCTTTTTTTTATAGGCAAATGTTAGTGGTTAGTTTGTTAGAGGAGAAGAAGATTTTGTCAGTGAAAACCTTGGGTCAACTATTGAGCCACCTACTTGGGACAATACCAGTGAGTCCCTTTACTTATATAAAAAAAATGTTACATATTTTTTAAAGAATTCGTTTTATAACCTCAAGAAACTAATGTGATATTTATATTTTTAAATAACTAATTTTTTTTATAATGATTAAATAATTAATTTAGGAACAAAATTAACCTTCACTTCAATATCATTATTGTATAGGAAAATAAAATAAAGTTTCCTATAAATAAAAAATTAACTGTTATTTTGCCAATATGATATAGATGACTATGACCCGGTTGGATTTGATAACACGAAATGATGTTCTCACACTTCACTTTATACATTTCATTTTAAAAAATATGTTTTTTTTTAATTGTGGAGAGTGATTCTTTTATTCTTTATATCTCCAATTTTATATATATATATATATATGTAAATATTATTTTTCTATTTTTTGACTCTCGAGACACTTTCTGTTTGTGCCCCTTTTGACGACCAAGTCACAATGGCAACAATGTATCTATCTGGGGATGCGCAGCTGTGGTGACGGACGCGATATGAGGACATGCTGGAGGGCCATTGCGAGATCAACGCCTGGGATGGGAGGAACTAAATACGGTGTGAAATCATTTTTTTTATGCGAAAGAAAAAAAAAGGCGCACTACCACATGTGGCATGTGTACTGTGTGCGTAGAAAGTTGAAAATGAAAGTGACTCCCGCGCGTGCGGGTGATCTTTTCCAGGCCTCGTGCTGCTCAGCTTGCTACTTTTTGGAAATGGATCCTCTCCTGCGTCATTGTCTACGGCGGTTTCTCCTGGATTAATCCAATGGCTGAGAGACAAAAAACAGAAAATGGAAAAAAAAAAAAAAAAAAAAAGCCGCGTCAAGAGAGAGAGAGAGAGACGTACGCGGTGAGTCTTCAATTTTTCGTAGGCTTTCTCCACGGCTCTGTTACACAACCTCTCCACTCTCAAATCTTATTTTTTTGGTTCAAGATAAAGTGCAGTATCATTAGCACCAGTACAACAAATTAGAAATTAAAACAACATAGCAATCAACTCATAAAAACTCAGACCAGTTGTAGCTACAAAGAAAAGTGGAAAACCATTCAATTTGATGGTCGATTCCCAAATTACGGAAGACCAACCCCTCAACAGAGACATGCACACACATATGGCTCTTTGCCTCAAAGGTAAAACAAATAGTAATTTCAGTCACCCAAAATGCAAACAAATGGTAAAATAAATTTGTCCTTTAACCTCTTCACCGGGAAAAAAAGAACTGGGAGAAACAAAGTTGTAACAGAGAATTTTGGTGCCCAAACAACCAGAAAGCGCCTTTGCACAGGCCACTAGCAAACACGGTCTCCCTTTGCAGTGGCTTCTCCACCGTTCGAAGGCCATGTCGTCGCCGTGAGTGGCCACTGATTGGTTGGCTCCCTTCACACCTCCCCCTCTCTGTCAGATCTCATGCTTCCTGTCTTGATTATTTTTCCCTTTTTTGTCTCTGAACCGTTGGAATAATCCAACGACTGATAATAGCGCAGGAGAGACCATTGTAGGCAATAATGCAGTAGAAGATCTGCTTCCCTATTTTTTATCAATTTGTGTTTGTGCTACTTCTAACGTGTTTTTTTGGATAAAATCCTAATAAATAAATAAAAACAGTTTTTCTCTTGCTGACTGGTTGAAATTTGACGATTCGGTTATGTACCTTTTGAGACAGTTGTGACAGTTTTTATACATTTTTAGTAGAAAACAAGATGAGCTTTATATAGGGTACATAATATAGGTTCTGTCCTTTTTTATTTCGAAAAGTTTAGATCACTAACTCGCGACTCAAAGAGCATTTATAGAGATATTTCAATAAAACGAGTAACATTTTTTAAAAAGTCAACTTAGTCTTTGTAGTCGTCGTATCTTTATAGTCAATGTGAGAATTTTGTTGGTTTAGAATTTTGCTGAAATGGATAAGTCGATCAGGTCTAAAACACATTTTAGATAGGACAAAGCTTAGGTTTTTTAAGTTTCTCCACTGTATGAATCCCTTCAATCCGTGGCCACTAACAGCGGCATCAACCTCCACCTAAGTTGTGAACCGTTCACGAGCGTCACTACAAAAAATAGAAGCAGAAATCACGATAAGCAAAAAAGGGAAAAGGTAGAAAGTTAGAGAGAGAGTGTGGGTGGACGGGACAACACCCTTGCTACCGTTTTGGTGCAAACATTCACCGCGATTGTGGCTCGCAAATGCCGCCCAACCCCTTTCTATAGAATGTGATTGGGTCGCACAACCCTCCTTGTAGCTTTCTACCGCAAACCATTGTCTACTATCTCCACCACCACTGGTCCTCTCTAGAAAGCAGATCCCCATGGCCACCATGACTCCGCAAAGACCACCAATCGGTGCATTCAACCTCGAACATGACGGCGAGAAAGCACAGGAGATCCGCAAAGGACAAAGGAGAACCAGGGTTTTCTCAATTAGCGTTGAGGAGAGGAATGATCAGGTGTGGAAGGTGCAGGGCGTTATTGTGGAGATGCAACCAATTAAAGGGTTGAAAATGGCCTCTCAACTTAGACAAAGCCTATAGCTACATTAGAGGTCATATTATAAGTGTACAAATGATATATAGAACTTCATTCTGGGTGGAGATTGCCTTGATCAGGATGAGTATATTTGAATTCCAGAAACTTGTACTAGGATTATATATTTCATTTTACATAGCAAAAAAAAAAAGTTAGTAGAGACCAAAGGCGATTGTCGATATGTATTTCTTAAAGCACCTTTCTTTTTCTCCGATAAAATAATGTTTGTCTTACTCCACCTATGGGTGGAAAAACATTGCAGGAGGATAAAAAGTGACTTAAGAGCCGGTGTAAGCAAATACAAGTTCATTTATTTGCGCATGATAGCATATGTCTGCAAGGGTTTTAAAAAACTGTACACAGTTGCAATTGTAGTCGTAACGTCAATGCTTTAGATGTCTCTGAAATTGCATCATGACCACAATTGCAGCTGCATCTAACTGCAATATCAAAAATCACGCAATGCAACCGCGACTGAAAACCTTCAATATCTGATCATAGAAGTTGCCGGTTGGATGCATAAGAAACAAAAAAGTAATTAGTGGTACTGGTATCATTCTTTGTATCAATTTGACAATTTCAACAGCTATTATAATTTACAACCCATTACTTTCAAGAAAACAACTGCTGCTCTTGATCCACCGATACCTCTAACTAATAGAAGAATTTACTCCCCACATCCAAGAGAAACTATAACCCATCGCATGAAGATGAGGCGCGAGCGTGCTAGGGTTTAGGGATGTATATAATGCAAAAAGGCAGAGGTGCAAGTAGCACCCGTTTTATCATCTAATCGCCTAGCAGACAGAGATTTAAAGAAATTAATTAATACACACCACCTCCACGTTTTGTAAAGCATTAGCAGCAACACTTTGATATAAATCTCACAAGTATTGTTCATGTACTCTGGCACGGTTCTCTTCCCACCATAGTCTTGCATGCATCTCCCCAAATTTCTCTCGACTGCACCACATATGAGGAAACACCAACAAATAAATTTCATTCAGTTCAACCCACAAAAAGTAAACTCAAATGTGCATTTCCATTAAAATCCCACATCTCCCCTCCCCTCTTTTGAATCAAACAGAAAGTATGTGTAGCAGCAGAATGACTAACGGAAGTAGACAAATCAGAATAAATATAAATATACAAAACATTCGAGTAGCAATTTGAACTTTGAAGTCACGTTTGGCTTTAAATTAAGTCTGGTCTGATAGCTAAAAAAATTACCATGCCTTTGTCACGGAGTATGTCCAAATTGGTCCTCGACAAAAAATATGGGAGACCTATTAAGTCTCCCAGAAATGAAAAATATTATATTGGTCTTCAAAAATCTCAAATATCAGTCAAATTAATCCCTGATGGAGACTAAAATATTCATAAAAATTATCCTAAAAATGACTAATTTGAATGACATTTGAGATATACTTTTATTTCTCAGGGATCAAATAGGTCTCTGTGTTTTTTGTCAATTTAGACCTTTACTCTAAATTATTTGTAGAGTGAATCACCAATTTAATCCCTAAAATCGTAGGATATTATAAATTTAATCCATGAAATTATTAATAATTCAAAATAGTCCCAAAAATTGAAAATCTTGGATACCTAGAGAAGAAATGATGTCTAATCTAATAATTCAGGCCACATGACCAGTGGTGTGTCAAATTGTTGTTTTCCTGAAATAGAGAGTTTGGAACGGAACTGCCTAAAATTGGTGAAAATTAAGCATACCTGAACCTGACTCGTCTGAGCTCCTTTTTGCCACCAGGAAGAGCTCTGATGGTAATATAAACACCAGGTTCATCCTCCTCAACCCATTCAGTATCAGGGTCACTGGCATTACTGATTGATAGATCCTCAGAGCGATCAGCTTCTCTAGATGAGCTACTTCTTATAGAAGCATCCATTGATGATATATCTGTCTTGGCAGCACTAATGGTTGAAACCTTTGGGGTTGAATTCGTATTCGTACCATTAAAGTCATACTGATAATGCCTGGATTGCATTGACCGTTGATCAAAGGAATCTGAGGATGAGTACCCCATTCCCTTCCCTGTTGTTGGACGGTGTAAATTACGTGGTAACTGTTCCCTTGTTAGCGGAGGTGTTACAGGACTGTCTTCTACTGATTCACGCTTTGAACTCTGCATTCAATCCATCCACACAAAAAATGTACAAATCAAAAACAGAAAGAAAAAAAAAAAGAAAAAATAAGTCAACTTTCACCTCAGTAAATTATAACAAATGAGGACAGGAATCACAACAGCATAAAAGTTCATAATGGGAAAAGATGTTCTCCATTTCTCACTTTACTTATGGGGAAATAAATGAAATAGAGATAATACACACACGGTGGAGAGTATCATTAATTTCCTAAAAGTTTAATTGAACTTTTAGTCCCTATATGTTATTGAGATCGTGCGATTCAAGTTCCAATTGCGCGAATTGAGTCTTTCAGCTATTGCAATTGTGTGATTTTGACCTCTCAGGTTCCAATTGGGCATATTAGGTCCCTAGGTATCGAGATTGTGCGATTTTGGTCCCTCCTTCCAATTGTCGTTCAATTTCTCATCGAAAATGTTGATGAGTCACGTGTGGGTATGACCTGACATATAACTTAGAGCGAGTGGTATGTTATATTACCAAATTTTCATCTGAATAGACTTAAAAATTAAAAAAACAATAAATAAAATTAAAAAAACAATAAATAAAAGCACAATTAGACAAAGCAACCAAAATTGTAAAATCGCGATACATAGAGGACCCAATTCGCACAATTAGAATATCGGAGACCAAAATTGCACAATTGCGATATCTGAAGAACCCAATTTGCACAATTAGAACCTGAGGGACCAATATGCACAATTGTGAACTTGGGAACTAAAAGTACAGTTAAGCCTTTCCTAAATGATAGTAATGTATCTCTCCATTTTTCAGCATCTTTTCTCCTTTGTAACATAGAAGCAATGCAACATATACTACAAAAGAACTTTTATATATTAAAAATATATTTTCATTGCAATACAACATATATTAAAGTATAACATATACTAAAATGCAACATATAACATAGCAGCAATGCTCACATATAATATTAAAAGTATATTTTCGTTGTTAAGTATAATCATTTCACACTGAGAAACTTTTAATAGGCCTTGACCAAAGTGAGCATTGCTACTTTGTAGGACTTCCACCACGTATACGAATTTGCATACCAAATTACCGGTCTACAGCATGAATGAAAAACAAAAATAACTACAGCAGCAGCAGTGATGATTTTTTTTTTTTCAGTTTTAACCCAAATGATTGAAGTGAATGCAAATGTAAATTGTAAAAACAAGTTGTAAATTAAATTTGTAATAGTATATTTTACGCATGAAAGGGGATTGCCTGAAATAAGCATTTGGCTCAAGTAACACGCAACAGCCGATTACAAATATGTGCACCACAACGTCTAGGATCTACATAAAGTCAGAATTTACCTCGTCTTCAGATCTTGGTGGAGTTGGAAGCGGGAAAGCTTGGCGGTTAAGCCTTTGGACATTGTAAAGTTCCATGACCTTATCATAGTTCTCTGCCCACCATCTTTGAGCTTGCCATTTGTTAAACATCTCGCGGCTATACATAAAAAGGTAAATTTGATTCAGTTGTGAAGTCATCATATCTTATAAATTATAAATGTGAATCGAGCGCAATGGCATGTAGTAGCATCTGAATTTTGCAACAAGGAGCAATGCAACCGTAATGTAAAAGTATTGAAAATTATTTACCCAAAAACTGTTTTCAGTTTTTAAAAATTTAACAAAAACAAAATTTATTCTTTGTCTATTTTTAAAAACAGAAAAACTGTTTTTAAAAAGTGTATCAAACAAATATTTTCTATTGTTTTTGTCACCCCATTTCGTTTTCATTTTTTCTGAGTAAACTCGCAATTTAGTCTTTAAACTTATACTTTCTCTCCGATGTGGTCCTTAAATAATAAGTAGTTTCTAAAGTTTGTGAAATCTGTCTCATTAATCCCAGAGACTACTTATAAACTTTAGAGATTAATTGGACAAATTTTATAAACTTTAGAGACTACTTATTATTTTCCTATAATTGAAGAATAAGTAAGATTTCATATAAATGAGGGAGCAAGTGGGAGAGGGATGTAAATTTAGTGACTAAATTGGGTTTTTTCCCCCCTTTTTTGTCGTAACATTTAAATAGTGGTGTATGATTGTGTTATTTTGTTGACCAGTGTTTTAGATGAATTTTCAGTTTTTAGTGGTGTATGACACTGTTGTCAATTATGCTATGTCAGTCAATTAGTAGATGCTTTTTGACAAAGATTTCTCAGATATGAATAATTATTCGGAAAAACGGGTCATTCTTTGCGGAAAATAAAGTTGTTATAAGGGCAACATTGACCATACAGTGGAGTTGTCTAAGCAATCGAAAGCAGGTGGGTCCAAACTTTGGTGTCACCAACACACCAAAACAATGGAATGATTTGGATGTTTCAGTGGGTTTTAATAGTATTAGCTCATGACCACTCTATATGTCTTTAAATTTGTGATCTGAAATTCAGGAGGAAAAAAGAAAAAGAGAGAGAATCATTTATTCATGGATTGACCCACCCACCAGCAACAAATTGGTAGGGATTGCACCACAAGTCATCAAATAGAACCAATATACAAAAACGCGATGGATGCTTTTATCCTACGATAAATAATATAAAGACAAAATTACGAAATTTGGGCAAGAGTACAAGACCATAATCTATAGGAGTATTATTATCTATCTACCGCTTTGTTAGGTCCCCACCTGGTAGAGGTTCACATTTTGTCTTGTTTATGGTTCTGGAGTGGAAGATTATTATGGGAACACTCCCAAGCAAACTGTTATCATAGGATGACAAAGTCACGAGGAATCTGGCATGAAGGGATTCGGAAAGAGAGCATACGAGCTTAACCCGACCAAACGACACAACCCGACCAACACAGTTAACCCTGGCCCACAATCACTTTGGAGCCATGATAAGTTTTCCTTTTGGACCCACTTTTGGGATTGCTTTTGGTAAAGCCGCGAAATTACAGAGGGGGTGTTTTGTTTGGGAAATAATAAAGTCACCCCCTCCGTTAATTTCCCACCTCCCATTATTTAATTCAGTTTTTTTTTAATGTGTGCAATCCTTTGCACACCTTTTTTTTTTAGATTCACATTATATAATCTCTCTCCACTCATAAAATAAGAAATTAAATAATTAATAAAAAAAATGTTGACAATTAATGATTACTATTGTACAAGATTGCACACGTTAGAAAACTTTTTATAATTTTATTTTTTTCTAAACTACTCCTATCCCCCTACCTCCTACCTCTCCTACACCCTCAGCCCCACTCCCCCCTCTCCTCCTCCTCCTCGTCCTATCTCTCCTAATTTCTAGACGCGTACGTGACACTTTTTCACACGTCTACAAATTAGCTTTCGGACACGCCAGAATTTTGCTTTTGAAGGTTCTGCAAAACGAGAAAAAAAAAATGAGGAGACAGTTGGGGGGGAGGCGGTGGGGAGAAGGGGGCAATGGGATGTGGGTGAGGGTGAGGGGAAAGAAGGTACGGGGGAGGATTGCAGGAAGGGGAGAGGGAGAGTTTAACGGAATGAGGGTATTTTGATCTTTTTAAAGTGGGAAGGCAGGTGAGAAACTTAAAAAAAGGAGGTGGCTTTATCAAACCCATTTTGTTTCAGCTTTAGTTTTTTGTTTTGAAAGCCCTTTTGTAAACACAGCAGAGGGTTTGGGCTAAGAAACGAGTATGTCAGTTTTTGCATGAAATGGTGGTTCTCGCTCACACCATGAATTATGAGAGTGGTGTGGGGAAGATATAGAAAGGAAAAGAACGTGATAGATAATTCGATGAAGATGGAAAAGAAGAAAGAAGAAGATATAAAATTGACCAAAAAAACAAAAGAAAAGAAGAAGATATAAAATTGATATGAGAAAAAGAGTGTCGAAAATTAAAAATGTTGTCAGCATGCGCTTTTTCTTTATATTCTTTTCACACTTCTCCGTTTCTTTCTTTTTGTTTTTTTTTGGTCTGCAAACATAGTGGCAAGCACCACCCGTAATTACACACGCAAAGTAGAGATTCCGAGCTCGAACCCGGGCAACCACAGAAAATATCCAGCCTAACAACATCGGCTTACGCAAATTATACTAGGCCTTACGGACTTCTCCGTTTCTTTCTTTATTGAATACTTTATTGCGTGCGTTTTTTTCACCATACTCAAATAAATTCCCCTTTACAAGAAAATGTAAATGGGGTATAAACACTCACTTATGGCACTAATTGGACTTAGGATGCTTCAACAATAAGGACAAGCGGGTGAGCATATAATTCATCGCAGTGATCGCATATAGGTATAAGCCTCAAACCTCTCCTTTTGTTTGTTTATTAGTATATTAGTATTTTTCTAAATTCTAGATATAAATCTATCAAAGTACTTAAGTACATTAAATTTTCACCAACATAATTAAAATATTTGAAAAATAAGACAAGTAAATTAGTAGACAAATAAGAATTATGCACCCTTAATTTAACAACCAAAAAAACCTGATCCTAATGTAATAAAAAGTAAAAAATACTCCCTCTATCTTTTATTATAAACAAAAAAAATACATATATTTAGTTCAAATTGAATCAAATATATGCATTTTTTTTTCTTATAATAAAAGACGGGGGACTATATCTTTTGCTTTTACTTTTTTTTATTTTTTGGTACTCTCTTTTGTTTTTACTTTAAAGTAGGCTCATTTTAAATGATTATTTTTTCATTCTAATCAAAAAATTGATGGAGAGCAAGGAAAACATAAAATAAAATCAACCATACTTATTTCCATCGTTGCCGTAAACCAAACAAAAGACTAACTCAGAAACTCAAGCGTCAACCGCAAAACAAACACTCTAACAAAGAAAGACGTACCTATACAACTATACATAACTCATACAGAGTAATTAAAATTAAAATATTTAAAAACAAAAGAATGAAATAAAAAAAAAAGTAGCCATTCATGGAGTAGTGAAGGGAGGAGTGTGTGGTAAGTGGTAACAGTGTGTGATATTGACAGTCCACCATAGAAAAAGAAAGGCACTCCATTGTCATTATCACTAGACCACTAGCCAGAATCAAAGAGGGTCCAGTCTAAAACATTGACCAACCAACCCCGTAATAACCACGACTCAAAAACGGCACCGAAAGCAACGAAACGACCCACATAAAGTAAAAGAGAAAGAAAGTTCGTATTCGTAACCGTAATCGTACCTGAAACGTATCCGCTTGAGATCGTTCCCGCCACGTGGAAGCGACACGAAGGTGATCAAAACGCCAGGCTCCACCTGCGCCACCCACTCCTTAGGCTCCACCTCCTCCTCCACCACCACCACCATCCTCCGTCCGCTGCCGGCGGAGAAGGAAGATGAGGAGGAGCTCGGCGTTCCCTCCCCGCTCGAGATCCCCTTCAGCCTCGCCTCCATCTCCTTCCCCCACGTCCTCGTCCTCCTAAACGACCTCCCTAACCGCTCCGATTCCGCCTCCGAGTCGGCTCCCCCGCTCCCGAGTCGACTTGCCGGCGCGCAAGGACTGCAGTGCTTGTACGCTCCCGACGCCTTCAACGCCATGTCTTTTATCTGACCCGTCAGCGACTTTATGCCGTTGTTCTTTCCATTGTTGTTTGACTCCGAATCGTTCCCGTTACTCAGTGAGTCGTCCCCGAGTTTCTTTGGACGTGCTATGCATGTAAGCATTTTGTCTTTCCTCTCTCTGATGTTTTTTTTTCAAATTGAGTTTGCGAAATGAAATGACAAAAAAAAGAGGAAGTAGAAGCAGTATTTGTGTGAGGTTAGATGCTTCGAATTGGATCAGGGTGAGATGATTGGACTAGAAAGCGCGAAAGCCGAGGAACAGGTATTTGTAGGCGCCATGCGCAGCAGCGACTTCAGTTACGAAATCAGAGATTCTCTGAGGAAATCAGACACAAAGAAAAAGAGAAAGAGAGAGAGTAAAATGGGGGACAGACTCGCAGAAGAGTACGTAGTTTCTGAAAATAAGTAAATAAATAAATGGACGAAAGTTAAATTAAAATAAATGAAAAAATAGAGAGAGAGAGAGAGAGAGAGGAGAAGAGAGGGACCATGTTATGTAAGCACACACACATGCCCACTCCGAGGCCAATCACCCGGTTTTGATTTGGGTGATGTTAACCGCAACAGAGATGTTGAGTTTCATGGTTGCCGTCTTTTCAAGCTTTGGTTTGGACTTTTTCGGCCGTTGCTCATCAACTGTTGGGCTCGGCCCATATGCCTCTTACCTCTAAAGTTTATATATTTTGACCCAAAAAGAATTTATATATCATTAAGGTTTTTGGTTCAAGCAAAATCGGTGAGTTTTGATTTTAGTATTCTTAAACTTTTTTTTATTTTTATTTTTCATCCCTTCAATATATGTAAACACTTATTTTAGGCTACATTGTTAATAGAGTTACTGTAAATGCTGACGTGACTAATGACAAGCCCACATTAGCAAGGCAGTTGGCACGTCATATGTAAACGTGGCCATACTAGTCAGATAAAAAAGAGTTAAATATGTTTTTGGTTCCTATAAAATGAGTTAATTTTGATTTGGTCTCTTTAAAAAATTTCTTTGGTTTGCATCCCTAAAAAAACTGAAATTATTGTGTTTGATCCCTATAAATTGAGCAAATTTTGGTTTTGGTCTCTATAAAAGTTTATTGGCTAAATTACAAAATTGGTCCTCTATGTTTATTTTAGGTTTCAATTTGGTCCTCTATGTTTTATTTATTTCGTTTTGGTCCCTTACGTTTTAAAAGTTACAACAGGTTGGTCATTTCCGTCACTAAAAGCCAATTGTCCGTAGCTAAAAGTCAAATAATATTTTGGAAAAATGGACTTCTAGCTACGGACAATTGACTTTTAGTGACGAAAAGGACCAAATTGAAAACTAAAATAAAACGTAAAGGACCAAAACGAAACAAATAAAACGTAGAGGACCAAATTGAAACCTAAAATAAACTTAGAGGACCAATTTTGTAATTTAACCAAGTTTATTCTTTGGTTTTCACTCCTATAACATCTGAATCACTAATTTGGTCCCTAGTATTCATCTTAGGGCAAATAAATATAATTTATTTTAGGGATCAAGGAAAAACTTCAGGGAGTCACATGCTAACATGACACCACAGACATTATTAGATGTCACTTGGGATGGCTATATGACCTTCCGTAGACACATAAGTAGTTAATAGGTATCACAAGACAGTAGATGTGACACTCCTAGAATCTAGGATGGGGGCGATCAAGGATAGGGAAACAGTGATTCGTTGAAGAGGACATCCTTTTCGCACGATCAAGGATAGGAAAACAGTGATTCATTGAAGAGGACATCCTTGGACACATAGACTCGTGCTTCAGGGGTTAGACACTTGTGGCTTCAAGTTGTTGAGACAAGCCCAAATAGACGCATTTTGTGGATCTAAATTGTATTTTGTGGTTGTTATATTGTCTTAGTAAGGGAAAGCATGCACACTTGAAAGTTTTGAGGGATTAGTAACGAGGAATAGTCTTGTATAAGGCTTGACATGGGGAGTAAACTCGAGTAAGGCTAATGTGGGTAGTATACTAATAAGATACATTGCTTGAGTAAAGCTATGATCCCAAAAATGAAGAAGTAGAGAGGCATGAAATAAAAAGGTTATTCTCATTTCTACTACTTGAAGATGCTTTCTCTCAATTATACCATTTTGATGAGATGTGTGAGGGCAAGTTAAATGATGTGTGACTTGGTATTTAGTGAATGGTCGAAACTCCTCTCCCCAATCGAATTGTAAAGACTTTAAACATGTAGAAAATTGAGTTTGTATGAAATTATGAAATAATATGAAAGTAGTTAAAGCATCAGTTTTATTTTTGAGAAAATAGATTCAAGTAAACTTTGGGCAAACATCAACAGAAGCGATATAATAGGTGCAGCCATTATGTGTGTTGTGAAGGATAAGGAGTATATAATCTATGTGCCTCCCCTTGGCAGCAGGCATTGCAGAAGTCAAAGCTAGTTTTATATGTGATGGGAATATTAAAAAGTTTCAAAATGGATCTCACAGTCTGAGAATGGATGTGGGCAAGTCAATTGTGCTAAGTTGCCAAAGTTCCTAATGTAGAGGTATTCGCAGTGCTAGTTACAACAGTATTATTGGAGGCAACATAATTATTTACAATAGGTAAGGAGAGGAAATGAAGTGGGAACCCACAGCAAAATCCCCAAACAACGACAAAAGCTTGAAACTATAGAGCCCCAGCTCTAAGTGAGCCTTCGACCAAAACCTTATTAGATCCCTGGGAATTAACAAAACAGGTGTATGGATGAAACTCAAAATATAAGTTATTATCTTAAACAAAACATGCAACGGATATAAGGTTCTTAATAATAGTCGGGACATGCATTAAATTAAGAAGATTAAGAGGAGTATTAGAGAGGAGATGAAACTTTAGATGAACTGTAACACCCTAACTTTCTAAAGCTTAGTAATTAAAGACCCTAATTAAAAAGGAGATTTATTTACTAAGGATTAGTAGTTTAATTGATTAATTTACCTAAAGTTTTATTGGGGACCAAAGAGTAAATTATGAAATTAAACAAGTATTTGTTAGCAAAATTTTATCAAATCATGCCTTATTCCCCACCATGCTCCTCACTTCCCTCTCACCCACCTTAGCACTCTCTCTGCCTCTTAAACACATACACTCACGGATCAGAGGGAGAGAAAGAAGAGAAAGAAGAAAGAAAAAGAAGAAGAAAAAAGAAAGGAGGAAGAGAAGGAAGGGGAAGAAGAAGCTAGGGTTCCATGAGAACCACTCTCTCCTTCATTTCCCTCTCACTCCCTCGATGATTCCCTCCCTTTTTTCCCTCTCACTCTCGTCCTCTAGCTTCATTTCCCTCTCACTCCCTCGATGATTCCCTCCCTCTTTTTCCTCTCACTCTCGTCCTCCAGCTGAAAGGAAAGGGAAGAAAGAAGGAAAGGAGAAGAAAGAATAAGAAGTGTTGGAGTTTAGGGATTTTGAGAGAAATTTTTCCATCCTTACTTAGAATGGGAGATTGAGGATTGGGATTGGTATTTTGAAGAAGATTTGGTGAAGCCCTAATTTGAAGAGAACTGGAAAAATAAAATTGAAGAGGAGAAGAAGAAGAGAACCAAAGATTCGTCACCTAGCTCAAGTTCTTGGAGTTGATTTGTGAGTTCTTCTCCATTAGGTGGTGGCAACCATAAGATCCCCATTAGGGTTTTCTTTCCCTTCATTTTGTATGTTTGCATGATGATGAGTTGGGGATTGATAGTGGTCATATGATGGGAAAGAGGTTTTTGTATTAAATGTTCATGACTTTGATGAGTTTTATGATATTTGAGATATAAGGTTGCTCATGATTTTCATGCTAAATGAATTGGTTCTTGGATGTGATCATGTTTGATGCTTGATTTGGTGTCCTAATATGATTAGAAATGGTTTAGATTGAGTAGAAATTGTGTTTCTTTGATTGATATTGGTTAAGGGTTGGGTGCTATCTCCAACCCCCACAAACATATGTGTGATATTTGCCCCATTGTGAGCTCCACAGAGTCCATTTAGGATGAGGTTTAATTCACGAGAAACTAGTCTCAAAGTGCTTCAAAATGAGCACAAGAATCACTTGAAAGATTAAGAATTGAATTAGATATAGAATTTACAAGTTAAGGGACAGTAGTTGTTCTATTTTCTGACATCAGTGTGTTCTTTTGTAAAACTGCACTAAATGAATGGTTATGTTCTAAAATAAAAGTTAGATTCAGAAACTAGACATCCTAAGCTTTCCAACGAGTATTCATTTGCCCAATTCTGACCTCGTTTGGTATTTTAATAAAATCATTCAATTTGATGTAAAACTGCAGAAAACTGTCCCTTTTTTTGTCCCAAATTCAGCGAAAATCAAATAATTCTAGTGAAAGACCAAGCTCATGAAGAGCCCAATATGAGGCAAAGTTATGATTAATTTTAATTTATATGTTTTGATTATTTTAATTATGTAATTGAACTACTAGTTGACTATTTGTTTTTAGTTTTGGGCTTATTGTTATTGGGCCTTATTTGCTCTAGGGTTAGGGTTAATTTTCACTAGCCATAGCTTAGTCATTGTCATATTCTCCCATTATGGAAAGGAGGGGTAGTTATGCTCCTACTTAATGCCTATAAATAGGCTTGTATTTTTCTTCATTTGGCACATTTGACTTTGAGAAATAGAATTACTCTTTGTGAGTTTTTGAGAGCCTAGTTCTCTTAGGGTTCTTAGGTGAACCACCATTGATTCTTATCAAGAGTATCCTTACTCTTGTGGCGAATCCCCACTTGACTTATCACTCTCTCAAAGGGTGTGGGGTCTTCCTTCCACTTCTCTTCTTCTCCATATTTTATATTTTTGTTCTTTATTTTTCCATGTCTTTTAATTTTATGCGCTTACTTTAAAGTTTCTATCTTTATGCGCTTTTCATCATCTTCCTTCTTGTGCGCCATTTTCTTATACAAGGTCAAAGCTTGCATCTTTGCTTGCTCAAATTTCATAAAATGTGCACCAACCATAAGGATTAAAGAAGCATTACTTAAAGTTCATTTCTTTTCTTCTTTAATTCGTTAATAACAAGAAATCAACTCAAGGACAATCCGTAAAAACTATATGCATCCATCTTGGATCATATCATGTAGTATCAGAGCCAGGTTCCTAGAGTTGGCAAAATTCTTGTATTTTGTGTACCTATTGTTATTGTTTTCCAACACCAAGCACCATTGCTTGAATGCCATAGTTGTACACAACCTTGATCATCTCGATCTCTGCCATTTCTAAGAATTGACAACATTCTTTACTTTCTGTCGTTTAATTCCCGTCCTTTAATTTCAGAATTTCCTTTGTTTCCTCAGGATTGGTCCTATAGGAATGTACACAACATTCTTTTCGCTCACCCTGAGCTGAGCGAATTTGACAAAAAATTCTGCAGAAAACTCTGCAGAATAAATTAGCTTAGCGAATTTTTCTGAGCTAAGCGAATTTCAAGCAGAGTTGTGATTTTCTTTAATTTTCAATGCTCTTAGGGCTAAGAATACTTTATTTTTGGTGTTCTAAACCCTATAGAATTAAGGTTTGCTTATGTATGACTAATGTTGCTTATGAATGAGTGAATTGTACTTGTATATTCATTTCATTATGTAAATGCATTGATAAATGCATAAGTTTATGATCAAGCCACTTAAAAGACAATGCAAGATTCATCATAAGAGGAGATGATGGTATGGTTAGTCTCGTGGGACACCACTTGAAGGTTACTGACGTCTAACCACCATACTATAAGCTACGTTGATCGAGGTCTATGAACTAAAACATACGACAAAACCCGATAACGTAGATTCCCGATCAAAATAACGATTTGACCCTATGGGAATAGTTCAGTCGTGCTTAAAAGCAATGAAAGAATGACTATGCTTAAAAGCAATGAAAAAATGACTATATGTTTTTATGTGTGATTATCCTGCATTTCTGTAACGCCCGTAATTCAAAATTAATTGAAAACCAGGCAATTTACATAAACAGTACAGAAATTACGACTAATTTAAACTTAATAATAAATTTACAAGTTAACTTAATAATAAATTTACAAGTTTCAACGTTGACCATAGTCAATAATCTAGAAATTAGATTACAACTTTCCAAATATAAGTACTTGGATTACAAAATACAATCAAGTGTTTCCAAATATACAAAAGATAGAGGAGTTCCTACACTTCCAAATTCAAAGCTAAACTAAGAGAATCAAGCCTTTAGCTCGCCTGATCGTCTTTCGGATTATACTTATCTGAAAAACAAATAGAAGGGGGTGAGATAAAATCTCAGTGAGTCATTCACGAACCCCTCACCAACACTATTTCCAATACAAGACATTATAAGTTTCATAATAGGAAGAAATTTATAATGGCAACACAATTTACAATATCACATATGAAACCATAATTATGAGCACGTGAAATCTATATCTGCATTCCGATAGGGACTCACGCCACTATACCTTATGACAGCACAGACCGACGCGTCTGCCACCGTACCTTATAGCAGCATGGACCGACATGTAGCAGTTATTCAATTAAATCAAGACTAACTATAATCAATGAAATCCATGGGAGTATAGAATTGATTTCCTTTGGAATTCTCGCCACTGTACCTTATAATCGCACAGACTGACACTACCCAGACCGGCAGCAATCATACAATCACGTATAGACAATTACTAAGCTCCATCACTCACCCATGACTAAAAAAACAACCTATCAAGTGAATGAAATATTGCACTAGATGGAAATCAGAAGGATGCCATTAAGAACGAAGGGATAAACAATGTTTTCTTAGAGCTTAGGGTATCCAAAATCAGGTGTCCATAGCTTGAAAAGCCTTGAAAAATGACGAAAAACGCAAAATTTAAAAAGGCAGGATGCGCTTCGCGCGTGTCACTCGCGTTTAATCCATGTATTCTGTGTCTCCGTGCATCGCGCGCGTTTAGAGAGCGCGCCACGCGCATTTCGCGTTATTGGTTCTGTTTTGACGCGCTGGGGGCGAGCTGGGGCGCGCGTCACGCGTACACTGCAGAATTCTACAGAAAATCCCATTTTTCAGGGTTCTACTTCTCCTACCACAATCTTTCTCAATTTAAGCCAAAACCAAAAAGAGAAAAACTTAATATCAAGTACCAACAAGATGAAAAGGAAGAATAATACCAATTACCACAATTCACAAGCAAGAACATAGTTTTCAATTCATCAAAATACATCAACTCTTTATCCTTTTCTAACATACCAAACCCATTTCATACTTTCCTTAAAGTACCAAACTAGAACGCATGAAATCCAATCAACAAGGAAAAGAAGGAAAACCCTAATATAGGTCTTATGGGTGCCCATTACCTAAAGTTGAAGAACTCACCTAAAGGCTCAAGAGAATGAGCTAGGAAGCTTGAACTACTTCTTCTTCTTCTCTTCTTCCTCAAATTCACGTGTCCCCCTTCCTCTACAATCTAGGGTTCTTCAAATCTTCCCCAAGGTTGCACAATCTCAGCCACAATGTGTTTCTTGAAACAAGGATTGAAGAAACCCACACACAACCCACTCTAATCTCTCACAAAATCAACAAAAACCCTAACCCTCTTCTTTCCCCTTTCTTTCTTCAGTTGGACATCGAGAGAGAGAAGGAGAAAAATGAGAGAGAGAGCGTGAATGAGAGGAAAAGAGAGAAGAAAGAGTAAGTTTTGCAATTGGGACCATAATGCCCCTATTTTAACTTTAACAAAATACTAAAAAGTCCTTCCTTTTTCGCTTAATTTCGAAATGCCATTTCTACTCACACCCCTAATATTTATAAATACTCCCCTAACTTAATTATTCAATAATCAATTTAGAGCATAATAAAGCATAAATTAATGTAGCTAAATAATTAAATTAGACAGGGTGTTACATTTTCCATGTCTATTTTATCACAAATGTTACAAATGGTATATTGGACCGGAATAATCACGTCCGACAATGTACCAAGTTTTCTAAGTGTTTCTAAATTCTATATTAGACCGGAATAATTACGCCCAATAATATAACAATTTAGACTCAGGTTTGTGCATCTTAAGGCGTTCACGCTTAGGGTGCGTAACACATGCTTTGTTTTCAAAAGAAAGAATCTATTTCCTGTATGTGAAACTTGTTTTGGCTTTAAATGCCTCAAATTATTCTTATTAAATAGTATGATTCGATGAGAGGTAGTGAGGAGTCCGGGAAGGACTCATTGAGATTTTATCTCACTCTTTCTCTTTTTGTTTCAGACAAGCAGGTACCAAGGGAAAGTTAGGTGGCTCCGAAGGCCTAATGCTAGTAGTTTAAGATTTTGTTTTGGAGTTGTAGTTATGTCTACAACTTCTTGATCTTAGAAGACTAAATTGTATTTTGTTTTTTTTTCAAGTTATGTATAATTTGGTAAAAGTTGTAATCAATCTATTAGTTTTATGACTTATGTTTGAAATTTATGACTTGTAATATTTAAGCAAGTTTGTAAATTTTTAGTAATTCATGTACTTTAATGTAATTGTTGTGTTTTCAATTTATATTGAGGTGCGGACGTTACATTATGATATCTGAGCAGTTTAGTCCTTGTAGGATTGTGGTCAGTTAGACAAAACTTTCTCTTATTCGAGAACTCCTCTCTACATTCTTATACCTAGTATGAACTATTAAGCCTGATTAACTTAATACTTCATACCGTGTATGTAGAATATGGTAGACACAGCTGGTGGACGAGGGAGAGGACCGAATAGGAGTGCGAACTCTGAGGAAGCTCGAGGGTTAAAGATGATGCATATGAGAAAGGGAATTAGGAATAGCAAGTAAGGGTCTTAATTGTATGGTTTTAATCGATTAGGATGGGCGTTTATAATAGGTTAGGTTTCCAACACTTGTTAATTCATCAAGTTTGTTGAGCCTAACCCATTATGAACGGATCCTAGATTGATTGGAATCCTATGATAATCCCTAAGTGAGCCATAGTGTTCTAAGTAGTTAGTGGTAAGGATAAGAATTTAGATGAAGACAGGCCACTTGTAGTCAAGAACCTCGAAGGTGATCAAGCCCTAGTGAAGCAGAAAGAAACCCTAAGTCTTCTAGGTATAGTGACCTTAGTGAAATAACTAGCCTAAGGAAGAGGAGTATACTATAGTCTTTGAACTATAAGAGTTTTAAGAAAACCTAAGTCAGCGGGAATCCAAAGTTATTAATGTTTGCATTCGATTCAACTGACCAGTACATGAAGTGACTCCGTTTGACCAATTATAGACTTTGTCTTTACCAAATAAAAACATTATTTGGAATGAGACCTAGTCTGTGATTGAGTAATGAAATCACCTAATTCTCCAGACAATTAGCTCTTTTGTAGAGATTAATTCATTTCTGGATTTCCAATGATTTAGAATGAGCATTGAAGGTAGTTTAGGATCAGTGAGATAGATTATTCCCAAAGCTCGTTGGTTCGTTAGTTATTAAACCCAGTGACTGACGCTTCGGTCCATGTTGCTATCAGTTATGGCTGCGTGGATTTCCGGTTTAATTCCAATTGAACCTAAAAGTGGAATTAATCCATCGAGTTGAAGAGAGTAGTAGTAAATTTTAACAAAGAGCGAAATAGTATGGGCATAGTTTAATTGGTGGGCACCTAAGGTTATTAAGTATTGCGAGTAATTCGTTGGGTTGTGTCTGATGTGATTCCATCTAGCCATTTACAAATTGCTTTTCCAACTGAATGAGAATTATTAATCGGGTGAGGCCTAGTTTGTAACCGATTAGTGTGAATCAGGTCAATCTAACCAACGATTACCTTTCAAGAGTTAATTATCCTTAAAATTTCTAATTGCCTAGACCAAGTCTGCAATAAGACCAAGTATAGTGTGATAGAGATAAGTAACAATTCCATAAGTTTAGAGAAATGGTATTTAAGGAAAGATTTCCATTTATAACTCATTAGTGAATGTTGTAAATGAAAATTTTTCAGTGTATGGGCTAGTTTACTCAATGTGACAATCTTACATTGTTAAGTTAGTTGACTAATGAAAAAGTCACGGAACCGCCAAAAGTAGTATGGGATACTGGATTGGGCGAACTTCCAAAGAGTATTCTTAGAAAAGTACTCTCCAAGGAGTATGAGGAGACAGAAGGAGCAAGAGTTTGCTCGCTTGACACAGGAAGACATGTCTGTAGGGGAATATGTAACCAAATTTGAAGAATTGGCCAAATATTCCACCTACCTTCAACCTGCACAAGATGATGAATGGAAGGCTCACCAGTTTGAGCAGGGTCTCAGACCCAGTTAAGGAATATCGTGTGTCAATTCGAGGAGAATGATTATGCAAGGCTTGTTGGCAAGTGCAGAATTGCTGAGGAAGCACATGCTGCCTTAGTAGCAGAACGCCGAGAAAGATGGCTAAAGAAAAAGGATAAACGCAAGAATTCCCAACAACTAAAAGCATCAGAAGAAGCGGATAGACGGAAACAAGCTCAAATCCCTGAAGAACTAAAAGTGAATGAATGTTCCAAGTGTGGTCGGAACCACATCGGTGAAGGTCTGGCAGGTCAGAATGTGTGTTTCATGTGTCGCCAACCAGGGCACTCTACAAGGCGTTGCCCACATCAGGAGCAGAGAGCAGTACCTGGATCAAATTCCTCGACTGTGGGTAGGATGTTCCATCTTGATGGAAAGAAGACTAGAGAAGCTGGTCAATCGACTCGAGGTAAGTAATTTTTAAGCAGAGAATTTAGGATCTGTTACGGGATATGCTTGTTTAATTTTCGAATGACTTCCCATCATGTTATGATTTATGAAATGTCAATTTTTGGTAGAAAGGGTGAATTGCTGTTCTCACCCCCACATTGACATATGTTTTATACTTCTTCACTATTCTCTCCACAGAGAGAATCTTGAAGTGATTCCTATGCCATGGGAAAAGTTTAGGATTGTAAGGAAGTATGTTGCCGCTAAATCAGCAGAGACCTAAAATTAACAATTGCAAGTACTTCATTGATTAATACCTAGTGTGATTTCACCTAACCAATTACAAACTACGTCTCAACCAATTAAGCAATATTACTCGGTTAAGGCCTAGTCTATAACCGGTTAATACAATCACAATTGGGTTTTACTGTTTAAGCTTTTGTTGTTTCTAGCCATGTTAGCAAAGCTCCTTCCATTAAGGAGGTTATTTGGTCTCCGTCTCCTTGTAATTGGGTTAAATGCAACTCAGACGGGGCTTCTAGGGGCAACCCGGGTTAGTCTGCCTGTGGCGGTATTTTTCGAGATTACAGGGCGGCTACTCTTGGTTGTTTTGCAGTGAATCTTGGAGTGACTTCCTCTTTACAGGCAGAGCTTATTGGCGCCATGTTTGTAATTGAGAAGGCCGTCTTGAGGGGCTGGTCAAATTTTTGGTTAGAATGTGATTCAGAATTGGTAGTTGCCACTTTCTCCAATCCGGGAATTATTCCTTGGCGGCTGAGAAATAGATGGGAAAATTGCTTACATGCCACTAGGAGTATGAATTTTGCAGTATCTCATATTTTTAGGGAGGGTAACTCTTATGCTGATAAGTTGGCCTCACATGGCCTTACTATTCAGGGTTTCTTGTGGTGGGACAACATTCCCTCATTTATTAAGGACGACTTTTTTCGCAATAGGTTAAGTCTTCCTTTCTATAGATTCAGATGATTCTTTCCATGGGTCAGGTTCTTGCCCCCCATGTCATTTTTGTGATCCTTTTTGGTTTTTTTAATAAATTTTTGACGTGCTGCAGATGATTGGTAGGCTCTACGGTGCCAACATAGTTAGGATTCTTGAGCTCTACAGTGATGCCATTGCATGCCAATTTTTACTTAAAAAAAAAGTCTAACGATTAATGCCTTGTAAGAGCTAATTATTTCTAGGTTTTCCAACGATTTGGATTGGGTACGCGAGGAGATTATAGGTGCAGTTTGGATGTAAGATGCGGCAATTTTCGAGAACGAAAATTTTTAAAAGATGGGGAGTAATGTAATACCCCAACTTTCTAAAGCTTAGTAATTAAAGACCCTAATTAAAAAGGGGATTTATTTACTAAGAATGAGTAGTTTAATTGATTAATTTACCTAAGGTTTTATTGGGGACCAAAGAGTAAATTATGAAATTAAACTAGGATTTGTTAGCAAAATTTTATCAAATCATGCCTTATTCCCCACCATGCTCCTCACTTCCCTCTCACCCACCTTAGCACTCTCTCTTTCTCTTAAACACATACACTCACGCATCAGAGGGAGAGAAAGAAGAGAAAGAAGAAAGAAAAAGAAGAAGAAAACAGAAAGGAGGAAGAGAAGGAAGGGGAAGAAAAGCTAGGGTTCCATGAGAACCACACTCTCCTTCATTTTCCTCTCACTCCCTCGATGATTCCCTCCCTCTTTTCCCTCTTACTCTCGTCCTCCAGCTGAAAGGAAAGTGAAGAAAGAAGGAAAGGAGAAGAAAGAATAAGAAGGGTTGGAGTTTAGGGATTTTGAGAGAAATAGGGAGAGAAATTGTGAGATTCTTTCCATCCTTGCTTAGAATGGGAGATTGAGGATTGGGATTGGCATTTTGAAGAAGATTTGGTGAAGCCCTAAGTTGAAGAGAAGAGGAAAAACGAAATTGAAGAGGACAAGAAGAAGAGAACCAAAGATTCATCAACTAGCTCAAGTTCTTGGAGTTAATTTGTGAGTTCTTCTCCCTTAGGGGGTGGGCAACCATAAGACCCCCATTAGGGTTTTCTTTCCCTTCATTTTGTATGTTTGCATGATGATGAGTTGGGGATTGATGGTGGTCATATGATGGGAAAAAGGTTTTTGTATTAAATGCTCATGACTTTGATAAGTTTTATGATATTTGAGATATAAGGTTGCTCATGATTTTCGTGCTAAATGAATTGGTTCTTGGATGTGATCATGTTTGATACTTGATTTGGTGTCCTAATATGATCAGAAATGGTTTGGATTGAGCTGTGTTTCTTTGATTGATATTGGTTAAGGGTTGGGTGCTGTCTCCAACCCCCACAAACATATGTGTGATTTTTGCCCCATTGTGAGCTCCACAGAGCTCCATTTGGGATGAGGTTTTATTCATGAGAAACTAGACTCAAAGTGCTTCAAAATGAGCACAAGAATCACTTGAAAAGATTAAGAATTAAATTAGATATCGAATTTACAAGTTAAGGGACAGTAGTTGTTCTATTTTCTGACATCAGTGTGTTCTTTTGTAAAACTGCACTAAATAAATGGTTATATTATAAAATAAAAATTAGATTCAGAAACTAGACATCCTAAGCTTTCCAACGAGTGTTCATTTGCCCAATTCTGACCCCATTTGGTATTTTAATAAAATCATCCAAATTGATGTAAAACTACAGAAAACTATGCCTTTTTTGTCCCAAATTCAGCGAATTTGACCGAAAATTCTATAGAAAACCCTGCAGAATAAATTAGCTTAGCGAATTTTTCTAAGCTAAGAGAATTTCAGGCATATTTGTGATTTTCTTCACTTTCCAATGCTCTTAGGGCTAAGAATACCTTATTTTTGGTGTTCTAAACCCTATAGAATTAAGGTTTGCTTATGTATGACTAATGTTGCTTTTGAATTAGTGAATTGTACTTGTATATTCATTTCATTATGTAAATGCATTGATAAATGCATAAGTTTATGATCAAGCCACTTAAAAGACAATGCAAGATTCCTCATAAGAGGAGATGACAGTATGGTTAGTCTCGTAGGACACCACTTAAAGGTTATTGACGTCTAACCACCATACTGTAAGCTACGTTGATTGGGGTCTATGGACTAAAGCATACGACAAAACCCGGTAACGTAGATTGCCAGTCAAATAACGATTTGACCCTATGGAAATAGTTCAGTCGTGCTTAAAAGCAATGAAAGAATGACTATATGTTTTTATGTGTGATTGTCCTGCATTTCTATGTCTGATTTTATCACAAATATTACAAATGGTATATTGGACCAGAATAATTACGTCCAACAATGTACCAAGTTTTCTAAGTGTATACTGGACCTGAATAATCACGCCCAGCAATATACTAAGTGTTTCTAAATTCTATATTGGACCGGAATAATTACGCCCGGCAATATAGCAATTTAGACTCAGGTTAGTGCTTCCTAGGGCGTTCACGCTTAGGGTGCCTAACACATGCTTTGTTTTCAAAAGAAAGACTCTATTTTCTGTATGTGAAACTTGTTTTGGCTTTAAATGCCTCAAATTATTCTTATTAAATAATATGATTCGATGAGAGGTAGTGAGAAGTTCGTGAAGGACTCACTGAGATTTTATCTCATTTTTTCTCTTTTTGTTTCAGATAAGTAGGTACCAAGGGAAAGTTAGGCGACTTCGAAGGCCTAATGCTAGTAGTTTAAGATTTTTTTTTGGAGTTGTAGTTATGTCTACAACCTCTTGATCTTAGAAGACTAAATTGTATTTTGATTTTTTTTTAAGTTATGTATAATTTGGTAAAAGTTGTAATGTATCTATTAGTTTTATGACTTATGTTTGAAATTTATGACTTGTAATATTTAAGGAAGTTTGTAAATTTTTAGTAATTCTTGTACTTTAATGTAATTGTCGTGTATTTCAATTTACATTGAGGTGCAGGCGTTACATGAACCAATGGAATAGTATGCAAGACCTTTACTATTGCCCATTTGAACAAATCCGTGCTAGCATCTAAAAGCATCATGGCCATATTTGTGACATAGTAGAAAGTAGACCTATTACCACTATTGCGGCTTCGACCTCTTCCATGACCTCTTCTTCCTTTTCTATGTGAATAATGTTGAGATTTATCACTAGAAGAAGAACAAGTAGCACCAGATTCAGATTAATTGTTAGACCTAGTATCTGAGCCACATTCACAGATACACTAGTGATTAACTCTTGATAGGACTTATCAAGTTGTGCTTCTTGCACCAACATCAATGCTTTACTCCATGTTTGGTAGCGCTCAAAAAGAATAGAAAAAGAAAGCAATTGGAATAAAACACATTTCCCAATAATTCTTCTCTCATTTGGTGGAGGATAAAAAGTGGGTAGGAAAGAAAGAATGTGTGTGGGGCCCACATTAACTCATTTGCTCCGTTTTGGGCGGAAAGCAAGAGGAATGTATATGCAAAATTACATATTTGCCCTTTCTTAATTGTAACATTTTTATACACTTTTATTTAATTTTATTTTTTCTTTTACTAACCAAACAAAATAGAATAATACAATATAAATTCATGAGTTACAAAATAATAAAGATAAATATATTATTTTAACTTTTTTAGAAAAAAAAATTTATATTTCATATTTTTTTATTTTGCATTATTAAGTGTGTACTTTATATTGAGATTTTATTTTAAAATAAAACGAAAATAAATGAAAATAAAAATTTATTTGTTTTGTACTATATTGAGAGAGTATTTGTATTCTCTTATTATATTCAACTTTTTGCTTAAGTTTTTTTTTTTTTAAATTTTACAATTATACTCTTTTGTTTCCTCACTTTTCATTCAATCAAATAAGGGAGGAGAAAGCTTTTACCTTTCTTTCCTTTCACTTTCTCTTATACAAAACAACTTAAAAATCATCTCATTTTCTACTCTCTTTCTTTCCTTTTATTTTATTTTCTCTCACTTTTTCTTTATTTCACTTTCTTTCTGTAGACCAAACAAACCATTAATATCAGTAAGAGACGGTGAATTAGGCATACCGTAAATCATCATCACAAATGGTATGTATTCTTCTGGAAGTACTTCCAGTACCACATCAATATGATCATGTTCTGAGATAGAGTCACCAATGGCCAAAAGTGAATCAACATGTGCCTTAACACGCAACAAATATTCAAACATAGTGTGATTGTCTTTCTTCAAGTTTTTCAATTCAAAATGAATATGCCGAACCTTAGCCTTTAGAAGAGAGTAGAAATGTTTGTGGATTTTCCCCCAAACTTGGAAAGCATGCTTGCAACCTATATCTTTAGGCACTACCGATTCAGTTAGAGTTGAAAGCAACCACATGAACATAATCTTGAACGATCCTCTTTTGGTAAGCATCAGACTCAATTCCTAACTCTAGATCCGTTTCAGAATTAAATCTTATAGGAATAAGAGGATTAGCCACTAGCTTGTGTTGTTTATGAGCAGTGACAAGACTGTCCACTTTCTAGCTTGATAGAGATCAAATGATGAAACGAATGAGACATAGTTGATGAATATCCAAATCCAAATCCAGAAGTTAGATCGGAAAATGGATTAGGACACGTAGAGCATCAGAGTTGCGACAAAAATCTGGTATAGGCAAAGCCATGAATCATCAAGCGAATCGCTAAGCCCTAGCTAAAAAAGTAGCTCTTTGATACTATCTTGGATTTTGGCCTAATCCAACACTACAAAACTAGCTTGTAAGGTGAGGGGTGTCAATTCTTTAATATCTAGGCGGGAAAATGTTTTACTAGAAACCTATATATAAACTATTTAATTAAAAGCTTAAACTATTTGGTAAGGTTCCAAGATTTTTTTTTTTTTTTTGATAAGCTCCAAGAATGGTTTTTATAACTCTTAAAAGTCATAAATATCTGTAACTTTTATTTTTCGGTGGATCTGGTTTTTTATACTCATGGATTATTTAGTGGACCAGGCAATACAAAGGTTTTTATCCCAATAATAATAATTTCAAATAACTTTTATTTGTGAAGCAGATTTAAAGTGGAAAACCAGACACAACCTTTAGAGCTTGCTCTTTTTTTCTTTTTTTTTTTTATACTGTATGATGTCAACGACCCCGCCTCCGCCTCCGGGTTATAACTGATCCTTAAGTGGCATGCAGCCTTCCTTGTATGGTTGGATATGTGGCCCTATATGCTGGCCCAATTAATGATGGGTTACAGTCCTCTGGATATGCCATTTCATTTTTTTTTACTTTAAACATTAAGGGTGTATTACGAGAAAAAAAAATATACGAGATAAAATTCTAAATGTTTATATCCTAATTTAACTTGTTTTTTATGCATAGAATATTTTGTATCAATTGAAATAATTTTCCTTTAAATATTTATTAGTTATCTTTTCCTTACATTTATTTATGTTTTCATATCAAAATGGAGTTTTGCCACGTGGGCTCATGCCACGTGTCAAAACCCCATCATTCCAATTCCCGCCAAAATGTAACTTTTATTTTATTTTAATTTAATTTATATTTTTAATTGATTCATTAATTACTAATTAAAATGCATTAATAAATCAGATTTGTGATCCTATTTTGATTTGATCCATCAATTGATTTCAATTATATGCAAATTTGGAAAATCATTATCAAGAAATACTTTCTTCAAACGATTATATGCAAATTTAGAAAATCATTAGATGTGAAAATATGATACTTTCCTCTGACGATTGAAGAGGTCAATTATTTTTTCTAGGAAAATCAGATCTCAATAAATGCTTCCATTCTTAGCTATTAATTAATTTAGTTTTTATTATTATTATTATTATTAATTTTTTTCAAGTTTGAAATTTTGACGGGATAAGCTTTCCTATTTAGTTCAGCTTGACATTAGTAAGAAATATTCTCTCATTAGGTATCTACTAGATTTTTTATTTTTATTTTTAAATCTTCCTTAGCGATGAGACTTTTGATTATTTTTTCCCCTTCCTTTTTATTATTTTTCCATTTTTCTAAAAAATATTTAGTTAATTATATCAAGTCATGATATCATTTATAATGTCACCAATGAACTGAAGATACAATATTTTATTACGATTTTTGGAAATAATAATATGTTCCTTTCAATAAAATCATAAAATAAAAATTTTAATTTATTCAAGTAAATTACATCATTTGAAATACATCTTTCGCTATTCTATTTCACTACAAGAAAATATGTGATTGGCTACGACAAATTTAGTAGCTAATTCGTAGCCAATTTCTAGGAAACAAATTTAGCTACGAACTAGCTACTAAATTGTTCGTAGCACAATTTGGATGGCTAATTAGCTAGGAAAAAAATTTCCTAACTAATTTTTAGCAAATCTTAAAAAAAGCATAGCTATTTTCTAGTTAATTAATAGCAAAAAGTTGTTCAAGATTATTTTTTTCCTAGTTAAATATAATAGCTACAATATTTTCGTAGCAATTTTATAGTCAATTTATAGCTATTTTTTCATAGTAATATTATAGTTATTTCCTAGCTATTAGTGTTTTTTTAATTGGAAAACATTTTATAGTCATTTTATAGCTAAATATTCCTAGCGATATTATTAGACCGTGATTTGTTGGAAAAAGCTCATATTTCATTGGAAAACACCTACTTTATCATACAAATTAATTCCAAACATACAAGTTACAATTTCATATCATATTCTAATAATACCGATACAAATTTGTATACTTGTTTCATTGAAATCAAAACAATGTTCAATACTACTTCCCAGGAAGGAAATTGAGTCCAAATATTTCCAAAATCATGATTATAGTTGCCATTAAACCATTATAGCTAATTGCTATTAACAAAAAGAAAAAAACATTGCACATTAAACTAAATCCCTTGGTTTCTTGTGCATCTACTGCAATTGAATCCTCGATGTCACACTTGACCCAACCAGCTAGGAGTCTCATTCCAACAGATACCTGACTTTGAGCAGTTTCTTTACTGTCTGAAAACATAGAAGCTAGAGAAAATAAGAACGTCAAATTAGAATCAAAAGTTAAAAATTAAAATACAAATAAAAGTACTGCATCGGCATAAAACCTCATAGATAAGAGAAAGAAATTTCAGAGAGAAAAACTCCAAAACAAATATGATGCTAGCAGGATTAGAGATCAATAAAATTTTAATAAAAAAGGAATCACAAGAGATGTCTCAAAGCAATGGTTGCTGGCATGCTCCACAAAGTAATGCACAAAAAAAAAAAACTAGAACTTGAAAGCAAAACAAAATACCAAAAAGAGAAAAGCACTAAAATCATTAGATATTTCACAACAAAAATATTATGGATCATGATGGCGGGTTTCTTCATTCTCTCAGAATTTGGACAAATACCAAGCAAAAATCCTTCCAGTAACCAACCTCTTATAAACCAAAGTCCTAAAAAGAACATTACATTTCAACGAAGAACTAATGCTATAAGAAACCTAAGTGAGGCCTTCTTAATATGTGATAAAAGCATATTAGGAAGTAATTGTCACTTCTGGAGTAATTGTCACCTGAGCAACTAGGAGCAGCAACACAAGTAATGAGTGAAATAAAAGGATAGTAGGATAAGCATTAATACCAATATCAATCATTAAAAGGGGAATTTACATCATAAATCTTTATTAAGCAACTCAGCAAAGAAACGGTTTGCCTTAACAATACATTTAGTGCCATATAGACTAGCAACGTCACTAACTATATTGATCAAATGTTTATTATTCTTTCTAGAAATCGATAAGCTTAAACAAAATGTATCCTTTATCTGCACAAGTGTTTTAGCAAACAGTATGCGAGAAGGTTGTAATGAAGCCAAAGAAATGATCAGAAAACTAACCAGAAAGCATATTGATAAAGATGAATGAGATGGACTATTGTTGCTTATACTTAACATAAAGGGTATCTAAATATATATAACAGCTAGGGTATTGTTTATATACGAACCAAGCTGGCATGAGTCTTACTTGGAAGATCCCAAGGATCATATATATATGAAGCTGCCTGATGATCTCAATAGACAGAGGCCGATGCTGAATCTTTATCTTTAGGTAAAATCCAACTAGCTCCTTGTCAGTGGGATGAAACCTAAAAGCATAACCCCATCAAGTTTCTCACCACTGTTTCTCTCTTCCATGTGCTTACTATAAAGAGATCCAGTAAAAGAGTTCCAAAACTATAAATCACACTCTGGGGTCATTCTACCTGCACATAAATCTAAATATGCAAAAGAACAACAATCAAATACAATTCATGCAAAGCATATACAGCAGGAAGACTAAAGACAATGTCAGCATGTACGTGCTTCTAGATTCCCCAGGTAATGTCAGCTCACAAATATAAGTCATTGCTTTGGCAGGTTGATTTCCAGGTATCATAAGATCAATCTACAGACAAAGACATAAACATAAAGAACATAAAGAAAATGACTGGCTAGAATTTGAGTACAAATAAAAAAATATGATCAATTTCCTCATAGTAAGTCCCAATAGCATTTTGGAAATAACATTCTAAGTTATCTCTAGGGAAGAAATGGAAGAATTAGAATGTACCTATGTTCCAATAAATGTTGAACAAATATATTGAACAAAGCTGATATAACTAATATGTTTCCTCAGATTAATGAATGCTGACCAAATTTGAGATGGAACCACTTTTCTTTTCTCAATGTCTGCTTGAAAAGAAACCCACCTTAACAATCAATCAAAATCCAATACAAGTAGCTATAGCCTCCGTAACAGTAGTTAACACAAATCAACTGAAATTGAGAGTACAAATAATGAGACGTTAAATGTAGTTGCGTAAGTATTGCTACATGTCAAGTTAGTAGACACCACACACATTGAAAGTTAGTTCTTTTACTCAGTTAGTGTCACAACCATCTAGGGTATAAAATATATAAATTATTACTTAGGCATAGTGTTTTAGGAAACCTCTGAGGTAGTCAAACCTTGCCATGTAACTACTAATAGGAGCAATATAAGCAGAATTCAATATGTGCTAGAACTCCTCTAACATAATACACAAACAAACAAGCTTACCGAAATTTGTGTAGTGCAAAAATTGAATACACGAAAATTAAATTCCTTTTTCCATTCATATATGTAACTTTTATCCAAATACACGAAGTTACAATTTAAAAAACCATGGTGATTAAGTAAAATAAGAGTATATATACCGAGTAAGTCGCAACTAGTAGCCTGATATTCCAACCGAGCTTCCATTGGCTCCAATCCCTTTCAACATAAAGACCAAAAACAGTGGCTTGTATTGCTCTCGATGTAGACATCAAGCTGTGCTTGAGTAATGGCTTGGGTATTCATTTCCACTAGCATATAAAACAGGAGATCGGTTATCTATCTTGCATTGAGTCCTATTTTAATTACTACATAAACATCAGAAACCTCATAGATCACCATGGAACTAGATTATATTATGGATCTACTAGATTGTGCACACAACGGCACATGTACAATTGAAAGAATTATTCTTGATGAGTGACATAAAAGAAAATCATACTTGAAACAGTATATCAAACAATTAAGAGTTTTGATTTTTACTTTTAAAACCATAAAGACAAATACTAAAGGCCTTCCTTCTTTTTCAGTAACTATGTAATGAAGTAGTGAATAACACATCTTACATTTACAACTGACTTAATCAAACATCGCTTGTTATTCCTAATTTTGCCATATTGATTTTCATAGAATTAATACTACTAGAAGAGTTCTACAATACTCTGCTGTGTAGTTTGTGATTTCTCTATGCTTAATGCCTCAGGGATAAAATAAAAGGCCGCACAATAAGCATCACCACACATGATTGACTTAATTAGTTTACTTATCTCAATTAGTAAAAAATACACTTGTGATTAGTTAGTTTCCAATCAGTTATCTCAGTCATTTAGATAGCTGCAAACTTGCAAATGTTCTGGCCATTAGTTTCTAGTTAATCGAAGATTAGTTAGATCCCTACTAACATGTAAACCACACATTGGCTTGAAGAACGATGAGAAAATAACAAAAGAAGGAACAAAAAAGAAAAGAACGCTTGGGACATTTTTGCAAAGAGAACACTGGAGAACTGAACTTTTCTTGAAGAATGAAATTAAAGAAATAAATCTATCACATTCTTAGAATATACTAGGGCCAAATTAAGTAAGATCTGATTACATGTTTATCTGAAATGTTGGTAATTGAGATGAAGTTCATGTATTCTTTGATAACTGAGATGAAATGCATGTTAAGTGGTAGAAAGAGAGCGTGACACTTACATAGAAAAGCTCAACAGGTACAATAACAATAGACACAATGCCATCTCCAAGTTATCTGAAACGAGAAAACGAAGATTCAAATCAGAAAATGAAGAATTAGAGAAAATGAAACTACAAATCTTCGATTGAACACTAATTATGCTTTAGACCCATATAAACAAAGTTCGCATCGGTCAGCCAAACAAAAATTTCAATGGAAAATCAAAATAAATCCTAGAATGATCAAGTGGCCACTAGAACCACTCCCGAGAACCAAATCCCAAAGAAGAACGCGATGCTCATTACATTCATGATTGAACATGAAAACAGAGACGAAGAAAATGAAACATATGCTCTAGGGTTTGAATTTGGAGTTTCTGCTCAGAGATCTCCCTAAAAGTCTTCTAGCGGTGGCGATTCCTTTCCTAATCACAGAGCAACCACTGACTTGAGCGTCGGATGCTCTTCGCAATCAGAGGTGGAGCGAGGAAGTTTGGGAATCTTGCGCAATTTGAGATTTTATGAAGAGTCATTTTCATTTTTTGATGAGCGTGTACAATTCGAGATGAATCACTCCGAGAATGAGAAAAAAAAATGATAAGAGAAGATTGAGGATCACAAGACGGGGGAGTGACATTTCAGAGAAATAAAAAAGGACTTCCGTCTTTTTTTTTTGTACATAAGAAGGAGGACTTCCGTCTAGTAAAACAAAGAAAATTTCTTCCGTAGTTAAAATGCAGCTCATCAGCCACAAATTAACTATTGTTAATAAATGTAGGTAAATTTCGTAGCAAATCTAAGAAATTCTTATAGTGTTTTTTAAAATACATTTTAAGTGATTCAGTAACTTTCGAATCTCACCCATGTATAGCACGGGTTAATACACCAGTACTCAAGTAAGAATGAGATATTTATCATTTGAATACAAAGTTTAAACCAAGCGGAGCTTTATAGCGAATTAGGGTCCGTTTGGTTTAGATTGTGGTAGAATAAGTGCCTGTTTGGATCGCCGTTCTCATCCCCTCAACGTCCGTTTCCAACGGCGAACTGATTTTCCTCTTCGTTTGGACACCCTCAACTTCCGTCGATGAAACGGAATTTGCCATCAAACGTTGGTTGGGATGGAAGGAATAATCCCCTTGCTTTTCCTTTTCCCGTTTTTCGTTGGGAGATTTGACTCCCGATTTTGCCCTTCATCACCTATTTTATTTTGTTGTCACCTCATTTCTTTTATATTTAAATAAATAATATACATTAATTAGATATTGAAAATTTAGAATATCTGAAATTTTCTCTATATTTATTTTTTTGTTATTGATTAAATTTTTTGCTCTATATATTTTTCTTGTTATTTTATTTTTAAATTTGGGGCATATATATTAGCTTATTGTTTTATACTTTTACTAAGATTGTATTGGGAATTTCCTCACCTGTTAGTGGAATTTATTTTTTTAACAAAGTAATAAAAAAATATTATTAATACTACATTATAAAACTCATACCCTCTTTGGTAATTACACATTTAAAAGTACGTTTGATTAACATCATCCAAACAATTTTCATTTTGTCAAATGTATGTTTGCGAAAAAAGTATCCAAACAGAAATCACGTTACGGTAAACTCAGTTTTAACCAAACGTCCGTTTACAAAATGACGTTGAATCAAACGTCCGTTCGCAAACTTTAATCCAAACGGGCCCTAGATTGTGTAGAATCTTGTTTAGAAAACTGAGTTTTAAAAAATGAAGTTTAAAAAAATGATTTGTGTTTGGTAAAAATATTTTAAAACTGAGTTTAGAAGAATTGATTTGTGTTTGGTTGACAAAGTAGAATTACTTTTGAAGTGTTAAAATACCCAAACGGGGTTTTGCAAACGGAAAAGGAAAACTGAAAAATTACCAAATACCAAAATAAAAAAGCAAACTCCGTTTGCCAAACACAAACAGAAAAAATGGCCCAAACGGCCGTTTGTGTGCCAAAACAATCAGGCACTTAGTCCAGCTTTGTGCTGCAAAATACCTCTAATGATAAAAATGAGAATCGTATATTATTGGATCAATGGGTCATAAGCCTCCATAGAGTCCAAAATCATGAACGTAAGCACGGAGAAAATATTGTTGTAAGCAAAGAGAAAATTACAGAGATAATCTTCTCTGTTAGCAACACATAATTGTGAAAGTGAAAACCTTGTTCCGATCTGAACAATCAATTCGATATCACTACAAATAACATATACCTATACCTATGGCAGAAAATTTGCATTAAAGCCCCATCGGACCAACATATTTTGAGGCCTAAAGTAAACTTTTAAGCGAGACTATTTTAAAACTAATAATAATATTTTATTAAAATTATTATATTTTATTTAAAGTTTATCTTTCAGGCTTTTTAGGATATGCAAAGTCGTTTATTAAATTATTGTGATCGATTTCGTTTAACATTTTTTTCAATCAATAATAAATTAGTCAATCTATTTAATCTTTGTTGAGACGTTATTGATATTAGATAATTTTTTTTTTTTTTACTTTTAAAAGAATTTTTTTCTGTTGAAACAACAATTACGTATATCGTTAACTTTATTTGATAAGCAATATATGCATTTAGAAAAGAATCCAGTCTTCTTATATAATTAAGTATGTCAATTGGTGTTGATTTTTCACTTATATAATTACTTTTAAAATTTTTGGTTATGTAAATAATCTAATACATCAATTTAATTTTATAAATAAATATAATCCATCAAAAATTAAATTGAATAGACACTTCTTTTGCGTCATAAAATTCATTTTTATTTAAACACCAAACTTGAACAATGATAATTGAATATTGTGATTTTATAGATTCAGTTGAACAATTAAATTAAAAAAAGTAAACATTTCACATTTTATATGGATCAATGAATTTGATCGGTGCTGGATAGCCATTGGTTATTCAATAATATTTATCCAATAAAAATGAAACTATCATTATGATAGCATATTCACTATAAATAAATATTCTTAAAAACAATATTAAAATGTTACGAATGAATTTTATATAAAAAAATAGAAATAAAATTTTTACTTGGGAAATGAGCCAATGTGATAAATTTTAATTCACTGACCCCATCACCACCCCCATCTAAACTCCATGAGAGTCTCTAACCACCCTCCCACATCCAATATTAAGAAAATGAACTAGATACATAATTTATATTTGGAAGAAGGAAAACAAATAAGATAAGGGAATGAAAGATTATGAGGAATTCTACTTCACAAAGTTTAATTACAAGTGTGTTGTATGTATGTATTTATATAAAGTAAAACAGATGCAAGGAATTAAAACTAGATCCTAGAGTATTGAATCCTTCAGCCTACAGTTAGTTGGAAATGGAGGGAAAACTTGTTTGAAGCCAATTATAGTTGTGTGCTTATCTGGCGATCCATATGAAAGCTTGGTAGTCTTCTTCTCATCCATTGGATCAATACCATTTGTAGCCGCAGGATATGTATGTTTAACAACCCCCGCCAAGCTGGAGCATGGCATAAATCAAGCATGCCCAGCTTTATGCCATGCTCCAGCTTGGAGATAAAGGGAGTAAAGATGGAAGGTGTGAGAGCTTTAGTGAAAAAATCAGCTAGTTGTTCCTTAGATGAAATGGGCAAAGCATAGAACACCCTGCTGCCCCTTGTCCTTTACCAGATGGCAATCAATTTCCAAGTGCTTAGTACGTTCATGGAACACCGGATTAGAGGCTATGTGTATGACACTTCTATTATCATAATACAACACAGGGGGCCGAGTGCAGGGAATCTGTAAATCCCGCAACAAATATAGGAGCCATTGCAGCTCACAAGTAGCAGTGGAAAGGGCTCTATACTCAACCTCAGAAGAAGAATGGGAGATGGTCTATTGCGTTTTAGCTCGCCAAGAGATTAAAGACGATCCTAGAAAGAAGCAATAGCCCGAAATAGATCTCCTTGTATCAATGCATCCAACCCAATCCACATCAGAGTAACCAAGGATTTGCAATTCAGAAGTGTGAGGGAATAGAATACCACAGCCAGAATTGGCTTTAGGGTACTTGACAACTCTACATGCTGCATGATAATGAACCATGGTAGGTTTAATTAAGAATTGGCTAAGCTACTGAGTTACAAAAGTGATATCTGACCGAGTAGTGTTGAGATAGAAAAGTCTGTCAATTAATCTTCTGTAAGAAGCAACATTCTCATATAAAGGACCCTCATTTTGATGCAATTTGACAGAAACATCCAAAGGTGTCTTAGCAGGCTTGGAACAAAGGAAACCAATTTCATGGAAAAGATCTAGACAGTACTTTCTTTGACAAATTGAGATTCCCACTTTGCAGTGAGCAACCTCGGAGCCAATAAATTATTTAAGAATGCATAAGTCTTTAATTTTGAAAGAGGCATCCAGAATGGACTTAATTCGAACAAATTCTGTCAAGGAATTCCCTGCCAAGATGATATCATCTACATAGACAAAGAGGGTTGTAAAGGCAATCCCATTGGTGAGTATAAATAAGGAGTAGTCTGCATAACTTTGCTTGTAGCCTTCTTTCAAAAGAAGATAGGTTAACTTCTCATACCATTTGTGGCTGGTCTGCTTAAGACCATAAAAAGACTTCAACAATTTACACACTTGATTAGGCTTAGCACAATGAACACCTTGTGGAACAACCATATATGTAGATCTTCATCTAAATCCCCATGTAGAAATGCATTGTTGACATCCAATTGATGGAGATGCCAATGATTAATAGAAGCAAGGGCAAGTAGAGTTCTAATTGTGGCCAGCTTTGCCATAGGGAAAAATGTATCAAAAAAAAAATCTAAACTCTCCAATTGGTTGTAAACTTTAGCCACTAACGTACCTTATACCTTTCTGCAGTGCCATCAGCCCTATGCTTGATCTTATAGACCCATTTATTGCCAATTGGCTACACATTGGGAGGTAACTCTACAAGAATCCAAGTGGCATTCCTTGCTAAAGCTTCCAACTCAGATTGCATAGCATTGGTCCAGCAATCAAGTTTGCTAGCTTCGTGGTAGCTCTTTGGCTCAACAGATTGAGAAATGGAAACAGAAAATGCAGATTGGGAAGGGGAGAGTTTAGAAAATGAATGGAAAGAAGATATGGGATAAGTAGTAACTGAAGTTAGTGATCCTGCTGAGGTAGATGAAACATTACACATATAGTCCGCAAGATAACTTCGTTGATGACGTTGCCTAGTAGAATGCCTCACTGGTGCAAGAGCAGGTGCTGGGGAAATGGGAATATCAGGCTCAGTGGAGGAAATGGTAGAGGGAATGACTGCAGGGTCAGGAACAGAATAAGGAATTTTATTTATAGAAGAGTCATAAGTGGATGAGGAGTGGTAATGCCAAGTGGATGTGGGGATAGTGGGTTTGTATGGCAGGAATATGTTCATGATGGATGACATTTCTTGAAATGAAAATCTCATTGTTATTAGCACCTTTCACTCCATCCCTATAGCCTAAGAAAATACACTTTCTTGTCTAGGTGACAATTTTGTCCTATGACTTTGGAGTGTAGATGCATATGCAAGTGATCCAAGAACTTTCAAATCATGTAAATCAGACAATTTTCTATGCAAAAGAAAATATAGAGATTTGTTTTGAATGACAGGGCTGGGAACCCAATTGATTATAAAAGTTGCATGAAGCACGACATAAGACAAAAATTGCTTAGGTAATCTTGATTGAAACAAAAGAGCTCTTCCAACATTTAATAGATGTTGATGTTTTCTTTCCACTCTCCCTTTTTGTTGTGGTGACTCAACACAACTTCTTTGATGTATTATTCCTTTTGATGCATAATATCCTGATATCAAAAATTCTGGACCATTATCAGTTCTAATGATTTTTATCCTTGATTCCTTTTTATTTTCAATGAGTTCAACAAAAATTTTCACATGTTGTCTTGCTTCTGCTTTTGATTTCATTAGGGTAATCCAAGTATACCTGATCATCTACAGCAGTTAAAAAATAAGTATGACCATGGATGAATTGAGTAGAAATAGGTCCCCAAATGTCAAAATGTAATTAGTCAAAAAGTTTTTCAGCTTTATTGAAACTCCAATAATATGGTAACTTTTAATGTTTTGCCAAATGGCATACATCACAAACTGCCTTTGGATCAACAACAACAAAAGGAAATTCAAAATTTAAAGAAAGCATCCTAGATGTAGATAGGTATCCTAGCCTAAAGTGCCACAAAGCATCTTGAGGCAAATTTTCCACAGCAATTGCCTTCACATGTATGGCATGACTATCTTTGGCATCAATGACTTAGTGAAATAATCCTTCAAATCTCTCAGCCGAACCAATCATCTTCAGTGATTTCTGGTCCTTTATAAGACATTTAGAACCATTAAAAGATGTTGTACAATCCAAAGTACTGCATAGTTTGGACACAGAAATCAGATTTAAAGAAAAAATTTAGAGAACATTTGTTATGCTAAAACCAAAAGAAAAATTTACAGTTCCAACATACTTAGCAATTGAAGAATTACCATTTGGTAACTTGATATTTATAGGCTTGATCTCATTGTATAAATCAAAGAATTTTAAAGAAGCACAAATATGATCATTAGCTCCTGAATCTATGATCCAGGAACCAACATAAAAACTATTAAAGAGGTTGAAATGAAAATTTTACCTGTTATGGAATTCTCATTTGGTGTAAATTAAGTGGATGAGTTAGCCTGGTTTGTAGCAGAAACTAATTGTTGTCCAATACTCGAAGTCTGAATCAGACTTAGCAACTTCTCATACAGCTCATGTGTGAAGTTAGGAGTTGTAGGCCTCGTATCACCATACATTGAGGCCGTCTCCTTTTGATCGTAGCTATCATTTGAAACATTGTTTGCTATAGAATTTTAATTCCTCTACAGATGAGGAGGAAAGCCATGTTTTCTGTAACAGGTCTCAACAGTATGTCTGGTCCTTCCACAATAAGTACAAACTCTGTTTCCATATCTAAATCCAAATTCTGCATAAAACCTTTGCATCTTCCCTGCGGTTTCTTATACTCAACGGTATTTACTAGAGCCTTGCTATCATCATTACTGGCAAAATTACCTTGCCTCTCATGTTTAATAACCATAGAGAAAATTTTATTCATACTAGGCAATGGATCCATGAGTAGAATTTTTTATTTCACAACAGAGAAATTATCATGTAAACCAGTTAAGAAACATATGGCATAGTTCAAATCGTGATTTCTCCTAGCATTTCTCATAGTAGCACATGAGCACTTAACAGGACAACTACAAGCCGACATTGGCATATAAATTTTTAATTCCTCCCAATGTATCTTTAATTCAGAAAAAACTCGGTAATAGTTCAATTACCTTGTCGAAGTCCATAAATCTCTTGCTAAATTACCTTGTCGAGGTCCATAAAACTCGTTAATTGTTCCACACATTTATTGGATTTTCCAGGAACACTATGCTTTGTCCTATCGATTCTGCTCATGAATTCATGATCCATGAGTGCATAAACATGTTGGACCAACTTTAGGCCCTGTAAGTTGGATTGAAAGCATCAAAAGGAATGAGAATGTTTCCATCAACGAATTCAAACTTATTTTTCGCGCCAAGTGCTCGTCTCATCGATCGAGCCCACACATGGTAATTGGATCCATTTAACACCGATGTTACTGATACCAATGAAGGACCATCACCAGGATGAACAAAATACAGACTTGATTGGTTCGGGGAAGGTTCTTTGGATTGATTTCTACCATTATTAGATACATTGCTCACAGTTGAGCTGGAAGGACCTCGCGCCATTAGAGTTGCAACGGATCGGGGTTTTAACACTCTGATACCATATTAAGAAAATGAACTAGATACATAATTCATATTTGGAGGAAGGAAAAACAAGATAAGGAAATGAAAGATTAAGAGGAATTCTATTTCAGAAAGCTCATGTACAAGTGTGTTGTATGTATGTATTTATAGAATGTAAAATAGTTGCAAGGAATTAAAACTAGATCCTATTGTATTGAATCCTTCAACCTGCAGTCGGTTGGAAATGGAGGGAAAACCTGTTTGGAGCCAATTATGGTTGTGTGCTTATCTGGCGATCCATGTGAAAGCTTGGTAGTATTCTTCTCATCCATTGGATCAATACCATTGTAGCTATGGGATGTGATATGTTTAACATCCAACACAGGCAGGGTGGTGTTTACATGCTCCTTCAATGTTCACCCATGGGTCATGGGAAAAGTTCAAGCCTATTAGGCGTTGAGTATAGGCAATGACAGAGTGTGTATTTTGTGTTGGGGGGCCAAGACCAATAAAAATAACTTGATAAAGAAGTTAAATTTTCATCATAACATATACCACGTCATAATACAAAATTAAGTAGGAATAGGAGTGTTATAATAAAATAATAGTCCTAATTAATGAAGATACAAAAAATCACAACGTAACCAAATTGTACTTATGAAACTCTCTAATTTTATAATATAAATTTTGGATTTGATTGTTGTAAATTGAACTGTTACTAAGAGTTTATTTCTTAAATAGTTGTTACGCTAGATAAAATATTTTAAAAATTTAGTACATATATCTGAATGGTAGTTTAAACAAATTTTTGTGTGATTAGACCAGTGTTATTAAACTCGACTCGGACCGGTTGGTCCGACCAGGATCCGGTAATGTGACCGGTCTGAGCAAGTAGTTCGATCAGAAATGCCATGGAACTGGTGTGACCCGGTGCAACCCGAGCTGATTTTCAGTAAAAACCGATGACATGGTGGGTCAATGTGACCCGAACCGGGTCTTATATAGAAAAAAAAATGTTTGGCTTGACATACGCAAAACAACGTCATTTCGGGTCTTGTATAGAATTTTTTATTTTGTAACTCAAAAATAGAAAGAAACCACATACGCAGCTGTAGAAAGATCTTGCAGTCACACTCACACGAACCTTACAGTCTCCACTCGCCTCGATCGTCGTCGCGACGTCGCCTTGCTCGCCATCGCTGTCGCAGCTCCAAGTGTGTGTGTCCCCTTTCCTGCTCGCGTTTTGTTTTCTCAATTTTGTTCTGTGATGTTTGCTTCTTGTTTCTGCGTGTGTCCCTTTCTGCTTGTTTCTACGTGCGTCTACAGAAGAAAATGAGGCTACTAGTTGTCCACTTGGTGAAGACTCAGTTATGGTAATGGGTGATCCTTCACCAACACCAGCTGTTGTTGCATCTCAACAGGGGAAAGAATGTCGGTCGAATAGGTAATTATCTTATGCCTAGAACAACTCCTAATACTCAACCTACTTTAAAAAGTGTGTTGCTGCTAAAATTTTTGGAATGTTAGCTGCTAAGAATGAACGTAAAACAGCGATACCAGGTAAAATTAGTGATTGATAACCTTCATTATTTTTGTATCTTTAATCTTTATTTGAGTATATGCAATGTTCTAAATCAATGGTGGGAAACTTATGGATGTGGTGCACCAAATTTGAAAGAGTTGGCTATCTATGTCTTAAGCTAAACTTGTAGTGTCTCGAGTTGTGAATGAAATTGGAGTCTTTTTTAACACATTTAATTTTAAAAAAAAAGAAATAGGTTGGAGCATCAAAAGCTTAATAATCTTGTCTATGTTCGTTACAACTTGAGGTTGCAGCAAAGGTGTTGTTACGCTTATTCTTCATTGCCTATTCAACTTTGTGTATATAGAAATATGTGTGCTTAGACGTTCTAACGTTGATATATGAGCAAACTAAACTTAGGAATCAGTTGAGGCATCAAAATTATGACCCTATCAACATTGAAATATTTCTTAATCATTCTAATTGGGTATTGGAGGAGTCACCACCATTCTTAACTATTGAGGAGTTGGAGGCATTACGTAGTGACCTTGCAAATATGGGTATGCAACCATCTTCAGATGATATTGGTATGTTTTTATTATATTGTGATTATAACTTTATTGTTTCACATTTGGTATCCCTATATGTTAAATGCGAACATATACCTATAATGATATTGTTATAGATCAATTGAATTTGGATGAGGATGAGGATGGTGATGCACAAGCTGAGGCCACGAACATTGAGAAATAAAATGAAAGTAGTGTTGGAAAAGCTTCTAATTTCTTTGATGAAGAGGGAGGATTGCCCGAGTTTGAGGAGACAAATTTTCCTCCTTGGACATGATTGAATTCCGAATTATTCTAGTTGTTTTGTTATTTATGAGACCTTTGTTGCTTAATTGTGTTTAGAATTTATTTGTGTGCTTTTGTTATGTTATGGATTTTGATTTGTGGGACCAATGTTGTTTAATGGTTGTTTGTTTAATTAGATACTTATGGTTATGGATTTGAACTTTTGAATTTGAAGAATGAGTTGGTGAATTATGTTAATATTGTCTTGTGAGATTTTTTTTTTTGATATTTTTAAGGTTATGTATGATTTTTTTTTATAGTTTTTCGAAGTATGATTTATATATGCCATGAATTTTTTTATATTTTTTAATGGTTACCGAGTCATGCGGTTCAACTAGTGACCCACCAGTCCGACCAGTGACCCACTGACCCAGTGCTCTGACCGAGTCGATGACCAATCCAAGTTTAATAACATTGGACTAGACTAATATTAAATATTCACAATGTTATTTAATTCCCTCAAATATATATTTCTTCCCAAATATATATTTCTTCCTTGCAACATCAGTGTTTTTCACTTATAGTCCTTGCAAAATAAATTTGTTTCTCATCCAGCAATATCCAAACAATCTCTTTTTAATCCCTGCTGTCAACGACTATTGTTTTCAGGTGATGTGGCAAACGCTTCTCCCAATCAGCCTTTCCACGTCATTTTAGTGAGTCCATATGAATAGTGACGTGGATAATGACGTGGACAAAGGCTTAGTCATATTTACCCATCAATTAAAAAAGTTCAAAAATACTTTTAGTTTTAGGTTTTTAACTTTTAATGTCGCTCATTCAAAGAAGAACACAGTTTCAGAGGGACGAGTTATAGTGATGTGCCTTCTTTTTGCCAATGTGAAGAAAACACGGTGGTGCCACCACAAAACGCGTTTGGTAGTAGACGAATGGGTGAGATCACATTGTTCAACATGCTTGGAGTGAAGGGGGGGGGGGGGTTCTTGTTTGGTTGTGGGAGAGCGTTGAAATGCGCAAGATTATTTTGGGAGTAAAGGTAAAAATGCCCTTGAGGGAAAAAGCATGCATGCTTACTGTTTTTCCAAAATATTTAAGTGTTAGTTGGGTTAGTTGGTTTTGGGCATGGGGACCAAATGTTAGGGTTCTTGTAACGCCCATAATTCAATTTACATCGAATCATAGTCATTAAACAAATTATGATACAGAAAAACATGGATAAATTAAAAACTTGATACCAACAAGTCGTAATTCCTAAAGAGTTATATATTCATGAGAATACAACCCATAAAAGTGTATTTCAAAATACAAATTACATACGTCTTGAGCAACTAATTCACATAAGGTTCATAAACCTCAAAATGAAATTACATAACAAAATATGTAAGAGACTTGCTCCTAATAAAACTGCTCCATGCTACAGTCAGTCACCATGGACCTGCTTATCTGAAAACAATAAATGGAAAGGGATGAGATTTGAAAATCTCTGTGAGTCCTTTGCGAACCCCTCACTATCACTTTCCTCAAAAACATAATATCATAATTTAAACATAAAGCATTAATCAAAATTCCATCATAATTCACAAAGAATTCGTAAATGTACCCCCATTGGCTCAATTGCAATTGAGTTAAGATCCCATTTATCGGGTAACAACCAAAAAGGGTTCCCCGCCACTGAACGTTGCAACGAATCAGAACCGACGAGTTTGCCGCCGAATTGCAATCCATACCAACAAACATTCCATACACAATCAAGTTTCAAGCAATCAAAAAGCATCACTTATAACATAATTCAAACTCATTCGTCATGGCCTAAAAACTAGGGTTGAAACCCTCTTAATAATGAGCCAAAACCATAAGACAAATATGCCTAAACAAGGAATTGAAAAGTGTAACAGCCGGGATTTGGCCTTCGCTTAGCTCTTTGCCATCCCGCACCATTACTCATCGGACTTCTCCCCCCCAAAGGAGTTTTTGCCTTTCGCTTGGCTCGAACCCGGGACTAGAGGGCTTAAGTACCACGAGAACACCTTGCTACTACCAACTGAGCTACTAAGCCCTCTGGTCCCGGGTTTGAGCCAAGCGAAAGGCAAAAACTCCTTTGGGGGGGAGAAGTCCTATGAGTAATGGTGCGGGATGGCAAAGAGCTAAACGAAGGCCAAATCCCGGCCGTTACAATAAAAGGCGCCTTTTATTGTAACACCCTGGGTTTTAACTCCCAAGCGTGCTACTCGTAGGACTTCTCCCCCCTCTAAGGGAGTTTTTGCCTTTCGCTTGGCTCGAACCCGGGACCAGAGGGCTTAAGTACCATGGGAACACCTTGCTACATAACTCAGTTGGTAGTAGCAAGGTGTTCCCGTGGTACTTAAGCCCTCTGGTCCCGGGTTCGAGCCAAGCGAAAGGCAAAAACTCCCTTAGAGGGGGGGAGAAGTCCTTTGAGTAGCACGCTTGGTAGTTAAAACCCAGGGTGTTACAAAAAGCATCAAAAATCATGTAGCACGACCTGGGCGTGTTGCCAAGCACGGCTGTGCTGGCCTGTACAATAGAATTTTTTTTGCTGGCTCTTCCATTTTTAACTTTCAATACCTTTCAAACTAACCCCAAATCCAATCAAATGAGGACTCTAAACAAGATTTAACATGTCTATTTGGGGAATCAAGGCACTTGTCAAGATAACACCAAAAATCAAACATGAAGATTCAACTTACAATACATGCCAAATTCAACCCAAAAATCTTATAAACTCAAAACCCATTTCATGATTCTCCTAACCCAAACACAGAACCTAAGAGAACATGAAAATGAAGGGGAAAATAAACCCTAGTGAGGGACTTATGGGTGCCCATCACCTAATGAAAGAAAGACTCACATCAACTCAAAGGAATGGAGCAAGAAGCTTAGAAATTTCTCCTTCTCCTCATCTTCATCTTCTTGATTTCGAGCTCCCCCTTTTTGCAAGCTTAGGGCAACTCTTAGCTTCCCAACAATAGCCAACGTTCAGCCCAACCTTCTTCCTTGGCAAGGAGCGGATGAAACCTTCAAGCCTTCCCCTTTTTTCCTTCCCAAGCTCTAGAACCCTAGCTTTCCCTTTTTCTCCATTTCTCCTTCTTTTCTTTCTTTTTTCAGCACAAATCGAGAAAGAGAAATGAGAGGCAGAGGTGAGAGTGAAAGGGAAGAAGGGAGGATGAATTTGGGGCTGACCCATTTTCCCTTGGCTCCTATTGTTAGTTTACAATCATGCCCTTATTTTTACTCTAATTCTCATGTTGCCATTACTATCCACATCCCTAATTTAACTCATTACACCCCAAAATATTTAGAACATCAATCAATTTAAAACATACAAGTCCTAAATTAATCGGGCTAAATAATTAAATTAGGCGGGATGTTACATTACTCCCCATCTTTTAGGATTTTTGTCCTAAAAAATTAGGTATACATACCTATTGAAACAAATATGGATACTCGTTCCTCATCTCTTCCTCCACTTCCCAAGTAGCTTCTCCCAGGGTGGATCCTTCCCAGATGACCTTAACCATAGGGATGTTCTTGTTCCTTAGCATCTTAAAGCTGCGGTCTACAATTAGGACCGACATAGGCTGGTACGTTAAATCCGATCTCAATTGTACGGGCTCATGCGCTAAGGGTTGGAAAGGATCAAGAATGTATCTTCGGAGTTGAGACACATAAAACACATTGTGTAAGTTTGACAAGCAGGGAGGAAGTGCAAGTTGATATGTAACAGAACTAACTCGACTAAGAATCTGAAAAGGGCAAATGTACCAAGGATGTAACTTTTTGGCTTTTAGTGCTCTTCCAATGCCTATTATAGGAGACACTTTCAAGAAGACATGTTCGCCCTCTTCAAATACAAGAGGTCTAGACTTCAGGTCAGTATAGCTCTTTTGCTGACTTTGAGCGGTCTTAAGTTTGTCCCTAATCAGTCGAATCTTATCTGTGGTTTCGTGGACTAGATCGGGAAGTAGTAACTTCCTTTCTCCTACCTCATACCAACAAAATGGTGTCCTACAAATCCACCCGTAAAGGGCTTCATAAGGAGCCATTCATATACTTGAATGGTAGCTATTATTATAAGCAAATTCAACTAGTGACAAATACTCATTCCAACTTCCACCATTCTCCAAAAGACACGCTCTAAGCCTGTGCTTTAAGGTTTGAATGGTTCTCTCGGTCTGCCCATCAGTTTAGGGATAGTAGGCGGTGCTAAGGCTCAACTTAGTACCTAAAGCTTGTTGGAGAACCTTCCAAAATCTAGAGGTGAATTTGGGATCTCTATCAGAGACTATGCTCGTACGGACACCGTGAAGCCTAATTATCTCCTGAATGTAAATCGTAGCCAACTTAGAGGTGGTGTAAGTGGTCTTGACTGAGATAAAGTGGGTTGATTTAGTCAATCGGTCCACAATAACCCAAATTGAATCATATCTGGGTTGAGTACGAGGTAACACCGCGACAAAATCCATGGATATTCCTTCCCACTTCCACTCAGGAATTTCTACGGGTTGCAGCATACCAAAAGGCTTTTGATATTCTATCTTGGTCTTTTGGCATACCAAGCACTGGGCTACAAACTCAACTACGTCAGTCCTCATCCCAGGCCACCAATACCGGTGTCTACGGTCATGGTACATTTTGGTTGTACCAGGATGAACAGTGAATCCACTCCTATGAACTTCTTCTAAAATTTGGTTTTTGAGTTCTTCATTCCTAGGGACACAAATCCTTTGTTGAAAGAGAATGGTCCCATCACTATCCACCGAAAAATCAGGTTGGTGTTTCCTAGCTTGTAATTCTTCATCCATACACTAGGCTTGCCTAATCTGAGCTCTCAGATCGCAAACTATCACTGAATAATGTACTATTAGGCTATCCCCAGTAGAGAAGGAGTTTAAGTTTAGATCCCTAAAGGACTCTAGCAACTCCATTTCCTTGATCATCATGGAAGATACATGAAGGGATTTCCTACTCAAAGCATCGGTGACTACATTCGCCTTGCCAGGATGATACCTTAACTCAAAATCATAATCCTTGAGGAGTTCCACCCATCTCCTTTGCCTCATGTTAAGTTCCTTTTGATCAAAGAGATATTTCAAAATCTTATGATCACTAAAAACTTTAACCGGGCACCATATAAATAATGCCTCCAAATCTTTAAGGCAAAAACTATTGCTGCAAGTTCTAAATCATGAGTTGGGTAGTTTTCTTCATGAGATGCATAGGCTATCACTTGACCGTTTTGCATTAACACACAACCTAGACCCTTATTTGAAGCATCGCTAAATACTTCAAATCCTAATGCTGGATCTGGAATAATCAGAACCAGAGCAATGGTTAACCTAAGTTTGAGTTCTAAGAAACTGTTTTCACAACTTTTGCTCCAAACAAATTGCTGCCCCTTACAGGTTAGCCTAGTCAAATGAAGTACCAACTGGGAAAATCCCTGAATAAATCGGCGATAGTACCAGCTAGTCCTAAAAAGCTTCTGACCTTAGTAATTATGGTCGACCTTTCCCAGTTCAACATTGCTTGCACTTTACTTAGGTCGACTGACACTCCTGCTTGGGACATGACATGTCCTGGAAATTTCACTTCATCCAACCAGAATTCATATTTTTCAAGTTTTGTAAACAACCTTTTCTCCCTAAGGATATTCAAGACAATCCTAAGATGTTCCTCGTGCTCTTGAGGGTTCTTGGAATAAATTAGGATATCGTCTATGAATACCACCACAAACTTGTCTAGGAAGGGTCTAAAGATCTGATTCATGTAATTCATGAACACAGCTGGAGCATTAGTCAGACCAAAACACATAACTAAATACTCGTAATGACCGTACCTAGTCCTAAAAGCTGTCTTAGGAATATCTTTGGACTTAATCCTAATTTGGTGGTTACCAGATCTTAAATCAATCTTTAGAGAAAACTGAAGCTCCTCTAAGTTGATCTAAGAGATCATCTATCCGAGGTAGCAGATGCTTATTCTTGATGGTGACCTTATTGATTTGCCTATAGACCCCATTTAAATTAATCAATTTTCCATTCATCATTAGGGGCATAACGGGCCCATGGAGCATACCGAGCGAGCCCTTCAAATTTTGCAACATACTCCCCCACAGTCATTTCACCTTGCTTGCATTCCATGAATTCTATGTGCTTCTACTTTCTTACAGTCTCTGGGACATATTTGTTGAGGAAAGCCTTATGGAAATTTTCCCAAGTGAGGGGTACTTCAGTGACTTGGAGATGAGCTTTCTCTCCTCTCCACCAGTTCTCAGATTCCTCTTTCAACATATGAGTGGCATTTGCCACTTTCTGATCTTCATTGCATTGAGCTACCAGAAAGGTACTTTCCATTTCATCAAACCAGTATTGAGCCTTCGTAGGATCCGGTCCACTGTTAAAGGTTGAAGGACATAGCTTGAGGAACTTGAAAAAATTCCGATCAGGGTCATCCTGAGGTTGGGGAGGAGGAGGTTGTGGAACTGCCTAAGTCTGAGTGAAGTGATTCACCAGGTTATTCGTAGTTGTAGCTTGATTCTGAATGGCTTGCATTATTCCTTGCAGCCAGGCAATCCTGTCCTAGTGGATCAACAGGATTGGTAGCATTTCTCCTCCACCTTCCGCGTCGTCCTAAACCCGAAGCCATAATTCTGCATAAAATGCACAAAATATTGATATGATCAGGCTCAATATCTCATAGCATAATAAGAAGAAAGATAACGATAGATCATAACAACACGCTAATTAATTCTAACTATTCCACAGTCCGATAAGATTGAACCGCTCTGATACCATAATGTAACCCCCGTAATTCAATTTACATCGAGTCATAGTCATTAAAAAAATTATGATACAGAAAAATGCAGGTAAATTAAAAACTTGATACCAACAAGTCGTAATCCCTAAAGAGTTATATATTCATGAGAATATAACCCATAGAAGTGTATTTCAAAATACAAATTACATACGTCTTGAGCAACTAATTCACATAAGGTTCATAAACCTCAAAATGAAATTACATAACAAAATATGTAAGAGACTTACTCCTAATAAAACTACTCCATGCTACAGTCAGTCACCATGGACCTGTTTATCAGAAAACAATAAATGGAAAGGGATGAGATTTGAAAATCCTTGTGAGTCATTCGCGGACCCCTCACTATCACTTTCCTCAAAAACATAATATCATAATTTAAACATAAAGCATTAATCATAATGCCATCATAATTCACAAAGAATTCATAAATGTAGCCCCATTGGCTCAATTGCAATTGAGTTAAGATCTCATTTGTTGGGTAACAATCAAAAAGGGGTCTCCGCCACTGAACATTGCAACGAATTAGAACCGACGAGCTTGCCGTCGAATTGCAATCGGGACCAATAAACATTCCATACACAATGAAGTTTCAAGAAATCGAAAAGCATAACGTATAACATAATTCAAACTCATTCGTCATGGCCTAATAACTAGGGTTGAAACCCTGTTAATAATGAGCCAAAACCATAAGACAGATATGCCCAAACATGGAATTGAAAAGCATCAAAAATCACGAAGCACGGCCTGGGCGTGTTGCCAAGCACGGTCATGCTTCGAAAATTTCTTCCTACATGCGAGAAACCGAAGCAAACACAGCCAGGCCGTGCCAGGGGGCACGGCCGTGCTGGCCTGTATAGCAGAATTTTTCTGCTTCCTCTTCCATTTCCAACTTTCAATATCTTTCAAACCAACCCTAAATCCAATCAAATGAGGACTCTAAACAAGATTTAACATGTCTATTTGGGGAATCAAGGCACTTGTCAAGATAACACCAAAAAACAAAAATGAAGATTCAACTTACAATACATGCCAAATCCAACCCAAAAATCATATAAACTCAAAACCCATTTCATGATTCTCATAACACATAGAACCTAAGAGAACATGAAAATGAAGGGGAAAATAAACCCTAGTGAGGGACTTATGGGTGCCCATCACCTAATGAAAGAAAGACTCACATCAACTCAAAGGAATGGAGCAAGAAGCTTAGAAATTTCTCCTTCTCCTCTTTTTCTTCTTCTTGATTTCGAGTTCCCCCTTTTTGCAAGCTTAGGGCAGCTCTTAGCTTCCCAACAATGGCCAATATTCAGCCCAACCTTCTTCCTTGGCAAGGAGTGGATGAAACCTTCAAGCCTTCCCCTTCTTTCCTTCCCAAGCTCTAGAACCCTAGCTTTCCCTTTCTCTCCATTTTTCCTTCTTTTCTTTCTTTTTTCAGCACAAATCGAGAGAGAGAAATGAGAGGCTGAGGTGAGAGTGAGAGGGAAGAAGGGAGGAAGAATTTGGGGTTGACCCATTTGCCCTTGGCTCCTATTGTTAGTTTACAATTATGCCCTTATTTTTACTCTAATTCTCATGTTGCCATTACTATCCACACCCCTAATTTAACTCATTATACCTTAAAATATTTAAAACATCAATCAATTTAAAACATATGAGTCCTAAATTAATCGGGCTAAATAATTAAATTAGGCAGTATGTTACAGTTCTGCTCATTCCTGATTCATGGCTTAGGGGATTTTTAAGAATAGAAAGGAATAACTGGATTAAGTTCATGGATTTGACCTAGGTTAGGTATCAATAGACCAATAAAGAATTTTTCTATTCGAAACCCATTAGAAAAGAAGTGCACGTGTAAGAATGAATTTCACCACTATCACTCACCATGGGGTCATTTTGTGGGTATGTGGGACCCACCATATAGTTAGAGAAAGAGGGAGACTAAGAAAAACTATAGGCCAAATCATTGAAGAGATTTATAGATAAATTATCTATCTTTAGATCTAACAATCATAGAATTTTTTGGTGTTAGTTGATCCATATAATCGACTCCACTTAGTAGAAAAACTTTTTTTCTTTACTAAACTTAGTAGAAAAGACTTGGTGATTGTTATTATTGTTGTTGTTATTGTCATATGGTTTTTTCTATTTAATTTATATTTTTTAAAAGTTTTACATAAACTAACTATACACGCACCTCATATAATTTTTTATATTATTTGAAACATTTTTTTTATTTAATATACTTTAAACATTAGGTAAATTTAAAAATATTTTCACGTGGATAAAAAAAAATAATTATAACAACAAAGGTCGATATTAGTGATAAGATTGGATTACATATACTAAATACCAACATAGTGTAAAATGCTCTGGATGGTGCCTAGACTTAGTATCTTTAGGGTGCGTTTGATACACATTAAGCATTGAACAAGTAGAACAACACATCACAAATCCTCGAGTCATTAGACAACTTATTGTCCAGTGTAGCTCGGTAAACAATAGACAATATGGACGAATTAATGTGAAAATTACAACAATACCCTTCACACACACACATAATATATATATATATATATATATATATATATATATATATATTATATTTATGCAATATAATATTTATATAATTTATATTATGCATTATATATATTGCCAACATATGCATTTTATTAGTTTTAAAGGAATGTAAAGTATTTATATATATTGGCCTAGCTAAAAAATAGAATGTATGAATTATATATAAGATAACATAAGCGTAAATGTTTATAGTGAGATAAATAAATAAATAAATAATATATATATATATATACACACACACAGAAAGAGAGAGCATTTATTAAATAGGGAGGGATATTTTTTACTTTTACTTAATTTATTTATGGATAAAAAGTTGTCTCATGGTTTAGTGGGGGACAAAAATTTAGAGTTTTGTCATGTCATTCATCCCCTTTTTTCGTCCTGGCATATGACCACTTTGTAAATCAAACGCAGAATAAATATTTGTGTGTTGTTCAGTCCCGTACTTTTTTGTAAATCAAAAGCACGCTTAGACAAAGGAAGAAGAGGGGTTATCGAAAAATGGTTATCCTAGTCATTTTCCAAAGAAGTCGGTGATGGGAAGCAGTAGGAAGAAGACATATTTTTTGTTAGATAACTAGTCTAGAGGGAGGTTGCTATGCAATCAATGTAGTCTATTGTATAACAATATTTCAAACAGAGAGGCAAAATTTATTGATGTTGGTCAATGGAGTGATGGAATTTCAAGATGGAATTTAGATTGTAGACGATATTTTTTGACTGGGAATTAGAACGTGTTGATAGTCTCATTACTATTCTAGACTCAGTAAATATGCAGGAAGGAAAACCAGATAATTGGCGGTGGAACTCATACCCTACTAATGTATTTACAGTTGAATCAGTATACGATTTTATCAATTCCGAAGGTGGGCATCATGATAGCAGTTTTTACAGCAAGCTATGGAATAAATATGTTCCATTGAAGATCTCAACTTTCACATGAAAAGTGGCTTGCGATAGATATCCTTCTCTGGTAAACTTAGCTAGGTGATAAACCCCAAAATAGTGCACTTTTCGGGGCATTTTTAAGTAATTTTTAGAGCATTATTGAGCTTTTACATGGATTATTTGCTAATTTACTCAATTTTGTACAGAAAATATAAAATTTATGAAAAGAACGAAAAACATGAGCTTTTGGAGCAAAAAGGCAGAGTTTTGGAGCTTCAGAGTTGTTGCATAGCCACATAAACCCCTGTACATGGACGTGCAACGTTTCTCCTTGTTGAATTATGCAATTAGGCTCGAAGCATAACCAGACAAGGATTTCAAGTTCTCACATCGGATCAGCCCGTGCATAAATGCACACCCCTACTTAAGGTTGCACGACAGTGCAAGATGATGCAGGGTCATGCAACTATGAAGGAGGAGGATTTCCATAACAGTTTTTTTTTATTCTATAACTATGAATTCTATTTTGTTTATTGCTTTTGTTATAGACATGAGTAGCTAAACTTTCTCATAGGGTCTTAGGTGAATCTTGTACTCTAAGAACCCATTTTGCTATATCTTAGCTTTAGTTTAGATTCTATTTGATTTTAATATTGTCATTCTGATTATTTTTATCTTATTACGCTTATCACATGTTAGGATTAACTACCCTTTGCATGTTAATAATCAATTACTTGACCAACAACCATACTGCAGTTAATTGGTAAACCCATAGGATAAACCAGACTAATTACTATTGCATGACTAACCTTAGGTTTAGTCTTTTGGGCAATTTCAAGTTTCTATTTTTTATACGTTCCTTAGATTTAAACTCTTTGAATGACTAAATAGGGGGTTAATTTAGGGAAAGGAATATCAATCGTGAATGACCAAATAGGTTAATAGCGTTAGTAGAAGGATTGACATTCAAATAATAATAAAGAAATTGAATAGGACTAGGACATGGGGGATTCGAAGAGACAAATGAAACTGCGACCCCAGGCTTCGCTCTATTGATTTCTCAAAACAACTTTTACTCTCGTTTTGTAGTCTTATGCTCACAACCAATCAATCACTCGCTTAAATAACATAGGAATTTTATTAGTCTAGTACTTGTGTTATTCTCTGTGGGTTCGACAATTGGGACTCTAAAGGTCCTACTTTTTATTACTACTTGCGATAAGGTGCACCTGCCTTTAAAATAACAAGTTTTTGACACCATTGTCGGGTAATAGCTTGCAATATTCAGCAAACAAATTTCCAGTTACTCTAAGCACTTTTTATTTTTACCTTTGTTTTTAATCTTTCTTGTTTATGCTCAGCTCGCTCTCAGGAGTCTGTTTTATTTTTTTGATCGAGAAACATAAAGGACTTGTCTCAAGTTGAGAGCTAAAAGACGAGAAACAGTGGGTGAGAGAAGAACCTTGCAAGACTATTTTACTCCTTCTATGGAATTGTGAGACAGCAAAGTTAACCTACTTGTAGAGGCTAATAATTTTGAGTTGATGCCTACCTTAATTTCGATGGTTCAGACTGCTACATAACCTAGGGGGTTGCCGACTAAGGACCCCTATGTCTGCTAGGAGAAATTCATGAGGATTGCACACACTGTCAAATACAATGGCATCTCTATTGATGCCATTAGACTAAAACATTTTTCGTGGTCCTTAGCTGACAGGGCAGATTTGTGGTTGCCATCTCTACATGCTGAGTCCATTACCACTTGGGACCAACTGACTAAGAAGTTCCTAAACAAAATCTCCCACCATTCAAGTGTGCCAAACTCAGAGCCGACATCGCCAACTTTGCTCAGTTAGAATATGACACATTATCTGAGGCTTGGAAGAGGTTCCTGGACTTGCTCAGAAGATGCTCATAACATCAGTTTCATATTTGGAAGCTGTGTGCTGCGTCTCAGACAAGCGTACCTGGTCAGCTGCAGTAATAAATTGAGATTTTTAAGTCCCGATTGTCGAACCCACAGGGAATAAGGACAAAATCAATATACTCTAGGCGTCTTGATTATTTAAGCGTCGAAAAGTCGGTTTGGGTACGCAATGGAAAAGAGTGTGAAAGCATTCAAGTAAACAATAGGATTAGAGTCTAGGGCCTTGGTTTCATTTATCCCGTTCGTTCCTTTCTTAATCCTATTCTATCTTATTCCTCTTTTACTCTATGTTATTGACCCCCTTCTTCTTATTAGCCCTGATCCTTAGACAGACAATAACTTTCCAACCTTGGGTAGAAGCATTAAGTCATATAATAGTCTAGGAGTTTGAATTGGTCAAAAGGTCTTATACCTCCCCTAATCAGTTTTGTTATATAAGACTCCAATTCCCTTATAGGTCCATTAATTAACCCCGGATCCTCCAACAGATTAACTAACTAAAACATGCAATTTAATTACCTAAGGTTCCTTTATTTCCCTATTGTAAAACCCTGGACCCTCCGACAGATTATGCAAAGTCTCATACATAAATAATTAAATCGCAAGTAGTCATAATACTAAGGGACTTCAACATAGATAATAAATGCGGAATAGAAATAAAATAGAGTAATCACTAAGACATAGCTAAGGAACTACTAAGGTAAACTACACTAAATACCTTAGAAGAGAGCTTAGCTACTCATGTCCAAAAGTGGAAAACAATCCAAACAGGAAACATGTTTAAGAATAATAAAAGAAAACCAGGAAGGAGTCATTTCTAGTCTCTAGACGAATCCTGGCTCAGCTCCAAAGTCTCCTTGATGGCTTCATAGGCTCCAAGATTAGGATTTGGCCTTTTTCTCTCTTCAAAACCGTTCCCCAACAGATGAGGACTGATCCCTATTTATAGAGTTGGGCAAAATTAGGTCAACAGGCCTTCAGAATTGCCTGATCTGTCATTATGTACGACCGTACTTCCTTAGTATGTACGGTTGTACTTCGCACAGCTGCTGAATCTGGATTTTTATGCATAGGTATGTATGGTCGTACCTAAGGCATGTACACCCGTACATAAGGAAAACTTTGGCGCTAGCCCGTACATGAGAATATGTACGCCCTTACTGGTCTCAGGGGATGTACGGCCGTACGTAAGGTGTGTGCAGTCGTACTTCCTGCACAGGAACTCAGAATTTCATCCCTTTTTGTCCATTTTTATCCCGAATTGCGTACTTTTGCTCTAAGAGGGTCCTTTTACCCTTTTCTGCACAATATGAGCAAATATGAGGATTTATCAAATGAAATAGGTTAGAAATGTAACACCCTGCCAAGACAGGGCATTTACTTTATTTATTTAGACAATGGTAGTCCACATTTAAGACAAACAAACACATATACTTTATTTATTATTAAGGTTTACCAACACATATTATACATACAAGTATCGATATAACACTACACCCACATGGGTGACAAAAGGCACACTGGCCGTGACATAAATATCCATCTTCGGCCTCTAAGCAGCCTTCCCATAGACTCCCCATCCTCCAATTATAGGGTGTTCTTGTCCATCTGTTATTTAACATCATATAATAAAACACACCAGAAAAACAAAGGGGTAAGATATCCATCAATCACCATTAGTTAGCAAAATAGTATAGCAGATGCACAACACAACATAACATCATCAGCACAACTGATACCACGAATACCACACTCTGACTCCTGAGTATACGGTCACAGATCAGACTATACTGATACATTATACTGATAATCCTGGCCGCACGGTCATAGACCACTTCATACTCTGATATCACAGCCTAACAAGTACTATAATTCCTTCTGGCTGATCACCAGCCCTACAGACCCAGACCACCACTGAATATTGCGGACCATTAATACCCTACTCCCTAGACCGATCACCAGTCTCAGGGCACCGAATAGGATAAGTTGGTTGTCCCGGGAACATATCCTGTTACGCTACCATCTCCAATTATTGGTTACGGCATCCCATACTACCATATCTGATTGCCAGAGTAAGGTACCGTCCCGTGCACTAGAACAACATTCCGTATACAAGAATGGCCAAGATTGTCCACCTGTCAGACGTGGAGTCCTGGAGACTCGTCGAATGACCGAGTCCATACCCCTCAAGGTTACCGACTATCTCTGAATTACTCCGTACCTTTGGTATCACAGACATGGAGAGCCTCGTCAGAAAGACCGAGTCCATACCCCTCAAGATCTTGGCGAGTCCATACCCCTCAAGGCCACCGACTTATCTCATTACCATCCTGTCGATACCTCAGGTACACTAACCTCGGGTACACAGACCCGACTATCACCACAAACAGAATATTAACGGTAATACCTACTATTACAATCTATGGATTCGCAAACCTCTAACTAGAGGGCGTCACCCTTGACTCTAGGACCAGGCATCAGACTCACATGCATCATTATAACCAGCAGTTAAATATCAGATATAAATCAGAATATCATCAATCATCATTTATCATATTTAAAAGCAAAAGAATTAATCCTAGCGTCGCATAGGAGACAGTCTACTAATCTTATATAACCTATGTTGGTTGATAGGTCTACGACGACTATCTTTAGCCACTGCGTACCACAACTCCTCTCCTGAGATGTTGCTACTATTAACCCCTAGTAGGGTTAAGGTCCCCTACACATGCTAGCTACTCTACTACCTATTTTACCTAGTGATTAAGGTATCTTTCCCTTAACTGGCTTAGAAGGTAGCTGCCGCTCGTGTCCGTCGCTCTTCCTTCTCCCAAGCTTCCTTTCGCACTCCCAAGGGTCAATTGGAGAGTCTTGAAAAATGGGGAGAGGAGAGCTTTATTTATAGGTATAAGTTGGCCTCATCACGTCGCGAGCGGATTACACATGGATCATATCGCGTCGCGAGCTAGGACACGTGTCATGCATCGAAAGAGTGTGATCACCGAATTTTCTCACCGACTCTTTCTCTCTCACTGCCATTCATCGCGTCGCGATGGTTTCTTTTGTTTTCCCTGCCACGTCGCGACGGTCCCTAATCAGAAATGTTCCGTTTTCGTCCCTTTAGGAGATTCTAGAGTGTTCTAAACCCTTCTAGGGCACTATAGGCCTCTTATTAGTTAATTTTAACTCTAACTAAGGCTTTTAATACTTGATTTTTATCTAATTATTATTCTAAGAATTATTTAAAATCTTGTTTGAAAATCAAGATGTCACAAGAAACACGAGGAAATATGCTTAAAATACCCCTCAAAATATCACAAATTATCCACTCATCACTTTGTCATTGCCACTTGCACTTAACTTTTAAATTCCTGGTTTAGCATCATATTTTTTGCTAAAATTGATGAAAAAAAATTAGAGACTTGCCCATTAGGGGACCCCGTCAATTTTTTTTGGAAATTGATAGTTGCATGTTCTAAGTGTGGTGAGGTCCCTAGGAAGCTGAAAATTAGCAAGTGTGCTTGATTGTTTGCCTTTCATAGGAACAAACTAAATTGTGAGAGTTGACCCAAAAATAGGGGGATTGCATTTATTGAAAATTTTCCTCCTCTCTATTTTTATGAGTGTGTCTCCCATTGTGTGCATTCTAAAACTTATCTTAGGACCATTTCAAGACGGAAATTGTTTTGCTTGTATGTAAAAAATGTTGAGCCACAATTTTAGGTATTTTTTAGGCTAATAATTTTTGTTGTTACAGATATTTTGTAGTTAACTCATTTGAGCCTATTGTTGTGTGCTTCCTTTGGTACCCCATTCTTTTTGCAGGATTTTTATGGTACCCCTTGGAAGTTAGTAAAAAGAAGCAATTGTGAGAAGAAAAAAATTGAAGAAAGAGAAATCAATTGAAGGTAAGTGCTCACTTTCCTTTTCCAAAGCAACAAAATACTAAAAGCTACAATGTGTAAAAGGTCATTCCTTCCTTTTAAAAAATATAAAAGTGAAAAAGAAAAAATAGTTTATCAATTGATAAAAAAAAAGAAAAAAGTTGGACAAAAGGTGAAAAGGAAGAAAGAAAAGGGGAAACAATAAAGCATACTCATAAAGGAAAAGGGAAAGTCAAGGAAAAAAAATTTGAATCCCAAGACCTAGAAGTGCAAAATTTTAAGAGCTCCCAATTTTGCTTCAAGTGGTTACTCATTTGTTTAGTTTGAATATGTTTTTAGACTATTTAGTGGAGATTTTAGTTCCATTATAAGCATATGGTAATGTGTATTTTGTGAAAACTTGTATGCTTAATTGTCTTAACCTTGAAACACTTAGAGAAATGTGAGTTAAGTGACATTACCTTTGAAAGACGTGATTTTAAGAGCTTAAGCCTCTAATTGGGTGACCTTTAGATTTATCCCCTTGTTTGTGATTAACTGCCATTTGTTCTTAATGTTTTTGGGGTTCTTCTTTTTGGTTGTCTCTATGCATTTTTGAATTTATTTGTAAGCCAGGAATTTGCTTGGGACACGCAAAGGTTTAAGTGTGGGGAGGTTGATAAATCCAAAACAATGCACTTTTCACGGATATTTTTATGTTATTTTTAAGCATTATTGAGGTTATACATGGATTATATGCTAATTTTATCTATTTTGTGCAGACAGGGTAAAATTTATAAAAAAGAAAGAAAAAGAAAAAGGCGAGCTTTTGAAGCTTCAATGTTGTTATATGGCCACACACACCCCTCTGCACGGCTATGCAACGTTTTCCCTTGCTGAATTATGTAATTAGGCTAGAAGCATGGTCGTGCAAGTTTCTGCATGGCCGTGCAAGAATTTCAAGTTCTCGCCTCAAATCAGTCCATGCATAAATACACGCCCCTGCATAAAGTTACATAACCGTGCAAGATAATGCATGATCACGCAAGAAATTTGGATCACTACCTCGTACTAGGTCGTGCAGGGTATGCACAACCGTGGATGATGTTTCACGGTTGTGCAATGGTGTTGCATGCCCGTGCATGTGGTTTTGCGCTCCAACATCTTCCAATCTCTATAGATACATGTACAGACCTCACTTTTTAGCACCGTTTTGCTGTTGGAAAGTTCGCGTGACCTATTTTGGGAGCTCTGGAGCTGAGGCTATGGTTTGTTGTGAAGGAGGAGGAGTTCCATCACGATTTTTCTAATTCTGTATCTATAATCCTCTTTTGTTTATTGTTTCTGTTATAGACATGAGTAGTTAAACTCTCTTTTAGAGTCTTAGGTGAATCTTGTACTCTAAGAACCCTTTTTGCTATGTCTTAGCTTTAGTTTTGGTTCTATTTGATTTTGATATTGTTATTTTGATTAGTTTTATCCTATTACACTTATCACATGTTAGGATTAACTACCCTTTGCATGTTAATAATCTATTAATTGACCAGCGTTCGTGCTGTAGTTAATTGGTAGACTCATAGGATGAACAAGACAAATAACTATTGCATGATCAACCTTAGTTTTAGTCTTTCAGTCAATTTCAACTTCTCTGCTCTTTATGCTTTCCTTAGATTTAAACCAATGTTTTGAAAATCGGACCGGTCATTGAACCGGTGAAGGCACTGGTTTAAGGTTTAATGGTCTAACCGGGGTTAAACCATGGTTTAACCGGTAGTAATTAAATAATACTTTTACAAATTTTTAATAAAATATTGAGTATACAATAATAAAATAGGTGTATTTTTACAAAACTTGCTTGTGTAGTGCCAAGGATATAAAGGTCTTTTCATTCATATTATACTTCTATCTCAGCTTATAATATGACTTTTAGCTCTTGTGTGCCTTTCAATTTGTTGTTACAAGGGGTGCTACTTATCCTCTATTGCTTAAGTTCTTTGTTGTCTTTGCTGACATAGTGAGCTGTGAGAGACTTTGGTTTCAATACGTAACTGCTGATTATTGCAACCATGCACTTTTACTTTTTTCTCTTCTTTTTGGACATTGATTGGATGTGGAGTTTTTATCAAGCATTTGTTTCTTTGCACATTGCTTGTTTCTTTGCACATAATTTTCTTGTACTCATTTTAATGTCTTCATAATTAGCATTTATTATGCTTACTTCAACACATGTTATCAATATTTTTTTTGGCTTATTAAAAAAATACCAACATAGTGTGGAACAGTTGGCAGATAATGGAGTTCTTTAAGCATGTGACCAAGGGTTCAATCATAGGTCCAGATGTAAGGAAGAGCATCTATTGGAGAGATCAGTGTAACACCGTAATTTTTGTTTTGCGTATGTCAATGTTCTTGTGTATGTGATCTATGCCTTTGGATTCATCTTAGATGATTTGGTACGCGTTTGGAGTATTTAAAATTACACAAAAACAGTGAAAAATTGAGAACTTAATTGCTTAAATTGTGCATAATTCATTCCTTAGCAAAATCAAGCAACTTAATCGCGTGGGTTAAGCGTTTAAACTATGTATTTCTGCATAAAATTAGTAAGATTCTCGTTTCGGCCCAATACGTCATAAACCCCTTTAAATTTGAATGAGTCCATCGTAAACACTCATTAGTCATCCTTAAACATTCAAAACACCTCTCATAATCGTCTTTCGGGGTTTTCCATTGATCCCTTTGAGAATCATCAAGAGTGCAATCCTGTTTCGCTTGATTTTCATCACAAAGTCATCATTGTTGTCACGAAGACCTTATTCCTCTATTTCTACTTATCCATTTCTGTTTTAGAATATTTTTCAAGGTAAAATTCTTGTACCCTGAATACCCTTTGTATTACTTTGATTTTCTTCAACTTTGAGATTGATTAAGAACACCTTTGGACTCCGTTTAACATTTTGTATGCTGAAATACTTGATTCGAATCACGAACAACCCTGTCTCTCTTCCTTTGTTGTGTGCGATATCAATTTCAGGTATGGGGGAGAGTGATCAACCTTTATGAGATTTTGGAAAGGATTCAAGATGGATGGGATTTCCCATTATTCCTATTAGTGCCTATATGATTTTTGGTGATCCTTTGTATGAGCAAAGGAATAAGTGTGATGTTGTATTGTTAAGTTTGCCTGTCTTCATTGTAGGAGCAATGGATTTAATTGATGAACATGTTTATGATTGATGAATGACTGCTTATAATTGTTGAATGATTTTATGAGTGCTCTAAGTGAATTATGCATGATATGATTGTTAATCAGTGTTATTAACATTGGTTGGGATTAGATTGGCCCTCAGATTGTGATTGGATCACTAGAATGATTAGGAGATGATTTGGGAAGGTAGAATAGTGGTTCAGAACTTAAAATAGTTTATAAATTACATTTAATTGTTTAAATATCGAGGCTTAATTGCTTAGACTGATAGCAAAACCCGAAACCCTGAATTGGATGCCTTTAATCGCTTAAGTTGTATGTATTAATCACTTAGATTGCACAAGTTTTCAGAAAAATGCTAAAATAGAAGGGTTAATTGCTTAACCTTTGGTGCTTGATCGCTTAAATGCTTTAGAATTTTAGGTAATGCCTAAGTAATGATCTTTAATCGCTTAGACTAAGTTGCTTAGTCGATTAGATGACTGTATTAAGTGATTTTGAAGGTATATTGAGGCTTGTTGCGATCCTAGGTGATTAATCTATCATTTTAAAGCTTAGGAATAGATCCCTTAGCTTAGGAATTTGATTAATTGAATAAAAAACCTAAGACATGACTCGAGGATGTTTGTATCTATGTTGTCAATTATGGTAATGTGACGATGTACTGCTTTCATGTTAGCGATTGTATTAGGGATTTGAGAGACCGACATTTTCAAATTTCTTTCAAAAACTCTCTCAAGCGGAAAGATCCACGTACCCACGGATCACGCATTGCTCATGAATCACAAATAAGATTATTATTTGTAGTGTTTACCTCTTGAAGCGTAGAGGAGATTGATCACCAACACCACGTAATGGCAGTGCCTCTATTTAGTCCACGCGAACGATTAGTCTCGGATAAGCTTGTGCTAGCAGATGGCTACCGGGATGGATACACAAGTGAGAGTGTCAAGCATATCATTTGAGGGAGGCATGCCACACTAATCTTATGCGCCCCCTCCCCTCTCACTTTACCCTAATGGGCTTGTCAGCTACAAACCCAGTCCCAATATTTAACTAAATCTTATTTAATTAAATATTATTTCTCCGATTAATCGTTCTATTCGTGTGACCCTATAGGTTCCCATCAAACTGGCGACAATATAAAATATTAAAATATTAAAATAATATTGAATATTAAATATTATTAACAATGAGTGGCATCTAACAATGCATCATTATTACCCAATTTATGGAAAAACCGGTGATCCGATTTTAACCTTACTGCAACCAAGATTACTGTGAAGCCAGTATCCCTTCGTCCATATGCCTTGATTGAACATGAGGCATAAATGTGTCATCCTTGTTAAGTCTAATCATATGTTTCTCGATCTTTAAGTAGACGTATAATCACGAAATGAGTCCAATATCCCATATTGACCCATCTGGGCGTGGCCACACATATTTTCACGTCATACTCTATCGAGAGGCCCGAGACACTACTCCTGTTATGTAGGAGGGACGAATCCTGTCTACATCACTCACACCCCTCAACATGATTTATTATATGCCCAAGTACTATCTTTATGATCATCCTGTTACGGATGAAGTTTGATAGCATTAAAACCTATAACTCCTCATGTAGGAATCGTAGTGACTTCAAGTCGAAAGATTACTTCACTATGGTCGCCATGAGGAGCGCCTATGACAATTACATAACTATTATGAAGCGTCCTCATAGTGGGTCACTCAGGTATAAATATTACACCTAATATTTATACCTGTGTGCCGACTTGATATCACATATCCATGACCTGTAAGATTTGGTCATCAGTCTTCTCGCACAATAGTCTCTATGTATTATTGTCATCCTAGTTAACAATAATACTTCGACTACGGATACTTTAAGAATAACATTCTATATGTTCAATGAGGTCTCACGATCAAGTTACACTTGATGTTCCATTAAACGAACTGTCTATTCTAAAGACTTTATTATGCTATACACTAATAACATAACAAAAGACTCCTTTACATATATTAAACATATGACTAAAGTCATGATACAAATAATAATCTATATAAAATAGATTGGCCACTAGGGCTTACACCAACAATCTCCCACTAGCACTAGTGCCAATCGAGCATCTGTTCAACACCCATTGAACTAGTGTGAGTGTCAAGCTACTATTGAGCAGGAGACTTTTTTAGTGGATTGTTTCATGTTATCATTCTACACATCTTCACATCTCGTCTATCATCTATGGAATGAGATGGAAGCGCCTATGTATATGTTCGGATCACTGATGAGATCAAGTTTCCTTGGCTTAGACGATTACTCCATTATCATCACAATGAGATCAATGGAGTTCACATAGTTAGGAACTACGCCAAGTTCAAAAGAACTTCTTGATCCAAATAGCCTTCTAATCACATTAGAGGCGGCTACATACTCGGCCTCTGCAAGAGAAATAGACATTGTCCCCGACCTGGAACTCTTCCAGCTCACATTGCCACCATATAGGCAAAACATAAATCCAGACTGCGACCTGGAATTACTTTTATTGGTTTGGAAGCAGCATCAATGTAATTACGTACAATGATCTCTTCCTTACCATCATCTATCAAGAATATATCCTTAGTCTTTCTTAGGTACTCAAGGATATTATTGATTGTGGTCTAGTGACTTTCACTGGGATCATATTGGTACATGCTTATCATGTTCAAAGCATACAAGACATCTAGTCGAGTACATATCAATGCATACATGTACTTCGACCTTAGGCCAAGTAAATTCAGCAATCTATCTCTTTAGATCCTGATTCCTAACAACTAGGAAGTCTCGCCTAAGTCCTTCATCAAGAAACATTTCCCAACTATGCTTTTACGCTTTGTAGGGAAATCATTTTTGATGAGCAGTATGTTATTCACATATAAGACTAGAAATCAATAATACTCCCACTAACCATTGTGTATACACAAGCTCAATTTCGTTATTGCTGAATCCCACTATCCAACAGTCTCATCAAAACGAAGATTCTAGTTTCTGAAAGCTTGCTCAAATCCATAAATGGATCTTCAACAAGTGGAATCTTAATGGATTTAAGCATTGTGATTGGGAGAAGGTCTCATCACAGTCTATACTATGGATTTGCATGAAACCTTTCACGACAAATCACGCCTTAAAGGTATTCATAATACCATCCATGTCAGTCTTCTATTAAAGACCCTCTTGTACCCTGTGGGTTTTACCCATTAGGGTGACTCCATCAAGGTCCAACCTTATTGGTTCACATGGATTCCATCTTAGATTCTATGGCTCCAAGCCACCTCTCAGAATCTAGGCCAACTATGGCATCTAAGTAGGTCACAGGCTCATTTTGATCCATGAGCAGCACATCACCTTTTTGAGTCAGGAGAAGTCCATGTCTCTCAGGTTGGTGATGTGACCTGTTAGATCTACATAGATCTTGTGTAACTTGAATCGGTGGCTCATCCATAACACTTGTGGAACCAATTCATGTTCCTTTGTAGGCAAGCAAAGTTCTAAATTTCTCCCACTGGTTCCTTTGGAGATGGACTCCTTTAAGGAATACTCCAGTTTACGCGACAAACTTTTTGTCCTTGGAGACATTGTAGAAACAGTATCCCTTAGTTTCCTAAGGATACTCCACAAAGTACATTTATTCATTTTGGGTTCAAGTTTATCAAATAATCTTGATAAGCCAAATCTTCATAAATGTCACACTTGGCTTTCAAGCCCTTCCATATCTCATATGGAGCCCTTTTACTGCCGCAGCTGGAATATAGTTAAGGGCGAGAAACAGTTGTATATAAAGCATACTCCAGAAAGAGTCATAAAGTTTTGACTGACTCATCATTGATCGGACCATGTCTGATAAGGTACGATTTAGATAGTCATCAAACTCTTGGCTTTAGTATTTACCATCACGATCCAATCATACGGTCTTAATACTCTTGCCAATGTGGTTCTGCACTTCATCCTTGGACTCTTTGAACTCTTCAAAGATTCCCGATTTGTGTTTCATAAGATACACAAATCATTAGTTACTGTAGTCAACAATAAACCCAATGAAGTTCGGAAACCTACCTTTTGCAAACTTGTTTAGTGGCCCATATACATCCCATGTATCATGCCAAAAGATTACTAGTCTTTTCACCACGATTGGTGATTGGAGCTTAGTCGTCTTTTCCAATAAGCAAGAATTATAGACCTCAAATGATTCACAATCGAATGAGTCCGAGAATCCATTGTAATGGAACTTAGAATTATGTTTCTTACTTATTTGGCCTAAACATTAATGCCTAAGTATGGAAAAATCAAATCACTTGATTTGACCTTATTCGCATGTATGTCATAGATGGGTAACTTGAGATCAACGACACGTGGTACATGTCTTTCAAGATCTCTAACACTTGTTGAATAATTAGAACAACAATTGTCCTTTTATTACAACATAAAATTCTTTCTTGTCCATACAAGAAATGGGAGTGATGTTTCCATCAATAGCTGGAACATAATATCAATTATTTAGTTCCAAGGTCAGCTGCTTCCAAAGGCCATGTCAATGCTTCCACTAGTTAATGTAGCAACTATTGCTCCATTTCCCACTAGGATGTTGACCTTGCTTTTTGTAACATCTCGGCTTACCACTTTTGGGCTTACCCATGTACTATTACTCACAGGACTTTTTGGCTCCCTTAAACCAAGTTTTTGTCCTCTGGGAGGCTCGAACCCGCGCCCAAAGGGATAAGGGTCTTCGGGAAGCACCTCCCATCACCAACTCAACTATTGTTACAGCCCGGCTTACCACTTTTGGGCTTACCCATGTACTGTTACTCACAGGAATTCTTGCTCCCTTTAACCAAGTTTTTGCCCTCCGGGAGGCTCGAACCCGCGCCCAAAGGGATAAGGGTCTTCGGGAAGCACCTTCCGTCACCAGATGGTAGAGTGGCCGCGAGTTGGCCCGGCGAGCCCAGATGGTCCGCGAGTTGGGCCGGCGAGCGGTGTTGTGTTGTTGCGAAACAACAAGGTGTGGTGACGTCGTGGTCGTTCACGGTGGTTTCACATGAGAACTTGCTGTTTTGCGGCGTTCGGAGTGCAGAAGTCCACCGCCCGCGACGAGGCCTGTTGTGGTGGTTCAGGCTGTCGGAAGTGCTCACGAAGTGGTGCATCATGCGACGGTTGATTCATAGTAGAGACGCTGCTATAGCTGCAGATCTTGTGCGGGCGCCGGAGATGGGTCACATTCCTTTTTCTTGTTTCTGCATCTTTTTTTAAATAATAAAAAAATTCTTATGTTGTTCGTCTAATATTTTCAAAAATATTGAGGTTGGGTTCCAGAATCCCTCAATCAAAGACTTGTATGGATAGTTCTTTCTAATGGCCTCTTGATTGTCGCATAAGTGAAGATGATGACTTCTCAACTTTTTATTATTTTAATGACAACAAATAGCAAACACAATAATCGTTTTTTTACGCTTTTGAGTTTAATTCTTAATTTTTTCATTCCACTGTGCAATAGAATGTGTGCGGGTCCTCGGCGTCGGTACAAACTTAACGAAATTTGGGAGAAAACATAGCGAAAACGATGTGGTTGTCGGAGCGGACTCAACAAAACTGCGAGATGCAAAGATAGTGGAGACATTTAACAGACATAGTTTTTAGCCCCAAGTGAAACACACATTGGTGAGCAGCGTTGTAGACAAGAATGAAGGGTTGAGACGACAGTGGGTTTGGTTGCAGGGGAAGAGAGCGAAAGGGTTGAGAAGATGACACCATTACGGTTAACGACGTTAATTAATTTTATGTTAATCAGAAATATTTGTCCAGGTGTCATGTTTTGATTGCATAACAGTAAGAACAACACCTATGTAACTGCATATAAGTTTTGTCCTTGATTATACCAATACCAAGAATCAAAACCATTATGATTCAAAAGCCAAAAAGAATATCACGTAATGGTATCAAAATTCAAAAGCCAATATTAATAATTATAAAAAAAATAGAAAATGCATTCATGGTTTTATAAGCATGAAAACGTGAACATGTGTAGACTAAAATAGAAAACCCATTTCATAAGCCAGTGAAAGCTAATCAATATCACATACTGATTTGAAATATCACGTAACCTTTGATATGAAAAGTTAACGTTCTGTTTACATCCAAAATATTCACCAGAACCAGCCGAAGCTAGTCCCAGTCGAATGGATCAAATAGCCGATTGTTCAGCAGCCGATGTTCCTACCAGTCGATATGGCGTGTCAGCTGATAGGTTCGAAGCGGAAGCTATACATGGGCCTTGGACTGATTGGGCTTCAAGGAAGATATACAGGCCCATGGGGATAGCATGGAGTCACTTATGGGATCAGATTCTTGCTCCACGAGTCGAGTGACGTGGGAGTAATTTTGAATTAATTAAATATCCAAGGAAAAACTGATTAAGATTGTTCCCCATGGTTTTAGGAGTGGCGAGGGAATCTGAGGAGATCTTTGCACATAGAGGACCGTTGGTTGAAGGGACGTGGCCATAATGCACTAATGCGCCTAGTTTTTAGGATCGTGGTTAGTGGGGCATGGCACGACTCAGCCGAATAACTGCCAACTAGGAATGTATCAGTGTTAGCCAACTGAACGTGGTAGATAGGGATAGTTCTTAGTTGCTACTATAAATACCCAGTTGTACATACATTTTAGAGGATCGATCAATCAAATAACTTATATTTTTTCGCCCAAAGCTTTTATTCGCAGTTTATGTTTACCTTTGCGTCCCAGTTTTTATCTTAGTTCACCGACTTAAACCTTTACGGAGTGAGTTAAAGGGACCCATAGCTAAGAGCGAGTTCCTTCCTTGGCGTAATCGCTTGAAGAAAAGGGAATCACCGTTGTGAAAGTTAGCCGATCTACGGCTAATTGACTTTGCAGACAACAAAATTGGCACGCCCGATGGGACCAAAAGTGAACGAATCAACACGTTCGAATCCCCAGGTCAGGATTACCAGTGGCGTATGCACTTGCGTTCGGGCAAGAGTTTGAGCAATATGACGGCAAAGAGCAATCCCAGAAAACCGGTTGAAGGAAGCCCATCCCGTGGAAGCAATGTTCCACCAACAGAGCAAGTACAAGCAGAGATGGAGGTCAAACTCAACCCAACGAGCTCAATGAGACCGGTGGTGATGACTACTTCGCCGTTTATACGCCAACAACCTCGATTTGGGAATCAATGATATCATGTACCAAGTGTCGCGACAATTGGGCGATATTGTGAAACCCATGGTGCACAACGGCACAAAGAGCCAGGAGACAGAGGCCGAGGGCTCGCGCAAGTGAAAGCTCTATCAATTCCGCTATCCCAACGCAGTGGTACCCTACCCAGCAGACTCGTCATCCAAATTGAGTGCAAACAAAGTGACCAATTCAGGTTCACGAACATGACTCAGCAGTGCACACTGGGCTCAAATTACCTACATTCAGTAGGACCTACTCAGGTTCAGCCAAATATAGGACAGGTACCTTCTAATCCAATTAATTCCCAGCATGGTGCTTTTGCCACGCTGAACACTGGAGGGCAACCGGTGGCGAATGACGTGAACAACCACGCTAACCTTCATTTTGGACAGGTGCAGATGGCTAGGAGGCCACCGGATGTAGTGGGACCAATTGGTATGCCGCAAGCTATGCCATATGCTCAGCCTTATGGTTACTCATTGCGTGAACTAACCCACAAAGATATCGGGGGCAAACTCTTGGTACAGGATTGGGTGGTATAAGACCACCTGGGGGATATGCAGGTCAGCAGCCATTGAACCAGGTTCCACCCGTATCGGCTAGTCTTCCATTCTACCCATCCTATCCTGAAGTATCTGCAGGCACTCAAATGGTCAACTCCTCCAAGGGCACCTGGTTTGATGGCGAGCGATCATGGGACAGACCCCACCTCTACCATTTAACACGAGTGGGCCTGGAACTCAATATAGGGCACCCGGCGAAGGAAACATGGAGCAGCCATGGGGGGTTTACCCACCTCCATTGTTTAATCAACCAGGCTACCCCAATCCTCCAGAACAAGCATCCCACGCGCATTCCCAACTTGAGACAAGAAACCACATCATTTGCTCCTACTTTGGGAGAAGTGAGGCCGTGGGGTTCACAAATGCTAGACCCTACCGTCATTGCGCATACACCATCAAAAAATACTTTGGTGTCTGTGAAGCCTCCTGGATCGTCAATCTCTGAGAAACCTTACCCTGAGTGGGTGGATAGATTGGTACCTACGCCTAGGGATACTGAGGACTCAGGACTTTGCTACTTTCTCAGGGAAGATGGCAAATCGACTATGGAGCATGTAGGCGGTGTTTCTTGCCCAATGTGGTGAAGGGAACCAGGAATGAGTACCACAAATTGCATTTGTTCCCCTTGTCACTTACAGGAGCAGCTTTTTACATGGTATTCCTCTTTGCCACCTAATTCTATACAAACATGGTCGATATGGAGAGGTGCTTTCATGACAGATTCTCGCCCCAACCTGAAGTCATCACGGCTGATCTCATGAACCTGAGGCAACACGTAGATGAATCCCTGATTTTGTGGAAAGGTTCAGAAAATGGTGGGAAATGTTCAATCGCCTCCTGAGGCGAATATGCAGCCATGGCCATTAGCAAAGATGCATCCCCAACTCAAGGAAAAGCTAGTCCGCCAAGCTTGCAATCGACATGAACCGATTAGTCTCGAGGGCTACTCGAATTGAACAATTTATCCAGAGAAAGAAAAGAGGCGAGCGATGAGGGAGAGGCCCTCGGTTGGTATCCATTGTAGAAGCCGAGGACTCGATGATGATTCAAAGAGATTCCACAGCGGAACATCATGGCGGTGAAATAGTGAAGGGTAAAGGTTATACTTGCCTGCCTCTAAGAGTCGCCAAAGGAAAAGAGCCAAGTTCAGGAGATGGCAAGACAGTAATAATCGCTTCGATATCTCCAAGGCGGACTGATCTTTGACTACTTGCTTAAGGATAAGCAAATTCAATTTCTGGATGGGCACAAAATCCCACCGCCGAGGAGTTGAAGGACAAGAAATACCGCAAGTGGCACAATTCTTATAATCACGCAACTCAAAATTGCACGGTTTTTAGGAAGGCCATTCGAAGGGGATAAAGGAGGGAGGTTCAAGCTTGCGGACAAAGGAATCGCGAAATGACGGTAGATACGATCCTTTCCCTGCTTGGGGATAGGTATGGTCTCATTCTCGGGATTTGATGACGAAGGGCTAGCCCACAAGCACGGGATATCTGTGCAACAAGTCCGGAGGCCAAAAAGGGACCAACCGATTCAACCCATATCGATCGACTGATCTCAAGATGCCAGGGTTTCTGTCTTTGTGACAGATCGGGAAACCCCAACCGTAAGCAAGACCTAGGAAGGGGGCAAGCCACCCAAACCAGGTAGGCTCACCAGGGGTGGTGAAACACTACATAACACCTTTGCCAGACCCAACAGGGAATCGACAAAGAGAAAGGCAAGGCACCTATCGAAAAAGCGGGGGCAAGATCGGCCAACCATTAGAGAAAGTGGTAGGCTATCTTTACCCAGGATTGATGAGGAGCCTATTCCCAGGGATAAGAGAAGGATAGCTGAGTTCACTGTAGAAGGAGGAATGTCCTCCTTAAAGATAACAGTGAGGAATGATGAGAAGTTAAAAACACAGAGAATGCTGAAACCCCCGGATAATGTCATTGAAGGACACTGGTTCTTGAACAAGTATGCCAAGGACAAAAAGGCGATACCAGCCGTGCTGACAAGAACCCAAAAGAGAAGGATGCAGAGAATGAGGTCTGTCCAGAAGATGAAACAAACTCTGCAGATGATAGCCGATGTAAAGAATAGCGAGAAGAGGAGATCCCCTAGAAGCGTTAGTGAAGCATTGGATAAGGATTTCCCGAAGTCGAAAGCTAAGGAGGCTGAGGAAAAAGAAGTGCCCAAAAATGTAGAGCCAACTACTGAACAGGAACCTGTCCCTGAAGCAGAGGGTCTGATCGCCGCAGTCGGTGTAGATGAAGAGGCGATCACTGTAGAGGGTTTAGTGATCCCAGAGATGCACTGGGAACAAGATGACATCATGGAAGACTCATTGTTGGATCTCCTGTTCAATGAAGAGACTGATGGCCTGCTGGCTGAGATAGAGGCTATCAGCTTAATCCCAGAAGAATTACGGGCAAGCGACCACAACCAGGAGGTTTGGAGGGGCGTGTTCTTTGAAGAAGCAGAATGGGCTACGTTAGCCGATACACCGGCTGATGAGGTCACCAAGGTAGTCTTTGAGAAACCTACAGAAGAGATGATGAAACATTTAAAGCCCCTTTACATCAGGGCCTATATTAATGGGAAGATTTTTGGAAGGGTCTTCGTGGATGGAGGGGCTGTGCTAAATGTCATGCTGTGACAACCATGAGAAAACTGGGAAAAAGTCTTGAGGACCTAGTTCCCACCAACATGAAAATGTCCAACTTCTTAGGGGAACCTTCCAGAGCACTTGGAGTATTGATAGCTGAAGTCACAGTAGGCCCCAAGACCATCAAAGCAGCTTTCTTCGTGGTTGATGGCAAACCTTCCTATAGCGTGATTCTGGGAAGGGACTGGATTCATACAAGTCAGTGTGTCCCCTCTACTCTTCATCAGAAGCTCATGTTTTGGGTTGGAGACAACGTGGAAGCAGTCGAAGCAGATAAGAACCCCTTTTCGGCCGAGGTAAAAATGTTGGAAGCCCTGTTCTATTCCCCACACCTAGGGCCTATTGCCATCCCAGAGGATTATGAGGAAGGGGTATGGAAAGCATGCAACCTTACTAATGAGGGGTTCAAGTTAAGATCTCAGGCCGAACCACGGCCCAATGAGCAGATAACTCATGAGTAGGGCATCCCAGGTACTCGAAGACCTTTTGGGTCGGCTAGAAATCTTTAAGGCCGAGTCCAAAGCGATGGATGCCATGATGGAAGATTATGACACTGCAGAGGAAGAGGAGGTACTACTCCCCAGGGAGGAAGGTGCGGCAGCCAAGCCTGATGAGGTGTGTGCAGCCGAGCCTATGGAATTGGATTCCCCTCTTCACAAGACTGCTCCTGCGTTTGAGGCAGAAGATCCTTTAATTGAGATCAATTTGGGCGCACGAGAACAACCCGTAATCGTGAAGGTGAGTGGATTGCTTGAGGAAGACAAGCGGGGGTAAGATAGTCGAATTAATCCAGCGGTACAAAGATTGCTTTGCCTGGAATTACTTGAAATGCCTGGTCTGGCGAGAAGGTTGGTAGAACACGGGTTGCCTATCAAAGCGAATACAAACCGTTCAAGCGGCGCCTCGCGAGTTCAATCCCCAACCGATGCCTCAAATTAAAGCTGAAATTGAAAGACTATCAAGGCGGGCTTTATAAGAACGGCAGTGCGTTGAATGGCTATCTAACATAGTCCTGTCGTCAAGAAGAATGGCCAGATAAGAGTATGTATAGACTACGGGAACTTGAACTTGGCCACTCCCAAGGATGAGTATGCTATGCACATGGTCGACATGTTAGTCGATCTGGCGACTACACATGGCATTCTCACCTTTATGGATGGGTACTCGTGGTATAACCCAGATCTTTCTAGCAAAAGAAGACACTCACAAGACAGCCTTCAGGTGCCCAGGAGCATTGGGGATTTACGAATGGGTGGTCATGCCTTTTGGGCTCAAGAATGCAGGAGCCACTTATCAAAGGGCCATGAATTCCATCTTCCATGATTTGATCGGCAAAACCATGGAAGTATACATAGATGACGTGGTTGTCAAGTCCGAGGATTTTGAAAGCCATCTAGTCGATCTAGAGCAGACCCTGAAAAGGATGCGTGCCCATGGGCTAAAAAATGAATCCGGCCAAATGTGCTTTTGGAGTGGCAGCTGGCAATTTCCTAGGATTTTTGGTCCACCATCAAGGAATAGAAGTAGACAAGAACAAGGTGAAAGCTATCTTGGAAGCCAGACCTCCTAGGAATAAAAAGGAGCTGCAAAGTTTGATTGGTAAGATCAATTTCCTAAGAAGGTTCATAGCCAATTCGGCTGGAAAAATGAATGCTTTTTCCCCCTTGCTGAAATTAAAGGATACGGAGGATATGGTATGGGGGAATGAGCAACAACAGGCCTTTGACCAAATTAAGCAAGCGTTGGCCAAACCTCCCGTGCTAACGCCTCCAGTGTCAGGAAGGCCACTCAAATTGTATATAGCTGCTGAAGAAGAGTCAATCGGCTGCTTGCTGGCGCAGGATGCCGATGACGGAGTTGAAAGAGCTGTATACTATCTCAGCCGCACCTTGAATGATGCAGAAACCAGATACACCCCTATTGAGAAATTATGTTTATCATTGTTCTATGCTTGTACAAAACTCGAATATTATTTGTTGCCTAAGGAAATATTAGTTTTGTGCAAAATTGATATTATTAGGTATTTACTTAATAGGCCTGTCTTACAGGGTCGACTGACGAAGTGGGCCATTAAGTTAAATGCTTTCGCTAAAATACGTTCCTTAAGAGCAATGAAAGGCCAGCGGTAGCGATTTTTTGGCTCAACACCCTTGTGTTGAAGTCAAAGACCCATTAGCCGAACACGTTGCATGTATTAATTTGAAACCTTGGGTCTTGATGTTTGATGGGTCCACGAACCCAAAAGGGTAGTCTTTGGCATCACCATCAGCGATCCAATTGGGAAAAGTTGGAAATTCATGTGTCATTTGGATCTTGGGTATTCTAATCATCGAGGCGAGAATCTGAAGCTTTGATTTTAGGGCTTAAGATCCTGGCGACCATGAAAACAAATTATGTTCAAGTCATGGGAGATTCACGGTTGGTAATAAAAGCGACTAACTGGGAGTATAGATGCAATAACCCTAACTTGAAAGAATGCTATGAAACGGCTAGCAAGCTACTTCGCTTGTTTGTCGATGCAAGAGTACATCACATTCCTAGAGAAGAGAATGAAGAGGTTAATGATTTGGCTCAACAGCCTCGGGGTATAAAGACATGATAGTCAAAGTAAAACATGAAGAGTACCCAATGCGGGAGTGTGCACCAATAGGAGCGATCGACTCTTGGAAACAAGAGTTAATCGACTATCTTAAAGATCCTTCAAGCAGTACTGACTTCAAACTCAAGCAGAAAGCACTCAAATACGTCGGGTAGACAATGAAGTTTACAGAGAGCCATCAATGGAGTGCTACTCAAGTGTATTGACAAAGAGGAATCCATGAAGGTCATGGGGAAGTACATGAAGGAATCTGTGGATCTCACAGGGCTGGACCCACGATGAAATGGCTAATATACCGACATGGATATTATTGGCCTACCATCACAGCTGATTGTTATCAGTATGCCAAAGGATGTGAGGCGTGTCAGCTGCATGGTCCAATTCAAAGGGTTCCAGCCGAAAACCTCCACCCAGTGATAAAACCTTGGCCATTCAGGGGATCGGCAATGGATTTAATAGGCAAAATCTATCCACCTTCGTCCAAGAGGCATCGTTTATCATAGTTGCGATTATTACTTCACCAAGTGGGTAGAAGCCCAGCCGATGGTGAATGTGACTCAGGAGGAGGTGATTAGGTTTATACAATGCCAGATCATATATAGATTTGGAATACCTGAAACCATCACCACAGATCAAGGCACTATGTTCACTGGGGAGAAAGTGGTGGCCTTCGCACAACAATTTGGGATTAAGTTAATTCATTCATCCCCTTATTATGCTCAAGCCAATGGGCAAGCTGAGGCCACCAACAAAGTTCTTATTGATATAATCAAAAAGAACATTGAGGATAAGCCAAGGAAATGGCATGAAACACTGAATGAGGCATTGTGGGCCGTGAGGAACTCCAAGTGTAGTGCGATGGATTTACTCGTGTCGGCTAACATATGGCCAAGATGCGATGTTACCCTTAGAAATAAACGTGACTTCACTAAGAGTAGCAAAGCAAAACCTCTTGAGCCTGGATGAATATCAACAGGCCATGTTAATGGAATTAGATTCTACCGACGAAGATCGACTCATGGCCTTAGATCAGTTGAGCATAGCAAGCAAAAGATGGCTAGGGCTTACAACAAGCGTGTGAAGCCAAAGGTTTGTTGAAGGAGACCTGGTTTGGAAAACCATACTACTGTTGGGATCAAGGATCCTAAGTTTGGGAAATGGTCACCAAATTGGGAAGGGCCATTCATTGTTAGCAAAGCTTATCATGGTGGTGCTTATCGACTAGTCAACATGCAAGGCGAAGAGCTAAATAGAAGCATCAATGGAAAATACCTCAAGAGATATTACCCCACTATGTGGGAAGGCATATTGGAGAATTAAAAGCAGGTGCATTAGCATAAAGGCAAAATTTTTTGTGGTGACCACAGTGGCCACCTAGCCAAAATTACAAAAGCTTAAATGTGAAACTAGGAAAGCTGCCTCGGGAACCTCACTTAATTTTTCCTCAACCTGGCGGGACTGGATCGGTGACGATGCAGAGCATCGATCATACCAAGCGTCGGCTATATCTGGGATAGGTTCTGCTGCCGCACTTCACCTAATGCCTCCATCGAGGAAACAACAAAGATCTTCAGGATCGCCTTCTTTGGATCGTTGAAGGATCGGCTGCTACGATAGCTTCCTGTTTCCTAACCTCCTCTAGCTGATGCTTGAAGGAGTGCCAAGCTTGATTGGCCTCGGCTAACCCAGCGCAGCTAGTCTCAAGATCTTTGTCTAAGCCTGTCTTCTGAGCGTTTAGCACCGCTAAATCACGATCCAAAGAGGAAGATTGCTTGAACAAATCATAACGCTGTTGAGAGTTGACACGGAGCTTTTCAGTTAAAGCAGCCGATTGAGGAGTCAACTCTGCTATCTCCTTTTTGATCTTCTCTAACTCAGCCAACAGAACAGCTAGCCGTTCATCTTTGTTCTGGCGCTGGCTTAGGGCTTCTTGACGCTCCTTCTCCAACAATAGGAAAGAGGTTTGGAATTGAGCCTTTTGTTCCTAGAGGTCCTTCAGTCTTTTGAGATCATGAGAAGTCACGTCATGAACCTCCTTGAATCGCCCGTATTGGAGAGGCAGTCGTTCGATTGAAGAGCCAAGGTATGGTACACCTCTTGGCTAGTCATAGGATGTCGGCCAAGTAGACAGCTTGAACAAAGAAGTCCTCGGATGGGCAACCTGCTCCTGGCGGTTGGTATTTCCATCGATCTTTGCATCAACTCTCTCCAAATGATTGGAAATAGGAGAGAGACCGGCCGAGAAGGGTCGTGAGAGGTGAAATACTTCGTCAGCTCTTCTTCTGAAATAGGAACTGCGGGAGCTGTAGGAGCATCTGGGGAGCTTCATAGCCAGTCTCTTCAGCTTGTGATTGGGGGTCCTATGGAAAACCATGGTTAACCGATTAAGTAAAAAAGTAATATATGTTGAAAGGATAAGAAATCGGTTGTACCGGTGGAGGAAATTGAGAGCTAGTGCCCTCGGCAAATTCTTGAACAAAGGAGGTAGGAATCTCCACACGCGGCTTCTAAAAGTAGGGTGGTTAGATTCAGGCTAACAAAGGATATTAATAAGGACAAGTTATGTACCTTTACCTTTGGCTGTTTGCCTTTGCTGGCCGAATGTGTTTTCTCTTTGAGCTTGGCCTGAACCTCGGCAGGTTCTTCTATTACGATGCCAGGGGCCCTTGTTCTTTTCTTGGCAGGAGGAGTAATGGGGTCGTCTTCAACGACAATGAATTGTGGAGTAGTGGTTGTGGCTGCCATAAGACAAGAAAAGTAAGAAATTACTTTGAGTCTAAAAGCAAGAATTGCAAAGAGCCGAATATAAGGGCACTTACTTGGCTGAAGTACTGAGGTCTTCATCCTGGTAGAAGACCGTTTCTGAACTTGGGTTTGGACCCGGGGCTTGGTCTTAACAGGAGTGCTTTTGGGTTGGCTCGACGGCCTCATCGCCTCGGCTACATCAGTGAGGATCAACCGGGTTGCATATCTATCCAGCCGATCAGGGAACAGCCTGTCTTTCACTGATGGCCACCAATTGGCAAAAGCAGAAGTCTCACCCGATACGGGAGTGAAGGGGAGGAAGTGGAAGGCCTGGATCTTTTTGAAGTTGGTAGAAACCACCTCCATCACATCAGTGGCGCTAAAGGGCAGTCGACCCAGGCTCCCTACCATAGAGTCGTATGGCAAAGGAATGTGCTGTAACAACCCAAATTGCCTTGCCACGCAGTTTGGAAAGTAGAACTCAGCCGACGACTTGTTGTTTCGTGAGGTGGGTTTAAGACCACAAAGCAAGTCACGAGAGGTCAAGACTGAGCTCCAGTTAAGCTCCAAATGATTACATTGATCGGCCGAGAGGGTCATTAGTGGAGAAGATCCGTAAAGGCCCAATACCTTTCTCGGGACAGGCACCAATCGCCAGCCTATCCGGTCAGACCAAAGAGCTTGGTGGCCACAGTAAAAGCATAAGAAGGCTCACAAGGAGTGGACACCAAATGGGTACCCAATACACCTGCATCCCGGGGAAGAACGCTAGGGTTGAAGCGCGAGTCGATAAACTCTGGAAAATAGAGTATTATCCAGAGTTGTAAAAACCAGAGTGGGCCCTGAACGTTCCTGATATCTTCACCCCTTTGCAGCCGATCCATAATGGTGAACAGGCAGCGATAGAGGTATGAGAGGAAAAGGGTTCCCCAAGAAAAGTTGCCATCAGAGTTCACAAGAGCTACATAAAGCTGTAACTCTTGAACCACGGCGATGGAACCGAATGGAGAAAGTACTTCGAACCAAAGATGTATGAATGCGTTGTGTTCTGCATCGGACACAGACCCTCTGGACTTGGCATTATTGGCAATGAAATTGGAGTATCCGGAGGTGTGTTTGGAAAATTGGAATCCTAGTTCAGGAACTTGGAAGGAATAATGGGAAAGGACGTCATCGCCTGTGATTGGGAGCCCCAAAATAGCCGCCACATCCAGAAGAGTGGGGGAAACCATACCCCAGGGAAAAGTGAAGGTGTTCGTGGCAATGCTCCAGTAGCCGAAGAAGCCATAAAGCAGTTCTAGGTTAAGGGGGATGTCCTTGGTTGACAGCATGATTATGTCATAGAGACCCCATTGTTTCCACTTATCGGACTTCACAGCCTTTAGCCAATCCACCCAATCGAGGTAGGGCTGAGACGAACGAGGCCATGAACGAAGATCAGTAGGTTTGGACCTGGTGGTAAACCAATCGCAGGAAATGGGCAATGCGTATAGAGAGGGGGCCATATACCCCGTCAAGAAGACCGCCCCTTCACCCATACTCGGAGTGGAAGGAGCCAATGAAAGAGCCACTCAATCTCGAATAAGGGAGATTGGAGACCAGTCGGAAGCCTCGGGAGGCTGCTAAGCGGCGGTCAAGGTTCATGGAAGAGGAAGAAGATTGTTCGCCATCATACGCGTGAGATTGGTTTTGAGAATCGAGCGAAGACATGGTGGGCTTGGTTGCTAGGTGAAAGATGAAGAGGTTGGAGATGGTGAAAGCTACAGGAGTTAGAGTGGAAGTAAGCGTAAGAGGTAATTCGACCGATGAGTATTTAAAGGAAAAGTAAATCACCGATAGTGGGATTTAAAGGCGAATAAATCGGATGGATGAGGATTAGCCGTTCTACGCGATTCAAAAGTTGTTGTTAATGGATGACCTCACATTTATGATTTAAAAGGTGATTTGACTTAAATCATTACGCCGCCCCAACCTAAACCTAGGATGTTACTACCGAGACAAATGAGCAATTGTTTACACCAAAATATTCACCGTAACCACCAAGCTAGTCCCAATCGAATGGATCAAATAGCCGATTGTTCGGAACCGATGTTCCTACCAATGATATGGCGTGTCGGTGATAGGTTTGAAAGCGAAGCTGGAAGCTATACATGGGCCTTGGGTGATTGGGCTTCAAGGAAGATATACAGGCCCATGGGGATAGCATGGAGTCACTTATGGGATCAGATTCTTGCTCCACGAGTCGAGTGACGTGGGAGTAATTTTGAATTAATTAAATATCCAAGGAAAAACTGATTAAGATTGTTCCCCATGGTTTTAGGAGCTGAGCGAGGGAATCTGAGGAGATCTTTGCACATAGAGGACCGTTGGTTGAAGGGACGTGGCCATAATGCACTAATGCGCCTAGTTTTTAGGATCGTGGTTAGTGGGGCATGGCACGACTCAGCCGAATAACTGCCAACTAGGAATGTATCAGTGTTAGCCAACTAAACGTGGTAGATAGGGATAGTTCTTAGTTGCTACTATAAATACCCAGTTGTACATACATTTTAGAGGATTGATCAATCAAATAACTTATATTTTTTCGCCCAAAGCTTTTATTCGCAGTTTATGTTTACCTTTGCGTCCCAGTTTTTATCTTAGTTCACCGACTTAAACCTTTCTGGAGTGAGTTAAGGGACCCATAGCTAAGGAACAGAGTTCCTTCCTTGGCGTAATCGCTTGAAGAAAATGGAATCACCGTTGTGAAAGTTAGCCGATCTACGGCTAATTGACTTTGCAGACAACACGTTCTAAAAATCAATTTGTTTCAATAACAAACGGCAATAAAAAATATCATGTAGCCTTTCTTTTCATATCCTTTTATTATATGCTGCGCAAATCTAAAGGCAATAGGCTAATCATCAAAGTGCAGACATTAAAAAATGAAAGAAAAACGCAGAGCAAAGAGAAAACCCAGTTTTCATTCCTTTTTAAAACAAGTCCATGTCTTTTACGGGTTCTCTTGTAAATCAAAAACGCATTGAACAACAAAACCAATTACAAACACGGAACAACGAACAAGATGAACAGAGAATACAATAATAAACACTTCTTAGCAAATCGAGACATCCAAAATGGGATAAAAATCAAACCTTTAACCAAAACAAGCATGCTTCACATGACCATATCATATATGAATTTAAAACACGCTTTCAATCATGGCAAACAAACAAAGGGATTCAAGGCAATAACGAACAATGCTCTGATACCACTATTAGGGATTTGAGAGACCGATATTTTAAAATTTCTTTCAAAAACTCTCTCAAGCGGAAAGATCCCGTACCCACGGATCACGCATTGCTCATGAATCACAAATAAGATTATTGTTCGTAGCATTTACCTCTTGAAGCGTAGAAGAGATTGATCACCAACACCACGTAATGGTAGTGCCTCTACTTAGTCCACGCGAGCGATTGGTCTCGGATAAGGCTGTGCTAGCAGATGGCTACCGGGATGGATACACAAGTGAGAGTGTCAAGCATATCATTTGAGGGAGGCATGCCACATTAATCTTATGCGCCCCCTCCCCTCTCACATTACCCAAATGGGCTTGTCAGCTACAAACTCAGTCCCAATATTTAACTAAATCTTATTTAATTAAATATTATTTCTCCGATTAATCGTTCTATTCGTGTGACCCTATAAGTTCCCATCAAACTGCCAACAATATAAAATATTAAAATAATATTGAATATTAAATATTATTAACAGTGAGTGACATCTAGCAATGCATCATTGTTACCCAATTTATGGAAAAACTGGTGATCCGATTTTAACCTTACCGCAACCAAGATTACTGTGAAGCCAGTATCCCTTCGTCCATATTCCTTGATTGAACACGAGGCATAAATGTGTCATCCTGTTAAGTCCAATCATATGTTTCTCGATCTTCAAGTAGACGCGTAATCACGAAATGAGCCCAATATCCCATATTGACCCATCTCGACATGGCCACACATATTTTCACGTCATACTCTATCGAGAGGCCCGAGACACTACTCCTGTTATGTAGGAGGAACGAATCCTGTCCACATCACTCACACCCCTCAACATGATTCATTGTAGGCCCAAGTACTACCTTTATGATCATCCTGTTACGGATGAAGTTTGATAGCATTAAAACCTACAACTCCTCGTGTAGGAATCATAGTGACTTCAAGTCGAAGGATTCCTTCACTGTGGTCACCATGAGGAGCGCCTATGACACTTACATAACTATTATGAAGCGTCCTCATAGTGGGTCAATATGGTATAAATATTACACCTAATATTTATACATGTGTGTCGACTTGATATCACATATCCATGACTCGTAAGATTTGGTCATCAGTCTGCTTACACAATAGTCTCTATGTATTATTGTCGTCCTAGTTAACAATAATACTTCTACTACGGATACTTTAATAATAACGTTCTATATGTTCAATGGGGTCTCACGATCAAATCACACTTGATGTTCCATTAAACGAACTGTCTATTCTAACGACTTTATTATGCTATACACTGATAACATAATAAATGACGCCTTTACAAATATTAAACATATGACTAAAGTCATGATACAAATAATAATCTATATAAAATAGATTGGCAACTAGGGCTTAAACCAACAGATTGAACCATCGGGATGAATGATATTGATAAAAGTTATTGAACATGTGGTGGATGGCTGAAAATTGTTTGAGTATTGTGCATTCCATGCATTATTGTTGATATTGGGGGGGGGGAACAAACAATGAAACGCGGCGGTGGAGGCCACGATCCTGGGCTTGAGGGCACGCGGGTCTGATGTGGAGGTTCCACCATAGGTAAGGGCTAGCTACCTGTTGCTAGATTGTCCACTCGACCAAGTCGAACTTCCCTAACGAGCCACAATGCGTTCTCATTTGTGGTGAGAGTAATCGGTGGGGGGTCATTGATGATAATGAGTTGCGTGAGTTAATTAGCCGAATATGTCCTCTCATTCGTCTTTCCTGTGTTAGATGGATCCACATGCATACAACGCTGTTGGAGACTAGCTTGCATTGCATTGTCATGCATTGTTGATATTGTGTTGTGTGAAATGTGTGATTGGGTTATGTATATATGCTTGAGTTGTATATGTTTGCACTTATCTCTTTGTTCCATTATCCTTATATATTGTTTAAGAATGATCTCTCACTCCGTACATTGTGTTTTCCCCCGTACTCCGATATATTTTATTAGAGGGATTATAGCTCTGATTATGTGATATCGGGATTGACGCTATGGTTTGCTTTTATTTATTTTATTTTATTGAATAACACATATGTTTTTATATATGCTTTATCGCATGAGGGGTAACAGGTGTCGCAATCAGCTCTTTAAATGAATTAATACCTCAAGGGATTAGGCTGACTCCCAATACGGATATACACTGAATTAAAAAAAGTATATAAACTAATTAATGGATAATGTGTTCAAATTAAAATAAAGTTAAGTAACGCATCACGGTACTCATAGAATTAAGAAAGACATTACATACTACCAAATTGAGGAGAAAAATTCTGAATTACAAGGATCCACAAATACCTTTTTTAGGCTACATTATGATTTTGGTCCCTTATGTTTATTTTAGGTTTCGGTTTGGTCTCTTATGTATTAAAAGTTTCAACATGGTCCCTTATGTATAAAATGTGGTCCCTCTTTTTTTTGTTCGAATTAGTCCCTTATGTTAAAAATATTATACCAATATGGTCCCTTTTTTATGCAAAAAAAACCACATTGGTATAATATTCTTAACATAAGGGACCAATTTAGAACTTTTAATACATAAGGGACCAAATTGAAACCTAGAATAAAAATAAGGGACTAATTCAGAATTTTTAATAGATAAAGGATTAAACTAAAACTTAAAATAAAGATAAGGACTAAAAGAATAATTTAACTTTTTTTTTTCTTTTTTTTTATAAGGAAAGGAAACACAAGTACTTTTCATGTACAGGAAAGTACTCTTACAGCAATAATGGCTAACCAACCAAGGATCAACTTTACCTGTTAGATTTTTTATAACAAACTTTACCTGTTAGATTAAGTATGCAAAGGTCCACATCACTTCACTTCATTTTTCTAATACGTCTCCCTTTCTACGTGGTGTGTATTTATATATTCTCGTGTGACTGTGGCTAATCAAAATTTTCAACGTTGCTTTTCCAATACAAAATAAAATTATTCACTTTAGATATCCTTCCAATAGGTTAACGATCTAAATTGTTTAATTTCATGCAACCGACATCCTCGTACTTAATATAATGTTCAATACAAAATAAAATTATTCACTTTAGATATCCTTCCAATAGGTTAACGATCTAAATTGTTTAATTTCATGCAACCGACATCCTCGTACTTAATATAATGTTTATAATTTTTTTGGATTATGCGACTGTCAATGGCTAAAAAAATTCCCCAGTCGCTTTTTCGATAAACCTAAGATATAGTAGTAGTTTGCTAGTAGGTTGATGATCAAAATTGTTTAATGAATAAAACTTATATCAAATTTTATTGGTCAAGTTCAATCATTTTCTCTTACAAAAAGTTAGTTACTTTTTTTTAAAAAGTATATTGTATAACTGCTATTACATCTTTTCATAAAAAAATAATCACTTTATTATGAGAGGAAATGATTGAACTTGACCTACAAAACTTGATGTAAGATTTATCCTGTTTAATTCCAGACAACCGACATTCTCGTACTTAATCTAATGTTAGGATTCTTCCCACTTTCACAAAGCGGAACCTTATCCAGGACCAATTTGGTATAATCTACTAGTATTAGGATTCTTCAAACTTTCACAAAGTGGAACCTTATCCTGGACCAATTTGGTTAATCATCTTTTTTTTTTACAACCAATTTGGTTAATCATCTATCAATATATATACTAGTAAAATGCATTGGATATTTGAGAAGGATTGACGACTGTTAAAATTTTGCGGAAAAGGGTGTTTATTATGGAGTGAAAATTGGTGGTGAAATTTGGGTTAACGTGCACACTGGCTGTATTTGTGTAAAATTGTTTTTCAGGTTTTTATTTTTCTACTTAACCTTTCCACTTTTATTTTTTTTATTTTAAACTTAACCTTTCCACTTTTATTCACATAAATTATTCCAGTATATTTGTGTAGAGTATTTTTGTACCATTTCACATCACTGAAATTTTAAATGTATACCAAGTATTAATCATATAAATTTATTTTTATATACTTAAAATATTATCCTTTTGAAATTACTTCTTAATGATATTAACTATTAATAATTGATTCGGGCGTGATTTACAAACCCATCAGAGAGTATTATCTAGACAGGTGGTTAAGAGATCACACACTGTATGGAATACTGAGCATGCTCATTTTATAGCCAAAAGGTTCATCGTTAGAAAAAGCTATTAAGCACAAGGAAAGGAAGGTCAACACGGCATAATGAGTGGCGCTGACAGGGAGGAGACGTCTGGGAAACCACAAACAGTATTCGAGAGAGATGGATTATCCTGATAGCGAAGGAAACCCACCATGGAACATGATTGTGGTACCGCCCCAAGGTGGAACCTTGGAACACGGGACATCATTATCGGGGCTCATTCAGGTCAACCCTATATAAAGAGACTTACATCTTCATGCAAATGTATGCTATTATTCCTATTCTCTAGCCAAATGCTAATACATATATCGACTTGAGCGTTAAAGTGTCTTTGTTGATACCCGCTCTTATCGTTGCTCACCAGACCAAAGTGGACGAATACACTAGTGGATCACATATTAGGAGGTCCAATCAAACATTCAACCCACTGGAGAATCGAAACGGACAATAACAGCTTCAAATATAAGCAAACCCATACAAGATATGAACATTATATATAGTTTGCTTGTACTTGATTCTTTTTTTTTTTTGGTGTATTGCTTTTACTTGATTCTTATGTATTTCAATGTAGCATATTTTATATTATTATTCAATTATTTATTACAATTTTTTTTTTAAATTTACTACCTTAGTCATTATATAAAATCTTTAGGGCTAAATATATTTTTTTGTCTAATCCTTATTTTTATTTTAAAATATACATTGTGTTTTTAATTTCTAGTAAAAATATAATAAAAACACTATTTTCTTTAATTTAAAAAATAAAAAGAACAAAATTTAAATGAATATTTAAATAACAAATTATATTTCAGGAAAAAATATTGAACCCGAATTTCAAATATTTTAAAAAAATGCCAACATATCATAAGATAATAGTGTTGGTTGAGTTGGTAAGGATAGAACTCATATCTTACAAAGACGTGAGGTCAAATACACGTACATGTATATATAATTGTGTAGATGATTTTATACCACAAAGCACCAAATGGACATTTCTTAATTGATTTTACAATTTTTTATAAGTGGTATAGTGTAGAAAAACAGACATTTCCAAGCTAAATTAATTTATAAAGAGGGCTTTTGGTTTATGTTTTGGAGTTTTTTTTAAAGGATTTATAATTTTTACAAAATTTATGTTTTGGAGCTATACTTATGCTTTAGAAATTGGCCAAACCCACCTCTACTCCATTTGAATGAAACCATGAGAACGTTAAGCAAAAAAATCATTCATGAGAATCAAGTTTAGCGATAAACTGTCATTTTGTGCATTTAATAGAGGGAATTTTAGGTGCACTTTATCTCAATTTTGAGTTTTAATGTTATTGACTCACCCATTTTGCTATGTTTTATGCAGAATGGAGGAAAATAATAAAGTTGATGAAAAGGCTAGAATTTCATATGATTCTGTGTTAAAAAGGGCTATTTTTGAGCTTCAGATGGAGGAGTACGACCACAACAATATACATAGTTGTGCATATGCCCAAAATTCAATTCTGTCAAGTGCAGAGGTGCACGATCATGTAGGGCTTGCACGCCCACATATGTGGTTTTTGCGGCCCAGGCTTTGGTTTTGCCCAATGTTTTAAAAATCGGACCGGTCGTTGAACCAGTGAGACTGTCGGGTCATGGTTCAATTGGTTCAGCCGGTTGAACCGTCGGTCGAACCGGATGATAAATAAATAATTAAATAAATAAAAAAGTACCAATTTTGAGGAAAAAGTAAATAAAAATAATAAAAAAAACAAGTTAAACCGGTCCAACCCGGTCCAATTGACCGGTCCAACCCGGTCCGACCACGGTCCAACCCGGTTCGATCCGGTTCTGGGCGGTCCAACTAGACTGCGGTCCAACTACAGTTGAACCGACCGCTGTGTGTGCCAGTCGACGGTCGGACCGTCCGGTCCGGTCCGGTTTTTCAAACACTGGTTTTGCCTATAAAGGCGTGTGGAAAAAATGGGGTATCTAGTAGATGTTTGAAGAGTTTTGGATCTCGTTTGAGAGCTCTGGAGCTGAGAAAGGTGTTTGAAGTCTAAAAACAAAGATTTCTCTGTAAAAGGGTTCTTTTTCTCTTGTACTTCATAAACTCATTGATGATTTTAGTTTTCTTTACTATTGTGGATTGCTAAATCCCTTACTAGGATTATGGTGGATTTTGCTACTTGAGAAACCCCTTTATGTCCTAAGTATATTTGGATTCCTTTTTATTCTTCCAATTAAATTGTTATATTGTTTTAAGCATGTGTTTGGAATCGATCACTCCTGTCATGCTTTAATCAATTAACTGAACAACGATCGTACTGCAGTTAATTAGTAGATTTATGGGACAATTGGGATTTGGGTTATTACATGACCAACCTTTAATCCAAATCTTTCAATCGGGTTAATTGCTTTAGTTAATCAACCTTTCTGTGCTTTATGCTCTCTTCAATTGAATTTCTTACATGACTAACTAGGGAATCAATTCGGGGAAAAGATTATTTTTAACTCATGGTCATTGATTGTTAATAGATTATGTAGAGTGATCGGTAATTGAGGAATAACAAAGGGTTCATATAAGATTAGGATTTGGGAATTTTAAGGTACAAGTGAAACCATGACCCTAAGCTTTCTCTCTATTGATTTCTCATGAAACATGTGTTCTTGCTCTTATAACAGTTACTATAATTCAAACCATTACCATTTTGTCTCGGCTAAATAACACATATGAGCTTGAGTAGTTTAATAATTGTTAATTGATCCCTTGAATATGATATGTTGACTCAATCTATATTACTATTGCGACTTGTCCATAAGTGTATTTTGGACACAACATTTAGATAGAGATGTTTTTTTGGAATCTAGCATTATATTTCCATGTAAATATTCTCGTAAATGAAAGATTTTCTTGCGAATCAAATGCCCTATTGAAGTAACAAATAATTCACGGAGAGATTTTTTATTTCAATGAACAAATAAAGAAAGGGCAAAAAAGACTAACCCCTTGGGGTTTGAACCCAAAAGAGTTTATAGGGATTTGAACATGCGACATGTCAGATATGAGACTCTGTCATATTTTGCTAGACTCGCCCCTTGGGTTGTATAAATAGTATAATTGAACTTATAAATAATTGAGGTTAGATATTTTATGATATTTTTAATAGATAAAAAGAAAGATATAATATGATTAATTTATTTAATAATAAAAAATAAAAATATTTTCAAACTAATATAATAACTGGAAAATCAACATATAAAAGTAACTCAGCGATAGAATTAATTTATGAAACGGTGATTTAATGTCCATTTTTCCATATGCTTGATTGACATACTAACTCTGGTTTTAAACAATTATTATCATGTTTAAAAAAACAATTATTATCATATCTAAACTCTTTTTGTAGTAAAATAAAAAGAATAAATCCTAAGGTTGAGTGTGAGTGGTTAACACACTTCATCTAAATGGATGGACTCAGCTAGTACCTGAGTTCGATTCCTGATGATGTAACAACTTGGTACCAGACTTTACTTACCTCTTGTCCAAACTCTGGATAATTAGTGTGAGCTCTTTCCCCTGGATATCACAGCGGCAAGGGCGGAGCTTCTTGGTGACATAGGGAAGCTGTGACTCTCCCAAACATTATAAATTTTATTGGTATATATACAAATTGCGCAATATATGTTTGAAATGCAAGCAATGGTGTAGTGGTAAAGGCAATTTTTGTGGCTTCAAGGAGCTGTGTTCGAGTCATGTGAAGACAAATTTTATCTTTTTTGCGTGCTTAACATATATTTATATGAAAAAATGACCTAAATTTTACCTTTTTTGCGTGCTTAACATATTTATATGCGAAAAAATGTCCTAAATGAATAATGTAGGTGAGATTCAAACCATGTAATTGTGGTTTAAAATAAGCTGATCAAACCACTGCACCACATAGTAATTGATATAACACTTGCGAAATATATATATATAAATATATATATATATATATATTAAATAATTAGTTGGCTCCCTCAGATATTTCACTCAAGCTCTGCCACTGCACAACGGGGTCTTTTGGACAAAAATAAATAAAAGAATACAAAATCCAAACTTTGTTTTTAGTATTTTTAACACAAAATGACAATATGAAAGTTTTGATCTTTGGATTCAACTCAGTAATTCTTCATGGAATGGTAAGATAGACTTATTTAAATTGTAAATATCATTATCAGTGATGACAGGCTTGAACAGTAGTACAAACGTGACATTTAATAATCATTTTCACTTTTCGGGATAAGCTTAATGAAGGCACGAATTAATAAATAGAGAAAATTTAGGCAAGATTTTTTAAGTGTTTTTTTGTGTTATTCTTCTCACAAAATAAATACTCACTCTAGACTCGATTATAAGAAAGAAAAAAAATTATGTATTTAGTTTAAAATATAAATAATTTTAAAAATGATACTAATTAGTTAAAATTGTTTATATTTTGGACCAAATCTATATATTTGGTCCAAAATATAAGTAATTTTAAAGAGGATACAAAGTAATTCTCTCTATCCACCCCATTATTTCTGATCGCTCATAAGTGTTATTAACAAAATATATTTTATCTCATTTTGTAAGAGAAATAATACTAACAATATTAGAGAACTTTAACTAAGTTTTGCTTTTAATAAAAACATTAATAAGTGGCATCCAATGTAGACCTCTTTTGATCATTAAGAAAAAAAGGGGGAGAAATGTCAACAACAAAAAAAAAAAATGCCCGTTTAAGGGCATCGCCACTTACAATCCCAAAGCAAACAAATGAAACAAAAATTAGTACTATTTTTTATAAGAAACATGTGTTAAATTCATTAAGATCAAGAATAATGATTTAAATCATTAAAATTTAAATATTATTCAAAAAATATACATAATATTAAATAGTTGAATATGATAATTTTAGTCTCATTTATGCAAAAAAAAAAAAATTACTACTTATATAGAGAATTAGTGGGTATCTAATTAATATGCATAATAAAATAACGGTATAAAAAAATTAATAATTAATACAACCGAAAATGAGTCCTTATTACTTTGAGTTAGAACACAAAAAAGCCACCTTTTTTGTTTCAAAGAAACTAACGCCGACACTTACACACAACAGCGTGCAGAAGAGGGATATCGAGCTAGTATTACGATATTCCAAGGACTTCTCTTCTCGAGATTAAAAAAATGGAGTAAAGAGAAAAACAGTAAACCAAATGATAAAATAACGAGAAGAAGGGGAAAAGTGGGCATTTAAGACAGCACACTGCCAAATGTCACCTAACAAAGGAATCTGGATGGTGGAGGGACATCTTCGAAATTAAATCCTTAACGAGGCCCAATTTGCAAGAAACAGGAGATATGTTTTTTATATGGTATAAGGAGATATATTTTTTTTTCCCAAGAACAAGAATGATTCAAGTTACGTGCGACGCGCATAGGAAGATCGTGTAGTTCCTTTTACATATCATATTTTATTAATTTATTTATTAACATATATTTTTATAATTACTGGTGTATTGATTACGCCGTGCACTAGTTATTAAAATTGATTTCGAATGTATCTAAGGTGTAAAAAATTGATCACAATTTAAAAAAAAAAAATTAGAAGATTTGAGTTTTTCAAAACAAAAGATTATAAAAAAATTATTATGAAGTGGTACACACACGTGTACAATCCAATTTTCTCTGGGGGACAGTTTATATGGCCTAAATATCCCCTCCCCTATTATTAAAAAATCTCCCCCACCCAATCTAGTTTTAAAATATAGATAATAAAATATTAGATAAAAAAGAAAATAAAATAGAAATAAAGGCTTTGCATCACACAATTAATAGTTCTAAGCAAGCCCATTAGATTTTATTCATCATATAATTACCCCTAAAATTTACAACATTAAAAAGGAGTTGATTATATCAAAAATAGAAATATTAAACATAATTCATTGTGAAAAATAAACGATGAAGAAAACCATTTCATTATTAATTGTCAAAAAAAAAAATGGCAAAAAAGTCTAAATTTTGTTAAAAAATTGATGAATTTAGTAGCATATCAAAATTAAATTATTTTATTTAAGAAAATAAAATAATACATGAGTGTTTTATTAGCTGTCTCAATTTTTGAATATATTAAATACATTATTTTTATAATAAAATTAATTTTTGATGATAAAAAAATTAATAATTAAAGTTACCAAATTTATATGGCAAACTAATAATGAATGAAGAGTGATGACTAAATTTAAAATAAAAAGTTATGCAAGAAAATTTAAATAATTGAGATGATGTAATAATGAATATTTTAAAATGGTAATTAAAAAAAAAGTGGAATCCAAATCTAAATTTGATTATGGAACATTAATGGCAGAATAGGCGGGAAACATAATGTACGAGGAAGTAATATGTAACATCCCAACTTCCCCTAAGCTTAATAATTAGAGATTCTAAGTAAAAAAGGGATTTAATCCCTAAGAATTAATAAGGCTTATAGACTTTAGTCTATTGATTTAACGCAAAGTCGGAACTTAGAGGTAAAATAATAATTTTTCCCTAGGATTAAGAAAATATGGGGCCACTTGTTTAGGAGTGGTTTAATTGATTAATTTACTTAAAGTTCTCATGAGAACCAAAGAGTAAATTATGAGATTTAAAAAGGGGATTTAATAGCCAAATTCTAAGTAAACCTATAACTTTACCCCACCATACACCACACTTTCCTCTACTTCTATCTTAGCACCCTCTCATTCTCTCTTTTTCTCCCACTCATCGCGATCTGAGAAGAAAAAAAAAGGAAAGAAGAAAACAGAGAAAGAAAAGAAAAGGAGAGAAACGGGAGAAAGAAAGAGAGGGCAGGCAAACGGGAAAAGGGGGACCGGAACCGCGAAGGTTCCGGCGTGGCCACGAGCGGTGGTGAGGAGGAGGTGGTGGCACACCACCGTGCGCGAGACAGACAGAGAGAGATCGAGCCAAGAGTGAGAGAGAGAGCTCGAGCAAAGAAGAGGGAAGAAGAAGAAGAAGGGAAGAAAGAAGAGGAAAAAGGAAGAAAAAGAAGAGTGGGAAGGAGATGAGGAGCTTGATCCAAACTTCAATGAAGGAGAAATTTTGGAGGAGAAACCCTAGAAATTGGGGATTTTTATCTCCAATTTCATCAAGCCGTAAGGTAACATAGATCCCCTCTCAAAACCTTCCAATTAGGGTGTGCTAGGGTTTGATGTGAATGTCTCTCTGAATTTAAATTCATGCCTATAAGATGTTTGAAAGTATGTATGTAATTGCTAGATATGATTGAAGGATTCTCTAATATTGATGTTGTTGTTTTTCTTTTTGGAGTTAAGTGAAGGCTTGCTAAATCTTTGTGTTAACCTGGTTATTTTGTATTTGCACATGTGATTAGGCTTATATGTTGATTAGAACTCAAAATGGGAAACTAAAGTATCACTAGTGTGTGAAACGGAAAAGAATTAGGTATTTTACACCGGTTTTAGGTTTAACCGGTGTAAAAAGTGACACGGCGGCAATTTTGAAATTATCGTGTCACTTTTTACACCGGTTATATATCCAACCGGTGTAAAAGGCTTGCGATTTAAAATTTGAAGACATTTTACACCGTGTTTGTATATAACCGGTGTTAAAAACCTAACATATTACACCGATTATTTCTAGAACCAGTGTTAAAAGCCTTTCTTTTGATTAAAATAACTTTATCCCTCTCATTCTCAGATACGCGCGAAGCATTTCTCTGAGATAAACCTACTTCACTCTCCTTGTTCTCTCTCGTCGCTGCACTTTCCTTGTTCACTCCGCCGTTCGAGCCCTCTCTCTCGCCGCTACACTGTCGTCGTTCTCATCCTCTATCGTAGCCGTTCGAATACCTCTACTTCACGTGGTTCTCGCCGCCGTTCTCCTTTGAAGCCCTATCGCAGATCTGGTTAAGTTTCCTTCTCCTTGCTTATAGGTTTGTTCCTTTACCTTATCGCTTTGGCCCTTTTGGTTTTAATCTGTTTGATAATCTCTTTAGGTTTCACTCACGCTCTTCTGTTCCCTCTGACCAAAGCTAGAAAAATAGAAGAAGAATAGTAATAATCTCTCGTCTTTACTCTCTCTTCTGCTCAACCAAACTTCCATTTCCATAGGTGCGTCACTGCTTCATTTTTTTTCATTTTTTTTGTTTAGCTATTTTGCTTTCGCTGGGTTCCGAATGTGTTTATGTTTTTGAGATAGAAATGTGTTGTGCTTTTTTGTTTTTGTCTTTTTTATCTTTCATTTATTAATTTCTCAGTTATTCGTTCAGATTCCTTAGCTAGCTCTGGTTTTTATTAATTTTTTTAAAAGGAAATATTTTCGAAAAGGGTTAGTGTGGCTGTGGATCTATTCTGATGCAGCTCCTGTATTGTGTTATGATGGATGGTTAGAGGATCAACGTTTTTACATGTTAGTAATTAGGAAGTTTATATCTTTTACAATTCCACGAATAGTAATTAAACTGCTGCTTCCCTATTATGTTTTTCTTGTCATTCTATTAATTGACTTCTGTTGACAATAGACGATGTCTTTAGATGAAAACCGTGGTCGTGGGGGGCGTTGTACTTGCATGGCTTCCAGGAGGTCACGTCCCCTATTAGCAGGCCGATGATGACTGCAAGGGAGTATCAAGCTATCTTTGTGAAGAATAAGGATCGTGATTGTGATGCTCGTCTTTGCGATCCTTACCGTGATAAGGATCGCGATTTGATGAACAATATGCTGATCCCCATGCCGACGCTGACCGTTGGGGCCTAGGCCTTCGTGTGCGCATGCTTCAGAGGAGACCACCCTCTAGTAGGAGGCCCGTAGCTGCAAGGGAGGTTCATCAAGGGTTGGACGTTGTTCAGATCCCCAGCGATGAGGATGAGATCGGAGAGTATAGTCCATCCACACCGGATCGCACCCGAGTACACTCCATCGACTCCTTCAAAGGAATCTACTGCCCGATTTTGTCCTAGTTACTCCTCTAGTACTAGCCAAAATAGCCTCAAGATTGACACTCGTCATCGTTATTGTCATTTGTGTCACTTTCTTCTACTGGTTCTTCAACTGCAACATGTTGCCGATTAGGAGACGGAACCTTCCGAAGGCTTCATGATTCTTCTCCACATAATGCATATTTTCTAGGGTTGATGCATTAGTTGAAAAGATAAAATGAAGATCAAGCTAATGCATGTTGTCCACCAGACGGTGGCAAAAACAATGAGTTCTTCTCTGGATTCTATAATGATGTCATGAAAATAACTCCCTGGTTATCCTCCTCACTGAAGAAATTTGTCCCAAGATAATGGAAAAACCAATGAGTTATTTTCTTGACACCATTATAGAATCCAGAGAAGAACTCATTGTTTCCATTATCATCTGGTGGACAAAATGCATCAGGTTGCTCTTCATTGTATCTTTTCAACTAATGCATCAACCCTAGAATTCTTGCATTATGTGGAGAAGAATCATGAAGCCTTCGGAAGGTTCTGTCTCCTAAATGGCAACATGTTGAAGAATTAGTAGAGGGAAGTGACGCAAACGACAACAACGATGACAGTGTCCATCTTGAGTCTAGTTTTAGCTAGTCCTAGAGAAGCAACTAGGACAAAATCGGACAGTAGATTCCTCCGAAGGAGTATATTCCAAACGCCATTGCTTTTTTATTTAAGTGTAATTAATGTAGTAATGTAGATCTTTCCTTGTTTTGAAAAGTTTAGTAATAATGTAGATATGTCATTGCTTTTTTATAGATGTATAAAATTGACTGCTAAATTAGATTATGGTTTGAATTTTGGGTAAATTTGATGCCAATATATTCTGCTGTCAATTATTGTCAAATTTCTTGCATTATTGTCATTTTAGAAAGCATCTGGGCAGGAATGGATTAAAATATACAGAAAAAGGTAACTTTTTACGCAGGTTATCTAAATAACCGGTGTAAAATGTCCTTCAAAAAAATAACAAATAAACGAAATTTGAAATTTTACACCAAATATATAACCGGTGTAAAACATTTACAATTAACGCTGGTTAAATAACCGGCGTAAAAACCCCAACATACAACAACGAAAGCATCTACACTGGCACCAAAACCAGTGTAAAAAGTCAATTTTAACTGGTGTAAAATCTTCCTTCTGCACTAGTGTATGTTATGTAAACACATTAAGGATTCATAAAGGGTATAAATGGAGGACACTAAGACCAATGGTCTGTAGTTTATGATGGACTATCTAAGGTGTTTCCTTAGACTAGTAAAGGTAGAGTAAGAATCAATAATGAAATGGAAACTAAGAAAACTTAATTATCAATGAGTATGATGTGGCACTTATGATTAATCAGTGAACAAAAGTGTATATTTGGCCACCTTATGGTGGCTTAAGCTTGACGTCCGGGACCTCATTTTAGGGTAAAGATCAGGGAAAAAATAGTTAACTTTCCTACGATTATTGTAATATTGGATAACTCTTATGTTTGTTAGATCTTCTATGATTGTGATTGTCTAGAAGAGTTTTCCATACGTAGCACACCATGTTTTTAATTAAAGTCTATGTTACTAAGTTTCCATAACTCATATATTTGGGGCGTTGTTTTCAGGTACGAACTTATGGAAAAGGGAAGAGCATTACTTGGATGCTCGGTCTTGCTTTACTTTGCGAGATCTTTCAAGTTGACACCGGATCACGAGTCGTGTTTTATGCATTAGGTTGAGTCAAAGTGACATTAGGAAATAAAGTACAAATTTCAACTGCTTTTATTTTAATTTTCTGATTGTAAAGTGTTACGTTTATTTAAAGCAATTTCCGCTTTTCAAAACTCTGATAAATGTATGTTAGTTTAGTTGTATTAGAATGTAATTTTGATAAAAGTATGTTGATAGCAAATTTGTTCTTAATGCCTTAGGTATCCAAAGATTATATTTAGTCAAAGTGTTGTTTTCCAAGAGTTTTACTTTATAGGATCTATGATTCCAATCGAAAATTTTACTACATTTTATCATATTTTTGCTAATTTAGTAAGTAATGCTCTGATTAGAGTCGGGGCGTTACATGATACATGAAATATCCTTGGTGGATATTACGTAACAAAGCTTGCTTTGATATATATAATGATAATAGATACAATATAACAATCTCATACAATAATAACTTGATGATTATACTATTATTTGCTTTTTAATCATTATACTGATTACACACTCATGTTTATTTTATTATAGAATTTATTGATTTAATCTTAATGATAAGTATTAGGCGTAATTCAAGAATATAAGCATCTAATAAATATTTATTTATTTGGTTACAATCTAATAAATATTGAATTATCATTCAAAAAAAAATATTGATTGAAAAGTATCAAATTAGATCAATTAAAATTAATAGACGTAATCACCTAGGAATTAATAATAAGTACTATATGAGATGAGTAATTTTTTTTTCAAACGCTTTTAATAGTGATTCCATGGAGTCTTAGATTAGTAAGTATTAGAAATATTTAATAAGTATTTGTATTTCAAATAACTTGTTTTATTTAGTAGAATGCACTTTTTTTTTGACATTAACAAAATTACTTCATTTCACTATGGATTAAAGCAGCAATACAAAGTGGAACATGATTGTAGTTTTAGGGGTTAGGCATAATAGATAAGTATCAAGCTAAAAATCAATCTTTAATGAGATTGAATTATTTGCTCAATCAAGTGCCTGATTCACCAGCTCAGCACCACCAATCATTTCCTTATCAGATTTATAGCACATGTTTCTTATGACAGCAAATCTGATTTGTGTAATTAGTATTAGAGATGTCAATCCCTTAACTCTAGCAATTAGCGTTGATTCGGTTCATTACTTGTAATTATAAATAGGCACACTGTTGTATCATTATTCAATAAAGCAATTATCAATTCCTTTATGGTATCCAGAGCACTATAAGCCACACGGCTATTCTTTTTTCTTTTTCTTTTTTTTCCTCGATCCATTCTCAGTTGCTTCCCTGTAAAATAGTATGGCTGCTGTTCAAGGAATTGAAGGCCTTGTTGTGCTTAATGCCAATTCACACTTCATATCAAGCTTGATGGTGATAACTTCCCAGCTTGGAGAATCCAATTCCTGGCCTTACTTACGGGTTATGACCTTGTTGGTCATATTGATGGCACAAAAGCATGCCCTGCCAAGACAATTGGCGACAACCCTGCTACTGTCAATCCTGAGTTCACAAAGTGGATGAGACAGGATCAACTAATTGTTCATGCCATTGTTTCTCCAGTCACTGCAACTGTGGTCACTCATCTTGCCACAATAAAGACTTCCAAACAAGCCTGGGACACTCTCAATACTATGTATACTAGCAGATCTAGAGTTCGGGTGATGACTCTCAAATACAAAATCTCAACCTTCTCAAAAGGCACTCAAAACATGGCAGCATATCTCCAAGGCATCAAGGCCATTACTGATGAATTGGCCATTATTGATCACCCCCTTGATGAGACCGATCTAGTCATCCACACTCTTAATGGCCTTGGTCATGATTATCATGACATTGCTGTTGTCTTGCGCAGCAAAGAAAGTCCTATTCATTTTGCTGAACTTCATGAGAAGCTCATGGACTATGATGCAGTCAACCATCGTGACCAATAGCCAGCAAATGATTAAATCATAGCAACAGCCAATGCAGTGTCTCGCAACAAAGGTCAGGGCTCCAGGTACAACTCCTATCACACTTAGTCTCATCAACCATAGAACATGGAGCACAAGGTTATCTGCTAATATTGCAACAAACCTGGTCACACTGCCGGAAACTTCTTCCGGATCAAAGGTTATCCTAAGAGGACTGGAAATAAACCAGTAGCAAATGCAGCCACTCATCAACAAGCACAACGGAATTCAAGCTGGATCATGGATACTAGTGCCTTACACCACATTGCTCGAGACCTGCAGCAGCTGACCTTAGCACATCCATATCCGGGTTATCATAAGGTCACTATAGGTGATGGCTCAGGTTCGCAAATCACTCACACTGGTCAAACCTATCTTCCTACTACATCAATACCTCTTTCTCTCAAACAAGTTTTATGTGTGCCTAACATTCAACCCAATTTGCTATCTATTTCTAAACTCTGTCAATCGAATAATTGCTCAGTTGAATTTTTCCACGATTGTTTTATTGTGAAGGATTTGAATTCGGGCCAAGCATTAATGCAGGGACCTCTTAAGCAAGATCTCTATCATCTGCCAACCTCATCCATCCCTCACAAATCACCTCAAGCATTCACCACAAGCATCCAATCTACCACCACATGGCATCATAAATTAGGACATCCTTCCTTCAGAATATTGAAACATCTAGCTGACAGCCATCATATTCCAATAAAGTCTCCAGCATCTCATGAATGCAGTTCTTACCATTGTGCCAAAAGTCACAAGATACCATTTTCAAATCACTATCTCACTAGCAGTAGGCCTTTGGAGCTCATTTATTCGGATGTTTGGGGGCCTGCCCCAATTAAATCTTTCAATGGTTGCTCCTATTATGTTGTTTTTGTTGACCATTTTTCAAAATATGTATGGATGTATCCTATGAAGAATAAATAAGATGTTTTCAATATCTTTTTGCAATTCAAGTCTATTGTTGAAAAATTCTTTGGCTTACCTATTGTCTCTTTTTTCTCTGATAATGGTGGTGAGTTCATTAAACTCAAACCCTTTCTTGCCACAAATGGCATCTCTCATTTCACCACACCTCCTTACATTCCTGAAGTAAATGGCTCAACTGAAAAGAGACATATGCACATAGTTGAAACTGGCTGAGCCCTCTTACAACATGCAAATTTACCCTCTCACCTTTGGTCATTTCCCTTTGTCACAGCCACCTACCTAACCAATAGGATGCCTACTCCCACAATTTAGATGCGTACCCCATATGAAGTGTTGTTTCATAAACAACCTGATTACACCAAGCTTCATTCATTTGGTTGCTTGTGTTTTCCTTGGTTGAGACCATACACTAAGAATAAACTTCAACCAAGGTCCCTTCCATGCATCTTCCTTGGTTATTCAACATCTCAATATGCATTCTTATGCCTTGAACCTATCTCAAACAAAGTATATGTGTCTAGGCATGTCAATTTTGTGGAGGACTTCTTTCCATATCAGACTCTATTTCAGCCTTCCAAGCCACCTCAAATGCCAAACACCACTGATCACTCCCTACATTCCATTATTCCCATAACTCCTAGCCATCCTCCCAATCCTCCCCCTGAGCCATCTGTCACGGTTACAACAGAAATAGAACTCACAGTCCCTACAGCAGTACCCAATCCAGATTTAAATGCTTCTCAAGCATCACAACCAGGTAAAAATTCTTCTTTGCACATTTCTCAGAGTTCAAATTCTGCTAACACCACTTGCAGCCACCATATGATCACCAGGTCACAAAATAATATCTTCAAGCCTAAGCAAGTCTTACTCACTACAAATCAAAGCTTGCCTGAAAACTTGGAGCCATCTACCATCACTCAAGCCCTTAAAATACCACATTGGAGCAAAGCAAGTTCAAAAGAATTCAATGCCTTAATGAGAAATGGCACATGGGCCTTGGTTCCCAGTGATAGTAGGAAATTCAGGATGAACAAAACTTGGTGGCTATTGCATGTAGACATGTTCTGATAGTTGATCTTGCAAGAAGGCATTATTGACATCCATTTGGTGAAGGGACCAGCCACGGGCTAGTGCTATTGTGAGGACCACTTTAATCGTTTGAGGTTTGACAACTAGTGCAAAGGTTTCCTTGAAGTCGAGACCTTGTTGTTAAGTGTATCCTTTGGCTACTAGCCTTGCCTTGTATCTAGAGATGGTGCCATCGGGATTCCTTTTTATCCTGAACAACCTTTTGCAGCCTACCAAGTTAGTGGAAGCATCACTAGGAACCAAGGCCCATGTGCCATTTCTCATTAAGGCATTGAATTCTTCTGAACATGCTTTGCTCCAATGTGGTATTTTAAGGGCTTGCAAAAGGTTGTTCAGGATAAAAAGGAATCCCGATGGCACTATCTCTAGATACAAGGCAAGGCTAGTAGCCAAAGGATACACTTAACAACAAGGTCTCGACTTCAAGGAAACCTTTGCACCAGTTGTCAAGCCTCAAATGATTAAAGTGGTCCTCATAATAGCACTAGCCCGTGGCTGGTCCCTTCACCAAATGGATGTCAATAATGCCTTCTTGCAAGATCAACTATCAGAACATGTCTACATGCAACAGCCACCAGGTTTTGTTCATCCCGAATTTCCTACTCATGTGTGCAAGCTAAAGAAAGCCATCTATGGTCTAAAACAAGCCCCCAAGAGCATGGCATGATTCTCTCAAGTCCTTTGTTTTGACCTATGGCTTCACAACCAGTCTCACAGATCCTTCTCTATTCATTTATGACAAAGAGGGAGTGCAGGCATATCTTTTGGTGTATGTTGATGATTTATTGCTCACTGGCAGCTCAAGTCGGTTTCTCAACAATTTCGTGCAACAACTTTCCACCAAATTCTCTCTCAAGCAACTTGGCTTCCCACACTATTTCCTTGGCATTGAACTAATTCCCACAGCAGATGGCAAGTTTCTGTCTCAGCATGGCTATATAAGGGAACTCTTGGAAAAATTCAATATGGCTGGTGCTAAACCAACACACACGCCTCTATGCTCAGCCACTCCTTTGAAGCTTAATGATGGCTCAGCAACTGCAGATTCTAAACTCTTTCGCAGTATCATAGGTGCCTTGCAATATACCACTTTAACTCGGCCAGACATCTCCTTTCCTATCAACAAGTTGTCTCAATTTATGCACAAACCTATACAAATTCATTTCCAGCAGCTTAAGTGACTTCCAAGGTACCTTAAACTCACACTGAATCATGGTTTACACTTGAACAAACCAACAAATCTCCATGTTCAAGCCTTTAGTGATGCGGATTGGGGAGGAAACCTGGATGACGGGACATCCACTTCTGCTTTCATAAATTATCTTGGTGGGAATCCAGTCTCATGGTTATCTAAGAGGCAAAGGACAGTTGCTCGGTCCTTCACAAAAGCTGAGTACAGTTCAGATAAATCTGCTAAGGGAACTAGGTGTGAAAACTCCCATACCATCCTTATTCTGTGACAACATTGGGACAACTTACCTCTGTTTCAATCCAGTATTTCACTTAAGAATGAAACACATAGCTCTAGACTACCATTTTGTGAGACAAATGGTTCAAATGGGACAACAACGGGTTGCACATATACCCACCAGGGACAAATTAGCTGATATTCTCATTAAACCTTTGCACTGAGCAAGATTCACTCAACTGCGAGACAAAATTGGTGTAAAAAATGGTGACCTAATTTTGAGGGGGCGTAATAGATAAATATCAAGCTAAAATCAATCTTTAATGAGATTGAAATATTTGCTCAATCAAGTGCCTGATTCACCAGCTCGGCACCACCAATCATTTCCTTATCAGAATTATAGCACATGTTTCTTATGACGGCAAATCAGATTTGTGCAATTAGTATTAGAGATGTCAATCCCTTAACTCTAGCAATTAACATTGATTCGGTTTATTACTTGTAATTATAAATAGGCACATTATTGTATCATTATTCAATCAAGCAATTATCAATTCCTTTAAGGCATATATGAAGTTGTCTGTGCCAAACAATGAGCAACTCCACTCGCCTGCCTCCTAGCAGACTTCACACAAAAGTTTGCAAATAATAAAAAGAACCTAGAGCAATCACTAATAATAGCCCCAAACTCAGAGTTGTCTACTCTAGGTATCATAATGCTATCAACCACAACCTTACAATCTAGTTTGAAAATTACACTAGGGAAACCCAAACTAGACTCCCAATGCAAGGCTTGTAGAAGACCCATAGCCTCATTCTCATAGACTTCTAGACAAGGCTAAAACCAAGATGTATGAGCAACAACAAATTCACCCCTATGGTTTCGAAGACACATACCTAAACGGGTACTACCACTAGCTTGGGAGAAGGAATCATCAACATTGCACTTGAGTGAACCACTAGGAGGTGGCATCAGTGACGTCCTAGTAAATTTTTCCAATATATTAGTTTATACGATAATAGTGAAAGTAATTTTATTTTATTATGGCAGGCGGAAGTGTACAAGTGTACTTAAAAGTACTTAACTTTAGGGCCCTTAACTGCACAGAGTGCCAAATAACTGAGACTCCTTAAAATACTAATTTTGACTCACTAGCTGTGTATCAAGTGAACCATTTCCTTTCTGGAATAGCCTGATACCTGCTAAGACCCGTAGACAGAAATATACAGGACACAAAAAACAAACGGGAGATAAGAACACACTATACGCACCATTCGACTGAAAAACGGGACTTAGAATTCATGTATAAAAAGGCAGCACACATAAGCAAATCAGAACAATAGAACATGTGAAAGATTAAACGACACATCTCCCGATAATGACTTGGATCATTACCTAGCTACCCTTATCCATGCAACCTACAACTATATGCCTACGTGGCCACACAGTTTAATATGGCATAAGCGGCCCCACCTCAGCCAACTTAGCCTTTGTAGATAGCAGCACAACGACCTCCCACCGACGTGTGGGTAGGCCAAGCCAGCTGTCCATCCCCTTATCCCGCTCATCGTACCCCTAAGAGTGCATCCCTGCTCCCCAACTTCGACGATAGGAACAGGTGTCGGGGCGGCACTCGGGATCGGCACTATGGACAAAGATGCAACAATACCCCGTCAGGATGACCAGGATACCCGACGTCCCGACAGGATGGTAGCTAGCCATCCGTCACCTGTAGACTTGTCGGACCCAGACTATCCTCAAGGACCGACGTGTCCTATACCGACTGCATCGTGCCCGCACTCTGGCACCTGGCCTCGTACACAGCCTATGTGCACGGCGGTGGACTACAACACATGCATATGACCAATTATTATTCATCACTTTTACAACTTCTCATCGTTATTCTTCAGCTCAGCACATCAGCTTATTATCCCAACACTTATCAATCTATCTGCTCAACCAGCTTTAATGTCTTATTCCAGCACTTATCAGCTCTTTATAACTAAATAGCTCTGCCATATTCCCACACAAAGCACTATAATAACTTATTTATGAAATCAGCATAAATAGAACAACCATCCTATACAGCAAAACTGTCTGTATATAACATAACATCATTTATCAACCATCCTTGATCAACATATAGGTCAACCAACACATCATCAAGCATCAACCATCCTCGATCCACACATGAGTCAACCCTAATTTCGCTCGGGCAACCTACTACTGACATGTTATCAAACTACACACCAACAATTACACACATAATTATAATGCAATCATAAGAAACCAACATCACACTAATCAACATCCATCCACTGATATCAACAGATTACTCCTATGGTTAATAGACCTCTGACAACTGTCCCCAGCTATCACAGGTCACAGCCCCTCTCCTAAGGTGCTGCTACTATCAACCTCTAGTAGGGCTTGGGTCACCCTATGCCTAGTTATACACTTATTCTAATCCTACAATCCCTGGTGGATAGGGTTCAGATCTCCCATACCTGGCTTATAAGACCACTACAGTTCCTGCCACTCTCTGCTCCCTCGCCGCTCCTGCTACTTGCACTCCTACCTCTAGACACTTCTACCTAGCCTACTAGGCCGCTCTCATCCTCCCCTCTCAAAGGATTACCTACTAAGGGCTTTCTGATGCACAAGTTCCTCACTTGAGGCAAGTGCAGAGCATACTTGCTCCTTAGTGGCCCTCTAAGTCTCACTCCCCTTCTCAATCTCAAGGATTACTTACTAAGGGTTATCTGATATGCCAGATCCTCAATAGAGGCAAGCACAGAGCATACTAGCGAGAGAAAGTTAGAGAGAAGAAGATTTGGGGCGAGTTGGGAATGGAGGGGTGAAGGGGTATTTATAGTGGATTTTGAGTCCATCGCGTCGCGATGGGTATTAGGCATAAACTCCAATGCGTCGCGATGGTGCCACGTGTCACTCATTTGTTGGCTGCGTTTACCGACTTTAAAGACTCCACAAGGTTCCAGAATTTTCTGCCATCGCGTCGCAATGGAAATCTTGGTCACGTCACGATGTACATGGTCTATAACGTTCTTGTTCTGTCTTGCACCGCCTTATCTCACCCGCGTTCGCTCGAGTCACGATAAGTTCCTTCCTTTTTTCCATCGCGTCGCGATGGACACGTTATAGAAAATCTTTATTTTCTTTAAATTTTAGGGTTTTTCTACAATATTCTTTACCTCATAAAAATACTTTAGTTTATCTATTCACTTAATTTTTCTCAGGATGTCACATTACTACCCCCCTTAAATAATTTTTGTCCTCGAATATTCAGCGGTGGGTATATCTCTAGAAATGCTACTACCTTAAATTCTATCCTATTCCTGTTTACTCCTAACGTTCTTGAAACTTAAATATCCTAAATTTTCTTTTTCCAATCTTCGTAACTCCTAATCTATTTACTGTTTGGCTTCCTTCAAATATCAATTCATCTTAGTCTCTATGATCTCCCTTACTGACCTTCATTAAAGGGGTTTTTCAATAATACCTATGACTTGTCTAAATTCCTTTTGCAATTTTTTCAAGGTTGCACTAATGTTGCTGTATATCATTCTGGTCTTGTCACATTCTCAAATCCTTTCGCCTTTAACCATACTTTGTGATTTCTAATTTCCAAACTCTATATCACAAGTACATATAGGTTTGGCTATATTCAAAAGTTAATTTCTCCATCTTCCTTTCTTACTTTTCTTCTTTCTTACTTTTCTTCAAAGATCTTAATTCCTATGTTCATCAATTATATACTATATCTATCCTTGGTATCATCATCCTGTAAACAGGTTCCAATCCTTCTCCCAAAATAGATTTTCTAGCTGGATCCTTCTCCTTGATTCTCACTAATCTTTGATCACACAATTTCCATTTCAATTCCTAGAAAGAACCTTTTTGCTTATCTTTAGAGAAACTATTAAGTATGCTACTTAGTTTTTCCTACTCTCATTGTTATACCTTGATCTATTAAAACATTCCTTCCATCATACTTAATTAAACTTCCTAAACCTTCCAATTGATCCCTTCAAAGTCCTCTATTCATTGAACACTTATCCTATGGTTGCACTTAGTTCCTAAAATCTTGTCCTAATATTTTGCTCAACGCTTGATCACTTTCTAACTAAACCTTATAAATTTCCTTACTTAATCCCTAGTCAAGTCCTAATCATACTTGACACACTCCTCTATGTTCACGTACTCCATAATCTTCGCACTATTTCAATCCTAATACATTTACTTCCTAATTCTAATCCAAGGCTTAAACTTTATGCTCTTATCTTCTTAATTGGTTTTAAAATCCAAGAGGTTGCCTTCATAAGTTTATTATTATTCTTGCTAAGAGAAAACAACTTCAAGGAGAATATGAAAGTTTTCTTACAAGGGTATGTAATAAAAGATGAGAGATTTTATTCCTATTACCTTTAAGGGTCTTAGAAAAGTGGAATCAACCATTGGTCCAATGATTTCAACTCCTAGATCAAAATCTATTAATAAACCTAAAGTCGTTCTAGTTAGACTTATCTAATTCCACTACTATAATAAGTTACTCCAAATGTCTCTTCCCATCCCCTGATAATTATCCTAAAGACAATCGTATTCTTAATTGACTTTTGAAAATAATGACTATATTGTTCAATAGATTGATCAATATCCCTTATTATCCTTAGTCTTTCCTATTTTTACGATAAATTCTCTTTATAGTTATTACTCCTAATCCTAAAGGTTATTATGATTCTCCTTAAGACTTATCTTTTAGTCTGACACTCCTCATACCTTCATCTTACACTGTTGCCATTTAGACCAAATCCTCCACCTTTTCACGTATAACTCCTTGTCTCATACTGATAGATCAAAATCTTCATTTTCCCATAATTGTCATCCTAATCACTGTCAATCTCATCTTACCTAAAAATCCATTCTCTTACTATGCTTCCTTAATAATAACATTATTCACCTTTTCTGTTCACCCTAATCTTACTCCTTACCTGTTCTATTGGCCACATAATAGGAACTCACTCCTTCGTTCCTAGAAAAATTCTCAGGGATTCCAATCCAGTTTGCTGCTTGTAGATTTTATTCTAAGGAATCTCTTTCTACCCTTATGCCTAGCTCCTAGATCTACGTTAACTCCTCCTCTTCCACTATTATTTGTCATTTGTAATACTCTTCCTTCATCCACAACTTTGTCTAAGACTTTTCGCTTCCGAATACTTTTCTTTCATATGTCACACCTTGTCTTCGCCGATGCTTTTACTATATTTATCCAAATCCTTCCTTTTCTTACTTCTGATAATGGTTGTCCTGATTGCTAACCTTAATTAGCCCATACCTTATCATCTGGGATTCTACTCTCTTGATACTTTGCACATTTCCTTCTTATTTCCTTTGGTTTCAATTTGTTCACCCTTACTACATGGTTTTATCCTAACCACACTTTCTACTAGATCCATTGGTCACATAGTGGTAGCTCATACTCTCCAGAAAACTTTCTAGTCTTATCGGCTGGTGACACTATCTTACTTTAACGATCTCTATTCTGCCTCTACACTTAATCTTCTAAATCAAAACCTATACTAATTTCTTTTCTATAACTCTTCTGCTTAATCGTCGATTTGTAAAGCCCCTTTAATGATCTAGTCTAACAACTCTCAGATCACTGACTAATAAGTTTCCCCTATTTCTACATTTAAACCATCTCACTCTTTATCTCTGAGTCTACCATTATCGGGTTGGTCATCTTTTGGTTCTAAGTCCTCTACCACCATACATCCACTCTTAAGGTTTAACTATTAATAATAATCAAAGATCCACTTCAGTTCTTCATCAATCGTACTACCTTGAGTTAAGTCACCTATCTCACCCTTGCTAACACTTTACCAATCTAGAAGAAATTCTTTCCAATATCTTTTCCTAATCAAACCTCAGGAGCCACTATATCTGAGCCTAGTTTTATCTACTTCCTTATCACACCCTTCACCATTCTCTTCACATCCTTTTTCTGAATTACTCTATTCCTAGACTGTTGGTTCTAACAACGTTTCCATTTCTTCTACCTTCCCTAGTCGACTATTTCAATTTTTCCCTAATCAAGGTTTAACCTCCCTGCCAAAACCTAAGGGTGTTCATCTGATATTCATATCAATAACTCAACTCAACCTCCTAACTTCTCCATTTACTTGTCCATCAAATCTCGATAATGTCAGTCTTCATTTCATCCCCTCAATATTGTATCATCACAAGATCTTTTCTAGTACCTTTGCTTCTCATTAAATGTATGTATAGACTTTGCATTCTACTGTCCTTATGGTAGAATGGTCCTTACTGATTTCTCCCTGAATCCTAGTAGACCCTTGTCTATTGTTTTCTACACGTATAACCTTCCTAGTCCTAATATGGTCATCATCAGACTCAACTATCTTCCTTATAGTAACCTTATCTCCGTTAAAGAGGAATAGTCTTATCACATTTATGAGTCATGAATTCTTCTAATATTCTCTCAGCCCATGATCCATAAGATTGATTACTTTATAAGTGAACTAGAGTACTCATTTATCTTGACACTTTATGACCTAGATAATTACTAAAAGGATACTCTACCCATATCTAGATATAGTCAGAATCCAGTGGGAATCCAACCAGACACGCCAGTGACAACATCCTAATGACTCCACAGTCCAGTTAGGACCAAATTGCCCTGATACCAAAATGTGACGTCCTAGTAAATTTTTCTAATATATTAGTTCATAAGATAATAGTGAAAGTAATTTTATTTTATTATGGCAAGTAGAAGTGTACAAGTGTACTTAAAAGTACTTAACTTTAGGGCCCTTAACTGTACAGAGTGCCAAATAACTGAGACTCCTTAAAATACTGATTTTGGCTCACTGGTAGTGTATCAACTGAACCATTTCCTTTCTGGAATTGTCTGATACCTGCTAAGACCTATAGACAGAAATATACAGGACACAGAAAACAAACGGGAGATAAGAACACACTATACGCACCATTCAGTGGGAAAACATGACTTAGAATTCATGTATAAAAAGGCAGCACACATAAGCAAAGCAGAACAATAGAACATGTGAAAGATTAAACCACACATCTCCCGATAATGATTTGGATCATTACCTAGCTACCCTTGTCCATGCAACCTACAACTATATGCCTACGTGGCCACACAGTTTAATATGGCATAAGCAGCCCCACCTCAGCCAACTTAGCCTTTGTAGATAGCAGCACAACGACCTCCCACCGACGTGTGGGTAGGCCAAGCCAGTTATCCATCCCCATATCCCGCTCAACATACCCCTAAGAGTGCATCCCTGCTCCCCAACTTCAACGATAAAAATAGGTGTCGGGGCGGCACTCGGGATCGACACTATGGACAGTGATGCAACAGTACCCCGCCAGAATGACTAGGCTACCCAACGTCGTGACAGGATGGTAACTAGCCATCCGTCACCTGTAGACTTGTCGGACCCAGACTATCCTCAAGGACCGACGTGTCCTATACCGACTGCATCGTGCCCGCACTCGGGCACCTGGCCTCGTACACAGCCTATGTGCACGGCGGTGGATTACAACACATGCATATGACCAATTATTATTCAGCACTTTTACAACTTCTCATCGTTATTCTTCAGCTCAGCACATCAGCTTATTATCTCAGTACTTATCAATCTATCTGCTCAACCAGCTTTAATGTCTTATTCCAGCACTTATCAGCTCTTTATAACTAAATAGCTCAACCATATTCCCACACACAACACTATAATAACTTATTTATCAAATCAGCATAAGCAGAACAACCATCCTACACAACACAACTGTCTGTATATAACATAACATCATTTATCAACCATCCTTGATCAACATATAGGTCAACCAACACATCATCAAGCATCAACCATCCTCGATCCACACATGAGTCAACCCTAATTTCGCTTAAGCGATCTACTACTGACATGTTGTCAAATTACACACCAGCAATTACACATATAATTATAATGCAATCATAAGAAACCAACATCACACTAATCAACATCCATCCACTGATATCAACATATTACTCCTATGGTTGATAGACCTCTGACAACTGTCCCCAGCTATCACAGGTTGCAGCCCCTCTCCTAAGGTGCTGCTACTATCAACCTCTAGTAGGGCTTGGGTCACCCTATGCATAGTTATACACTTATTCTAATCCTACAATCCCTGATGGATAGGGTTTAGATCTCCCATACCTGGCTTATAAGACCACTACAGTTCCTGCCACTCTCTACTCCCTCGCCGCTCCTGCTACTTGCACTCCTACCTCTGGACACTCATACATAGCCTACTAGGCCGCTCTCATCTTCCCCTCTTAGATGATTGCCTACTAAGGGCTTTCTGATGCACAAGATCCTCACTTGAGGCAAGTGCAGAGCATACTTGTTCCTTAGTGGCCCTCTAAGTCTCTCACTCCCCTTCTCAATCTCAGGGATTACTTAATAACGGTTTTCTGATGTGTCAGATCCTCATTAGAGGCAAGCACAAAGCATACTCATTCCTTAGAAGTCCCTAGAGAGAGAAAGCTAGAGAGAGAAGAGGATTTGAGGCGAGTTGGAAATGGAGGGGTGAAGGGGTATTTATAGTGGATTTTGAGTCCATCGCGTCGCGATGGGTATTAGGCATAAACTCCATCGCATCACGATGGTGCCACGTGTCACGCATTCATTGGCTGCGTTCACCGACTTTGAAGACTCCACAAGGTTTCAGAATTTTATGCCATCGCGTCGCGATGGAAATCTTGGTCGCGTTGCGATGTACATGGTCCAGAACGTTCATGTTCTGTCTTGCACCGCCTTATCTCACCGCGTTCGCTCGTGTCGCGATAAGTTCCTTTCTTTTTTCCATCGTGTCGCGATGGACGCGTTATAAAAAATCTTTATTTTCTTTAAATTTTAGGGTTTTTCTACAATATTCTTTACCTCATAAAAATACTTTAATTTATCTATTCACTTAATTTTTCTCAGGATGTCACAGCGTCCAACGACGAACTGCTGTCGCGGATATGGGCCAGTCACCCCTGGCGTGCAAAGCTTTCCGCTAACACAATGATAGCACCGTGATAGATGTACCCAGCTGAGAACTCCTCCTGGTTCCAAAGTTTATCGTTCCTAGCTCTCCGTATGGGGTCTAAATAGTTACCGTGATACTTGTGTGAAAGTTATTTTTTTTTCCTAAGAGTCTTTTATACTTGGACATATCTTTTTGACTATTTAACGTTAACAAATATGAAAATACTCATTATTTATACACATTCTTAAGATATGTCTAGATAACTTAAAGTTTACCGTGATACTTGTGGGGTCTATTTAGAAAAAAAAAAAATCAAGTGTTGCATCAGAGATATGAGTTGCTTAAATTGTAAAAAAAATATATATGTGTGATGTGTAATGGTGAGATCTACTTAAAATCCCAACATGAAAAAATGTCGGGTGCTAAACTGGTAATGCTCGTAGAGACTAGTTAACATATGTTCAAGTGAACATGCGAGTTACTCGAACTATTTTGTGTAGTTTTTAGTTATAAAATTATTGTATATTTTTTATTTATTTAAAAACACATTTCACATGTAAAATAATGTATTACGTTTTTTGTAATATCAGAAGATTGTAATTGGAGTAAACAAACACTATTTTAAGTTAATTAGATTTCATTTAAAAAATATATATGTGTGTGATGTGTAATGGTGAGATCTACTTAAAATCCCAAAATGAAAAAAATGTTGGGTGCTAAACTGGTAATGCTCGTAGAGACTACTTAACAATGTTCACGTGAACATGTGAGTTACTCGAACTATTTTGTGTGGTTTTTAGTTTTAAAATTATTGTATATTTTTATTTATTTAAAAAACACATTTCACATGTAAAATAATGTATTACGTTTTTTTGTAATATCAGAAGATTGTAATTGGAGTAAACAAACAATATTTTAAGTTAATAGTATTTCATTTTATTTATATTTAATCTTAATTAGGCTTATACATTATCACATTTTTTTAATCATTTAATTTTAGATTCTTCCTCCTAAAATCCAGGTGAAAAGTTCTGTTTGAAAAAGGAAGCATTGGGCAACTTCAGAAAAAATCGAAAGCAGTTGCCTCGGGCCACTTTTTTTGGATTGTGCGGTGAAAAAAAGCATAACCAAACAAACACTAAAAAGATTGATCCAACTAAAATTTAGAATCAAATCAAATCAAATGTTGACCACTACCTTGTTCATGTTTCTACCGAACGTGAACACAAGAATGAGGTTGAATTGTGTTGAAAACTTTTTGCAAACTTCAAGTTAAAAACACTTTATAACACTGGATTTTGAATCTATTTGAAATCGGATGCTGGAGTAAGATCAGACGCTGGAAATGAAGTTTATGAAAACTTGTTTTTATGCGCAAGATAAACGTAAGTATAAAGCAGTAAAGCAAGAGACACAGAGATTTATACTAGTTCACCACCAACCTGGTAGCTATGTCTAGTCCCTTCGTTCCTGAAGGATTTTGCACTATAATCAACTGATTACAAATTTTCTTAAGAGTATTCTACTGTCACAAACTTGACAATACTCTTAACTTCTCAAAACGACTCAGTACGTTCGAGCCTTTGAGGAACAAAGCCTTAACTAGGCAATACAACTTTCACAAAGATAGTTTTGAATACAATCAAAATAACTCTCACAGAGAGGATGAAAAGATTAAGCTAAAAAACAAATAGCTTTCTAAAACGAAAGTATCAGATGCTGAGGTTCAGTTCTTGTTGTCCAGAAACTTGACACGAAACTTGATTGCTCACTTGAGTAATAGCTCTTTCAGAATGTAGTTTCTAGTAGTTTTTGACAACCTTCTTCAATGAATACCTTGGGGTATTTATAGGAGTCTTTGAGGGGTATTACCGTTGCAGTAAATTTCAGCTCCATATCATTGAGTGAGGTAATTTGAAAAGTTGTCATTTTCTTCCTTTCTAGAGAATATCAGAATAGTACATATTACCATTTTTGTACTGTATGCTTTTCACAATTGCATTGTACAAATTTTGTCTTATACTAAAGGTGTCACCTTTGATACCTCGTACATTAAAATGAGCGCACAAAATCAAATTCGAATTCCGTTCCAAATAGCTGAGGTAGAAGAGTACAAACGTGATCATCACGTGATTTATTAAAAGACCAGATGCTCGCTCAGAACAGAAGACAGACGCTCGTAGCAATTGAGTAATCCACGTGTCAATGAATAACACTACCAGACGCTCGCTATACACAAGACGCTGTAGTGAATCGGATGCTGATACACATGGAATGTATTCAATACTTGTGAGTTTCTTCTTCTTGCTTGAGTGAGATAAAACATAAGAGATTTTAATACCTGCACACTCAAAGACTTATCAGAAGATATTTTTTTATCATCAAAATTATTGAGGGTCTAAACTTCTCAATTGTTTAGGTTTCAATAATCCCCCCCTTTTTGATGATGACAAATATCCAAGGTTGATGAACAATTTAATTTCGAAAAAAATAATTTCAAAGGTCTCCCCTGAGTTCAACAACTCAGATAAAATTAAACAATTCAGGTATTAGAGTGATTTTAATAATCATATCATTTATTGTGATCGCAAAAATACATAATAACATCATAGCATATATTCAATTAGACTTGGGGATCGGATGCTGAAATAATTGTACCAATGATGAGTATACTCAGTAAACAGATGCTGAAATTCATTGTACCAATATAATAAACCAATAGATATTGATGATTATCAGAGCAGTAAATCTTATAAAGTATTAAAGCAATTTAGAAATGTGTTATGTATGATTTATGCATGAAATGTTGATACTTCAACGTGTCCATCAGACTTTCAACGTGTTCATCAGACCTTTCTTTTATTCCCCCTTTTGTCATCAGACAAAAAGAGTGTAAATCACATTATAGTCAAAACAGTAAGATATAATACTAGAAAAATTTGAAGATAAAAGGTCAGACCATAGAAATATAATAGTACCAAGTAAGCAGAATAATTGTTCCAAAATGATACTAAGTGCAACATATACTTGTACCCAAAAAAAAAAAAGTTATCACACAGTACCAAATAAAAAAAAACAAAGTGTTTAAGGATTTGGTGGAGGAGGAGGAGGAAGTAGTTGATTGAATCGTTCCAACAGAAGATTCACAATGCTTTCCAACTGGTACACCTTTTGATTTGTAGCCATGATAGCTTCAAATTCAGCTTTAGGTAAGATGACAACATCATCATCTACAGCAGGAGGAGCAGATGAAGGTTCAGCTTCTGGAACAGGTTCAACAGTTTCTGGTTTCAGCTTCTGATGCTCTGTTAGCACCCAGTTGGACAACTTTAATCGTAGCTCTTTCTTTTCCTTTGCCTTCTGGAAGAAGTTATCATTTGGTAAGAACCATTTGATAAAACTTCCCAGCTTCTGTTTCTCAACTTCCGTAGCCACTTCCCATTTCTGCACATTCTCTTCAGGATACAACAAACTCATGAAGATAATTTCCCTGTGCTTGATCAGATCTTTAACAAAAGTATCAAATTTCATAGCAGCAGTTTCTCCAAAAATTCTTCTAACAAAGATCCCATTGCTTCAAAAATGAAGTTGAGTCCTTCATTTTCAGCAAGATACAATCTTCGTAGATTCTCCCTATCATCATCTTCAATATCCAGAGGCACAAAATGAGGCAAAATGGCTTTGTCTTTCCAAGACGCAGTCATTTGACTCCAAGTGAAACCAATATCAAAATGTTTGCAAACAGCAGCCCATTGGTCATAAATCTTCATAGCATTCAGAGGCCTGATCACAGAACACATAAACATATCATTGAAATACAGTGTTCCAAGATTAGTGTCAGGTACCCTAGTGATAGAGCCGACTGTAGGAATCTTTAATTTTTCTGCATCACAGTAGCCAGAGGAGCCAGTTCTCCATTCATATATCTTTAGAGAATTCAGGTAGAATCTACTAGCATGGTCTTCACACAACTCCTTAAGCTCAGAGAATCCTTTGAGATCATATCTCCGAGGAGCCTTCTCATATTCCTTTAGTCCAATTTTACTGAACGACATTTTCCCAGGAGATGGTTCCTTCCTTTTTCCAGGAATAGACCAAGGCAACCACCTTTGCCTATCAGGGACAATCTTGACAGACGCTGAAGCAGAGTTTCTATATTGACGAATAAGCTCAAGCCTTTTCATCTTTAGGCAATGAGTCATAAGGGCCACTTCTTCATCTGTTATCCATCTTCCGCATTCCTCAAGAGTAAGAGGTTCATTCTGTGGTAGGAACCTGGGAAGATCAACAGAGAAAGGAATTGTTCTGCTGTTTAATTGAGGTCTCAATCTTCCTTTAAAGGACATATCAACTTTCTCATCTCCTTCTTTGAATACAACTCTTAATGGAGAGGCAAATAGAGAAGGGTGATCATAAATGGAATGATACACGTCTTCTCTAACAAACCTTGGTCTGTTAATGGCAGATACAAGCTTCTTTGCACCAGAAAAGGAGGTAGGTTTGTAAGTAAGGGTAAGTGGGAGAGGTGAAGTCTTCTTGACAGTGTAGTTTTTGGGCTTGTTTGGATGGATTTTGAAGAGAAGGTTAAAAAGGTGAGAGTGAAGTGATGAAATGTATGTGGAAAGGGATGTGTATGAGGAGGTAGAGGTTTGTGGTGAGGGAAAAATGATTGTTCTAGGCCTTGTGGTTAATTTGGTTAATTGGGGAGTTTCTATAGGTATTCGTGCAATGGTTTGTTGTTTGGTTTGTGGTTATGGTTTTGTTTGTGGTTGTGCAACAGACAATGGTGGTGCAGAAATAGTATCAGCAGACTCAAAGGTAGTTACGGAATCATCAACTGTAAAATCAAATACCTTTGGGTTAAGCTCAGAATACTTAACAAGTCGTCTTCTTTTGCCTTAAGTGGCAACAGCAGGAGGAGGAGGAGTTTGCTTCCTGAGTCCAGACACTGAAACAGGTTTTTTAGCTTCTGTCTTCTTCTTCTTCTCCATTATTTTCTTGATGGGGACCAGATCCTCATCATCTTCTACTTCAACATTCTCTTGAGGGACAGAAGGCACCTTCTGCTTCTTGCTTCTTGTCTCCCTAGCTGGAGACTCGACAATTCCCTTCACACCAGATGCTGAACTTCTGGTGAGTTTCTTCACAACTTCACCAATAGAAGCACCTGCTTCTTCGTGTTGTTCGTATTTCACTTCCTTCATCCTTTCACCAGTTACTAGCTACATTCTTACCAAACTGTACATACCAAATACATCTGGACGCACACGGGCACTAATACCAAAGTATTTCTCCCTGTCTTTTTCTGCCAAAGCTCCAAGCTTTTTGGGAATACCAACTTTAATCAACAGGGAAGTAAGACGAACGCCATAATAGCGTGAGTTAGATTGTTGTAGACTAATCTAGGCAGGTTCACCTTTTGTCTTGCCAAGTAAGTCCTCATAATGAACTTTTGCTCATAGTTCACTATGTCACTAGACCCAGCCTTCAGAAGAACACTCTTGGCTATAATCTTGTGAAGTACTCTGAAGTGACTCTTCAGATGCTTGGCAGTAGGAGTTTCCTTAAACTCAGAGTAGTTTTCAAACAGAGTTTCATTCACTTTCTCCATACGATTGAAAGCTTTTTCCTATCCATTGTAGAAAACAATTCCTTCTAGTGGACAACTAGCAACCTCACTCAGCAATGTCTTCAATAGAAAATTTTAACTTGAATCCTCTGACATGGCCTACTATTTTACCATTTTGAAAGGTAATGTTTCCCCATAGTTCCTTGATAGCAGTAACCATAACTTCAACAGAAGAACTCGAAAAGAAATATTTTGACCAACCCATAGCCTCAAAACCTGCAGTGAAATCAAAACCATACAGTTTGAACTCATCTAAATCAATCATGTTCTTATTCAGGACCTTTGCTTCTTTCTCGGTATCGTAGATAGCAGTGTAGTCACCGACCTTAACGTTGGCCATGGTAGCAGTTGGAGAGTGATTTAATGGAGGTTTAGGGTTTCAGAGAAATTCACACACACACATAGAGAAAACAGTTTTCACAGACAAAAACAGAGTGTGGAGCGAAAGTGAAGGAGTAGTGGGAAAGTTTTGATAAATGGTACAATTACTTTTTGAAAAACTCTTCACATTTCCTCTGAATAAAAATAATTCAAAAAGAAAATAAAATAAAGATTCCATTTTTTCAATAAATGCAGTTGCCAAAATGAGGATAAAATCAAGAAAAAGATTTTATTGAAAACATAAAGAATCATGACTCAGATTAGGTGTGATGAGACGCTTAAGTCCCACACGAGTTCAACACGTATGTGCTCGGATGCACGCAAACGAATTCACCGGACGTTGAGTTATGCATTATGAATGACATATCATATGAGTACACGTGTGAATGCTTATGTCATACCAGATGCTGAATGATGCATATCATAAGACGCTGAGATTAATACCATCATTGCATTTCTTGATTTGAATTCCAAGGAAAAACTTTAACTCTCCCATCATGCTCATCTCAAATTCAGTCTGCATTAACTTAGAAAATTCATTGCACAGACTTTTATTAGTAGCTCCAAATATAATATCATCAACATAAATTTGAACAAGTATAAAATGCTTGTTTGATGTTTTTCTAAATAGAGTAGTGTCTATTATACCTCTGGTAAAGCCATTTCTCATTAAAAAGGAACTTAGTCTATCATACCAAGCTCTAGGAGCTTGCTTAAGACCATACAGAGCCTTTTTAAGTTTAAAAACATGTTCTGGAAATTCAATATCTTCAAAATCAGGAGGTTGTTTCACATAGACTTCCTCAGTTATAAAATCATTCAAGAAAGCACTTTTCACATCCATTTGATAAAGAATTATCTCATGTTGTGTAGCAAATGAAAGTAAAATACGAATAGCTTCTAACCTTGCAACAGGTGCAAAAGTTTCTGTAAAATCTATACCTTCTTCTTGTGAGTAACCTTGAGCAACTAATCTTGCTTTGTTTCTCACAACCTTACCATCTTCATCAAGCTTGTTTCTAAATACCCATTTAGTACCAATAGCTTGCTTATCTTCTGGTAGAGTGACTAACTTCCAAATATTATTTCTTTGAAATTGATTCAACTCTTCTTGCATAGCCACAATCCAACCTTCATCTTCCAAAGCTTGATCAATCGTTTTAGGTTCTATTTCAGAGAGAAGTGCAATATATGCATGCTCTTTGAAAGAGGATCTTGTTTTAACTCTATCTCCAGGTTCTCCTATGATTTGATCCTTAGGATGATTGTTTCTGTATCTCCAATTCTTTCTGGCTTCAGCTTCTGCTTGAGTAGAATCCGATTAATACGGTTACCATCGGACGAAGATCTTTCAGTTCACTATTTGTTGTACCACCAATATTTAAATCTGAAAATAATTCATCTAGCTCTGACATGGCAGTGTCTGGATTCTTGTCATCAAACTTGACATGAATGGATTCTTCCACTATCAAAGTTTCTTTATTGTATATTCTAAAAGCTTTAGATTTTTCAGCGTATCCTAAAAAGATACCGTTGTCAGCTTTGGAATCAAACCTACCTAGTTGATCCTTAGTATTCAGAATATAACATATGCAACCAAAGGGATGAAAATAAGATATGTTTGGTTTTCTACGTTTCCACAGTTCATATGGAGTCTTCTTCAAAATAGGTCTGATAAGAATTCTATTTTGAATATAACAAGCTGTGTTTACTGCTTCTGCCCAAAATGTTTTGCAATATCAGCTTCATTGATCATGGTCCTGGCCATTTGTTGGAGGGACCTATTTTTCCTTTCTACAACGCCATTTTGTTGTGGTGTTCTAGGAGAGGAGAAATTGTGGGAGATGCTATTTTTTTCACAAAATTTTTGAAAGCTTTCATTTTCAAATTCTCCCCCATGATCACTTCTAATTAAAGAAATACAAATTCCTTTTTCATTTTGAAATGATTTGCAGAAAACAGTAAATACTTTGAATGACTCATCCTTGTGGCAAGGAATCTAACCCATGTCCACCTAGTAAAATCATCAACAATGACTAACCCATATTTCTTTCCAGTTAAAGAGGCTATCCTTATTGGACCAAAAAGATCAAGATGCAAAAGCTCAAGTGATCTAGTGGTTGAGACAATATTTTTAGAATGAAAAGAAGTTTTGACTTGTTTTCCTCTTTGACATGCCTTACAGAAAGCATCAGATTGGAATTTAATATTTGGTAAGCCTTTAACAAGACTGTGCTTGTTTAGCGAGATTAATCTCAAACTGGCATGACCCAATCTTTTATGCCAAATCCATTGTTCATCTTCAATATACATGAGACACTTGACATCTTTTTTGCAAGTTCAGAAAGATCAATTTTATAAATATTTTGTTTCCTCTTTGCTGTAAAGAAAATAGAGCCATCTTTCTTGTTTTTTACTGAACACCCAGTTTCTGTAAAAATGACATCATAATCATTGTCACATAATTGACTTATGCTCAATAGATTATGCTTTAGCCCTTCAACATAAAGTACATTATCAATAGAAGGAAGAGAGCCTTTACCAATGCGACCAATTTCAACTATTTTACCTTTCTGGTTTCCTCTGAAACCAACAAATCCTTCTTCTCTAGGCCTTAACTCTTGGAACATATGCTTTTCTCCCGTCATGTGACGCGAGCATCCACTGTCTAAGTACCAAGATAGGTGTGTTGACCTTGTTGCTAAGCATGTCTGCAACATAGACTATTTTATCTCTAGTTACCCATATCTTTTTGGGTCATTTCTTGTTAGTTCTTGAAGGATACTTATCCTTCTTAGTCTTAAAAGCAGTACATGCACTTTTCAAATGACCAGGTTTGTTGCAGTAAGTACAATGCAAGCATTCATTGTAATCATTGGATTTATCAGATACATGATTTTTATTTTCTAAAGATGGTTCATCTGATATATAACCAAGACCTTGAGTTGTCGTTTTATTGACACCCCAAATCATTGAAGCTTGCTTGCTTCGAGTAACACTTTCTGCAAGAAACTTTTGAAATGCATATTCATAATCATTTGATTTACACTTAGGATTGCCTTTAGCTTCAGAGCTTTCAGGTTGAGAGCTCTCAGCTTCTGGTGGCTGACATGTCACCAGACGCTGACTATCCACCAGATGCTGATTTTCAGTTTTCAGCTTCTGGTTCTCTTCACTGACTTTGAGTTTTCATTTTTCAAAACTTGAAATTCTTGTGATAATTTTGAAAATTTCTTTTTCAAAGCTTTATACTTAGTGGAGAGAGTGGCAGAGTCCTTAAGAAGATCATCAAATGCAAGTTGAAGTTCAGAATAAGAATCATATATTATTACCTCTTAAACTTCTTCTTCAGAGTCTAAGTCAGTATTTGCCATGAGGGCAAGATTGGCTTCTTCATCATTATCTTCCTCAGAGGATGATGAATCCAGATCTTCCCATGTAGCCATGAGACTCTTCTTCTTTCCCTTGAAGGAACTTCTTGTGGGCTTCTTCTTAAGATTAGGACATTCAGATTTGAAGTGTCTAGGCTTTTTACATTCATAGCAGACAACTTGGCTTTTGTTTTTGCTTTCCTTCTTGTCCTCGACATCTTTCTTGTGTAATTTATTCTTGAAGTTTCTTTTCTTCCACATCCTTTGGATCTTCCTGGATATGAATGCGAGCTCATCATCCGACCCATCAACGTCTCCTTCTGAAGCTTCATCTTCTGATTCTTCTTCAGCCTGAAGGCCTTTAGAAGTACTGGCTTTATGTTTATTGACTTTCAAAGCAATAGACTTGCTTTTCTTTACAGGTTTTTCCCCATTCAACTCAAGTTCATGAGCTTTCAGAGAACTCAAAAGATCTTCAAGTCTTAAGACATTTAAATCTTTTACTTCTTGAATAGCAGTGACTTTGGGTCTCCACTGCTTGGTCAAACTTCTCAGGATCTTTCTCACATGGTCAGGTGTGGTATAACTTTTTCCAATGGCCTGTAATCCATGAACGAGTGTTTGGAACCTTCCAAACATAGACTCAATGTTTTCACCATCTTCCATCTTAAACAATTCATATTGGCGAACTAACATGCTAGCTTTAGTTTCTCTTACTTGGGCAGAGCCCTCATAAGACAAAACAAGAGAATCTCATATCTCTTTGGCAGTATCAAATTTGCCACATTTATCATATTCTTTTTCTGACATAGCACAGATAAGAATGAATCTAGCTTTTTGATTGATTTGATATCTCTTTTTCTGCTCATCATTCCAGTTTTCTCTGGCAATAGAAACACCAGCTGCATTAGTGGGAATAAGGTAACCATTTTCGATAATATCCCACAACTCAAGTTGTTGTGTCTCAAAGAAAGCTTTTATCTTATCTTTCCAGTAGTCAAATTTTTCTCCAGTAAATAGAGGAGGACGGTTCATGTGACCACATTCTGCAGACATGTTCACAGTATATGATCTTTTCTCTTAACACTATTAAGTGCTCAACCAAGAGGCCGAGCTCTGGTATCAACTGAACGTGAACACAAGAGGGGGGTTGAATTGTGTTGAAAACTTTTCGCAAACTTCAAGTTAAAAACACTTTATAATATTGGATTTTGAATCTGTTTGAAATCGGATGCTGGAGTAAGACCAGACGCTGGAAATGAAGTTTATGAAAACTTGTTTTTATGGGCAAGATAAACGTAAGTATAAAGCAATAAAGCAAGAGACACAGAGATTTATACTAGTTCACCACCAAAATGGTAGCTACGTTTAGTCCCTTCGTTCCTGAAGGATTTTCCACTATAATTAACTGATTACAAATTTTCTTAAAAGTATTCTACTGTCACAAACTTGACAATACTCTTAACTTCTCAAAACGACTCAGTATTTTCGAGCCTTTGAGGAACAAAGCCTTAACTAGGCAATACAACTTTCACAAAGATAGTTTTGAATACAATCAAAATAACTCTCATAGAGAGGATGAAAAGATTAAGCTAAAAAACAAATAGCTTTCTAAAACGAAAGTATCAGACGCTGAGGTTCAGTTCTTGTTGTCCAGAAACTTGGCACGAAACTTGATTGCTCACTTGAGTTTAAGCTCTTTCAGAATGTAGTTTCTAGCAGTTTTTGGCAACTTTCTTCAATGAATACCTTGGGGTATTTATAGGAGTCTCTGAGGGGTATTACCGTTGCAGTAAATTTCAGCTCCATATCATTGAGTGAGGTAATTTGAAAAGCTGTAATTTTCTTCCTTTCTAGAGAATATCATAATAGTACATATTACCGTTTTTGTACTATCTGCTTTTCACAATTGCCTTGTATGAATTTTGTCTTATATCAAAGGTGTCACCTTTGATACCTCGTACATCAAGATGAGCATAAAATCAAATTCGAATTCAATTCCAAATAGCTGAGGTAGAAGAGCACAAACGTGACCATCACGTGATTCATTAAAAGACCAGATGCTCGCTCAGAACAGGAGACGAACGCTCGTAGCAATTGAGTAATCCACGTGTCAAAGAATAACACTACCTGACGCACGCTATACACAAGACGCTGGAGTGAATCGGATACTGACACACATGAAATGTATTTAATACTTGTGAGTTTCTTCTTCTTGCTTGAGTGAGATAAAACATAAGAGATTTTAATACCTGTACACTCAAAGACTTATAAGAAGATACTTTGTTATCATCAAAATTAATGAGGGTCTAAACTTCTCAATTGTTTAGGTTCCATCATCTACGCCCATAAATCAGGTACTATTACCCAGCTTTGAATTGCGGTCTCTTTGAACGAGTCCATCCCGGACTCGTGGGTGTGGCAAGAAGCTAAAGATGGGAGATACAGCTACGCCTCAGCATATGCCTGGCTTCTCCAGCACCACAGGACTTGGGACTTGACTGCTGATTGACGGTGGGTTTGGAAGATCAAAGCCCCCGCTAAGATTCAACACCTGATTTGGCTTTGTCTCCATGGCACTGTTTCGATGAACAAGTTGTGTTTTGGTGCAATCGCCGCTCTGTTCGCGCTGCTTAGGTGGAGAGGAGGACCTTCTCCATTGCTTATGAGATTATCCTCACTCTCGTGAAGTTTAGCTCTAGGTTGGTTTGTGCTCCACATCATATTTTGTTGTTCAACCAGATGTGATTCCCTGGGTTCATGACTCAGCCTCTAGCATCCATTCGACCTTGTTCGTGGTGGGGCTACGGTGGGTGTGGTGTTGGCAGAATAATTTGATTTTCAATGAAGATAAATGGTACAATAACTCTGTGGTTCGGAGGGTTTTATCGTCTCATGATGAGTTCATCACTCATTTTTCCCTTAAGTCTGGTTTGGTTCAGGAGAGAAGATTGTTGGCGCATTGGATTGCACCCTTTCCTAGTTCCATTAAGATTAACATTGACGACAGCCAGTTGCCGAATCCAGAACATATGGGTACTGTTGGGTTAATCCAGGATGATGCAGGAACATGGCTGATGGGTTTTATTAGCTTTGAATGTCATGAAGACATTTTACTGGTGGAGCTTTTGGGTAACCTTCATGGGTTGGAGCTGGCTCTTGAGTTGAGATACCTTTATATGGAATGTGAAACAGACTCCCTTGATGCTATGAACCTTAGTCATGGGGTGATGGATCACGGTGTCCACCAGCATGCTGCTATTTTGGCCCAGATCAGGGGCTATATTAGAAGGGATTGGAATATTTCGATCTCTCATGTGTATCATGAAGCTAATCTTTGTGCTGACTTCCTTGCGAAAGACGGCGCCTCCTCCCTAGCTACCTTCAGGACTTGGTTGACCTCCTTGCTGGCTCGGGCTCTTTGATCTTGGGTGATGTCTTAGCCCTTGATCCAAGATAGTTGTGTTTCTTGTGCTTTTTTTGTTTTTTTATATGTATACTTCACCCAAAAAAAGAAAACATGAAAGATAAATACTCCCCCCGTCCCTAAATGTAAGGTCTTTTATACACAAATTAAGAAAATTAGTTAACTCATTTAATTTGTCTATAATATGCACTATTTTTTTAAAATTACACTTCAATTATTAATTTAAGAGAGAGAAATAGTCACTATATTTACTATTAGCTAAAAAAATAATGTAAATTAATTAGATATATTTTTATAAAAAGTTAATTAATATATTTAGTAATTTAAAAAATGACTTATAAAAAGAGACAATTTTTTTCCCCAAAAGAGCATACATTTATGGTCTTATTGGTTGGTGAGAAAAAGAGACAAGAGACAGAGGTACGAAAGTGACACACAAGAAATGTGCCATTTCTTTCGTTTGGAACATCGCAAAAATAGCAGAGAGAGATAAATTATTGGTGGGCCACACCACCTTTTTGTTTCTTCGCATTTGTGAGAAGAAAGTGGAGAAACAATGCTCATTTTTTATCTGTTTTTATTTATGTCCTTCAATTTCCATTGTGAACTTTTTGTCTTTTTTGAAGTTTAGACTTTACGGTGTTGCTTTCTATAAGTAAAATTAACTATTTAAAATAAAAAATAATCAAAATATTAATTAATTAAAACAATATAAAAATTACAGTAAAATAATCAAATAATTTAATTAATTAAAAATAAAATTAAAATTAATTAACTAATTAATTTTTTAGATAGGAATTTTTTTGTCAATTCATTAAATCAATTTATTTCTCTTTTCTATTTCTCTTTTCTTTTTCTTATACCAATCGATAACTCAAATCTACTCTATTTCTTATCTCTTTATCTCTTTTTACACTCTCTCTTATTCATTTTTCTCTACAAAATTTCTCTTCCAAACCAAATACACCCTTAGAAAAGGAGGGAGTAGAGCGAGTATATTAACTTTTGTTAATCTTGTAAACACTGCGAGCGCGTTCTAAGGCGTGTGTGGCGCGTGTAAGATATGCGCGTGGGACAGGTATGAAGAGTGAGGGGCGGCTGGGAGCTAAGGTAAGTGATGAAAACGAAGACGCAAGGCCCAAGGGTTGGGGAACTGTGTACATGATGGCCCACTCAGAAAATTACGATAAGATTAAATTAAAAGAATAGAGACAAATATGAAGAGAGAGAGAGAGAGTTGTGACTTGTCAATGAATTTTGATGGTGAAGCTGTTGCCGGGGCGTGTATTTATGGGTAGTAAGACGTGTTTGTTTCAGCAAAGCCAAAGAGGAAGCAAAAGAAGTTAGAGAGAGAGAGAGAAAAGGATGATTCTAGAGTGTGAGACAGCGTGAAAGCTAGCTTCAGTGAGATAGTAGTGGGTTGGTTGGGGTTTCAAGAGGGGAGACATGCCCAACTTCAACCCAACACTTCAACTACTTGTTGCTTCTTCTTCATACCTTGCCAGATCCCAAAGGTACTCTCTCCCTCTTCTGCCTTTTCCTGTCTCCTTCTTCACTATCTACCTTTTTCCCCCCTTTGCCCCATAACATGTCTTTGTTTTTTTTATTCTGTCCTTTATATATTTTTTTTAAATATATATATATATATATTTTTGTATTTTCTTTTACCATGATTTGTGATTTATTTTATTTTATGGATGTGGGATCCAAGTGGAGAGGTTAAATTTTGTTGTTTCCCATTTGCATGTGGATTTTGAGGTCAGCTGATGTTGTTAATGAACACTTTTGAGGATGGGAAAAAAAAAGTTTGCATTTTTTTTTTAAATAAACCAACTGAGGGTTGGGTTGATCTGGTTTTTGATCTCAGTATATTTGACTGTCTGGCCTGTGTATGTTTTATTATTGTTATAAACGGTGATATAATTTATCTTCATTTGACTTTCTGGAGAAACATGGCACCTGGGCTTGTTGTTTCTTATGAAGGACATTTGTGGAATTATGATGATTTATTATAGATTTTTATTTTTATTGATTTGCTGATTTTAATCCTGTCGGCAATGTTTTTGATTGATTTATATAATTTCGATAATATCAAAAAAGTGAAAGGGAATTTTTTTTTTTAAAAAAAAAACTATGTTTGGAGATTGATATCATGAACGATCTTTAAAGTTTTTTTTTTTTTTTTCCTCTCATTTTTTCTAAGATCCAGACAGAATATTGAACTTGAGTTCTGAGGTAGAGATTATAGTTTGTTGATCTTATGGGCTTTATATCCAATTGTTTTAATTATCAGGCTCCATGAGTATGCCTACGTGTAAGAAGAATGATAAACCATATTTCATCATGTATTGTACTATTGTCCATTATCACCGTTTGAACCATTGTCTTAACATTATCCTTTTTTTAAATACATTGTAAAATACTTCCTGCCAAAAATCGTCCTTGTGATGATTTTCAATTCAAATTAAACATTGATGTGTCACCTTAAAATCTTTCCATCTAAGACTGCCATATCAATAGCCATGTAACAATATTTTAATGCGACATGTCAAAGTTTAACAAATAATTGATGAATAATCACTATAATGACAGCAATGTATACAAATTGAGGGACTAGAATGTAACAATTGAAAGGACTAGTTTGAATATGGAAAGAAAATATCAGGTGTTAAGTAAGGATCACAAACTTAATTAAGCCAACCCGAAATTAACCAAGCATGCATGGCTTATTTTCCTATTTTAATGCTGAGAGCATTATATACTCGAGATGGATGCATTATGTAATGGTTTCTTTATTTATTTCTTTCCCTTTTCCTCACATTTCTTCTTTATGTCAAAGACTCGTTTGTGCTTTTGGTTAACAGTCGCCCTGGCATGGTCATTGCGACCCCTTTGTGAGGAAGCACCCCTTCTCCCAAAGTTACGGGGCTATTTTGTCGAGTTCCTTACAGAGTTGTCTCGCGCCTCTAGGTTTTCTCTACCTACCCACCTATGTCGGTTTTGGGTACAGGCACCCTTTTGTTGAGGGTCGTCTGAGCTTTTCCTAGGAGTATCTAGTCCTCTGGTGGGGGAGAAGAAGAAGAAGAAAAACGAATATATTTTATTTTCTGACCTAAATTCTCTAAGATAACATATGCGCTCTAACTAGGAGCAGCTTAGTAGCTTCCGGATCAATAAAATTCAGTGTATATGTCCTTTTGATTTTTGGACAATTAAATATAAAATTGGATTCTATAGTTTAAGGGACTGTCTTATCAACTTGTGTTCCCCATCATGAGTGTTGTTCTACATGGTTGTGGTTTCCATGGCTTAAACTATGTTTTTTAAGAACTTCTAGGTGAAGAAAGTAGAAAATTATCTTTGATTTGAGAGCAGCTAAGATAATTGTCATTGTTGTTATAATTTCCATGTTTTAAAATGTTTATTGTTTGGTTTCTGGTTGGATTTTACATTGAATATGTTGCTTGCTCACCCGGTGGTCACTACTACTCGTTTGAGTGCTTGTAAATCCAATGGAATCCTGCCTTTTGGGGTATTTTGTTGGAGGGGAGTGGTCTCTTTTGGTTCTAAAATGTTTATTTTGAGGCTTTTGTTGTTGTTGTTGCATTACCTCCCTTGAGTCTTATAAATGTGTCCTGTCCTCTTGTGTTGTTCCTCTTATATATCATGTCTTACAGAACTTTCTCTTATGCTTGTGATATTCCTTGTCTCACTTCACCTCTGGACCTGCCTAATATGGAATCATTCTTCAGGTCAAGATCTAAATTTTAAGTGATGGCTGTGTTGAAAGTTCCATGAAGCCTCTTCTATTTTCGAATCATCCTGATACCGAGTTCAATAATTCACAAGTTGATTGTAATCTCTCAATGGTATGGGAAACTGCTTTTTGGATTTTTTTGCTTGCACTTTTAGTGACTAAGTATTTGTTGTCATCCAATTTCAGGCTCATGCTCCTTATCCTTATGGCGATCCAATTTATGCTGGTTCTTTAGTTGCTTATAGCCCACAGGATGTTGTAAGTGTTATGTCTACTACATCGATTTACGAATGCTATCAGCACTGTATGATGCTTTATTTTGGCAAGATGAAATTTTTGTAATATTATTAATTTAAGGGAATTTTTGTTGCATTTTGATTAGTTGTATAATATCTTAATATGTCAATGTGTTTTAATATTTCTTAGAATCAACCCCAAATGTTGCCCCAGATGCTGGGATTAGCATCTGCCAGAGTTGCATTACCGCTTGATCTTGCACAAGATGGGCCCATTTATGTCAATGCGAAACAATACCATGGTATACTTAGAAGGCGACAGTCACGAGCAAAGCTTGAGGCTCAGAACAAACTCATCAAAAGTCGTAAAGTATGCTCCCTGAGATATTGATACTTTGAACTCTCTGATTTTATCATTCAGGACATGATAGCATATGAAATGGCTTCTAGAATTCTTTCATGCTTTGAGCATAAAAATGTTCCTATATGCTTACCTTTCAAAATGTGGGAAGTATATTCTTTTTTGCTGGACAGCGGGAGGAATACAAAATATAGAGGGTTAAATTTATATTTTATAAAACTATAACTAAAAATGTAAGAGGAGGTTTTGTATTTTATATAACCATCCAAGGGTGAGCAAAGTTCCCCCCTACTGGCGTGGGCAGAATTAGAATAAGCCTGTAATACAGAAAAATGTCATGTTAATTACATGGTGAAATTGCTGTTTACAAGGGAAAGTTGTAATCTCTTTGAATATCAAAAGGATAGTTTTAGCACTTGGAAATGCAACTGTTATACAGTAGAATTACATGATGCATTATTTTGCAAACAAGTTATTAGTCTTATTGAGATCCTTGTTATTCTGTCTGTATTAATCCACGCTTCAGATGTCATGAGTGTGAGTGTGTGTGTTGAGAGTCACATATCGATTAGAGATATGGCTCAAGTAGTGTTGATAACGCTTGTGTAGTCCTCACTTTACAAGCTTATTTTGTGGGGTTGAGTTATGTCCTAATTCCAGAAGTCCATTATATTGAATGTTAAATCATATACAAAGGTGTTGCCTTTTTTTTTTGAATCTGGTTTGGACCAAAAGAAATGTTGCTACTTTACTCAGTTTACTACTCAATTTACTGAATGCAGCCATATCTTCACGAGTCTCGACACCGGCATGCTTTGAATAGGGTTAGGGGATCTGGGGGCCGATTTCTCAGTACCAAACAGCTTGCACAGTCTAATGCAGAATTTGTCACTGACGCACATTCTGGCTCTGGCGCTGTCAACAAGTATCAAAGGGAAGATCCTTCAGAGGTGGAAAGTCATTCTTCAAAAACTGGAGACAATGCATCTTCCGTCTCAACCTGTTCCGACCGGACATGTTTCTCTAATAATAGTTTCAGTTTCAGGCAATCAGAGCACTTGTTTCTGGGGAACTCTCCAAGCATGGGTGGAGGAGCACCACAATGCAGTGGGGGACTCACATTTGGTGGAACAACGCAACGCGCTTCAGTTGTCCGGTGAGAGATGTAACCAAACAAAATCTGTTTCATCGGACAGGCAAATCATCCTTGGCTTAGTCACTTTGGTTTGTGTGTTTTCATGGTCTGGTCACTTTGTTTTTTTGTGTTCTTGCGGACTCGTCTTTTTGAGAGACTTTAAAGTGTGCATTAGCATTGAGACCCTTTTTTTTTTTATTTTATTGCTTTGGTTATTTGCTTACTCTGGTCTTTTGAACTGGATTGGAATAGTTGCTGCATGAAACTTTTTCGGGGCTGTGATTAATATATAATTTGTATGAAATCTGATTGCCTTAAAATAGTCGTAGACATGTGTAGTAGGTTTTGTTTATGTTTTGGAAATGTTTAACATGCTGAGACTGTTCAAGTGCTAGCGCTCTAATGTTTTATTCGGACTATATTAATAGTCTGTAATAACCTTTTGCCATACTGTATGGTGTTTGGATACATTTTGGATGCCTGATTAAATCTGACCGATGACATGAATGCATAAGAATTATTTATCAAAGATAATTTATCCATCAAATTTATGTATTATTCTTGATGAATGGCTTCATATATTAAATTATGGTGCACGCCAAGTCAGTTCTGTAACTTGATTATTACAGAGTTGTCTTTGATTGATTCTTGTATATTGATTTTCCAATGTCTAATGCATAATCATTTGGCTTGGAGGATTTGAGCTGCTAGTTCATATAGTGTTTATTTAGATGAATGTTTGGGAAGTGTGAATTTTGATGAAATTTTTTGCTATTCTAAAGTGAAAAATAATTTGTGATAAATCATAACTTTGAAGTAACATATGGTATGAGAAGGAGGAAGTGTATAAGAAAAATTAATAATAACTAGGGTAATTATTAGGATTGTATATAGTAAACACCTCTTTTTTTGTTTGAATGCTTGGTATAATCTGAGTCGAGTCAGATGGACATGTATAAGGGAGCAAAACTCTACCGGTGTCTATATGTTTTTCATTCATAAAACTCGAACTCGAGACATTGTGTGAGGGGAATCAAATTCCATGCCTCTTGGTCCAACATACGGTGGTGAATAGTAAACATGAGTTTTCAATGCATTTAAAGTGAAAAGGTTACTAATGCAACTTATTATATGTTTATGGTGGTGAGTAGTAAACATGAGTTTTCAATGCATTTAAAGTGAAAAGGTTACTAATGCAACTTATTATATGTTTATAAACTATTTTCAACTTGTTTTAATAAAATTATATATAGAAATATCTTTATACAGGATTTATACAGTGATTACCATAACCTCTTCTTCAATTGCAAAAATAACTAATTTATACATATCAGTGTGTATTCCCGTGCGATGCACAATATACATTATATTTGTGAGGGAATATTTTTTATTATTTTAATAAATAATTTATATTTAAAATATAGAAATGATGACAATAAAATTATTAACAATTTTTTATTTTTGTTATCATTAAAGTAAAAAGTATTGAAAATAATATGTATTTATATGAATATGATCACTTATATAAATCAGTTATGTAATAGTTTATTTGTATTCTTTATTGTATTGATCTGTGCATCGCGTGAAAAATTTAAGAATTAAATATATTTTTAGTTTATATAAATTTTACATTTTTGGTTACTTTTAGTCTCTCTTAATTTTGTAATTTGTAGGGATTAAAAAGTGGGTACTTTGACTAAAAATAAAATTTGAGATAATTATAGGGACAAAAACATATTTAACCGTGAGAAATTTTATTTTGGGGGCAATGAAATAATAAGGAATAACTAATAATTAATAAAATGTTATTTTGAAATTTAATATTTTAAAATAAATAAAAAATGAAAAATGATCTAAGAACACGTTCTAAATATACCTACAATATTGTGGCCCGTACTTCGCACGGTATCTTGTGTATATTTACATGTTTGCTTAAAAAGCTAAACTTCATAATTCACCATTCAGAAATGGTTTGATTCAAAAAAAATTATAATTTTTATTTTATTTTAAATAAGTTTATGTAATTTTTTATTAAATTAAATTAATTTTATTTAAATTTTAGTTACTTTTAATATAAATATTAACTTAAACTATAAATGGGTTAACAATTACATGATACTTTTTTTTACTGAACAATTACGTGATACTAAATACGTATAAAAAAATAATGAGCCATTATTAAAGAATATCAACTATAAATAAAAACACTCTCAAAGTCACAATTATCAAAAATAGTGAGTGATAGTAATGCTAGATGGATAATGTACACACACTAAAAAGAAATAAAGAAAGAAAAAAAGTAGTAACCCTCCACAAAGCAATAACAAAATCAAAGGAATTCTCATTATACAACACCTCATTGGGCAACTTTGTTTTTCCTGTTGCTGAAGATATTAGGCAACTTAGTTAAGAAATATCAAAGAGCGTCTTATAGAGTAGAAATAGAGACTAACGTTAAAAAAAGTTATCCGTTGTGGTTCAAATAAAAGCGGATACAGAGCTGATTTAGACTTGCACTATTGATTTATAAAATACAATATTTCTTATATATTTGCCACCAATCTGATTTACTTTTTATCCAATAAAGAATATATGATTTACTTTCTATAATTTGTTTATATTTTTTCCTATTAATATCATATATTTTCCAAGTAGTCTCATACTTGATAGGAGGAAAATTATATTTTGACCGATATCCATTGAAATCACCATGAAAATAAAGTTTTTTATAATACATAATAAAATAAGGATTTTTCTAATGTGTGCAACCTTGAACGGTTTAAAACTCATTAATTATTTACTTTTGTCCTTATTAATTAACTTCTTTTCTATTTATTTTATGTATGTAACCTTTCTCTTGTAACCAAATAGGAAAGCATGTAATTGATAAGGAAAAATGTTGATAATCAATGAGCATTAACTCGTTAGAAAAACCAAAGTCAATCATCGTGGCAATGCTAATTGACATTTGTTATGGACCTATGGTTATTAATTAACATTTGTTGTATTTGATGATGATTAGGTGGACAATATGACAGATGTCCATCAGACATGCATGTTTAAATGAATCAATCATATGACATGTCAACATGATTATAACATATAATTGATATTAAATGACCCGTAAAAAAAAGACATGAAATGGAAAATATTTTATTACATGATTATTATTACTCAGTAATTATAATTGATAGACTAATTGTATTAAGTGGAATCCTCTTATTATGACTGCCACAAAATAATAATATAAATAATAAAGTAAAATAATAAAATAATTTTAGCCAGGAAATTGAATTACTCCATATGTTTTTCAAATATGAAATTCAAAATCAATTAGGGAAAAAATGAGAAAATTTATTTAGACATGAAAAATTATTTGAAAAATAAATACCCCAAATGATAGACTAAAGAAAAGCAGGCCTCACCAAAGAAAATATTTTTGAAAAATAAATCCCCCAAATGAAGAGTCGAGATAGAAGAAAAGAGGAAGAAAAAGAAGAAAGCGTGTGAAAAAAAAATGAGACGTAAATGAGTGAGTGAATATATAACATATGTGAATATGTTCCATAAATAAATTAACCTTATATAAAATTTGAAATTAAAAAAATTGAATTTATTATGAATATTATAATTGATAATAATGATTTGATTTTTTTAGACTAAGATAGTAATGATTTGATAACTGTCAAGATTTGATGTGATATTTATAAAATGCTTAAATTTATACGCATATAAAATAGGCAAGTTATTGAAAGAAAATATATTTATGACTTGTTTATTATTTTTAATCGAGGTGGTATAATAATGGCTGACATAATAACAATAAGAAGTACATTAAATGCTGACATTTAAGCAGCTTTTCTCATCAAAATTTAAAGTTTCTAATAGACTATTATACTCTCAATTTTGGCGGACAAATTACGAGGAATAAACTCCCCAATGGTATAATCTTTATTTGAAATTTTATCCACCAATAACTGAAATATGAACTAATAATAAAACCATTAGCATATATAAAAAAAAAGATAATAAAACCATTAGCATTGATCTCTAACACAACAACACCCTCATTGACTTGAAAAAATTAAAACAAATTAGAGATGCAATTTACAAAAAGAGAAAAAGAAAGAAAATTTAGATGCTTGCAACATTATCCATTATATGCATAAGTGAAAAGATGAGAGATAACCACAGAAGAAGAGGCGTGAAGAAGGCATATAAAGACAAACACTTCCAGTTTTTAGAGCAATAGGTTTACAACAAATAGGTAGAAAGAAGGATTTGAACATGTCTAAAGAAGCAAACGCATCACACCATACAATAGAGTTAAATTTTTTGAAAGCATATACCTTGTCACCTATATTCTCAAAAGAGAAAAAATACTTGAAACAAAAAAATATTAAGAATGAGTCAGAATAATGAGAGAAGAACAGTTAAAAAGAGGGAACAAAAACAACGAAAACATGCTAGAGAAAGAAGATTTGAAGAGTCGAGATAGAAGAGAAGAGGAAAAAGAAGAAAGTGTGTGAAAAAATGTAAATGACTGAGTGGATAGAGAACATATGAGAATATGTTCCATAAATAAATTAACCTTATATAAAATTTGAAATTAAAAAAATTGAATTTATTACGAATATTATGATAGATAATAATGATTTGATTTTTTTAGACTGTGATAGTAATGATTTGATAAATGTCAAGATTTGATATGATATTTATATAATGCTAAAATTTATACACATATAAAATAAGCAAGCTTTTAAAAGAAAATATATTTATGATTTGTTTATTATTTTTAATTGAGGTGGTATAATAATGACTTCAGTTTTAACGGACAGATTTGGAGGGAAATACTCCTCATTGTTTACCAACTTTTATATATAAAATAACAAGTATCTATTGTTTATCCAAATATCCTCTTAATCCTTAAAAAAAAGGTTTAAATCATCTTTTGGTCCTTTAACTTATTTTTTAAGTTCAATTTAGACCCCTAACTTTATTTTTGGCCAAATAAGTCCTTTAAGTTTTTTTGGGCCAAATAGGTCCTTTAAGTTTTTAAGTTGGGCAAAATGAGTCATTGTCATGTAGGACCTATTTGGCCCAATATAAAAACTTAAAGGATTTATTTGACCCAACTTAAAATCTTAAAAGGCCTATTTGGTCCAACTTAAAAACTTAAAGGACTATTTGGCCGAAAAGGACCTATTTGGCCTACCTTAAAAACTTAAAAGACTTATTTGGCCGAAAATAAAGTTAGGGGACCAAATTGAAACTAAAAAATAAGTTAAGGGACCAAAAGTAGATTTAAGCCTAAAAAAAAAATGAAAAACATGTATTTAAGAACTCGTTTGGTGGTCAGTAAAGTTGGGTATATAGGTCAGTCTGATTGTTTTAGGTTCAACATGCATCTATTGGCTCACAAGTAAACATATCAGACTAGGTTGGCCCATAAAACTAACAAACGTAATATTTTAGTGGTTCCCCTTCGACACGCTTCACCTGCAGGAGTGTAGGCTAACCTACAAATTAAAAATTAAAATAATATAAAAAGAATTTAAAGATTATACAAATCTAAAAAATTAATAAATTTAACTATGAATATAATAAATATGTGTATTGATTATTCAAATTATAAATCTTAAAATAATACTTCATTTATATTTTTATTTTTTTGGAAAGCACAAGAAAATTTTATTGATGGCCCAGAACAAGGCTCAAGATGAGCCAGTTCAATGTTCCAGTACAGTTATAACGAACCCAATGTTACACAATACATTCAATGGGAAAGCACCAAATCAGTAGCAAGCACCAACCATGTGATATACCCTGTGCCTAAATTACAAACACCCCTTGTCAAATTATGCAGTAGACTTAAACTCATGTTTCAGACACCAAATATCAAATTATGCAGCTACCATTAGTAAATGATATTCTTTAACCTTTGCCTACATCTCCTTTGCATTGATCATAACATTCTGTGTCACCAAGACTCTGCAAGCAACATGAAACGATCTCTCTTACCGCCCTTCCAAAAATTGATACTGAAGCGCCGTACCACAATTTGAGCCAATAGCCTCCTCCAATTCAGCTTTTTCTGACTGCATTAGATTACATGTAGAGATCCAAACAAAGCCGCTGGATTTTGCAACCAGCTAGAGAAAGAATAATTGAAACCAGCGACATTTGCCTTCAGCCATGTCCATGCCCGTAGTTTTGCTGCCTCCGTCACCTCCTCTATTGACTGAGATTGAGCCTTGAAAACCATTAAGTTGCGGCTCATCCAAATCGACCAAACAATGGCGAACCAAACAGTTTGCCACCGCTCTCTAATTTTATTAGAACAATTTGGTAGTCCCATGGACTGCTCAAACTGTCCCCTTCTGTCCGAAAGTAGCGCTCCATGAATTCCCACCCACTTCAAGCATCTCCTCCACACCTCATACGAGAAACTGCATTGAAATAATAAGTGTTCTGCGGTCTCCGCTTGTGTTTGGCATCTCGGATAGCTTACACTCGAAGAATCCAACAAACCTCTCTTCAACAAATTATCCCTAGTTGGGATCCTATTCAACATCACTCTCTATGTAAACGCTGTCACTTTTAATGGCATGAGCTTACTCCATACTTTGCTAAAGAACCTGCCCTCGACCACCTCCCCTCCACTTGTAAGTTCTTTGTACGCCGATTTCACTGAATAGCTACCTTGTGGTTCCAATGTCCACCACCACTTGTCCTCAAGATTCTCCTTTATCTCTATTGGATGAGGAATCAACTGCAACAACTCTCCCTCCATGGATCACTTGTTTCCATAATTAGCATTAGCACATGTGATTCATGTGTTAGCATCACTTGAGAATATTCCTCATTCCCCTAGAATCAGCTGTAACATATTTAGGCAATCATATGTCATTAGTGAGAGAGATTCATGCTACCAAATCATCAGCAATCAGCATTGATTGTTGTCCCCTCTATGCAGGAAAATCTTAAACCTTCTAATGTCAGGGAAGCCATGAAGCATGCTCACTGGAGGAAAGCTATTGATGAGGAATTTGATGCACTCATTCAAAATGGCACCTGGTCACTTGTCCCCCCCAAAGGGAGTCAATATAGTAGGATGCAAATGGCTATTCAGGATAAAAAGAAATGCTGATGGCACAATCGCGAGACACAAAGCCCGCTTAATTGTAAAAGGCTTTACACAATGTCCTGGATTGGATTTCAAGGAGACTTTTGCACCAGTGGTTCGGCCACAAACAATAAAAATTGTTTTCACCATTGCTCTAGCAAATCAGTGGCACATGCACTAATTGGATGTTAATAATGCCTTCCTCCAAGGCACACTTCAGGAATAACTTTTTATGGCCCAACCTCCTAGCCTCAAAGATGCTCAACATCCCCATCATGCGTGCAAACTTCATAAGGCTATTTATGGATTGAGACAAGCGCCGAGAGCTTGACACGATGCTCTCAAATCCTTCATCCTATCTTGTGGTTTCAATACTAGCAAAAATGATCCCTCACTATTTATTTACGCAGCAAGCAGCACCATTGCCTATTTTTTGGTATATGTTGATGACCTCTTGCTCACAGGAAATAATAATCCATTCATGCTCAAGTTCATTGACTCCCTATCTAGGCGGTTCTCACTCAAAAACATGGGCTCTCCCCACTATTTCTTGGGCGTTGAACTGATCCCCACTTCCTCAGGCATGCTGCTATCCCAACACATATACATTCGGGATCTACTTGAGAAGTTCGAAATGGAGGGGACGAAACCTTCACCCATACCTCTCTCCCAAACAGCCACTCTCACTCTACATGATGGGACAACTGCAACTGATGCAACTCAATTTAGAAGCATCCTTGGTGCCTTGCAATATCTCAACCTCATGCGACCTGACCTCTCTTTTGCAATAAATAAACTCTCTCAGTTCATGCATAAACCAACATCCATGCACCTACAGCACCTTAAAAGATTGCTTCACTATCTGAAATCAACCATCAACTTTGGTATCATGTTGCGCACACCCACATCCTTGAACTTGGTAGCATACACAGATGCTGATTGGGGTGGAAATGCTGATGACTGCACATCAACCTCAGCTTACTTAATATTTCTTGGTGGCAATCCTATATCATGGTTCTCAAAGAATCAACGCACTGTAGCTAGATCATCCACTGAGGTTGAATATCGTGCGGTTGCAACAGGTGTCAGTGAAATTATGTGGCTATATAAACTTCTCCATGAATTAAAGGTACCGATGAAGCAACCACCAAAGATTCTATGTGACAATGTAGGTGCCACCTCCCTATGTTCCAACCCGGTTCTACACTCTAGAATCAAACACATATCCATGGACTATCATTTTGTCGGAGAATAGGTGCAAGTAGGCCACTTACAAGTCTCCCATGTCTCCACCAAAGATCAACTGGCAGATTTACTCAACAAGGCATTAGGTACGACTAGATTTCAAGACCTCAGAGACAAGATGCAAGTTGCAGATGGCAACTACATCTTGAGGGGGCGTATTAGATCATGAGGAATCAGCTGCAACAACTCTCCCTCCATGCGATCACTTGTTTCCATAATTAGCATTAGCACATGTGATTCATATGTTAACATCACTTGAGAATATTCCTCATTCACCTAGAATCAACTGTAACATATTCAGGCAATCATATGCCATTAGTGAGAGAGATTCACGCTACCAAATCATCAGCAATCAGCATTGATTGCTATCCCCTCTATGTAATCCTATATATATGTCTCATGTTTCTCAATGTATATATCAAGGCATTACAATTCTATAATCTCTACCTCTTCAATTTTTGCTATTAAATCAGCCACTAACTCCTCCTCCCATTGAAATAACTCTCTTCTCTATTACCACCTCCAATGCCACCTACCATCCTGCCAAGACCCCATATCCGCCACCTTTGCATCTTTGTCAACCGCCATCCTATATAACCTATTATACCTATCACAAATCAAACCACACCCTGCCCAATTCGCTTGCCAAAACAAAGTTTGATTCCCCCCACCAATTTTTTTCTCCAAACTATTTTTCAACCAATTTTCCTCTAGGTTCTGACCAGTATTATTCAAACTACAAATTTCCTTCCACCAAATTGAGCTTGTCAACCCTATCTCACCTTTTTCAACCGCCCTCACCCCATACCTTGCCACTAAAACCTTAACCCATAGCCTGCGCTTATCGATCCTCATCCTCCACCACCATTTTCCTAATAATGCTAAATTAAAAGCTCTAAAAATTTTTAACCCCAACCCACCCCTTTCCTTCTTTACACACACTTTATGCCACACAACCCGACTAATTTTCCTCACCCCCTCAACCTCTCCACACAAAAATTTAGAAAACAAAGAATCAAGTATAGAGACAATACCTTTTGGAGCCTTGAAAAAGGAAAGGAAAAAGATCGGAAGAGAGGATAACACCGACTTAATGAGAACCATGCGGCCACCAAAAGACAGATGATGGCTACTCCATGATGATAGTCTCTTTTTCACCTTCTCTATCCCCGGATTCCATGTTGCTAATATATGAGGATCAGCCCCGACCGGTAGTCCAAGATATTTAAATGGTATCTTTCCAATTTTGCAATTTAGTACTGCAGTTGCTGCCTCCAACCATGGCTGCCCCAAATTCATACCCATCAATTGGCTCTTGAAAAAATTAACTTTCAGCCCCACAACAACCTTAAATAGCTGCAACAAGGCCTTGATGGCCCAAATGTTTTGGCTGCAAGCCTCTCCCACTAATAATGTGTCGTTAGCATATTGTAAATGAGATATCCTTTGCCCTTCATTACCCACCTGGAACCCTCTAAACATGTCTATAGTTAAACCGCCTTGTTTATCATGACCGCCAATCCTTCTGCAGCAATTAAGAACAAAAGGGGCGATAAAGGATCACCCTGTCTCAATCCCCTCTTCATCACAAACTCTTCTATCGGACTATAACATCAAACAAAGTGTTGAAAATCAGTACATTTAACTAGGGGTGTTCATGGGTCAGTTTTGACCAAATCCGTTACCCGAACCAATCAAAATTCTTCAGGTTGAGTCAACAGGTCATGTAATATAATTTTTATAAATTATAAAAAAACTTTACTCTTTTTACAACATTCAACACTATATATAGCCAAAAAATAAAATGTAAAAACATTTAAATATAAAATAAGAAATTATTCATCATTAGTAAGTTAATTCGATATTAATGTAAAAACTTATTTATAAAAATAAACCACGCGACCACATAGATTGTGTATATCTCGCATTGATAAGGCATATAAAAATTATAAAAAATAATTTCCACGTCACTGGGTTGGGCAAACAGGTTCGCAGGTTTGAAATAAAAAATCTGTTACTCGAACCAAACTACGTCGGGTTTGAATAAGTTAGTTTGGGTTCGACCCAAACTATGAAAAAACCCGAATCAAACTCTTCGGTTTGAGTTGGATCGCCGGGTTGATTGGGTCGACCTGTACCCGTGAACACCCCTACATTTAACTTACATCAAGCATTTATAAATATTCAAGCACCAACAACGAGATCATTAAATACTAGTCAAACACCAAATAGCTAACATCTAAATACCTCAGGCACATTAACTAAGGATAAAATTGGTCCCAACAAACGTCAAATATTCTTAAGCAAATTATCCAGATTCGCCAATAAAATATTGAATGCAAGTCTTGCAAACTAAATTTCTCAAGTACAAATATCAAATGCACCCATAATATTAAGTACAACAAAAATCTAAAATAAATCATGCATACATTATCATCAATAACAACATTTGACAATCTTTTGATGTAGTTGGCACCTCCTTTGTCTCAATAACTAGTATAGAAACTCGTGCCATGCACATGTATATATTGGCTTTTAAATATTTGTATAAAATAATTTAATTTTTTTATATAATTTTTTTGTTTAAATGAGATTGAGACATTATCTACGAAAAATTATATAAGCGTATTTTATTTTCAATTATGCATCACAAAGTATGACAATCTTTAAATAGTAATTATTATTGTCTAATATAAAGAATTGGTTAAATATGTGGCTGATTATCATATTTAAAATTGAATATAGCGAAAAAAATATAAATTACTATTGACTTAATCGACTTAAGAGAATAAAAAATTGTTATGAACTTATTTTTTTTACCAAACTAATTGTAAAATAAAATTTTCAAATATAATAGACTTGACTATGCGTTGCACGGGTTATACGTCGGGGTACGATGAAATGCACTCAATAGTATGTTGGTCCGTTCTACGCATGATGTATATTAAAAAAATATAAACAAAAAGTATCATGGAGAATTTCATAAGAAATTGTCTAAATTGTATATAACGAATTTGTTTTTCATGTAAAATATTCATTCTCGTGTATTATATTTTATCTATTGCTTTCATGTAAAATGTTCATTCCCGTGTATTATGAAAGATAATCTAAATTTGCTTCAATTAAAATAAAACTTCAATAAATCTAAATTTGCTTTCATGTAAAATTGTATCCCCACGTGTAATGTTTTATCTATGATTTCTATATTGATTAATTTACATATAGATATTAATACTTTTTTGTGTAAAATATTGTGTATAATATAATTTTTTCCTATGTTTTTTTTTGTAATATGTCCATCCCCGTATACTAAAAAAAATAGAATTTTTCTTTGATAAAAATGTTTGATAATTTTTTTATAATATATCTATAGGCCCGTGCTACGTACGAAATATACTTAAAAAATTGTTATAATCATACACATAAGGTTTAGAAGAATCAACATTTTTATAAATATTTAAATAAAAATTACAAATAATAATTTTATTTTATTTTATATTTATAGTAATGTGTATATAGTTTGAAACCTTTCCACCGCTACAGCTATAAGTATTTTTCCCTTATAATTAAGATGTTAACATAGTTTATATTTTTTTTTGTCAAAAAAACATAGTTTATATTTTCTTATAAACTTATAATGTTCTCATATTTCTTTTCACCATTTTAGTCATATATTCATTGAACGCACTTATATATAAATTTTGTAACATTCTCTTGATGTTACTTATCTATTTTTTCTGTTTATATGTTATGTTAGAATTATTTTTTTGATGTCTCCTTTATTCAAAAGCATTATACTGCCTTAATTTCTATTTCCTTTTATATATTGTATTGGAATTGTGTCTGCTTAGATGGCTTATATTTCATATCACCAGACTTAGCTTTAACTTCAACCGATAAGATTAGACTACTTCGAAATTTTATTTGTTTATTGAAAAGCCATGTGTTCAAGGAGAAGGAACAGTATCACCAAAACTTTCATGATTGATATGAAAGTGAACACATTTCACCATGAAAAGTAAATAGGATCAATGCCAAATTCATGGTACACACATCCATTGCCCAAAGCACCTTACAATTCCACTCCAATCCTCGGATGGTCTAAGAGCTTAATACTATAGTTTTACATTAAATTAGTAGCAGAGTTTATCCTTGACCTTGTGGTCTTCATGCACTCCTTTCTCGAACTTCCTATATCCTCCCATGACACAATCGGCCACTCCCCTGACACACTAAACCCACCAACCATTTCACCTTCTTGTTGCACATATATCATAAAACAATTCTTATAAACGCCCCTCTGTACCCACTGCAACCGATCATATATATTGACATCATAACAATCAAGAGAAGCTGTTGCACTCCAGTTAACATTGAAATGATAAAATATGTCGCTGAAAAACCATAGAAGATTCCAATTGCTTCAAAATTTCCAGTTTTTCAAGATACCATGAGAATGCTCCAATACATTAAGTTTTAGCAGAAAAGCATGCAAGATAAAATGTAGAAACAATTTATCACTTCAATATAAACATTTATTTTTGTTTCGTATCAGCTTATATCATCACACCTTGTGGTTTTGACATTTCCCTCCTTATGCCTCTTGTTTTGATGGTTGTTATGGCTTGCCTTTCTTGCATTTTTCCTTGGGCTTCAGCAGGATCTGATCCTTCCTCAAGCATATCTTCAGATAGTCATAGTTGACTCATTCAGTTTCCATCCCCCACATATATTATTTCAAATTAAAAGAAAAAACTTTAATGTTAGGGCCATGAAAATCCAATCTCTCAATTATCGTGCATATGATCAACTAATTGTGTAGTGAGAAACGTCATTTTTTAACATTGGAAAACAAATAATTTTAGCCAAAAATTTAAATACAAAATAAAATGAAAAAATGTACCTTAAAACGCGCAAACTTAAGCTCGAGAAGATGAACACAGTGATCATCCCACCTGTGAAAATGGCATTCATGATCCTCAGTGAAGAAATCTGTTGTATTCTTCATTGTCAATGATTTATAGTCTATTTCATATCCTAAAATTACATCAATCATCACGAAAATGCATATTAATAATATTGAAAAATATATGACGTGAAGGTTGCCAGGGAAAATGTGCTTCTGGTTTGGGAAAAGGACCACAATAATTACATATACCTCCGAGAAACCAAAATGGGTGGGATAGAGGAAAGGGTTTGGAGGACTTGATCCAGCTCATTGTGATCTGGGTAATAAGGATTCAAGAGGACCTTCCTTGCCCTCAAACTGTTCATCTTCCAAGGTGCTTGAGATTGTGCCAGAGTCATTTTCTCTTCTATATTATATTCTATTCAATTATTCCACAACACAAAACAAAGAGAGAGTAAAATATCTGATTTTGAAATAACAGAAAAATGAATACCTAAAATAATGAAGAATGAGAGAACGTGGAAATGAGTCATCATCGCGAAAGAGGATCCACTGATGTGAAAATTACAAAGGACGAAACGGACTCAGAGCAATTGCGGGAGGAAAATAAATTAGAGGCAACCGATTTGAATATCATTTTGCATTCAAATTAATGGAAAATGTATCCAATTCATCGACATGCACAGATTCGGCATTATTATGATGATGACGTGTTTCTGCCATTTTTTTTTGGACAGATTCTACCATTTTTATTCTCACTCCATTTATTAAAAATCATAACGGATGACATATATAATTCATATATATTATTACTATATTTATATTTTAATATTAACATCAAAATTCAATGTTAGTTTGAATTTTACGATTCTTCTTCCCTGGTTTGCCATTTTCAGTTAATATTTTTTTTTCATATATAATCTGCAAAATTTCTTAAATGGAAACGTACTATTTGACAAACTAATTATGGAAAGGTTTTGTGTATTACTATTTTGACAATTAAATCATGATAACTATAGCAACTTATACCACACAATTTTTTTTAATTTGATAGCTTCAAATATGCGCTAAAAAGTTTGTAAAAAAACAATATGTGATAAAAATGGGAATGGGTCAGCAAGTTTAAATGTAAAATACATTTAATATTTTTTTTTGGCATATCTCTGATTATATATTCCATTATTAATGTAACGATATTACAATCAATTATTTTACAATCGAAATTACTAAATTGTTGTAATTGTACGTTGAATTACTATTGTGTTGATGGTATAAAAAATTATTAATAGTATCGAATATTTTTTGATGCATAATACTCTCATTGAATTTATTATTTAAAAAATGTTTATTTTTATTAAAAATATTAATATTAATCTCATTGTAGGTAAAAATTTGATTTTGTATTGTTAATTAATTTAATAACTACGTAGTATAGATATTGACTACTCACTTTTTTTTTTAGGAATGACTACTCACGTTTTAAAATTTTCTAAATACTTTTTAATATTTAAATTTGTCATACAATTCAATGTTAAGAAATCAACCATTTTTAGTCAAAACAAAAATCAACCATTTAATATTTTGATCAGGTTTCCTTAATTAAACGTTACAAACTTAATTTGTTTCCAAAAAACGATTGATTGCATTAATTTCATGTTTCTTAATTAATAAATACAGCTTTTAGAATTTTTTGTTTTAATAGTGTACATGACATAATTGTCATTTTATTGCTCCAAGTCACTTATTTTTTAACCACCTAATCGATTTTCCTTTTTAAAATATGATACATAAGTATTATTTATTGTTAATTCTCCTAGAGGTTGCCATTTAGAAGATAATCAATGAGGTTATTTTGATTTGTATATAATGGAGATTACATTTTTATCCTCATGTTTTCCTACAACTTATAATTAATAAATCATAACATAAGTATGGTAGTTAAAAGGCAAAACATAATTGAGCGCAAGAATTTATATACATAAAGGAATGTAAAATTCACCTTCACAACGAACCCTAGCAACCAATTTCTAGTGCATATCAAGGCTTGCACATTTTCGGAAGGAGAAGACTTTATCATTTATTGAGAACTCAAGAATCAATACTAAAAGCCAATGGAGATGTCGCAATTATTATTTAAATACTTAAAATATCACAAGCCACGCAAGAACTGTGAAACCTAAGTTTATTCTCCTTCTAATATTGCAAAAAATAAAGATTTGAATGATAATTTGAAGAAACATTTTGCTCTTCCAAATAAGTATCTATTTAAGATTGACTCACTTGTCGTATTTTGATTCTCATATTAGATAACCTCATCCATTATTTCCATGTTACAACAAAAAAGAATAAAAATTAAACAAAAAGAAATAATAACTGTATAAAATAAAATAAAAACATAGACTTACATTCACAAAAAGCCATTATGATAGGTCTTTAGTAGCAAAGCCACTATTTGGCTGAGAGTCTTGTCAACTTTGAGTTAGACCAACATTGGTAATTGTCTATTTGGAAGCAATTTTGGCATACTCATCAAATAGAGTATGCAAAATGTGGTTCACAACTTTAAACTTTGTTTGGCAGGCTATTGAATCAAGACCAATTTTGAATAACAAAACTCTGAAATTGGGAATTTAAAGTGAGGATTAAGGATGTTTTCAAGTGCAAGCACAATACTATGATCACTCCAATATTTGTCCAACTTTACTATCATCTCAATTTTCATATCCTCAATTGCCTCATCTTCATTACTCATTTTTTCAATCAATAATCATTCAATCCTCTATACTTGCATGAAATATAAATTAGATGTTGGATAAAAGGAATAAACACCAAATTTGTGATCAAATAGAATAGACGCAAAAATTGACATATTTTTTCTCTCTTTCCTTTTTTTCATTAGTTGGGCAGTACTTATAGTTTTTACTATCAAATTCAAGATTACTAAAAGCATGCTTGTATGCAATTTCACTTTCAAGCATCATAAAGTGGAGTTTCACCTAATAGTGACATCCAAATGCAATGGCAAAGGCTTTTGAAGTATTTATTCTTGCCTCCAATCCCTTAACATACTTTATGCTTTCCCTAATTTTATGTAAAACACCATTAACAACTTTCAGATTTTCTTGAACTATTTAAGGTTTAAAAAATGAGCAGAACATCATGCATGGAAAAAAAAAAAAAAACACTACCACATGACAAACCATTAGTTTGTAAAGGAAGTTTTTCTTTTCATAAGTCTTGCATGTTGTTATTAGAAGATGAATTATTCAAAGTCAATGAAAAAATATGCTCAATCCCCCACTTTTCAGATAAACCATATACGATTTTAACCAATTCATGCGCAAGATATGGTGGGACAAATGGAAAAGTTAGAATTTTGTCATTAAGCTTCCAATTTTCATCAAAAGAGTATGAAGTTAATAAAATAAATCCCTTTGCAATACAAGAAATCAACTAATAAAATGGCAAGTATATTCTACTGAAAACTTTTGACAACATTTATTTCGTTTTTTTCCTTTTACTGATTTCCTTCACTATGGCCAACAAACACTCTTGCCGGAAAGATTCCATAAAAGCAGAACTTGATGCTTAGGAAGCTAACAAAACATGAAGCATTATTGATTTTTCTCCAAATGTAATCCCCATTGGCAATTACTAAGGGGTATACCATATAAAAAAGAAAGGTCGATGGCTTTATAATACGATTCAAAGCTCGATTGGTTGCCAAAAGCTATATTCAAATAGAGGCCTTGACTGTTTTGACACATCCTCTCCGGATTGCTAAGATCACTACCATTTGAATGCTATTTGCACTTGCTTCAGTCCACAACTGACATTTTGACTAACTTGATGTGAATAATTCCTTCCTACACGTGTGTTGCGGCTCAGACAAGTGCACCCGATCGTAACTCGATATAATAGTGGAGTATATTTAAGACTCCGAATGTCGAACCCACAGGGAATGCACGAGTATCAAGTAATAAAGACTCTATGTTATTTAGGCTAACAAATATTGTGATTAAGAATTGCACGAATTAACGCCAAAATAGAATAGTAACTCAACGATGCGCAAGAACGAGTTAAGACAATTATGGAAGACCTAGGAGAACCGGGTTCACCAATACTTAGCTCCTAAATTTACTAATTAATTATTATGTTCTAATTCCTGGTTGAAAGCTAATCACTCGCTTTAAAATTACTAACACCCAAGGATCATGCAATGTTAATAGTCTTCTTCCTAAGAACTATCCAGTTTGATCATGCAAGGCAATTAAAGGAGAGAACATTAAGCAATGATGAGTTTGTTAATCTAATAACTGATTAGAAACAAGCAATTATCCTTGATCCGGCATAAAATGCAAGTTCTTTTATTCCTAGAGTTCCATCAACCAACCGTGGTACAATCGCCGCCAATTAAGTTAGCTAATTAAAGGTTGATCAGGCCTTATAGAATTAAGCATGCTAGGGATAAAACAATCAACAGAATACTAAAAACTCATAAAACTAATTAAATAAATATCAAAAGCATAGTAAAGGATCTCCCATCACCCCTAGTGATGGATTTAGCTACTCATGACAAATGATGATAACATAAATTCATACATAAAGCCATAAAAATCCATAATAAAGAGTATAAATCTAAATCGGGACACCCTTTTAGTATGACGACCGTCCTTAAGCACGTTTTTTACGTCCTCACGAGCTCCGGTAGCAAACGGGATTGGCAATAAGCTCAAGGATTCAAAACTCAATGAAAATAGTAAGGGATTTGTGTGAGACTCTCTAAAAAGTGGGCAGAGAATCAAAATTCGGTCCAAAGGTCACTAGAGTAGGCTAAGATTGCCTTTTTATAGGCAAGGATGCGAATTAGGTCATCTGGCTTCAAATCTGCATGTTCTGGGCTGAGGTACGGCCATACTGCATTTATACATGGCCGTACTGGACTTTGTTTGCGACGCTAGCCCGTGCTTGTGCACTCTGCACTCCCTCACAACAATTGTATACGACTGTAGTGCCTTTGGTATGACCATACTGAACTTTTTCTTCGGCGCCAGGTTGTACTGACCAAGGGGGTACGCCCCAACTATTACTCTTGCATAAGTACGGCCGTACTAGCTGGATGTCAAGTCGTACCTCTTGTCCAGAAATGCCAAAAATCTCCAAAACTTGCCGGTTTTTAATCCGTTCTCGCATCTTTTGCATCGAGTGATGTCTTTATGATATTTCTGCAAAATGGGGCATAAGTAAGCACTTTTATACTTTAAATAGCACAAAATGATATGTTTAAGTACTAAAAATACCCCATAAAAGTAGATAATTTGGTGTGTTAACATATCCCCACACTTGAGCTTTGTTGCCCTCAAGCAAATTACTTGGGTAATTATAACAGAAACATACTTTTACTGAATAGGGGCAAAAACACAAGTATGATAACAAAGTGATATCATAAGAAATGCCAATAAATAGAATACCCAATTAGAGGTGTAAGTTCACATAAGTCAATAATATGTGATTCACAAGTCATACTCTCACTATTCTCAAAGTGTTTACAGGTATAGTCATTAACGCTCAAATTTTTCCAATGAAGTGACACTACTATAGGCTTGTATATTGACAAAAACTCTACTATTAAAATCTATTCGTCATGCAAAAGAGGAATGGAGATCTTTCATTGGTTGTAATGGGGCCAAGGTAATAATGTTAGGTAGGATAGAAAAAGAAAATGGTCATGCAAAAGGGTCAGAAACTAATAAACTAAAACACGTAATCTTTTTCTTTTTCACTTTTAAAGAGCAGGCAAGAATCCCCAAATTTTGATCAATAACGAATTCTTGTATTTCCTGAAGGCATTATCACAATAAAAATTTCTTTTTCAATGCTTTTTTCCTTTTCTTTTTCTTTCCTTTCATCCTTTCATGCATTTATGCAACAAATAAACATTTTTAATAACTAGGAGGGGAAATAGATACCGAGCCTTCTTTTTATAGACAAATGTAAGGGATTCATAACATTATTCTTTTGATTTCTGCCACTAATTGCTCTTAAAGAATACTTTCCAATGTTACCTTCACAAAATAATAATCAATAATAAAGAGAAGGGGTACCAAAGAAGTATAACATTAGGCACAAAATTGGGCAACTAGTGGTAAGATGTTTCAAAATAGAAGTGGCCTGAAAAATTTAAAAATTGCCCTTTCCAAATTCACATGAAAATAAACTTTTATTCGCTTTGTAATGGTCTCAGCACAAGTTCTAGAACGCACAATCATGGAAAAATATCACTCAAACAAAGAAAAGAGGCAAAGAGTATGATGTGGTCTCTTGTTTCAGGCTCAAATTTACACAGAGAACTGAAACTTACAGAACCTCAATGCTAATTTTCAGCAAATGCTAATACAAGCAATCATCTTATTTCAATCACAAGTTGTCAGAAGTTTTTTTTAATAGCCCCTAAATCAGCAAAAATTTAGAGTTCTCTATAATTATAAGCAATTGTAAGCACATCCAAGTAATAAAATATAAAATCTCTCTCCACACTTATTTCTAGCAGTGTCCTCACTGCTACTAAGATAAATCAAGCACAAAAAAGATAAAAGAAATTAAAGATAATTGTGCTAAGATAAACGAAGTTGGAAAAAGACTCCTATCTGAAAAATATCGCGAGCGAATTGAATGGGGATATGAACAAAATTGATGTTGCCTTTCCCAATACCGATGAAGCTGGTAAGCGGGCGCAAGAACTGTGCATCAAACAACTAAAAACTTTAGAACAAATAAAAAGAAATAAATAGAAACTAAGAAAGCAAAATAAAATTAAAAGTAATAAAATAAAATAAAATGTATCATGCGAGTATGCCAATGTGTACAAATCTCTTTTTAATATAGAAGCAGATGCCTGAGTACTGAAAGAGAAAAGAAAGTGAGGTCCCGCATCACTCGGCAGATGGGTGTGGCTGGAGCTGCTGAAGTTGCTCCAAAATGGCTGCAAGTTGTTGGTCCACATGGGCCCGGTGCTCCTGAAAACTGATCTACATCTCGTCGAGACGCGTCATAACATCCTGGTAGAAGTGGCCTTGTGGTGCTGGCTCAAGTTGTGGCGGTGGTGGTGCAGGATGCTGCTCTGCCAGGGGCTCAACCTTTATGTGATGGTCCTCCTACTGCAGGGGCTGCTCCAGACGAACTGGCTCATAATCTCCGTGCCCTAATCTCTGAAGAACACCGATGTTGCAGAGTATGGATAAACCAATGGGCTCCATCTCAATGACTGTGGCCCCCGCCCCAGTGCGAACTCCAAGGTGGGCAGCCAGTCTAGAGATGAATGAACCCAACACGACGTGTCCGGTGTTTTGGGTCTGCAGATGAATGCCTAGTTGTGTGCATGTGCGCAAGAAGAACATCCCTGCGTCGCAGCAGTGACCCTGGTCATGCGTCATGGCCTATAGAAGGAAGAGGTCTGGCTGGGTAACCGTACCATCGCTCAGGGCTCTCCCGTTTATGGAACGGGCTAAGCAGCTGTGCACTGTACACATAGCTGGATCTCTGATCTTACTGGCCTTATTGCGGCTTGGGATATAATGAGTGTCCCCAGTGAAAGCCCGCCAGCTCTCTGAATCCTGCCACCCCTCTGGTATCTCCAAGAGGGCCTCCTAAGTATTCTGGGCTCTGAACTGTATCCTCTGTCTCGAATCACAGCATGATGTTGAAATCAACTAGGGTTATCATGTGGTGGGTCCCACGGAGGTAGAATGTGACAACCAGCTCCTGATCTGGCTCATCGTCCATGTCTAGATGCTCGGGCTCCCTATCCCTCATGTGATAGCCACAAGTGGCTAAAAAGTCTAGGACAGCCTCCACATGAGTGGGCTGTCTAACTGAGACTGCTCAGAGCCATCCAATCCTCTGCAGTAGAGTCTCCACCTCCCCTTGCAGGCCGACCTGCTCGAGGGCATCAAAATCCAAGTATCTCTGAGTGTGCGTGTGGAAATCTCGTAGCTGTCTATATCTTTCCTTGTGTTGTTGTGGGATGTATGATGGCACTGCTTTAGACGAGCATGCTGCTGCAGAGGAAGATGTCTCACCTCTCTGGCGCTTAGACATTTTTCTGCAAAAATGGAAATATAGAAAAAATAAGAAAATTTATGCCAGATTTTGTGATAGGTACGGTCGTACTTCGTGGCGTACGTCCGTACTTAGCGTCTCTGTATGCCCTAATTTAAACAGCAAGTACGGACTGACTTAACCAATATGTACGGCTGTACTCTGCAATAGGTACGCTGCACTGTGTCGATCTTCAACTCCTAGTGCCAGATGCGGCTGTTTTCTATAGTGCACTCGTCTTTAGCATCGTTTTTGAAAAATTTACCCTATAATCAGATTTTCTCAGTTTTTTAGCCTAAAATATAAGTCTCTAATCATTTCTAGGGTCTTTAAGCATGCAAAACCTAGCCCAAACTACTCATAAATTACAAAAATAAAAATTAAACTAAATGAAAACCTAAAACATTTAAAAACTAAAAATAACCAGTAAAACAGACATCCAATCTAAGAAATGAGTTTAGAATCAGAACATGGATAGTCTTGGAATGAAGAATACGAAGAAATTGAGTGTAGAGGGTGCTTGGGTGGATAGGATTTGGGCGTACGAGGGTAGGGTACGCCCTTATCTCTCACTGTTACCTTTTATTTTCTGCCTCTAACCTCGGGGTACGGCCGTACCTGGTTATATATGCGGCCGTACTGACCTGTTTCCCCCTTTTTTCATGATGAAGCCGTGAGGTACGACCGTGCCAAAGATAGGTACGCCGATACATACTGGTTTTCCAGAAAGAATTTTTTTTGAAATCTTTTTTTTAGCAATTAATGAAAAATAATAGCAACAATAATAACAGAACAAAAATAAAAATAAATGTTAGTAAACACAAGTTGCCTCCTGGTTATCGCTTGTTTAACGTCCCGAGCCTGACAGTTCGGAGGACTTAGAATTAGTCATCAGTGGGCAATTACCCTTCTTTGAGGTTACCTTTCAACTTCTTTCCATTGGGAGGACTGCAATGTAGTTGCCTTCAGCAGAGTGATTCATCCAAGCAGGGCCTACGCACTTCTTTAGTGGGTTCATTGTGCACCCATATTCATCACAGGTGTAAATTGGCTTTCCCATAATTGGTGAGAATGTCTTGATAAATTTTTTTACTAAGTCATTGTTGCGGCTCAGGCAAGTACACCTGATCGTAACTCGTAATAAAAGTAGAGTATAATTAGGACTCCGAATGTCGAACACACAGAGAATGAGTGAGTACCAGCGAATTACTGTGATTCCATTCTATTAGGTTAGCAAAGATTATGATTAAGAAAGTACTGAAAGTATTTGGAATTAAAGCAATAAACAGATTAAATGCTAGAACGGTTTAACTATGTTATGGGGGACCTAGGGATAACCGGGTTCACCAATACTCTACCCTTGAGTTTATTAATCAATTGATATGAGTTAGCTATCATGTAAGAGCACTAACCAACCAGTCTAAATTACTAGAGGCTGTCCTTGCGTACAATAGTCTTCCTCCTAACTAATTACCCTGTTTGGCCCAGGAAATAACTAAGGGAAAGAACATTAAGTTCAGGTGGGTTTGCTAACTTAATAACTGGTTAGAAACAAGCCCCAACCTATCCGGCGTATAACGCGAGTTCTTTTATCCTATGGTTCCGTTAACTAATCATGATCCTGTTACCACAATTAACTCAACTAAATAAAGAGTGATCAGGCCGTATTGAAATAAGCACAATAGGAATAAAATATTCAAACAATCAATAGAAACTCATATAATTAAAGAATAAAACATCAAGAGTATTGTAAATGATCCCCCATAACACGAGAATAAATTCATATAATGATAATAACATAAACAAATATATGAATTCAGAACAATCCATAACACGAGAATAAATTCTAAACCGGGACACCCTTTCGGTATGATGACGGTCCTTAAGCACGTTCTTCACGTCCTCACTAGCTCCGATAGCGATTCGAGATGGCACCAAGCTTCAAGGAGACAGGAATTCTTTGGAATGGGCAAGGGTTTGCTATCAGATCTCAATTGAGGGCTCTTGACTCAGAAATTCATCAAAAGGTCTTTGTAACATGTTAAGAGCCCCTATTTATAGACTAGGCTACGAATTAGGTTTTCTGGCTTCAAATCTGCACTGATCAGGGATGGGGTACGGTCGTACAGAGTATATACACGGCCGTACCGAGCTTCGTAGATGACGTTGACCCGCACCTGTTCGTGCTGTTGCCTTGACATCACTTGTGTACGGTCAGTCTTGCCTTTGCACCGGCCGTCTTTGGACTATTTTATCGGCGTCAGGTGGTACAGTGGCGAGGTGGTACGCCCTTGGGATTACGCTCTAGATGCGGCGTCTGCAGATTTGGTAGGTCAGGCGGCGCTTCTCGATGGTGCCAAAACTCTCCAAAACAAGCCAGTTTTTGGTCCTTTTTCACATCTTTTGCTCCAAGTGGTGTCTTCATGATATTGTTGCATAATAAGACATAAATGAGTACATTTGTGCATTAATCAGTGCAAAATAGTGTAATTAGATACTAAAAATGCCCTATAAATATAGACAAATTGGTGTGTTAACAGTCATTCCATGTCTCTATTTCTTCAGCTGGTAGGAGATATAGCCATATTTTTACTTCCTCATCTAATGAAAACGAGAAGATCTTCAGTTTTGCTTCATCTGGAGACAAGTTCCAATATTTAGCATTCCTCATCTTTTTGCAGAACTGTCTCATGTGCTGAATAGGATCTTACCCTTTTGATCCTTTGAATTGTAGGGCTGCCACCTCTGAAATAAAGGATGGATCTATTTCAAAACAAGCAAATTCTTCATAAGTATCACCCTTCAACTGTTGAAATCCTTGGATATGATCCCTTTTGTCTTTTTCCTCAAATGTGGACTGGAACGTCCTGCAAGCTCTTATATTAATTCCTCTCATGATTCAAAGTGATATTGAGGGTAAATTGAGAACCATTGCTTAGCCACTCCTCCGAGAGAGAGAGGGAATAGCTTCAGTCTTATCTCATTAGCGGTTGCTCCTTTGTATCTGTCAGACTTAACTAGCTCATAAAAATTCATTGCATGGAGAACAGGATCCTCCCCAGACAGTCCTTTGAATTTAGGTAGAAAAGTGCTTCCAATATCAAGGAAGGGGTTATGTCCTTATGCTGTTCAATACAAATGATATCTTGTTCCTTAACTTGCTCTTCATTTTTTTTTAGCTTGTTTATGTTCAATGCCCTGCAAGAAATAACAAGAAGCAGTAGAGGAAGAAGCTTTGTTAGCATTATAAATTTTAAATACCTTCTCTTCATCTTCAATTCTTAGAGTTATAGTTCACTTCTTTACTTGAATAGTGACATCTCCTGTTGCCAAAAATGGTCGTTCCAATATAATAGGGGCATCTCTGTCTTCATCCATGTCCAAAACTACAAAGTTATCTGGGAAAATAAATTTTTCCACCTTAACTAACACATCCTCTATTATCCATCTTGGGTAATCAAGAGTTTTATCAGCTAGCTGCAAAGATATGTTAGAAGGTTGTGGTTCCTGCAAATTCAATTTTCTAAAAACAGATAGGGGCATTAAATTCACACTTGAACCCAAATCACATAGTGCATTGAAAGAATTGTTACCAAATTAACAGGGAATATCAAAGGTTCCTGGATCTTTAAGCTTAGGTGATAATTTATTCATCAGCATTGCAGAGCAATCTTCATTTAAGCTTATTGCCTCTAACTCTTCCAATTTATTTTTATTAAAAATTATTTCTTTTAAAAATTTTACATATTTAGGCATTTCAGAGACAATTTCAGCAAAGGAAATAATGACATGCAATTTTCTAAGCTTTTCTAGCAACTTAATTGCTTGCCTATCATTATAAGAATTTTTGGAACATTAGGGGGAAGAGTTATTTACCTGCTGACGCTCCGTTTTAGCCTTCTTTTCTTCACCTCTCTCTGAAATGTCCTTTATTGTAATGATTGGTTCCTTCTCTGTGGTGAAGATAGCATTGCACTGTTCATTTGGATTCAGTTCCACTTTACTTGGAAGCGCTCCTTTTTCCCTTTGAGTCATTAAATTTACCAAGGTTCAGACTTGGTCTTTTATTAAGTTGTTAAAGTCATTCCAACTGGGACTATATCACCTTGAGCTTGGTTTTGTAAATGTCGAGGCTTGTAGACATTCTGGTTCTGGCCATGTGATTTCTGTTGGCCTCCCCATGAAAAATTGGGGTGGTTTCTCCATCCGGGATTATAAGTGTTGGAGTGGGGGTCATTCTGTGCCTTGCTTCTTCTTTGGTGCAGTCTTTAGAATCATGATCGGTTACTCCACAAAAATTACAGGAAGCTCTAGTTGTTTTGGTTCCAATGGCCTTGAGCCTTTCTTTAGTTTTTTCCATGAAACTATCTAAAACTCCCATACACGGATGTCCGTGTCTCTGCATATATTTCCACATGGCTTCTTGCATTCCAGCTTTTGGAACAAAATCCCTTTGGCCTATAGCATTGACTTCTTCTAATTGGCTCCCAATTGCCATGCATCCCCAGTCATTACTAGTTGCTACTGCATTAGACAGAGTCTGCGTTGCCATTAGAGTCTCTATCTTCTTGGTCATTGCTTTCAATTTTGCTTCGAGGGCTGTGTTTGTGTCTACCTTTTAAATTCCTGCCTGTTGGGTCTTTCTTCCGGTTTATCTTTCTCCTGCTGACCACTGAGCATTATTCTAAGCCATCTCAATCATTATTTCATAAGCCTCAGTGAGTGTCTTCTTTCGCAAAAAGCAGCGTCTACAACTCCTCTTGTCTGCATTGTGAAACCATTGTACAAAATTTGAACTAACTGTTATTTGGTAAAACCATGATGAGGGCAGCTCCTAAGTAGATCTTGAAATCGCTCTCATGCCTCATGCATTGATTATCCTTTATTTTGAGCGAACCCAGATATGTCAGCTCTCAGCTTTGCAGATTTTGCGGGAGGGAAATATTTATTCAGAAATTTAGTTTTCAGGTCATCCCAAGTGACAATAGAATTTGGTGCAAGTGAATCCAACCATAGTTGTGCCTTCCCCTACAGTGAGAATGAGAACAACCTTAACTTGATAGCCTCCAGTGTTATACCTTGACACTTGATAGTGTTAGTAGTCTTCTGAAATCTCTTAAGATGAGCATTCGGGTCTTCATAAGGTAAGCCAGAGAATTACATTGAGGACGCTATTGAAATCATTGCTGGGTTCAGTTCAAAATAGTGGCATCAATTCCCGGATTGTTGACCCTGTCCGCCACGTCCATAGTTGGAGTGAAACGTTCAACGTGAGTTCGTTCTCCATTTCTAACTATTGTTTTCTCAACAAACGAAGTGTTCTTTCAATTTCTGGATCAAATCTTAATTCAGGATGTTGAGACCGTGTCTACATACACCAAAGGAAACCAAATTAGAATGGTCCTTAGAAAAATAAAACAAAAGAGAATTAGACTAATAATTATAAAAACTAATTTAAACAAAAGTAGATAAAATCAGAAAATAAAATAAAAAAGAAACGGAAAAATAAATAAACAAAATACAATGCTTAAAGTAACTAGAATCTTGTTCAAGTAATATCGCTAAAACACTCCCTGGCAACTGTGTCAAAAACTTGTTGTGGCTCAGGCAAGTGCACCTGATCGTAACTCGTAATAATAGTGGAGTATATTTAAGACTCTGAATATCGAACCCACAGGGAATGCGCGAGTACTAATGTAATAAAGATTCTATGTTATTTAGGCTAACGAATATTGTGATTTAGAATTGCACGAATTAACACTGAAATAGAATAGTAATTCAACGATGGGCAAGAACGAGTTAAGACAATTATGGAAGGCCTAAGGGAACCGGGTTCACCAATACATAACTCCTAAATTTACTAATTAATTATTATGAGTTCTAATTCCTGGTTGAAAGCTAATCATTCACTCTAAAATACTAACACCCTATGATCATGCAATGTTAATAGTCTTCTTCCTAAGAACTGTCCAGTTTGATCATGCAAGGCAATTAAAGGAGAGAGCATTAAGCAATGGTGAGTTTGTTAATCTAATAACTGATTAGAAACAAGCAATTATCCTTTCTTTTATTCCTAGAGTTCCGTTAACCAATTGTGGTACAATCGCCACCAATTAACTTAACTAATTAAAGGTTGATCAGGCCTCGTAGAATTAAGCATGCTAAGGATAAAACAATCAACAGAATACTAGAAACTCATAAAACTAATCACATAAATATCAAAAGCGTAGTAAAGGATCTCCCATCACCCCTAGTGATGGATTTAGCCACTCATGACAAATGATGATAACAAAAATTCATACATAAAGCCATAAAAATCCATAATAAAGAGTATAAGTCTAAACCAGGACACCCTTTTGGTATGACGATGGTCCTTAAGCACGTTCTTTGCGTCCTCACAAGCTTCGGCAGCAAACAGGATTGGCAAGAAGCTCAAAGGATTCAAAACTCATTGAAAATAGTAAAGGATTTGTGAGAGACTCTCCAAAAATGGGTAGAGAATCAAAATTCGGTCCAAAGGTCACTAGAGTAGGCTAAGATTACCTTTTATAGGCAAGGATGCAAATTAGGTCATCTGGCTTCAAATCTGCCCGTTCTGAGCTGAGGTACGGCCGTACTGCATTTATACACGGTCGTACCAGACTTTGTTTGTGATGTTGGTCCGTACTTATGCACTCTGCACTCCCTGACAGCAATTGTATACGACCGTACTTAACTTTTTCTTCGGTGCCAGATTGTACTGACCAAGGGGGTACGCCCCTACTGCTACTCTTGCATAGGTACGGTCGTACTAGCTAGATGTTGGGTCGTACATCTTGTCCAAAAATGCCAAAAATCTCCAAAACTTGCCAGTTTTTAATCCGTTCTCGCATCTTTTGCTCCGAGTGATATCTCTATGATATTTCTGCAAAATGGGGCATAAGTAAGCACTTTTATACTTTAAATAGCACAGAATGACATATTTAAGTACTAAAAATGCCCCATAAAAGTAGACAATTTGGTGTGTTAACAACGTGGAGTTACAAGAAGATGTTTACATGATTTTACCCCATGGTGTTTCTCCCACTGCTCCAAACAAACTTTGCAAGTTGCTAAAGTCTCTATATGGACTCAAGCAAACCTACAGTAGGTGGTATATGAAACTATTCTTATTGTTGATCCAATGTAGTTATGTACAAGCTCATTCTGACCACTCTCAATTTGTCAAATGCACCATTGATCCTTCACTACTTTAGTAGTCTATGTAGATGACATTGCCCTTGCTGGAAACTCCCTATGCACTTTTTCATTTTTGAAGTCAACATTCCATGATGCATTTGGAATCAAGTATTTGTGGTTGTCAAGTATGTTTTGGGTCTCAAGGATGCTCACTTCTCTAAAGGTATATTCTTGTGCCAAAGACAATATTGTCTTGGCTTGTTGCAAGATTGTGCGGTGCTTGGTTGAAAACCCATAATCACTCCTATTGAACTTGACATCCTCCTTCATTAAGATGATGGTACTTTATAAACTAGTGTTCTTAATTACTGCAGTTTGGTTAGTAGACTCCTATATGTCACTACAATTCGCCCTGATATTTGCTTTGCCACACAATGAATAAGCCAATCTTTTGCTAAGCCAACCATGGTTCAATTCAAAGTTGCATAATGTGTCATACATTATTTGAAGAGTTGTCTTAGTCGAGGCTTGTTCTTTTCACGTGATTCCTCACATCAGGTTTTGGGTTTCAGTGATGTGGATTAGTTAGTTTCCTAGACACATATAGATCTATTAATTGCTATTGTTTCTTTCTTGGAACTTATTTGGTTTGCTAAAAATATAAGAAATAATCTGCTGTTGTTGGGTCCTCATCCGAGGCTAAGTATTGTGCCTTGGAAGTTGCTGCATGTGAACTCCAATAGCTCTCTTACTTGCTTGTTGATCTTCAAGTTACCCCCACTAAACTTGATGCCCTCTACTACGCAAATCTTGTTTTCCATGAAAGAATTGTTTATGGGGAAATTTGGTTTATGGTATGATTCTACCAGTTTTGATGATCTTGAATGATCTACCAAATTCATCAAACAAACAAATAAATTTTGATGATCAAACGATTATGAATTCGAACGAGTTACGTGGAAATCTCGTTTTGAAAACAACAGTTTCTTTTGAATATAACGGTCAAAGACTCGACGCGTTAATTGTTTTAACATTCTTGGCTTTTAAGCCATTAGTTGTCAAATCTTATGCCAAATTTGGTTATGATGATTCCAATTAACAATTGAATCATTTGTCGAAATGGCACTATAGACTTAAATAAACAAGATTTGGCTGTCGAAAGCCAATAACTTTGTTTACAAGTAACTTAGAACAAAATTTAAAACAAGAATGCACTACTGCGATATCATGGGGCATACATCACTGAAGCCCAACATTCAATTGAAGTTAATGCAGAAATGCAAAAGAAAAACAAATAACAGATAGAATTTAAAGAACACTGTTAAAAAGGACATGAATTTAAATAAAAACGTGTAAATGCAAGAACTTAAATAACAGAAGTATAAAGAACATGAATTGAAGAAAAAAATGTAAATGACTTTGAAAGTAAAAATGCAGAAACAGTAAATGACAATGACTTAAAGAATGTAAATGCGAAAAGAAGAAATACAAATTGATTGGAATGTAAATGACATAATTGGAAATGCAAATAATTGAAAATAGATTGAAAATTGATTAAAGTGCAGAAAGATAAGGTGTGGAAGGCATACGATGATCGTTTTCCGTTAATCTTCTTTAGCTGTCGAGATATTAGGAACTAGATCATGTATCCAACCTTTATTACATTGTATGAACTACTATTTATAGGCAAAAAATGTAAAAACTACCTATCATCCGACCTGACACGTGTACGGATACAGGGTCGGTAGTTAATTTATCTAAACTACTAAAACTTCGACAGTATCCCTTCCTGTCGAGTTATCTACATTTTGCTTAAAGCCTCAGTCTAATTTGACCGTTTCCATGTTGGCATCTTCGACGCTTCATACACCTCGTCGAACAACCGCCAAGTCATCCGGTCCTTTTAAACTTAGCTTATTTTCTGTTCTATTATTCTGTTTTCTTGTACCTTCACTTGTCGATTTCAGATCCTGTCGAAATTTCCAAATTTGTAATTTGCCTCCCAACAGATGCCCCCCAAATTCTGAGTTTTCGACATAAAACATGAAGAGAACCAGAATTTTTCTTCTTCTTTTTGTTTATATATATGAGTGACGGTTACTTTTTCCAAATAGTCCCATCACCAGTCTAAACTGCCACTTCCCCCAAAATAGGACCATCATTACATTCAAAACGAGCAGTTTCTCCCCCACTCGCGCGTTTCGCTTCAAAGGCGGGGCTTTAAATAATATTCAAAGCCTCATTTAGAACCTTTCTTCTACCCTCTCAACTTCCGCGAAAGCATCATACTGAGAAAGCATCATCTTCTTCCAATGGCGTCTTCATCAACTCCTGCTCAAGCCACCGTTGCTCCTCGAAGGAAAACATGGTGGAATCCTGACGTTGATGCATCAATCCCCTGGAGGAAATCGAAGGTAATGATTCCTTATGTACATGATCCTTCATATCTCTTGGACCCTCCTGTAGCTTACTTAGGGTCAGTTATCCCTTTATCCTGCTTTCCAGAGAGTTTTTGTAACACCTGAGGACGAGATCGACCTCGTATTAGGACATCGTATCGAGACCTCGTACCAAGACCTCGTGACGAGATCCCGTGCCAAGATCGCGTGCCAAGGTCATATGTCGAGCTGATGAGGTCGCGTACCGAGCTGAGGAGGTCGCATGTTGAACTGAGGAGGCCGCGTGCACGAACTCGTGTTAGAGCCTTGTGCGCTTGCACAAGCATCCTGGTCGACATCGTGTCGAGATGATAACACTCGTATTTTTACGAATATTATGTAGTGTTAATTAGTATATTTTGTTGTGATTATGAGAGAGGACAGATTAGATGGGTTAGACTTGTTGTTTGGATTAATATCTTACTTTAAAATCCAGGTGTCGCTTATATGTGGTTTTATGAAAGATAAATTCATTTAAAATGGTTTTCTTGTAATTAATTAATTATTGTTTAAGAGATATTTAAGGGAGATAAGACCAAACTGTTTCCACCAGCTGTACATAAATATCACGATCAGCCGCCTCAAATCCTCACTTTCTATTTCCTTCTTTCTTCTTCTCCAAGTTTCCTCCTCTTCTCCAAACTTCCATTGAAGAAACTTGAGTTTCAAAGAGTTTTTGAACAGACCTTCCTCATCAACCTTGTTCCTTATCATCTCCTCGACCTATATCACCATCTCGACCATCTGTAGAGGTATGAAAAAATAGAATTTTAGTTCTCTTCATGTTCTGTTAGCGCCACTTTTTCTCTCTATTTTAGCTAGTTTTTATGCTTTCAACTCATATCATATTGATAGGTTTTCTTCTTCATGACATTACCTACCTTTCTAACCATTTATTTGAGCTTGAAAAACAAATTGTTTCCTCTGTTTTCTGCAAGTAAGTAGCGCCCAAAAACCCTCCCTACTTGGTTTGTATTGATTTCTTTTGAGTTTTAAATTTTAACATAAGTGGTTATGGTCATATTTTAATTCTTTGGACCATGACGAAAATATTTTTAAGAAATATAAACTTAGATTTTGATTAAGTTGTGCTTAAGGTATTACTTGATTTTAAGCTTTAATTAGTACTTAGGAAAAATGGCTTTGTCTGGTGATGTATGAAAAAAAGTTTTTAACAAAATTTTAGAGAAAAGGAGTTATTTTGTAATGTTTGAATTCTGGTTGTATTTGTTTAAGTTCTTAAGTTTTAATGCTTACTTGGGTTGTAGTTAAGATTGGGATAATGAGAGCTAAGTGTTATTAGAACCCATAGATAGAACTAAGTTGTGCTCGTATTAGGCAGTGTGATTTCCGAGATCGTGCGGCAAGGAAATCAGGGTGTACGAGATCATGAAACCGAGGTCGACTAAGAGCCGTACGTGTCGAGATCGAGTGAGAGGAGTCGTTGTCGAGCTCGTTTGAAGACAGCCGTGTTGAGGTCGTTGTCGAGCAGCGTTAGCTTGGAGTTCGGTAAGGGCAACTCTTAGACATTATTAAGGCTTTATTTTATATGTTTATGCGTAAGGGCATTTCCAAACATTCTAGGACTCTGTTTTTATGTTATTGTGTAAGGATTGTTTTATTGCTTAAATGATTGAATTGCATTTTCTTCATGTTAAGCATGCTCTTTATTTGATATGTGATCAAGTAATTTTATGTGCCACTCCTTGACTGCGGCGAGCTAATCATCGAGTGAGAGAGCTAGGCGAAGTCGTATGGCGTTTTGAGCCGTGACCGGATAACTAAGGGTGCTAGGTCCCCTTTTGTTTACTGGGGAGATTGACTAAGCGTCGCATTATCGATTTGGGGTTGGACTGCGGATTAATGTATGGTATCGGTTTGGGGTTGGACCACCGTTTACCTATTGCGTCGGTTTGGGGATGGACCAGTGGCGATATTCTAATAAGAGTCGAGTCTAGAGTGAGATGGTCAAGTCACATTTGGTGAATGTTATACTTTGTTGTTTACTTATTTCCTTATGCCTGGATTATCTTGAATTCTTGAGAAGTTGACCGCTTTCCGTGGTACCTTCAATCCATGATGGTTACCCAGCGATGTCGAGGGTGCGAGGAACTTCGGCGGCCAGATGGTGGCGAGGAGGAGCTCTACGAGGATCAGAGCCGCGACCTCTATTTGTCGTGATTGGCTTTGTTTATGTTATGTTTGTTGGGGTAGCTGTATTATGACTTTTGTGTACAGTGGCTGTGACCAGTTTGGGACGGGTGATGTTTTGTCATTTTGAGCCACAGGGTAGGTGGTGGTTTTACTTTTGGAGCAGCCCCCTGCGAGGGTGTCTGCCGGAAGTACCCCCAGGGTATGATTGCTCTTTTGAAGTCGTCATACCTTAGGTGTATTTTCTTTGTACATTATTACTTGTCCTTTTTGTATGCACTTTTTATATCTTGTATATATAAGTATGTACTTGTTACCTGCGCGTTGTTATTTAGGACTTAAGTCTTGTGTCTTAGTTGCACCATGTTTCGAAAAGCTGTAATTACTCTGATGTGTACGAGCTGGTCTTAAAAAAAAAATATGTAGACCGTAATTTCCTAAAAGGGCACAAGAGTATCATTTTAAAACACATCGCATACAGGGTATCTTGAGCTCGGTGTATTGAGCTCGGTAACTCGAGCTCGGTATGTTGAGCTCGGTAGCGGTCCGGAAACGGGTCGTTACAATGTTGGTATCAGAGGCTTGATTCGATTGAGTGTGCATAGGAAATTTGGACTGGTCACTGTGTCAGGATATATATATATGTGTTGGGTACCTAATTGCACTATGTTGATTGCTGTTTGATTAAGTGAAGCACTTATTGCTTAAAAAAAATTGTTTGAACTGTTTCTTGATTGAAGCAGTGTGTTTTAACAACAAGGTATTGTGAGATTCTGACAGGGTTTTGAACTTTGTGGAATCTAATGCCACCTCGTAGGGATACGACGGCTGTACCTGAGAACGTCGACATGGAACGAGCGATTCAAGCTATGACCGAGATGGCTGCGGCCATGGCTCAAAGAATCACCGCCGCAACTCAACAATTTAACGCGATGGCTCAACAGACGGCGGCGTTGACCCAAAGAACTTGCGAGAATGAAGAACGAGCGAGCGAAATGCTGAAGCTAAAGGATTGGCAGACTTTAGGAAGCATGATCCACCGAAGTTCTACGGTGAGCCAAATCCAGATAAAGCTGATCTTTGGATGCAAGAGATCGAGAAGATCTTCGAGGCACTCCATTGCCCGAACAATGTAAAGGTAGACTACGCCACCTATCTGCTACTGGGAGATGCAGAATATTGGTGGAAAGGAGTGAAGCAAACATTTATAGCAGAACGTCGTGAGATGACATGGGAGCTTTTCCGTGAAAGGTTTTTGGACAAGTACTTCCCAGATACTGCACGAGCTGAAAAAGAGCAAGAGTTTCTTCAATTGCAGCAAGGCAGCTCGACAGTGTCCGAGTATGCAGCCAAGTTCGAGTCACTGGCAAGGTACTTCAGTCCATTTAGTGACCGAGCTGACCAAAGATGGTTAAGTGAGAGGTTCCAACGAGGTCTGAGATTTGATATCCAGAAGTCAGTGGTATCATTGAGGATTCGAAACCTCCAAGAGCTGATAGATCGCTGTGTCGAGGTAGAAGGAGTAAGAAGCCACAAGAAGAAGACTGGCCCAGGTGGACCAATGAGACCTCAGGGCCTGGGACAGAGACTTGCACAGAAAGGAAAGCAACTTAAGAAGCCTTACAGCCGACCTCAGGGGAACAACAACAATAGAGGACAGTATCGTCCGATGACCCAGGGAGCGAGGAGTGGAAGTCAGACTAGCGTCGAGGTGACTTGTTTCCGTTGTGGAAAGACGGGACATTATGCGAATTTAAAATACTCAGAAGGAGGATGTGTGCTACAACTGTAGGAAGCCAGGGCATTTTGCCAAGGATTGTCCCACACCTAAAGCTGAACCGGCAATGCATGCGGCGAAGGCAAAAGAGAAGCGTCAGGTAGCTAAAGGCAGAGTCTTCTGCATGAGCGGCGAGGAAGCAGAGCAAGCTGATGATCTTATCCAAGGCGAATGTGAGATAGAGGGTAAACCCTTATCCGTTCTCTTTGATTCGGGTGCAACCCATTCCTTTATTTCTTCTGATTGTGTGAACCATTTAAATCTGACTGTGACTGCTTTACCGTTCAAATTGGTAGTTACGACCCCAGCTGCTAAAACCTTAGTTACCAACACTGCATGTCTTAATTGTGTATTGGTTATTCAGAGTAGAAAGTTTGTGGTCAATTTGGTTTGTTTGCCTCTTAAGGGCTTAGATGTCATCCTCGGGATGGATTGGTTGTCATACCACCATGTCCTCTTGGACTGTGCCCGTAAAACTGTAATTTTTCCAGACCTTGGAGTTTCCAATTATCTTTCTACTGAACGTATTGGAGTTTCTTTGAAAGAAGGAACTAGGGAATACATGTATCCGCTAGTTCAAGTTTCCCACAGATCGAAGTGAAGAATGTATCGCTGGTGTGTGACTTTGAGGACGTTTTCCCGAAGGCGTGCCAGGGTTACCACCGGTCACGAGAGGTCGAAGTTCTCCATCGACTGATTCCAGGACGGGACCTATTTCAATAGCGCCTACGGGATGTCTCTGCCGAGATGAAGGAACTAAAGTCCCAGTTGAGCATTTGGAGTCAAAGCAATTCATACGACCGAGCGTGTCACCGCGGGGAGCTCCGGTGTTGTTGGTCAAGAGGAAGGATGGGCGATCCAGGCGTGCGTAGACTATCGTCAACTCAACAAGGCTCTTTGTGAAGAACCGGTATCCGTTACCACGTATTGATGACTTGATGGATCAACTTCGTGGAGCGGCGATGTTTTCAAAGATAGACTTGAAGTCGGGCTACCATCAAATTCGCGTGAAGGCGGAAGATGTTTCCAAAACAGCGTTCAGGACTAGGTATGGGCATTATGAGTACTTAGTGATGCCGTTTGGAGTGACAAATGCGCCAGCTGTGTTTATGGACTATATGAATAGGATTTTCCATTCGTTTTTGGATCAGTTCGTTGTAGTGTTCATCGACGACATATTAATCTATTCGAAGAACCGAGAAGAGCACGAAGAACACTTACGTCGAGTACTACAGATATTGCGCGAGAAGCAACTTTATGCGAACTCATCCAAGTGTGAATTTTGGCTTGAAGAGGTGAATTTTCTTGGACATGTGATTTCCAAAGAAGGGATAGCTGTGGATCCAACTAAGATTGAGGCTGTGTTAGCGTGGGAACAGCCGAGGACGGTTACCGAGATCAGAAGTTTTGTTGGCGTGGCAGGCTATTATCGAAGATTCATTGAAGGTTTTTCGAAGATTGTCGCGCCTCTTACACGACTTACGAGGAAAGATCAACCTTTTGCCTGGACCGAGGAGTGTGAATCCAGTTTTCAAAGACTGAAGGAGCTTTTGACGACAGCGCCTGTGTTGATTTTGCCTCAACCCGAAGAGCCTTACGAGGTGTATTGTGATGCGTCACACCAGGGTTTGGGATGCGTGCTGATGCAACATCGGAAAGTGGTAGCATATGCTTCAAGACAGCTTAAGATCCACGAGAGAAACTACCCTACTCACGATTTGGAGCTGGCAGCGGTGGTTTTCGCTACAAGATATGGAGGCACTATCTTTATGGGAGCACTCTTCATTTTCAGCGATCACAAGAGCTTGAAGTACTGCTCGATCGTAAGGAGCTCAACATCGTCGGCCAGATGGACAGAATTTCTCAAGGACTACGACTTTACGTTGGAATACCATCCCTGAAGGCTAATGTAGTAGCGGATGCATTGAAGCGAAAGAGCGTTTTAGCCTCGAATGATGATCAAGGAGTTGGAGATGCTCGAGAAGTTCCGAGACTTGAGGTTGAATGTGGAAGTTTCACCAGGGAAGCCGAGATTTGGTATGCTTACCATTTCTAATGATTGTTGGGCGAGATCCGAGACCAAAGGGTTAATGACGAGCTTACGCAAGAAAAGGTCCAGTTGATAGCGCAAAGGAAAGCGGCGAATTCCTAGTCGGAACGGACAACATTTTAAGGTGCAATGGCCGAGTGTGTACCTAATGTGGCGGGCCGAGAAAGTTAATACTTGACGGCGCATAAGAGCAATTTTAGTATTCACCCAGGAGTTCACGAAGATGTATCAAGACTTAAAGAAGCATTTTTGGTGGTCCTGAATGAAGAAGCAAGTGGTCGAGCACGTAGCCGTGTTTAACGTGTCGTAAAGCGAAGGTGGAGCACCAACGACCTGCGGGAATGCTACAATCGCTGACGATCAAAGATGGAAATGGGATAGTATTTCCATGGATTTCGTTGTAGGTTTACCGAAGACGCAGAAGAAGAATGATTCGATTTGGGTGATCGTCGACCGATTGACCAAATCTGCTCATTTCTTGCCAGTGAGGTCGACATACAACGTGGAAAAGCTGACCGAGATCTACGTCGCGGAGATAGTACGACTACATGGTATACCCTCTTCGATCGTGTCGGACCGAGATCCGAAGTTCACGTCTCATTTTTGGAGGGAATTGCAAGAAGCGATGGGAACCGAGCTCAAGCTTAGCTCGGCATATCATCCCCAGACTGACGGTCAAACTGAGAGAACGATCCAATTGCTTGAAGATTTGTTACGAGCGTGTACCTTAGATCACCGAGGAAGTTGGGACGACGTCTTACCATTGGTGGAGTTCACCTATAATAACAGTTTCCATGCAAGTATTGGAATGGCACCTTTTGAAGCACTGTATGGACGGAAGTGTCAGACGCCTCTTTGTTGGTACCAGGATGGCGAGAGTTCTGTAGTGGGACCAGATATGATCCAGCAGACTACGGAGAAGATCTGTTTGATCAGAGACAGGATGCGAACGTCTCAAAGTCGACAGAAGAGTTATGCAGACCAAAGACGTCGACCACTCGAGTTCGAGGAAGGAAAGCATGTATTTCTTAGAGTTACCCCCACTACTGGAGTTGGTCGAGCGATCAAATCCAAGAAACTTACCCCTAAATTTATTGGACCTTATCAGATTCTTCGTCGTATTGGTCGATGGCATATCGATTGCCTTGCCACCCTTCTTGTCGAACATACATGATGTATTCCACGTCTCACGATTCTGAAAATATATTTCCGACCCTTCTCATGTCATCGAACCAGATGTGATCCAACCGAGGACGACTTATCCTTCAAGCATCACCAAAGAAGGATCGTTGACCAGGAAAGCCAAGCGATTCTGAACAAAGAGATTCAACTTGTCAAAGTTGTGTGGGATCAAGACCGAGATGCGACTTGGGAGGTGGAAGAGAAGATGAAGACTCGGACTGAACTCTTTCATGGTTAGTATCTTATTTGCAATTTCGAGGACGAAATTTTTTTTAGAGGGAGAGATTGTAACACCTGAGGACGAGATCGACCTCGTATTAGGACGTCGTATCGAGACCTCGTACCAAGACCTCGTGACGAGATCCCGTGCCAAGATCGCGTGCCAAGGTCATATGTCGAGCTGATGAGGTCGCGTACCGAGCTGAGGAGGTCGCATGTCGAACTGAGGAGGCCGCGTGCACGAACTCGTGTTAGAGCCTTGTGCGCTTGCACAAGCATCCTGGTCGACATCGTGTCGAGATGATAACACTCGTATTTTTACGAATATTATGTAGTGTTAATTAGTATATTTTGTTGTGATTATGAGAGAGGACAGATTAGATGGGTTAGACTTGTTGTTTGGATTAATATCTTACTTTAAAATCCAGGTGTCGCTTATATGTGGTTTTATGAAAGATAAATTCATTTAAAATGGTTTTCTTGTAATTAATTAATTATTGTTTAAGAGATATTTAAGGGAGATAAGACCAAACTGTTTCCACCAGCTGTACATAAATATCACGATCAGCCGCCTCAAATCCTCACTTTCTATTTCCTTCTTTCTTCTTCTCCAAATTTCCTCCTCTTCTCCAAACTTCCATTGAAGAAACTTGAGTTTCAAAGAGTTTTTGAACAGACCTTCCTCATCAACCTTGTTCCTTATCATCTCCTCGACCTATATCACCATCTCGACCATCTGTAGAGGTATGAAAAATAGAATTTTAGTTCTCTTCATGTTACTGTTAGCGCCACTTCTTCTCTCTATTTTAGCTAGTTTTTATGCTTTCAACTCATATCATATTGATAGGTTTTCTTCTTCATGACATTACCTACCTTTCTAACCATTTATTTGAGCTTGAAAAACAAATTGTTTCCTCTGTTTTCTGCAAGTAAGTAGCGCCCAAAACCCTCCCTACTTGGCTTGTATTGATTTCTTTTGAGTTTTAAATTTTAACATAAGTGGTTATGGTCTTATTTTAATTGCCGGACCATGTGAAAATATTTTTAAGAAATATAAACTTAGATTTTGATTAAGTTGTGCTTAAGGTATTACTTGATTTTAAGCTTTAATTAGTACTTAGGAAAAATGGCTTTGTCTGGTGATGTATGAAAAAGTTTTTAACAAAATTTTAGAGAAAATTAGTTATTTTGTAATGTTTTATTTCTGGTTGTTTTTGTTTAAGTTCTTAAGTTTTAATGCTTACTTGGGTTGTGGTTAAGATTGGGATAATGAGAGCTAAGTGTTATTAGAACCCATAGATAGAACTAAGTTGTGCTCAGATAGGCGAGTGTGATTTAGAGATCGTGCGGCAAGGAAATCGGGTGTCTGAGATCACGAAACCGAGGTCGACTAAGAGCCGTACGTGTCGAGATCGAGTGAGAGGAGTCGTTGTCGAGCTCGTTTGAAGACAGCCGTGTTGAGGTCGTTGTCGAGCAGCGTTAGCTTGGAGTTCGGTAAGGGCAACTCTTAGACATTATTAAGGCTTTATTTTATATGTTTATGCGTAAGGGCATTACCAAACATTCTAGGACTCTGTTTTTATGTTATTGTGTAAGGATTGTTTTATTGCTTAAATGATTGAATTGCGTTTTCTTCATGTTAAGCATGCTCTTTATTTGATATGTGATCAAGTAATTTTATGTGTCACTCCTTATTTGCGGCGAGCTAATCATCGAGTGAGAGAGCTAGGCGAGTCGTATGGCGTTTTGAGCCGTGACCGGATAACTAAGGGTGCTAGGTCCCCTTTTGTTTACGGGAGATTGACTAGGCGTCGCATTATCAGTTTGGGGTTGGACCTGCGGATTAATGTATGGTATCGGTTTGGGGTTGGACCAGCCGTTTACCTATTGCGTCAGTTTGGGGATGGACCAGCTGGCGATATTCCGGAATAAGAGTCGAGTCTAGAGTGAGATGGTCGAAGTCACATTTGGTGAATGTTATACTTTGTTGTTTACTTATTTCCTTATGCCTGGATTATCTTGAATTGCTGAGAAGTTGACCCTTTCCTGTGGTACCTTCAATCCATGATGGTTACCCAGCGATGTCGAGGGTGCAGGGAACTTCGGCAGATGATGGCGAGGAGGAGCTCGACGAGGATCAGGGCGACGACCTCTATTTGTCGTGATTGGCTTTGTTTATGTTATGTTTGTTGGGGTAGCTGTATTATGACTTTTGTGTACAGTGGCTGTGACCAGTTTGGGACGGGTGATGTTTTGTCATTTTGAGCACAGGGTAGACTGGTGGTTTTTACTTTTGGAGCAGCCCCCTGCGAGGGTGTCTGCCGGAAGTACCCCCAGGGTATGATTGCTCTTTTGAAGTCGTCATACCTTAGGTGTATTTTCTTTGTACATTATTACTTGTCCTTTTTGTATGCACTTTTTATATCTTGTATATATAAGTATGTACTTGTTACCTGCGCGTTGTTATTTAGGACTTAAGTCTTGTGTCTTAGTTGCACCATGTTTCGAAAAGCTGTAATTACTCTGATGTGCACGAGCTGGTCTTAAAAAAAAATATGTAGACCGTAATTTCCTAAAAGGGCACAAGAGTATCATTTTAAAACACATCGCATACAGGGTATCTTGAGCTCGGTGTATTGAGCTCGGTAACTCGAGCTCGGTATGTTGAGCTCGGTAGCGGTCCGGAAACGGGTCGTTACAGTTTTGAAGACTCTTTCCCAAACAAAGAAGGTCACACTGACCTTCTAGCTTCTGCCCCTAAATTGCACATTCACTATTTCTTCAAAAGCTCAAGGCTTTTTAGAACACCGCCGTTGAACGTAAACGGCTATTCTACCTAGCTTGCTAGGGTAGAAGCCAAAAAGGCTGAGACTTGGAAAGATTTAGGCATTTACCACCTGATTCAGCTATCAAAACATCAATTTAGGTTGGACTCATCTATTTTGGGAGCTGCTATTTTCTTTTGGAACAAAACTACAAACAACTTCCACTTTCCTTGCGGAATGATGGGTCCAAATTTGTTCGACGTTTCTGCTCTCACTGGCCTCCCACCAGATGGCCAAATGATTCACCCCCTAAACGTTCCGTAAAACGCTATCGATGTTTTCGGTGAGGAACCCTTGCATTCTCAAAGTATGTTGCTAGCCAAATGAGGGATCGATGGCGTTTACGATGAGGAACACGTAGCTTTCCTGTTCCATTGGCTCCCAGCATTCGTCCTTTGCAATAAAAATGTTCAAATGTCGAAAACCCTCCTCGACTTAGCAAACCTCCTTCATGAGGGTAAGAAGTGGGCTTTAAACTTCTTTCCTCTTGTCGAACCTTTACTCAAGCATGTCGAGCCTTTACGCTATGGTGAAAGGAGGAGGAAAGAAAGTTGGAGTAGGAGGCCCAATTTGGCTACTTCAACTGTGGCTAAACCTCACTCTCCCGGGCCACACTGTTAACAAGGCTCCGTCAGATCTCGAAATTTGCACATATGGCACTCTGGCCATGTACCGCTTTCCCAAACCTTTCGACAGTGAACTTGAAAGTTTCAAGTACTATTTCAAACTCTTTCACTCCCTTGCTCCCACAACGCCAGGCATTCGCTTTCAACCCTTTGTTAGCAGAATATATGGACCCAAGTGGTTCACAGCCCCTTTTGATCCAAAATCTGAGGAGTGCTAAGTCATTTGGACTCACTTCCTTTCTCGACAAGCGTTCCCTACAGGACTTCCTGGTTCGTCAGATGGTTCTGCATTTTCTTTCCTTCCTAATGCTTCTGCCAACAATATTGGTTTCCTGCAATCTATTCCTGGTCCCTTCCCTTACAAGAAAGAAGACATTCTTTTGGACTACATTGATATTAAAGAAGAAACCTTTGATGGCATGAAGAAAAAGAACGAATCCCACAAAGCTGCTGTCAATCTTGTTCCTTTCTCTACCACTCTTGGCATATCTCAGGACTTCGAGACGTGGTGGGCTAACTATTATAAGAAGTTTCACCCATCTTTTGAAGAGTGTGTAAGATGATTTGTTGATCCCTCTGTGCAGGAACAAGATCCTTCAACTAAAACCAAAGGTGAGCACTTGAAGGCTATACTCGACTTTGAAAAATTTTATAAATTCAAATTGGATCCTCGACGTCCCCATTATATTGTCGAACAGGCGAATGAAATGGTCGCCAAATCAAAAGAGGCACATGATAACAAATGGGGCTTAAAGGCTCTAAAGCACTATCATGAAACAGGGCAATCACTTGTGAAACCCCCTTATCCTGAGCCTGTGTCTTTCCCTTGTGCGAATTTTGGTTTGGCTGACCCATTTCCTGGCAAACCGACAAGGGCTGGTAACTTCATTGAACTGGAAAGATACTATTCTTGTTCCATTGTCGATAGCTTTAGCAACAAGGAAGTTACTTTCACTGGTCGGTTTGCTTCACCTTTCGAACAACATAATGAAGCCGTCAAACTCATTTCCCATTTTCCGCAAGGTATTTCAGTTTCTTTTGCCTTTTTGTTTGAACACCCACTCATTTTATGCTTACTTTCTTCACTTTGTTTTAGCTTTGGCTCTAAAAGAGCCTTTAAAATACAAGCAAACAAGTGGCAAGGCCACTGAAGTCGAAGTTCAAGAAGAAGATGAAAATGATGAACCTCCCCTCCAGTCCAAATCATTAAAGAAGAAATCCTCCAAATCTGGAGTTACAAAGACCGGTCTTTGGCAAGAGGCCACTTGCCCAAAAAAAGCCAAGAAAGTCTAAGCACTCGACCAGCTCTTCACAAAGAAGAGACCACCAAGAGGAAAGCTCAAGCCAGCGGTCTTTGAAACCAAGCCCTCCAAACGCAGAATAGTGCGCTCGAGACTCCTTCTCGTTCCACGCCTCAAACGGTATCCCTCTCTTCATTTGCATAGGAATCCATTACTTATTTATGATTTCATCAATTAGACATCATGGTTACCCTTACACAATTTTCAGGAATCTGCAGAGAGATCCGTTTCTGAAAACTCTGAAGCAACTCCAACAGCTAAGTTTACAAAGGTAAACTTTCCTCCACTACTGTCTAAATTGATGGTCTTCCTGTTTCTTACAAGATCTTCATTTTTTCTTTTCGACATTTACAGGAGCCAAGAGTTAAATCTGCAAAGACAGGGGTGTCTGAAGAATGTACTTCTAAAGACCATATCTCTGTCGAGGGAGCTGACTCGTCGAGCATTGATAAGGTATGCCTTTCTACTAATTTTTTTTTTTTGGACATTGCCTCATCATACCCGTTTGTCAGGACTCCCCTGAACAAGCAAATGTCGATACTTGGCTCCCTTTGCGAACAATCTTCCCAAGCACTACTCCCCCTGCTACTGAGGTATAAAATTTCTTGCCATTCCACTGGCATCAGAGCAATGATTTAGGACTTTCATTGATTTTTCTTTTTTCTTTCACAGGAAGTCCCAGAGACTCAGCCTGAGCATGAAATTGAAAAGCCTTCAGCCATGGACGTCGATGTGGCTCAAACTACCATCTCGACAGCGAGTCCAGACTCCACACCCACTCATCAGGACGATCACACCGTCCAAGCGGGAACACCCTCTGAAATCACTCGCCCCCAAAGCTCTTGAAAAGCAAAGTCCCATAGTAATCGTGGCGGATAGTATTGACATGGATCGATTGCTCGGCGATCGCCAATCCACCCTCTCACATCGATCCCCATCCATCACCATGATTTTGGGAAGGCCAGCGTGGGGATTGATGAATGGATCAACTTGTTGTCAAGTTCTAGCAAAGAAACTTCACCAATGTCGGCCGATCCTCCACACTTCACGGAGACAATTTTCTTTGAAAAACTCAATGGATTGCTTGCGAGCTAAAGGGTTTCCTTAAGTATTCTTTCGGCGACCTTTACTCAAATCAGAAGTAAGGAATAAATTAATTCACGTCGTCAAAGAGCTTCAACATTCCCGCAAAGGCTTCCGCTAATCCATCGAGGGCATATCAAGACCTGCAAATTTGTCGTAAGAATTGATCCCTAAACCGCTTGAGCTCGACGACGGTATCCTTCCATACCAAAGAAGCCATCAGCGCGAGCATGAGCTTCGTGACAAGCGGTGCATCTCAAGCGAGGCAATCTGCATTGGTCGAGAAAGGTGCTCCCTACCACGCTAAAGTTCCCGAGTTGGAGCAGAACGTTGCTCGCCTGAGGCGAGAACTTGCCGCGGCTGAGACTCAATTACAAGAGGCAATTAAGGCTTCTTGCTCTGAGGAAATAGCCTCTCTCAACCAGGAAATGACTAGTAGTGCCGCAGAGGCGCAAACCATTTTGTCGAAGGTTGAAGCTCTTGAAGTTCGTTATATAAATGCTGAAGGCACAAAATGGAACTGGCTGCGACTTGGGAAGACATTAGAAAAATTCCTTTGTAATTTCCTTTTTTGTCTTATTTGCACATTAGCCATTTTTTTTAATTCCTTGTATGTCGAACGCTTTTGTTTCGACCAATTCTTATCTTTATACTGCAACATCTACGCAATATGATTTAGCTTGCTTTCGATCAATCGCTTCACCGCTCCAAATATACGTTCTTTTAATCGCTTTAATTTCGATTCAGGCTAATAAATTACATTCAAAGCTATTGACCATCAATCGTAGTCAAAACTTGAAAACTAACGCCATTTTGCGCTATAAATAGGCACTTGTCGTATTTCTTCTCTCGCTCAAACACAAACGCTTTCTGAACTTCTTGAAGTTTCTTTTCACAGAATCCTTAATAAATTCTTGCTAGCATTACAAGCAACATCCCCAAATCCAACTTGTTCTTATCCCCAAACTAGCTATTTCTGAGTATAACAAGCTGCTATGGAAACCTTTTTTATACACTTCAAGCCTTCATTCCATGGCTCTGCCTATTTCATTTGGAAGCCAGGGGCTCCACCTCCCATAGTCTTTTCCAAAGTCTTTGTCTCAACGGTGAAAGACTCTCTGGGTTTTGGTAATTTGCCTAATATCAACAATGAGTTTTGGTAAGTTGCCTAATGCAGCTTGCCAACCTCGTTGAAACATGTGAGAAAGGGAAAGCCGGAGCCACTTCTTTCTCCTCCTGTCTTGCACTCCTTCACACCTTGTGCTCGAAATTCAACGTGTGGGCAAGCAATTAGGAAAAGTTTTGGCACAGTTCGGTTAATTGTGAGGCATACACCTAAATCGACGACTGCCTCTCAAACTGCCTGCTTTACCTTTACTCGCATGGCATTTGACACTTTTCATCGACGTGCCCATGCTTTTAGCTTCACTTTTCCGTCGATTTGGGTGTCTACCATCTGAAGCGGCTCTTGCAGACTTGATTGACCAGATGGTGTGCCACGGGAGTCTTTCTTTCTTCCCATGTTCCTCTTCCTAAATTCTTCCTCGGCATGATCAGAATCCGGGACACGGCAAAGCTTCCACAAGTGGATTTATCCCTTAATAGCCTAGACTTACTGACTTTCCAGTACTTGTATTACCAGGCTGTAAGCCTATTCGACAATGTATACTGTATATTGCCAAATGGCTCTTGAAGAGAACAATCCAGTTTACTTTTCAAGGTTGTATTCTTACTTCGCACATTGTTGGTCTATATAACTTCAAATATTTGCCATTAATAGACTTAATCCACGAAACCAGTGCTTCAACAAGTGCATAAGCATTTCCTGAGAATGTTTGGACAACCTCAAATGGCCCTTCCCACTTTGGGGACCATTTCCCAAATTCTCGACATTTCTTATCCATTGGTAAAATGACTTTCCAAACTAAGTCACCAACTTTGAAACGCTTGTACTTAACTTGACTGTCATAGAATTTAGCTATTCTTTCTTTTTGTCGAACTAAATGTTCTAAGGCCACAACTCTCTCATCATGAACATCATTCAATTCGTCAAACATCGAGTCCCAGTATTGGTCTACTGGCATCTCATTTTGCTTTTGAATTCTTAATGAACCAAGATTTATCTCAACAGCAACACAAAGATCATGGCCATAAACCAATTTATAAGGAGTAGTACTGTCGATTCTTTTGGAGAGTTTCGCATGCCCAGAGACCTTGTTCCAGAGTCGAATGCCAACTTTTTGGATATCTCCCAATGTGCTTCTTTATCAACCCAATGATAATCTTATTCATGGCTTCGAACTGACCATTTGCTTGCGCATAGGAGGGCGTCGAAGTCACCATCTTTATTCGCCTCGACTCGGCATTTCGCAACCTTCTTCCCAATAAACACGCACTTGGTCGGTTGTGATTGTTTGAGGTATTCGAATCTACAAACAATGTGATTTTCAATAAAATCCACAATGTCTTGTTGAGTCACTTCTTTCAAGGCCACTGCCTCTACCCATTTGGTAAAGTAGTCCACCCCTACTAAAATGTACTTATGCCCCTTTGAAGATGTAGGAAAAATTTGGCCTATGAGGTCCAGTGCCCAACCTCTAAAAGGCCAAGGTTTAATGATAGAATGTAACTCACTAGCAGGCACATTTTGTATGTGGCCATGTTTTTGGCATTCTTCACAAGACTTTGCAAACATAATGCAATCTTTAACCAAATTGGGCCAATACACTCTTTGTCTTCTTAGTACCCATTTCATTTTTTCACCTGCTTGATGAGCTCCACAAATTCCTTCATGAACCTCTGCCAATGCCAAGTAGGCATCCTCCTCACTAAGGCATGTTTCCAAGTTACCATCGACGGACTTTCTATACAAAACTCCAGCGAGCACAACAAACTTAGTCGCTTTGTATTTAACTTTCCTGTCGACATCAGTACTTGGATTTTCCAAATACTCAATTATTGGCTTACGCCAATCAGACGAACTTGATGTATTGGAAACCAGTATATCCCTTTCGTCCAAAGGGTACAGCAACTCACGAATTTTTATGAGTTCTGTCAACACCTTTGAAGATAACTTATACCCCGAGGCCAACTGGGCTAACTCATTAGCCTCTTGATTCAGTTCTCTAGGGATATGTTCCAATTCGACACTGTCAAATCGCCTCATCAACTTGCTAGCAACTTGACAATATTTGACAAGATTATGGCTAACACATTTGTATTCTTGAGTTAACTGTCTTATAATCAGTTGTGAATCTCCAAAACCTTTGACAGTGCGTGCTCACATTTCTATCAAAATTTCTAAACCCACAATTAAGGCTTCATATTCAGCCTCATTATTGGAACAAACATATTTTAACTCAAACATTAATTTAGTTGGCACACCTAAAGGTGAAATTATCAGAATGCCAACACCAACACCATTTTTGTGTCTTGAGCCATCAAAATACAAATGCCAAGGCTTTAACTCGACTACCTCGCGACTCTTTTATTTCTAAACATGGATGGTCCGTTAAGAAGTCAAGAATTGCTTGACCTTTAACAAACCTTCAAAGGTACATATTGCAAAGAAAATTCAGACAAAGCAAGTGTCCATTTTCCAATTCGACCATTCAGAATTGGCTGGGACAACATGTACTTAATCACATTTGTCTTTGACATAACTAAAACATTACAAGGCATCAAGTAGTACTTGAGTTTTGTACAAGAGAAATATAATGCTAAACATAGTTTTTCTATAGCACTATATCTAGTTTCTGCATCGTTGAGCACTCGACTGAGGTAGTAAACGGCTCTCTCGACATTGTTTCTATCTTCTTGAGCCAATAAACAACCAATGGTCTCTTCTGATGCTGATATGTACAATCTCACTGGTCGATGTGGCTCTGCAGGCATCATGACCGGTGGATTTGTCAAATACTGCTTGATTTGGTCAAAAGCTTCTTGGTGTTGTTGAGTCCACACAAAAGCTTCTTCTGCCTTGAGTTTCACCAATGGAGCAAAAACTCTTGTTCTTCCTGAGAGATTTGATATGAACCTTCTGAGAAAATTGACTTTTCCCAAAAAGGATTGAAGTTCTTTTTTGTTAGTTGGAGGTCTCGCTTCCAGCACAGTTTTAGCTTTATTCTTATCTACTTCAGTGCCCTTTTTGTGCACCAAAAAGCCTAAGAACTTAGCAGCAGAAACCCCAAAACCACATTTCTCAGGGTTCATTTTCAAACTATGCCTTCTCATTTCCTGGAAGGCTCTTCTCAAATGGTTCAAATGCTCCTCTTGACTGTCAGACTTGACAATGACATCGTCGATGTATACTTCCATGAACTTGCCTATCATTTCATGAAAGATAGTATTCATTGCCCTCTGATATGTTGCACCAAAGATTCTTCAAACCAAAGGGCATCACTATCCATTCATAAGTTCCAATTGAACCTGGACACCTGAAGCGGTTTTAGGTACATCCTCTTCACTATGAAAATCTGATTATAACCAGCATGCCCATCCATAAAACTCAGAAGCTCATGACCAGATGCTGCATCCACTAGCATATCTGCTATGGGCATAGGGTATTCATCTTTAGGAGTGGCTGCATTAAGGTTCCTAAAATCGACACACACCCTCATCTTGCCATTCTTCTTTATGACAGGCACTACATTAGACAACCATTCCACATACCTAGTTGTGGGAATGAATTTAGCCTTCAGCAAACGTTCAACTTCCTCCTTGATTTTCAACACAACTTCAGGAGCGAACCTCCTGTTGGCTTGTTTGACAGGCTTGCAATCCAGCTTCAAAGGCAATCTATGTTCCACAAGTTCTCTATTCAGTCCTGGCATCTCGTGGTAATCCCAAGCAAAGCAATCCTTATACTCAGAAACTAGCTCCACAATCTGCCTTTTAAATTGGTCTGACAACATTGCACTCACATATATTGGCCTTTTTCTATCTGCATCACCCAAGTCTATCTCTTCTAAAGGGTCTTCCAACTCAAAGTCACTTCTATCTTCAAGCCCCTTTTCAAAACCCAAAGGGCCATCATCAAATACAATCGCCAACACACCTTCTTCCGAGTTTGTCGGCTTGCCTCACAGGCCGACAATTGTTTTTGAGAATGTTCATAAGTCATTGCTGTCAATTGGCCGATTTTCGTCGGCCTCATCCAGCAACTTAACCCCAAACTGCTCCATTAAGCACGCATTCAGAGCTTCTTTATCAATAACACCACCCTGCACGGAGATGGGTTTCACCTTTGGATCATATACTTTGAAGTCTACATGCATTTGTTGCAAATAACATGGACTATCATCAGCTTCAAAAATCTCAACTTCATCACGGGCATTCCAAAGAATCATTTTTTGGTGTACTGTCGAAGGAACTACTCCAACAGAATGGATCCAATCCCGACCTAACAAGACATTATAACTAGACCTCGAAGGAATCACAACAAACAGAGTAGATCTTTCTACTGATCCTACTTGCACATCAAGCATTACTACGCCATCTGTTGGTGCAGTTCTTCCTCCGAAGTCAGTAACCACTATATTAGTTGGCAACAAGTCAGACTCATCCTTTCCCAATTTCTTGAACATGGCTCTTGGAATCAAATTCACTGATGCACCACCATCAACCAGTACTCTGTTAGCTGGCTTACCTTCAATCATTGCTCTAATGTGCAATGGTCGAAGGTGGCTTCTCTCCTCATGAGTTGGTTTGTCGAGCCTAGCGAAGTTATCAAATATAGTGACCATGTCTTGCTCAACAAATCGCCAACAAATGGGAAAGTTCTCTAAGTCTTCCTCATCAGGCACTTCAACTACAAACTCGTAAGGAGCCTCATATTCCGCTGGCAACACCGAAACCAAGTTTACATTCAATTTAGTAAACTCCTCTTCAGTAGCAGTATCTTCATTCTCCAAATGACTTCCCAACCTCATGCCTAGTTCGTCGAATAAACAATCTTCCGATCCCAGGTCTGACAAGGTAGTTCCCATTGTCATCACCAACTCGTCCAAATCTTTGTCTAAAGCGGTGTCGAGGATCAAAGCATTCTTCGTCTTCAAAACCTATTGGGTCATCCGGATCATCTAATGCAAAGAATCACCTCTTCCATGGACAAATCTGTTTTGACAATGTTCTGCTCCATGGACTCCAAATGTTCATCTAATAAATCAGAATCATTAGCTATGATCCTTAGTTCCTCCATTGACACATCACTGCCTGTGCCCTCCTCCGGGGTCGGTTGAACACCAACTTCGACGCGTTCCAAAGCTAACCTTTCAGCTTCAATTAGTCCTATCGGACAAGGCGTCAACTTTTCCTTAGCCACAGGAATTTCAGCATTCTTGGAACTTTGCTTGAAAGATGCCTGCTTGAATGGACTCGCATCTTGGAAGTCTGGCCCTTGTCATAATTGCTGCCTCTAACATCAACCACTACACTCTTCAACTTTGGACCAGTCTCCTTGGGCAACGGCACTTTATGTATCCCAACCATGAAACAATCTTCATGTTGAGGTCGTTCCAAGTCACTAGCCTTCGTTTTCTGCCTCTGAGCTTGCCTTATCCTTTGTCGGCGACGCTTTTGGCTTTTTGACAGTGGGGTCTTCTTCACTTGATCACCCCCAGGGTAAAGTATTCTGCCATGCTGGTACTCTTCATCCCAAAACGGTGTTTGTCGAGGGTTACTCTTTGTCGCTCTCACCCTGTTTCTCAACAGCGAGCTTTGGGAGAATTCTCGACCCATTTGTTTACCGTAACATTAGTATCAGGTTTCCTAGTCCTGTTCACCTTTCGACCAAGAGATTCTCCATAATTACTCCCTGTGGACTCCCTTGGAGACTCGACCAACCATCCACCGATTGCTCGATTAGGCCTATTTACCACAGGCCTTTGCACCCGGTTTGCCGGTGCATGTCTCACGTACCTATCCCCATAAAGAGTACGAACTTGTTGGTGGACGTTTACACCATCAACTTTCTTTGCTCTCTGGGCTGCTTTCTCATCAAAGTACTTGTCACAATGCGGGCATAATTTCAACTGCCCCCTATTGTTTTTCCTTCTCAGAAAAGCTTCAACAGTCTTATGAGGCCTTGGATAGATGTCGAAAGGATCCTCGACATTCACCACATACTTCTGCTTGGCGCTAATGTTCGCCATGCTACAGCTTCTCACATTTTGACCTTCGACATTGGTAATGCCTTGACCAAATGGATCAGTATCCACCTTCATGCTAGGCTTCTGTTTGTCAGCAAACTTGAGCCTACCTTCTTTGAGAGCCTTTTGAATCAAATCCCTGAAACGAAAACATTCATTAGTAGGGTGGCCTAAAGCTCCATGGTACTTGCAATAATTCTGACCATTAGAGTCCTCAGGCCCTTTCACTCTATGATCATCTGATAACTTAAGCTGTTTATCTTTTAAAAGAATATCAAATATTTTATCAGCTTTGGTTATATCAAATGTATAGGTTCTCTTATTCACATAACTCATCTTTTCCTTCCCCTTGGAAGGTACTAACGCTTGACAAGCATAAGGTGGTCCTTCTTTTAATTCAGCAAGGTTTATTTCTTGCTCTGTCATAGCCTCATCCTCACTGTCTGTTAGATCTTGTTCGACACAATTAACTTTCTCACGCCTAATAAACTTTTTATTGTTCTTCTGATTCTTCTTAGAGCGGAGTTATTCAACTTGTCGAACCTTCTCCCCTAATTGGGCGAGGTCAACTATGTGTTGGTTTACCAATTTCTTTCTAATATGGTAATCCAAACCACTAGCGGCCATCTTCATAATTTAAAGCCGAGAACAAAGCGTAAAACACACTCTTCATTTGCTTGAACCTAGAGATGTAATCATCTATAGATTCATTATAGATGCGTTTGGCGTTGAATAAATCGGTCAGTTAACCCTCAAATCGCCTGAAGAATTGATCATGAAACAATCCTTCCAGTTGTGTCCACGAATGGACTGAATTAGCTCTCAACGTCGAGAACCAAGAAAATGCGTTCTTTGTCAAAGAACTTGGAAAGAACCTCATTTTCAAACCTTCCATAGTGGCCAACTCTCCCATTTCTATCATGTATCTAGCCACATGTTCGACAGTCGATTCACCACTGTCACCAGAAAATTTGGACAATTTGGGGATTTTCATCCCTCTTGGCACTTCAGCTTGTTGAACCCATTCAGGAAATGCAGATATGAAATATGGTCTGGTGCCTTGACCAATATTAAAGCCAAGCCTATTCAGCATTTGCTCGACAACCTGATTCACGTTTTGTTCTATCTGATTTCCCATGATATTGTGCCTGAGGTTGGCTAAACCTTGATGCACTGGTGGGCCCTGGTCTTGATTCCTTTGTAGAATCTGCACTTGGCCATAGGCCAAGTTATTCAAATTCTGACCAAGGTTGTGGTTTGGCTGAACTACCTCGTTCTGCACCACCAAAGGGTTATTCGCATTATGCGGAATGCCCCCCATGCCCTGATCATGAGGTATAACCCCTGGGCCTTGTTGAACATTCTCGTTCACTGGTGTTGCCAAACCCAATGCTTGATTTAGCCTTTCCATTTGTAAGGCTAGTGTATTACATGCTCGATTAGTAGTCTCCATAAGAGGCGTAATCACTGCACCCATCTGCTGAGTGAACATGTTCACCATCTCATGGTTACTATCATCTACTTGTTGTCGAATACTCGCCAACGAGTTTTACGTTAATCCTCCATTATTCTGAGGCATTTGTCTCGACATGTCCCCCAGTCCTAACCCTTGTTGATTGGCTGTCGTAGTGGTAGCCATTCCTGCCATTCCTGTCATTCCTGCCATTCCTTGAGTATTGGAAGAATTTCCGAATGGCATAAAAGGCTGGTTAGCATATTGGTTGAACATAGTTGAACCAACAGCAGGGACTGTTGAGTTCTACAAATAACCATACGGCATCCCAAACGGAGGTTGCGTTACTTGCGGTACAGGCCTAATACTTGAGTTCCTCGCACTTCCAGGCGATGCCTGAATTTCTGGAGCACTTTGAACCACCGGTTCAAGCACTGCAGCGCTTGGAACAGCTTCTACTTGCGTATTGGCCATCGTCATTCCAGTACCCGCCCCAGCGGTAGTATTACCCATCCGCGGGATCACAACTACCCCGGCGTTCGTACTGGTGGTCGAAGCATTTGTATTGCTTGCCAATGCATTCGCACTAGCAACGCTTGGTGTTGTGGCACTGCTATTCGTACTGCCACTCATGTTTCTATATTGCGTTACGTTAGAAGCAGTGATCTTTCCACTTCTTAGACGCATAAAACCATCGTTTAAAACGAGTTACTCTAAACTCGTCCCACCGGGCGTGCCAATTTGTTTATGGGGAAATTTGGTTTATGGTATGATTCTACCAGTTTTGATGATCTTGAATGATCTACCAAATTCATCAAACAAACAAATAAATTTTGATGATCAAACAATTATGAATTCGAACGAGTTACGTGGTAATCTCGTTTTGAAAACAACAGTTTCTTTTGAATATAACGGTCAAAGACTCGACGCGTTAATTGTTTTAACATTCTTGGCTTTTAAGCCATTAATTGTCAAATCTTATGCCAAATTTGGTTATGATGATTCCAATTAACAATTGAATCGTTTGTCGAAATGGCACTATAGACTTAAATAAACAAGATTTGGCTGTCGAAAGCCAATAACTTTGTTTACAAGTAACTTAGAACAAAATTTAAAACAAGAATGCACTACTGCGATATCATGGGGCATACATCACTGAAGCCCAACATTCAATTGAAGTTAATGCAGAAATGCAAAAGAAAAACAAATAATAGATAGAATTTAAAGAACACTGTTAAAAAGGACATGAATTTAAATGAAAACGTGTAAATGCAAGAACTTAAATAACAGAAGTATAAAGAACATGAATTGAAGAAAAAAATGTAAATGACTTTGAAAGTAAAAATGCAGAAACAGTAAATGACAATGACTTAAAGAATGTAAATGCGAAAAGAAGAAATACAAATTGATTGGAATGTAAATGACATAATTGGAAATGCAAAGAATTGAAAATAGATTGAAAATTGATTAAAGTGCAGAAAGATAAGGTGTGGAAGGCATACGATGATCGTTTTCCGTTAATCTTCTTTAGCTGTCGAGATATTAGGAACTAGATCATGTATCCAACCTTTATTACATTGTATGAACTACTATTTATAGGCAAAAAATGTAAAAACTACCTATCATCCGACCTGACACGTGTACGGATACAAGGTCGGTAGTTAATTTACCTAAACTACTAAAACTTCGACAGTATCCCTTCCTGTCGAGTTATCTACATTTTGCTTAAAGCCTCAGTCTAATTTGACCGTTTCCATGTTGGCATCTTCGACGCTTCATACACCTCGTCGAACAACCGCCAAGTCATCCGGTCCTTTTAAACTTAGCTTATTTTCTGTTCTATTATTCTGTTTTCTTGTACCTTTACTTGTCGATTTCAGATCCTTCACTTGTCGATTTCAGATCCTGTCGAAATTTCCAAATTTGTAATTTGCCTCCCAACAAGAATATAACATCTAGATATTAATTGCCATGTTGACTGTGAGAAATGTCATTATAGTCTTATGAAACTCCTTCCACTTGCCTTTGCTGATCAAATTGGTGACTTATTTACTAAGGTCTTGCTTCCTAAATCATTTCTGCACTTTCTTTCCAAGCTAAGCATGGTTGGCATTTATCAACCCTCAGCTTTTGCAGAATGTTACAATATAAAGGTCACATGTATAAATAGATAGCTAAATAGTTATAGGTAAATGTAGTTATAATTTTAGTTTTTGGTAAATTTGTTACCAACAATTACTTAGCTGGTTAGTTCATTTTCTTCCATGGCTTCTCCACTTTGTATAGGGAGACCATGCTTCTATATTAGATTACATGATTCATTAACATAATTTTCATTACTCATATATATTCGCCGTTTGCTTTCTGTTAAACGCTCACCCAAACACACACTTTTGCATGCTTCTTAATTGATCAAATGACATAGACAAAGCAATGGCAAGAGCAAGGGTCGTTGGATCTGTCTATTAGTGTCTTTGCCTGCTAATCAAATGTGTAATCAATTTAGATCAATTTTGAGGGAAAAAATAATTAATTCAAACAAATTTTAAAAAAATTAGTTTGGTTTAATTTTGATTTCTTAGCTTTTTGAGATAACCTAACCCAAAGTTTTTTTGTTGTCTTTTTTTTTTACAGGAGTTTCTTTTATTGTTTTTAAACAAGAAATTTTATTTTTTATAATTATAAAAAGCCTAAATTATAGTTTCGGTCCCCTGTTTTGACCAATTTACGATTTTCGTCCTCCATTTCTAAATTCAGACATTTAGTCTTCTAATTTTCAAAAATTCAGACATTTTGCCCAAATGTTAAATTGACCACCCAGATTTGTGACGTGGCATCCCTTAAGCTTATGTGGCATATGCCGCATCATTTAATTATGACATGTCAACGCCATATCACTTATATGACCCTAATCCTATGTCACAATATTAATATATCATTAATATATCAGAATTATAAAAACAAAAAATATTAAATTTAGAAAACTAAATAAATTAGAAATAGAAACAGGGATTTGCCCAGATGGAGAAATAGAAACTGGGAAACCCTAAACGATGGATCCCCAAATTCGCCCGAAGGATCTGTGAACCATTTCTTCTTCGTTGTCACCATTTCTTCTTCCTTCTCACCATTTCTTGTTCGTTCTCACCGTTTCTTCTTCCTTCTTCATCGCGGTTCTCTGTGTATCCTTCCTTCTTCATCGCGACCAGTGGTTATGGATAGAAAGAAGATAGTGACCTCTAGACTTGGTGCGAGGACTTTCGACCCACCACCCTTGTCTTCAGTCCACAAATCGGATGATAAGTATTGTGCTAGGTATGTTTGCTTTAACTTTAACTTTGTTTCCTTTTACTTTGTTACTTTTTATGAAAAAGAACATTTTGGTATGTGTTTTTGTCAGTATTTATGTCATGAATGGTGGGAAGGAAGTCACATGGTCCATGTATGTACATTGTGTTTTATAATAGTCATTTGTTTATTCATATATGTCCAAAATGTATGTGGTTGTTGTTGTAGTGGTCCAACTTAGGTTTTGTCCACTAATGTTTAAACATATTGTTGCTGATTTGTATAGGCCAGCAGTGGTGCAGAGGGTGAAATTAAGAATACACCATGGGGGTATATTTGTAAATTACCCTTCCAAACTGTACATTAAAGGACAAATAGATGAGATGAACTGGGCCTGGGATGTGGATGTAATGTCCTATATGGATGTGTCTAAATTGGTCAAAAGTCTTGGGTATGTAGGCTTCAAATGCTTGTGGTACCAACACCCAATGTTGTCTCTTGCCCGTGGATTAAGACCACTAAACAGTGATGCTGATGTATTACAACTTGCCAAAAATTCAAAAGGATATGAAGTCATTGACATATTTATGGAACACCTTATAGACATTCCAGTCACTACTGAAGATGAAAGTAATGACAAGGACAAGGATAATGACAAAGACAAAGTAAATGAGAAAGCTGATGTTATAGATGATGATAGATTGGAGGAAACTTCAGATGATGAGGCAGATGAGGTAGTTGCTGATAGTGAGGGTGATGAAAAAAATGAAGGAAATGGAGGTAAGGGAGTTGCTGACAGTGAGGGTGATGATGATGAGAGTGAACAAAATGCTGACAGTGAGGGTGATAATCATGAGACTGAAGAAGATGCTGATTATGTTGTAGAGGCTGAAATGGATCAAAACATGGATGATAGTGATCTTGATGAAGATTGGGACTGAACGAGTGTTTTGCCTCCAGAAACGGTTAATGAAGTCAAGAATGAAGTAAGAAATGCTAGGACAAGAGGGGCTAAGCCAAATCCAGAAGCTGCAGCTGATTTTGAGGGACTAACTGATGATTTTGATCAGTTAGATACTCCTCCAGGCAGTGATATCAGATGAGGAATGTAGGACTAAATTTCCTAAGTTTAGGATGCTCGAAGGTGGTTGTGCTAATGTTAGGTTTGAGTTGGGTCTTATGTTCAACAACAAAGAGGTGGTAAGAGATGCAGTAAAGGAGTATGCATGGTGAATAAGAAAAATCTGTATTTCAAAAAAAATGATAAGAAACGAATGGTTGTGAAATGTATGACTGGATGTCCTTTTTATATGGGAATTAGTATGAGGAGTGCAAGTCAATATTGGCAGGTTGTTAGTTTAACTGATGAGCACACTTGTCACAGAACTACTAGAAATAGGCAGGAAAAGACAGAATATCTTGCCAAAAAATTCATACCTATATTGACTCATACACCTGACATGAAGGTTAAGGGGTCAAATCCTAATAGTACAGTGATTGTTCAATGCAGGGCCTTTTTTTAGAGAATTTATGTATGCCTTAAGGCATGTAAGGCTGTATTTGCCCATACATGCAGGTCTTTAATTGGGTTGGATGCTTGTTTTTTGAAGGGAGAGTTTGGTGGTCAATTAATGGCAGTTGTTGGTAAGGATGGGAATAATCAGATGATTCCCATTGCATATGCAGTGGTAGAAGCAGAAACAAGACAATCATGGTCTTGGTTCATTGACCTATTGCTAATAGACCTACATGGCATAGAGCACAAGCAATATGCATTCATTTCAGACCAGCAGAAGGTAAATGCATTCATTTCAATATTAACTTGTCTGTTATTCTATGTGTTTACTCTTAAATTGACTATATTGTTTGGCAATTTTTTCTGCATTGTTTGAGAGTTGCAGGGATTGGTTCCTGCAATTAAAGACATAAGTGACTATGTGGAACACAGATTATGTGTAAAACATCTATATGGCAACTGGAAAAAGAAGTATCCCAGGGTAGAGATGAAAGAAGCCTTATGGATGGCAGCTAGAGCCACAACTGTTCCTGATTGGCAGAGGGCAATAAAAAAAATGAAGGAAATGAATGAGACTGCTTGGAAAGATATGATGGACCTACCTCCTAGTATATGGACTAGGTCAGCATACAGTACCAACACTCAGTGTGATCTACAAGTGAACAACATGTGTGAGGCATTCAACAGTGCAATTTTGGAGCATAGAAACAAGCCTATAATTACATTACTCGAGGGGCTAAAACACTACATCACATATAGGATTATGACTCAGAAGTTACTCATGCAAAGATATAAAGGTAACTTATGCCCTAGAGTTCAAAAAGTTCTGGAAACGAATAAGAGGGATACTGATGGATGGACCCTAATTTGGCATGGTGATGATGATCATTATGCTATTTTTGCTGTAAAAAATAGTGTTGACAAATATGTGGTCAATTTGATCCACAAAACTTGTGCTTGTAGAAAGTGGGACTTGATTGGTATTCCATGTTGCCATGCTATTGCTTGCATGTGGCATAAGAATGTGGCACCAAAAGATTTTATTTCCTCATATTATAGGTATGCAGTTTACTACAAGATTGGTACCTTGATTACATTTTCATCCAAATTCTGACTTGCTGTTTGTGTTTCAGGAAATCTACATTTTTTGCTACATATTCTCATCTGATTATGCCAAACAATAGCCCTAAACTAAGGCATGTAGTAGATAGTGGCAGTATGTATCCACCTTATATGAGGAGAGCACCAGACAGGCCGAAAAAACAAAGAAAGAAATCTAATGATGAGCCAAAGGATCCTCATAAACTACCAAGACATTTAACAACTATTAGATGTAAAAAATGTGGTAAGTTAGGTCACAATATTAGAACATGCAAGGGAAAAACAGCTGCAGACAGAGAGATTCCAAAAGAAGGGAATAAGCAGAAGCAGAAGATGCAGAAGAGGAAACCTGCAGCAGCTACTACATTTCATGAGCCACCTGCAGCAGATGCACCTACTATTTTAAGCTAGGGATCGCAAGCACCTCGGCCAACTCAAGGATGACATGCACCAAATGTTGACAATTAGGACTTAAGAGGGATAGGTTTATTTTGTATTCCAAAATGTTGTGGACCACTGGTTTAGGTTCATTTTGTATGTAACCACTCAGTGTTGTTGGAGCTGGTTTATTTTGTATGTAATGTAATGTTGTGGACCACTTGTGTAACATTTTGGTTGACACTTTGGTTGTCATATGCTTGTTTAGGCTTTAACTTTTGTGGACCACATTGTGGTTGTCTGTAAATGGCAGTAGCTGGTTTACTTTAGTACTTCGTAAATGACAAATGTGATATTCTGGTATGGCAATATGTATAAATTCTGGTATGTTTTTTTCAATTCTGGTTGTACCAATTCATTGCACAAACACATTTGTACAAATCAAATTCATTGCACTAATTGGATGATGGCAATATTATCAGTATGAATGATGGTAAACCAGAATGAATGATTTATAACAGTGAAAGCATAATTTAACAAATCAGAAACACCAATTCATTGCACTAATTGGATAATTTAATACAAACACCAATACCACATACAAGGTGGATATATCAAAACAGAACACTAATGAAAACAAACCTAAACTCTAATACCACAAATTACATCAAAAAGAGCTTACATCAAAACAGAACACTAATCGATAACCCTAAACACTAACACTAAACACTAACACCTATTTGAGCAATTGTGTTGCCACTAGAGCAAACACAAGCACATTACAATTACCCAAGAAAAAAACCATCAAACCTAGCAAAAACTTAAGCTTCATCTTGAATTCATCTTCAATCCTCTTTGCATGTTCATTATTTTTCTCCAACTCAGTGATAAGCTTCATCTTCAATTCATCTTTGACTGTTCATCATTTTTCTCCAACTCAGTGATCTTAGCGAGTAACTCCAACATCACCGTCTTCTGTTGTTCAGTCATATCCTCATCAGCCCAAACAAAGAAATTGCAAACTTTCCCCCCATATACAAATAGAAACATATTAAGATTTGAAAAGCCAAAATCCATATAAAATTTAGGGTTTCGCGTATGAAACTCACCTTAAACAGACCACATCCGTAAAATCTTCGGCCATAGTTCTTTAGGGTTTTGCATGTCAACAATGGAGATTCAACATCACACTTACAACGATACTTTCTTCTTCGCGTGACTGACGAATGGCTTGAAGATGAACTCAAAAACTCCAAACCACCTCCCATGTAGTGTTGCGAACCTGACATTGGCCGGCAAGGCGCGATGAACAACCAACCTCAAATTTGGGGATTTAGGGTTAGCGAAAGGTAGAAGACGAAGAAGATGGGTCGAGTTCTGTTTCTCATTTCCAATTTCCAATCCTCTTTATAATTTATTCAGTTTTATAATTTTAACATAATTTTAATATTTTTTTTATAATTATGACATTAATAAAACCAATTTTGTGACATGTAATCACCTAAATAATGATATGACATAATTAAATGATGTGTCATGTGGAACATAAGCTTAAAGGATGCCACATCACAGACTCTGGTTGGTCAATTTAACATTTGGGCAAAATATCTGAATTTTTGAAAATTGTGGGACTAAATGTCTGAATTTAGAAATGGGGGACCAAAATCGTAAATTGGTCAAAATTGGGGGACCAAAACTATAATTAAACCTTATAAAAATCCAAACAAAATATGAAAGTGAAAAAATATCAAGAAAATATAAAATAAATCTTTATTAGGTAAGTCGGGTTTCACCGAAATCACCAAACACAACGTTAAGACCCATCTTGACTCAAATCGAGTTGTAGTCTACTTGTTTTGAGTTGTTTCTATCTAACAAAATTCAGTGTTCAACGGAAGGATCAATGAAACGTTTTTTTACAAAAATTGTCTCGGGAAGTCAAAAAGTACCGTCAGCGTTGAAAAGAATCGTACTCAAACACGTCACTCATCCTATTTTCACGTCGAGCCAAAATTACTTTCCACTTTAGATTAATTTGATCACAAGTTTGTGAGTGAATGTAAGCCCCAAACCTGCTAACACCGGTGCTGCTTGTGTGTTTCTTAAAACAAACAGCCCCAGAAGAAGAATTAAATTAACCATACCAAGCATTAGATCATGTCATATGAACCGCTCAGTTCCCGATATACTTTTTTTTTTTAATTATTTTTTTCGTTAACCATCGAAGTACTTTCATTTAACTTTTCACTTTATAAAGAGCCTGTGAGGCTGTGACGGTAATCGGTTATTACTCCCAGTAACAATAGCCTTTTCTCACGATAGAAATAGCATGTGCAGTTTCTTCATTTTGACACGATGTCATTCAAAATGAAAGAGAATTGAATATATATAGATATATAGCTGTTACTGCAAATCTTATAATCCCTTCATAAATTAATACCCAAGCCACACTCTTCCTCCTACTTGTTATTCTTTTCTCTTTGCATTGCCATTGTTGAACAAAGAGGAGAAAAGAAAAGAGTGATGGAGGGTGGAGGACCACCGTACAACCCTCGCACCGTCGAGGAGGTTTTCCGAGACTTCAAAGGCCGCAGAGCCGGTTTAATCAAAGCTCTCACCACCGGTCTCTCTCTCTCTCTCTCTCTCTCCCCCCCTCTCAACTGTCATTTTTTTTATTTCACATTTAGATTTTTTTTTATTTTTTATTTAATTATTTACTTAATTATTAATTTTGTTTGCAGATGTTGAAGAATTTTACCAGCAGTGCGATCCTGGTTAGGGTTTAAGCAACCTTTGTTCTTTCCTCGCTTCTAACGCTTTTTTGCATGACTTGAGTCTCAAATTATGTTTTTTTTTTTTCCTTTTCCTTTTTTGTTCTTTCAGTGTCTGCGATTTTTTCGATGGTGGTTACTTACTTAGTGCGCTGTTTGTGGATGTGTGAATGATGAAAACTGGACTTTTTTAAAGGCAAAAAAAAATAGGAAATTTAATGATGATGGAGTGGGTTCCATTGTGTTTTGTTTTTGGTATGAAGTGATTGTGTGAACTTGTGATGCATGTGGTGTGAGGTAACCGCACGCGTTTTTCTGAAACGGAAAATTGGGTTGTTGTCTTGTTGAAGACATCAGATGGTAAAGGTGGCTTCTTTGTCCTGAATATCAACGCGGGGAGCAAAATCACAGTGGTTAAATATTTTGGTTAATCTTTTTGCTGGGTGTGGGACTTGGTTTGCATCCTCATTGATCTATATGGACGGTTTTTCTCTCCAACCTGAACATTCTTCTGACCTACAATCTTATCTACATTCTATGTTCAGATTACCCTAAACTGTTTGGATGAACTTATTTGAGCTTATTCTCTGCACCTAAGCCTGCATATATAGCTGTTTGGGTTTTTTTTCTTCTTCTTTCTGTCTGCTAGAAATTGAATCTTTTGAAAATAGGCCCTTTGTGAAAGCCTAAGAACATTAAATGATTTTGGACTGAATTAATGTTAATGAATTACCAAAATCCCATTATTGAATGAACCCTTCTCGAAGGATCTCTCCAAACAAGCTTATTTTAGAAAGTGCTTGTTTAATCTCTTTATCCAAATAGGGTTCAGTATATGATTCTGGGTTCGCATTTTAAAAGGGATGAGTTTGCTCGTGCATGTCATATTTGATTGAACGCCATAGTATTCTTGTGTTATTATGATTATATTTCAAAGCTGTCATAATCATGATTTAACATGTAGAATTGTATGATTAGGCGTGCTTGAACCACTGAGATGATCCCAAATCCCAATCCCAGTGGAAAAAACCACGTAGAATTGGTAGGATCGCGAGATCTTACTGATCCCACCTGGTGCACCAAATCCAGTAGCGGTCCAGCCCAAACCCAGAAAAAAAAAACCCAATGAATTAACCCTTCATCTATTGGGATTGCTACTGAAACTAACCCAGAAAAAAACCTTTTCTCTTGGCAGCATAATGTAATTGGATTTGGACTATTAGAAGGCTGGACCTGGAGCCTAGGAAGAAGCATGGGTACGACATGGGATATGGGTATGACAATGAATTAACCCTTCATCTATTGGGAGTGCTACTGAAACTAACCCAGAAAAAAACCTTTTCTCTTGGCCGGTGTGACCTTGGAGAGCAGCATAATGTAATTGGACTATTAGAAGGCTGGACCTGGTGCCTAGGAAGAAGCATGGGTACGACATGGGATATGGATGACAACATGGCAAAGTTTAGAATAATCAGACACAATACAGCTATCTGAAGTGTCTAAAAAATAATGTTAGCTAATTATTTAGTATTTTCATTTGTATTTGTATGAAACTAAAAGCAAAAGTAAATTGCAAACTGTAGTTAGGAGTATCTGAATTGTCTGACATGGATAAATGTCTGACACAGATATTAGGACTGTTTTGAAGTGTCCGTGCCTCCTAATCTGGAGCTGCAGGTTCCATGAGGACTTGGAACTGCGATTCCCTATGGGTGCTGCAAGTTCTCCTTTCTGATTCTAGGTGCTGAGTGCTGGATTGTTTTTTGGAAATGGATGTAGGATATTGGTTCATTATAGATGTGGCTAGGTGTTGTTGTTGGGTCCGAGTATCAATGATATGGTGCGTGTCTGGATATTCGGAACAAATAAAGGTGAAATACTTGTCGATTATATAAAACTAACCCTTTCATTGTTTTCTTTTCCTATGCCTGTCACAATTAAAGGGCCATTGATTGTGAAGGCATAAGTCATAACATTTAATTTAACACTTCTGTTTCTTTCCCTGAACAAAATTAATATCCATTATGATTTTAGTTTAATAAATCAATACATAATACAAGAATCTAATTGTGATTGCAAATATTGTGCATATTTACTTTGTTTCACTTTATATTACTTCTGAGATCTGAAACATTTTGTACTTCATCCACCTAGGGTGAAATTACCTCTTAATATATGAAACAACTATTCTATATTTTTCAAGGATTTATTTAAATGTTAGTTGTAATTTTTAAGGTATTTTGCCTGTTTGTGTATTTCAAAATTTAACATACGTGTTTGTGTATTTTAAATTTTCATTTTAATGGTAAGAGATCTCACTTCATATGTGCTTATCCCCCTTGTGCAACCATAGATAGTGTCTGTAAGTTTGAGTGACAGTTTTTTTATCTCTTTTGTTGTTGCCATATTTTTTGTAGTATACATGGGTTTCTGTAGAAGCTAGAAACGTTCTATTCTATGAAATTTCATGGTTTAGGTACAGGTTGTTATTTCGCTGTAGATGTAGTCTTCTAATTTAGATATTTAACAGACTTTGACTCAACTATATACAGTGAATGAAGCTGTTGGCTTACTTCTATTTATGACTTTGGGATAAGATAATGAAAAATTGGCAGAGCTTGTATTATATTTTGCTGTATTTCTTTCAATAAGTAAGACCAATCCCTGACGTCTGTTATTGTTGCTTTTAATATCTTGAGCTAATTATATTCTTTGTTGTGTTTTTCTCATATGAATGCTTATTTAGCAGCTTCGTAGGCAGAATTTCTCTTCATTGCATTATAGTATCTACTTATTTTTGCGTGTTTCTAAAAAATTAAACTTGCAATCCTGTGTTTTATCAAACAAATTTGCCTGTTTTCCCATGCTTGAATTCTTTATGTTGTAATTGATAAGCAGAGCAGAAAACATTAATAGATGTAAACTACATTTTAAATTTATTGATGTTTTTGTTTACCTGTTATATATCAGAAAAGGAGAATCTTTGTCTATATGGATTTCCCACTGAGCAATGGGAAGTTAATTTACCTGCTGAAGAAGTTCCTCCTGAACTTCCGGAACCTGCATTGGGCATAAATTTTGCTAGGGATGGGATGCAAGAAAAGGACTGGCTATCTTTAGTTGCTGTTCACAGTGATGCATGGCTACTCTCAGTGGCTTTCTACTTTGGGGCAAGATTTGGTTTTGGTATAGCTGACAGGTACATTAATTCTTTTCCCCAATCCTTTATGTTATTTTTTCAGTAATCATTTTCTGTGTTGAATCACTTGAATGAGAACATTTTTGGATGCATGCCGTTTTCTTTTACTTCCGAACTTATGTTTCTTATATGGCAATATTGATTTGATTTAATTTGTCAGTCTTGTGTTTCCCGTAGAGAGTTAGTTAACGAACAAACTTTATAATGGTGGTTATAATGTAAAACTCTCCATAAAATATGTAAGACTTACTTGCTTAAATCTCATAAGAAATGCAGTGCTGAAAGGAAGACTTTAAGAAACAACTGTGTGTACCTATGCAATATTTATCATCTTCTGGATATTTGTTTGACTGAAGTTACGATGCCTGGATAAGTATATTCCACATGCAAAGATTCAGTCAACACAAACTGTCATCTGTGTCATGATATTGACAAGATCCATCTACTGCTTGTAGGTATCATTTAGTTTAATGTTATGCAATTGCAAAAGGAAAAATACTTCTAAAAAAAAAAAAAGGCACTATTCTTATGCCAGTCTCCTTCCTTATTTTCCTTTGCTTATACTGGATCAAAATGTTTTTTGCAATTGAACTATTTCTATCAGTTCACTGTATGCAATTTTTTTAGTCACATGTACTCATCAGGAAGGAATGATCTCTCGTCAAGAATTTGCATTTGAGATTCTAAGCTTCTCTCTCTTTATAGAAAATAGGGTGTTTGGCACTTTGCATTGTTTCCACGGATCTAAATGACAATCCGTTAGCAATAAAATATCCGTGTACATCTCTGCATGTTTGATGCTTTGCATTTATGAAATGCTGTTAGCAATAAAATTTGTGTGCGCACACCATGTGTCTACATGAGACAAGCTATGTTAGCAATAAAATTTTCTGTGTGTGTGATGGTATATGGAACTTATGTGTTGATTACCAAGATTACCAAAATTTTGTGTGTGTGTGTGTGTGTGATGTTCTGTCGTGATTACCAAAATGATAAACAAAATTAGTTCATTTAAAGCAAATATACTTGTGATTTGTATCCTGATCTGTGATAAGATGCAATTCTTCATGTAGGAAACGCTTGTTCACTATGATAAATGATCTGCCGACAATATTTGAGGTTGTGACTGGAACTGCAAAGAAACAAGCAAAGGAAAAGTCGTCAGTTCCGAACCAGAATGGCAACAAATCGAAATTGGGTTCAAAAGGGGTAAAAAAATCTATCAACCTCCACTCTTTCTTGTGTATTATTATATGTTTTTGTTTTAGTTTTTTAGTATCATAATTGCATTATTCATTGTTTATACTCTAGTAATGCATCAACACTAGCTCTGTCACTATTGTAGATCCATATATTTTGCTTGAATAGAAGTAGAAAATTTCTTATTATAATGCTGAATGGAGTTGTTATCAGTTATTGCCTTATTAAATGTCATTCATGATTGTTTCCTCATTGGAATAAAACTTAAAATAGCGAGGATCTGAAATGGGGAAGTATTCAAAGCAAGCAAAAGAAGACGACGACATAATGGACGAAGAAGATGAGGAGCAAGGGGAGACCTTGTGCGGCGCATGTGGGGAGAGCTATGCATCTGATGAGTTCTGGATTTGTTGTGACATATGCGAGAAGTGGTTCCATGGCAAGTGTGTGAAGATCACCCCTGCCCGCGCAGAGCACATCAAACAGTACAAGTGTCCTTCATGCAGCAACAAGAGAGCTCGCCCTTGATATCATAGGAGTGTGCATGCTGAACAGCTAACTAGTTACTTGCTTAGGTGTTATGTGTTGTGCCATGTTCATGTGACATAGGTATTTAGTAGTTTGGTCTTGTCAACTTCTTTTGTGGATATAATTATTTGATACTTGATAGTTGACGGGTTTTGAACATGTCTCCAACCTTTTACCTGTATTGGGATATTTATGTGTTCTTAGTACTGATAACATATTTACTTGTGCAGAGAACGCTTTATTTGTGCTTACGTATTCTCAATTTCTTTCATGTCTGCTAGCATGCTGCATTATTGGATTAATCAGATTTGTGATCTGCCCCATGTGGCAGCATTGCCACCACTCGGAAAAACCACCCGAGTTTGCTTGAGATGCAAGTTAACAGACAATTTTCATTCATTTGCTATTACTTGAGTGGAGGAAAGGGGAGAGGAGTTGATCGAATAATTGCGATGCTTCATTCTCTGGCCTACAACAGCACTAATGCATTTTTGTAAAACAATCAACTTTTTGATCATGTAGTTTCATTATTTCATTTCTCATTGTAGTATAATTTTTTTCATTTCTTATGTATCATTGTGCTCTTAAGAATCATGGCAAACTCCTATGAGAGCGCCAATTCATCAATGTACAAGCCATGGTCCTGAAGTCAAATGACTTCTCAAGTATTTGATGCGTTAGTAGGACTTAGGTGTATTCTCATTAAACTATGCTATTAACGTAGGCTGTTCTTGCACACACCTAACAACTCATTGCCCACACCCCCATAAATTTTGATTTGACCAAATTATCTCTACAAATCAGTATACCGCAAATAGTCTCAAAACACATACCGTAAATTACATAATTTATGGTATTAAAAAAATTTGTTAATACTGTAATAATTTATGGTATGTTTTTTTTTAAAAAAAAACACATACCGTAAATTATGTAATTTACGGTATGTGTTTTGAAAATAAAAAATGCATACCGTAAATTACATAATTTACGGTATTGAATTTTTTTTTTTCAATATCGTAAATTATGTAATTTACGGTATAAACACATACCGTAAATTACAATTTATGGTATTAAAAAAAAATTGCCGACACTGTAAATCATGTCATTAACGGTAAAGGGTGTAGAGGTGTGGCGAAATTTAGGGAGTTTTTAAGTTAGGAGTATTTGGGGTTTTCAAATATTGTGGGGGTTGTGATTAATGAAGTGATGGGTCAGCAGCCTTAATGTATATGCGTTGGTTTATGTTATCTGAGCCTTATACAAATGAGGTTCAACTGGGTTTACACAATTGGATAGATTGTTAAATGTCTCTGGCCCTTACTATTGACACCCCTACATATACTTCCCACGCCCAGTGGCGGTTTGCATGGTCGTGGATGCTCTTAACTTGATTCCCAAGTTATACTGTTCTTCATAACCAAACAAGATGTATAATCAGAAGACTGTTGCTACACTATTCCACTTAGGCCTTTGTAATAACCAAAAATAATGTATACCTGAAAGTTGCACTACTCAAAATTTGCCATTACTCAACCTTTGTTACCGATAACTTAATCCCTTAATTATAATATATTTTTAAAAATATTTAGGATGATGATGACAGTAGTAGTAGTAGTAGTGATTTGAGTAGTAATCATAATTATTATTTAGATTAGTTTTTTCTATACAATGCTAAACATATTTATTAAAAATTTTAAAAATTGTTTAATTATATTTTTATTTATTTTCAAGTAGTATTTCATTTTCATTTAATAAAAATACTTAAAAAATTGAAAATAATATTTTCTTAATTTATAAAGATAAAAAATAATTAAAACTTATTATTAATCAATCACATTTATAAATACTATCAAGCAAGTTTGATTAGTCACGACCGTTGCGTCATATACATAACTTGTTGTCTTGATAGGATTTGAGAATAGTCAGGCTGCTAAATAATTTACTAATGGTCTATATCTTAACCCCACTTTTGTCAGGTTAGACCTTTATATTCATTTAGTTCCATATTAAGTCTAGTCTTTATAATAGTAGTAAATTCAGTAATCTTATCTATAAATATTGGTAAACAATAGAGAGTTTTTCCCTCTTAATCTGTCCGCTAAAATTGAGGATATAATAGTCTATTAGACATCTTTAATAGTTTATCAGACACCTTTAACTTTGATGAGAAAATCAAAATATTGCAAGTCCAAATCAGCCTCTGTAGCCGCTTTTTTTTGTTTTTTAACGTGAGTCTCTATTTCTACTCCATAAAATGCTCTTTGATATTTCTTAACTAAGTTGTCTAATTCCTTCAACAACAAAAAAAACTAAGTTGCCTAATGGGGTGTTGTATAAGAGGAATTCCTTTGATTTTGTTATTGCTTTGTGGAGGGATACAATTTTTTTTCTTTCTTTATTTCTTTTTAGTGTGTGTACATTATCTATCTAGCATTACTATCACTCACTGTTTAAACTAGATACTTCCTCCGTCTTTTATTATAACAAAAAAAATGTAAATTCTATAGGGACTAAAAATATATTTAACCATTGAATTTTTCATGTGATGCACAGGTCAACGCATAAATAGACTATTACATAACAACTTATTTATATAAATGATCATATAAGTACATATTATTAATGATAACAAAAATAATAAATTGTTAGTATTTTATTTTGTCATCATTTTATATTTTAAATATAAATTCTTTATTAAAATAATAAAAAATATTACCTCACAAACATAATTTACACCGTGCATCGCACGGGTATACACACTAGTAACTAATTGAAGGGTGTGGTGAGGCCTAAGGCAACTTCTTTTGTTGCCTTACAATCCACACGGCCCTGAAAGTGGGAACACATTTTAGACGATGAATTGTAACAATGACCATTAAATAAAAAATCAACAGTTGTGATGAAATACATTCATATGTGGAACAAACTATAAAGTTTATTAATAATTAATTTAAGTATAAAAATTCAAAAAAAAAAATATCGTTAAATGATAAACAACTTATCTAAGGTACGTATGTCCATATGAAAAAAAACATAGGTACCAAAATGGTTCCATAAAACAATCTAAGTAAAACATGCTTTTGACCATTTGGAAACAGGAGATATTAGTATCATTCTAACTTTTTTTTTGGGGGTGAATCCAGGGTATTCCCCGACTGGAAGCTAATGACTAATCTCTCGAGGTACTGAGATCTATTTAAGTGGTTGATTTCTTCCAACAGATACTCTTCAATGCTTAAAGGACCCAATTATCTACCGACCGTGCCACACATGTTTGTTATCATCATTCTAACTTTAGTAAAACATTACTCATGCAAAACCTTGTCAATGTATATATATGTGAGAAACTATAGAGAGAAACAAAAATTTAGCAGTTGTTATTTTATTTAAAGTTAAACATATATGCCTCCATGAAAAATATGTCTGAAGTTTTTCTTCACGGATAGATGATACGATTTCTTAAAAGGAAATTTATGCTATAATAATAACAACGTAGAATTTGTTTAAAAAATTACAATCATTCAACTGTGAACATCACAGGATCATGTCGTTTGTGTTTGGTTTCAAGATGGGCTTCAAAAATGATTTTCCCCATTGTAAAATATAATGTTAATAAAAATACAAATGTTTGGTTATTGCCGGTCAAATTGATTTTGCCTCCAAACCTTGGTTTAGTTAAAAGTGATAAAATGTAGCTTTTGTTTTGATTTGAAAATTTTACACTTAAGTTTTATATCAAACTTGCTTTCAGAATAAAAACATTCAAACATAAATTATTTCACCTCACTTTACTTCAAACTCAATTATAACCAAATCAAATTGACAAAATCAATTCTATTTAAGATCACATTTATCAAACATTCACCCAAATACATGCTATAAACTTTAAATGATCCTTGTCTTACTTAAATTGCATAATCCCAATTATATGTTTTCTACGGCTTCAAGCCCTCTTCTAGGTGACTTTATTGTTTTTAAGTGCACTTTAATATTACACTGGTAATGCTGGAAGTGTTACCAGAAGCTGTTAGAGACCCATTGTAATTTTGCAACTAAATAAAAGTATGTTCAAATATTATGTATAGAATCAATTTTAACTACAACATATTTTGAGAAAATTTAAAATTGAAACAATGAGTTTAATTATTAAGTTTATATCATTTTTCGATAAAATTATCATGTATATTAAACCAAGTGGCAAAAAATTTAGTTATTTTAAGACAAATAGTAAAAGTCCATTTCATAGAAAAAAGGCATTGAGAGATGCATTGATCCAAAAGTGACAATGAGTTTAGTTATTTTTAGACAAATTATTCATGTCCAGTGCATATAAAAAAGGCATTGAGAGAACCTTATTCCCTTTTTTTTAATACAGGAGGGAACAAAAGACAAAGCTAACAAGATAAACAACACCCCAAAGCATAGGACTAACTTTCTCCATCAAGGTATGTTGGAAGGAACCCAAATGGCCCAAGTTGGCCAAGAGGTTAGCACACCCATTTCCCTCTCTCTATACACATGCCTAGTTTCGATCTTCCAATCTGCTAAATGTGGCAGAGTCAGAATCTCTTGGAGAAGAGGTTGAAGAAGAACATTGTATGAATCACTTAATTCCTCAATCTCGACCACACATCTAGAGTCCAATTCAAACAGAACCGAGCATAAACCGATGGGGACTACTATTGACACCTCTTTTTTTGTTAATAACCCCTATAGAGTTTTTTAATTTGTTTCCTAAAATTCCCCTATCCAGATTTTGTCTGCCAAAAGTTAACTTCCAGTTTACAACATTTAGATTTCTATATTTGAACAAATTTCTTAGTTGTCACCGGATATAAACATCAGGATGGCACCCAAAAGTTTATATTTTGAAGGTTTCACGAACTGATTTTAATCTAGATGAGTTTCATTTTTATAGATGAAACTCTCACCCATCTCCCATATTTCAACCCATCCATGTACCTAAAGTTGACATTAGGCTTGTGTTTCCTCATTTAGGTGTAGATCTGCTTCTTGCATTATTCTTTTTCATACATTCTTCCTCTCATTCGTTTGCTGCTAAGGTATTTTTTTTCTGAGTTCACATTGTGTCCGAAAATTAACTTCCAGACTCGTGACTTAATAGGTTTCGGAACTTAACTTTCAGATTTGTTGTTTTTTGCTTTTTGAATTCAAAGTTCTAGATACATAACCCAAAAAATTGGGCTTTAATTTCTTCGTGTTTCAATGTTCAAAATAGTTATGGATGAGAGGACAAAGTTGATATTTGAGGAAGTAACCATGTCATCTGAGTGGATGCTAGATACCATGCCAACTATGTGGATGGAACAATGGTTGGAAGTTAAACCTGAAGTGGAATATCCTAATTTCAGTGAACACTTCACCAATGATGAGGTTGATGTTTGAATTGTAAAATTTTTAGTTTCAACTTATCAATATGTAAACATTTAATAATATGGTCAATGTTTATTTCAGATATTTCCTTCCCGAGATGATCTCTTAAGGCCAGACTTTGATGCACCTGGAAGGAAGACAATGTTGGTCTCGGGTTGTGAAATGAGTGGGATATATAGGCAATACAAGAAAGAGTTGGCTCACAAGTATACTGGAACCCAAAACCGTGGTGCACAAGAATTGGGAACACACCTCCAGCAAAGTGGTTGACCTTACCAGACATGGGTTATGTAATTGCGTCCAAATATAACCCGATCCTGGTTGTTTTATCGTCTTCCAGATGTATGTTGTTTTTTCCTCTTAAAGGTCATCAACCAGTCCATCATCGCATCATTTGCATCAGGTTTATGTTGATTTGCGACTTTGTACAAATAAAGTATGATATAATATATTTAAAATTAATTTTGGATGTTAAGTGACATAGATGATTGATTAATTCATTATGTCTTACTTATAGGTGTTGTTAAAGGATGAGTGTCTGATACCTCATATAATGCCGCAATGGCACACATTCTATAAACATGAAACTCGTGCGTGGGAGTTTCCATATGTTAATAAGATGTCTATGTTTGGTTCATTTTGTGTACCAAAAAACAAAGGATTTATGGACCTAACTGAAGACTAATTGTACTTACTTCATAGTTTGTATAAATAATATTGTTAGTGTATGCATGATACACCTACTATTTCCATGTATGATTGGTGATAAGAAGATGTTGTTAGGGTTTTCTATTATTTCCTTGCATTGTCTCCCTCTTAGTGTTTGCCAGAGATGCTGAACTGACTTTATTTTTTTGAAGTCCAGATAACGTCCGAAACTATATATCTGGATGTCAGTTAACACCTCCAGGTGACATGCAAATGTTTATATACAAAGACTACAAGGTAATTGCTCCGGATGTAAACATCCTAAAGTTATAAAATGTCCAGAAGTTAATTTCTGAAAGGCTATTTACCCACGACCTGGTTCAATAGCTTTTGGAGGTTAACTTCCAAACATGAGCATTTTAGAAAAATAAAATAAAATACTCTATAGAGGGTGTATTAGCAAAAAGGGGGTGTCAATAGTAGCCACCTAAACCCATTTTTGCCTAACCAGGGTTGCAAACACCCACATTGCCATGAAATGCCTTAATAAATGTTCCAGTGTTATCTTATACTAGTAAAGAGACTTGTGCTAATAACGAGTCTCGAAAATTTATAATAATGTTTTAATTATTTTATTATGAATTTGAAAAAAAATTGTCAATTATTTTTAAAATAATTAATATTGGAGGAAGATTGTACTCAAAACAAAAAAATAATAACATTGTACATTTAGCATGGTAGTTTGGAATTCATAAATAGAAAATTCTTGTGGATCGAATAGAAAATAATTCTTATCTTATCAAGTTGAAATTAACAATCATTCATGTGGATCAAATCACATTTTGATCGAAACTCAAACATCATAACCTCATCATAGATGTGAACTTTATGTCATCAATAATATCTATCACAACCTCTGATTACCGAATGAGTGAAACAACGGGTAAGACTCTTTTATCGGATGTCCCCAAAGGGATTTAATAAACCATAAACTCTAACTCATCATAGACTCTTCTTTGACTTGGATTTAATCATATGTCATGAAAGCCAATTCTAAAGGCACACCTTGCTTCAACCAACTTTTTCTCTATCACTTTGTCTGCCACTTCTTAAATTTAGACGAATGTGAGTGCATGCATTTTTACAAAATAGTATGGATAGAGAGTTACATAAAAGTTATAGAAATCCTTGAATACAAAATTTGTCTTTTCAAGGAACTTTGATGCAGAAGTTTAATGGTTTAGATGTTATAAAGAGATCTCATTTAAGTAACTCGATGAATGAAAATATGATAACATAAAGTTATTGTTGTTGCTTATTACAAAATCAAGTTCAGTTCATGTAACTAAAGAAACAAATTGACAAACCTTAAGTTCCTGCTTCATCCTTTCATGCTATATCTCTTGATTGAAGAGCTCACGCGTCATTTATAATTAGACAATGACTGATATAAACTAAAATGAATTAAGAAAATAGAAAGGGGATCATTATGCCAGAGAAAAATTCGAGTGTTGAATCTTTCTGTAAATTGCAAAAGGAAGCTAATTACATCAGGTTTTGGTAATTATAATTATAGGCGATGTAACTAACTATTGAGTTGTCAGTTAGTTACATCAGAAGACGGCTCTTGTAACAGATTCTAAGTTGTTACTTATTCTAACATTAATACAATTGTTAATATTCATCAAAGGAAATTGAAGAAGTGGCAAAAGAGTGGGAACATACATTTCAGCAAAATAGTATGGACAGAGAGCAGAAAGATGTTGATTTAAGGCATATGCATAATTGAACACATAATCATGACATATTATGCATAAACCAATAACACATTAAAACCAACACATTTCAACTGAGATAACATTCTAAGCAAGAAAAACATATCCAAGATCTGCATCATAGTGTATTTTGCTGCTATAAGCAAGAAAAACTTATACATGTGTGAAGTCACAAACCTATATTGAGAAGTCAACCAAATTAAAACCCTTTATCTTGTCAACATAAGGCAGTAGATTTTTTGAGCATAATAGTAACACAATATAATACCACAACACAACATCAAACGTGAAATAAGTGGTAGATACACAAATATAGAATAGGATTGTTGAAATTCTCCGGACCTTGATAACCATCAGAAAATTAGTTGGAAATTGAACATGTGATAAATGCACGAACAAACAAATACCATGTGCCACAATTTTCTTTTATTCGGATTTTTTTTTTCCTAACAGGTTCATATTGAATAAAGCGAGGCTTAAAAATAATTTCAACCGGATGCTCTTAAAGATTAAAAAAAATTTATGGCACCATCAACAATAGAGTAAAGCAGCAACTAAAATAATGTAATCTTATGTTTTGTCAATGTAAGTAAAAAGAAAGCATAAACAATTATGTGGTAAAGACAGAAAACACTTCAATCTTAAGACTCAAACACAGTTCTATAGACTGAGTACAGGATGTTAGTAACTCCATTAAAACAAAAGAGGTAGACAATTATTACAGAATAGGAACAAAATCAACAAAACTCCTTACATTGGTGTAAGTTTGCCAATGTTGTTTAGATCTTCTCTTGCATCTTCATGCAGGATTCTCCCCAAAAATTCAAGCATATAAGATCTATATCGGTGGGAAGTCCTCTTCTAGCAAGCAAATTCAAATCTTTTTGGTGAAGTTCCCTACCAAATCCTCTAAACGCCAATATTCCCAACAGAATATTTGTGTAGCAAATGCTCTGGATGTAAACATCCTAAAGTTATAAAATGTCCGAAAGTTAATTTCTGAAAGGCTATTTACCCACGACCAGGGTCAATAGCTTTTGCAAGTTAACTTCCAAACATGAGCATTTTGGAAAAATAAAATACTCTATAGACGGTGTATTAGCTAAAAAGGAGTGTCAATAATAGCCACCTAAACCCATTTCTGCCCAATCAGGGTTGCAAACACCGACATTGCAATGAAAGGCCTTAATAAATGTTCCAGTATTATCTTATATAAATCCATCACACTAAATTCTAACACACTGATCCATCAGTATTGATCTTAAACCAACAAGCAGAGGGAGGGTCCTTACATTGCTCTACCTGGCTCAACTAAATACAAAACTAGTGGTACAACACTAATTTATTTTAATGTGAATTAGCATCTAAAAGCCCCCCCCCCAAGTGGCGGAGCCAGCCTATAAAAATTAGGGGGACCACATTAGGTTACAAATGTTTAAACTTTTTATTAAATAATAATAATAATAATAATAATAATAATAATAATAACCTTTTTGTGATTTGCTGAGAAGTTTATAAACTTTGTCTAACTTAGACAGTTGGCAAGCAGTAACTTTATAAACTGAATATACCCTATATAAAAACTAGAGGTTGATTTATCCAAAAACACTAGCGATGACAGCTTTGTAGCCTCAGAGAAATTAATAGGGTCAGCGCTTCTTTTTATTTTAACCTTGGTCAAAGTATAACACATTTATTGTAGCGTCGGCTGGCTTCACTTTTCTGTTTGTTCTCCCTTCACCGTTCTCATTGATTCAGGAAATAGCATCGCAGGGATGGGGCCATAAAACAATTCCATGTATAGTACTCCAAATGAATTTGCAAAACACGGGGGGACCACGGCATCTCGTCCCCCTTCCCTCCGCCCTCACTCGGTGACATTAGAGTTGATTTTGAACCCTTCCTTTCGAATTTTAAAATTTCAGAAAATAAAATAAAAATTGTAATGAAATCTCAAAATCGATAAGAGTTTAATTTATATGCATCGACAACGTAAAAATATTTTACACATATATTCAATAAGGTGTTGCAACATTATTTAATAAATTTTAAAACACGTGACTCGTTATACTCATTAAATAACGTGACAACACATCATTGGATGCATATGTGCATATAAATTAAATCCAATCGATAATATAGATGTTCAAAACTTCATTTCATTTTTCTAATAGCAAAGGTGTTCAGTATTAACAACATGTGACACATAGTAGTAAAAAGATGTCTTTAATAGACTTACTTATAATTATTCAACACCATTAGAAAATTAGTTAACATTAACATAGATTAAAATGTAATCTATAAATTGATTATTGAGAAGTATTAATTTTCAAAATGGAAAAGGCAAAACCTTATTTAAATATGTAATTTACTCATTAAAAAGCAAGCAAAGATTTTTATCACCAAGGCCGCAAGTGTGCACTTTAATTTGAAATTTGAAATTGCAATATAACAATTTCTGCAACATTACTCCACATATCTGTGGAATGCAGCCTGCAATATAATTTACGGGATGGAAATATGCACATACTACTTCCAGAGGACATAACATAAATACAACTAATGCATGCAAAAGTTACAAGACACTTTGCAAAAAAATAAACCTAAAGCAAAAGTCCATTCTGTTTATGTTGTTTTCTCCATATGAACATATCCCATACTATGCAATTATTCAAGGGCCAATCCAATCTGATTGATGCTCTAACAAAACCAAACAAATTTCCTGGCACAGGCTCCTGAGATGACTCAATTAATTAACAAACTTCAAAGATACATTGCCTATGACAACAAGGAAAAGTCTTGTTCAAGAAAAATCTGAATTGTGGACTCCAATTTCCAGTCAACTAAGTCTTATAGTGTCATTTGGTATAATGACATTGGGGTTTCTTATATGTGGATTTAGTGCTGCCAATTCCTTCCATTTTTTTCCAGTACCATATATACGCGAAGAAATGCTCCATAAAGTGTCACCAGGCTGCACCTTTGTGGTAACTGGAGCAACAGACTTAGATGCAGCCTTTGGCTTCATTGATGAAAGCTTATTGTTCTTCCCCATTCCATTAGCAAGCAACCAGCGCGAACCAGATTGTTGCTGTTTTGAAGTGCCCCAAAGCTTCTTTTTCTGAGGCTCAGTTTTAAGACCTGCCACATGGACTTCAGTAATCCTGAACTGAGGAATGGCCTCCTCTTCAGAAATTTTCTCCTCTTCCTTCGTGTCCTTCGTCTCCACCTTTGCTACTATTTCGCTCTCATCATCCTCGTCGTTGTTGTTCCGTACCTCAGACACACTACAATAAATTTTTTGCTTTGGTAGGACAAACTCTCTCTCGACCTGTATTAGAGCAAGCATTGGTGTTCCAACAGGCTCATAGTTTCTCAGAGGATCACGAAGCTGCACCATTAATGCTACTGTGAAATTGTTTCCGAGCAAACCACATCTTCTGCTGCAGCCTTTGCCTCGTCTCCTATCTCCTTTTGAACTACTTCCACGGATAAAGTCAAAAGAGTTAGCGTGATGGGCTGCAAGAAGTTTGGAAGTATGCTCGCTGATATTATCTACATCATCAATGTCACCAGAATCCAGCTTCATCCATTCATCAAGAGTTAATGATAGGCTCATTATCCCATCAACACCATCGCTGCTGTCTTTTACATCCATCAACTGCAAACCGGCAGCTCCTTCCAGGACAAGGGACCCGTTAATATCAATCCCCTTGCCCTTGAGAGCTGACATATCCCCAATGGATTGCGCAACAATGTTAGACGGTGCATCCTCCTCTGACATCCCAGATTGTATTCTCAAACCCTCCATTGAAAGTGCTTCAATTTTATTCATAGCCAATGGAGCAAGATCTTCTATTGAAACAAACTCTGAGCCTGTCTGGTTGGCCACCGAACTGGAACCAAACCTGCCAGACTTCAGTCTAGTTGGAGTTCCGTTCAAGTCCCTTTGCACACAAGCAGCATCTTGCCCTGTCACTGAATCATGCTGCAAATGAAATTGCCTAAATAAAGCAAAGCAAAATTCAATCAGAAACACGCAATGATGGGTATTAGTATAAACTATAACTCCAAAATCAATGATAATTGGTACAAAACAGGATAGACTAACCTCTCTGTTCCCTCTAAGGCAGGCATAGCTTCCCATGCTATTTGTTCCATTGTCTTCCCTGTGACATCTTCCAGAGGCATTAACTCCTTTGCCTGCATTGAGAGTTTTTCAATTCCCACTGAAGCCAAACACTGTAAAATTTCCACTATCCCAGAACCCATTTCTGCGGGTACAACAACAGGGTTGGAAACCTGCATGATTAAGCTCCCACCGGTTTTAGTATTCTTGAAAAATGAGGGATTCATAGACCGTAAATAACCTCCGTCTTTTGTCTGAAGAAAAGGGCCCAACCCCTCGGCAAGAGGAGGCAATGTGGGAGGTTCTTCAGGTGGCAAGTGAATTGGACTTCCAAAACCAGCACAATCTTTTGGCGGAGAATGATGAAAAGCCCTCTCATTCAATCCCCATTCACGCATTAGGGCTTCTGTTTCCAAGTCTTCTAGCATTTGAGCCCTCTGTTTGCTCCTCGCGTGCTGAGACTCAACTGGATGCTCCTTCTGCAGATGTTGGAACAAGGATGATGAATTAATACCCTCGGTGAAGTTCCACTGCTCAGACCCAGTAGAAGCATCATAGCCATCGTCTGCTTCATCATCACAGTCCATATCAAAATCAAATAAAGAGAAGCCCCCATCCAGGGCTTCCTTCTCAAATTGTCTTAAAAGAAGCTCTCTTGGAGACTCGGGCTCGCTTTCAGAATTCAAGCCCATCGGACTGTGGTCTACGCCTAACATGCTTAAAAATTCGTCGGCAACCGATTCTGTAACATCATCTAAGCTATGTGATTTTTTCATCTTAAATTCAGATTTGCCTTCTATAATTTTAGGAGATTCTAAAGCCACACTCTCCAAATCTGAGACACTATTTATAGCTGATTCTAATTCTTCCAACAGTTCATTTGTGTATAAGCCATCCTCTTTGCAAGCAGATTCATCTACTACTGGCTGATCCCTACAAACATCATTTTCCTCATACAGGGAATCATGTTTAACACTATCTTCAGAAGATACATGTAAACATGCAGTATCAAGAATACCGGTACTATCAACAGTAGGAGCATCTTCAGGGGCCTTTGTGAATGATTCCTCTAGATTAACAGGTTCATCTAGTGAGATTTCTATACCCTTATCAACAACAAAAAATTCATTACCTTGACACTCTTCAAGGTTTTCTTTTCCAGAATCAAGTAAAAGATCGCCATCTGGTTCATCTGTCTCCAGGTTTTCTTGAAATACATCGAGTTCAGGTTTGTCAAGCACTGGACATGTATTTCCATCGTTACCTGCATGCATTTCAGGCTTTTCTTTACCAAGATCAGATGAAGCATTGGCATCTGGTTTGATTGGCTGAAGATTTTCTGTTGACAAACCATGTTCAGGTTTATTGTGCCGAGAGATACATGCCTTTTCTTCATCAAATTTCTTATATAACAAGTCTATTGAGCTGGCTAGTGCTGACTTAGATGATGGCAACACCTCATGAAGATCCTTAACCTCTTCTGCAGCTTGAGATGAGTTCTGATTGGGAAAGTTTTGCAAACTTCCGGCACGCCTCATGCTGCTGCTTCCATCAAACTGTCTGTGTTTAACATCTGGTTTCATCAAAGAAGCAAGACTATTCTGCCGCGAAGTCAATACATTAGGAGCATTTTGGCCATCTCTGGTCGCACTGGCGTTATCACCAACCACTGTATATCCAAAACTAACATTCATCACAGCACCCTTAGCCATTCCCGATAATCTGAAACTAGTAGTCCACTCCCCAGAGCTCTTCTCCTCCTCAAGCTCCTCCAGAGTGAGAGGAAGCAACCTCGTGAGATCAACCCGATGCTTCCCCAAATCAAGTTCCGGCGCACTATGAAGAGAAGCATAGAGCAAAAAATGCTTCGCTTCATACTTTGCAGAATGGTGAGGTCCACTCCTACTGCCATACACTGAGCAAGTGTAAGTCAACTTCTCTTCAAATTCAGCCACACCCTGAACCACCTTGGCCGGACGGGTCACCAGAACCCCATCCCTCCTCTTCCAGTAAACCGAAAGGCTGGAATCATCAAAAGTGGGAGGCAACCCTTCAATCAAATGGACATGGAGATGAAAACTACAATTGAACCTCTTATTGCGGATATGTGATAGGGCCTTCAGTGGCCTCCAATTCCATATAGACCTCTTATCCTTTTGCAAACCATCACCATTGTTATTATTATTATTACTACTGGCTTTAGGCCTTGATTTGGGATCAGGAAAGAGGGGTTTTCCAGTGGATTTAGATCGAGAATTTGCACCAGATACTGAATTCCTTGAAGAATTTCTGTCCAAGTACATAGCTTTGTTCATAGTTTCAACATCCTTTAACAACTTCTTTTGATTACCAGAAACCCCACCACCCTTCTTACCACCTTCCATTTTTGACATCATTTTTTGCCTAGGAAAATTTAAAATATAAGTAAATTAACGTTAATTCAAATGAAACAGAACCCAACTCATAATTTAAAAAAAAAAACTAAAAAAAAGAACAATTAGCATACAATTAAAAACAACACAAATTAACTATAACTGATTAATAAACTATAAATAGACAACAAAAAAATGGGTCGATAGATTGAGTTACCAGGTGGTGATGGAAAGGAAGCAGAGGAAGAGAATAAGGTGAAGAGAAAAATTTTAGGTCACCAAATTCAATCCGTGGCCATAGGCATACTCCTTCTCGAATTCAAAGCTGAAATCCTGTAAACGAAAAAGAATCAATTTTTTACTGAAAAGTCAAAGTGAGAGGAAAAGAAGAAGAATAGGAAGGGAACGGAAAACGAAATCTTACAGAAAGAGAGAGAGGTGCGTTTTCTTCTGTGAGAGCAGAGCTTGTTATCTTCTTCAGTAATCTCTCTTTTCTCTCTCTCTAGGAATTGCCGCTACCCTTTTCAAAAAACAAAGAATTGAAATTGAAATTGAACAAAGCAGAAAAATAGGAGTTCGAAAACAATACGGTAAATAGCTGCTATTCAAACGCCCGGTGATATTTCACTATTTCACTATTTTTTCTTCTTTTTTTTTTTACGGAAACTATTTTCACTTGTTAAGTAAATGATTTTGTTTTTTTTTTTTATGTTAGGGTCTCAATTTATTTTTCATGTCAGTATTTATACGATTATTATTAGTTTAAAGATTTTAATTCATCTGTATATTTTCAGTCAAAAAAAAAATTCATCTGTATATTTACAGATTAAAGGAGAGTCTTTATTTTTGTATTTCAAATTACCCGTTCTCTGTTTATATTTAAATATACAGTTAATTTTTTTATATTTTACAAAAAAAATACCGTGCATTAAACTCAATAATATAGATATCTAGTTCTCTTTCGTTTGTGCACCTCGCCAACCAATTGCCATATCCTTTTTAATCTTGCCCTTTCGTACTGGCAATTTCCTAATTGTTGAGATTTTTTTTCCCTTTGCCTTTATTAATCATGAAGGGATAAATAATATGCCGAAAGATGTATCTTTTTTTGTAAATGAAGAGTTTACTTTGAAATATAAAATAAAATATCGCATTTGTCATACAAAAATATTAATAAATGTATAATTTATTACATATATATACTATTAATTATTAAATTTATATTAACAATTAAAAAACTTTTACTTTTTCGTTAACATGAAATGGTATTTTTCATAAATATTTGCGGAAAATCTTGGCATAAAATTTTTTAAGCTTAAATATATTTTTCGTTTTTATAAAATCGAGAAATTTTGATTTTAGTCCTTATAAAAAATGTATTCATTTTTAGTCCTTGTAAAATACAAAAGTGACTAAAATTACACACTTTTTATATTTTGTAGGGATTAAAAGTGAATAAATTTTATATAGACTAAAATCAAAAGTTGTCAATTTTACAAGGAACACAAACATATTTAAGCCAATTTTCTATCGTTAAAAATAACTTTTGGAGGATAAAAAATTAAGAATATCAGAGGCTATCAAAACAATAATTTAAATAATAAATAAATATAATTTTACAAAGACAGCCAACCATATTTCATCATGTATAAGTCTGTATATATAGGTATTTTATGAAATAATATTATCGTGAGATATGATCGTGCATCGTTGTTAAGTTCGTAAAATAGACCAAATTACTTTACTTCGTCGTTACGATTTAAAATTTCACCCTTTGCATTAAGTGATTATTTCTGTTAAGAATCATTTCGTAATTTTAATTTAGTTTTTAACAAAGTATGTTGTTAAGGTTGTAAAAATAACCGGGAATAAATTAAAGATTTTATAAAAAAAAATTCAATTATTAAAAACCAATATGAGAAAATAATAAATTTCAAATCTAAAACATGATAAATAAATAAACAATTTATTAATAATTTTCTCATTAAATGAAATAAAATGATTAACTTTTGTTATAAAATATCTACTACCTACTATATTATATAAAATAAAGTTTTGCCACGTAGACTCATGCTACGTGGCAACTTCGTATTCATTCTTTTCCCGCCAAAATAAAAAATAATTTTTTTTATTTTTTAATTAATGATATTTCATTAATTAAGACATATCAATAAATTAATGTTCATATCTAGACTTTGATCATTCAATCAAATTTGAATTAAATCAAATTCAAATTCAAAATGTAAATAAATTAAAGCATATCAATCAATTAATTTTCAAATCTGAATATTTGTCATTCAATCAAAATATTATCTATGTCATGTGACAATATAAGAATCATTAAATTTTTTACCAATATCAATTTAATTTTTGAAGTTATTGTTTTAATTATAGCAATCATTATTGCCTCATGTCAAACAATAATTTCACAGTGTAAAACCTTTAAATGACTTACATATTTTTATTTATTAATTATATTGATTATCAATCAATATTAATTATTATTTTACTATACAAATTTAGTTACTTTTAATTTTATAATTTTTCATAAATGATTTATTTTTTCGTCAAAAAATAAACAAATGATTTATTTTATTTGCACGTCATAAAATTTAGATAACCTGTGCGAGCATAGGTAAATACACTAATGTATAATTCCGATTGAGATTTCACACGTAATTGATTTCTTCAAGTTTTACCATATCATTATTCAAATCGTAATTGACTGATTGTTGAGATTTTTTCTCTCCTTCTGCTTCTTGTGATTGTCCTTTTTCACTCAAGTTTGTGGTAAGTAAGATTTGGTACCTCTACATATAAATTTTAATATAAATTATAACTTACAATTTATTCTTCGTGATTTAATTATGCGATATTCAAATTTAGATTAAAGAACCATATGATTGGAAAATGCTAAACCTCACGAAGAATTTACATCAAAAAAATCACGAATGACATGGCAATGACATTATTTTGGATTCTCTCTCTAAACTATGACTTATATCCAAAACCATAATTTATTTGCCCCAAAAAGAGAGAACTCAATTTGGGGGACTTCGAGAGCTTTAGAGTTCACTCCCTAGATCTCCATGTTTTCCTGCAGTTTTGTGTCTACACCCCACCCTCACCTCCCTTGTGTCTGTCTTACCCACGACTATTAAATGAGCGTCTTTTAATAGCACACAACAACTACGCTGCGCTTTAACAAATACACTAACTAAGTCTATGGAGCAGGAAGAAAGAGAAGAAATTGCCATTAATGTTGAGCCTCAACCACCTATCCAACACTCGGAGTAACTAGAAGCAACAATGGGGGTGCTTCACTCATCTCATTGATTCAACTCTTTATTCTCTCTTTGATACACCATTTTTCTTTTCTCTTTGTGCATTTGAAATTAAGGATTGATAAGTGGTGAGGAGAAGGTGCAATGTGGAACAAGGATCGCGTTCGCCAAATCAGCGTCGTTTTGGGAGGAAGGGCGGCGCTGTTTAGGGAGGAAAGGGAAGACGAGGAGGCAATGTAGTGGGTTGCCACTGTCTCTGTTACATTTGGGGTGGGGCGGCAAATCAAAGCTAGCAGAGAGTGGCCAAATTAGTGGATAAATCATTATCATTTTCTATTTTTTTATATTTTTAAATAGCTTTATAGAAAAGAAATATTGAACACCTGGGTCGTGAAATTTGCGAGAGAATTCCCTCGTGACATATAGCACAACTCATGATGATTACATGCTAACGAAAAAAATCATAAAAATAAAGAAAAAGTTTGGACAGACTTTTAAATTAACACTTGTAAAAAAAAAATACTTAAAAATATTATAATTTTTTTATTAAATACGAGTTTTTTAAACAGCATTTTTTGTACATATAAAGTAAAATCAATTTCTGTATTTTAACTTTTTATAGGAGCTCTCATTTTTGGTAAAAAAAAAAAACTTTTAATTTTACTTTTTCATTAAAACTTACTCCCTTGGTCTCAAAATATAGGAACCTTTTAAGTAATTTATTTGTCTCATTTGATAAGACTCTTTTAAAATTGTATCTTGCATTAATTATTTTTTTTACCACAATACCCTTATTTAATGAGGTGATTTACCAAGATAAACTCTTCTTTGAAAATATGAATATCCAATCTTACCTAAGAATTTAAGGGTAGTTTGAGAAAATAATACAAATTATAGATAAACTTAATACTTCTAACTAGTAATTCTTTGATGGGAGAGAATTGGCTAAAATACTCCTATATTTTGGAAGGAGTATAAGTTATTTAATCCAAAATCGGTCAGCGTGTTACTACTTTTAAAAACACATCAAAATAAAGTAAATTTTAAGTCATGGTTATGATTGAAGAGAATAATAATTATTTGTTCTGATTATTATCCAATGACAACACAAAGCTGGGAAATTCTATAGTTTGCAAAATCTTTTCGGTAAAAAAAAATTAATTCAATGAGTTTAGTAATTATACATTGAAAATTTCAAAGTACATTCCATCAACAACAAAAATTCAAAGTACAAAGTCGAAAGGAAAAGCATCTTTAAATTTTTCAGCGGATTTATAAAAACTGTTTGATTTGGTTTTCAAAAACTGTTTTCTGTTTTATAAAAGTTAACGAAAAACAAATTTTATTCTTCGTTAATTTTTAAAAACAGAAAATAGTTTTTGAAAAAAATAATCAAACAAAGTCTTAATCTCTTTGATCTCGATTAAAGAAATAAGTGGCCCAAAGTAAATGTGAAGGTTTTATTTTTTTGTTCAAAAGGTATTTCTTTTCAAAATACTACAGTCTCAATGAAGTTGCAAAATATACCTCAATTAAATTATGGCAGAGTTTGCCGTCTTATAGCAGAAGGTTTAAGGCGCGTAGTCATAGCTTAGCTGTCACGTATGACATGCCCTCTTCATAGTAGTCAATGTGCAAATATACTTTACTTTGCATTTACACTACATTTTGAGTATCGTGTACCAACAATCATCGATCTCTTCCTCTCATTCTGTCATTAAGTTTAATTAACGAATATTTTATGTATTATACGACTATTTTTAATTTTAAACATAAAATAAAGGCACTTATTCAAGTACATCAATACTGATAGTACTTCAATTAAGCACTGATTTAAGTACATCGATAAAGCATATGATCGAATTATAACCAATATTGTTCCTAAACAAAATAAAATGGACCCCAGGTTGAGTTTATTGATGAAATCAAACAATATATTGATTGCAGATATATCTCATCATGCAAGACATATAGGAGAATCTTTTTCATTCTAAATTCCTTGTAAAAAACCAACAGTTGACCCGTTATACTTTCATCTCCCAAATGAACAATCTATTTTTGAGTTCATAAATGTATCAAAAGATTATGTCTATAAAAAAAGTCTAGAAATATTTGCATACTAATAAGTGGTAAAGTGAAGATCACACAAAATTTTTAAGGCAAAATTGCGTTTCAGGTCCTTTAAGTTATTTTTCAGTTTCACTTTCATCCTTTAAGTTTTTTTTGTGTCAATTAGGTCCCATAAGTTAGGTTTGGATGACAAAATAAGTCTTTTTTACCATTCTTCCATCTCCTATCCTATGTGTCACTCCTAACCTATGTGGCACCTATGTGGCACTGCTGAGGTATCAATAAATATAATAAAAGATATTTTATTTTTATTTAATTAAAATAAAATAAAAACAAATACAATCAAAAAAAAACAAAAACAAAACGCAGAAAGAAGCAGAAGAACAAAACGCAGAAGAACATGTAAGAAGCAGAAGATCAGTGCCATTGTAAGAAGCAGAAGAACAAAACGCAGAAGAAGCAAAAAAGGTGATTTGGCTATCTTCTTCTTCCCTATCTCCCGGTTCTTTTTTTTTCCCTTCCAAAATCAAACAAAAAAAATGCACATTTGGGCGTTTCTGCGTTTTTTGCTTCTGCTGCGTTCTTCTGGTTCTTCTTCTCACTGATTTGGATTTGGGCGTTTCAATTTCTGCGTTTCAAAATTGATCTCTGTGCTTTTAATTTGAGAACCCTAATTTCAAAATTGATCTTCGCTGTTCATCATCATCATCATCATCACCCCCTTGCCTTTTCTGCTTCTGATCCTCCTTTCTCTCTCGTTCTTTGATTTCATGATTCTGATTCTAATCTGAAACTGAATGAGTGTTGTTTGGAAAAGGAAAAACGCAGAGAAAGGATTTGATTTTGGAAAAATAGACTTCTAGCTACGGACAATTGGCTTTTAGTGACGGATTTTGTCCATCACTAAAAGTCATGTACAACTGCGTTCATCAATCTTCTTCTGGTTTTAGGGGAAAAAAAACTTTCTTCTTTTTGTTTCAATCAGGTTCGATTCTGGTTTTTTTTCCCCAAAATCAAACCAAAGCTTTCATCATCATCATCACCACCCCCTTCTTCTTCTGGGTTGTTATCAACATCTGAGTGTGCATTTTTAATTTGAGGAACCCTAATTTTAATTTGGGGAAGATAATTTGAGGAACCCTAGTATTAATTTGGGGAAGATAATTTTAATTTGTTGCGTCATGTTGCTTCATCTTTGCTGCGTTTTTCTGGCTTCGTCTTGATGCTTCATCTTTGCTGCATCTTGGTGCTTCATCCTTGCTGCGTTTTTTGGTGCTCCATCTTTGATTTTGGGGGGGGGGGGAGCAGAAGAAGAAGAAGAAAGAAAATGGCAATAGTGAGGAGTTAGGGTTGAAAGCGAAATAGATGAATGAGAGAGAGAGAGAGAGATTGATGGAAGAAATGAACGCAGCAAGGATGAAGAAGAGGAGGATCTTGAAGAAGAAGAAGAAGAAGCTGGACGTTGAAGATGAAGAACCAGATTTTGTTTTTGTTTTTGTTTTTTGATTGAATTTGTTTTTTTATTTTTATTAAATAAAAATAAAATATTTTTTATTATATTTATTGACACCTCCGCAGTGCCACATAGGTTAGGAGTGACACATAGGAGAGGAGATGGAGGAATGGTAAAAAAAATGCTTATTTTGTCATCCAAACCTAACTTATGGAACCTAATTGACACAAAAAAAAACTTAAAGGACGAAAGTGAAACTGGAAAATAACTTAAATGACCTGAAATGCAATTTTGCCAATTTTTAAAGTTGGCCTTGACTCTGAACATCTCTCATGAAAGTGAAAGACTTACGAAGGGTTGCCATAAGAAGAAAAAGCAATGGTTTTGTTAAACACAGTGAGGGGAAATTAAGCAAAATCAACTCGTATCAGCTCCTTGATTGCATTTGGTGATTCTTGACCCTAGAATGTAGTTAGATCTCCTTTCCAATAGTCTAATTAAGTTGTGTTTTGGGGGCCATGTGTGGAGCTTAAACTATACTTTTTTTTGTGATATATGTATGTATTTTCTTTTATTTCAAACTAACAAGTTTTTCATGTATTGTATGCATATCTTAAATTTGGGTAGAAGTAATAAATGTTTAAAATTATAAGAGAAGCATACATAATTAATTTAGGTAGAATCTAAAAAAATACATATTAAAAGAGGAAAAGTGTAACATCCCACCTATAATAGTGTCATTATGTATATGATTTTTTTTCTTTAAAAAAATGTTTTAAGTGTATGATTAGTATATATACTTGACTTTTAGATGTTTATTACTATTATTACATAGAGGGAATTTCATGGCTTATTAAGGGATAGAAAGGTGGAAAAAACATCTGTTGTCCCAAAAAATGGTATCTCCCTGTCTCCCACTAATCAAAGACTAGGAATATGCATATATGATAATGAATTATTATTTTATTTTATTATGTGACAAATTGTTATTAGTGGGGGACAGAGAATGTGACAGAAAGTGAGACAGAAGATTTTCATCCTAGAAAGGTCCCCTTATACATAAAATCCCATCAGACCCCTCTCTTCCACCTGATATGCAAGCCCCCTTTTTTTCCTTGACACTATTACATGCAAAACTCATCCAAAGAGTAATCTTCAGGGCCATTCTTAGTGAGAGAAAGTGAGGGAGAGTGGGAAAATAGAAGAGAGACTCTTCAAAAATGTTAGGTGGGTTCTCTCCCTAGTGGGACCCAAAGATAAAAGAAGAAATCGAAGAATGAAATCGGTGAAGTTATGTGAAAGATATGGTATGCAGATATGCTTTCCCAATAAAAAGAGGAAACAGGGAATAAAAGAAATATTTACAAAGAGGAAATAAGAGAAATCATATCTCAATAAATATGAAATACATCAGTGCCATATCTCAACATGATCAGACCAAAATACATTGCTTGTATTTGTTGCTCCTCTTCTATAAATTAATGAGTATGACATACGAGAGAGAAAGGTGGTGCAAGAGGCACCCCATCGAGTGTGTGAGTGTTATCATTCTTTGTAACTCTTGAGTGAAGTATTCGAGTTTGTAAGGTGATACACAATTTGGGGTAGGTTTTAAAGTTTCAGACCAGAAAACTTGTTATATTATGGGGTGAGTTACAATACTATCTTGTAATCTCCTTTTATGATAGTGAAAATTTTGTTGAGGTGTTTCGTGCATGGACGTAGGCAAGAGGTGTCGAACCACGTAAATCCTTGTATCTTTTTTATTCCTTTGTGTGTGTGTGTCTAGAGATTCCCCAACATTGGTATCAAAGATCCTTGGACGTGTGTGGGTAAATCAGAGTGGCACGTACGTATTTTTTCCAATAGTGGTATCAGAGCTAATGGTCCAAATATGACAATGCAACTAGAGGAGACCAGCTCAAAGCCATTGGCGCGACCAGGTGACCAGTTGAGATGAGTATTGAAGAACAGGTGGATCGGTGTGTGGATCCTCGTGTCAAAAGTCTTCCTGACAATGGAGGTCAGGCGACGTGTCCTGTTGATGATAGATCACGGCAGTGCATGTACAAGAAGTGTCACCATTAAAGACTTCAATATTCATAGACGAGAGATGTTGGCAAAAAACACATAAAGATGAAAGTTTGATCAAGGGGGAGCTTATGTCTATTGTAGGGGGAGCTGTGAAGGAAGAAAACAAGCATTGTTGAGGTCCCACTTGAGTCGGGAAGAGGGAGATTTGTTGGGTGGGTTCCGTCCTAAGTGGGACCCAAAGATAAAAGAAGAAATTGAAGAATAAAATCGGTGAAGCTATGTGAAAGATATAGTGCAGATATGTTTTCCCAATAAAAAAAGAAAATAGAGAATAAAGAAATATTTACAAAAAGTAAATAAGGGAAATCATATCTCAATAAATATGAAATAAATCAGTGACATATCTCAACGTGATCAGACCAAAATACATTGCTTGTATTTATTGCTCCTCTTCTATAAATAAGTATAACATACGAGAGAGAAAGGTGGTGCAAGGGGCACCCAAGGGGTGGTGCAAGAGGCACCCGATCAAGTGTGTGAGTGTTATCATTCTTTGTAACTCTTGAGTGAGGTATTTGAGTTTGTAAGGTGATACATAATTTGGGGTAGGTTTTAAAGTTCAGATCGAAAAACTTGTTATATTATGGGGTGGGGTACAATACTATCTTGTAATATCCTTTTATGATAGTGGAAATTTTGTTGAGGTGTTCCGTAGACGTAGGCAAGAGGTGCCGAACTACGTAAATTTCTGTGTCTTTTTTATTCCATTGTGTGTGTGTAGAGATTTCCCAACACTGGTATCAAAGATCCTTGAGCGTGTGTGGGTAAATCAGAGTGGCACGTACGTATTTTTCCTAACAAAAAAGAAGGGAGCAGCGACTAAACCTCAACTTTTGGGTCAAGGATCGAAGAAAAGTTGGGGATAGAAATGGAAGAGGAGTTCGAATTTGAGAAGAGAAGAAGGAAGAGGGATTTCCAAGCATTTTCTTCATTTCATGGCTCAAGACCAGCATCTAAGGTAAGTTCTTCTACATTTAGAGTAATGTAGACATGGGCATCCATAAGACCCATTTTAGGAGTTGGTTGTCTTGAGCTAAAAATGGGGGAAAATGTGATGTTCTTGAGTATTTTTATAGTTATGCAAAAATTGTGTGTTAATGTGTATATTTCCATGATTTTAGCTAATAAATTGGGTTGCATGTATGAATTCTTGTGTTAGCATTGTATACTCTGTTTGGTTGTTGCACTTGAGTGAGTTTTCAATCCCTTGAGATAGATGTCTTAAATTGAAATCTAGTGGTATGATTGTGGTGAGTCAAAATCTTGTATGATTCTATGTCTTAGATGTTAAACATGTGCTAATATGATGTTGTGAATTCTTTTCCTTTTGAGTATGATTGATTAGTATATGAGGGTTTTGGTTTGTTTAAGATGAGACTTATTTCATGATTATAGATACACATATTATTAACTTATAAAATCTGTCATGTATCCAAGGGGAAAATTGAGTATTTGGTGTTTTGATCTTGATTGTGGATTGGGTCATCTTTGATGTTTTCTTTCTATTCATAATTCCTATATGAAGAATATGTCTAGGATTATTGTTGATGGTTTATAAGACCTTAATTGGGCATTTGGAATGGCCTAAGATATTAAGATTAGAATGGGAACAAACAAATTCGTGCGCAGGGCGTAGGGGGATGTTGGGCACTTGGCGCCCTGGCTCTGTTTGTGCCAGGCGCAGGGCGTAGGGAGTAGGGGCACCTGACACTTTGTTTCTGACTTCCCTCACTTGGTTGATTGCCTCTCGAGTATTCGCGGTGCCTGTTAGGCTGCCCCTTTGAGTTGTTTTGGCTTCTTAATGTTTTTCAGTTGGAAAATAAGGTATTGCAGTTGGAGGGATGGCTGGATCGAAATTCATGTATCACTACCAAGTACCAACTACAAGCTGCTTGTGTGGTATAAGTTTGGCTTTCAAGAGCTACATGAAACACTACTCTTTGACTTCCTTCCATAGACATGTTTATTAAACTACTACTAGTACATATACCCGTGCGATGCACGGGGAAATAAGTTATTGAACTAATATTGTATCTCGATAAAAATGCAAAGAAGTATTAAGGCATATCACATAATTCGTATGAAGATACATTAATATTTTTCAGCTTTATTTTTTAAAAAAGCAAACACTATTAAGTCATTTTTTTGGTTGGTTCACTATTAAAGTAATAATTATCATTTATTAAACATGCAATCTGTCATGATATACAATTCAAAATTATCCATTACTAATTTAATCATTGACTAAATCAATTAAAATAGATTATTTGTCATGAAGTCAATTCATACTCAATAATAATATAATAATACTGATTAAAAAATAATGACCAACAAATCGTAAAAAACTAATGGTTAACAAATCATAATTTATGTTAATACCCTCAATTTAGGTTTTTAAATATAAACATCTTTTGTCTCATTGTTTATTAAATCAAATATTAAGGAAAAAGACCTTTTTTCTTTTTGTTTTTCTATCTGGACAGACATAAACGTTTTCATTTTTTATTTTTTGTTTATCTGTTTTTTAGCTCTTTATTTTCTCTTTATGTGTAGAAAGAGATAATTAATAGGAATTTAATGAGACAGAAAAAATTAAAGAGGAGAGAGAAAGAAATTGGAGTGATGCAAAATAACGACTCTGCCCCTGTTTAGGCTGAATTTTTTGGCGGGATTTTTGTTCCTTCACATTTGCAACAACTTTTATACATAAAGATACTTACGGTATCAATCATGTAAGATAAAACTACTAAAGATTATTTATATTTTTCAATTAGAAAACGGTGACTCAATTGATGAAAGCAAGTATTTTTAAAAGAAAAGGAAGAGTTGAGGTTTCGATCTAATCATATTTGATTCTGCTAGGTTCTCCAACAACAATCTTTCGCTGTAATGAGTTGCACAGCAGGTTCAAGAATTCCTTTCGGTTCTGTTACGTGCGTCTGCAATCAATTTTGAGGAAACAAAACTTCGAGAGACTACTAAGAGCATCCACAGCGCTGGTGTCTTCCATGCGTTTCTTCTCTGACATAGTGGGCCCACTCAATTTCCTTCTCTGTCTCTTTCTCTCTCTCATAATGGGCCCAATTTTTTACCTTTACCAATTTCAGATGCGTACACTAACAGAGCTCCCACGGCTAAAATTAAAAGAACGGTGCATTACACCTGGTACACACATAGACAAGATATGGCAACTTAAATTGAAACTTCTGCCTCTATAGCTGCTCTAAAAAGGGATAATTAGATCTCTAAATTATTGATTGGTATGAATTTAAAAGTTTTTGTCCAAATAGTATAATTTGAATCTTCTCATTGAATGTCAATAAAAAAATTATATCAATCTCGCTCACTAAACATTTTGATTAAATCTATTATCTATTATCTACAATATTATATAAAATAGAGTTTTGCCTCGTAGACTCATGTCACGTGGCAGCTCCACATTCATTCTTTTCCCTCCAAAATGTAAAATATTTTATTTTTTATTTTTTATTTTTTATTCATGATATTTTATTAATTAAGGCATATCAATCAATTAATGCTCATATCTAGATTTTTACCATTCAATCAAATTTCAATTAAATCAAATTCGAATTCAAAATGTAATAAATTAAACATATCAATCAATTAATTCTCATATCTGAACATTTGTCATTCAATCAAAATATTATTTAAGTCATGTGACAACATAATAATCATTAATTTTTCTGCCTAAATTAACTTCAATTTGTTTTTATTTTTTAGTTATTGTTTTAATTATAGTTATCATTATTACATCATGTCAATTCTATGTTAAATTATTTAAAAGATTGCGCCACTTTAATTAGTGCTTAACTATTGAAGTGCTACTTAAAATTAGGTCAAAAACTTTTACTAGCATTTTATTGAAGAAGTTTTGCTGAAGGATAGAGGCAAAAATAGTGCTTAGAAAAAAAAAGCTACATTAGGTGATAAACAACGCTTCAGAAACAAAACGCTACTCTAGGTGATAAAGGAATAAACAACGCTTGGGTTGGAAACCGTTGTTTAAAGTTGTACGCAAAGAATAAGCAACGCTTAATACAGAAAGCGCTACTTTAGGTCTTAACAATAAATTGCGCTTCTGGTATGAAACTATGTTTATTTGTAACTTAAAGCAGTGCTTTCTCTATGAAGCGCTACTTATTCTCTATACCTAATAATAAATTCTGATTCCCTCCCATTCTATCACTATCGCGTGATCTGCTCTCTCTTCTCTCTCGCAACACCACAATTCACCGCAATTCTCCCTCTCTCGCATTCCCTCCCATTTCTCCCTCTCTCGCGTTCACCATTGTCTGCCGCAACAGTCACCGCCACCGTGAAGAACTGTGTTCACCACACTACCGGCCATGAACAATGTCGATATAATGTGAATATGAAAAAAAATAGCAATAAATAGCGCTTCCAGCTTATTCCCACACTTTAGCAGCGCTTCCTGGTAAAAATCCTTGCCTAAAGATAGGAGTAAGTAGCGTTTCCTCAAGGAAGCGCTATTTATTCTCAATCTTAGGCAGCGCTTTTTAAATGAAGCACTATTTATTTTCAGTAATAGCGATGAGCAAACGCTATTTTTTTAAAACACATTCAGTAGCGGCAGAATATGCAGCGCATTTAAGCACTGTTTAAGGCAAAAAATAAGCGCTATTTATTCTCTTTACTGTTGTAGTGATCATAATATTTAATTTAAAAATCATAACTACATAATGTTAAATTTAATTTTTATATTTTTTCATAATTTGAATATTTTATCTTACATATTATTAAAATTTAAAAATTTTCAGCATTGCATTGCTATGATATTATACACGAGAAAAATCAGAGTTTATTCTAGGATTAATTTGTTATCCAGCATAGATAATTGATTATCTATTTTTTGTGTAACTTATTTTGAATTTATCTTATAGTAATTTAGATAAATAATTCAATTGTGTGCTTTATATTTTTTTGTTGAAACTCATAGTTGAAAAACCTTCTCTAATCATAAACAAAAATAGAACCAAAATTTTCTATTTTATTTGTTATATTTCAAAAAAAATTGAAATATATGTATAAATACATATATTATTTACTTCATAATGAATTATCTATATAATAGTTTTTGAAAAATTTAAATCTACTGATAATTTTAAAAAACACTTTAAATTTATTCTTACACGTTGGATACATTTACATCCCATACAGTTAACCTGTGTGAGCACGGGTAAATACACTATCAGTTATATAATAAAGAGTTAAAAATTCCGTAAAAAAAAGAGTTAAAAATGAATACATTACTATTGAAGAGTGTTATAGGAAAATAACTTGGTTTTGATAAATAACATAATTTTTCAATATTATCCTTAATTTTAATATTTGTTGATAAATACGTAAATAATTAACAATAATTACATAAAAAAAATTGAGATGGAAGTGGAGTGGCTTTATATTATAGCACGGATAGGTAATATAGAAATCCTTAATTTAGGACTTGCTACTTGATATCATTACTTAATTAATTATTATATTTAAGGAACATATTGAGAATTAGTTATTAATTGTATTATTTGGCTAATAGAATTTTTTCTAATGTAACAAAAAAAAGGGCACTGCTATATCGTACGAATACATGCCGCACGAAATTACATTAAACAAAAATCATTCAATTAAAAAAACGAGAAGAGAGAGAAAAAGGATTAGTATTTTCTTCAAAAAATAGGATTTAGTTTTGATATCTTTTCTAGTATTTTTATTCTCTTATCTATTCTTTTTTTTGTTTTGATAGAATTCTCTTATCTATTCTCGTTACTTTATTTCATAATTAATGATTATTATTTGATGGTGAAATTGATATATATATATATATATATATATATTGTAAAAAATAAGCATCAAGTTTGAGTTTCCCTCTGAAAAATTTGAATCAAGACAAGATAAGCATCAGATTTGAGTTTCTCTCTCAAATGATAAGAATTTTCTATGATCGGATGAAATCTTATTAGAGTGTTCCACTTCGACCCAAACTCTTCAAAGTTTTTGCCCTATAAAAATAGTGTATGCCAAACAAATTGAACCCAACTGTTAAACCTTAAACCAATTTCCCTTCTTCATCCCTCATCTATGGAGTCCTACTTTAACCTATATGTGAGTCCTAGTCCTGATCTTGAATCAATCCCACCTATACCACAAGACTGTCCCTCTTTGACCGATTGCTTCTGCATCAATTTTATTTACACCCACATAACTTTACCCTCCATAACCAATGCCACAAGCCCTATCTCTCACATCACAATAGATGAAAGCTTCTTGATTCCTTGTGATATCTTATGTAGCTGTGATGAATTCACAGTTTTGGATAGGGATCATAACACGATATTCTTGTTTGACACCTTCTTTTCCGTGCCTATTTACGTATTAGAGGCAGTTCTACCTAGCATCGGAGAATGTGCTAGACAAATGATGGCACACAATGGTGAAGGGTCAGTACGTAACAACATATTGGAGATGGTTGTGGTGCTTGATGTCACCACATGGAATAATGTAGAACATGATAGTGACAATGATAATGGTCAGAATCAGAACCAGCATGATTATGTGGCATTGCAAATTGTGGATTCATTAAAGAAATTAGAAATTGATGATCCTCCTTCTTCTTGTTCTATAGAACAATGTCCAATTTGTTTGGAGGAGTTCTGCAATGAATCAAAGTCAGAACTCATTCATACAAAATGCTTGCATGTTTTCCATAAAGAGTGTATTGCCCAGTGGTTCCAGCGATGCATCGACTACCAAACAGCTTATACTTGCCCATTGTGCCGATGTCAAATATGAATGTAACAATTGCTTACTTTTAATGATAGATGCTACAATTTACGTTTAGATTGGATGCTACAATTTATGTTTTAATTTGAGTGAATTTTCATATTATTTAAAATTGTTGAACTATGTTACTTTTTCCTGCTGAAATAATCACCTATATATCTATATAAGGATTACAATGATAACAAAATTCCTTGATCTGGAACCAAAGTCATACGATTATTAAGGGAATGTTGAACAAGTGAGCTAATTCCTATTCAATAAAATACTCTTTTGCTTTTGCAAAAAAAAAAAATCATATCTTCACATATCTTGTTACTTATATTTCAAATTTGTATTTTAAATCTATAATCTCTTTTGAGGTGATGACTAAGGGCCAATTTGTTACGGATTACAAAAAAAAAAGTGATTCTGATAAAAAATAACTTAGTGATTATTTTTTAGAGATTTTTAAGAAAAGCAAAAGCTAATTCGTGTATGTTTACAGTCATAAAAATTACTTTTGTTTAAAAGTGATTTTTAACTTGTTTGGATACAACCCTTTAGAAGTGTTTTTTTCCTAAAAAAATATCATAAAAGACATAAAAAATAATTTTCAAGAAAACGTATTTATTTAAAAAAATTAATTTATATATATATATATATATATATATATATTTGAATATTTTGATAATTCAAAATGGTTCAAAATGGGATGAAACCGTAATTCAAAATGGGATGAAGCGGTAATTCAAAATGGTTCAAAAAATGATTTTTATGAGAATCTATTAGAAATAGCTTGTCACATTAATCAGTTTTTAGATTATTTTTGGATTCTCATTTTTTTTAAGAAGTTGTAACAAACAGATACAAAACTTTTAAAAAGCTTCTCACTTTGTTTTTTTTTTTTCAATAAATCAATCTCATATCATTTCACTTAAAATATAATCTGAAATACGATTTGGTAGAGTAAAAGACATGAGAACTATTTTGTAGCATTATAAAAAAAATAGCGGTGCTATTTATCACGAAGGAAATGCATTGCAAATCACACGAATTCACATTTATCAGTTTTTTTTAAATGGAAACGGTTTGGTGGCTTTTTTCAGAAATCAGGGAAGTCTTTGCCAATAATATAAAGAGTAAATTCCCAAATTAGTCCCCGATAAAAATTACGGAGACTAACTTAGTCTCTAAGAAATGAAAAGTACTAATTTGGTCCTTAAAAACTTCAAATGCGAGTCAAATTAGTCATTTTTAGGATAATTTTTAGGGACATTTTAGTCCCTATCAGGGATTAATTTGACTCACATTTGAGATTATTAAAGACCAAATTGGTATTTTTCATTTTTTAGGGACTAAATTAGTCTTCGTGATTTTTGCTGGGGACTAATTTAAATATTTACTCATAATATAATTTGGTAATGATTTCGCAACATAAAGCATTTTCCTAAAAAAAAAGTGGGGACTATAGGCCATGATGTGGCCACCCTTGAAATTGTATGGACAACCACATTCACTTGTCTCCTTAATTAATAAACCTCAAATTTTGGTTTGGAAGCTAAAATAACTCTACACATAAATAATTGTCCGAAATTCATATAGATCTTTCCTAGGGGACTACACACTAACAACCACAGTTTGGGCATCTACCTAAAAAATAACACAATGTAGCTCCAATCCATTTGCCCAAAGAAGAGCTTGCAAAAGGCCCAACGCCTCGCCTTCTTAAACCTCTACCTGAGGTGTAGGGTGTAAATGAGTTGAGCTATTCGTGAACTATTCGAGTTTGTCTCGTTAAATGCTCGGTTAAGCTTGTTTGTATAATTAAATAAACAAACTCAAGCTTGAGATTGAGCTCAATTATTTAAATGAGCCAAGCTCAAGCATTACAGGGTTAACATTAACGGCTCGTGAATAGCTCGTTTGAGGGTATAACTGTATTTTTTATTTATATGTTACTTTTCAAATTATTTTTATTATGTAATTCATTGAATTTTGAAAAGATGCTATAGTTGGTTGCTGGATTTAGTTCAGACCCTTTTCTCGGGCACCATTTGAACAGGCGTGTTTCGACTTTTGCCAATGTACACTGTACAATGTTTTAGAATCCTTATCGTCACCATGGTTCAAAGAAATTTTGAATTATGTTAACTATATATTTGTTAATTGAGAATGGGGTATACATTTTCCCTCATCAAATATTTTCCCTCAATTCGTAAATCTTCCACCCATAGTGTTTGCCTATTTGTTTCTCAATGTTTCGCTCTCTCCCACCGAATTCGTAAGTCATCTCCATTTCATTCCTTAAACAAATGTGACGTTATTATGAAACAAGTGTGAGAAACTAAGCTTGCTAGAAGTATGGAACAATCTGGATTTAGCTCTTGTTAGACATAAATACAAAATTAATTAAATTATAAATGAGCTTAACAAGCCAAGCTCAAACTTTAAAAAAATTTATAACAAACCAAACTCAAGTTTTTTGTTAGGCTTGATTAACTAAATGAGCCAGACTCAAGCTTTACATTTTTTCCATAAGCCAAGCTTAAGCTTCAAGTACTCGGCTTGGCTTGACTGGCTTACACCCCTACTAAGGTGTGTTCCAACTAATCTTAGTAAGAAGGAAATCGCCAGCTTTCCCCTTGATACACATCTCTACCGCACTAACATTCAGATGGGGAGCAAAAAATTGCATCAACATTTATCTTAAAGTGTGTTTGGATGAGTAAATTCAAAATTCAACGGAATTTAAATTTTAAGAAATCAAATTGCTTTAACTGAATTTTCTTTATTTTTAAAATTTATAATTTGGATAGAGTAATTATATTTCCTCATTCTTTAAATTTTTTGTTTGGGTAGAGTAATTAAATAAAGACAATGTTTAAACATAAAAAAATATCATATTTTCTATCCGACCGACGGACCCATCAGACTCATTGGAGGACATTTTGGAGAATGCAAATATTTTTTTTTATTACACCAAAAAAATTAAATGAGATTAATAACTATTCTTAATAAGCATGAATTTTTTTATTGCTTATATTCAAAATCGGAAAGAGTACACACTCATTAGCTTTAAAATAAAATATAAAAACAATATAGGATAGTGACAAAAGCAACAGAAGCATCTAGAGAAAGCAAGATCTACTATATTATATAAAATAGAATTTTTTCACGTGGGATTATGCCACGGGTCACTTCCATATTCATTTATTTTCCTGCCTAAAACAAAAATTAATTTTTAATTATTATTATTTTAAGATAGTCATTATTACATTATCTCAATTAATTGCCATTAACAATCAGAAATATATTTTTCTTAAATGACTTACTTATTTTAAATTATATATCATTCATCTTTATCGATCATTATTTATTATATTTTTTTAGAGAAATCATCATTTATTATATCAATCATTAATTCAATTATATATATATATATATAAAAGATGGTTTTGTTATATTCGGTCGGTTATGCCACGTGTCACCCCCACAATTATTTCAATTATTTTATTAAAACAAAATCTATTTTAAAATGAATCAGTTATTATCTATTTTTAAATTCAAAATCTATTTGAATCAATTATTATTTTAAAATGAATTCTATTTAAATTAATTTATTACTTTTCAAATAAATTAAAATGACTTAAAATAAAATATGATAGATATAATTTTAAAATAAAATAATACGATTTTTTATTTATTTTTTATTTTTCAATTATTTTACGAAATATTTTATTTTAAATTTAAACATGTAGATGAATTTCATATTTTTAAAATAAATTAAAACAATTTTTTAATTAGTTTAAAAATTTTATAATAAAACGAAATACTTTCATTTAAATTGAAACAAATAGATTAATTTTTTATTTTTAAAATAAATTAAAACTGAAATCAATTAACTATTATATATTATAAAATAAGGTTTTCAATTTTCAACTAACCTATTCCTACTTTTAAATTTTAAATCTTAAATAATTAGTTAATTATATTAGCAGTTTTCATGCCACGTGTCACCACTTAAATCATTCAAAACATTTTAATTTAAACGAGTTTTTATATTCAAATAAATTCGAAATCAATAAAAATTTTAAATCCAAAAAATCATTAACAGGCATTCTATTCAAAATTTATTATTTGTATTTTTTTAAAGTTATTTTAAAATTTGATTTTAAAATATAAAATCGATAACAACCCTTCTATTCGAAATTTGATAGATATGTTTTCTAAAGTTATTTTGAAATCAATCAATTATCAATTATCAATCAATCAATTATATATATATATAAAAGAATGTTTTGTTACTTTAGGTTATGTCACGTGGCAAGACCACATTCATTTCAGTTTTAAAATTAAAACAAATTATATTTAAATTAATTTAATATATTAATTAATATATTTAAAACAAATCTATTATCTATTTATCTATTATCTTCTATCTATTCTAAGTTTGTTATGCCACGTGTCACCATCTAATTCATTCACAATATATTTTAATTCTTAAATACATTTTAACTTTAAAATTTCAAATTAGGTCAGTTTATTTTTAGAGCTTATTCTTATATATGTTCTCTCTACACCCATTAATTTTATTATCTCAATAATTCATATGTTTTCTTTCCTTCTCTATCAATTCTTTTACATTTTTTCTCTATCTCTTTTAAATCTTCAACTTTTCATTCTCTTACGCGTGTTTCATATTATTGTTTTTCTCTCTTCAACTCTTCTTCTCTTATTCTTTTTTTATTCTTTTTTTCCTCTATTTCTCTCGCTCATTTTTTTATTTTTGTTTCAGATGTTCATTTTTTGTTGGAGCTATAGATAATAAGGTAAGCCTTATTTTTGTTCCCCGTGAGATTTGCTTCAGAGAAAGATAGTTGTTTTAAATTAATGTTTGATATTGTTTTGGATATATAATTCTTATGGCGTGAAATTGATTTGATGTACAATACTATGATTGAGATTGATTTTTAGGTTCCACAAAAAAACATTGACTCTTAGGTTTATTTTGTTTAATATTTTGTGTTGATTTTGTTTTTTCGTTGTTGTGTGATGAATTATAATTGCCATTTTTAATGGTTTTTTTGTGTGTAAATTGTTTAGTTTTCTGTATTTATTTTGATGATGCATATTTTTTTAATCCTTATGAACATTTCGTGGTTTTTGCATTTTCTTGATCTTCATTTGTGAAAATTTCGTTCGAAAACAAGAAACATTAAAAATCTCTGTGGCCCTATAAACTATAATTGTCATTTTCCTCCTATTCCAAAATGAAATGATGATTGATTGAAAAGCCAAACAGTAGTGAACATGGATAAATATCTCAACATTCATCATTCTCTCTTTTTAAATTAGGAGATAAAATTTTAGCAATATTTATTTTTTATTAATAAAATTGAATTAGATGAAATTTTACTTAGAATGAATTAGATTGTTTTTTATTTAAAAAATATTTAAAATTTTGATTATGACAATATCACTCAAATTTGCTTTTATTTTCTATTTTAAATATTTTAAATATCTTTCAACTATCATCTATTATCTATCTATCTATCTATCTATTATTATAAATTATAAAATATAAATTATAAATTATAGATGAATTACACATATACAAAAAGGTTTTTTCATAAAGTGTGACTCTCACATTCATTCATAACAAATTTATTTTACTAAAGTTAAACTTTATTTCAAATATTCAACCTCAAATTATCTGTTATTTTTCTATTATCTATATTCTATTATTTATCTATTATAATGCTAAATTTATATTTATATTATTATTATTATTATTATTATTATTATTTAAAAGAATGCTTTGTTACATGCTATTATGCTAGGTGTCTACACAATATTCATTCTAGTTTGACTATTAAAACAAAGTCTATTTAAATTAAAATATCTTCTTAAATTAAATTAATATATTGTCTTTTTTTATTTGTATAAAATAAGGTTTTGAATTTAATTCTAGAGGACATTTCAATTTTGAATTTTATGTTGTTTAATTATGAATTTTAATATATCTATATCTATGTTTATAATACTATTTATATAAAAGTATTATATCACGTGTCATCATCTTAATAATTATTCATAATAAATTTTAAAAATTTGAACATTAAACGTAAATAATATAAATGTTCCAACCGTAATTAAATTTAAATTTATAAAGGATAAAAATATAATTTGATTTGCCATTCAATTTAAATTTGAACAATAGTCATTTCAGTTATAAATTTAAACATTGAAATGATAATTATTTACTGGATGAATTTAAAAAATTCAAAATTAATAATATAGATTATTATTAATTTATTACTTTAAAAATTAAAATTCTATTGTGTTGATGCTTGCTCTTTTTTAATTCTTTGTGATTGTAAAATAGCAATAAAAAGTTTAAATTTAAAACACACTCATTTTTTTATAAGTTCAGATGATATTATCTTTTCCTCCAGCCTTATTTTATGGTGATTTTATATATTTTTTTTTGTTCTCATTTTTCTTTTATTGTGTCAGGTAATTTTTATGTTGTTTGACAAGGTTCGCCTTCTATTTCTATTGCTTTGATTTTTTTTATACTGCTTCTCATCCTCTGTTTCTTTTTCTTCTTCTTTTTCAAAATAAATACTTTCCTTGGAAAGAAACGGTGGATGAGAAAAGAAATGGCAGAAGACTCTAGATAGTGCACTCTTTTTTTTGTTTACCAACTCTAGATAATGGATAGTGACGTACAAAGCATTGACTTATCAAAGGAGAGAAAAACCCGACTTTGTCCAGAATCAACTCTAACCGTCTGAACCGGAAGTAAGTACTGAAAGTGAACCCTCCACTTCTGACTCTCAAATTTCTGATACCCTTGAACCTGATCCATATGACTTACCTATTGCTTTGATAAAAGGGAAAAGGTCTTGTGCTAGGTACCTGTGACAACCACCCTAAAATTCTATGGAGCCGCCACCAATATTTTATATTTAGGAAAACATTGGAAAAACATTTTCACATATTTACCAAAGGAAGGTCCGTTCAAACCAAAAAAATGAGTTCGGGAGTTCATTACGTTTAGGGAAGGTATCAGCACTCCTAAGACGCCCATAAAATGGTACCTTTAATTGTTCAAAAATATTTGTTTGCCATAAAATGAATTATTCCCAAAAGACTTGCTATTTATTATCCTAAAAATAAATACACGTTTATTAATCACTATATCACAAAAATAATAAAAAGAAAACTCAAGCTTTTAACAAAAATTATTATTTCATCTCCTTTTAAATAAAACAGAAATAAAAAATATAAAAATGGAAAATAAAATCTGATTAAAAAGTGTTAACTTATTAATTTATGCATTTTAAAAACGTGAATATGTTGAACAGAATTTCATAAACCCCCCTTTTGCCTTTATACCCCTCTTAACAACATATTTGCAATCGGGTCCTTACCTAGGGTTTGGCCCCATTGGAAGGCAAACCGTAGTCCTAATTTCAGTGCAGAACTAGAGGACGAACAGCAACAAATCAAACGACCATAATTTTAGTAAAAATAAAAAAAAAGTAAGGAAAGGTGAAGAACAATGATAAAGATTAGATCACAATCCTTTGATTCAAGTCTCTACTACATGGTCATATAGAGAACAGAAAAATAAAAATAAAAATAAAAGAAAAGATGAAACCTGGGTACAAGCTTTCCCAGAAAATTATACAGAAAGGAGAACGGGGCAAACAAGGACACCTAGAACTAAAAAGAAAGTGTTTATTTTTGGTTATGGGGCCTCATGGGTATCTTCATTCTTCTTTTCGTCCCTCTCTTCTTCTCTATTTCAGTTTTCCAGCCTTGTTTTTCTCTAGGTTCGCTCTCTAGGGTTTGGCCCCCTTCTTCTCGTTTGTGAGGCCTTTTATAGCCTCCAATCCTCTTTCAATCACCTACAAAAATAATCAGAGCCTCAATCAGTAATTAAAAACGTATTTAATAGAAAAATAGGTAAAAAGGGAGAAGTAGAAAGAGACTCCCTTTGATTCAAATCTGGACTTGATTTGGGCATGATTTGGAGGATTTGGTTCGGATTTGATGGATTTGGAGATGAGGGCGAAAGGGATGAGGCCGAGATTTCAGAATTAAGAGATAAGAGAGGATGAGGGGATGAGGTGGAGACCGCAAATGGGGGAAAAATATGGGAGGTAGCCGCGGCTGAGAGAGGGAGAGTGGGAAGAAGAAATTAGGGTTAGGGTTGGAGATAAGATGAGGATGACGAGAGAGAGAGAGAGGGAGAATGAGGGAGAAAAATTAGGGTGAGAGAGAAGTGGAGATAGGGTAGAGAGAGGTGGAGGCGCGGCTGAGTGTGGGAGAAGTCCGGGTGATCAGGTTTTAATTAGGGTTAGGTTATTTGGGCCGCATGGGTTAAAGGTTTGATGGGCTCAGGGGTGCATAAGAAAAGGACGTAGGGTGTATGAAGCAGGGCGCGCAGGCAGGGGCGCTAGGAGGATGCATGAAGAAATAAAAACGGTGTGCATGGAAGCTGGCCTGGGCTGCGGTGTGAGGGAATGCTGGGCCAGGTGTGCAGCGCTGGGTTGGACCTTGGGGTGTGGTTTTGTCCACTTAGAAAATTTCTAGTGGCACCCCCTTTTTTATAGTCCACACACCTGTTTTCTTCAAAAATAAATTATTCTTTCTCCTTTTTCCACTATATTCTTTTCCCTTTTTCTTTTTATTCCAAGACTAAAATATTATAATTACTTATTATTATTACTACTACTAATTTAAAAAAGTTAAAATAAATAATAAAATAAAATAAAATGGCCGGACAAAATTAGGGTACTACAGCTGCCCCTCCTTAATTACACTTTACTCGAAAGTCTTCGTGTATTCATTGTAAAAGGTAATTAAGGATAAAAGACTCTAATTTTGTCCAGAACGAAATTGTTTGAGGATGCGAGATTGGCTCCCGACTTTGCTTTGGGATTCTAGGTTTGATTCCTAGTGAATTCCCGGTAAGGCATAGGTATGGTTCATAGCTCTTACAAAATTGGTGAGAGATTCTAGGTTCGATTCCTAGTGAATTCTCGGTAAGGCATAAGTCTGGCTCCTAACCCTCACATATTTGGTATTGATTACTTCCCTACTTAGGGTAAGTCTTGGTGCGAGCTTCTTCGTCACTCGACACAAGTTTGGGTCAGATTCCCAACAAGGGTAAGTTAGGTTCTTAACTCTTGCTAAAAGGTACGGATTGACTACCTTACTTTAAGGAATGTCCGTGATATGAGTTTGTCTGTCACTCAATATAGGTTCGGGTCAGATTCTCGGCAAGGTATAGGTCAGATTCCTAACTCTTGCTAAAAGGTACGGATTGATTTCCATAATTGAGGAAAATCCGAGACGCGGGTCAGGTTCCCGACTAAAGGCTTGGGTCAGATTCCCAAGGTGGTGGGTCAGATTCCCAGCAAAGTGTAGGACAGGTTCCTAACTCATGCTAAAAGATTGGGTAGGTTGAGTACTATATCTTACTGAGTAGACAACAAACCAACTGTGTGCAATATTGGAAAGGGTGGGTCGATGGACCTAAAAACCTTGATGCTCATGCAGGACGCAATGAATGGTATGTTGTGTATGAAATGATGTTTTTTGCTTTTAGAGAAATGATTTTTTTAGGTGGGTCGTGGGCTTCAAAAGTATTGATGATCATGCCAGATGCAATGAATGATATGCTATGCATGAGTATTATTTTGCTTTGAAAGATTTTTTTGATTTCCCTGAATTCCTTTTGAGGACGCTGCCCCTAGACTCGTGGGATGATAACTTTCTGTCAGATTGCTTGTCCGAATGGTTGACTTTGTACTGCACCAGGTTTGCATATTTGCCCCTTGATAAATCATTTTATGGATCCTCAAATTTTCGGCTTCATGCTTTGAATTCCCTTGGGAGGATTAGATTTGACAAATTTGATCCATAGAGACTTTTCAGTGTCCCTTTGGCCTTCGTCCAGCCATATGAGGAAGAATCTATGTAGAGACACGGATCACCTGGAACGAAATCTCGAATGCGAAGCTTGTAGACGATGGGCACAACTTTTTGCCCCCAGCTTCTTGGTTATGTTTAGATTTGTGAGGTTCAATCTGGGTTGACATGTTTGTAAATTTGACCCTAACTTTTGCCTAGGCCGCTCTTTGCGAGTTTTCAACCTAGCGGGTCACTCTAACTTTTGCCTAGACCTGCCCTTTCGGGTTTTCAGTCTAGCGAGCTTTTCTTTTATACTCTTTTTTTTTGCTTTTTTTGGTAAAGCAACTACACCGAGGAGTTTATATGGATTTCCTCTTTCAAAAATCAAGTTTTGAGAAAATATGAGCAATTTGACTTTGATCAGAATGGACTTTATTAGGGTTGTAACGTGGCCAAGGGTTAAGGTATGAAAGAAAGGATATTTCAAGCTCAAAAAGTATTTAGGGGTTTATGAAAACAAGGATCTTTAATGCCAAGATGTACTTTGATGGTTGCTAGCACAATTGTCTTGTTTTGGTTTTGTATTTTTTATTCATTTTTTTTTGCAAGCGTCTTGATACATTGCATTTGATATTTGCTTGCTTGCTTTTTTTTTAACAGACAAAATTTAATGGACTATTGTGCTAGCCTTCAATTATGGGTGATCCTTGCTTAGGGTACTTGAAAAAAAAAATTAGGCTCAAAAGGGGTAGCAAGGGATAAATATTTTTTATATTTCTTGGATAGAGAAAAACGGTCAAACTTCATCTCAAGACCTTATTGCTCATATTTTCACAAAAATTAATTTTTGATAATTGTGCATTTGCTTTACCATTTTAATTTATATTTTTCTTAATTACTTTTTTTTATCCCGGATTGACCATGTATCAGGAAGGGAAGTTGAAAAATTCAAATTGCATTTCCATTGATGTATTGAAAAGATGGGAACAAAGTGGGCCCTTTACAAGATATGCCCCAGGGCTTCGGGCAAAGCATAAAAACAAATGAAGGTTATTTAAACAGGGCTATTCCTTGAAGTTTTACCACTTGGTGTTGATCAGAGCCCAACAATTCTCAATGGAGTGTCCCACTGCCCCAGTGCATGCCGTGACGAGCATCATTTGTATCTTCTTCCTTCTCTTGACCTATACTGCGCAATGGTTGTTGAGCTTCAAGGTTGCCAATCCTTCCGCTTGTTATCCCAGCTTCCACTCTTCCTCCGACAACAACTAGGTCTGAGAAGCTTGAAGGGACAATTCCCATCATCAGATCATAGAAGGGTTGTTGAAGTGTGTCAACGAACGTGGTAACCAACTCTTTCTCAGATAGCGGAGGTCCCACTTGGGCTGCAATCCCTCTCCATCTTTGGGCATACTCTTTGAAGCTTTCGTTGCCCCCTTTTATCATGGTTTGCAACTGGTAGCGGTCAGGAGCCATGTCCATATTGTATTTATACTGTTTGATGAAAGCATTAGCCAAATCATTCCATGAGTTGATTTTACTCCGCTCTAACTGCATATACCAGCGTAGGGATGCCCCGGTAAGACTCTCTTGGAGGAAGTGGATTAGGAGCTTATCACTCTTTGGAGCAGATGCCATCTTCCTAAAGACATGATGAGGTGGCTTTTTGGACAAGTTAAACCTTCATACTTAGCGAACTCAGGAACTTTGAATTTTGGAGGAATTACCACGTCCAGGACCAAACATACTTCTGAAGCTTCGAACCCAATATGATTTTCCCCTTCAATTGCTTTCAGCCTATCTTCCACAATTTGGAGTCTCTCCTGATCTAGGGTGTCTCCTGATGGGTCATTGGATGCCTCTCGATACTCATTAGTGTTGATGAAATGGTTCTTATCAATGGTCAATTTTGCATCCAAGTTCTGCAAGAGGTCCAATAACTTGTCCATCTTACCCTTGATTTGGTCGAGTTCTTCTCTCATCGCTTGCTGATTCTGTTCCAATAAGTCCATGAGTCTAGATTGGGCTCGAGTCTGGTAGGGATGCAGGGAAAGCTTATTTGTATCTATTTTTCTGTTGAGGGGGAAAAATGAGTTACGTTATGAGGATGCCATGATTATGCATGTCATGAATTTTATTTTATTTTATGTACATTTTATGCAAAATAATATGATGGAGAATGAAAAGATATTTTTCTATTACATTTTTTTTCAATATATTGTTTTTTTCATGCAAAAAGAATGCGATGGAAAAGAGAAAATATTCTTTTTTTTTAAAGGATTTCTGAAAAATAATGGAATTTAAATGGATGAAGATAAAAATGGGCCAAGTGCCCTTTGTGAGGTAGACCGGTAATTCCTAAGACTTTAGGTTCTACGACTTTGATCACATGGAAAACGAGACAGATAGGATTTGCTCCTTTGGTGATATGGGCCGGTAGTTCCTTAGAACGAGTCTATGGTCCACATAAGTGTCTTTCCATTGGGTGGATTGAGGTACTAATCTAAAAAGGTTCCTAGACCAAGGGTCCTATTTTCGAATGTTACCGCCAATAATAGGTAAACTATTAACGGCAGTTTTTTCTCAAATGGGGCCAAACTCTAGGTGAGGCCTTCGCAATGACCCAACTGGCCGTACGTCCAGCAGGTGCTCACTACGCAACCTCTCCTAACTTGAAGCTTTCTTGAACCCAGGTATAGGATTCCATTCATAGTATGTGACAAAGTGTGTAAGTGAAGTGTGTGAAGGAGTAATAACCTAAAATACTACCCACTGTAAAATAAATTAAACAAATACAAATATATACATGGTGACTATCCTAAGAGTTATATATACATGTGAAACAAACATAATAAAGCAAAATTAAAACAAATAGATCAAAGATAAGAATAAAAGAAAGAAAAGGGAAATAAATCATATAATAGGCAAACAAATTAATTCAAACAATTATAAGGCCTAACTCTCGAAAAGTCCCCAGTAGAGTCGCTAGCTGTGACAACCACCCTAAAATTCTATGGAGCCGCCACTAATATTTTATATTTAGGAAAATATTGGAAAAACATTTTCACATATTTACCAAAGGAAGGGCCGTTCAAACCAAAAAAATGAGTTCAGGAGTTCATTACGTTTAGGGAAGGTATTAGCACTCCTAAGACGCCCATAAAATGGTACCTTTAATTGTTCAAAAATATTTGTTTGCCATAAAATGAATTATTCCCAAAAGACTTGCTATTTATTATCCTAAAAATAAATACAAGTTTATTAATCACTATATCACAAAAATAATAAAAAGAAAACTCAATCTTTTAACAAAAATTATTATTTCATCTCCTTTTAAATAAAACAGAAATAAAAAATATAAAAATGGAAAATAAAATCTGATTAAAAAGTGTTAACTTATTAATTTATGCATTTTAAAAACGTGAATATGTTGAACAGAATTTCATAAACCCCCCTTTTGCCTTTATACCCCTCTTAACAACATATTTGCAATTGGGTCCCTACCTAGGGTTTGGCCCCATTGGAAGGCCAAACCGTAGTCCTAATTTCAGTGCAGAATTAGAGGACGAATAGCAACAAATCAAACGACCATAATTTTAGTAAAAATAAAAAAAATTAAGGAAAGGTGAAGAACAATGATAAAGATTATATCACAATCATTTGATTCAAGTCTCTACTACATGGTCATATAGAGAATAGAAAAATAAAAATAAAAAGAGAAGATGAAACCTGGGTACAAGCTTTCCCAGAAAATTATACAGAAACGAGAACGGGGGAAACAAGGACACCTAGAACTAAAAAGAAAGTGTTTATTTTTGGTTCTGGGGCCTCATAGGTATCTTCCTTCTTCTTTTCGTCCCTCTCTTCTTCTCTATTTCAGTTTTCCAGCCTTGTTTTTCTCTAGGTTGGCTCTCTAGGGTTCGGCCCCCTTCTTCTCGTTTGTGAGGCCTTTTATAGCCTCCAATCCTCTTTCAATCACCTACAAAAACAATCATAGCCTCAATCAGTAAGTAAAAACGTATTTTATTAGAAAAATAGGTAAAAAGGGAGGAGTAGAAAGAGACTCCCTTTGATTCGAATCTGGACTTGATTTGGGCATGATTTGGAGGATTCGGTTTGGATTTGATGGATTTGGAGATAAGGGCGAAAAGGATAAGACCGAGATTTCAGGATTAAGAGATAAGAGAGGATGAGGGGATGAGGTGGAGACCGCAAATGGAGGAAAAATATGGGAGGTAGCCGCGGCTGAGAGAGGGAGAGTGGGAAGAAGAAATTAGGGTTAGGGTTGGAGATAAGATGAGGATGACGACAGAGAGAGAGATAGAGAATGAGGGAGAAAAATTAGGGTGACAGAAAAGTGAAGATAGGGTAGAGAGAGGGAGAGGCGCGACTGAGAGTGAGAGAAGTGAGGGTGATCAGGTTTTAATTCAGGTTAGGTTATTTGGGCCGCATGGGTTAAAGGTTTGATGGGCTCAGGGGTGCATAAGAAAAGGACGTGGGGTGTATGAAGCAGGGCGCGCAGGCAGGGGCGCTAGGAGGATGCATGAAGAAATAAAAGCGGTGCGCGTGGAAGCTGGCCTGGGCTGCAGTGTGAGGGAATGCTGGGCCAGGTGTGCAACGTTGGGTTGGACCTTAGGGTGTGGTTTTGTCCACTTAGAAAATTGCTAGTGGCACCCCCTTTTTTATAGTCCACACACCTGTTTTCTTCAAAAATAAATTATTCTTTCTCCTTTTTTCCACTCTATTCTTTTCCCTTTTTCTTTTTATTCCAAGACTAAAATATTATAATTATTTATTATTATTACTACTAATAATTTAAAAAAGTTAAAATAAATAATAAAATAAAATGGTCGGACAAAATTAGGATACTACAGTACCCTATTTCTCAATTTGTTTCTTCTAAACATCTTTCCTTGCAGCATCAGAGTTTTATTGCAGCTGTTGACTCTGTGAGAATCCCAACATCTATGCAAGAGGTACTAAAAGATAAAAATTGGGTCCAAGCTATGGATGAGGAGATGAAAGCACTTGAAAAGAATGGAACTTGGGAGATTGTTAAGAGACCTAGGGGTAATGTAAAATCCAAAATTTTATGAAAATTATTTTATAGTTTTTGACTACTTGAAAATAAATCATGGAGATTGATCACCTCAATGATTTGTTAAAAGTACGAAGAACTACCAAGATTTATAGTAAACAATTTACTGTTTTAGTAATTAATTTAGATTAAGAGACAGTATAGATGTATACTATTTTTAATATGAATTAATCTTGAAAAATGTGAAAAATTGTTGTTTGATTAATGAAAATTATTTTATTGAATGAAAAATAATTTTAGGACTTAATAGATATTTTTAAGTCACAGATTGGATTTTTGATGTTTAGTTATTTGTTAAATTGTCTGTTTTATGTCATATTTAATATGACTTTTATTTTAAATATTTTCCTTGATAATTTTTTTGTTTGAATAATATGCAAGATATTGTTGATGATAATGGATTAATTAATAATGCGTTGATCGATTGTTATTGGTTTGACGACTTATAACGGTAAGTCTGATGCGATTCCATGAGCCGAGAAATGTTTTCGAGGTAAACCAAATGTATCTTCTAATATAAGTCGGCGAGATGGTACTTTTGTTTGGTACAAGGCAAAGGGATACACTCAAACCTATGGCATTAATTATGAGGAAACGTTTGCTCCTGCGGCAAAGATGAACATTGTTCGTATTCTACTCTCTCTTGCTGCCCACTCTGGGTGGGAACTACACCAGTTTGATGTCAAGAATGCTTTCTTGCGTAGAAACTTGGAAGAGGAGGTGTACATGGAGATTCCACCAGGATTTGGTCCCACAAGTGGAATGAACGTGGTTTGCAAATTGAGGAAAACATTATATGGGCTAAAACAGTCTTCTCGAGCTTGGTTTGGAAGGTTCTCAAAGGCAATGGTGGGCCTTGGCTATAAGCAAAGCAAGGAGATCATACACTTTTTTTTTCCAAACATTCACAGGGAGGAAAACTTACAGTACTTCTTGTTTATGTTGATGACATTATTGTTACAGGAGATGATTTGGATGAGAGACAACTGCTCAAAGAAAGATTAGTTGCAGAATTTGATATGAAAGACCTTGAAAAACTCAAGTATTTTCTGGGGATAGATGTGGCCTACTCCAAACAAGGCATTTTTATTTCTCAAAGGAAATACGTTCTTGACCTCTTGAAGGAAACAGGAAACTTGGATGTAAACCTGCAGGCGTTCCCATTGAGCAAAATCACAGAATAAGCACTGAGGAGGAGAGTGCTAAGGTTGACAAAGTGCAATATCAGAGACTAATAGGAAAATTGATCTACTTTGCCCATACTAGACTGGACTTGGCATATGCTGTTAGTGTTATGAGTCAGTTTATGCATGATCCAAATGCAAGACACCTACAGGCGGTAGATCGTGTCCTGCAATATCTTAAGGCCACTCTGGGGAGAGGACTCTTGTTCAAGAAAGGTGGAAGTCTGACTATGGAGGCTTATACTGATGCAGATTATGCAGGTTCAGTGAGTGACAGAAGATCCACCTCAGGCTTTTGCACATTCTTGTGTGGAAACCTTGTTGCTTGGAGAAGTAAGAAGCAAAATGTGGTAGCTCGATCAAGTGTTGAGGCAGAGTTTACAGCAATGGCACACGGGATATGTGAGTTATTGTGGATGAAGATTGTGCTAGATGACTTGAAGATAAAGTATGAAGCCCCTATGAAGTTGTTTTTGACAAAAAATTGGCTATCAGTATTGCTCATAATCCTGTTCAACATGACAGGATAAAACACATTAAGATAGATCAGCACTTTATCAAGGAAAAACTAAATAGTGGATTGATAGCAATGGAGTACATTCTTTCTGGGCACTAACTGGCTAATGTGTTAACAAAAGGCTTGTCAGCAGAACGTCTTAGTCAACTTACTTGCAAGCTGGGAATGATAGATATTCATTCACCAGCTTGAGGGGAGTGTTGTAAATAGTAGTTGATTGTAATTATTAGTCGTCACGTAATAGGCCTGTTACTAAGGCTCATTAGGTTTAACTAGCCTTAGCGTGTCTATATAATAAGGAGTAGTGAATGTATTTACACACAATTGAAATAATAAGAATTATTTCTATCTACAAATACGTTTAGCAGCACTTAATTTACATAACTTGTTTTGTTACTGGTACGCAAATCACTGATTACTGGTACACGATGCGATTTCGATATCGTCGCCGCCACCATCGTTTTCAAGATGTCTTGCTTATCTGTCCATCGCTTTGAGTCTCACGCCGTTACCGCATCATCGAATTCCAACACCTCTCCCTATTTCGGAAACTCCATCCCCGTTTTATTAATCCACTCTGACCATCATCCTCTGACCGTCCAACAACCTGATTGGCACCACAGTCGAGTGTCTTACTCTGAGGCCGACCTGGTATACCCTTTTCAAGCTTGCTCTACCAACCTCTGAGATCTGCGATTTGTGTACTAGTCACAATCACAAACACCTACTTTGTGTAACATAATAAGCTCCCTATTCCTCCCTACAAACTAATGAAATGATCTTGCAATGAGAGTCTATGTTGTATTATCAGTATGACACGTGGTGCCTAGCCGAAAGTCCTTCCAAACTTCTTTCTTCGTTGACACTTGTCTCCCACTATTAGCCTCTCAACAATCAACAAACCAAACATACCTTCCCTTTTTGCCAAATGTTGACTCTCCTTTCTGGACCATGATTCACTGCAGTTGATTAAGCATGCAGTCACTGTAGTCACAGCACCACACAACCGTTTGATTTGTTTTTCACATAATTCCCACCTTTGACTTGATCTGCCAAAAAATAAAATAAAAAATACTAGTTAGAAAGATATAGGAACAACTGAATGCAGGGGAACTAAATCCCTCCTTTTTGCTACACTGACATGTCGTGGCGTTGCCTATCTTCTCTCTTTTTTTTTTTTTTTTTTGCCCTTTTCGCTGGTCTCATTTACAAGAGTCCATACATTTTGTCTCTGATAATAACAATCTTAACGGTTCAAATTTTATTTAATTTCTTTCTTTATCATTGTTTATATGGTGTGTAACAGTAATATAGTAGTATCTACTATGTCTGAGAACGAAGAACATGCAGAGTACATTGACAGTGAATCCTCTGCAAAAGCCAAAAAGTGTAGGTTAAGGGAAAGGTCCAAGGTGCGTTTATGTTCCAACCAATTATTTTTTTTCTATCATTTTAATTTTTTTTATATGTATTGGATTTTTGTTATGTGGGTTTTGCTTTGATTTTGGCTCAAAATGAAGGAGGTCTTATCCAAACAAGCCGTTAAGATCGCCAAACGTGCTACAGAACACCAAAGTTTCATCAACAAAGTGGGTATTTTCTCTTTCTGAATTATATATGAATTTTAGTTACTCCTTTCGGCCTTAATTATAACCAAATACATGTATTTTTTTGCTTATAATTAAGGTCGGATGGAGTACTTTTTTTTTCTTTTCATTTTGATCATGTATGCCTATTTGGGTATGTCAATATTTATATTGAAACAAGTTTCGATTTTGATGTGTGTATGTTTTTTTTCCTCTCTATAAATGTTTAGGTCGCTCATTTACTGGGTGTTCTTGGCTTTGGTGGGTTTTGCTTCCTCTTAGGGGCAAGCAAGTTGATTAATCTTACATTCTAAGCGATACAGTGCAGGGGATTTTTTTTTTGAGTTTAATTTATATGCACGGTTACGGTCAGTGTAAAAATATTTTACAGATGTATACATACATCCGATGAAATGATGCCACATCATTTAATGAGGTTAAAAATACATCATTAAATGCATTTGTAAATATTTACCAGGGCATATAAATTAAATTCATTTTAAGTAACATTCAATGTCTCATTTGTTGTTTTAATTTTTTATTATCCTGTTTGTTCTATGAGGTCTTTGTTCCTCTTCGTTGGATATACTATAGGTTCAAGAAATGGCATTACTATCTCCTAGTAAATGAAGATATCTCAAATTCTGTTTTTGAAGTGTAGTATTGTGCATCTATGAAACTATTATTTGCTTCGTGAAGCATATATTTGTTTTTAGGATTAATGTTGGTTTCATTGGCATCGTGGCACTATTTTGGTCATGTTGTAGCAATGCATAGGGCTACCAAATCATTGGAAGAGAGCTTGTGAATTTAAGCTGCGTTTCAATTGCCTTGCTAATTATGGCAATGTCTCATTGTTGTCGTTATCATAAGGATATAGTTCATTTTTTCAGTTGCAGCCGTAGAAACATAAGTAATGAAAATAAGGTAGTTAAATTATTGTTCATGTGTTTCAGGATTTTTTTCCTATTATGCCAATATAATCTTCTTGGTTGACCTTCTTTTCGAAAACAGTAAAAACAATTTTTTGGCCTTTTCAAAATTTCTGTAAATAATGGATCTGTTTTCAAAAATTGAAAAAGAAATTAGCGAGAAAAATACTGGATCTATCTTTTCTAATGTTTCACAGGAAGCGTGAGAAGTAAACGGGTTCTTAGTTAGCATTTTAATGACTATATTGTTTCATAGGGAACTCTCCAAAAAAGCTATGAAAGCAAACAATGTGTGGTGGCGGTTAAGTGGCTTGCTTGGGGATCAAAATCGGTTGTTAATGTACATTGTTCTTCAAGGCATCTTTGCTGTGGCAACAACAGCACTGACTGTTCCTACATTCTTGTCATATGAATTGTCTGTGGTTTTCCAAATACTGAAGGTTTCTGCATCAGTGTGGAATAGGGCAAGCTTTCTGTTAGATGTAATGCCTAGGCAGGTAATTCTCAAGGAGAAAAAGAAATCAGAGATGCAAAGTGATCCAATTCAAAATGATCAATCATAGATGATGGTGATGAAATTGAAATGACAGGAAGTTCAACAACTCTGTTGAGATGTCTTGAGTCCTCACGTAGATTAATTATCCATTTAGTCTTAACATACTAATTGTACCGTGTATTAGTAGTTGAGGTTGTAGTTTTACTGGTCCATGGTTTTGAAAATGTTAATGAAGTGGGTTGTACCAATGCATATGATATTCTCTGTTTTTCTTCTTTCATTTCACGTTCATTTATTCAATATTGGCTACTATATACCAGACAAAACTTAGGTGCATTTCTTGTCCAATCACAATGCAAACACATGGATGAACTATCTAATAGTAAAAATATGATTATTTTGAGCTCGAATTTAAATAAAAAGTTTAATTCACGTGGTATATAACAGTATCAAACAATACATATTGAACCGCTCTAAGTTTTTCCCTACCATTTATCTCACTGTCACATATTTTGTATCCGTAAAAGTATTGCTTAAAATGGCTTGGGAGCTAAGGCTTTATTAAAAAAAAAAATCAGCAATCAGCAAGCTATTCTTGAGATGAAACAAAAAGGAGGCACATAAGACCAACTTGTTCCTTCTTACAAACAAGATGGCAATCAATTTTTAAGTGTTTGACACGCTCATAGAACACCAGATTAGCTGTGATATGGAGAGCACTTTGATTGTCGCAATAGAGTAAATGTGCCCGAGAGCAAATGGCTTTCAAATCTCATCAAGGCATTGTCAACACACAGATCAAAATAAGATTTCAATTCTTTAAGATTTGGTGTGCTAGTTTCTGACCCCCCATTAGTGAAGAAGAAGAAGAGTTAATAGACTTATCTTTAGCTTCCAACTATTTGTTATCACCCAAATTTGTCCATCTTTTATTTTATTTTTGCTACTTTTAATTTTGAAACAATTGAAAAATAAATAGGAATAACATCTTCCATTCCCGGTCCATATTTTGTTTGGCTTGGGGTCAATATCAAGACAAATAATAATAATAATAACAATAATAACAATAATAATAATAAGAAATTATTCTTCCATTTTTCTTTTACCTCGTCATTTTTTAATTGCTATAAGAAATGAAAAGCTTTATCCAGCAACCAGAAGAGTCATGGTGTGGAAGGTAATATATATCTATTATCTACTTAAGAAACTTGATTACACTAAGGATACGTGGTAAAAACTTATTCATCTATTTTTTCGCCAAAAACTATTTTTCCACAAAAAATTTAACTATACCATAAGTTCTGTTTTTCTTCACCACCTATGCCGAGTACAGATTTTCTCGGCTAGTATAGGTTGAAAGCAAGCTCAAACTTGTGAGGTATCCTTCTTGAACTATATTATATTCTCAATTATGAAATTAATTTGCAATCTCTGATTTCTCTTGTTATGGAACCAGGAAATGTACTATCAGCTTTTACTGAATGTGTTCCAAATAGAGGAAAAGAAATAAAAAAAAAAAAAAAGGTTCCTGCAATGCATCAACCCACAAAACGACGGTTGTAAGAATCAGGCAGTGATAGAAGGATATGCTTGCAATGAGGATGGCTTATACACGAATGAACTGATTTTAGAATTAGAATCAGTTATGGACCCAAAAAAAAAAAAAGAATTAGAATGAGTTATAAATATTATCTCAGATTTGGAGTGGCTCTAGATTCTCCTAATATTATGGAAGGCAAATCTGAATATAGGATGAGAAAGTCAAATAGCTTAGATGATGTTACAGAATCAGTTGCCAATAAATTTTTAAGCATGCTAGGCATAGACCACAATGCAACGGGCTTGAATTCTGAAAGCGAGCCTGAGTATCCAAGACAGCTTCTTTAAGACAACGCAATGAACAATCGACAACGGCTACTAGACCAGAAGGATTTGGGGAAGACAACATTTCCAGAGTATTTACCCAACCCTTTAGCTTGAGGATAAGGTGAATGTTTTTTTTTTTTGGCGGGGGTTGGGGTGGCGGGGAGGGTATTGTTACTACTACCTAGCCCCCATTGGTGAGTTACCCTAGTAGTTAATTTGTTGGGAATAGTTAGGATGGAGCAATTGGGGCGATAGGCTATGATGTATAATAAATAACAAGAGGGGTTGGGAGAAAGAACCGGAGAATTGGGGTCTTTAACTAGGAAGGTGCAGGCACTCAAATTGTTACAACATCGTCGTAATTAAGGAGTTTAACCCATTTGTTCTAATAAAAAAAAAACCAAGTTCCTAACAATCTCTGAGGGAAGTTTTTTGTTTCTAATTTGATGACTACGACAATAAAATGGTATTCCTCCGACTCTTATTCCTCCAAACTAGCTTTGAGCATGATTGTATTTGAAGATATAATTAAAACTTAAATGAATGAATGAATGAAACTCGAATAAATGATATATTTTCAGTACACTTGTCTGAGTCATTTTCATCATAACTTAGCCATACCAAAACAAAGGAGTAAACGTAAAAAAAGGAATACTGCACCAATTAAATACTGATTGCAACAGCGTAGAACAAATTACAAATGATGCCTATACATCTAGTTACCAATTAAACCCACCCAATAATACTTGAAAAACACCAATAACATCAGAAAAGAACTCTGGGGCAGTTGACAAAATCTGCCTCTACCTATGATGCGATATGGCTTCTTACCAAAAAACCTCTTCCGCTGATGAAACTCCGGGGTAAAAATGAATCAACTCAGGCAACAAACCAATACTAGAAGCCTGAGTTGATGAAGGTATACTATACACAAGACGATAATGAGACTATATGCACGACTTTCAACACTTGCAACAAGAACGTAGATCATCAAGAGGCAATTATCGATTGTGTGCATTAATCTGAGTGTGCTATCAAGAATCCAAAACCTGAATTATCACTCATTAATGGAGATGGATCCACGCCTGCCCAGTTTACTTGTGGCATTGATTTGGAAATGTTCTCCACTGAAAATGAAATTCTGCATCCATATTTAAAGGTGTAAGCACTCAAATGACTCAATTTTCATTGTACCTTTTTAAATTTAAATAACAGTAACACAATAAAATTGATAAAACAAATCAATCTACAAATAGAAAGGAAGAATGACCTCAGGTTTGTTTCTTACTTGAATAATCACCGTCTTTGGTCTCGCGTATAGCTTTTCCAGTTGGACATACAGTCAGCTTGCTGACCAAGAACTTGATTTTCTGGCTCTGCATTGGAAATTATGACCTCCAGCCTGAACCATACAGAGTTGTAATGACCTGAACCATACAGAGTTGTAATGAAGATAAATGAAAATTTATCAGTGAAGGGAAGATGGTTACTTATGGGGGGGAAGACGGAGCTAGAAGTGTTTTATGCATCCAGAGGCACCAAAAAAACAGAAAAACAGACATAAGATTAAACATTCCTAGGCTTAAGCTTTTGAGATAGTTGCTCTTTCACAAATTGGATACGGAGTAACGATGAACCCCCAAGACACCAAAAAACTCCTATACTCCTGAAAGTACACAAAAATAAAACTTTCTTTTCACTACTTTATTTTCTTATTTTAGATGTCAGTCTGAACAATACTGTTACTGAAGAAACGGGACCACAACCGAAACCAAAGTCTTTTTTATAGACCCGACTGGAGAATGGAAATTTACCACTGAAGTTTTAGTCCAAGAAAGGAAAGTTTATAGTATCAGATAGGACCTTATTTTCAGATTCTTGTGGAAAAGTGTAAACTGCATGTAATTAGTAATTACCATGGAACTAGAAACCACTAACTACATTTTTACCCCATCAAGAATTTTTACTAACCTCTGAACCAGTTCTTTGAGTTGATCCACTTTATAGCACTATAGCATAGCGAAATTTGAATAAACCGCTATTGTCCGTGATCCGCGATATGCCCATCAGCGCTGTCAAATAACGGCGCTATAGCGTAGCGGAATTTAAACAAACAGCTATTTTCCGCGATCTGCAATTGACAAATGACAACACTGTTTATGCTCATAATCATCAAATTTCTTAACCAGCACCTCATTTCTAGCCTCAGCCTGAGCTTTCCTGGCCTTTTCTGTATCCTTTCTTTCCTCCTATAGCAGTGACTCCTGTATGATTAGTAGGGAGAATTAAATCCGAAAACTCAACAAATTCCCAGTCATCATTGATGATTGTTATGAACCCAGGAACATGAACAGAGAAATCATAAGAAAGATAGAAAGAAAAAGAAAGAATCTTTATTGGTGATTGCATATCATTCAGAAAAGGAGAGAAATGAGAAATCTCCTCCAAGGGCTTCCCTTACAACTTAGGCAATGCTTTGTTATTAATGTTAACAATTCTGAATGCCACTGCTTTCTTCCCCTAAACCCCCGCCCTTCTAACCCCTCTAACTAACTAGTTAATTGTTCTAACTAATTAATGGTACATACTGTAACTAACTGTTGATATTTGGGAATCCCCAACACTGAAATTTTAAGATTCCCAATAATAACAAGCTAACGAACAATGATAGAGATATGGGATATGCACCTCAGCAATATAAATCATGATGGAAATGCACCATAGGGAATTTGATAACCATGCTTGAACATTTGTCCCAATGTTTTCAAAACCATGGATTTCTGACCACTGCTCCAGTAAGCTTTGTACATTATCCACATTGTTTTACTGTTGCGAGAAATGTGGACACTATTCATCTCCTCAAGGACATTTTGCATTTCTTTAAAGTTCTTCTGTGACCCATACATGACCATCTTACAATGATATAAGGAGTGACAGATTCTCCACCCAGCAAATGCAGCTCGTCTCACAAATATTTCAAGATTTTCTAATGCGTTGCACCGATAATAACTTGCAATTATGCATCTCATAATACTCACAGTTGTTACAGATGTTCTGTGCTCAAATGCCTCATCTATTGCTTTCTCCATTTCCTCTAACCAGTCTAACTGAGCATAGAGCTTAATCAACAACACATTTAACCATGGCCTATAATCATCTTCTGGAATCAATTTTAACAAAGCCTCTATTTTTTTCACTCTATCTGGTTCAGAACTTTTACAATAGGCAACTATCATAGCCCTGATGATCGGCATTTCATTTTCATTTACATGATCCCTTACCAAGGAATATGTCTCTTCCATCTTCACGAGATTACCGGAATGCGCATACCCGCGGATCATTAGGCTGTAGGTATGCAAGTTAGGCTCAAGAGGGACTGACTTTAACATTTGAAAAACCTTTTCCATATCATCCCACATCCAAGTGGAGATATATCCAGCAAGTAAATAATTATAAGTGGATATATTAGGTGAGAGGTGTAACTCATTTATCTCCTTGAATGCTACTTCCATGTGATCAATGAGCATCAAGCGACCAAAAACAGATATAACAATATTATATGTGGCAATGGAAGGAGGGCAAGTTGGATCCTTTTTCATGTCAAGAAACAAAGAGTAGCACCTATCAGCAAGACCATTGAACAAAAAAGCACCCATGAGTGAATTGTAAGTGCTGGTTGTTTTCACACCCTTGTTTGCAGCCTCTTTAAAAATCTCAACAGCAAGATCAACATTCCTAGATCTGCCTGCAGCTTTAATGCCCTTGGAGTACTCAAATGCACTGATGGTGTTGCTGCTGCCAGCATCAGATTCAGAGTCCTTTCTATTCCTTCTCCAATTAAACACCTGAATGAATGTTGATTGTTGGAAAACACAATACAACAAAACACAAAGGGTAAGGGCAAGGGTTAGTTAGTTTGAAATTGACAACAATGAGTGAGTGTGAATTGAAATTGAAGTTAGGGAATGAATTAATTGGAAAATACCTGAAGAGCGAGGGAAGGCCATGAATCCAATTGATTCAAAAGTTCAAGGAAGAATTGGTGAGAGCGAATCAAAGAGTCAGAATTATCGTCCAAGATGCGGAGAACCCTAACGGAGTCAGATGCTTCACGAACCAATTCGTTCCTCAAAAGTGTGGCTTTCGGGGTGACATTCTCTTTGGATTTCGAAGTGAACAAGACAACAAGATCTGGGAGCATGTTTGGCTGCTGCAGAGTATTCATCTGCCGCTGGGTGAACGCGGTGGTGGTGTTGGTGGAGGGGAGAATGGATTTGGGCTTTGACCAGAGATATATTCCATTGAATTGGGAAGCTTGCGCTGCGTCTAAAGATAATTTCCACACACGCTTCATTCTCGCCGCTCAAAATTGAAAAAATAGAGAGAGCGACGAAGGTGAAACTTTTGAAGCGGTGAACTGACAAAACGATAGGAGTGCGTAGGAATAGCAAAACAAACGAGGCAGTGACTATGGCGGCCAAGCGCAAACTGTGGACCTGTGTATATAAGTGGCCCAATAGGGTCACGGGATGGTGCCACCTTTCATGATTTTTTTTTAAGCAAATATTAGTCGTTAATAAGTTATGTTAGTAGCTATGATTTGAACCCTGGACCTCTTTCTTTCAACTCCTTCAAATGTCCCAGCTCAATAGGGTCACGGGATGGTGCCACCTTCCATGATAATGAAAACCTCCCGACTCTTATACTGTTTACATACAATTTTATTTTAACACCCAAAAATCGATACATGAACGACACTTGGTTAATAACGTACAAAAGTTTGGTTGATGTTGTTCAGTAGATAGTTAACGATGAATTGTATCCATTAACCAAATATTTGCATTATTAACCATCTATTGATTAACCTTTTACTAAACTACATTAACCAAACTTTTGCACGTCATTAATCAAGTATCGTCCATGTGTCGATTTTGGGGTGTTCAAATAACATTTCTAGTTTACATATAGGTGTTTATATCTTTTTTATTCATTATTATAACGATTTACCTGAGATACGAATCTGCGACTTGTCAGGCACGAGACACGGTTCTATCTCACTAGACCAACCCCTTACCGTCGTGGCCCAATAGATTATAATATTTGAATATCAAAAGAGTGAAATTAATTTTAAATTTATGGTTGAAACTTTAATGAGGCTGATAATTCACTTTACCGACAATGTAATGTGTTTTATTTTAGATCTTGGTTTATGAAATAACTACCCTCGAGTAGTAGGGATGTAAATGGGGTGCCGGTGGTGGACGGGTACTAGTGGTAGTCTTCGTTACCCCTCCTATTAGATGAATATCCTACATGTACTCGCCTCATAGCTGAATGAATATTCGTCATCTGGGTCTTAAACAAATTTTTGGATAAGTATTTGTTTATATACTATAATATAAAGTAAACATTTCTAATTCTATTGGTTTTTTATATTATGAAATTAATTTTAAAATTTCGATTATAATGTATAAAACAAATGCTTTACTTTCTAGTAGTTATGAGCCTAAAATTGTTTCTTTGAGCCTATTAATGGTGTAAAGGGTGATATATGCTGTACCAAAATAGTATGTTAGTAATTTCATACAGATTAAAGAATTGCATTGAAATCTGTTTTTCTATTTAATACTCTTAAAATTTGAGGTTTTTTTTTTTTCAAAACTACTCTTTTTATAAATGATATATAATTAATATATAGAAAATACGTGCACCTCCTTAATATAAAGTCTCACTTTAATTAAGGGTAAAAATGAAAATTAACAATTAATGTATTAGAAAACTGATGTTTATTTCTTATAATTAGGACTTAAAAAATGACCATTTTGTCCCTTATAATATGTACCGGAAGGAGTAGTAACCTAATGAGCATTATTGGTGATATAATATATACGGTCCCGTTATTTGAACACCAATTTGGGACACCTAAATTCGACAATATTTTAAATGGTTAACATAGTTCACACACATAGTTAATGAAGTGTTGGATTTAGTTAATGAATATATCAAGTGTTGCAACTCATTAACCATCTATTGAACTTTATTAACCACGAATTTGGTTGTGATTAACCACGACTACATGTAGATTTGAACACCTGAAAATCGTGGTTAATGAAGTTACATTGATGGTTAATGAGTTTCAATACCTGGTATATCCATTAACCACCCACAAAACATAATTAACCACGTATTTAAATTGCGTTAACCATCTTTTCTTTCGATTTTGTGTGTCAAAAAATTATTTCTCTATTTATATTTACCTCTCCTTAAGAGACCAGTTGGGGGGTCAGATATGAGACACTATTCTATGGATGGCAATGGGGCCTTCTAGGAAGGGTACTATAGTAGCCGTCATACCCGCGTGGGCAGCAACTTCAGTACCCTTACACGTATCCTCTGGGTACCTATAAGTATCCATACTCGCACCCATTACTTGCACTTTTACTATGAAAAAATAATAGATAATAAAAGAAACATTATAATAATTAAGAAACAATCCAAAAAACTTTTAAATCTACTTATAAAACAGTACATAATCTAAAAAAATTATATAAACAACAAATTTATAAAACAAGTCATGTATAGGTTAAACAAATATGGAAAACAATAAATCAACTATATGACTTTAGAAAATTTAGATTATGAATAATCTAAATTTTCTAAAGTTAGATAGGTGCGGGGCGAGGTGGGTACTAGAGTGCCCGTACCCGCACCTATACCCACTCAAATTTGCGGGTAATTACCCAGGCCTGGACCCATACCCATAAAGCGGGTATTTACCTCTGCCATTTGCTGGTACCCACCGGGTCTCAGTCCAATGGCCATCCCTACACTATTCTACCTCACTAGACCAACCCCTTGGGGTCGTGGCCCAATAGATTTTAATATTTGAATATCAAAAGAGTGAAATTGATTTTAAATTTTCGATTAAAGCTTTAATGAGACTGATAATTTTACTTTGTGTCCCGACTATGTAGCGTGTGTTATTTTAGAACTTGGTTTATGAAATAACAACCCTCGAGTAGGGTAGGGGTGAGCGGGTACTGGTGGTAGCCTTTGTTACCCCTCCTATGGGATGAATATCCTACATGTACCTGCCCCATATCCATAAGAATATTCGTCATGTGGGTTTTAAACAAATTTTTGAATTTCTATATGTATTTGTGGGTATCCGTGGATATACTATAATATAAAGTAAACATTTCTATTAGTTTTTATATTATGAAATTAATTTTAAAATTTTGATAGTAATGTATAAAACAAATGCTTTACTTTCCGGTAAGCATGAACCTAAAATTGTTCCTTTGAGCCTTCAAATTAATGGTGTAAGGGATGATATATGTGGTACCAAAATATACTTAGAGGGTACCCGTGGGTATGGATACCATAATACCCGCCCCACCCCCGTTAATAAAAAAACTTATATAAACATGTAAAAATGAAAATAAATTAAAATATCACTAAGTTTAGGATTTTAACTAATTTAACATAAATTAAATTATTAAAGGTGATAAATATTTTAAAGTTATATATATATAATTTAATTTAAATAAAAATCAGGTAAAGATGTCTCATTATGTCATTCTATAATTATCAGCTAATTCAGCGGCTAATCTTATCAAATACTACTGTTTATAGACTTAAAATATGTATATCAAGACTCATTAACTAGCTTGTAGGGGATTAAACACACCCGCAAATCTTAAGTGATACCTCACATTTATTTTATTGAGACTAAAATACCGCTTATTTATATACCAAGAATTACTTTTTAATGATATACATTTTTTCAAAAAATATATACAGTAAACAAGTTGTTTATGGTACATTATTTATTTTGAAATAATATATGTACCGTAAACAAGTTGTTTATGGTATACATTTAAAAAAAATACAGTAAACAACATATATTATTTTGAAAAAAAGTACTGTAAACAACTTTTTCAACACCAGAAACAAAAAAAAAATGGAGTGGGTATTTTCGTCCAGTAGATTAACATGTGGGGGTGTCACTAAAAATCGTAGGGTGACGATAACAATTCATTTTTTTTTTTTGGTCCAGACAATAACAATTCCCTATTTGCTGGGGTGTTCATTGGGCCAAGTAATATCTTTTGTGGACATACTACGGCCCATGATTTTGGCACCTCCCACACTTAATTTTCTCATCCCCTCCCTCAAAAATTCCCATTTTACTCCTATTTTTTCAATCTTCTTCTTCCTCAACTCTCTATCTCAATCCACGAAACGCAGCTAATTTTTTTTTTCCCAGAACTGACAAATCAACCTTGTTCATTTTTCTTTAGAGAAATCAAGTTGGTCATGCTTGAAATGAGCCCAACAGAATGGTTTGTTGGGATGGAGAGCGTGGAAACAAAAAGTAACAAATGTGCAGTGATTAAGCTCATCCAAAAAAAAAAAAAAAAGAAACAGAAAATGTGTTTCTGAAACGCTGTGCTTCCGAATTGAGTTGAGAGAGAGACAGAGAAACTCAGCGAGATTATGTTGACGCTGCGTTTCTGAAACGCAGCAAATTTTTTTTTTCAAAAAATTAACGATTGTTGTTTTCGGAATGTCTCGACAGTAAGAATTCGAAAATATTTTTGAACAATATTGTTTCACCTCATTTTTTGCTAGATTTGAAAAATTAACACTTTTAGATTCTTGTTTCCGGAATGTCCTGAAAATAAGAATCCGAAAGTGTTTTTTGTTTCACCTCTTTTTTTGCTAGATCTAAAAAATTAATACTTCTGGATTCTTGTTTCCGGAATGTCCCGGAAATAAAAATCCGGAGGTGTTTCACCTCTTTTTTTTTGCTAGATTTATAGTTTTAGGATTCTAAATTCCAGAATGTCCCAAAAATAAAAAATCGAAAGTATTTCGCCTCTTTTATTTTTGCTAGATTTGATGTTTTCGAATTCTAAATTCCAGAATATACCTAAAATAAGAATGCGGAGTTGATGATTTTCTCTGCGTAATTTCTCTACGTAAGAATCAGTGCATCTACAATAGATGCGTGCAATTTCCGCCTCACCTTGTAACCATGGTACATAATCTTCTCAGTTCCTTTTAAAAAGTTCTGCGAATACTATGTTATTGTTCCATGCATCTCCTGTTCGCTGAGAAGAAAAGAAAAATTAGGAAAACATTTTTGGGAAAAAACAAAAATTAGATCAATTGTTGTTGTGGTTTTTGTTGGTTTAGATGGCTCAGGTTCAGGTTTAGCCTCAAAATGCGATGCAGGGACCCAACGGCGGTGATGCGGCTGCTACTGCGGCGGTTGCGGGTGAAAACCAGTTCTTAAGTGCAGAGCTTCAAGTCAAGGGAGTATGTGAGGGAGGTGAGAAAGAAAGAAACTCAACAGATGGATTATTTAGGGCAAGGGCAAAGTCAGATTTTAAAAAATATGGGAGGTGGGAAAATTATGTGGGAGAGGTGGTAAAATCAAGGCCCACATGCTACTAATCTTCAATTCAAATTGTTTGAATTGATCTGACCAAAAAAAAAATCGTTTTAATTGTTTTGACAAAAAAATAAATGTTCGAATTGTAGCTTAAAAAAAAAACTGTGAGAAGGCCGCACCATAACACAAAAGTTCAAGGTCAGGTCGATTTAAATAAACTTTTTTATGGAAGAGTTTCTTTCATTTTTTTTTAAATAATGGAAATATGGGGTTTAGTTTGCATGGATTAGGACATGAATTGTTCATATTTGGCTGGGCAAGAGAAATTAAAGATTCCTGGTGGAAGTGGTTCTCTTTAGGCCATGAAAACTACGGTACATGCTTGAAAATTGAAACCTTGCTTTCCTCTTTGTGATCCTTAATTCTTCGGGCATTACATCACAAAGATAAGAAGAGTAAAGAACAAAAATGGTCCCAAAGGAATTTCACGCGACCCAAAATAGTCTATGAAGAATATTAAGTCCTCAAATAGTCTTTGAGAATTTTAAAAGAGGGACACGTTAGTCCCTCCGTCAATTGTCATTCAAAAACGTCAGTAACAGTAATGACAGGGAACAGTAAATGTCTATGTGTAATGTTAAGTTGTGGTAGCATATTTTTTCTAAAAAAAGAGTAAACTTTTTGGGTCATTTTGGTCTCTGTGACATAAGTATTCACACAATCTCAAAAAAGGAACACATTGGTCCTCGTCTAAAACAGGCCAATACATTGCTTGTTAATTTTTTGCCTACTTCCAAATACAAAGAGTTGAAACCACAACAACAACCCTTACAAAATGTTTCTGCTTATTAACTCCTTGCCTCTTAACTTGCATAATTTCAGTCATCTTCACTTGCATTTCATTTATCTTCGCTTCAACTTCAGTCATATGTTTCTTCATCACCTCCAAATCCCTCTCCAATTGCATAATTTTTGTTTGTTGTTGCTCAATTTGATTTCAGGTCTCAAAAAATTCATCAAGCCACGAAAAAAATGGAGCAGTGTTGTTGTTGATTCCTTTGCAAAGTATGAACAAAATAAATGAATAAAAATAAAAAAAAAACTAAGCTGAATCTCTAGTCTAGGGCTTTCATTACCTTAAAGTTGGGCACCCAAAGAACTCTATCTGGGTTAGCTTGAGTCATTGTCATGTATATAATTGTTTTTTTTCCCACAACAGCATCTTGGACTACTCCATCTTATACGGGTGTTAACATTTGAATCACTCCAGCTCACCTCATACCCAGAGTAATACAAAGACGATTGAGACTCAACATGGCTACTCATCTCTCTAGAAGTGAGAAGTAAAATGTTGCAGAAACATAAATGGAGGGATGAATGAAGGAAATAAAGAGATAAGGGTTGGAGAAAAGGAAATGAAGCAGAGTAGCAATGCACTTACAGAATTAAAGAGGCTAAAAAATGGAGGCCCCAACAGAATATAGGTTGAAGAAAGTGATACAGAGACTAAAATGGTCGTTTATGCCACATGGAATAATTTGGCCTGTTTTAGACAGGGACCAATGTGTCCCTTTTTAGAGATTATGTGAATGCTTATGTACAGGGACCAAAATGGCTCTAAAAGTTTAAACGTTTTAAAAAAAAATGCTGGCACAACTTAACAGTACACATAGGTATTTAACATTTCACGTCAACACTGTTACTTATGTTTTTGGATGGCAATTGACGGAGGGACTAACGTGTCCCTTTTTTGAAATCTTAAAGGATTATTTGAGGACTTAGTATTTCCCAGGAATCATTTTGGGTCGCGTGAAATTCTTCGGGACCATTTTAGGCATTTACTCCAAAGATAAAGTCACCATTGAAAATTTTCGCAAAACACCGCTATCAACTCTTCATTGTTATAAATCCAATTAACTTCATATATATATATATATATATATATATATATATATATATATATATATATATATATATACAATAGTAAATCACATCTATTATTCAACAAATACAACACTGATACTCCTAAGAGCAAGGAGAATGAGAGAAATTAAGAGCTTTAGAAAATAAAAAAAAGTACAATCCGAAGCTCATTGCATAATGCATATCACAGAAACATACAAGCTGGCAATCCAAGTTCAAACTCCCAATAAATCTGCTAGAGGCTCCAATAGGACATCAAAAATACAATCAGAGCCTCAACTATCTTCCTATACAAATCTGGTAAATTCCAATACATCTTTATAACCATAACAAAATAAAATACCATCGATCATTATCAATCAATAGTATGAGAAAATAAAACCGATCAAACCCAAACTCAAGACTCCGAATCACAATATTTGTTCAGCAGGCTCTAATAATTGAACTAAAAAACCATAATTAGAGCCAAATTTCTCAAAAGGTTGTTGACTTTTTTACAAGGTGTAACATTTGGCAAGAGGCAATGAGGCATTGCCTTTCTCCTTGATAGAGTTGAGTTTTTCCAGCCTCCACTCTCCCCTGAGTCTAGCAATGAATGTTGCAGCCTTCACATTCACATCAGGACTGGGACAGAAAACGGACCCACTCACGTCGCCGTTACGATCCATAACGGCGTTGTTAACGGTCGTCACGGTAGCGGCAGTTGGGGTAGTTGTTGTGGTTTCTGACACTTCCACGTCAATGTGCTCTCGTTCTGGCGAACTAGACAGCGAGCTCTGGTTGCTTCTTATCTTAACGAAATCGCCGCGAACTGAGAACTTCATCGCCGGCATCTTGAACGGCGGCGGAGGAGGCGGAGGTGGAATCAGTGGCGACTGGTTGCCGGCGTTTATCGTCTCATCGATGATGTTGCTCGTTTTGTTCGGCAATGGCGGCTTCCCGGTGTTTCCTCGGCGGGGTGGTGCCGGTGGTGGCGGAGGGATCTGATTCTTCCGCTTCGACCATCTCCTTGACGATGTCAACGGCGGAGGAGGCGGCGGTGGCGGCGTTGACACTGAATGGATTTTCTTGCTCTTGCTTAGTCCCTTTCTGAATAGACTTTGAAAAACCGAAGGTGGAGGTGGAGGAGGAGGTGGCGGCGGTGGCGGAGGCGGAGGCGTTGCTGGCGCTGTTGCGTTGTTTGTTAATTCATCAACATTATCGTAATTGTGATTGTGATGGTGATCGCTCTTCGTTTTCTGTTTCTTCTTTCGCTTTCTCTGATTGGAGAGTACTGAGGCCCAAACCATCGCTATCTCCCTCTTCACGGTACTCTTCCTGCGCTCACTCCTCCCGTGCTTCTGCTCCGATCGTGTCTTCGCCGACGGCCGTGGAGGTGGCGGTGCCGGTGGAGCCGGCTGTGGAGACTGGATCCTCGTTGACTCGGGATCGTCAAGCTCAGTTATCTCGCTGACACTTTCCACGTTCTGATGCATCCGTCTCGGAGCATGACGAACCGAAACCGGCGGAGGCGGCGGCGGCGGAGGAGGAGCGGGAGGAGGATTTGGCGCGGGTGACTTAACCGGCGGCGAAGGACGAATTTCGAAGGTATCCACCGGAATTTCTTTAACGCGAACTTCTCCTTCTTCTTCTTCTCTTCGGTCTTCCGGCCAGCGTTTGCGGTGGTCCGCTGCGGGAAAGTGTTCCCTCCCCGACGAGCGGAACTGCTTGTCGATTTCGAAATCGTCAAAGAAACGAAACTTGAAACCGTCGTTGCCGGTTTCCCACTGACGCAGATCTGGGTAAGAACTGCTGCTCCTTCTCAACCGGGTAACACCGGTTACCGGTGACTGCAACCGATTCGGAGTGGCATCGTAGACCTTCTTTTCCTCAGTGAACCCGAACCATTGCTGCGACTCGTAGCCACCACCAGTTCCACTTACTTCGGGGGACACACTGCGGTACGCATCGTTTTGATCCGGAACGGCGTCGTTGGGGGGCGGTTCATCGTCGTTTCTCCTGGCGAAAACGCCGAATAAGATGGCAAAAACGACGAGGAGAATGTTGAGGGAGTCCCAGCCTGTCTTGACGGAGGCCGGTCGGAGAACGTTGGTGGCGGCGGAGAGAAGCGGTGGTACGGCAAGGAAGAGGAGAGTCAAGACGAGGATAGGCAAGAGAATGATGAGGAGTGGAGGGCTGATTAAGGGTGGCGATGAGTGCCACGAACCACGTTGGGGCATCATTGGTGGTTGCGTGCGTTGGTTTGGTGGTGACACTTGAAGAAGCAAGTTGTTTGTGGGGGTTGGTTCCCCTCTCTCTCTCTATTGTGTCGGTTTATTATTCCTTTGTTTTTGGATATTTGATGGAGATGGATACGGGCATGAAATTACTTTTGATGGAATAACAATGGACCATTAACCTCTTCCATTTAAACAACACATGTACTTGGAGTGACGGTTATTACTACAACTACACTAGAATGTTTCATTATAAAAACTAGTGGCAAGACGGGCACTCCCGTGCCCGTCTTTCTGCATTTTTACTGCGTTACAGTATGTATTATTTTATCGCATTTTAATATTTAACGTTATAATTTGTTGTATAACATTGTTTTAAATTTAATTTTCTTCCTCATTTTATTTATTTTGTTTACATCTTTTAATAAATGACATAATATTATTGCAATAGGCTGGTTGGGTTTCAAAGCAAGAAATTTTTGGTTTTTGTGGATAGTGGGGGTTATTCTTTACTTAATAGTGTAATAACCGTTTAATTAACCATGTAATAATAATGTACCAATAGTTAAAAGGGTAAAATGGGAAAAAAAGTAGTACACCAAAAAAAGTAGTTACCAATACCCCTTCTCTTTATATAATGGTATAGATATATAATGGTATAGATAAAAAAAAACTACAATACAATGTTTCATTTTTCTTTGAGAAAAGGCTCATTTTGGTCCTTACAAAATATTTATGAACTATTTTGGTCCTTCATAAATTTAAATTCAAAAATAATCACTAACATTTTTAAAAAAAATTATTTTAGTCCCTTATATTTTTAAAATGGGGTCACATTAGTCCTTGACAGACAATAACGGAGGGACTAATGTGACCCCGTTTTAAAAATGTGAGGAACTAAAGTAATCTTTTTAAAAAATGTGAGAGATTATTTTTGGATTTAAGTTTGTGAGAGACCTGTTTACACCCAAAATATTCATCAGAACCAGCCGAAGCTAGTCCCAGTCGAATAGATCAAATAGCCGATTGGTCGTCAGCCGATGTGCCTACCAGTCGATATGGCATGGCAGCTGATAGGGTCGAAGCAGAAACCTAAGCTATACATGGGCCTTGGACTTATTGGGCTTCAAGGAAGATATTTAGGCCCATGGGGATAGCATGGAGTCACGTATGGGATCAGATTCTTGCTCCACGAGCCGAATGACGTGGAAGTAATTTTGAATTAATTAAATATCCAAGGGAAAATCGGTCAAGATTGTTCTCCATGGTTTTAGGAGCCGAGCGAGGAATCGAGGAGATATTTGCACAAAGAGGACCGTTGGTTGAAGTGACGTGGCCACAATGTACTAATGCGCCTAGTTTTTAGGATCGTGGTTAGTGGAGCATGGCACGACTCAGCCGAATAACTGCCAACTAGGAATGTATCAGTGTTAGCCAACTGAACGTGGCAGATAGGGGTAGTTCTTAGTTGCTACTATAAATACCCAAGTTGTACATACATTTCAAATCATCAATCAATCAATCAAACAACTTATATTTTTCGCTCAAGTTTCTATTCGCATTTTGTTTACCTTTATGTCCCAGTTTTTATCTTAGTTCATCGACTTAAACCTTTTTGGAGTGAGTTAAGGGACCCATAGCTAAGGAACAGAGTTCCTTCCTTGGCGTAATCGCTTGAAGAAAAGGGAATCACCATTTTGAAAGTTAGCCGATCTGCGGCTAATTGATATTCAAGACAACAAAATTGGCACGCCTAGTGGGACCAAAGGTGAACGAATCAACACGTTCGAATCCCCAGGTCAGGATTACCAGTGGCGTATGCACTTGCGTTCGGGCAAGAGTTTGAGCAATATGACGGCAAAGAGCAATCCCAGAAAACCGGTTGAAGGAAGCCCATCCCGTGGAAGCAATGTTCCACCAGCAGAGCAAGTACAAGCGGAGATAGAGGCTGAAACTCAACCCAATGAGCTCAATGAGACCCCGGTGGTGATGACCACTTCGTTTATACGCCAACAACTCGATTTGGGAATCAATGATATCATGTACCAAGTGTCACAACAATTGGCCGATATTGTGAAACCCATGGTACATAACGAAGTGCGCGAAGCCAGGAGATAGAGGTCGGGAGGGCTCACGCAAGTGAAGGCTCTATCAATTACGCTATCCCAACGCAGTGGTACCCTACCCAGCAGACTCGTCATCCAAATTGAGTGCTCAAAGTGACTAATTCAGGTTCAAATTAACATGACTCGGCAGTGCACAAAGCAAGTTCAGCCTACCTACATTCAGGCCGAACCTACTCAGGTTCAGCCGAATATAGGACAGGTACTTTCTAATCCAATTAATTCCCAGCATGGTGCTTTTGCCACGTTGAACACTAGAGGTCAACAGATGGTGAATGATACAACTAACCATGCTAATCTTCATTTTGGACAGGTGCAGATGGCTAGGAGGCCACCGGATGCAGTGGGACCAATTGGTATGCCGCAAGCTATGCCATGTGCTCAGCCTTATGGTTCTGTTGTGCAGGCGACTAACCCACCGTACACTGGGGGGCAAACTCTTGGTACAGGATTGGGTGGTATAAGACCACCTGGGGGATATGCAGGTCAGCAGCCATGGAACTATGTTCCACCTGTATCGGCTAACCTTCCATTCTACCCATCCTATCCTGAAGTATCTGCAGGAACTCAAATGGGGTCAACTCCTCCAAGGGCACCTGGTTTGATGGCAGAGCAGTCATGGGGACAGATCTCACCTCTACCATTTAACACAAGTGTGCCTGGAACTCAATACAGGGCACCTGGTGAAGGGAACATGGAGCAGTCATGGGGGGTTTACCCACCTCCATTGTTTAATCAACCAGGCTACCCCAATCCTCTAGAACAAGCATCCAGCACATCCCCAACTTGGAGACAAGCAACCACAGGCACCGCTCCTACTTTGGGAGAAGTGAGGCCAGGGTTCACAAATGCTAGACCAGCCGTCATTGCGCAGACACCATCAAGAAATACTTTGGTGTGCGGTGAAGCTTTTGGATCGTCAATCTACAGGAAACCATACCCTGAGTGGGTGGATAGATTGGTACCTCCGCTAGGGATATAAGACTCCAGATTTCGCTACTTTCTCCTGGAAGATGGCAAATCGACTATGGAGCATGTAGGTGTTTATCGCCCAATGTGGTGAAGGGAACCAATGAATACCACAAATTGCATTTGTTCCCCTTGTCACTTAATGACAACATTTACATGGTATTCCTCTTTACCACCTAATTCCATACAAACATGGTCGACATGGAGAGGTGCTTTCATGACAGATTCTATCGCCCCAACCCGAAGTCATCAAGTGATCTCATGAACTTGAGACAACAGGTAGATGAATCGGCTGCTGATTTTGTGGAAAGGTTCAGGAAAATGGCTGGGAAATGTTTAGTGCAGTTCCTTGAGACAGAATATGCGGCCATGGCCATTAGCAGCATGCATCCCCAACTCAAGGAAAAGCTAGTTGGTCAAGCTTGCACTGACCTGAACCAGTTAGTCTCAAGGGCTACGCGCATTGAGCAGTTTATCCAGGAGAAAGAAAAGAGGCGAGCCAGTAGAGGGAGAGGCCCTCAGTTGGTATCCATTGTAGAAGCTGAAGACTCTGATGATGATTCAGCCGATTCCACGGCAGACATCATGGCAGCTGAAATAGTGAAGGGTAAAGGCTATACTTGCCTCGCCTCTAAGAGCCGCCAAAGGAAAAGAGCCAAGTTCGAGAGATGGCAAGACAGTAATACTCCTTTGATATCTCCAAGGCGGACTGATCTTTGACTACTTGCTTAAGGATAAGCAAATTCGACCGGATGGGCACAAAATCCCACCCGCCGAGGAGTTAAAGGACAAGAAATACCGCAAGTGGCACAACTCTTATAATCACGCAACTCTAAATTGCATGGTTTTCGTGAAGGCCATTCGTGAAGGGGATAAAGGAGGAGGTTCAAGCTTGCAGACAAAGGAATCGCGAAATGACAAAGGTGATATCGATCCTTTCCCGCCGCCAGGATAGGTATGGTCTCATTCTCAGGACTTGATGACGAAGGGCCCAGCCACAAGCGCAGGATATCTGTGCAACAAGTCTGGAGGCCAAAAAAGGGACCAGCCGATTCAACCCATATTGATCAACTGAGACCTCAGGCTGCCAGGGCTTCTGTCTTTGACAGATTGGGAGACCCCAACCAGAAGCAAGACGTGGGCAGGGGGGCAAGCCACCCAAACCAGGTAGGCTCACCCAGGAATTAGTGAAACAATACATTGCACATGGCCAGGCCCTAACAGGGAAGCCTGACAAAGAGAAAGGCAAGGCACCTATGGCAAAAACTGGGGGGTAAGATCGGCTAACCATTAGAGAAAGTGGTAGGCTATCTTTACCCAGGATTGATGAGGAGCCTATTCCCAAGGATAAGAGAAGGGTAGCCGAGTTCACTGTAGAAGGAGGAATGTCCTCCCTAAAGATAACAGTGAGGAATGATGAGAAGTTGAAGACACAAAGAATGCTGAAACCCCCGGCTAATGTCGCAGAAGGACACTGGTTCTTGAATAAGTATGCCAAGGACAAAAAGGCGATACCAGCCATGCTGTCAAGAACCCAAAAGAGAAGGATGCAGAGAATGAGGTCTGTCCAGAGGATGAAACAAACTCTGCAGATGATAGCCAATGTAAAGAATAGTGAGAAGAGGGAGATCCCTTTAGAAACTGTTAATGAAGCATTGGATAAGGCTTTCCCAAAGCTGGAGGCTGAGAAAGCTGGGAAAGAGAAAGGGCCTAAAAATATAGAGCCGATTATTGACCAGGAACCTGTTCCTCGCCAGTGGTCTCATCGCCTCGGACGAGGCGAAGAGGCGATACTATAGAGGGTTCAATGATCCCAGAGAAGTATTGGGAGCGGGGCGATATCATGGAAGATTCTTTGTTGGACCTCCTGCTCAATGAAGAGGTGATGGCCTAATGGTGAGATAGAGGCTATTAGCTTATTCCCGAGAAGAGTTTTGGGCAAACAACTCACAACCAGGAGGTTTGGAGGGAGACGTGTTTCTTTGAGGAGGCAGAATGGGCCACTTTAGCGAGATACAGGTTGATGAGGTTGCCAAGGTAGTGTTTGAGAAACCTCACAGGAAATGGTAAAGCATCTGAAACCCCTTTATATCAAGGCCTATATCAACCTAAGATCTTTGGAAGAGTCTTCGTGGACCGGAGGGGTGCTAAATGTCATGCCTGTGACAACCATGAGGAAACTTGGGAAAAGTCTTGAGGACCTAGTCCCTACCAACATGAAAATGTCCAATTTCTGGGAACCTTCCAGAGCACTTGGAGTCTTGATAGCCGGTTCTGATGAGCCCAAAACCATCAAGGCAGCTTTCCTTGGTGGTTGATGGCAAACCTTCCTATAGCGTATTCCTGGGAAGGGATTGGATTCACACAAGTCAGTGTGTACCTTCCACACTTCATCAGAAGCTTATGTTTTGGGTTGGAGACAACGTTGAGACAGTTGAGGCGGACAAGAATCCTTTTTCAGCTGAAGTAAAGATGCTAGAAGCCTTGTTCTATTCCCCACACCTAGGTCCTATTGCCATCCCAGAAGATTATGAAGAGGGTGCCTGGAAAGCATGCAACCTTACTAATGAGGGATTCAAGCTAAGATCTCGGTGAGCCACGTGAATGCGCAGGTAACTAATGAGTAGGGCATCTCAGGTACTCGAAGACCTTTTGGGTCGGCTAGAAATCTTTAAGGCCGAGTCCAAAGCAATGGATGCCATGATGGAAGATTATGACACTGCAGAGGAAGAGGAGGTACTACTCTCCAGGGAGGAAGGTGCGGCAACTAAGCCTGATAAGGGGGGTGCAGCCAAGCCTATGGAATTGGACTCCCCTCTCCACAAGACGGCTCCTGCGTTTGAGGCAGAGGATCCTTTAATTGAGATCAACTTGGGTACGCCAGAACAACCCAGAATCGTGAAGGTGAGTGGGTTGCTTGAGGAAGACAAACGGGGTAAGATAGTCGAATTAATCCAGCGGTACAAAGATTGCTTTGCCTGGAATTACTTCGAAATGCCTGGTTTGGCGAGAAGGTTGGTGGAACACAGGTTGCCTATCAAAGCAGGATACAAACCGTTCAAGCAGGCGCCTCGCAGGATCCCCAACTGATGCCTCAAATTAAAGCTGAAATTGAAAGACTACTGAAGGCAGGCTTTATAAGAACGGCTAGGTATGTTGAATGGCTGTCTAATATAGTCCCTGTCGTCAAGAAGAATGGCCAGATAAGAGTATGTATAGACTACATTGAACTTGGCGACTCCAAAGGATGAGTATGTTATGCACATGGTCGACATGTTAGTCGATCTGGCGGCACACATGGTATTCTCACCTTTATGGATGGATACTCAGGGTATAACCAGATCTTTCTAGCGAAAGAAGATACTCACAAGACAGCCTTCAGGTGCCCAGGAGCATTGGGGATCTATGAATGGGTGGTCATGCCTTTCGGGCTCAAGAACGCAGGAGCCACTTGAACTCCATTTTTCATGACTTGATCGGCAAAACCATGGAAGTATACATAGATGACGTGGTGGTTAAGTCTGAGGGTTTTGAAAGCCACCTAGTCGATCTAGAGCAGGCCCTAAAGAGGATGCGAGCCCATGGGCTGAAAATAAATCCGGCCAAATGTGCTTTTGGAGTGGCAGCTGGCAATTTCCTAGGATTTTTGGTCCACCATCAAGGAATAGAAGTAGACAAGAACAAGGTGAAAGCTATCTTGGAATCCAGACCTCCTAGGAACAAGAAGGAATTGCAAAGTTTGATTGGCAAAATCAATTTCCTAAGGAGGTTCATAGCCAATTCGGCAGGGAAAATGAAGGCTTTTTCCCCTCTGCTGAAATTAAAGGATACGGATGATATGGTATGGGGGAAAGAGCAACAACAGGCCTTTGATCAAATTAAGCAAGGGTTGGTCAGACCTCCTGTGCTAACACCTCCGGTGTCAGGAAGGCCACTCAAATTGTATATAGCTGCAGAAGAAGAGTCAATCGGTACTGCTCGCCTTGAGATGCCGAGGATGGGACTGAAAGAGCTGTATACTATCTCAGCCGCATCTTGAATGATGTCGAAACTAGATACACCCCTATTGAGAAATTATGTTTGCCATTGTTCTATGCTTGTACAAAACTTGAATATTATTTGTTGCCTAAGGAAGTATTAGTTTTGTGCAAAATTGATATCATTAGATATTTACTTAATAGGCCTGTTCTACAGGGTCGAGTAATGAAATGGGCCATTAAGTTAAATGCTTTTGCGTTGAAATACGTTCCATTAAGAGCAATGAAAGGTCGTGCAAATGATTTTTCTCGCTCAACACCCTCAGTGTTGAAGTCAATGACCGATTAGCCGAACACGTTGCATGTATTAACTTGAAACCTTGAGTCGACGTTTGTGGTCAAGAAGCATAAAAGGGGTAGGTCTTGGCATCACCATTACGGACCAATGAGGAAAAAATTGGAAATTCATGTGTCAATTTGGATCTTGGGAATTCTAATAATCGGGCGAATCTGAAGCCTTGATTTTGGGGCTTAAGATCTTGGCGACCATGAAAGCAAATTATGTTCAAGTTAGAGGAGATTCACGGTTGGTGATAAACAAATTAAGCGGGAATATAGATGTAATAACCCTAACTTGAAAGAGTGCTATGAAACGGCTAGCGTGCTATTGCGCTTGTTTGTTGATGCGATGGTACAAAGACATCCCTAGGGAAGAGAATGAAGAGGCTAATGATTTGGCTCAACAAGCCTCAGGATACAAAGATATAATAGTCGAAGTAAAACAGGAAGAATGCCCAATCTGGGAGTGTGCACCAATAGGAGCGATCGACTCTTGGAAACAAGAGTTAATCGACTATCTTAAAGATCCTTCAAGCAGTGCTGACTTCAAGCTCAAGCAGAAAGCACTCAAGTACGTATTGGTAGACAACGAAGTTTACAGGAGAGCCATCAATGGAGTGCTACTTAAGTGTATTGATAAAGAGGAATCCATGAAGGTCATGGGGGAAGTACATGAAGGAATCTATGGATCTCACAGGGCTGGACCCACAATGAAATGGCTAATATACAGACATGGATATTATTGGCCTACCATTACAGCTGATTGTTATCAATATGCCAAAGGATGTGAGGCGTGTCAGCTGCATGGTCCAATTCAAAGGGTTCCAGCCGAAAACCTCCACCCAGTGATAAAGCCTTGGCCATTCAGGGGATGGGCAATGGATTTAATAGGCAAAATCTATCCACCTTTGTCCAAGAGGCATGCGTTTATCATAGTTGCGACTGACTACTTCACCAAGTGGGTAGAAGCCCAGCCGATGGTGAATGTGACTCAGGAGGAGGTGATTAGGTTTATACAATGCCAAATCATCTATAGATTTGGAATACCTGAAACCATCACCACAGATCAAGGCACTATGTTCACTGGGGAGAAAGTGGTGGCCTTCGCACAACAATTTGGGATTAAGTTAATTCACTCATCCCCTTATTATGCTCAAGCCAATGGGCAAGCTGAGGCAACCAACAAAGTTCTTATTGATATAATCAAGAAGAACATTGAGGATAAGCCAAGGAAATGGCATGAAACACTGAATGAGGCATTGTGGGCCGTGAGGAATTCCAAGTGTAGTGCGACTGGATTTACTCCGTATCGGCTAACATATGGCCAAGATGCAGTGTTACCCTTAGAAATAAATGTGACTTCACTAAGAGTAGCAAAGCAAAACCTGCTAAGCCTGGATGAATATCAACAGGCCATGTTAATGGAGTTAGATTCGGTTAACGAGATCGACTCATGCCCTTAAGATCAAATTGAGCACAGCAGCAAAAAATGGCTAGGGCTTACAACAAACATGTGAAGCCAAAAAGGTTTGTTGAAGGAGACCTTGTTTGGAAAACCATACTACCTATTGGGATCAAGGATCCTAAGTTTGGGAAATGGTCACCAAATTGGGAAGGGCCATTCATTGTTAGCAAAGCTTATCATGGTGGTGCTTATCGGCTAGTCAACATGCAAGGCGAAGAACTAAATAGAAGTATCAATGGAAAACACCTTAAGAGATATTACCCCACTATGTGGGAAGGCATATTGGAGAATTAAAAGCAAGTGCATTAGCATAAAAGTAAAATTGTTTGTGGTGACCACAGGCTGGCCACCTAGCCAAAATTACAAAAGCTTAAATGTGAAACTAGGGAGCTGCGACCTCGGGTGCATCACTTGATTTTTCTTCAACCTGGCAAGACCTGGATCGGTGGCGATGCAGAGCATCGATCGTGGCCGAAGCTACGGCTATATCTGGGGTAGGTTCTGGCCGCACTTCACCTAATGCCTCCACCGGGAAACAACAACACCTTCAAGATCGCCTTCTTGGTGGTTGAAGGATCGGGCTCTGACGACTTCTGTTTCCTAACCTCCTCTAGCTGATGCTTGAAGGAGTGTCAGGCTTGATTGGCCTCAGCTAACCCAGCGCTGCTAGTTTCAAGATCTTTTTCTAGGCCTGTCTTCTGAGCACTTAGTACCGCCAAATCACGATCCAAAGAGGAAGATTGCTTGAACAAATCATAACGTTGTTGAGAGTCAGGAGCCTCAGGAGTGCTAAGGGAGCGGTCAAGGTTCATGGAGGAGGAAGAAGACTGTTCGCCATCGTACGCGTAGGATTGGTTTTGAGAATCAGAAGCAGAAGACATGGTGGGCCTGGTTTGTAGGTGAAAGACGAAAAGGTTGGAGATGGTGAAAGTTACAGGAGTTAGGGCTGGAAGTAAGCGTAAGAGGTAATTCGACTGATGAGTATTTAAAGGAAAAGTAAATCACTGATAGTGGGGTTTAAAGGCGAATAAATCGGATGGATGAGGATTAGCCGTTGCACTATTCAAAAGTTGTTGTTAATGGATGACCTCGCATTTATGATTTAAAAGGGTGATTTAACTTAAATCATTACGCCGCCCCAGCCTAAACCTAGGGTGTTACGGCTAAGACAGCGTAGGGGGGCAATTGTTTACACCCAAAATATTCATCAGAACCAGCCGAAGCTAGTCCCAGTCGAATAGATCAAATAGCCGATTGGTCGTCAGCCGATGTGCCTACCAGTCGATATGGCATGGCAGCTGATAGGGTCGAAAGCAGGAAACCGGAAGCTATACATGGGCCTTGGACTTATTGGGCTTCAAGGAAGATATTTAGGCCCATGGGGATAGCATGGAGTCACGTATGGGATCAGATTCTTGCTCCACGAGCCGAATGACGTGGAAGTAATTTTGAATTAATTAAATATCCAAGGAAAAACCGGTCAAGATTGTTCTCCATGGTTTTAGGAGCTGAGCGAGGGAATCTGAGGAGATATTTGCACAAAGAGGACCGTTGGTTGAAGTGACGTGGCCACAATGTACTAATGCGCCTAGTTTTTAGGATCGTGGTTAGTGGAGCATGGCACGACTCAGCCGAATAACTGCCAACTAGGAATGTATCAGTGTTAGCCAACTGAACGTGGCAGATAGGGGTAGTTCTTAGTTGCTACTATAAATACCCAAGTTGTACATACATTTCAAATCATCAATCAATCAATCAAATAACTTATATTTTTCGCTCAAGTTTCTATTCGCATTTTGTTTACCTTTATGTCCCAGTTTTTATCTTAGTTCATCGACTTAAACCTTTCTGGAGTGAGTTAAGGGACCCATAGCTAAGGAACATAGTTCCTTCCTTGGCGTAATCGCTTGAAGAAAAGGGAATCACCGTTTTGAAAGTTAGCCGATCTGCGGCTAATTGATATTCAAGACAACAAGACCAAAATAAATTGTGAATATTTTGTGAGGAACAAAATGATTCTTTACTCTTTTTCTTTCAAGCTACTTTCAGGGTGCGTTTTATCTCAGAATTGTTTAAAATATTTCAGTGATTCTAAATTTATTTTCTAGTGTTTATTATTGAAAATTATAGATTCTTGTCGATAAAAATTATTTCATTAAATATGCTTTCTAAACATGGATTAAGTGCAAGTGTTTGCAAATTCAATTTTAATAAATTTGATTAAAATTAGTTTTCATTAAAAATGAACTTAAAATACAGTAACTTATATTTATAAGTTTAAAAAAAATTATGATGAAACTTGATATGAATATTTTCACTCAACATTAAAATTATATATATATATATATACTTTTAAATTAATATGAGTTTTAAAGCAAAATCATATTTTGATTAGCACACATTTAATAACGAGAACTAAGTATTTGTTTTCCTTCATACCAAAAAAAGAGTATTTTTTCCCTTTAAAGAGCTCTGATGGGGTTAAAAGCCCTACGATAACAATCCAAACATACTTTCATCAACCATTTTAGGCAAAATTACACCAGAAGTCATTTATCTTAATATATATTTTTAAATTAATATGAGTTTTAAAGCAAAATCATATTTTGATTAGCACACATTTAATAACCAGAACTAAGTATTTGTTTTCCTTCATACCAAAAAAAGAGTATTTTTTTCTCTTTAAAGAGCTCAGATGGGGTTAAAAGCCCTACGATAACAATCCTAACATACTTTCATCAACCATTTTAGGCAAAATTACACCAGAAGTCCTTTATCTTAATTTAAAATTTCACATCAGTCATTTATCTTCTTTTTGTATCAAGTTAGTCCTTTAAAATTAATTTTAATTTTAATTTAGTTCCACGTGTTGCTAAAATATTGATAATATTGGCCAAATTGATCTATTTTTTGCTTTTTACAACAGCATTTTGGATTTTGATTTGTATTACAATTGATACAGCAGATTGTGCTTGTGACATACATGCATTTCTTGTTGTAGATCAGCCAATAGTTTGCCTTGAAATTAACGTTTTAAAACATGCGGGACTAAATTGAAACAAAAAAAAAGATAAAGGACTAATTTAAAATTTTAAATTAAGATAAATGACCTCTACAGTAATTTTACCACGATTTTATTAGGGGACAAAACTTATATCTAGTGTTGTGGGTCCATCTCGTCTTATTCTTCTCACATAAAAACATTTTGTTGTCAAATAGATGCAACCACCATATACTCTTTTTTTTAAGTAGAAAACAGATGTTCTTAGACTTGAAAAATGGACACAAGTTTTGTCCTTTGATAGAAGCGGAACACAGAAACAGAACACTCATTTTGGTTGCAAATGGTGTAAATACCTATATTATTATTATTATTATTATTATTATTATTATTATATGAAAAGGGATCAAATGACTCCAGTAGTAACTCTTGTTAGAGTTACTCCGCTTAATAACTCACTATAGACATTGAATTTTAGCGATCCAACCGTTGAATATCATCATATTATATTAACGATCATGCATACCAAATTTTAGATAAATTGGACATTCGTAGGTATGTAATCATATGGTTAATATTTTACTTGTATTTTGAAAAGTATATTATACGTTGAATTAAAGTTATTTGATGAAATATCAAATATTTTTAAATTTTTATGAAATTTTATGGAATTGTTCTACTCAATAAAAACTTTTAATTTGACGGTTCAATTGGTGAAATTCAATATATATAGAGAGTTATTAAGCGGAGTAACTCAGACAAGAGTTACTACTGAAGTCATTTGATCCCTCCTCTTATTATGTTACGTATGACGAAAGCTAAAAAAATTGTTTTTATGTGGTGTAATTAAATCGAGTTAGTAGTTTTATTTATAATTTTACAATAATAAAATAGCTTCAGTGTCTAGGATGGACTACTTTGTTCACATTCCATCGGTGCACCTGAGGTTTATGGCTATTGGATCAAAATTTTTGTAGATAGACGATTGTAGTTAAAAGGAAAAAATTGGAAATTATGAAACTTTCACCCTCTTACTTTTTTACTTTTCTACTATTTATGCGACAGTGAATCAATGATACCCACTTTCCACTTTTTTTCTCGAAATGTCAGTATTCCCCTATTTTTTTAATTTTAATGTTAAGTCGTGTTTCCAATTCACAACACCTACTTTTTATTATTTTTTTTCAAAAAAATTGGGTAAGTTGAGGTTCTAAACCACGACACCCATTATTTTTATTTTTTATTTTTTTGAAATTGGGATAAATCGTGATTTGTAATCACGTTTACCCCTTGTTTTTTACACCTTAAAAATTGTATTTTAAATAATAAAAAACGTATATTTATATTAACAAATCCTAATTTTAATAAGAAAAATTATTTTATCCCAAAATATTAATTTTATCCAAAAAACCCGTAATTTTATCCCAAAGAATCCTAATTTTAAATTTCAAATCCTAATTTTAACAAAAACTTTAGTTTTGAGGAAAAAATGATGATTTGACACCTAAAACAATAAAATTTGGCTAAAATCACGAGAATTAAAGTTTTGTTAACAATGTTCATTTTTTACAAGTTGAGTGTATTTTTTCATATGAAAACGACCTTCTGAGCAAAACACACGGCTTTGACATGCACATAGGGATGACAATGGGCACCCTCTAGGTAGGGTACTATAGTGCTCATCCTCATACCCGCGTTTGAAAAAATTTCTCGTACCCGAGCACATACCCGCGTTGGTAGCAATTTTAATACTCTTATCTGTATCCTTTGGGTACCTAAGTATCCGCACCCGTTATCTCCGTATTTTACTTATAAAAAAGTAATAAAATTAGGATTTTTCTTAAAATTAAATATTTTGTGATAAAATTATGCTTTTTGTTAAAATTAGGGTTGTTTTGGATGAAATTAAGATTTTGTGATAAAATTATTTTTTTATTAAAATTAGGATTTTTTTTAATATAAATACATTTTTTCTTAATTAAAATTCGTTTTTAACAACAACAAAAAAAATTAAAAGGTTGCCGTGATTCCAAATCACGGCTTACCCACAACTTTAAAAAAAATAAAAAACAAATAATGGGTGTCGTGGTTTAGACCAAAAAATAGGGGAAATCGTGGACAACCATGACTTACACTAAATCTATAATTAATTTAAAAATTGTTTCAAAAGTGTAATTTTTTATTCAAACTACACTTTTAGAATAAAAAGCCTGTAGCTGTATCAATTGATGCATGAAGTCCCAGGGAAAAAGATAGGAGTAAGTGAGAACTTGGAAAAAACAGGTAGGAACAGATAAAAACTAAGTTTACTTATTTACCTCTAGTGTATCCATACACCCAGGGCCGGTCCTTAATTTTTCGGTTCCCTGGGCAAACCAAAAAATGGTGCCCTCATAATTATTTAAGTATCGTTCTCTTTGTATTTTTTGTTGCAAAATCATCAATAATACGTTCATAATCAAGATTTAAAAAAAATCAATTTCAATAGAAATTAAAGCAAGACTATTTAATCTATCTTGTGACATAGTAGATTGTAAATAAGTTTTAACAATTTCAATTTGGACAAATGCAAAACTTCTAATTAATAAACAACTGATAGTCATAAAAACATAACTCAAAACTTTATTTCAAAACCCATTAAAATACTTGCAAAAAGCACCGCCAAATCAAATGATTCACGACCTTCTATTTTCCTGCTACTGCAAAACAATGCGAGACACACGTTTTTATCTGACACGGATGAGCAAAAGGCTGTGTACATTAGTACAAGTTTGAGAGAGATGGATTGATGGGAGTCTGTAAAGATAAAAGATATCACTGAGAAGCATAAAGCTTAGAGAATGTTGTTGACACTTGTTATAAGAAGTGTGACCGATCATTTTGTAAGAGAATTAATTGATAAGAAATGTGACTCTTGATTTGTTCAAATGTTTAAATGCTAGCAGTTAGCTATTAAATTTGGATGATGCTTAATACCAAGAAAAAAATTGGACGGTTCATGGGTTCAACTTTTCCAAATTGTAAATGTGATTAGTTAAATTTATTCTACAATTTATTTAATCATATTGTTTGTTTAATTTTTTATAATTTTAAATATATAATTTTTAAATATATATACATACTACTACTAAGTAAAAAAAAAATTAGTACTTCTTAAAAATTAGGGCCTTGGGCAATCGTCCCTGAAGACCACCCTAAGGGCCACCACTGCATGCACCACTAAACAAGTCGTCTACACCGGATAGAACCTAAAATAGCAACAAAAAATTATTGCAGACTTTTGTGTCAAATTTTTTTGACGAAACCTTTGTGTCAATTTTTTTTTTTGACGAACATTTGTGTCAATTAAGTAACATTAAAGTTGTGAATCGAATATATGATTATTTTGCACATCCCTATTTCTCCCTATCTGCTTGCTTAAAGTGCAGGTCTCGTTTGTACCAAAAAAAGAAAAAGTGCAGGTCTCGTTGTGTCTAGCTGAATTCCTTAAGAAGGTATGCCTGATTTAACAAGATAGACAGTCAGAGATCACAACCAAATACGCATTAAATTTTCCACAAAAAAAAAATCACATGAAAATGTTGATAAAACGTTACATAAAAGACGTTCATATTTCATTAAAAAAAGACGTTTATATTTATTGAATTAGCACCTGCAATTTACATTGAAGTTAACAACATAACAGTAACAATACCAACAACAACTTACATATGGATCGTAAAAAAAAGATATATGTATTTAGTTCAAATATATAAATTTTTTTGCTTATATTTTGTCACAGAGAATAGTAGTATTTACCTCGGTGAGAGAATAATGTAACAACTTGATTGACTCCTAATCGACTATTAACTCAACCCAATCTTAATCTCCGTTACTTTCAATTCTCAATGTTGACTTTTAGGTTGCTTTATGTGCTTGTTAAATGTCAAATAGGTTAGAGACTGCTATAATCGAAATCTTCAACACATATAATGGATTAGAAAAGTTGTGGGCAGAGTGGACCTATGACCCAAGGTGAGCGGTACATAAAATTTTAAAATCACTAAAATTATAACAAAGAATTAGCACATGTTTTTTATAAAAAAATAACAAGAGCAAATATTTACTCTTCTTACAAAATAACAAGAGTATGGTTTCTGATAACATAAAGCATGTTTTTCGTACTTAAAAAATATAAACGTTTCAGAATTAAAAAAATTACAAGAGAAAATAACAAAATAACATAAACTGAATTAACATAGACCAATTATAAGAGAAAATTAACAGAGGGATCAGATTAGAGTTTTAGTCCAAATTGGGGAAAATCTAAACCTAGTAAAAAGGGAAAACAGAGACCGAAAATGATACTTACCAACATAAGGGAGAGTGGGTCGAGATGTGAGACAGTGAGATGAGTTGTGTTTTGAGTTTTGAGAAAGAGATGACTAAGTCTGATTAAATGAGATGAAAAATGTGACCGAGTGAAAGTACTAAATGCAATTTATTAAACTGAAAGGAGTCAAAATATAAATTTTATAAGGGATAAGTAGTATTTTTAATTTTTTAGACGGTGCAAGTGTACACCCTCAATAATAAGTAGGTCCACCTCTGGTTAGGAGTGAGTCTCGGTGCAAAATATAAAACTGAGAGTGGTCAAAATAAAATTTTTATAAGGAAATAAGTGAAAATGTTTAAAATTCAGGGGGTACAAGTGCACACGACCTTAAGGTAGGTCCGCCTCTGGCTGTGTGGCAATATTGATGCTAAAATTATTTCATCCATGTATCATAAATACATTTTATAAGATATCAAGGTATAGGTATTAACCTCTGTAAAAATATAGGTATTAACTTCTTCTTTTTTTTTTAAAAAAAAATAGACTTATTTCATTTCATCAAAAAAATGATTACAAGAAAATCGGGAACATTGGGATAAAAGTGAGGACTAGCATTAAATATTGATGCTTTAGCTAAGCTATGAGTAACTCTATTAGCTCCCTTTTTTACAGACTCTATATAACTTGTAAAAAGAGTGAATAAATAGTAAATTTCTGCATTTTGTGAAGGTATCTCCCACCCCTGTAGCATAATCGTGTCTTGTTAAAACAACTTCCACAACTAGCTTACTATCGGGTTCAAACGTAACTCGCTCCCAACCCATGTCATGAGCCCATTGCATGACCAAGAGCATACCTAGCACTTCACCCTCCAAAACTGATGGGTAAGAGTGAGCAAAGGATGTGCGAGCCATCACAAAGGATCTTGTGGTCCCTAACACAAGCGGTTGTTCCCCATGACATAGAAGCAGAGTCGACATTGCACTTCAAGGTACCAAAGGGTGGCTTCGACCATGTAGTTGCCACGTTAATATCAGGAGCCAGACTTGGACCGGCACCGGCGGCTTTTTGCCTATCCTAAGTCCATTCATCAAGCGAGTCTCTGGGCCTAGCTGTTGTCCGCAACGAATTTGGAGGCATGTTGTCCCAGGGCTTCTTATTTCTAGACCATCTTGAAAAAAAAAATAACTACTCAATATTTACTCAAAAGACAACAAGTAGTCAATATTATATCAAGTTGACAATTTCGAGTCAATCATAACACTAATTGTGTGTGTGTGAAGGTGTAAGAAGTTGTCTACTTGTGGAGTTTGTCCATAAATAGATGTTTTAACAATGTGTTGCGAGTCCCACATCGGGTGGTTAACGAGCCTGACCATTGCTTATATAGCTAGGTAGACCACCCCCTCATAAGCCGATTTTGAGGGGACCATTCGGATGCCTGAATTCTCACACAATGTAATAAGGGTTAACACTTCTCCTACATATCCTAAGTACATTAGAGAACTCAACGAGACACTGCAAGTCTCAATGTAGTCTAATTCGTTTTCTCAATTTTTAATCTTTACATCCTTTTATTTGCTTTCATATTTTTTTATATTTCTTTCCACTGTGTCTCATTTTACCTTCCTCTTTTCAATGTTTTCTTACATAGGAGACCTATTCTTTTAATGACTTCATTAGCCCTCTTGCCACTAATATGGGGATTTGAGAGAGCACTAAAATGAACACCATAAATACGAAGACAAACTTTAGTAATAGAGGAGAAGTTTTCACAACTAGCTCCTCTACAGTTCCAAATGGTGTAATTCATGGGAAAACTAGCGGAGAAAGGGTGCCCAAACAAGACGAGACTACTAGCCTAAAGAGGGTAGACCTGGATCCATGGGGGTCATGGTTGTCACCTTATCCATCTTCTTGCGTGTTAGCCAACATGTGATGTTGAACCTCCATATTTGTAGATTTCTTCTAATACATGATTTGAACCATCAGGAGGTTTTGGCTTGTCAATGAATTTAATATTGGCAGCTGCTAACCTGCTCTATGTTCATGGCCGAGAGAAAGGAAGGTCGACTTAGGGAAGAACATAGAGCTTGGAGGCTGGTGAACAAGAGAGTTTGAATTATGATTCTTTTTCATGAAGGATAGAGGCGTAGAAGTCTTGGGGTGCACTTGGTTTTTTCACCAGAGAGTTAGATGGAGAAGGTATCGGCAATTGTTTGGAATTATTTCTCATTAAGGCCTAGCCCACATCCTGGTCATGATGCCTATTTTTAGGCTTTGCTCCCATTTTTTGAATATTTTGGAGGTCTAGAGTTGTTGACGTCAAATTTTAAAAGCACGCGCTTAGGTACTTCCTACAATAGCGACATATCTGAAAATATGTTGTCAGTCATATCAGTCAATTGAACGTGACAAAAACACAAGAAATGAGAGGTTTGAATTGGGTTTTAGAAATCTTTTCGCAAAACTTGTGTGTTTATGAAAACCTTTTTAAAACAACTCTTTAACAAAATAACAAAGTAAACAAGTAAAGAGAAGAAAAGAGAAAAAAAGAGAATGACACAGTGATTTATACTAGTTCACTATCACCTGATAGCTAGGTCTAGTCCCTTCACACACTTGAAGGATTTCTCCACTATAATCAACCCGATTACACTTGAGAGTATACTATTGTCAAACTGGCTATACTCACAACTTCTTAGAACGACTTAGTGCAGTCAAGCCTCTAAGGAATACAACCACTACTAGGCTAAATACAGAGTTCAAAAGTAGTTTGAAACAATAACAATAACTCTCAGCAGAGATGATTTACAATGAAAAACTTTAGCACAAAGAATAACTTTCAAACAGAAAGAATAAAACGTTTAACTGCTTGTTCAATGTGATCTCAGAGACTTAGAATAATTTCTTGGTTGCTCACAGTCTCAGATGTTGGAATAGTTTCATTTGTAAGCATGTTCAAGCGTTAACCTACTTCAGTGGAAGAAGTAAGGTATATATAGCTAGGATTGTGAATAGTGTTATTGTGACCTAACAGCTCTTTCACCAAATGACAAAACTTCAGATCCCCTTTTTGTGGCTTTTAGCAAGTCACGTTGCTTTCAACTCTGCTCTTGCATACTGACACAACAGACAATAGCAAGATCTTGTCTCTTATGAGCTTTTTGAATATGAGACACTTATAGAGCAAGTTTTCTGATGATTATATCCGTTGACATTCCCTTTGGCCTTTGATTCCTCGTACATTAAAATACTTCATCAATGAGGTCTCTTTAATACTTGAAGTAGCCTTTAATGAACACTCAGTCTGATTTCCAATCAGAGCATCTGTCAAACAGACAATGCTTGTTATTGAGATACTCTGTTCACCAGAGTGAACTTGAAACGGAGACAAGTTCTTCAGTACAGAATTTGTTGGTCTTTCATATATTGGAGTCATGTAAAACAGACGAAGGCTTCTACTGTGTAGTCTATTGATGGTTTGTTTGAGCGTTGACCAACATCAAAGCTTTGACCATATCAGAGCATGGTCTCAACAGAGCAGGGTCTATCAGAGCGTTAACTACCAACAGAGCTTTGACCATGTCAGAGTGAGGCTATAAGACGATAACGTCAGCAACACTTTCCAGACGATCATTACCGGACTCAGACTAGTCAAACCGAGGGTGAAATGCACACATTGACATAGTCTTTTGAGACATTTCCTTCTGATGGACAGTGAATTCTGAACACTAACAAACACATCAGAGGATAAATTGTTCTATTAACTATTTGTTATCATCAAAACAATTAAATGTCATTGTTTCTGAATCTACTTGATTCCAACATGTTTTACGGTGCAGAATTATAGGAATGATTGGGTACCTCTTTTTCCGCGATATAAGACTAACCATTCTATGTGGGGTATGTTTCATCAAATTTGGTGGTGCGGGGCCGGAGCAGATTTGGTGCCAATCGTTGAAGGCATAGCGAGCAGAAAACTTTCATTTTAGTATACGAGATAGAGTCCCAAAAATCTAGTCCATACCATGGTTTGATTTACTCTAGCGTTAGGAGAGAAAAAATTAGAGCTTCAATGGGTGACGACTAAATAATGATCAAATATCATCCAAGACCCTCATTTGGTGATGTTTTCCGTCTTTTGGGAAGTTAAGCTTTACCATATAAAAACCATGAAAGCTAGTTATGTTATTTTGAATGGTTTGACTTTTTTCAACCCACTCTGTGTACGGTCATGCGGCCCCACTATTGGTTGTTCCCAATTTCGTATTGTTTCATGGAGGATGAGAATTTTTACCAAATAGCATAACTCTTTTCTAAAAAGTTAACACATTTTTTTAGAATTAATAAATTCACGAGTTAATTAATTTGGTTTTTTAAAAAAATGGATTGACCATAAAAAAAATTCAACACTAATAGCCTTTGTTTTTCTTGCACACATGATGTTCATTTTTGATTTGATCCTTGCTAAAAAGTTGATATCGTTTTCATTTCAATTGATACCATTGTATACAAAACATTAATGTCTTGATTTTCTTATCCCTATGTGTGTGTGGGTGTTAGGAAATGAGTTTTTTTATATGGAAGGAAATGAGTTGAGAATATATAATTTTACATGTAAGAATAAATTTAATTTTTTATATTTGAATCCTCTTAAACATGAACTACACGTAGGAACAAAAGTTTCTTTAAAGTACAAAAATTTAACGATGGGTTGGTAAATATATTAGAAGGCGTTTGTTTCGTGGATTTTGATTTTATTCCCGGCAATCAAAAGATTAGAGGTGAGCAAGATCCGATGACCCGCCCGAATCCAGTAAGCCTGATTGTACTTATGGTGAAATAGGCGACTTGAAACGAATAAAAGTAAATTTGGCTAAGAAACAAGTTTAGAACAAGCATTTATGGTTGCCAGGTTCGATGATAACTCTTAGAAGTGAGAGTTATTTATACTTTCCTACCCTAAACAAGTGCAAATCTAAGGGTAATTAGAGTCATATAATAATGTGTTTTAGTGCATCTTGCGTTCATACTCAATATTGTGATGTCAAAATAGCTTAAGGCACCTTTGGTGCCTATGGGAGAATTTCACCTTGTTTGTGAGTTGTGCAGAAATTTGCAAGGAAATAAAATCAGGAACCAAGCTAGTGCCATAGCATCAACTTCTACCAAGCTGAAGAAGCCAATTTGAAGACCCTGCACTTTGTTGAGTTGGCTTGATTCGTAGCTGACCCTTCTGTGCGTGTCCTAAGGCCTAATTTGTGTGGTTCGTACTACCCTGTGCTGATACCTCATATGGGACAATGTTTCCTTATTTTGGATGGGCCAAGGGCACCCCACATTCCTATAGTACCTCACCTTTTGGTCCAAGAGGAGAGAGAGTATAAAAGGGAAAGGGTACACTTTACTGATCCCTGAGGTCATAAATTGTTTTTGTATCTCTCTAAAAGAGGCAGTCGCAACCATATCCTTCCTTTACACCGACATCTTTCCTCCATTTCTGGACCATCAACCCCCAGTTTCTGACGCTTGTGGAGCTAGAATCAAGGTTACTTCATGACAACCAATAACAGAGTTAGCAGCACTGAGCAAGACATTGCTTAGAGGATTAGAGATAGTCCTCATTTTAGTTGTTCTCATGCACTACTGTTGTAAACTCTTAACTGTAATTTCAGTGCCATCTAGTGTTTGATTGGAGGAGATGGGAGAAGTTATTTTAAATTTTTTATGTTTGGTTCAATTTTTAGTAGGAGATGCGAGCAAAATTCCTCCTAACTCAATTTTTGCACCTCTGCAATGTTAGGTTTTTTGGAGGGAAGAAGAAGAGAGCTTAAATCATTTAGAATAAAATGATTTAAATAACCTTGTGGAGTTATTTAAAATAACTCAATTAATTTGCAATTGATAATCGGTATATGAGTCGTGATTCATGTGTGGGGTATCACGCATAAATTTATAGGTGTAATAAGGGAGTGGATTCAATTTTTAACTGTAATTTCAGTGCCATCTAGTGTTTGATTGGAGGAGATGAGAGAAGTTATTTTAAATTTTTTATGTTTGGTTCAATTTTTAGTAGGAGATGCGAGCAAAATTCCTCCTAACTCAATTTTTGCACCTCTGCAATGTTAGGTTTTTTGGAGGGAAGAAGAAGAGAGCTTAAATCATTTAGAATAAAATGATTTAAATAACCTTGTGGAGTTATTTAAAATAACTCAATTAATTTGCAATTGATAATCGGTATATGAGTCGTGATTCATGTGTGGGGTATCACGCATAAATTTATAGGTGTAATAAGGGAGTGGATTCAATTTGACTGTTTATATAAATTGTTTGTTGGTTGGATCATAAGCAATTGAATCGAAAAATTGAATGAACTCCTTTTTCCAAAAAATTGCGATCCTAAAAAGAAATTTTTACGTTTATTAAAATATAACTTAATTACAAAAGAAATATATAAAATTAAAATATTTTATTAACTAATCGAGTAAAAATAATTTATATGCTAATATGTGAAAAGAAATGAAAGAAAACCACTTGGGCGCAAGTGAGTCATGCTCACTCGCTCTATTTAAAGGGATGAGCTCGACTAGTATCGAGTTCGATCTCTAGTAATGGAATGATATGTGGTTAGACTTTACTTATCTTCCAGTCAGGGATGGATCCAGAAGTCTATCAAACGGGAGCGAAAATGATTAAGAATTCTAATATTAGAGAATATAGAATATATTTTTTAAATAATAAATATTGAGTAATAGATTTTTTAAAAAAAAATTTGATAGTCATTATATTATTTTTTACATTTATTTCTTTTTTAATTAATAAAAGTTTAGTTGAGTTGGGTTCTCGGAGCTCACCAGGGTTAGAGAAGTCTCAATACTCAAAGAGTGCTACGAAGTGACTTACATATTACCCACCAATAAGATCATCACATCGGCAGCGAAATTCGAACTCATGAATGACTCATATTCTTACCTCGTTGGCATTTATTTTTTTCCTTTCCTTTAAAATTGAAAAATTAAATTAACAAATATTTCACGTTTATACCAATCAATTATTAACATAAAGTATATGGGAGGGAGGGAGGGAGGGGCTAGAGCCCCTAAGTGCCCCTCCGTCCATCTGTCTCTGCTCCCAGTCGAATACAAATTAGTGTAGTGATCCTTTTCTCTTTGAATACTGTGGGTGAAAACCAAGATAAAGAAATGAAAGAAGAATACATCATATAATGTGAGGAACTTTTACAAATAGAATAAATTTTAAAAAATAATAAGCGAAATATTTCCTTCCAAAGAGAACCCTACATTATTGCATTATGGTAGTTCAATCAATTAAGTCTTCCACATTTGATCAATATTTAACATTTCAAAATTCTAAACCCTAACATACCAAATTGCGGATTAACTTCAATCAATTAACACCATTGCGTATTTAGCCTATGTTTAGTAAAAAGTAGTGAATATCAGATGAACTAGTTGATAGTAGACAAGTTAGCTGATAGTGAATATGCTAGCAGATTGAATTTAAAGTGTTTGGTAAATTTCGTGGTTGAACTAACTGCTAAATTTAAAATAACATAAAATGATATTTTTATTTAATGTTTAAATTTCGTTTTTATAAGGAAAAGTAAAAAAAAATTAATTTTATTTCTTCAATTAATATTTAACATGACAAAATATTTAATAAAATAAAATAAAATAAAAATAAATTTATATTAATTAAACTAAATTTTAAGATGTTTAGAAGTTAAAATCTTGAAATATATATTTTTGTAATATAATTTATTTACCTATTTATTAACATTAAAATGGTTTTTGTAGTTAAAAATATTATATTGAAATTTATTTTTATTTATTTTTTCATCTTTTATAAAAATATACGTAACAATAGAAATGTGTATAGTGAGAGAAAGAGAGAGAACATAGATTAATAATCTTTTATTTCATTTAATAGAGGGTAATCAAAAAATTTAATTAAAATAATAAAGATAAAAACAAGAGAAAAAATGAACGTGGCAAAAACACAAGAAGAGGGGTTTGAATTGGGTTTTAAAAACTTGTCCTTGAATATAAGTGTTTATGTAAAACCTTTTCAAAACAGCTTTGGAATAAAACAATGCAGTAAGTAAAGAGAAGAGAGAAGAGAGTAATACAGTGATTTAGACTAGTTCACTATCACCTGATAGCTACGTCTATAGTCCCTTCACACACTTGAAGGATTTCTTCACTATAATCAACCTGATTACACTTGAGAGTATAATACTGCCAAACTGACTATACTCATAACTTCTTAGAACGACTTAGTACAGTCAAGCCTCGAAGGTATACAGCCACTACTGGGCTAAATACAATGTTCAAAAAGTGTTTTGGAACAATACAAAGATAACTCTCACAGAGAGAATTCACAATATAGAGCTTTAGCAGAAAAGATAACTTTCAAATAGAAAGGATAAAACAGTTAAGTGCTTTGTTCAATGTGATCTCAGAGACTTTGAAGATTTCTTGGTTGCTCATTGTCTCAGAAAAGTAGTGATTTGGCGTTTGATAAGATTGTGGGCACTCACTGTATGATCACTTAGTTCTTTGTTTCAATCGTTTTGTTCCTCGGCGTTAACCTACTTCAGTGGATGAAGTAAGGTATATAAAGCTAGGGTTGAGAAAAGTGCCGTTGTGTCATAACGTCTCTTTTCATCCTAGGTCAAAACCTCAGATTCTGTTTTTGTGGCTTTAGCAGGTCACGTCGCTTTCCAGACTGTATAAAGCATTCTGAGCACTGTACACAAAGTCAGAATCTTTATCTCTTGTGAGCATTTTGAAAATTGAGACCCTTCGTGAGCAAGTTTCCTTGATGATTTTATCTGTTGACATTCCCTTTGGCTAATGATACCTCGTACAATAAAATAATTCATCAATGGGTCTCTTAAATACTTGAAATAGCCTTAAATACCCTTCAGTCTGTTTCATATCAGAGCTGCACTATTCACCAGATTCAATTACTGTATACCAGAGTGAGCTTGAAATAGAGTTGAGTTCATCAGCATAGAATTCAATTGGCTATCACATAACAGAGTCTTGTGGAAATGCAAGAGGGCTTCCATAGAGCAAATTGACCAAAGTCTGTTGTGTGCTGATTGAAGACCAGAGTGTTGACTAAACAGAAAGTAGTCTCATAAAGTTGTGGTCTACCAGAGCGTTGACTGCTACCAAAGTGTTGACCAGGTTCAGAGCTAGCTTCACAGAGCTAGGTCACCAGAGCGTTGGCTGATCAATCAGAGTTGACCGAGTCAAGAGTTAGTATTGCCACAAGAGCGTTGACTATCTCAACAGAGTTGACCAACGTCAAAGTAGAGCTCACAAGTACAGAGTCAGGGCCAGACTTAGATGTGTGAAATTCAAGATTTCACTAAGTCTTCTGAGTTATATATCTCTGAGTATAAATAACTTCTGCACACTCACAAACATGTTAGAGAATAAATTGTTCTCTTAATTATTTGTTATCATCAAAACAATTAAGGGTCATTGTTTATGAATCCACTTGATTCCAACAAAAAACAATACACTATAAGTTATAAGTTCAAACGCTGTTTCAAGTAGTATTTGTAAAAACACTATAAGCTAACAGTTACCAAGTACCTCTACTTTAGCCCCATGAGCTTATATTCATTGTAAGTTAGCGGTTTGACCTTACCAAACAGGATATTAAGAAAACAAGCATTTTACTTGTTGAGATCTCAATCCAACGTTCCTATTGATCCATTGCACACATGACGTTCTATTTTAACCAACTTTCCTATCACAAAATGTATATTTTAACCAAATCAATTTAAAAAATCAATTTCATTCAAAATCATCTTTACATATACTTATTTCTACGAGTGTTACATAATAATAATAATAATAATAATAATAATAATAATAATAATAAAACGAGAGAGGACTAAATATCTGAGCTATCAGGTATAGATAGATACAGTGGCGGATCCAAAAAGTTTAACTAGTGGAGGTAAAATTTTGTCTCTTATAACTTACAGTGCTCATTTTTTAAAAAAGAGTAAAGACCTAAATTAATACGAAAAATACGGAGATCTATTTATTCTCTAGAAAATGAAAAGTACAAATTTGGTTCTCAAATATCTCAAATGTCAGACATATTAGTGCATTTTAGGATAATTTTTAGGGATATTTTAGTCCCCTAAGGACTAATTTGACCGATATTTAAGATTTTAGAAGACTAAATTGGTAATTTTTATTTCCGATAGACCAAATAGGTCTCCGTATTTTTTGTAAAGGACTATTTTAAGTTTTTATTTTTTAAAAAAGTTTGTACTATCCGTGAGATAGAATTAAAATTTAGGGTGGGTGGGGTTGTGTAATGGGCCCAAGTTATTGGGTTTGGGTGATTGGATATTGTTGGGACAAAGCTTATTTTTAATTGGGGGCAATTAAAAAAATTACTAAGTAGGTATAAGTAATTTTTTTTCCTCATGGGGGCAATTGCCCCCAACCCTTCCAACTTGTATCCGCCACTGGATAGATAGATGTAGAAATGTTGCTTGAACAACCGAAATTGACATCGTATCCTCGACACCGTAGAAAAAACGGACTGCATGAGTGTGTGGAAGTGATTGGGAGAGACAGAGAGAAAAAAATAATAAAAAACAAGAAGCCGTGTGAAGAGACGGTGTTGGACAACTAAGTGCCTGTTTGGTTAAGATTTTTTCCACCGAGATTTTTTAAATTGCGCTTCCCAATGCACAAAAACAATGTTTTGTAGAAGGAGCTCAAATGTAAATTTTACAAAACTGGGTTTTATAAACTAGATTTTGAGTCTTAAAATCTTAACCAAACAAGCACTTAAAAAGTTATCCAGCCCTCAGATAGATATAAAGGAAAAAGGGGAAAGCAAAACTTATTTCGCAACAATATCGTATTTTGTCTTCAAGCAATTGGTCTTGCCTAGACACATATGCTAATCATCTTATCTGGCAGCCTAATCAGCTTCTCTCGTGTAAATTTGTTTTAGTATGTATTTTTTCCAGGTAGCGGGTTAGAAAGGGTCACGTGTCATAAGACAAACAAGTACTGGAAACTCCTACCCGTACAAGTTTTGCTTACCCTGAATGAATCATTGGATTTGTTTGGAGCGTGGCTGCAATGATTGAAACTCATATCCTTTACAACAAGAAAACAGTAACCCTGTCCTTTAGGGAGGCGCACTTCGTCAAAAAGACTACAAATGGAACTTTTTTTTTTCTTTCAAATTTTTACTATTTGGCAATTGTTGCAAAAAGTGTTCTATGTCTACCATAGACAAAATTGATTCCGTCTACTCCACTGTTTTTACTTTTTAGGCTCTATTCTAATATATTATGGTTTTTTTTTGACCAACTAATATATTATGGTTCTAAAACATGATTAGATTTTATCAACAATATTATATTATATATTGACCAAAAAAAATTACCGCACTTTAAACTTTTTACTCCCTTTTCAGTTTGGTTCAATGTTTCGTGGTATATATTAACCAATGTAGCAATCAATACACTTCTAAAAAAAATTGAAATAGCGAAAAAAATTCAAAATTTATCTCTAATTTTGTCATTAAATATTAGAGATTTCAAATTTAGAAACTAATTTCATTCTTTTATCTCTAATTTTCGGTGGCTATTTCAATTTTTCTGATAAAACAAAGTTGAACAAGTCATAAATAAGAACTTGAACAAGTTGAATCTTATTTCATTAGCATGCGATTTTGACCACTGAAGCAAGTTTTTTTTTCCCCCTTTCAAAAGTTCAATTACGAGTGCGTACGTTGATAAAGTCCTCGTGCGTTACAAAATATTATTTCTCACAACAACAAATGGTAGCGCGCACAAAACAAACAGTGTTTTTCTTTTCCCACCCCCCCCCGCCTCTCTCTCTTTTCCCGCCTTCTCTCTTTCTTCCAGCGAACCTAAATTCTGAAGCACAAGTCTTATCTAATCCATTGCCTTGGGGGAACCATGGCCTTATCATACATATATGGAACCCCGGTAGACGACACTTGCTCTTAATCTTGAAAAATATCAAACATTATTTAATTTGTTTGAATCGATTGAGCACGTGGATAACACGCCAACCAAAGACGAGTGGAATCGAGATTAATTTGTGCTTCATGGAAAGCTTTCTCTTTTTAGGGATATATATATATATATATATATATATTTTAAAGGGGACAGGTTGGGAAAGGAAAGCATAGCATAGCTACCCCTACAGGCAAAGAAAGAACCCACAAGGTGACCACCCTTATCTATCTGCCAGTCCTCCGAGTCTCCAGCGGCTAGTTGCTTTTGCACAGCCTGTTCTCCCTCAGATGGAAAACTGGGATAGCATTGCTTGCTCTTTTCTTTGTTCATAATTTTGGAAATGTGATCGAGTTTAGGAGTACAAATGTACAATGTTAATTTTAAAGCTGTACCAGTAATTTTTTTTGGTCCAGTATAAATAGTAAATAGAGAGGAGAGAAGTAGAGCGGTACGGGTTCGAATCATGTTCTCAGCGTTCACATAGCTCTTACATATGTTTTATCATCAGCCTATGCTCTTGGGACTGTACTAGTAATTGGCAAGGCTCTCGGCCGCTGTACATTGGATCTAGAAAATTTTTTTGAGCCAAAAAAATAATCTATAATATTTTTACACCAGAAAAATATTATAAGCATTTACAAAATATATAATTCGTGATATAAGAAAATTCAAATCGTATGTGTTTTGTATCTCTATATGTGCTTAGTGTTACGTCAGAGGAATGGCAAAAATTAGAAGGATTAAGAGATAAAATTAGTATTAATTTATTCTCTATTTTATTTTTTATAGTTTTTACGTTTATTTAAAAAAATTATTATCTTATAGGGGCAACACAAGTCATTAGTTTTTTTTTTGGATTTGTATATAAAAAAACACATTTTGGGGTGGCAAAAAATAAAATATTAAGTATGTTCAAGTTAAAAAATTACCTTGTGGGAGCAATTGCCCATTATTCTATCGAGAATGCTAATGTGTGCCTTTAGGATATTGGTTAAGGAATCGAAAGAGACAAGTTTGTGTTCTGAAGTGGACCACGGCCCCCAACTGGACTGGGCCAGCGATCGAGCCCACTAATCGAAAGTGCGAACATGACTCTAATCTCTACCGTCAGATGCATCCAACAGTGATCCGCTTTACGCGCCGCAGATCACAGATCCTGGTAACCGCTCTCAACCGTCTCGGTGTGATGATCTAACCTATATAAGCAAGATGACCTCATCAAAAACAGATGCACACTATTCATTCTGGTACTGACTTAAGCACCGGAGTATGTGCAAGTAGCACCTCCACCGCTGTGCTTCGCCCTCGCTTGCGAGATCTACTTCGAATCATTGGCGCCGTCTGTGGGGACGATCTTAGTTCCATTTTCATTCCTCAAATCTTGCTGATTCACCATGGCCGGATCTAGACAAAATATCATGATGTGAAGTTCTCAACGCATTCTGAGCCCTATCGAACCTCCACCTCATCAGCCTGATGTGGCTGCTGTCACCGCAGTTGAGGTTCCACCGCCAAATTTGAATGGCGAAACCGTTGCTTCACCACCGAAGGACACATATCTAGTTCCAAATCCGCCTAAAGTTCTGGTCACTACCTCAGTGATCAACGAACTCCTCCACCTCGTTCAGAAGCAGACACAAATGATCGAAGAACAGAATCAATGCCTTGCTCGCATTGAGAATCATCAGAACAATTTTTCAGTAAGACTAGCAATACATTTTGAGACTCGTCGCGTCGTTCTGAGGCATCTGAGACACAGGGACCTCCTCATCACCGCCTGAACGCCGAAGGTACACGCAGATCTGATGATCGAGTTCCGTTTCACAACAGATCCGACGGTAAAGGGCTTGATTCCAACACCCCATGTTTTTCATTTCAAAATCCCCAATTTTTTTTTCAATGTACCCCTTCTCCTCCCTCTCCCTTTACCTTCCCCTCCATCCAATTCCCCTTTCCTCCTCCACACTTCGCCTCCCCCACCTCACCCCAGTTCTCCTTCCCTCACAACCCCGCCCCTGCCCCCAGTTCTTGTCGTCGTTGCTTGCCTCACCACACTCCGGCATTGCAGCAGTCGTCTTCTCCGTCGAGGTAAGCATTGCACAACTTTCTCCTTTCTTTTTTTTTCTTCTAAAAATTTGATTTTTTCGAAAACTTATTTTCTGGATGTGCATTTGGGTGGGGGGTAGTGCGAGAATAAAAAACACATCCAGAAACTTGTTTCCGAGAGATTCCAAAAACTTGTTTTGTTTCCGGATGTGAATTGCAACACCCCATGAATCCCAAATTAACACGTCCGAAAATTTGTTTCCGGATCACCTGTAAACGCAGAAAAAAAATTGGAGTTCATGAATGGAAAACTAGGGGTTGGGGTTGGGGAAGAAGGTTACCATGAGTCTGAATCATGGTGGGAAAGGGGTTGAGGGTGTTGGGGTGGGGAATTTTGGGGAGGAGAAAGGGTGGGGAACGGTGGGGAGGGGAAGGGGATGAGTTTTAGAGTTTTTAGGGATAAGGGTATTTTCATCTTTTTGCAGTTAAGTGGGATGTGGGAAAATGAAATGGGGGAGGGGTTAATAACATTTTCATTTTTTGGGTCGTAATTACATGAATTAGGCTGATGAATCATAATGGTCCATCTAGCATTGGAAATGGGCTGAGAAAAAAAAAGAAGAGGCCCGCGGTGGCGTGTCTAGGGTTTTTTTTTTTTTGTTTTTTCCTTCTCTGTAAAACTCTAGGAAAAATTTTGAGCACTGAGAATGAAGCGTGCATGCATAACGACCAAAAAAAAAAAAACAAAAAAGAATGAAGCGTGCGTGGAGATTGTCTTCAGACGCAGCGCAAGCTTCCCGATTCAATGGAATGCGTCTCTGGTCGAAGCCCATATCCATTCTTTCCTCCACCACTACCACCACCGCGTTCACCCGGCGGCATCTGAAAACCCTGCAGCAGCCAAACATGCTCCCAGACCTTGTTGCCTTGTTCACTCCGAAATCCAACCCGAATGCCACGCTTTTGAGGAACGAATTGGTTCGTGAAGCATCTGACTCCGTTAGGGTTCTCCGTATCTTGGACGATAATTCTGACTCTTTGATTCGCACTTATCCCTTCTTCCTTGAACTTTTAAATCAATTGGATTCATGGCCTTCCCTCGCTCTTCAGGTATTTTCCAATTAATTCATTCCCTAACTTCAATTTCAATTCACACTCCCTCATTGTTATCAATTTCAAAGTAACTAACCCTTACCCTTTCCCCGTGTTTTGTTGTGTTGTGTTTTCCAACAATCAACGTTCATTCAGGTGTTTAATTGGAGAAGGAATAGAAAGGACTCTGAATCTGATGCTGGCAGCAGCAACACCAACAGTGCACATGAGTACTCCAAGGGTATTAAAGCTGCAGGCAGATCTAGGAATATTGATCTTGCTGTTCAGCTCTTTAACGAGGCTGCAAACAAGGGTTTCAAGACAACCGGCACTTACAATGCACTCATGGGTGCTTTCATGTTCAATGGACTTGCTGATAGGTGCTACTCTTTGTTTCTTGACATGAAAAAGGATCCAACTTGCCCTCCTTCCATTGCCACTTACAACATTGTTATATCTGTTTTTGGTCGTTTGATGCTCATTGATCACATGGAAGCAGCATTCAAGGAGATAAATGAGTTACACCTCTCACTTAATATATCCACTTATAATTATTTAATTGCTGGATATATCTCCACTTGGATGTGGGATGATATGGAAAAGGTTTTTCAAATGTTAAAGTCAGGCCCTCTTGAGCCTAACTTGCATACCTACAACCTAATGATCCGCGGGTATGCGCACTCCGGTAATCTCGTGAAGATGGAAGAGACATATTCCTTGGTAAGGGATCTTGTAAATAAAAATGAAATGCCAATCATCAGGGCTATGATAGTTGCCTATTGTAAAAGTTCTGAAGCAGATAGAGTGAAGAAAATAGAGGCTTTGTTAAAGTTGATTCCAGAAGAAGATTACAGGCCATGGTTAAATGTGTTGTTGATTAAGGTCTATGCCCAGCTAGACTGTTTAGAGGAAATGGAGAATGCAATTAATGAGGCATTCAAGCACAGAACCTCTGTAACAACTGTGGGTATTATGAAATGCATATGTTCAACTTATTTTCGGTGCAACGCGTTAGAAAAACTTGAAATTTTTGTAAGACGGGCTGCATTTGCTGGGTGGAGAATTTGCCGCTCCTTATATCATTGTAAGTTGATTATGTATGGGTCACAGAAGAACTTTAAACAAATGCAAAATGTCCTTGAGGAGATGAATAGTGTCAACATTGATTGCAACAAGAAAACATTGTGGATAATGTACTATGCTTACTGGAGCAGTGGTCAGAGATCCATGGTTTTGAAAATTTTGGGACAAATGTTCAAGCACGGTTATGAAGTTCCCTGTGATGCATTTCCTTCATGATTTTTATTGCTGAGGTGCATATCACATCCATCAGTACATTAATTAAAAACACAGTCAGTAGATTAACGTGAAGGTGTTCATTACACCTGCCAGAAACTAAACTCGTCTACAATTTCTGCAAAAGGACATGCAGCTCATTGAATATATTTGGTGATTGGCATGCATTCGAGGAAACTCTATAACTATGGTTGCATATGGCCTCGCTATTAGAATGTTTTTGAAAATGGGCATCTTCAGTGGTTTGCGGCTTGCCATCTTAAATAGTCTGTAGGTATGCAACTTTTCTCAAGGTTTTCATTTGGATAGTTTTATTCACACCATTTACCTATTTTATCTCTCATGGCATTATTAATATTCTTGAATGGTGCATCTTGCAATTGTTATGCACAGAAGCACCATTCTTTGGCACTATATCCAGAACTCCCAATTTTAAGTTGTCTTGTTTTGCTTCATTTGATCATGTAGATGACACTCAGCCAGCCTGATTTTTATGTTGCTATCTTAGTGTTATTATTTATCTCTTTTTCAAGACAGATAAAGTTTCTTAATTTTTGTTGTATGTTTGGTGGTTTTGTCGGACTCATTCTTATCTTCTTATTTTATGGATTTGTAGTCTTTGCAACACCAAGACTACAAGTAAGAAAGCATTTGTTCTCCATGCTGATTGAAAGAATCCCCTTCATCATCCAGGCTCAAAGTAACCATCAGTCCTGAGTTCCTGACAGACAAGTCTGCTCCTAATGCAAGAAGCATTCAATGGAGCATGCTTCCAATGATGGGTTAAGAGATGACAAAAATGCAGAGCAACCAAAGTTGGAAGATTTTTCTAAACAGAATGACTGACTTGAACAAGTGATTGAAAAAGAGCGGGAATGACACCTCATCCTCAGGTGAGTGGGAAATGGGGGAATAATTCAGGGCGAAGGTGCAGAAGCAAAAGCAGGAAAGAGCCATTTGAAGAAAGAAAGTATAATAAAATCTCGTTCTGTGAGTGTCGTCAAAAAGAAAATAAACTGGAATAAATTTTCAAAGCAGCCTTCAAATCTGTGTATATACATTTTGAATTTTAGAATTGCATGCTTGCTTGTTGTAAACCTAATTTATTTCAGATGTTGTTATGATCTTTTTGTTAGCGGTGCTTTTGATGTAGACTATCAAGTGAAGGGAAATTATGGTAGATGATGACATGCTCATTTTCTAGTCATTGGTTGATGTTTTGTGATTTATAGTTATTGAGTTAGATTTGAATGATTATTGGTTCGTGTGATGGTGCGAGCTAGGTTTCAATACGAGTATATTTATATAAATTAATGTTTTTATTTGCATGTGATTTTGAATTATGTAGAATTTTTTGGGATGATCTTCTATTTTCAAGACAGCGTGCGCTATTTGCTACACTACGAGGCCTTGCCACTTCAACTGCTTTACGCTTGCTTATTAAAAAAACTGCTTTACGCGCTGTCAGTAACTATGGTTATAGCAACTAGTGCTTCTTGTTCTAGCGTGGCATTCATAATGAGTTTGCTTTAATTCTACATTCGTTGAATGCTGATATTTGTGAATATAATTTGCCAACTTCTCTTACATAGTGCTAGCTTTTGGCTTGTTGGCAGCGTCATGATGGGATTTGGAGACAAAGAGATAGATATAAGTTGCCAAAGGCCTGCAGGAATCCTCCATTATAGAGGATGAAACCCCTTTTTTAGGCACTTCCATTTGTGCCTTTTTTCATTATATGGGTTTCTTATAGAATTTTGCATGGTGAAACAGATTAATTCAAGCCCCATATTTACAGTTTTAGAACAAGGGTGCAAACTAGGGTATATAACTTATAAAGTGATACTGATGGATGAGTACAACATTGTATGCATGTTAAGTTGACTGTATTCCAAAGCTCATGTCTTTGAGAAGCAACAATTTGTTGATTTCGTTGACGTGCTATAGATCCTTTAAAGTGAGTAGAGAGCAAGTAATCTTAACTATTAATTAGAAAATCAAGAACGATTTGTTATATAGGTTCATTTAATATTAACCATTAATTTTCTCATCAATGATTGAGATTGCTTATTTTACACTCTAAAAGTGAGTTACTCACTTTAGAGGAGTCGGATTCCTCAGTTCTATAACTATTGATGTTTTATCATTTTGTAATTGTTTCAGAATTAATGATTCATGTTCTGAAATCTAGTGTGTAATTATTTTTCAACTACACTGTTCTGAAATCCAGTGTGTAATTATTTTTCAACTACACCCTTATTATAATTACATGAATAATTATATAAAATACAGTAAAGATGATTGTAGATAGATTGATAATTTTCTATTTTCACAATGAATTATGAACAAGACATTAAATAAAGAAGGTATTTTAGTTGAGATATAATAATATTTTACACGAGTTAAATACTACCTCCAACTCTTTTTATAAGAAACAAAATGGTGTATTTTTTTAGAGTATAGATCTTTTCTATTTCTCAAAATAAATTGATGCCTCTGTCACTATAGTTTTGAGTGAATAATTGTCCAGTAAGTGTTACCAATTCTGGAAATATGTGATTTTATACTCTTTATACACTGAAAATCATAGTAATAGAGAAAATAATAAATATCAACACAGTGACTTGTTTTATTCACATGCTGAATTGCTAGGAAATTATAATTTAGTAATGGTGTCGACTGATAAGGCACATAAATTCTCTCGTGTACATGTGTTCGTATTCAAATTAACATCACAGCAGAACTCAGCAGCCAAGTGTTCTCCCACATGGAAATCTCTTGGACGGAAAAAAAAAATCAATAGTAAAAAAATGTGAGGTTCACAAAAACCGTGAGATTTATTTTGTTTATACTTGATACACAAATTTACCAAATAAAGCTATGATATATCATCCTTCTATCAACTTGCAGTGATTTACTCCACCAATAGTCCACAACCATCTTTTTGAAACACTTATGTACGCGTCCAATTGTTTCTGATACCTTCTTAATCACCACTATATTTTCACATTACTACTGAGATTAGAATCAGAAGAACGAAGCAGAAGAATAGCTCCTATGATCAGCAATGCTGTAGAGCATATTAAAGCCTGCAAGATCACCAGAGCATCCAGAAAATGAAGCAGCAAAGTTAAATACAATAACACATAATATCTGCAGTGCACAAATGAACTATGATGACAAGAATAACCATAAAGAGTAATCCACAATGACTACTAAAATAGGTACTTAGCTGTTCAAGCTCACTGGCTTGTTCAAGTTAAAATAATGCATGTACGCACGCGCGTGCACACAAACAAATAAACAAGTTGAGAAGAGAAGGATTAGAGAGAAATATTACAGCAATTGCAGATGCTCCCAGTCCTGCGCGTTCCCTAGGATCCCTCCTATAGTAATTTCCAAAATAGAGAATTGTTGCATAGAACCACAGAGGCGGACATAGAAATCCAAACAGAAATCTGTAATGAAACAGACAAAACCATTAAGACTAGAAGAAGAAATAATGGAAGAGATTTGATAAATTACTCACGAGAACCATCCGATTCCGCATCCAAAACACGGAAGGGGTTTGTCATAAAGTCCTATTTGGAAGTCCTCTGGATCTCTAATTAGGGCATACTTGCCTTTGTCATGATCACCAGCATCGGCCGCCTGACCTGTCATGGCCACAAAAATTGTCGATGCTTTAGAGCAAACTTATTTACACAATTTTAGTGATGAATATAATATAAAGAAACACATTTGCTGCAAGTATTATTAGCATTATGTCATAACTCATAATAAATGGTGAAGTAAGTTCATTGAACTAAGAAAACCAGGTCCCAGGATGCAACCAAAAGTACAATGGATAAGATTGTAAAGAGTGTTGAAGTTATAAGTTTTGCCATTTGGTATAGTGGGAGAATAAGAAATACTAAAAAAATAAGATTACATTGGTATTGATGCGAATGATACATTGGATGGTATTACATAAGATAAAGAACTATCCTTATTTGCACTGATATTAGAATCCTAATCCTCGTTAAATAAAGAAACAAATCATGATATATAAAGAAATACAAAACTAACCTTAAAAGAGACATCTAAGATTCTCTAACATATTTTATTACAGAATAATTAAGTGAGGAGATATTTTTCAGATATTCTAACAAAGAGATTTGCCTAGTTAAATACAATAGAAGCACAAATAATCCTCTACAAAAACAATGTACAATGATGAATGTTACCCTACAAAGAGAAACAGTTCTTTACGATGGAACAGTTGAAAAGGAAAATGGACCAAGAAAATCAATCAGAAACATAACTACCAAGTCAGTTTGATATTGAACAATCAGATGTACTAAAGTATAGCCTCGAAGAAAATATACCCCCTGCTGCATCCCCTCCAAAAGGAAAAAAGAAAAAGGATGACCTAAATCCTTTGAACACATAAGCATACCAATCCTTTCTTTCCACTTTAAATAAAGTATGCAAGCAAATAATAGATAAAAATTTGGGAAGAAAATAAAACCATATCTGCATTTCATATGTGTTGACATATCGTCAATTTCATAGACGGTCAATACCTCTAAAAATTGAATAACTTCGAGCAGATGGTCTCAGAAGGTCATGATGCTTATCAGAGACTGATGTTGCCAATTCCACGTCATTTCTCAAATCAAGAGTATCTTCCATACTGGCACCTGTAACGATAAACAAAATCACATTTTCATGGTAAGTGCATTGAGTTGCATTGTTTCTTCTTGATTTCCAAATGCCTATACATGTCATGAATGCGGTTATATTCTCACAGTGGACAGGGCAAAGTTAATGAGCATATGAACCTGCCAAGTAAAAGCAACAAAGCTTGTTTCCATGGAAAACCATTCATTCCATGCTACCTGAGTTGGTGCATATACATCATAGCCCACAACGACAAAAGCCTTCTCCCACTAGGTGTAGTTGGCTACATGGATCAAATGATGTCAAAATATCCTCAAAAAGCATGTCTAAAGTAAGTCATTTCAATCTACAATCTTCTTAATAGTTTGGTTTATAGTTATCTTTAGTCTCCTCCTAACTCCAATTATTGGACTATCCTCCGTATGATCTACCGTCCTTATTATGGCTTCTACAAGTCTTCTTCGCACATGCAACCATCCGACACAAGATCCTACCTTCTTTTCCATAATAGGTACTACCTTGCTTTTCTCGTTACTAATTTCATTCCTAATCCTATTTTGTCTTGTGTGTCCTCATATTCATCGTAACATTTTCACCTTTGCAATATTGAGCTTAATTTCTTGTTGGCGCTTCACCGTCCAACATTCTTTCCAACACAACATTGCAAACCTTATAGTTGCGTGGTAAAATTTTCCCTTCTAGTTGAATGGTAATTTTCCATATTAGTTACACCTAAAACATTTCTCCATTTCATTCACCCCTCTTGAATTCTATGGTCTACATCTCCCTCGATTTCCTTGTCATTTTGTATGATAGATTCACAATACTTAAACCATGGACTTATGGTATGGTATGATATCTTCTATTTTCAACTCTAAGCTAAAACTAGTGCACCTCCTACTACATTACATTTGGTATTCTTCACTTCAATGAAAGTCGTGTACTTCTGAAGCTAGTCTCCACAATCCTAATTTCCCATTTATTTCTTCCAACTAGGACAATATTATCCAAAAAATGCATGGTGGCATGGCGCCAGCTCTTGCAAAAGACACATATATTGTATCCCAATGGCAGAATATTCATCCTTGCAAATTTGTTACACAAAGGATGTCAACAAGTTGGCAAGAAGGAACCTACTGTATCATGAAACTTCCACACTTTTGTTTATAACTTGTCAAGAATAATAGTAACAAATGACAATATTATTCTAACTGCAGCATTATAACATTATAACCTAATTTCTCAAACTACCCAAACAACTGAACAAGGATAAACTACATGTAAGGCCTGAAAGAATTAAGACTGGAAACGACCAAATCTCGCATTTTTCCTGCTCCTGCTATTACTGGTGCCAATGTATTATTCAATTGATATTGTTTGAATAAAATCTCGCTCTGACTTATATGAGAAGGACTTATATAAAATCAGAATATTCGATACATGACACCAGTCACACCACATTCTACATAATGGAAAGACTAGATAGATAACAAAGTGCCTTTAAGCTGTTTTCTTAATATAACATATTTAGCTTATGCAACTGTATTTAGAGTAATTAGTTGCTTCATAATATTAATGAAAATAGTTTTGACTCCTGAGTATCTTTATCCATGGATTTGTGAATCTAGTTTACAGATTCAGGCCTTCAGCTGTTCATACAGCACTGAAAATCCCTGTTTCACCAAATTTAATACCACCTTAGATAAAATCATGATTTGTAAGTAAGACCAGCATGTATCCCCTTAGAAGCAGATAAAAGAGAAGAATACACAGCACTTGCAAGATATGGCATATCAGCTTTGAACACCTTAAAACACAGCAAAATCTTTGGAATGTAAGATTTAAAGACCTCTATTTAACAATTATGCATTTGTAGCCTCTCAAAACTCTTCCCACATTTTTATGATAAATATGTCTTTCTTACAAGAGACAATATATAAATGTCATCAAAGGAGTACCAAACTTCTTCAAGTACATCCATATTTTCAGTTGTTCTGAGGATAGGGAAAATCCAAATTTCTAATAATATTCTACTTGTTCTTCAAACCACAGCAGATTGTTGTATGTTACAAAGAACCTTGGAACATTTGTACTGCAATGGATATCCAAACCAGAAGATCTCCCAATTCAGAATTCCAGCTCACATAAAACCCATTGAAATTCTATTGCATGACAGAACATGTAGAGATACAACAAAACGAGATAAATAATGGCAAAACGAACAAAAATTTTGGAATATCAGGCAATATTGAAGAAAAATAACAAAGAAAAATCGCTTAAAGATGACAGAGATGCGCCAGGGAAAAAAAAAGAAAAAGAAAAAAAGGAAACTTTTATGCATCAGAAGGAATTCCCAGAAGTCAAAATGAAATACTCATAAAAGAAGAGCAAACATAGAATCGAACAAACATCAGAAAACAGACGAAAATCAAAGAAACACTTGCCTTGGAAGAGCAGCAAGAAGTTCCACTGATCAGAAAGGAACAGAAAATAATTTTAGAGAGAGAGAGAGAGAGAGAGGTGCTTTGTATTGGAAAGGTGTTCAAAGTTCAAACATGATCAGCAATTGCTGCGACCTTTTTCATTATTATTATTATTATTATTATTATTATTGTTTTTCTTTTTTCTCTCTTCTATTTTAAGGTGCATGACCCTCATCTAGACATGAACAACTTCAACCCGAAGAGAATTGACTATGCTTTTGTCTTAGGAATAAATTAAAAAAAAAAGTTACTTAATTAATTTTTTTTCATTTTTGGTGATATAAGTTGTCTTTTTTTAAATTAAAATTAAATATGTTTGTTTATATACAAATTATTTTTTTTGACAAAATATAAATTAAAATTAAAATTGTCTTATGTGCCAATGACAATGAGAAAGTAAATTCTGCAATTCTTTAAAAAGGACGACATTTCGGTAATTTACGCAGCCTAGCCACTTTCCTTGGCTGCTTCTTTGTCCGGGAATAAAATAAAATGTTTGAAACTAACTTTTAATTGACTATTAAGCCCCTGGTTTGACTCGCCATTTTCATTCATAACAATGTCTTTTGATTGGCTAGTGCTCTGTGATTTTCCCCAAATTCTTTTGTATGAATAACGTAATAGGTAATACTTCCTCCCTCCGAAACATAACTCCTTTTTTTTTTTTTTTTTTGTTAACAACACCCCCAAGAAAAACAGATCAAAAACCTTTGAAAACCAGGTCCCAGCATCATTTGCCCTACAGGCATTAACCACAAAATGTGGAATACAATCAAAGACCCTACTACAGTTATGTAAACTAAGACCAAACATAGCAAAGCCATCTGCTTCTCAAATTCGCCTCCCGGATGATATGTTCAATAACCACTTCACCACCAGTTGTCATAAAGGCTCTAATATCAGACATCAAGTTAAAAAGAGGATGCTGCGAGGAGCACCCTGACTGAATAAATTTGACTGTCGTCATTGAGTAAGACTCAATAACTACTTTATGGAACCCTTTATACAAAGATAGTGACAGGCCTGAGTAAACAACCCAAAGCTCTGCAGTAGTGATAGAACAAGGTTGAAGACTCGATGAAAGCTCCGAAACATAATTCTAATTCATATAGAATAAAGAAGGCCTTTGATTCCTGCACCTCCCCTGTTAATTTCCCCACCTCCCTTCCCCAATTAACGGACGATTTTACCCCAGCGAAATGAACATGCCGCGTCCCTTTATTGACGAATGTACGCGGAAACAAGATGACGCCCGTGTAATTTGCAAACAACAAGTAATTACACGGGTGTCAACTTGTTGACGCAGGGCCTCGTCAACAAGTTGCCGTAATTATGCGTCAATTAGTTGACACGTGTGTATCAGTTATGATTTTTATTTTTGTGGTTCAGTTTGATTACCATGGACTCCATATTTCAGTTACGCAAATCCTCATTAAAAGCGAGATATATAAAACGACATAAATAATAAACATCAAACTATCATCCATTAAATACATAAGTTGTTTTTAATACAAAACGACATAAATAAATAAGTTGTCTTAAATACAAAACCAGGGAAGCCCTAAAAACAAACTACTGCGGCTGCGCCTGTGTCGATGTAGAGGCCGACCCCCAGCTTCTCTGCCGCTGATATGTGCGCGTAGTGGGGGGACGGGAAACGGCTAACCTAGCCAGCTCCTGCATCAGGTACCAACCAGGTGTCTCGGGCTGCACGAAACGCTCCTGCATCATCGCGTCCGCGATCCAACAGACCCTCTCCCATCTCGCATGCTACATACAATAAAAACAAATAAATTTAGTAACTACAAATTTATTCTAGCAAAGGGAACAAACAGACACTTCATAAAAACTTACATCAGTAGTATCTGGTACTGGATCTGCCGCTGGACCAGCTAGTACATTTGCCGGGTAGATGTATGGGTGGGAGATCCTGCGGAACCACTCCATATACCCAGCCTCCACTGCCGACAGGTGAGGCACCACCCGATGACCAAGCTGGACCAAGTGTTGATCAAAAGCAAACCACATACGGTCCAACGCCTCTGGACTGACAGGCTGCCGTCGGATATCACGTGGATCCCCTGGGATGCGCTGTATGTGTCCAAACTGCCGCAAGACTCTGTCTGCTAGGTACGGGAGCATCGTAGGACCAAACCAAATGAATTCCCTATACAATGCAATCGGCTCCCAGGCTCTCACAACTCTGTGCTCCGCGTAAGGCTCCGATGTAACGTCGACATCTGTGAGCCTGTCCAACACGTGACGGTATGACTCCACCTTTCCGGCACCCCTAGTCAACTTCCACCGGGTAGCTTGGGGCGCCCCCTCGACGTAAGTATCATCTAACTCCCGAGATCCAAATGCGGTACCCTGGAAGTGCTTGTATATCCATGCCTGTACAGAAAATATTAACTCATGTAATATTGAATTAAATATTAAATTTTAAAAATATGTAAAACATAAAAATTCGTAACTGTAAAAGGGTCGCATAACCTGCCAGCTGCCTCATCGCAGCCCTGCTAGCCTCCCAGAGCTGGTCATACATAAATACAAGGGCCATGGCACCCCATGCATACTTGCCGACTGAACTGAGGTCCCTAAACACGTCCAGGTAGGCCACCAGCGTCCAGGACTGGCTCTTGTTGGTAAAAATGGTGCTGCCAACTAGGTGTAGCAGGAAAGCCCTCGCTGCCCTGTCCCACTGCTCATCCCTGCAGCACCTCGGATACACCTCATCTCGAAGCCACATGAGGCTGCACAACGGCCCCTTATCTGTCTGCTGTCGTGCCTCAGTCATGGGCACGCCCAACAAGGTGTGCAACCACGCTGCTGCTTCTGCCTTGTCCAAGTCTGACATCGTGAAAAATGTGCCCCTCACTGGAATATGCAGAAGCTGGGAGACATCATCCAATGTCATCGTCTTTTCCCTAACTGGCAGGTGGAAGCTGCTGGTGTCTGGTTGCCATATCTCTGTGAATGCACTGAGCAGCCCTTTGTCTACAGTGCTGTAGCTAATGCGACAAAGGTCTACTAGCTTCGAATCGTCCACATACGTCTTAATCTCCGGCCTAGCCACTACCTTTACCACGATTTTACCGTGGTTTATGATCTTCAACTCGCTGTGATCCTCCTAGAATCAACAAAGACATGTATCAATTGCATTCAAATGTCAAGTGAAACCAACAAAATAATAACTTCAACTGTTACTTACCTCGCCAGTCCACAATGCTGTGGAAACGTGATCGGCATACGAGAGAAGGACTGACGTGTCCTCTGGGCCTCCTGGGAACGAATCAGGGGCATCATCCTGCTGATGAGAAGAGGCAGCCTCGGTCACCTCGGGCACAGATTGACGGGGGGCACCTCGGGCAGAGGCACATCTACGGCAGGGGCAGCCTCGGGTAGAGGCACATCGACGACAGGGGCAGCCTCGGGCACATCAACGGCAGCGGCAGCGGCATGGTCATCCTGAGGTACAACCACATCAATGGCAGCAGCAGCCTCATGCTCGTGAGTGACAGCGCGACAACGCGTCTTGCGCGGGTTCAGGGCCTGGCGCTTCTTGCGCACCGATGCAGTCGGTGGTTTTCGGCGACCACCATCCACTCCGATGTTAGTCTTCACCATATCTGTATAAAAGTCGTCAGACACAAGCAATAAATCAGTCTCAGTCTCAAGATGTAGCATCAAAAATTCAATTTTTTTAACTCAGGAGTCAACAGGTTGACGCGTATGCACGTCAACAAGTTGACACCCTAAGGCGTCACTAAGTTAACGCATGTGTTAAATTCAATTCTGGAATTTTTACTTCTTGCGTCAAATTGTTGACGTGTTAGGGCGTCAACTTGTTGACGTGAAGACGTGTCAACTTGTTGACGCCTGAAGTAAAAATTCCAGATGCAGAAATTGGCACATGCGTCAACTTGTTAATGCGTTCGTGCGTCAATTTGTTGACGCGCGATGGAATTTTACAGAAAAAATAGATGCGAGTTTACCTTCTCCGATGGATTGCTCGGTGTCTGAGGGGAGGGGAGGACGTGAGGGCTGGTGAAAGAGGGGAGGACGTGAAATATGGGAGGGGAGGGGAATCAAATCGGGAAAATGGGGGAGGGGAGGAGTCGCGCGGAAGGTAGGGGAGAAGGGAAGAAGAAGAGGGAGGTGGGGAAGTGAGGGAGGGAAGAGGGAGGTGAGGAAGATAATGATAAGTTTGGGTAATTTTTGTCTTTTCATGGGGGAGGGGAGGTGGGAAAATTAAATGGGGGAGGTGCCAAAATCAAAGCCCAATAAAGAATCACATTGAAATCTTTTTTTTCCTATTTAATAATCTTAAAAATTGAGTTTTTTTTCTTTTTTCAAAACTACTCTTTTTATGAAATGATATATAATTAATGTATAGGAAATAAGTGCACTTCATTAATATAAAGTGTCGCTTTAATTAAGAGTAAAAATAGCAATTAGCAATTAGTGCATTAGAAAATGGATGTTTGTTTCGTATAATTAGGACAAATAAAAGGACCATTTTGTTCTTTATAATATGTACTGGAAGGAGTAGTAACCTGGCGAGCATTATCGGTGATATAATATATATGATCCCGTTATTTGAACACCAATTTGGGACACCAAAATTTGACAATTTTTTAAATGGTTAACACAGTTCACACACATGGTTAATCAAGTGTTGAATTTGATTAATGAATATATCAAATGTTGCAACTCATTAACCATCTAATAAACTTTACTAACCACGAATTTGAACGTGATTAATTATGATTTCCAGGCGTTCAAATCTAGATGTAGTTGAACACCTGAAAATCGTGGTTAATAACGTTCAAATTTGTGATTAATGAAGTTTAGTTGATGGTTAATAAGGTGACATATTATATAATCATTAACCAAATCAAACACTTCATTAACCACGTGTGTGAACTGCGTTAAACATTAAAAAAGTTGTCAAATTTAGGTGTCCCAAATTAGTGTTGAAATAACATTTCTCTAATACAGGTTGTTATATTAAAACAGAGTTGCACACTGATTTGTTGCCATCTCATCTCTAATTTTGCCATGTATGCCTATTTTTGTCACATCAAGTACTATAAACATTTGAGATCCTTTTTTTTGAAGGGACATTTGAGATCGTATTTGAAACCACCGAATCTAAAATTTCAGGTTTCAGCTGGTGTTTAATTCAATTATAAATCCCACCAAAAAAATAATAGTACTTTTTATTTTCATCTTTATCACTGCTATTAAGAGCATGTCCAATGCGGTGCTATCTAAGTATTTTAGCCAATAAGAATTGACGCCCCACAAGAATTTGTCTGTTGGAGACTTAAGAGAGAGAAAATTCTTAGATAGAATGTTGTTGCTGCAAGCAGCGATGCTATCCTGACAAAGTGGACCAAATTTTTTTTTTTTGAAAAAATGGGACTAGCCGTTGCATGTCCCAAATTATAGTCTATGATATATATATAACAAGTAGCCGCTTTTATAATATGAATTATCTATATAAATGTATTCAACCTCAATTTTTTTACACAATCAACTCTATCTCTCTCTCTCTCCCTTTCTCAAATTTCTCTCTTTTATGCTCATATTGTCTTTCAAATTTTTCTCCTCTTTTTTACTCACATACTCTAAATCTTCAACTTCCTCTTTAATTTGTTTTCATCAAATGGATCCAAACCAATTTAATATCGATTCCTTCTTAAATTAAATGCATAATCCAAATATTCCAAATCCTCCATTTTTACCAAATCCACAAAATATCCCAAATATTGCCAATCAACACCAACTACCTTATGTTTCAATCACCACCATCATTTCCTACACTCCCATTTCCGTATCAGTACCCTATGTTTCAATCACCACCAGATCGTTCTGATGTAATATCAAGGATATTTAAAATGAAATTTGATGAGCTTTTAACAAATCTAACGAAGAACAAACTCTTAGGAAATGTACTTGCATGTTAGTGCCATATCTCAAGTTATTTAACTGATATTGACATATTTACATTCTTACTTATTGCCTAACATTAAACTTTCTATTTCTTCATTTTAGATATGTACACAATTGAGTTCCAAAAAAAGGGATTGCTACATGCACATATGCTTATATTCCTACATCCATCTAGCAAGTATCCAACTCCCGATGATATTGACAAAATCATTTCAGCAGAAATTCCAGATCAGGAAAATCAGAAAGAGTTATATAACTTGGTAAAAACACACATGATTCATGGCCCGTGTGCAGGGACGAATCCATGCACAATAAATTGGGGGCATTTGACCCCACTAACTTAGTTATTTTGTTACTAATTATTGAATAATTTTATTTTTGCCCCTACTAAAAATTAAGTGTTGACCCCACTAAAGAGCAAAAAAATAGAAATTGAGCTACTTCTTTTAAGTGTTGCCCCACATTTACTCTCTTTTTAAGAGAAAGTAGAAATCTTTTTTACTCTCTTTTATCTTTGCCTCTCTATTTCTACTTCTCAAAATACTCTTTGGTCTCTACTCAGTTTAATTCTCAAAATCCATCAACTCAAATACTCCGTAAGAGCTCTAACTCAACCTTTTTTACTCCATTCTCTCTTTGTCTTTCGATTTCTTTCTTCTCTCTCCTTATTCAACATTTCCTCTCCATCCCCGACTTCATATTTTGTTACTTGTACGTTTTGTTTCATATGTTCTTTATTTCATTTTTAACAATTTATTTTTTTAGTTCTATTTACAACTCCTTCGTTGTTTGAGCAAGTTTCTTTTGCACCATGTTTTATCTATGTGCGACATGTGTTTAGTCATTTGCCTAAGTGAGATAACAAAGGGTTATTCGCTGAAGGTAGCTTTGATTTTGCCTGTGACAACTGCAATGGTTGAAAGAAATTTCTCTACAATGAATTTTGTGAAGAATCAAATGTACAACCTTAGGAGAGATGAATTGTTGACTAACTGTTTGGTCATATACATAGAGAAAAATATTTTTGATAGTGTTGAAAACGAAAAAATCATACAACAATTTCAAAATACGAAGACACGTAAAAAGCAATTATAATCCATAGATGTTGAAGTGTCTTCAACTTTTTGGGTATATAATTCTATAGTTTTTAATCATAATGGTGTTATTATTTTATCACTTATGCATTGATGTATTTTTTATATAAATATTTATAGTACTATATGATTTTGCCCCCACTTGTCGAATTTTCTGGATCCGTCCCTGCCCGTGTGGTGCAGCTAATCGATCATCACCATGCATGAAAGATGGAAAGTGCTCTAAGTATTATCCCAAGAAATTCCAAAGCTCAACATGTGTTGATCAGGATGGCTATCCTGTATATTGGAGAAGAGATAACAACAACACAATTGAAAAGAATGGAATTGGTCGTGACAATCGTTATGTTGTCCCTTACAATCCAAAGTTATTATTGAAGTACCAGGCACACATTAACATGGAGTGGTGTAATCAAAGTACTTCAATCAAGTACTTATTCAAGTACATAAACAGAGAATATGATCGGATTACAGCTGTTATTGAACCTAGAGAAAGTCAAGGTTCATCTGATCGTGGTAACATTGATGAGATCAAACAATACCTTGATTGTAGGTATGTTTCACCATGTGAGGCATATTGGAGAATCTTTAAATTTAAAATTCATGGTAGAAAGCCAACAGTTGAAAGATTATTCTTTCACCTTCCTGGAGAGCAACCTGTGTACTTCATGTTGGAATCAAGTGGATTAAGAAACAATGACCCTTAATTGTTTTGATGATAACAAATAGTTAATAGAACAATTTATCCTATGATGTGTTTGTTAGTGTGCAGAAGTCACTATTTATCAGAAGGAAATATCTTAGAAGACTAAGTGAAAATGTGTATTTCACTCTTAGTTTCATAAATCTGAGTCTGGCATTAATCCTCTGAAAGTTGCTGACGTCATCGTCTGATAGCCTCACCTGTTTTGGTCAATGCTATATTAGTAGTTAACGCCCTGATAGACTATGCTCTGTATTGGTCATCACTCTATTTTTGGTCAACGCTCAACAGACTATGAACAGATTATTCAGTGGAAGTCTTCGTCAGTTTCTACAAGACTCTGTTATATGAAAGGCAACAATTTCTGTACTGAAGAACTTGCCTCTGGTTCAAGCTCTCTCTGGTGAACAGAGTATCTCAGTAACAAGCATCGTCTGTTTGACAGATGCTCTGATTGGAAATCAGACTGAGTGTTCATTAAAGACTACTTCATGTATTTAAGAGACCTCATTGATGAGTATTTTAATGTACGAGGAATCAAAGGCCAAAGGGAATGTCAAGATTTATAATCATCAGGAAACTTGCTCAAGAAATGTCTAATATTCAAAAAGCTCACAAGGGACAAAGATCCTGATTTTGTCTGTTGTGTCAGTATGCAAGAGCAGAGTGGAAAGCGACGTGACTTACTAAAGCCACAAAAAGGGGATCTGAAGTTTTGTCCATTGGTGAAAGAGCTGTTAGGACACAATGGCACTATTCACAACCCTAGCTATATATACCTTACTTCTCCCACTGAAGTAGGTGAAAAAAAAAAGCGAAACAAAAACGCTGTGATACAAGTGAGCAACCAAGAATCATTCGAAGTATCTGAGATCACATTGAACAAGCACTTAATCGTTTTATTCTTTCTGGTTGAAAGTTATTTCTTGTGCTTAAGTTTTTTATTGTATATCCTCTCTATTGAGAGTTATTTGATATTGTTTCAAACTATTTTTGAACATTGTATCTAGCCCAGTAGTAGATGTATTCCTTAGAGGCTTGATTGCACTAAGTCGTTCTAAGAAGTTGTGAGTATAACCAGTTTGGCAGTATTATACTCTCAAGTGTAATCAGGTTGATTATAGTGGAGAAATCCTTCAAGTGTGTGAAGGGACTAGACGTAGCTATCAAGTGTTAGTGAATTAGTATAAATCACTGTGTCATTCTCTTATCTTCTCCTTACTTACTTACTTTGTTATTTTGTTAACAAGTTGTTTTGAAACGGTTTTCATAAACACTCATGTCTTTGCGAAAAGATTTCTAAAACTCAATTCATCCCCCCTTTCTTGTGTTTTTGCCACGTTCAATTGGTACCAGAGCTCTGCCTCTTGGTTGAGCACTTAATAGTGTAAGATAAAAAGATCTTATTCTTTATACATGTCAAGCAACGAAGCCGGTGGTCACGTTAACCGTCCTCCTTTGTTCATTGGAACAAACTTTGACTACTGGAAAGATAAAGTTAAATCCTTCTTCAAGTCTCAACAATTCGAACTCTGGGATATGGTTCAAAAACAATACAATGAACCTGTTAATTCCAAGAATAAACCTATTCCTAAGGACAAATGGGAAGATGAGCAAAAGAAAGCTTATCAACTACATCAGAAAGTAAGATATTACCTTATCTGTGCTATTTCTGAGAAGGAATACGAGAAATGCGGAAAGAATGAAACTACCAAAGAAATTTAGGACTCATTGGCTTTGGCCTATGAGGGTACTTCCCAAGTGCAAGAAACCAAGGCTAATATCTTGGTTAGACAATATGAACTTTTCAAAATGGAAGAGGGTCAAAGCATTAAAACTATGTTTAGAAGATTTCAAACACTAGTTCATGGTCTAAAGGTTCTTAAGAAAAGCTATACCACTACTGATCACGTAAAGAAAATCTTAAGAAGCCTGCCAAAGAAGTGGAGACCTAAGGTCACGGCTATTCAAGAGGCCAAGGACCTGAATGTCTTGCGTCTTGAAGATCTTCTGAGTTCCTTGAGAGCTCATGAGCTTGAGCTAGATGAAGAAGAACCTCCTAAGAAATCAAAGTCCATTGCTTTGAAATCTACAGACAAAGCATCCTCCTCCAAAGCAGTTCAAGCTGAACTGGAAGCAGACGAAGGATCGTCTGATGAGAGTGGTGGAGACACAGACGAAGAAATTTTCTTAATATCAAGGAAAATTCAATGTCCGTGGAAAAACAAAGGAAGGTTCGGGAAGTAGTTCCACAAGAAGGACTCAAGGGAACGGAAAGAGTCAAGAGATAAGAAGAACTACAAGGACAAAAGCCAAGTTACTTGCTACGAGTTCAAAAAGCCTAGACATTTCAAGTCTGAATGTCCACAACTCGAGAAAGAGAAACCAAGGAAAGGTGGTTTCAAAGGCAAGAAGAAGAAAGGTCTCATGGCAACATGGGATGATTCTGATTCATCATCGTCTGATGATGATGAGGAACAAGCAAACATGGCTCTGATGGCTACCATAGGGCCAGACAGTGAAGAAGAAGATGAAGAGGTAGATTCTAACCCATCTTCTGATGTTGAAATAGCTTTTGATGAACTATTAGATGAGTCTTCTAAGCTCAACACTGAGTATAAATCTTTGAAAAAGAAATTCTCAAAACTTTCAAAAGAATTTCAAATACTCAATGAGGAGAATGAGAAGCTCAAAGCTGAAAATCACCGTCTGGTGAGTGACAGCTCTAAGACTAAGGAAAAAGTTGAATGTAACTCTTCAAAATATGAAGAGGGATTTCAAAGATTCCTTGCTGAGTGTATTACATGAAGCAAATAAGCATCTATGATTTGGGGCGTAAGCCAAAATGGTAAACAGGGTCTTGGTTACAAACTAGAGGAACACACTTTTCAAAACACAAATTTTAAAACTAAAGATACCAACAATCATAGTGACTGTCTGCTTGGTACTTTCTGCAATTAGAAAGGACACATTAGAAGTACTTGTTATGAATTGAAAAATAAGAAGGACAAGTTTCCTTTTGGAACTAACAAAAGAGGACCCAAAAAGATTTGGGTACCTAAGGACAAGATTGTATATGTTGCAGATTTGCTCAGCAACAGAGTTGAAACACCAGTCCTGATACTTGGACAGTGGCTGCTTACGTCACATGACAGGAGAATGGCGTATGTTCCAAGAACTCTAACTTAAAGAAAGTGGAATAGTAGGTTTTGGAGGAAACCAAAAAGGTAAAATCATTGGAAGTGAAAAAGTTGGTGAGAAATTTCTACCTTCAATTGATAATGTTTTACTTGTTGATGGCCTGAAGCATAACCTACTAAGTGTAAGTCAATTATGCGATAGTGGTTATGATGTTGGCTTCAGTGATAATGCTTGTATAGTCAAGAGCAAGAAAGACAGATCCATTTTCTTTAAAGCAAAGAGAAAGAATAATATTTATAAAATAAAACTTTTTGAGTTGGCAAATCAAAATGTCAATTGCTTTTTGTCAGTTGATGAAGAGCAATGGACTTGGCACAAAAGATTGGGTCATGCCAGCTTGAGGTTAATCTCAAAGCTTAACAAGAAAGAACTTGTTAGAGGCTTACCAAATCTTAGGTATCAATCTGATGCTCTTTGTGCAGCATGCCAAAAAGGGAAACAAACAAAATATTCTTTTGAACCCAAAAATATTGTTTCCACCTCAAGGCCACTTGAGCTCTAGCAATTAGATTTATTTGGTCCAACCAGAACTGCATCTTTGTTTGGAAAGAAATTTGGTCTTGTAATTGTTGATGACTATACTAGATGGACACGGGTAAAATTCTTAGCTCACAAGGATGAGTCATTTACAATGTTCCCTGTTTTCTGCAAACAAGTGCAAAATGAAAAAGGTTTTTGTATTACAACAATTAGAAGTGATTATGGTGGAGAATTTGAAAATGAACAATTTCAAAACTTCTGTGAAGAGCATGGCATCTCTCGCAATTTTTCATCACCTAGAACACCACAACAAAATGGTGTTGTAGAAGGGAAAAATAGATCCCTTCAAGAAATGGCCAGAACCATGATTCACGAAACTAATGTTGCAAAGCACTTTTTGGCAGAAGCAGTTAACACTGCATGTTATATTCAAAATAAAAATCTTTATTAGACCTATTTTGAATAAGACTCTATATGAATTGTGAAAAAGAAAAAAACCCAACGTTTCATATTTTCACCAATTTGGGTGTGACTGCTTTGTACTTAATACAAAGGACAGTCTTGGAAAATTTCATTCAAAATCACACAAAGCTATCTTTTTGGGATATTCTGAGCGCTCTAAAGCTTACAGAGTATACAACAAATAAACATTAATTGTTGATGAGCCTATGCATGTGAGATTTGATGATAAGAAGCCTGACAATGAAACGTCTAAGCTAGACGAGATCTTTGCAGATATGCAGATAAGCAAAGAAACAGATGATAGTGTCACAGGTGCTAGCTCTGATTCTGCGTCTAGTGACAAGACTCAAGAATAGATCACAATAGATTGGAGGTGTAAAACTCATCACCCAAAGGACCAGATCATTGGTGAACTGAGTGATAGAGTTAGAACAAGATCATCTCTTAGGAAACACTCTGACTTTGCGTTGCTGTCAGAAATTGGGCCTAAGACAATTGATGAAGCCCTAGCAGACGATGGATGGATACTTGCTATGTAAGAATAGCTCAATCAATTCCAGAGAAATGATGTTTGGAAGCTTGTACCTCCACCAGAGGATAAGCAAGCCATTGGAACTAAGTGGGTTTTCAGAAACAAACTTGATGAAGATGGCAAAGTGGTAAGAAACGAAGCTAGACTTGTTGCTCAAGGGTATTCACAAGAGGAAGGTATAGATTATACTGAAACCTTTTCTCCTGTAGCTAGACTTGAAGCAATTAAAATTTTATTATCATTTGCTGCACATCATGGAATTACTTTATATCAGATGGATGTAAAAAGTGCATTTTTAAATGGTTTCATAAGTGAGAAAGTGTTTGTAAAACAACCACCTAGTTTTGAAATTATTGCCCTTCCAGAGCATGTCTTCAAACTTAAAAAGGCTCTCTATGGTCTTAAACAAACTCCAAAATCTTGGTATAATAGACTCAATACCTTTTTAATGTCAAATGGTTTTGAAAGAGGACAGGTGGACACTATACTCTTTAAAAAATCATCTAAAAAGCATTTTATCATAATTCAAATATACGTTGATGATATTATCTTTGGTGCTACTAATGAATCACTTTGTGGGAAATTCTCTAAGCTTATGCAGAATGAGTTTAAAATGAGTATGATGGGAGAATTAAAATTCTTCCTTGGTATTCAAATCAAGCAATGTCAAGATGGAACCTATATCCATTAGACTAAATATGTAAAAGAACTCTTAAAGAAGTTCAAGCTTGGGGAAACCAAACTAATGAGCACACTAATGCATCCAACATGTGCTCTCGGCAAAGATGAATCTAGTAAAAAAGTAAACCAAAAGGTATATAGAGGTATGATTGGTTCACTCCTTTATCTTACTGCCTCAAGGCCTGATATTATGTTTAGTGTGTGCTTATGTGCAAGATTCCAATCTGATCCTAGAGAATCTCACTTAATTGTTGTCAAGAGAATCTTTAGGTATCTCAAAGGAACTACTAACCTTGGATTGCTTTATAAGAATTCAGAAAATTACAAGTTAGTAGGTTTCTGTGATGCTGACTTTGCTGAAGATAGAATTGAAAGAAAGAGCACAAGTGGTGGCTGCCAATTTCTTGGAGCAAACCTTATCTCGTGGTTCAGCAAAAGACAAAACACAATTATACTGTCAACAGCAGAAGCTGAGTACATATCTGCTGCAAGCAGTAGCTCACAACTTCTATGGATGAAGTATTAGCTTGAGGACTATCAGATTAAAGAGAGTAGCATTCTTATATACTGTGATAATACCTCTGCAATATGTTTGACTAAAAATCCTATTTTGCATTCATGTGCTAAACATATTGAAATTAAACATCACTTCATTAGAGACTATGTTCAGAAAGGGATACTTGAAATTAAATTATTGATACTGACCATCAATGGGCAGATATCTTTACAAAACCTTTGCTGAAGATAGATTCAACTTTATAAGAAAGAACTTGAATTTTTATCTTATAAAGGAATAAGTGTTTCATTTGAATACATATGTGTCTCTGTTTTCATGTGTACCTCTGATTGCTTATGTGCCTCTGTTTACATGTGTGCCTTTATTTTCATACTGCCTCTATTTTTATGTATGCGTCTGTTTTTGACACGTGCCTCTGTCTTAGTTACAGCGTCTGTTTTTCTAATATGCCTCTGTTTTATATATATTCATTATTCATTATTTAATTATTTATTCTTATTTGCATTATATGTTGTTGTTAACTGTTCATATTCATGTGAGTTAGCTACAAGTTCCCTCTGGGAATCTTGGTGTACACGTGTCTCTCTGAGACTAATTGATGCATTAGTGGCTGAGATTTGCTCTCACTGAGTCATTATTGTTTGTACTGCCGATGACAGTTTTACTGCGCCTCTTTATTGCTTTACTTGACACGTTTCATTTATGAAACGACAAATTTTTTAATTCATTTATTTTGAAAACTGAACAAGGCAGTTTGCCTTTTTCAACACGTTTATTTCCCACTCACCCCACTCACTTCACTCACTTCACCCACTACTCACACTATCTCTCTTAGAGAAGTCTCACATTTTGAAACCCTAAACCCCTCTCTCTTCTACCTGCTCTCTACAACTCTCTCTGTGCAATGGCCGCTCCACAACAAGTTATGTATGGTCCTGAACTAGAACCCCAACCTACGTTGGTGAACGCAGAATAACACCAACTCAAAGTGATGTGTGAACATCAAGTTGATTTCAAGGACTTAGCTGATAATGGGTATGACTTCAGAACTGATTTTGTGGATATGGGTATCATTGATTTCTTCTGTATGGAAAATTTCCACATCTATCCAGAATCTGTGAGGGAATTTTGGATGTTTGCAAGATGCAAAGACAACTCTATCTACAGCTATGTGCAACGTAGACACATAGTGGTTACTCAGGATTTGATTGCTGATGTAATAAAAAACCTAATACTGGGAGAACTATCACGAACAACTAGGAAATGGAGGTTGGTGGCTGAGATACCATTAATCCTCTATCTATGAGAACATGGAAGGTTCGAAGGCTGCAAACATGAAGAACAAGTTCATGGTGTTATTTAAGATTATCAAGAACTGCATTGTACCCAAATCCGGGTCTGTTGACACTGTGAGCAGTGACCACAAGTTTATCATGTGGCATTACGAGGTTAAATCCAAACTCAATATGCCAAGTCTCATCTTTGACCACCTACGCAGAAATGTTATCTTCTCCAAGAAAGGGAAGAACTTCAATATACCCTATGGAAGGGTAATTTCTGTTATTCTGGATAATCAAGGTCTGATTAGGCATATTCAAGGTTTAAATACTGAAGAAGCTGGAGTTGCACTGCAAACTATGAGTGCTCCAACCTTCAACAGTGAAAACTTGAAGAAAATGAGGGTTTTATCTTCAGAGATAATTGCTGAAATCCAGAAGGAAGAGGAAGCTGCTGCCTAACCTACCAGGAAGGGAAAGAGGAAGATTACTGAGGTTGCCTTTCTTGAGCCTACCAGAAGAGTAATAAGGAGTACTGGTATTTCAATTGGCTCCCGTACACCTCCACTGGTCCTACCAGTGAGACCTGCCTTCATGCCCTCAGTGATGCCAGAAGAAATAGAGGAGAAGAAGGTTGAAGTTGATGAGATGATTATAAAATCTCAAGAGGAATGCCGCTTATTCCATGAGGATCTTAGACAGAAAAGGCTTCAGGATGAAGCCTCACGCCGCAATCGCTTCCTTCATTGTTGCCTCCAGACTGCCACTACCATCGCCAGATCTTGTGACCACCATGAAGAAGAAGAGAATAACCAGATTGGCTGATCTCCATGCTCCAAAGAAACCCAAGGTATTAGATCAGATTGTTGATTTATATGATTCTGTCTATAATACCTCCACTGCTGCAACTGGTTCCTCTGTACCCCATCCCTCACAATCCTCTCAACCATTACCATTAAACTCTATTCCTCCCCTGCAACCATCAAAACCTATTCCTCCTCCACAACATACTAAATCTATTCCTTCTCCCAAACTTTCTAAACCTTCACCTCCTAAAAAGCCTTTGCCTCCTTTACCCTCTGACTCCTCTTCATCTGATGATGATGAAGAAGATCATGTCCCATTGAGACAGAGGCAGAGACTATACCCAAAGTCTCAATTCCTTATATTAAGCCCCTCTCTGTTGCCCACCCAACAATAACCACTACTGCACCTATATCTTCACCATAACCCACACCAATTCCTTCACCTCAACCACAAACAACGACCACAACACCACCACAACCAGAACCCACTAAAAACTCCATCACCACAACCTAAACCTACCACTTCTCCACCTAGTCCTAAATTACCTCCATTAGTTCAACCTGACCTAAATCTACCATCACATCCTGAAACAGAACCTGAGCCTATTATCCAGGAACCACAATCCCCTACACCTGGCTCTGACACGATTTGTGATATTCAACCCCTCACTACCTTACAGCCCCTTGCTATACTACTACCTTCACCACCACAAATCCCTTTTCCACCTCATTCACCATTTCAGCCTGAGCCTGAATCTACTACAGAACCAATTGTAGATGATGACCTGGTCAGTACTGCTACAATTGCTACTAAAGTAGTTCAAGCACTTGAACTGGAAGATGATGACGTAACCATCATTGATCCCCCAACCCTGCATCTTCTGCTCCAATTGTTCAAATTGGTTGTGAACCTCCTCCCAACCATCGTGAGGCAGTAGTTGTGCCTCCTAATCCACACCTCTTTGCTAGATATGAGGTGTTTAAGGCTAAGAGGACTTTTGAGCTGGATATAGAGAAATACATTGAAGAAGACATAATGGATGGTGTTGGATCTACTTTGGCTCTGGAAGACTTCATGGACAACTGGTACTTTGTGAACTTTTGGTTTGAGAAACACAAAAGGGATCAACTTGAGAGAAACAGAAGACTCCTAACTGCTTCTGCTTAGAGGGTACCTCAAAGGGTTATAAGCACTGCTGTTTGGGAACCAGAACCTGCTCTGATACCCCCACCTGCCCCTGTTCCTCCACCTGCACCGGAGCCAATAAATCCTCCTCCTGCTTCAACTACAATGGTGACTCAACCTTCTGCTTCTCGGTCTGCTTCTACATCCACCAGTCATTCTGTTGTTGTCCCTAAAGAGGTCTTGGACCAACTCGTTGAAGACAACAAAAGCTTCAAGGAATTCATGGAAGTTTCGAACAAGAGACATGAGGATGTCACTTTTATGTTGCAGTTTATAGTGGAACAGTTGAAGAAACCTTAGATAGCCTTTAGGTTTTTGTTCACTCTTTTGTTTTTAGCCGTGTACTTGTTTTTATCATTTTAGTTGGAAAACAATTTTGTACTATGGTATTTTTACCTGAGAAATGAAATCATTATCTTTTGATACTTATTCTGTTTTAACTTTTTCTTTCTCAAACTCTGTTTTGACTATGATGTTCTTTATTTATTCTTAACCTTTTTGTCTGATGACAAAAGGGGGAGAAGAAAATATAGCAATATAGAGTAATTGATGAACCTGATGTATTAACCAAGTGTCATCATGCATTGCATTTTTGCATTATTTACTCTGATACATTAACTTGGAATGTATAATCTGATGATGTGTTAATATATATATGCTCTGATAGATCTCTCTGTTTATAAAAGCTATGATACTTTATTTGGAATGCTCTGATGTGATAGATTCATCTGATGTGACTTTACACTTAGAAAATACTTATATGTGCTTAATTCAGGAGGAGCCTCTGAAATTCTTTTTAGTAAATATTTTTCTAATGGAAAATTGTTCATCAATCTATATATTTGTCATCATCAAAAAGGGGGAGATTGTTGGAATCAAGTGGATTCAGAAACAATGACCCTTAATTGTTTTGATGCTAACAAATAGTTAATAGAACAATTTATCCTCTGATGTGTTTGTTAGTGTGCAGAAGTCACTATTCATCAGAAGGAATTATCTTAGAAGACTAAGTGAAAATGTGTATTTCACTCCCAGTTTCATAAATCTGAGTCTAGCATTAATCCTCTGAAAGTTGCTGACGTCATCGTCTGATAGCTTTACTCTATTTTGGTCAACGCTATGTTAGTAGTCAACGCTCTGATAGACCATGCTCTGTCTTGGTCAACGCTATGTTTTTGGTCAACGCTCAGCAGACTATGAACAGACTACTCAGTGGAAGTCTTCGTCTATTTCTGTAAGACTCTATTATATGAAAGACCAATAATTTCTGTACTAAAGAACTTGCCTCGGGTTCAAGCTCTCTCTGGTGAACAGAGTATCTCAGTAACAAGCATCGTCTGTTTGACAGATGCTCTGATTGGAAATCAGACTGAGTGTTCATTAAAGGGTACTTCATGTATCTAATAGACCTCATTGATGAGTATTTTAATATACGAGGAATCAAAGGCCAAAGAGAATGTCAACGTTTATAATCATCAGGAAACTTGCTCGAGAATTGTCTAATATTCAAAAAGCTCACAAGGGACAAAGATCCTGATTTTGTTTGTTGTGTCAGTATGCAAGAGCAGAGTGGAAAGCGACGTGCCTTGCTAAAGCCACAAAAAGGGGATCTGAAGTTTTGTCCATTGGTGAAAGAGCTGTTATGACACAATGACACTATTCACAACCCTAGCTATATATACCTTACTTCTCAAGTGAGCAACCAATAATCATTCCAAGTATCTGAGATCACATTGAACAAGCACTTAATCGTTTTATTCTTTCTGGTTGAAAGTTATTTCTTGTGCTTAAGTTTTTTGTTGTATATCCTCTCTGTTGAGAGTTATTTGATATTGTTTCAAACCATTTTTGAACATTGTATCTAGCCAAGTAGTGGCTGTATTCCTTAGAGGCTTGACTGCACTAAGTCATTCTAAGAAGTTGTGAGTATAGCCAGTTTGGCAGTATTATACTCTCAAGTGTAATTAGGTTGATTACAGTGGAGAAATCCTTCAAATGTGTGAAGGGACTAGACGTAACTATCAGGTGATAGTGAACTAGTATAAATCATTGTGTCATTCTCTTCTCCTTACTTACTTACTTTGTTATTTTATTAACAAGTTGTTTTGAAACAGTTTTCATAGACAACAAGTTTTGCAAAAAGATTTCTAAAACCCAATTCAAACCCCCTTACTTGTGTTTTTGCCATGTTCACTTCAATGATCATCAAGACATTGATGATATCCTTTCAAAACCAAGTGTTACAGAATCAATGTTTACTTCTTAGATGCAAACAAATAAAATATTTCCAGAGGCCAGAAATTTGACATATGCTCAATTTCTATCAAAGTTTGTCTATGTAAAAAGGAAACGAGCTTAGAAACCGAGATCATAAGGTTATACTATTGGAAGGCTAATTTGGGTTCCTCCATGTACTAGTGAATTGTTTTATTTAAGAATGATGCTAACTATTGTCAAAGGCCTAACTTCTTATGAATATATTAGAACAATAGCCAATATTCAACACCAAACTTTCAGAGAGGCATGTTTTGCCATGGGTCTACTTGATAATGACCGAGAATATATAGAAGCCAACAATTGGGGTTCAGGTTATTGATTGAGAAAACTATTTGTGACAATGTTATTATCAAGTAGCATCAATAGACCTGAGCATGTATGGAGACAAACATGGCAATGGTTGTCAGATGGAATTTTATATGATCAAAGAAAACTTGCCAATAACCAAGGTATGCAATAAACAAATTTTCACATTATTTTTTACATGTTAACTAGAAGTATATTCTTCAGTTTGCAACTATTTAAATTATGGTTTTACCTTATAAAATAGCTCAATTCCTTATTGCATTCATTATCTTGGTTTCCTAGACTTGCTGCTTAGCAATGAACAGATTCAAAATCTATTTCTTTTGGAAATTGAAAAATTATTGCGAGCAAACAGATAGAGTCTAAGGGAGTATCCAACCATCCCATATCCAAAGGGATATGTCGCAAGTCAATTAGGGAACAGACTCATATATGAAGAGTGTGATTATGATATTGATGATTTACATGATCAATTCCAGAATTGTTTTTCCTCTCTTACAGGTCAGATACTTTACGTGCCATTTCAAACAAAATTACTAATTAATGTTTGCCAAAGTAACTCATTTGGTTACTTTCTAAGATGTAAAGCATTTATACAGATGAACCCAAAAAAATATTTGACACGATCATGCAAGCGATAAACCAGGGAGAAGATCGAATGTTTTTCTTATATGGTTATGGTGGTACCGGAAGAACATTCATGTGGAAAACGCTAGCTTCTGCATCGCGTTCTCAGCATCATATTGTATTGACTGTCGCTTTCAGTGGTATAGCTTCTCTATTATTACCAGGAGGTAGAACAACACACTCAAAGTTTAAAATCTCTGTTCCTACATTAGATAACTCAACTTGCAATATTCACTAAGGGTCAGAACCTGCTGAGCTATTGAAAGTAACAAAGTTGATAATATGGGATAAAGCTCCGATGTCACATAAATTTTGTTTTGAGGCCCTAGATAGAAGTTTAAGGGACATCATGGGTACCAATAAATCTTTTGGATGTAAAGTGGTTGTTTTTGGAGGAGACTTCCGTCAAATTCTACCTATAATTCCAAGAGGAAGTCGTTCTGAAATTGTACATGTAACAATCAATGCTTCATGTCTTTGGGATCATTGTCAAGTATTAAGGCTAACAAAAAACATGCGCTTGCAACAAGGTCTACATGATTCCAGTGCAAGAGAGTTGAGTGAGTTCTCAAGATGGATGTTGAATGTGGGGGATGGAAAAATATCTGAACCAAATGATGGTTATGCAGAAATAGAGATTCCACATGAATTTTTGATTTCAAATTTTGATGACCCCATACATGCTATAGTGGAAAGCACATATCCAGCTTTATTACAACAATACAAGAATGAGGAATTTTTACAGGCTAGAGCTATTCTTGCTTCAACGATTGAAATTGTTGATCAAATCAAAGAATATGTGCTAGGCTTGATTCTAGGTAATTCATTCAATAAATTATTTTATCCTTTATTTTCACTGATATAGATAATTAGATTGATCTTTCATTGGTTGTAGGTGATGAGAGGGAATTTCTAGGCACTCTCACAGCATCAGGCCTTCCTAATCGTAGAATAAAGTTGAAGATTGGAACTCCAATAATGTTATTAAGAAATTTAGACCAATATGAAGGTTTGTGTAACGGAACAAGACTAATTGTCACAAAACTAGCAAATCATGTCATTGAAGCCAAGATAATGTCTGGTAAGAACATTGGAAATGTGACATGACATACATCCCTAGAATGTCTATGTTTCCATCCGATTCACAAAGGCCTTTCAATTTCCTATAGTTGTTTCATATGCTATGACTATCAACAAATCTCAAGGTCAATCATTGTAAGTGTTGGACTATACTTGTCTAAACCTGTCTTCAGTCATAGTCAACTATATGTGGCAGTTTCTAGAGTTCAGAGCTAGCAAGGATTAAAGATAGTGATTCATGATAAGGAAAGAAAACCATTGAGTACTACCTCTAATGTTGTCTTCAAAGAGATCTTCCAAAACCTATAACAAGTTAGTATCTTCATATCCAACTATCAATACTCTTGCATCCTATACTTGCTTACTTAGAGACATTATTGTATTATATTTATATTAGATGCTATTGGTTGTCTCATTCATGGTAGTTAGTATCGTGCGTATCGCACGAGTCGAATCGCGAAACGATGCAAAACGGCACCCAAACGATACAAATCGGTGAAACAATCGTTTTGTGTCCAGAATCGTACTTGAATCACATGAATCGCTCCGTGAATCGCTGAATCGCGCGACAGAGATGAATTGTCCGATTCCGGACACTGATGAAACGCAGAAGAAAGCGCCTGAAACGCAGAGAAAACACGCTCGCAAACGGTGGGCTTTTCAAGATCCGGTCGGTCACGCGACCCAGAGAAAACACGCCAGCTTTTTTTCTTTTCCGTCTTTGGTTCGCTTTGGAACTGGCAGATTTATGCATCTTGGTTTGTGGAGATGAGCATTTTCAGAGAAGAAAGTTAAAGAAAATGGAAGAAGGAAGAACGGGGAAGATGAACAAGACTCTTTGTTTTTGTTTTTGTTTTTTTCCTCTCTTGGTGACAAGATCGCTTTTGTCCCTGAAGGGAAGGAGACTGAAAAATTAAAATAGCTATAGGGCTGTTGAAAAGTAACTTTATTTTTTTTTTGACCAAAATTTTGAAAAGTAACTTAAAGAGAGAGATACCAGACTTGTGCTAATCGTATCGGGAATGGGGAATTTTAATTCCGCATATGCTTTATCTTTATATTTCCTCTTATCTTTTTTCTTTATTTCATACTAAAAACAATTAAAATAATTTCCGACCACTATATTTTCTTTTTCAAAAAAAGCCATTTTGTTTTTAAAAGGGTATTTGCATTATATCTATTATTTACTGTTATTTATAATTCATTGTAATAATATTTTCTATTTTATAAAAAACTATTGATAGCCTATTATAGCGTATCGACTATGTATACCCTCAGCGTACCGACTTCTTTCTTAAATTGCTGCCTACATGATATTTAACTTGAATTTTGGATTGTTTTAAACTTCATATATGAATTTTTTTGCTTAAGTTATTTATATTTACTTTAAAATAATATATTTTTATTTATATTTACTTTAAAATAGTATATTTTTAATGTTCATGTATCTTACAATTCATAAAACGATACGATACACGATTCAAAAAATCGGGCCAACGATTCACGATATGTATCCCGATTTGATAACCATGGTCTCATTAGTGATTCTTTATGCAGTAAAATGGTTTGGATCCATGGAAGACATTTGCTCCAATTGTTTTGCTAATCTTTTTGAGGTATGATAATCTATGCAATTTGTATTCTATGATAATATATAAATTATTGGCAACATATCTTGCAATATGCCTTCTTTGCGAAAAATGTGAGAATTTAAATGTTGGTTTTACATTGCTTTAGATACTGATTTAATGCTCAACTGGTACAATCATATGAAAGATTGCTTATTCTTATCATTTGGTAATACACTTTGCTCACTAACAACAAGTTAATCACAAATTGAAAATTATATATATGTCTTATTAGTGTGCTTTGGCTTCTTTAAAAATAAGGAGCAGTAAAAAGGAGGGCAATATAAGTTGAAATGATAAAGAAACACAGTTGTAATTAAATATGAAGTTAGTCCGAAGCTGTTCAGGAACTAACCTGCAATTACTAGCTGTTATACTCAGCAATGAAGGTTCATCTTATTATAACTGATCTTTTGCTTATTAATTTGAAGAACTCTATAGTGTATTATCGCTTGTCTGCATGATAGTTGTTTAGTCTCCTTACTCTCAAGTTGATGGATACATATCTTATCTGATTTTTTTCAATTACCATATTACATGGAATGGTTTGCATCACTGTACTTTGGATCATTGAGTTTTTAAAACTCATTTCATCAATTTAATAACTATTTCACCGTTACTTATGCGAAAGATTTTTAATGTCTGTACTATAAATAATTCAACATCCATTTAAGTCGCAACTAACACGTAACACCCCGTGCGTATGCACGGGTACTTTACTAGTTGTTATATTAAAATAGAGTTGCACACTGATTTGTTGCCATCTCATCTCTATTTTTGCCATGTATGCCTATTTTGTCACATCAAGTACTATAAACATTTGAGATCCTATTTTTTTTTTTGAAGGGACATTTGAGATCCTATTTGAAACCACCGAATCTGAAATTTCAGGTTTCAGCTGGTGTTTAATTCAATTATAAATCCCACCAAAAAAATCAATAGTACTTTTTATTTTCATCTTTATCACTGTTATTAAGAGCATGTCCAATGTGGTGCTATCTAAGTATTTGGTCCAATAACATGTCCAATGTGGTGCTATCTAAGTATTTGGTCCAATAAGAATTGACGCCCCACAAGAATTTGTCTGTTGGAGACTTAAGAGAGAGAAAATTCTTAGATAGCATGCTGCTGCTGCAAGCAGCAATGCTATCCTGACAAAGTGGGCCAAATTTTTTTTTTTTTTTTTTGAAAAATGGCACTAGCCGTTGCATGTCCCAAATTATAGTCTATTATATATATAAAAAAAAACAAGTAGCCGTTTTTATATATATGAATTATCTATATAAATGTATTCAATCTCAATTTTTTTTTACACAATCAACTCTCTCTCTCTCTCTCTCTCTCTCTCTCAAATTTCTCTCTTTTAGCTCATATTGTCTTTCAAATTTTTCTCCTCTTTTTTACTCACATACTCTAATTCTTCAACTTCCTCTTTAATTTGTTTTCATCAAATGGATCCAAACCAATTTAATGTCAATTCCTTCTTAAATTACATGCATAATCCAAATTTTTCAAATCTTCCGTTTTTACCAAATCCACAAAATATCCCAAATATTACCAATCAACACCAACTACCCATGTTTCAATCACCACCATCATTTCTTACACTCCCATTTCTGTATCAGTACCCTATGTTTCAATCACCACTAACTAACCCCTCCATGGATCATGGGAATTCAATAGGTATAAGTAGTGGGCAATCCTGTGAACAAGAGCAAGAAGCGGCATCCAAGTTCGCGATAGAATCTCAAACTCCACCATTTTCCACACAAATTGGGTTGAATAATAATGTGCTAGAAGAAGAAGAAGGGTGGGTGTTGCGGCTCAGGCAAGTGCACCCGATCATAACTTGTAATAAAAGTGGAGTAATTTTAAGACTCCGAATGTTGAACCCACAGGAAATGCGCGAGTACCAATGAAGTAAAGAATCTTTCCTATTAGGCTAACGAAGGTTGTAATTAGAGAATAACAAGAATTGTCACGTAAATTAAATAACAATTAAATGAAGTACAAGAACGAATTAAGAATATTATGGGAGGTCTAGGGGAACCGGGTTCATGAATACTCAGCTCCTGAATTTACTAATTAATTACTACGAGATCTATTCTCTGATTGAAAGCTAATCACTCACTCTAAAATTACTAATAACTACCCAATTAATAGCCTTCTTCCTAAAGAACTACTATGTTTGGTCCAGAAAGGTAATTAAAGGAAAGAGCATTAAGAACATGTGAGTTTGTTAATCTAATAATCGATTAGAAACAAGCAATAACCTTATCCTGGCATATAAATCGAGTTCTTTTTTTTTCTAGAGATTCGTTAACTAACTGTGGTATGATCGCCGCCAATTAAGTCAACTAATTAAAGGTTGATCAGACCTTATAGGATTAAGCATGCTAGGGATAAAATATTCAATCAAATAAATAGAAACTCATAAAACTAATTAAAAAAATATCAAAAGCATTGTAAAGGATCCCCCATCACCCCTAGTGATGGGTTTAGCTACTCATATCCAATGATAATAACATAAACACAATCATAAAACCATAGGAATCCATAATAAAGAGAATAAAATCTAAACTGGGACACCCTTTCGGTATGACGACGGTTCTTAAGCATATACTTCACGTTCTCACAAGCTCCGGTAGTGAAAACGGGATTGGCACCAAGTTCCAAGGAAACAAGGATCAACAGAAAAGCAAGAGAATAATGTAGAACTCTCAAAAAGGGGGTTTAAAACTTAGAAATTCGTCAAAAGGTTCAAAGCTTAGGATAGATTAGGTCATCTAGTCTTCAAATCTGCACAATTTGGGACGGGATACGGCCGTACAAAATATATACACGGCCGTACCGGACTTTGTTTGCGACGTTGGCCCGTACTTGTGCACTCTGCAGTACCTGACATCATCTGTGTATGATCGTATTGCCTTTGGCACGGTCGTACTGAACTTTTTCATCTGTGCCAGGCTATACTGACCAAGGGGGTATGCCCTCATCAAGCTCTGATTTAGGGAAAGGCCGCATCGGCATCACAGTCGTCTTCGCTCGTCAGAGTGCTAAAAATCTCCAAAATTTGCCAGTTTTCAGTCCATTCTCGCATCTTTTGCTCTGAGTGGTGTCTTTATGATATTTCTGCAAAATAGGACATAAGAGATTACCTTTATGCTTTAAATAGTGCAAAAAATATGATTAAGTACTAAAAATGCCGTATAATAGTAGATAATTTGGTGTGATAACACATAACAACAAAGTGATATCATAAAACACGCCAATAAATAGAATGCCCAATTTGAGGTGTGAGTTCCAATAAGTCAACAATCTGTGATTTAGAAGTCACACTCTCACCAATCTCAAAGTGCTTATGGGTGTAGTCATTAACGCCCAGATTTTTCAAATAAAGTGACATTACCATAGGCTTGTACATTGACCAAAACTCTACTATTAAAGTCTATTTATCAAGTAAAAGAGGAATGAGGGTCTTTCATTGGTTGTAATGGGGCCATGGTAATAATGTTAGGTAGGATAAGAGAAAAAAAATACCATGCAAAGGGATCAGAAACAAATCAACCAAAATAAGTAACTTTTTTCATTTTCACTTTAAAGAGCGACAAGAATCCCCAGACTTTTGATCAATAATTTTTTTTTTGGCATTTTCTGAAGGCACTATCATGATAAACAATTATATTTTTTTTTCAATGCTTTTTCTTTTTCTTTTTTCTTCTTCTTTTATGCAGTTATTTAGCAAATAAACATTTTTAAGAACTAGGAGGGGAAACAGATACTAAGCCTTCTTTTTGTAAACAAATATAAGGGATTCATAACATTATTCTTTTGATCTTGCCACTAATTGCTCTTTTTTCTAAGGTGACCTTCACAAAGTAATAAACAACAGTAACACGAAAGGGGTACTAAAGAAATATAGAAATATACTTTTAGGCACAAAAGTGGTAAGATGAATTCGAATAGAAGTAGCCTGAAAAATTTCTAAAAATTGCCCTTTCCAAATTTACATGAAAATAAACTTATATTCTCTTTGTAATGGTCTCAGCACAAGTTCTTGAATGCACATTCATAGAAAAATATCACTCAAACAAAGAAAAGAGGCAAAAAGTATGATGTGGCCTCTTGTTTCAGGCTCAAATCTCACATTTAATAGCTTACATAGAAAGTTAAAACTCACAGAATTTCAATGCTAATTTCAAGAAAATTCTAATACTAGCAACAAACTTAATTCAATCACAAGTTGTCAGGGGAAAAAAAAATTATAGCCCCAAAATCAGCAAAAATTTAAAGTTCTCTATAATTATAAGCAATTGTAAGCATGGGTAAGTAATAAGCACAATATAAAATCGCTCCCCACACTTATTTCTAGCAGCGTCCTCACTGCGACTAAGATAAAACAAGCACAAAAGAGGATAAAAGAAAATAAAATAATTGTGCTAAAGTAAAAGAAGGTGGAAAGAGACCCCCTCTGAAAAAATATCACGAGCAAAATGAATGGGGATATGAGCAAGGTATGTTGTTTTCTTTCGCATTACCGATGAAGCTGGTAAGCGGGCGCAAGAACTATGTATCACAATACTCAAAAATTTAGAAAAAAAATAAAAAGAAATAACAGTAAAATAAAATAGCAAAATAAATTAAAAGCAATAAAAATAAAGTGTATCCAGCGAGCATGCCAATATATACAAATATTTTTTTAATACAAAAGCAAGAGCCTAAGTACTAAAAGAGAAAATAAAATTCAGCAGGAGGGTCAGGCTGGAGACGCTGAAGGTGCTCCAAAATAGCTGCCAGCTGCTGGTCCACGTGGGTCCTATGCTCCTAAAAGCTAGTTTGCCATGACATCCTGATAGGAGTGGCCCTCTGGTGCTGGCTGTGGCTGTGGTGGTGGTGGTGGTGCACGATGCTCCTCTGCCAAAGGCACAAAATCTGCAGCCTGATCCTGCTACTGCTCCTGCTGCTCCTCCGGTCTAATGACCTCATACTCGCTATGCCCCAATCTCCGCAGAATACCAATGTTGCAGAGAGTCGAAAGTCCAATGGGGTCCATCTCAATGCCTGTGGCCCCCGCTCCAGTGCGAACTCCGAGGTAAGCTGCCAGATAAATGAGCGAACCTAAAACTATGTGACCGGTGTTCTGGGTCTACAAATGAACGCCCAGTTGGGTGCAAGTGCACAAGAAAAACATCCTGGCGTCGCAGCGGTGGCCTTGGTTCATGGCCCAAAGAAGAAATAAATTCGGCCTGGTGACTGTGTTGTCGCTTAAGGCTCTCCTATTAATAGAACGGGCTATCCATCTGTGCATTACCCGCATAGCTGGGTCTCTGATCTTGCTGGCCTTGGCACGGCTGGAAATGTAGTGGGCATCCTCTGTAAGAGCTCTCCAACTCTTTGAGTCCTGCCACCCCTCTGGGATCTCCAAGAGTGCTCCCAAATACTTCAGCATCTGTACTGTCTCCGCCATCTCGAATCCTAGCCCGATGTTAAACTCGGTCAGGGTGATCTCGTGGTGGACCCCACGGAGCCAGAATGTAACTACCAGATCCGGGTCTGGCTTATCCTCCATCTCTGGATGCTCGCGCTCTCGGTCCTGCATATTGTGACAAGCACCCTAAAATTCAATGGAGCCGCCACCAATATTTTATATTTAGGAAAACATTGGAAAAACCTTTTCACATATTTACCAAAGGAAGGGCCGTTCAAACTAAAAAAATGTGTTCGAGAGTTCATTACGTTTAGGGAAAGTATTAGCACCCTAAGACGCCCATAAAATGGTATCTTTAATTATTCAAAAATATTTGTTTGCCATAAAATGAATTATTCCCAAAAGACTTTCTATTTGTTATCCTAAAAATAAATACAAATTTATTAATCACTATATCACAAAAGTAATAAAAAGAAAACACAAGCTTTTAACAAAAAATTATTATTTCATCTCCTTTTAAATAAAACAGAAATAAAAAATATAAAAATGGAAAATAAAATCTGATTAAATAGTGTTAACTTATTAATTAATTTATTTTAAAAATATAGAAACTTCTTTATTGCTTTTATGCCCTTCTTTGCTTTTTGTATTATTTGATTACAACCTCTAAAAAATGGTAACTGCAGATTCGTCCCTTACTTGGGTTTGGTCCCCTTGGAAAGCCAAACCCTACCCCTAATTCGATTCAAGCCTTCACATGATCAATAAACAGCTCACAATATTCAGCATTCCCAGATTTTATCTAGAAAAAATTAAAAATGCAAACCGAAATGGAAGAGGAAAATCACACTCATTTGTTACGGTCCAAATCCAAATTTGATACACAATAATAAAAAAGGGATAGTGACCTGGGTTTAGGTTTGGCCCCTTTGGAAGGCCAAACCTTACCCCAAATTCGATTCAAGCCTTTACATGGTCAACAAACAGCTCACAATATTCAGCATTCCCAGAATTTATCAAGAATAAGAATAAAAGATGCAAATCGAAATGGGAAGAAGGGAAATCACACTTGTTTATTACAGCCCAATCCAAGTTTAATAAACACAATGGTCAAAAATAAAAATGGGGAAAATAGTAACCTGGGCTTATGCTCTTCCCAGGAAGTAAAGAAACAGAAACCTGGGTCTGTAACCTCACAGGTTCTATGCCTCTTCTCTTTGCCTCAGTCTCGTTCGTTGTCCTTCTTTTCTCGTCGTTCTCCAGATTCGCTCCCCCTTTTCACATGGTCCTGGCTTTTGCTTTTATTGCCCCAACACCTGCGAACATAATCATCAAATCAAATCAAATCAAATCAAATCAAATCAATAAATGAATCAAAATAAAATAAAAATGGAAAGAGAGGAATAAAACGAGAACCCCCCTTTTTCGTGATCCTGTCGGAGATTCACACAGTTTCTCCTTTTTCCTTTGATATTTTGACTGAATCATAAAAAAGATTTGGCTAGGTTTTGAGAGGTTTGGGGAAATTTGGTTTGGAGAAGAGATTGAGGGAACAAAAGGAAAGATTTGAGATTGATGATGGTTGATGAAAAATGAAAGTGACATGATGGAAGAAGGGAGGAGAGGACGAGATTGGTGGAAGAAAATTGGGAAGAGAATGGGTGTGGATGAGAGAAAATGAGAGAAGGTAGAGACAGGGGGAGAGGGGCAGTGACGCTCTGGAGGAAATAAAGAGGGGAGGAATTAGGTCTTTTAGGGTTAAATGGGATTGGGCTTAAGTGGAGGTATGATGGGCTTGAGGAAGCTTGGGGGTGTGAGGCTAAAACCATGGGGTGCAGCGAGTAGCAGGGTACAAGGGAGGCGTGCAGGGGTGTGGAAATAAAATAGGGGTGCACCAGTAAAGAGGATAGGAAGTGAGCGCTGGGCTGGGCTGGCAGGCTGCTCATTAGCAAACTGCTAATTGCACCCTCAATTCTACTACATGCTTCCTTCTTTACTTTTTTCTCTTTTTCTTTCTTTATCACTTTATTCATTTTTGTCTTCTCTTTATTTCAAGACCAAAAATATTATTTTTATTTTTATAAATAAATAAATAAATAGGGGCCGGACAAAAATGGTGTATGCCAGCTGCCGCTCCTTAATTACATTTTACTCGAAGACCTTCGCAAATTCGTTGTAAAAGGTAATTAAGGATAGAAGACCCTAATTTTTGTCCGAAACAAGTGGTTTGGGAATGCGAGACTGGTTCCCGACTTTGGGAAGGGATTCTAGGCCTGGTTCCTAGTGATTCCTTGGGTTGGAAATTCTAGGTTTGATTTCCTAGCGAATTCCATGGGTCGGGAGATTTCGGGTTTGGTTTCCCGGTGAATTCCCAATAAGGCATAGTTATGACTATGATTCCTTACAAAAATTGCAGGAGATTCTGGGTTCAGTTTCCCAGCGAATTCCTAATAAGGCATAGTTATGGCTATGATTCCTTACAAAATTTGCGGGAGATTCCAGGTTCGATTTCCTGGCGAATTCCCAGTAAGGCATAGTTATGACTATGTCTCCTTACAAAAATGGCGTGAGATTCGGGGTTCGGTTTCCCGGTGAATTCCCAATAGGGCATAGTTATGACTATGTATCCTTACAATGTTGGAGGGAGATTCTAGGTTCGGTTTCCTAGCGAATTCCCAGTAAGGCGTAGACATGACTATGATTCCTTACAAAAAAAAGATTAGGTGAGTTGATTACTAGTTCCTACTGAGTAGACAACAGACCAAATGTATGCAATATTAGAGAGGATGGGTGGACGGACCCAAATTTTTTGATGGTTATACAGGATGCAATGAATGGTATGCCATGCATGGATATTGTTTTTGCTTTTGGAGCAATGATACTTTTTTTAAGGTGGGCGGTGGACCCAAAAGTATTGATGATCATGCAAGATGCAATGAATGGTATGTCATGCATGAGTATTGTTTTGTTTTAAAAGAATGATTTTTTTGCTTTTTTTGCTTTTCTTGGATCCCTTTGAGGACGCTGCCCTTAGACTCATGGGCTGATAACTTTATGTTGGCTTGCATGTTCAAATAGTTGACCTTACATCAGATTTGGATATTTCCCACTTGATAGATCATCTTGCCTATCTTTGCGGACCCTTGAATTTTTTTTGGTTGCTCTTAAGAGGATTGGATCGACCCCCTTTGACCCTCATGTTTTTCAGCGACTTTTTGGCCTTTGCCCCGCCATGTGAGGAATGATCTATGTTAAGAGACAGGTCGCCTCGTGTAGTTCTTGAATGCATACTATTGATGATGGGCACAACTTTTGCCCCCTAACTTCATGGTTTATGCTTAAGTCTAAGAGGTACAATCCGCGTTGACGTGTTTGTGAATCTAACCCTAACTTTTGCCTAGGCCGTTCTTTACGAGTTTTTAACCTAGCGGGTCGCTCTAACTTTTGCCTAGACCGCCCTTTCGGGTTTTCAGCCCAGCGAGCTCTTCTTTTCTTTTAATCTTCTCTCCCTTTTTTTCTTTCTTTTTTTTAAGGTAAAGCAAATGCACTGAAGAGATTGTATAGATTTCCTCTTTCAAAAATCAAGTTTTGACAAAACACGAGCAATTCAGTTTTGATCAGAATGGACTTTATTAGGGTTGTAACGTCGCCAAGGGTTAAGGGTTATGAAAGAAAGGATATTTCAGGCCCAAAAAGTATTTAAGGGATTATGAAAACAAGAATCTTTTGTGCCAAGATGCACTTTGATGGCTGCTAGCACAATTGTACTGTTTTGCTTTCACATTTTTCATTTTCTTTTTATTCTTGCAAGTGTCTTCCAATGTATGGGTGATCCTTGTTTAAGGTATTTGAAAGAAATTTTTTTTTTGGCTCAAAAGGGGTGGCAAGGGATATATTATTTTTGGGATAGAGAGAAAAAGGGTCAAACTTCATCTCAAAATCTCATTGCTCAAATTTTTACAAAATTAATTTTTGATAAATTAGGTGCATTTGCTTTTCCATTTTTATTATTATTATTTTTTAAATTTTTTAACTACTTTTTTTAGGGGTACCAGATTGACCATTTATCAAGAAGGGAAGTTGAAAAGTTCAAATTGCATTTTCATTGATGTATTGAAAAGATGGGAATAAAGTGGGCCCTTTACAAGATATGCCCCAGGGCTTCGGGCAAAGCGTAAAAACAAATGAAGGTTGTTTAAACAGGGCTATTCCTTGAAGTTTTACCACTTGGTGTTGATCAGAGCCCAACAATTCTCAATGGAGTGGCCCACTGCCCCAATGCATGCCGTGATGAGCATCGTTTGTTTCTTCTTCCCTCTCTTGACCTATACTGCACAATGGTTGTTGAGCTATGTGGTTGCCAATCCTTCCGCTTGTTATCCCGGCTTCCACTCTTTCTCCGACAATAATTAGGTCTGAGAAGCTTGAAAAGACATTTCCCATCATCAGATCATAGCAGGGTTGTTGAAGTGTGTCAATGAACATGGTAACCATCTCTTTTTCAGACAGTGGAGGTTCCACCTGGGCTGCAACGCCTCTCCATCTTAAGGCATACTCTTTGAAGTTTTCATTGCCCCCTTTTTTCATGGTTTGCAACTGGGAGCGATCAGGGGCCATGTTCATATTGTAGCTATATTGTTTGAGGAAAGCATTAGCCAAGTCCTTCCATGAGTTGATTTTGCCCTGCTCTAACTGCATATACCAGCGTAGGGATGCCCCCATGAGGCTTTCTTGAAAAAAGTAGATTAGGAGCTTATCATTATTGAAACGAGAGGTCATCTTTCTACAGTACATGATGAAATGACTTTTTGGACAAGTTAATCCCTCATACTTGGAAAACTCAGGGACTTTAAATTTGGACGAATCACCACGTCTGAGACCAAGCATACGTCTGAGGCTTCGAAACCAATGTGTTTTGCCCCTTCAATTGCTTTCAGTCTCCCTTCCATAATTCAGAGTCTCTCCTTAACTAGGGGATCCATGAGTTTAGCTTCGGCTCGAGTCCGGTAGGGATGCAAGGAAAGCTTGGTTATAGCTATTTTCTGATATGGAAAAAAAATGAGTTATGCTATGAGGATGTCATGATCATGCATGTTATGAATTTTTTTTTAATGCGCATTTTATGCAAAAAATAATATGATGGAGAAATGACAAATAATTTTTTATTTTTTGATTTATGTTTATGCAAAAAGAATACAAGAGATATGTTGCTAAAAAGAAAAAATGCTTATTATTTTTTTTTGAAAGTTTATTTTTTTATTTTTACAAGAAAGAAGATGGTAAGATGGAAAAAGAAAATATATTTTTGACTTTTGAAAATTTAATTTTCAAAATTTTTGCATGAGAGAAGGAAAAAAAAACTCTATTTATTGCTTTTTCTTTTTTTAAAAAAAAATTGAAAAATAATGGAAATTAAATGAATGGAAGAAAAATACGCAAGGCGCCCCTCGTGAGTTAGGTCAGTATTTCCTAAGACTTTAGGTTCTACGACTTTTGTCACGTGGGAAATGGGATAAGTAGAGGGCGCTCCTTTTGTGATATGGGCGGTAGTCCTTAATAGGGGTCTATGGTCCACATAAGTGCCTCTTCACAGGTGGGTTGAAGTACTAATCTAAAAAGGTCCTTAGAGCCAACAATTCCATTTTTGAATATTATGCCCCCAATAATAGGTCACTATTAAAGGCGAGCTTTTATCTCAAATGGGGCCAAACTTTAGGTGAAGCCTTCGTAAGAACCTAACTGGTCGTACGTCCAGCAGGCACTCACTACACAACCTCTCTTAACTTAAAGCTTTTTCAAACCCGGGCATAGAGTTCCACTCATAGTGTATGAAAAATGTGTAGGTGAAGTAAGTGAGAAGGAGTAATTACTTAAAAGACTACCCGCTGCAAAACAAATCAAAACAAATATATAATGTCCTCTATCCTAAGGTTCAAATATATAGACATACATAATATTTAAGAAAAAAATGAAAGAGAATGAAGTGCACATGAAGAACAAGGAGATAATTTTTTTTTTTACATGTCTACTATCCTAGTGTTCAAATATACAAACATATATACAAACGAATAAATAGGAATAAAAAATAAAATAGGGAATAAATCATTTAATAAGGCAAACAAATCATATAAATAATTTTAAGGCCTAACTCTATAAAGTCCCCAATAGAGCCACCAGCTGTGACAACCACCCTAAAATTCAATGGAGCCGCCATCAATATTTTATATTTAGGAAAATATTGGAAAAACCTTTTCACATATTTCCCAAAGGAAGGGTCGTTCAAACCAAAAAAATGAGTTTGGGAGTTCATTACGTTTAGGGAAGGTATTAGCACCCCTAATACGCCCATAAAATGGTACCTTTAATTGTTCAAAAATATTAGTTTGCCATAAAATGAATCATTCCCAAAAGACTTTCTATTTGTTATCCTAAAAATAAATACAAGTTTATTAATCACTATATCACAAAAGTAATAAAAAGAAAACTCAAGCTTTTAACAAAAAATTATAATTTCATCTCCTTTTAAATAAAACAGAAATAAAAAATATAAAAATGGAAAATAAAATCTGATTAAATAGTGTTAACTTATTAATTTATTTATTTTAAAAATATAGAAACTTCTTTAATGCTTTTATGCCCTTCTTTGCTTTTGTATTATTTGATTACAACCTCTAAAAAATGGTAATTGCAGATTAGCCCCTTACCTGGGTTTGGCCCCTTTGAAAAGCCAAACCCTACCCCTAATTCGATTCAAGCCTTCACATGATCAACAAACAGCTCACAATATTCAGCATTCCCAGATTTTATCTAGAAAAAATAAAAAATGCAAACCGAAATGGAAGCGGAAAATCATACTCATTTGTTACGGTCCAAATCCAAATTTGATACACAATAATAAAAAAGGGATAGTGACTTGGGTTTAGGTTTGGCCCCTTTGGAAGGCCTAACCCTGCCCCTAATTCGATTCAAGCCTTCACATGATCAACATACAGATCACAATATTCAGCATTCCCAGAATTTATCAAGAATAAGAATAAAAGATGCAAATTGAAATGGGAAGAAGGGAAATCACACTTGTTTATTACAGCCCAATCCAAGTTTAATATACACAATGGTCAAAAAAAATGGGAAAATAGTGACCTAGGCTTATGCTCTTCCCAGGAAGTTAAGAAACAGAAACAAGGTAGGGGATACAAGAAAGCCTAGATCTAAAACAAGTGTTTATTTTTGGGTCTGTAACCTCACAGGTTCTATGCCTCTTCTCTTTGCCTCAGTGTCATTCGTTGTCCTTCTTTTCTCCTCGTTCTCCAGATTCGCTCCCCCTTTTCACATGGTCCTGGCTTTTGCTTTTATAGCCCCAAAACCTGCGAACATAATCATCAAATTAAATCAATAAATGAATCAAAATGAAATAAAAATGGAAAGAGAGGAATGAAACGAGAACCCCCCTTTTCGTGATCCTGTTGGAGATTCACACGTTTTCTCCTTTTTCCTTTGAGATTTTGACTGAATCATAAAAAGGATTTGGCTAGGTTTTGTGAGATTTGGGGAAATTCGGTTTAGAGAAGAGATTGAGGGAAGAAAAGGAAAGATTTGAGATTGATGGTGGTTGATGAAAAATGAAAGTGACATGATGGAAGAAGAGAGGAGAGGGCGAGAATGGTGGAGGAAAATTGGGAGAGAATGGGTGTGGATGAGAGAAAATGAGATAAGGTAGAGACAGGGGAGATGGGTATCATTGCTCTGGAGGAAATAAAGAGGGGAGGAATTAGGTCTTTTAGGGTTAAATGGGATTAGGCTTAAGTGGAGGTATGATGGGCTTGAGGAAGCTTGGGGGGGTGCGAGGCTAAAACCATAGGGTGCAGCAAGTAGCAAGGTGCAAGGGAGGCGTGCAGGGGTGTGGAAATCAAAGAGGGGTGCACGCAGTAAAGAGGAGAGGGAGTGAGCGATGGGCTGGGCTGGCAGGCTGCTCATTAACACACTGCTAATTGCACACCTCAATTCTACTACATGCGTCCTTCTTTACTTTTTTCTCTTTTTCTTTCTTTATCACTTTATTCATTTTTGTCTTCTCTTTATTGCAAGACCAAAAATAATATTTTTTATTTTTATAAAAAAATAAATAGGGGCCGGACAAAAATGGGGTGTCTAAGAAAGTCTAAGAAAACCTCCACATGAGTGGGCTGTCTGACAGAGGTTGCTTGGAGCCAATCGATCCTCTACAGCAATGTCTCCACCTCCCCTCGCAGGCCGATCTGCTGGAGGGTATCGAAGTCCAAATATCTCTACGTTTGAGTGTGGAAATCCCGCAGCTGTTTGTATCTTTACCTATGCTGCGTGGGATATAAGATGGCACGGTTTTGGACGTGCGTGCTGCTGTAGATGAGGAACCATAGCCTCTCTGGCGCTTAGACATTTTTCTGCTGAATTAAAATAGGAAAAATTAGAAATTCATGCGATTTTTACGTGTCGAATGCAGTAGTGCTTAGGTAATGTACGTAGTACTTCATGAATATGTACGCCCTAGTTTAAAAAGTAAGTACGGCCTTACTTAAGCAACATGTACGGCCGTACATTGCCATAGGTACGCCCGTACTTATGTTTTGTTTTCAACCCTAAGGCCGCCAGTACAGCCTGTTTTTGATAGGTACGACCGTACTGTGCTACGGTTTTGTGAAAAATCTACCCTATGTTCAGATTTTCTCAGTTTTAAGCCTAGAATTTAAGTCTCTAATCATTCCTAGGGTCTCTAAGCATGCAAAACCAAGCCAAAACTACTCCTAAATTGCTAAAGTTAGAATTAAGAAAATTAAAAACCTAAAATAACCAAAAACATAAAACAACCAGTAAAACAGGTAATCAATCCAAGAAATAAGTTTAGAATCAGTACCTGGATAGTCGTGGAATGAAAAATACGAAGAATTTGAGAGTAGAGGGTGCTTCAGTGGAGAGGATTTGGTGTACGAGGGTGTGGTACGCCCTTACCTCTCACTATTACGTTAAATATTCAACCTCTGGACACGGGGTACAGCCGTACTTGGTTATATGTGCGGCCGTACCTACCTATTTATACGCGTTTTTTAGGATGAAGCCGTGTGGTATGACCGTGCCTAAAGGAAGGTACGCCCGTACATACTGTTTTCCAGAAATTTTTTTGTTTTTCTGAATATTTCATTTTTTTAATAATTAATAAAAATAAAATCAATAATAAAACAGAATAAATAAATAAAATAAAATAAGAATAAAAAGAAAAATGTTAGTAAACACAGGTTACCTCCTGGTAAGCGCTTGTTTAACGTCCCGAGCCTAACGGTTCGGAGGATTTAGAATTAGTCCTCAACGGACAATGGCCCTTCTTTGATATTACCTTTTGTTTTCTTACCATTGGGAATGACCGCAATATAATTGTTTTCTTCAGAGTGATCCATCCAAGCAGGGCCTGAGCACTTTTTTTGTGCGTTTATTGTGCACCCACATTCTTCACAGATGTATATTGGCTCTCTTATAATGGGTGAAAATGTCTTGATAAATTTCTTCACCAAATCATTCCACGTCTCTATTTCTTCAGCTGGTAGGAGATATAGCCATATCTTGACTTCCTCATATAATGAGAATAAGAAGGTCTTCAATTTTGCTTCATCTGGAGACAAGTTCTCATATTTAGCATTCCTTATTTTTTGCAGAACTGTCTCATGTGCTGAATAGGATCTTGCCCTGTTGTTCCCTTACATTGTAAAGTTGACATCTCTGAGATAATGGATGGGTTTAATTCAAAACTAGCGAATTCTTCAGAAGTATCATCCTTTAATTGTTGAAATCCTTGGATATGATTCTCTTTTTCCTCAACTGTGGGTTAGAAAGCCCTGACAAATTCTTCCATTAATTCTTCCCATGTTACAAAGTAGAATTTTGGGTAAACTGAGAACCATTGCTTATAGCCACTCCTCCAAGAGAAAGGGGGAATAACTTAAGTCTTATCCTATTTGCGGTGGTTCTTGCATATTTATCAGTCTTAACCAAGTCATAAAAATTTAATATATGAGGAATAAGATCCTCCCTAGGTAGTCCTTTGAATTTAGGAAAACAAAGTGCTTCCACTATCAAGGAAGGGGTTATGTTCTTATCCTGCTCAATAGAGTTGCTATCTTGTTTCTCAACTTGCTCTTCTTTTTCTTTCTTCTGTTTAGGTTCCATATCCTACAAGAAATAACAAGAAGCACTAGAGGAAGGAGTTTTGTTAGCATTATAAATATTGAAAATATCTTCTTCATCCTTAATTCTTAGAGTCATGATTCCTTTCTTTACTTTAATAGTAATATCTCCTGTTGCCAAAAATGGTCTTCCCAATATAATAGGGACGTCTCTGTCTTTCTCCATATCCAAAACTATAAAGTCAACTGGGAAAATAAATTTCTCCATCTTAACTAGCACATCCTCTATTATCCCTCTCAGGTAAATAAGAGTTCTGTCAACTAACTGCAAAGACATGTTAGAAGGTTGTGGTTCCTGCAAATTTAATTTTCTAAAAATAGATAGAGGCATTAGATTCATACTTGAACCTAAATCACAGTGCTTTAAAAGAGTTATTACCAATTGAGCAAGAAACAACAAAGGTTCTTGAATCTTTAAGCTTAAGTGGTAATTTATTCATTAACATAGCAGAACAATCTTCATTTAAATTCACTGTTTCAACCTCTTCCAGTTTATTTTTTGTTAAAAATTATTTCCTTTAAGAACTTAACATACTTAGGTACTTCAGAGACAATTTCAACAAAGGGAATATTGACATGCAATTTTCTAAGTTTTTCTAATAATTTAATTGTTTGCCTATCCTTATAAAAAAAAATTAGAACTTTGGGAAAAAGAGTTACTTACCTGCTAGGGCTCAGTTTTAGCCTTCTCCTCTTTACTTCCCTCCAGAACGTCCGTCACTGTAATGCTTGGTTCCTCCTTTGCCATAAAGATTGCATTGCAATTCTCATTTGGATTTGATTCCACTTGACTTGAAAGTGCTCCTTTTTCTCTTTGATTCATTATATTTACCAAGGTTTCCATTTAGTCTTTTAGTGTTTTCTAGTCTTCTGAGGTGGTGCTCACTAATTTTTCTAAAGTCTTGAACATCTCATCTACTTGTCCCACGAAGTTGTTAAAGTCATTCAAACTGGGACTTATATCACTTTGAGCACGATTTTGCAAATGTGGAGGCTTGTAAGTATTATGACTCTGGCCTTGTGATTTCTGTTGGCATCCCCATGAGAAATTGGGGTGGTTTCTCCATTCGGGATTATAATTGCTTGTGTAGGGGTCATTCTGTGGCTTATTTCCAATAAAATTCACCTCATCAGTATAGTCTTTAGAATCATGACCTATTACCCCGCAGAAATTACAGGAGGCTTTGGTTGCCTTGGTTTCAATAGCCTTAAGTCTTTCTTCAGTCTTTTCCATGAAACCGGCTAAAACTCCCATAGACGGATGTTCGTGTCTTTGCATAAACTTCAGCATAGCTTCTTGCATCCATGTCTTTGGATCAAAATCCTTTTGGCCTACAGCATTTACTTCTTCCAATTGGCTTTTAATTGCCATGCATCCCAAGTCATTATTAGTTGAAATTGCATTAGACTGAGTTTGTGCTGCCATTAGAGTCTCTATCTTTTTGGTCATTGCCTCCAACTTTGCTTCAAGGGTTGTGTTTGTTTCCACTTTATAAATTCCTACTTACTGGTTCTTCCTTCCGATTTGTCTTTTACTTGCTGACCACTAAGCATTTCTGAGCCATTTCAGTCATTATATCATAAGCCTCAGTAGGTGTCTTCTTTCCAAAAGATCCTCCACAAGCAGCATCAACAGCACCTCTAGTTTGCATGGTGAAACCATTGTACAAAATTTGAACCAGCTGCCATTTAGTGAAACCATGATGAGGGCAACTCCTAATTAAATCTTGGAATCGCTCCCATGTCTCATGCATTGATTCTCTTTCATTTCGAGCGAACCCAGATATGTCAGCTCTCAGCTTTGCAGATTTTTTGGAAGGAAAGTACTTATTTAGAAACTTGGTTTTCAAGTCCTTCTAGGTGGTAATAGAATTTGATAGAAATGAATCCAACCATAATTGTGCCTTTTCTTGCAGTGAGAATAAAAACAATCTTAACTTGATGGCCTCCGGTGTCACACCATGACACTTGACAGTGTTAGCAACCTTCTGGAATCTTTTGAGATGAGCATTTGGATTTTCAAAAGGTAAGCCAGAGAATTGCACTGCAGATACCATTGAAATCAGTGTTGGCTTTAATTCGAAATTTGTGGCCTCAATTGCCGAATAGTTGACACAATCTGCCACATCTGTAGTTAGAGTGAAGTACTCGTTCAGCGTAAGTTCGTTCTCCATTTCTAGCTGCTGTCTTCTCAATAAACGAAGTGTTCTTTCAACTTCAGGGTCGAATATCAATTCAGGATATTGGGACGTTGTCTGCATACACCAAAGGAAACTAAATTAGTATGTCGTTAAAACAATTAAATAAACAGAAAAATAAATAAACAAAATAAAATGCCTAACGTAAATAGAATATTGTTCGATCAATATCGCTAAAACATTCTCCGGCAACGGTGCAAAAAAATTGTTGCGGCTCAGGCAAGTGCACCCGATCGTAACTTGTAATAAAAGTGGAGTATTTTTAAGACTCCGAATGTCGAACCCACAGGGAATGCGCGAGTACCAATGAAGTAAATAATCTATCCTATTAGGCTAACGAATGTTGTAATTAGAGAATAACAAGAATTGTCATGTAAATAAAATAACAATTAAACGAAGTGCAAGAACAGATTAAGAATATTATGGGAAGTCTAGGGGGACCGGGTTCACCAATACCCAGCTCCTGAATTTACTAATTAATTACTACGAGATATATTTTCTGATTGAAAGCTAATGATCACTCACTCTAAAATTACTAATAACTACCGTTAATAGCCTTCTTCATAAATAACTACTCTGTTGGGTCCAGGAAGGTAAATAAAGTAAAGAGCATTAAGAACATGTGAGTTAGTCTTGGGTAAATAAAGTAAAGTAAAGAGCATCAAGCACACCTACAACAACAAATCATATTTTAACCTTTGGTACCCAAACCATCTTGGGTCCATATGAGTTAGTCTTGGGCAAGGTGCCCTTTGGAATCCACATATTTTTGCCAACTACATTTTTATTCTTTCTAATATTGCAAATAGAGGCAGTGTGACCATTTCTACCACAGTGAAAGCATTTAATGAAAGGACTACTTGAGGGTTTGTTGTGATTGAAGAGTTTAAAAGATTTTTCATGAATTTTTGGATGATAACCTAAACCAGCTTTTCCAAAAGTACCTTTTTGGTTTCCTAACATAATGTTTAGATTATCTCTTCCCATCGTAAATTTTGCAAGAGTGTTATTTAAATCCTCAACCTTATTTTTCAAAACACTACACTCATTGCATTTTAAAACTTCATCTTTTTTATTTTCACAAGATATGGGAGGAGAAGTTTCAATCACAGCAACTTGTTTTTCTTTAAGAATCACTATCTCTTTGAACACCTTGGGATTCCTACCCAAAAATAAATGATTTTCACAAATAAAATGAGACGAAAAAGATACACTCAATAGTGCAGATATAACAAATTGAAGCTCAAATAATACAACTCAAATTATGTAGAATAAAAAGACTCTCAGAAAATTGTGCTCAAATAAGTGTGAGTGATAAAAAAATATTTGACAGAGTTTTTGGCACAAAAATTAAGCACTGCGTTGTTGTTGTTGTGTTGTAAGAAAGAGCACAGCGTTGTTTATTTATAGACCGACCGAGGAGCGTCTCACGCACTTAAAAAAAAATGTCCGTTGAAGATTTGACCGTTGCAGGATGATTATTAAAAGGATTTGTCGTTGCAGCATTTAAAAGATTTGTCCGTTCGTCGATTTGTCCGTTGGAATTTGTCCGTTCGTTGAACATGAAAGAATTGAAAACACGGAGGCGGCTCGGCGGACGACCTCTGAAGACAGCTCGTGACGACCTCGCCACCACGGCTCGACAGACGACCTCGACCGCGGCTCGGCAAAGACCTCGGCACCACGACCTCGGCACCTGACTCTGCATACGACCTCCTCATCAGCTCGGTCCTCATAGCTCGATGCAGCGACCTCATCGGCTCGACCACGAGACCTCGATGCAGCGACCTCATCACCGACCACGGATCATCACCATCCGCGACCTCGATGCAGCGACCTCATAAGCTTGACACGCGACCTCCTCCTCGATTCGACATACGACTTCCTCGAGCTCAACATCCGACTTCCTCCTCGCCGACATCCGATTTCCTCAGAGCTCGACATCCGACTTCCTCATTTCGACATCCGACACGAGATATGCATGTCAAAATATTTTGTGCGTGTGTGATTTAATTTTAATTGAGAGCTTTTTATTACTACTTACAAATTGTCTTAATAAAGATAAATAAATACCCAGAACCCAAAGACTTGAGAAACAATCATTCTTGATACGCGTCTTGGTATTCTTTTCCACTTTTTGCACGGTTGACTATTTGCAAAGCTCCCTTTTGTCAATCATCAAAATCATCCTGTCAAGGCATGTATTCACAGACTCCCCCTTTTTGATGATGACAAACATCTCATGGAGGGAATTTAGTAAAATATAATCATGATATAGCAATGAGATATAAGCATGGTTTTTCAATAAAAGATATCAGAGTTTAAGCACGTATTTTAGAAAAACTCCCCCTCACAATAGGCAATACTTAAAAGATCACTCCCCCTGAATCATGCATTCATGTAACTCTCCCCCTTTTGGCAACATCAAAAAGTGGGAAAGACAAATAAAGCAAGGCATATATTCAGGATTAAACAAGCATATTTTGATAGTTACGTGATACCAAGCTTGGTGTGTGACAGATGAGCTGGTTGGACATGATTAGCTAGTTGCATAAGACAAATGCGTCACCCACTCATTATTCCGTACTTAAAGAAAATGGAAGGGGAAAAGACCTGCATAAACTCGTTAGCACACTCAAACGCCCAAGTTAGAATTTATTCAAAAAGAAAATGCAATCACAGGCAGTCACTCAATGCATGATTGGTCTAAAATTCCCAACTCGGTTCTAATAAAAAAGAAAGTTTCCTTAGGCAAAGGTTTAGTAAAAATATCTGCAAGTTGTCTAGATGTTTCCACAAACTCAATCATGCAATCACCTTTTTGAACATGATCTCTAATAAAATGGTGCCTAATCTCTATGTGTTTAGTCCGAGAGTGATAAACCGGATTTTTAGTGAGGTTTATGGCACTAGTATTGTCACACTTTATTGGAACAGTTTTCAAATTAATCCCATAATCATTCAACTGTTGTTTCATCCAAATAATCATGCGCAACAATAACCGCTTTGCAACATATTCCGCTTCAAGTGGACAAAGCCACACCGCTTGTTTCTTACTATGCCATGAAACCAAGGCATTCCCAAGTAAGTGACATGTCCCACTAGTGCTTTTTCGGTCCAATTTACAACCCGCAAAATCAGAATCCGAGTACCCAATCAAAGTGCATTCGGCACCTTTGGGGTACCATAAACCCGTGTTTTGTGTGCCAATGAGGTATCTCATAATGCGTTTACAAAGAGAGATGTGATTCCTTAGGACTAGCTTGAAAACGTGCACACATACAAACACTAGACATAATATCCGGACGACTAGCAGTGAGATAGAGAAGAGATCCTATCATACCTCTATACTTACTTACTTCGACCGACTTACCACCTTCATCTTTGTCAAGATAGCATGAAGTGCTCATTGGAGTTGAGATTTCTTTTGCATCGGTCATTCCAAATTTCTTGAGTAAATCCTTGCAATATTTGGATTGAATGATGAATATTCCTTCTTTTGTTTGTTTGATTTGAAGTCCAAGGAAGTAACTTAGCTCTCCCATCATTGACATTTCAAATTCACTTTGCATGATATCAGAAAATTCCTTGCACAAGGATTCATTAGTAGCACCAAAGATGATATCGTCAACATAAATTTGAACAAGTAAAATGTCATGATTTTTGTGTTTAATGAAAAGAGTGGTATCAACTTTTCCTCTTTCAAAACCTTTTTCAAGTAAATATTTGCTCAACCTCTCGTACCAAGCTCTCGAAGCTTGTTTTAAACCATATAAAGCCTTTTTCAATTTGAAAACATGATTTGGAAATTCAAAATTTTCAAAACCGGGAGGTTGATCAACATATACTTCTTCTTGAATAAAGCCATTAAGAAATGCACTTTTAACATCCATTTGAAAAAGTTTGAAATCCATGATGCATGCAAATGCGAGAAGCATGCGAATAGCTTCTAATCTAGCCACGGGTGCATAGGTTTCATCGAAATCTATGCCCTCTTGTTGGTTATAGCCTTTTGCAACAAGCCTAGCTTTATTTCTAACAATGATACCGTTTTCATCAAGCTTATTGCGAAAGACCCATTTGGTCCCAATGACTAGGTGATCTTTAGGCCTAGGGACAAGTTCCCAAACATCATTTCTCTCAAATTGATTTAATTCCTCTTGCATAGCAAAGGTCCAATGCTCATCAAAGATGGCTTCATTGACGTCATTTGGTTCAATTTGAGAGACAAAGGCCATATGATGACATGCATGATTAAGAGAGTTTCGAGTCGTTACCCCTTTTGAGATATCACCTATTATGTTGTCAAGAGAATGGTTCTTTGAGACTCTCCATTCCTTTGGAAGATTTGAGTGAGAGAGTTCTTGAGAGGGTTGAGGCAAGGACTCTTGATCCTCCTTTTGAACTTTTGATCTCTCTTGTTCCTCTAAATAGGTATCTCCAAATACTTCTGCAAGATCATCAACACTTTCTTCATCAAGATTTGGGGTTAGATTCATCAAAAGAAACATGCACAGATTCTTCAACAGTCCAAGTTCTTTTATTAAAAATTCGAAAAGCTTTACTAGAAGTGGAATATCCAAGAAATAAACCTTCATCAGCTTTAGCATCAAATTTACCAAGGTTATTCTTACCATTGTTTAGGACAAAACACTTGCATCCGAAAACGTGAAAGTTGGAAATGTTGGGCTTCCTTCCTTTGTAGAGTTCATACGGTGTTTGTTTAAGGATCGGCCTTATAAGAACTCGATTCATCACATAGCAAGCGGTGCTCACGGCGTCTGCCCAAAAGTACTTAGGAAGGTTAGTCTCATTGAGCATCGTCCTCGCTAGCTCTTCAAGAGACCGATTTTTCCTTTCAACCACTCCATTTTGTTGCGGTGTCCTTGGAGCAGAAAAGTTGTGATCGATGCCATTTTCTGTGCAAAATGCTTCAAATGCTTCATTCTCAAATTCCCCACCATGATCACTTCGAATGGAAGCAATGTTAAGTCCCTTCTCATTTTGTATAACCTTTGCAAGTTTTCGAAAAGCATTAAAAGCATCATTTTTGTGAGAAATAAATAAAGTCCATGTAGAGCGAGAATAGTCATCCACAAAAACAAAAGCAGAGAAATTGCCACCAAAGCTTTTAGTTCTAGAAGGGCCAAATAAATCCATATGTAAAAGTTGTAAAGGCCGGTTTGTAGAAACAATATTTTTAGATTTGAAAGATGCCTTTACTTGTTTTCCTTTTTGACATGCATCACAAAGTTTATCTTTTTCAAACGAAGCTTTGGTAAGCCAATTACTAAGTCCTTTCGAACTAACTTATTAAGATGATCCATGTGAATATGAGCCATTCTCCTATGCCATAGCCAAGATTCATCCTCTTTACTAATAAGACAACATGCATCATTTGAAGGTATTTTATCTAAATCAAGCATATAGATATTTCCAATTCTAGATCCAACAAAAACTGTACTTTTATTAAAAGAATTTACGACCATGCATTTTGAAGAATCAAATATAACATTATTGCCTTTGTCAGAAAGTTGACTAATACTTAGCAAGTTATGTTTCAAACCTTCCACATACAAGACATTCTCTATAATGGGATTAGGACTCTTACCAATAGAACCAATCCCAAGAATTTTACCTTTGTTGTTGTCACCATACCGGACATAACCACTATTCTTAGGTACCAATGAGGAGAACTTGCTTTTGTCTCTGTCATGTGCTTTGAGCAGTAGCTATCAAGATACCAATTTAAGTCCTTGGCTTTCAAGCACACCTACAACAACAAATCATATTTTAACCTTTGGTACCCAAACCATCTTGGGTCCATATGAGTTAGTCTTGGGCAAGGTGCCCTTTGGAATCCACATATTTTTGCCAACTACATTTTTATTCTTTCTAATATTGCAAATAGAGGCCGTGTGACCATTTCTACCACAGTGAAAGCATTTAATGAAAGGACTACTTGAGGGTTTGTTGTGATTGAAGAGTTTAAAAGATTTTTCATGAATTTTTGGATGATAACCTAAACCAGCTTTTCCAAAAGTACCTTTTTGGTTTCCTAACATAATGTTTAGATTATCTCTTCCCATCGTAAATTTTGCAAGAGTGTTATTTAAATCCTTAACCTTATTTTTCAAAACACTACACTCATTGCATTTTAAAACTTCATCCTTTTTATTTTCACAAGATATGGGAGGAGAAGTTTCAATCACAAAGAACTTGTTTTTCTTTAAGAATCACTATCTCTTTGTTTAAAATTTCAATTTTTGATTCAAGAGAAGAGATGGTTTTCTTAGAAGAAAGAACAATTTTTCCAAGTTTAATCGTTTCATTATTTAATTCTTCACAAGCAATAAGCAGCTCATCATAAGTTAAAGGAGATTCGAGTTCAAGAGCATTTACCTCATCCTCCTCGTGTTTTGCCATGAGACATAAGTTGGCCTCGGTAGTACCTTCATGGGTCAATAGAAGGGTGTCCCACATTTCTTTAGCAGTCTTGCAATTTGAGACCCTATAGAACTCATCGTAGCTTAAAGCAGAAGTGATGATGTTCTTAGCCTTCAAATTGTATTGGACCTTTTTCTTATCATCTTCGGTCCAAAGTGATCTTGGTTTGTCTACCACTGCATCATTAATTGATTGAGTGGGGACAAATGGACCATTTTCCACAACATCCCAAATATCAAGATCAACACCCTCAAGAAAGATTTGCATTTTATCCTTCCAATAACCATACCCCTCACCATTGAAAAATGGGGGTCTGTTCATGGAAGTTCCCTCGTAATTGTTTGAAGTCATTCTCTTGAGACGGTTAAGTCCTTTATACAAGAGTCTAGCTCTGATGCCACTTGTTGACAAGTGACTCCAAACACAAGAGGGGGGTGAATTGTGTGTGAACGGTGCTTTCAAAAACTTTTGGAGAAATAAGTGCTAATTATGAGTTGCGGAAATATTAATGTGAAATAGATAAATCACTTGAAGAATAAATTGCAAACGAGTTAAAAATAAAGTAAATAGTAAGATATAAATAACAATAAAATAAAGTACAGAAATTTAATTGACTGAAAAGAGAGATAAGTAGTAAAAAAGCACACAACAAATTATCCAGGTTCGGCCACCTAACACCCCTGTGGCCTACGTCCTGTCCCCAAAGCAAACCACTATGGGATTTTCACTAAGACACTAGCTTTTAAATCAGGTTCAGCTAGAAACCTTTACAACTCTAAACCAGAGCAATACGTTCAAGAGATATCACCTCTCTATGAACACCTTGGGATTCCTACCCAAAAATAAATGATTTTCACAAATAAAATGAGACGAAAAAGATACACTCAATAGTGCAGATATAACAAAATGAAGCTCAAATAATACAACTCAAATTATGTAGAATAAAAAGACTCTCAGAAAATTGTGCTCAAATAAGTGTGAGTGATAAAAAAATATTTGACAGAGTTTTTGGCACAAAAATTAAGCACTGCGTTGTTGTTGTTGTGTTGTAAGAAAGAGCACAGCGTTGTTTATTTATAGACCGATCGAGGAGCGTCTCACGCACTTAAAAAAAAATGTCCGTTGAAGATTTGACCGTTGCAGGATGATTATTAAAAGGATTTGTCGTTGCAGCATTTAAAAAAAGATTTGTCCGTTGCGTCGATTTGTCCGTTGGAATTTGTCCGTTGCGTTGAACATGAAAGAATTGAAAACACGGAGACGGCTCGGCGGACGACCTCTGAAGACAGCTCGGCAGACGACCTCGCCACACAGCTCGACAGACGACCTCGACACAGCTCGGCAAAAGACCTCGGCACACGACCTCGGCACACAGCTCTGCATACGACCTCCTCATCAGCTCGGTCCTCATAGCTCGGTACGCGACCTCATCAGCTCGACACGAGACCTCGGTACGCGACCTCATCAGCTCGACACGGATCATCAGCTCATCACGCCGCGACCTCATAAGCTTGCCACGCGACCTCCTCCTCAGTTCGACATACGACTTCCTCAGAGCTCAACATCCGACTTCCTCCTCAGCTCGACATCCGATTTCCTCAGAGCTCGACATCCAACTTCCTCAGCTCGACATCCGACACGAGATATGCATGTCAAAATATTTTGTGCGTGTGTGATTTAATTTTAATTGAGAGCTTTTTATTACTACTTACAAATTGTCTTAATAAAGATAAATAAATACCCAGAACCCAAAGACATGAGAAACAATCATTCTTGATACGTGTCTTGGTATTCTTTTCCACTTTTTGCACGGTTGACTATTTGCAAAGCTCCCTTTTGTCAATCATCAAAATCATCCTGTCAAGGCATGTATTCACAATTTGCAAGCAAGAGAAGTAAACCAACTAAAATGTATGTGGCAGAAGTCGAATGCCACCGTTCAAAAATTTGCAGGGTGCTACAACCTAGCCCATGGAAGAAAGAGAAGTGGTAGCTCAAAGGCTGACATAATGGGAGATGCATATATGATATATTCTAAAAAAGGAGATCGATTCAAGTTAGGGTATACATAGCGATTGTTGAAAGATGAACCTAAATGGTCAAACACATCAGTTGCAAGAGATACTAATAGAATAAAGAAATCAGAATCTGGAGCAAACTCATCCTCTCACGCCATCAAGTTTCGAATATGACTCAACTTCACCTACCGTGGTTCGTCAAATGGGGACAAATGCAGCAAAATGAAAGGCAAAATCAAAAGCAAATGAAATATCTTCGACATATGTTGATCTAACAACAATGGAAGAGACACAAAAGTCAAAAATTTTAGCTATAAAAGATTTGGCTCGTGCCAAGCATGAACGTAACAAGTTGAAGGAGGAAGCATTGAAGATGAAGGACAAAGAGCTCGAGTACCAATTGAAGATGAAGGAGAAAGAGGTTGAGTTGTAGTCGAAGAAGGAGAAAGAGTTCGAGTTGCAGATGCTCTTTAAGGATACATCTAGTATGACGAAAATACTACTACGAGATCATGACAAGTTGTGTAACATAATTAGAGAAAAATATGGACTTGAGTAGCGATGTTAGTCAAATTAGTCATAAGTTAATGTAATGATGTTAGCTATGTTTAAAAGTTTTTTAATTTTTATTTCAAAATAATTAGTATAAATTAATTTATTAGTCAAACTAGTCGTTGGTCAAACTAGCCGTTGTTTTGTCTCTCTTTATATATTCTTCACACGTAAGAAGATTTTCACACCTCTCAATTGTGCAAACAAGTCTCATCTTCTTCTCAAATTCTCTCAAAACTAAATCTGCAACGACACTTACAAATGAATACATCCATCGATTCATCCCATGAAGAAGATCTTGAGTGGGAAATCATCGAGGATTTCATAAATGATGACTACGAAGAACAATATATGAGGTTGGTGATGGAGAGACGAATACAACAAGCCACTCCATATAGATGTAGATGAGCTCATATTGAAAGGAGTCGTGAAGAAGGGCATGCTCGATTGGTCAATAACTACTTCTCTAGCAATCCAATACACACAGAGCAACAATTTCGGCGAAGATTTCGAATGCGAAGGGATGTTTTTCAACGCATTGTAGGAGCCCTTGGGAATCATGATGAGTATTTTCTAATGAGAGTTGATGCAACTGGAAGAATGGGTCTTTCTCCATTGCAGAAATTCACTGCTGCAATTCGTATATTTGCTTATGGATCACCTGCTAATAGTGTTGATGATTATGTGCGAATTGGCGAAAGCACTACACTTGAATGCTTGGATAAGTTTGTAAGGGGTGTCTATGAGATATTTGGAGATGAATACTTAAGAAGACCTAACAACATTGACATCGAACACTTACAGCAAATGGCGGAGGCACATGGTTTTTCAGGCATGTTAGGTAACATCAATTGTATGCATTGGGAACAGAAAAATTGTCCAGTAGCATGGAAAAGTCAATTTTGTCGTGGTGATCATGGCAAACCCACAATCATGCTCGAAGCAGTGGCGTCACAAGACTTATGGATTTGGTATGCATATTTTGGGGTTGCGGGTTCAAACAACGAATGTGCTAAACGGATCTCCCGTGTTTAATGAAGTTTTGGAGGGTCAAGCCCCTAGGGTGCAATATTTGGTAAATAGAACCCAATATGATATGGGGTAGTATCTAGCAGATGACATTTATCTAAAATGGGCTATGCTTGTCAAGACCATCCCAGTGCCACAAGGCGATAAAAGGATTTGCCCAACATCAAGAAGCATCAAGAAAGGATGTAGAGCGTGTGTTTGGGGTGCTTAAATCTCGGTTTGCGATTATATGTGACCCAGTGCGTGCTTGACACATAGATACAATCAAACATATATTATATGCATGCATCATATTGTATAACATGATTGTGGAAGACGAACGACACACATATGATGGCCATTTTGATTATTCTTATGATCATCCCAACAATGATATATCAACAACCGATGTACTTAATGGTGCGCATCTGAATATTGCACCATAGTCAGCAAAATTAATTATTTCTTTAATTATTTAATTTTAGCAATTTTTTGTCATTTTAAATAAAATCTAATTTTATTTATAAAATTTTAATTATGTAATTTTAGCTAATTTTATTTATGTAATTCTATTTCGTATTAGTAAAAAGTATTTTGCAAAAAAAAAAATTCTTAATTTTTATAATTTAATTGTTTCATAAATCAGATAACTATAAATTAATAAATAAACTATTAATGAAATGTAAATATGGAGTTATTGATAGGACCCATTTAAGATTTTTTTAGGAGGTGCTGGGTTGGAAAGATAGAGTGTTTATGGGGTATTGTGTTTTATTTAAAAATAAATTTGTTCAATATATCCGTTTGGTTTTTCTGGCCGTTTGAAATAAAAAGGTTACTTAGTAATAGTGTTTTTTTTAACATAAATATAATAGTGTTTTATTAGTCGTTACTCTATTAATAATATTTGATAACATAATAACTCTATTTGATGATACTGAAAAAATACGTTGACGTTATTTTCTTTTGATTTAGGTATTATAAAGACCAAGTTTTGGGACAATTAGAAAGAAAAAAAAAAGGAAAAACCAATCGGACTGAAAAAAAAATATTTTTCAATTACGTAAAAGTGTTTTCGATTAGGTGTGTGGGTAGGTGTATGTTTGGTAGTTCTTCTTAGTATAGGGAGAACCTTATCTCTTAAAAAACTGTTTTATCTTGGGAATGACGAGGCTGTACACTGTTGTAGAATTCAGACAGAGCTGCGAAACGTCTTAAAGAGAGCGACATAGTCCACGACTCAGCCTAATTTTTTTGTTCGTGTTGGACATCTGCAGCTACCGGTGCTTAAGTTGAAAAATATAAAAATAAGTGATGCGAACAAATGGGGCCCACTTAAGCACTCCAATATGGGATGTTCCATTGTGGATGCTCTTACCAGCTCTTATTATTTTGGAAGGGGATGGTGGGACTTGGGAGAGGTTGGTAGAGGTACGGCCGAGAAAGAGTGGGTGACCGCAGTAAAGAGAAGAAATACCCGTTTAAAATATCCGTTTAAAAAAAGTCATATTTTATTTAAAAGCATTAAAATATTTTAAGACCAGTTTATGGTTGGGGTGGGAATACACCAGGCCGCCCGACAGGGGCTTACGGCTTAGCCTACATCAGTCCCAGGCCAGGCCAGACTTTTTTCCAAATAGACAAGGCCAAGACTTTTTGAGAAGCTTATTTAGCTAAAAATAACAGTTTCAGACCACCTAAAAGACTTTTTAGGCCTAACAGACTGACATATTTAAGTAAATATAAATAATACTATTTATTATTATTATTATTATTATTATTATTATTATTATTAGATTTTGTACATTGTGTTGAATCATATACTTGCCGACCTTTTTAATAATTTAAGTATATTGGCCTACATAATTTTTTGACATATTTAAAGGTCTTATTTCAAAATAGAATTTAAATATGCTATTATATATGGTCAGATTCTCTAAAAGGTTAAGTTAGACCTTGAAAAAGATTTATATCATACAAATAAATCAGAACCAGACTTTATAAAAATGAGCTCGTCTATCTATGTTCACCTCTATGTCCCATGTCTCTTAGTAACAATAGTTTTTTCACAGTTTATTAGAAATAGAACTTAACCTCATTATGTAACCAAAAAATGAACTTAACCTCTTTAGCCTATTAGCCTATTTAAGATAGATGAGATGACTTATTCAAAGATGTTAATATGAAATAAGCCTTTAAGTAGGCTAACAAGTCATACCGGACTTTCAAAAAGGCTAGGCTAGGCCTAAAAAGTAAACTCATGACATGTAACAGGCTAGGCTTGGGCCTTGATTTTTTTAAACAGACCAGCCTTAGGCCTCGCAAAGCCCAGCCTATTCCCACCCCTAGTTCATGAATTTTTTAAAAGAACTTTTTAAATGTGCGTAATAAAATAACTTTTAAAATGATACATTAAGCGGGAAGTCTCGTTTTGAACGTTTTGAAGAGAATCAAAATATTTTAAAGACAAAGAGAATCAAAATACTTTAAACGCATCCCATTTTGAAGAGGGAATTAGAGAGAGAAAGTCTCTCTCTTGTTGGTACCCTCTGGTTAGGGTTTCTTGTGCAGCGTGGTACAGCGATGCGACTCTCCTCCTCCTGAAGAAGGTCACAATGAACTCGGTGAACATGGTGGAGACGCGTATCCGGCGAAGGACATGGACGACAAAGGAAATAGCGAGGGAAGCAGCGGGGGGATTTGTGGTTCAATCTGGTGGCGAGACTCCATCTTCTTCCATGTTGAGGCCGGATTTCAACCGCCGGTTTCCAAATCTGAAGTTTCAACCTTCACCCTTATCAGATTCGGTCCACCCATATCAGATCCAGTCCGTCTCGAAAATGGGTCACTGTTTTAATGGTGGTTTTCTGGCCGCCGTGAGTCTCTGAAGCCAAAACTAAACCGAGCATCCTCTTCATCCAGTGGTCCGCAACAAAACCCAAAAGTCAGAAGCATGATCGAAACATCTCGCTGGAGCTCCGTCGTGCCGGCATTCATCCCCACCGCCTTGATCCCTCCTGAACCTCTTCTGGACAGGGCCATTTGAAGGTTCTGGAAGCTTGGATATGGAGGAGTTTTGTTTGCTGAGGCTGTTGGTATTTGCGGTTTGTTGTGTTTGTCTTTGTCTTTCTTAGTTGTTGTTTGTTGTTGCTGTCTATGTGCTTAGTTTGATATTTAGGCTAGTTAGGGGCACTTTGGATGCTTTGCTAAGCATTCGTTAGTTCAGCTGCTGTCCAGATCTATACTGATGGATCTATTGGAGACATTGCTTAGGCTGATGAAGACAAGTTTTGACCAGTGCTTTCAGAACTATTTTAAGTTTGATGCAGCAGTTATGCGTTCTATATGGAAATGTTCTTGGCCAGACTACAGTTTTAATGTTTCCTTCCTCTTCTAGTATTCATGTCTTATCCTTGGGAGCTTCAATTGGCATGGCCTGACACTTCAGAGAAGTTGCGAAGCAGGCCTGGTGGAGTCGAATAAGGCAAAATTAGTCTTATCAGTTCAGTTTGGTGTACTGTGTCAATATTGATAGGCTTGTAAGCTTGTGTGGAAGCTTGTATTGTACCCTGTTAGTGGGTAGATCGTTTGTTCTTGGTGTAATGTTTTGAGGCCGTTGCCTTTGAATGAAATATTACACTATTGACAAAAAAAAATGACACATTTTAAAAATGTATTTTTATTTTGTACTTTTTTAAAAAGAAAAATTCAAAATAAAATTATTTTAGTATAATTTAAATTAACAATAATAAATTAAAAATATCTTTAAAAAACTTTGAAAAACTGAAAAAAATTTCAGATAGTATTTATAAAGTTAAATAAATAAAAAAAATCGTTAATCAAATCAAATCACACTTAGAGAGAAGAAATTCTAGTTTAATGTACTCCTTCCGTCTAATTTTATTTTCTGTTTACAGATACATACATATCTTAAAAAAATTATTAATTGTACTTATTTATAAGGTAAAATAATTTATTTAGACTAATATACTGTTATTATTGTAATAGTTAGATAAAAAGATAAATTAATATAAAATAATTAAAATATAAATAATTAACGGTATTATTCGAATAATATAATTATTACTCTGATGATATTATAAAATGAAAAATAATTTAACAAAAACAAAACAAAACAAACCAGAGAAGGAGGGAGTATAAAAAAAGATGGAGTGTGGTCCCTTTCCGTACCGACCAGCGTTATCCGAAAAAATTGTCGTTGCGAGGGCGTTGAGTTGAGCTAACCTGTGTAGCATCGAGGTTCGTTGCGCTGCGCCACGTGGCACAACACTCTACAACCTCGACACGCTACCTACTTTCCACTCTCTTCTTCAACCTTCTTTCTCCTTCTCCACTCTCTCCCTCTGCTTTATTACTAGCTTAGATTAGAAGCTTCTTTTTCAATTTCAGTGCACTCGCTTTTACTATTTTATGTCTAGTTTTAAGGAGTGATGGGTGAAGAAGGGATCGTTACTGCAGAAAACGGTTTCCATCGTGAAAACGGAGGAAGCGGTGATGAGAGGTTTGAATTGGATATATACCCTCTCAGTTGTTACTATTTCGGATCCAAAGATGCCATTCCCGTCAAAGATCACTCCCTTGCTGATCGTCTTCAAAGGATGAAATTCAAGTTCGTTTTTCTTTTTTCCTTTTTCAATGTTTACACGTGTCGCTTCTCTTCATTTAATTTTTTAATTGTTTATTCTGCATATTAGCTATGCTGCCCGTGGAATGCGAACTTGTGTGGAAGCTGTCATAGTGGTTAGTCCTTTAACCATTCACTTGCAGCATTATTTTTTCATTTCGTTATATACATATGGTTTCAGGTGGCCCTAATCCTATTTTAGGAGTCCTAAGGTGGTCTCAACATTGAAATTGGATATATCCGATTTTATTTTAGATTTTGTAAAATTTTCTTTAGGTAAACTGTTAAAAATCTGGTGTTGAGATGTTTAAAATTTAACAAATTAACGTTAAAAATATTGTGAAATAGAGAGTCCATTGTTGGCTACCATAGTTTTATGTTTTAATTTTTCAGATTATTAAAAATTGAATTAAAAATACAATTGTTTGATAGAAAATTGGGGTGGCTCTTATTATAGAAAAGATGGCAGAATATCATGTTTGGAGAATACTATAGAAGTATCTGTAAGGAGAGTTGACCGGATAGAGGATAATTCAATTGTTAGAAGTAGAGAGAGATCGAGAAAAAATATAGTCAAACTATTAAGAGATAAACTATTATCTTTAATCTTAAAACATCATAGAAAATTATGACACCGTCGAACCATGTAGCCGATCCTACCTAGTGGGATAAGACTTGGTGGTGGTTGTTGTAACCTGATCTCAATCCACTAAAATTTAAGAATGAATGTGTTCCTGTTGTCTTAATATAAAGACAATCTCCTACTCCTTTTATGTCCCATATGTGTGTATGTTTGTGTGGTTTCACTTACTCTAGCTGAATGACTTGCACACTTACACCATTGAACAAAAATGCTACCAACCGGATCATTGAATCATTTAATATTATTGTGGTCAGGGATGGATTCACATGTGGACACTTGCCCCCGCTAGGATTTGGAATGTCAACCTACGCAATAATATTTGTCTATAATTTATGGATGAATAAATATGAGTATTGCCCCCACTCACCTTTTAACCCACTATATATATGAGTATTTTCCCCCACAAATTAAAATTTCTGGATCCATCATGCATGCAAAGTTTAAGATGAAATGCATATTCATAAGGTTTTTAACTAATAGTTCATATATTTATCTTATTTTCAAAACATATTATATGTTTAAAAAGAGTAGTTACATGAAGAAACAACTAATTCTTAAATTCGTCGATAATATATGGGTATGATCCACCTTGTGTGAACCTTCAAGTCAACAATTGAATTGATGAAATTTGAATGAACATTTATATAATGTTATTTAATGGAGTGTAAGGGAATCCCACTATAAACAGAAAAGTTTTTAATTTTTGTATTTATACTTACTTATTGTGCTAAATGAATGGAATCTTATTAGTTATTGCCTAATACTCAGTTTAGGTATATACAGAGAAAAGTCTGTGATGTCCTGCATTTGATGATTCGATTGAGAGATTTGATGCGAGTAAGTCTTCAAGTAACATAGCAAAGGCAGATGGTCCAGTATGCCACCCATAACATAGTGGATGTTATTTTGTTGTTGGTGTGATCTCAAATTGACGTTTGCCCAAAAGAAACACCAACAGACATGCTTCTCCATTTGCATCTATTGGAACGCTGCACGCGGAGAACCGAACACATGCTTAGTTGTTAGTTTAAAGTTATTATAGATGTGGTTAAGCTCAAAACGATGATTTTTCTCGTTCTGTCACTGATGTCACCTGTTAAGGCCTTTGCCAGGTTCATTATCTGTTCAGAACAACATAGATACTATAAGAACTAACCAAGGTTGCTTTTGGAACAACCCATCTTTACTTATTACACTTGAAAATCTGAGCGCCTTTCTTCCGTCTCCCCACCCCCAAACAGAATCCTTGAATTCTTCAGATGTAGGTGATTTGGAAACTGGGCTCTTGCAAGTGTTGCATTGTGTTCACTTAGATTGTAGGTTTTACCAGAAAAATGCCCGATGCATGTTCTTGTGACCCAGTTCACTGGGATTAAGCAATTGGTAAATCTTTCAATATTTCGAGTCTTTTTCAATATCTTTTACTGTTGCCTAGCCTCTTGAGGTCTATTTTCTTTTCCAGACTTCCTTTCATAGGTAAACTTGCAAATTTCTTCTTAAAGATTGATTCGTGTTAGGGAAGGCATGGTCAACCGAAAACTTTGCTTGAAGTTTCTACCCATACTCTTTATCTATGCTATTGAGCATTTGATATTGTCAATCATCTACGCATGTGAGTTAAAGTTTTGCAATATGATTCTGAACTGAAAATGTAACTGTTCTTGTTTTAGGTGGAGTTGTTCAAACATCCGCATTTGTTGCTGTTGCAAGTAAGAAATTCCATATTTAAACTTCCCGGTGGCCGTTTAAGGCCAGGTGAATCAGGTATATGAATGGAAACTCTCAAACATTGAATTTGAAAGCTTTGGGAATATTTTTTGAGAGTTTTTACTGAGGATTAAATTTATGAATCTCCAGATACTGTTGGATTGAAGCGTAAGCTGGCAAGGAAGCTTTCTGTTGATGAAGATGGGGTTGGAGCAGAATGGGAGGTATTAAACTCACCCCCTTTTTTTTTTTTTCCATTTTATTATGACAACCTTACAACATATAGAGCAGCTGAACTGTAATTTACTTGATTTAGGTGGGTGAATGTCTTGGAATGTGGTGGAGACCTGATTTTGAAACATTAATGTACCCCTTCTTGCCGCCTAATGTAAAACAGCCAAAGGTATATTATTATTTCAAAACGCATTTTTGTTTTTAAGCAAGTTAGTTCTGATGGGAGATGTTGTATTGTAGTCTCATATCCTTGCTTCATGGTGTAGGAGTGTACGAAATTCTTCCTTGTAAAGCTGCCGGCAAGTCGAAGGTTCACTGTGCCAAAGAACCTGAAGTTGCTTTCAGTCCCATTGTGCCAAATTCACGAAAATCACAAGGTATGGAGTCTCATTGTAAACATCTATTTGAGTTCATTCATGTTAATAAATAAAACCATGCTTTAGGATAACAGTTCCTTCTTTTCTGGCTGTGGTGATTGTGGTTAGAGTAATGATAAATGAACACCCAATTTGGGACACCCCGTATGGACACCGTATATCCGTACGGTACGGACATGTACGGAATCCGTACAGTTTTTTTTTTTTCAAATTTTTTAAAATCGTTTTTTACAAAATTATTACCAAAGTGGTTAATGCAGTTCATGTAAGTGGTTAATGTAGTTCACTAACTGGTTAATACAGACACAGAGTAGTCGTTAAGCACTTACTTGCACTGTATTAACCACTTACTTGCACAACATTAACCACTTTCGCAATTGGTTAACAAGGTTGATATTAGTGGTTAATGTAGTATTAAAAGTGGTTAATACAATGTTGGAAGTGGTTAATGGGTGCAAGTGCACTCGTTGATATAAGTGGTTAACAGAATTAATATTAGTGGTTAATACAGTATTGAAAGTGGTTAATGAGTGCAGTTTGACAAATTAGCATCAGAGTAATATATTAACCAGTTAGTGAACTGCATTAACCATTTACATGAATTGCATTAACCACTTTGATAATAATTTTGTAAAAAGTGATTAAAAGAATTTGCAAAAGAAGCGATGCAGTTAAAATGCGGTTAAATATATGTCCGTATCGTACAGACATACGGTGTCCATACGAGGTGTCCAAATTGGGTGTTCATTTATCGTTACTCTTGTGGAGTAATGATAAATGAACACCCAATTTGGGACACCCCGTATGGACACCGTATATCCGTACGGTACGGACATGTACGGAATCCGTACAGTTTTTTTTTCTTCAAATTTTTTAAAATCGTTTTTTACAAAATTATTACCAAAGTGGTTAATGCAGTTCATGTAAGTGGTTAATGTAGTTCACTAACTGGTTAATACAGACACAGAGTAGTCGTTAAGCACTTACTTGCACTGTATTAACCACTTACTTGCACAACATTAACCACTTTCGCAATTGGTTAACAAGGTTGATATTAGTGGTTAATGTAATATTAAAAGTGGTTAATACAATGTTGGAAGTGGTTAATGGGTGCAAGTGCACTCGTTGATATAAGTGGTTAACAGAATTAATATTAGTGGTTAATACAGTATTGAAAGTGGTTAATGAGTGCAGTTTGACAAATTAGCATCAGAGTAATATATTAACTAGTTAGTGAACTGCATTAACCATTTACATGAATTGCATTAACCACTTTGATAATAATTTTGTAAAAAGTGATTAAAAGAATTTGCAAAAAAAGAACGGTACGGATTCCGTACGGTTCCGTATATGTCCGTATCGTACAGACATACGGTGTCCATACGAGGTGTCCAAATTGGGTGTTCATTTATCGTTACTCTTGTGGTTATGGCTTTACGTGGCAGTACTGTTTTGTTTTCCTGAAAACCATATAGTACATTAGATGGTTATGATATGTCGTATACTATATATATTTGGGTCTGTTTGGGAAGGGGTTTTAGGACGGGAGGGGAGGGGAGGGCTTATTTTTCTTTTCAAAATTAAGGAAACTATAACATGTTTCTAAAATCGAATGAAGTGTGATTGAAACGTTATATGATCATCTATCAAATTGTTCTTTCAATTTTTTTAAAATCTCAAATATATATCAACATATAGACTTAGCCTTCCAAGACCCTCCCCTCCCCTCCCCCCCATAAAAGTTCTTCCCAAATAGACCCTAAAGGGATATGCTGGAGTTTTGAGTTGATGGCTGTATTGACGCCTTTGCCTGTGTATTTTGCATGCAGACTTACGGGCCGATTATATCAGGGGTCCCGCAGCTGCTCTCAAAATTCTCTATCAATATGATGGAATCATAATAGTTCACTACAACCTGTTCGTCTCATATAAAGTGTCTGCATGGTGGGGCTTATTTTTCTTCTCAAAATTAAGGAAGCTATAACATGTTTCTAAAAAACGAATGAAGTGTGATTGAAACGTTATATGATCATCTATCAAATTGTTCTTTCAATTTTTTTAAAATCTCAAATATATATCAACATATAGACTTAGCCTTTCAAGACCCTCCCCTCCTCTTATAAAACTTCTTTCCAAATAGACCCTAAAGGGATATGCTGGAGTTTTGAGTTGATGGCTATATTGACGCTTTTACCTGTGTATTTTGCATGCAGACTTACGGGCCGATTATATCAGGGGTCCCGCAGCTGCTCTCAAAATTCTCTATCAATATGATGGAATCATAATAGTTCACTACAACCTGTTTTTCATGCACAGTGAAGCAATCTCATTAGGAAGTCGGTTTGATGTTCGTGACTTGTATATATCATAGCTTTTTATACAACAGTGATACTGTAATGTCAAAAACAGCAATATATATCTATCTTGCTTGCTTGGTTAGTGTGAAATTTTTCTTCAGACTAATGGAGTCGCGATCACCATCCGTTACATTTTTGCCTTCGTTTTAACTTAACACATAAATTCAGCATGGACATCATACAGTTATTAACATTTTCCTTCTAAGTTTCTTGGAGAATGTAGTAGAACTAGTCTATAGGAGTTTTGATGTACACACTGTTGAAAAAATAGCTTTTGTTAAAATGTACTGAACTTTGCAGAGACAGATATTTGTAGAGATGGATTATAACAGATAGCAACATTATTCCTTTACAATTGCTAAAATCAAAACAAAATAAGAATACTGAGATAGAGTTCTCTTGGGATTCTGCAGATAATACAATACATTTTTGTCAACATATGTTGTTTCGGTTGCATGAGATTTGACTTGGTTTTGTGCTTGTTCATACACAAACTTATCCTTCGTTTGTCACTTTTCATCGATTACATCATTATACTCTCCTTAACAATCTGCAAATATGCTAATTCCGTAAACAGCCAAAGGAAAGCTCTGTTTACAGGAGGTAGGTTTCTTGTTCTTTAGTTTATTGTTCTTTGCATAGTTGGATTGGGGCACGAGTTAGATGAGTCTGCATGGTGGGGCCTCCGAGTGGGGTAGATACTCTCTTCGTCTCATATAAAGTGTCGTTTAAGATAATATACAGGTTTTAAAAAAAATTATTAATTACAACTATTTCCAAGGTAAAATAAGTTGTGTTGACTAAAATGTCCTTAATTTAGTAGGAGTCGGGTGAAAGGACTAATTTATATAGGGTAGTTGACATAAAATAAATAAGGGTTTTGTCAGAAAAAAAAAAGTAGTATTAAATATTCTTTTGATATTTTAAAGTGACAAATAATTTGAAACATACAAATATTCTAAAGAGGACACTTAATATTAGGGGAGGACAAGATTTTGTGAACGACCGATACCCGAAGAACTCGATAACAGAAGCAAGAAGTTGGGTGGGTGGAATCGGGTAATCGGGTTGTAGGTTTGTGAGAATCAGTTTGGCGTGGGTTGTGACGGGCGGGTTCGAGTCTCAGAGAAATTTTTCGTCGGCGACCGATCCGACCAAGGTGTGCAAGCTTGACGAGGTGACTCACTCTAGGAAGGAAGATGAAACACAGATGACCGAGGAAGGAGGTACAAATCTAGTCACAAACCCTTTGCGTGTTTCCTCTGCGTTTGGTGGCGACGGAAAACAAAAGAGGGGACGGTGTAGATCTGGTGGTTTTGAGCAGTTTTTTCCTCAGTATTTGGACGGCCACAAAAACGGAGGGGAGAACGCTGCAGATCTGGTGGTCGCAGAATGTTGTTTGCAAAGCTTTACAAAACTGATACAATTAAGAAATTGTTGAGGCGTTGTGCGAATTTGGTGCTTAGCTGACTAGGCGTTTGCTCAGTTGATAAGACGATATGTCAGCTAATTCGCACTGCTAACAATGATCCCCTTTTTGATCAGGCGATTATGCTGAGAAAGAGACTCTGTTTCTTAGCTACGGGTTCCTAGACTACTCCAGAAAGCGTCTAGTGTAGAAGGTTGAACTACTAAACTAAGGTTGCATGAAAATAAGGAATAAAAACGATAAAAGAAAGCGATAAAAAATTGTAAAGACTTGCTTTGATTGAATGTGTGTGTTGAATACAATATGTACAATTGGTATTTATAGACAAAGACTACCTAGGAAATCTATACTTACCCTATTTGCCACGTTCTTAACCCACTAACTCACATATTACATCATATAAGATCATGGCTAACAACATAAATATAAGTAACTACCCTGTCAGTTAAGTTATGACCCAAAAATGCTTAGTCAGCTGACTTATTGATTGCCATATTAGTTGATCACGTCCTCCATAACCCTATTTATAAGGAAATAGGCTCTTATGCACGTCCTTGACTTGTCAGTTAATATAATTCGAATATCTGCTCAGTCGACTAAGTTATGAGCCAAACGGCTGACTACCCATCAGCTGACCATGTTCTCCATATCCCTACTTTTAAGGAAATAAGTCTTCTTGCACGTTCTTGACTTGACCAACTCATAGAATCCACATATCTTTTCAATCAGCTAAGATATGGGCAAAAAAATCCACTATAATAGCTAATTTATCCACCACTTGACCATGTTCTCCATTTTCCTATTTTCAAGTAATATCTCTTGATTCCAGGTGGTTATCTTTTGTCTTCACATTCTCTTTCTGACACCACCTTTAATCATCTTCCCAAAAATCTAGGAAAGTGGTTGCCGTACCTTGACTTGGTTATTTCTTCATTTTTAAATATATTTGTAGTCTCTTGGGCCCTTAATCAACATTCACACGAGCCCATAAGACCCATTTAACAGCCTCCAAGCTCATTTAGACTTAGTAGCCACATGCAGCTAATTACGTCGATTCTTGCATCGGTGACTCTGTGTCGGTGAATCTACATCAATCGAGTCTGCGTTGGTGATTACGCTCGACTCTTGCTCCTTAGCTGCCTATCTCAGCTGAGTAGTTGTATTTGGTTCACCTGATCTCAGGCGACTGACATTGGATTTAGCCGATCTTGACTTAGCCGATATTGAGTTAGCCGATCATGATACAGACGATATGGATGCAGCTGATTAAAACTCAGTTGTTCGGCAAATACTTGCACTTTATCCGAGCAACTAATATATGATCTGGCCAACTATTTTTTGGTGTAAACAGAAATTGATGCCGTTTCATCACGTTTATTTGTCTCTGTTTTAATTAGATTCCAAATCTTGTTTCATGTGTCATCAATCTGTTATGGCAAGTGTATTTTGCAGCTTACAGGTGGCATCAAATGCTTAGTTTTAGGGAGCCAAATGCACTGTGTGTGTGCAGTGGCCTCAGTGATAATTAAGAAGAAAAATAAAACTCCAATATCCTTTGTCTCTCAATTCTTAGGAGCCAGCTTCTGCACGAAAGAAGCAAACATTTAGCATCATATCAAAAACTTGATGCTGGGCTTAGGTAATGGAGGAGAAGATGCTACAGATATGTGCACAGGGGATGAGTAAAAGAAAATAGAAAAGATATAGACATCTGCAATGAGTCCCACATTGAATGGGTTGGTCGTAACACTGAGGAAGAAGAGCTATAAAAACAAGCGTATGAAATAGAGCAAGTAACTTGGGTGAGCAATGGGTAAATAACCTTCGTTGCATTAGAGGGGTGTTAGCCCAATGTCTACCCAAAAACAAAAAACAAAAAAGGCTTATAAAATAATGGGCTCAAAAAATAGATTGGTTTAACCCGCCTTAACCCAACCGATCTATCCGCCCAACCCGCCTATAGCTAACCCGCCCAATCCGAAGATCCAATAGACGAAATTGGGCCACAAAATAACATGTGCGGTTTGGGCTGGATTGAGCATTTTGGGCCCGAATCCGCCCAAACCCACCCAATGTCCGGCCCTACTTAATATCATATAGGGAGTAGTTGCTAGGCCACTCGAAAAGGTGGCTAACTGCATAATTGTGAGGGCAAGGCGCATGCTAGACAGTTGCTTAAATTGTATCCCACTTATATTGTGACATCCACTATCCCGTGAAATGATTAAGGGTAAACATTGTGAAAATATTATTGGAAAAATAGTAATTTAATTGAAACATATCAAAAACGTGAATATCACTTCAACAATGTCGAATAACAAAATGCGGAATAATAAGAAATTCAAAACCACATATTCGAAAAAAGGTAAAACCCAAAATCCCAATGTTATGAATGCCAAATAATAGTGGAAGAGGAGGAATTAGCATAGATCTAGAAGTTAGGCATAAGGGTAGAATGAGATTCCCTAGAATAAAATCTACAAGTAGCAAACTGGATTGGAACCTTTGAGAATTTTAGGGTGAACAGAAAAGGTGAATAACATTATCATTAGGGGGAAGTATAGTAAGAGAATGGACTTTCAGATGATAAGATGAGGTTGGCAGTGATTAGGATGATAATTATGGGAAAGTGAAGATTTTGATCTATCAGTATAAGACAAGGAGTTACACGTGAAAAAGTGGAGGATTTGATCTAAATGGCAACAATATAAGATGAAGGTATGAGGAGTATTAGACTAAAGATAAGTCTTGAAGAGAACCATAATAACCTTTAGGATTAAGAGTAATAATTACAAAGAGAATTGATCGTAAAAATAGGAAAGACTAAGGACAATAAGGGATATTGACCAATCTATTGAACAATATAATTATCATTTTAGAAGTCAATTAAGAATATGATCATCTGTAGAATAATTATCAGAGGATGGGATGAGACAATCTTTCCGGATGGATATATTTGGAGCAACTTATTATAGTGGTAGAATTAGATAAAGTCTAACTAGAACGATTTTAGGTTTATTAATAAATTTTGATCTAGGAGTCGAAATCATCGGACCAATGGTTGATCCCACTTTTCTAGAAAACCCTTAAAGGTGATAGGTATGGAATCTCTCATCTTTCGTTACATACCCCTATAGGAAAACTCCCACATTTTCCTTGAAATTGTTTTCTCTTAGCAGGAGTAATAATAAACTTATGAAGGTAACCTCCTGGGTTTTAAAACCAATTAAGAAGATAAGAGTGGAAAGTTTAAGCCTTGTATTAGGATTAGGAAGTGACTGTATTAAGGTTGAAATAGTGCAAAGATTATGAATTACGTAAGCATAGAGGAGTGTGTGAAGTATAATTAAGGCTTGACTAAGGAGTGAGTGACGGATTCATAAAGTTTAGTTAAGAAATAGCTAAATGTTAAGCTGAGTGTTAGGTCAAGATTTCAGGAATCGCATACAACCATAGGTAAAATCTTGGATGAGTAATAGAGGGACTTGGAAGGATTAATTGAAAGGGATTAGGAGGTTTAATTGAGTATTAGAATATGGAGTGCTTTAATAAATCTAGGCGTTACAATGGACCTAATAACAGAACTAGCATTCTTAATAGTTTCTATAGAATAAACAAATGGGTTCTTTCAAGGAACTGAAATAGAAACTATGTGGCCTAGTAAGAAGCAAGGACCAAGAAATCTATTCTGGAGGAAGGATTGAAAAGGAGTACGCTTATAGAATGATGATCAAAAGTATCAAGGTCATACATAGTGATAAGGGGAGGAGCATATATAGTACAAAATTGATGAACATAGGAATTAAGATCTTTGAAGAAAAAGAAAGGAAGATGGAGGATTGACTTTTGAATATAGCCAAGCTTATATGTATTATAGAGTTTGGGAATTAGAAATAACAAAGTATGGTTGAAAGTGAAAGGATTTGAGAATGTGACAAGACCGGAATGATATACAACAACCTTAGTATAACCCTGATAAAATTGCAAAAGGAGACAAGTCATAGGTATTGTTGAGAAACCCCTTTAATGAAGGTTAGTAAGGGAGATCATAGAGACTACGATGAATTGATATTTGTAGGAGGCCAGACAGGAAATAGATTAGGAATTACGACGATTGAAAGAAGAGAATTTAGGATATTTAAGTTTCAAGAACGTTAGGGGGAAACTGGAACAGAGTAGAATTTAAGGTAGCAGCATTCCTAGAGATATACCACCCACTGAATTTTCGAGGACGAAAATTATTTAAGGGGGTAGTAAATGTAACATCCTGTTTTCAAGAAAATAATATTTAAAGTATAATTAAACGATGAATAAGCATTAGAAATTCTAATTTGAAAGGAAATAGGTTTAGATGTGTGTGACAACCACCCTCAAATTTCAATGGAGTTGCCACCAATATTTATTTTTAGGAAACATTGGAAACCTATTTTTGAATATTTTTTTATTTTAACGATGAAAAAGATCTTTGAACCAAATTTTGAGCTCGGGAGTTAGTTACGCATAGGGAAGGTACTAGCACCCCTAAAACGCTCATAAAAATGGTACCTTTAATCATTTGAAAATGGTTTGCCTTAAAGAATTAATTCCCTAAATATTTAAAAAGAAAACCACAAAAGGATATAAGCATACTGATAAAATTTTAACTATGTGTATGTATTAAGAAATATTGAATAATAACGTGTTTGTTCAATTAAACAGAAACACTAACTACTTAATCCTAACACGTTTTTTTAATCCAAAACCTTGATTTTAATTGCCTTTTTATTTCGAAAATCAGAGAAGAAATAAAAAAGGAACCTTTTTAATAACTATAATAATAATAATAATAATAATAATAATAATAATTAAGTAATTCAATTTATCCTTGGATTTGGCCCCTTTGGAAGGCCAAATCCCATGACCCTGGATTCAGTAGCACAAGGCAGAAAAGACAGAGAAGAGATCAAGTCAGTCAGAGGCTAATAACAACAATCACACATATGTTGAAAGAGTAGAACATAAGGGAAAAAGAAAATCATGTTAACACATATTGCAAGATTTAATTCAATGTCCAGAATATGATTACATACAACGAGAATGAAGCAAAAGGATGCTGAGAGTTTATACAGAGGGATAAGGGAGGTAAAGAGAAACCTGGATTACACAGCTCTCAATCCAAAACGGAGATGAAACTAAGAAGAATCCTAAAATTCTAATAGTGTTTAAAAAGAGAAAAGAAAAATTCATGTGATTCTCTGTGTCTTGCTTCTGCTTCTTTGAGTCTCCAAGCTTCTTGCTCTCACTCTCGCTCTCCCTTTTGCCTTGAGAAGGATGGGGTATTTATAGCCCTTATTCTTGACTCTGAGTCCCTTGAATCTCGACCTACCCTCTTCTTATCCCTGCAAAACAAAAACATGAATTATAAGACTAGATAAAGATAAGGAATTTTGAAAAGGAACAAAGGTACTCCCTTTTTTTGCTTCTGAAACCGATTTCCTTGGCATCAAACTCGGATCCCTTCCTTTCATTGTTTTATTCCTTCTTCGATTTTGAAAAGATAAACCGGAAAAATGGAGTTTTTATGGGGAATAAGATTCGGGTTTGGTGAGTTAGAGATAAGATGAGATGAGAGATGAAAGGATGGGGGCCGTGATTTAGGGGAACAGAGAAGATGTGGATGTGGCGCTAATAGGGTTAGGGTTTTCTTGGTGAAGAAGAGATATGGAGAAGAGAATGGAATAGAAGGTGGTGCGACTGGTTCTCCAAGGATTAGGGTTTGGTTTTTCTTTGGAAACGAAGAAGGAGAAGAAGATAAGAGGACGAAGATAAGAGGAGGAGAAAAAATAGGAGAGATAAGGGGAGAGGATGGACACTGATGGCAAGAGGGAAGGAATGAGGGGGAGTGAAAGTGTGAGGTTTTTTAGGTTTAGGGTTATCAGGTGATGGTTTGGGCTAGAGGGAATGGGCCACGCGAGTTTAAGGGCCAAGGAGAAAGGGGGCGCGAGCAAAGGCGCAGGGGGTACAACCAACGAACAGAGGGAAGCACACGTTGGGGGTGCATCAGAGAAGCGAAGGGGGTGCATTGAGTAGGGCGCTGGATCCACATACTGACGTGGGTTGGGCTTGGGGTGTCCACTAGCAGATTGCTAGTGGCGCCCCCATTTTTATTATTTGTACCCTATTTTCCTTTTTACTCATTTCCTTTTATTCTTTTTCTTTTCTTTTTTTTCTTTCTTTCTCTCTTTTTCTTCTTTTCTTTTTTTTTTACTCTATTCTTTCTCTCTTTTTTCATACTTATTCTTTGCCTTCTTTTGTTTAATGAGACCAATAATATTATCTATTATTATTACTACTACTAATTTAAAAAGTTAAAATAAATAATAAAATAAAATAAAATAAAAAGGTCAGACAAAATTAGGGTACTATAGGTGCCCTCCTTAATTACACTTTACTCGAAGGTCTTCGTGCATTCGTTGTAAAAGGTAATTAAGGATAAAAGACTCTAATTTTGTCCAGAACGAAATTGTTTGAGGATGCGAGATTGGCTTCCGACTTTGCTTTGGGATTCTAGGTTTGATTCCTAGTGAATTCCCGGTAAGGAATAGGTTTGGTTCCTAGCTCTTACAAAATTGGTGAGAGATTCTAGGTTCGATTCCTAGTGAATTCCCGGTAAGGCATAGGTCTGGCTCCTAACCCTCGAATCTTTGGTATTGATTACTTCCCTACTTAGGGAAAGTCTGGGGTGCGAGTTTCTTCGTCACTCGACACAAGTTTGGGTCAGATTCCCGGCAAGGTACATGTCAGACTCCTAACTCTTGCTAAAAGGTACGGATTGACTACCCTATTTTAGGGAAGGTTCACGATATGAGTTTCTCTGTCACTCAATATAGGTTCGGGTCAGATTCCCGGCAAGATGTAGGTCAGAATCTAACTCTTGCTAAAGTATGGATTGGTTTTCCTATTGCAGGTGAATGTCCAGTGTACGAGCTTCTCCGTCACTCGTCACAGTTCGGGCCAGATTCTCGGCAAGGTATAGGTCAGATTCCTAACTCTTGATAAAAGGTACAGATCAATTTCCATAATTGAGGAAGGTCCGAGATGCGGGTCAGGTTCCTGACTAAAGGCTTGGGTCAGATTCCCAAGGTGGTGGGTCAGATTCCCTACAAGGTGTAGGACAGGTTCCTAACTCATGCTAATAGATTGGGTAGGTTGAGTACTAGTTCTTACTGAGTGGACAACAAACCAACTGTGTGCAATATTGGAGAAGGTGGGTCGATGGACCCAAAAACCTGGATGATCATGCAGGATGCAATGAATGGTATGTCGTGCATGAATGTTGTTTTATTAGAGGTAAGCGTTGTCCTCTTGACTCCTTTTGAAACTTTTCTTGATAAATTAGCTCCAGGTCTCTTTAGTTGGCGAATTCTGAACTAGCTAATTGGCCCTTTTGTAATGTATTCAACACTGATGATTCTGCATTAGGTGAGATATCTTACTAGCTCCTTCTCCTTAATGTGAAGACGCCAGATTCCCTAGATCTTTTCAGAATTTTCATGCTCTTATGTTTTGATTTGCACATGTTTGTCTTTTAGCATGGATTTCTTTAGAAAGAAAATGTAGGTTGATAAAATCCCAAGACAAATTTGGAGAGGCAGAAATAAGCATTCTATTGTGCCGATGGCGTTCAATAGATGGCAATATGGATAAGAATGAATTTCCACTATGATGGGGAAATAAAATATTACAAACAGAACACATTCGTATTTGCTAAACTAGAAACTTGTAAGAAGGATTAGCTCTACAGATAATCCCTTTGAAAACAAATCGTGCTGCTATTCCGCGACTCAGTTGGTCAGGGCTCAATTCTAGCTGCTCTTGATGCATTCAGCTTGGCTTTTGCTTAGGCCGCCCTTTGCGAGTTTTCGACCTAGCGGGCTGCTCTAAATTGCCCTTGCGGGTTTTCAACTTAGCGCTTTTATTTGACCCTAATTTTTGCCTAGGCCGCCCTTTCGGGTTTTCAACCTACCAGGTCGCTCTAACTTTTGTCTAGACCGCCCTTTCCGGTTTTCAGCTTCGCGAGCTTTTTTTTTGTTTTTTTGTTTTTGTTTTGTTTTTGTTTTTGTTTTTGTTTTTTTTAAAAGGGGTACTGTGTCATCCTAGATGTAGTATTTCTTGACCGCATCTGAGTTTATCAGCAGCGGTAGGTCATGCCCCTCCATATCTGTAAGAATGAGGCCTCCTCCTGAGAATGCTTTTTTCACTATATATGGACCCTCATAATTCGGAGTCCATTTTCCGCGTTGGTCTTTCTGAATAGGTAGAATCTTCTTTAATACCAATTCCCCTTCTGTGAACTCTCGATGACGTACCTTTTTTTCATACGCTCTCTTGAGTCTCTTTTGGTATAACTGGCCATGACAAATTGCTTCTAATTTTTTCTCTTCTATGGGATTCAACTGGTCACATCGTGTTTGGACCCATTCGGCTTCTTCGAGCTTGGTTTCCATAATTACCCATAAAGAAGGGATTTCTACTTCTATGGGGAGTACTGCTTCTATCCCGTATACTAGAGAAAAATATGTTGCCCCTGTTGAAGTGCGTACAGAAGTTCGGTACCCATGCAAAGCAAAAGGAAGCATCTCGTGCCAATCCTTGTAAGTTATCACCATTTTCTGAATAATTTTTTTGATATTTTTGTTGGCCGCTTCCACTGCCCCATTCATCTTTGGGCGATATGGAGAAGAATTGTGGTGTTGAATTTTGAAGTCATGCACAACTCTTTCATCATATTATTGTTTAAATTAGTCCCATTGTCCGTGATGATCTTCCTTGGTAAGCCATACCAACAAATTATTTCTTTTTTGATGAACTTGACAACAACACTGCGAGTCACATTGGCATAGAAGACTGCTTCGACCCACTTTATGAAGTAATCAATGGCCACGAGGATGAAGCGATGTCCGTTAGAGGCTTTTGGTTCAATCATTCCTATGACATCCAAACCCCACATGGAAAATGGCCAGGGTGCACTGAGGACATTTAGAGAAGTTGGAGGTACATGAATATTATCAGCATAAGTCTGACACTTATGACATTTCCTCACATGCTTGATGCAATCACTTTCCATTGTAAGCCAATAATACCCAGCTCTGAGAATCTTCTGAGCCATTGCGTAACCATTGGCATGGGTCCCAAAGGAACCTTCGTGGACATCGTCAAGAATTTGTCTCGCTTCTGCAGAGTCTACACACCGGAGGAGTACCATGTCGTGATTTCTTTTGTAGAGTATGTCACCGTTCAAAAAGAAACTCATAGCAAGTCTCCTCAAAGTTCGCTTGTCGTTCTTTGAGGCGCCCGAAGGGTATTCCTTGCTCTTGAGGTAGCATTTGATGTCGTGGTACCACGGTTTTCTGTCGGATTCTTCTTCTATCACATGGCAATAAGCGGGATTCGTACGACTTTCCATCATGATGAGAGACATTTCCTTATCACTGCTTATTCGGAACATAGACGACAACGTGGCTAATGCATCAGCCAATTGATTATCTTCTCGTGGGATATGTTGAAAAGTGATCCTATTAAAGGATTCGACGAGTTTTTGGATATACTCGCGGTAAGGGATTAACTTAGAATCTCGAGTTTCTCATTCTCCATTCAACTGGTTGATAACTAGGGCAGAATCCCCATATACTTTTAGAGCTTTGACTTTAGTTTCTATGGTAGCTCTAATTCCCATGACACACACCTCATATTCTACCACATTATTGGTACAACTGAAACACAAGCGAGCCGTAACAGGAGTGTACTGGTTTTCTGGAGAAATTAGTACTGCCCCGATTCGGTGCCCCAGTGCATTAGAAGCTCCATCGAACATCATGGTCCACTCTTCGTTTCTTGATTCTTCTTTTTCACCGAACATTATATTCTCATCAGGAAATTCATAGTGGACGGGTTAATGGTCATCTACTGGCTGGTGGGCTAAGTGCTCAGCGAGGGCACTACCTTTGATGGCCTTTTGAGAGGCGTATTGAATATCGTACTTGGATAATAGCATCTGCCACCGGGCAATCCTTCCAGTGAGAGCAGGTTTCTCGAATATGTATTTGATCGGGTCCATTTTTTATACCGACCAAGTTGTATGAGAAAGCATATATTGTCTTAGACGGTGAGCGGCCCAAGCTAGGGCACAATAGGTACGTTCCAACATCGAGTAATTAGCTTCATAACTTGTAAACTTCTTACTCAGGTAGTAAATGACATGTTCTGTTTTACCCGTTTCATCATGTTGTCCAAGTACACACCCATAGACCCGTCTAACACCATCAAGTAGAGGATTAATGGTCTGCCTGGTACTGGAGGTACCAACACAGAAGGTTTTTGTAGGTATTGCTTGATTTTGTCGAAGGCCTCTTGGCATTTTTCATTCCATTCGACGGTTTGGTCCTTGCGCAATAACTTGAAAATCGGCTCACAAGTGTCAGTGAGTTGTGATATAAACCGGGAAATATAATTCAATCTCCCTAGAAAACCATGAACTTCCTTCTCTGTGCGAGGAGCTGGCATCTCTAAGATGGCCTTTACTTTTTTCGGATCAACTTCTATTCCTTTCTGACTTACAATGAATCCCAGCAATCTACCTGACCTGACACTAAAGTTACACTTGGCAGGATTGAGTCTTAGGCGAAACTTTCTCAATCGCTCAAAAAACTTCTGTAGATCAATTATATGACTTTCTTTAGTTTGTGACTTAGGGATCATATCATCCACGTAGACCTCTATCTCTTTATGGATCATATCATGAAATAGAGTCACCATTGCCCTTTGGTATGTTGCCCCAGCGTTTTTCAGCCCAGAAGGCATCACCTTGTAGTAGAAAGTCCCCCAAGTTGTAATAAACGTAGTTTTCTCCATGTCCTCTCTGGCCATTTTGATCTGATTATACCCAGAGAAACCATCCACGAAAGAGAAAAAAGCGTGATGAGCTGTATTATCCACCAGAACATCAATGTGAGGCAAAGGGAAGTCGTCTTTGGGACTTGCTCTATTAAGGTCCCGGTAATTAACACACATTCAAACCTTTCCACCCTTTTTTGGAACAGAGACAATATTAGCAACCCATTGGGGGTATTTAGCTACGGCCAAAAATCCAACGTCAAATTGTTTTTTAACTTCTTTCCTAATCTTTAAGGACATATCAGGTCTCATACGTCTCAACTTCTGTTTGACAGGAGGGCAGTCAGGCTTAAGAGGCAGCTTGTGTTCGACAATATCAGTATCCAACCCTGGCATATCTTGGTACGACCAGGCAAAGACGTCTTTATAATCTCGGAGGAGTTGAATCAATTTAGCTCTTACTTCTTGTGACATGGTAACACTAACCTTGACTTCTTTTTTGTCTTCCTTAGTTCCCAAATTAATCAATTCAGTCGGTTCTTTGTGAGGTTCGATCTTTCTGGATTCCCCTTCTATAAGTCTTATCAGTTCAGGGGAAGATCTTCATCGGGACAGTCTTCTTCACAACCTTCGTCAGTATGATTAATTAGGCAATCAAAATCTGGTGACGAAATTTCAGTACAATCGTTTTCAAAAGTATTATCCGTGAGCCTGCATTATCAATGTTAGCAATAAGGAGAGGGTAAGGAAAGGAGGTAGGAAGGAAAAGAATAAAAAGAGACACTTGGGATAAAATCAAAATGCGTTTTATTAATATTCGAAATATGCTTAGGAAAAATATGCGGGGCCCTTTAACATTTCCCCTACCGCCTCGGGCTGAGCGGAGAGGTGAGCATTAAATGGATTACATTGAAAATGCATTAAGGATCCTAGGACTTTCCACGATCTCCCAATTGCAAGGTATTGAGGAACATGGGCGGACCCATTCCTCATCAGGAGCAGTAAGATCATCTCCCACAGCAGCTACTTGATCCGCATAGATCCATCCAGCGCTCTGGAAACTCTGACGGAGATCACAAATGGACATCTTCCCAAGCTCGGGTTCCCGATTCTCGAGTCGAGCCTTCCTTTTTTCTCTCCTTTCTTCAGTTACTCTTTCTCTGTCTTCTTTGGTGGGGATAAATCCCAGACCGTATCGGTCCTTGTTCTTGGGAATTCTTAGAATTGAGGCTATACCTTCTTGACTCTTCCCCAGTCCTTTTCCTGGCTGGTACCCTCCCTTCAGCATGACACTGCCCACTATTAGGGTAGTATTGGATAGACAGGGTTCGTTAGCAGTAAACCCTATATAAGCGCTATCGACAATTTCCAATGCCTGAAACGAAGTCCCAAGGGCCTCTTTGGCAGCTTCAATGTAACGCGTCGATGTTGGCTTGCTTACCAGCAGGTCTTCTTCTCCGGATACGATAATCAACTTATCATCCACCATAAACTTCAGTTTTTGGTGCAAAGTCGATGGTACTACCCTAGCGGAATGAATCCAAGGTCTTCCAAACAAGCAACTGTAGCTGGGCTTGATGTCCATTACTTGGAAATTAATGGCAAAGGTAATGGGCCAATCTGGATCGACAGCTCAATCTCTCCCATTACTTCTCTTTTAGAACCATCAAAGGCTTTCACAAGCACAGAGCTGGGCTTCATATGAGTCTTGTCAATGGGCAATTTATCCAAGGTAGATTTAGGCATCACATTCAGGGAGGATCCGTTGTCCACAAGGACTTTGGCCATAAGATGTTCTTTACACTGAACCGAGATATGTTGTGCTTTGTTGTGTCCTCTTCCTTCTGCAGGCATTTCTTCGTCATTGAAATAGAGGTAGTTGCATGCAGTGATGTTGCCAACTAGGTCGTCGAATTGATTTAAAGTGATATTTTCATATACATGGGCCTCATTCAGAATATTTTCATAAATACTTTCCTGTGGCTCTCAGAGTGCATTAACAAGGCAAGTAGAGAAACTCTTGTTGGTGTGCGGTTTAACTGGTCTATCACCTTATACTCATTTTGTTGAATGAATTTGAGGAATTCAACAACTTCCTCTCGGGAGGCCTCTTTCTTGTCCTCCTTCCCCGTGTTTCCTTTCTCTATCACAGCTTCTTTCTCCTTGCTTTTATCTTTTTCATGTTCCTTTGCAGCTTCTTTTATTGGCTCTTTTTCCGGGGCATAGATCCGACCACTCCGTGTCATCTCGCCTATTCCTACGATGTTGGTGACTGTCGGAAGGCTTTGTTGTGCATTACTTCCTTCAACTTGGACTTTTACATCATATATCCAGGGGACTGCCTTGTCTTCCTTGTACGGAAAATGAGATGGTACTTGAACAGTAATAGCTTTGGGAGCATTAGGCATTGCGGGGGATACATTTCTAGAGAATTGAACCACCAAGGGCTTTGGGGCCATGGTTCCTGAACTTTGAGTAGATTGGACCATAGATACTTCTTCTTCTTCCGGAGAGATAATTTGAACTATGTTTGCATCAAGCAGTTTTTGGAGGATACCTTTAAATTCCTCACATTCTTTGATAGACAGAAAATCTTCATCACAGGTCTTGCTGACATCTATTTTTTCTATCAGACCAACCTTGCAAAGTTCGATGAACACTTTTCTTATAGGGGTTTTTATCTCAGCAACATCTTTTATCATTCTTCCTTCATGCTCATCATCTATCATATTTACTGATGCGTTCCCATGGTTAGGTAACGAATTGTTCCCCACATTGGGACTGTTCTCTTGGAAACTCAGCCACTTTGCGTTTATCAGATCTTGAACTTTAAACTTCATAGCCCGACATTCTTCTATAGAGTGACCAGCTGTCCCAACATGATATTCACAGGTGGCATCTGGGTTATACCATTTTGGGTAAGGTGGTTCCATGGGCTTTTGCGGACAAGGGACCACTAATGAATTTTTGAGCAAGTGTTGATAGAGATCTTTGTAAGTCATGGGGATTGGATCAAACTGGACCGGCTTCCTCCCTTGAGAGTTTTGAGCTCTTGGTTGATTGGAGCTCTGACCTCCTTGATTAATAGAAGCAAAGGGTGTTATTTGCATAGGAGACTTTGGCATGGTAGTTGCCACGATGTATAGAGGGGCACTACTCACCACGTTAGTCTCTCCTTCTTTCTTTCTCTTGATGAAGGGCTTCTGAGTGTTGGATGATGAGGTATTATTATGGATCTTTCCACTTTGCATCCCCATTTCCACGCGTTCCTCTATGACAATCAAGTCAGAAAAGTTTGAGAACATACTTCCAATCATCATATCATAAAAGGGAGATTGAAGTGTGTCAATGAACGTGTCAATCATTTCCTTGTCCAATAGGGATGGTTCCACCTGAGCAGCCATGCTTCTCCACCTCTGGGCATATTCTTTATAACTTTCACTATCTTTTTTCTTCATGCTTTGCAACTGATTACGGTTGGGAGCCATGCCCATAGTGTATTTATATTGTTTGATGAAAGCATTAGCTAAATCATTCAATGAGTTGATTTTAGACCGCTCTAACTGCATATACCATCGCAAGGGTGCCCTAGTCAGGCTTTCTTGGAAGAAGTGAATCAGGAGTCTGTCATCATTAGAACAGAAAGTCATCTTTCGGCAATACATGACCAGGTGGCTCTTGGGGCATGTTTCTCCCTTATACTTGTCAAACTCGGGTACTTTGAATTTTGAAGGTATAACCACATCGGGGACTAAGTACATGTCTGAAGCTTCAAAACCAATGTGATTTGCCCCTTCAATTGCCTTCAACCTGTCTTCAACTATTTGAAGCCTTTCTTTGGCTTGGGCATCCTCTTGGGGTGTGATGATAGGTACAAATTTTGAGTATTTGTGTTCTGCGGGGTCCCATTATTTAGAGGCGCATGCCCTTGTGAGGTGTGGGCATGTATTTCGTCTTCTCTTGGCTGACTTTCCTCTTGATCCTCTTCGGACTGCTCTATTTTCGACGTCCTTTTTGCATTTAGGGCCTCCAACAAATCAAATATCTTGTCTATCGGCACACTCATTCGGTCGAGCTCTCCTCTCATGACCTGTTGATTATGCTCCAACGCATCCATGAATCTGGCTTGGGTTCTTGTTCTGTAAGGACGTAGTTTCTTCGTGTTTATTTTCTAGATTACGAAGGATACCATGAGTATGGATGAATGGTTAATGTTATGCCATGATTATGCATGCTATGCAAGATGCTCTTTTATTTGTTTGTCTATTTATTTGCAGGTTTGTCAGAGAATCGTAAAATCACTTAGCATTGTGCTTTGGGGATTTGAGCGCATTATAGATTTGAGAAACAAACATTCTTTTTTAAAAGTACGATAATTTAAATTCTCCGAAGAGATTACAAGATCACTACGAAAAGGGAAAACAAAACAAAAGGGAAAAGGGTCTTCAACGGTCTCGCCGGATTTGTTTCTCCAATTCTTCCACCAGGGCTTTGCAATATTCTATGAAATACTCCACTTTTCTTGGCAGTGGGCGGAAACCTATTGCGGATTCAGCTTCTTCTAAGAGTTCTGGAATGTCTTGAATGCCACTATTAGCTAACCCTCCAACTTGGAACAACGATCCATCCAATACACAGTTTCTCTATCAAACCAAGTAATGACCTTTTTCTGGTTATCAATCTTTTCCTGCATATTAAGGATTTTCTCGTGTTCTTCCACAAGGTCTATATGGTAACCTATGAATTTTTCTTCGGCACTTCTCCTCTCTTCTTTGAATTGGGCTTCGTGCAAAAGAGTAGTGTTCTTCATCTGTTGTTTCAAGTCGTCCAACTGTTTCTGCAAAACTTTACGGGCCTTTTTGGAGTCAGTCCATATTTTCCTCAAGTCTCCTTTCTCACTGAGGATTTGGTCCACTTCTTGTTTGTGCAGAGCCAGTTGTCGGTTAGCAGCTCCTAGACAATCTTGAATTCGGTGCCTTTTCGCCTCTTCTGTTTTGGCTTTCTTCTCAAATTGCTCTAGAGATCCTGTTTTCTCCATACACTTGCTTTGCAAAGCTTCCACTTCTTGATAGGCTCTTTTTAACTTTTCGTGGAGAAGCTTCTTTTCTTCTTTAACCTTCTTGAGGGCCAGTTTTAATTCTTCGACCTCCTCGCCATCAACATGTGGCACCCCAGGGACTACCGTGATGTTGCGGAAAGGCAACTTGACTTGTTGGACTCTTGCCGTGATCCACTGACGGTAGACTTCATCCATATGGACGCTCTTACTACCAAGTCATTTTTTGTTTACTTTATCCCAGGCTTGTCGTACCTTTCTGAGCAAAGCCAGATCTGAGGAGCCCCGATCATGTAAAATGAAAGCGACCGTCTCTTCACCGGTAGGTTCACCTATCATGGGGGCACCAAGTTGCCTTAAGGCTAAGGCTAGGTTATAATTGATACACCCTAGGGTTCCAATGAGAGGTACATTAGGAAAATCTCCACAACTATAAATCAATTCATTGATATCATGAACTCTGGAATACCATATTACAGATTCTTCACCAAGATTTGTAAGAAAAGTGGCCCACTCCCGATTGCTTCTGGCCTCTAAGGGGGATCCCCTCTTGACTAAATGATTTTTGAGCCATATGTACCAGACCGGGACGCAACACCGAATTACACCACCTTTTTTTTTCATGACGCATATGGAGCTCATAGTATAAATCGGCTAGTCCAGCAGTAGTAGGGTCTTCGCCGCGAGTTTTGAAGGCATCAAAGACGTCAAGGGCCGTTTCATCCACAAAATGTAGAACATGAGGGAACAGGACGACCCCGTAAATGATAAGGGCCACTATATCCATGCATGCCTTTAACTTACCTTCACTTTGGAGAGCCTTAGCTTTTCTTTCTAGAAACATCCTTGAAAACCCCTTCATTCCCTCTTTTATTTCATGCGCCTCCCATAATTCACTCTCGGGAATCCCTAAAACCTCCACAATAACTTCCATTTTAGGGCAACGGTTGGGGTAACGGTATGGCCCATTTTTTGGGGGGGAATATCCAATATTTCTTTGTATTCTTCCAAAGTGGGTGCTAACTGAAAGTTCCGAAGAGTGAAACATCACAAAGGTGGATCATAGAATTGGGCCAGTGCTGTCAAGGCCCCAACATGTACCTCCAAGTATAATAGGTCCAAGATGTTCCCAAATTTTCCCCTGAAGGTAATCTCATCGAGTTTTGTCCACTTATTGGCTATGAATTCCTTCAGAGTTTGTAGCCTGGGTACCTCGACTCTAGATTTCCAAGTCGTTCTTGTTTCTGAATCCATGGTCACGATATCAAAGACACAACGACTAAGATTTTTATGATTTCCGGCAAACCTGTGGGATAGCATGGACGTCATGAATGCATGTAGAGATTAAAAAAATATTTTCATTGTATGAGTGAATGAATATGCACACATTTTGTCCTTTTTTGGATAAAAGTGAAAAGGAAAAGGAAGAAAAAAAATAAAAAAATAAAAATAATGATTTTTGCAAATTCATATTCTCCACATTTTCGAAAAGATATTGGAAAAGAGATAGGGTATGCCCCTTTTGTGACATAGGCCGGTAATTCCTTAGATGAGATTTATGGTCTACATTGTGACAACCACCCTCAAATTTCAATGGAGTCGCCACCAATATTTATTTTTAGGAAATATTGGAAAGCCTATTTTGAATATTTTTTTATTTTAACGATGAAAAATGTCTTTGAACCAAATTTTGAGCTCGGGAGTTAGTTACACATACGGAAGGTACTAGCACCCCTAAAACGCCCATAAAAATTGTACCTTTAATCATTTGAAAATGGTTTGCCTTAAAGAATTAATTCCCTAAAATATTTAAAAAGAAAACCACAAAAGGATATAAGCATGCTGATAATATTTTAACTATGTGTATGTATTAAGAAATATTGAATAATAACGTGTTTGTTCAATTAAACAGAAACACTAACTACTTAATCCTAACACGTTTTTTTTTAATCCAAAACCTTGATTTTAATTGCCTTTTTATTTCGAAAATCAGAGAAGAAATAAAAAAGGAACCTTTTTAAAAACTATAATAATAATAATAATAATAATAATAATAATAATAATAATAGTAGTAGTAGTAGTAGTAGTAGTAGTAGTTAAGTAATTCAATTTATCCTTGGATTTGGTCCCTTTGGAAGGCCAAATCCCATGACCCTGGATTCAGTAGCACAAGGCAGAAAAGACAGAGAAAATATCAAGTTAGTCAGAGGCTAATAACAACAATCACACATATGTTGAAAGAGTAGAACATAAGGGAAAAAGAAAATCATGTCAACGCATATTGCAAGATTTAATTCAATGTCCAGAATATGATTACATACAACGAGAATGAAGCAAAAGGATGCTGAGAGATTATACAGAGGGATAAGGGAGGTAAAGAGAAACCTGGATTACACAGCTCTCAATCCAAAAGGGAGATGAAACTAAGAAGAATCCTAAAATTCTAATAGTGTTTAAAAAGAGAAAAGAAAAATTCATGTGACTCTCTGTGTCTTGCTTCTGCTTCTTTGAGTCTCCAAGCTTCTTGCTCTCACTCTCGCTCTCCCTTTTGCCTTGAGAAGGATGGGGTATTTATAGCCCTTATTCTTGACTATGAGTCCCTTGAATCTCGACCTACCCTCTTCTTATCCCTGCAAAACAGAAACATGAATTAAAAGACTAGATAAAGATAAGGAATTTTGAAAAGGAACAAAGGTACTCCCTTTTTTTCTTCTAAAACCGATTTCCTTGGCATCAAACTCGGATCCCTTCCTTTCATTGTTTTATTCCTTCTTCGATTTTGAAAAGATAAACCGAAAAAATGGAGTTTTCATGGGGAACAAGATTCGGGTTTGGTGAGTTAGAGATAAGATGAGATGAGAGATGAAGGGATGGGGGCCGTGATTTAGGGGAACAGAGAAGGTGTGGCTGCGGCGCTAATAGGGTTAGGGTTTTCTTGGTGAAGAAGAGATAAGGAGAAGAGAATGGAATAGAAGGTGGTGCGGCTGGTTCTCCAAGGATTAGGGTTTGGTTTTTCTTTGGAAAAGAAGAAGGAGAAGAAGATAAGAGGAAGACGATAAGAAGAGGAGAAAAAATAAGAGAGATAAGGGGAGAGGATCGACACTGATGGCAAGAGGGAAGGAATGAGGGTGAGTGAAAGTGTGAGGTTTTTTAGGTTTAGGGTTATCAGGTGATGGTTTGGGCTAGAGGGAATGGGTCGCGTGAGTTTAAGGGCCAAGGAGAAAGGGGGTGCGAGCAAAGGCGCGGGGGGTGCAACCAACGAACAGAGGGAAGCACGCGCTGGGGGGCGCATCAGAGAAGCGAAGGGGGTGCGTTGGCACTGGATCCACATACTGACGTGGGTTAGGCTTGGGGTGTCCACTAGCAGATTGCTAGTGGCGCCCCCATTTTTATTATTTGTACCCTATTTTTCTTTTTACTCATTTCCTTTCTTTTCTTTCTTTCTCTGTTTTTCTTCTTTTTTTTACTCTATTCTTTCTCTCTTTTTTCATTCTTATTCTTTGCCTTCTTTTTTTTAATGACACCAACAATATTATCTATTATTATTACTACTACTAATTTAAAAAAATTAAAAAAAATAATAAAATAAAATAAAATAAAAAGGTCGGACAAAATTATGGTACTACAATGTGTTATAGAAACACTAAAAAATGACCAAAATACCCTAAAAAGGATCTAAGAACCCCTAGAAACGTCTAGAATGGAAGAAATTACGAATGTCTCCTTAGCCTCGGTCGCGTCACGACCAGATTACACTATGACGCATCGCGGCGCGATATAGGTCGGTGAGTAAGTCGGTGGATCAGAAGCATTGGATCTCTGACACGTGTCCACGATCGCGACGCGATGGTCCTTGAGTCTTGACACCATTGCGACGTGATGGACCTAATATGCTTATAAATATCACCCTTCACCCCAAATCCTCTTCTCTCTAGCTTTCTCTCTCTAGGGACTTATAAGGAGTGGGGATGCTCTGTGCTTGCCTCTAAAGAGGATTTGGCACACCAGAAAACCCTTAGTAAGTAATCTTAGATATTGAGAAGGGGAGTGAGACTTAGAGGGCCACTAAGGAGCAAGTATGCTCTGTATTTGTCTCAAATGAGGATCTTGTGCATCAGAAAGCCCTTAGTAGGTAACCCTTAAAGAGGGAGGATGAGAGTGGCCTAGCAGATAAGGTAGGAGTACGAGTAGCAGGAGTGGCGAGGATGCAGAGAGAGTAGCTGCAAACTGTCTTCTAACCAGGTGGGAGATCTGAACCCTATCCACTAGGGGTTGTAGGATTAGAATAAGTGTATAAATAGGCGTAGGGTTACCCAAGCCCTACTAGAGGTTGATAGCAGCAGCACCTTAGGAGAGGGGTTGTAACCTGTGATAGCTGAGGACAGTTGTCAGAGGTCTATCAACTATAGGAGTGATCTGTTGATATTTAAGGATGGATGCTGATTGATATGATGTTAATTATATGATTGTGTGTGTTGACTATTAGTGTACTGATTGATAACTGTTGGCTTTATTGGTCAGCGTCACCCTTAGGATTCGATGGGCTTAACATCCTAACCCATGGTGCCTATAATGGGTGCAGCCCCTTAAGCTTGATGCAGTTCTGAGTATCCTTAAGGAAATAAAGTTGCGCCCTTGCTAATAGCTATAGCTTTTGGCCTAGTGGTAAGCGCTTGATCCTACAAGTGGTATCAGAGCAAGGTCATGAGTTCGAATCCCCCGGGTGACACTGGGGGGGAGATTGTTGGCTTTATTGGTTAGAGTCACCCTTAGGATTCGATGGGCTTAACATCCCAACCCATAGCGCCTATAATGGGCGCAACTCCTTAAGCTTGATGCGGTTCTGAATATCCTTAAGGAAATAAAGTTGCGCCCTTGCTAATAGCTATAGCTTTTGGCCTAGTGGTAAGCGCTTGATCCTACAATAACATGTCAGTAGTAGGTCGCCTAAGCAAAACTAAGGTTGATCTATATATGTTGGTTATGTTGGTTAAGGATGATTGATAATTGATATGTGGTACTGGTAGTTGTATTACTCATGGTTGTGCTTATGTTGGTTGGATATTAAGTTACTATATACTATGATATGACGGAATATGATGAGTTGCTTATCTATGATATGTTGATAATAATGGCTAAAGTAATAATAAGTTGATAAGTTGAACTGATGAAGAATGATAAGAGATGAGATAAGGGATTGAAAGTAGTTGAATTGATGTTGACGATGGTTGGGTCGATGATAAGTTGGTAAGTGCTGAAATAAGATGATGAATAATACGAAAACATTACGAGGAGAGATTTCATATGTATGGTTGTGTGCTGTAATCCACCGCTGTGTACATAAGCTGTACACGAGGCCAGGTGCTAGAGTACAGGCACGATGCAGTCAGTATAGGACACATCGATCCTTGGGGATAGTCTAGGTCCGACAAGGCTCCTAGGTGACCAGTGGTTTGGTCGCCACTGTTTCGGGACGTCAGGTAGCCTGGTTATCCTGACGAAGTACCTTTGTATCACTGTCCATAGTGTCGATCCTGAGTGCCGGCCCGACACCTGTTCCTAAAGTCGAAATTGGGGAACAAGGATGCACTCTTAGGGGTATGATGAGCGGGATAGGGGGATGGACAACTGACTTGATCTATCCACATGTTGGTGGAAGGTTGTTGACGAGTTGTTGACTATAAAGGGTGAAGTGGCTAAGGTGGGGCCCTTCTGCCATTCTTGGAAGTTGTGTGGCCACATAGGCATGTAGAACTCTAGGTGCTTGAGTGCGAGAGTAGTTGATCTGTTTATATGTGCTTACCAATCTACTTATGTGTGGTTGCTAATCTGTCTATGTATGTGATTGCCTTTTTATACATGAATTCTAATTCCTGCTTTCCCATTTAATAGTGCATATAGTGTTTTCTAAATCTCCCGTTCTATTTCTTGTTTTGCATATACCTGCCTTCGGATATTAGCAGGTATCAGACGAGTCTAAAAGAAAGATAGAGATTGTTGGTCAACAGCCAGTGAGTCAAAGTCAATATTTAAAGGAATCTCAGTTATTAGACACTCTGTACAGTTAAGGGCTCTAAGGTTAGGTACCTTTAAGTACATTTGTACACTTCCACCTGCTAAAATAAAATAAAACGATTTCCACTATTATTGTATAAACTAATATATTTAATATATTGGAAAAATTTGATTAGGACATCACAGGTGTGCCTTCACTATTCATAGAGACAATCAATGTCTAGTCAGGGTGATCCGGTATATCTATGGGATGCCCCAATAGTGTTCTGCCTTTATATAAGAGCCCCTACTGGTAACTACCCTCAAGGCCAAGATAAGCTCACCGTGGCCGTCACTACATTGTTCCGACGTTTGCTCACAACCCCAACGACACAACATCAATGATGCATGACATACTAGCCTTTGTGTTAAACAACAACTCGTGGTTAACTCTGGATCACATTCGGACACGCTAACATGTCCTAACATAACAAGGTACTTCTTGCATATATTGCGACAAGATTTCCCCTAAACACGAACAATTCCCCTAAACGATTCGTATCTAGCATTAGCACTAATTACTAACAACTAATTGTCTCTATAGTGTAAAATCGGTATTTGGAGTTATACTAATCCAATTGATGTGATTTTGATCTCTTTAGAAAGCTAAAAAGATTATCTATAACTTTTATGTTTGCCTCAAAAACCGATTCGATCATCTACTACGTCTAAACTCATGACGAACGTGGGATCATTGCTTAATCCTAACAGCTTGACCTTTCCTTAATAGTTTAATCATAAATTGAGCTACACATATCTTTATGAGGTGAAACCAACGCAATTAGGTAGCTAACATTTAGGGTTACATTTCTTATGAAGGTCTATAATCCTAATTCGATCATCTTCTCATCTTTTTTTGGTGATTTAGTTCGAAGAGAAAAACTGCAAAAAATAGAGCCTTCGTCTAGCCCTGGTATGATATTGTCCACTTTGGGCTTTAAGCCCTCATGGTTTTGCTTTTAGACATTCCCCAAAAGGCATCATACCAATGGGAGCATTTCTTTGCTTATAAACTCATATTATTCTCCTTGTTTAGCCAATGTGAGACTTTGTTTGCACCTCAACAATCATCCCCTCAAACAAAGGACCATGGTTCATCCTCCCTTCTAGCGAAAGCCTCTGAGTATTTAGTCTGTTTATACTTGTACAGCCGACTAGCAGGACACGCTGCATCATCACCACACCGCTAGGAAGACTTTCGATACAAGAATCTTCGTATTAGATCCACAATGACTATTCCAATACTCTCCCAAGCTGACACCATCGGCTCTAATACCACTTGCTGGGGTACCGAGGGTCTTACATGTCTCCAAATTGGTATGATATTTCCATTTTGGGCTTTAAGCCCTTATGATTTTGCTTTTGGACGTTCCCCAAAAGGCCTTAAACCAATAGGGACATTTCTTCGCTTATAAACTAATGTTCTTCTCCTTGTTTAGCCAATGTGGAAATTTGTTTGCACCTCAACAAGCACATATGAGGAGTATTTTGGATTTTTGTTTAATATTGAAAAGCTTAGACTATTATCTGATAATGACTTAAAATTATGTTGTAAATATTCTTGAAACTTACCTAAAACATGATAACTTTTATGATCTTGATGGTAAAATTATATTTGAAGAATTAAGAATCATTAGAGATGTTTTAACTGTTGTTGGGGTACTGAGGGGTCTTACATGTCTCTAAATTAGTATGATATTTCCACTTTGGGCTTTAAGCCCTTATGATTTTACTTTTGGATATTCCCAAAAAGGCCTTAAACCAATAGGGACATTTCTTTGCTTATAAACTAATGTTCTTCTCCTTGTTTAGCCAATGTGGGAATTTGTTTGCACCTCAACAAGCACATATGAGGAGTATTTTGGATTTTTGTTTAATATTGAAAAGCTTAGACTATTATCTGATAATGACTTAAAATTATGTTGCAAATATTCTTGAAACTTACCTAAAACATGATAATTTTTATGATCTTGATGGTGAAATTATATTTGAAGAATTAAGAATCATTAGAGATGTTTTAACAGTTGAATCAAATCAAACTATATGATATTGAGTTCTTTGATGAATTGTTTTCCTAATGCATGCATGACTTATAGCATAATATATTTAACTATCCTTGTTACTGGTGCATCTGCTGAAAGAAGTTTTTCTAAATTGAAATTGTGAAAATCTTATTTGCGATTTACTGTATCATAAGATACATTAAATAGACTTGCTTCTATTGAAAATGATTTTTTAAAGAACCTTGATTATGAATGAATTATAACAAAAATTACAAAGAGGCTAATATTTAAAGGAATCCCAAGGGGTTGGCTTAGTGGAGCATGACATGACTTGTATCCGACATTTCGTGGGTTCGAGTCCTCACTAGTTCTCTTGGGTTGAATTAAATGTAATTGTCTTTATAAGTGCTTAAAGAGCCCACAAATTTTTTCAGTATTGGACTGGGGCGCCATTTTTTCGGCCTAAAATTTTCATTATAAAGAAAAAAAGGATAACTATTTTCTTCGTTTTTTGGAGCACCCAAAATCTAAAGACACGCACTGAACTTCTATGGAAAATTTTCCATGATATTTTGGTTGATTACAACATTGATTGCCTCCCAGCACTAGTGGCAGCCATCTCGTTGCAGCCGCCTGGAAAATAGGCAATGATAATGATTGAAGAGATCGTTCTCTTTGATAAGAAGAGACCATAATGAAAGTCTAAGTAGTAATATTTCGGAGTCACGCCTAGCTCCCTTTTCTGATTCGTTTCCAACCCACGTGCTTCTTTGAAACTTCCATTAGAAAGAGACAATTGAATTAGTTGGGGAAAAAATGGGAAGGGCCATGAAACTTCCATGAATTTTCTAATTCGGTTTTTTTAACGTGTACAACCTTGTACATAATAAGAGTCATTAATTATTCACTTTTTTGTTTATTAATTATTTACTTTTTTTTTTATTCTATAGATTCATATTTATGTAATCTCTTTCCACCCACAAAATAGAAAAAAAAGTCAACAATTAATGATCTTTATCGTGTGCAAGGTTGCACACATTAAAAAAACCCTTTTTATGTACAAAATTGGAAAGTTAATTAATGAAGTGTGTTGTATGTAAAATTGTACACATATTTTGCTTCTTGATTAATGTGTGAGAGAGGGTTTGCATGCGTTTACTTTTCGACTAAAGATCCTCTTCATTTCTTAAAAGAAATTGAGTACTCCATTAGAAGAGAGATAGATACATAGGTTTTTAATTATTTAAATTATGTTAAATGATAGTTAAAGTTTGATACACCAAATCTCTCTTTTGTGTCTATCTTTCTCATAAATTGAGCCCTCCATTTCTTTTGAGAAATGGAGAAGATCTCAACTCTTACTTTTCACGCATCTATTAACCCCACTAATAACATTTATAACAATGATTACTAATCTAATGGTTAATAAGGACAATTGAGTAAAATTGTTTTAATAATTAAGTTATTTATTATTTTTCTTAATGCTTATGAAAAAATCTCAAATGTCACTTAATCTGAAATGGAGGGAGCAATTAATAACATTAGATTTTCACAAAGTTGTTATAGCTTTTTAAGTGTCTATTGTGTTACTCCCTCTGTAACAAAATATAAGTAAAAAAAATACATGTATTTTGTCCTTTAGACCAAATACGTGTACTTTTTTGCTTATATTTTGTTACGGAATAGTACTATTTATCTGTTATTTTCAAAGTTTCAGATCTCATTAACTATTTTTTGTCAATTGTACGTTTTACTATTTATTGTAGAGAGAAAAAAGTCCAATGGAATAATGAAAAGTAAAGGTCGTTTCTTTTTTGTCTGCAGATGGAATGGTAAGCACCACCCATAAACTCACACACGTAAAGTGAGGATCCCGAACTCGAACCCGGACAATCACGAAAAATGTCCAGCCTAACAATGTCGGCTTACGCCAGTTGTGCTAGGCCTTACGAAGCCGTTTCAAGAAAAAGTTAATAATTTCATCAAAACAACACAATTTAATAATTTATTTTAAACGATACTTTTAAAAAAAACGGAGAGAGTAATATTTGTATTGAAAACTACAATGATCATGGTAAACAGAAAAGTGTTTTAGTTCAAATTTATATCAATTAAATATTTCTTAATTCCCCTTAAAAAATGTATTTCTTAATTTGGATACCGTAATCTTAAATACTTAAAGATATGAAAATGAATACTAGTTTTTGTTTTCCGGTTGCACCTTTTTTTTTGGTGAGCTTTTCCGGTTGCACGTGAGGAGAAGAAAAAGAAAAAAGAGAGTCTATTGCGCGGGTAATAAAGCAGTTTGAAAAGTCAACACAAGTCTTATAGCTCCTTTCTGCACTTCCCCAAGGCTTGTTTTAACGTGTGCTTAGAAACACAGTGACATCATGTTAAACGCACGGTCACATTGAAGCTACAAACTGAGCTTTTGCGGTGAGAGGTAAGCCACCGTGGTTCCAAACAATCATTTACTCTTCTTACCAACCTATTGCAATTGCAATTAAAAAAAAAATTTGGTACAATATTGCAATTAAATTTTAGTACCATGATCCTTTGAACTATAATGAGAGCTTTTTTCATTTTTAATCACATAAATTTTGTGACTATAATAATCTTACAATAAAGTCTTTCTTTCTTACTCTCAGTCCAGAGCTTAGGAGCTTCCCATAATGACGAAGAAAGGAAGTTTAGTCCCTAATCTGAAACTCACTGTTCCTGCATCTGATCAAGCTTCGTTTGCCAAGTTCTTGTGAGTTTCTCACCTTTTATGAATGAATGTGCTTAATTGTTTTGTGTATATGGTTTTGGCTAATTGCAATTGAGGGGATCTGGTAGGACTCAAAGCGGAACGTTTAAGGAAGGGAACCTTCTTGTCAATAGGGATGGAGTTCGAATTGTCTCTCAGAGTGAAATGGAAGCTGTAACATATTTCTCTCTACTTTTATTTGTCTTTTGCAGTTGTTTATTTCGACATATATCCAGCTCGGTTGCTCAATTGTTCTTTTTTTTTTTTGTTGGATTTGATTTGTAACCCTAATGAAGGGGTTCCTGAATTTCCTGTAGTTACCTTTTTTTTTCAAGGTTTCCAAACCAAAATGGAGCAATGTTTATTTAAAAAGGAAAAAGGACTTTTTTTAAAGGATTATTTGGTGTTTCCCCTTATAGTAAGACAAAGATATTCGCTATAATATTTGCATTAGGAAAATGCAGAGAGGTTGGGGGGCTTGCTGCATATTGAGCCTGTGTACCCTAATATCGATAATATTTGCATTAGGAAAATGCAGAGAGGTTGGGGGGGCTTGCTGCATATTGAGCCTGTGTACCCTAATATCGTATATTGTTAATAAATTCTATTTAGGTCTAAATAACGGACCTAAAATATACTTTGATATCATATTATGATTTTGGGTGTTACTCAATCCCACAAAATCAGATAGTACTATGAGAATTGTCCAAACTTTATAAGCTCTATTTAGGTCGTATCTTTAGATGATGTGGGACTTGGGCTTTTCTACAATACGTGCCCTTGGGGATGCTAAGAAAGGTTGAGTGCATGTGATGTACCCTACGTTTCTTCCAGAGTATTGTGTGACATTTTAGAATCAACATAAAGTACCAGAGCATCATTCTTTTCTTTCAATGCTTCATTTTGTTTATGATGGATTATCCTGTCAGTCATGGTAAATATCACCAATCTATGATTTACATTGGAAAATTTCCTTTGCATACTTTTATGGGGGTCTAATGAAAATATTTTCAAAAACAGATTACGTTGATAATAAATTACTAAACCATGATCTACCCAAAAATAACTAAATTGCCAACAGAATTGGATATCTTAATTTGAGTGCGGGTGTGCTGCACAATGTTATAATCACAATTGCCCATATGACTCTGCATTTGAAATTAAGTAACTTGATTTAAAGCTTTCCATGTTAAACACCATACTTTAATATAATCAGTTGTAGCACATAACGATTGTGGTTTTTGGTACAATGATATTGGTTCACTATAACTTTGAGACAGATTGCATGCTGGTTGAATTCTAATAATTTGCTATCTGAGATTAATATCTGTGTTATTTTCAGCGACCCCCAATCAGGCCAATAGACAACCAGTTAAGTTTGGCAGACATTGATACAATCAAAGTGATTGGAAAGGGAAATGGTGGAATAGTGCAATTGGTGCAACACAAATGGACTAATCAGTTTTTTGCATTAAAGGTATACATGCTGCATACGTACCTTGTTTCAGTTTTTTGTACTGGTGCAACACAAATGGACTAATTAGTTTTTATGACTGCATACATACCTTCTGTTTTTTTACTTTCTTTTTTCTATTAATTTATATTTTTTGTACTGCCATGTGGACCTAAATTTCGTAATTTCAAAGGTAAAGTAATTCCCATTCTTCCTCAAATCCATTTCATTGAGCATCAGGGCAAGGGGAAATAATGTTTTAGAAAGCATTGATCCCAATTAGTGTTTAAATTTAACCTAGTTAATAAGGAATAAGTTCATTTCATTCAATTAGTTAAGCTTTTTTTTTTTTTTCAGTATATTTCTTGTCCATTATGTCAGAAAATCATCTTGTTGTTCATCCAACATTGGACCTTTTAATTTCATTGACAATAAATGATTGATAAATTTAGATTATGGTCAGAAGACCCAAACAAAGAAGACATCTGCTGCAGTCATAATACCTTTTTTTGTTATTCATTGTATGCATTTACTACTTTAACTCGTATCTGGAATTGGAGCAATTATGTGTTATTCATTCCACTTTGTTCTTTTGTCACTTACAACGTATTCGCCGCAATCAGCAAATTCAGATGAATAATGGCAATGGGGAGTCTATGCATAGGCAGATAGCACAAGAGGTAAAAATCAATCAATCAGCACAATGTCCTTATGTTGTTGTCTGCTACCAGTCGATCTATGATAATGGCATCATATCAATCATCTTAGAGTACATGGATGGAGGGTCCTTAGAGGATCTTCTAAACAAAGTTAAAACAATTCCAGAACCATATCTTGCTGCCATTTGTAAGCAGGTGAGGAAAGAAATTGTACTTCAGCCTTACACATATAACTCTTCTCTCTGCAGCATGCCTAACTAGACTCTACCCCTTTCTTTTTTTGGCTCTACAATGTAGGTGCTGAAGGGTTTGATGTATCTTCATCATGAGAAACATATCATCCACCGGGACTTGAAACCTTCTAATACTCTGATAAATCATAGAGGGGAGGTAAAGATTACTGATTTTGGTGTAAGTGCAATCATGGAAACTACATCTGGTCAAGCAAATACTTTCATTGGTACATACAGCTATATGTCTGTGAGTAAAATATTTGAGTTTATTTATCATTTTCATCTAACCAACTAGATGTGCTAGCCACCGTTACCCTGAATGCAACATATCCATCATGATCATTTTACAGCCAGAGAGAATCGATGGAAGCCAGCAAGGCTACAACTACAAAAGTGATATATGGAGCTTAGGACTGATGCTGCTCAAGTGTGCTATTGGGCGGTTTCCATATACACCACCAGATCAAAGTGAAGGATGGGAAAATATTTTCCAGCTTATTGAAGCCATTGTTGAAAAACCTCCACCCAGAGCTCCATCTGATGAATGTTCTCCAGAATTTTGCTCATTTATCTCAGCATGGTAAACATTAACTATGTGATAGAAACTGATATTCATAAATAGATTTCTGAATAAAGATAACTGACTTATATTAATAACTGCTGGAATAACTGTTCCAGAAGTTGGATTACAGACATAAACAGAATTACAACTTAGAAAAGGATAGAGAAAGAGAAAGGAAAAGGTTGCAGTGAGTGTTCCTCCAAGAATTCGAGAGCTTGGTCTCTCCCTCCCAATTCCTACTCAATAACTGCCTAACCTTCTCTTTCCTACAACTTCCTATTTATTAAAAATTAACTGACTAAAAAATAACTGACACACATAATTAAAATACAACAGACTCGCAAACAAGCCTACATGGCTTGGCTAACAATACTCCCCCCCAAAAGAGTCACCTTGTCCTCAAGGTGAAAAGATGGAAATTGCTCCATAATAGTTGTGACTGGCTCCCAAGTTGCTTCAAATTCAGGAAGCCCTTCCCACTGGATGAAGACTTCAGCAGAACCAGTAGGAGTGTTGCGCACGGACTTGACTGCAGCAGGTACAACTTGCAACTCTAAGTCTTCAGAAAGCATTGGTGGAAGAGGTTGGGGTGTGACTGATGGAGATACAGCTTTCTTTAACAATGATGCATGAAACACAGGATGGATTTTACTGTCTTGTGGAAGAGCTAATTCAAATGCCACTGGTCCAATCTGTTTGGTAATTTGATAAGATCCATAGAAACGAGGACTCAACTTTTCATTTCTCTTCTTAGCAAGAGATTTCAACCTACAAGGTTGTAACTTTAAGTACACCCAATCTCCAACAGATAAAGCAATTGGCCGTCTGGATTGATCTGCATAAGCCTTCATTTGATTCTGAGCCTTCAATAAATTTTCTTTGAGATCATGGAGGAGCTGATCCCTATCCTGAGTCATCACATTAACTTCTTCAACCATTGATGGAATAGTGGTGCCTTTAATCAAAAGAGGAGGGTCACCACCATAAAGGGCTTTAAAAGGAGTAAGATTTAAGGAACTGTTGTAGTTGGTATTGAACCAAAATTCAACCCAATTAAGCAATTTAGGCCACTGTTTAGGCTTTGTTCCCGTGAGGCACCTTAGGTAAGTTTCTAGGCATCTGTTCACCACTTCTGTTTGGCCATCGGTTTGTGGATGATAGGCCGAACTAAATTTCAACTTAGTACCTGCAATTTTAAATAATTCAGACCAGAAATGACTGAGGAAGATCTTGTCTCTGTCAGAAACAATGGTTGAGGGAAAACCATGTAGTTTCACTACTTCTTGAATAAAAATTTCAGCAACATCTTTTGCAGTAAATGGATGACTAAGTGCAATGAAATGGGCATATTTAGTCAACCGATCAACTACCACCAGAATCACATTTTTGCCTTGAGCTTTAGGTAGTCCTTCAATGAAATCCATAGAAATATCAGCCCATACCTGAGTTGGTATTGGAAGAGGTTGTAATAAACCAGCCGGAGACAAAGTTTGGTACTTATTCAATTGGCAAACCTCACAAGTGGCAACATAGTGCTGAATGTCCTTTCTCATCCCTTCCCAAAAGGCAATAGCAGAAATACGCTTGTATGTCCTAAAGAACCCTGAATGGCCACCCAAACTGAACTGTGAAATTCCTTTAGGAGCAGTGAAATTCTAGAGGATCCCTTAGGCAACACCAATCTCCCTTTATAAAACAACTTTCTATCTTGGAAAGTATAACCAGGATGAGAAGTGGCATCTTTTAGCAAATCCTGGATCAATCCCTTCAATGTGGGGTCATTGTGAACTTCTGTCTCCCAATCCTCTAATTCATCAAACTGAACCGTAGATAAGGCTGCATATGTCATCTTTCTAGATAGTGCATCAGCAACTCTATTCTCACTTCCTGGTTTATATTGAATCTCAAAGTCCAGTCCAATCAATTTGGAAGTCCATTTGAATTGTTCTTCACCCAACACCCTTTGCTCTGTGAGAAATTTAAGGCTTTTTTGATCAGTCAAAATAACAAAGTGCCTTCCCAACAAGTAATGTCTCCATTTCTGGACAGCCATGACAATTGCCATCAATTCCCTCTCATACACTGACTTGGATTGTGCTCTATCGGACAAAGTTTGGCTGAAAAAGGCTACTGGTCTTCCTTCTTGTAGCAGCACGGCTCCCAACCCTTTATTTGAAGCATCAGTTTCTATGGTAAAAACATTAGAAAAATCAGGAACAGTAAGAATAGGCAGTTCAGCCATCACCTTTTTTAAATGATCCAGGGCTGCTTGTGCTTCTGAATTCCATTGGAAACTATCCTTCCTCAACAGCTGTGTTAGAGGTCTAGCTATCTTACCATAGTCTTTCACAAATCTACGGTAATAGCCAGTAAGGCCTAAAAATCCTCTTAAAGCCTTAAGGTCTTTAGGTATTGGCCAATCCAGCGTGACTTCAATCTTCTCAGGGTCAGCTTCCACACCTGTAGCCGAAATGACATGACCAAGATACTCCAATTTAGTCTGCCCAAAAGTACACTTCTTCTTATTGGCAAATAGTTGATGTTCTTTTAACAATGCCAACACTGCTTGTAAATGCCTTTGATGTTCTTCCACAGATTTGCTATAGACCAAAATATCATCAAAGAAAACTAGAGCAAATTTTCTTAAATATGGTCTAAGCATGTCATTCATGAGTGATTGGAAGGTAGAAGGAGCATTAGTGAGTCCAAATGGCATGACAACAAATTCATAATTGCCCTCATGAGTTCTAAAAGCAGTTTTAGGAATATCTTCATCTCTCATTCTAATCTGGTGATATCCAGATCTTTCAATTTCATTCTTCTGATAGTGTGGGTATCTGTAAGGCCTGAGATTAGGAATCTGGGCTCCTTCTTTGAGAATAATTGCATGATCATGTCTTCTGTTTGGAGGTAACCCTTATGGCTCTTGAAAAACTTCCCTGTACTCATCCAATACTACTTCCAACCATTCAGGTAGAGGTGATTCAGTTTCAGTTTCGGCTTGCAGACTTTGATATTCCAACAAAAATCCATGCCCCTCATCATTGATTGCCTTTAGGACAGATTTGAAAGAAGTCGCTGCACGTGCTAGTTCTGGTTCCCCCTTTAAGATGTGATACCCTCCAACCTTGGGAATTTTAATGATCAATTCTTTGAAGTTTGCTCTAATTTCACCCAAGCTAGCCAACCATTCCATTCCCAAAACCTATCTACACCTCCCAATTCAAAGATAAAGAAATCTTGTTGAATTTCCAAACCTTGAACTGATAACTTTAATTTTGGACACATTCCTTCACAAGGAATTTTCCTTCCATCTCCCACTTCTACCGTATAAGGCAAGGTGGCATCCACCTGTAGGTCTCCCTCCTTCACTAACAATGAAGAGATGAAGTTGTGTGAGGCTCCACAATCTATCAATACTACCACCTGTTTGTCATTCAATTGTCCCCACAATTTGATTTATTTCTTGGAAGTGAGGCCAGCAATGCTATACATAGACAATTGTAAACTCTTCATCTCCATTTCTGGTTCTTCGGTTTTCTCCACCCTCTCTTCATTTTCTTCTTCCTCCTCCAGCAACAACACATGAAATTGCTTGTTGGTACACACATGACCAGGGCTAAATTTTGCATCACATCTAAAACAAATTTCCTTATTTTCTCTTGCATCTCAGCATCAGTTAGTCTTTTAAACACCCTTCCTCTAGATGATGCAGTAGTTTTTACACTACTCACTTCTCCAACAGAACTGCCATTTCCAGAATTGGCCGAATCAGAATTCTTATTTTCGGATTCCCAAGTGACAGTTCGGGAATTGTTATAAGTTCTGATTGCTCGCTCTCCAGAACTTGTACCAGTTCCTCCCTTGCTTATCACATTATTCTTTTCATCTACCCTTTGCGCATAATCCATCAATTCAGAAAGCCCTTCAACAGGATGGAGTTTTAATTCTGCCCTTATTACTTCCTTGAGTCCATTCAGAAATATTCCCTTCAAATATGTTGGCTCAGTACATTTAAGAGGGCCAGCATATAACTCCAACTGTTCCCGGTATTCTTCCACACTTCCGGTTTGTTTCAGACTCAACAATAATTCAAAAGGACTCTGAATCATTGAGGGTTGGAATCTCCTAATTACAGCAGCCTTGAATTCCTCCCAAGTTGGATTGTGTGCAGAAAATTCCCACCATTGGTACCAAGTTAATGCCTTGCCTTCCATTGCCACCATAACCGCCTGTAACTTCTCATTTTTCATTCATCTTCTTCAAATCAAAATACCTTTCCACCCTATTTGTCCAACCATAGGCATCTTCCCCATCAAAAACTGTAATTTCCAGTTTGCGCCACCGTTCTTCCCTTCTTCGACTTCCTTCATGATGTCTCGTCTGGTTTTCAGTTTCTGCATAACTGCCCTCAATTGTTTCTTCATCGTGATCATGGCGGTCTGCCACTTTCCTCACCGTGTCCACCAATTCATTTAATTGCCTGCGAGTTTCCAAGCGCCTAAGCCTCTCTTGTTCAAGACTTTTCTCCAAATTCTCACGCATGGCTAACAATCCCTCAAAGCCACGCTCTAGAATCTCAAGTCTGGCCTCCATTACCCTTGTTGATACCATCAATAACACCAAGATCTTAGTGCTTTGATACCAGTTGATAGAAACTGATATTCATAAATAAATTTCTGAATAAAGATAACTGACTTATATTAATAACTGCTGGAATAACTGTTCCAGAAGTTGGATTACAGGCATAAACAGAATTGCAACTTAGAAAAGGATAGAGAAAGAGAAAGGAAAAGGTTGCAGCGAGTGTTCCTCCAAGAATTCGAGAGCTCGGTCTCTCCCTCCCAATTCCTACTCAATAACTGCCTAACCTTCTCTTTCCTACAACTTCCTATTTATTAAAAAATAACTGACACACCAATTTCAAAATACACATAACTGACACACATAATTAAAATACAACAAACTCACAAACAAACCTACATGGCTTGGCCCCTTCTTTTATAATACTTGCTAATAAGAGGTCTAACACTATGCTTCAGTATCTGAATTGTGTAGTTGTTATTTTTTGTGAGAGCAGAAAACAACAAATGAACAGAAAGGAAACATAGAGCAGAGTGTTGGGCATCCAAGTGTGAGATAGTCCCACTTTTGACATCGCCTAATAATGAACAAAATAAAGGGTATATAAGAGGCTAAACCCATTAACTTATAACCTTAAGGTTTTGGTAATAAATGTGGTCAAAGTCTCTTGATATTCTCATAAAAAAAAACCAACATAGAAAACCAACAGAGAGAAGGATAAAAAACTTCATTAGATGGCTCAATAAATGGAGCCTAAAATTTGTCAAAAGAAACAGATACATCCCTTATTCTTAGCTTATCTAACAACATCTCAAATTTAAAAAACAGAAACAAACATTCAAAAGACTTAATAGAAATAGCAAACTCCTAAAAACTAAGTTATCATTTTCAAGCTGCAGATATTTAATATTTTCAACACTCCTCCTTGCCTCAATATCTTTGCACATCCAATTTGAATCTCAAAGCTTCAAATCTGGCTTTCGGAAGAGCTTTTGTTTTGACATCAGCACTTTGATCTTCAGATCTGCAATAAAGTAGCTTGACTTCACCTTCTCTCGGCAGTTCTCTTAAGAAGAAAACAACTTGATCTTAAAATGCTTAGTCCTGCATTATCAATAAAAATCTTTGTTGGCTCATTATGCTCCATATGTTGGTTTGCAAGTATACGCCTAAGCCAAATAGTTTCATTCACAACTGTAGTGGCTGCCACATGTTCTCCCTCGGCTGTGCTTTGAGCCACAATGCCTTGTTTCTTTGAACACCATGAAAACAAAACACATTTGAACTAAAGCTGAATTAATAACCTGTTGTACTTTTCATGCCATCAACTGAACCACCCCAATCACCGATCACCGTGAGAATTTCCATGAAACTGAAAATTCTGAGTGTACTTGATACCATAGTCTCAAAACATATATTTAGGCATACTTTCAATAGTAGTCTCAAGACTCTTGGTCTACCAAAATAAAATGAAAAGGGAAGAGAGAGGAGGAAGGGAGGCAATTTTAAGTAACCCTTTCAATTTCTTAGAACTCATCCTCAACTTGATTGTGATTCTTGAGGAGCCTACAATTCGAAAGTAAAATGAGGTATGTAGTGAAGCTAAAACAGATAGTCAAAATGTAAAGCACATGCCCTACCTAATAATGCATGAAGCCTTGCATTCACATTTTATTTTATGATATCTTATATAATTGTGTAGAACGAACCTTCATCTGTGTTTGAACACATCTTAAAAGCTGGCACCTTCAATCACTTTCAGACAGCTAATTTGTCATAAATTTTATGCTCATTTTATGAGGCTTCTGATCCTCTTTCAATCTTCTGTGTGTTAGTTTACAGAAGAGTCCAAGGGATAGACCATCAGCTCCAGACCTAATGGTATATATAAATCTTATCTATATGAATATGTCATGTAAAATAAATTAAGTAATCGTTCTTACAGTGTATATATTTGATCTAAATTCCAGAGGCATCCTTTTATCAACATGTATGATGACTTAGATGTGGATCTTTCAGCTTATTTCTCCAATGCGGGGTCTACACTTGCAACCATATAAAACTTGGTATGTTATAATCGTGGACTTTATTCAAACTAAAGGTAAAAGGTCATTCTAATTTGCGCCATGTATCACCTCACTTGGTATTTGAGTGTAGCTCACTATATAAATAAAAAAATGAGTTGGTCTGTTACTAGCGGCAGAATTACTGCTTCTGCACCGAGGAAGTGGTTTGTAAGTGTAAACTGTAAACAAGACAGATGCTCATGTATTGGTGCTAAGAGATTATATGACTGAATTATAATTTTCTATCAAAATGATACGATCCTTTGTGTTGAAAGCTTGTGTTATGCTGCTTGAGATGGAAGTATTCTTCTAAAGCCAATGGCATCCATTCACATACATTACCTAAGTTATGAGTAATTGTAGAATGTGTTAATTTGTAACCTTCCAATTATCCGAGATTGGTTGAGTTGTTTTACCAAAGAAATATTATAAAATAAAATAAAACTCTTTTAGGGAAGAAGTTGTAAAAAAAAAAAACTTTTTTTACTTCAAAATTCATAAACCAATCCAAACACACAGTAATATTTAGATCTATCTGAGGTCCTCCTATTTGAAATGCAGATAGCTCTAACAGTAAGAGTCATGTTACTCTGTCAACTTGGCAGTTTTGATTATTTCTTTGTATAGTCACTAGTTGCGTATGACCAGAATTTGCAGAATAGAGCCAAAGACACCAGCTACAAAAATTATGTCAAAGAATCTGTATTTTGTTGTTGAGTGATTGAAGTTGGATAATTTTAAGACTCTTAGGCTTGTGCCGTGAGATTGCAATGATTGGCTGTTCATGAAGAATTTTATTGCTATAGTTAAAGTATCAGGTTGCTATCAACAAAATGAAATTTTATTACAACATAAGTACCACTAAGGATCCCCCCTCCCAAAATTAAAAAGACAAGGTGTCATTTAAATTTGCCTAATATAGAAAATAATAAGCCACTGGAATTGGTACAGTACGTACAGATGGACTTCAGTAATTTACATGAGGTAATAAATTCAAACTTTATTATCACCATTAGAAAAATAAATAGATAGGAGTAATACAAATTAATAAGAGAAAAATCACTGTAAAAAAAAAAGAGAAAAATCACAGGCACGTATACATTTATGTTGTTATAACTATTTGAGTAGCTAACTAGAAAAAGTTACATCATTAAAAAATAATTTTCTGATGTGAGCAGCTCTCCAGTGATAACTCTTCTTAATCTGAGGTATCCCTCTACACTGCAAATTTTAGTATATATGATATAACTTAGCCCTGGTGTAAAACTTAAGGGCTAAATAAATATGCTATGACTGAAAAATACTTGTAAAACAAAATAGTATATCTGTAAATATTCAAGATGATGAGCATCTATTTTATGCTTTTCTCTTAAGTTGTCTTTGAACCTTCAAGTCTATAACAATAACCGAGATATTATCTTTGCTTCCCCTTTGAAAGGCAAGTCTAGATAGATAATCTGCAGCATACTGAGCTGCAGGATCAACTCCATGGCCTTGTCCTGTTGATACATTGTTGCCATTCTTCTTATGCCAAAGAAGGATTCTCTTTCGTGCAATGTCATAGGCTTCTTCATTTGTCATGACATCCCATAAACCATCACTGGCTAGAATAAGGCACTCGTCATTTTTCTCTCGGGGGACACACTTGACTTCTGGGTCTGGAATAATCCATGGTTTCAAGTATCTATCTCCTGGTGATGGACAAGAAGCAACATTACACTTCAACAACAAAGCTTAACATGGATGACAAACATATAGAAAAGGTACTCAGCATCCTTCCATACAAGTGTGAAAAGGCAAGAATATGCTGGACAACATTGTATCAAGTAATGCGTTTCAAAAAGAAGAAAAACATTGTATCGAGTAATAATGTTATATTAAGAGACCAAATTTATGGAGTCATTGCATTATATATAGATTTGTCTAGTAGAAATTTTGATGTGTTGTTAAATCTAATGACTCAGAATTGAGCGTAAATTTTGTACCTGTGTAAATTGGTACTGATAATTCAGAAACAATGCAATAAAACATACCTATGGACCTTGACACCGCCAAAACACCAAGAACTCGGTGCCCATTCCATTGTATGACCCTTCCTCCTGCAGCCTCTATCCTATCCCATTCATCCTCTCTATTTGGCTGCAAACAGTAAACAAAACTTCCTGCATCAGATAACTTCAGCTTCTAACAAAAGTCCAGCAACAAATTGTGAAACTAGAAACAAATGCCTTACTTTATGGTCATCAGACAATGGCAGTGCTTCTTTTCCGCGGCACAAGACTGCTCTTGAATCGCCACAATTTGCGACTATTATGTGGGTTTGAGTCAAAATGGCAACCAGTGCGGTGGAGCCAACAGTCTCAGGAGCAAGAGTTTCTTCAGTACTTGGCTTGGATCCATCATTATCTGCATAAACTCCTACAATCTCATCATCTACTTTATGAAAACAATTGGAGAATACTTTCTCCCATTTGTCTTTCTCATTCTTTTCAGACAAACTTGATCCAGTAGCTTTTATCTCCTCAATCAACACTGAATGAAGACGCTTCTGGCAGTAATTGGCAACCTATGAAACCATCACCATCTTAGTTAAATGGAATGAATCAAATTCAACGAGTGGCCCAGTGCACGAGGCTCCCACCTGGTGGGGTCTGGGGAGGGTAAATGTATGTAGCCTTACCCCTGCAAGTGGAGTGGCTGTTTCTAGGATTTGAACCTGTGACCTCCAGGTCACAAGGCAACAACCTTACTGTTGCGCCAAGGCTCGCCCTAACAATACAAAGAAATTGTATGATTGGGAGGAAGGATTTTAAGGGATACCTGACAGCCCCCATGTCCATCATAGACTCCAAAAAAGTGGGTTGGAGAGTGTTTTGTGTTTTCATTGACATGGTCATCCATTAGCATTAGTGAAGGGACTTGAAAAAGATGAGGCTTAACAGCAACAGCATCTTCCATCTCTTCTCTCCTTCCACAAACTGATGAGAAACCCCAAGGACGGGTGCTACTCAATTCCAAAGCATCATGGCAGCTTGTTCTGCATGTTTGCTTCTCTTGCATCTCATGAACAGCATCAAATGGTTTTGGATCAGGCCCATCTGATTTACTTCCATCTTCACTCTCAAGTGTCATCACAACAGAAGAAGCCATGTTCTGCACTGGCTCTAATTCCGCATGTGGCTCAATCAAACTGGACTTACCATGGATATTATCATCATCAACCTTGATGGTATTTGGTGTTTTCATTTCAGAAAAATTAGTCTTCAAAATAGCAGATTTTTCCCTGCAAGGACTGCTTTTGTCACTAACAGCTGATTGAGAAGATGGATTATGCATACACTGAAAATCCTTAGCTAACTTGAATTCATCTTCATTTCTTCCCTTGTTATGGCTTTCAGTCAGGGCTCCATTACAGTCACCTTGAGTAACCATTTCAGAGACAAGGTCAACAGCTTCAACCTGATTCTCCTTTACCTTTGCAGATACTGCAATTTGGTGTTGTGGACTAGTATCTGTGTGGTCTTCATTTCCATCAGAGAAGAATTGACAACCCTCAATTGCAGGGTTTTTTAACATTAAAACTGCTGCTGTATTTGCCATAAGCTTTAGATTACCTAGTGTAAATGGCACTGCAACTGTGGAAGTTATTTCCTCCATAAGTTTATTTTGCTTTGTAGCAATAGCCTTATCCTCTAGAATCATATAATCGATAACCTTCCTTAAGCCTTTTCTCTAGGACAAGTTCAGTTGGCATATAAACACCAAGAAAGACTCCCTATTTTGGAACCAATTTCCTCAGAAGCAGTCAACTACACTGTACAAAAAACCCATTTTAGGCATCAAAATCAAAGGTTATTTTTAAATAGCGAAGTTAGATACTAGAATAGCCTTTTAGATGCCTTTCTTAACTTACCTTCTATGATGAGTCAATTCAATAGGGCACATGTGGTGTTCCAAAATCTTCTATTTCTACCTCCACATCAACCCTTTGATACCTGTAACAGAAGACAATGGATGATTCAAGAAACCAAAACCAAATAATTTATGAAGTCGGTGCCTTGTCTCTCTCTAACAAACAAGGAGACAAGGGAAATGGGGTCATTAAAAATGACCAAAATAAAAACAAGAACAACAAAAAATAGAACAAATGAGAAGATGGGTTCCCTGAATGTAGGGGAACCAACTTCTACCACTGGAATTTCCTTTTCTGTTCTTTTCTTCATGTGTCAACTACAATATGGCCACCCCATCCTCAATGCCATCGAAACTAGAGGCAAATATTATTGGTCATGTCAACCCCCCCACCTACTTTGTGATTGTGCCATACAATTGTGACAACCACACCAAAATTTGAAATGAAACCGCCACCAATATTTATTTTTATAGGAAACATTGGAAAACCTATTTTTTTAATTTTTTTGAATTTAACGAGGAAAAAGGTCTTTGAACCAGATTTTAAGCTCTAGTTAGTTCTGCATGGGAATATACTAAAGACCCCGTAAAACGCCCATAAAAATTGTACTTTTAATTGTTTGGAAAAAAGATTTTGTTTGCCATTATGATAATGAATTATTTCCTAAAAGAAAAGATTTTTATTTTATTAGAGCTAAATAGAACCCAAAAAACTTAATTTTCTAATAAAATATATTTTGGCATCATAATCTAACAGATATCGATTTGTAAGAATAGTTTTTGGTAACTAAATATTTAGTGCTCATTATTACCGTTGACCCCTTTATTTATTATAAAAAAAAACTTTCCATTAATACCAAATTAAATATTTGTTACCTATTGTTATAATTGACGATCGGATTTTTCATAGAAATGCAACAATAATCAGAATAAAAGAAAACATTTATTTTTTTAATGATCTAATGTCCCTTTGAATATGTGAAAAAAACGTAAGAAAGAAAAAGGACAAAATAAAATTAGATCCAATGAATTCAAGAATTAAAAAAAAAACATAGGGAAATATTATGGGAGATGAGTTCGATTCAGATGAACAAAACAGAGGGGAAATAATAATAACAATAATAGGCAAAATTTTAGATACGCAGAGAACAAGAAAAAGAAAGAGAAACTTAGTAATATTACAATCTCAGAATCAAACCCAGTTATGCAATCACAAAACCCACAAAATAATTTATAAAAATACAGAGAAGTAAAGTGGGGAAGGATTGAAACCTGATGAAAAGCTATCAGGATGCTCTCAAATCGAAATTACAGAGCTTAAAGCAAAGAAGAAACTAAAAGCCTAAAAAGGAAAAAAAGGTGTTTGTATTTTTAACTCTATCTTCCTCCTTCTTCACGCTTTGTTGCTGCTTCTTTTCCTCAATTTTGCGCTCTCCCCCCTTTTCTCCTCTTTGAGAGGCTTTTATAGCATTCTTCGAATCTGTTATAGAAACAAAGAAAGATCAGGATCAAAATAAACTGGGAATAAAAGGAAATAAATGAAGAAAAAGAGAATAGAACCACTCCCTGATTTGGTTTTGGATGTCCATGTTTTCCTATCAACCGAATCTCCATAAATCTGAGACATATTTTCGAAAAAAGGGGAATTTTGGGGTGATTTGGTTTGAGATTAAGAAAGGGAGATTTGATTGATTCTCCAAAATATGCTTTCTGAAAAGGAAAGGGATGGAAGAAGATCTTTTGCCTTATTTTTTTTATTTCTTTCTTTTGCCTTATTTTTTATTTTCTTTATTCATTCTATGAGACCAAAAACATTATTTTTATTTATTTATTTATTTATTTAATATTACTACTACTAATTTTAATAAGCAAAAATAAATTAAAACAAAGAGGCCGGACAAAATTAGGGTACGACAACCATCTATAATGAATTGTGCCTAGATTTCTCTTCTAGTGCACTGATATTATATCTCTAGAAACAGTGAAAGCCCATACAAAATATGTTGTCTAATAACTTCATAAAATGGATATACTCCCTCCGGAATGAAATATAAGCAAAAAAATATATATATTTGGTCTAATTTTGCTTATATTTCATTTCGGAGAGAGTATGAGTGATGAAGGGAATAAAAGGAGGAACAAATTCCTCAACAAGTAGATGCCATTATAGGTTATATAATATCAAACTATAAACATTGAAACCAATCTCTTTTCTCCATCATTTTCTTTGTTGGAAAAAAAAATTGAATTTTCAGCCTATGAAAACAAACTTATACCTAAAAGATGATTGCCTTTTTAATCTTTGGGGAAAAAAAGTCTTACACAGATTATTTTCTTTACTTACAAAAGGAGAAAGGAAGAAGAAATTGCAATAGGATTTTACATTTGTTCCCTTTCTGGATGATGCAAGAAATTGACAAAATAGCTCTTTCGTCTCATTTTTAAGTTGGTTGGTTAGGTTAGGTTAGGTTAGGTTACTTCATTCCCTAACAAATATCTATAAAGATCTTGTTCTTTAATATACAGTGCAAGATTTTATACGTGAAGGCGATATTTTCTCCTCCATTGTGGGCCTTGGAATCTTTCACAATCGTGCTCCATTCTACAAATATTATTACTATAATCGAGATCAAGTCTGAACCGTATATAATCCTCCCTCGGTGTCTTAATATAAGATATTTTTATAAAAAAATTTTGTCCCTTAATATAAGATCATTTTCAAAGATCAAGATATATTAATTTTGTTTTTACAAAATTATTCCTAAGTTAATAAAGGGAATTAAAAGACCTACAGTTTTTCTCTCTTAATTGTCTTAGAAGATAAAAAAAGTAATTTGAAAAAAATAACATATATTTAATACCAATAACTGATAAAATCCATTTTTTTAAGGATGTGAAATAATAATAAAAATTATGTATTAAGAGATGGATGGAGTATAAATGACATAAAGTATCATATTTTATTAAGGAAAAACAATACACAAAAATGCAGAGGACCAATAGAAGGAGAGCACGTAACAAAGATGAGTTCGAAGACATAGGCGCGAATATCAAGGAAAGATCCCCCCAGTCCCTGTACAACAAATGCACTTTAGAGAATGCAACTCCTGTGACACACAACCTAGCTGCTTTAGGTATTAATAATCATACGTTCACTTGTTGGGATCTAATTCTCATTTTTATTTGGGTTGACAATAACCACAATAGGTTTGATATTCCTAACTTCATATTAAACTGATTTTGCTTCACTACATGGGTATTGGTTTGGTTCCCATGTTTTCGTATTTTTTATTTTTTCTCTTTTTTTTTTCAACAAATTTGAGTGTGTTGCAGATGATTGGTAGGGTATGTGATGCCAATAAAATTGAGATTTTTTTTTCTATTGTGATGTTTTTGCACGCTTTAACCTTTTTATAAAAAGAAATATATTGTAAAAATAAAGAGTTTTAAAATTCAAACAAATTAACCAATATTGTTAGTTTAAGTAATATTATATTTATCAAATAATATATGATAATATACTGTTAAATTTAAATATATTTTTATTACATTTATGATACATAAAAATATTTTTCCTTTATATTTTAATGTATAATGATCCTAAAATATAAAACGCTGCGATATTTATGTTGGTTACAATAAAATGGTACAATATGAAAAGAGCATTTTTATAAATTCACAATTTACACAATTTTAATTGGAATGTAGTGCAAATTTTGGCTTTAGTAAAGAGGTATACCGGTATAAATTCTCGTATCTTTTAAACACGGCCTCCATTATCATCCCACAACACCCTCTATCGTTGTCTAGCATCTCTATTATAACTTAGCACTCTTTGTCACCGCTCAACACACATCATTATCGTTAGACACCCTACACCACTACAACCGATGTCATCATTCACTGTTACAGACCCCCTTTGCCATCACCACTTCCGCGACTGTCAATTTTGTCGAATACCCTCCATTGTCGCCACTGCTTGGCACCCACTGCTGCTATCGCCCAAAAACCATTGCCACCACAAGACACCTTCCATCATCACTATTATCAAACCCTCCACCGTACCTTTTATCACCATCTATTAAGACCTATTTTTACATATGATTTTATTTATTTATAGTGTATAATGTTCCTAAAATATAAAATGGTTAGGGATGTTCATTGGTCCTAGTAAACCGACCCAAAGCGATAACCAACCCAAATCGAATCGTTTGGTCAATGTATTTTATCTGTTCGAGTCTAGCCTGACCCACCCTGTTCAAACATGTAGTGGTTGATTCAGATAACGGATTTCAAAGTCATGAACCTGTTACCCGACTTGTTGGTCTAATTTTTCATTTTTTGATTAACCTATTACTAGTTATTACTTTGTCCTGGTTTTCCTTCTAAATTCTAATCCCATTCCACAGAGGCAAGCAGTGATGCAAAACAAAACTACTAGGGTTCATTGCTTCAACTCTAGGGGCCTCACCATCGACCAGGGAGAGGCAACGATATTTCCAGCGCGTTGTCGCCTGTACACAGCACTGCACTGTCTCCTTGTGAATCCATTGTGAGTTCACAAATCAAACAGTATTGACGATATTGGTCTCCCACATGCTTTCCCTTTTTGCCTTTCATCTATTTTGTGTCTTGGGGTTTAACTGTGAACCTGCCTTCCAACTTTCGCCGTCCACTAGCCACCGGGAACATCACCATTGCTACCATTAAAGACAACAATCACGCCTTCATTTCTCTTCTCACCTCTCTTCTATGTTCTATGGTTATCAGCTCACAGTGGATGGAGACGAGGGCACACAATAGCAAATGACCGGTGATGGTTCTTTGTGAAACTCATAACAGAGCATTTGAATCATCAGTGAAACTCTTTGTTTGATCCCGATTGTCGTGCCTCGCCTTCTATGTTCCCTGTGATTCTTGATTTTCCATTTTTTCCACTCTCAATGGCAATCGATTGAATCTACCTTTTACAACATAAAATCATTTTTCTATATTTTATTTTCTCATGGTTAATTCAAAAAATATAATGAAATTTAAAAAATGTTTGCTTCCAATCATGGTTTTTTTAACACACGTTTTTAAAACTACAAATGATGGATGGCTTGATAGTTTTTTCACATAAGCTAAAATTAATACATGTATTTTATAAAAATTTTAATACATCTCTCGTTTAATTTCTCCACAGAGACTTGTATAATTAAGAGTGGTTACTTAACAAAATTTCATATTTTCTTTTTTGAACAACATCCTAGGAAAAACACAAAAACTAGAAACCCCTAGGAAAATAAATCTCAGCATAATATGCTTTCAAGACATTCAAAACAAAAGCAGGAACTCTATTGAAACACCTACTACAAGAGCCAAGGGTAAAACCAAATTTGGCAAAGCAATCTGTAACTTCATTAACTTCCTGAAGAATGTGAGTAACACGGACGTCAACAAAGGATATCATAACAGATTAGATACCTTCCACTAAACTGAAAAGGGATGCTGTGTAGAGCACCCCGACAGGATAAAATTAATAGTTGTTAGATAGTCAGACTCAATAACCATCTTATCATATTCGTTGAGAGAAACTAATTTTAGTTCCCATGGGGATAGCGCATAATTCAGCCGCCGTTATTGTGGACAGACTCAAACTAAAGGCAAAACCCAATAAAAACTCACCACGGTAATCTTGAATAGCACCACCAACTGAAGCTAAAATTCCAAACTGAGACACCACCATCACAATTCAACTTGTCCCACCCAGTCTCCGGAGGGTACCACTTTATAGAACACGATTGCTTAGAAGAGATAAGCCCCTTATTCACCAAAATTTGCGCATCAAAACTCTGCAAAATATTGATGAACTCATAAAAAATGCATCTCACTAACTCATTTGAATTAACAATCTTGTCATTAAAAATTCTATCTCTCCTGCACTTCCAGAAATTGTAGACAGCAACACCAAAAATAAGACACCAACAAACACCCTGCACTAGCGACATAGTAGAAATATGAAAATCCATCCAAGGCAATAAATCAGCTGTTCAAAGTTTTGATCCAATGTGCTGCCACTTAGACGCACCCAAACCTGCGAAAACATTCCACAGTCTCTTAATACATGCACAATTGATTCATCATCAACCCCACAAATCGGGCAAACACTAGACACGTTGATTCCTCTTCTAAATCTCTCAACATTTGTCAGCAAACAATTTTGAGAAATCTTCCACAAATGAAATCTATGACGTTCCAGATCATTCCAAGACCAAATTTTCTTATATAAATTAGTATTAGAACTTTGCTCTTGCATCAAAAGAGATTCATAAGCAGAAGCATTGGAGAATTCACCATCTTTTGTCAACTTCCAAGCAACTATACCTGGACCTTTCTCTGAATATGGAGGAATCAAATTAACAATAGATTGCAACACAGAAGGAGGAACTAGAGAGACCACTGTAACATCCCTTTTTTCAATAATCTTGAATAATATTTTAAGTATAATTAGAATGGTGATTAGGTGAAAAATGGGTGTTAAAAACCTTAATTAGAGATAAAATGGGCTTAGGTGGGACCCATAAACTTTAGGAAAGTTCTAGAAACCTAAATAGGACGAAAATACCACGAAAGGGTGTGGAAGACCCTAGAAAACTCTAGAAAGAGAAAATCAAGATATTTTTAGAAAAGCGTGTATCACGACGTGATGGAGTTGTGTAAGGTGACCATCGCGACGTGATAGGATCACTGTTGGATCTTCACCATGTGTCCATCCAGAGGATTCTGGAAGGTACCATCATGACGCGAAGGCACCTGTGAGAAGGGCCCATCGCGACGCGATGGGGTTGATGCTCGCCTATAAATAGGCGTTTACCCCTTCATTTCCATTCGCACCAAACCCTCTTCTCTTTCTAGCTTTCTCCAGGCATTTCCTCTAAGAAGTAAGTATGCTCTACTCTTACCTCAAGTGAGGATCCTATGAATTAGAAAGCTCTTAGTAGGCAATCCTCTGGCAAGAAGAGGAAAAGAGGAAGGACAGTCTAACAGGCAAGGTAGGGGTGCGAGTAGCAAGTGCGGGAGGAGTGCAAATAGTGGCAAAGGATTCAGTGATCTTCTAACCAGGTAGGAGCAAGATGAACGTGGCAAAAACACAAGAAAGGGGGGGTTTGAATTGGGTTTTTAAAAACTTTTTCGCAAATACAAATGTTTATGAAAAATAACTATTGAATAAACTGTGCAAGGAATAAAGAGTAGAGAGAAGAAAGAGACACAGAGATTTATACTAGTTCACTATCACCTGATAGCTACGTCTAGTCCCTTCACTCACTTGAAGGATTTCTCCACTATAATCAATCGATTACACTTGAGAGTATATTTACGCCAACCGCTATACTCACAACTTCTTAGAAACGACTCGATGCAGTTGAGCCTCTAAGGTATACAACCACTCTTGGGCTAAGTCTGATTCAAATAAGAGTTTTGAAACAATATAGAGATAACTCTCTTCAGAGAGGATTTACAATGAAAATACTTTTAGCACAAAATAACTTTCTTAAAGAAAGAATAAAACAGTAAGTGCCTTGTTCAAAGATCTCAGAGACTTGGATGAATTCTTGATTGCTCACTTTCTCTTGATTGGGTAGTGTTTGAGAAGATAGATGTTGATGCTCTCACTACTCAGAAAAATATTCAATTTGCTAGCTTGCGTACAACTGTGTTGAAAATCGTTTGTCAAAACTCAATTGTTATCTTACTTCAGTGTATGAGGTAGGATATATAGCTAGGGTTGAAAAAGTGCCGTTTGTAAGTGCCGTTGTGACACAACGTCTCTTTTTGTCCGAAGTCAAAGCTTCAGATCCTGGAACTTTGGCTTTTGCAGGTTACGTCGCTTTCAAGACGAAAAGCATTCTGAGTATTATACGCAATGTCAGTAACTTTGTCCTTAGTGAGCTTTTCAAAATATAGACACTTCAAGCACAAATTTCCTTGATGATTTTATCCTTTGACATTCTTCTTGTCCTCGTATAACAGGGTACTTCAATTTCACTATCAGAGCTCTTCGTTCAAAGACTTCACTGTTCACCAGAATCAAGTATTCTTCAATACAGAGCTGAGAGGGTTATCACATAGCAGATTCTTGTTGAAGCACAATAAGTCTTCATAGAGTGCACTAAGTAGAATCTGTTGTATTGTTGACTTGCACCAGAGAGTTGACCAACCAGATTGTGACTATGCTCTAACAGGCGTTGACCATCACAAGAGCGTTGACCAAACAGATTTGGAGTCTTCGAAGAAGCGAGTCACCAACAGATTTGACCGAGTCAAATCATGTCTTGCACCATATACCAGTAGTGTTGACCAACATCGAATGTTGACTAACTCCAGGCGTTGACCAACCAGATTCTATGTGCCAAGAATCGAGCCAGAGCGGACTTTGATGAGTGAAGTTCAAGATTTCACTAAGTCTTCAAGCAAATTTTTCTCGAGTATAAATACTTTCTGCACACTTATAACCATGTTAGAGAATAAATTGTTCTCTTAATCTTTTGTTATCATCAAAACAATTAAGGGTTATTGTTTACAATCCACTTGATTCCAACAATCTCCCTTTTTGATGATGACAAATACATATATTGATGAACAATTTTTCTTTAAAAATATTTATTCAGATGATTTGAGGCTCCCCTGAATTAAGCACATATAAATATTTCTAAGTGTAACAGAGCATAAGATATTACAAAGATATAAGTTTCAGAGCATACAGAATATATTAATCAGAACACATAATGTATGCATGATGACACTTGGTTGATACACTAGGTTCATCAATTGCTTTATACTCTCTATATTCTTCTCCCCCTTTTGTCATCAGACAAAAAGGTTAAGATAGAAATAAAGAACATCACAGTCAAAACAATATAAAGAAAGATAAAGAGAAAACTTTTAAGTGTCATAAATAAATTTCATTAGAAATGATCACAGAGTGAGTAAATAAATAAAAACAAACTCGAAGAAAATCTATCAAAAGGGAGAAAACTAAAAGGTAAAAAGCCTAAGGTTTTCTAGGGCTTGTCCATCTTCTCCAAAACTTGCTGTAGTAAAGTAGTCAGCAAGTCAAGCCTACGATCAGTAGTTTCAGAGTGTTGTTGAGAGGCTTCCATAAACCTGTTGAATTTGTTGCTATCATCCACAAGTTTGTCATACACTTCCTTCGGTATCACTCTTGATTGGCTTGTAGAGGCGAGCTGGATGAGGATGGTTGAACAACCATTGCGATAGGATCTGGAGGAGGTGTTCTGAGGTTCTCTTGGAGGAGTAGGAGGGCGAGGAGGAGGAGGAGGTTCAGGTTCCCAAACAACATTGACCTCTTCTCTTGGAGGAACTCTCCATTTCAGGCGGCAGATGCCATCTCCTATTTCTTTCTTCTTGTTCTTTTTGTGCTTGTCAAACTAAGTGTTCCACAGACACCCGGTTCTCATACCGATCTTCTTGACAAGATCATTGACTACTTCATCAATTCTGTCTTCTCCAAGGAAACCCCGAAGCGAGATTCCTGTATCTTGCGGCTTTGAAGTATTCAATGCTACCAATTAGATTTGGAAGAACGTTGGGCACAATTCTTGGTTCATGAAGACCAGGCTCAGAGGGTCCAGGGGGTGCAGTGAGGAGAAGTGGCAGTGGCTCAATGATCTCTACCTCAAAGTCAGATTCAGAAGAAGGATTACGAATCGGTTCGTTACAGATTCTGGTTCTCCTTGGAGAGGAGAATTTGGAGGAAAACAGTTGAGACATGAAGGGTACCATTATGGGAAGTGCTGAAAGAGGAGTCGTGAGAGGTTGCAAAATGCGAAGAGGTTGAGCTTCACACACAACCATATTGCGCATTCAAGAGATGAAGACTCTTGAACCCTGGACTCAGTTCAGGTTCCTCGAGAAATAGGCTCAGTCTCACGAGGTATGTTGAGGTGCAGTGGTTGGTGAGGGGGTGAAGCGGGTCTAGGTGGAAAAGCTGGTTTGGGTGGTGATTTAGGTGGTGAAGGTGTTTGGGTTTGTAGAGGAGATGATGGAGGTGTAGTTTCAGTTTGAGGTATAGTGGAGTTTGGGGGTAAAGAGGCTAAAGGTTCAATATAGGGAATTTGAACCTGTGGTTGAGGTCTTTGTCTAGTCCTCAAGGAGCAACATCATCTTCATCGGATGAAGAGGAGTCCGAGGGTAAAGTGGGCAAGGGCTTTTGGTAGGTATATATGGTTGTTTACATTTGTGGTGTGGGTTTTGGAGTAGGTGTTGGTTTAGGTGCGTAAGCAGTTGGGGTGTTGGATTAATGGGTCGAGATGGAGGAGTTCAACAACAGTAGAAGCGGCAGAACAGAACTGCAGTTGATAAGTAGTATCATATAAATCAACTACCTTATCAAGTACGCTTCTTCCTTTTTGCGGCGAGGGCATCTCCAACCTTGTGTATCCTTTTCAAGGGTGGTTTTCGACGCAGATCAACAGAGGCGGGCTCGGCGAGAATAGCCACTCGAGGGTCGAGGTAGGAGCACGAACTGGGGGTGCAAAGGTCTCACGTTGGACAAGGCCTGCAGCCAAGCTTGCTTCATGATCTGATCGTGTTTCCTCTATCCTTTCCTTATCATTTGATCAATCTCCATTTTCTTCTCTTCTTGTTCCTCTGTAGCGTGAGGGCATGCATGCGAGTCTTCTTGGGAGAGTGGTGAGGGTTTACGAGGCAATGTGAATGCTTGTGCTTGAGTGACCCTTCCGGTTGGTCCAAAGAGAGACACCAGAGTCCACCACAATCTTCTTCCCCTTCTTCACAACTTTCTTCCTTGCTCCTTCTTCACCTTGCTGAATTGCGGCAATAGCCTTCTTGGAGGAGTCCCATTCTCCTTAGATTGTGCGAGAGAGAATAGGAATCACCATCGCTTTCGTGGCAAGCCCTACTTCCAAGGTGTTGAGACCTTGAAGAAGATTTATAAGCCCTTGATTCTCCATGATTCTTGACAATGACTTTCCATAAGGGATATTCATATATTTCCCTTTTACGGAGTACATTAAGTCTCTTCGCAGATGTTCAAAATTATCTGTGGAAGGTTGATCTTAGCTTTGAGTTCATAATTCCACATTATGAACTTGTGGGTACTTCCGACAAGATCCACAGAGCCGATTTGGGCACCAAGCAATTCATGATGATTACGAAAAGTGCTCAATCATTCTTCATTTCCACGGCCTTGGTCCCTCCAGGCTTCTCATAGATAGTCTCATTTACAACATCCCACACCAAAGATCCTTTTTCCCAACCAAATGGTTTCAACCGCTCCATCATTAGGGCAATGGGTGACTTCAAAGAATTAGGTCCTGAGTGACCACAATGCGCCGCCTTGAACATGACTCGGAATGGTCTTATCTTTACTCCAAGCATAAGTCCGTAACTCCTTCACCGATTCTCATAGACTGAGTTGGTCATGTAGAAGAAATCCATTATCCCCATGTCAATGAAGTCTGCTCTGAAGTCGTATCCTTCATTTGCCATATCCTCAAACCTTACTTCGTGTTCCACCAACACTTTGAGGTCAGAGGGTTGAAGATTTTCCAGCGTTACCCTACGCTCTTCTTCAGGAACTTGAACTTGCAGTGGTTGTTGTGGAGCAGCCATTGTTGAAATCGGAGAAACACAGAGTGCGAAGATGAAAGGGGTTTAGGGTTCAGAAAAGTGTAGACTTCTTTTTGAGAGATAGAGTGGGTAGTGGGTGATGTGAGTGAGTGAGTGAGTGGGTTATAAACGTGTTCGAGAAGTTTAAGCATTATCTTGATTTGAAATGAATTTTTGAAAAATTTGTCTTTTTCAATACGTAATCACAAAATTAAAGAGGCGATAAAATTGTCATTTCCCAAGAAAAGCAATTATGACTCAGTAAAAGCAAATGTCAATCACTAACGCATCAACCAGTCTCAGAGAGACACGTGTACTTAAGATTCCCAGAGACAGCTATGTAATGATCATACGAACAGTTAATGAAAAGAATATAACGAGATAAGATAATCAACAGATTTAACTACGACATAGCCAACACACTCAAGCAGAGTCAACAAGTCAAACAAATCAAACAGAGTCAATTATATTCAAATAGAGTCAATTTAGTCAAACAGAGTCAACTATATTCAAACAGAGTCAACTATATTCAGATCAAACACCTATTCCTTTATAAGAAGGAAATTCAAGTTCTTTCTTATAAAGTTGAATCTATCTTCAGCGAGGGGTTTTGTAAAGATATCTGCCCATTGATGGTCGATATCAATAAATTTAATTTCAAGAATCCCTTTCAACATAGTCTCTAATAAAATGATGTTTAATTTCAATATGTTTGGCTCGAGAATGCAAAATAGGGTTTTTAGTCAAGCATATAGCGTAAGTATTATCACAAGATATAGGGATTTTACTCTCTTTAACTGATAGTCCTCAAGTTGATACTTCATCCAAAGTAGTTGTGAGCTACGACCGCGGCGGATATGTACTCAACCTGCCGTTGATAGTGCAATTGTGCTTTGTCTTTTCTTTGGACCAAGAGACAAGATTTGCTCCAAGAAATTGGCAGCCACCACTTGTGCTTTTCCTTTCAATTGCTCTCGGCAAAGTCGGCATCACGTAAACCTACTAACTTGTAATCATCGAGTTCTTATAAAGCAAAGCAAGATTAGTAGTTCCTTTAAGATACCTAAATATCCTTTTAACCTTGATTAAGTGAGATTCTCTAGGATCGATTGAAATCTTGCACATAAGCACACACTAAACATAATGTCGGGCCTTGAGGTCGTAAGATAGAGGAGTGAACCAATCATACCTCTATATACCTTTTGGTCTACCTTTTTACTTGATTCATCTTTGCCAAGAGCACATGTTGGATGCATTGGTGTGCTCATAGGTTTGGTTTCCTCTAGCTTGAACTTCTTCAGATTCTTTCACATACTTAGTCGATGGATATAAGTTCCATCTTGACATTGTTTTATTTGAATGCCAAGGAAGAATTTTAGTTCTCCCATCATACTCATCTCAAATTCATTCTGCATAAGCTTAGAGAATTCTTTGCAAAGAGACTCATTAGTAGCACCAAAGATAATATCATCTACATAAATTTGAACTACAATGAAATGCTTTTTAGATGATTTTCTAAAGAGAGTTGTATCCACCTATCCTCTTTCAAAACCATTTGACATTAAAAAGGAACTCAATCTATCATACCAGGCTCCTGGAGCTTGTTTAAGACCATAAAGTGCCTTTTTAAGTTTGAAAACATGTTCAGGAAACTCAGTATCTTCAAAACCAGGTGGTTGTTTCACAAACACTTCCTCATTTATGAAACCATTTAAAAATGCACTTTTTACATCCATTTGGTACAAAGTAATGCCATGATGTGCAGCATAAGATAGTAATATTCTAATAGCTTCAAGTCTAGCTACAGGAGCAAAGGTTTCAGTATAATCAATACCTTCCTCTTGTGAGTAATCTTGTGCAACAAGTCTAGCCTTGTTCCTTACTACTTTGCCATCTTCATCAAGTTTGTTTCTGAAAACCCACTTGGTTCCAATGGCTAACTTGTCCTCTGGAGGAGGCACAAGCTTCCACACATCGTTCCTTTGAAATTGATTTAGCTCTTCTTGCATAGCAATGATCCAACCATCATCGATGAGGCTTCATCAATTGTTTTTGGCTCTATCTCGGAGAGTAAGGCCAGGTCGAGTGTTCTCTCGAGAGAGGATCTTGTTACGACTTTATCACTAGGTTCACCAATGATTTGGTCCTTTGGGTGATGTGGTTTGAACTTCCAAATTGATATGATTATTTCCTTATCACCGTAATCAGCACGAGAGACTTCACCAGAGATCACACTGTAAACATCACCAGAGTCAAGACTTGTGATATCAACTCTTGTTTCCTTGTTTATCTGTAAATGCAAAAACTTCATCTAGCTCGACGTATCATTGTCGGGCTTTTTATCATCAAATCTTACATGCATAGATTCATCAACAACTAATGTTTCTTTGTTGTATATTCTGTATGCTTTAGAGCGTTAAATATCCCAAAAGATAGCTCTATGTGATTTAGAGTCAAATTTTCCTAGACTGTCCTTTGTATTGAGAACAAAGCAGTCACACCTAAATTGATGAAAATATGAAATGTTGGGTTTTCTTCCTTTCCACAATTCATAAGGAGTCTTATTCAAGATAGGTCTAATATAGATTCTATTTTGAATGTAACATGCAAAGGTTTACCGCTTCTCGCCAAAAGTGCTTAGCAATATTTGTTTCGTGAATCATGGTTACGGCCATTTCTTGCAAAGATCTATTTTTCCTTTCTACAACACCATTTTGTTGTGGTGTTCTAGGGGATGAAAAGTTATGAAAAATACCATTTTCTTCACGAAGTTTTGAAAGGATTCATTTTCAAATTCACCACCATGATCACTTCTAATAGTAGTAATACAAAAACCTTTTTTATTTTGCACTTGTTTGCGAATCACGTAAAACACCGTAAAGACTCATCCTTGTGGGTTAAGAATTTTACCCATGTCCATCCAAAGATAGTCATCGACAATGACTAGACCATATTTCTTTCCCAGAAGAGGCGATTACGGTTGGTCCAAATAAATCTAAATGTAAAAGCTCGAGGGTCTTGAGGTGGAAACAATATTTTGGAATTAAAAGAAGATTTCGTTTGTTTCCCTTTTTGACATGCTTCACAAAGAGCATCAGATTTGTACTTGAGATTTGGTAAGCCTTTAACAAGTCCTTTCTTGTTAAGCTTTGAGATTAACCTCAAGCTAGCATGACCAAGTCTCTTGTGCGGATCCATTGCTCTTCATCAATTGACAAAAAGCATTTTACATTTTGATCACCAACTCGAGAAAGTTTGATTTTATAAATATTGTTCCTTCTCTTTGCTCTAAAGAAAATAGATCCATCCTTTTTGCTTTTGGCTATACATTCATTATTGTTAAAGGCAACATCATAACCACTATCGCATAATTGACTTATACTCGATAAGTTATGGTTCAAAGCCGCCAACCAATAAAACATTATCAATAGAGGTAGAAATTTCTCACCAATTCTTCCACAACCAATGATTTTACCTTTTTGATTTCCTCCAAAACCAACATTTCCACCTTCTTTAAGTTGAAGATCTTGGAACATACGCCTTTCTCCCGTCATGTGTCGTGAGCACCCACTGTCTAAGAACCAGGACTGGTGTCTTAACTCTGTTGCTAAGCAAATCTGCAATATAGACAATCTTGTCCTTAGGTACCCAAATCTTTTTGGGTCCTTTTTTGTTAGTTCTAGAAGGAGACTTGTCCTTCTCATTTTTCAGTTCATAACATGCACTTCTAATGTGTCCCTTCTGATTGCAGAAAGTACAAAGCAAACAGTCACTATGATTATTAGTATCCTTGGTTTCTAGATGTATATTTTGAAAGGTGGGTTCTTCTGGTTTGTAACCAAGACCCTTTTTACCATTTTGGCTTACGCCCCAAATCATAGATGCTTGTTTACTACGTGTGACACATTCAGCAAGAAATTTTTGAAATCCCTCTTCATATTTTGAAGAGTTGCATTCTACTGATTCCTTACTGCTGGAACTGTTACTCACCAATCGGTGGTTTTCAGTTTTGAGTTTTTCATTCTCCTCAGTGAGTATTTGAAATTGTTTTTGAAGATTTGAAAATCTCTTTTTCAAGGATTTATACTCATTGTTGAGTTTGGAAGACTCGTCTAACAGTTCATCAAAGGCTAAGTGAATATTAGAAGAAATGTTAGAATTTACCTCTTCTTGTTCTTCTTCTTCAGCCTGACTCTATATTGGCCATAAGAGCCATGTTGGCTGTTCTTCATCATCATCATCGGATGATGACTCGAAATCATCCCATGTAGCCATGAGACTCTTCTTCTTCTTACCCTTAAAGCCACCTTTCCTTGATTTCTCAAGTTGTGGACATTCGACTTGTAGTGGCCAGGTTTCTTGCATTCATAGCAAGTAACTTGGCTTTGTCCTGAAGTCCTTCTTTTCTTTTGAGTCGTGTTTTTCCCTTGAGTCCTTCTTAGGAACTTTCTTCTAAACCTTCCTTTGCTTTTCATCATGCGTTGAATCTTCCTTGATATTAAGGAAATTTCATCGTCGAGATCTTCACTACTCTCTTGAGATGAATCTTTGTCGATGTCAAGTTCAGCTTGGAGAGCTTTAAAGTAGATGCTTTGTGTGAGGATTTTAAAGCAATGGTCTTAGTTTTCTTGGGAGGTTCTTCTTCATCAAGCTCAAGCTCGTGAGCTCTTAGTGAACTCAAAAGATCTTCAAGTCGTAATTCATTCAAGTCCTTGGCTTCTTGAATAGCCGTGACTTTGGGTGTCCATCTCTTTGTGAGACTTCTCAAGATTTTCTTAACATGGTCAGTGATAGTATAGCTTTTCTTGAGAACCTTCAAGCCATGAACTAATGTTTGAAATCTTCCAAACATAGTTTCGATGCTTTCATCCTCTTCCATCTTGAAGAGTTCATATTGTCTAACCAAGATATTAGCCTTGGTTTCTTGTACTTGGGAAGTACCCTCATAGGCTAAAGCCAGTGAGTCCCAAATTTCTTTAGCGATCTTTGTTATTACCACATTTCTCAAACTCTTTTTCAGAGATAGCACATACAAGAAAGTATCTTGCTTTTTGGTGCAAGGTATATTCCTTTTATGATCATCACCCAAGACTCCTAGGAATAGGATTTCTTTTGGAGTCAACTGGTTCTGTGTACTGTTTTCGAACCATATCCCAAAGTTCAAACTGTTGAGATTCGAAAAAGTTTTTCACTTTATCTTTCCAGTAGTCATAGTTAGATCCAGTGAACAAAGGGGGACGGTTAACGTGACCACCGGGTTCGTTGCTTGCCATAGGATAGTATAGGATCTTTTCCTCTCACACTGTTAAGTGCTCAACCAAGAGGCCGAGCTCTGATACCAATTGAACGTGGCAAAAACACAAGAAAGGGGGGTTTGAATTGGGTTTTTAAAACTTTTTCGCAAATACAAATGTATATGAAAAATAACTATTGAATAAACTGTGCAAGGAATAAAGAGTAGAGAGAAGAAAGAGACACAGAGATTTATACTAGTTCACTATCACCTGATAGCTACGTCTAGTCCCTTCACTCACTTGAAGGATTTCTCCACTATAATCAACTTATTACACTTGAGAGTATATTTCGCCAACTGGCTATACTCACAACTTCTTAGAAACGACTCGATCTGATTGAGCCTCTAAGGTATACAACCACTCATTGGGCTAAGTACAGATTCAAATAAGAGTTTTGAAACAATATAGAGATAACTCTCTTCGTGAGAGGATTTACAATGAAAATACTTTTAGCACAAAATAACTTTCTTAAAGAAAGAATAAAACAGTAAGTGCCTTGTTCAAAGATCTCAGAGACTTGGATGAATTCTTGATTGCTCACTTTCTCTTGATTGGGTAGTGTTTGAGAAGATAGATGTTGATGCTCTCACTACTCAGAAAAATATTCAATTTGCTAGCTTGCGTACAACTGTGTTGAAAATCGTTTGTCAAAACTCAATTGTTATCTTACTTCAGTGTATGAGGTAGGATATATAGCTAGGGTTGAAAAAGTGCCGTTTGTAAGTGCCGTTGTGACACAACGTCTCTTTTTGTCCGAAGTCAAAGCTTCAGATCCTGGAACTTTGGCTTTTGCAGGTTACGTCGCTTTCAAGACGAAAAGCATTCTGAGTATTATACGCAATGTCAGTAACTTTGTCCTTAGTGAGCTTTTCAAAATATAGACACTTCAAGCACAAATTTCCTTGATGATTTTATCCTTTGACATTCTTCTTGTCCTCGTATAACAGGGTACTTCAATTTCACTATCAGAGCTCTTCGTTCAAAGACTTCACTGTTCACCAGAATCAAGTATTCTTCAATACAGAGCTGAGAGGGTTATCACATAGCAGATTCTTGTTGAAGCACAATAAGTCTTCATAGAGTGCACTAAGTAGAATCTGTTGTATTGTTGACTTGCACCAGAGAGTTGACCAACCAGATTGTGACTATGCTCTAACAGAGCGTTGACCATCACAAGAGCGTTGACCAAACAGATTTGGAGTCTTCGAAAGAGCAGGTCACCAACAGATTTGACCGAGTCAAATCATGTCTTGCACCATATACCAGAGTGTTGACCAACATCAGAATGTTGACTAACTCCAGAGCGTTGACCAACCAGATTCTATGTGCCAAGAATCAGAGCCAGAGCCAGACTTTGATGAGTGAAGTTCAAGATTTCACTAAGTCTTCTGAAGCAAATTTTTCTGAATATAAATACTTTCTGCACACTTATAACCATGTTAGAGAATAAATTGTTCTCTTAATCTTTTGTTATCATCAAAACAATTAAGGGTTATTGTTTCTGAATCCACTTGATTCCAACGCAAGAAACCTTACACTCTAGGGATTGTAGGATAGAGTAGTGCATACAAATGTGCATAGGGTAACCCAAGTCCTACTAGCGGTTAATGACAACAGCACCTCAGGAGAGGGGCTGTGACCTGTGATAGTTGAAGACAGTTGTCAAAGGTTTGTCAACCTTAGGAATGATTTACTGATATCTATGGGTAGATAGTAACATAGTATAGATGATTGATGCTGATTGACATGGTGTTGATGATGCTAATTGATATGCTGCTGACTATATATGATTGTTGTTATCTGTGTGATTATGTTGCTGAATAATATGTTAGTTAATGGTCGCCCATAGCGACGCTAGGAATAATCCATGTGCTGTCTGTGCTAGTCTGATGTTTGAGATATACTTTGATTTTGACTGTTGACTCTGCCTGTTATTTAGATGAATTATTGATGTGATAGGAATATCGGGTGAATACCATTAGGCCTTAGCTGGTAGGTTAGATCTTGATAAACTATAGGGACATGGAAACACTGCTAGAGCTGATAGTTTAGCTAGTAAAGGTACAAAGTAGTTAGAAGTAGGATACGAAGAGGGCCATAGGAGGTGAGAAAGAAGTGGGTGAAACTAGGCTTAGATATAGTGAACGTGATAGACACGGGGATTTGTTGTGCTTGCTTGTATGTGCCATTTGTATATACTTTCTATCCTTGCTTTCTCGAATTTTACAGTGTGTAATGTGTTTCTTAGCTCCTTCTATTTTCTTGTGTTGTATGTTCTTTTTCACATAAAACAGAGTAATATAGACTTGATGGAGGCTTCGCTAACATCTTGTAGCTATAGAGAGTACTCTGTAAGAATGCCTCTCTCTTTCAGTTACGTATCATAGCCAGTGAGTCAAAGTTTGTATATGTGTAGGCCCTCAAAAGGTCACGGGTTCGAGTCTTGCGAAAGGTAAAAACTCCCTTGAGGGGGAGGAGAAGTCCTATGAGTGGCACGTTTGGGAATTAATGAACGTGGTAAAAACACAAGAAAGGGGGTTTGAATTGGGTTTTAGAAATCTTTTCTTAAGACTAGTGTATTTTTGAAAACCTTTTCAAAACAACTCTTTAACAAAATAGTAATGAAAACAAGTAAAGAGAAGAAAAGGGAAGAGAAGGACACAGTGATTTATACTAGTTCACTATCACCTGATAGCTACATTTAGTCCCTTCACACACTTGAAGGATTTCTCCACTATAATTAACTTGATTACACTTGAGAATATACTACTGCCAAACTGGCTATATTCACAACTTCTTAGAACGTCTTAGTACAAACAAGCCTCTAAGGAATGCAGCCACTACTGGGCTAAATACAGTGTTCAAAAGTAGTTTAAAACAATATCAAATAACTCTCAGCAGAGAGGATATACAATAAAAAACTCAAGCACAAAGAATAACTTTCAAACTGAAAGAATAAAACGTTTAAGTGCTTGTTAAATGTGATCTCAGATACTTGGAATAATTTCTTGGTTGCTCACTTTGATTCACAACGTTTCAGTTTCATTAACCTACTTCAGTGGGAGAAGTAAGGTATATATAGCTAAGGTTGTAAATAGTGTTGTTGTGACCTAACGGCTCTTTTCACCAACGGATAAAACTTCAGATCCCTTTTTGTAGCTTTTAGCAAGGCACGTTGTTTTCCACTCTGCTCTTGCATACTGACACAATAGACTTTTGCAGGATCTTGTCCCTTATGATCTTTTTGAAAATAAGACACTTCTTAAGCAAGTTTTCTAATGATTATTATATCCGTTGACATTCCCTTTGGCCTTTGATTCCTCGTACATTAAAATACTCATCAATGAGGTCTCTTTAATACATGAAGTAGCCTTTAATGAACACTCAGTCTGATTTCCAATCAGAGCATCTGTCAAATAGACGATGCTTGTTACTGAGATACTCTGTTCATCAAAATGAGCTTGAAACAGAGGCAAGTTCTTCAGTACAGAATTTATTGGCCTTTCATATAACAAAATCTTATAGAAACAGACGAAAGTTTCCACTAAGTATTCTATTCATAGTCTGTTGAACATTGACTAAAAACAGAGCGTTGACCAACACAGAGCATGGTCTCACCAGAGCATGGTCTGTTAGAGCGTTGACTGATAACATAGTGTTGACCAAGACAGAGTGAGGCTATCTGACGATGTCGTCAGCAATTTTCAGAGGATTAATGCCAGACTCAGATTTATGAAACTAAAAGTGAAATACACATTTTCACTTAGTCTTCTGAGATAATTCCTTCTGATGAATTTTGCACACTAACAAACACATCAGATGATAAATTGTTCTATTAACTATTTGTTATCATCAAAACAATTAAGGGTCATTGTTTCTGAATCCACCTGATTCCAATAATCTCCCCTTTTCTGATGATGACAAATACATAGATTGATGAACAATTTTTCTTTAGAGAAATATTTATTTAAAAGAATTTCAGAGGCCCCCCCTGAATTAAGCACATATAAATATTTTCTAAGTGTAAAGTCACATCAGACGAATGTATCACATCAGACCATTCCAAATAAAGTATCAGAACTTTCAATAAACAGAGAGATCTATCAGAGCATATATATATATTAACACATCATCAGATTATACATTCCAAGTTAATGTATTAGAGTAAATAATGCAAAAATGCAATGCATGATGACACTTGGTTGATACATCAGGTTCATCAATTACTTTATATTTCTATATTTTCTTCTCCCCCTTTTGTCATCAGACAAAAAGGTTAAGAATAAATAAAGAACATCATAGTCAAAACAGATTTTGAGAGAGATAAAGTTAAAATAGAATAAGTATCTAACGATAATGATTTCATTTCTTAGGTAAAAATACCATATTACAAAATTGTTTTCCTACTAAAAAGATAAAAACAAGTACAAGGCTAAAAACAAAAGGGTGAACCAAAACCTAAAGGCTATCTAAGGTTTTTTCAACTGATCCACTATAAACTACAGCATAAAAATGACATCCTCATGTCTCTTGTTTGAAACTTCCATGAATTCCTTGAAATTCTTGTTGTCTTCAATAAGTTGGTCCAAGACCTCTTTAGGAACAACGACAGAATGACTTGTGGATGCAGAAGTAGACCCAGAAGCAGAGGGCTGAGTCACCATTGCAGTTGAAGTAGGAGGAGGAGTTACTAGTTCTGGTGCAGGTTGAGGAACAGGAGCAGGTGAAGGTATGGGAGCAAGTTCTGGTTCCCAAACAGCAGGGGTTACAACCCTTTGAGGTACCTTCCAAGTAGAAGCAGTTAGGAGTCTTCTGTTTCTCTCAAGTTGATCCTTCCTATGCTTCTCATACCAGAAATTGACAAAATGCCAATTTTCATAAAAATCTTCCAGAGCCTATGCAGTGCCAACACCATCCAGTCTATCTTCCTTAATCACTCTCCATATGTCAAATTCGTACTGTCTCCTAGCCTTAAAAACTTCAAATCCAGCAAAGAGGCATGGATTAGGATGAGGTACAACTCTTGCTTCCCGATGGTTGGGAGGAGGTTTACAACCAATTTGAACAGCTGGAGCAGGAGGTGCAGGAAGTAGCAGGGTTGGTGGATTAATGATGGTGACATCATCATCAAGTTCAAGTCCTTGAACTACTTCAGTAGCAATTATAGCAGCAATGACTAGGTCATCATCCACAATTAGTTCTGTAGCAGAGTCAGGTTCAGGCAGAACTGGTGAATGAGGTAGAGAAGGGATTTGAGGTGGAGAAGGTACTAGAAAGGCTAGTTGAAAAGAGGGATCAATGACTGGTTGTAAAGAGGTAAGGGGTTGTGCTTCACAAACTGTATCAAAGTCAGGTGTAGGAGATAGGGGTTCCTGGATAATAGGCTCAAGTTCTGTTTCAAGTTGAGAAGGGATGTTTAGGTCAGGTTGAACTGGGGGTGGTGATGGAATAGATGTAGGTTGTGGTGAAGGTATTTGAGTGGGTTCAGGTTGTGTAGTTTATGGTAATGATGTAGTTGTTTGTTGTTAAGGTGAAGAAATTGGTGTGGATTGTGGTGAAGGTATAGGTGCAGTAGTTTTGGTTGATGGGTGAGCAATAGAGAGGGGCTCAATGTAAGGAATTGAGACTTTGGGTAATGGTCTTTGTCTCTGTCTCAGAGGGACGAAATCTTCTTCATCTTCATCAGATGAAGAGTCAGAAGGTAATGGAGGCAAAGGTTTTTTAGGAGGAGAAGGTTTAGAAGGTTTGGAAGAAGGAACATATTTAGAATGTTGTGGAGGAGGAATAGGTTTTGATGGTTGGAGGGGAGGAATAGGGTTTGATGGTAATGGTTGAGAGGATTGTGAGGGTTGGGGTACAGAGGAACCAGTTGCAGCAGTGGAGGTATTATAGACAAAATCATATAAATCAACAATCTGATCTAATACCTTGAGTTTCTTTGGAGCTGGGAGATCAACCAATCTGGTTATTCTCTTCTTCTTTGTGGTGGTCGCAGTAGCAGCAGTGGTAGTGGCAGTGCCAGAGGCAACAACAGAAGGAGCAGTTGTAGCAGCAGAGGCTTCATCTTGAAGCTTTTTCCGTCTAAGATCCTCATGGAATAAGCAGCATTTTTGAGATTTTCTAATCATCTCATCAACTTCAACCTTCTTCTCCTCTATTTCTTCTGGTATTACTGAGGGCATGAAGGCAGGTCTCTGGTGGGACCAGTGGAGGTGCATGGGAGCCAATCGAAATACCAGTACTCCTTGTTACTCTTCTGGTAGGCTCAAGAGAGGCAACCTCAGTAATCTTCCTGTTTCCTTTCTTAGTGGGCTTGGCAGCAACTTCATCTTCCTTCTGGATTTCAGCAACAATTTCTGAAGATAAGACTCTCATCCTCTTCAAGTTATCACTGTTGAAGATTGGGGTACTTACAGTTTGTAGTGCAACTCCAGCTTCTTCAGTATTTAGCCCTTGAAGATGCTTAATAAGTCCTTGATTAGCCATAAGCGCAGAGATCACCGTTCCATAGGGTATATTCAGGTTCTTCTCTTTCTTGGAGAAATAAATGTTTTTGTGCAAGTGATCGAAGATAAGGCTTGGCAGATTGATCTTGGATTTGAGTTCATAATGCCACATAACAAACTTGCGGTCTGAACTCACAGTGTCAACAGATCCAGACTTGGGTAGAATGCAACTCTTGATGATCTTGAAAAGCACCTGAAACCCGTTCTTCATGTCCATAGCCTTGGAACTACCAAGGTTCTCATAAATAGTAGAGTTGATGGTTTCTATTCTACCATACTCGTTTTCCAAGTTGTTTGAGAGTCTTCTTTCAGAGTTAGGGCACTTGATAACATCAGAGATCAAGTCCTATGTAATTACTATGTATCTCTTTTGCACATAGCTGTAGATGGTGTTGTCCTTGGTTCTGGCAAATCTCCAGAACTCCTTCACCAGCTCGTGGTAGATGGGATAGTTCTCCATGTAAAAGAGATCTACAATGCCCATATCAACAAATCAGTTCTGAAGTCGTACCCATTATCAGCAAGATCTTTGAAGTTCACATCTAATTCGTATATCACTTTTAGTTGATGTTGCTCTGCATTCGTCAAAGTAGGTAGAGGTTCAGGTTTAGGACCATACACAACTGGTAGTAGTGAAGCGTCCATTGCAGAAGAGAGTAGTACAAGCACATAGCATGAAGCGAGAATGGGGTTTAGGGTTTCAAGTGTGAAGCTTCTCAGAAAAAGATAGAGTGGGTAGTGGGTGAGTGAGTGGAGTGAGTGTATCTAAAACGTGTTGAGGAAGGAAAACCGCCTTGTTCAGTTTTCAAAATAAATGAAATAAATAATTTGTCGTTTCAGAAATGAAACGTGTCTAGTTTTGCCATAAAGAGGTGCAGTAAAACTGTCTTTGGGCAATAAAAAAAATTATGACTCAGCGAGAGCAATACTCATCCACTAACGCATCAACTAGTCTCAGAGAGACACATGTACAACAAGATTCCCAGAGGGAACTTGAAGTAAATACAACAGACTATCATGAATATGAGCAGTTAACAACAACAGATAATGCAAATACTAATTAATAAATAATTAATATATAACAAAATAAAGAATAAAAAAAATAGAGGCAGCTTAAAAACAGAGGCATATAGTATAACAGACGAACACATAAAACAGAGGGACATGTCGAAAATAGACGCACATAAATAACTAGAGGCACTTGTGAAAAACAGACGCAGCATCAAAATAGAGTCATATGATCAAACAGACACAGACATTTCAGAGGTACACAAAACAGAAGCAGATATATTCAAATTTAACACTTATTCCTTTATAAGATGAAAATTCAAGTTCTTTCTTATAAAGTTGAATCTATCTTCAGGAAGGGGTTTTGTAAAGATATCTGCTTATTGATGGTCAGTATCAATATATTTAATTTCAAGTATTCCTTTCTGAACATAATCTCTAATGAAGTGATGTTTAATTTCAATATGTTTAGCACGTGAATGCAAAATATGATTCTTAGTAAAACATATTACTGAGGTATTATCACAGTATATAGGAATGTTACTCTCTTTTATCTGATAGTCCTCAAGCTGATACTTCATCCATAGTAGTTATGAACTATAGCTTGCTGCAGATATGTACTCAGCTTCTACCGTTGATAATGCAATTGTGCTTTGCTTTTGTTGAACCATGAAATAAGGTTTGCTCCAAGAAATTGGCAGCCACCACTTGTGCTTTTTCTTTCAATTCTATCTCCAGAAAAGTCAGTATCACAGAAACCTACTGACTTGTAATTTTCTGAATCTCTATATACCTTTTGGTCTATCTTTTTACTAGATTCATCTTTGCCGAGAGCACATGTTAGATGCATTAGTGTGCTCATAGGTTTGGTTTCCTCAAGCTTGAACTTCTTTAAGAGTTCTTTCACATATTTAGTCTGATGGATATAGGTTCCATCTTGACATTGCTTGATTTGAATACCAAGGAAGAATTTTAATTCTCACATCATATTCATTTCAAACTCATTCTGCATAAGCTTAGAGAATTCCTCACAAAGAGATTCATTAGTAGCACTAAAGATAATATCATCAACATTAATTTGAACTATAATAAAATGCTTTTTACATGATTTTCTAAAGAGTATAGTATCCACCTGTCCTCTTTCAAAACCATTTGACATTAAAAAGGAATTGAATTTGTCATGCCAAGCTCTAAGGGCTTGTTTAAGACTAGAGCCTTTTTTAGTTTGAAGACATGCTCTGGATAAGCAATATCTTCAAATCCAGCTGGTTGTTTTACAAACACTTCCTCACTTATAAAACCATTTAAAAGTACACTTTTTACATCCATTTGATATAAAGTAATGTCATGATGTGCAGCATATGATAATAATATTCTAATTGCTTCAAGTCTAGCTACAAAAGCAAATGTTTCAGTATAATCTATAACTTCCTCTTGTGAATACCCTTGTGCAACAAGTCTAGCCTTGTTTCTTACCACTTTGTCATCTTCATCAAGTTTATTTCTGAAAACCCACTTGGTTTCAATCGCTTGCTTATCCTCGGGAGGAGGCACAAGCTTCCAAACATCATTTCTCTGGAATTGATTGAGCTCTCCTTGCATAGCAAGTATGCATCCATCGTCTGTTAGTGCCTCATCAATTGTCTTGGGCTCTATTTCTGATAGCAACGTAAAGTCAGAGTGTTCTCTGAGAGATGATCTTGTTCTAACTCTATCACTTAGTTCACCAATGATCTGGTCCTTTGGGTGGTGAGGTTTGAACTTCCAGTCTGTTATCGTCTCTTCTTGAGTCTTATCACCAGACGCAGAGTCAGAGTCAGCACCTGTGACATCATTATTTGTTTCTTTGCTTATCTGTAAATCTGCAAAGACCTCATCTAGCTCTGACGTTTCTTTGTCAGGCTTCTTGTCATCAAATCTCACATGCATAGATTCATCAACAATTAATGTTTCTTTGTTGTATACTCTGTAAACTTTTGAGTGTTCAAAATATCCCAGAAAGATAGCTTTGTGTGATTTTGAATCGAATTTTCTAAGACTGTTCTTTGTATTGAGAACAAAGCAGTCACACCCAAATTGGTGACAATACGAAATGTTGGGTTTTCTTCCTTTTCACAATTCATAAGGAGTCTTATTCAAGATAGGTCTAATATAGATTCTATTTTGAATATAACATGCAGTGTTTACTGCTTCTGCCTAACAGTGCTTTGCAATATCAGTTTTGTGAATCATGGTTCTGGCCATTTCTTGAAGGGTTCTATTTTTCCTTTCTACAACACCATTTTGTTGTAGTGTTCTAGGGGATGAAAAATTGTGAGAGATGTCATGCTCATCATAGAAGTTTTGAAATGATTCATTTTCAAATTCTCCTCCATGATCACTTCTAATCATTATAATACAAAAATCTTTTTCATTTTGCACTTGTTTGCAGAAAATAGAAAACATTGCAAATGACTCATCCTTGTGAGCTAGGAATCTTACTCATGTCCATCTAGTATAGTCATCAACAATTACTAGGCCATATTTCTTTCCAGAGAAAGATGCAGTTCTAATTGGTCCAAATAAATCTAAATGTAAAAGCTCAAGTGACCTTGAGGTGGAAACAATATTTTTGGATTCAAAAGAAGATTTCGTTTGTTTCCCTTTTTGCCATGCTTCACAAAGAGCATCAGATTGATACCTAAGATTTGGTAAGCCTCTAACAAGTTCTTTCTTGTTAAGATTTGAGATTAGCCTCAAGCTAGCAAGTTCTTTTGTGCCAAGTCCATTGCTCTTCATCAACTGACAAAAAACATTTTACATTTTGATTTGCCAACTCAGAAAGTTTTATTTTATAAATATTGTTCTTTTTCTTTGCTTTAAAGAAAATGGAGCCATCTTTCTTGCTCTTGACTATACAGGCATTATCACTGAAGCCAACATCATAACCATTATCGCATAATTGACTTGCACTTAGTAGGTTATGCTTCAGGCCATCAACAAGTAAAACATTATCAATTGAAGGTATAAATTTATCACCAACTTTTCCACTTCCAATGATTTTACCGTTTTGGTTTCCTTCGAAACCCACTGTTCCACTTTCTTTAAGTTAGAGTTCTTGGAACATACGCCTTTCTCTTGTCATGTGATGTGAGCAACCACTGTCCAAGTACCAGGACTGGTGTTTCAACTCTGTTGCTAAGCAAATCTGCAACATATATAATGTTGTCCTTAGGTACCAAAATCTTTTTGGGTACTCTTTTGTTAGTTCTAGAAGAAAACTTGTCTTTCTTATTTTTCAATTCATAACAAGTACTTCTAATGTGTCCTTTCTTATTGTAGAAAGTACAAACAGACAGTCACTATGATTGTTGATATCTTTGGTTTTCAAATTTGCTGGGTTCCTCTTGTTTGTAACCAAGACCTCGTTTACCATTTTGGCTAACGCCTCAAATCATAGATGCTTGTTTGCTTCGTGTAACACACTCAGCAAGGAACCTTTGAAATCCCTCTTCATATTTTGAAGAGTTACATTCGACTTTTTCCTCAGTATTAGAGCTGTCACTCACTAGACGGTGATTTTCAGCTTTGAGCTTCTCATTCTCCTCATTGAGTATTTGAAATTCTTTTGAAAGTTTTGAGAATTTCTTTTTCAAATATTTATACTCATTGTTGAGCTTAGAAGACTCATTTAATAGTTCATCAAAAGCTATTTCAATATCAGAAGATGGGTTAGAATCTACCTCTTTATCTTCTTCTTCTTCAGTGTCTGACCCTATGGTAGCCATCAGAGCCATGTTTGCTTGTTCCTCATCATCATCAGACGATGATGAATTAGAATCATCCCATGTTACCATGAGACCTTTCTTCTTCTTGCATTTGAAACCACTTTTCCTTTGTTTCTCTTTCTCGAGTTGTGGACATTCAGACTTGAAATGTCCAGGCTTTTTGCACTCGTAGCAAGTAACTTGGCTTTTGTCCTTGTAGTCCTTCTTATCCCTTGAGTCCTTCTTGTGGAACTGCTTTCCGAACCTTCCTTTGTGTTTCCACATACGTTGAATTTTCCTTGATATTAAGGAAATTTCTTCGTCTGTGTCTCTACCACTCTCATCAGACGATCCTTCGTCTGCTTCCAGTTCAGCTTGAAGTGCTTTGGAGGAGGATGCTTTGTTTGTAGATTTCAAAACAATGGACTTTGATTTCTTAGGAGGTTCTTCTTCATCTAGCTCAAGCTCTGAGCTCTCAAGGAGCTCAGAAGATCTTCAAGACGCAAGACATTCAGGTCATTGGCTTCTTGAATAGCCATGACCTTAGGTCTCCACTTCTTTGGCAGGCTTCTCAAGATTTTCTTTACGTGATCAGCAGTTGTATAGCTTTTCTTAAGAACCTTTAGACCATGAACTAGTGTTTGGAATCTTCCAAACATAGTTTCAATGCTTTCACCCTCTTCCATTTTGAAGAGTTCATATTGTCTAACCAAGATATTAGCCTTGGTTTCTTGCACTTAGGAAGTACCCTCATAGGCCAAAGCCAATGAGTCCCAAATTTCTTTAGCAGTTTCATTCTTTCCGTATTTCTCGTATTCCTTCTCAGAAATAGCACAAATAAAGTAATATCTTGCTTTCTAATGTAGCTGATAAGCGTTCTTTTGCTCATCTTCCCATTTGTCCCTAGGAATGGGTTTATTCTTGGAATCAATTGGTTCAGTATATTGTTTTTGAACTATATCCCATAGTTCGAGTTGTTGAGACTCGAAGAAGGTTTTCACTTTATCCTTCCAGCAGTCGTAGTTTGTTCTAGTGAATAAAGGAGGACGGTTAATGTGACCACCGATTTTGTTGCTTGCCATGTATAAAGTATAAGATCTTTTCCTCATAACTGCTAAGTGCTCAATCAAGAGGCCGATCTCTGGTACCAATTGAATGTGGCAAAAACACAAGAAAGGGGGTTTCAATTGGGTTTTAGAAATCTTTTCTTAAGACTTGTGTATTTTTGAAAACCTTTCAAAACAACTCTTTAAAAAATAGTAATGAAAATAAGTAAAGTGAAGAAAAGAGAATGACACAGTGATTTATACTAGTTCACTATCACCTGATAGCTACGTCTAGTCTCTTCACACACTTGAAGAATTTCTCCACTATAATCAACCTGATTATACTTGAGAGTATACTACTGCCAAACTGGCTATACTCACAACTTCTTAGAACGACTTAGTACAATCAAGCCTCTAAGGAATGCAGCCACTACTAGGCTAAACACAGTGTTCAAAATAGTTTGAAACATTATCAAATAACTCCCAACAGAGAGGATATATAATGAAAAACTCAAGCATAAAGAATAACTTTCAAAATGAAAGTATAAAATGTTTAAGTGCTTGTTCAATGTGATCTCAGATACTTGAAATAATTTCTTGGTTGTTCACTTTGATTGACAGCGTTTCAGTTCCGTTAACCTACTTCAGTGGGAGAAGTAAGCTATATATAGCTAGGGTTGTGAATAGTGCCGTTTGACCTAACAACTTTTTTCACCAATGGAAAAAACTTCAGATCCCCTTTTTGTGACTTTTAGCAATGCACGTCGCTTTCCACTCTGCTCTTGCATACTGACACAACAGACTTTTGCAGGATCTTGTCCCTTATGATCTTTTTGAAAATAAGACACTTCATGAGCAAGTTTTCTGATTATTACATTCGTTGACATTCCCTTTGGCTTTTGATTCCTCGTACATTAAATTACTCATCAATGAGGCCTCTTTAATACATGAAGTAGCCTTTAATGAACACTCAGTCTGATTTCCAATTAGAGCATCTGTCAAACAGACGATGCTTGTTAATGAGATACTCTGTTCATCAGAGTGAGTTTAAAACAGACGCAAATTCTTCAGTATAGAATTTGTTGGCCTTTTATATAACAGAGTTTTGTAGAAACAAACGAAGGTTTCCACTGTCTATTCATAGTCTGTTGAGCGTTGACAAAAAACAGAGAGTTGACCAAGAAAAAGCATGTTCTCACCAGAGCATGGTCTATCAGAACATTGACTGATAACATAGCGTTGACCAAGACAGAGTGAGGCTATCAGACGATGTCATTAACAATTTTCAGAGGATTAATGCCAGACACAGATTTATGAAATTGAGAGTGAAATACACATTTTCACTTAGTCTTCTGAGATAATTCCTTTTGATGAATAGTGACTTCTGCACATTAACAAACACATCAGAGGATATATTGTTCTATTAACTATTTGTTATCATCAAAACAATTAAGGGTCATTGTTTCTGAATCCACTTGATTCCAACAATTAAAACCCAGGGTGTTACAATAAAAGGCGTAATGTAACACTCGCACCTCAAAGTAAATTGAAAGTACGGCAAATTAAATTAAATCACAGGAGTTACTAATAATTTACAAACTTGTTTACAGTAATCAAAGTCATAAATTTAAAAACCTAAGACATTAATCTAATAAATAGATTACAACTTCAAAAATAAGGACTAAATCTGAGTCCCAAATCTGTCTTCGGTACCTGTTTATCTGAAAAACAACAAAAGAAATGGGGTGAGGTTAAAAATCTCAGTAAGCCCTTCACGAACTCCTCACCATTCTCTCGTCGAGTCCTACTAGCCTAAAAAGACTAACTTAGGCATTCCATTCCTAAAAGGACTCTCCCTATATACCCTAACGACTTGCTTTGAAAACCTATTTGACATTTTAAGCGAGAACGCCCTAGAATGTGCTAACCTGAACTTACAGCTTAGTATATTGCAGGGTAGGATGATCCTAAGCCCAATATACCACTTAAAGGCTTGTGAATAATCTAGACATAGAAATGTATAGCAAACACACATCAATCATATAAATGTTCTTTCTGTAACCTATGCTTAGCACAACTAAACTCAATGTAATATAAATGCAACTTTCTTAACTAAGAACTTATTGTTCTTACTTACTTTATGCTTAGCAAGGCAATAATAAATGCAATGCTACTCTAATCAGAACATATTGTTCTTCTTTCGGTCGTGTTACTGGGTAGTGTCGTATGCTTTGATCCATAGACCCCAAAAACACACTATCGATATGGTGGTTAGACGTCTTAACCATCCAAGTGGTATCCCACGAGTCTAACAATATGATCTATCCTCATTTTGAGGCATCTTGTTGTCTTTTAAGACTCTTAAACATGACTTATGCTATGACAATGTACATATTTAATGAAATGAACAATTGAACATAATTCAATCATCTTTCGCTATCAAGCACGGCTTAATCATATTACTAACAATATTTCTCAGTCAATTGAAAATTCAACATTTAGGATGACAACCTAATGCATGGAATAACCATTCATCTAGCATTTGTGAGCCAAGACTATTTACGTTAGGGTCACAGAATTTCATTGAACTATCATCAACTCACTAAATTCATGATCAACTTATACTAAACCACTACTAATCATGTTAGAACCTCAATTCTAAGAATCATACCAAATCATAAACTATTCTTTCAAACATTCTTACTATCACATAATTCCCTTAAATCCTTTAATCAACATCATTGCCATGAACTTAGGGCTCTTTGACAAGCCTCCGAGCTGACCAATTTAATGGACAACACATTTATCAAACTCATCCCCTTGGGGCTCGATGGATTTGACAAAGGGGAAAAACATCAAACGTACATACATTTGTGGGGGGTTAAGGGCAGCCATCCAACCTCTTTTTTTTTTTTTTTTAACAAACCCACTATAAAATTATAACAATAATAAGATCAAACTCTACTTCATATGGGCATTCAAAATCCTAACTTGAACCTAGGGTTCACATATTACTTAAGGAAAAGAGATTCCTAATGTGGGACTTATGGTTGCCTATCACCTAAGAGATGAATAACCCATCTTTATTCTTCAAGATCTTGAGCTAGAATGATGGAGATTTTCCCTCTTTCCTCTTCTTCACGTTTTCCCCCTTTTCCTAACTTAGGGCTTCTTCAATCTTCCCAAATCTTGAGCTACAACCTTCAATCTTCTTCTTCGAGTCCAAGAACTCGAGCCATCTTGGAAGAAACTTGATCTCCTTCCTCTTCACGTTCTTCTTCTTCCTCTTGATTAGGGTTCCACCCAAATCTTCACCAACATTAAATCTCAACTCTCTAAGTCTCTATTTAAGCTTGAGATTGAAGAAATCCAACAAGAATCTCTTCAATCCTTCTCAAATCATGAAACCCTAGCTCACCTCTTCTCTTTCTCTTTTCCTTTTTCCTTCTTTTCGCGTTCTGTAGTAAACTGCTGCGATTTAAGCCATTTCAGGTCTGTGAATCCATTCACTGCTTAGTGTGAATCGATTCATCCACTTAAAATGACATCAGTGCCTGTTGTGAATCGATTAGGTGAATGGATTCATAGTTCTTCCAATTCGATTCACCGAGGCTTGGAATTGCATGAATCGATTCAGGCTTCAGTGAATCGATTCCCACTGCATTAAAATCAAAGAAACTCAATTCTAACACCCAATCTTGAGACTTTCTCCCAAAACCAATTTCAATTAACTCCTACTCAATACTTCCAATCATTTTAAGATCAAATCCAACTTATTCCTTAACTCAAAATCAACAACTTACACATTAAAGCTTTGTGTAATCATGTTTACTCAATTTGAATCCAAATTAAGCTTAAACACAATTATACAACTTCTCACAACTTATACTCAACTCAGCTTAGGGAATTTGGGGAGTTACATTACTACCCACCTTTTAAAAAGTTTTGTCCTAAAAAATTGCTACCTCTAACATTGTAACTTTAACAACAATTTTCTCTTATAGTCAGTTCCATTATTCGAAAACCTAGAAGTGATTCATCCTTACAAGACATCAGTCAATTAGCTTAATCGTGATAACATTAACTGGTCACAAACAAGGCCTTAATCGAGAGACATTGCTTGAACGGTTGGGGTAGTTCGCAACTGGTTAAGTGGAATTACTCTAAACACTAATTGACGAAATATTGTAATCGTGAATAACTTTAGGTCTGTGCCGATTTGGTGGCAACTTACTTCCTTACAAACTTTAAACCTTTTTGGAATTTCGTCCCCAAAAATTCTCCTACCTTCTCATCTCATCCTCCTGTAGGATTGGTTTTCGGTGCTTCCGCTTCGAACTCTGATCCTACGTCTATTCGAATAGGTAAACTCCTCTCCTACGGACGTGCCTCTTTGTGTCAAACGAGCGAATCTTTGCTCCTTCTATCTCCTTAGACTCCTTGGAAGGTACTTTCCTACGAATGCTCTTTGGAAGTTTGCCCAAAACAATATCTCATACTACTGTTGGTGGTTTCGTGACTCTTTCATTAATAAACTAACTTATCAAAGTAAGATTGTTACCTTGAGGTAACTAATACAGACCTTGAACAAATTCCATCCACAACGTTCATTCTTATGTTACAAGTGGAAACTCTTTCCTCAGATACCTTTTCCGTAACTTGGGAATTGGTACCCATCTCTTATATCACTACACTTGGTCTTATACCCAATTCGGCCTAGGCAATTCGAAACTCCAAAATTACTCAACTCCTAAAAGTGTCTGTTGGTTAGACTGGTCTGAGTTTTACTAGTTGGTTACAAACTAGGTGTCACCCGAGGTCTAGGTCCCACTCGGTTGGTGACGCAGTGTGTAAGTCGCTAGTTAGAGTCAAATTGACACAGTCCAACGAATCTGCTTGCTATAGCTTATAACCTTAGATGTCCATCGATTAAATCGTGCCCATGATATTGCACTCTTAGTTGAAGCTTACTACTACTCTCTTCCACTTGACTTACCTTCATTACTCACTCTAAATCATTGGAAACCCAGAAGGAAATAATCTCTACAAAGGAACTAATGGTCTTGTGAATTAGGTGATTTCATTACCCGATAATAGACTAAGTCTTATTCCAAATAAGATTCTTATTTGGCTAAGATAAAATTTATGATCGGTCAAACGAATTCTCCTCATGCACTGGCCGATTGGATCGAATACAGACATTAATAACCTCGAACTCCAGCCGACTTGGCTTTGCTTATAACTCCTATAGTTCGAAGACTATAGTCTAATTCTCCTTCATGGCTAGCTACACAACTAGGATCATTATACCTAAAAGACTTAGGGTTTCTTTCTGCTTCGTTAGAGATTGATCACCTTCGAGGTTCCAAACTACCATTTGGCATTGAAGTGGATGGCTGCCTTGATCTTACTTCTTATCCTTCTCACTAGCTACTTAGAACATTCCAATTCACTTTCGGACTATAATAGGATTTTAGTCGATCTAGGATCCATTCATAATAGGTTAGGCCAATCAACTTGATTAATTAATAAGTGTTAGAAACCTAATCGATTATAAATGCCCATCCTAATTGATTAAAACCATACAACTAAGAACCTTTACTTATCATTCCTAAATGCTATTGAACTAAGTGGTCATGACAAAAGAATTAAAAAAGATTACTAGACCACAATAATTCCAACAGCACATGATTGTATATTCCAAAGTAACCCTTGCATTTCCTGCTTCAGAAGTACTACACAACCAAACTTATCAAGCACCTAAGGTCTAGGCAAACATGGAAATATCCAACTTCATGATTGCACTAAACACTTCATACTCGGGTGTGATACTGATCAATTCGTGATCATAATTCCCATATGGACACTCAAATATAGGTAAGGAACACTAAAGTACTCACTTACATATATTTGCTAGCCAAAACACATATCACTTCAAAATCCCCTCTGTGGAGAGAACAATGAAAGAAATCTAAAAGATATGTCGGTGTGGGGGTCAACAGCCAACCCTTTTCCATCCAAAAGGACCCAACATTTCAAACATCAAAGCACAATAGAAAACTATTGAAATATGCATCTATCAATCATAAGTGAAGAAAACATACCACACCACCTAAGAGCATCCTATAATTCCATTTCTTGCTTGTTATTCCTAATTCCTTACAGAGCGTCCCAGTTGACGGCACCGGTAGCACACGATTCGTCCAACCGAACACTCGCCTTTGTGGTTCCGACCACACTTAAAACATTCCTTAACTCCTAGTTTCGGAGAGGTTTGAACTTGTTTTCCTCTATCCGTATCCTGCTAAGGCTCTCAATATTTTGGGAGCTCTTGTATGCATTCCTTCTTTTTTCACATCATCCTTAACCATTAAGCATTCTCAGAGTTCGCATTCGTATTCAGTCCTTTTCGTCGCCCGCCAGCCCCGTCTACTCTATTTTACATACACGGTATGAAGCATTAAGTTGATCAGGCTTAATAGTTCATAATAGGTATAAGAATACGGAAAGGAGTTGTCGAACAAAAGAAATTTTCGGCTAATTGACTACAGTCCTACAAGGACTAAACTGACACTTCCTAAAACGAGTCACCACTAGACTCTTAACTCACAGTCCGATAAGATCGAACTGCTCTGATAACATAATGTAACACCCGCACCTCAAAGTAAATTGAAAGTACGACAAATTACATTAAAGCAAAGGAGTTACTAATAATTTACAAACTTGTTTACAGTAATCCAAGTCATAAATTTAAAAACCTAAGACATTAATCTAATAAATAGATTACAACTTCAAAAATAAGGACTAAATCAGAGTCCCAAGCCTGGAGCTTAGCCTCATCAGTCTTCGGTACCTGTTTATCTGAAAAACAATAAAAGAAACGGGGTGAGATTAAAAATCTCAGTGAGCCCTTCACGGACTCCTCACCATTCTCTCGTCGAGTCCTACTAGCCTGAAAAGACTAACTTAGGCATTCCATTCCTAAACAGACTCTCTCTATATACCATAAGGACTTGCTTTGAAACCTATTTGACATTCTAAGCGAGAACGCCCTAGAATGTGCTAACCTGAACTTACAGCTTAGTATATTGCAGGGTAGGATAATCCTATGTCCAATATACCACTAAAAGGCTTGTGGATAATCTAGACATAGAAATGTATAGCAAACACACATCAATCATATAAACATTCTTTCTTTAACCTATGCTTAGCACGACTAAACTCAATGCAATATAAATGCAACTTTCTTAACTAAGAACGTATTGTTCTTACTTACTTTAAGCTTAGCAAGGCAATAATAAATGCAATGCTACTCTAATCAGAACATATTGTTCTTCTTTGGGCTGTGTTACTAGGTAGTGTCATATGCTTTGATCCATAGACCCCAATAACACACTATCGATATGGTAGTTAGACGTCCTAACCGTCCAAGTGGCATCTCACAAGGCTAACCATACGATCTATCCTCATTTTGAGGCATCTTGGTGTCTTTTAAGACTCTTAAACATGACTTATGCTATGACAATACACATATTTAATGAAATGAACAACTGAATAGCAAGGTGCTTTTTGTGGTACTTAAGCCCTCTGGTCCCGGGTTCGAGCCTTACGAAAGGTAAAAAAGCTCCTTTAAAGGGTGAGGAGAAGTCCTTTGAGTAGTGGTGCAGGATGGCATAATTCAATCATCTTTCGCTATCAAGCACGATTTAATCTTATTACTAATAACATTTCTCAGTCAATTGAAAACTCAACATTTAGGATGACAACCTAACTCATGGAATAACCATTCATCTAGCTTTTGTGACCTACGCCTATTTATGTTAGGGTCACAAAATTTCATTGAACTATCATCAACTCACTAAATTCATGATCAACTTATACTAAACCACTACTAATCATGTTAGAACCTCAATTCTAAGAATCATACCAAATCATGAACTATTCTTTCAAACATTCTTACTATCACATAATTCCCTTAAATCCTTTAATCAACATCATTGCCATGAACTTAGGGTTCTTTGACAAGCCTCAGAACTGACCAATTTAATGGACAACACATTTATCAAACTCATCTCCTTAGGGCTCGATGGAGTTGACAAGGGGCAAAACATCAAACATACATACATTTGTGGGGGGTTGGGGGTAGCCATCCAACCTCTATTTTTTTTTTACCAAACCTACTATAAAATCATAACAATAATAAGATCAAACTCTACTTCATATGGGTATTCAAAATCCTAACTTGAACCTAGGGTTCACATATTACTTAAGGAAAAGATATTCCTAATGTGGGACTTATGGTTGCCCATCACCTAAGAGATGAAGAACTCACCTTTATTCTTCAAGATCTTGAGCTAGAATGATGGAGCTTTTCCCTCTTTGCTCTTCTTCATGCTTTTCCCCTTTTCCCAACTTAGGGCTTCTTCAATCTTCCTAAATCTTGAGCTACAACCTTCAATCTTCTTCTTCAAGTCCAAGAACTCGAGCCATCTTGGAAGAAGCTTGATCTCCTTCCTCTTCTCCTCCTTCTTCACGTTCTTCTTCTTCCTCTTGATTAGGGTTCCACCCAAATCTTCACCAACACTAAATCTCAACTCTCTAACTCTCTATTCAAGCAAGAGATTGAAGAAATCCAACAAGAATCTCTTTAATCCTTCTCAAATCATGAAACCCTAGCTCACCTCTTCTCTTTCTCTTTTCCTTTTTCCTTCTTTTCGCGTTCTGCTGTAAACTGCTGCGTTTTAAGCCATTTCAGGTCTGTGAATCGATTCACTGCTTAGTGTGAATCGATTAATCCACTTAAAATGGCATCAGCGCCTGTTGTGAATCAATTAGGTGAATCGATTCACAGTTCTTCCAATTCGATTCACAGAGGCTTGGAATTGCATGAATCGATTCAGGCTTTAGTGAGTCGATTCCCACTGCATTAAAATCAAAGAAACTCAATTCTAACACCCAATCTTGAGACTTTCTCCCAAAACCAACTTTGTAAGTATGGTATACAACCTAAGAGGGGGGGTGAATTAGGTTGAACACTTTTCGAGTAACTTTTAGAGATTTTTCTCGTTCTTTTGTTTTATGGACAAATAGATAGAGTTTGATTGATAAACAAAAGTAAAAGGATAAGGAAGAAGATTGAGACACAAGAATTTATACTGGTTCCCCTAACCACTTGGGTACATCCAGTTCTTCTGACACCTGCAGAGCAATTCACTATGATAGAAATTCTTGTTACAAGCAAGCCTCACCCCAAGGCTCCCTAACAATCTCTATACAACAAGATAGCACCCCACTATCTTTTCAAACCAAAACCCAACACAAGGATGAGTTTAATAACTGTGAAGAATGGTAAAGCATATGGTCAGATCGGATCAATATCACTTTGTAACTATACAACTTTAGTGCTCAAGAACTTTTCGTAATATGAAAATAGTATCTAAGTTCTAGGCAAGAAAGTTTTGAAGGTTTAGAACTTGTAAAATGATATTGAACTCTTATGATTGAAAGAATGAAAGTTCTATCTGTTCTGATGTACAAGAAAGGTATATATATACACATCAGATCATGTCTGAAGCAAGGTGATCGTTTGGCACCTTTCCAGGGACCAAAACACACCATTTGAAATCATAACGCTTTGAAAATTTGGTTTTGAAGCAGTGGTAATCGATTACGTCGTTGTGGTAATCGATTACATGTGTACGTTGAAAATCAGCTATTCAAAAATTTAGTTGATGTAATCGATTACACATTTTAGACAATCGATTACACCCACATCACCGAGACTTTAGGTAATCGATTACAGCTTTGAGGTAATCGATTACTGCAATGAAAAAAGTGTTTTCTTGAGATTTCAAAAGGATTGCTTCAACATTTAACTTTGAAAATAACTTAGATTAAGTTTTAAACTTAAGAAATGATTTGTTTGAGCACATCTAAGTTATATAATCACAGCTTGTAATATGTCAAAGATACAAACCATACTTACAGAGAATTGACAATACATAATTAAAGTCTCTCAGAGAATGATTTCTTTGACTTGATCTATCGGAGGCTTTTCTTCTTTTTGATCAAGAATCTTGTCATCATCTAAACTCAGCCAAGTTTAAGAAGGAAATCTTCTTCACAATCTCCCTTTTGATGATGACAAACACCAATCTTGTTAACGGTTATAACGGAAAAGCTCCCCTGTCTTGTATATCTCCCCTTTGTATTGGAGTTAGGAAACCTGAAAAGTTAGTAATATACAAGATACACAAATAATATCTCCTTTCTCCCCCTTTTGACATCATCAAAAAGAAGAAAAAGTAGCATAAACACAATATAGCGTATAGATTTACCAAGCTCAGTCAAACACAAACTAAAGACTAGAAGTAAACATCCATACAAAGTTTGCAAAAGTCCTACTTAATAAAGTCCAAATAAAAAAAAACATAAACAAAGTAAAATTAAAGAAATAATACAGAACTAGATTTGGAAATCCAACATAAATAAATATGACATAATGATAATAAGATGCATGCATGATGAAGCAAAGCAGGCTACTCTTCATCCTCCTCATTGTCATTTCTAAAGGCTTCAAGGCGGTCCATGCGAGCAGACAATTGATCAAACCTCTCAGCCATGTAGCCACGGACACTCTGAAGCTCATCCATAATCATTTGATTGGTGACCTCACCAGCTTGAGGTTCTTCATCTTCTTGTACAGGAGGGTGTAGCAGATCGCTTCGATGCCTGTAGACTCGAGCAGAAGCATCCCAGTTTATACCCATTTTTGGCAAGATATCCATATGGATTTCATTTTCAGCAGGTGTCATTTCCAGAGAAATCTCATTGTTGGTGTCTACATTACAGCATTCCAACAAGCGAGAGATTTGTCTAGCATAAGGCAAACTGGTAGTTCGCCGCTGACAACATGTGATTCACAACCAAATAGGCCCGATTGATAGGTTTATTATTTTTGATAGCATACATGATTTGCATTTCAAAATCATTGATTTGAGAGTAGTTGGAGGCCTTAGGCACTAAGACATAGCGAGAGAACATAATGAAGAAGTCGATCATCAACATTCAAGTGTCCTACGTAAAGAATGTTTCTAGCGTAAGAAGGCTGCTCCAGACCGTTGTCTTTTGTTGGCAATTTCAGTCTCATCATATCGACACATGGATAAATAAAATTCTCTCTTGTCATACTCCTCCCAATCACATAAGAAATCAGTATGAATCCGTTCTCCCTCAAATGGAATATCAAGAAACTCTCCAACTTGCTTCAAGGATAATTTAATGGGAACCCCTTTCACCCAAGAAACGGACCACTACCCTTAGCCTCTAAATTGCAATAAAACACTCTAACAAGATCGGGTAATAAGTTCCAAAATCAATAGCAAGGGGTGTCACTTCCTGACTTTCAATCAATGAAGGAAAATTGAATCTAGCAAAGGCAAGAAGACTCACATACTTTGGAGTGATTAGTTTCCTACCAATGAACTGTTGGAAGCGAGTTCTTTGATCAGTGTTAGCCAACAGCCTTGATAAGTCCAGAGGATTGGGATTTGTTCTCCTTGCATCAGTCACAGAAGGATTCTTGCTTCTGAACTTCCTTGAATGTTCCATGGTGAAGATAGTGGTGAATGAAGACTTAGGGTTCGAATTTTTGGGGAAAATCAGAAGAGGGCCACCAAAGGGAAGAGGATGAGGGATTAGAAGTGAAGGATTTGAGCAAAAATGGGAGAAATGAGGATTGGAAGGTAGGTGGTTGAGAAAAAATGAGAGGTAACCGATTGCAAGAGTGAAAGAAATGGTTTGGGAAACTGTTTTTATGCAGAAAAAGCGTCGATTTTATAAATTTTTGGATGTAATCGATTACACCCAGGTGATAATGGATTACACAAGGGGTCAGTGGAGCGAAAACCTGAAATTTTTAAAGAGGTTATCGATTAGCCTGATATTGTAATCGATTACACATGGTAAAATTTTAAAAAATATTGATAAAACATGCAATGTATGAGTATCTATTCTATGTATAACAAACATATCACATAGATTTATGATTAAAAACATATACATATACTAGAATGACACAATAAAAACATATAGATTAAACGAAAGAACCTGTCACCAAATGTGTTGGTCTCATATATCCTTTTCATCCAAAATGCCATGTTCTCTTCTTATTTTGAAGAAGGGTTCTTTGGCTAATGGCTTTGTGAAGATGTCTGCTAATTGAGCATGAGTATCAACAAATGTAATCTCCACGTCTCCTTTTAGAACATGATCTCGTAGAAAATGATGTCGAATGTCTATATGCTTGGTACGAGAGTGCATAACAGGATTCTTTGAAATATTTATAGCACTTGTATTGTCACACCTTATAGGAATGCATCCATGATTGATTCCATAATCACATAGTTGTTGTTTTAGCCAAAGACTTTGAGCACAACAACTTCCAGCTGCAATATATTCTGCTTCAGCGGTGCTGAGAGCAACACTTGCTTGTTTCTTGCAAGACCAGGATATCAAAGCATTTCCAAGGATATGGCATGTGCCACTAGTACTTTTTCGATCAGTTTTGCATCCTGCATAATCGTAACTGAGTAGCCAACTAAAGAACATATACTACCTTTGGGATACCGTAGGCCAACATTTGTTGTCCCTTTTAGATACTTCATGATCCTCTTTACCGAAGAAAGATGAGATTCTTTTGGATTGACTTGAAATCGGGCACAGAGACATACACTAAACATAATGTCAGGACGATCGCGCTAAGTATAATAATGAACCAATCATACCTCGATATTTCTTGATGTCTCTTGATAAACCTCGACTCATCTTGATCAATATAAGTACCGGATCCCATAGGAGTTGCAATCTCTTTGCAGCTATCCATGTCAAACCTTTTAACAGTTCTTACAAAGATTTTGATTGATTTAGGAAGATACCATTCTTAGTTTGCTGGATTTGAAGTCCAAGAAAGTAATTCAGCTTTCCCATCATGGACATTTCAAATTCTCCTTGCATTACCATTGAGAACTCTTCACACAAATCTTTATTGGTTGATCCGAAAATGATGTCATCAACATAAATTTGGACTAATAGAGTGTGATCCTTAATTCTCTTGATGAATAGAGTAGTATCTACCTTACCCTTTTCAAATCCTTTTTCACTTAAGAATTGACTAAGTCTGTCATACCAAGCCCTAGGAGCTTGTTTTAAGCCATAAAGAGCTTTCTTTAATTTGAATACATGTGAGGGGTTTTTGAAATCTTCAAACCCAGGAGGTTGTTTGACATAAACTTCCTCATTTATGTATCCATTCAAGAAGGCACTTTTGACATCCATTTGAAATAATTGAAAATCTAAAGAACAAGCATAACCAAGTAATAAACGTATAGCTTCTAACCTTGCAACAGGAGCGAATGTCTCTTCAAAATCAATTCCTTCCTCTTGATTATAGCCTTGAGCAACCAACCTTGCCTTGTTTCGAATAATTATTCCATTCTCATCAAGTTTGTTCTTAAACACCCATTTTGTACCAATGATGTGTTTGTCTTGTGGTCTAGGGACAAGTTCCCAAACTTGATTCCTTTCGAATTGGTTTAACTCTTCTTGCATGGCAAGAATCCATTGATCATCTTCAAGAGCTTCATTTATCTTTGAAGGTTCTATTTGAGAGACAAAAGCCATGTATTGGCAAGCTTCCTTCAGATTTAATCTTGTTTTTACTCTGATTCAATATCACCAAATACTTTGTCAAGAGGATGATCCCGATGAATTCTCCATTCACGAGGTAGATCGTGATGATTCTGCTCTTGTTGAAGATTGTCGTCTTGGTGATTGATTGAATTAATTTGTTTTTCTTTGTCGAGTCTTCCTTAGGTAATTCGACTCAAAGATCCTTAGTAGTGTCTTTTGTAGATGCTTCCATTATATCATCATCATCGTCACAAGAAACTTTCTCTTCAGATGGGTTAGTTTCATCAAAGGAAACATGCATAGATTCTTCTATAACTAAGGTTCTTTTATTATAAATTCTATAGGCTTTACTTGAAAGAGAATAGCCAAGAAATATACCTTCACAGATTTCTCATCGAACTTACCTAGGTTGTCTTTGTCATTGTTGAGTACAAAACATTTACATCCAAAGACATGAAGATGTGAGATGTTTGGCTTTCTTCCTTTATATAGTTCATAAGGAGTCTTTTTCAATATCGGCCTTATATTGACTCGATTTGTAACATAGCAAGTCAGACTTTATCAGCATCCGCCCTGCAAGTACTTTGGTAGACTTGAATCATGAGCATTGTTCTAGCTAGTTCAATTAGAGATCGATTCTTTCTTTCTCACACGCCATTTTGTTGAGGAGTCCTTGGGTGAGAAGTAGTGAGTGATTCCATGTTCTTCACAGAATTCCTCAAAAGAGCATTTTGGAACTCCCCACCATGATCACTTCTAATTGACACAATCTTCATAGATTTTTCATTTTGCACTTGTTTTGCATATTTCTTGAACGCCTTAAATGCATCACCTTTTGTGCTAAAAATAGAGTCCAAGAATATCTAGAGAAATCATCAACAATAACTAAAGCATAAACATTACCTCCAAAGCTTCTAGTTCTTGAGGGACCAAAAGATCCATGTGAATCAATCAAGTGGTCTTGTAGTTGATACCACATTCTTTGGTTTGAAAGAGGATTTTGTTTGTTTCCCCTTTTGGCATGCGTCACATAATCTATCTTTGACAAATCTCATTTTGGGTAATCCAATAACAAGATCATGTTTGACAAGCTTATTCAAATGTTCCATGTGAATATGTGCTATTCTTTTGTGCCAAAGCCATGCATCATTATTGTTTACCACTAGACATTTAATCTTCAAAGATAAATCATCTAGACATACCTTATAGGAGTTGTCGATTCTATTTCCCACTAACTTCTCTTCAGGAGAGGCTTCATTTTCAATGATACATTTTTCCTTGATGAAGTTTACTCTGAATCCTTTATCGCAGAGTTGACTTATGCTAATCAAATTGTGCTTCAAACCTTCAACATATAGGGCATCATCAATAGTTGTGAAGGGAGAAGCTCCAATCTTTCCAATCCCAAGAATCTTTCCTCTATTGTTATCTCCATATGTGACATATCCTTTAGATTTCAGCTTCAGAGATGTAAACTTTGTACAATCACCAGTCATGTGCCTAGAAACGACCACTATCAAGATACCATGTGTTCTTTGGTCTTTGTTCAGCATTTCTACAAAAGCATTTAATGTATGTTAGGTACCCAAAGTGATTTGGGTCCTGATGGGTTAATGCCTTTCCTTACCCATATGAATTCTCCATAAGGAACTCCAAAGTTTCTTATGTAGCAAGCATTGGGGGTATGGCCTTTGACATCTGATAATCACAATTCTTATAAATATGACTAGTGATAGAACTACTAGACTTGTTTCTTTTACATTTCTAGAAATTGAATGATTTCCATTCTTAACCTTATTTCCAGAGTTTGCTTTAGAAGAGTTTCCAATATGCAATTTAGATGATTACGAGTTGTTGGTAGTTGTGCTTGCCTTGACAAATATAGTTTTGTTAGGACTTGGTGTTTGAAAATTTGAAAAACCAAGACCATGTTTGTTGTTTGAATACCTTTGTCTACTAAGCACTTCTTCTAAACCAATTTGACCTTTTTCATATCTTTTGATCACTTGATTTAGACCAACAATCTTAGATTCATATTTTAAACATTTATTACATACGTAATTTTTGATATTTTCGACTCCACACATGTGTCATTTGAACTTCTTTCTAGTTCTAAAATTAATTTCTTTTGTTTCGAAATTGTTCTAGAAAGTATCAAACATTCTTCATGTAACTCATGAAATGCATTCTGTAATTCTATATAAGATGGTTTTTCATTAGTCATAGAAGAACTAACCTCTTGTTCATCATCTGAGTGATGTGATGCCATTAGTGCTTTGACTTCAGATTCTCCACTTTCTGAATCGGAGGATGTACTTACTTCATTGTCATTCCATGCAATGTAGGCCTTTTTGGATTTGAATTCCTTTTTCTCTTTGAAGTACTTCTTCTTTGTCAGATTAGGACATTCTGCTTTCATATGTCCTTCCTTACCGCATTCAAAACATGTGAAGTTTTGATTTGAAGTGGATGTATCCCTTTTCTTGAAAAATTTCTTTTTGTTATCAAATTTAATATTTTGGTCTTTCTTAAGAAATTTTCCAAACCTTTTTACCGGGAGGGTGATATTCTCATCTTCATCAGTGCTTTCTTCTTCATGTTGTTTTCTGGTTTCAACCTTTAAGGCAATACTTTTGTTCTTCTTCTCTTTGACTTCGCTCTTCCAATCTTCCAAGTTCCAATTCATGTTCTTGGAGTTTTCCAAATAATGCCGCAGGTCATTTTTGACAGACTTTTCTTTCGTGAATTGTCAGAACCTTTGGTTGCCATTGCCGAGTCAATGATCGAAGAATTTTAAGATTCAACTCATCATTGGTAAAGGTTTTTCCAAGATCCATTAAGTGATTTGTCAAATGAGAGAATCTCTTTTGCAAATCAAGTATTGATTCACCAGTCGCATTCTAAACATTTCATACTCTTGTGATAAAGTATTCAGTTTAGATCTCTTTACTTCTCTTGTTCCTTCATGGGTTACTTCTAGAGTATCCCAAATCTCTTTAGCAGCTTTACAATGTGAGATACTGAAAGAATTCATCCATACCTAATCTTGTTGTAGAATGTTCTTGGCCTTTTTGTCGTAGAGTACTCTCTTCTTGTCATCATCCGTCCATGAGGTTTTGACTTTGTCTTGCACTTCATTGTTAATGACTGTTGTAGGCACATAAGGACCATTCTCTACAGCATCCCATATTTCTTCTCCTTGTGCTTCAAGATAGGATTGCAAGCGAATCTTCCAGAAGTCATAGTGTTCTCCAACGAAACATGGAGGCTTGTTGTTACTGCCACCATCTCTAAAAGTAGGATTGTTGCTTGCGGAAGCCATGGATCGAAGGAGCAGGTTATCTTAACCTGCTCTGATACCAATTGTAAGTATGGTATACAACCTAAGAGGGGGGGGTGAATTAGGTTGAACACTTTTCGAGTAACTTTTAGAGATTTTTCTCGTTCTTTTGTTTTATGGACAAATAGATAGAGTTTGATTGATAAACAAAAGTAAAAGGATAAGGAAGAAGATTGAGACACAAGAATTTATACTGGTTCCCCTAACCACTTGGGTACATCCAGTTCTTCTGACACCTGCAGAGCAATTCACTATGATAGAAATTCTTGTTACAAGCAAGCCTCACCCCAAGGCTCCCTAACAATCTCTATACAACAAGATAGCACCCCACTATCTTTTCAAACCAAAACCCAACACAAGGATGAGTTTAATAACTGTGAAGAATGGTAAAGCATATGGTCATATCGGATCAATATCACTTTGTAACTATACAACTTTAGTGCTCAAGAACTTTTGAGAATATGAAAATAGTATCTAAGTTCTAGGCAGGAAAGTTTTGAAGGTTTAGAACTTGTAAAATGATCTTGAACTCTTATGATTGAAAGAATGAAAGTTCTATATGTTCTGATGTACAAGAAAGGTATATATATACACATCAGATCATGTCTGAAGCAAGGTGATCGTTTGACACCTTTCCAGGACCAAAACACACCATTTGAAATCATAACGTTTCAGAAAATTTGGTTTTGAAGCGTGTGTCGATTACGTCGTTGTAATCGATTACATGTATACGTTGAAAATCAGCTATTCAAAAATTTAGTTGATGTAATCGATTACACATTTTAGACAATCGATTACACCCACATCAGAGACTTTAGGTAATCGATTACGACTTTGAGGTAATCGATTCGCAATGAAAAAGTGTTTTCTTGAGATTTCAAAAGGATTGCTTCAACATTTAACTTTGAAAATAACTTAGATTAAGTTTTAAACTTAAGAAATGATTTGTTTGAGCACATCTAAGTTATATAATCACAGCTTGTAATATGTCAAAGATACAAACCATACTTACAGAGAATTGACAATACATAATTAAAGTCTCTGTAGAATGATTTCTTTGACTTGATCTATCGGAGGCTTTTCTTCTTTTTGATCAGTAATCTTGTCATCATCTAAACCCAGCCAAGTTTAAGAAGGAAATCTTCTTCACAAACTTCAATTAACTCCTACTCAATACTTCCTCCTACACAATACTTCCAATCATTTTAAGATCAAATCCAACTTATTCCTTAACTCAAAATGAATAACTTACACATTAAAGCTTTGTGTAATCATGTTTACTCAATCTGAATCCAAATTAAGCTTAAACATAATTACACAACTTCTCACTACCCACCTTTTAAAAAATTTCATCCTCGAAAATTGCTACCTCCACTACAAGAAAACACGGGATTACCGACGGCCAAAAGCCGTGGTAATCCCAAAAAGCCGTCAGTAATGCTAAATTTTCGACGGGTTACCGACGGCCTAAATACCGTCGGTAAAACGGGCGTCGCAAGTGCCTACCGACGGCGCTTTCGTGGCCGTCGGTAATACCGACAGTTAATGCCATCGGAAACATACCGTTGGAATTTTCCGGCCGTCGGTAAATCCTTTTTTTAAATAAAAAATTAATTAATTTATGTAATTAATTTAATATATTAATTTATTTATTAAATTAAAATATTAAATTAAATGACTAAATTAATTTATAATTGAATTTAATTTATTGCATTAATTAATTAATAAAAAGATAATTGAAATATTTATTTAATTTATTGAATTTAATTAATTGAAATATTGTAATTAATGAATTTAATTTGTTAAATTATTTATTTATTTAATTATTAAAAATAATTGATTCCAATATTAAAAAATATTTATTTATTAATTTAATTAACTATTACTAGTAATTTAATTTAATTATATTTATTACTTTTAATTCTTAATTTATTTCCATATTTAAAAATGTGATAACGTAAACGAAAAAGACCAGTAATAATTAAAAAAAAAGAAACGTAATAAATAAATAAAAAAAACCGATGAATAAAGATCAACGGTAACTAAAAAGATATCGAAAAATATGAAAAAAATATAAGTACAAACAGAACTAATAGTCCTGGTTGTCCTGATCATGACCATTGTTACTAGGAGGCGAAGGCGGAGGCGGTGGAGGAGACGCCTGGCAAACTAGCAACTGGTACAACTCCTCTTGTCGCTTCAGCACCTCAGCCAACATGGCACTCGTCCGACGGGCGTCCACCCGCTACTTGGCCGCGATCCGCTGTTGCTCGGTCATGGCCCACTTCAGGTCTGCTATCTCCTGCTCATCCGCGGCAAAGCGACCAGCGGCTGCACCACTACTCGATGACTCTCCGATGTTGAGGCCTCGAGCACCTTTCTTGTAGTTCCCGGCGAGGTCGCCAGCACCGAATAGGCGACCCTTCTTCTTGCCACTAACAATATCAGCCCATACCCTGAGCGGTGCAGATAGATCCTCAGGGCTTTGAGTGGGGGAACATGATGATGTCTGAGACATCATCTGAGACATCCGCGCCTCAAACTCCTCCTGTCAAACATATACAAATATGTCAATTTTTTTTTTCATAAAACAATATAAACATTATTAAAAAACTATTCATTATATTTTATAATTACCTGGGTCCGCCTCGACCGCTCATCAAAAAAATCGCTGGTACTCCTCCTAATATGAGTTGCACGATGGAGCTCGTGCAACTGTACCTCTCTACCCAACCGCTTCGACTTTAATTATTTAATACAAAACCTTAACTCAATAATAATAATAATAATAATAATAATAATTATATAAACAAGTAAATAATAATAATAATAATAACCAAATAATAATAATAATAACAACTAAATAATAATAATAATAATAATAATAATAACTAAATAATAATAATAATAATAATAATAATAATAATAATAATAATAATAATAATAATATAAAACGTACAAGTCGAGTTGCGTGCTGCGCCTGACTGACCGAACCTCCGGTGTGCAAACTCCCACCCTTCTCAGAGGCTTTATTCCTCTTCGCCTTCTCGCTTACCGCTTTGAACTCAATGGAGTTCCAGTACTCTTGCAGCTGCTGCCAGAGCTGATCCTCTATCCAGTGGGGCTGTCCACTGAGGCGGGTATCTCTAAGCATGTCAGAGAGGCGGTGAGAGGCCTTTATATGGAAGTTCCCCTCGATATGCTCCTCATCCTCTTCCTTCCATGAAACCATCTCCTGTATGAATATAATACATTATTAAACATAATTGAAATTTATGAAATAAAAAAATATTATGCAACAAAATAAAAATTACAACTTACTCCAAAAGATCTGAACATATGATCCCCCTCATCCTCCTTCACTTTCTTCCAGGTGGGCCAAAACGTGTGATAATTATCCTCAATTACCGCTGTGATAGCCGTCGCAGCTGGCTTTGAGGGAAGAAACCTAAAAAATAACAAGATGTCAAACAAGAGAAAAAATATATATAAATATATATTTATATACATGTAAATTATTAATAACTCGAAAAAAAAGAAGTAAATACTTACCTTTTACCAGCCGGTCTGATAGCAACTCGGCCATCATGCAGCATCTTAATATCATCAACGACCCCCTGGTCAACCTCCTGCTGCTCAACCTTCTGCTGCTCATCCCCGTCCTGCTCAACCTAGGTTTGATCAGGTGTATGACCCGTACTATAGTCATGATCGGACATATGAGTATCGGGCGCCGTCTTAGGCACAAAATGGGAGGAAGAAGCGCCAGGTGTCTGCTGGAACTCCGGGTTGGGTGTCAAAACAGAAGGTCCTGCAGGCTGTGTAGGTGCCGAACGCACTGGAGGCTGTGTAGGCGAGCAGCTGGAGCCTGTAGGCGTAGATGTCTGTGAGACGTTGTGTGGATGACAACGTCGCATAGCCAGCATCATCAATCCTAATAATGTTCGGTCGACGACGACGAGCGGGTCGATGGCGATGCCCTTCCCCTTCTGTTGACCACCTGTGGGTGGTCGGGGGGTCGGATCCTGCACCTCCTGATGCCATATATGTCTATAGAGCAATTCAACAATAACAGTCATGAAATAATATATTTAAGCATAACAATATTACAAATGAATTCCATAAAAATAAACAAGTTACATCCCTTTGTAGTATTTTGTTTTGGTACCAAGGCAAATTTTTTTGCACAAACATCCAATTATATTTAGCTATGGTGTCGTGTCTCAGTAATATTTCTCAAAATACGTATAAATATCTATATAGTGAGATATGATTAGATATGTGCAGAACTTTTTATATTGTGAATGCATAATAATGAAATTCAAATTGTATATCTACGAATTATCCCATATAGTGTCACATCGTAGTACGTATTTTTTATTGTAATTTAGACTCTCGGTATAATTTGAGTCGAGCTGTGTGAACCCATATTAAGGCAAAACTTTTCTAACGCCTATTTTACCATTCAAAGACTTGAACTCGAGACATTATTTAATTAAAAGAAACTAAACTCCTTACCACTTAGATTAACAGACGTCGGTTGTAATATTATATTCTAGTTAGAATACGTGAATAAATATCCATATGGCGAGAATAATTAAAAGAATTTTATACATCGGTTACAGTAAATAAAAATATATTGTTAGACATTAATTTTGCCAATTGTAAAAAGTTAAATAATTTCATTATGCCCTCTGTCTACCCTGCTTCGGTATCGTCTTCAGATCTTGATGGGTCTGCCACTTCTTCATTTAATTCCTCATCTCCATCTACATCTTCATATGTGATTGGATCGTCACGTAGTCGAGAAATGGGTTTCACTTCATTTACTACGTTGACATCAGACATCTCATCCACTTGATAAGCCATTTCTTCCTGTGGATCATCTGCTTCAATGCGACCCCTTGGTTTAGTCTTTATTGCAACACACCAACCTTGTTTGTCCCTTCGAGTTGATGGGTAAGGGACATAATAAGGGACATAATACACTTGTCTTACATGTTGTGCCATGATAAACGGATCAAATATTTGGTATCTGCTGCTCATGCATATGTCAACAATATTATATTTTCGATCCACTCTTGTACCTCTGCTTGACGGATCAAACCAATAACAATAAAATAGCACTATTCTTTTAGTGTAGTCTAAAGTATTGTACGCCAGTTCATATATATGTTGAATCATGCCGTAGAAGTCATCTTCACCTCCATTTGTGGCACCTTTTACAAATTTCGCTGTTAACTGTTTTTTCCCCCTCTGTTTTTGATTGGGTTTGAAATTTGTATCCGTTTACGAAAAACGTGTGCCATTCTTTTACACATGATTTAGGACCATGAGATAAATTTCTCAATTGTTCGATTTGAGGCGATTCTGGCTCACTGTACACCTGCGTATACACATGTACAAGTGATTTATATTTCCTTTTTTCAAACAACCTTTTGTATTTTCAAACAATAAATAGTTGAAATAAGACTAAAAATATATACCTGGTTCATAAACCACGTTAGGAAATATTCATGAATATAGGCAGAAGAGTCTTGTACGGCTGTGGGCTTAGTTAACAAGGATGCCCTAATCAATTCATTTGAAAACAAATGATCATGAGTAGTTGTGGATAAAAGAAATTGAAAGTGGTAAAAATGATACATACGTAAGATATGGTGATACTTCGGCATAGTTGATCAACACGTGAACATGGGCTGACTTCCACTCTTCTCCCGTTAACCAGGAAGTCACCTCCTATCAAGCATGATGGCCGGGAAGGCAAAATACTGATAAGGCTAGCGGGTGTCTTTCACTTTCAATTTCTAATTCATTCCTGTTATTTGTTGGTGTCAGTATGAAGTTTGTAAAATAATGGGAACAGAAATGGATTGTCTCACGGTGTAAGTAAGTTGTACAAATAGATTCTTCAACCCTGGCCTTATTTTTCACCGATCATTTTGAGCCACCCATAAATCTACAAAATAACAAGGTTGACGATATAAATTGATACATTTAACCCTTCAAGTGAATATTTATTTTAAAGAATATTTTATTATATTACCTTTCGAATGGATACATCCATCTGTATTGAACCGGTCCACTAAGCCTAGCTTCATGTGCAAGGTACACTGGGAGATGCTCCATAGAGTCAAAGAAACCAGGGAAAATACTCTCTCCAACTTACAAAGAATGACTGGTATGTTCTGCTCCATCTTTATAAGATCATCCACTCTCAAGGTTGCAGAACACAAATCTTTGAAAAATTGGCTGAGTTCAGTAAGTGGATTTAAAACATTTGACGGTAAGGAACTAAATGCAATATGAAGTAAACACTCCACGAATACATGACAATCATGACTTTTCATCCCAATCATGGTTCCTTTGTTCACATCGGCACATGTTGCCAAATTAGAAGTATAACCGTCTGACATTCGAAGTTCTTTCATCCACTGACAGACTGACCTTGCTTGCTCAGCAGTTAAAGAGTAACAGACTTTGGGTTTCAGGGCTTTTCCATCCGACCAAGTCGTCAAATGTAAGTCCTTTCGCCTATAGTAAAGCGGTAAGTCCAGTCTGGCCTTATCGTTGTCTTTCGTTCTTCCTCTAACATTCATTACTGTGAGAAACACATTGTCAAAAAAGTTCTTCTCAATGTGCATAACATCAAGGTTGTGTCCCAATAAATTATCTTTTCAATATGGCAGATCCCAAAAAATACTTCTTTTAGTCCAATTATGCCATTGTCCATATCCTTCAAATCGATCCAATTTACCATGATCTGTGATTTTTGGCAGATCCATAACTCTGGCAAAAATCTGTTCAGATGTCAACCTTGGGGGCGGGCCATCTAATTCAACTTCCCCCTTCTTGAAGGCGTTCTTATCCATCTAAATGGATGATTACCTGGTAAAAACCTGTGATGTGAGTCAAACCAAGAACTTTTCCCCCCAAATTTCAAGGTAAAGGCTTTTGTATGCTCCATGCAATGCGGACATGCCATTTTACCATGAGTACCCCAACCAGACAACATGCCATATGCAGGGAAGTCATTAATGGTCCACATAAGAGCTGCCCTCATTGTAAAGTTCTTCTTTCATGCAATATCATAAGTCAAAACGCCATTCCACAACCTTTTGAGATCGTCAATGAGAGGCTGTAAGTAGATGTCAATACCATCTGTTGGATTATCTGGACCCGGTATAATACAAGTCAAGAACATATAAGGCTTAGACATGCACATTTCGGAAGGAAGATTGTATGGGGTAACAATAACTAGCCAGCAAGAATAGGGTTTCGCTGTTGATTGAACATACGGGGTAAAACCATTAGAGCATAAGCCAAGTCGTACATTACGTGGATCTACTGCAAATTCGCGATGCACACGATCGAAGTGCTTCCAAGCTTCACCATCACATGGGTGGCGCAACATATCTGAAGTGCTTATATTCTCATAGTGCCACGTCATTTTGTCTGCAGTCTGTGTTGATGCAAACATTCTCTGCAGCCTTGGAATAATTGGCAAATAAAACATTGCCTTCCGTGGAACTGGTTTTTGTCTACCCTTCCCATTATCAGTGTGTGAAATATACCTTGGCTCACCACAAAATCTGCATTCAACCAGCGCGCCATCGTTTTTACCAAATTCATTGTCGTAATATAACATACACCCTGTCACACAACAATCAATCATTTTAGATTCCAACCCCAACTTGGACACTAAGCTTTTAGCCTCGTAATAACTTTTTGGTAAACCGTCTCTGATAGGTGACGAGTCCAATATCATCTTCGTTACGAGATCTAAGCACACATTCGTAGTACCACAGTTTGACTTAAGAGCTAAAGGCCTCACACACATTCATAACTTAGAGTGTGCAGACCCTTTAAACAACGACTTATTTGTTTCTAATAAGAGATTATAAAATTTTTGTGCTGCCTCGTTTGGAAGTTCATATGTGTCATCATACTGTTGCTCCTCGAATGATATGTTGACCCCCAAGGCATCACAAACCATATCTTGCATCAATTCAATTTGCTCACCATATCCCGTATCTACAAAACTACTTGAAGCACCTGTGCAATTATCGCCAACCCCTAAATCAACCCGAGACAACTCTTCCCCATGTCTAGTCCAAATCCAGTAATTAGGCCTAAATCCAACTTTCTGCATGTGATATATGACCTCACCTGGGCTCTTGACCCTTCTGTAATCGCAATTAACGCATGGACATCTAATCCCTCCATTAATTTCGAAATCTTCATGTGCCATTGCGGCTTGGACAAAGTGATCAACCCCATCGCAAAAAGATTGTTTCAAACCCCCTCTCTCCGAATACAATCTATCGTACATCCAACTACGACTCGAAGGGAAAAATTCCATCTTCTGCATGTCAAAAAAAAATGACAATTTCAGCAGCACTTTGTTCTTACAACTGCTCTCTTTCTTTAAATGGTATGACCCTATCCAATCCGAGGAAAAACTTTTTCAGAACTCGTATAATAGTCATTCATTAATTCTCATATCTTATACTTGACAAAATTTCGGCAGCATTTTCCATTAGTCTCTAAGTACACTAAATGATCGCAGTTATGAATACCGCGATCAAGTATGCACCTAGAGAACAAAAGGAAATGAATCGAACCGAAATTTCATCAAATATAAAGATACGAGAATTAAGCAACAACTATTATATAAGTAAAGAAAAAGTCTTTTTCCCAAACTGTTCGACTTGGACAATTCAAGGTTCAATATACAATGAACACGTGGTACCCTAAAAGAGTACATGCACTCAATAATATATTAAACCTCAAATGGGAAGCTAAGGCTTTTCTCCGATACTAATAACAAAGCAAATGATTCAGTAAAAATCAAAAGCAGAGATGATAAAAGTAGAAAATCTACTTGGTCATTTAAAAAGAAACAGGTTGGAAGTTGATATCCTCTTAAAAGATAGAATTAGACAAGCAGAAGTGGCAAGAAAAAGAAGTACAGAGAGATGTGCAAAGCAAATTGCAGCCAATGATAGAATTAGATCTGTTTTTTTTTTGTTTCTCTACTTTTTAATTATGAATAGAGATGAAAGTAGATTAGGTTAAGTAAAACTTTCTTAAATAAGTCTAACTTGTTTTAAAAATTTAAAGCCTAAGTTTGACATGTTATTTGTGATAGACTTTTTATAAGTTTGTCCTGAAATTTTTAAAAGTCTGACTTGACTTTTTATAAGCCAGACTTATTTATCTAAGATGAGTCTCATAGAAAACTATGCTTATACAATCCTCTTTATTTTTTTTAACTTATCCCTAATATTCTCATAGAAAACTTTGCTTATACACATACACACAACTTGTGTGAAACTAGTGGATCATAAGACACAACTAGGATTTGAAGGTTTATGTAAGCAAAATCAATCTATTTATTATATCTATATACAAAACCTTGTGGGAAACCTTATGGTATCTTTATTTGGTCGCGTCTCCCATAGACGATTGGGAAATTTAGGATGGTGCAGTACTACTAATTAACACATTTTGCATCATTATAAGTGGCTTAATACAAAAAAGAATAATTACCTAACACTATACCATTATGCTCCCCTATTTGATAAAAAAATGTTTCCTTATCCTTTTCAATAAAAATTTAAAACTCATTTCATTATTTCTCGTAAGGAAGTCAATACGAGAGAACTCTACAACCGTGCAAGGCATGACGTCTAATGAATATTTCTTGCACGAAATAATTAAAGAAAATGAAAACACATATGCACCATTCAAATTGAAGGGAAAAAGAGGAGGAATCAAAGTTAGGATAAAATGATATATTAATTTATGTATGACTTTTATATAAGCCAGACTTATTTATCTTAAATAAGTATATAGTTTTTAAACATTTAAAAAACTGATATAAAAATATTAATATATTATTTATGTTTGCTTAATTAATTCGGTCAGTTAGGCCTAACAAATTTTTTTACATTGCCTAAAACCTTTATATTTTTAGCTAAATACTTCTAAAAAAGACTTGACCTAGTTTATTTAATAAATAATTATGTGCTGGCTTAGAACTAATATAGCATATGCCTTAGCCTTAGGCCAATAATCACGATGATGTTGATTGTAACAAAAGCATTGTAATTGTGAGAGAGGTTCTTAAATTTTGTGTGACTCGGGCAAAAGATTTCTGTATCGAAGAATTATAAGAACTTGTGTTTATTTTTTGTTTCTCTACTTTCTAATTATGAATATATCTGTTTCTCTACTTTCTAACATAAAACATACATCAGACAAAATTTCCTCTGTGGAGAGAACTATACATCACTTCAACATAATAACTTTTTGGCAGCAAAAAAACACACATCACTTCAAAATTCCCTCTACGGAGAGAACTATGAAGCAAAACAAATAAATATGTCGGCATGGGGGTCAACAGCCAACCCTTTTCTACCCAATCAATCAATCGACATTTCGTTAGAATGCATACCTCGATCGCACAGTAGTGGTAGAGGCACGAGCGGTGGTGGCGGCTGTGATGGCGCGGCGGAGTGGTGGAGTTGGCGGTCACAGAGGCCTATGAAACAAAGCTTTTTCTGTTAGCAGAAACTAATAAGCTATAAATAAGAATATCAAAACCACACCAGAAGAACTACAAAAGAACAATAAAAGCAACTATAAACAGAAAAACAAAATCATTACCTAAACAGTGCAGTGCCGGCGGGAATCTCAAATCGAAGAAGGAGCTAAGAACCGAGCGCTTACTAAAGCTTAGACTGTGCAGACAAGATTGGAAAATCAAATTAAACTCATAACTACATAAGAACAACAAGGGTGACATGCAAAAGCTGATAATAACCTCTTAAACATTATAGCTACTCCATTTATCAGCAACCAATATCATTCATAGCTAAAAATACATCAAATTCATCCCACTCTCGTGCAATGATCGCAACCCCATTGTTAAACTACCAAAAACAACAATATTTACAACCACATCCTCTGTAATCTACTATCTATTTTAGCAATGGTTAGGCTGTTGATTTCTCAATTTTAGACATTCTTCCTACATGACACATGTTTTTTATCAGGATAAATTTGTCTTTTTGAGTCTAATTATCACTTCTAATCACCTATTACTTTTACGCCTACCGAGTCAAAAAATACCCACCTATCTTTTCTGCTTTACATGATTCAAAATTCAAAATTTGAACTCTCATTAAAAAAAAATTAACCCTCAATGTTGTCTTTTTCCCGATCTCCCGCCTCCATCTTCTCCTTCATTCTTTATTCTTTACGTTTGAAATTTTTTGAATTCCCCTTCACTCTCCCCTCACAGGTAACTCTCTTTTTCTTATTCCCTCCCTTCCTTCTTTATGTCACCTCCCTCACTTTCTCTCTATTTCTCCTCCTCTTTCCATCATCTGCATCTTCCTCCTTTTTTTTTCTCTTCTTATTTCATTGGTTCCTCTCCTTGCTACCTGCCAGTTGTTATGGTTTCTTACTTTTTTTTGGGTTGTTAGGGTTTCGTTTTTTTCCTTTCAAAAAGGTTTCTGGGTTGGAAGCATTTCTTCCGCAACCCTACTTTGCTTCCCAACAACCATTACTTCAGGTACGCTAATTTCATAATCTACTACTCACTCTCTTATTCTATCCTTTCGTTCGTTCATTTTTATGACTGCAGCTTTGTTATAGTCCCTTGCTTTCAATTTCCCTCTCTTCACTTCTATTCTGCTTTTATTCTTTCTATTTTTTATTTATTTATTTGTCTCCTTTTGTATTTTTTGGCAGGCATTAAAAAAAATAGCAAGGAAGAGAACGTAAAAAGAAGAGAAGAAAGCATGAGACATTGAGAAGTGAGAGATCTAACAATGGGGCTTGGTCACTTCATGGAGCCTCTTGAACACCAGTCGTAAAAGTATATGATAGATGAAATTTTAAATTGGGGTTTGGTTTTACTCTTTTCTGTTTTCTTTTCAGGTCATTCTTCCCTCCCTCTCTGTATGTATGTTAGTTTTATGTGTTTATGCGATGGCTTGATTTTTTCAATTTTAAATTTGTGGTTTTTAGGCATACTGCAAGTTTATGGATCTAATAATGTGTTTTATGAAGTTGGATCTAATACTGCAAGTAATGGATCTAATGTTGCAAGTAATGGATCTAATAATGGGTCTTAATTTTAGTTGAGAAGTCTATCTTCTGTTTTCGGTCTTATCTATGCCATGCTTTACACTCTTCCTTCAATATACTGCATCATATTGGGCATGTAAATTATCAACGAGTAAGAAAGCTATTAACCATGAGGTAATGGTTTCTAACAGTATTGGGTTTTGGGGTTGCAGTTATCTCTTATTGAATATCTCTTAGGCAACATTTTTCATTTTTTTTTTGCAGACTTACAGTAAGATACTATTTTGGTATGCTCTTTGTGTTTATGTTACCATGAGAGTTTGATGCTTAATGTTACCTAATGGTTAAAGTGAATTGGCCTTCAAATGGTTTTGGTGCCTACTCATTACATACTTAATTTCAAACAAGATGGAAGTTACTTTTTTCTACATTTTAAAACATAGATCATATATAGCTAAGTATAAATTTGAGTGCTTAATACTTCTGAATGACATGTTTGTTTGATGTCAAGTTCATCAATTCCTCTTACACTATTATTTGTTGTTAATGAGTTTCTATTCAACATTGCTGGCTTATCTTTGACATAATTGAAACGCAGAAATCAATATGTGGATAATATAGTAGCACTGAAAAAAATTATATAATTGTATCATATAAATAAGACATTACAGCAAGACTATATTGGTGGGTAAAGAGTGTATGGGCTTTGTCATGCAACTATTCAAAATTACAATTGTATTCTGATGCCTTAGCCATTGGGGTGGATCATGGGCACATGGTAACAGTTAAGCTCCATTTACATTATCCTTCCATGAAATCAGGATGGGGCTGATATTTATGTTTTCTTTCTAAAATCCATAGAAATTGTTCATTTGAATTGTGGAACTTTCACTTAAAACCACTGCACATTCATTGGGGTTATTTTGTTAGCCTTCCTTCCTCATTAAGTAGAAAAATCCTGCTATTTAGCATAAAAACAATCATATGAGACAAAATTGAGAGCTAACAGAGGAAGGAGGATTCAGATCACACATTCACACACATTCATCACCATATTCACCCCCTTGTCTCAATCGAAACAAAGAGAACAGAAATTGAGCCAAGATTTAGGGCTGAGGAATGGGAAAAAAACATTGAGCCAATACTAACATTAATTTTAATTATGGTAGACAGTAGAAGGAAGTAAAAATATTCAGTGGTGCATAAACACAACATGAGGATTAATAGCAAAATCTATTTAATTGTCTGTTCTAAAAAAAAACCCACCAAGCAACAGAGTAATTATTTACTTCTCCATTCATTTCTCATACTTCTCCCCCTTGTCTCAATGTCACAAACTCCCATTGCACCTCCTCTCTTACTCTCTATGTATGAACCCTCAAACGCCACCCCCTTTTTTGTGTACCTTTCACATATCTCTTTCGGCTCACTCCTCCTCTTATTCCCTTTCCCTCCTGTGTTTCAGCACCCCACCCCTTCCCCTGTGTTTCCACTCTCTACATAAGGAGCACATAACAATAATCAAATATGTCCCAACAAAAAACCTACATTGTGCCGGCTAATAATTAATATGAGATGATATTAAAGACGCGAACAATTGAACACACACACCATCTTCAATCTCAAACCATTCGAATCATAAACACACACTGACACGTATAAACAAACACTGTTCGAATCACACACACAACCACTAGAAACGAAGAGAACTCACCACGGTGGAGGACGGCGAAACCTTGACGAAGAACGGCGCTCAAGCCACGGAAGAGAACAAAGCTACGAGGCAAAGCACGACATGTGGGCGGTGGTAGAACAGTGAGATGAAGGCGGTGACCAGGTGAGGTGAGGGCGACGATGACGACAAGTGAAGTGAGAAATCAGAGGAGAGTGTGAGACTGAGAGACCGTGTGATAGTGTGTGTGTCTGTGTGTGTAGCGTGTTTAGGTTTAGGGTGTGGTGATCGGGTCGGGCGTTAAAACTCAAAGGAGACAGGAGTGTGGCCACGAGAGAGGTGCGAGTCGGGAGCACTGTGCGAGCTGCGAAGGAGGTGAAGAACGACGACGTGGTGATGGAAGAGACACAGAGGAGAGAAGAAAAAGTTTTAAGATCTGTGAAGGGGAAAGAAATGTTCGAGGCTGGCGGTATAAGGAGTTTACCGACGACCTCTTTTAATTTACCGACGGGCTTAACCCATCAGTAGACTGTGCCTAGTTACGAGGCCTTACCAACGGGCCTAAGCCATCGGTATACTCTTGACCGTCGTGATTACCGATGGTTTAGGCCCGTGGGTATTTTAAAAATAAGCAGGAACAAGCGGTTGGCCGTCGGTAAAGCTTAACCTAAGACAGGTTGACATTACCGACGGGTAAACCCGTCAGAAACGCCGGTTTTTCAGCGACGGGTTATGACCGTTGATAAAAGGCCGTCGGTAACTGGGCTTTTTCTTGTAGTGCTCTAACATTGTAACTTCAACAAAAACTTTCTCTTATATCCAATTCCATTCTTTGGAAAAACCTAGAAGTGATTCATCCTTATAAGGCATCAATCAATTAGCTTAATTGTGATAACATTAACCGGTCACAAACTAGGCCTTAATCGAGAGACATTGCTTGACCAGTTGGGACGTAGTTTGCAACTAGTTGAATGGAATCACCCTAAACACTAATCGACAAAATACTTGTAATCGTGAATAACTTTAGGTCTTTGCCGATTTGGTGGCAACTTACTTCCTTACGAACTTTAAACCTTTTTGGAATTTCGTCCCCAAAAATTGCCTTACCTTCTCATCTCATCCTCCTGTAGGATTGGTTTTCGGTGCTTCCGCTTCGAACTTCGATCCTACGTCTATCCAAATAGGTAAACTCCTCTCCTACGAACATGCCTTTTTGTGTCAAATGAGCGAATCTTTGCTCCTTCTATCTCCTTAGACTCCTTGGAAGGTACTTTCCTACGAATGCTCTTTGGAAGTTCGCCCAAAACAGTATCCCATACTACTGTTGGTGGTTTCGTGACTCTTTCATTGATAAAGTAACTTATCAAAGCAAGATTGTCACCTTGAGGTAACTAATACATACCTTGAACAAATTCCATCCGCAACGTTCATTCTTATGTTACAAGTGGAAACTCTTTCCTCAGATACCTTTTCCGTAACTTAGGAATTGGTACCCCTCTCTTATATCACTACACTTGGTCTTATATCCAATTTGGCCTAGGCAATTCAAAACTCCAACATTGCTCAACTCCTAAAAAGAGTCTGTTGGTTAGACTGATCTGATTTTTACTAGTTGGTTACAAACTAGGTCTCACCCGAGGTCTAGGTCCCACTCGGTTGGTGACGCAGTGTGTAAGTAGCTAGTTAGAGTCACATTGACACAGTCCAACGAATCTGCTTGCTATAGCTTATAACCTTAGATGTCCATCGATTAAATCGTGCCCATGATATTGCTCTTAGTTGAAGCTTACTACTACTCTCTTCCACTTGACTTACCTTCATTACTCACTCTAAATCATTGGAAACCCAGAAGGAAATAATCTCTACAAAGGAACTAATGGTCTTGTGAATTAGGTGATTTCATTACCCGATAATAGACTAAGTCTTATTCCAAATAAGATTATTATTTGGCTAAGATAAAATTTATGATTGGTCAAACGAATTCACCTCATGCACTGGCCGATTGGATCAAATACAAACATTAATAATCTCAAACTCCCGCCGACTTGGCTTTGCTTATAACTCCTATAGTTTGAAGACTATAGTCTAATTCTCCTTCTAGGCTAGCTACTCAACTAGGATCATTATACCAAAAAGACTTAGGGTTTCTTTCTGCTTTGCTAGAGATTGATCACCTTCGAGGTTCCATACTACCATTTGGCATTGAAGTGGGTGGCTGCCTTGATCTTACTTCTTATCATTCTCATTAGCTACTTAGAACATTCCAATTCACTTTCGGACTATAATAGGATTTTAATCGATCTAGGATCCATTCATAATAGGTTAGGCCAATGAACTTGATTAATTAATAAGTGTTGGAAAAGTAATCGATTATAAATGCCCATCCTAATTGATTAAAACCATACAACTAAGAACCTTTACTCATCAATCTTAATTGGTATTGAACTAAGTGATCATGACAAAAGAATTGAAAAAGATTGCTAGACCACAATAATTCCAACAGCACATGATTGTATATTCCAAAGTAACCCTTGCGTTTCCTGCTTCAGAAGTACTAAACCAAACTTATCAAGCACCTAAGGTCTAGGCAAACATGGAAATATCCAACTTCATCATTACACTAAACACTTCATACTCGGGTGTGATACTGATCAATTCGTGATCATAATTCCCATATGGACTCTCAAATATAGGTAAGGAATACTAAAGTACTCACTCACGTATATTTGCTAGCCAAAACACACATCACTTCAAAATCCCCTCCGTGGAGAGAATAATGAAAGAAATCTAAAAGATAGGTCGGTGTGGGGGTCAACAGCCAACCCTTTTCCACCCAGAAGGACCAGACATTTCAAACATCAAAGCACAATAGAAAACTATTGAAATATGCATCTATCAATCATAAGTGAAGAAAACGTACCACACCACCTAAGAGCATCCTATAATACCCTTTCTTGCTTGTTATTCCTAATTCCTTACAGAGCGTCCCGGTTGACGGCACCGGTAGCACATGATTCGTCCAGCCGAACACTCGCCTCTGTGGTTCTGACCACACTTAAAACATTCCTTAACTCCTAGTGTCGGAGAGGTTTGAACTTGTTTCCCTCTATCCATATCCTCCTAAGGCTCTCAATCTTTTGGGAGCTCTTGCATGCATTCCTTCTTTTTTCGCATCATCCTTAACCATTAAGCACTCTCAGAGTTCGTATTCCTATTCGGTCATTTCCGTCATCCGCCAGCTCCGTCTACTCTATTTTACATACACGGTATGAAGCCTTAAGTTGATCAGGCTTAATAGTTCATAATAGGTATAAGAATACGGAGAGGTGTTCTCGAACAAAAGAAATTTTCGACTAACTGACTACAGTCCTACAAGGACTAAACTGACACTTCCTAAAACGAGTCACCACTAGACTCATAAATCATAGTCCGATAAGATCGAACTGCTCTGATACCATAATGTAACACCCGCACCTCAAAGTAAATTGAAAGTACGACAAATTACATTAAAGCACATGAGCTACTAATAATTTACAAACTTGTTTACTGTAATCCAAGTCATAAATTTAAAAACCTAAGACATTAATCTAATAAATAGATTACAACTTCAAAAATAAGGACTAAATCTGAGTCCCAAGCCTGGAGCTTAGCCTCATCAGTCTTCGGTACCTGTTTATCTGAAAAACAATGAAAGAAACGGGGTGAGATTAAAAATCTCAGTGAGCCCTTCACGGACTCCTCACCATTCTCTCGTCGAGTCATAATAGCCTGAAAAGACTAACTTAGGCATTCCATTCCTAAACAGACTCTCCCTATATACCATAAGGACTTTCTTTGAAAACCTATATGACATTCTAAGCGAGAACGCCCTAGAATGTGCTAACCTGAACTTACAGCCTAGTATATTGCAGGGTAGGATAATCCTAAGTCCAGTATACCACTAAAAGGCTTGTGGATAATCTAGACATAGAAATGTATAGCAAACACACATCAATCATATAAACATTCTTTCTTTAACCTATGCTTAGCACGACTAAACTCAATGCAATATAAATACAACTTTCTTAACTAAGAACGTATTGTTCTTACTTACTTTATGCTTAGCAAGGCAATAATAAATGCAATGCTACTCTAATCAAAACATATTGTTCTTCTTTAGGCTGTGTTACTGGGTAGTGTCATATGCTTTGATCCATAGTCCCCAATAACACACTATCGATATGATGGTTAGACATCTTAACCGACCAAGTGGCGTCTCACGAGGCTAACCATACGATCTATCCTTATTTTGAGGCATCTTGGTGTCTTTTAAGACACTTAAACATGACTTATGCTATGACAATACACATATTTAATGAAATGAACAATTGAACAGCAAGGTGCTTCCCGTAGTACTTAAGCCCTCTGGTCCCGGGTTCGAGCCTTGCGAAAGGTAAAAAAACTCCCTTAAAGGGTGGGGAGAAGTCCTATGAGTAATGGTGCGGGATGGCATAATTCAATCTTCTTTCGCTATCAAGCACAGCTTAATCTTATTACTAACAACATTTCTCTGTCAATTGAAAACTCAACATTTAGGATGACAACCTAATGCATGGAATAACCATTCATCTAGCATTTGTGATTTATGCCTATTTATGTTTGGGTCACAGAATTTCATTGAACTATCATCAACTCACTAAATTCATGATCAACTTATACTAAACCACTACTAATCATGTTAGAACCACAATTCTAAGAATCATACCAAATCATGAACTATTCTTTCAAACATTCTTACTATCACATAATTCCCTTAAATCCTTTAATCAACATCATTGCCATGAACTTAGGGCTCTTTCACAAGCCTCAGAACTGACCAATTTATTGGACAACACATTTATCACACTCATCTCCTTGGGGATCGACAGAGCTGACAAAGGGGCAACATATCAAACATACATACATTTGTGGTGGGTTGGGGGCAGCCGTCCAACCTCTTTTTTTATTTTACCAAACCCACTATAAAATCATAACAATAATAAGATCAAACTCTACTTCATATGGCTATTCAAAATCCTAACATGAACCTAGGGTTCACATATTACTTAAGGAAAAGATATTCCTAATGTGGGACCTATGGTTGCCCATCACCTAAGAGATCAAGTTATTCATCAAGATCTTGAGCTAGAATGATGGAGCTTTTCCCTCTTTGCTCTTCTTCACGCTTTTCCCCTTTTCCCAACTTAGGGCTTCTTCAATCTTCCCAAATCTTGAGCTACAACCTTCAATCTTCTTCTTCAAGTCCAAGAACTCGAGCCATCTTGGAAGAAGCTTGATCTCCTTCCTCTTCTCCTCATTCTTCACGTTCTTCTTCTTCTTCTTCTTCTTCTTCCTCTTGATTAGGGTTCCACCCAAATCTTCACCAACACTAAATCTTAACTCTCTAACTCTCTATTCAAGCATGAGATTGAAGAAATTCGACAAGAATCTCTTCAATCCTTCTCAAATCATGAAACCCTAGCTCACCTCTTTTCTTTCTCTTTTCCTTTTTCCTTCTTTTCGCGTTCTGCTGTAAACTGCTGCGTTTTAAGCCATTTCAGGTCTGTGAATCAATTCACTGCTTAGTGTGAATCGATTCATCCACTTAAAATGGCATCAATGACTGTTGTGAATCGATTCACAGAGGCTTGGAATTGATGAATCGTTTTAGGCTTCAGTGAATCGATTCCCACTGCATTAAAATCAAAGAAACTCAATTCTAACACCTAATCTTGAAACTTTCTCCCAAAACCAACTTCAATTAACTCCTACCCAATACTTCCAATCATTTTAAGATCAAATCCAACTTATTCCTTAACTCAAAATCAACAACTTACACATTAAAGCTTTGTGTAATCATGTTTACTCAATTTGAATCCAAATTAAGCTTAAACACAGTTACACAACTTCTCACAACTTATACTCAACTCAACTTAGGGAATTTGGGGCGTTACATATAATAGTTTGATATTTTTGGTATATGAAGCTATTTTAGATTTCGTCGTATAGTGCAATCTTAGATCGTTAATCTCCTAGACCAGGCATTTGTGACTAAAATGGATCGAATTGAGGAGGATGACATTAGAGCCGTCCCTGGGGAGACTAGTAACCTGATTGGTAATGGCACTGAAACAGAGACTCCTCATACAGAAAATCATAGAGAGAAACCTGTTGATGAGAGGTCTTTAAGGGATTTGGCTACTACTGTTCTGCAGCAGGCTTATCAACGCAGAGTAGATAGAAATGCTTAGGGAGGAGCGCGAAGTTATAAGGCAATGATGGGAGGCTAAAATTGAGGATACTGGGTTAGCGGTTTTTCTGAAGGGAAAATCACCTCAGTTTAAGGGTGAATTTGACCCTGAAGGAGCCGAGCACTGGATTCAAGAGATTGAAAAGATATTGATAGCGATGCATTGTCATGAGGATCGGATGGAGACATATGCCGCATTTATGACGGTGGGTGAAGCTGAGGGTTGGTGGAAGAATAGAAGGAGAGTTTTGGAGGCTGAGGGTCAAGCTATTACTTGGGGATTGTTCCGGGAAAACTTTCTAGAAAAGTATTTCCCTAGAACAGTAAGACAACAGAAAGCCAGGGAATTCAACACATTGACTCAGGGTAGGATGATTGTGGGAGAGTATGCCTCTAGGTTCGAATCTCTAGTGAAATATTATGAGTACTACCAGCTTAGCCCTAGTGAGGAGTGGATGTGCCGACAATTTCAAGATGGGCTTCAACATGAACTTCGTCGATCAGTGATACCGTTACGGCTAACCTGTTTTCCCGATCTAGTGGAGCGTTGTATGGAGTTAGAGGAGATGGATCGTCAGAAGGATTGGTTTTGGAATAAGGGAGTTATCAAGAGTCGAGAGGAAGGAAATTGAGATAGGAAATGGGATAGTAGAAATCGGTTTGAGAGAGTTAATAAAAGGAATGCTAACCAACAACCGCAGTAGATGAAAGTTACCCTAGGAGGGCATCAGATTTCGAGAAAATGTTTCAACTGTAAAGGAATACACTTAACAACTTTCAATCTAGCGGTTGATTTTGAAAAATATTTATCTGGTAGGATATTATTGAAAAGTGTAACGTTGCCTCAGTATTACATCGGTGTAATTTGATCTTTTATCGATCAAAATTAGTGTAGAATAAAAAATTTGAGTAAAATAAAAAGAATACTACAAATTTTCTTTTTCTAATTGATTTTTGTAGAGAAAAATAGAATACAATTTTCCATCTTGGCATTCACGCTTCTCTTCTCTTTCTTCTTCAGTGACACCGACGCTACCAGCACCCTTGAAGCACAAGAACGAACGACAACCAGCTCCCACACAGCAAGCAGACCCACCTGCTTCTCCGTCTGCGCCTCTGTTTCTCTATTTTGGCCGGGTTCGTGTCACCCAAACTCTCTCTCTCTCTTTTACTATTTGTTTCCTTCTCAAACTCCCTGCGTCTTTCCGCCATTATCGCGACAGGGTTTGTGGGCGCCATGGCCCGCTTTCTAAAACCCGTGCCATAAAATGGCGGTCAGTCAAAATCCCGCCACCGCAAACCGCCATACTGCCGCTATAACCACTTTTTGATAACACTGAATTAGAAACAAAAAAGCTGAAAAAATTTTATTACCTCAGAATACAATTCTTGTATATGAAGAAGGTGTAAAGGAGAATTGGAAAATGGTGAAACTATGGATTTAGGCAGTGGTCGTAAAGTGTAGATTCATTTTAAATTATATATTTGATTCATATTTTGCGTGTTTTAACAACTTAAACAAATTTTAGAATGATTTGTGTATGTATATCGTATATCTTAAACCATGGATTGCTAAAATAGATGTATATTTATAATACCTTGTTGTTTTTCATTTGTCCATGCTGAATTAAAGCTTGATAATCTAAGGATGATAAATCTAAGTCTTTTGTTCTGTTTTGAGCAGAATTATTAGTGTTAAAATTGATTAAAATTGTTGCTTGAGATGCTTGCAAATTTGAATGAAAATATAGCAAGTGTTTCTCAAGTGGATTTAGTTCTTCCCTTTGTGGGGGTGTTGTCGTTTGGAAGTCGTCCAAGCAAACCTGCATAGCTCGATCTAATATGAAGAGGTTGAGTTTGTAACTCCCGACTTGGCAAGATATGAGATTGGCTGAGTAAGAAATCTCTTAGCCAATATTCTTTGATGGAAGAAAATTGTGTCTTACTTATTATTACATAGTGATTGCCTAGCGGCAACAGTGAGAGAAAATAATCAAGTTTATAATTGAGATATATGCGCATATATACATCATAATTGTGTAAAGCAATTGCTGTGAGACCAGAAATGAATCTGGAGGATCCTTTGATAAACCGCTAAGCAAAAAGCTAGTGAGTAATACATCGAGGGGGATGTAACTTTTGTTATGCCTAATACAAAAATTGAAAGTGATGGTAACCCAACATAGCTTGTGAAAATTCACATGTCTATGTTCATATGGGTAAAAACAAGTCACTTGTCAATTTGATGAGACACTATCCATTTTTCTGATAGTTCATCCCTATGGTGTAGGATAGTGTAGTACTACAGCGTTGGAGGTTGAGTATATACTCTTAATGAATCTATAGCTCATGAATGAGTGGTGTGCTTGACTGTGGTGTACACTTGATAGATTAACTTATATGAGTGTTGAGGTAGGGCCGCCTCTATGAAAGCCTGAGCAGACTTTCTAGAGCCACTCATGAAATCCAGGTCACGGTGCAAGAGCAAAAAGCACTACACCGCGTTGAACAACTTTGGATGAGATATTAATGTGAGTGATGGGATCACTGATTCACAAATGGAATGAGGTTCTAATCTCACCGACATTCTAGTGAATCATATTTCATTTGCTCTATGTGCTAGTTCATAATCCAAAAGACACTAGTACGTACGCATTGATTTCTCACGCTCTCAGGAACATTTTCTTTTTGACTTTAAAATAAATTGTGGGGGATTGTTATATTATTTTTATTTATTATTTATTTTAAAGTTAAATATTAAAATTATTTTAATTTTGTTTGACTTAGTCTCTCCCAAGTAAGCACACGTTTGTTTACTTATCAGAAAGTTAGTTACCAACGTCTACAAATCTTATCCATTGGTTGTGCGTTTTTTTTATTTTATGTTTGGGCCGATACATAGCAATTACGTGGCTTTTGGGGCCTTTTATTTCCCCACCTCCCCCACTTAATTTCCCCACCTCCCCAACCTAATGAAAAGACTGAAATACCCCTCAAATTAACCCTAATTTCCTCCTCATTTCATCACCTCCCCCCACTCCACAGTTTCTCACCTCCCCTCACTTCCATAGTTCCTCACCTCCCCTCTCCTCTCCCTCTCACTCTCGCCCCTCACACACAGCACATTTCCACCGTCTCCCATCGTCTCTCTCCCTCTCACTTTCTGCAAGGTACGAGCATCGTCCGTTATTTTTTTTTTCTGGTTTCTCTGTAATTCCGGACTCTAGAATCCGGAACACTCTGGCTTCAAGAGTCCGGACGTAGGAATTGCAGTTTCTGTCATTCTGAACGTCCGGACTCTAGAATCCGGAACACTCCGGCTTCAAGAATCCGGACGTAGGAATTGAAGTTTCTGTCATTCTGAACTTCCGGACTCTAGAATCCCGAGTGTTCCGGATTCTAGAGTCCGGACGTTCAGAATGACAGCAGTAGTTATTTAATTTGATTTTTATTTATATTTTATTTATGAATTTATTTTACAGGATTATGGCACGTACGATGGGTCGTGCACCCGCTAGGGGTGGTCGGATACCAGGTGGTCGGATATCAGCCCCTGTTGATGACCGGACGAGACCTACTATGTCGGCGCGCAAGCGTCAGGATGAGCTGCGTCGACCTCATGACGGTAGTGGAGTCGGTACTTCAGCTAGTACGTCAGCAGCACATGAGCCGGTCGTGGAGGCGGTACGTCAGCCTGGACAGGCGGCGGTAGTGGAGCCGGTACAGCAGCCGGTGGTGGAGCCGGTAGTAGAGCCGGTAGTGGAGCCGGTAGTAGAGCCGGTGGTGGAGCCGGTACAGCAGCCGGAGTCATTCCCTGGGGGCCCATACGACAGATCAGTTCTTGTCAGTTATGGACAAGAACATGTGGCCGCACGGTTGTGGCTTGAGCCCGACGTAAGTAAACACTATTTTTGTTTTTTACATTAATTTCATTTATTTATATGTAATTGACTTATATTGTCTTTATTTGATGTCGATTGCGAGGAGAGATTAAGGTGATCGATCCACGGCACGGTGTATCTACTTTTGCCTTGTCCGCAGATTCATGCTATTCTGGTTGAGTCGAAGCTTGATCCACTCAGGCGGCTTTGTTATGGGGCGGTCGACAAGGGACTGATCAGTGCCTTTGTAGACCGGTGGCATTCAGACACTTCCAGCTTCCACCTGCCGATTGGTGAGATGACGGTCACTCTGGATGACGTGTCACAGCTACTCCATATTCCAGTGATGGGGACGTTCTACACTGCTGCACAGCCGGATAGGCAGACAGCTGCTGCTATGCTGACGGAGCTGTTAGGCGTCCCTAGAGCTGCAGCACATGAGGAGATTGATAGGAACAGATGTACTGCTCGACCGAGTGGTCGCAAGACCGAGGTATACAGGCGATGCTGCGAGGATGGAGAGTGGGACATGGCAGCCAGGGCTTACCTATTGCACCTTGTCGGCACCACTCTGTTCACCGAGAAGAGTGGCTCCTTGACGCGTATAGGATGGCTGCACATGTTTAGGGACTTGAGCCGTGTCGAGACCTACGCATGGGGTGCCATGGCCCTCGCACATTTGTACGACCAGCTCAGGGATGCGAAAGCGAGTTTAAGACGGCGGATGGCGGGATTTGCGACGCTATTACAGGTACGAATTTTGTTGTATTCAATAATCTCTTATTATACTTGTAAAGCGCTAATTAAAGAGTATTTGAGTTTTTAATTTTCATGCAGGCCTGGATTCATGAGCACTTCCAGACACCTGACCTCGGATCCAGGAGTTTATGTCTGGAGTACGACGAGGCAGTACCCCGTGCCTCTCGTTGGGATGTGGTCAGAGGCGCAGGACTGGTGAGGCCATATCGGCGGGCCCTGGATCGGCTGACTGTAGGCGATGTTACCTGGGACCCGTATGTCGGTCACAGGCAGGTGCGGGAGTTCTACGCTATATCTCACTTCAGGGGCTTCATCCGTTTTGGGACTCTCGTCTATCCATACCTGCGGGACAGCAGTTTGGACATGTGCAGCGCATACCCGTCGATCCCCGGGACTTGAGACGGCAGTCGGTCAGTTCATAGGAGATGGACGAGAGGTGGCTTCATTTTGATCAGCACCTCATTGTTCTTGGTGCTCCGGTGGCGCCTGGATTACCGGACGTGGAGCCTGGATACATGGATTGGTTCCGACGTATCTCACGTCCATATATATATATATCCTGATCATGTACCAGTTCCAGATCCAGGATCGCCGCCGCCGCCGCCGCCACCACCACCACCACCACCATCCGCACCACCACCGCCACCAGCAGATGTATGTTATATTTATAAGTCTTATTTATTTGTCTTAAACAGCTGTGAATACGAAAATTAAATCTTTTTTTGTTGTTGTCGTAGGCTGTTAGTTGGGCTAGGGTGTCTGAGATTGCACAGCGATGATGGACTGGACGCTGGACATCGGCCCGACACCGATGGTTGGGAGGCGTCACGAGCTACTGAGAGATTAGCACGCCCCTATTTCCGCAGATATATACACGGCGACGGGTCAGGCGTAGGCCCGAGTAGCAGCACCCTCTTAGTGTTTTCATTTGTATTTTGATCAGACATATATATGTATTTGTATTTTGGGATATATGCATTTTATTTGTTCATAAATTTTATGCGCTCTCTCACAGTCGTACCATTATGTCGTTGAGAGGCAAATACAATTAAAACACAAATTAAAACACAAATTGAACCATAAATATAGAGATCCAATATATAAATATTCAATGATCTACAATACATGTTCTCATGGATGAAATAAAAATAGATTTCCAATGTTGCATGCGACTAAGATATAGCGCCTCCCAATCCCTAGCACAATCGCTTCTAAACCTTTTCCATTGAACATCCGGCTGAGGTATTGGAGCGTCATGCTTTAAATAGACCTGAAAACATGTCATTTTGAAACCAATTAAACAAAGTAAAAAATGATGTAAAGGTTACAAAAAAAATAAAGAGTTAACACAACTATTGTACCTGTACAAAGTGTTCCATTCTATGCAGAAATCCAATGCAGAGGACGCTGAGTTTTCCAATCCTTGATTGGTCCGTGCTCGAGAGGAAAATTGTGGTACTTCCCTTGGGTCTAAACAGATCAGTAACCACCTTATATTTGTTAGCAATCACATATCCTGCATCCGACATGGTCATCCATTTGTCTTTTTGGCAACATGATCAACCACAGCAACATAGAGTGATCGCTTTAGTGCCTCAAGGTTGTCTTCACCACAAAGTACACCAACATAGTCGTCCCGGTTTCTCTCAACCTCTCTAATCAAATCCTGTCGGATTAAGGGCCATGCATTCTCCCCCATCCCAAGTAAAGCAGCGATGCTACGATACCCACAGTTCCCATCGGGCTTTACATCAATAATGTTGTCAATGTATTGATGAATTTGATAAGGAAACTGGTGTATGAATGGCAGGGCCGGAGCTGACTTCATCAGTGGAGGAGCAACTGTAGGTGGTTCTGACTTGATGGGAGGAGGAGGAGCTGTAGGTGGTTCTGACTTGATGGGAGGAGGAGCCGAATGTCTAGACAAAGTGTGAGCCGACTTATTGGGCAGAGGAGAAGTTGAACGTCTAGACGAGGTTGGAGTTGACGCACTATCGTGTTGGGGGGCAAAGAAGTCATCAACACGCTCCCATGAGGATGGATCGCGTCTTGTTGAAATATCTGCTGCCAACCACTTTCCTTTCTTTGGTGCTCCCCTTGGGTTCACCTTACAAGGGGGTGGACAGATAGAAGTGGTGTCAGGAAATGCCAACTCACGTAGTTTCGCCTTCAGTACCATTTTGCCTGCAATATCAAGCTCCTGAAACCTACGTGCCAATGCTGCAAGCTCAACCTGTATACTTAGTTCTGAACCATGGCTACTGTCGATGTCACATGGGTTCTCGAAGCTCAATTTCCTCCAGTGAGTATGAACTGCCTCCAACGGGATTGGGATGTAGTGCATCGTATATCTGGCAAGCTCACATGCACAAGGTAGTCCATGCGTGTATCTTAGCACACAACCACATGCAGAACTATCTATGCCAACGGTCCTACATCGGAGAAGCTCATCGGCAATGTACTGTAACGCATTCTTAGACACAAGGCCATTTAAGTGCTTGTAGACTGCAATATTAAAGCAATGTTGTTGTCTACTAATGCTATGCTCGAATGAAGCCTTCAACTCGGTGTCATAACACGATCATGTTATTCATTGCATCCTAACAGTTACACAAATCTCCTCTGCTATCAGCTAACAACTTCTTCAACCGCCAATGTGCAGACTCAACCCTGTTCATCAGAAAACAAACACAATTCAAAATAGTGATAAATGTCAGATGTCACCGACAATTCAGATGCATACCTGTTGGTTGTTTTGTTTCCAATGTGCATATGCCGGTCTATCCATGCAGAAACAAATTTATCCCTGTGTTGATTTAGCCATGTGTTCTTGACATAGTCAATGAAGTTATTGAATGGTGCTAAAACATCCTCGAAATGTTGCAGTCGCTGCTGGTAGTCATCCATCGTTGGTGAATCAACAACTGAATCAAACGCAGTCATCACCAATTCAATTTTTTCTTGTGGATACACATAAGTCTTGCACTTCGCCCTCACATTCTTATGGATATGGAATTGGCACAACATGTTACGCGACAGGAAAACGCGTTAGCCGTGCATTCATCAAAGAAAGTTCTGGCCGATCACTATCACTTGTGGTAATGAATCTGTCTCACAAACATACCCTTCAACTTCTCAAGCACCCATGTGTAGTTATCCGCTTTCTCCGACTCCACAACTGCAAATGCACCAACGACTGTCATCTTAGTTGAGGTCACACCAACAATCTCAACTAGTGGCATCCTGTCCCTATTAGTCTTGTATGTCGAATCAATAAGCAAAACAATGTTGAACGAATTTACAAGCTTGATAGCTTCAGGATGTGCCCAAACTATATCGCGATAACATCGAGTTATCGGCTTTTCTATGCCGGTGCACATAACGATCACGGTGCATCAAGTTCATCAAATGTTGTAACTCGATTACGCCCTGCCTTAGACTAGACCCGGATCTTTTGTCGTGCGTTGTAGATCCGCTTAATTGTGGTGTGACTGCTTGGATTTTTATATCAGAATGAGAGTAAGGCGTTCTCGGCTTAATCATGTTCAATGTCATGTCGCTCAGATTAGACAACTCTTCGTGGTTAGGCGACCGACATATGGATGACCCTCAAAGTTTTCGACTAACCCGTGGTTGTGCATACCGCACATTACCTTCAAAATCCACCCTCCGGCACCTTTCACCAGCCTTCTTTTCAATCTGAATGGGCATTGACATTTTCTAGTGCTAGTAGCCTTCACTCCCATAGTCTTGTAAGGCTTATACTTGCCACTTTTCTCGCAACCCAACATCACAAAAGTCTTTTTACTTGATTGCCCATAGTATGATCTTAAAATAATAACCACACACCCAACAGATTTGCCAACGTCTCGTGCCCATGCCAATAGGTCATCCTGCGTAGAAAACACCTGAAACGACAACATGTATCATTCACCAACTCATCTAACAAATCTTAACAAAATTGATCAATAAAATAAGTACTCGAGCAGTAGTGAATGCACTGGTACAATCTATGGAAACGACCTCTGGAACATCAGGAACAATGGGCACTATGGTGTCGGGAAAGTTGTCTTCGGAAAATTTGTCTTCCATTGAAACTGCACTGGAAAAGACAAGTCAAAACTTTAACAGACAAAGAGTCCGGATTCTAATTCCCGAAATATTCTGGATTCTTAAATCCGGACTCTTTTATACCTCCGGACTTTAGAATACGGAGTACTCCGGATATTAGAATCCGGACTTGGGAAATAGAGTAATCAAAAAATATACGTCCGGATTCTTATATCCGGAGTGATCCGGTAATAAGAATCCGGTCAGTCTGCGACTTCAGAAAAAAAAAAAAGAGGCCGACGAACCTGTGGAGGAGATGGCGAACGAATGCGATGCAGGGACCCAACGGCGGTGGTGCTGCTGCTACTGCGGCAGCTGCGGGTGGATTGCTAACAAATGGTGAGGGAGGTGGGGAAATGGCGAGGGAGTATGTTAGGGAGGTGGAGGGAGTATGTGAGGGACGTGAAAAAAAAAATTGCAACAGTTGATATTATGTATACAAGGGTAAAGTTGGATTTTTAAAAATATGGGAGGTGGGGAAATTAAGTGGGGGAGGTGGGGAAATAAAAGCCCGGCTTTTGGTTTTGACTAGAAAACTCTCAGTTTCTCAGCTTATGTATCTTATGTATTTTGGTTTTGCTTGAAACCACCGAATGCTATCTCTCTTTCGTTTCTAAAAAATCAATTAGCAATATTTGGTGTTCTTCTTCTCTTCAAGACATTCGATGATCATTGCTTGATACATTTTAAACTATTTCTGGGTGGAGGAGAACGTTTCATCTCTGGGGTCGGACAAAGTGATTTTCATGAGATACATTGAGACAATTTGTTAAGTTTTCTTTTCTTTTCTTTTTATTCTTGAGCATCCAAAAGTTGTTTTTGTGCCCTTGCTATTTCATGTGCAGTGTTAGCGAGAAGTGGCTATTGTATCCTGGGGAGTATTAGCTGTGAGACCAACTGCATCGGGTAATTTACCTGTGGTGACGAAATATTTTTAAGCCGAGTACATCTGCACGCCTCAGCCAAAATCGATAAGTCTATCTTTAGTACTTTATTTTATTTATATGCTTATTTAATTGTTACATGTAACTCATTGTTCTTGTGTTAATACTTTGTCAGATTTATTCCTAAAATAGTTTGTGATTCTTATTATTGTGTTAATTTAACAAATAATTTTTCCAACAAAATTATTAGTGTTAAAATTGATTAAAATTGTTGCTTGAGATGCTTGCAAATTTGAATGAAAATATAGCAAGTGTTTCTCGAGAGATTATAAGCCTATGTGCCTTAAGATTGTTAGACTATTAAATTTCTGTTGATGTTAGATAATGTTTTCATCATGGCTTAAGCTATGACTAATTTTTGGTGAAAATGGTGTTTGAAATTTTGTACAAATTCACAAAGCCAATGCTTCTTTATGCATACTTGTTATTTCTATTAATGTAGATGGGTAAATGCTGTTTCTGAGGTGGTCCTAGTGTAGTTTTAAATTCAGAGTAAATGCTGTTTCAGACACACCTTGACAGGCTCTACTTAAAAATTTATATCTTGAGCTGTAATAATTATTTAAGGTGAAGCTTTTGTCATTGGAAAGGTAACATCTTTCCCTATAATTGATCAAAATTTCAGAATTTATGACTTCTTATAACAAGCTCGGCCTCTGTCCAAAGTTTGCCTAAATTTTGTTGGAATCTCGTTTTACCTATGTTAGAATATAACTTGTGGCACCAATCTAAAATGATAAGATGAGTTGTTGTTATTTATTTTTGGGTTGTGTCTGTCTGTTATTTACTGCTTCGATGAATGGTGAGTGACTAAACATGAAAATAAGAAATGGAGTTAAGTGGGTGAATTAGGATAGATCAATATTAGATTATTTGGTGAATCTTTTCGGTTTGAACCATTTGTATATACAAGACTATATTGAAGGAGATGTATGTGCAGAATGTGTGGATCGTAATAATGTTCTGTATGTGCACTTGATTTTGTTATTTCATGAAGCCAAATGTAAAAAAGTTACTTCCTCCATCTCATATTATTTGTCATGTTTGAAATATTTTTTTGTCTCCAACTAGTTGTCACTTTATAATATCGAGAGTGTTAATTTTTTTTCCCAATAATACCCTTATTTATTTATATCTCAACTATCTTATATTAATTGTCCCTTCCACCTAACCCCCTACAATAAGGGTATTTTAGTCAAAATAACTTATTTTACCTTGGAAATGGATGCAATCAATGGTTTTCTTAAAACGTGTGCATAACCTTAAACGACAAAATAATATGAGACGGAGGGAGTACCTAATTTGAGTTTGAATTGCATGGTATATTGAAACACACTTATTGCATTGTGTCATTGATACATGGAACAGATCGAGAAACTCTACTGCAGAAAGCTGCATCTGTGATATCGGATCCTGATATATGAGTGATTATGCAGCTGTAAACTAGTGGCTGCCATGTGACTCGTGCTATGAGTAAAACTGTATGCTTGTATACATATGTCTTGAAATAAATGTGCATGTGTGTAAGACTGTGGCAATGTTACTTTTATGTGATCAATTGATTCTGATATGGCAAGTATTTTGGGTTGAGTCGCACGATTGTAGGTATTAGCAAGGTCGGACTTCCTAGTCCTTGGGGATGTAGTGTTCGTGCACAGTCATTGAGACATGATATGCACCGGCACCGGTATACATCCAGTGTCTTAAGGTATGATACCGGTATACATTTGAGGTACAAGGTTGTAACCTTTATCCCGTGACTGGTGCTCGGAGGTGGAGTTATCCTGGCTAGACCTCACTAATGTCATTGGGTTGTTATGAGTGTGTTAGGTAGAGGTAGGGGAATGACCTACCAAATGACATGTACTCTTGTCCAAATGGATTGATAGTGGGCCCATAAGAATTTGCAATAGCTCTTGAGAATTTAACTTTGGCATTATATCTCAAAATTTAACATGAAAATGGGATGCTACCTCATTGGATGTTGTGTGCATGTTGTTATAATTTGCTGTTCATTGAATAGAATTGTATGGATGATTAAAACCATCCGAACTGTTGCGTGCATGAAGTAAATTCACACGAAGTAAATTTATCTTGCTATAAAATCTCTAGTTGGAATCTTAAATGAATTCTCACCCCTATAAATTGTGTATGTTTCTTTTACCTGTGTAAATATATCAGTAGTGTTGAGTTTCAAGCAAGATAAATGGAACAAACTTCAATGGCAACCAATAACTATAACAGCCAGCAACTAATTAATCAACAAGGTGCAATAAAACAAACAAACAAAGGAGATAGAGAGTAGAGAAGAGAACACCGCAATTTGGTTACGCAGTTCGGCCCCAAAGAAGATGGCCTACGTCTGCGGGAGAGAGCAGCCCTCCGTATCACTATCAAAGAGTCTTTTACAATGAGAATACAATTGTTCTAAACCCTCTTCCAAGAGTTCAAGAAGAACAGTCCCAAAAGGTTCCCACAATCCCAACTCTGACTCCCTCAATGAAAGCTCTCAAGAACAATAGAGAAAGCCTTCAATCCTCCCTCTATGATTCCCTAAGATCCCCAGGTGTTTGAATGTGTTTCTCAGCCCCTAAAACCTCAAAAAGGACGCTCAAGAACAGCTGCACACAACCCTAGAAAACTGCTCGCGTTACTGAACGAAAAAACAGCATTCTGGTTTAAAAACAGCAGTGGTGAATCGATTCACCAGTAAGTGTGAATCGATTCACACGTACAAATCTTACGCGTTTTGTGATCCTAAGTGAGTGAATCGATTCACACTCTTTCAATTTGATTCACAGAAAGTCCAAAACTTCTCCAAGGCTCCAAGGTACATCATGAATCAATTCCAGAGATCCATGATTCGATTCACAGCTGTTAAAAACTCATTTTTATGACTTCCAATGATCTCCAACATGATTTTAAGGCACACCAATCTCCACATGTAGATTTTGAGCTACGATAGTAGATTACGGTGGAATCAGTTATCAGTGACAATTAGGTGCAGCCGTGCACGTGGGTCCAGACATCATGGGTGAAAACCCGGCAAACTAAAAGTTTGAGTTTACAGAGATTATAGTATTTTATTCAGTTCTGTTGTATTTCCGGTCAAATATTTATTCACATAATTTGTATCGACAGTGTTCATATGTATTATATAGATAATTGTGTGGGTGGGTGTCACATTATTGACTTATTAGTTATGCCTTGGAATTGGATTGACGGTGATTGATTGTCTAGACTATATTTTTTTTTAACATTAAACTTGAATATGCCTTCAATTGAGTAATCTTTTATTTTTGAAGATTTATACGTCTGTAGTATAAATTATTTATTTTGTATCCATCGTTAGTGCCCTGTTTGAGGCTATACGTTAAAATCAATTCCCTCACCCTATAAGTATGAGAGATTATATCAATAGGGAATGCACATGAAGATGTTGCATGCAAATAGTTAATGCTTATGTGTTTCTGTTGCCTGATGAAAACAAGTTCAAAGATATTATGTGCTGAGGATGCATTTTGAGCTTTATATCATTATGACTATGACCCCCAAAAAATATTTTTACAGTTGTGGAAGATATGAATTGGGTTCAGCGCAAGATCCACCTTTACAATGTGACCTTTGGGCTTTATATGTTGGATTGGTGGGAGCGTTGTACTTTCAGTATCCTTTATTGCACTCTCTTCTATATGGATTTTGACTCCTTTAGATGTCTTTTCCTTTGTAATTCTTCTAATATGCAAAATTTTGATCATTTGTAGATATTTATGTGGGGATTTCTATTAAACTGAGATTCACCAATTGTTGGAAGCTTGTTGGTTATGTACTTTTAAGGTAGACTGAATAGTAGTGGTTTAATTGTCTTTTTGGTTGGAAAGACAACTCAAATCTTGTTAGAGATTTTTGACAAAAAAGTTGAACAATGTCTTGAATTCCTATGCTATCCTGTTTGTTGTGGTACCGCTTGTGAGAGTTCCTAAACTATTACAGATATTTTGGTGATTGTATTAATATGTTTTGTAATACGGTACATTACCCAGTTCTTCAAGAGGTAGTGCACTTTCGCCCTTCTCATCCATATTGTGACATAAATGACATTCAGCCATTTCTAAACCTGCATGTAACTTTACTGGATTGTAGTTATGGTTATTAAGTCTGCTAATTTTGACTGCAATTATTTTTGTTGATTAGAAATATGTATTACTGCATTGAATATTTAACGTGCACGTAACAAACAGCACACACGGACATTTCTACACCAATGGATTCATTAAATAATGTTTACACACTATGTCTTAACAATTCTCACTAATGTCCATCTACACTTGTCTCTGCTGACCATGTCTAGGTGTAAATTTAGAAAAAAGTCATAGATCTATATATTTTACATCTTTACAAACTTCTGCCAACAATTTGATTATCTTTCAAAAACTCGAATGATGATGAGACTTTTCTGCCAATTATTCCCTTCACTCCTGTCGCTGTAAATTGGATATTCAAGCCAAAAGTAAGCCCAGAAACATACAGTTCTCTCTTCTCAGACCATTATGGCATCCAATACAGCAACATACCATTCCGAGACCCTTCATATCTCAACATCCAATTTAGCCCCAGTTTCCAATTCTAAATATGCAAATAAATGTAGAACAGTAGATTCTTTATAGGCAATACTTCCTCAGCCTGTGTTGGGAGGCAAATTACAAATTTGGAAATTTCGACAGGATCTGAAATCGACAAGTGAAGGTACAAGAAAACAGAATAATAGAACAGAAAATAAGCTAAGTTTAAAAGGACCGGATGACTTGGCGGTTGTTCGACGAGGTGTATGAAGCGTCGAAGATGCCAACATGGAAACGGTCAAATTAGACTGAGGCTTTAAGCAAAATGTAGATAACTCGACAATACTGTCGAAGTTTTAGTAGTTTAGATAAATTAACTACCGACCCTGTATCCGTACACGTGTCAGGTCGGATGATAGGTAGTTTTTACATTTTTTGCCTATAAATAGTAGTTCATACAATGTAATAAAGGTTGGATACATGATCTAGTTCCTAATATCTCGACGGCTAAAGAAGATTAACGGAAAACGATCATCGTATGCCTTCCACACCTTATCTTTCTGCATTTTAATCAAGTTTCAATTTATTTTCAATTCTTTGCATTTCCAGTTATATCATTTACCTTCCAATCAATTTATATTTTCTTGCTTTGAATTTACACCCTTTAATTCCCTGTCATTTGTTGTTTTCTGCATTTTCTACTTTTAAAGTCATTTACATGCTTTTCTATTCAAATTCATGCTCTTTACGCTTCTGTTATTTAAATTCCTGCATTTACATATTTTCACTTAAATTCATGTTCTTTAGCAGTGTTTATTAAACTTTATCTATTACTTGTTTTCCCTCACATTTCTGCGTTAACTTCAACTGCATATTAAGCTTTAGTGATGCATGCCCCATGACATTGCAGTAGTTGCATTCTTGTTTTTAAAGTTTGCTTTAACTTGCTTGTAAACCAAGTTATTGGCTTTCGACAGCCAATCTTGATTATTTAAGTCTCAGATACATTTCGACAACAACTTGTTGTTAATTGGAATCATCATAATCAAATTTGGCATAAGACTTGACAATTAATGGCTTAAAAGCCAAGAATGTTATAGAGCGATTAACGTGTCGAGTATTTGACCGTTATATTTAAAAGAAACCGTTGTCTTCAAAAACGAGATTACCACGTAACTTGTTCGGATTCATAATTGCTTGATCATCAAAATTTATTTGTTTGTTTGATGAATTTGGTAGATCATTCAAGATCATCAAAACTGGTAGAATCATACCATAAACCAAATTTCCCCATAAACAAATTTGGAAATGTCATGGGGCATGCATCACTAAAGCCTGATACATGATTTAGAGTAACTCGTTTAAACGATGGTTTTATGCGTCTAAGAAGCGGAAAGATTACTGCTTCTAACGTAACACAATATAGAAACATGAGTGACAGCATGAATAGCAGTGCCACAATGCCAAGTGTTGCCAGTACAAATGCTTCGACTACCAGTACGAACTCAGGGGTAGTTGTGATCCCGCGGATGAGTAATACTACCGTTGGGGCAGGTACTGGGATGTCAATGGCCAATACGCAAGGAGAAGTTATTCCAAGTGCTGCAGTGCTTGAACCGGTGGTTCAAAGTGCTCCGTAAATTCGTGCATCGCCTGGAAGTGCGAGGAACTCAAGTATTAGGCCTGCATCAAGCAAGTAACGCAACCTCCGTTTGGGATGCCGTATGGTTATTTGCGTAACTCGACAGCCCTCAAGTATTGGTTCAACTATGTTCAACCAATATGCTAACCAGCCTTTTATGCCATTCGGAAATCCTTCCAATACTCAAGGAATGGCAGGAATGACAGGAATGGCTACCACTACGACAGCCAATCAACAAGGGTTAGGACTAGAGGACATGTCGAGACAAATGCCTCAGAATAATGGGGGATTAACACAGAACTCGTTGGCGAGTATTCGACAACAAGTGGATGATAGTAACCATGAGATGGTGAACATGTTCACTCAGCAGATGGGTGCAGTGATTACGCCTCTTATGGAGACTACTAATCAAGCATGTAATACACTAGCCTTACAAATGGAAAGGCTAAATCAAGCATTAGGTTTGGCGGCACCAAAGGAACGAGAATGTTCAACAAGGCCCGGGGTTATAACTCATGATCGTGGCATGGGGGCATTCCGCATAATGCGAATAACCCTTTGGTGGTGCGTAACGAGGTAGTTCACCAAACCACAACCTTTGTCGAATTTGAATAACTTGGCCTATGGCCAAGTGCGCATTCTACAAAGGAATCAAGACCAGGGCCCACCAAAGGCATCAAGGTTTAGTCAACCTCGTGCACAATATCATGGGAAATCGGATAGAACAAAACGTGAATCAAGTTGTCGAGCAAATGCTGAATAGGCTTGGCTTTAATATTGGTCAAAGCACCAGACCATATTTCATATCTGCATTTCCTGAATGGGTTCAACAAGCTGAAGTGCCAAGAGGGATGAAAATCCCCAAATTGTCCAAATTTTCTGGTGACAGTGGTGAATCGACTGTCGAGCATGTGGCTAGATACACGATAGAAATGGGAGAGTTGGCCACTATGGAAGGTTTGAAAATGAGGTTCTTTCCAAGTTCTTTGACAAAGAACACATTTTCTTGGTTCTCGACTTTGAGAGCTAATTCAGTCCATTCGTGGACACAACTAGAAGGATTGTTTCATGATCAATTCTTCAGGGGCGATTTGAGGGTTAATCTGATTGATTTATTCAACGTCAAACACATTTATAATGAATCTATAGATGATTACATCTCTAGGTTCAAGCAAATGAAGAAGCGGTGTTTTTACGCTTTGTTCTCGAGCTTTAAATTGTGAAAATGGCCGCTAGTGGTTTGGATTACCATATTAGAAAGAAATTAGTAAACCAACACATAGTTGACCTCGCCCAATTAGGGGAGAAGGTTCGACAAGTTGAACAACTCCGCTCTGAGAAGAATCAGAAGAACAATAAAAAGTTTATTAGGCGTGAGAAAGTCAATTGTGTCGAACAAGATCTAACAGATATGAGGATGAGACTATGACAGAGCAAGAAATAAACCTTGTCAATTAAAAGAAGGACAACCTTATGGTTGTCAAGCGTTAGTACCTTCCAAGGGGAAGGAAAAGATGAGCTATGTGAATAAAAGAACCTATACATTTGATATAACCAAAGCTGATAAAATATTTGATATTCTTTTAAAAGATAAACAGCTTAAGTTATCAGATGATCATAGAGTGAAAGGGCCTGAGGACTCTAATGGTCAGAATTATTGCAAGTACCATGGAGCTTTAGGCCACCCTACTAATGAATGTTTTCGTTTCAGGGATTTGATTCAAAAGGCTCTCAAAGAAGGTAGGCTCAAGTTTGCTGACAAACAGAAGCCTAGCATGAAGGTGGATACTGATCCATTTGGTCAAGGCATTGCCAATGTCGAAGGTCAAAATGTGAGGAGCTGTAGCATGGTGAACATTAGCGCCAAGCAGAAGTATGTGGTGAATGTCGAGGATCCTTTCGACATCTATCCAAGGCCTCGTGAGATCATGAAGCTTTTCTGAGAAGGAAAAACAATAGGGGGCAGTTGAAATTATGCCCGCATTGTGACAAGTACTTTGATGAGAAAGCAGCCCAGAGAGCAAAGAAAGTTGATGGTGCAAACGTTCATCAACAAGTTCGTACTCTTTATGGGGATAGGTACGTGAGACATGCACCGGCAAACCGGGTGCAAAGGCCTGTGGTTAATAGGCCTAATCGAGCAATCGGTGGATGGTTGGTCGAGTCTCCAAGGGAATCCACAGGGAGTAATTATGGAGAATCTCTTGGTCGAAAGGTGAACAGGACTAGGAAACCTGATACTAATGTTACGGTAAACAAATGGGTCGAGAATTCTCCCAAAGCTCGTTGTCCTGAACTGAGAAACAGGGTGAGAGCGACAAAGAGTAACCCTCGACAAACACCGTTTTGGGATGAAGAGTACCAGCATGGCAAAATACCTTACCCTGGGGGTGATCAAGTGAAGAAGACCCCACTGTCGAAAAGCCAAAAGCATCGTCGACAGAGGATAAGGCAAGCTCAGAGGCAGAAAACGAAGGCTGGTGACTTGGAACGACCACAACATGAAGATTGTTTCATGGTTGGGATACACAAAGTGCCGTTGCCCAAGGAGACTGGTCCAAAGTTGAAGAGTGTAGTGGTTGATGTTAGAGGCAGCAATTACGACAAGGGCCAGACTTCCAAAAGGCGAGTCCATTCACAGCAGGCCTCTTTCAAGTAGAGTTCCAAGAATGCTGAAATTCCTTTGGCTAAGGAAGAGTTGACGCCTTGGCCGATAGGTCTAATTGAAGCTGAAAGGTTAGCTTTGGAACGCGTCGAAGTTGGTGTTCAACCGGCCCCGGAGGAGGGCACAGGCAGTGATGTGTCAATGGAGGAACTCAGGATCATAGCTAATGATTCTGATTTATTAGATGAACCTTTGGAGTCCATGGAACAGAAAATTGTCAAAACAGATTTGTCCACGATACATGATCTAGTTCGACAAATTTGGAAATTTCGAGTTTGGAAATTTGTCCATGGAAGAGGTGATTGCTGCATTAGATGATCCAGATGACCCAATAGGTTTTGAAGATGAAGAACAGTTTGATCCTGACACTAGTTTAGACAGAGACAATGGGTGCTACCTTGTCAGACCTGGGATCGGAAGATTGTTTATTCGACGAACTAGGCATGAGGTTGGGAAGTCATTTGGAGAATGAAGATACCGCATCAAGAGGAGTTTACTAAATTGAATGTAAACTTGGTCTCGGTGTTGCCAGCGGAATATGAGGCTCCTTACGAGTTTGTAGTTGAAGTGCCTGACGAGGAAGACTTAGAGAACTTTCCCATTTGTTGGCAATTTGTTGAGCAAGACATGGTCACTATATTTGATAACTTCGCTAGGCTCGACAAACCAACTCATGAGGAGAGAAGTCACCTTCGACCATTGCACATTAGAGCAATGATTGAAGGTAAGCCAGCTAACAGAGTAATGGTTGATGGTGGTGCATCAGTGAATTTGATTCCAAGAGCCATGTTCAAGAAATTGGGAAAGGATGAGTCTGACTTGTTGCCAACTAATATAGTGGTTACTGACTTTGGAGGAAGAACTGCACCAACAGATGGCGTAGTAATGCTTGATGTGCAAGTAGGATCAGTAGAAAGATCTACTCTGTTTGTTGTGATTCCTTCGAGGTCTAGTTATAATGTTTTGTTGGCCTGGATTGGATCCATTCTGTTGGAGCAGTTCCTTCGACAGTACACCAAAAAATGATTCTTTGGAATGCCCGTGATGAAGTTGAGATTATTGAAGCTGATGATAGTCCATGTTATTTGCAACAAATGCATGTAGACTTCAAGGTATATGATCCAAAGGTGAAACCCATCTCCGTGCAGGGTGGTGTTATTGATAAAGAAGCTCTGAATGCGTGCTTAATGGAGCAGTTTGGGGTTAAGTTGCTGGATGAGGCCGACGAAAATCGGCCAATCGACAGCAATGACTTATGAACATCCTCAAATACAATTGTTGGCCTATGAAGCCAATCGACAAACTTCGTAAGAAGGTGTGTTGGCCGATTGTATATTTGATGATGGCCCTTTGGGTTTTGAAAAGGGGCTTGAAGATAGAAGTGGCTTTGAGTTGGAAGACCCTTTAGAAGAGATAGACTTGGGCGATGCAAATAGAAAGAGGCCAATATATGTGAGTGCAATGTTGTCAGACCAGTTTAAAAGGCAGATTGTGGAGCTAGTTTCTGAGTATAAGGATTGCTTTGCTTGGGATTACCACGAGATGCCAGGATTGAATAAAGAACTTGTGGAGTATAGATTGCCTCTAAAGCTAGATTGCAAGCCTGTCAAACAAGCCAACAGGAGGTTCGCTCCTGAAGTTGTGTTAAAAATCAAGGAGGAAGTTGAACGTTTGCTGAAGGCTAAATTCATTCGCACAACTAGGTATGTGGAATGGTTGTCTAATGTAGTGCCTGTCATAAAGAAGAATGGCAAGATGAGGGTGTGTGTCGATTTTAGGAACCTTAATGCAGCTACTCCTAAAGATGAATACCCTATGCCCATAGCAGATATGCTAGTGGATGCAGCATCTGGTCATGAGCTTCTGAGTTTCATGGATGGGCATGCTGGTTATAATCAGATTTTCATAGCTGAAGAGGATGTACCTAAAACCGCTTTCAGGTGCCCAGGTCAGTGGAACTTATGAATGGATAGTGATGCCCTTTGGTTTGAAGAATGCTGGTGCAACATATCAGAGGGCAATGAATACTATCTTTCATGAAATGATAGGCAAGTTCATGGAAGTGTACATCGACGATGTCATTGTTAAATCCGACAGTCAGGAGGAGCATTTGAATCATCTGAGGAGAGCCTTCCAGGAAATGAGAAGGCATAGTTTGAAAATGAACCCTGAGAAGTGTGGTTTTGGGGTTTCTGCTGCTAAGTTCTTAGGCTTTCTGGTGCACAGAAAATGCATTGAAGTGGATAAAAATAAAGCTAAAGCTGTGCTGGAAGCAAGACCTCCAACCAACAAAAAAGAACTTAAATCCTTTTTAGGAAAAGTCAATTTTCTCAGAAGGTTCATATCAAATCTCTCGGGAAGAACAAGAGTTTTTGCTCCGTTGGTGAAACTCAAGGCAGAAGAAGCTTTTGTGTGGACTCAACAACACCAAGAAGTTTTTGATCAAATCAAACAGTATTTGACAAATCCACCGGTCATGATGCCTGCAGAGCCACATCGACCAGTGAAATTGTACATATCAGCATCTAAAGAAACCATTGGTTGTTTACTGGCTCAAGAAGATGGAAACAATGTCGAGAGAGCAGTTTACTACCTCAGTCGAGTGCTCAATGATGTAGAGACCAGATATAGTGTTATAGAAAAATTATGTTTAGCATTGTATTTCTCTTGTACAAAACTTAAATACTATTTGATGCCTTGCAATGTTTTAGTCATGTCAAAGACAAATGTAATCAAATACATGTTGTCCCAGCCAATTCTGAATGGTCGAATTGGAAAGTGGACACTTGCATTGTCTGAATTTTCTTTGCAATATGTACCTATGAAGGCTGTTAAAGGTCAAGCAATTGCTAACTTTTTAACGGACCATCCATGTCTGGAAATAAAAGAACTGACAGGGCTAGTCGAATTGAAGCCTTGACATTTGTATTTTGATGGCTCAAGGCATAGAAATAGGGTTGGTATTGGAATTTTGATAATTTCACCCTTAGGGGTACCAACTAAATTGATGTTTGAACTAAAGTATGCTTGTTCTAATAACGAGGCTGAATATGAAGCCTTAATTGTGGGTTTGGAAATTTTGATAGAAATGCAGGCACGCACTGTCAAAGTTTTTGGTGATTCGCAATTGGTAATTAGACAGTTAACTCAAGCATACAAATGTGTTAGTCATAACCTTGTCAAATATTGTCAAGTGGCTAACAAGTTGATGAAACAGTTCGACAATGTCGAGTTGGAGCATATTCCTAGAGAGCTAAATCAAGAGGCTAATGAATTGGCCCAATTGGCTTCAGGATATAAATTATCTCCAAAGGTGTTGACAGAACTCGTAGAAATCTGTGAGTTATTGTACCCTTTGGACGAAAGAGATATTTTTGCTGCAAGTACGTCGAGTGCAGCTGATTGGCGTAAGCCCATCATTGAGTATTTGGAAAATCCAGATACTAACGACGACAGAAAGATTAGGTATAAAGCAACTAAGTTTGTTGTACTTGCAGGGGCTTTATATAGAAAATCTGTTGATGGTAATTTGGAAACTTGCTTAAGCGAAGAAGACGCTTATTTGGCTTTAGCAGAGGTTCATGAAGGAATTTGTGGTGCTCATCAGGCAGGTGAGAAGATGAAATGGGTTTTGAGAAGACAAAGAGTATATTGGCCCACTTTGGTGAAGGATTGCATTATGTTTGCAAAATCCTGTGAAGATTGTCAAAGGCATGGTCAAATACAGAATGTACCTGCTAGTGAGTTACATTCCATTGTTAAACCTTGGCCTTTTAGAGGTTGGGCGTTAGACCTCATAGGTCAAATTTTTCCTGCCTCTTCTAAAGGTCATAAATACATTCTAGTAGGGGTTGATTGTTTCACCAAATGGGTAGAAGCAATAGCCTTGAAGGAGGTGATGCAACAAGATATTGTAGATTTTATTGAAAACCATATTGTGTGTCGATATGGCATACCACAAACCATAACAACTGATCAAGGATCTGTGTTTGTTGGGAAGAAAGTTGTGGCATATGCCGAGTCAAGGAAGATCAAGATGATTACCTCGACACCATATTATGCTCAGGCAAATGGTCAAGTAGAAGCCAAGAATAAAATTATCATTGGCTTGATAAAGAAGCATATTGGCAGGTATCCGAGGAGTTGGCATTCGACTTTAGAACAAGTTCTTTGGGCATGCAGAAACTCACCTAGAGAATCGACAGGTACTACTCCTTATAAATTGGTTTATGGCCATGATGCTGTGTTGCCTGTTGAAATAAATCTTCGTTCATTAAGAATTCAAAAGCAAAATGAGATGCCAGTAGACCAATACTGGAACTTGATGTTGACGAATTGAATGAAGTTCATGATGAGAGAGTTGTGGCCTTAGAACATTTAGTTCGACAAAAAGAAAGAATAGCTAAATTCTATGACAGTCGAGTTAAGTACAAGCGTTTCAAGGTTGGTGACTTAGTTTGGAAAGTTATTTTACCAATGGATAAGAAATGTCGAGAATTTGGGAAATGGTCCCCAAAGTGGGAAGGGCCATATGAGATTATCCAAACATTCTCAGGAAATGCTTATGCACTTGTTGAAGTTAATTCTGGTTTCAGGATTAAGTCTATTAATGGCAAATATTTGAAGTTATATAGACCAACAATGTGCGAAGTAAGAATACAACCTTGAAAAGTAAACTGGATTGTTCTATTCAAGAGCCATTTGACAGTATACAATATACATTGTCGAATAGGCTTACGGCCTGGTAATACAAGTGCTGTAAAGTCTATAAGTCTAGGCTATTATGGAATAAATCCACTTGTAGAAGCTTCTCCGTGTTCCGGATTCTGATCATGCTGAGGAAGAATTTAGGAAGAGAGGGGAACATGGGAAGCAAGAGCGGCTCCCGTGGCATACCATCCAGTCAATCAAGTCTGCAAGAGCTGCTTCAGATGGTAGACACCCAAATCGACGGAAAGTGAAGCTACAAGCATGGGCACGTCGATGAGAAGTGTCAAACGCCATGCGAGAAAGGTAAAGCGGGCAGATTGAGAAGCAGTCACCGAATTAGGGGGATGCTTCACAATTAACCGAACTGTGCCAAAACTTTTCCTAATTGCTTGCCCACACGTTGGATTTTGAACATAAGGTGTGAAGGAGTGCAAGACAATAGGAGAAAGAAGTGGCTCCGGCTTTCCCTTGCTCGCGTGTTTCAACGAGATTGGCAAGCTGCATTAGGCAACTTACCAAAACTCATTGTTGATATTAGGCAAATTACCAAAACCCAGAGAGTCTTTCACCGTTGAGACAAAGACTTTGGAAAAGACTATGGGAGGTGGAGCCCCTGGCTTCCAAATGAAATAGGCAGAGCCAGGGAATGAAGGTTTGAAGTGTATAAAAAGGGTTTCCATAGCAACTTGTTGCACTCAGAGTTAGCTAATTTGGGGGCAAGGACAAGTTGGATTTGGGAATGTTGTTTGTGATGCTAGCAAAAGTTTCTTAAGGGTTTGTTTTCTTTTCTTTTTGAAAAGAAATTTCAGATAGTTCAGAAGGTGTTTGTGCATTGAGCAAGAAATGATGCATGGTAAATGCCAATTTATAGCGCAAAATGGCGTTGATTTTCAAGTTTTAACAGTCAAATTGACTGGTCAAAGACTTTGAAGGTGAATTATTAGCCTGAAACTGAAATTAAAACAGTAAAAGAAACGTGCTAGCTGGACGGTGAAACGATTGATGTGTAAAGCGTCAAATCAAATTCAGATGGTCAGTTAAGTACAACTTATGGTCGAGCAAACGTGTTCGACATATACATAAGTTAAAAGAGTACGAATGAAAAAAAACTATGCTAGTTAAAGGGAAGTTTTTTGAGATCCTCCCAGGCTACAGCAAGATCAGTCTTGACAATCTCAGCATTGGCATAGTCGACCTCGAGCTTTTCAATCTGAGAAAGAATAGCTTTTGCCTCGACAGCGCTAGAGCGCAGGTGTTGGTCGAGCGCTTCGATTTCTGACGAATGGGAAGCTAGCCTCGCTTCTTGTAGTTGAGCCTTGACCTTTGCTAGTTCGGCCTCCAAGCGCGCGGCAGTCTTTTCTAGTTCAAGTATCTTGGCTTGATTGGGAGCATCCTGTTCGACCAACTTGGCTTTGTCGAGTCGAAAGTTAACCATTTCATCTCGAAGCTTTTGTTTGGCCCTGGTTGCTTGTTGATAAGGCAATATGCTATTGTCAAGTTGAGGGAGCTTGGGGATCAGATCTTCGATAAAGTCGTGTATTGCAGTGAAATACATTCGACGAATTGAAGGAAGATGTTTGCGAAGTCGGTTAATTTCATTGACCGTGCACACAAGGTTGCCTCTAAGTTCATGGTTGAGATAGAGGTCATCAAATGAGTGCTTGAGGAAACCCTTTAGTTCTTCTATCATTTCTTCAAGCTTGGCAGCGAGGTTACCTTCAGGAAGTTTCGACGAACGAGCTGACATTGGTGAAGTCTTGCTGCTTGATCCTGAAAGCAATTCAATCAACTCATCCACTTCGACATCACCCTTTTCAGTAGTGGTGCTTGGCAGCACAGGGTTGGTCAATGAAGTAGGCTGAGCGGATGTAGTGTTTAGATTATCAAACAAGAGATCCATGTCAGTGCTTTCTGCCCGAATCACCATGGGAGTTACCTTCTCAATGGCTTGGGGGGCAGGAATCATTTCTTCAGTTGGAGTGGGATCACCTTCGGGAATGGTGTGAGCCGGATCCTCTGTCGAGGGGCTCTGGATGACCACGTCGACATTCATGGGAGAAGAGACTTCAAGCACTTCTTCAGGTTGCACTTGTGGGGGTTCCTATAAGAATCAATGCCACAGATTAGAAGTTGGTGCTATTAAACCGAAATGTAATAATCCGTGAATATTTTTACCTCAGCTTGGAGAAGTCAGTAGGTGGAAGAATTACTTGCAGAGGCAAGGAAGTGTCAATGAAAGGTTGCTCAGGAGAGTCCTGTCGAAATAAGCACGATGAGGTAATAGTCATAAATTTAGAGGTAAACGTGTTTTGAAAGAGGGCATGAACCTTGTCAGTGCTTGAAGAGGCAACCTCTTCGACCATAGGCTGTTTCTTTGAGATACATTCCTCAGATACACCTTTCTTTGCGGGAGCAAGTTTGACCCCCTAATGTGAGAACGGTGTGAGCAACAAGGTGTAATGTGTGAAACAATTCCCAAACAAGTTTCGTAAAACAATATACCTTTGCATGCTCCGCCGTGGGAGTATTCTCTGAGCCTTCAGAAACAGATTTTTCTGTTGATGTTTCCTGAGATATGAAGGTTTTGGGGCTTAGTATTTGGTAAGTTATGCAAAGAGATGTGTTATAAGAAAAAATGTATACCGTTTGAGGTGTCGAGATGGAAGGAGAGTCAGCTAAAATCATCTTACGCCTTTTTGGTTGAACTTCAGAGGCAGCCGGTTTCGTTTTTCTTTTAGGCGTTTGCCGTGGAGAGGAACTCATCAAAAGCTTGGATTTCGTGGGCGGTTTTTTCGACGTGACTGGTTTTTTACCCACGCTTGGTCTTCGGACCAAGGATTTGCTCGATTTTGGCTTGATGGGTTTTGACTGAAGAGTGGGTTCGTCTTCTTCATCGTCCTCTTTTTCTTCATCCATCTCTCGAGCCGTACCACTGGTTTGCTTGTACTGTAAGGGCTCTTTCAGAGTAGAAGCTGAAATGGAAAATACAAGAAGTGTGAGTAAAAAAGCGGAATAATTGTCGAATTTTAAATCAAAGTAGAGTTACTACCTTGGAGAAAACGGGAAATGAGTTTGACGGCTTCATTATGCTGTTCGAAAGGTGAAGCAAACCGACCAGTGAAAGTAACTTCCTTGTTGCTAAAGCTATCGACATTGGAACAAGAATAATATCTTTCCAGTTCAATGAAGTTACCAAATTTGTCGGTTTACCAGAAATGGGTCACCAAACCAAAATTTGCACAAGGGAAAGGTGCGAGGTTCAGATAAGGGGTTCCACAAGTGATTGCCTTGTTTCATGATAGTGCTTTAGAGCCTTTAAGCCCCATTTGTTATCATGTGCCTCTTTTGATTTGGCAACCATTTCATTCACCTGTTCGACAATATAATGGGGACGTCGAGGATCCCATTTTAGTTTATAAAATTTTTCAAAGTCGAGTATAGCCTTCAAGTGCTCACCTTTGGTTTTAGTTGAAGGATCTTGTTCTCGCATTGCAGGATCAACAAATCTTCTTACACACTCTTCAAAAGATGGGTGAAACTTCTCATAATAGTTAGCCCACCATATCTCGAAGTCCTGAGATATGCCAAGAGTGGTAGAGTAAGGAACAAGATTGACAGCAGCTTTGCGGGATTCATTCTTTTTCTTCATGCCATCAAAGGTTTCTTCTTTAATATCAATGTAGTCCAAAACAATGTCTTCTTTCTTGTAAGGGAAGGGACCAGGAATAGATTGCAGGAAACCGATATTGTTGGCAGAAGCGTTGGGAAGGAAAGAAAATGCAGAACCATCTGTCGAACCAGGGAGTCTTGCAGGGAACGCTTGTCGAGAAAGGAAGTGAGTCCAAATGACTTGACACTCCTCGGATTTTGGATCAAAAGGGGCTGTGAACCACTTGGGTCCATATCTTCTGCTAACAAAGGGTTGAAAGCGGATGCCTGGAGTTGTAGGAGCAAGGGAGTGAAAGAGGTTGAAGTAGTACTTGAAACCTTCAAGTTCACTGTCAAATGGTTTGGGAAAGCGATACATGGCCAGAGTGCCATATGTGCCAATTTCAAGATCTGACGGAGCCTTGTCAACAGTGTGGCCCGGGAGAGTGACGTTTAACCACAGTTGAAGTAGCCAAATTGGGCCTCCTACTCCAACTTTCTTCCCTCCTCCTTTCACCATAGCATAAAGGCTCGACATGCTTGAGTAAAGGTTCGACAAGAGGAAAGAGCCGAAAGCCCATCTCTTACCTTCATGAAGGAGGTTTGCTAAGTCGAGGAGGGTTTTCGACATTTGAACATTTTTATTGCAAAGGACGAATGCTGAGAGCCAATGGAACAGGAAAGCTACGTGTTCCTCATCAGAGATATCATCAGTGTCTCTCATTGGCTAGCAACGTATTTTGAAAATGAGAGGGGTTCATCACTGAAAACATCGATGACATTTTCTAGAGTGCACAAAGGATGGATCATTTGGCCATCTGGTGGGAGGCCAACGAGAGCAGCAACATCAAACAAAGTTGGACCCATCATTCCACAAGGGAAGTGGAAATTGTTTGTGGTTTTGTTCCAGAAAAAGATAACGGCTCCCAACATAGAAGGGTCTAACCTAAATGTGTGTTTGACAATTTGAATTAGGTGATAAATACCTAATTCTTTCCAAGTTTTAGCCTTTTTAGTTTCTACCCCACCAACCGCTGAATATCCGTTTACATTCAAAGGGGCGTTCTAAAAAGCCTAGCACTTTTAAAGAAATAATGGATATGAAGTTTGAAGCGAAGCTAGAAGGTCAATGTGACCTTCTTTGTTTGGGAAAGAGTCTTCAAAACTCTCTGGAAAGAAGGATAAAGGGATGACCGGCCCTAAGTAAGCCGCAGGAGGGTCTAAGAGATATGAAGGATCATGTAAATAGGGAATCATTACCTTAGATTTCCGCCAGGGGATTGATGCATCGACGTCAGGATTCCACCATGTTTTCCTTCGAGGGGCAACGGTGTTTTGAGCTGGAGTTGATGAAGAGGCCATTGGAAGAAGATGACGCTTTCTCAGTATGATGCTTTCGCGGAAGTTCAGAGGGTAGAAGAAAGGTTCTAAATGAGGCTTTGAATATTATTTAAAGCCCCGCCTTTGAAGTGAAACGCGCGAGTGGGGGAGAAACTGCTCGTTTGAATGTAATGATGGTCCTATTTTTGGGGAAGTGGCAGTTTAGACTGGTGATGGGACTATTTGGAAAAAGTAACCGTCACTCATATATATAAAAAAAAAAAATTCTAGTTCTCTTCATGTTTTATGTCGAAAACTCAGAATTTGGGGGGCATCTGTTGGGAGGCAAATTACAAATTTGGAAATTTCGACAGGATCTGAAATCGACAAGTGAAGGTACAAGAAAACAGAATAATAGAACAGAAAATAAGCTAAGTTTAAAAGGACCGGATGACTTGGCGGTTGTTCGACGAGGTGTATGAAGCGTCGAAGATGCCAACATGGAAACGGTCAAATTAGACTGAGGCTTTAAGCAAAATGTAGATAACTCGACAGGAAGGGATACTGTCGAAGTTTTAGTAGTTTAGATAAATTAACTACCGACCCTGTATCCGTACACGTGTCAGGTCGGATGATAGGTAGTTTTTACATTTTTGCCTATAAATAGTAGTTCATACAATGTAATCAAGGTTGGATACATGATCTAGTTCCTGATATCTCGACGGCTAAAGAAGATTAACTAAAACGATCATCGTATGCCTTCCCCACCTTATCTTTCTGCATTTTAATCAAGTTTCAATTTATTTTCAATTCTTTGCATTTCCAGTTATATCATTTACCTTCCAATCAATTTATATTTTCTTGCTTTGAATTTACACCCTTTAATTCCCTGTCATTTGTTGTTTTCTGCATTTTCTACTTTTAAAGTCATTTACATGCTTTTCTATTCAAATTCATGCTCTTTACGCTTCTGTTATTTAAATTCCTGCATTTACATATTTTCACTTAAATTCATGTTCTTTAGCAGTGTTTATTAAACTTTATCTATTACTTGTTTTCCCTCACATTTTTGCGTTAACTTCAACTGCATATTAGGCTTTAGTGATGCATGCCCCATGACATTGCAGTAGTTGCATTCTTGTTTTTAAAGTTTGCTTTAACTTGCTTGTAAACCAAGTTATTGGCTTTCGACAGCCAATCTTGATTATTTAAGCCTGTATTACTATTTCGACAACAACTTGTTGTTAATTGGAATCATCATAATCAAATTTGGCATAAGACTTGATAATTGATGGCTTAAAAGCTAAGAATGTTATAGAGCGATTAACGTGTCGAGTATTTGACCGTTATATTTAAAAGAAACCGTTGTCTTCAAAAACGAGATTACCACGTAACTTGTTCGGATTCATAATTGCTTGATCATCAAAATTTATTTGTTTGTTTGATGAATTTGGTAGATCATTCAAGATCATCAAAACTGGTAGAATCATACCATAAACCAAATTTCCCCATTAACAGCCTGTTAATAAGGTTACGTTCAAAATAAAAAGGCTCAAGAGTCAAGATCTTCTATTAATCTATTGCTGAAGGCTGAAGTTACATAGATTGCAGTCTTAGCATTTAATAGCTTTTTGCTAGTATCTTCATTACCACATTGTTTTTCAAAACCATACCGGACCAGCATGGAAATGAAATCTTATTTCTTTTATCATTTGTTATCCCGCAATTGCAAGAGAATATATGTGTATATTGCTATTGAAATTACTATATCGGTTTATAAATGTCAGCTATGTTTGGTAAGAAGCAAAATCATTCTCACTGGAGGTTGCCATGTGGATCACCACTTAGGGAATTAAATTAGTTGCAGCCGGTGTATTTGGCATAGCTGACTAGGGTGTATCTTGTTGGTTATGTACTTTTAAGGTAGTCTCTTAACAATAGTGGTTTAGTTGTCTTTTTGATTGGAGAGACACCTCAACTAATGTTAGAGATTTTTGACAAAATAGTTGAACAATTTCTTGAATTCATATTGTCATTTGTGGTACTGCAGTACTGCTTGTTAGAGTTCCTAAACATTACAGATATTTTGGTGTTTGTACTAATGTGTTTTGTACTACGGTACATTACCCGGTTCTTCAAGAGGTAGTGCATTTTCTCCATTCTCATCAATCTTTTTAATTATTGACATAAATGGCACTCGGCCATTTCTTAACATGCATGTAAGTTTACTGGATTGTAGTTGTTGAAGTTATGGGGGTTAGATAAAATAAGGAGAATAGAAAGAATAAAGATGTAATATCATTGACAATAAGTTGATAATACCTTGATAATAACTTGATACAAAAGACTGAAAACTAACCGCTATTTATAGGGATATAAAACCTCTATCCTAAATAAATAGGGAACTAGGAAACAAATCATGATAATAACTAAATAATATAGAAACTAATCCTAGAAGATAATCTAAGATATTCTAAGATTATAAACTAATCTTACGAGATAAACTAGAATAATATCATGATATTCTTAGATACTTTCATATATTCTAACACTCCCCTCAAGCTAAAGTTTACTAAGCTTTAAGCTTGTTACAAGAAAATAACGCATTTTTCATGAAATAAAAATAAATACAAAACATAAAAATTTAGCTCCACCAAACAATGATCGGGAAGACAACACGGGGATGCTGGAGAAGCTGAAGAGAATTGCTACAGAGATAGCTTAGCCAGATAGCTGGAATAATCATCTGCCTGAAAGAAATTTCTTGGCAAGCAATGAAATAAAGCAAGGTACGACCTTCTCAAAACAACATTTGTAAGCTTCAAACCAATAATATTCCCAAAATATTTAAACTTGAAATGACGCCTGACAACTGCTTTTGGGACAGAGACAGGGCCAGTGCATCTGGGAAAAGATTGAGGCCAGAGCAGATAGAAGAAGATGCGAAAAAACATGCAGACAAAAGAAAACACAATCTGTGTGACGAACTTGCAAACGAGCATTGAACAGATGGAAAAACGTGTAAACAGTAACTCAGGCGAACAAGATGCGGCTGAAAGGCATTGATCGGGGCAACAAATGCAACAAACAATAGAAAAGAAACCCTCAAAAGTGGGACCCACAAGCTGGAAGGAGTCCTAAACAAACCAAGAGAGTCTGACGTGTTAAATGGCACCGACGGCGCTATGAATGGAGGTGCGTGGACCTCAACAGAGAGCCACAAAACAAGCAGAAACGCACAATGCCCAGAAAATGCGCAGAAGGCAAAGTCGCAGCAACAAAAGGAGGCACAAAATCGCAGTTTTAACTACAGGAAGTCATGTTTCGAAGTCACAACAGAACCAAATGAGGACAGATCCTGGTAGAGGAGAGAGAAAATACGCCGAAACAGGGTTGTTTTGAACAAGAAACTGTGTCACCCTATTCCGAAACACGAACTAGACTGTTGCGGTGACATGCCCTAGTGAAAACGGCACCCGTAAGCAATGAGCAGAGGCACAATGAATTCTAAATACAATTGTTATTACATTCCAAAACTTTTGGGAACTCGGCAGCGGAATAGTGACGAGACAGGTCATGGAGGATGGTACTACTCTGATACCATGTTGAAGTTATGGGGGTTAGATAAAATAAGGAGAATAGAAAGAATAAAAATGTAATATCATTGACAATAAGTTAATGATATCTTGATAATAACTTGATACAAAAGACTGAAAACTAATCCCTATTTATAGGGATACAAAACCTCTATCCTAATTACGTAGGAAAACTAGGAAACAAACAATGATAATAACTAAATAATATAGAAACTAATTCTAGAAGATAATCTAAGATATTCTAAGATTATAAACTAATCTTACGAGATAAACTAGAATAATATCATGATATTCTTAGATACTTTCCTGTATTCTAACAGTAGTTATATGTATGGTTTGGTTAATAAGTCTGCTAATTTTGATTGCAATTATTTTTGTTGATTAGGAATATGTAATACTGCAGATAATATTTAACATGCATGTAGCACACAACTCAAACTGACATTTCTCCACCAATGGATTCAATAAAAACTAAAAATTCTTCATGTCTTCACAAATGTTTTTTTCTCACTTATGTCCATCTACACATGTCTCTAATCTCTTGACTATGTCCATATGTAAATTTACAACTTCTACAATGATCCGATGATCGGTCAAAAATTCAAATGATGATGAAAGTTTTGTGCCAATTTTTCCTTTCCCAATCATTGTAAATTGGAGACCCAAGCCAAAATGAGCCCAGCAACATACAATTCTTACGAGCATTATATTCTTGACATCCAATTCAGCTAATGTAAATCCTTTGTAGTACAGCAACATACCATTATGAGAACCCTTTATATCTTAGCATCCAATTTAGCTCCAGTTTCCGATTCAGCATATGCAAGTAAATGTAGAACAGTAGATTCTTTATAGACAATACTTCATCAGCCTGTTAACAAAGTTGCTTTCAACAGTCAAATGCTCAAGATCTTCAATTAATCTATTGCTGAAGCTACACAGATTGCAATCTTAGTATTTAACAGCCTTTTGCTAGTGTCTTCATAACTCCAGTGTTGTTTCAAAACCAGATAAACTATTTCCTCTATAATTTGTTTTCCTGCAATTTGAAGAGAATATGTGTGTATATTGCTATTGAAATTACTGTATCAGTTTGACCTTCTTTTCCTATCTAATAAAGTGTGTGTATTATGTAAATGTCAGCTATGTTTGGTAAGAAGCAAGATCATTCTTACTGGAGGTTGCAATGTAGATCGTCACTTGGGGATTTAAATTAGTTGCAACCGGTGTATTTGGCATAGCTCTGACTTGGGAATACTCCATTCGTCACATAATAAATGTCATATTTGAAGAAAAAACAAGTTCCAAAATAAATGTCATTTTATGTTTTCAATATAATATTAATTATGTTTTTTCATTTTTACCCCTAAATTAATAATGTGTGCATCACTTTCAATTCATTGTATTCCACTAAGCATTTATGACAATGGTTAATAAAGATAATTTGGTAAAATTATTATTCTTTTTTTTTCATTTATAGCTTTTTTATTTGTGAGAAACAATCTAATATGACACTTATAATGGGACGAAGGGAATATGTTGCAGCTGTTTGATATGGAATAACTTGGAATTTCTTAAAGCTGCCAAAAAAAAAAAAGAAGTGATGCTCATGCCTGTGATACACTGTCTGAATCTTATTTAAACATTTTTTTGATCATAAGCTTGTTTGGAATGCCGATTGGCATTTTTTACATTGTAATAATAATTATTGGAAATGCTCAGTACTTAGCGTTTAGAAGTGTCAAAAGTGTCCCCCTCTTGAATGCCAACAAGGGCCTCGTAAACCCTTAATACTTCATTCTAGTCTCAAGATCATTTTGTTGTTTTTATTCTCTTTACTCTTGGAAATGACTGAAGCTAATGAAATCTTGTTCTCTTTAAAATTGTAGTCTTTTCTAAATTGAAGAGCCAATTAAGAAAAAAAAATTAGAAGGGAAGTGGGTAATTTTTATTTATTCAAATTTTAAACTACCACCACGACCACCACCACTACTACCACTACCACTACCGGTGGCGGATCTTGAACCAAAAAGTTGGGGGAGTCAAAATAATTCTTCATGCATAAATCAAATATGTAATGTTATATTATATATCAAAAATTTAAGTTTCAATGTAAACACAAAGTTGATGACAAAAATAATATTAAAGTAAATGACTAGAAAATGCTTTAAAGTGCTACTATGTGCTCTTTGAGTGACTTGAAATTATCAATAATTGATTCAGAAGTAAAATTTGCAGCAATTTCTCTTTCAATGTGAATTACCATGCTATCTGCTAGAAAATCAGTCTCCATCTTGTTTCTCAACCTAGTCATGATAATTTTCATTGCCGAAAAAGATCTTTCAGTTGTAGCTGTAGAAATCGGAAGAGTCATGATGAGGTGGAGTAGTCTGTCGATTAAGTAGCTCTGCTTGACGAGCATCTATAATGAAATGTTGAAGTTGAAATTGCAAATTAATCTTCTCATGCTCATTGAAATCCATGGGATAATTTTCCACAAGAGTGCAAATATTTTCAATGTTAAAAGCTTTGTAAGTATCCTGAGGAACCAAAGCAGAGCTTAGAGTTAACAACTCCATTGCTTGCTCGTTGAACCTGCTATTCAACTCTTATAATTGTTTGTCAATGGTAATAAAAAATACTTCCACTCTAAAATAATGTTCTGTTGTAATGTGATCCTTTTGGCGACGAGGGTTCCCTTGTCTCAATATCATGTTTATCACAAAAAGATGTCACATTTTTCAATAACATATCCCAAACATCTTCTCTCAAGTTTTGAAAAAGTGCATTTGTAGAACGAACTACATGCATGGCATTAACTACATCCTGATATTGTTGTTGTAAAGCTTGACAAAGAATATCTGGTACCCCCATAATATCTCTCATCAAATGCAAGATCAATATAAACTCAAATGAGATCAAGCTATTGTAAGCACTGTCAGCATCCCCACGTTGAGAATAAGTTGATCCATCAACAATAATTTTTTCTAAAACAGAACAGGTTGCACCATACATATTTATCAAGCTACAAACAGAAGAGAAATGTGATCCCCAACTGGTATCCCCAGCTCGTTTCAAAGTACCAAATTGATTTGCCCTTTATCAGTTTCAAGCTCATCAATCTGTAGCAACTGTGCAATTTTATCTAACTTGGTAGCTTGTAACTCATCATGACACTTACTAGAAGAATAAACAATATTGATGATAAAAGTCAACTTTGAAAAGAATTGATGAATTGGAATAATTTCTCTTGATGCAACAACCAAGGCAAGTTGTAACCGATGAACAAAACAATGAATATAGTATGCATATGGACAATCATTCAAAAAAAAAGTCCCTGTAAACCATTTCATTCTCCTCTCATATTGTTAGCACCATCATACCCTTGACCACGAATGTTAGACACAATATCAAAAAACCGCTCTTGTATAAAACCATTTTTATCAATAAATCTCAAAACAAGAGCCATTTGTTCTTTCTTTGATTCATCACGAGCTTCATCAACAACTATGCAAAATTTGGAATCACCAATTTCCTCACGAATATGGCTTTCCACTCTACTTGAAAGAATGTGTAAGATCTTTTTTTGAATTAGATGTGAAGTATACTTGGAATTATATGGAGCATTTTCCAACACAACTTTTGCAACTTCATCATTATATGATGTTAAAAGTTTTATCATCTCAAGAAAATTACCTTGTTTCTTGATTCACTGGTTCCGTCGTGACCCCTAAAAGCACAAGCTTGAAGTGTTATGTACCGAACGGTGTCAATTGAAGTCTTGAGACGTAATCGATTCTTCACAATTTGATCTGAGCTTTGCACATGAATTACATTCCTAATATGTCCATCTTGATTCAACAAGTCTTGACAAGCCCTCACTGCATTATTTTATTGTGTTGTGAGCAAGGATCCTTCCCAATGTGTTTAAGAAAAGCACAATTCTTTCCATTATTAACTTTCATCCAACTTCTAAAACCTGTAGCAATGAAAACATTTGATCTAGGGCGTCCTGGTCTTCTGCTAAAAATATAACAAGGTAAGCAATATGCAGCACCTTCTGAAGGTGAATATTCTAGCCATGAAGGAAAGAGGCTAAACCAAGTGTGTTGAAATCATATTGGATGATCATCTTTACCAGAAAACGGATAGTGTTCCAGATGCATTTGATATGGACCCCACTTTAGATAAGCCCTTCGTACTTCATCCACTTGATTTGGTGGGTATTCCAAAATTTGAGAGCGCTTTCCAGGATCATGTTCTAACGAATTCTCAAACTCATCATATGCAACTCTAGGAACATTGGAAAGTTTCTTCTCAGTTTCTTCAATTCTTGGCTTCTCAACACATTTTTCGGGTTCAAAAGTTGAATTTATATTTTCTTCATCTTTTTCACAAGATTTCCTTTTGAAAAAAGAATCAATTCTTCTACATCTTTTTCACTGGTACAAATAATATCATAGTTGTGTGCAAGTGCCACAACACTTTGTCACAAAAGATCCTTGGAATGGCATGAGGAATTGCGAACTCAAATAATAAGGTCTGAATACAAAGTATCTTAGTAGTAGCATAAGCTAGACTGCGATACTATGCCTAGATCGTGCAACAACTATTTGTTTTCTTGACCCAATGAAATGAGATTGCGGCCAAGATAGACTGTTGCACCAGATTTAGATTTGCGATCATCCAGGTCAACAACCCAATCTACATCACACTACGAACGTATGGGCAGTGGCTGAGAGGACCACGGTGTAGGATGCATTTGAGATATCTGAGAATTCTCTTGAATGCCATTAAATGTGACTCGAGGGAGCAGACATGAATTAACACAATTTGTGTATGTTTGGCCCAGGTTTTTTTGGCTTCTCGCCTACATAAAAGAAGAAGCTAAACCCAACACATTTTATAAAAAGCTCTTGGAAAATATGCAACTTATTTTTATAGAAGGAAAAACATTTTTTTTTGAGGGATATAGAAGGAAAAACATGAAAAATGGCTTTAATTTGGAGTTTATTTTCAACTTGACGAAGCTTGTTTTAACAGTGCGCTCTACGAATCCAACCGAGACTGAAATCTATTTTTCTTTATTTTTTCTATCGTCACAATGGCTTGTTGCATATAGCCTTTGTTATGGGAAGACACCCTTCTCACCTAAATAGTTAAACAATCTCACTGGACAGCTTAACCAAAGCACCACAGGAATGCATTTCAACCACTAATGATTTAGTTCTTTTTTATTAAAAACAAACCCTAAAATTCCTCCCTTCATCATCTCAAATAATTTGTATGAACCTAATGCGTAGGAGACTCTATCATGGCTAGGGATGTATATGAAGCGAGACAGGTATGGGTATTAATTCCCGTTATCTGTTTTTTTTTTTGCATATCTACACAGATATTCATCATGCAAGTTCTAAAAAGATTTATGAATATCCACAAATATCAATAAATATTTGTGGATATATGTTAAAATATAATAATTTAAAAATTACAAAGAAAAACTTATTTTAGTATTTCAATCAACTTAATAATGAAAACATTTCAATTTAATACATTTTATTTCACAAGTCCAAACAAAAATTAAATCATATTAAACGAAATCTAAACCATGCTTAAACATAATAAAATCATATTTTTCAGTGGCGTATACAAACGGATATGGATATCTCAATATGCACCCCCATTCCGTTAATAAATACCTGTTGATTTTACCCAATGAGCACTTACTAGGTTATCCATATTCAATCTATTGTGGGTTTTATCCATGGATATCCACGTATACGGTTAATCTTTACATTCCTAAAATAGTGATTAAAGAACTTCACGCTCATCAGAGCTCCCATATTGAGAAGCTTATGTCTGACCACTCAACTAAATTTTTTAAATTGTTGAATTTAACTTTACCAACATTGATTGAATTTGTGAGCTGGAAAGATGAGTTGTATGCTAGTTATTGATTGTAACGAGAGGTATTCACACTTAGTACAACACAAGCTTCCTCAGAGTACAAAATATTTTGCATGTTCAATAAGCGTTCAATAGCCATTACGGAACAAAAACCGGACCGGACGGACCGGGAACCGGCCCTGTGTCCTGTCCGGTAACACCCCAAAAACCAGATGGCAGCAAACCGGGTGAAAAAATCGGAAACCGATTGCTAAAACCAAAAACCGGGTTCAACTTTTTTTTTTATAATTAAAAAAATCAATTTTTTTATCTTCTTTTATTAAAAAAAAATCAATTTTGATCTCAAAAGGGCTTAAACCTCTATCCTTAAGGCCACAACAAGCCACTTTATCACTAGGCTGCATGTTATTTTGTATATAAATTGAAATGTTATGTTACTTATGTATATATATTATATATTCAGTATAAAAAAATAACATTTTATTAGTTCCAGTTCGACCCCGGTCCGACCCCAAAACCCTGAACCCTTGCCCTCTCCGGTTCAATATCCGGTCCGGCTTTAATTACCTTGACAAAAAGGACCATAGAAAATTAATTTAAAATAATCCCAAAATTTGGCATCTCAAACACCTGCAGAAAAATAAAAATAAATAAGACCAAGTTAAAATACACGGGAAGCTTCAGAAAAGTATTAAGATTCTATTATATAATAATGAATTATCTAGGAACCTTACCTTCTAGTTGCCTTCAATTTTTATTTATTAAAGAAACTAATTCTTGACGAAATGTTGGAATTCTGTGTGCCTCAACAGCCATGACTAATCCCACTGCCCTGTAATTCCTCAGCTGTAACAGGCAGAAACCGTATAGCTTAGAATCATTGATGAAAGAGATTGCTATCCCCTTCTACAAAATCAAATTTCAGCAAGAAACTATAATTGAAAGAAATTTCTATTACATCTCAAATGTAGAAAAAAGCTGCCTTCCATATTAATAATTTTAAATTTCCAAGTATTACCTAATTCTTAATGTAACAGAGACCCTTTCTTATTCATTAAAAGTGCAGGTAAGCAAATTAAAAGTTAAAGCTTGTAGCCAACCCTAATGTGATTCTGTGGCAGTAGAGAGAAATGAGGTAATCAAATATATCCTGTGGTACTGAAAATAAAATTATATTCAATATGAAACTTCTTGTTGCTTTGGCTGTTAAATCGAGGCAATCACATTTTAGATGATGTCTAATAATCCTAAAGCATTTCCCAGGTCCCTTAACAAAAAACCTTGTCTAAGATCCGCAGAACAACCAAAGAAAAACAGACAATTATTCAACAGAGAAACGTCAGCTATAACGAGCTATGAACCATCTCTGTCAATCAGTAAGAGAAGAAACTTCTGATTAAAATTTTGGGCACTGCATTCCATTTATAATGGCAAAAATCAAATGAAGCAAACAAATATAGTGCTTATTTCTCCTACCAACAGAGGTAGCACTATCTATCTCGAATTACTTTCGGAAACTGACCAAAAGAGAGTAACTTTCAGCAGGTTAATAAAAAATCATGATATTGGTGTGTTGAGATTTAAGAATTGTATAACTTGCCTCATGAGGTGCAGGCTGCTGAGCGCGCAAAAGAAAACAAAAGGACCACGAGCTTAACTGGAAATTATTTTGGACAATAATCAATAATTAGAGACAATATTTCAAAATGATGGGGCTAAAATATCAATACCTTGTGAAAAATTTCATCCTCGGGCTTAATATATATTATCGCCTCATCAATCTCATTGTTCAATTTTCCTTTCTGTTCTGCATTCTTGTGCTACATTTTTATAACCAGGAAAGATGTAAAACATCACAACACAACGAAAGTGAAGCAGAAGAAAATGATCTTAACCATAAAACCTAGAAATACCAATAAGAGGGCAATAAATAGAAAGGAGATACTGCAGAAGCATAGATACCTTGTAAATTTTGCTAAGTATTATATAATGCTTAAACTGGAAGGAATTCCGGAGGTCCTCCGTTGGCTGTCAAGTGTGCAACATGACAATATAAGATTCGAAGTGAAAATTAGTCTCCAACAGTCAAACAGAAAAACAATTTAACACCCTCACCCATCTGATACTATCAACATCTAACTTCATCTTCTGTGTCCCATGACACTTCATCAAAAAGAGCATCATAAAGATATGGTAAAAGCTGTGGAGGAAGGTTCACCACACGCTGCGATACCAGGAGACCTACATTACGTGCTTGTTCCCCCAAAAGTAATCTCAACTGATCCACATTGCTCTTCTCTTGGCATGCTTTAAGGAGGAGAAATTCCTTAAGTGTCATCATACATCTTTGCTCCTAGCAAAATTGTTGGGCTCAATTTAGATTAGCTTTTAGCTCATGGAAGTTTCTCAAATAAAATAAGTATTTGGTCGCAAACTTACAGAGAAAGCCCTTATATATGTATAGCCATCTATAGAAAAGTTAGATAACAGCTTCTAAAAAAGCTGAGCTGCAGGTGCTAATTTCAACTTATGCAAGAAATTGTTATTTAGAAGACTCATAGTCATTGCAATTTCCACTTTTTTTTATAAGTGCTTATGGAAAAGTTTATCCAAACTAGCTCTTAGTCAAACTAGTCAAGAACCAAATTTGTTTGACCAAAAAAAAAAAAATTTTGCAAATTGCCAAATGCCAACAATGAACGGACCATAGACATCAATTAAAGTAAAAAATTGGATATTGAAATAAGAATGAGTTGATTAAGGTTCAATTTATGTACAAAAAATAATATACGATTCTAATTCCTTTCTTGATTATCAAAATACATGACTACTATATTCGTGAGTGAGCTTTCCGCAACAAATTGCATAAGGGGGGCAAAGATATATATCATAACAACTAAACACTATTTTTCCTAAAGAAAAATCAGGTTTCTTCCTATTAAAAATGAGATCCCCACCAAAGAATAAGAGAAACACACAAACAAGAAAATTAAGCCGGCGTGATGTCAAGTGACCAAACAGTAAAGGCAATGATTATATATAAGGCTGCCAAAAATAGAAAGGAAAAGAGGCAAACATATCAGGCAAAACGTTATATGCAATACAGAGTGACTTACCCTATACCTCCATAAATTAAGAGCAGTAACAAGAGCAAAAAGTCCTTCATCCTCGTCATCCTCTATCTTTACAACAGTCCCTACGGTGGTCTGTCCCAAAATCAAGTCTACAAAGCCACTCAAATCCCATTCTTGATCATCTAGGTAAGTTTGCAGCAAGGTCTTAACTCCATGGAAGTCATTAGGTTTCGGATCAAAAAAGGCAAAATCTGCTTGGACAACTCCCTTAAACAACAGAGACCTTATATCAGCAAATTTTACTTGTTCAATGAATCAACCTTGAATTTTAAACATTTCACAACATGATTACACAAGTGATAATAGCAATCACAGCATGAGAAGTGATCTTACATCAAACTCCCCGTCAGATGACTCGGACTCTTTTGATTTCTCTTCCAAATTGTGCGAGATGAATCCATTACCTAGGAAGTAGTAGGTCAGGAATAGGCATGCAAAGTGTAAAACAGCAACTCAATTGAAAATAAAAGGCACTTAAAAACATGAATTCACATGATTCGTCAAAATTTAAAATAAAAGGACAAAAAGTGTCTTACTAGCAGAGATAGGGGTGGGGTTTTCAATAGATTGGGAATGACGCTTTGGCGTAGAAACGGAGGCCATACGAGCAAGAGCACGAGCAAAAGGGGAGAATGTAATAGGCCAAGATTTGAGTCGTTGGCAATGCCTTCTTGGCCTTCGAGGCATTTAGGTAACACTGCAACCATAAATATTTAATGACATCAAGTTATGTAAACGTTATTTTCTATTCTTATGCCCTAAGAAAACAATAAAAAAAAACAAAATTAAGATGTTATTTCAAGCCTTCCAAGTTTCATGTATGCGTATGCATTTAAGTTTAAATGGTAAAACTGTACTCTAATGGATGAACCTTAAATCCTTTTAGAAGCTTAGGTACTGAACTTCAAAAGAGATGAAAGAAAGTAGTAGTAGTTGGATGAGGAACTATACGAAAGATTCCTTAATCAATGTATTGGGAAAAACTCAAATCTCACATTAACTAAAGATACTGCCCAATAAGAGCTTATAAAGTTTGGACACTCCTCACTTTACAAACCGGTTTTATGGGGCTGAGTTAGACCCAAAATCTAATATGGTATCACATCCTATCCAAGATTCATTGTTGGGCCACCCACCATATTATCCACGCACTAAGCCTGATAGTGTTTGACGTGAGCAGGTGTATTGAGAAAAACCCAAGTCTCACATTAACTAAAAATAGTGCCTAATAAGAGCTTATAAACCTTGGACACTCTTCACCTTACAAACCAATTTTATGGAGTTGAGTTAGGCTCAAAATCTAAGATAAAAAAGGTGCAACACGAGGACTTTCCAGGAGGTCACTCATCCTAGTATTACTCTTACTCGAGCACGCTTAACTGTAGAGTTCTAATGAGATCTGGTGCACTAATGCTAGTATAATCGCATCTCCATTCCACAACCCACCATTCATTAATGGCAGTTCCTATCCTAACATCTTTTCCCCCATAATCATAATTATTACCTCAATATCTCACTCTTCAACGTGCACTTTGCTTCTCTCCCAGCAGCATGTAATATAGAGAATCTAATATTTATTTAGGTATGTCATTGTCTTTATCAATTGAATCTCGAATGGATAATTTCATTTGTGCTCCTAATTCACCCAACATTGAGGCCACTATCCTTTTCATATAGACTGAATCATTCTTAACAATAAATTTAGATTCAAAATCTTCAAGATGAACCAAGCTAGACGCCACTTTTTTTGTAACCCCTTTTCTTTCAATATCAATCTCATGCGTTCAATATGAGCAGCATATATATTTGACAACAATAATACATACAGGCCAATATCGAGCGGCTCCAACTCAATAAGTCTCTTGGCTACAATCTCCCCAAGCTCCAAGTGTGTCTTACAACCAGAAAGTAGAGATAGATCCCCACAATGCAGATCCACCCTTCACAGGGACCCTTTCTATAAGCTTTTGCGAAATTTTCATGAAACCAGCTCGGGCAAGGAGGTCAACGGTCAACCATGCAGCCATAGTGTTCAGCCTTGGGTTCAATCTTGTAAACACAACGCATCAGATCAAAGTACCACCAACCTTCCATGACCATTTCGGCATGTGTACCAGTGTTATCAAAAAGCGGTTATAGCGGCGGTATGGCGGTGGCGGGATTTTGACTAACCGCCATTTAGTGGCAGGGGTTTTGGAAAGCGGGCCATGGCGGCCGCAAACCCTGTGGCGGGAATGGCGGAAAGACGCAGGGAGGGAGTTTGAGAAGAAGGGGGGAAAAAACAGTAAAAAAGAGAGAGAGTATCGGTGACACGAACCCGGCCAAAATAGAGCCGCAGATGGAGAAGCAGGTGGATACTGGTTGTCGTTCGTTCTTGTGATTCAAGGAGAGTAGCGTCGGTGCTTGTTTGTTCACTGAAGAAGAAAGAGACGAGAAGAGAAGAGTGAATGCCTGCCTGCCTGCGAAGATGGAGATGGAAAACCCTAGGATGGGGCCACTCTAGTATGCATTCGATCAATTTTTTTTTTTTCCTCTTCATTCAAAAATCAATTTTAGAATACTGTCAAAAAAAAATTCAATTTCAGAAAAAAAAATTGTATTCTTTTTATTTTACGCAATTTTTTTATTCTACACTAATTTGACTAGCTAAAACCGGCTCAGATCGGCCCGGCCGAGAACCCATGGTGGTATCACGTATATTGTCCTTTTTTGGTAATAATAGGGAAGAATCTCACGTATATTGTCTTGTTTCTAATGAAAATCAAACAATTCTTGTCAAAAGTTACATTTCCTATGTTTGAACCCAAGTGTCGGAGCTTCCTAAACACCTTGGTGACCACTACTAGACTACATGACAACCTTGTGTAAAGTTGCACAAACACTATTTATATACGTTTGATATAAATATATATTTATAAATTTAATAGAAAGCGAGTCTTGCGGTTCAATTAGTGACCCTCCAGTTCAACCATTGACCCAGTACCTCAACCGAGTCGGTCACTGGTCCGAGTTTTAAACCACTGCTACTGTGTCTTCTTCGTCCCGTCTGAGGGTGATTTCTCACTTCATTGTCGTCGAATCGTCTAGCATGAGGCATTATTCCAAAAAAGCAAAACGATGTTAATGGCTTTTATATATGGCTTATAAATACAAAATCAATCAATCATATAAATGGTTTATGAATGCGCACACCAGGGACTTGAAATCAGTCCAATTTAAGGCAATTGTTCCCGTGTGTTAAAAATTCTAATCATTGCTAATAAGTGGTTTCAGATGAACCTTTATCAATATGTAAACACTGTAATCTAAAGCCAAACAACAAAGTATAGTTAGAATCAGAGATCAACGATTAAAAATATGTGAATAATCCCGACTTGTTGAAGGCAGCTCATCATTTTTATGTTTATCATCACAGGACTCCACTCTATCAAAATTGAAATTAGTCCAATTTATCCCATCGGATAACTTATGTTCAGAGGATTTATGAAATAACGCCACCTGTTACACATTAAGACGACGATGATGCCAGAAGCACCCTTGGGAGGAAGAAGGCACAGTAGTCAGTAGGTCACGTGTTTTTTTTAATAAAATTAATCTAGGTCATTAGTTTTAATTAATTAGAATCCAACACTTATAATCCCTTGTTCTCTTTTCTCCTATCAACCAAGTGTTCTCGCTAGAGTCGCTTCCTACATATATATATATATATATATATATATATATATTACTTGAGCTTGATATTAAATACAAATTTATTTTAATTTATCAGTTACAAATTTTCATTTTTTGTTATTATTATTATTATTATTGTTTAATTTTAACTTTAATTTCATCGTATCATTTCTTATATAACTAGTTTTTTTATTTAAACACAAATAATAAACTCCAACCTTTTCATTTTCAATTGACAATACTAAAATATTGTTATCAAATATTAAATTAAGTATTATTTACTAAAGTTAGCTAATGGAAATACTAACTACTAAGTGTTATTTACTATTTAAAAAGTCATTTTTAAAATAATTAGAAGAAACATTTTTTTATCAAGTATTAAACATTCATAATTATACAACTCAATTACATAAAAGATGAGTGACATGTTGTTCTCTGCGCAACAGCTGCCTCCACAACTGCCGCGGGAGAAACCATATGATGATGGTGTGGATGACTTGATGAAGGGGGTGAAAACTTGCTCTTTCAAAGATAAATTGCTAGGGAATAAAGTTGTTGCACCAATGAGGGAAAGACGGGACCTTGTGACAAAGGGTTTGGTCAAGATAACACATGAGGGAGGAAATAGACTCTTCCCCAAGGTCTATATCGCGGAGAAGATGTTCGAGGAACTATGCTACTCGTGGAAAAATGTTTTAATCATCAAACTGTTAGGAAAGAATGTGGGTTTCAAAACTATGGAATACAAACTGTCAAATACATGAAAACTGATGGGAGGCATCGATCTCATGGATGTTGACAATGGGTATTACATGGTAAAGTTTGATCTCGAGGAGGATAGGAGCAAAGTGATTGGAAGCGGCCCTTGGATGATTTTTGACCATTATCTGGTAGTCTCTACTTGGAGTCCTAATTTCAATTGGGTAACAGCTGAGATTACCAAAGCTCTAATGTGGATTCGCTATCCCGGTATGAATCCAATTTACTACGATGAGAGTATTCTAATGGCGATGGCATCTGCGGTAGGCAGACCAGTCAAAGCGGATAAGCATACTTTAGCAGTTGAGGGTGGAAGGTTTGCAAGGGTTTGTGTGGAAATAGACCTCAACAAACCGGTGGTAGAAAAGATTTGGGTAAAGGGTGTTTGGCACAAGGTCCAATATGAAGGTCATCATGTCATTTGCATGAGGTGTGGCTGCTATAGTCATGTGACCAGAAACTGCACCACGCCGGAAAAAGCGACGGAGACAAAGGCTGGTGTAGATGGGGCGAACAACGAAAAAGGAAACCATCTGAAATACATGCCAAATCCTATTGATGGCGCCAATCACGAATCAACATTAATTAGGGTTGCACAAAAGGAAACAAATGATGGGCCAGTGTTTAATAAGGATCCGCATGGTGATTGGCTAGCAGCAAATAGAAGGAAAGAAACATCTCAGGGGGTGTAATTAGAAAACCTGCATATTCTATGGAGAAACATACGGGCCCCGCAAATCCTTTTGATGTGTTGCGGGATGAGGGGAGAAAGAAGGGTAAGTCAACATGGGTGAATCCAGTATCAAATATGGACCATGTGCAATTTGGTGAGGAGATTCTATTTGATCTGAATGGGGCCACCTCCTTGAAAAAATGGGAGAAGAAACGCTGAAGGAGAGAAGAAGCATTGACCAAACCGAAAAAGGAGATCCTATTGTAGAAAAATAGACAGCTGCAAAATCTGGGGATTAGTGCGCCTAAGGTCAGCTCAACAGCTGCCAGCAAGAAAACAACAACCTTAATGGGCACAACTATCTACGACCTAGGTGATGGGGCAAAATCTACCATGAACTTGACACATGTGGATGGCTGTCGGTACCATTTCACTAATGATATGGACTCTGGTATGGGTGTTGAAATTTCTAACAGTGCCAAGATCCCTAGTGGGCCGTGTGGGCCTGGCAGCTCGGTCATCAACACTCTTGCAAAATGCGAGAATCATGGGCCAGATTGGTCAGGGGCAGCGACACATGAGGATCATTGTTGTTGTAGAGGACGTGCATGTAAAGGATATGTTGCATGACGCAACGTAGCATTTTGGCATTGGTCACACCCTCTCCCCATTGATTTCCATGATGAATATTGATGACTTCAGTATCCTTAGCTGGAATTTAAGGGGCTATTAGTAAGGATGGGAGACGCTGCTCTCGTGCTATTATACGGAAGTACAATCCTACCATTGTTATTCTTATGGAGACCCATTGTCCTTTCTCCAAAGCAGTCTCCTTTTGGGAGAAACTTGACTATGAAGCTGGTGCCATCTACGAAGCTTCTGACCACGCGGGTGGTATTTGGGTGTTAAATAGGAAAGCTTGCATCCTGAATATTGCTGTAGTGAACTCCTACTTCTAAGCCATCAATATTTCTCTGAATCTTGCAGGAAAAACCTGGTATTGCACCGCAGTGTATGCGAGTCCTCAACTTGTCCTTAGAGAATGTCTCTGGCCTTACTTGAAAGTACTTCGAAGGTCCACACCTGGTCCCTGGCTTCTTATGGGGGACTTCAATGAGATTCTTCCTCCGTCAAAAGTCAAAGGCGGTGTCTTTCTTGCAAATAGGGCTCTAGTTTTCTCGGAGTTTATGGAGGAGTGTCACCTTATTGATTATCCTAATCAAACCCAAGAATTAAGGGAAAAAATCAACTAAGAAATGAAACTAAGAAAGTATCTCGTAAATAAAATCGGGATAATTTTACAAAATATCCTAAGAGATACTATACTTATTTACAATATCTCAACACATGTAAAGTTCTTGAATTTGAAGCAGATATCCATAGAAAAAGCGAAACAAATCAGTGTTAAAATCACACATGGATGCAAAGAAATTCAGAATTGAAATGGTCTCAAAATAAAGCAAAACCCTGGCTCTAACAAGGCAAAAACAGAGGACGACAAGATTGAGGAGAAAGATAATCATGCAAACCACTACTGTTAGTTATCTGTAGATAATATCCAAGTTTTTTTATCATTGATATCCCAGAGAAATTTACAAAAAGACGATAGCATTGTCTCTGTCATAACCAATTTACCCGACCGCTTTTCTTTGAAATTTTTGCTTATTTACTATATATATATATATATATATATATTAATAAATAATAAAATAATAATAATATTTTTGGTCTCAAATAAAGAGAAGAAAGGCAAATGAATAAAGTGAAAAAGAAGAGAAAAAGAAAAAGGGAAAAAAAAAGAAAAAGGAAGAAAAAGGTGCAAATTATATAAACCAGGAAGTACTAATAGCAGCTGGGCTGGTGACCCAGCCCTAGCCCACGCGCGCTCACCCCCCTTTTTTATGCGCCCCTGCAGCTCACTCCCTTGCTTCGCGCACCCCACCTCCTTCCATTCGCACACCCCCAGTCCAATGCCCATCTCCCCTGCACCTAGCATCCCCACGCGAAGCGGCCCATCCAGACTCGGCCCAAACCCTAACCAAAACACAAAAACCTAAATCCTCACACTCCTACTACCCATTCCATGAGAGTCGCAGTGCCCCCTCCTCTTTCTCTCTCTCTCTCTCTCTTTCTCTCTCTCTTTTTCTCTCTTCCTCCTCCATTCTTCTCTAACCTTAATTCTTCTTCCATAACCAAAACGGCCGCAGCCCCAACCTCTCCTCAAATCTCTCTCAATCAAAAATCCATATCAAGACCGAATCACACTCCAAGAAAGCCGGATCAAATATTGTGGGGAATGCCTTAAAATCAGTTTTAGGAAGCATTGGAAAGTATAGAAGTGTTTCTGCAGTGTGTGAATCGATTCAAACTTGAATGAATCGATTCACTGGGTGTTCTGGGCGTCAGGTGCAATTTTCATCTCTCTGTGAATCGAATTGGATAATGGTGAATCAATTCACCTATTTTGTGAATCGAAGTGTCCCGCTGTGAATTCAATTCACGGAGTCAGTGAATCGAATCCATGGTTTTTGAACTGGATAATTGATTCACAGTTATATGTGAATCGATTCATGGACACCAGAATCGCGAGATATAAGGCGCAGATCGCAGATTTCGCAGAGCAGAGCGCAGAATACGTTTTGGGAGCGATTTCAGAGATTGGGTAACACATTCAAACACCTTGGGGACTTAGGATTTCATAGAGGGAGGTTCTTTTCTTCATCTATTGTAATTCTTGAGTGAAAATCATTGAGTGAGAGGGAGATTACATAGCTAGGGATCTTGGAAGTGTTCACCTTGAACAAATGAGGAGATTAGAAGGGCATTTGTAATTCTTGCTGTAAAGAACTCATTGATCATATTGGATATGGAGGGCTGCTCTCTCCAGGGGATGTAGGTCATTGTTGGACCGAACCTCGTTAACAATTATTGTGTGTCAAATTCCTCTCCTTCTTTCTTTATTTGTTAATTGCATTTTTTAGGGTTTAATTGCACATTGTTAGATTTGTTCTTTGATGTTCTTAGTTGGTTGGATTTTTTTGGTTTGGTTGTTATTGTTTTTTGTCCCAATCTTGTTTGAACACCAACAAATGGCGCTGCCTGAGGAATGGGAGGAAAATACGATTCTTGCACCATGGGTACCAAATACGATATCGAAAAATTCTCGGGAAACAATGATTTGGGTTGTGGAGGATAAAGATGGAAGCTATCTTGATTCAACAACAATGTGTAGAGGCCTTAAATGGTGAGGCAGAGATGTCATCAACTTTGTCAGATAAAGAAAAGAAGGACATGATAGATAAGGCTAGAAGCGCTATCATCTTGTGCCTTGGGGATAAGGCTTTGGAAAACGGTTGCGGAAATGTGGGCCAAATTGGAATCTTTGTATATGACTAAATCGTTGGCTTATAGGTTATGCTTGAAACAACATCTCTATTCGTTCCAAATGGTAGAGACAAAATTGGTGGTGGAACAATTAGTGGAGTTCAACAAGTTGATGACTTAGAAAATATAGATGTGAAGCTCGATGATGAGGATAAGACTCTACTTTTACTCAATTCATTACCTAGGTCCTTTGAACATTTTAAGGACGCGCTCCTTTATGGAAATGAGTCAACTATCACCTTGGATGAAGTCCAAACATCCATAAGAGCTAAGTAACTACAAAAGCTTTAAGAGTTGAAGGTTGAAGATAGTGGAGAAGGCTTAAATGTGTCAAGGGGAGAAGTGAGAATAGAGGGAATAAAGGGAAGAAGTCTAGATCAAAGTCTAAGTCAAAGGGGAACAACAAGGTGAAGTTTAAGTGCTTTAGTCACAAGATTGGTCATTTCAAGAAGGATTGTCCCGAAAAGGGGGGCAAGGGTGATTCCATGGAAGTAGCGATTGCTTCGGATGGTTATGAGAGTGTGGGGGAACTAGTGGCTTCAAGTTTGGAAATGGAGAAGAATTGGGTGATGGATTCCGAATGCTCAAATCATATGTGTCCTAGGAAGGAGTACTTTGAAACCTTGGAACTTAAAGAAGGTGGAGTAGTTTGTCTCGGCAACAACAAAGCATGCAAGGTGCATGGTATGTGTTCTATACGTCTAAAGATGTTTGATAACCGTGAATTCCTATTACAAGATGTGAGGTACGTTCCCGAACTTAAACGAAATCTTTTATCTATAAGCATGTTTGATGGATTAGGCTATAGCACTAGAATTGAACATGGCATGATTAAGATTTCTAATAGTGCATTAATAGTTGCTAAAGGAACTAAGAGATATGGTTTATACATACTTGATGGTTCTACTATTATTGCTCATGCATTAATAGCTAATCAAACTCCGCATGATAAAACCAAATTATGGCATTTAAGGTTAGGGCATGTTAGTGAGAAAGGTTTAGTTGAGCTAGCAAAATAGAATTTGTTAGATGGTGATAAAGTGGAAAAACAAGAGTTTTGTGATCATTGCATACTAGACAAACAACATAGGGTTAAGTTTGAAAGTGGTATGCATATCTCTAGTAGACCCCTTGAGTATGTGCACTCGGACCTTTGGGGTCCTTCAAGAGTGACAACTCATGGAGGGATTCCTATTTTTTCACCATGATTGATGATTTCTCTAGAAGAGTGTGGATTTATATTTTGAAAAATAAAAGTGACACTTTTCAAAAGTTTAAAGAATGGCAAACTCTTGTAGAAAATCAAATGGGAACTAAACTTAAGGTTTTGAGAACTGACAATGGCCTGAAATTTGTTTCAGAGCAGTTTAATGAGTTTTGCAGGAAACAGGGAATTAAGAGGCATAAAACTGTGGCAAGGACATTGCAACAAAACAGCCTAACGGAGCACATGAATAAGACCATCTTGGAGCGCGTGAGGTGTATGCTCTTGGGAGCTGGGTTACCTAAGAGTTTCTAGGGTGAAGCTGCTAGTACAACAGTGTATTTGATTAACAGATGTCTATCAATGACATTAGACTTCAAGACACCTATAGAAATGTGGAGTGGGAAACCGGCAGACTACTCTAATTTGAAGGAATTCGGGGCTTTGGCATTTGCTCATGTCAGGCAAGACAAGCTTGAGGCAAAGGCTGTGAAGTGTATCTTCATTGGTTATCTGAAAGGTGTGAAGGGTTACAAGCTGTGGAAGTTGGAGCCTGGAGGGTCAAAGTTTATCATAAGCAGGGATGTCACATTTGACGAAACCAGAATGGGGATGATGTGCAAAGACCTGGAGGAAAGCAACTCATAAACAGAGATGGAGAAAACTCAGTTTGAGGTGGAGCCTTCTACTAGTGAGACCAGAGATGACAGAGAGGATAATCCTTCACCGTCACGTTCTAGCAGAAGATAACCTACAGTTGATCCTGACTATCAGTTGGCTAGAGATAGGGAAAGGAGAGAGACTGCACCATGTAAGAGATACAGTTATGTTGATCTTATTTGTTATGCTCTTAATGCAGCTGAAGAGGTTCAAGACTCAGAACCGAAGACCTTCAGGGGGGGCAATAGAGAGAAAGGAGAGTCAGAAATGGTTACAGGCAGTGAATGAAGAAATGAATTCATTGGAGAAAAATAAGACTTGGAAGCTTATGGATCTACCTAATAAACAGAGTGTAGTTGGATGCAAGTGGATCTTCAAGAAGAAGGATGGTATTCCGGGAATTGAAAAACCAAGGTATAAGGCAAGACTTGTGGCAAAGGGCTTTACACAGATTGAAGGGATTGACTAAACGAGATCTTTTCACCTGTGGTTAAGCACTGTTCCATAAGGGTTCTAATGGCGATTGTGAATCAGTATGATCTTGAGTTAGAGCAAATGGACGTCAAGACCGCTTTTCTTCATGGAGACCTAGAGGAGACAATCGAAAGGGTTTGTAGAGGACAAGTCTAAGGTGTGTCTCTTGAGAAAATAACTCTACGGGTTGAAACAAAGCCCTCGTCAATGGTATAGGAGGTTTGATGATTTTCTTTTGAGATTGCGTTTTGTGAGAAGTGGCCATGACAGTTGTGTATACATATTGAAAAGAGAAGAGAAATGTGTTCTGTAGTTGCTTCTTTATGTGGATGATATCCTAATGGCTAGCTCTAGCAAGGGAGATATTGGTAAGCTCAAGGAGAAGTTAAATTCTAAATTTGAGATGAAGGATCTTGGCATTGCGAAGAGGATACTTGAAATGGATATTATAAGGAACCGGGAAAAGGGGGAATTGTTCTTATCTCAACATGGTTACTTGAAGGAGGTTGTTGAACGGTTTAAGATGCACGGAGCTAAATCAGTTAGCACACCTTTGGGTCACCACATGAAGCTTTCGATTACTCAAGCTCCTACCACCGAGGAGGAAAGGAGGAAGATGGACTCTACTCCATATGCTAGTGGAGTAGGAAGCATTATGTATGGCATGGTTTGTAGTAGGCCGAACTTGGCTTATGCGGTTAGCATTGCGAGTCGGTTTATGGAAAATATGGGTCAAGCTCATTGGGAGGCTTTGAATTGGGTATTGAGTTATTTGAATGGCTCTTTGAAATACGGTTTGAAGTACACAAAGGCAACTCAAGGTGGAGACATTATTGAGGGTTATGTGGATGCAGACTATGCAGGGAATATGGATATAAGGAAGTCACTATCTGGGTATGTGTTCACGTTGCTTGGAGTAGCTATTAGTTAGAAGACAAATCAACAGTCTGTGGTAGCACTATCTACGACTCAAGCGGAGTACATTGCCCTTGTTGATGGGGGTAAAGGAAGCCATATGGTTGAAAGGGATGATTGGTGAGTTAGGAATTATGCAAGGATGTGTGAAGGTTCATTGTGATAGTCAAAGTGCAATTCATTTCGCAAATCACCAAGTGTATCATGAGAGGACCAAGCACATCGATATCCGTCTACACTTTATTAGAGATGTTGTGGAGTCTAAAGAAGTTCTAGTTGAAAAGGTTGCTTCGGAAGACAACCCGGCGGATATGTTCACTAAATCACTTCCTAGATCAAGGTTCAAGAATTGCTTGGACTTGATCAATCTCTTCGAGACGTAATTCCGAATAATGGAGGGAGCTCACTTTGATGATGGGTACTTGTTGATCATCATCACTAATTTGAAGTCAAGGTGGAGAATTGTGAAGAATGCCTCAAAATCAGTTTTGGAAAGTATAGAAGTGTTTCTGCAGTGTGTGAATCGATTCACACTTGAATGAATCGATTCACTGGGTGTTCTGGGCGTCAGGTGCAATTTTCATCTCTCTGTGAATCGAATTGGATAATGGTGAATCGATTCACCTATTTAGTGAATCAAAGTGTCCGACTGTGAATTCAATTCACAGAGTCAGTGAATCGAATCTCTAGTTTTTTAAGTGCATGTGAATCGATTCACGGACACTAGAATCGCGAGATATAAGGCACAGATCATAGATTTTGCAGAGCAGAGCGCAGAATACGTTTTGGGAGCGATTTTAGAGATTGGGAAACACATTCAAACACATTGGGGACTTAGGGTTTCATAGAGGGAGGTTCTTCTTGAGTGAAATTCATTGAGTGAGAGGGAGATTACATAGCTAAGGATCTTGGAATTGTTCACCTTGAACAATTGAGGATATTGGAAGGGCATTTGTAATTCTTGCTGTAAAGAACTCATTGATCATAGTGGATATGGAGGACCGCTCTCTCCCGGGGATGTAGGTCATTGTTGGCTGACCCTCATCAACAATTATTGTTTGTCAATTTCCTCTCCTTCTCTCTTTATTTGTTAATTGTGTTTTTAGGGTTTAATTGCACATTGTTAGATTTGTTCTTTGTTGTTCTTGGTTGGCTAGAATTGTTTGGTTTGGTTGCTATTGTTTTTCGTCCCAATCTTGTTTGAACACCAACAAATATTCTACAAATCTCCACGAATCTCCTCAAGACCGTGAATCTGGAAGCAAAAAGGGTAGTGTTCGTTCTGTCTCTTTTTATTTTCTTTTATTAATTATTTGATTTGATTTGGGCACTGATCTTGCTTCTTTTTTCGCTAGTACTTTGGCCTATAAAAGAAAACTCAGTAATCACATGAAACAAGGGAGAGAACCTAGAAGAAACAGGGAAACATCAAGTGAAGGCGAACACGAGTGTGAACGGGAGCAGAGGCTAAAAGAAGAAGCAAAGAACCTGTGAGATCACCCCAGAACCAACCGAAAACACTTCTTAGTTTTAGGCTTTTCTTCTTCCCCTCCATTTTGGGTTCTGTATTGTCATATGGGAAAGCTAAACCCAGGTTACCCCCTTTTTTATTACAGTTCTGTTCATCTTGTAATTTTTGTTTCGTGCTGTAATATTGATATAGGGCTATAATGTGATATTTATTTTTTGTTCTTCTTCTGATTTCTTTTGCCTCTGATTCATCCTGTTTTGCGTTATTTTTTATTTCTGGGTCAAGAAGAGAGAATCCAAGGTTCTCCTTGTCCCATACGAGCCGCGGCCGAACTCAAGTCCGGACCGCTGCCGCCGCCGCAACCGCGCCGCAGCTAACGCATTTTTAGGGTTTAGGGTCCCAAGGTTAATTAAGGGTTTCAAAAGCAGTCAATTATTTACCTTTTTTATTTATTTTCCAATCTGTTTTATGTCGTGCATAATTTTTTTTAACTAAAATTGAAAGTTTAAAAAAAATGTAGATTAATTATTTTTATTCATTTTTATTAAATAGAAAAGATGACAATTTCATGGTCTCTCTAAGTTTAGGGATTGACACCTAATTATGTTAATAGTTAATTAACGATTAAATAAAATAAGGATAATAAATTTCAGTCGTATTCTTAACATTAAGGAGTAATAAGGATTGGTAGTAAATGATAAACAATTTTTGCATCCAATAATATTAACTTTTTTAAGGTACCCTCCTTTATTTCACGTAAGCATAATTATTTCATATCCCTCATTCACTTCTTTTTACTCACTAATAAAATCAATGGCTAGAAGCCCCGAGATACAACTCGTACGATTCAGTTATTTTGCGGCTTCTTTCTTTTTCTTATAAAAAGTAAAGCGAATAAATTTTATTGAAATAATTCTTTAAGGCAAACATTCTTTTTAAACAATTTAAGGTACTTTTTTTAAGCGGGTGTCGTAGAAATGTTAATATCTTTCCTATTGTTTGCGTGGAAAAATCAGCCGAGGGATTCGGCTAACGTCCAGCCGACAAATTGATTCCTGTTTAAGCGATTACACCGAGAACGGAGCTCTGATTCTCGATTATGGGTTCCCCAACTGCTCCAGAAAGCGTTGAGTGTGGTGAATCTACGCTATGCTAAGGCTAAGACTAAGATACATGGAATCGGCTAAGATAAATCTGTAAAAAGCTGATAAATTGCAAAAGAAATAGTTGTTTGATTGATTCGGTGTCTCTTTACATTTCTCAGCGAAGGTATATATATACAAAAGAAAAAAAAACAAAAATGTAACCGCCCCCTATCGGCCACTATGTGTCCCGTACGTTCATGGCTAACAATGAGCGGTCGTGGGTGTCCCTCAACTGCTTCCTCATGCGTATCGTGGGTTAACCGCTCTCCCATCGGCTGGGCAAACGATTTATCACGTGTTAAATGCGTTGAAGACCTTCAAGAGCTAGCTTTAGTCATTTTGGCGCCAAAGTCCATGACTTTTACATACTTAATCCTTGGTCGAGCTTCAAAGCTCTATATTAATCAACCATAGCTCAGCCGATGAGACCATAATAATCGGATATTTCCTTTATCCACATCGGCTAAACTCTTTAATAATCGGCTGACCTTACGATGCTCCCTGAACTTCTAACATTTTCCTTTCTAACCTCGGTTCAATGGGACCAGTTTTCGGCTACCAACCTGATCGGCTTATCCCACGCATCGACTATTCCCTTCATTGGCTGTGGCTGATATTTTCTGGTTATAACAATTACCCCCTACATCATTTCAGCTGTAAATGCTGGATTGATGTATCAGATAAGATTCGAGTCTCTGAAAACGTCAATCGTTAGTCACTTTATATGCATTTAATGTCACCCATTATGACCTGAACGGCTACTTTTCCTTCACCTGATGACTGCGCTGCTATCCGATAATATCTCAACAACTTTTATTGTTGACCGTGCGCATGATTCCTCTTTAAATAGCTAGTTCCGTTCGTTCTTCTTATTACTCAGGCATTTTGAACTCTTTTGAACCCTTAAACCCTAGCTTCCTTTTTGCACATCCTCTTCTTGCGATAATGTCTTCAGCGTCCGATTCCCAAAATTGTGAACATAGCTACGGCGACTATGACTCCCTGGACGAGTCTTCTCATTCAACCGACTCTCACTCCTCAACTCAAGAGACGGCCGGGTCAGCCGAAGGCATCATACCCCCTCTCTATCCGATTCAAGGTTCTCTCACCTTGCGACCGTCCACTGACCTGCAGGGTGGCGCTCCTCAATCCGAGGCAGCCCACCGGCCAGCTCCAGCTTCTCCAATAGCCGAGGTTCACAGCCCAATACAGGTATCCCTTTTTATCTCTTTCATTGGGATTGCTCATTCTATGTTGGTTTGGCCCTAACTTCTTTGTGCTTTGCACTGCAGTCGGCTAGGGACGAATCCCCTATTGCCCATAGGACTCCTCCTCGTCAGTCGACTTCATCTATCCAGGTTTCGTGAGGAAGAATCGGCAGCGATATTTTGCTTGGCCGATCCGCTGCAAAGGTCTCCTCACCTCCTCTCTAGTCACCTGGAAAGGGTGGACGAGGCCATGATGGGAGAGATCCCCACGGATAAGTGGTAAGGTGGCCGATTTGAGGGCTTCCTTTTCAAACTATCCGACTCTCTGATGTTCCTTCCACACCAAAACTGCATCACAAATGGCGCTACAAGTGAATGACATCTCTGCGGTATATCGGCTGTGCAAGGAGAATTATGACCATGCCATTCAAGACCTGCAACGCCTCCGGGATCTCCAAGCTCAAAGGTCCTCTTTTTTGTCCTCTTATCAGGCAGTCGACATGAGCGGCAGGCCAACCTAGCTAGGAAAGGTGAACTCAAAGATCGGTTAGCTCAGCTGAATTCGGAGCTAACTCGGATTCAAAACGAAATCAAAGAGCTAACACCCCAACTTGAGCAACTTGATGCGAGACTGGAAACCCACACGGAGAGGCGTTTCAGCTTATATGTTCAGGCTTCCTCTCTGGACCCTGACATTTTACGACTCACCACCCAAAAAGATGGTTTGGAACAGGATATGCGTAAGGCGCAAGGCATAGACTTCGGCGAACCATCGCTGGGATGAATCATGCTCTGCTAAACCGGCGAAGGAACACCGACATCGCCACCGGCCGTGCAGTTCAGTGAGGAATCGCTAGTCTTTGCTGAAAGCGCCCTGCCGATGTGGTGGCCATCGGCCGCCGGCTACCAGTGGGCCGACTGCCATTCTTCCTTCTGGGCCGGAAGACATGGCTGTAGATGCAGCTGAGATTGTTAGGGCAGTAGCTGTAGAGGTGCAGACTGCACCAGTTGAAGCCTCCAACCAACAAGAAGTGGCCGATCCTATGGAAAAGGCTGATCCTCAAGAGGCAGCCGAGCCCGCCTGTACCCCTGACCAGGTGGAAGCAGCCGATCCTGCTATGGTTGCCGATTCCCCAGTTGCAGCCACTCTTAACCCAACAGACTAGCTATTTCCAGTTGTTTTTTAAGTATTTTTGTTGGCTAGGTGGCCGGCCTGTGGTCATCAGAACAATTTCCTTTTTTGTCTATAAATAGCTCCTTTATTGTTCTAGTATGCTTTGCCAAACCGTGGGGTAGTATTTCTTCAGATACTTGCCATTTATGCTTCTGTTCATCTCTACGCCTTGCATGTTAACTAGCCGATACGCGTTTCCTGCGAATACTTGACTAACCGTGAATGGACCTTCCCAATTTGGTGACCACTTACCGAATTTAGGGTCCTTGACTCCTATTGGTAAAATAGTTTTCCAAACTAGGTCACCCTCAACAAACCTCTTCAACTTAACATGTTTGTTGTAGGCACTGGCCATTTTGCGCTTGCTTGCCTCAATTCTTTCTAAAGCCATTAACCGATCTTCATCCAACTGATCCAGCTCCATAAGCATGGCTTGCTGATACTCTTCTAGGCTTAAGGAATTCTGTCTCGCCACTCTTAGAGAAGTGACATTGATTTCCAAAGGCAAAACCGCATCTTGGCCGTAAGTCAACCGATATGGAGTTGTGCTCGTGGCCGTTGACTTGGAATTCCTTATGGCCCATAAAGCCTCATCTAGAGTTAAATGCCATTTTCTGGACTTGTTTTCCAAATTCTTTTTGATCAGGTCCACGATAATCTTGTTGGTTGCCTCGGCTTGTCCATTGGCCTGTGCATAATATGGGGATGAATGTATCAATTTAATCCCAAACTGCTGAGCAAAGGCAACCACCTTATCTCCAGTGAACATAGTTCCCTGATCCATGGTGATGGTCTATGGAATCCCAAACCTGTATATGATCTGGTGTTGAATGAATCGGATAACGTCATCTTGTTGTACCTTGACCATCGGCTGAGCCTCCACCCACTTAGTAAAGTAATCGGTTGCCACAATAATGAAATTGTGACCTTTGGAAGATGGTGGATGGATTTTGCCGATCAAATCCATGGCCCAGCCTCTGAATGGCCAAGGTTTCACCACTGGATGCATCAATTCAGCTGGTACCCTCTGAATGGGACCATGCAGTTGGCATTCTTCACATCCTTTGGTGTACTGAAAGCAATCGGCTGTGATGGTAGGCCAATAATAGCCATGGCGATAAATCAACCATTTCATAATCGCCCAAATTTCTATGCGAGCCGCATATGCCTTCGTGAACTTCACTCATAACCCTTAGGGCTTCATTTTTATCTATGCACTTGAACAATATCCCATTCATGCTTCTCTTATACAATTCATCATCAAGAAGCACATACCTTAGAGCTCGTCTCCTAACTTTGGGGTTAGTGCACTTAGAAGGATCTTGTAAGTACTCGATCAACTCATTCCTCCATGAATCGATTTGGTCTGCGACCATTACCTCGGCTGGTAATTCGTCGTACTCTAAAGTCAGCAAAGAGTTCCTATATCCGGAGGCCTCTTGTGCCAGATCGTTCGCCTCCATATTAGCTCCTCTAGGGATGTATGACACCTTTGCATCAATAAATTGATGAATCAATCTGTCAGCCGTTGCATAACGCGCCAACAGATTTGGGTTGTTGCACCCATATTCTTTGGTTAGTTGTCTGACCACCAACTGGGAGTCGCCCTTTACATGAATGTACTCAGCGCCCATCATGGCCAACAGCTTTAACCCTATGATCATGGCATCATACTCGGCTTGGTTGTTAGTTAAATCTGGGTTTAGCCGATACGCAAACCTCCACATCTTCCCTTCTGGGTTGGTAATTGTCACTCCGGCCCCGACTCCTTTCTGGGTTTTGGACCCATCAAAAGTTAGGACCCAAGGCAATAGGTTTATGCAAGTAATTGGGGGTACCCAAGGGTCATCCACTTCCACGCAGGGATGTTCTGCCAAGAAATCGGCTAGTGCCTGACCTCGACAAATTCTTAATGGGACGTATTTCAACGTGAAGGCTGTGAGCTTAATGGTCCACTTCATCAAGCGACCTTGTAAGATAGGCCTATTAAGCAAGTACCTAACAATGTCAATTTTGCATAAAACTAAGATTTCATGTGGCATTAAATAATACTCAAGTTTTGTACAAGCGTAGAACAAAGACAGGCACAACTTCTCCAATGAAGTATATCTGGTCTCAAAGATCATTGAGACTTGGCTAAGGTAGTACACCGCTCTTTCAGTTCCATCTTCAGATCCTGTGCTAACAGTGACCGATAGACTCTTCAAAGTTGCAATGTAAAGTTTCAAAGGCTTCCTGGCATGGGGCACCAAATCGGTGGACTAGCTAAAGCCTTCTTTATTTGTCCAAAGGCCTCTTCAGCTCAGACCCCACACCATCTCTCCTCAGCGTTCTTGAAGCTTGACAAGGGGAAAAAGCCTTCATCTTACCAGCCGAATTAGCTATGAATCTTCTCAAAAAGTTGATTTTGCCCAGCAGGCTCTGTAACTCCTTCTTGTTCCTAGGTGGTCTAGCCTCCATCACTGCCTTGGCTTTGTTTTGGTCTATTTCAATGCCCTTTTGATGCACCAAGAAACCAAGGAAGTTGCCAGCCGATACACCAAACATGCACTTTGCAGGATTCATCTTCAAGTTATGGACCCTCATCCTCTGCAAAGCCTGTTCCAAATCGGCTAAGTGGGCTTTGAAGTTTTTGGATTTTACCACCACATCGTCTAGGTATACTTCCATAGTCTTGCCGATTAGATCATGGAATATAGCGTTCATTGCTCTCTGGTAGGTGGCCCCAGCATTTTTCAAGCCGAATTGCATCACCAACCATTCATAAATTCCCAGTGCCCCTGGGCACCTGAATGCAGTCTTGTGAGTGTCCTCCTCAGCTACAAGTATTTGATTATAGCCCGAGTACCCGTCTATGAAGGTTAAAATACCATGTGTGGCAGCTGCATCGACTAACATGTCTGACACAGGCATCACATATTCGTCCTTTGGAGTGGCTAAATTCAAGTCTCTATAATCAATGCAAACTCGAATCTTGCCATTCTTCTTCTTGACAGGTACTATGTTGGCTAACCACTCTACGCACTGGTCGCTCGATGAACCCAAAGATTGAGCAAACGCTCGATTTCTGCTTTGATTTGTGGTATCAGCTGAGGATGGTATCTTCTAGGCGGCTGCTTATGTGGTTTGAATCCCTCCTTGATCGGTAGCCTATGCTCCACCAATTCTCGTGCTAGCCCAGGAATCTCATGATAATCCCATGCAAAGCAGTCTTTATATTTTTTCAGCAGGGTTACCACCTCTTTCTTATCCTCTTCCCCCAGCAATCCGCTGATTCGCGTTAGCCGAGGCTCTTCTGGAGTTCCTAAATTGAGGTCCTCCAAGGGGTCTTGTGATTCAAAGGTTGGCAAAGTCCTCCGAATAGGTGATTCAAACTCCATCGGCAACTCCGTGATCTCGTCTGCCGATGTGAGGCCATCGCCTTGTTGTTTGTCTATCAGCAAGGACTCAGCTACGTGAGATTCAATCCTAAAAGCCTCTAGCCGGTCCCATAAGTCCTGCACCACCTGGGTGTCTTTAAACATATCAAACCTCCGTGGCTAGCCGTGGTTCGGCTAATTGCTCGATTTTGAACCCCTGGGGTGTCAAGTTACAAGATTCCCAGGATCCTTCCTCGTATTCCTCAGTAACAGCTATGGGAGCCACAGAGGGAGAGTAGAACAAAGCTTCTAGATTTTGTACCTCAGCTGGGAATGGATTGTCATCGGCTGGGACTATTTCAATTTTATCCCCTTCCCAAAAAATGAGCTTCTGATGCATGGTGGAAGGTAAGCCGTGGGTGGTGTGAATCCAATCTCTCCCTAGCAGGACTGCATAAGATGGTTTGCCATCAATCACGAAGAAAGTTGACTTGATGCTTTTGGGGCCAATCGTGATCTCGCTATCGTGATTCCTAAGGCGGGCAAGCATCTCCCGTGAAGCTAGCCATTTTCATGTTAGTTGGGATCAGGTCTTCTTCGCACTTGTTCGTACTCCTCAAGGTGGCCATGGCATCACGCTCAATACCGCCCCATTATCAACGAACACTGATCAAGGCATTGCCATTGATGTGGGCTCTCACATACAGGGCTTCAAGTGCTTCATCATGTCTTCTGGGCCTACCAAATATAGTACTCAAAGCATCTTTTGTCGTGTCATCGGCCAAAGTTGCCCATTCTCGCTTCTTCCACAAATCGTCTCCTTCTAAGTGTTCGATCCGGGGTAACCAGCCCGTAACTCACTTGGGATCAGTTAACGACCTCGATGGCGGCCATCAATCCGCTTCACTCTCATCCGAGAGATAATCCAAAATTGAATCTTCTCAGAACTGCACTCGAGATCGGCTCGTCATTACCATTCAAGCGCCAGGTATGTGTGAATATGCCCTTCCTCTTTACCAGGTTCCTTTCCTTCTTCAGGTTGCCTATGTCTACCTCGGCAACCGGGATTATCCTTCAGGGCTTCCTTGGTTTGATCAATTTCAACTTTGTCGTGCTCAAACCGCAAGGTCCAAAAGCCTGTCAATGGCTTCGCCACTTTAGCTTCGGGATCTCCTTCTTATCTACGCCTTGGCATCGGCTATCAACCGCAGGTTTGTTTCATTCTTTGCAAGGATCTAGCCCTCTACAGCCTTCTCTTCTGCGTTCTAGTCGGTGTGACTGCTTGAACTCTTTCTTCTTCTGAGGTTGATTAACCACCCACTTCCTTCTTTGACATTTGCGGTGGCTTGATCATCCTCTGTGGTTTGAAGTTTATCATCATTCCTTACGGTTATGCGAAGAGAGGAAATTCCCCTTCGACATTGAACTCCGCCACCCTTCTCTTAGACTTTGGGAGAGGTCCTCGGTGATCCTGGGCATACTACCGGGCTTCACCGAGGTTCCCAGCTGAGTTTGCCCCCGCCTCCTCGAGCATGCCGCGTTCTCTCGCCTTCGAGTGCATGTTGCAGATCGCCGATCAACTCGTTAGTCAAACGTCCGGTCTGGGAGGTTTACCATGGAATCGGCTCGAAGATGGTTGGCCCCAGCGTTTTTAGTAACTTGGTGGGTTTCCCAATCATCAAACACATCCCCTGGTGACCTCTTGGTTTCTTTTGGATTCTTCTTTGGGCATCCAAACACTCGATGGATTGTTCCTCTTATTGGCCTGGCCGATCAGGCCTTGACAAAGACACCATGGCCATGGTTACAAATTGGGAATGGATTGGTGTCTCATCGACATCTCGGCTATGCTCTTATCGCCAGCTTGAACCTACCCTCCTTGATAGCCTTTTGTATGGCCTTCCCGAAAACTACACGATTAGTGTAGAATGGTTATATGAGTTGTGCCACTTACGCATTTCTTGTTCATCAATTCTTCAGGAGGTGGAATCCGATGCCCCTCTAGCAGCTGAATTTGCTTGTCCTTGAGCAAGTAATCGAAAATCTGGTCTACCTTGGTTATGTCAAAGGAGTACCCTGCCCTATCCTCTGTTGACTCAGTTTCCTTGGCCTTAGCGGCCTTGATCTTTGGCGTGAATAGCTCTTCCCTTTGACTATTTCGGCTACCATCATATCAGCAGTGAGGTCAGCCGTCTCGGAGTCAGATTCCTCTACCTCTATAATAGAGACTAGATGGGGGCCCTTTCCTCGGCTAGCCCTTCGCTTTTCCTTTTCCTGGATATATTGCTCAACTCGGATAGCCCTTTCTGCCAGTTGATTCAAATCTGTGCAGGCTTGTCCTACTAACTTCTCCTTCAACTGCGGGTGCATGTTGTTAATCACCATGGAGGTGTATTCGGTTTCAGGGAATTGCACAGAACATTTCCCTGCTTTCTTTCTGAATCTTTCAATATAATCAGCAACTGACTCATCAACTTGTTGCCTGAGACTAGTTAGATCGGTTACCGTAACTTGAGGTTGCGGCCAGTAAAATCTATCATGGAAACACCTCTCCATGTTGCCCACCTCGCATCGAGTTTGGAGGTAAGGAGGAATACCAGGTGAACGTTGTCCCAGTGAGTGATAATGGGAAAAGTTGAAGCTTGTGATACTCATTCTGGCTGCTTTCACCACACTGGGCTGTGAAACGCCCTATGTGCTCCATGGTAGACTTGCCATCTTCCCCTGAGAATATGGTGAAATCTGGAGTTTTGAATCCCCTAGGGAGAGGAACCATCCGATCCACCCATTCAGGGTACGGTTTCCTGTAAACAGGACGGTCCAACGGCTTTAACTGTATCCCGAAGTACTTCTTGATGGTATTTGCGATCATTTCTGGGTCTATCAAGTGGGAGGCTCCCTGCCGATTATCTTGTGGATTCAGCTGGGGCGCGCTCTGACCCACTGGTCTCCAGGAGGAAGCCTGTTGGAACGAATTCTGAAGGTTAAAGGTATTTGGTGGAACATTGCCTAGAGGTGGATTAGTAGTCCATTGCTGCTCTGGACCATATTCCCCAAAACCTCCGACCTGAGTCCCTGGAACAGCCGATGCATTCTGGGGTAAAGGTGGAACAGTGTTCTATGTCTGCTATCCCCCATAGTTGCCACCGCTCGTAGTATATTTGAACTTCTTTGGAGGGTATGGCGTGGGGGACTGCGGTTGGCGTAATGGTGGATTGTTGGCATTCCAATCACCAGATAGCTTCCCCGAACCATAACCAGGGCCATCGGTGCCGCCAATTCGGTGTCCATATGAGTTTGCTCGCAGTAGGGCCATGCGTTGGAGCATACGACATTACCGGGCGCAGACCGATATGTCCAACTGCAGCACTGGCCTCCGGGCCATGTTGATATGCCCATACTGCAGATTCGCTTGATCAGGTGGCATCACTTGCCCCCCAGCATGGGGTGGCACCCATGTATTCTGCTGATCACCGCACGTCTGGGTTGGTGGCCCTACCTGTAGTGGTATGGGTTGTGCTGAAAAGGCCCGCCAACCACATTCTACCGAGGCCGCCAAACTCGATCGCCAGGCATACCGGGTTTTCCCATTCCCCTTGCCAACGCAGAACTAGCCGAGTGTTCACCTTGCTGTCCTCGGCTGCTCTCCATGTCTCTCGCCTGCTGAACCTCGTTATGCACCATGGGTCTGACAATATCTGCCAACTGCCTTGACACTTGGTACATAATGTCATGAATTCCCATATCAATCTGCTGCCTGATGAAAGAAGTGGTCATGACCATTGGAGCTTCGGTATTCTCTGGGTTATTCATTTCACGTAGGTCAAAGTGAGACCGGAATGTCTTCTACCACTATGGGCATACCTAAGGTGTATCTTTGACTCGTTGTTCTTGTGTGATGGGGTTCTTTTGGGATTTGAACTCGACTCCATGTTGTTGTTGAGTTTCTTTCCGGACCTCAGGTTCATACGCCAAGCGTGATCCTGCCCTGGAGAATGAAACCTGTCCTTCAATTCACCTATGGTCCCATCGGGCGTGCAAACTTGTTTGCGTGGAAAATCGGCCAGAGGATTAGGCTAACGTCGGCCAAACAAATTGATTCTGTTTAGCGATTACCGAGAACGAAACTCGATTCTCGATTATGGGTTCCCAACCGCTCGTAAAGCGTTGAGTGTGGTGAATCTACGCTATGCTAAGGCTAAGACTAAGATACATGGAATCGGCTAAGATAAATGCTGTAAAAAGCTGATAAATTGCAAAAGAAATAGTTGTTTGATTGATTCGGTGTCTCTTTACATTTCTCAGCGAAGGTATATATATACAAAAGAAAAAAAACAAAAATGTAACCGCCCCCTATCGGCCACTATGCGTCCCGTACGTTCATGGCTAACAACGAGCGGTCGTGGGTGTCCCTCAACTGCTTCCTCATCCGTATCGTGGGTTAACCGCTCTCCCATCGGCTGGGCAAACGATTTATCACGTGTTAAATGCGTTGAAGACCTTCAAGAGCTAGCTTTAGTCATTTTGGCGCCAAAGTCCATGACTATTACATACTTAATCCTTGGTCGAGCTTCAAAGCTCTATATTAATCAACCATAGCTCAGCCGATGAGACCATAATAATCGGATATTTCCTTTATCCACATCGGCTAAACTCTTTAATAATCGGCTGACCTTACGATGCTCCCTGAACTTCTAACATTTTCCTTTCTAACCTCGGTTCAATGGGACCAGTTTTCGGCTACCAACCTGATCGACTTATCCCACGCATCGACTATTCCCTTCATCGGCTGTGGCTGATATTTTCTGGTGATAACACCTATGTGTAACCAATTCCCAAACCCAAATTTAGTTCGAAGACTAATTTTCTACAATTATTTTCAAAAATGTTTTTCTTATTGTTTTCCTTAATAAACATAAGTGACAGGTCTATTGAATTTTTTGGGTGTTGTCACAGTCTGTACAAAAACAAAGCGATAAGAACCTGAAATAAAACATGAGTCAGGAAAAGCTGAGAAAGATTCAAAGCTTACCTACCTACGTAAAAGGAACAGCTCAATTCCGTTTGGTAATAGAATATTAGAATTCCTAAGCATATTAATTTCTTCAAAAGGTGGATCGTATCTATAGAAAATTTGAGGTTAAGTTTACAACAAGGCCCCTGCAATCTTCAGATGTTGGAGCTCATCCGAGTAAAGAATAACAGTTAGTCAAAATCAATAGAAGAACATCAGAAGTTCCTCGGCACATTCTTCTACATATAGATTGTTACAAGATCAAGGAAAATTTGTAATCCAGATTCACTTTGGAAAACCAATGAAATACAGAACAAGAGCTCGCAGCTAATGAATCAGATATTACATAGCCTGAGTAATGATAGATTACAAGAATGTGTTTCATATACATAATAAATCATAAGAACAGCAACTAGATAAATAGGGGGAAAAGTACTCATTATCTGATGAAACACAAAATAATCACATTTACATGGTCATCAATTTTTCCTGAAAGCCTTGTAGGAAAATCTGCATAAGCACTGGGGTGAAGCACCGCAAACTGCTTGACGGCTCCATGTTGAGGACTGCATCTGCAAAATACCAAAAAACCAGAACAAAATCCAAAGAGTAGGGGTATTTTTTATTGTGGGGGGAGGGGAAGAGTTTCTAGACTGGTCATTTCAGTAAATGAAAGCTGATTTTATTAGAAATATTAAATGTATGTACAAAAGCCTTGTTCTCTGATCTGTAAGAGCTACAAGCCTACAACCAGGATACACTGTTTGCTAACATATAATCACTGGGAATACTAACTTGTACCTTGAACAAAAAGATCTTTACACCGGAAGTCATGAACTTCAGCATAATCAAAATCCGAAACAACTGAAAAAGTCACTCAAAAAACTTGGAGGGGGGAGTCTACCAAAGAATCTATTTAACCTAATTGAGGACAGGATTAGCCATAAGACCATCCTATGTAATTAGTCATTTCTTAAAGGTACTTTGTTTCCTTTGTCATTGGTATAATGAACGGTACTATACAAAGAAAGCATTTTCAAACTATCATATTCAAGTCTGAAAGGTCATCCATGGGAATTTCAAGGCCCATAAACTCGTGATCTTGTAATGCATCGTCATCAATATTCAACCATGAACCAAGATCATCCTGACCTTGATCATCAGGAACACCAAGTACATCCATTCCAGGTAGTTGCAGGTTGGACAAATCTATAGGCTCATGGTCATCCAATTCACCCCCGCCAACCTCATCCTTTCCCTTCTTGGTATTGCTATTGGTACACACTTCATTTGACTTTGAAACAGATGGCAATGCCGGTTTAGATTGGTCAGATAGCTTGCCAAGGAGACCATTAACAGAAACAGAATGCTGACCTGCTTTCGGCTTAGGCTTTGTTTTGGGTTTCCTTTCACCCTTAGTACTAGATGATGCTGGCCTACCAATTTTGGTGGTTCCGTTTCTGGATAGCACTTCTCTGCTCTGCCCTTTTCCATCTCTGTCTCTCTCACTTCTCTTTCCTTTTGCACTGCTTGATAGAGAACTTCCAATGCCCGATGGAGCACTTGAAGCGCCGAGAGTACTACCAACATCATCAAGGGACAATTCCCTTTTCTTCACCCTGTTTGACCAAAGATCTTCCTTCCCACTAGTTTGTTCAGATGAATTATTTATAGCAGGAAGAATACCATGATTATTCATATTCTGACTAAATTGTGAACGGCTCTGCTGTGAACCAACGGAACCTGCACAAAGAAAAACACGAGTTAAATATCAAAATTCAGCCTGTACTCAAAGAGGGGGGGAGAAACCTTGAAGTAAAGGTTCAGACAAAGAAGGTTTTCAAATCATTTGTCCCCTTCTTATGTCCCCAATCCTGTACTCAATAAAATATTGACAACTGGGACAAAAATTACACCTCAGTCGGCAGTTGACTCTCTTAGCTGGCAGTACTTTTTTGCCTTAGTTGCAGTATTTTATTGGAAAGACAGGATTGAGGACAAAGGATTGCAAAAGAATATGGCATATACAGTTAAAGCCATCCGAGATTTTGGCTAAATGGTCATACGAACACAGCTAAGATAGAAAGGGAAAAAAAAAACAGATTAGAGCATTTATTCAAGAAGGTAATGAAGAAGACACCTGTTCTTGCTTCCAGAGAAAAGGAAGCAGAGTGTAGTTTTGTGGATTCAGCCTCCATGCCCTCTATTAGCCGAACAATACTCAGCTGGGAAGAGGCAGCATGGAACATATCCTTGAATAAAGGCTCATTGAAGCAGCTTTTGCCTGTATCTTCAAATTGATGGCACCGTTCCAATGTTCGTTTAACAAATCCCAATGCAGCTTGCTTGGCCATTTTGCTGCTTGTGTTTTTCCCACCAGAGGGACTAGGACCCCAACAAGCCTGCCAATCAATTATTGTCAAATCACTTCGCCATGTAAAAATATAAAATATAGAGCATTTTCTAATATGATGGCACCTATTTAGCAATGGAGTGTTCAACTCTTCTTCCCAAACAATTTAAATTATTTTAAATAATAAAGCAGAGCATGGATTTTGATTTCTGTGACAAAACACTAAAACAAGAATAAGTCAAACATGTCACAAGTCTTAATTAAAAAAGCAGAGTAATTCATGGTTGAGGGTTGCTATTTCCTGTTGCAACTGGTAGGTTTTCATGCTGTAAACAATCTCAACAATCCATACAAGTCATACAAAGACATATTATAGGGTATACGATACATTCCAGCAGCTTCATTCAAGGCCACACAAACTATGCAACAGAACATCCTGCACATTTAGATGTGTCCTTTTCTACTTCCCATCCAATACACCTGGATAATCAGATTTACGAACCACGTCTGCACTCTATCCATACTCCCCAACACCCATTAGTCTAATATAAAGATCCCTATTCTTTTCAACTATTGTAATATAACTCTTGGTCTTGGGAATACTTGACTAGGTTGGATGCACAAATTTTATTTGAAAACTGTAAATAATCATATACAAAAAGTGATATTGAATGTTAAGAAGGCTACCATGTATTTCTCATAAGCCATCACAACGAGTTTGTCAAAAGAACGTTGCTCAAAATCCCTGTTAATCAAAATTTTATATGAATAATGAGCAACAAAAGTTTGAATTCAGAAAATAATCAAAAGCATAAATGGCAGTGCAATTACTTTTCTTGAACTTCTTTGGTCACTGAGGCAGATTTCAATAACCCTTCAAGCAAGCCTTTCCTCTTGGAAATCTACGGTATACATGAAAATAAAAATCACAACATGAATTATACAAGATCAACATTAACTTCATAAAGTTTAAAATTATATTCAGAAATCAGATGTCTAGTTGGAAACCTGATCTATATATTTACATAAACTTGGAAAGCAAAATTTAAATATCCACTGTTTGAAAAAATTACATAACCAATAAAAAATATCGGTAAGAAAACATTTAAATGATTAGCAATTATCACATTAGAACTTGGCTTCGGCATCAGTCAGTACCTGTCTTTGATAATGCTCCTCTAACCTAGCAATATCCCCACAAATTCCTTCATCATCTGTTTGCGATATTTCAGGCTAGAAAAATAAAAGTGAAAAAAAAAGTAAGTATCACACAAACATACTAAAGATTTAGCAATAACAGACAGAACATCTTGAAGTAAATTCATTATTTCCATTCCATTGATATGTAGACTACTGAAAGAACTATAGAATAAACTAGACCAATATAATTTAATCAAATCTGATATTGTTTCATATTTCCCCACTAACGAGATTTTATGAAAAATGGCACACAAATTCTTAGGAAAGTAACTTACCACAGGTTCTGGGGCAATCCCAATGCGTTGAAGCTCCAAGAGAAGCTTTCCATTGATATCCAAAGCATCATATTCCGACTCTGAACAGGTCGAGATAGACATGTTCTGGCTTGGGTTCAACCCAATGGATGGAATATCAACTGCATCACTATCAATATCATCATGTTCTGGCTTCCGAGTTATCCTATAACCATTGTTAGCAGAATGACTGGTAAAGTGATAATTAGCTTGTGAGTGGTGATCCAAACTGTTCAGTTCCAATTCCCCGTCTGTCTCAAGTTCAGTATCATGTGCATCAAACTTGAGATCTTCACGTTCACTGCCACACTCCTCTGAAATTAAAGCAGATATTAGCCTTTGACAGAGGGGAATCACATTACAATCTCCTTCAGCTAGTTGTAACTGTTCTGTAACAATTCCAGCACCCCTTTGAGAACCAGGTCCAATATCTCTTCCACAGTCCATCAACCCAAACCCATTAACAACAGCTTCACAATCATCAATATTTGAAGAAACTGGAGTTGGCATCAATTCGCTTGATTCAAGATTTATCTGAAAGACGAATGGATTATTGAAGTTCGAATAAATTATTCATACAACAGGTAAATCAGATCAGTTAAATCATGCTTTAATCATAAGTAATAACAAAAATAATTTATACAAGAATGAAGAGGAATTTTTTAATATATATCAAATTATAAGAAAATATATATAAGGAATAAATATATATATATAAAATATAATAATCAGCCAATGGTCACCTAAGTGTTATAATATTATGAACAGCAACAAAAATCTGAAGCACCATTAAAATGTGTTTTTTTCTTACATACGAAAGCTCTAAATTTGGATAAGTGTGACAAGAGTCATGCTGATATCCGATCCAACACAAACTCTTAAGAATCGCAACATGATTGTCAATTTGTCACTAATAATCACTACCAAGGTAAATTTATACCTTTTGTTTCCAGTAAGCAACATCCTCCTCAGTTATTGAACTGAAGAAAGGCTCCATCTGCCTCCAAAATTGACTAGAAAAAGCATGAGCTGCAATAATAAGAAAATTCAGAACTACTCCATCAGATAATAAATAATTAGGCTGCACATTTAGATGGCATTCAGTAAGATTCATACCAGAGCTGATAACACCCTTTACAGCAGCCAATAGCTCTTCATGTCCATCTTCTGACCCAACTAAACCAATGAAACCAAAAGTGAATAATGATATTACATATGGAAAGTTGACTTCAATATCTTTTTCTAGACGCTTAAACCAGTACCAAGAAAATCTGCTGATGCACCAATAGCTGTGTGCTTTTGACGCGCATATGCCTTACGATCAGAAAGTTTCCTAGTCGGTGGACGACCCGCCTTGCTGCATGGATTTCAAAGTAAGATATTAGTCTGTGCCCAAATAAACTGCCAAATAGCCTAGGGCACATTTATTTGAGCTTTAAAAAATTAACTCTTATGATACTTTTTTCAGAGCTTTTTTCAAAAGCTATTATTTTAGTTTCTGGGTATAAAAAAAACTATTTTATTTTTATTTTTTCCGAAAAGCTTACATAATTATTATAAACTTTTTAAGCAAATCTTTGATTAAAAAAAATTCTGATAAAAAATAGCACAAACAAACAGGCCCTTTAGCAATGCATTTGGATAGAAGGATTTTAACCTTTCACTCTTCTCAAATCCTAGTCTTGAACTTCTGAGTTGCTTTACAGTTCCTATGTTTCCAAGCTTCTCAGATGTCATTGGCATCAATGACCTTGTATTGCGTCCTGTCCTCCCTTGCCTCCGAACACCATCTCCATGTTCGTCTCCAGAGGCAAGCTTATTTTTCCTTGTGGGAGGGACCAAGTTAGAAACCTTTTGAACATGTTGTCCAGGTCTCTGGTCTATCTCATCTGGTTTCCTGCCCTTCTCTTTAGGTTTAATCTCAGCCACCCCCGACTCTTCACTTTCAGATAAGGCAGCTGAAGATAAAGAATCACCTTTTAATTTAATTTGCTGGGGAGAACCACCAGCCGAACGTCTGGCAAATCCCAACCCAAGATCGCTACCATTCACATCAGATACAGAATCTAAAGCAGGGGAATCATCATTACTAGAAACAACGGGCACAAAATTTGTTCTTCTGGCAGTGCGGGAGCTCTTTTGTGGCCTCTGCCAGTGGACAACAGGTGGAGAAGATGATCGCGTTGATACCGCGCGTTTCCGATTGTTAATGCCAACACAAGCAGGGGGCTTGGTGGTACAATTAGATGGCTCCCAATCATTAGGAACAGCTGCTCTGTGGACAACTGGTGACAACTTGGGGGCAACTCCTGAACCTGATCGTGGCGCCCGAATAGATGTATTCATTTTTGCACTTGAATTAGGACTACCTGAATTAAATTCATCACGAACAGTTGCCCTGGGTATAGAACAAATGTAAAGACTAAATCATTTATACAATATATTTTCTTTAAAAAATTATTAAGACAGAAGAATGCAAAGGAAAAGGAGAATAGAAGTCATCCTTTAAGAAAGAGAAAAGAAAAAGTTAACAACAATGACTAATAAACATCAACATAGTAAAGCTACCCAATCCCTCAACAAATTTGTAATGGATACCCCTTTAAAAAGACAAAGCCAAACACCCAGTCTTATCCTAAAGCAGTTGCTTAATCCCAACACACCTAATCAATTATAGAATAGATATCACAATGAAGAGAGCTACGAATGCAAATCACAATTTGTAAGGATCAATAATACACAGAGATGGAACAAATGAACGACCCAACCAAAGCAAGAAAACAGGGAAAAGGCAACATGACGGGAAAAAAGGTTGTCAAGGATAAAAGAAAACTTTCTTTCTGAAAGCAATAAATCATAAGAAAAGGGCTCCACAGTGCGCTTACTTGTTGACAGCTCTGAAATTCACCCTTTCCTTGTCTGAATTAACAGGACGATCCTGCCTATCATTGACAGCAGAATTGTTATCTGGTTCATTTCTTGGAGTAGAGACACGTACGCCCAACCCAGCTTGCTGAGAGATGCCATCAGATTTTCCAGCTCCAACAGTTCCATTTGAAACACCCGGCCTAGACAAAGAGACATGAAAATATTATATTCATAGCCTATACTATAACGATAATCAACAGGAATAAAAAATATTACGTGATATCTTCCATTGAAGATCCTTAAAATCAGAGAGACCTTCGCAGAATCCCTCACAACAATATCCTCTTTTTATAAACAGATGGGTTTGAAGCCTTTCACCATTAGCACTATAAAGGAAAAACCGCAACGGCTCTCTCATTTATTTTATTTTATTTTTCCATGATTGTATTTATCCCTAAAAGGTAGAGAATCCAACAAATTACCATTTGTAGAATGAGGGGTCATGTATATCCTAACGCATAATTGTTTACTCTTATTATGTCAAATTGTCAAGTACTTTTGCAATTCGGCATATGAGTATAGCACCAGCAATAAATTGCCAATATAAATAATGATAGGGAGAAAAATATAATTTAAAATTTACATCTGCAAAATACAATGTTAATTTACCTGAATGAGAAAAGACTTTGGGGTGAATTGTTACATTGAATCTAAACCACAAATTAAAAAATGGTTGACCATAAACTGGTCAACTAATCATACGTTACTATTTAATCTACATAGCTGCATTAGATAAATATGACATAGGGAACAAAGGTATAATTAATAGTCACATTTTGATTAGTATATTCACAATAAGGCAATACCTCGGCCTGCTCAGCAGTGAAATTTAGCCATGAAAACTTCAATCCTGAGAAGAATCATTGAAACTTTCCCCTCTACTTAAGTTCCAAACTAAATAATAATCTATTCATGGATACTGAGGAATAAAATTTATAGCTACATAAATAAATAAATGTAAGAAGTAAGAAATAAATATTCCCCATATATATGTCTTGTTTCATTTTCAGATATAAAGACCATGAATTAATTTATTTATCATTATGCTAAATAAACTTTATCATATAGAACCAAGAGAGCATACATAAGCTAATTATTTGTCTATGATAGTATAAATGCATACAAATATATTCATACCTGAAAGAATGAGAATTATTACTCAATTTCGACCTAGCATCAGTAGCTAGTCTTTGTTGCATTCCTTGTTTAGTTTCCTGGAAAATGTTAACAGGTTTTGTCAATGTTGTACTTGGAGACCCATCTGGTTTGATGCCAGATCGCTTCTTCTTCATTTTAGATTTTTCCCAACCATCACCTCCAATCGGTAAAGTTCTTTCCTCACCCTGAACTACACCATTATTAGCAATCCGTAGCATTTCTTTCTCTCTATCTACAGTCCCAGATGACCTGACAAGCGAATTAGTCCGCACATCCATCTAGAATTAAACATACCCAAGTCAGTTTTGCTCAATAGATTATGAAGCATACCAAGTTCATCTGAAATCTGACTCTCCATATAGAGAGTAAAATAGAGAAAGTGTAAAGCCACGAGACATACTCACATGCCTTATTGAACCAGAAGAACGGTAAAATAAAAGAGAATATTTTGCATTATGAAAATTCACAGAAGCAACGACACACGCATGGAAAAAAAAAAAAAAGAGTTCATGAAAGAGATACATACAAGATTAAGGGTGAAACGCAATTTATTTAATAAACATAAATACAAAGAATTTCATAATAGATTTCTACACAAAAGGTGGTATCTCCACCAAAGAACAGAGGGCAGATGTTCTAGTAGGCAACTTTCGCAAAGACAAACTTAAAACAGGCCTCATTCCACGCAAAGACATATCGAACGCTTTGGAATTTATGACATGGGGTGTGTGTATGTAGTTATATATTATTATTATTATTATTATTATTATTATTATTATTACTATTATTATTCTTTATAACCATGCAGTATTAAGTTGAGAATAGCAAGAAACTAAATAACATTAGAAGGCATAAAAAGATGAGAAATATTGTGTTGATACTTGATACCAGCAAGCAAGCAAGCAACAAAGCAAACAAAGACACATACCTTCACATCAACCAAAGAAGTTCTAGTGCGCTTGTTTGGAACACCAGGTTTGGTTCTTTCTTCCAACTTTTGCTGCTCGTGTTCGAAACTACCTGTGACCGCGTGGCCTTGAACTCCAACCTTACCTATGCTTGGCCCCAAGACTGACCGATCACTTAACATGAAACTATTACGGTCATTGGAAAAATTTTCTGCTCGAGATCTCTTCTTTGATGTTATACTTTGGAAATCTTTGTTGAATCTAGATAAGGCTTCACTGAACATTTTAGCACGCTCCCTGTTGAGTTGCACAATGTTATTAAATAGCTCTAACTTTAATGCAAGTAGAAGAACATACAAAGAACTACCTTGCCCTCCTAGAGTTTACATGTAAACCATCCCTGAGTCGTTTGATATCTTCTGGTACTGGGGATGTCAATTGCTTGACTTTTGCAGAACTAGATGGAGATTCATGTAGTGAAATTCCAAGAGCAGCACTAACATGTCGTTTGTAATCCGTTTGACGATTAGACTTATGATCTGGAGCCACCAACTTTGGAACGAAACGCACACAATTGAAGAAGTTCACCACATCCCCTTGGGTTGCTGATGAACTGCTTCTTGAAATGTTTGGAAGAGAAGACAGAATTGGATTTTCCATGCTTTCACGAAAGCTACCTGATCTATCTAATGAAGCAGCTATGTGGGATCCTCGCTGCCCAGTGTACAACGGTCTATCTGTGCTGCTGGAAGATACATCAAACTTGGTGGATGTTGCCATTGCACTAATTTCTCCACATCCTTTGAGTAAAAAATATAGAACAGAGAGTAGTGCATGACAAAGATGTGGCACTATAGCACATAAAGGGCGAATCTAAATTGCAAGGGAACAATTGGACAATGTACCTGAAAGGACCAAAATAATAACAGAGAAAAATCAAACTCTATTGCCTGCGATGCAGAGATATTCATTAGCACACCAAATATAAGGCGTAGGGTTCAGCTCTATATGGGACCTGATCTTCATTCTTAAATCAAACTATCAGCTCTCTATATAGTGAACCATTTTAATTTCATACTTAATATCTATGACAAAATCTCATTTTAATAAATATACCCTCAAGATTGATAATACAAAGACTTCATAGCACAATGGCCCTTCTTCTAAAATATACCCTCAGTTACCGTTTAATGAAGAAACATTTTGATAAAAGTTTTCCTTCTTTAGGCAAAAAATTTCTTAGATGTAAATATTTATGTTTAGTTTTTTGACACCATTAGAAACCCTTTCTGATATAAATGTAGATATCTTTTGAAACGGCATATTATTGAATGAAGAAAACTTATGCAAGTTCTTCTCAAGTCTCAAGCAAGTCACATTGATTGCAAACATAAATCAAATGCATACACAACCGATCTTGTCTTAGGCAAGTCTAATAATAATCACATACAGAAATGTAATTTAATAGACACAACTGAACTTGCCTTACACAAGTATAATAATGATCACATACAGAAATGTAATTTAATAAATAGACATAAATGCTCAATGTAGCATCAAGATGAAATCTACATCTCCACTTCAGACATCAATTGCTACATCAACTTACAGTTTCAATTTCTAACACCAATTACTACAACTTATCATCAGGACTTCAAACACAAGTCTTGACCCCATTAAACACTAGACTTCATTATCATCTTCCCAACAGAAACAGTTAGTCAATCTCGCGACAACTACTGTTCCGTTATTTAGAAACTATAAAAAATCACTTAACATTCGCTTTAAAAGTGAGCCCATCAAACATTTGAGTTTTTACTCCCTGAATTTTGTAACAATACATGCAGCACACCATTGGTTACAAATTTTGCTTCCTACACTCACCCTGGTCTACTCTTGCTCTAATGTTTACTTCTTCCGTTCAATGCATTATCTGCCAATATACAAGGAATGGCCAAAAAAACTCATATGCCCTCTTTTGAACTCCAAGCTGGTTTATACTTCATTTTAAATTTTAGTACATCAATCATTTTGATTAAAAGCCAAATAAAATTAAAATAAAATAATCAAATTCCAAACAGGTAACTGTCAACAACATAACTTCCGTTCCACGTGTTCTAGCTACTCTATGCACGCAGATACTCTTTGTCCTCTACTGCCTCAATCTCAGTTCATTTGAAAGTTCAAATTAAAAAAAATAATAAAATAAAACAGAAACAGAAAGAAGTAAGAACATGAATAAACCCTAAAGGTGGAATCAATAAAAAATGAAAAATTGAAAACACGAACTATCCTGATAACGCGGAGAAGCATTACGAATTCCAAAATCAAAACCCTAGAAGTTGAATTGAAGATGTAGGAAACAAGAGCAAACTCGAAAATTATGATAAACACAGACATATACCTCGAATCTTTGCAATGGTGTTATTGATTTTGGGAATAGCTGGGAGAATTGTGGAATTCGGAGAAGAATCGAAGAACGTGTTAGAATTTGATTTTGCTTATTGGAGCTCCAAATCCAAGTTCCATGGTGGACGAGAGGAGCCTCTGGTGTTTTGATCGGCAATGTATTGGGCTGAGTTCATATTACGCTTCTGCCCATTGCTTCGTAATTTTGGAAATTTGGAATCCGCGTTTTAGAAGGGGTATTTTTGTCAGGACATGATCGATACTGTATAACTGGCATCGAGTTACATGTGATTATGCTATCATCAATAATCAATGATGTACTATAAATACTGCAAAAATTGTACCAAAAATAAAATATACTGCAAAAATAATTATTATAATTTACCGCATAATATATCTAAAGATTAATTATTTATGAAAATACTTTTTCTATACATAGTTATATTATATAAAAAATATATACAATTTTTTTTGCTACCATTTATAATATTTTTTTCTCTATATATATATATATATGTATATATATTATATTTAATTTCATTTCAAAATATATATAATAATTTTTCCTACCATTTCAAAATATATATAATTATTAATTATTCTACTTTTTTAGTAAAAATATCAATCTTCTATCTTTGCTACATTATGGATTTATTTTAATTTATGTCTTTTATACCAAAAGAAAAAGAATATAGACTTGTTTGATACTCTATAACATCATTGGTAAGTATTATAATTAAATACTGCTATAATAATAATAATAATAATAATAATAACAATAACAACATACACCTAGTAGAATTCGTTTTGGAGATTAGAGATTTTCTTAGGGGTTTTCTTTATCATCATGTACGTACATTAAAGGGCTTTTATAGATGACCATAAATTTAGCCTAGTATTCATGAAAAATATTATGTCAGTATACATTTTTTTTTTGATATAAAAAAGTTTAGATTAGAGAGGCTCACTCTCGTGCAGGGCTAGTGAGAACCACCAACTGAGCCAGGATTTACGGTAGAATTTACGTATTGCACGTTGTCTGACACAATCGAGCAGTCGCGGCGTGTCTGACGGAAAGCCAGAGCAGGTTGAGCCAAGCTAGTTAAATATGTGGGTAAGGTAGTAACTGTATTATCTTTTTTTTTGTTGACAAAACTGTATTATCTATTGAAAATTCAAAAGTACAATGGAATTAATACTGTATCCTTATTTTAAATATATTATTCTGCATTGGAACAAAAATAATTATTATTCTGGATTTATTTCAAAGTGTAATAACAAATCATAAGTCAAATTTCATATGAAATTCTAAATTTTTAAGACATTCTATCTTCCATTTATGTTTGTCAATGAGTCAAATATATGGAGTAAATCATATTCTATTATTTTGAAGATCCTTATTTTAAAAATATTATTCTGCCTTGGAAGAAAAAAATTATTATTCGGGATTTATTTCAAAGTGTAATAACAAATCATAAGTCAAATTTCATATGAAATTCTAAATTTTTAAGATATTCTATCTCTCCAGTCAAAAAAAAAAAAAAGATATTCTATCTCCCATTTAAGTTTGTCAATGAGTCAAATATATGGAGTAAATCATATTCTGTTATTTTGAAGTTTATCTTTTTTTCTGACAGAATTATTTTGAAGTTTATCAAAATTACCAATAATAAGTATGCCTTTGTAATATACAGATATTTTCGTTAAATATAAAAAATAAAATTAAAAGATATTATTAGAATTACTTTTATCAATAATAAAAAAAAATTTACATATAAAAAATAGATATTCAAAACAATAAATATTTTAATAATTATTTACAAATATTCATTATTTATAAATATCCTATCATGTTTAATGTTCTGTAAAATAAAAAATAAATATTCAATAAAAAATTAATGTGAAAAAAATTCATTTAATTTAATAGTTAATTAAGAAGAAACTTATAATTATTTTATTTGATTTAATAGGAATTTCCACCTATACGAATTAATTAATAACCACAATTATCAATAAATAATTTTGGCATTTAATGTTATGATTTTGTTTATCAGAATTTTTTATATTTAATATTTCATAAGAAGTATTTAGAAATATTCATTGCTTATAAATATCCTATCATATTTAATGTTTTGAAAACAATAAATATTGAGTAAAAAGTTAAGGAAGGTGAACAAAATTATTTGATTCAATAGTTGATAAAGAAGACACTATATTAATTTTTTTTGATTTAATAGGAAACTCCAAATATGTGATTTAATTAATAACTACCATTATTTGTCATTAAATGATTTTAATAGTTAACATTTTTTATATGTAAAAATTGTATATTTTGACATTCATTGTATAGTGGTTCATAATATCATATTTAACGATTTTTTTCATTTTTGCTCAAATTTTGATTATATTCTCGAGTAATTTTCATATTAATAAATTTTTGTATGAGTCCATAAAAAATTGTATAAGAATTTTTTTAATAATATAATATTTTTCAATAAGTGCACTTAAATTTTTACTCAAGAAAACTAAAAAATATTGTCATTAATGTCTCTCAAATTGTTAATTATCTCACTTATATATAAAATAAAATATTATATATTCAAATTCTATATATAAAAAAATATTTGGTAGTCAATATTTGATAATTTATATGATAATTTACTTATTTTTAAATATTTTTCTGATTTATAATTAATAATTTGTAATGTCATCAAAAAATGTTAATCAGTCGTTGAATACATTTCAAAATAATTTTTTAAAATGCCGAATAATTGTTGTTTTTATCATATATTTTTAGTATTTAATATTTTGTCATATATATATATATATATATATATATATAATTTGGATATTTGATACATTTAAATTCACTCTAACAATAATAAAATGAGTATTAGTGTTACTGTTGTTCAAATCTTAAGTGAATTATCCTTGTACATGAAACGAAATATTACACCAAACAAACAAACATATGCACACCTACGTTTACATTGTTTTTTATTAATAAAATTTGTACTAGGGGAGACACACTCCATGCAAGACCAAAAAGAACCACCAGCCTCGGCAAACGTTTATGATAGAATTTACGTATAGTCTATCAACGGAGAAATTTAGGATTCAAACTCAAGTCACATTTACAATGTTGTTAGAATTGAAATAGTTCTTCCTTAAAAAAAGAATTGAAATATTTTAAATTCTTATCTAGATTAATGTATTCTTCACACACATAGACACAGGATATCTAATTTTATATTTAATATATAAGATAAGATGTCATTTAGTACACATATCTAAGTTTTCCTCATGAGGCTAACTCATTGCATACATATTGTATTTTCTGGATAAGCTTAAAACCCATGTATATGGATATTTTTGGGATACATATGACCAAATATATTGTACAGTGATCCGAAGTGGATCTTTGAGGTGGCCGGGGTAGGATCACGAACGACGGAGCACGACGGTGGGGGTGTACCTACACACACTCTGATGCCTAAGTCAGTATCGAAATAAGATGAGGTAAGAAATGAACAGTGCGTACCTTTATTGATTAGGTCATGGATTTTTTATTGGTGAGGTCAGGTTGCTGACGTGTGGATGTTCTCAGGTAACCCTAGATTAATCATCAGCCGTTGGATGTATCCGGCGGTCGATGTCATTTCTAGGGTTGTGTTGTGAGAAAGTTGCTTTTAGGGCTAGCACTGCAATGCTTGCATTCTAGGGTTTCGCGCCGTGGCGATGTGATCCCTAGGGTTTGTCACTCCGAGGGTGGAACTTCCGAGTCGAGTCGGTGGTCCGAAGTGGGCCTTGGGCCATTTCGGATCATTGGTGTTTCGGCATGGATCCTCCTAGTTGGGTCGGATCAGCCCATTATGGAGTGGGCCTTTTGGCCACTTCGGATTAGTTGCCCCCTAACCGAAGTCATCTGTTATGGATGATGTCGGATATTTGTTCCAATTAGGGGTTTGATCTTCGAATTTTGGTTTGCTTACGAGTCCCTTAGTCCGACGTGGTGATTGATTACTTCGGCCATGTTTGTCATTTCCTTATGGGAGGGCACTTTTTTAGGTCGAGGCGGTTCGTTTTCAAATTCAAGGCTTTGAAAAGACGCGCTCATTTCCCAAGACAATTGCGGCAGAGATTTGGCGACGATTCGCTAGGGAGTCGCCTCGTTTCTCGTGCTTTGTCATCATTATTCTTTTTTGCATTAATTACTGCCCCATTTCTCATAATCTATAAATACTGAAGGGGGTGCTCTTTCATCACTTTTGCTCTTGCTTCTTCTTTTTCATTTCTTTGTTCCTTTGTTTTCTTGCTTCTTTTCTGCAATTTTGTCATTTGAGCAACAGAGAGTTACTTGCGTGAGCGTCAAGCTGTTAGGATTTGTCTTCCTGCTCGTGCCTCCTTGTTGTATATCAGGGGTATTTTCTCTCTTCTTTGCTATTTTATTCTTTTACCAGAAGTGAATAAGGGGAAAGAATTCAAATTTTTCGAAACTTCATGGTTTATCAAAGGTCTTTGCCTGAGGATGGGGCGTTTCTTCCCCTTTCTAATTCTGGGTTGTTACCCAGAGTGAGTGCTTCCGGTAATGGGGATTTCATCCATAAACCTCCCCTTCTATTTGTGCCTTCGCGGTGGTGCCCATGGTGGCGCTGCTGCCTTCCCGTGAGGAAGGGGCAGAGGAGCGTTTGAAATGTGGAGTAGAGATTACTCCCGAACGCCTAGAGCATTTCCGGGTGGTTTTGGAAAACAAGTTTCAACATCCTTGTACCCCCCCGAGAAGTGGCTCAGTGGTATAAAAAAGTGTATAATAACGTCTCTTACCCCGAAGTCCCTATGGACAGGTTTGTCATGGGAAAGAAACGGAGCATCGACTTGAACGACTCTTCTGCTCTTCCTGCCGATGCGGAGGATTATAGGTGGGTTTCACCCGAAGTTCTTAACCTCCGATCTGAATATTCCACGGATGAAGACATGGTCGACCCGGAGAGTCGAATCAGAATAGGTGAGACGGTTGAATCTGGAGGGGAATGGGCTTTCCTAGCTTCGGGGAGAGATCATCGGATTTGCTCCATGGAAGGTGGTGATATGGATTACATACCGATGTACGAAGTGTTATTTACTGAGATGCAGGTTTCCTTCCCCTTTTTGTCCTTCGAACTCTCTGTTCTTAGACACTTGGGTGTGGCCCCCTCTCAGCTTCATCCCAATAGTTGGGCCTTTGTAAGAGCGTTTGACCTGGTTTGTGGGTATCTTCGGATACCGACCTCTTTTTGCGTCTTTTTTCATTTATTTTCGCCCATGAAGACCTCGGAGAAGGCCGACCAAAGGCACGATTGGATCTCTTTCAAGCCGAATGACAAAACTTTTGACTTGTACAGTGAATCTCTCAAAAGATTCAAGACGAAGTATTTTTTCCTTCTTTCGATGGACAATGTCGCCCGGGAGTGCATTTTTTATCTCGCCGGAAGTGCTCAAGTTTTCTTTTTATTGGTCGAAGTCGTTTTTCGATCGCCCTGTTAGGTCTTATACGTTCAAGTTATCCGATCTCAACTGTAACACCCTATATTTTCCTGATGCCCAAAAATCCCATAAAAAATTCCAATAAATCATAAATATTGGAAAATGCTAAGATCTCAAATTTTATAAAATTTGGATCACATTTGGGCATGTTTCAGTTAGAAACTCACCCAATAGCCTAGTGATGGCAAAATTCAATAGAATTCTCGCAGCGCAATAAAAACTGTAAATTAGTGAGGATCACTAATTTCAATTTCTCTTGTCATCTAAATTTTATCCAAACAATAAAATCATCAATACAAAATTATTAAAATAAAAGTCACCTTAAATACGACATAAAACCAACAATTAATAAAATAACTCAACGTCAAAAATTTAAACTATGACTTAAAAATACTTATTAAATCCTGAAAATTATTTCTCATTCAATAAAATAATTTTCTTTAATCAATCAACAATTTTTCACATTTTTCAAAATTAATTCATATTAAAAACAGTATACGTGTACACTATCAGTTAATCTGAATTAATTACTAAAACAGTAATTTATTCACAACAAAACAGAGTAGTTCTTCGTACTTTTCACAAACCATTGAGGTGATCAGTCTCTATGATTTATTTTCAAGTAGTTAGAACTGTAAAATAATTTTCATAAAAGTTGGGATGTTACATCAGCGAGCTCGAGCAGGGTTGGGTGAAGAGCATCAGAGATTGGGTTGGCGGCTTTGAGCCAGTTGTCTATATCGACCCCAAGACTCAAAAGCAAATGTCGCTCAAGCGGTTCGTTCACACCCGAACTATCCTGCAGTACCCGACTTAGGGGGACGCTCGACATGTCTTAGGTAGGGTTTTATTTGCTTGTGTTTAACTTTTGTGTTATACAAGTCTTTATCTTACATAATGTCGAGCATTGCCAAGTTTGCTGCTGTTCAGGCCGCTCTGGCCAAGAAGTTGAAAGATGGTTCTAGGAAGGGAAAACAAGTTCGACCTTCCGCTGACGCTGCCGGAGTGACCGACGCTTCTCCTTCCAATTCCTCTAAGAATACATGTTTGGAGTCGGCTACTTTGGCTCATGAGCAAGTGCTGGAGCCTTCTGTCGCCCAGGTGGTCAGTGCCACCGTTGATATTGTTGATGTGGACATGCACAAGAGGCCTGCCTCTTCCGATATCCCTGCTTCTCAGCCGAAGAAGCCAAAGGGTTCGAAGCAACAAGTGCTGCCCTACAAAGGCCAGGATCCCGCATAACCTTTTGGGGGCGCTGGTCGGCCCCTCTGGCAACAGGTTGGGGAGAAGGTGAAGGAATTGGAAGAGGAAGTCGTTCGCTTGGGCAAGACGAAGAGTCAAGCTGAGACAGCCCTGAAGAAAGATCGAGACTTGAAAGATCAGATTCACAATTTGGAAAATAGCAACCAAGATCTTCGCACAAAGGTGTAGAATGCAGTGGGTCTTCAGACCCAACTTACAAATGAGTCTCTTCGGGCTGATGAGGTCGAGCGGAACTGCCGTGAGTTGACTACTGCAAATGAAGAGCTCCTGAAGGAGAAGGAGGGTCTCAAGTCCGATGCTGAGAAGACTTCTAGGGATAGAGATGCTTGTCGGAAGGAAATGGGTGCTTATCGCTCCGAAGTCGCCAAGCTGAAGAAGGCGTTGGAGGAGAAGAGTCAGGAGCTGAAGACTGCCTTGGAGAAAAAGGCAGCCAACGACCAGACCGTGGTGGAGATCGGGGCGGAACAATTTCAGAATGGCGTCCATCAAGCGGTGTTCCTGAATCCTGGAGTCGCGGTCCGGACTGAGGGCGTCACGAACCTTGGAGTGGTTTTAGGGGACCACATTATTCATGCTGAAACCAGAGCCGTTCTTGTTGTTTGCTCTTCCCCCACTTCGACTGATGTTTAGCTCCTTTCCTTGTATTTTGCAACTTGTCTTTTTCGTTTAAGATGTTTTTACTTTCTGTTGTTTTGTACTTGCTCCTTTGTGCCAAGGGCCTTTTGTACTTTGACAACAATTTGGATGAAATTTTAGCCTTTCCGACCTGGTTTGGTGGATATATATGCAACTTTGTTATTACGCAATTTGTTTGTTTGTGTGGTCGTTATCTTGGGAAGGGAGCCCGGCCAAGGGAACCTTCCCTCTACCCCGGAAGTTTGGACTTGTTGTCAAGCTTCGGGTGAACGATGTAATGGAAATGTCCGTAGACCGATGTGATGGCTAGTCACGTCGGTTGAGACTCCCAAATGACTGGCGTGACAATGTGAAATCTCGTTGCGACCGGGGTTCGCTTGTCTACCCAAAATAAAAATGGTATTATCACCTTAGCCAAATCGTGATAATAAAACCTTCATGTGCCGAAGACTCGTTTTATTATGCTTGGATTTTTACAAGTGGTGGATTCCCTTTCGTGAGGGAGTCACATGGGCATTTAGCTAAAATATTTTCTAGGTTTGACAACATTCCATGTTCGAGGAATTGTTTGGCCTTGCAAAGTTTCCAAGGTGTAGGCACTATTACTGGTCTTCGAGGAGATCCGATATGGACCTTCCCAGTTTGGTGCCAGCTTTCCCTGGCTTGCATTTTTAAGGCCGACATTGGCTCTTCTTAGGACGAGGTCGTCCTTTTCGAACTCACGAGGTATGACTCGTTGATTGTGCCTTGCTACAATTCTTTGTTTCATAGCAGCTTCGTTTAGGGAGGCTAGCTCTTGATTTTCTTTGAGGAGGTACAGCTCCTCTCTTAAGCATTGGTGGTTGGATGAAGTTCGAAGTGGGTGAAGCGTTCTCCAGCTTAGTTCTTTGACTTCGACTGGGATCACTGCTTCGGATCCATAGGTAAGCCGAAATGGTGTTTCTCCGGTGAAGGAGTGGGGCGTGGTTCGATATGCCCACAGTACTTGTGGCAGCTCCTCTGCCCAATTTTCTTTGGCTTCGTCGAGTCTCTTTTTTAGACCTCTTAAGATAACTCTGTTTGCTGCTTCGGCTTGCCCGTTTGTTTGGGGATGCTCGACCGAAGTGAATCTCTGCTTTATGTCGAAGTCAGCTAGGGTTTTCTGGAACTCCTTGTCTGTAAATTGTGTTCCATTATCGATCACAACGACTTCGAGAATGCCGAACCTTGTAAGGATTTTCTTTTTGAAGAACTTGATCATGTTTTTTGCCGTGACCTTTGCCACTGGTTCGGCTTCGATCCATTTCGTGAAGTAGTCTATTGCCACAACCAAGTATTTGATCTAGCCTGGGGCCCTAGGAAATGGTCAGAGGAGATCGATTCCCCACCAGGCAAAAGGCCATGGGGAAGATAGAGCAGTCATCTCTCAAGGTGGGGCGCTATGTATATCGGTGTGCTTTTGGCATTTCTCGCACTTTTTGAAATAGGCAATGGCATCCGCATCCACGGTCGGTCAGTAGTAACCGGCCCACAATGTTTTCTTGGCCAAAGATCGACCTCCGAGGTGGTGACCACAGACACCCTCGTGGATTTCGGCAAGTATATACTGGGCCTCGGCTACGTCAAGGCACTTTAGAAGAGGCGCTGAGAAACATCTCCGATATAGGCGATCCTTGATGACGGAGTATGAACACGTTCTGCGGCAGATTTTTTATGCTGCTTTGTCATCGAGAGGAAGTTTGCCTTAACAAATGTATTTGAGAATCGACGTCATCCATGAGTTACCGAAGTCAGTGATTGTGTACACTAAAGGAGTAATAAGGAGACGCTCGAAGTTTTGGTCGACCCTCTTCGGGGTGTCTGGAATCCCCGTTGTGGTCATGATACTTGGATGGGAAAGGGTCTCTTAAATGATCGATCTGTTACCTCCCGTCGTCTTTGTGCTTGCCAGTTTAGAGAGTATGTCGGCTCTCGAGTTCTGCTCTCGAGGAACGTGCACGATCTCTATTTTCTGGAAGCTTTTCATTAGTTCTTTGACTATAGCTAGGTACTTCTGTAGCAGGGGGTCTTTTGCTTGATATTCCCCATTAACTTGAGAAGCTACAAGTTAGGAGTCAGTGCGAAGACTGACCTCGGAGGCTTCTAGATCGCGAGCGAACGTCAACCCAGCAATGCATGCTTCGTATTCGGCCTGATTGTTCGATGTAAGGAAGGAGAAGCTTAGAGAGAATTCGACTGTCAAGCCTTCAGCATTTTCCATGATTAGGCCTGCTCCGCTTCCCTTCGAATTCAAGGACCCATCGACATGGATAGTCCATTTGGTGCTCGAGTCTTTGGAGGTCGAAGTCATCTCTGCTATGAAGTTGGCCAGGCTTTGAGCTTTGACTGCCACCCAAGTGTAACACCCCGTTTTCGGAGCGCTACTAAAATAGATATTTTGACAAAAGTTGACATATTTCTGAAAGGCAAAATACTCTGCATTACACTTTTTCGAGAGTATGGTTCTATATTTTTTTTCTTTTCAAAACTTCTTAAAAGGGGCAGTCAGAGTATTACTGCGATTTTAGAAACATAGCGGTGAATAATTTAAGACACCAAATAAACCACATTAACCATACTCATTTATTCCATTAAATCATATGCGACAATACATGTCTGGAAACATAATTGGCATTTTATTACAACACTGAAATGAACTACAAATATTCTATAGCTGGTTGACATGCTATATCCCTTACTAAACTTCTAGTAAGTTACCCTAGGAGTTCAAGTAAGAAGCCGAACGGCTATCCTCAGCCACTCTTCTCTACAGTCCCGAATCCTTCGCTTGCTCCACTATGTGGGTTACATTCATTAATTGAAAGAACCACTAACAAGGGTCAATTTCTGAAAATAAAGAGACAGATGCACATACGACAACATATTCGACAACAAGAAATATAACAACACAACATAAATACAGGAAATAGCAATTATGCACAGTACTCAAGACGCAACTCAAGACTCTCACAAAACTCAACTCAAGACTCATATTCTCACGACACTTGACAATTTTCAGAAAGTAACGCTGATCCATCCACTGAATACCAGCCGTAGCCTTGGGTCTTCGCTCACCCTAGGACATTCAGCTCAGGTTCCTTGATGCTACGATGTCTAGCTAAGCTGCCGAAGAACCAGTCGGAGCCTTTAGGGGATCCTAGCACCCTAGGTTAATCAGATCGAAGCTCAAAAATATCACAACAACTCAACGACTTGACTAAACTCTCGCACTCCAATGAATAGGTCGCCACATACGATAATTCACGAAGCAAATTGAATAATTATTTAACCGCATATCAAATAATATTCATGCCAAGCTCAATATAATGCGAAACAGTTTAGCAGTATAAGCAATTCATTTCAACCAATCACAACTCAGCAAACAACGCAAATTGACAATTCAGTTCATCCCTCTGCAACTCAGTGGAGTTGACAGAGAGGAAATCAAACAAGTGTGGGGGGTTGGGGACAGCTGCCAACCACTTGCAGACAAGCCCACTAAATAATCATAATTATAATTTTAAGAAATAAAAGTCGAAGGGGTACGAGACCCTCACTTCGAACCCTGAGGTTCTCAGACTTCTTCGCATAAGACTGAAAATTAAATTCCTATTAATTTCTAAGTTGCCCTTACGCACAAGTGCACATAACATAAGCACATAAAATATGAAGCACCCTTACACATAAACATATAAAACAGTAACACTTAGAATGTGAAGCACCCGTACTGAACTCCAAGCCGCGCGTCTACACGTATTCCTCGATCCTCGATCCCACGTCGCACAAACTCGGATCCCTCTACTCCTATCACACGAGGTAAGCTTAGCAAAATCCTAAAGCTAAATTTAAAACCTTAGGCTCTCACCCTAATCCCTTTTTCCTAACCAAACCACTTTCACTTAGAAACTTAATTACTAACTAATTGAAAGATAAGGTTTTAGGACTATAAATCATTACTTGAGAAACTAAACATAACACATTAGAAAATTATTCACTAATTAAGGAATTTAAATCTCAGGAGCTAGGAAATCTTTCTCTTGAAAATTAGAACACAAAGTATCATTATTTTTCTTGAAAGCTTTAAAGCAAGAACAACCTTAATTAACCAAGTAAGTCCAAATTTTCAATTCAAATCATTTTCCTAAATTTCCAAAGCCCAAACAACATCAATTCAATCATTATAAACACATTGGTAAAACAATTTTCCCTTCATAACCCTTTAAGGGCTCTCGGCTATGTCACCCCCTTTTCCCAAAAATTTGCAATTTCCAATTAAATTTAGCAAACCATTCCCATACTTTTTCCAAAGCTTGAACACATTTTCATATGACCATATAAACAAGTTTTCAAAAAAACAATTTCCTTCCCTTACTCCAATTAGGCTCGTGGCCATCATCAACAAAATAGAAACAATTTTCAAAAGTTCAAGTTTAAAAAATCAACTAACCATCTCCTATGCCAATTTTCACAACTAACAACTAGATTACACAAATCCAAAGCCTAACCAAGTTCGAAACCATTTAAACTATGATTATGGCAATGCTAATAATTAGAGAGCAAACCCAATCAATTTCCAACATGCTTTTTAAGTCCCTCAAACACCATTTTCACAAATAACTTACTAACTCTTCTACTTAAACATATACAACACTTCCAATAGCAATTTTATCAACCTAGACATATATTTCAACAACTAATTACATGTCTTAACAATCAAATCCTACATTTTCCTTTCCTCAAGAATATAATTCTATCATAAACAATTAGTCACTAACTTCCAATCCCAAAACTATAAACAAATACAACAACAACAACATCAATTAGACTCAATTAACCAATTTAACTCTTGATTTCACTAAGATCACACTTTTCCCTCTTTTTCCCCTTAGGGTTTCACCCTAGGGTTCCAAGGATTTGGGAATTTGATGCTCATATCCATCATGGTTCAAAATCAAGCATTAATAAGACACAAAAACAAGAATGAAAATGAAAGGAACCACCACCTCTTTTTCTCCTTGAGCTCGCGGCCAAGGGGCTGAACAAGGAGGAGAAATTTATTTTCAAACTCACTTACAAGGTTGAAAGGAGATGATTACGTAGGAATTGAAACTAGGAGCAAGCAAGAATGAAGATTGGAGATGAAACAAACCAAAAATTATGAGAGATGGAGATAGCCATGGAAGGAGCTTGGAGCTTCTCTCTCTAAATGAAGAAGAAGAAGGTAAATGAGGGATAAAGAGTGGGGGAGGGCTGCGACCTCCAGCCCCTAAAAGAGAGGGATAAATTTTTTTTTATAAAACTAATTTTACTTAGTTATAACAATTAAGGAAAAGCATAAAATAAACCACCACTTTAGTCACACATAAATTAAAAGTGAGGTGCTAATCCCATCAACTAGTCTAACCCATCTAATCTCTCATCTCTCATGATTACCCTCTAATTCTAGAGTCCTAAGTGTATTAAAAACACGGTGTCGAGTAACCGCATTACCGATAAATTCGCGAAAATTAATTTACTGAGAAATTAATTCACCGCGTGAAAATAAATTATCATAAATATTAAAAACAATCTAAAACACTAAAAAATACTCACGACAAATTACGATTCAATTTTCATCGAAATCGGAGTTTGTTTTAAATTTTAATGCAGATAAAATTTACCCGGCGATTCGAAACGCGACGAAACTTCGTTAGAGTTTTCCGACGATTTTCGAACCATAAATTAACATTAAATATTAATTCTTAAATTTAATTTTATCTTGATTTAATTCACTCACTTTCTCAGTCAACAAAAATACGCATTACCACGTCACGCAGAAAATTTATAATAAGTATAATTAATGAATTCGCCTTAAAAGCAGCATACATCTACGCTGTCTATTAATTTGAATTGATATCATGAGTAATAATTATTTATAATAAATAAATTATTCAAAATAACTCAAAATAATTTTTCGTACTCGCAGTAAATCATTAAGGTGATCAGTCTCTACGACTTACTTTCAAGTAACTGGGATTTTATTGTTAAGGTAATCTTTTCTTAAAAATCGGGATGTTACAATACCACCCCCCTTAAAATAGTTTCGTCCTCGAAACTACACGGATAGTAAAATATGAAAAAATTACTTTACTCAAAACCGTAAAATAATTTGCACACATAAGCATTCACAATACTTATTATTGTACGTAGTACTATAATATTTATAACTACATAGTGTAGCATGCAATAATTACAATCATACTCGAAGACACTAAGCATATATATACATATAGCACACTGTAAAGTAAGCGTAGTTAGTGGACGAAGAAATCTTCACGATTGACTGACGCTTCATTCCAGAGCCACGATCTCTGCCCATTCACGGTCACAAACTTGAACTCGAGCACGAACACGATTACGAATTCAACTACGGCTACGCGCCATTACTACGAAAAGAAGACTAACCTATTCACGTGCAACCACGGTTTACACATATCATGAATACCAAAAATTCACTTGAAACTCCCAAAAAGGTTAAAAGAAATTTCTCGAATCAAACATTTTTCTAAAATGAAGTATCAATTCCTTAGGAATATACCAATACAAGGAACTAATAAAACACAATTTCAGTTTTCTCAAGACTCAACCATTCTCATAGACATTAAGGTTCCTTCGAGATTAGATTTTCATTGTCTCAAAATTATCACACACACTTCAGTTCAAAGGTTAAAACCAAATTAGTAACTCACTTATCTTTAAAATCCTTTTTAAATCAAAGTTTTTCCTAAAGAAAATTTCACACACCAATACTAAGTACTCAAAACTCGAAATCATTTTTCCTTCGGAACCAAGCAATTATGAAACTTTTAAAATAGCTAATTAACAAGTTCTAGCAGATCAAGCAAGCAAAACATAGATTAACAATTCAGATTACTAATCACCCTCACGGGTTTAATAAAGCTAGTACACAAATAAAGGTTTTACACCCAAATTTTTAAATCTTTTCTTAGCAACAACACCCCCACAAAAATATTTTTCAGGGCTCCACCTTGGTTTAGGAATAAAAGGATTTCCTTCGACCCTAGTGTTTTATTGTCTTAATATACTAAAATACCACTTATCAAAATTTAACCCAATCAAATTTTTCAAAGATTCCTAAACTATGACACCAATTAAACTATGAAGAGGCAAGTTTGAAATCATAAAATTTTCTTCTTTTCTCCTTTTGAAGCTCACGGCTTCAACAACAAAAATTAGGGAAAAATATTTAGTTTTCTTTCAATAAAACTTTAATAACAAATACTACAACTTACTTCTAAAACTCCAAGGAATCAAGCAAGGATTTTTAGAAATAAAGTTTTCTAAAACTCTTTTCCAAATCTCTCAAGGAAGACAAAACTACATATTTTTCCTTTCAAAACATAAAACAATCAACTAGTTACACGTAAGTTTTGAACAAAATGACTAATAATAAAGCCTTGAAATCATCTTTCACAACAAGAAACTTAAACTTTTTCAAAAACCTTCCTAACTTTACTACTAAGTCATAATTTTAACAATTCATCTAAAAACTCAAAACCATCCTCAACAAGATCACTACTAACAAACAATACAGGGATTGAAAATACGAATTAAAATACTAACCTAAAATCTTCCAGGAACCCGCGGTTTGAAGATAGGAAGAGAAAAAAGGATTGCCACGATCACCAACCACAAAATCGCCCACAATATCACCCAAGGGTACAGGGGATATAAAGAACAGTCCTCACGCGACATCTCTCAAAGTTTTGGCTTAACCAAGGAATGAAAGGAAACAAATTCTAAATTTCTCACACATTTCTAACACCACACGGTCTAGCACTACTTAAGAGAAGGATCAAATTAAATAGGGGTCCTTGGAACTGGATTTGTCCGCGGTGGACAACAGAAAAGAAGGAGGGGACTATATTCTCTCTTTCTTTCTATGCCCACGTTAAGACCAATATGCAACTAACTATTCTCTCTCACTTTCTTTTTGAGGTGATCGGGCAAGGAGAAGGAAAGGAGGGCATTGATTCCTCCAAGTTTTGTCTGGCTAGTTTCAATTCAAGGAAAAAGGTTATTCCTTAAGGTAAGGTGAAGGTAAGACTTGGTGAAATCTTAGGTACTACCTCATAATGGTTAGACAACTCGTCCCCCACTAAACCACACCAAAATTAATGCAATATTCTTTTCCCCACCTATTGTTGCAATATTCTCTCCTTCACCTATTGTTATCGTGAACAAGCTACCGGTCAATTAAGGGAGGATGGGTGGAAAAAGAGTCATCCCACTATACTTGGTTCTTACCTAAAGGAAATCTCCTAAGATATGAAAAATCAGGACAAGTTTGGAAAAAGAATTTTGGGTACTACCCAATGCTAGCTACATAACTTGCCACGTACTAAAACTATTACCCGCGACTCCCACTAAACCCTTAAATTCCATTCAACGGATTCAAATTGATCTCGCGTGAATTAAATTGTCGCGATACATTTAATTAACGCCTGCTGGAAGTAATCGCGTATAATATTTTCCTTGGAAAAATAAGAACACGCTCACGTAAATAACAACCACATAATCAATCAAATATAATCACAGCAGTACAATAATAGACTACTGCGAAACACAGATGTTAGTGGCAAACATGTCACACTCACAAAAGCATAAATTTGTTTTTGATTTTCAAATAAGATACATATCAAAATTCTTCAAACATCAATCATTTACGTGATCTATATCTAGGATCACTAATACGTCAAAAATCATACCAAACAATAGTAATAATAATAATAATAATAACAATAATAATAACAGCGTCTCTTGCAAACAATCCCGATATCTCATGTCTTATCTCCCGAAGAACTTAAGAGAGTCGCTGTGATGAAGGTCAACCAATCCTTTGGTCTCTGCAACTTCCTTCTCTCGCTGTTGTCCTAGCAGTTCACATTAATTCTCCGTAGTAGTCCGTTGAGCAATAGCAACTACTGTCCCTGCTACAGCTTGGCTATCTGAGTCCTCAAATCCATACTTGGGTTATCCGTTCTAACAGAAAGAATTACTCGTCCCTGAGGTACTGGATTCCCACAAGGTCTTACAACCTAGTCAGAACTCCACAACAATTTTTTTTTGTCTCAGGACACATTGTTCCAATTAAGAAAAAAATTTCAAACAATTACACGTAGAGCTACTCTACTTGAGGGACAACTAACATACAAACACAATTGACTCACAATTAAGACACAGTTTGACCTCTAACCATTGTTCTTTACAAAACCCGACACTTGACTAGCTATAGTTTCCCAACACACAGTCCGATTAGAACCGAACTACTCTGATACCACTCTTGTAACACCACGTTTTCGGAGCGCTACTAAAGTAGATATTCTGACAAAAGTTGACATATTTCTGAAAGGCAAAATACTCTGCATTGCGCTTTTTCGAGAGTATGGTTCTATATATATATTTTTCTTTTCAAAACATCTTAAAAGGGGCAGTCAGAGTATTACAGCGATTTTAGAAACATGGCGGTGAATAATTTAAGACACCAAATAAACCACATTAACCATACTCATTTATTCCATCAAATCATATGTGACAATACATGTCTGGAAACACAATTGACATTTTATTACAACACTGAAATGAACAACAAATATTCTATAGCTGGTTGACATGCTACATCCCTTACTAAACTTCTAGTAAGTTACCCCAGGAGTTCAAGTAAGAAGCTGAACGGCTATCCTCAGCTACTCTTCTCTGCAGTCCCGAATCCTTCGCTTGCTCCGCTATCTGGGTTACATTCATTAATTGAAAGAACCACTGGCAAGGGTCAACTTCTTAAAATAAAGAGCCAGATGCACATACGACAACATATTCGACAACAAGGAATATAACAACACAACATAAATACAGGAAATAGCAATTATGCACAGTACTCAAGACGCAACTCAAGACTATCACAAAACTCAACTCAAGACTCATATTCTCACGACGCTTGACAATTTTCGGAAAGTAATGTCGATCCATCCACTGAATACCAGTCGTAGCCTTGGGCTCTCCGCTCACCCTAGGACATTCAGCTCAGGTTCCTTGATGGTACGACGTCTAGCTAAGCTGCCGAAGAACCAGTCGGAGCCGTTTAGGGGATCCTAGCACCCTAGGTTAATCGGATCGAAGCTCAAAAATGTCACGACAACTCAACAACTTGACTAAACTCTCGCACTCCAATGAATAGGTCGCCGCATACGATAATTCACGAAGCAAATTGAATATAATTTAACCGTATATCAAATAATATTCATCCGAAGCTCAATATAATGCGAAACAGTTTAGCAGTATAAGCAATTCATTTCAACCAATCGCAACTCAGCAAACAACGCAAATTGACAATTCAGTTCATCCCTCTGCAACTCAGTGGAGTTGACAGAGAAGAAATCAAACAAGTGTGGGGGGTTGGGGACAACTGTCAACCACTTGCAGACAAGCCTACTAAATAATCATAATTATAATTTTAAGAAATAAAAGTCGAAGGGGTACGAGACCCTCACTTCTAACCCTGAGGTTCTCAGATTTCTTCGCGTAAGGCTGAAAATTAAATTCCTATCAATATCTAAGTTGCCCTTACGCACAAGTGCACATAACATAAGCACATAAAATATGAAGCACCCTTACACATAAACATATAAGACAGTAACACTTAGAATGTGAAGCGCCCTTACCAAACTCCAAGCCGCGTGTCTCCATGTATTCCTCGATCCTCGATCCCACGTCGCACGAACTCGGATCCCTCTACTCCTATCACACGAGGTAAGCTTAGCAAAATCCTAAAGTTAAATTTAAAACCTTAGGCTCTCACCCTAATCCCTTTTTCCTAACCAAACCACTTTCACTTAGAAACTTAATTACTAACTAATTGAAAGATAAGGTTTTAGGACTAAAAATCATTTCTTGAGAAATTAAACATAACACATTAGAAAATTATTCACTAATTAAGGAATTTAAATCTTAGGAGCTAGGAAATCTTTCTCGTGAAAATTAGAACACAAAGTATCATTATTTTTCTTGAAAGCTTTAAAGCAAGAACAACCTTAATTAACCAAGTAAGTCCAAATTTTCAATTCAAATCATTTTCCTAAATTTCCAAAGCCCAAACAACATCAATTCAATCATTATAAACACATTGGTAAAACAATTTTCCCTTCATAACCCTTTAAGGGCTCTCGGCTACGTCACCCCCTTTTCCCAAAAATTTGCAATTTCCAATTAAATTTAACAAACCATTCCCATACTTTTTTCAAAGCTTGAACATATTTTCATATGACCATATAAACAAGTTTTCAAAAAAACAATTTCCTTCCCTTACTCCAATTAGGCTCACGGCCATCATCAACAAAATAGGAACAATTTTCAAAACTTCAAGTTTAAAAATCAACTAACCATCTCCTATGCCAATTTTCACAACCAACAACTAGATTACACAAATCCGAAGCTTAACCAAGTTCCAAACCATTTAAACTATGATTATGGCAATGCTAATAATTAGAGAGCAAACCAAATCAATTTTCAACATGCTTTTTAAGTCCCTCAAACACCATTTTCACAAATAACTTATTAACTCTTCTACTTAAACATATACAACACTTCCAATAGCAATTTTATCAACCTAGACATATATTTCAACAACTAATTACATGTCTTAACAGTCAAATCCTACATTTTCCTTTCCTCAAGAATAGAATTCTGTCATAAACAATTAGTCACTAACTTCCAATCCCAAAACTATAAACAAATACAACAACAACTTCAATTAGACTCAATTAACCAATTTAACTCTTGATTTCTATAGGATCACACTTTTCTCTCTTGTTCCCCTTAGGGTTTCACCCTAGGGTTCCAAGGATTTGGGAATTTGATGCTCATATCCATCATGGTTCAAAATCAAGCATTAATAAGACACAAAAACAAGAATGAAAATGAAAGGAACCACCCCCTCTTTTTCTCCTTGAGCTCGTGGCCAAGAGGCTAAACAAGGAGGAGAAATTTATTTTCAAACTCACTTACAAGGTTGAAAGGAGATGATTAAGTAGGAATTGAAACTAGGAGCAAGCAAGAATGAAGATTGGAGATGAAACAAACCAAAAATTATGAGAGATGGAGATAGCCATGGAAGGAGCTTGGAGCTTCTCTCTCTAAATGAAGAAGAAGAAGGTAAATGAGGGGTAGAGAGTGGGGGAGGGCTGCGACCTCCAGCCCCTAAAAAAGAGGGATAAATTTTTTTTATAAAACTAATTTTACTTGGTTAAAACAATTAAGGAAAAACATAAAACAAACCACCACTTAAGTGACACCTAAATTAAAAGTGAGATGCTAATCCCATCAACTAGTCTAGCCCATCTAATCTCTCATCTCTCATGATTACCCTCTAATTCTAGAGTCCTAAGTGTATTAAAAACACGGTGTCGAGTAACCGCATTACCGATAAATTCGCAAAAATTAATTTACTGAGAAATTAATTCACCGCGTGAAAATAAATTATAATAAATATTAAAAACAATCTAAAACACTCAAAAATATTCACGACAAATTACGATTCGATTTTCATCGAAATCGGAGTTTTTTTTAAATTTTAATGCAGATAAAATTTATCTGGCGATTCGAAACGCGACGAAAATTCGTTAGAGTTTTCCAACGATTTTTGAACCATGAATTAATATTAAATATTAATTCTTAAATTTAATTTTATCTTGATTTAATTCACTCCCTTTCTTAGTCAACAAAAATACGCGTTACCGAGTCACGCAAAAAATTTATAATAAGTATAATTAATGAATTCACCTTAAAAGCATCATACGTCTACGCTGTCTATTAATTTGAATTGACATCCTGAGTAATAATTATTTATAATAAATAAATTATTCAAAATTACTCAAAATAATTTCCCGTACTCGTAGTAAATCATTAAGGTGATCAGTCTCTACGACTTACTTTCAAGTAACTGGGATTTTATTGTTAAAGTAATCTTTTCTTAAAAATTGGGATGTTACACCAAGATTCAAAGGAAATGCTGAATTCAGAGAGTTCTACGGACAACTTAATCATCCGTTCTGCCAGGTCGGGCCGGTGTAGGACTTGTTTGATTGGTTGGTTGGTTCGGACCGCAATATAGTGAGACAAGAAGTATTGTTGTAGTTGTCTTGCTGTAATGACCAGCGCTAGAGCGACCTTTTTGATTTTCTGGTATCGAAGTTTGAGGCCCTGGAGCATTTTACTTATGAAGTAAACCGGCCTTTGCCCTTCGGTTGTTTCTCTAATCAGAACGACACTTAGGGCCTCTTCGGTGACTGCTAAGTATAGGTATAGGATCTCTCCGGCACAGGGCCTTGTCAGAACTGGCAGAGTTGATAGTATTTCTTTTAGCTTTGTGAAAGCTTCTTCGCATTCCGAAGTCCATTCGAACTGTACCCCTTTTTTCAGTAATTTGAAGAAAGGAAGCGCTCTTTGGGCGGACTTGGAAATGAATCTGGTTAGGGCAGCTATCATCCCTGTTAGTTGTTGGACATCTTTTTTTGACTTCGACTGTCTCATTTCGGTGATGGCGCAACATTTATCGGGATTGGCCTCGATGCTGTGCTCTGTTAAGTAGAAGCCCATGAATTTACCCGTTTTGACGCCAAATGTGCATTTTTCTGGGTTAAGCCTCATGTTGTGTCGGCGTGCCTGTTCGAAGACGTTCAAAAGGTCGGCCACATGATTTGGCTCTTCGGCTGATTTGACGATCATGTCGTTCATGTATACTTCGAGCACATTCCCGATCTGGTCCTTAAAGACCTTGTTCATCATGCGTTGGTAAGTTGCCCCGGCGTTTTTGAGACCGAAAGGCATTACTTTGTAGCAGTAATTGCCATTGTCAGTCATAAACACAGTCTTTTCCTGGTCGGCAGGATTCATCGGTATCTGGTTGTATCTAGAGTACGCGTCCATAAAGGACAGTAAGCGAAAACCCGATGAGTTATCCACGAGTTTGTCGATGTTGGGAAGGGGATAGGCGTCTTTAGGACAAGCCTTATTGAGATCGGTATAATCAACACACATTCTCCATTATCCATTAGCTTTCTTAACTAGGACTGCATTTGATAGCCAAGTTGTGTACACTTCTCTTACAAAATTAGCCTTAATTAAATCACTAATGGCCTTCCTAGCCGCTTCGACCTTCTCAGGGATTGCTTCCTCCTTCTCTGTGCGACCCACTTCGCAGAGGGATCCAGGGCGATACGATGGCATGCGATGTCGAGGGAAATCCCTAGCATGTCAGCTGCAGTCCATGCGAAGAGTTCGGCTTTGGCTCTGAGGCACTTGATCAGGTCTTCCTTTACCTCGAGGGGAAAGTCGATGCCGATCTAAACAGTCTTCTTTGGGTCTTCCTCTAGTTGAACCCTCAGAAATTCCCCATCTGGAATGGGTCGGCGTATTTTCTTTTGAAGTTCTTTTGCGACAGGGTCTGTCTCTTCTTCGATCTCGTCCTCGGGTTCGATTCTTGCATCGAAGCCCACGAGATTGACATCGGATGATCCGATGTTATTTTTTGGTGGTGCTGATTTGTGTTCTTGCCCCTTGATTGACAGCAGGTAACATCGTCTGGTTGCCTCGAGATCTCCATGGATCGTGATTATCTTTCCCTCGGATGAGTAGAATCTCATTTTGAGGTGGACGGTGGAAGTTACTGCTCCTAACTCTCCCAGGGTAGGTCGTCCTAGGATACAGTTGTAGGGCGATGGACATGGAAGGACAATTAATTAAACTTTGAAGGTTTTAGTTTCGGCCTTGTCGCCGAACGTGACCATCAGTTCGATATAGCCCAGGGGTTTGGTTGTGGATCCATTAAAACCCTGGAGATCGGAGCCGTGATACGGAATCACGTCCTTTTCAGCCAGCTTTAGAGTCTTGAAGAGATCGACAAACATGATATCGGCAAAGCTCCCTCGAAATCTGCCATATAGGCCCAAATCAACAAGGGAATTTAGTCGTTTGAGTGACTGTTCAACAGGTCTTCATCATAAAAGGCCAAAGGTGGTCGGCTTGATCTTGGTCGGTTGACAGGTGGATAGACAGTGTTTATGGACATCGCCTCTCGTATCTTCCATTTGGCAGAATTGATGGAAGTTTCACCCCATCCTGTCAAGCCACCGAAAATTACTAAAGCCATAGGTGAGGGCCTAGCTATTTCTTCGTCGGCCTGATGAGGGCGACTTTCTATTTGGGTCAGGGCAGAGTGATTGTTGCGCTTAGGTCGAGGGGATTGAGATCGGGCTCGTCCTTCACCCGTCCTCGGCTTCGTGTATTTCTGTAGCTTTCCCTTCTGGACGAGGGATTCAATGACGTCCTTAAGCTGAACGCACTCATCGGTGTTGTGACCCGTGCTTTTATGAAACCGACAATACTTCGATTTATCAGTTCCGGGCCACTCCTTTGGAGGTTTGGGGAACCGAATTCCCGCATCTTTAAATTTCATGCTGGCATACTCATGCAAGATGCGAGATCGAGAGGTGTTCAATGGGGTATATTCTTTGTATCTCCTAGGGGGACCTTTGAGGTCTTTGTCTCGGCGTGGACGATTTTCCTTGTACCCAAAGCTTTTTTCCTGGGAGGTCCTCTTTTTCGACCTTGAAGCCATATGTTTCTCTTCGAAGTTTATGCACTTCTCAGCACGTCGGAGGAAATCGTGTAGGTTGTCAGGTTTATCGACCCCGACGTTGATGTTGAAGAGGCTATCTTCAAGCAAACCTAGTTCCAGTAGGTATAACTTCATCTCATCAGAGGCGTGTTTGACGAACACTGCTTCCTTGTTGAAGCGCTTGATGTCGTCTCGAAGCAATTCGTCCTTCCGTTGGTGAATCGCTTGCAGCGTAGCAACCGACTTGGGTTGAGCGCGAGAAGCAGTGAAATGAGCGGTGAGCTCAGACCAAGAGTCTATGGAGTTTTTCTTTAGTCCCTGGAACCATGTGAGGGCCGCTTTCTTTAGGGTGAGCGGGAAGATCTTGCATTTTACTTGGCCCTTGGCCCCGCGAAACCCCATTATGGTGTCGAAGCATCCGATGTGTTCATCGGGATCTCTTGTGCCGTCGTAGGTTTCGAGCGAGGGAGGTTTTTGAAGGCCTTCGGGATCGGGAATCGGGTCACCCTCGTTGTGAAGGGGCTGGAAGCGAAGTGGTCTTCATTGTCCTCGAAAGCGTAGGTTCTGGAGAATGTAGTAGGAGAATCAGAAACGCGACGGGGAGGCGATGCCAACGGTTGACGACGTTTTGGAGGAGTGACACTCGCTCGCGAACGTCGGACGTGGCGGTCTTACCGTGGAGGAGACACGTGTGTCGAACAGCGGTGTCGGAGGTGGAGAGCCCGTTCTCGCGATCTTTGGGGGGATTCGAAACGGCGAAAGAAGGGGTACTCAATAGAGACCCTGCGTGTAGATCACTCTATGGATCTGTGGCAGTGCTGAGTCCTGGATGATGGTGAACGACGAGGGGACGAGCGTTCCGGGGTTCGATGCTGATGGAGGCATGAGCCCCTCGGGGAACAACGTCGCAGATAAGATCGGTCAGCGGATAGGTGGCGAGTCTGAGACCTTTCCTGTGAACTGCGACTCAGAGGAGATGGTGCATAAGACCTTGTTCTCGGAGAAGGGCGAGTAGCAGATCTGGGGATGCAAGTTTGGCGATCGCCAGATCTGCTCTAAGTGGTATCATAGTTTTCGGAGGCTTCTTGCCAGTCCGAAGGGGTCTGTTGCTGAGATCGACGGTAGGCATCTACCCTTTTAGACAAAGCGTTCTGCTTGTCTTCAATGTTGATGAGATGGAGGTTCTGCACCGCCATGGCCTCCGTTTGCTGTCGAACAAGATTGAGCATCTCGTTGACAGCGGCAGCAGTAGCGGGGTTAGGTAGCAGTTCGGGAGCCGGTACTGTCTCCGACTCGATGTTGGGAGCGGTCTCTCCCTGTGGGACTGAGTGAGACTCAGTTTTAATGGCGACAGGGATCACGTCATCCTATTCAGGAACATCAGAGGATGCGGGTATGCGAGTCGTATTCTGTGTGGTCTTTCGTTTTGGTTCAGCCATGGTATATCAAAGGATTTGATAGAGGAACAAGAATCTCGTTCCCACAGACGGCGCCAATGATCCGAAGTGGATCTCCGAGGTGGCCGGAGTAGGATCACGAACAACGGAGCACAACGGTGGGGGGTGTCTTGCACACACTCCGATGCCTAAGTCAGTATCGGAATAAGGTGAGGTAAGAAATGAACAGTGCGTACCTTTATTGATTAGGTCATAGACGGTGAGGTCAGGTTGCTGACGTGTGAATGTTCTCAGGTAACCCTAGATTGATCATCAGCCATTAGATGCATCCGACGGTCGATGTCTTTTCTAGGGTTGTGTTGTGAGAAGGTTGCTTTTAGGGCTAGCGCCGCAATGCTTGCATTCTAAGGTTTCGCGCCGTGATGATGTGATCCCTAGGGTTTATCACTCCGACGGTGGAATTGCCGAGTCGGGTCGGTGGTCCGAAGTGGGCCTTGGGCCATTTCGGGTCATTGGTGTTTCAGCATGGATCCTCCTAGTTGGGTTGGATCAACCCATTACGGAGTGGGCCTTTTGGCCACTGCGGATCATATAGTTAACTTTTTGATTCCTTACCATTGTATACATATTCCTTTACCTAGATACACCTAATTTTTCAACTATGTATTTAATTTTTTGATACATTTAACAAATTTGATAATTCGTATTTGATCATTTATATAATAAATTACTTATTTTTTAATTATTTATTATATTTATAATTGGCATTGCCACTTAGAATTTTTTTTATATGATGCCACGTAGAAATTTTGATATTTAATGTTTTAGTTATGTGTATAAAAAATTTTATATTCCAGAGTTAATATTTAATAATATAAAGTGTCCTTTTATTTCAAAAGAAATTTATAGAATGTTGATTAGTATTTAGTATTTTTATCAAGTAAGTTTTACAACAAATATGTTGTCACTTATATGAAATTTTCATATTTAATAATAGGTTAATACCCTTTTTGGTCCTTGTAATTTGAGCGAACTTCGGTTTTAGTCCCTGTAAAATTTTTTGTTTCGATTTAGTCCCTGTAATTTAAGATTCTTCCACTTTTAGTCCATGCCGTCAAATCCCTATTAAAAATGTTGAGTTTTTCTTCCACTTTTTATTCCTGTAATTTTAAGATTCTTTCCCTTTTAGTCCCTATAATTTTTCTTCCACTTTTTATCCCTGTAATCTTAAAATTACAGGGATAAAAAGTGGAAGAAAAACTCAACGTTTTTAATAGGAATTTGACGGCAGGGACTAAAAGTGAAGGAATATTAAATTACAGGGACTAAATCGAAACAAAATTTTTACAGGGACTAAAACCGAATTTCTCTCAAATTACAGGAACTGAAAGGGGTATTAACCCTTAATAATATAATTTAAGCTTAAATATGAAATTGGTTCCCCAAAGATTTGCAAAGTTTGTTTTTAGTCCCAAAAAAAAAATTGAAGGTTTTTAGTCCCTAAATTTGAAAATGTCTTTCCGTCACTCCCTGTCGCTGACGCCGTTTTGTGGCGCTTATGTAGCGGGGACTAAAAACGAACTTTTAGAATTTTGGGGGACTAAAAACGAACTTCTACAATTTTTGAGGGACTAAAATCATAACGGCATCACCGACAGGGACTAACGGAAAAATATTTTCAAATTTGGAGGACTAAAAACCTTCAAATTTTTTTGGGGGACTAAAAACGAACTTTACAAATTTTTTACGGACTAATTTCATATTTAAGCCTATAATTTATCATCAAATACATTTAAATTTTTTATTCTAATGGAAATTAATAATATTGTCATTAATCTCTCAAATCTCAAGTGAATTACACAGACATTCTCTCTATCAAACACACAAACACATATAAAATATAAAATATTATACACACACAAATACGTGTTTGCATTGCCCATAAATGTTAGGTTGACACCATTTTTGGACAACATACGGTGGTCACCGTATTTGCCTCTTTTTTTTTCTTTCTTTTACTTTCGCTTTCCCTCTTTTTTTCACTTTCACTTTCCCTCTTTTTGTTATTTTTTCACTTTGCTGCCTGGTCTGAGAACACGTGAGGAAAGAAGCTTCTCTCATTGTCTCCTCCCAGCACCCAAATCTTCCATACGATGGAAAAGCTCTCCCACTCAAGCTTGTCATCTAGCTCCAACTCCATGATTGAGAAAGCTTCCATTATCACCTAGTTCATCACCGACCACTTGAAGTCAACTTCATCTTCTTCTTTGTAAGTTAATTTTTTCATTATCCTGTCACAACTTCTCTTCTTCAGTCTGATAAGAGATAAGAACTTTCATTAAATTAGAAGAAACACACTTCATCTTCTTCTTTGTAAGTTTTTTTTTGTTTTGTTCTTTCATTCTTTCTCCATTCCTGTTCTTTCATTCTTTCTACATCAAAATAAAGGTTTAGGGGGCGTTTGTTACAGCTTTTTTTAGAATAAAATCACTTTTTTTATGTTAAAAATCATTTTTTTAATTTTAATTGTGTTTGTTTCAGATTTTTTAGAAAATGAATTTTTTAAAAAAATGATTTTTAGGTTAAAAATGAAAAGCTGAAAAAAGTAGCTTCTCTTTTATAAGAGTTGAAAAAATGATTTTTATAATCCTAAACAAACACAAATTAGCTTCAGATTTTTTTAAAATCTATAAAAAATAATCTCTAGATTATTTTAAAACATAATCACTTTTTTTTAAGCCGTAACAAACGGGCCCTTAATCAACATTCCTGTTCTTTCATTGTAAATATTGTCTATCTTCTTCACACAAATTTGGGTTGTTCTCCTTCCCTTGAAAAATCCTATGAATTTCTGCAAGTTTTTTACTGTGACACGTGATTGATTATGTAGTTAATGGTGTGCAAAACTTTGGTTAATGAAGTGTAATGGGTGGTTAATGAGTTATCCATGTACCCCATGTGTACCATTAACCAAACATGACATACCATTAACCAGAAAGTTGAACACTGTTAACCACGTTTGAGCATTTGTAATTAGGTATTAATATGAGTTTATAATGTCAATCATGTTTATTGAGAATATGTTTAATAACGTACTGAGAATATGGTTACTGAGATAAACCTCTTGAAAGCATTAACCTGAGTTTTTAAGAGTTGTGAAATTTATTTGGACATGCCATTAACCAAAGAATAAATTATATTAACCAAACTTTTACAAAGCGTTAACCAAAGTTTTTAAGAGTTGTGAAATTTATCTGGACATGTCATTAACTAAAGAATGAACTATATTAACTAAACTTTTATAAAGCATTAACCAGAGTTTTTAAGAGTTGTGAAATTTATCTGGACATGCCATTATATGTTGTATTTTTGTTGTGATTTTTAAATTTACAACCCTGTTTGATGCAATAAGCTTCTAAATCCCTATTATTGTAACATAACCTATAATAGATCTAATTGGGTTATTTTGTGCAGTTTTGGTATGGCATCGACAATTGGAAATTCATGGATAGTTTAAATAATTTCGTGGATTGCGGTAGTGTTCATGGTGAATCTATTGGAGTTGACAATTTTAATGATGATCACGCAAGTTGGGAGCCTGCAACAGGGATGTGTTTTTCTTGCATAGATGAGGTTAAATCATTTTATGAAGAGTACGCTTCAAGAAAGGGTTTTGGGTGGAAGATTAGAACAATAAAAAAAGGAGATGATGGGAACCTCTGCTGCTTAATTCTAGCATGCTCAAGAGGAGGGTCTCATGTGTCGAAAATTCCATGTACGTTGAAGACACTTCTGACTAAGGCGCAAAATTGTCCTGTAAAGATTTGTATTAAGTTGGGAGAAGATGGACTGTGGTAATTAAAAAATTTGAACCTGACCATTCTCACAAGATCAGCCCTACCAAGGCAAGGTTGTTCAAGAATAACAAGAAAATGAACCTGCATGTAAGGAGAACAATCCAAATCAATGATGATGCAGGGGTAAGGATCAACAAGACTTTCCAATCTCTTGTTACAGACGCAGGAGGGCATGAAAATATACCATTTTGTGAAAGAGACGTGAGGAATTATATTAACAAGAAAAGGCGTGCAATTAGAAAAGAAGGTGATGGCAAGGCCTTGATAAGTTATTTTTGCCAAATGAGGGAACAAAATACAAATTTCTTCTATGACATAGATTTGGATGATGATTTTCATGTCAGAAATGTGTTTTGGGCTGATGCAAGAAGTAGAGCTGCTTATGAATATTTTGGAGATGTTGTAACTTTTGACACAACATATTTGACCAATAAATATGACATGCCTTTTGTTGCGTTTGTTGGTGTGAATCACCATGGTCAATCAACATTACTTGGATGTGGTCTACTTTCAGCAGAAGACACAGAGTCATTTGTGTGGCTTTTACAATCATAGCTTCGTTGTATGCTACAAAAGGCCCCTATGGGTGTTGTGACTGACCAATGTAAGGCCATGCAAAATGCTATTGAGTTAGTCTTCCCTACTACTCACCATAGGTGGTGCTTATGGCATATAATGAAAAAAAATTCCTGAAAAGCTCAGCAGATATGGTGAATATAAAAGGATTAAGTCTGTAATGAAAGAAGCGGTTTATGATACAATCACAACAGCTGATTTTGAAGAGAAATGGTGTTCTTTCATACAAATTTGAGCTTTGGAAGAATGATTGGTTGAGTGGGTTGTATACTAAGCGTCATAGATGGGCACCAACCATGTTAAAGAAATATTTTTGGGCAGGTATGTCAACAACACAGCGAAGTGAGAGCATACATGCTTTCTTTGATGGATATATGAATTCAACAACAAGTCTAAACTAGTTTGTAAAGCAATATGATAATGCTCTCAGAAGTAGAGCAGAAAAAGAATTTGAAGCGAATTTTCGATCAATGGATACAACAATTCCTTGCGGCTTAAACTCTTCAGTTGAAAAGCAATTCCAAGGCGAGTACACTCATGCCAAATTTAAGGAGGTTCAAGCTGAATTTAGAGGTAAAATGAATTGTGCTTACTCCTTGAAGACTGCGGAGGGTTGCCTTGCTATTTATCATGTGTTGGAGGAAGTGTTAGTTGGAGAAAGACCAAAAGAATGTGACTTTAAAGTTGTCTTTAATCGTGACAATCATGATCTCAGCTATGAATGCTCGTTGTTTGAGTTTAGAGGTATTTTATGTCGCCTTGCCCTATGTGTGTGTACTCAAGAGAGGCTTAAAAAGGTGCCAGAGAAGTACGTTTTAGCAAGATGGAAGAAAAATATTAAAAGGAATCATGCATATATTAAGAGCAGTTATGGTGTGACGGAATTGAACCCACAGATGGACAGATTTGACAAATTGTGCAAGCATTTCCATGAGGTTGCTGAAGTAGCTACAGATTCTGAAGATGCAACTAAGGCACTCCATGAAATATTACATGAATTTAATTCTAATTTGCCCACCATGGATGCTACAACGAACAATGTTAAAAGGAGTTCCAATGATGACTCAAATCCAAAAAAAGCTTCTGAAATCCATAGTCCATTGCGGGTCAAACGTAAAGGTCGTCCTCCATCAAAGAGAAAAATATATGTAGTTGAAAAGGTTGTTAAGAGGGCCAGGAAGCGAACCAAGCAAAGTGATGACAATGAGACTACTAAGGTATGCATTTTCTATCAGAAATATGTATTAACCATATACAACACAGTATTAACCATCAATTTGAACCCTGTTAACCAAACTTTCAGAAACTGTCAATTCTTTTACAATTCAAATAACACAGTTTTAGTTTTAGTTTCAGTTCAATTCAAGTATACCTTTCTGACAGAATTATTGCATCTTACCTATTTTTTTGTCCAAATGTGTAGGAGGGCAATATGGGAAGATTGGGTAATCAAATCGAAGCCAACATCTGTGTAGAATCATCTATTAAGGTTGTAGCTAGTGGAGATTTGCTGGATGCAAGTACCGTGGTTCGTGTCCATTATAAGGTTGTACTAAATGTATAAAATGTTTGGTTTAGTGTGTTGTGGGCTAAATTTATATGTATTTATGGATTTATGTGTTATATTATAGAGTTTTTAGATAACTTATGTACTAGTTGTTGAGGACAAGCTGAGACTTTATTTGATTAGTTAACCTTTTTTCTATACAATCGAGGGGTGTTTATATGAATTCAGATGCTTCAGTTTCCGTTTTTGAAGACAATCGTTGGGTTCCTCAAAATCCAATTCTTTCACGGCCTCCATTTATGGGTTTAGATGCTGCATTTAATGATGATGTTAATCAGCATACGTAGGCATGGATCTTTCATGGCCTGTCATTTATTAGCTCATTTTCTTTTATTTTAGATTCTTATATGGTGTTGTCCAGGTTTGAAGTAATCTATTATTCATGGATCTTTTGACAACGTCCGAAATAGACTTCACGGGATCCTCGCAGTTCAGTACAAATTTGTGACAATTTCTTCGTCGAGGATACCTTCGAAGATTAGGCACTTTTTCCCCTTTTTTGTACCAACTAGTGATAGATGTATTTTGTGAATGGTTGTCACATATTTATACGAGTTGGAAGATTACGAAGGCAATTTTTGCATGATGGTATGGTGTACTCGTTAACATCATAATCCATTGTTTTGTGCCCAGCTCTTTACTAATGAATATTTGTTTGTTACTTTTTGAATGACATGTTTGCGGCACAAAACAAGCATTATCTTGTTAATGCTTTGCTGATATTTTTTGGTGTATATGATATAGATATAGAATTTTGCTCATGACATATCAGGATACATCAACCATTGAAAATGTGGTTATTAAAGTTCACAGGGTGTTTAATGATTTATCCAGATACTTTAGCCAATTTTTCAGACTCATAAAAACTCTGGTTAATGCTTTGTAAAAGTTTGGTTAATATAGTTCATTCCTTAGTTAATGGTGTGTCCAGATAAATTTTTCAGACTCATAAAACTCTGGTTATGCTTTGTAAAAGTTTAGTTAATATAGTTCATTTGTTGGTTAATGGCGTGCCCATATAATTTTTCCTAACCCATAAAATGTTTGGTTAATGCCATGTAAAAGTTTGGTTAATATAGTTCATTGATTGGTTAATGACATGTCCAGATACTTAAGTAAATTTTTCCCAACTCATAAAAAGTTTAGTTAATGCCTTGTAAAATTTTGGTTAATATAGTTAATTCGTTGGTTAATGGCATGTTCAGATGCTTTAAGTAAATTTTTGACAACTCATAAAAAGTTTGGTTAATGCTTTGTAAAAGTTTGGTTAATATAGTTCATTGGTTAGTTAATGGCATGTCCATATACCTTTTCCCAACCCATAAAAAGTTTGGTTAATGCCTTGTAAATCTTTGGTTAATATAGTTCATTAGTTGGTTAATGGCATGTCCAGATACTTTTAAGTAAATTTTTCCCAACTCATAAAAAGTTTGGTTAATGCTTTGTAAAAGTTTGGTTAATATAGTTCATTCGTTAGTTAATGGCATGCCCAGATGCTTTAAGTAAATTTGACAACTCATAAAAAGTTTGGTTATTGCTTTGTAAAAGTTTGGTTAATATAGTTCATTCGTTGGTTAATGGCTTATCCTGATACTTGGAAAAATTTTCCCAACACTTTATCACCACAAATGGGATACTTTCATATTACAAGAGTGGCCATTAACCATCTACAACACATTTTTTACCACAAATTTCAACCTGTTAACCAAAGTTAGATGGAATGAACTTACTTACACAAATATGATGATGATATTTTCATTCATTCACACCATTAACTATTCAAAACAACTCAAAAAGATATAAACAAGAGTCATATGACCTTTGTGGTTCATATTTACCATATACAACAGCCCAAAGAGATTTAAACGAGTTACATGACCTTTGTGATTCATATCTACCATGTACAATATTACATAATTGTTCTAAACGACCCCCAAAAAAATGCCCATTAGCCAGCCTTCCCGTATAACTATCCCATCCACAGACTTCTCCTCATTGCCCTTTTCTTTTTCTCACATACGTAGCCTTAAATGGAGTACGCATTGAGACACTTTGGACACGCTTTCTTGGATTTTCCTTAGTTCTTGTTATGATGTTTGATGTAGACCTAGCACCACCATCCACATTATGTTCACCTGTTAACAGTGATCCAAATGTTAGATATTCATTAAACGGGATTTTAAGATGCAATATGCATAAAGCTTAATAACATTGACAATTCCAATTTCAACAGTGTTCCTAGTAAAAATTAAGCAAGCATTTTAAGCCTCTAAAACTGCAGGATCAGTAAGAAATAAAACGAGGTATAGAAACGAAACACAATTTATATTAAAATTGTCATTCAAATATTTACCAAGACCCAACAGTCATAGCAAATGACAGGTTCAAACAGAATCCAATGTAAAGATATGAAAAAGATCGTTTTGAGAGATGATGGGCAACAAAAAAAACCGAGCCAAAAATGTATAAGCTCTCTTTACTTGTAGACACATGAATGAGTCAAATTAAGAGGTTTTCCAAGTTTACTTCCTCTAATACACCAACCATAACATTATGTTCCTCTATTATACAGTACTTACCAACACCATCTTCATTGTTTACTTCGTCTAATACACCAACCATAACTGCCGTAAGATCATTAACACCATGACCAGCATACTCCTGAGGAGTGCTTAGCAGTAATTCACCTGCATAGAGAAGTTTATCGATGTGCTTTCATCAAGACAACGACCATAAACACTTGAAAAACAAAAATGGGAAATTAATGCTCGTTTAGTAACCACGTGCCTCTTTCAACATCCGAACATCCTTCCTCGATAGCAAAAATATTAGTGTGAGGAGACGGACACACAGGAGATGCATGAAAGGAACCTCCCTTATCTGTATTGTGCGGCTCGGCCGTTGATTGACGTTGAAGCTCTGCATTTTTTAGCACCCTAACTTCTTCCTCGAGACTCGCAATCCTCTCTCGGCACTGCCTTAACTCCACACCAGTTGCCGATACTCGATAATACCCACAAACTGGCGTTCAGCTTGATGCAAGGCATCCCTGACCATTTCAAACTGAAGCTCTTCATTTGTTGCTATTACCTTTAGAGTTACCTGCTAACACGAGAAGCACATCAAATACACATTGTATTTGAATTTCAACATGTTTTACAAACAATAGACATCAATACTTACCAAGTTTTTTTCAAATGCTTCCTTTATTCTTTTTTCGGTCAAATGCAGAATTTGCCAATTCAAAAAGCGTGGGAAAGGAAACCTAAGAGGATTTTAGGTGTTCCCCCACCGACAGGTGGTTCAAGGCCCAGATCTGCAACAAAGAATAACATACATAATACCTGTAAATTTATATAATGAGAATGAACGATGTTTGATATAACACATGACCAAATAAATACCTGCAAGATAGCTGCATATCCATATATATGTATTTGGCTTAGATTTTTTCCCTCTTTGACAGCACGAGCAGTTTTGCTCAATCTGTCAACCAAGAAATCATAAACTGCTAGACCCCAATTGAAGCTATTTAAGGACTCAAGGTCATCTAGCAATTTAATACAACCAGTAAATAACAGTCTCCCTGATCTTGGAAAGTAAAACTCTCCAAATGCAAGGAGAATGTACATCCTACAAAAATAACCCACATCCTCCTCAAACAAAGCAAGCCTCGATAAAATTTCATCAACGGTTACCTTAGACCCTCAGAACAAAGATGATGTATAACAGTTAAAATCGTCATCAACGGGCACCCGCTCACCAACCACAGGTAGTCTTATTGCAAGCCAAACGTCAATTGCCGTAAAAGGAACCACCCTACCCCTAACTCTAAAAGCCCCGCTATGCTTATCCCATCTAGTCACTAGTTCCCATAATAGCACACCAGAAATTTCTAATTTAGCCGGCATGTTTAGAACCCACTTGAATGGGGTGACGTCAATTCGATTTTTCTGTTCACATGTCAGGTTCTCATTAACTTCAAGCAACCATTTCGGTGCACATGTGTAACGCTCATAATTCAATTTTACTTGAAATTACAACAATCAATCGGAGTTACCAAAAATTTTAAACTTGATAATAAACATTACAAGTCTAAACTCCAAACATAGTCAATAATCTAAAAGTTAGATTACAACTTCCCAAAGTTAAGTTTTGGAATTCAAAATACAATGACAAAGCTCCAAATATCCAAAAGATAGATGAGTTGTTACAATCCAAAATATGACGCTAAAATAAAATATTCAAACTTTCAGCTCGCTTAATCACCTTTAGGATCCTGCTTATCTGAAAAACAATTAGAAAGGAATGAGATAAAAATCTCAGTGAGTCCTTCACGGACCCTTACCAACTCGGCTCCCAATACAATATGACAATTTCATAGTCAAGAAAATTCATAATGTTACCACAGTCCAATAAGCATTCATAAATGCACAATAAATCCAAGAGAGTACATAATTGACCTTTAATGGAATTCTTCAATAACGATACACAATGAATCCAAGAAAGTATAGCAGTGATTTCCATGGAAATCTTTAATAAACAATACTTAATGAATCATAAAACATCATTAAGTTCAATCATATCAAACTCTTAACCATTCCTACAAGCATTTTAATAGCTCAATCATGTAAACAACCTCCCATAAGGCTATAACAATATATAGGATTGAATTTAAAAGAAGAAAGGAATTTCGAGAATTTAGAGAAAACTGCCCAAAATTCGCTTAGCGCAAGAATGTCGCTTAGCGAGATTCTCGCTTAGCTCAGCTATTTCGCTGAGCTAAATCAAAGTAATCGACTTCTAACAAAGAATACTGAAGGTCGCTCAATGCTATTCTGTGGCTTAGCGAATTTAGCAGGGTTTCAAACATCAAAACTCATATTTTTCAACTCAAACCTCTTCCAAAACTCAAGTCATTGATTCCAATCAACATCACAATCAACCAAATGGCACTCAAACAAGAAACAAATTGTTCTATCACAATCATTTCAACATGCATTCAAGTCAAATATTGCAAAACTCATTTTTGTGCAACCCACACACAAACATACATTTCAAATCCACATTTTCATGCTTCCAAATCAATCATGCACCCACTAATCATGCTTGAAATCAGAACCAACATGCAAAAATGGAAGGAAAAGAAACCCTAAGTGTTGGGTCTTATTGGTTGCCCAAACTCTAAGTGAGGAGAACTCACAATGAGCTCAAGAAGATGAGCTAGGAAGCTTGAAAGCTTGAGACCTTCTCCTTCTCTCCTTTTTCAAGTTCGAGCTCCACACCCAACGGTCTAGTGTAGCTCCAAAGCTTCACTCAAATACCAAATCTTCAGCCCCAAATGCTAAGAAACAAGGAAGAGATGAAGAAGTCACCAACTCTTCTCTTTTCTTTCCCCAAAATCGCAAACCCTAGGCCCGATCTTCTTCATCTTCTTTTCTTCTTTTTCAGAAAATCGAGAGAGAGAGAGAGTGAGAATGAGAGGCTGAGGGTCGAGAGGTGAGGGAAAAGAAAGAAGGGAAAAGTGGCTTGACCAAGTTATCTCTCCTTCAATCTCTTATTTACACTATACCTTGCTAATTACAACCCTAATATTATAATTGTTCCCCCAATATAATTACTCAACTATTAATTCAAAACATATTAATGCCTAAATTAATAAAGTCAAATAATTAAATTAGGCGGGGTGTTACAATACTACCCACATTTTTAAAATTTTTGTCCCAAAAAATGAATCAAGATACATACCTATTGAAATAGATACAGGTAGTGTGTTCGCATTTCCTCCTCGGTCTCCCAGGTAGCCTCCTCAGGAGTATAACCCTCCCAAATGATCTTGACTAAGGGAATATCCTCATTCCTTAACCTCTTGAAGTTGCGGTCCATAATTTGTACCGGCATAGGCTGGTATGTCAAATCTGATCTCAGTTGTATCGTCTCATGATCCAAGGGTTGATAAGGATCAGGGATGTACCTTTTAAGCTAAGACACATGGAATACATTGTGCAGACTTGACAGGGATGGGGGTAGAGCTATTTGATACGCAACAGGACCGACTCTTTGAAGAATTTCAAAGGGACCGATATAACGAGGACACAACTTTTTGGCTCGGAGTGCCCTACCAATGCCTATCGTAGGAGTGACCCTTAGGAATACATGTTCCCCCTTCTCAAATTCAGGAGGTTTCCTTCTCTCATCGGCATTACTCTTCTGCCGACTTTGAGCAATTTTCAACCTGTCCCTAATCTTCCGGATTTGATCTGCGGTTTCCTGGATTAGGTCTGGTCCTAACAATCTTTTTCTCACCTCTCTCAAACCAACACAGAGGAGTTCTGCACTTGCGGCCGTAGAGTGCCTCGTACGGTGCCATGCCTATGCTAGAATGATAGCTGTTGTTGTAAGTGAATTCAATGAGAGCTAAATGCTCATCCCAACTCCCTCCATAATCTAACACACATGCTCTGAGCATATCCTCTAGGGTTTGGATAGTACGCTCCATCTGACCATCCGTCTGTGGATGATAAGCGGTGCTAAGACTTAACCTCATGCCTAAGGCCTGCTGAAAATGCTTCCAGAATCGGGAGGTGAACTTAGGGTCTCTATCAGAGACTATGCTAGTAGGTACTCCGTGAAGTTTAACAATTTCCCTAATATAAACCCTCGCTAACCTTTCTGTGTTGTAAGTGGACTTGGTCGGGAGGAAATGAGCTGATTTGGTTAGCCTGTCAACAATGACCCAAATGGCGTCATACCCGGACTGTGTGTGGGGCAAACCCGCCACAAAGTCCATGGATATGCCCTCCCATTTCCATTCCGGAATTTCTAATGGTTGAAGTGGACCGGAGGGTCTTTGGTGTTCTATCTTAGTTTTCTGACAGACTAAACATTATGCCACAAACTCACCAACATCATTCTCTATTCCCGGCCACCAATACCTTTGTCTAAGGTCATGATACATCTTGGTAGAACCAGGGTGTACCGAGAACCCACTCTTATGGGCTTCATCAAGAATTTGACTCTTGAGTGCCACATCCTTTGGAATACAAATTCTTTATTTTAAAAAGAACCATACCATCATCAGCTTCAGAGAATCCAGAATGATGTCTCCTAGCTTGCAATTCCTCATCAAGAGTTTGAGCATCTCTAATTTGGTCTCTAAAACCACAAGTGATTTCTAGATGACCTACAATCAGACTATCTCAGTTGTGAATATCCCTAAGTTTAGATCCCTAAAGGATTCCAATAAGGCCATTTCCCTAACCATCATGGAAGAGACATGAAAAGATTTCCGGCTCAGGGCGTCAGCAACCACATTTGCCTTACCAGGATGATATTTCAGATCAAAATCATAGTCCTTGAGGAACTCTACCCACCTCATTTGCCTCATATTCAGCTCCCTTTGATCAAACAGATATTTTAAACTTTTATGATCGCTGAATACTTCAAATCGGGCACCATATAAGTAATGCCGCCAGATTTTTAAGGCAAAGACTATAGCTGTAAGCTCTAGATCGTGAGTTGGATAGTTGTCCTCGTGGGGCTTCAACTGTCTAGATGCATAAGTAACTACTTGCCTATTCTACATCAAAACACAACCCAAACCTCTCTTAGAAGCATCACTAAAAACTTCGAAACCTAAGGTCGGGTCAGGGATAATCAAAATCGGCGTACTAGTCAACCGGAGTTTGAGCTCTAAGAAACTGTCTTCACAGCTCTTATCCCACACAAATGGTTGTCCTTTACGGGTCAACCAAGTCAATGGAAGAACCAACTGAGAGAATCCATAGATAAACCTTCGATAGTACCCAGCTAGTCCTAAGAAACTCCTAACTTCGGTAATAGTAGTGGGTCGCTCCCATTCAAGAACGGCCTCTACCTTACTAGGATCAACTGCCGCTTCCGCCTAAGAAATGACATGACCTAAAAACTTAACTTCCTAGAACTCACACTTCTCTGGTTTCGCAAACAATCTCTTCTCCGTAAGAATGCCTAACACAATTCTAAGGTGTTCCACATGCTCTTGGGGATCCCTAGAATAGATAAGGATATCGTCAATGATTACCACGACAAATCTATCAAGGTAAGGTCGAAAAATTCTATTGATATAATCCATGAATATTGCCGGAGCATTTGTTAAACTAAAAGGCATCACAACATACTCGTAATGGCCATATCGAGTCCTAAATGCGGTTTTCGGTATATCCTCAGCCTTATCTTAGAGAATACCGAAACTCCCCTAAGTTGGTCTAACAGGTCATCAATCCTAGGAAGCGGATATTTATTCTTAATCGTAACCTTATTCAGTTGCCTATAATCTACGCACAAACGCATCCTACCATCTTTCTTCTTCACTAGAAGAACAGGTGCTCCCCAAAGAGAAGCACTAGGCCTAATGAACCGTCTAGAAATCAAATCCTCCAACTGGAATTTAAGTTCTTGCAGTTCTAACGGTGGCATCCTATACGGAGCTATAGAAATTGGACCCGCTCCTGGAACCAACTCTATTGAAAACTCAACCTCTCTTTCGGGTGGTAAAGAAGTAACCTCATCCGAAAAAAATCTAAAAATTCATTCACTATAGGGACGGTCTCTAGATCAACATCTGAAATTGAATAGAGTAACAAAATATAACCTAAGTGTCCCTCAAATAAGCAATGGTGTATTTGGAAGACACTAGCCATTTCATTCAGACACACTTGAGTAGGAAGAGACTGAACTGAAGGAAATTCTGTAGTTTTCGTAAAACAATTCAAAACAAGTTGGTTGGCCGATAGCCAATCCATACCCAAGATGATGTCCATTCCTTTCAAGAGCAAACAAACTAGATTAACCATAAACGTCCTTCCTTGAATAACGAGAGGACAATTCTCGCATATCAGGGAAGTAGAAATACTACCTTCAGTTGGTGTTTGAACAGTCAAAGAAATAGGTAAAGAAGAAAAGCATAACTCCATCCTTTTGTGCACACTTATAGGAAATGAACAAATGAGTTGCACCAGAGTCATATAATACAACTAAAGAGTGATCATGAAGCAGACATGTACCTTTCATCAGATTTTCCACATCCTTCGCCTTTTTTCCACTCAAGGTGTGAACACGCCCTTGCAATTGGTCATCAGGTCGGAGTGCCTCCCTTGCTTTCATCTTGCGACAATCCTTAATGAAGTGTCCCAGTTGTTGGCAGTAGAAACAGACAGGTTTTCCAGAATTGCACTCCCCCTATGGATCTTGCCACATTTGGAGCACTCCTTCGACTTAGGAGCCTCAGATTGTTGAACCTGTTTTCCTTTATCCTTGCTTCCTTTGCCTTTGGAGGGTTGAGATGACCTACCTTCATCCCTCCTCTTTTTCCATAGGAATCATCATACATTTTCCTCAAACTCTCTTCAACCGTGAAGCTTTTGCGAATCAATGAAGCAAAAGTGTAGAATTCAGTTTAGGCTAAGTTATTCTGAATGTCTGCTCTAAGTCCCCACATAAACTTATTTATTTTCCATTTCTCATCCAGTGCATATCTGACATGAGAAGAAAACCTCGCCAACTCCTCAAACTTCTTGACATATTCCGCAATAGTCATATCCCCTTGCTTAAAGTGAGTAAATTTTCGTTCCTTCCGGTCCTTGACCGTTTGGGGAAAATATTTCTCCGAAAAGGTATCCTTAAAATCTTGCCATTCAATCTGCTCGTCTTCTTCCTCCAAATATGCTCGTGCCCCCTCCCACCAATGAGCAGCTCCTTCAGTAAGATAATGTGTAACGAAGGTTACCTTTTGTTCCTCCGTACACGGTACCACTTTGAAAATTCGTTCCATAGCTTCTAGCCAATGCTGAGCCTCCATAGCATCCTCACTTCCAAGGATGCTTGGAGGATTAAGCTTATGAAACCTGAGGAAAGGCGAGTGTGGGTCTGCTGGTTGTACAACTGGTTGCACGGGTGGAGGTGGAGGTGGTTGCAGAACATGTTGTTGCTGCTGGAGAAATTACTGCATCATACTGTTGGTAGCTTCATTTTGGGCCCTCAGAAGGTCATTCTGATCCCTCAGCATTTGCATCATATCCGTCCAACGAGCCTCCTCCGCATCTCGTCGGTGGTGTCTTCACCTATGCCTTCTAAGTTCATCTGCCATATTCTGCATACACGGTATAAAGTGTTAAGTTGATCAGACTTAATATTTCATGCTAAGTACAAGAATATAGAGAGAATTCTCAAGCAAAAGAAAATCCACAATACTAGGCCACAGTCCCTAATGGACTAAACTGCTCTGATACCATAAAGTAATGCCCATAATTCAATTTTACTTGAAATTACGACAATCAACAAAATAGCATCGGAGTTACCAAAAATTTTAAACTTGATAATAAGCATTACAAGTCCAAACTCCAAACATAGTCAATAATCTAAAAGTTAGATTACAACTTCCCAAAGTTAAGTATTTGGAATTCAAAATACAATGACAAAGCTCCAAATATCCAAAAGATAGATGAGTTGTTACATTCCAAAATATGACACTAAAATAAAATATTCAAACTTTCAGCTTGCTTAATCACTTTTCGGATCCTGCTTATCTGAAAAACAATTAGAAATGAATGAGATAAAAATCTCAATGAGTCCTCCACGGACCCTTACCAACTCGGCTCCCAATACAACATGACAATTTCATAGTGAAGAAAATTCATAATGTTACCACAGTCCAATAAGCATTCACAAATGCACAATAAATCCAAGAGAGTATATAATTGACCCTCAATGGAATTCTTCAATAACGATACACAGTGAATCCAAGAAAGTATAGCAGTGACTTTCCATGGAATTCTTCAATAACGATACACAGTGAATCCAAGAAAGTATAGCAGTGACTTTCCATGAAATTCTTTAATAAACAATACTTAATGAATCATAAAACATCATTAAGTTCAATCATATCAAACTCTTAACCATTCCTACAAGCATTTTAATAGCTCAATCATGTAAACAACCTCCCATAAGGCTATAACAATATCTAGGATTGAATTTAAAAGAAGAAAGGAATTTCGAGAATTTGGAGAAAACTGCCCAAAATTCGCTTAGCGCAAGAATGTCGCTTAGCGAGATTCTCGCTTTGCTCAGCTATTTCGCTTGAGCGAAACTGGGGCAGAACTGACCCCCTAACAGCAGCGCTGAAGGTCGCTCAACGCTATTCTGTGGCTTAGCGAATTTAGCAAGGTTTCAAAAATCAAAACTCAGATTTTTCAACTAAAACCTCTTCCAAAACTCAAGTCATTGATTCCAATCAACATCACAATCAACCAAATGGCACTCAAACAAGAAACAAATTGATCTATCACAATCATTTCAACATGCATTCAAGTCAAATATTGCAAAACTCATTTTTGTGCAACCCACACTCAAACATACATTTCAAATCCACATTTTCATGCTTCCAAATCAATCATGCACCCACTAATCATGCTTGAAATCAGAACCAACATGTAAAAATGGAAGGAAAAGAAACCCTAAGTGTTGGGTCTTATTAGTTGCCCAAACTCTAAGTGAGGAGAACTCACAATGAGCTCAAGAAGATGAGCTAAGAAGCTTGAAAGCTTGAGACCTTCTCCTCCTCTCCTTCTTCAAGTTCGAGCTCCACACCCAATGGTCTAGTGCAGCTCCAAAGCTTCACTCGAATACCAAATCTTCAGCCCCAAATGCTAAGAAACAAGGAAGAGATGAAGAAGTCACCAACTCTTCTTTTCTCCTTCCCCAAAATTGCAAACCCTAGGCCCCATCTTCTTCCTCTTCTTTTCTTCTTTTTCAGAAAATCGAGAGAGAATGAGAATGAGAGGCTGAGGGTCGAGAGGTGAGGGAAAAGAGAGAAGGGAAAAGTGGCTTGACCAAGTTACCCCTCCTTCAATCTCTTATTTACATTATACCTTGCTAATTACACCCCCAATATTATAATTGTTCCCCCAATATAATTACTCAACTATTAATTCAAAACATATTAATGCCTAAATTAATAAAGTCAAATAATTAAATTAGGCGGGGTGCTACAACATGCATGCCTTAAACGTATCTGTGAAGTATCAATAAAGTTCATGTCATTAATAAATCGATCGCATTCATGCAAATGCAAATTGTTAATATGTTCCTTACATTTTTTCATTTGAGCTACTTGTTTCTTCCATTCTTGAACCAAACCACCTGCAAGTTTACAAAATACATGTTGTTAACAACCAAACTAACAAATTGTACAAAAGTTGCAATTCAGTAATGAAAAATAAGAGATTAAAAAGAGTGCACCAAAAAAAACATTAAAAAGAGAAAACAAAAGGGGTAGTGGGCGATGATGTATTATCTTTTTCTAAAGGCCAAGAAAAATTGAATTTATTTCACAAGCTTAGGCTCAAGATGAGCCCAAAGCATCACCAATACATCTGACACCAAAGAACAAGCCACTAAAAATTCTATATCAGCAACAAATCAAGTGGCAACGAGGATAACAAATTATTGGAACCAACACCTATCTTATTCAATACAATTGTAATATTTAATAGCACTTTTATGTTCCAGGTCCAAATACAAATTTATATATATGGAATCTGAATTCTGAACTTAATCCCGTGGTTGGCAAAAAATTATAATTTATATGCTCATTATAATTGAAACTTTGCTGTAAAGGAATGAACATAATAGCCTTTGTAGGGAAATAGCTTTCCAACTAATCTGATTACTAATGGCTTTCCAACTAATAGCCTTTGTGGCCCCTTTCAAACAGCTGCTATAGCTTTCTAACTAATCTGATTACTAATGGAAATTTCCCCGATCTTACTTACACACCTAGCCTCTCTCACTTTCTCAACAATATGCAGATAAGAATTTGCATTTAGCACTAAAATGTGACAACTCATACAATTGTAACAAATTATTGGAACCAACACCTATCCTATTCACAATTGTAACAAATTAGCATACATGATTAGCTACTATGAACCTATAAACAACATTTCACTAATAAACCAGCAAAAATGGGGAACCTACCATGGCAAATAAAGAGCCAAAAACACATAGACATAGCCAAAAATACATAGATATTTCAAAATGCCTTCACTCCCCTCATTCACACATCCATCACCTAGAGCAAAAACAGAGATAAAACCCCAAAAATGCATGCCAAATAAACTCCAAAACATACCTAAAACCCCCAAAACAGAAGCAACCATAACTTAATAAAAATAGAGACCAAATAGTCAACTTAATTTCCTTCCCTTTGCTACAACTTGCAATCACAATTGTTACATGGTGCGCAATTTCCCTCATGTTTTTCCATTTCAAATAACAATCAATTGCAGAGATAGGTTCATAATAGGGAACCCTATGTCATCAATCTCATAATAAGCAAATACGATAAATTAGAGACATGAACACGAAAAACAGGTATAGCCAAGGAGTTTAGAACTTAGTTTCCTGCCTTAATTAGCTTGTTGCCACTAACAGAGTTGTGAGGCTCCTCCTGCTGGCACAAAATTGAATTCCCTCTCTCAATGATGCTGGCACCCTACATCAAATATTGATTATATTGGTAGTGAAACAAAAGTGTATTCCCCCATTCCCAACTTAATTTGCTACCATGTAATGCTCCTCAGTGACACTCTTCCCTTTATTTGGAAGCTTGCCAAATAAGTTAAGCCATGTTTCTTCTATCATTTTTTTTCTTTTGTAATACTAATACAAGGGATAAATCAACTTCAAAAAATTAGAGGAAGTCACAGTAGAACCAGTACTACAAACCAAGCTAGAGAGCAAAAGACCAATCCAAAGTACCCCTTTTGTTCTTTTGAAAGAAATTTTAACAGGTGAACTCTGAATATCTATTGAGCAATGGAATTGGTTTGGAAATGCAAATATGAAGTTTTCATATTCAAAGCTTTTTCCCAAATCAGCAAATAATGCAATAAAATTCAGATAACAAATGAAACTAAAAACCCATGTTAGAAAACACTAGGGTTTCTCAGCTTAACTTGTTTACGGCATCAAAAATTAATCTTTCTCTTGGAATCCAATAGATTTCGGCAAAAAAGGGTTCATTAAGCAGATATGGTAAACCCTAAAGTCAAAAAATGGAAATAACTACAATAAAAAAGAGAGCAATAAGTTGATACAAAAAAAAACCTTGTTCAAATAAGCCTCGTCACCACCGTCTTCAAGCCTTAAGCTCGTCACCCCACCATCTTCAATAATACCGTCTTCACCACAGTTTTCACGAGCTCGTGTTCAGAGAGTGGGAGCTAGAGCGATGCTTCTCCAACCAGAGTGAGAACCTGAAAGAGACAGAGCGATGCTTCTCCAGCTGGAATGGGAACCGCATGCGAGAATAGGGGAAAACAGGGACTAAATGAACGAGGGACTGAATGAACCGCGCGTAGTGAGGAACGGGGAAAGAGACAGGGCGGTTAATGCTTCTCCAACTGGTCTGAGAACCGAGTGCACTGAATGAAGCTGAATGAAGGAGGAAGAGAGACAGGACGAGCTCGTGTGTCTCCAATTTTCTTTCAGAGCAAATGAAATGAAGCTGAACGAAGGAGGGAAAAATTTTAGCTATTTGTCGACATCAAATTACCAATTCATCCCTGTACATATACGGTGTCCACCGTATATTGTCCAAAAATGGTGTCAACCTAATATTTCTGTACATTGCAAGAAAGCGCATATTAAGTTTTTTTTTTTTGGTAAACAAAGTGCATATTATTAAGGGTAGAATTAATCCAGAGGTTCTTTATCTTAATTTAAAATTTCAAGTTAGTCATTTGTATTTTTTTTGTTTCAATTTAGTTCTACATGTTTGGCCAACATTGTTAACATTTAGAACATGTGGGACTAAACTGAAACTAAAATTAACTTTAAAGGACTAACATGACACCAAAAAAAACAGATAAAAAACTGAAGTGAAATTTTAAATTAAGATAAAAGACATCTGGTGTAATTTTATCTATTATTCAATGTATTACTAAGTGGCATACTTTCATCTACGGGGAGACATTAATCTAGTTAACATTTATAAAACTAAATGTCGTGGGTATAATTTTATCGTGTTTAAACACATATCAAATTTACAAATACCTTTATCATTTATAAATAATTCTACTATCAATATAAGAATACTAAGGGCTAGACTACCATATTTTTACCACCTATCATTTTAAGGGGGCAAATATGTCAATCTAAATAAAAATAAATCAAAATAAAAATTAACTTCCCATAAAAATATTATTTTCTACCTATTTTTACATTTTTCTCTCTCACTTTTTACTTTTTTCCTATCTCTTCTCTTTCTTCTCTCTCTCACATGACACTCTTTCTCTATCTCTCTCTCTCTCTCTTCTCTTACACTCTCTTCTCTATCTCACATGTCAACTTCTTCTTTCTATTTCTTTCTATTTCTCTTTTTCTATATTTTTATATTTTATCATTATAATTTTTTATTATTTATAAATAATTATTTTTGTTTAAAGTCTCAATAAGAAAATGTTGCATATTGTCATTATAATTTTATCGTCTTTGATCACGTATCAAAATTTATAAATATATTTATTATATATTTTTTATAGATGATTATTTTATTTTTGATTCTTAACGGGAGAAAACATTACATATTATCGTTATAAATGATATTTTTATTTTGGGTACAAACGGAGAAACATAAAATATTGTCGGCATAACATAAAAATTTATAAATATCTCTATTATGTATTATTTATAAATGATTATTTTACTTTTGACTCTTAATGGGAAAAAATATTACATACTATCGGTATAAATGATTATTTTTCTTTTGGGTCCAGACGGAGAAACATAAAATGTTTATTTTTTATACGAGCGTAAACATTTTTATTAGGTGCAATTTTATCATCGGGGAAACACCGTTTATTTTTCTCTACGGGGAAACATTACATGTAGTAGGTGCAATTTTATCGTCTTTTAACACATCAAATTAATAAATATTTTTATCATTTGTAAATGATTATTTTGTTTTGTAGTTCTTACGGGGAAACATTACATGTCGTGGGTATAATTTTATCGTGTTTAAACACATATCAAATTTACAAATGCCTTTATCATTTATAAATAATTCTAATATCAATATAAGAATACAAAGGGCTTGCAAAATTACTAAACTAGACTACCATATTTTTGCCACCTATCATTTTAAAGGGGCAAATATGTCAATTTAAATAAAAATAAATCAAAATAAAAATTAATTTCATGTAAAAAAATTAATTTTTCTACCTACTTTTACCATTTTCTCTCTCACTTTTCACTTTTTTTCCTCTCTCTTCTCTTTTTTCTCTCTCACATGACACTCTTTCTCTTTCTCTCTTTCTTTTCTCACACTCTCTCTCTTCTCTTTCTTCTTTCTATTTCTTTTTTTTTTTTGTTAACTTCTTTTTTTTTGTACATTTCAACTTCTTCTTTCTATTTCTCTTTTCCTATATTTTTATATTTTATGATTATAACTTTTTTATTATTTATAAATCTACTATCAATATAAGAATACAAAGGGCTGACAAAATTACTAAACTAGACTACCATATTTTTGTCACCTATCATTTTAAAGGGGCAAATATGTCAATCTAAATAAAAATAAAAATTAACTTCACATAAAAAAATTAATTTTTCTACCTAATTTTATATTTTCTCTATCACCTTTCACTTTTTTCCTCTTTTTTTTCTTCTCTCTCTTTTTTTTTATGCAAAAATTGACATGCAAAAGCATCACTGTAGACTCAAACATCCCAACTATGTTGGCACCTTTGAGCCTACCAATCATCTGCAGCATGCCAACAATTTATTAAATATAGAAAAAAAGAACAAAGAAGGCATGGGGGGGCAACGACCTGACCCATGGAAGAATCATCTAAACCTATAAAAAGGGAGATCCGACCTATTGCGGAAAAAGTCTTCCCTAATAAAAGTAGGAGTGGAATTCCACCACAAAAAACCTTGGATAGTAAGGCCATGAGAAGCCAATTTATTCGCACAAGAATTGCCCTCCCTAAAAATGTGGGTGACTACAAAATTCATACACTTAGTAGCATGTAAACAGTTTAGCCATCTATTTCTAAGACGCCAAGGAACGTATTTCGGATTTGAAAAAGCCACAACCACCAGTTCGGAGTCACATTCCAACCAAAGGTTCTTCCAACCCCGAAGGATAGCATTCTCAATTGCCAGCATGGCACCCGTCAACTCAGCATGGAGAGAAGAGGTCACCCCAAGGTTAGCTGCAAAGCACCCTAGCATAGCCGCCCTGTAATCTCGAAAAATACCACCACAAGCAAACCAACCCGGATTGCCCCTAGAAGCGCCATCAGAGTTGCATTTGACCCAAGAACAAGCCGGCGGATACCAAATAACCTCTTTAATAAGAGGAGCTTTACAAACATGACCGGAAACCGCAAAAGTCTTCAAAATGGAAAATTCCTGAACAGAGGAAGACATAGTGCCCTTGGAGAAAGAACCTGTCAAAGAGACAGAGGCAATAACCGAGCTGATAACCGACCGGAAGGGGATACGCTTATCCTCAAACCGCAGACTGTTTCTGCACCTCCAAACCGAATAGATCACATTTAGAATGATTGCCAAAACGATGTCACGAGTTTGCGAGCTCCACGCTCGGTTACAAACTGAGAGCAGAGAGGAGAATGAGCTAAGATCAATATCGCAAGAGATGACAGATCGCACCCAATTCCATAAATCAGTCACGAAAGAGCACTCAAGGAAAATGTGAGCAGACGTCTCAGCATTGAGACCACACAGACTGCAAATAGAAACCGTGACACACCCTCTAGCTGCTAAATTCTCATTTGTGGGCAACTTGTGGTGCAACAGCCGCCAAAATAAAAAAGATTTAGTAGGAGGGATACAAGGTTGCCAAAGAAGCTTACTCCAACCAACTATCGAGCCTCTAGGAGTAATAGGCAAGTAAGCTTGCTTTAAGGATAACTCACCTGAGTCGGACTTAGACCACCAAAGTTGATCCTGCATGGAATGGAGAGGGATATGCGTTTGAAGAATTGCAGCAGCCAAATCCGGGCAATTCTGAGTAATTAGAGAGGGAATGATCCACTGGTAGTTGGAAATAAAATCCTCAAATTTAGATTGAAACAGATGGTGCATAGCAGTAGGGATTTGCAGCCAGTCAACCACTGGTTCGGCTAGCCAAAGATCATGCCAAAAATTGATAGCTTTACCATCACCTAGATTCCAGGCAACTCTGTCTAACAGCAGGGGCAAGGCAGTCTTCAATGCAGGCCAGATAGAGGACTTGACATAGGATTTGGAGGGCTGACCTTGTTTGAGAAATCTTGCTCGAAGAAATAATGACCAATCTGCATTTGAGGAATAGAAATCCCAGCAGTGTTTAAGAGAGGCCGCTGCATTTAACTGCCTGCAGGATCGTAGGCTTAACCCCCCTCTTCAATTAGAGAGCACATTTTGTGCCAAGCAACCGTAACAATCTTACGAGAATTGGTATCGCCGAACCAAATAAAGTTTCTAATCCAAGTGTCTAGATTATCAAGCAAGGAGACCGGCCATGCATAAATGTGAAAGCTGTGCAAAAGCATACCATAAATGGTGGACTTAACAAGTTGAATGCGCCCCATAATTGACAGCATGGAGCCTTTCCAACTAGCCAATTTAACTTTTACTTTGTCCGCAATGGGCTGAAGGTGAGCTCTAGTTGGTTTTCCTTTGAAAATGGGAACTCCTAGATAGGTAAAAGGCAGCCTATCCGAAGAAAAACCCAAAATGGAAGCAATGGAAGCTATTCTCCAAGAAGGAATGGACCCAGAGAAGAACTTGCTTTTTGCAAAGTTAATCAGCTGACCCGAGGCTTCACCATAGGCAACAAATAAATTCTTGATTGCCAAAATATTTTTCTTGGTCCCTCTGCAAAAAATAAGTATATCATCCGCATAAAGCACATGCCTGGGAGTTTGATAACCCCTAGTGCAAGCCATAGGGAGGAGGGACCCGAAACTAATAAGATTCGTAATCCCACGGCTTAAGACATCCTCGACAATGCAAAACAGAAGAGGGGAGAGGGGGTCGCCTTGTCTGACGCCTCTCCTACAGTTAAAATAGCCCATCGAGTGTCAGATTAGCAAAATGGATAATTTGGCGGAATGGAGAATGACTTTAATCCAGTTGCAAAACTTGTTGTCAAAACCAAAAGCCCGGAGAGTTTGCAAAAGAAAATTCCAATCTACCGTATCAAATGCCTTTTTGATGTCAATCTTCATAGCTAAATTACCACCGAAGACTCTTTTATCCAACATATTATTTGCCTCAGAAGCAATGCAAACACAGTCCTGAATGTGCCGACCTCTCATAAAGCCTCTTTGTTGGTCAGAGATAATTTTGGGGGCAATAATTGCTACCTATCCGCCAGCACTTTTGTGATAGTCTTAAATTGGTAGTTGGCCAAGGCAATCGAATGGAAGTTCTCAATAGAGTCTGCTCCTGGAAATTTAGGGATTAATACCACAAGGTTAGAGTTCATGTTTAGGAGGAGCCAGCCTTGAGTAAAAAACTGAACCACTGAGTTGTAGACATCGTCTTCAATGATGTGCCAGTAATTTTGATAAAAACAGCCTCCAAACCCATCCGGTCCCGGAGCACCGGCACTACTCATGCCAAAAACAGCAGTCTTTACCTCCAATTTAGAAGGTATATTGGTGAGAATAATGTTGTCTTCCGCTGTCACAAGATTAGGAACCGTAGAATTGATGAGGTCATTCGGAACACAAGAATTCTCTGAGGAGAAGAGAGACTGGTAGTAACTCAGCACATGTTGTTCAATGGCAGTCTGGTTATCAAGAATATCGTTACCATTCTTAAGAATAGACATGGTCTTGGAGGCATTGCGGATTTTTGTAACCCTGTGAAAATAAGATGTGTTCTTATCTCCATCTTTGTGCCAATTAATTCTTGACTTTTCTTTCCAAAATTCTTCCTCAAAATGCAAAGCTTTATGTAGCTCCAGCTGGGCCAAATTCTCTTGTTCCGTGAGAGCATCACTGCATCCATTGGCTTGAATCTGCATCTGAATGGAATCAACATTCTGCTGAGCCAATTTAACTTGCTGCAGCACATTCCCGAATGTGTGAATGTTCCAGGACTTGAGCTCCAGCTTGAGAGCTTTGAGCTTCTGAGATAGCACAAACATGGGACAGCCAGCAATTGGCCTGCTCCAGACCTCAGCAATAAGCCGATGACAATCTGGATGATCTGTCCACATCTTCATGAACTTGAAATGGGAAGGGAAATTCTGAAAATCTGTCTTCATAGTGAGTAATAAAGGAAAGTGATCGGATTTGCTTCTAGTCAAGGTACAACAGGCCGTGTTGTTCCAAGAAGAAAGCCAAGCATCATTACAAATGGCACGATCTAACCTCTTTTCCACATGAGCAGCTCCTCTCCTCCCATTAGACCAAGAGAATTGAGCTCCTCTAGTGAGTAAATGAGTGAGGTTATTGCAATCTGACCAGTCTTTGAACTCATCACATGAAATTTGAACTGGAAGATTCCCTCCTCTCCTTTCATGGGCCCCTAACACAGCATTGAAGTCACCAATGAAGCACCATGGACCCGGGTGCTGCTGCTACAGAGTGTTAAGCTCGGCCCAGAGAGTCCTCCTTTGGAGATAAGAAGTTTTAGCATACACAACAGCAATGTGTACCACCTTGTTTTCCCAAGAAATAGAAAATGAAACCTGCTGCCTAGCTGCAGCAAGAACAGTAGGATTGAGCTGCTTTGAGCAGAAACACCACAATTTAGAAGGGTTAGAGGAAGTACCAAAAGGTTTGAGATTTAGAGAATTCAAGAAGCTAACAGGAAGCTGGTTGAGTAAAATCCAAGGTTCAGAAATAAATACAAAATCTGGCTTATGAGTAATCATAAGCTTATTGAGGACCAATCTTGATGGAGGCTTGGCCAAACCTCTTACATTCCAAAAGAGGATCTTCATCAAGCAAGGTTTCGAGGCCACCTTACTGTTCTTGGTCTTTGAGAGTCACCGCCTGGTTGCCTTGCGCTGGTTTTGCCTAATTTTCTTTTTTTGAGACTTAGATAATGCTTTCTCAAATTGATGTGAAGAGCCAACTCCTGCCTCAACATCTGGGTCATCTTGAAGAGAGTCCTCCACAGTGTCTTGATTCTCTAAATCCACCTGTTCACTCCAGAATTTGGAGAGAATGTTCATTTCCTTTTGCACTTGTGGAGTAGACACAATGTTACCACTAATGGTATCTGCCACTGAACCTGAAGTTTCAGGGACACGGGAGATGGAGGTATGCTCAATTCCTACTTCCTGGGCTGACAATGAAGGTGGAATGACATTTTCCTCAAAAATAATTTCCACTGATTCTGTGTCTTATGCATCCGAGGCTGCTGCTACTGTTTCATTAAATTCTTGTGCCTGCTTGTAGATGTCTGCTTTAGCATTGTCATTTGCTGTTGTCGTGTCATTGCATTATGCTTCAATATGTTTTGTTACCTCCCTGTGCTCCTCAGCACTTGGAATTACTACTGTGTCATTCAAGTCCGATCCAACATTGGAGCTGCCTCCTCAGTTTCCACAATATTGTCATCATCAACTGGTGGAAGTAGTGGAACTCGAGGTTTGTTTTTATCTGCAGTATTAGGCTTTGTTCTGGGCTGCTGCTGCAATGTTTTGCGCTTCCTGTTGCATTGATCAACCGAATGACTGATTGCCTGGCAGTATTCACAAACATGTGGCAGGTTCTCATATGCAATTCCAACATAAAATGTGTGATTGTTTCTTTCCACCAGGAGGTCATAAACAAGATCAGAGGTAAGATCCAAATCAACCAAAACCCTTGCATAATGACCAAAAAAATCTCTTTCGGGTCATATCATCAATTGCAATTGGAGTTCCTATCCCTGATGCGATTTCAAACAAGAGTCTTGTCCTCCAGTACTCCTGCGGCAGATCATAGATCTTGACCCAGCATTGCACCTTAGTCTGTTTTTGAAATTTGGGATTGAAATCAGGTGTCCATTTGGAGAGCCGAAGAACCCCAGGGTTGACACTCCAAGTGCCCCTGGCCCAAACGCTTCGAAGGTCCTCTAGAGATGAGAAATTGAATTCAAAGTATCCCTTGCCAAGAGAAGTCATTCTCCATTGGCCAATAAGTTTCCACATCGCTACAAGCTTTTCCTTGAGGGCATGAAATTGCAACGATTTGTCGCCCTTGGACAGAATCAACCGACCATGGAGACTTGTTTTGCATCCCTCGAGTCCTTTGAGATATTCCTCCTCGAAAATTTTGATGGAAATCGTATCCCCTCTAATACAAGGTTTAGGCAATTGAGAGAAAGAAACATCCAACGATTTAGACTAGGCATCCGCGAAAGATTTAGCCGGAGGAGAGGTTTGCACAGGAGCTGCATTTTGGATTGAAGGGGGCCCTAGAAAACTCCACGGGCAAACAACCGTGACAGCAGCCATCAAAAAGCTTTCCGTGGTTTTTTCTTCTCTCTCTCACATGACATTCTTTCTCTTTCTCTCTTTCTTCTCTTACACTCTCTCTCTTCTCTTTCTTCTTTCTATTTTTTTTGGTCAACTTTTTTTTTTGGTACGTGTCAACTTCTTATTTCTATTTCTTTCTATTTCTCTTTTTTCTGTCTTTTTATATTTTATCATTATAATTTTTTTATTATTTATAAATATTTATTTTCGTTTAAAGTCTTAATAAGAAAACATTGTGTAACACCCCGTTTTTAGAGCGCTACTAATCTAAACAACTCTATATGCGGCAAAGGTTCAAAATAATACCCGTTTTGTCTTTTGGAAAATATAGTAATTTTTTTTTACAAACGCTTTTTTTTCCAAACATAATTAGAGTATCTACAGTGTTTTTGAAACATGATGGAATCCTACCATGCAAAAGATAGAATATAACTGAATATATACATATATACAATTTTCAAAAGAGTACCACTATTAAGTTTTTCCACGAAAAGACGATAAAGAAATATGCACAGGTAGGAATACACCTAATGCATGAATACCCTATCAAGAGTACTCATACCTTAGAGGTACTCCCGGCAGACACTTATGCAGGAGGCTGCTCCAAAAGTAGGTCCTCAAAATACTACAAACCATTAACCATATAACTACGGACTGGCCACCACAAAAGTACACACACACACACACACACACACACACACACACATATATATATATATATATATATATATATATATATATATATATATATATCACAAAGGTCACAGCCAAACAACTACTAATCGCTACCGTAGTACTCAGAGGGGTCCTCCTCCTCCATCTCCTCATCCTCAAAATCATCGTCATCGCCCGTCAAGTCAATCACTAGAACCGGAGTGGGTACCACCCGGGGCCTAACCTCATACACATCCTCAATCCTGCTTATACCCCTGCAACCTGCCGCACCACAACTAGGGCAAACTGAATGTGAGTCTGCCAGAGGAGTAGATACCCTAGGAGGTATTGTAAGAGTCGGGGAAATCTCCAGAGCTGGGGTAGAGTCTGCTGTGGGTATACGTGCATCAACCACTGTGCGCGGGGTGGATGCTCCTGCATCCCAGCCTCGAGATCCGATACTCGTATGAATGGTCCTACCAACTCCAGGATCCAAAGTAACTGATACATCTCGAAGGGTGGTTTGATGTGGACTGGAGGAGTGGTAGCTGTTATAGGAACGGCTCGGTCCTACTGTGACGCTAACCTTCCCTCGACAATCTGCATCACTAGAACTGGAAAGCTCACCATCCTGCAATATATCTCCCCATGTGTGGCTAGTCCTGGAACCGTAATAACTTCCACAATATCCCCACTGTACTCTAATCGGCCAGAGCTGGAGGTCAAATCTCCAGGCCAGAGGGCTGTTCTTGTCCAGAAACTCAAACGTCACCGCCGGTGGTAGGACATCGCTGGAATCACATATGTCTTCTCCATCAGCTGGGTTACAATCATCATTTGAAAAAACCACGGGCAAGGGTCAACTTCTTAAAAATAAGCAGATATCACAAATAATAGGTACAACGACCAATTATAATATTCAGACATATTATAAGATATAACCACCTTCTTCAACACATACATTCAGGTCAACAACATTCATAATAACAATAACGATGCACCCAAGATCCTATTGACGCAACTATATGCCAATGCAGTTTTAATTCCGGAATCCATACGCTAAGGTCATTTCGGGCTGTACGTACCAGACCAACACTTTCCCCTGCTATGGTAAAATTTAACGGCGTTCCTTGAATTCCTTTAGCCAAGGGCAATCCATCACCCAGGATATTCAGGTCGACGTGCCGCAACGATACCTTTAACCACCCCAATGAACATAACATCACATCAGATATTTCACCCATGGCATAATCAAATAATATATATTACTATCCAACATTACATCTACTATTGCATTATCCAAAACATCAATGACATATCTCTTCAATGATCAAGCATATATCCACAAAACAATCTGATAATTCCAATCATCATAGTCACAACAAATCACCACATAAGCAACAAATACATTTCATCTCTTGAGGTTCGATGGAACCAACAAAGAGGCAACACACAAGTGCGGGGGGTTGGGGGCAGTCGCCAACCTCTTGCAGACAAACCCACTAAATATTCATATATAAATCTTTAAACAGTAAAATTGAAGGGGTATGAGACCCTCACTTCGAACCCTGAGGTTCTCAGACTTCTTCGATATACAAAATAAAATTTAAAGTCCTAAGCTTGTCTAAAAGTAGCCCTTACCAAAAATAACAAGTTCACGTGTCTAGGCACGATGCAACCAATTCAGCACGAACAACTCTCTGGGATCCTAAAAACACATCAAAGCTTAGTACAGTTCTAGTTTACCCAAAAATATTTCTTAGGTCGTGGTTTACTCCCAACCCCTAAGTTTCTCAACCAAAAATTATTTTTAACAAATACATGCACTTAATGTAATAAGCAAAGTTAAAACTATTAATTTCAAAGACCAAAAATTCATTTTCTTCCATTCTTGAAACTTGAAATCAATAAAAAAACAAATATTTTTACTCTCAAATTGTCAAGTCTCCACCTTAGTTTAAGAACGCAAAAGTTCCTCTAACATAAAGGTGTCATATTCTTGGCATACCAAATTAACTCTTACTACTACTAAAACCTAAATTAGATTTTTCAAAAAAAAATTTCCAAAGCTTCAATGACAACTAATTTAGGCATAAATCAAACTTAAAAAAACACAACAATCTTCCTTCCTTATAGCTTACGGCTATAACACCTAACTTAGGAAGAAAATTTTAAACTTCCAAATCAAATTTCAACAACACATATACTAAACTCATTTCTTACAACTTCTAAGAATTGAAACCAAAATTCAAATCCCTAATAAAACTTCCCCAAACATAACTTGATTCAAGTTCAAGGAGCTCAAAAATCAAATTTTCTAAATCAATCATGAAACAACAACAATAGCAACTAGAATATCAAAAAATTAGTAAGATTCACATGAAGAAATCTCTTCCCTTTTTCCTTCCAAGCTTGCTGCCTAGAGTTCCAAATCAAGGGAAAGAATGTGTCATTTTTCTTCATGATCATGATCCTTAATTACACAACAAAATAGACAAGAGAAATCAAAAGAATCAAAGCCAAAAAAACCACTTTATGGCCACGGCTAGGCTCCAAGAAAAAAAAAAGAAAAAGAACTTGATCAAACAACTAATTTCTTGCTCAACAGTGATGGTAGTATTTAAGAGCTGAAAATGTAAAAAGAAGGGGTGTTAAAAGAAAGGAAACACACGTCCAGATGCAAGAGAAAAAAAACTTGGCTTCCAACTTCACCCACATTTCTTGCAAGATGAAAAAAAAAAAAAAAGAAAGGGATGGTTCGACCTGTTGGGGTTATAAGAGAGGGAGGAAAAAAAATTTATTTATAATATAATTTTTACAAGCCTTTTTACTTGGCTGAAAACAAGTTTTAGAAGATTTTTTTTTTAAACCATATGTTAATGACACCTATCAATCCTAATTGGATATTTAAAACTGATCACAAAAAAAAACTTGACACCTAATCATTCTACTCATGAATAATTACTAATAATAGAGTTTTAGTGTCCTAAAAATTTCGGCGTCGAGTAATTGCGTTCTTAATAATTTGCTCGCCGGCGAATCGTGCAATTAATTTACTTAGAAATTAATTCACCGCGTGATAATAATTTATCCATAAATAATAAAAACAATTAAAAACACTCAAACATTATCACAACAAGTGACGGTTCGATTTTTATCAAAATCGGAGTTCGTTTTAAATTTCAATGCAGGTGAAAATTTACCCGGCGATTCAAAATACTGCAAAACTTAGTTAGAATAATTCGACGATTCTTGAACCATGAATTAATATAAAATATTAATTCTCAAATTTAATTTCATCCTGATTTAATTCACTCACTTACTTATCAAATAAGAAACTGCTTATTATAACATAATTAACACAATTTGCAATAAAATATCGTTAAATAACGCATCGTAAAAATACGGGTGCTACAATACTCCCCCCAAAAAAATAGTTTCGTCCTCGAAACTACAAGTCAGATACGTACCGAGGAACAACGCTGGATACTGTTCCTTCATCTTCTCATGTAACTCCCAAGTCGCATCACCGGTTTTCTGATCCTAAACCACTTTGACCAATTGAATCTCTTTGTTCCTTAGCTGTTTGATCTTTCTGTCGACAATCTTCGCAGGGGGTACTTCAAAAGATAAGTCATCTCTTAGCTGAATCACGTCAGGTTCAATAACGTGAGATATAAACATACTTTCGCAACTACGAGACGTGAAAGACGTCATGAATATTAGACAGAAAAGGTGGTAAAGCTATCTGATATGCAACTGGACCTATACTACGAAGAATTTGATAGGGTCCAATGAATTTAGGAGTAAGCTTTCTGGATTTGATCGCTCGACCAATTCCCGTTGTAGGTGTGACTCGAAGGAATACATGCTTTCCTTCTGCAAAGTCTAACGGTCAACGACCCCTATCTGCATAACTCTTCTGTCGACTCTGAGACGCTTTCATCCTTTCTCGGATCTGCCTGACTTTCTCTGTAGTCTACTGAATTAAATCTGGTCCCAGAATAGAGCTTTTGCCATCTTGATACCAACAAAGAGGCGTCTGGCACTTACGTCCATACAGTGCTTCATAAGGTGCCATGTCAATGCTCGCATGATGACTGTTGTTGTAAGTGAATTCCACTAGCGGCAAGACATCATCCTAACTCCCTCTATGGTCCAACGTACACGCCCTCAGCAAATCTTCAAGTGACTGGATTGTCCTCTCAGTCTGTCCGTCTGTTTGAGGATGATATGTCGAACTAAGCTTGAGCTTGGTCCCCAAAGCTTCCTGTAATGCTCTCCAGAAATGAGATATGAACTTCAGACCTCTATCAGAAACGATATTAAAAGGCACACCATGAAGTCGTACAATCTCAGCTACGTAGATCTTTGTCAGCTTCTCCACGTTGAAGGTTGATCTTACTGGTAAAAAAATGAGCGGATTTTGTCAATCGGTCGACGATTACCCAAATCGAGTCATTCCTCTTCTGCGTCCTTGGCAAACCCACAATGAAATCCATGGAAATACTGTTCCATTTCCATTTTGGTACGTCCAGTGACTGTAACATCCCGACTGGTCGCTGATGTTCCACCTTCGCCTTCTGACACGTCAAACACGAAGCCATGTAATCCGCTACTTGCTTCTTCATTCCAGGCCACCAAAAAAAGTGCTTCTTCAAGTCATGGTACATCTTCGTAGCTCCTAGATGAATGCTCAATCTGCTCTTGTGTGCTTCGTCGAGGATCAATTTCCTCAGCTCTGCCACGTCAGGCACACACACACACGTCCGCTGCATCTCAAAATGTTATCTAATCCAATTTTGAATTCAGCCGCTTTTCCTCGTGCTATCAGCTCTTTCTTTTCCTGCAGTAGCTTATCACTAGCTTATTGATCTCTGATCTCATCCAATAGTCCACTGGAAATAGTAAGCATACCAAACTTCAGCTTTCCCGGTGACAATTTCACGTTTAGGCTCAAGTCTCGAAACTTCTCCAGCAGCTCCAACTCCTTAATCATCATCGTCGAGACTAAAATGGTCTTTTGGCTCAAAGCATCTGCCACTATATTCGCTTTTCCTGGATGGTATTCCAACATAAAATCGTAGTCCTTCAGAAATTCTGTTCATCTTCGTTGCCACATGTTAAGTTCTTTCTGATCGAATAGGTACTTCAAGCTCTTGTGATCACTAAAAACAGTGAATGTGCTCCTGTACAAGTAGTGCCTCCAAATCTTCAGTGCAAACACCACTGCGGCAAGTTCCAAATCATGCGTAAGATAGTTCCTCTCATGAATCTTGAGCTGTCTCGAGGCACAGGCCACCACCTTCTTGTGCTGCATCAATACGCACCTTAGTCCCTGGTGAGAGGCGTCACAATAAACCTCGTAAGGTTCTTCTGGTTGGGGCAAAACTAACACAGGCGCCATCGTCAAAAGCTTCTTCAATTTCTGAAAACTGGATTCACATTCCTCAGTCCAAGCAAAAGGTTGATCCTTCCTTGTGAGTCGTGTAAGCGGTGCTACAATCTTCGAGAATCCTTCGATAATAACCCGCCAATCCAACAAAACTTTGGATATCTGATATTGTCTTCTGTTGTTCCCAGGTTAACACAGCTTTAATCTTAGCTGGATCCACAGCTATCCCATCCTTTGTTATCACATGCCCAAGGAAATTCACCTCTTCTAACCAAAACTCGCACTTGGAAGGATTAGCATAGAGTTGCTTCTCCTGTAGAATCTGCAACACTTGGCGTAGATGATCTTCATGCTCTTCTCTACTTCGTGAGTAAATCAGAATATCGTCTATGAATACAACCACAAATTGGTCCAAAAATGGATGGAAAATCCTATTCATGTAGTCCATGAATATCGCCGGTGCGTTCGTCACTCCAAAAGGCATGACTAGATACTCGTAGTGACCATATCTAGTTCTGAAAGCAGTCTTGGAAATATCTTCTTCCTTCACACGAATCTGGTGATAGCCGGACTTCAAGTCAATCTTGGAAAATATCGCAGCTCCTCGTAGTTGATCCATCAAGTCATCGATACGCGGTAACGGATACCCATGGTGACACACTCGGTCGTATGAACTGCTTCGATTCTAAGTGTTTAATTTGCGACTTCAACTCCTTCATCTCTGACGGAGACATTCGATAGGGCACTATCAAAATCGGTCCTGTACCTGGAAGTAAATCAATGGAAAACTCGATCTCCCTTACTTGTGGTAAACCTGGTACATCTTCAGGAAAAACATCTGTGAAGTCACACACCACTGGAACATTCTTCAGCTCAATCTCTTGAGAAGCTTCTAGACTATCAAGACACATGTATACTTGAGTTCCCTCTTTCAAGGAAACCCCGATGTGATTAGCAGAAAGATAGTTGAAAACTCCAAGATCAGGAAGAATTGCTGCTTTTCAGGCACAGTCCAAAAGGATATGGTGGTATGACAACCAATCCATCCCGAGGATAATATCTAGACCTTTTAGTGGCAAACAAACTAAATTAACAATAAACTTTTTGTCCTGAATAACCACCGCACAATTAAGGCATGCAGTGTTGGTAACCAAAGTCTTAGCAGCTGGAGTAGTAACTACTAATTTAAAAGATAAGGCAGTCACAGCTAACTTCAAACGGTTTACGTAATCCATGGAAATAAAAGAGTGGGTTGCACCAGAATCAAAGAGTACGGATAAGGAGTTACCCTCAATCTCACAATCTCCCTGGATTAGGTCATCTGATTGTTCCGCTTCCTCTCCACTCATGCAGAAGACTCTGCCCTTGGCAGCTGGATGTTTTCCCTTAGCCTTTACTGCATTCATGCTTGGTTTAACCTTCGGAGCCGTGCAGTCCTTCACAAAGTGTCTGGGCTACCTACAGTTGTAACACACGTCGCTCTCCTCCGTGCAACTATTCGCATAGTGTCCCGGCTTGCCACAACGAAAACAAACTAATCCATCTCTGGTCTGACTCTTACCACCTGAGTTCTGAGCCATAGGGCGATACTGCCCCTTACTGTTCCCTTGAGGCCGGTTGTAAGGTTTCTTCTGTTGCTTCCCCTTCTGATCATGCCGCTGACCCTGGTTCTGAGGTCTGATGGGTCCACCAGTACCACTCTTCCTCTTGCGATTCCTCATACCTTCCACCTCAACACATCTATCAATCAGCTCTTGTAAGTTTCGAATTCTAAGAGACACCACCGACTTCTGAATGTCGAACCTCAATCCCCTGTAGAATCTCTCGCTCAGCTAACTCTGATCCGCCCGATCACGAAAAGGACTGAAGTACCTCGACAGCGACTCGAACTTGGCGGCATACTCCGATACCGTCATGTTGCCCTGATACAGACGGAGGAATTCTTGCTCCTTTTCCATCCGTGCAGTCTCTGGAAAATACTTCTCCAAAAACCACCTGCGGAAGATCTCCCAACTAATCTCCTGGCACTCAGTCGTCAGCATCTGTTTGACGCCCTTCCACTAGTACTCGGCATCTCCCAGCAGTAAATAAGATGCATAATCCACTTTGACATTCTCAGGGCAGTGGAGTGCTTCAAATATCTTCCCTATCTCCTGGAGCCACAAATCTGCTTTGTCCAGGTCCGGTTCACCATAAAACCTTGGTGGATCATGTTTGCGAAAATCAGCCAATCCTCTAGCCTCTGTATTCCTTTCTGCCCTCTGTTGTTGCTGCAGATTATGTTAATTCATGGCAGTAGTCTATTGAGCTACAACATCAGATTATTGAGTCACAACAGCAGATTGTTGTGCCGTTGCCGTTGCCATCTCGGTCATAGCTTGAATTTCTCTATCCATGTTGGAGTTATGAGGTACGACCATAGTGTCTTTCCGAGGTGGAATTAGATTCCTACAAGTTCCAAAACCTATTAGAACCTCACAATCAAGTGATGTGTTAACACACCCTGCTTCACTCAAGAAACAATTCAAACAATTATAAGCACAACTGCTTCACTCAACAAACAATATCAATAGCACCTCAACCAGGTACCTGACAACATAACCCGACACGGTGACCAGCTTAGTGTTCCCTACACACAGTCCGGTTGGAGCCGAATTGCTCTGATACCACTATTGTAACACCCCGTTTCCGGAGCGCTACTACTCTAAACAACTCTATATGCGGCGAAGGTTCAAAATAATACTCGTTTTGTCTTTTGGAAAATATAGTAATTTTTTTTTACAAACGTTTTTTTTTCAAACATAATCAAAGTATCTACAGTGTTTTTGAAACATGATGGAATCCTACCATGCAAAAGACAGAATATAACTGGATATATACATATATACAATTTTCAAAAGAGTACCACTATTAAGTTTTTCCACGAAAAGACAATAAAGAAATATGCACAGGTAGGAATACACCTAATGCATGAATACCCTATCAAGAGTGCTCATACCTTAGAGGTACTCCTGGCAGACACTCACGCAGGAGACTGCTCCAAAAGTAGGTCCTCAAAAATACTACAAACCACTAACCATATAACTATGGACTGGCCACCACAAAAGTGTACATATGTATATATATCATAAAGGTCACAACCAGACAACTACTAATCACTACCGTAGTACTCAGAGGGGTCCTCCTCCTCATCCTTAAAATCATCATCGTCGCCCGTCAAGTCAATCACTGGAACCGGAGTGGGTACCACCCAGGGCCTAACCTTATACACATCCTCAATCCCGCCTATACCCCTACAACCTGCTGCACCACAACTAGGGCAAACTGGATGTGAGTCTGCCAGAGGAGAAGATACCCTAGGAGGTATGGGAAGAGTCAGGGAAATCTCTGGAGCTGGGGTAGGGTCTGTTGTGGGTATACGTGCATTAACCACTGTGCGCGAGGTGGATGCTCCTGCATCCCAGCCTCGAGATCCGATACTTGTATGAATGGTCCTACCACCTCCAGGATCCAAAGTAACTGATACATCTCGAAGGGTGGTCTGGTGTGGAATCCCAGAAGGCTCAACTGGAGGAGTGGTAGCTGTTGTAGGAACAGCTCGGTCCTGCTGTGACACCAACCATCCCTCGACAATCTGCGTCACTGGAACTGGAAAGCTCACCGTCCTGCAATATATCTCCCCACGTGTGGCCAATCCTGCAACCATAGTAACTTCCACAATATCCGCACTGTACTCTAACCGGCCGGAGCTGGGGGTCAAATCTCCAGGCTAGAGGGTTGTTCTTGTCTAGAAACTCAAACGTCACCACCGGTGATGTCCTCATCACCGAAATGACATATGTCTTCTCCATCAGCTGGGTTACAATCATCATTTGAAAGAACCACGGGCAAGGGTCAACTTCTTAAAAGTAAGCAGATATCACAAATAACAGGTACAACAACCAATTATAATATTTAGACATATTATAAGATATAACCACCTTCTTCAACACATATACATTCAGGTCAACAACATTCATAACAACAATAAGGATGCACCCAAGATCCTATTGACACAATTATATGCCAATGCAGTTTTAATTCCGAAATCCATACGCTAAGGTCATATCGGGCTGTACGTACCAGACCGACACTTTCCCCTGCTATGGTAAAATTTAACGCGTTCCTTGAATTCCTTTAGCCATGGGCAATCCATCACCCAGGATATTCAGGTCGACGTTACCAACAAGACACGACGCAACAGTGCCTTTAACCATCCCAATGAACATACCATCACATCATATATTTCACCCATGGCATAATCAAATAATATATATAACTATCCAACATTACATCTGCTATTGCATTATCCAAAACATCAATGACATATCTCTTCAATGATCAAGCATATATCCACAAAACAATCTGACAATTCCAATCATCATATAGTCACAACAAATCATCACATAAGCGACAAATACATTTCGTCTCTTGAGGTTTGATGGAACCAACAAAGAGACAACACACAAGTGTGGGGGGGGCAATCGCTAACCTCTTGCAGACAAACCCACTAAATATTCATATATAAATCTTTAAACAGTAAAATCGAAGGGGTATGAGACCCTCACTTTGAACCCTGAGGTTCTCAGACTTTTTCGATATACAAAATAAAATTTAAAGTCCTAAGCTTGTCTAGAAGTAGCCCTTACCAAAAATAACAAGTTCACGTGTCTAGGCACGATGCAACCAATTCAGCACGAACAACTCTCTAGGATCCTAAAAACACATCAAAGCTTAGTACAGTTCTAGTTTACCCAAAAATATTTCCTAGGTCGTGGTTTACTCCCAACCCCTAAGTTGCTCAACCAAAAATTATTTTTAACAAATACATGCACTTAATGTAATAAGCAAAGTTAAAACTATTAATTCATTTTTTCCGTTCTTGAAACTTGAAATCAATAAAAAAACACACAAATATTTTGACTCTCAAATTGTCAAGTCTCCACCTTAGTTTAAGAACGCAAAAGTTCCTCTAACATAAAGGTGTCATATTCTTGGCATACCAAATTAACTCTTACTACTACTAAAACTTAAATTAGATTTTTCAAAAAAAAATTTCCAAAGCTTCAATGACAACTAATTTAGGCATAAATCAAACTTAAAAAAACACAACAATCTTCCTCCCTTATAGCTTACGGCTATAACACCTAAATTAGGAAGAAAATTTTAAACTTCCATATCAAATTTCAACAACACATATACTAAACTCATTTCTTACAACTTCTAAGAATTGAAACCAAACTTCAAATCCCTAATAAAACTTCCCCAAACATAACTTGATTCTAGTTCAAGGAGCTCAAAAATCAAATTTTCTAAATCAATCATGAAACAACAACAATAATATCAAAAAATTAGTAAGATTCACATGAAGAAACCTCTTCCCTTTTCCCTTCCAAGCTTGCTGCCTAGAGTTCCAAATCAAGGGGAAGAATGTGTCATTTTTCTTCATGATCATGATCCTTAATTACACAACAAAATAGACAAGAGAAATCAAAAGAATCAAAGCCAAAAAAACCACTGTATGGCCACGACTAGGCTCCAAGAAAAAAAAAAACTTGATCAAACAACTAATTTCTTGCTCAACAGTGATGGTAGTATTTAAGAGCTGAAAATGTAAAAAGAAGGGGTGTTAAAAGAAAGGAAACTCACGTCCAGATGCAAGAGAGAAAAAAAAACTTGGCTTCCAACTTTACCCACACTTCTTGCAAGATGAAAATAAAAAAAAGAAAGAAAGGGAAGGTAAAAGAACAGGGATGGTTCGACCTGTTGGGGTTATAAGAGAGGGAGGAAAAAAAATTTATTTATAATATAATTTTTACAAGCCTTTTTACTTGGCTAAAAACAAGTTTTAGAAGTTTTTTTTTTAAACCATAGGTTAATGACACCTATCAATCCTAATTGGATATTTAAAACTGATCACAAAAAAAAAACTTGACACCTAATCATTCTACTCATGAATAATTACTAATCTTAGAATTTTTGTGTCCTAAAAATTACGGCGTCAAGTAATTGCGTTTCTAATAATTCGCTCGTCGGCAAATCGCGCAATTAAATTACTTAGAAATTAATTCACCGCGTGATAATAATTTATCCATAAATAATTAAAACAATTAAAAACACTCAAACATTGTCACAAGAAGTTACGATTCGATTTTTATCGAAATCGGAGTTCGTTTTAAATTTCAAAGCGGGTGAAAATTTACCCAGCGATTCAAAATACGACAAAATTTCGTCAGAATATTTCGACGATTCTTGAACCATGAATTAATATAAAATATTAATTCTCAAATTTAATTTCATCCTGATTTAATTCACTCACTTACTTATCAAATAAGAAACTGCTTATTATAACATAATTAACACAATTTATAATAAAATATCGTTAAATAACGCATCGTAAAAATACGAGTGCTACAATATTTCCCCCCCAAAAATAGTTTCGTCCTCAAAACTACAAGTCAGATACGTACTGAGAAACATTGCTGGATACAGTCAATATAATTTTATCATCTTTGATGACGTATCAAAATTTGTAAATATATTTTTTATATATTTTTTATAAATGATTATTTTACTTTTGATTATTAACGGGAGAAAACATTACATACTATCGGTATAAATGATTATTTTTTCTTTTGGGTACAAACAGAGAATCATAAAATGTTGTCGACGTAACATAAAAATTTATAAATATCTTTATTACATATTATTTATAGATGATTATTTTACTTTTGACTCTTAACGGGAAGAAATATTAGATACTATCGGTATAAATGAATTTTTCTTTTGGGTCCTGACGGAGAAACATAAAATGTTTATTTTTGATACAAGCGTAAACGTCTTTATTATTTATAAATGATAATTTTGCTTCTTAGTTTCTACGGGAAAACATTACATGTTGTGGGTGTAATTTTATCATTTTTTAACACATATTAAATTAATAAATATTTTTATCATTTGTAAATAATTATTTTGTTTTGTAGCTCTTACGGGAAAACATTACATGCAGTGGGTGTAATTTTATCGTGCTTAAACACATATCAAATTTACAAATGTCTTTATCATTTATAAATAATTATTTTGTTTTTTAGTCTTTTTGGTGAAAGCATTACATGTTGTCGTGTAATTTTATTATAAATAATTATTTTGCTTTTTAGTCCCTAACATTACATGTTTTGGTATAATTTTATCATTATTAAACACATATCAAATTTGTAAATGTATTTATTATTTATAAATGTATTTAATTTAGTTTTGATATTGTTTTATGGTTATTAATACATAGAGGTGGTTCAGAAATATGCTATTAAAATTGGTTTAAGGACCACTGTATTAAAATATTTGCCAGGTCAAAAAAAATATAACAACTGATATTCAATTTTAGTTGATGCATATAAATGCTTTAGAAACATTCATTACAACCAATACGGCGCGAACTGTGCGGATGCACGGGTATTCTACTGGTTTACAATGCAAGAAAGTGCATATTTTTGGTATACTTTTTTTTTTTTGGTATACAAAGTGCATATTAAGTGTAATAGCACTGCTTAGTTAGTTAATTTTCTATTTGCCTAATCAATTACATAGTTTTAATCTTTAATATTTATATTTCATAGTTAATATTTAATAACATTAAGTGTCATCAAATATATTTCAAAATAATTTTCTGAAAAGGTGATTAATAATTGGTACTTTTTCAAGTAGTTTTAATATATTATCGCATATATAAAATTTTGATATAATTGTCATTAGATAGATTTAAATTTTTTTGCTCAAATAAAAATAAAATAAATATTATCATTAACATCTGTCAGATTTCGAGTGCATACACTTATATATAAAATAGAACAAAATATTACACATTCACACACGCATATGGATTCTCATATAGACCAGATATACTCATAGGCGGAATCAGAAGTATATCAAACAAGGGGCCTAGATGATGAATAATAAATATTGAGTAATATAAATTTTTAATTAAATAATTTATATAATTCTTTATGTTATTTTTTTACATTTATTACAAGTTTTGTAGTTCAACTCTTTGGAGTTTTTTCTTTTTCTTTTAAATTTTAAAATTATAGTTTCAAATATTTGATGTATTACATAAGGAAATGCTTGAAAATAAAAAGTCAATGTTGTATATATCAACAAATTATTAACAAAACAACATGAGGGAGTGAGGGGCTAGAGCCCCCATATGCCCCTCCCTGGATCCGTCACTACATACATAGTTCAGTTTGGACTAAACTGGGAATTGCTCTGATACCACTTATTGTGACACCTTTTACCCCCGAAAATATTTGATATGTAAAAGTGCGGAAATACGAGAAACTATTTTTTCGAAATGCGCGTAGTAGGTAAAGAACACGCTTATCCTGTTATTCATAAATCATACAATTCAATATTTTAGAAGATCGTTACAAATCATCACTAAAAATATTAACTTAAGAAATTACAATAAATATTAATTCTTTCAAAATAAATTCATGACAATATTACAAACATATCCCTAAATCCTGATGTCACATGATCAGAGTGAGTATCCCTTTAACAAAAACATTATACCATAATTACATTGACAAATGACCATACTACAATTTTGACAATGTGAACTGTAGTGACCACGCCTTCATTGCTACACGATCATAGTAGACTACCTCGACGACACCTGCCTCCAACAGACTCTGAGGGGTCCTCCTCCTCCTCCTCCTCCTTGTCACTGGAAATCTCAATCAGCTCGACCGAAGTCCACAGCCAGCCGACCCTGTGAGATCTCCCAGTCGGGCCCCCACAGAAGAGGAAGGCACGTGTACAACAGTGCGAGAAGGGGAATGAACAACCTCCAGTGTAGCCTTGGGCGCCTTCACAACAGACAGAGTATCTGCAACAAAGGGGACATCAACCATCACTACCGGCTCCTCCGGGGTAGGTATCGCAGACAAAGTGGATGCTCCCGCCGAGTAACGTGGGAGTGCGCTCATGGTAAGTGTAAATAGTATTAACTAAATAAATAACAAAAACATAATAAAGGATCTCCCATCACCCCTAGTTTTTTTTTTGATAGGCAAATGTTAGTTGTTAGTAAGTTATGTTAGTAGCCAAGATTTGAACCCTGGACCTCCTTCCTCCAGCTCCTTCAAATGTCCCAGCTCAACCACTTGGGGACCCCATCACCCCTAGTGATAGATTTAGCTACTCATGGTAACTGTAAATATCATGTATTCATCTAGAAAGCGATAAAAACCCATAACAGGAAGAACTAAATCTAAACCGGGACACCCTTTGGGTATGATGTCGGTCCTTATGCACGTTATTCGCGTTCCTCACGAGTCTGGCGGCAAAACAGGTCTGGGCAAGAGGCTTTGAGGTTCCAAGATCTCAAATCAACTAAAGGTTTTTGAAAGAGGGATAAGAGTGCTTATTTATAGGCAAGGAAGCGAATTAGGCCAACTGGCTTCAAATTTGGGCGATTTAAGACTGGGTACGGCGGTATTGCATTTATACACGGCCGTACCGCACTTAAGTTGTGATCCTAACCCATAATTGGGCACTCAGCGCCACCTGACAACAATTGGTACGGCCATACTGGACTTTTTCTTCTGCACCAGGACGTACTGGACTTTTTCTTCGGCGCCAGGCCGTACTGACCATGCGATATGCCCCTACTGCTGTGCTTGCTAGGTATGGTCGTACTGGATATATGTCAGGACGTACCACTTGTCTAGAAATGCAAAAAAATCTCCAAAACTTGCCAGTTTTTGTTCCATTTTCACATCTTTTGCTCCAAGTGTTGTCTTTACGATATTCCTGCAAAATGGGACATAAGTGAGTACTTTTATACTTTAAATGGTGCAAAATAACATGTTTTAGTACTAAAAATACCCATTAAAATAGACAAATTGGAGTGTCAACACATCTCCACACTTGAGCTTTTCTTGCCCTCAAGCAAATTACTTGGATAATTATAAGAGACACTATTTTCTTTCACTAAATAGGGGCAAAAACAAATGCATGACAACAAAGTGATATCATAAGAAGTGCCAACATATAGAATGCCCAATTAGAGATGTAAGTTCAATAAGTCAATAATCTATGATTCACAAGTCACTCTTCTCACAACTCTCAAAGTGTTTACAGGTATCGCCATGAATGCTCAGATTTTTCCAAAGAAGTACATTGCCATAGGCTTGTACATTGACCAAAGCTCTACTATTAAAGTCTACTTATCATGCAAAAGAGGAAAAATGGTCTTTCATGGGTTTTAATGGGGCCAAGGTGATAATGTTAGGTAGGATAAGAGAAAGAAAAGGTCATACAAGGGGTTAGAAATAAATCAACCAAAACAAGTAACCTTTTTCTTTTTCAGTTTAAAGAGCAGACAAGAATCCCTCTAATTTTTTATCAATAAATTATTCTTGTATTTTCTGAAGGCAACAACAAAATTTTTCTATTCTTTTTCTTTCCTTTCCTCTTTTGATGCTTTTACGCAATGAATAACACTTTTAATAACTTGGAAAGGAAATAGATGTTAAGCCTTCTTTTTCACAAACATATATGAGGGTTCCATAACATTATTTCTTTATAAGAAAAAGCGGGCACACCAACAGCCTATTACCGATGGTCACAACCCGTCGCCAAAAAACTGGCTTTTCGACGGCTTCAGCCGTCGGTAAATGTAACCCTTCTTACGCTAAACTTTACCGACGGCGGAGGCCGTTGGTAACATTTACCAATAGCTAAAGCCATCGAAAAAGCCATTTTTTTGGCGACGGGTTATGACCGTCGGTATTAGGCCATCGGTGTGCCAAAGACTGTATTTTTCGATGGCCTGCGTCCGTTGGTAAATTTACCACGTTTTAGGTTCCCGCTGATTTTTCAAATACCGACGGACATAGGCCGTCGGTAGGGAAGACACAGCCGTTAGTAATACCACGTCTGACCGTTGAGTTTACCGATGGGTTTAAGTCGTCAGTAACTTTAAGGAGACCGTCGATAACCTCCGTTTAGCAATCAGACCACGAGCCCTTCTGCCCCATTATTCCATTTTTCATTCTCTCTTCAAACTCTTCCTCTCTTCATCCTGCATCGCTCCTCTGTCTTCACCAGCCGAACAGGCACCACCACACAGCTCAGCCACACTCTCTGAGACCGCCACACAGCTCTGAGGTCGCCACACTGCTCAGCCTCTGTCTCGTTCTCCGCCACACATCAACTATCTCTGTCTTGCCCTCAAGACCGATTTTGTCTCCGATTTCCAGGATCTTCTCCCTTCTTAGTATCCATGGATGCGAATGTTCTACTTCTCCTCGACAACTCAATGTCTCTCTCTCTCTCTCACGCACACTCATTTTTCATGTGTCTTCCATTTGCTCTTGATGAATTAAGCGTTCATTTCTCTTCCATTTATTTATGTATCAGGCTATTGAGCGTGCTATTCAAGTCCTAGAACGTTTAGGGGGTGTGCCTGATCCGGTTCGTGTCCAATTTCGCTGCACTCTCTTGTCTCTGAGAATTAGGTATTTTTTTTTTTTTGCTGCTTGAATATTATCGTGCCATTTTAGTGTAAGACACACAAGCACTTTCTATTCAAATCTCTTTTTCTTTGAATTTTTTTCATTACCCAAAATCTATCAGACCTTTTTCTGTCTTATTGCATGAACCATTTATTTTTAATTAGTTACCTATAACAAGAATGGTTGAAAATTTGGCTTATATGCGATTTCATTGGTAGATAATCATACTATAGGATTTCATGATGAAATAAAAGTAGTTTATTTTTTTATTCAAAATGTGCTTTTATTCAGTAATCTAAGGGTTTCTCTGTGCTTTTATTCAGAATATGCCTTTACTTTAGCAATTTACAACTGAGATATATTATTCTTCCTGACAAGCATAAGCTTCTATGTTGTAACATTGTGTTTCAGTTTTCTGAGAAAGTAAGTTCCACAAGCTTTCTAGCTTTGAACTTCTTCCTAGTCTCAAACCAGAAAAATAAACACGAGTTATTATTATATTTGGCTTGATTTCAATTGTCTTTTTCCCTATTTTTTTATACATTTCATTATTGTTATCTGGGAAAATGACATTTTGACAGGGTTTTCATGTGATATGACATATTTCCTTAGAAGAAGAGAACTGAAAATGAGAAAATGGTTCATAGGACTTTTGCAGAAAAGGTGCAATATTTGTTTACAATGTATTTCTTGTTGATGTCTTTATTTGCTGATTTTGGATATTTAAGAGCTTGGGTGGAAGTATTTGTTCCTTAGAATTACAGAAAATAAAATATCACAACTGTCCTTTGTTTTTTTCCTACTTTTGCCGGAGTTTCTCTTTGTGAATCAACTCAAAGATCTCTGGTCTCTATTGTTTGGACTGATTTTAGATGCTTCCAGTTTGGCACGAGTTTTTTCAGTTGGCATTGGGATTGTTGTTGTTTTATTTTTATTTCCCATCATTTCAGCTTCGCACCGCCACATTGCTCCACCTCTGTCTCGTTCTTCGTCACACAGACAGTACAGCTCCGTCTCGTTTTTGCTACACCACACATTTTAGGTATAGGCAACTTTTGTGCTTTGGTCCTTTTTTGCTTGCTTTGGTCCTTTTTGTGTTGTGGTAACTGGTTGTTGGATACCAAATTCATACCTTCAAATAATCTTCATTGACCTAAATATTGGAATTTGGTTTAGCTTGACTTGTGTGGGAATTTGATTTGCTTTGATCGTTTTTTAGTTGCTTTGGTCCCGTGGTATTGTGGTTGATGATTGTGAGGGTAGATGAAAGGGGGTTTCCCTTAGGCCCCCATAGGGTGAATATAATTATATCGATGCGCATGTGACTATATTGTATGTATTGATGAAATCGATGAAAGATGTAGTGTCTGTGATATATTATTATTTATGTTAGTGAAGGGGTAACCTTATGGTTGTTTCCTTCCTTTGAGTTTTGTACCGTTTTCGTACTAGTCATAATTGTCGTAATTTTGATGACATGACTGTGATTGTTATTGAATTGAAAAATCAACGTTGAGATTGACTGATGAAGGATATGTGAATGATGTTATGACTATATGAGATACCTTGTCTGGTTGAGCTTTGGGTAAATGTGAATTACTTTTATTTTGCACAATTGAGGAATGATATAAACTGTCATAGCCGTAATATTGCCGTGCTGGAACCTTGGGGAAGATGAGTACTTAAGTTATATAGTTTTCTACACAAGTTGTATAGTTTTCTAAAAACCATAGAAAAGTCTAGGAACCTTGAATTTGTCGAAACTTGATCATAACGTGTTTAACGAACTAAAAGAAACTTAGGATTAGTTATGAATGTGTTTATGGCGTGGTATCCGAGGGTACAATCCCCTAGACATCAGCATGCTATGAGAAGGGCAAGGAGTACCGGAGGTCGATTTGCAAAGAAAAGTGATGTTAAATAATATATTAAATGTTAATATCAGAGAAAAACCGATATTAAATTTTATTAAATATATTTTAATTAGTTTATTGTTTTATTTCTATGCTTGTTATTAGTATCGGAGAAAAGCCTTAGCTTCCTGTTTGAGGTTCAATATATTATTGAGTACATGTACTCTTTTAGGGTACCATGTGTTCATTGTATGTTGAACCTTGAATTGTCCAAATGGGACAGTTTGGGAAAAAACTTTTTCTTTACTCATATAATAGTTGTTGCTTAATTCTCGTATCTTTATATTCGATGAAATTTCTGTTTGATTCATTTCCTTTTGTTCTCTGGGTGCATACTTGATAGCGGTATTCATAACTGCGATCATATAGTGTACTCAAAGACCAATGAGAAATGCTGCCAAAATTTTGTCAAGTCGTGATGCTGAAATTGTCATTTTTTTAACATGCAGAAGATGGAATTTTTTCCTTCGAGTCATAGTTTCATGTACGGTAGGTCGTATCCGGGAAGAAGAGGTTTGAAAGAATCTTTTTGCGTTGAGGTTGTTGACTTTGTTAAACTCATAATGGCACATGAAGATTTCATAACTAATGGGGGGATTAGATGTTCATGCCTTAATTACGATTATAGAAAGATTAAGAGCCCAGGTGAGGTCATGCATCACCTGTATTAAGTTGGATTTAGGCCTAATTACTGGATTTGGATTAAACATGGTGAAGAGTTTCATTGGGTTGATTTAAAAATTGGCGATAATTGCATAGGTGCTTCAAGCAGTTGCGTAGATATGGGATATGGTGAGCATATTGAATTGATGTAGGATATGGTTTTTGATGCCTTGGGGGTCAACGTATTATTCGAGGAGCAACAGTATGATGACACAGATGAACTTCCAAATGAGATAGCACAAAAATTTTATAATCTCTTGTTAGAAACAAATAATTCGTTGTTTGATGGATCTCACTACAAGAAATAGCGGGATTACCGACGGCCAAAAGCCGTCGGTAATCCACAAATACCATCGGTAATAAAAAAATTCCGACGGATTACCGACGGCCTAATGTCCGTCGGTAAACTGCGCGTCGCAAATACGTACCGACGACTTTAACCCGTCGGTACATTTCCGACGGTTTTCTCCGACGGTTTTAACCCGTCGATAATTCCGATGACATTTCCGACGGCTTTAACCCGTCGGTAAGTTTCCGACGGGTTTTCCGACGGTTTTAACCCGTCGGTAAATCCGAACTTTAATTTTTTTTTGAAAATTGTTTAAATTTTTATTAAAAAATTATTTACTTTTTTAAATTATTTAATTTTAATTTCTGTAATCAATTTAATTTATTTAACGATTACTAGTTATCTCATTTAATAATTAATTTCTTCCTGTATTTAAAAATGTAATGTGATAACATAACTATAAAACAAATTAAAAAAAAGAAACGTAACAAATAAATAAAAAAAATCGACGAACAAAACAGTAATAAAAAATATCCGAAAATATAAAAAAATAAAAATTATTTACTTTTTAAAATTATTTAATTTTAATTTCTGTAATCAATTTAATTTATTTATCCATTTAATTAACGATTACTAGTTATCACATTTAATAATTAATTTCTTCCTGTATTTAAAAATGTAATGCGATAACATAACTATAAAACAAAATAAAAAAAGAAACGGAAAAAATAAATAAAAAATTCGATTTAACAAAACAAGAATAAAAAATATCCGAAAATATAAAAAATATCGATACAAACATAACTAATAGTCACGATAATCATGATCATGATCACTATCTACATCATCGACATGATCACCAAGATTATGAGGCGGAGCGGAGGCGGTGGAGGAGGCGGTGGCGAGCTAGCAAATGGTACAGATCCTCCTGCCGCCGCAAAGACTGAGCCAACATGGCAGCCGTCCCGGCGAGCCTCCTCTGCTGACGGCCGCGATCCGCCGCTTTCGGCCGCTAATCGCCGCTTTGCTCGGCCATGGCCCGCTTCAACTCTGCTATCTCCCGCTCATCCGCGGCAAAGACGATCGGGCGACTCTCCAAAGAGAGGCGGCGCCCTTTCTTGTAGTTCTTGGCAAGGTCGCCAAAGACCGTGTATAAGCGACCCTTCTTCTTGCCGCTAACAACATCTCGCCAAACCATCGGCCGACGCACTGGATCCTCGGGCTCGAGACGGAACATGAGGATGTCTGAGATCTAACCTGAGACATCCTCGCCTCAAACTCCTCCTGTCAAACATAAACAAATTAGTCAATTTTTATTGTAATAAAACAATATAAACATTGTTAAAAAACTATTCATTATGTTTTATAATTACCTAGGTCCGCCTCGACCGCTCATCGACAAACTCACCGGTACCTCTCCTAATATGAGTTGCACGATGGAGCTCGTGCAACTGAACCTCCCTTTGCAACCGCTGAGACTGTAATTATTTAATAAAAAAAGCTTAACTAAATAATAATAATAATAATAATAATAATAATAATAATAATAATAATAATAATAATAATAATATAAAACATACAAGTCGAGCTTCATGTCATACCGATCGACCGAACCTCCAGATTGAAGCTCCCACCCTTTTCGAGGCTCTATTCTTCTTCGCTTCGCTACCGCCTTGAACTCGTGGGAGTTCCAGTGCGCCAGAGTCGCCAGATCTCATCTCCTATCCAAGTGGGCTGCCCATTGAGGCGGGCATCTCTAAGCATATCGATAGGCGGTGGGAAGCCTTCATATGGAAGTTCTTCTTGATCTGCTCCTCCCGCTCTTCCTTCCAAGAAACCTCTCTCTGTATGAATATAATACGTTATTAAAAATAATTGAGATTCATGAAATAAAAATAATACGCAACAAAATAATCGATAAACAACTTACTCTGAAAAGAATTGAACATGTGCCTCCGCTCACCACCGTCAGCGTCCCAAGTGGGCCAATAGGCGTGGTAATTTTGCTCAATTACTTAGTGATAGCCTTCGCATGGCTTTGTGGAAGGAACCTAAACAATAACAACATACCAAACAAGTTAAAAATATATAGGTTAAACTGTAATTTTCGTCCCTTATCCTTTTTTTAGTTTTCATTTAAGTCCATTAAGTTATAAAAATTACTTCAATTTCGTCCTTTCTTTTTAATTATTCTTTTTGTCTTAGACGAAATACCATCTTACACGTGGCAATTTGTTTTATTTTATTTTATTTTTACGCCACGTGTCGATGGTGATTCGCCTAAGAAAATATGAATAAATAAACAGAAAGACGAAATTGATGTGATTTTTGAAATTTAAGGGACTTAAATGAAAACTAAAAAAGATAAGGGACGAAATTGAAAACTAAAAAGATAAGGGCAAAAATGTGTATTCAACCTACATACTCACCCTCTACCACCGGCCCGATAGCAACTCGGCCATCATGCGAGATCTGAATATCATCAACGACCTCCCCGCTCATCCTGCTGCCGCCAACCTCCTCGTCTGCCGAACCTGGTCGATCAGTGCCTGGCCCACACTATACTCCTGATCGGACACATGAGTGTCGCACCGCCTCAAACACAAAATGAGAGGAAGAAGCGGCAAGTGTCTGCTGGAACCACTGGTGGGCATCATGTAAATGGGTGTCGATCTGAAGGTCCCGCATGTTGTGTAGGTGCCCAATATGACGTGAGGCTGCGTAGGGGCGAACTCATTTGGAGCCTGTGTAGGCGTAGATGTTTCTGCGGGCCGTGGATGACAACATCGCATAGCCCATCATCAATCCTAATAATGTTCGCCTCCGACAACGAGGGGGTCGACAATGATGCCCTTCCTTCCGCTGACCACTACCGGGTGGTCGGGTCAAGCCTGAACCTCCCGATGCCATATATGTCTATAGAGCAATTCAATAATAATACATGAAATATTATATTTAAACATAACAATATTAAAAATGAATTCCAAAAAATAAACAAGTTATATGAAAATAATCGACAAAATAAAATATGTTGTTAGACATTAAATTCTCTAATTGTAAAAAGTTAAACAAATTTATTACGCCCATTCTCGCCCACTCGCTCTGCTTGGCATCGTCTTGAGATCTTGATGGTTACGCCACTTCTTCATTTAATTCCTCATCTCCATTTACATCTTCATATGTGATTGGATCGTCACGTAGTCGAGAAATGGGTTCAACTTCGTTTACTACGTTGACATGAGACATCTCATCCACTTGATAAGCCACTTCTTCCTGTGGATCATCTCGCTTCAATGCGACCCTTGGTTTTGTCTTTATTGCAACACACCAACCTTGTTTGTCCGCCGAGTTGACGGATAAGGGACATAATACACCTGTCTTACATGTTGTGCTATGATAAACGGATCAAACATTTGGTATCTTACGCTCATGCATATGTCAATAGATTATATTTGCGATCCATTCTTGTGCCTCTACTTGACGGATCAAACCAATTACAATAAAATAGCACTATTCTTTTAGTATAGTCTAAAGTATTGTAAGCCACCATATATATGTTGAATCACGCCGTAGAAGTCGTCTTCACCTCCCTCTGTGACACCTTTTACATAAACTCCGCCGTTAACTATTTTTTCCCCTCTGTTTTTGATCGAGTTTGAAATTTGTAACCGTTCTTAAATACGTGTGCCATTCTTTTACACGTGATTTAGGACCATGAGATAAATTTCTCAAGTGTTCGATTATGGGCGATTCTGACTCGCTATACACCTGCGTATACACATGCACAAGTGATTTAGGGTTCCTTTTTGCAAACAATCTTTTGTATTTTCAAACAACAAATAGTTGAAATAGGACTAAAAATACATACCTGGCTCCTAAACCACGTTGGGAAATATTCATGAATATAGGCAGAAGAGTCTTGTTCGCTTGTGGGCTTAGTTAACAAGAATGCCCTGAACAAGTCATTATCAAACAAATGATCATGAATAGGTGTGGACTAAATAAATTGAAAGTGGTCAAAAGTATACATACGTAAGATATGGTGATACTTCGGCACAGTTGATCAACACGTGAACGTGTGCTGACTTCCAATCTTCTCCCGTTAACCAGGACTTCAGCTCCTTTCCAGCATGACGACCGGGAAGGCAAAACACTGATAAGGCCAGCGGGTGCCTTTCACTTTCAATTTCTATTTCATTCCTATTATTTGTTGGTGTCAGCATGAAGTTCGTAAAATAATGGGAACAGAAATGAATTGTCTCACGGTATAAGTAAGTTGCACAAATAGATCCTTCAACCCTGGCCTTATTTTTCACCGACCGTTTTGAGTCACCCATAAATCTATAGAATAACCAGGTTGGTGATCAACATTTCAACATTTAACCCGGGGCAGTGAATAATTATGTTAAAGAATATTTGATTATATTACCTTTCGAATGGATACATCCATCTGTATTGAACCGGTCCACCGAGCGTAGCTTCATGTGCAAGATGCACTGGGAGATGTTCCATAGAGTCAAAGAAACCAGGGGGAAATATTCTCTCCAACTTACAAAGAATGACTGGTATGTTCTGCTCCATCTTGATAAGATCATCATCTCTCAATGTTGCGGAACACAAATCTTTAAAAATTGGTGAAGTTCGTAAGTGGATTTAAAATATTTGACTACAGGAACTAAATGCAATAGGAAGTAAACACTCCATGAATACATGACAATCATGGCTTTTCATCCCAATCATTGTTCCTTTGTTCACATCGACATCTTGCCAAATTAGAAGAATAACCGTCTGGCATTCGAAGTTCTTTTATCCACCGACAGACTGACCTAGCTTCCTCAATAGTTAAAGAGTAACAGGCTTTGGGTTTCAGGGTTTTCCCATTCGACCGAAGTCGTCAAATGCAAGTCCTTTAAACTTACGATAAAGTGGTAAGTCCAGCCTGCCTTATCATTGTCTTTCGTTCTTCCTCTAACGTTCATCACCGTGAGAAAAACATTGTCAAAAAGTTCTTCTCAATGTGCATAACATCAAGGTTGTGTCTCAACAAATTATCTTTCCAATACGGCAAATCCCAAAAATACTTCTTTTAGTCCAATTGTGCCATTGTCCATATCCTTCAAATCGATCCAATTCACCAAAATCTGTGATTTTTGGCGGATCCATAACTCGGTAAAAATCGTTAGGATGTCAACCTCGAGGCGCCATCTAATTCAACTTCCCTTCTTGAAGGCGTTCTTATTCCGTCTAAATGGATGATCTGGCTGGTAAAAACCTGCGATGTGAGTCAAACCAAGAACTCTTCCCCAAATTTCAAGGTAAAGGCCTTTGTATGCTCCATGCAATGGGACATGCCATCTTACCATGAGTACCCCAACCGCACAACATGCCATATGCAGGGAAGTCATTAATGGTCCACATAAGAGCTGCCCTCATTGAAAGTTCTTCTTTCGTGCAACATCATAAGTCACAACGCCATTCCACAACCTTTTGAGATCGTCGATGAGGTCAGTAAGTAGATGTCAATACCATCTGCTGGATTATCTCGACCCGTTATAATACAAGTCAAGAACATATAGGGCTTAGACATGCACATATCGGGAGGAAGATTGTATGGGGTAACAATAATCGCCAAAGAAGAATAAGGTTTCGCCGTTGATTGAACATATGGGGTAAAACCATCGAGCATAAGCCAAGTCGTACATTACGTGGATCTGGCCGCAAATTCGGGATTCACACGATCAAAGTGCTTCCAAGCTTCACCATCACATGGATGTCGCAACATACCAAGTGCTTTTATTCTCATAGTGCCAAGTCATTTTGTCTGCAAATTGTGTTGACGCAAATATTTTCTCGCAGCCTTGGAATAATTGGCAAATAAAACATTGCCTTCCGTGGAACTGGTTTTGTCTACCCTTCCCATTATCAGGATGTTGCATATTCCTTGGCTCACCACGTAATTTGCATTCAACCAGCGCGCTATCATTTTTACCAAATTCATTGTCGTAATATAACATACACCCTCTCACACAACAATCAATCCTTTTAGATTCCAACCCCAATTTGGACACTAAGCTTTTAGCCTCGTAATAACTTTTTGGAAAACCATCTCTGATAGGTGACGAGTCCAACATCATCTTCGTTACGAGATCCAAGCACACATCCGTAGCACCACAGTTGGACTTGAGAGCTAAAAGTCTCACACACATTGATAACTTAGAGTCGGCAGACCTTCAAACAACGGCTTATTTGTTTCTAACAAGAGATTATAAAATCTTTGTGCGCCTCATTTGGAAGTTCATCTGTCATCATCATCGTGGCTCCTCGAATGATACGTTGACCCCAAGGCATCACAAACCATATTTTGCATCAATTCAATCGCTCACCATATCCCGTGATCTACGCAATTACTTGAAGCACCTGTGCAATTATCGCCAACCCCTAATCCAACCCGAGGTAACTCTTCACCATGTCTAGTCCAAATGCAGTAATTAGGCATAAATCCAACTCTCGCAGTGCAAAGATGACCTCTCCTGGGCTCTTGATCTTTCTGCAATCGCATTTAAGGCATGGACATCTAATCCCTCCATTAATTTCGAAATCTTCGTGTGCCATTGCGACTTGAATGAAGTGATCAATCCCATCGCAAAAAGATTGTTTCAAACCCCCTCTTCCCAGATACAACCTATCGTACATCCAACTACGATTCGAAGGAAAAAATTCCATCTTCTGCATGTCAAAAAAAAAATGACAATTTCAGTAGCACGACATTCTTACAACTGCTCTCTTTCTTTAAATGGTATGACCCTATCCCATTCGAGGAAAAACTTTTTCAGAACTTGTATAATAGTCATTCCGTAATTCTCATATCTTATACTTGACAAAATTTTCAAAGATTTCCCGTTGGTCTCTGAGAACACAAAATGATCGCAGTTAGGAACAAGGCAATCAAGTATGCACCTAGAGAACAAAAGGAAATGAATCTAACCGAAATTTCATCAAATATCAAGATACGAGAATCAAGCAACAACTATTATACAAGTAAAGAAAAAGTTTTTTCCCAAATCGACCGACTTGATTAATTCAAGGTTCAATATACAATGAACACGTGGTATCTAAAAGAGTACACACACTCAATAATATATTGAACCTCAAACGGGAAGCTAATGATTTTCTCCGATACTAATAACAACAATCAAACATCCATTTCATCAATAATTAAAAAGTAACATGTTGAAAGTTGACATCCACTTAAAGGATAGAATTAAACAAGCATACCGACTGGCAAGTGGAAGCATAAATCCTTTTAACAATTTTTGTTTTCATAGTGGTTTGGCTTGGGATATGCCATGCAAGTAGAGCTCCTTGATGGTCACATCTACCAAGCATCCTAATCCATTAATTGGCCAAAAACAATCATTTTCTGCTTCTGCAGCTAAAAACTAGCCTAGCACCGTAATCTACTACATTAACCAAGGCAATTGATGGTATCTCTAAACAACATAAAATTGGTTACTTTATTATTTTTTAAAAAAATAAGATCATCACATAATTAAATTCATCAAATATAGGATTTTAATAGTTTATAATTATTGTCTGATACGATTAATTTGGGAATCAATTTCCTCGGTAATTCATGTCTTTGTGTAATAATATGTCTTTCATATGTTAAATTTTTAGTTTAATAAACGTTGTTTGTATTTACAAGATAGTATATAGTTATAATCAGTAAATATTTTGGAGATTAATATGGTTACTATCTCAATATAAATTGGTTTCTATAAGTATAGCGAGACGTAGCATGAACATAGGATCGTAGATTCACTTATCAAATTGAGTTTATGTGTTGCTTGCTAAATGAATAATCTACATGCTACCTTACTCTAACATAAAATATACATCAAACAAAATTCCTCTGTGGAGAGAACTATACATCACTTCAACATAAAACATCCTTTGTTAGCCAAAACACACATCACCTCAAAATTCTCTCTCTGGAGGGAACTATGAAGCAAATCAAATAAATATGTCGGTGTGGGGTCAACACCAACCCTTTTCCACCCAATGAGTCAACCGACATTTCGTTAGAGTGCATACCTAATTCTCGTAACAAGAGAGTGTCCACGCCCTTCGATGTGAGTGGCAGTCTTGAGCAATGTCGTGGCCTCGAACTAAAAATACAGAAAAAACATAGAAAATTTTAACTAACAAGCTACCAAATAGCAATCAACAAAAATGAGCAGGATGCCAACCAAACAACAATCATGTTATAAAATAATTCCAAATAAACCCCAAGTAAGCTTTTTGGCTTTCACTATTTTTATCAAATCATGAATTCTCAAAAGCTATTTAACCTCCTCATGTAAAACATAAAATAGAGCATAATAGAGTGGTGGTGGTGGTGGTGGCGGTGGCGGCCTGGTTTCGCGAACAATCGTTGAAACGTTGGAATAATTGGAACTTAGGCTTAACACAAAAATTAAATAGAAAAGCACAAATGTAAAGACATACATCATATATTATCCTAATACATTTATCCAATTAAAATGTTAAAGCAGTCAAATACTAATGTACATAACATGCATACTATAAAATAGAGGCTAGCTAGTGGCGGCTCCTTGAGGGGTCCCAGACAAAATCGGGCGGTAGAATCCTCAAGGAGTCGATGGAGTGTAATGCTACTACGGTGGGAGAATATTTTGGTGTGGACGGAGTGTAATCCTCTCCGATTGGAGAATACTCCGGTGAGGTCTGAGTGTAATCCTCTCCGATTGGAGAATACTCCGGTGTGGATGGAGTATACCCAAGATCTCATCGTCATCAGCCGAGACCTGAACGATGTATGTCCCTCGATGAGCATCACCGAGCTACTGTGCCTCCTGGGATCACCATGTGGTTCATCAAATCACGATCCTCAGCACGATCCTTAGTCCTGATGACAAAGCTATTTCGATACTCCCTCGCAGACATCATCGGCCTCCTGGAAGGCATAGGAGGATCACGATGGCGAGCATCGCGATCCTCAATCATCACAAAGCTATTCTGATACTCCCTTGCAGACATCATCGGCCTCCTGGAAGCCCTACCTCGACCACGGTTTCCATCTAAAGACATTGTCTGTTTGTTGTCAACATTGGTCACCATGAGCATATAAACTGAAAATAATCGAATTACAACAAAACGAACAAAGGCATAGGTTTGCAGTATTTAAGACTTTATTCCAATATTTTTTTCAATATTTTTTTCAAATCATGATGCTAACCGAGCAGGATGCGCCAACTAGAATTGTTTTTTTTCCCTTCTAATTAGCATGCTTAAGACAAACTTTTAACCTTGGACATAATATAAGTATCCTAAACTTTTAAAACAACTAACAATCCACAAAATCAATAAGAGCAGAGCAACCGTCAAACAACTAACAATCCACAAAATCAATAAGAGCAGAACAACCATCAAACAACTAATAATCTCACGCAGTGCTACTCTTGCAAAGCTACTAAAACAAAAATCAAATACCAACAACAGGGAATACAAACAAACCTTAGTTCCCAAAATCACAGAACACAAAATTGGAGGTCAAGCCACAAAAGAATACCTGTGATGCACCAAAAACCTTCAAAATCACGTCAAAAACCTTCAAATATATCACTTCAAGAACCTTCAATCGTTCCTGAAACATCGAAAAGGAACACCAAATCAATTTGGGATTCGAAAGAAAAAAACACGAACAAAGAAGGATAGAATAGAGACAGAGAATAGACGGTGGTGGCAGAGGTGGACGGGACCATCTTTGTGGAGGTGGTCGCGGAAGGTACTGTGGAGGTGGTGGCGGCGGACGGTGCTGTGGAGGTGGCGGCGGTGGACTGTTCTGTGGAGGTGGCGGCGGATAGAGAGAGAGAGATGAGAGACAGAGAGAGACATGGTGGTGGTGGTGGTGGCAGAGGAAACGCGGTGGTGGTGGCGACTAAGACGTGGTGGTGTGGCGCGGTGGTGGTGGTGGTGGTGGAGAGAAAGAGTGAGAACGGTGAGAGAACGAGAGAGAATAGAGAGAATAGAGTGGTGGTGGTGGTGGCGGCCTGGTGGTGGTGTGGGCGTGGTGGTGGTGGCGGCGTAGTGGTGGGGGCGGAGGAAGAGAGGGAAGTGAAAGAGAAGAGGGATGAAGATGGAGGAGAAAGGGAAGGCCTGGCTTCTCGTTATTATCGCGCATTACCGACGGCTTTTGCAAGCGGACTAGGCCGTCGGTAAACTGTTCGGCATTACCGACGAGTTTTTTAACTTACCGACAGTATAAGGCCGTCGGTATTTGAAAAATAGGCGCGGAAATGAAATATCTTTGAAATTACCGACGAGCATTGACCGTCGGTAAATCAGATTCCATTTACCGACGGACTTGTTGTTTTACCGACGGCTTGGCCGTCGGAAAATTCAACGTTTAACCGACGGTCTCTGACCGTCGGTATATGCTCGTCGGTAAATCCGAATTTTCTTGTAGTGTCTGCAGACTCTAAATTATCAATGTGTGTGAAGCTTTTAGCTCTTAAGTCCAATTGTGGTGCTACCGATGTGTGCTTGGATCTCTAATGAAAATGATGTTGGACTCGTCATCTATCAAAGATGGTTTGCCAAAAAGTTATTATGAGGCTAAAAGCTTAGTGTCCAAGTTGGGGTTGGAAGCTAAAAGGATTGATTGTTGTGTGAAAGGGTGTATGTTATATTACGACAATGAATTCGGTAAAAACAATGGCATGCTGGTTGAATACAAATTTTGTGGTGAGCCAAGGCATATTTCACACACTGATAATGGGAAGAGTAGACAAAAACCAGTTCTAGTGAAGGCAATGTTTTACTTACCAATTATTCCAAGGCTACAGAGAATGTTTGCATCAACACAGACTGCAAGCAAAATGACGTGGCACTATGAGAATAGAAGCACTTCAGGTATGTTGTGCCACCCATCTGCTAATGAAGCTTGGAAGCACTTTGATCGTGTGCATCCTGATTTTGCAGTAGATCCACGTAATGTACGACTTGGCTTATGCTCTGATGGTTTTACCCCGTATGATCAATCCACGACAAAACCATATTCTTGCTGGCCAGTTATTGTTACCCCATACAATCTTCCTCCCGAAATGTGCATGTCTAAATCTTATATGTTATTGACTTGTATTATACCGGGTCCAGATAATCTAAAAAATGGTATTGACATCTATTTACAGCCTCTCATTGACGATCTCAAAAGGTTGTGGAATGGTGTTTTGACGTATGATATTGCATGAAAGAAGAATTTTACAATGAGGGCAGCTCTGATGTGGACCATTAATGACTTCTCTGCATATGGCATGTTGTCTGGTTGGGGTACTCATGGTAAAATGGCATGTCCGCATTGCATGGAGCATACAAAAGCCTTTACCTTGAAATTCGTGGGGGAAGAGTTCTTGGTTTGACTCACATCGCAGGTTTTTACCAGGTGATCATCCATTTAGACAGAAAAAGAACGCCTTCAAGAAGGGAGAAGTTGAATTAGATGGCCCGCCCCCAAGGTTGACATAAGAACAGATTTCGAACAGAGTTACGGAGCTGCCAAAAATCACAAATTATGGTAAATTGGATCGATTTGAAGGATATGGACAATGGCATAATTGGACAAAAAGAAGTATTTCTTGGGATCTACCATATTGGAAAGATAATTTATTGAGACATAACCTTGATGTTATGCACATTGAGAATAATTTTTTTGACAATATTTTTCTCACAGTGATGAACGTCAGAGGAAAAATGAAAGACAATGATAATGCCAGACTAGGCTTACCACTTTACTGTAGGCAAAAGGACTTGCATTTGACGACTCGGTCTGATGGAAAAACCCTGAAACCCAAAGCCTGTTACTCTTTAACTGCTGAGGAAGCTAAGTCAGTTTGTCGGTGGATAAAAGAACTTTGGATGTTAGACGGTTATTCTTCTAATTTGGCAAGATGTGCCGATGTGTACAAAGAAACCATGATTGGGATGAAAAGCCATGATTTTCATGTATTCATGGAGTGTTTACTTCCTATTGCATTTAGTTCCTTGCCGTCAAATGTTTTAAATTCACTTACTGAACTCAGCCAATTTTTTAAAAATTTGTGTTCTGCAACATTGAGAGAGGATGATCTTATAAAGATGGAGCAGAACATACCAGTCATTCTTTGTAAGTTGGAGAGAATATTTCCCCTAGCTTTCTTTGATTCTATGGAGCATCTCCCAGTGCATCTTGTACATGAAACTAGGCTTGGTGAACCGATTCAATATAGATAGATGTATCCATTCGAAAGGTAATATAATATTCTTTAATATAAATATTCATTTGAAGGGTTAAATGTATCAATTTTGATCAACATTGTTATTTTGTAGATTTATGGGTGACTCAAAACGATCGGTGAAAAATAAGGCCAGGGTTGAAGGATCTATTTGTGCAACTTACTTACACCATGAAACAATCCATTTCTGTTCCCATTATTTTACGAACTTCATGTTGACACCAACAAATAATAGGAATGAAATAGAAATTGAAAGTGAAAGACACCCGCTAGCCTTATAATATTTGGCCTTCCCGGTCGTCATGCTGGAAAGGAGTTAACTCACTGGTTAACGGAAGAAGAATTTAAGTCAGCCCACGTTCACATGTTGATCAACTGTACCGAAGTATCACCATATCTTACGTATGTATCATTTTGACCACTTTCAATTTCTTTTATCCATAACTACTCATGATCATTTGTTTGATAATGACTTGATCAAGGCATTCTTGTTAACTAAGCCCACAAGCGAACAAGACTCTTCTGCCTATATTCATGAATATTTCCCAACGTGGTTTATGTACCATGTATGTATTTTTAGTCCTATTTGAACTATTTATTGTTTGAAAATACAAAAGATTGTTTGAAAAAAAGAACCATAATTTGTTTGCATATGGGGTATACGTAGGTGTACGGTGAGACAGAATCCCCTAAAATCCAACACTTGAGAAATTTATCTCATGGTCCTCGTTCACGTGTAAAAGAATGACACGCATTTTTCGTAAATGGATACAAATTTCAAAATTAGTAAAAAAACAGAGGGGGAAAAATAATTAACAGCGGATTTTATGTAAAAGGTGCCACAGATGGAGGTGAAGACGACTTCTGTGGCGTGATTCAACATATATATGAACTGACATACAATATTTTAGACTATATTAAAAGAATAGTGCTATTTTATTGTAATTAGTTTGATCCGTCAAATAGAGGCACAAAAGTGGATCGAAAATATAATAATGTGGAGATTTACATGAGCAGAAGACACCAAATGTCTGATCTGTTTATCATGGCACAAAATGTAAGACAAGTGTATTATGTCCCTTATCCGTCAACTCGAAGGGACAAACAAGGTTAGTGAGTCGCAATAAAGACAAAACCAAGGGGTCGCATTGAAGCAGATGAGCCACAGGACGAAGTGGCTTATTAAGTGGATGAGATGTCTCATGTTAATGTAGTAAATGAAGTGGAACCCATTTCTCGACTACGTGACAATCCAATCACATATGAAGAAGTAGATGGAGATGAGGAATTAAATGAAGAAGTGGCAGAACCATCAAGATCTGAAGACGATACCGAAGTATAGTGGGTAGAATGGGCAGAATGAAATTGTTTAACTTTTTACAATTAGAGAAATGTCTAACAATATATTGTAATTTGTCAGTTATTTTCATAACCTGTTGTTTATTTTTATGGAATTCATTTTTAATATTGTTATGTTTAAATATAATATTTCATGACTGTTATTGTTGAATTGCTCTATAGACATATATGGCTTCAGGATCAAGATCCGACCCCCCAAACCACCCACTGGTGGTAAAGGGAAGGAGAAGGCCATCGCCATCGACCCCCCATTCGTCGGAGGCCGAAGATTATTAGGCGTGACCCTACTGGGTATTCGACGTTGTTATCTACACAACGTCTATGTCATCTACGCCTACACAGCCTCCGGCACGTTCGACACCTACACAGCCTCCAACACCTTCTGCATTGACACCCCATTTGCCTGCCATTTACATGATCCCCAACCTGGGGTTCCAGCAGACACATGGCACTTCTAGTTCTCATGTTGTACCTGAGACTGTGCCCGATGCTCATCAGTCTGAGGATGACTATAGTACGGGCTATACGTCTAATCAGACCGAGGTTGAGCAGGACGAGGATGAGCAGCAGCAGGTTGAGGATCTTGAGATGCTGCATGATGGCCGAGTTATTATCAGGTCGACTGGTAAAGGGTAAACATTTACATTTTTTGTCAAGTTATTAATAATTTACATGTATATATATATATTTTTTGTATGACATGTTTTTATTATTCAGGTTCCTTCCCTCAAAGCCAGCTGCGAAGGCTATCACAACAGCAATTGAGGAGAATTATTCGGCATATTGGCCCACCTGGGGGACGTTAAAGGACAAGGAGCGGGATCATATGTTTGCATCTTTCGGAGTAAGTTGCAATTTTTATTTTATTGCATATTATTTTTTTATTTCATAAATTTAAATTATGTTTAATAATGTCTTATATTGATACAGGAGATATGTGCTTAGAGGGAAGAGAATGAAGAGCGGATCGAGAAAAACTTTCATATGAAGGCCTCCCACCGCCTCTCTGATATGCTTAGAGATGCCCGCCTCAGGGGACAGCCCCACTGGATAGGGGATCATATCTGACAGAGGCTGGTAGAGCACTGGAGAACCTCTGAGTACAAATTGATTTGCGAGAAGACCAAGAAGAACAGAGCCTCTGAGAAGGGTGGGAGCTTGCACATCGGAGATTCCATTAGTCAGGCACAGCTCAACTTGTACGTGTTATATTATTATTATTATTATTATTATTATTATTATTATTATTATTATTATTATTTATTTTTTTATTAATTAATTACAGCCGAAGAGGTTGGGTAGAAAGGTACAGTTGTACGAGCTCCATCATATAACTCATATTAGGAGGAGTATTAGTGATTTCGTTGATGATCAGTCAAGGCAGACCCAGGTAACTATAAAATATAATGAATATTTTTTTAATATTATTTATATTGTTTTCTTACAAAAATTTTTTTTGACTTATTTGTTTATGCATGACAGGAGGAGTTTGAGATGAGGATGTCTCAGATTAGATCTCAGACATCATCATGTTCCTCGTCACACAGCACTGAGGATCCATCTGTACCGCTCAAGGTTTGGGCAGATATTGTTGGCAGCAAGAAGAATGGTCGCCTATACGGTGCTGGAGACCTTGCCAGCAACTACAAGAAAGGGACCAGCCGCCTCTGTAGGGAAATCGTGCAATAATCAAAGATAAAACACAATAGAAAATTAAAATTTCCCTTCCATGGATCCTTGCGAATGGTCATGATTCAGGGATTACGTTGGTAACCTCTTGTAGTGCAGACCGTTGCAAACGAGAACTAGAGTCGAGCACGAGCGTCGTACTGATGACAACGCCTCTACGCAGTCCACACGAACAGACTTCGAATGGGAGCGGCCTCCGCTTCATCGTGCTAGCCGATTTAATCCGGCTGTCACGAATGCACACAAGGTCTCTCTGTAGGGCTAGGGTCAATTCCGTGTCTGAACTTTCAGCTTAAGTGTTCTATTTATAGAACCGCTTAAGATTAACCTAGCGGCACACCGTATCTTACCATGTGCTGCGTTGCTCTTGACTTATGATGGTGCGTCATAAGAGCGCACCATTGAATAAAACGAGTCTTACTTATTTATATTTAATCTCTCATTAATCTGTTCTTATGTGTGTGACCCTGTAGGTTCCCGTAATGTTAGTAATAATATTAAATCACTATTTAATATTATAAACAGAGAGCGGTGTCTAGCAACACATCACTGCTACACAAGTAACGAGAATGTCAGTATTATGACGTAACCTTTCCAAGATAATGATCATGTGTATAATTACCCTTTTGCCCTTATATCTATATTGAACACAAGGCATAGTGTGTGTCACCCTTGTATAGTTCAACATTATATTCCTTGATACCCAAGTAGACTAAGTAACAACAAATAAGATCAATATCTCATATTGACTTATTTCAGCATGGCCATGCATTTTACAGTCATACTCTATCAAGGGGCCCACAGATATTACTCCTGCTATGTAGGAGGGGCAAATCCCATCTAGGTCACTCATGTCCCTCTGCATGACTCGTGGAGTGCCCAGTTAACCGACTTTCTAGTTGTCCTGTTATAGACAATGTTTGACGGTAATAGAACACTCAACTCCTCATGTAGGGACCATAGTGGTTTCAGGTCAAAGGGTAGCATACACCATTATCACTATGAGAATGACTTACGATACTTACATAACGCACTATGTAGTATTATCATGGTGGGTCAATCCAGTACACAATTACCCTAATATGTACCTATGCGATGACTTGATATCTCATATCTATAACCTGTGAGATGAGGTTATCAGTCCAGCCACATAATAGTCTTGATGTATTATTATTGTCCTTAATAATAATAATACTTGACTACGGATATTTAGAGTAAGTTCTATAGTATCTCACAACCGAGTCGTCTACTCGATGTTCTATTAGAATTGAACTTTTACTCAAGGACTTTATTACGTTGAAACAAAAATAATAACTGAAATGCCTCATATAATAGATAAATAACATGATACAAATTATAAGTTCAAAAGGAACTACATTGGCCTCTAGGGCTTACACTAACAATCTCCCACTAGCACTAGAGCCAATTAGGCATGTACCTGATCCCCATAGATCTAGTATGACCATCGTGCTTCTGTTGGGTAAGAGGCTTTGTAAGTGGGTCAGCAACATTGTTAAGTGTTGGTACTCTGCATATCTTTACATCTCCTCTATCGATAATCTCTTAAATGAGATGGAAGCGCCTAAGTATGTGTTTGGATCGCTGGTGAGATCTAGGTTCCTTAGCTTGTGCAATGGCACCATTGTTATCACAATAGAGATCAATGGGGTCCACAATGCTAGAAACTGTACCAAGTTCAGTAATGAACTTCTTGATCCAAACAGCCTCCTTTGCTGCATTTGAAGCAGCAATATACTCGGCCTCTGTAGTAGAATCAACGACTGTTTCTTGCTTTGAACTCTTCCAGCTCACAGCGCCGCCATTTAGGCAAAACACATAACCAGATTGCGATTTAGAATCATCTTTATCTATCTGGAAGCTAGCATCGATGTAACCTATTACAGCGAGCTCTTCTTGACCTCCATATACCAAGAATGAATCCTTAGTTCTTCTTAAGTACTTAAGGATGTTCTTGATAGCAACCCAATGACCATCACTGGGATCAGACTGGTACCTGCTCGCTGTGCTCAAGGCATACGAGACATCTGGTCGAGTACACAACATGGCATACATGATAGATCCAATTGCAGATGCATATGGAATCTTATTCATGCAATCCCTTTCTTCTTGAGTCAAAGGGAATTGTGCCTTTGATAGGCATACGCCATGTGTCACAGGCAAAAATCCTTTCTTGGAATCATGCATATTAAAGCGTTTCAGGACTTTGTCTATGTATGTACTCTGACTCAGGCCAAGTAATCTTTGCGATCTATCTCTATAGATCTTGATTCCTAATATGTAGGTAGCTTCACCCAAATCTTTCATAGAAAAGAAATTCCCTAACCAAGTCTTAACTTGTTGCAAAGTAGGGATATCGTTTCCAATGAGTAATATGTCATCCACATATAACACCAGGAATACAACTATGCTCCCACTAACCTTCTTGCAAACACAAGGCTCATCTTCATTTTTTATGAATCCAAACTATCTCACAGTGTCATCAAAATGAAAATTCCAACTTCTAGAAGCTTGCTTCAATCCATAGATTGATCGCTGTAACTTGCACACTTTCTTGGCATCATCTGAAGTCTCAAAGCCTTCAGGTTGTGTCATGTACACGTCCTTAAGGAGATTTCCATTAAGGAAAGCAGTCTTGACATCCATTTGCCATATTTCATAGTCATGGTATCCAGCGATGGCAAGTAAAATCAGAATAGATTTAAGCATCGTAGTCTACACCATGAATTTGCTTGAAACCCTTAGCAACCAGTCGTGCCTTATAGGTATGACCCTTACCATCCGTGTCAGTCTTCTTTTTGAAGACCGACTTGCACCCTATGGGAGTAACTCCTTCAGGTGGCTCTACCAAGGTCCATACCAGGTTAGTGTACATGGAGTCCATCTCATATTTCATAGCCTCAAGCCACTTCTCAGATTCAGGGCCAGTAATGGCCTCCTGGTAAGTCACAGGCTCGTCTTGATCCATGAGAAATACATCACCCTGTTGAGTCATGAGAAATCCATATCTCTCGGGTTGGTGACGTATCCTGCTTGACCTACCCTGGTCTTGTGTTACTTGAGCAGGCTGTTCTATCACAACATCTTGTGTAGGCTGCTCTTGTTCCTCCATAGGTGTGTCGCTACTCTGTGATACTCGAATTTCTCCAAGTTCTACTTTTCTCCCACTGATTCCTTTGGAAACGAATTCCCTTTCTAGGAATACAAAAGTTCGAGCGACAAACACTTTGCCCTCAGAAGGATTGTAAAAGTAGTATCCCTAGGTTTCTTTAGGATACCTCACAAAGAAGCATTTATCAGATTTGGGCTCAAGCTTAGTGGAAATTTGTCATTTCACATATACTTCACTGCCCCAAATCTTCATGAAAGACATACTGGGTTTCTTGTCAGTCCATATCTCATATGGTGTCTTTTCCACAGTTTTGGATGGAACACGGTTAAGTGTAAAAGCTGTAGTTAATAGAGCATGCCCCCTAAGGAATTTGGAAGATCCGCATGACTCATCATAGACCGGACCATGTCCAACAACGTTCGATTTCTCCTTTCAGAAACACCATTCCATTGCGGTGTTCCAAGAGGGGTGAGCTGGGATTGGATCCCACACTCTTTTAGATGATCATCAAATTCTAGGCTCAAATATTCACCACCTCGATCTGATCGAAGGGTTTTAATATTCTTACCTAGTTGGTTTTGCACTTCATTCTTGAATTCTTTGAACTTTTCAAAGGATTTCGATTTGTGTTTTGTAACACGCGTATTTCTACGATACGTTAAATAGCGTTATTTAGTATATTTTGTCGTATTTACGCTATAATAAAGCATTTTCTTGTTCGTTAAGTAAGTGATTTAATTAAATCAAGAGCAAATATAATTGAGAATTAATATTCTTATATTAATTCGTGGTTTGAATATCGTCAAAAAATTCTAACGAAGTTTCGTCGCGTTTCAAATCGCCGGGCAGTTTCTGCCGCAGATAAAATTTAAAATGAGCCCCGATTTCGATAAAAATCGAATCGTAACATGTTTAATTATTTTTAAGTGATTGAGGTTGTTTTTATTATTTATAATATAATATTATCACGCGATGAATTAATTTCTCGCAAATTAATTTTGCGGGATTTTATCGGCGAGAAATAAATCAGTAACGCGTTTTTTGTCGCCGTGTTTGAAAACCTTAAGACTCTAGATTTAGATGGTAATCATGAGTGAGGTGAGTTTAGATGGGATAGATTAAGTGATGGGATTAGTATCTTTTAAAGTAGATTAGGTGTCACTAAGTGTGTGGTTTAATTCAAAAAAATGTTACTTTTACTTATTTTCCTCTTATTATCTAGTGTTTAATTAATTTTAAGTGGAATAAAATGAGAGGATGAGCCCTAAACAGCACCCACCCCTCGTGATACTCCCTCATCCTCATCTATCTCTTCTTCTTTTCTTCCTTCTTGAGCAAGACAAGAGTTCCAAGCTTCCATGGTTGATTTCTCCATTTTCTTTGAGCTTTACAACTTGAAGTCTTCATCAAACTTGCTTCAATCCTTCATCTCCACCTAGTTCCTCGTCAACTTCACCATTTAAAGTAAGGAAAAACAGATTTTCTTCCTCCCATTTTCTGTTTAAAATCGTGATTTCCACCCCCATTTCACCTCTTGTGATTTTGCTTCCATGCTTAGTTTTCTTGCTAGGTTTTCTTCTATACTCTATCACCTATGTATCCAACCATTTGAGTAGTAGAAAATCAATTGTTCTTGGCCCCAAAACAGCCCCATAATCAGTGCCATACACCCCTTTTTTTTATTACTTGATTTTGCTTGTTCTAGTTTTAATTAATTGATGTTTATGTGTTGTTTGATAGTTGATGATGATCAAGAGGAGATGAGACATCATCAATCCTCTCCTTTAAGCCTTAGGGCGAAACCCTAAGTGGTGAAAGAGGGGAAAATGATGTGATCCTATTTGAATCAACTAATTGACGGTTTATATGTGTTATTGGAAGTTGTATGATGTTTGATTGGGCTATAATTTTCGATGAGCATGTGAAACTTGATTTCTAGGGTTTATGTTCCTTCTTGAATTTGCGGAAACGTGGGTGTGAGTGGTTCAATCATGTAATTTGTTATTTAATTAGGTTAGTTAAAGTTGTTTGATGCTTGTTGGAAGGTTAGTTTTGAATTGTATGCTTAAACTTGTCATTTTTGGAATTTTTCCTATTCTTGAACTATAGAAAAATTGGGTTGTGATGCATAATCTTGTGGTTCAAGTGTTTAATTAAATGTCTTGGTTAATTTTAAGGTTTTTGAGATAGATTTGTATGAATTAAATTAGGTGTTAGTCTATGCTTTGGTGCAAAATGGATTCTTAAAGGATAGATTAACATGTAAGACTTGATTGGAAAGATTGAAAATGGCACTAGCTATTTGATTGGAAAAGGATTTGGAAACATATTTTTGTAAGTGTTTTAACTATGAATTATGTTGCTTGATGTCTTGATTTGAAAATGCTTGTAATGATGAAAAAGAGTTTTAGCAAATATTTTTGGGAGAAAAAGGGAGTAGAGGCCGTGAGGCTTAGGAGGGTTTTTAGAAAAAATTTGGTTGTTAAACTTGATTAAATGCTTGTAGATTTTGTGAAAAAGTTTTGAACTTATGAAAAAGAGTTATTTTTTGTGTTACTTGTAATACAAGAAAACCTTGTAGTTTAAGATTTTATTTCTTTTCTAAGGGCTAGTATTGTTTTTAATGCTTGTTGAGTTTTGGTTAGGAAAGGGCTAAGTGAGAGCTAAGTTTTAGTTTTACTTAGAAGCATACTAAATTGTCGTGGTGATAGGAATCGTAATACCGGAGACCGAGCGACGCGGACCTGAGGACTTCGAAGCTACGTTAGCGACAGCTTGTGTTAAGGGCACTTCTAGATATTTGTAGGCTTTTATTTTTGTATGTCCTTGTGTAAGGGCAACTTTAGATATTTTTAGGCTTCCATCTATTTAATTTCTTTTATTGAATACGAAGAAGTCTGAGAACCCTCTGAGTTCGAAGTTAGGGTTTCCGAACCCCTTCGTGATTATTGTCGTGCGGTCGCCTATATTTCGAGTCGTTCGTGGGTGAAAAATATTGTGGTTGGTCTCCTGGCCCCAACCCCCCACACTTGTTGTACCTCTCTGTCAACTCCATCGAGTTGCAGAGGGATGGATTCCATGATGTGAATGACGATGTTGTTGAGTTATGCATTTATTTAATATGTGATTGAATAATTGTCGTGAACTGCTTAGGTATTGAATTGTGTTTCACAATGTGAACTGCTTATGCTGCTTATGTTTGTTGAATTGCGTTTCATCATATTAAGCTTGCTCTCAAATTATTTGATATGCGGTCGAATAATATTGCGTACGGCTCTTTGAATATCGTATGCGGCGAACTGTTCATCGAGTATGAGAGTAGTCGAGTCGTCGAGACGTTTATGAGTTGCGACCCGGACGACTGAGGGTGCTAGGTCCTCTTGGTTCACTGGCTCCTAAGCCGCCGCAAAGTTAAGGAACCGGAGCTGAATGTCCTAGGGAGAGCGAAGATCCCAAAGCTACGGCTGGTATTCAGTGGATGGATCGACGTCTGCTTTCCGAAAAAATTGTCGAGTCGAGAGAAAATGACTCGTGAGTCGAGTCGTGAGCGAGAGTTTTGAGTTGAGCCTTATGAACTGTATACAATGTTGTTTGCTTATTGCTTTATGAATTGTTATATCTTGATTCGTTGAGAAGTTGACCCTTTCCCGTGGTACCTTCGATTCATGATGGCTACCCAGGTGATGGCGAAGAGCGTACTGATTCTGGCGATGCGGACATCGCCGGAGGTCATCTTTGATTTCCCCGACATCGAGCAGCCTGCGGCGATGGAGTTTGACCCCATCTCTCTCCGTGTTGTATATACCGAGGATATTGTACAGACTTTCAGAGATGACGGTGTTGCTGTGAGGCAGGAGGTGTCACGGCATACAGTGAGCTTTCCTATCCAGACTATGCAGGTGGTTGATGCTTGGCGTACCATTCAGCACGAGAGGGCTATGCTAGTCTCTTCTTCGTCACCAGAGGGACCCCTTGAGATCCCTAGGAGCACTACTTCCAGACTTGCTGCCCGAGCTAGAGGGCGAGGACCGAGAGTCAGATGGACCGCTCGCAAGAGTGTGATTCGACGCGGGACGGTAGGAGCGTCAACCTCCAGAGCAGCTGGTGTTCAGAGTCCTCTAGTAGGACCGGGTTCTCCTTCTGTTGTTAGGACCCCCACCCCACCAATGGATCCACCTTCTGTTTGCGTGGTGTTCGGAGAGACGAATTGTCTAGGAGCTAGATCTGACGAGGATGTGATTGCTGGAGAGTATATTCCCGGAGATGTGCCAGAGGCTGTGCCTGTGGCGGCACCTGTTATCGACTTGATAGGCGAGGACCCGATGGATGACGAGGAGGAGGAGGATCCATCTGAAGATCTGGATAGTTACCTGTAGTGCTGTGTTGTCTGACTGCTGTTATATTTCTTTTTGGGAGGACTGTAGTATATGTCTTTTGTGTACAGTTTGTAGGTGACCAATTGGGCTAGTGGTGTTTGTTGATGCAGGGTAGACTGGTGGTTCTACTTTTGGAGTAGACCCCTACGCGGGTGTCTGCCGGGAGTACCCCCAGGGTATGATCACTCTCTCGAGGGTATTCATATCTTAGGTGTATTTTCTCTTACATTACTACTCTGTTTTATTTTGTACGTACTGTGTATGTTGATTGTATATGTTTATGCATGTATGTATTTCCAGTACGTAACTTGTGTCCTAGTTTCACCATGTTTCGAAACGCTGTAAGTACTCAGTGTGTGCTTTGCGGGCACCTTTGTTTTAAAAAAAAATATACCGCATTTTTTGGAAGGACACAAGAGTACCGTTTTTTAAAACGCGTCACATTTAGGTTAGATCTAGTTTAGTAGCGGTCCGAAAACGGGTCGTTACAAGGGTGGTATCAGAGCAGTTAGGTTCTAACCGGACTGTGCATAGGAAATTTGAAACTAGTCACCGTGTCGAGTTGTGTTTGTTGATTGATTAGATGTGATTGTATTGTTATTGTTTGCTGAGTGAAGCAGTTTGTCTGCCAATTGTTTGAATTGTTTCTTGATTGAAGCAATGTGTGTTAACACATCACTTGTTTGTGAGTTTCTGGTAGGTTTTGGATTTTTCGAAATCTAATGCCACCTCGCAGAGACCCTACAGCCGGATCAGATAACTCCAACATGGAACGAGCAATTCAGGCAATGACGGAAATGGCGGCGGCTATGGCTCAACAATCGGTTGCTGCAACTTAACAGTCTAATTGTAACACCCTCAAAATTTAAATTCTTAGGATCTATAAATTGTGTGCTTATATGGTAATTTCTTGACAATTTGTGTGTGTTTGCCTTAATAATTAGTATATTTTAATTGATATTATTTTATTTTATTCTTATTAAATATTAGCCTTGAATTTATTATAGACATTTTAGAATAATAGTATATTTTAGAAATAGTATGGAATGATGTTGTTGAAGTGAAAATTGTTTTAAAAAAAAAAATTTATATATATATTTATGTGTACTTGTGCAGCACTACGTTATTCTTTTTATATAAAAACAAGATTGGGCTTTCTTTTTATCAACAAAAAGGATGGGCCACTTTTTCCTTTTTTTTCCCGCACCCACCAAGTCCCGCCCTGTTTCAAACTTTCAATTGTTATAAACTGTTCATCGTCTCTCAGAAGTAAATCGGCCGCGCAGTGAAGAAACCCTCATTCCTTTTCTTCTCTCTTCTTGTTCTCACATCCTAGGCCACGAAAAAAATTCCAAATTTCAACCACCCAACCGAAATCGACTATAGAACACGTTTCCGGCCTCTGTTCATTCAACCGTGACTTTGTTCGTCGCGTATTTTGTTGTTGGGCGGACTGTAAATTCACTTTTTTGGACACCACAGTTTTCGGTTCAAAAAACGGACACCATTTTCGGATTCCTCGCGTCAAAACCTTCAGAAAGCACTACTCCTTTGCTCGATTCAGTCAAGTTGACGCCGGACCCCTTGTAACCATTTTGTCTCGGTATGGCGTTTTCCAGTCACTCTTTTTGCTTCCTTTTAATTTCGTTTCAGCCTTAAAAATTATAAAAAAATATATTATACTAATTATTATTTTTTCAGCCGCATTTCGCTCTTCCGTAAATTTTATCATGTGCTCAGTTGGTGCTCAAATTGTCGTTGTAGCCAGTTTTCTTCGCCTTGGAATACTTCAAACTTTTTATTGAGGTAAGGGGGTAGATGAATACAAGATTAGTGGGCTCATGGATATAATTAGGCAATAGGGACATCCCATGGTCCCTAGACTTGGCGCGGTTGTGCAAAATAAGTACCTTTGCCATTGTGATGGGAAAATTTCATATTGAATTCTGTCATGATATTTATGTTAATAGAAATTGTCTTATAATGTTTGGTTTGAGTTGATATGTTATGATATGTAAGGATTATATGATGATTTGCTTGTCTTGGCTTGTTGTTGATAAATGTATGTATGAGGTAAATGGGTTGAAATGAGATTACTCGTTGCTATATGATGTTCTGAAATTGTTGTGTTGAGTGAGAACTAGATTATCATAGGGTATGGTTGTTATACTTAGATCCTCTAGGTGCTATATCATGGTTATGTGAAGGATATGACGGTTGACATTTGGTGTTGGTAGTTTAAATGCTTTAAAAGTAAGACTTGACGTTGTGAGTATTTAGCAAAAGTTGTGCAGAAAAATGATTAATTCTGAGATTGTTTTAGCTAAGTCTTACTCATTTAATTTTTGTAAATTCAATACATAATAATTACTAACCCAAACTCTTGTGGATAGCGTCTTATAATTTTAAGGGAGAAGTATGGTACGTCCGGTTAAATAAAATAAAAATAAGTAGGTTGAAACACTTGGGTTAAGAGTTAGAAATTAAGTTAAGCTTGCTTAGACTTAGTGTGGTGAGGTAGGCTGATAAATCGGACTTGTTCTAGGATTGGGAAAACTTGTTAGTTTACTGACAAATAGTACCTCGTTAATGTTGTTGTAGCCGACCGCTTGATAAGATGGTCGGTGTGCTGTTATGCCGTTGTTGTTGTTATTGTTAGACACTTGTTTGATTTGTGTTCTTGCATCATTGTGTCTTGTTAAGTTAACGTTATTGGGGGTGAGTAACGATGATGCGATATACTATCGCCATGATGGGCAAGGTACCCTACTGGGGTCAATCGGATAGGGGCGTCTTACATAAAGGCAGCGGCATGCAACCAATGCTGGGGCGTTGACCAATTTATCTGGTTACCCTGACTAGACACTGTTCGTACTCAAGAGTGATGATGTTTTCTCACTCGCTCATCTGAGTTAGTTTGGATCCACATGTTCGGTGAAGTAGAGATTGTCTAGGTTGCATTAGTACTCGTTAAGTTATGCATCCATGTTATGTGTTAATTATACTGAGGTTGTTATATGCGCATTGCTTAATCTATGTCCTTTGCCATTTGTGCTATGATTGTATATGATGTCTAACCCCTCTTTACTGTGGCTACTCATGCACCATTGTATATGTTTAGACGATGAGATTGCAGGTGACGATGACGATGTGGCTGATGAGTGATACGTGGATGCAGTCACCATAGTTAGGATTTCCGTGTATTATTTTGCTGTTGTTGATTGTTCCGATGTAAGTGCTTGGGTCAGCTCTGAGACGTTGTGACATCGGGGTGCTTTTATTTTTTTGGATTTGACATAATTGTTATTTGATTTTTTCGCAAGTTTGTACGAGCGCGATGACTCTACCTTCATTTATGAAAATTTTATTGGACCGTATTTTTCAGTGGTTATATTTATTTTAATTTATTTCTTTAATAATAACATGCGGGTAGAGGGTGTCACATTTAGTGGTATCAGAACTCGGCTTGTTCTTCGGGCCGTGGTATGAGTCTATTATGTATTCTCTGTGTGCTCTTATAAGGATGTCTATGCTAGAATAAATGTGATTACGTAATTATGCGCATTTAGGCCGAATCTAATCTCGTTCTCTTGTTTGTTTGTGAAGGAGGAAATGGCAAACAGATCGACCGCATCGTGATTGAGGCTTTAGGCCGGCTTGCTGGGGCGATGGAACGCGACCACGCTCGTCGGGATAGGACTACCCACTTTCGGGGCATTGCTGACTTCCAGAAGAATGACCCTCCGTTGTTCAAGGGAGCTTTTGACCCTGAAGGAGCACAGCACTGGATCCGCGAAATGAAGAAGATTTTCCGGGTGATGACTTGCACTGACACCCAGAAGGTAGCTTTTGCTACTTTCAAACTGATGGATGAAGCCGAGCACTGGTGGGAGAACACCCGTCAGCGCCTAGAGAATGCTGAAGTGGTTGTCACCTGGAATCTGTTCAAGGAGCATTTCCTGGAGAAGTATTTTTCGGTCGAGTTACGTGACAAGAAGGAAGCTGAGTTTCTGGCATTGACTCAAGGCAACATGTCACTGGATGAGTATGCCGTCAAGTTTGAGGAGCTGTCTCACTATTACCCTCCCTATCAGACTGCTGCAAGTGACCGCTCTAAGTGTGTGAAGTTCAAGAACGGGCTGCATCACGAACTCAAACGGGGCATAGCCATTGTGGAGATGAAAAACTACGGCAACTTGGTGAAGAAGACCAGAGATTATGAGGATGCCTATAAGGAGAGCGCAGGTGCACTGAGAAACGCCAGAGGCAATCAGCATCAAGGAAAAGGGAAGCAGCCTTTAGCCCCTACTGGTCGAGGGTTCAAGCATGAAGGTAACAAGAAGAACAACACATCTGCAGGGGGACCAGCTGGAGGAGCCACTTGGCCGTACAGTGGTATCAGGTGCGGGAAGTACGATTCGGATCACTACACCAGGGAGTGCAAGGAGACTTCAGTCATCTGTTTTAAGTGTGGTAAGTCGGGGCACATTAGCAGGGATTGTGGGGAGGCCAAGTCTGAACCAGTAAGTGGAAGCAAACCTCAGAAGTCTCAAGCTAACAAGATGAAGACCATTGGTAGAGTCTTTGCTCTCTCAGGAACCAAAGCAACAGAATCAGAGAATCTCATCCAAGGTACTGGTTTCATCCAAGGAACTCCTGTTTTAGTATTGTTTGACTCTGGCGCGAGCCATTCTTTCATCTCGCATGACTGTGTGAGAACCTTGCAACTACCTTTGACTCGACTTACTTTAGATTTGGAGGTAGCCCTCCCTTTGAAGGATCCAATAATTACTTCTTATGCATGTAAGAACTGCACTCTAGAGATTGGCAATAGGACCTTTGTAGTGGATCTGGTGTGTTTACCTCTTCGAGAGTTGGATGTCATACTCGGAATGGATTGGTTGGCTGCCAATCAGGTGTTTTTGAACTGCTTCGACAAGACGGTGATGTTTGTAGAACCTGAGCCTAAGGACCCAAATGTTGTCACTGTGTGGAATCATCTCTGAAGAAAGGAGCCCAAGCTTATATGATGTTGTGTACCATGGTGGCAGAGAAGAAATTGGAAGTGAAGGACATTCCGACTGTCTGCGAGTTTCCGGAAGTATTCGAAGAGATTAATAGCCTACCACCGGAGCGGGATGTGGAGTTCGCAATTGACCTTGTTCCGGGAACGGGACCCATCTCTATGGCACCTTACAGGATGTCCCCGTTAGAATTGGCAGAATTGAAGAAGCAGCTGGAAGAGATGTTAGAGAAGAAGTTTGTAAGGCCCAGTGTGTCGCCATGGGGAGCACCGGTTTTATTGGTCAAGAAGAAGGATGGTTCTATGAGGTTGTGTGTAGACTACCGACAACTCAATAAGGTTACTATCAAGAATCGCTACCCATTGCCATAGATAGACGATCTTATGGACCAACTGATAGGGGCTTGTATTTTCTCGAAGATTGACTTAAGGTCTGGATATCATCAGAGTCGAGTGAAACAGGAGGATATTCCGAAGACCGCATTCCGAACGCGTTATGGTCACTATGAGTACTCGGTGATGCCTTTCGGCGTAACAAATGCACCAGCAGTATTCATGGACTATATGAATAAAATTTTTAGCCCCTACCTAGATAAGTTTGTGGTGGTGTTCATTGATGACATTTTGATCTACTCTAAGACTCGAGAGGAACACGGAGGACATCTAAGGATTGTCTTGCAAGTCTTGCAGGAGAAACAACTGTATGCAAAGATGTCGAAATGTGAATTCTGGCTGGAAGAGGTGAGTTTTCTCGGGCATGTAATTTCTAAAGCAGGCATAGCAGTCGACCCAACCAAGGTTGAAGCCGTCTTGCATTGGCAAGCCCCTATGTCTGTGATGGAGATTCGAAGCTTTTTGGGACTAGCAGGTTACTACAGGAGATTTATCGAAGGCTTTTCCAAGATTGCACTACCGTTGACTCGTCTTACGAGGAAAGGACATGTATTTCTATGGGATGCTAAGTGTGAGGAGAGCTTCCAGGAGTTGAAGAACAAGTTGACTTCAGCACCAGTGTTAGTTTTGCCAGACCCTGGTGAACCGTTTATGGTGTATTGTGATGCTTCCAAGCAAGGATTGGGTGGAGTGTTGATGCAGCATGGTAAGGTGGTGGCGTATGCATCGCGACAGCTGAAGGTGCTTGAGCAAAATTACCCCACTCATGACTTAGAGTTGGGAGCGGTGGTTTTTGCTCTAAAGATCTGGAGACATTATTTGTATGGCGCCAGATTTGAAGTTTTCAGTGACCACAAGAGTTTGAAGTACCTGTTTGACCAGAAGGAGTTGAATATGAGACAACGTAGGTGGATGGAGTTCTTGAAGGACTACGAGTTCGAGCTGAGTTATCATCCCGGTAAGGCTAATGTGGTGGCAGATGCTCTGAGTAGGAAGGCCTTACATTGCTCAGCCATGATGGTTAAGGAGAGGGAGTTAATAGAAGATTTCAGGGACATGAGTTTGGTTTGTGAAAGGACTCCAGTGAGCGTTAGGCTTGGTATGCTGAAGGTGACCAGTGAGCTGATGGTCCTAGTCCGTGAAGGACAGAAGACTGATTTGTTCTTAGTTGATCAGAGGACCCTGATGCTACAAGGGAAGTTAGCGGATTTCATCGAAGGTACAGATGGTATTTTGCGATTCCGGGATCGGATTTGTGTACCGGATATTCCGGAGCTAAGGAAAATGATTCTGGAGGAAGGTCACAGGAGTCGTTTGAGCATTCACCCCGGAGCTACAAAAATGTACCAAGACTTGAAGAAGATGTTCTGGTGGCCCGGAATGAAGAAAGAGATAGCTGAGTTTGTATATTCATGTCTGACTTGCCAAAAGTCCAAGATTGAGCATCAGAAACCGTCTGGGAAGCTGCAGCCGCTACCTATTCCAGAATGGAAGTGGGATAGCATTGCCATGGATTTCGTGTCAGGACTTCCGAGGAGTCCAACGGGTTGTGACGCTATTTGGGTGATTGTGGACCGGTTGACGAAAGCAGCTCATTTCATAGGCGTGAACATGGAGTACTCACTGGAGAAGTTGACTAAGTTGTATATTCGCGAGATCGTCAAGTTGCACGGAGTACCCTCCAGCATCGTATCGGATCGAGACCCCAGGTTCACTTGGGGTTTTGGGAGAGTTTGCATGCCGCTTTGGGGACCAAGCTTAAGTTAAGCTCTGCCTACCATCCTCAAACAGATGGGCAGTCAGAGAGGACGATTCAATCCTTGGAGGATTTGTTGAGAGCCTGTGTCATGGAGGAGATTGGGGGCTGGGAAAAGTTCTTACCTCTCATAGAATTTACCTACAACAATAGCTTCCATTCTAGTATTGGGATGGCACCGTATGAAGCCCTATATGGGAGGAGGTGTAGGACACCGTTGTGTTGGTATGAACCCGGTGAACAACTTGTGTTAGGACCGGAGATAGTGCAAGAGACCACCGAGAAAGTGAGGATGATTCAAGAGAAGATGCGGGCGGCGCAAAGCAGACAAAAGAGTTATCACGATAAGAGAATTAAGGACTTGGTGTTTCAAGAAGGTGACCATGTGTTCCTACGGGTTACGCCCACCAAAGGAGTTGGAAGGGTGATGAAAGCTAGGAAGTTAACGCCTAGGTTCATTGGACCCTATCAGATTTTGAAAAGGGTTGGCGAGGTAGCATATCAGGTGGCGTTACCTCCGTTTCTATCGAATCTGCATAACGTGTTTCACGTGTCGCAATGGCGGAAGTACATTCATGACCCGAGTCATGTGATCGAGTCGGATGCTATACAATTGAAGGAGAATCTTACTTTTGAGGCGCTTCCGAAAAGGATTGAGGATTGAAAATTGAAACAGTTAAGGGGAAAGGAGATCCCGCTAGTGAAGGTGATTTGGAGCGGAGCTACGGATGAGAGTGCCACCTGGGAATTGGAAAGTAAGATGAAGGAGCTTTACCCGCAGTTGTTCGCGATAGGTTAGTGACAATTCCGAGGACAGAATTTTTCTAAGGAGGGGAGGATTGTAACACCCTCAAAATTTAAATTCTTAGGATCTATAAATTGTGTGCTTATATGGTAATTTCGTGACAATTTGTGTGTGTTTGCCTTAATAATTAGTATATTTTAATTGATATTATTTTATTTTATTCTTATTAAATATTAGCCTTGAATTTATTATAGACATTTTAGAATAATAGTATATTTTAGAAATAGTATGGAATGATGTTGTTGAAGTGAAAATTGTTTTAAAAAAAAATTATATATAAATTTATGTGTACTTGTGCAGCACTACGTTATTCTTTTTATATAAAAACAAGATTGGGCATTCTTTTTATCAACAAAAAGGATGGGCCACTTTTTCCTTTTTTTTCCAGCAGCCACCAAGTCACGCCCTGTTTCAAACTTTCAATTGTTATAAACTGTTCATCGTCTCTCAGAAGCAAATCGGTCGCGCAGTGAAGAAACCCTCATTCCTTTTCTTCTCTCTTCTTGTTCTCACATTCTAGGCCACGAAAAAATTTCCAAATTTCAACCACCCAACCGAAATCGACCATAGAACACGTTTCCGGCCTCTGTTCATTCAACCGTGACTCAATTCGTCGCGTATTTTGTTGTTGGGCGGACTGTAAATTCACTTTTTCGGACACCACAGTTTTCGGTTGGAAAAACGGACGTCATTTTCGGATTCCTCGCGTCAAAACCTTCAGAAAGCACTACTCCTTTGCTCGATTCGGTGAAGTTGACGTCGGACCCCTTGTAACCCTTTTGTCTCGGTATGACATTTTTCGGTCACTCTTTTTGCTTCCTTTTAATTTCGTTTCAGCCTTAAAAATTATAAAAAAATATATTATACTAATTATTATTTTTTCAGCCGCGTTTCGCTCTTCCGTAAATTTTATCCTGTGCTCAGTTGGTGCTCAAATTGTCGTTGTAGCCAGTTTTCTTCGCCTTGGAATACTTCAAACTTTTTATTGAGGTAAGGGGGTAGATGGATACAAGATTAGTGGGCTCATGGATATAATTAGGCAATAGGGACGTCCCATGGTCCCTAGACTTGGCGCGGTTGTGCAAAATAAGTACCTTTACCATTGTGATGGGAAAATTTCATATTGAATTCTGTCATGATATTTATGTTAATAGAAATTGTCTTATAATGTGTGGTTTGAGTTGATATGTTATGATATGTAAGGATTATATGATGATTTGCTTGTCTTGGCTTGTTGTTGATAAATGTATGTATGAGGTAAATGGGTTGAAATGAGATTACTCGTTGCTATATGATGTTTTGAAATTGTTGTGTTGAGTGAGAACTAGATTATCATAGGGTATGGTTGTTATACTTAGATCCTCTAGGTGCTATATCATGGTTATGTGAAGGATATGACGGTTGACATTTGGTGTTGGTAGTTTAAATGCTTTAAAAGTAAGACTTGACGTTGTGAGTATTTAGCAATAGTTGTGCAGAAAAATGATTAATTCTGAGATTGTTTTAGCTAAGTCTTACTCATTTAATTTTTGTAAATTCAATACATAATAATTACTAACCCAAACTCTTGTGGATAGCGTCTTATAATTTTAAGGGAGAAGTATGGTACGTCCGGTTAAATAAAATAAAAATAAGTAAGTTGAAACACTTGGGTTAAGAGTTAGAAATTAAGTTAAGCTTGCTTAGACTTAGTGTGGTGAGGTAGGCTGATAAATCGGACTTGTTCTAGGATTGGGGAAACTTGTTAGTTTACTGACAAATAGTACCTCGTTAATGTTGTTGTAGCCGACCGCTTGATAAGATGGTCGGTGTGCTGTTATGCCGTTGTTGTTGTTATTGTTAGACACTTGTTTGATTTGTGTTCTTGCATCATTGTGTCTTGTTAAGTTAATGTTATTGGGGGTGAGCAACGATGATGCGATATAGTATCGGCCATGATGGGCAAGGTACCCGGCCTTGGGGGTCAATCGGATAGGGGCGTCTTACATAAAGGCAGTGGCTTGCAACCAATGTTGGGGCGTTGACCAATTTATCTGGTTACCCTGACTAGACACTGTTCGTACTCAAGAGTGATGATGTTTTCTCACTCGCTCATCTGAGTTAGTTTGGATCCACATGTTCGGTGAAGTAGAGATTGTCTAGGTTGCATTAGTACTCGTTAAGTTATGCATCCATGTTATGTGTTAATTATACTGAGGTTGTTATATGCGCATTGCTTAATCTATGTCCTTTGCCATTTGTGCTATGATTGTATATGATGTCTAACCCCTCTTTACTGTGGCTACTCATGCACCATTGTGTATGTTTTGGCGATGAGATTGCAGTGGCGATGGCCATGTGGCTGATGAGTGATACGTGGCTGCCGTCCCCGTAGTTAGGATTTCCGTTGTTATTATTTTACTGTTGTTGATTATTCCGATGTAAGTGCTTGGGTCAGCTCTGAGACGTTGTGACATCGGGGTGCTTTTATTTTTCTGGATTTGACATAATTGTTATTTGATTTTTCCGCAAGTTTGTACGAGCGTGATGACTCTACCTTCATTTATGAAAAATTTTATTGGACCGTATTTTTCAGTGGTTATATTTATTTTAATTTATTTCTTTAATAATAACATGCAGGTAGAGGGTGTCACACTAATGATATGGCCCAACAGACGGTGGCTTTGGCCTAGCAGAATCTGTAGCAACAACAAAGGGCAGAACGGAATGCAGAGGCAAGAGGATTGGCGGATTTTGGGAAGCATGACCCACCAAAGTTTTTCGGAGAACCAAATCCGGAAAAGGCAGATCTATGGATGCAGGAGATAGAGAAGATCTTCGAGGCACTTCATTGTACGAAGAATGTCAAGGTGGACTACGCAACCTACTTGTTGCTCGGAGATGCTGAGTATTGGTGGAAGGGAGTGAAGCAGACTTTGGCAGCAGAGCGTCGTGAGATCACTTGGAAAGTTTTTTGCAGGAGATTCTTGGATAAGTACTTTCCTGACACTGCACGAGCTGAGAAAGAGTAGGAGTTTCTTCGACTACAGCAAGGTAGCATGACGGTGTCAGAGTATGCTACTAAGTTCGAATCACTTGCTAGGTACTTCAGTCCGTTTCGTGATCGAACTGACCAGGGATGGTTGAGCGAGAGATTCCAGCGAGGCCTAAGATTCGATATTCAGAAGTCGGTGACATCTCTAAGAATCAGGAATCTTCAAGAACTGATTGACAGGTGTATTGAGATGGAAGTTATGAGAAGCGCCAAGATGAGGAGTGGTATTGGCGGACCCGTGAGACCCCAGAGCACAGGGGAGAGATTTGCTCAAAAGGGAAAACAGCATAAGAAGCCGTATAGTTGACCCTAAGGGAACAACAACAAGAGACAGTATCGCCCGATGGCCCAAAATGCGAGGGGCGGGAGTCAGACTAGCGCCGATGTGACTTGTTACCGTTGGGGGAAGCCAGGACACTATGTGAGCAGCTGTACTGTGAAGGAGGATGTATGCTTCAACTGCAGGAAGCCGGGACACATTGCTAAGGATTGTCCAGCACCTAAAGCTGAACCGGCTATGCATGCGGCGAAGGCCAAAGGAAAGCGCCAGATGGCTAAAGGCAGAGTCTTCTACATGAGTGGAGAAGAAGCAGAGCAGACTGATGACCTCATCTAGGGAGACTGTGAGATTGAGGGTAAACTCCTATCTGTTCTTTTTGATTCTGGTGCAACCCATTCCTTTATTTCTTTGGATTGTGTAGACCGTTTGAAATTGACTGTGACTGCTTTACGCTTCAAACTAGTAGTTACTACCCCACCTGCTAAAACCTTAGTCACCAACACTGCATGCCTTAACTGTGTAGTGGTTATTCAGAGTAGAAGATTTGTGGTTAATTTGGTTTGTTTACCACTTAAGGGTCTAGATGTCATTCTCGGGATGGATTGGTTATCTCACCACCATGTCCTTTTGGACTGTGCCCATGAAACAATAATTTTCCAGACCTTGGAGTCTCTAATTACCTTTCTGCCGAGCATATCGGAGTTTCCTTGAAAGAGGGAACTAGAGAATACATGTATCTGGCTAGTTCAGAAGTTTCCCAGGAGATTGAAGTGAAGAATGTTCCAGTGGTGTGTGACTTTGCAGACGTTTTTCCTGAAGACGTACCAGGGTTACCACCAGTGAGGGAGACCGTGTTTTCCATCGACTTGATTCCAGGGACAGGATCGATTTCAAAAGAGCCATACCGGATGTCTCCAGCCTAAATAAAAGAACAGAAGTCTTAGATTGAGCATTTGGAATCGAAGCAGTTCATACGACCGAGCGTGTCGCCATGGGGAGCTCCAGTGTTATTGGTAAAGAAGAAGAATGGACGATCAAGACTGTGCGTGGATTACTGCGAGCTCAACAAAGTTACTGTCAAGAATTGGTATCCGTTGCCGCGTATTGACGATTTGATGGATCAACTATGAGGAGCTGCGATATTTTCCAAGATCGACTTGAAGTCTGGTTATCATCAGATCCGCGTGAAAGAAGAAGATGTCTCGAAGACGGCTTTCAGAACAAGATATGGTCACTACGAGTATCTAGTGATGCCTTTTGGGGTGACGAACGCGCCGGCAGTATTTATGGAATACATGAACAGAATCTTCCACTCGTTTTTGGATCAGTTCGTTGTGGTTTTCATAGACGACATCTTGATTTACTCGAGGAGCAAAGGAGAGCACGAAGAGCATCTACGACGAGTACTGCAGATACTGTGAGAGAAACAATTTTACGCTAACCTTTCGAAGTGTGAATTTTGGCTTGAAGAGGTGAACTTTCTCGGACATGTGATAACTAGATATGGAATAGCTGTGGATCAAGCTAAGATTGAAGTTGTGTTAGCATGGGAACGAGCGAAGACTGTGACCGATATCAGAAGTTTTGTTGGATTAGCAGGCTATTATCGAAGGTTTTTCGAAGATTGTAGCACCACTCACACGACTTACAGGGAAGGATCAACCGTTTGCTTGGACTGAAGAGTGTGAATCCAGTTTTCGTTGACTGAAGGAGCTTTTAACAACAGCACCTGTGTTGATTCTGTCCCAATCAGAAGAACCTTACGAGGTTTATTGCGATGTGTCACACCAAGGATTAGGATGCGTGCTGATGCAACATCGAAAATTTATGGCTTATGCTTCGAGACAGCTCAAGATTCACGAGAAGCCTATGCACGATTTGGAGCTTGCTGCAGTGGTTTTTGCACTAAAGATTTAGAGGCACTACCTCTATGGGAGCACATTCACTGTGTACAGCGACCACAAGAGCTTGAGATACTTATTCGATCAGAAGGAGCTCAACATGTGACAGCGAAGATAAACAGAATTTCTAGAAGACTACGACTTTACGTTGGAATACCAACCAGGGAAGGCAAACGTGGTAGCAGATGCCCTGAGTAGGAAGAGCATTTTAGCTTCAGCGTTGATGGTCAAGGAGTTGGAGATGCTCGAGAAGTTTCGAGACTTGAAGTTGAGCGTGGAAGTGTTACCAGGGAAGCTGAAGTTTGGGATGCTCACTATTTCTAATGGATTGTTAGACGAGATTAGAAATCACTGAGCTGGTGACGAGCTACTGCAAGAGAAGATAGAGTTGATAGCGCAAGGGAAAGCAACAGAGTTCAAGATTAGAGCCAACAACATCTTGAGGTGCAATGGACGCGTGTGCGTACCTAATGTGGTGGAGCTGAGAAAGTTAATTCTCAACGAGGCGCACAAGAGCAGATTGAGTATTCATCCGGGAGATACGAAGATGTACCAGGATCTGAAGAAGCACTTCTGGTGGCCCGGAATGAAGAAACAAGTGGCAGGGTACGTGGCTTCGTGTTTGACTTGCCAGAAGGCGAAGGTAGAACATCAACGACCAGCCGGGATGCTACAATCGCTTGACGTACCAGTATGGAAGTGAGACAACATTTCCATGGATTTCATTGTAGGTTTGCCAAGGACGCAGAAGAAGCATGATTCGATTTGGGTAATCATCGACCGATTGACCAAATCCGCTCATTTCTTGCCAGTGAGATCGACGTACTACATGGAGCGACTGACCAAGATTTATATCTCAGAGATTGTGCGACTGCATGTCGTGCCTTCTTCCATTGTGTCAGATCGAGATCCGAAGTTCACATCTATTTTTGGAGGGATTTGCAAGAAGCGTTGGGAACCAAGCTTAAGCTTAGCTCAACATATCACCCCCAGACCGATGGTCAGACTGAGAGAACGATTCAATCGCTTGAGGATTTGCTACGAGCATGTACGTTAGACCACCGAGGAAGTTAGGACGACGTCTAACCACTAGTGGAATTCACCTACAACAACAGTTTTCACAGGAGCATTGGGATGGCGCCCTACGAAGCATTATATGGACGTAAGTGTCAGACACCTCTTTGTTGATACCAGGATGGCGAGAGTTCTGTTGTGGGATCAGACATGATCCAGCAGACTATTGAGAAGATCCGATTGGTCAGAGACAGGATGCGAACGTCTCAGAGTCGATAGAAGAGTTATGCGGACCAAGGTCGCCGACCGCTAGAGTTTGAAGAGGGAGAGCATGTATTTCTCCGAGTTACCCCTACTACTGGAGTTGGTCGAGCGATAAAATCTAAGAAACTTACTCCTAAATTCATTGGACCCTACCAGACTCTTCGTCGTATTGGTCCAGTGGCCTATCAAATTGCCTTGCCACCTTTCTTGTCAAATATCCATGATGTCTTTCACGTCTTGCAGTTGCGGAGATATGTTTTCGACCCTTCTCATGTCATCGAACCGGATGTAATTCACTTGAAGGATGACCTATCTTTCGAAGCATCACCTGCGAGGATCGTTGATCAAAAAGCGAAGCAGTTGAGGAACAAAGAGATCTAACTTGTCAAAGTTGTGTGGGATCAGAAGACGGGAGATGCGACTTGGGAGCTGGAAGAGAAGATGAAGATTCAGTATCCAGAGCTTTTTCTCGGTACGTATCTTACCCGTAGTTTCGAGGACGAAACTATTTTTAGAGGGGGAGTATTGTAACACGCGTATTTCTACAATACGTTAAATAGCGTTATTTAGTATATTTTGTCGTATTTACGCTATAATAAAACATCTTCTTGTTCGTTAAGTAAGTGATTTAATTAAATCAAGAGCAAATATAATTGAGAATTAATATTCTTATATTAATTCGTGGTTTGAATATCGTCGAAAAATTCTAACGCTTTAAATCGCGTTTCAAATCGCCGCGATTCTATGCAGATAAAATTTAAAATGAGCCCCGATTTGGATGAAGATCGAATCGTAACTTGTTTTAATTATTCTTAAGTGATTGAGGTTGTTTTTATTATTTATAATATAATATTATCATACGATGAATTAATTTCTCGCAAATTAATTTTGCGGGATTTTATCGGCGAGAAATAAATCGGTAACGCGTTTTTTGTCGCCGTGTTTTAAAACCTTAAGACTCTAGATTTAGAGGGTAATCATGAGTGAGGTGAGTTTAGATGGGATAGATTAAGTGATGGGATTAGTATCTTTTAAAGTAGATTAGGTGTCACTAAGTGTGTGCTTTAATTCAAAAAAAATGTTACTTTTACTTATTTTCCTCTTATTAACTATTGTTTAATTAATTTTAAGTGGAATAAAATGAGAGGGTGAGCCCTAAACAGCACCCACCCCTCGTGATACTCCCTCATCCTCATCTATCTCTTCTTCTTTTCTTCCTTCTTGAGCAAGACAAGAGTTCCAAGCTTCCATGGTTGATTTCTCCATTTTCTTTGAGCTTTACAACTTGAAGTCTTCATCAAACTTGCTTCAATCTTTCATCTCCACCTAGTTCCTCATCAACTTCACCATTTAAAGTAAGGAAAAAACAGATTTTCTTCCTCCCATTTTCTGTTTAAAATCGCGATTTCCACCCCCATTTCACCTCTTGTGATTTTGCTTCCATACTTAGTTTTCTTGCTAGGTTTTCTTCTATACTCTATCACCTATGTATCCAACCATTTGAGTAGTAGAAAATCAATTTTTCTTGGCCCCAAAACAGCCCCATAATCAGCGCCATACACCCCTTTTTCTTGATTACTTGATTTTGCTTGTTCTAGTTTTAATTAATTGATGTTTATGTGTTGTTTGATAGTTGATGATGATCAAGAGGAGATGAGACATCATCAATCCTCTCCTTTAAGCCTTAGGGCGAAACCCTAAGTGGTGAAAGAGGGGAAAATGATGTGATCCTACTTGAATCAACTAATTGATGGTTTATATGTGTTATTGGAAATTGTATGATGTTTGATTGGGCTATAATTTTCGATGAGCATGTGAAACTTGATTTCTAGGGTTTATGTTCCTTCTTGAATTTGGGGAAAAGTGGGTGTGAGTGGTTCAATCATGTAATTTGTTATTTAATTAGGTTAGGTAAAGTTGTTTGATGCTTATTGGAAGGTTAGTTTTGAATTGTATGCTTAAACTTGTCATTTTTGGAATTTTTCCTATTCTTGAACTATAGAAAAATTGGGTTGTGATGCATAATCTTGTGGTTCAAGTGTTTAATTAAATGTCTTGGTTAATTTTATGGTTTTTGAGATAGATTTGTATGAATTAAATTAGGTGTTAGTTTATGCTTTGGTGCAAAATGGATTCTTAAAGGATAGATTAACATGTAAGACTTGATTGGAAAGATTGAAAATGGCACTAGCTATTTGATTGGAAAAGGATCTGGAAACATATTTTTGTAAGTGTTTTAACTATGAATTATGTTGCTTGATGTCTTGATTTGAAAATGCTTGTAATGATGAAAAAGAGTTTTAGCAAATATTTTTGGGAGAAAAAGGGAGTAGAGGCCGTGAGGCTTAGGAGGGTTTTTAGAAAAAATTTGGTTGTTAAACTTGATTAAATGCTTGTAGATTTTGTGATAAAGTTTTGAACTTATGAAAAAGAGTTATTTTTGGTGTTACTTGTAATACAAGAAAACCTTGTAGTTTAAGATTTTATTTCTTTTCTAAGGGCTAGTATTGTTTTTAATGCTTGTTGAGTTTTGGTTAGGAAAGGGCTAAGTGAGAGCTAAGTTTTAGTTTTACTTAGAAGCGTACTAAATTATCGTGGTGATAGGAATTGTAATACCGGAGACCGAGCGACGCAGACATGAGGACTTCGGAGCTACGTTAGCGACAGCTTGTGTTAAGGGCACTTCTAGATATTTGTAGGCTTTTATTTTTGTATGTCCTTGTGTAAGGGCAACTTTAGATATTTTTAGGCTTCCATCTATTTAATTGCTTTTATTGAATACGAAGAAGTCTGAGAACCCTCCGAGTTCGAAGTTAGGGTTTCCGAACCCCTTCGTGATTATTGTCGTGCGGTCGCCTATATTTCGAGTCGTTCGTGGGTGAAAAATATTGTGGTTGGTCTCCTGGCCCCAACCCCCCACACTTGTTGTACCTCTCTGTCAACTCCATCGAGTTGCAGAGGGATGGATTCCATGATGTGAATGACGATGTTGTTGAGTTATGCATTTATTTAATATGTGATTGAATAATTGCCGTGAACTGCTTAGGTATTGAATTGTGTTTCACAATGTGAACTGCTTATGCTGCTTATGTTTGTTGAATTGCGTTTCATCAGATTAAGCTTGCTCTCAAATTATTTGATATGCGGTCGAATAATATTGCGAACCGCTCTTTGAATATCGTATACGGCGAACTGTTCATCGAGTGTGAGAGTAGTCGAGTCGTCGAGACGTTTATGAGTTGCGACCCGACGCATCGAGGGTGCTAGGTCCTCTTGGTTCACGGGCTCCTAAAGCGTCGCCGGCGTTAAGGAACCGGAGCTGAATGTCCTAGGGAGAGCAAAGATCCCAAAGCTACGGCTGGTATTCAGTGGATGGATCGGCGTCTGCTTTCCGAAAAAATTGTCGAGTCGAGAGAAAATGAGTCGTGTGTCGAGTCGTGAGCGAGAGTTTTGAGTTGAGCCTTATGAACTGTATACAATGTTGTTTGCTTATTGCTTTATGAATTGTTATATTTTGATTCGTTGAGAAGTTGACCTTTTCCCGTGGTACCTTCGATTCATGATGGCTACCCAGGTGATGGCGAAGAGCGTACTGATTCCGGCGATGCGGACGTCGCCGGAGATCATCTTTGATTTCCCCGACATCGAGCAGCCTGCGGCGATGGAGTTTGACCCCATCTCTCGCTGTGTTGTATTTACCGAGGATATTGTACAGACTTTCAGAGATGATGGTGTTGCTGTGAGGCAGGAGGTGTCACGGCATACAATGAGCTTTCCTATCCGGACTATGCAGGTGGTTGATGCTTGGCGTACCATTCAGCACGAGAGGGCTATGCTAGTCTCTTCTTCGTCACCAGAGGGACCCCTTGAGATCCCTAGGAGCACTACTTCCAGACTTGCTGCCCGAGCTAGAGGGCGAGGACCGAGAGTCAGATGGACCGCTCGCAAGAGTGTGATTCGACGCGGGACGATAGGAGCGTCTACCTCCAGAGCAGCTGTTGTTCAGAGTCCTCTAGTAGGACCGGGTTCTCCTTCTGTTGTTAGGACCCCCACCCCACCAATGGATCCACCTTCTGTTTGCGTGGTGTGCGGAGAGACGAATTGTCTAGGAGCTAGATCTGACGAGGATGTGATTGCTGGAGAGTATATTCCCGGAGATGTGCCGTAGGTCAGGCCTGGCGGCACTGCTATCGACTTGACAAAGCAGGACCCGATGGATGACGAGGAGGAGGAGGATCCATCTGAGGATCTGGATAGTTACCTGTAGTGCTGTGTTGTCTGACTGCTGTTATATTTCTTTTTGGGAGGACTGTAGTATATGTCTTTTGTGTACAGTTTGTAGGTGACCAGTTGGGCTAGTGGTGTTTGTTGATGCAGGGTAGACTGGTGGTTCTACCTTTGGAGCAGGCCCCTACGCGGGTGTCTGCCGGGAGTACCCCCAAGGTATAATCACTCTTTCGAGGGTATTCATATCTTAGGTGTATTGTCTCTTACATTACTACTCTGTTTTATTTTGCACGTATTGTGTATGTTGATTGTATATGTTTATGCATGTATGTATTTCCAGTACATAACTTGTGTCCTAGTTGCACCATGTTTCGAAACGCTGTAAGTACTCTGTGTGTGCTTTGCGGGCACCTTTGTTTTAAAAAAAAATATACCGCATTTTTTTGGAAGGACACAAGAGTACCGTTTTTAAAAACGCGTCACATTTAGGTTAGATCTAGTTTAGTAGCGGTCCGGAAACGGGTCGTTACATGTTTCATCAGATACACAAATCCATATCTACTATAATCATTAGTAAATGTGATGAAGTATTGAAAACCTCCTTTGGCTGATGTGTTTAGTGGTCCACATACATCAGTATATATGAGGCTCAAAGGATCGCTAGCCCTTTCACCTTTTCCTGTGAATGGGGTTTTTGTCATCTTTCCTAATAAACAAGATTCACATGTTCAAATGATTCATAATCAAAAGAGTCCAAGAATCCATCTTTATGGAGTTTGGAAATACGCTTCTCATTTATGTGGCCTAAACGACAATGCCAAAGATAAGTTGATTCAATTCGTTTGGTTTTATCCTTTTAGTATCAATGTTATAAATGGGTGTCTCGAGATCAAGGACATAAAGTCCACTACTCATTTGTGCACTAGCATAGAAAATATCATTTAAATAAATAGAGCAACATCTGTCCTTTATTATAAATGAAAAACCAAACTTGTCCAAACAAGAAACGAAAATAATATTTTTGCTAATTGTAGGCACAAAATAACAGTTCTCTGAATAAGAAGCCCACTGGGCAAAGTCAACACATAAGTTCCCACAGCTAAAGCAGCAACCTTTGCTCCATTGCCAACTCGTAGATCAACTTCGCCCTTTGCCAATGGTCTACTCCTTTTGAGCTCCTGCACATTAGTACAAATGTGAGAACCACATCCAGTATCTAATACCCATGATGCAGAAGTAGATAAATTGACTTCTATAACAAAAATACCTGAGGTGGAAGTCTCACTTCCCTTCTTCTTTTCTTCCAGGTACTTTGGGCAGTTCCTCTTCCAATGTCCAGTAACACCGCAATGGAAGCAATTTCCCTCTTTAGCCACACCGCCCTTAGGTTTCAAAGCATAAGTCGCAGGTTTGGGCTTGTTAATTCCCTTGCCCTTGCCCTTATACTTGTTCATGGGCTTCTTGAACTGCATTTTGCCCTTTCCACCATTGACCATCAAAATGGCCTTCCCTTTCCCTTTGTTGATGTTATGTTCAGCAGTTCTCAACATGCTCAACAGTTCTGGCAGAGTTTTGTCCATGTCATTCATGGTGAAATTCATGACAAACTGATTAAAACTCTCCGGCAATGATTGCAGGATCAAATCAACCGCAAGCTCTCGCCTGAAAGCAAAACCCAATCGATCAAGGTTCTCAATGTACCCAATCATTTTGAGTACATAAGGACCTACAGGACATCCTTCTGCCAGTTTGCTTTAGAAAAGGGCTTTGGAAACTTCATACCGCTCATGCCTTGCTTGCTCTTGATAGAGCATCTTGAGGTGTTCGATCATATCGAACGCTTCCGTGTTCTCATGTTGCTTCTGAAGCTCAGATTTCATGGTAGCCAGCATGAGGCAGCCAACTTCCAGGGCATCATCTTGATGCTTCTTATAAGCATCCTTTTTGGCCCTAGGGGTAGTAACAGCCGGTGGCTCTTGGGGAAGGGCCCCTTCGAGAACATACAACTTTTTGTCTTGTTTGAGGACAATCCTCAAGTTACGGTGCCAGTCCAGAAAGTTAGTTCCAGGCAACTCATCCTTCTCAAGGGTTGATCGTAGTAAGTTATTGTGAGTGTTTGATGCCATGGTAATCTACATTAAGAAAAATATGCAGAATATAAGTATCATGCAATAAACATATTTAATTAGGTCTTTAAATAAATACGACTCCCACTATTTTACTCAAACCAATGACCCTCAACATTGATTCGGAAAATCCCGTTGGAAGATTTTCTAGTGGGCCGAGATCCATATTTCACTTTATTTTAAGTCAGCTTTGGCTGATCACTTAAAACTCAGTTATTTAGGTAGGAACTCTTTCCAATTGTATCTCATACAATTCTCAGTTAGTTGGGTGAATAACTATTATCCTGATCCATCACATGGATAGTTCCCAACTCACTTGCCTCTAAACCTTTCAATCCTATTAAACTTTAGTTAAGTTAGACCCAAAGATAGCAGTTGGATATTACATTTATCCCATCGTATCTTACTAGTATTGAAAATGTACTCCGCTTTGGCGAACCCACATTTTCGATATTAATCTTGATGAGTGCTAACTGTCGGAAGGCATTTAAATTTAACTTAATATTTCCTTTTGTGGGATGTTATAAAAAAATAGATCTCATCATTTGTTAAACTATCTAACTTACTATATTCATACATGCATCTCATACATATTTGTTAAACTATTTAACCTACTATATTCATACATGCATCTCATACATATATAGAAAATAATTGTGACGTGGTTATGGCCCCTAACGCATTGATTCTCACAAGCCAATGAGAGAATCCAAGCTAAACCTAGGAACGATCAAGCTTCTCCAAGTGTGACCTCCAATGTAGCCCTCTTATGAAATTTCCTTCTTGTCTCCTCTCTTACATTACATTAATGAGAATAAAAGAAAGTCACGGCACGCAGGCCGCATTTTAAAATTCCAAAATAAAATAAAAGGGACTAAGGCCATAACCACTCACCATGCATCACAAAACATTAATGACAATTAATAATAATAATACATACTTATTACTATTAATCTTATCATTAAAATGTGATTAAAACCAACTAATAAAAATTAAATAATTTCAAAATAACTCGCTTCGCAGATTCAGCATGGGGGTTTCGCTGCCCGGTCAGCGGATGGGGGTCAAGGCGAGACCGCCCCTTGCGGGGTGAGGGGCAGCGCCCCAAAGCAAAATTTTCCTGACCTTTTAGTGAACATTTCACCTTGCAGGACAGTGCCGCCTCATCGTGACTGTGAACATTTCACGTCACTGAAACAACGTTGCCGTTTCATGTTGTACCAACACGATTTGGGTTCCAATACTTGGACCTAACGACGCCAACCCACTTGACACATAACCGAATCGTTATTCAAAATAAACACGCATAATTACCATACATATCTCATATATACAGATTATTCAAAGCAACGTATATATCACATATATACCTAACCGAGTTTTCGCAATAATCATACAGGGTATAATTTTTAAAATTGAATAGATTCATAATCTAACTATAGAATACAAGAACACATGTCACACATACATACAGGTAATTATAAAAGCCGAACCATAGTTTCGCAAGTATCTCTGATACCACTGTAGGGAAATCGCGCAATAATCAAAGATAAAATGCAGCGAAAAATTAAAATTTCCCTTCCATGGATCCTTGCGAATGGTCATGATTCAGGGATTACGTTGGTTACCTCTAGTAGAGCAGACCGTTGCAGACGAGAATTAGAGTCGAGCACGAGCGTCATATTGATGACAACGCCTCTATGCAGTCCACACGAACAGACTTCGAATGGGAACGGCCTCCGTCTACTGTGCTAGCTGACGAACGGGGCTGGCTGTCACGAACACAAACAAGGTCTCTCTGTATGGATAGGGTCAATTCCGTGTTTGAACTTTCAGCTTAAGTGTTCTATTTATAGAACCGCTTAAGACTGACCTAGCGGCGCACCATATCTTACCATGTGCTGCGTTGCTCTTGACTTACGATGGTGCGCCATAAGAGCGCACCACTGAATAAAACGAGTCTTACTCATTTATATTTAATCTCCCATTAATCTGTTCTTATGTATGTGACCCTGTAGGTTCCCGTAACGTTGGTAATAATATAAAATCACTATTTAATATTATAAACAGAGAGCGGTGTCTAGCAACACATCACTGCTACCCAAGTAACGAGAATGTCAGTATTATGACGTAACCTTTCCAAGATAATGATCATGTGTATAATTACCCTTTTGCCCTTATATCTATATTGAACACAAGACATAGTGTGTGTCACCCTTGTATAGTTCAACATTATATTCCTTGATACCCAAGTAGACTAAGTAACAACAAATAAGATCAATATCTCATATTGACTTATTTCAGCATGACCATGCATTTTACAGTCATACTCTATCAAGGGGCCCACAGATATTACTACTGCTATGTAAGAGGGGCAAATCCCATCTAGGTCACTCATGTCCCTCTGCATGACTCGTGGAGTGCCCAGTTAACCGACTTTATAATTGTCCTATTACAGACAATGTTTGATGGTAATAAAACACTCAACTCCTCATGTAGGGAGCATAGTGGTTTCAGGTCAAAGAGTGGCATACACCATTATCACTATGAGAATGACTTATGACACTGACATAACGCATTATGTAGTATTCTCATGGCGGGTCAATCCAGTACACAATTACCCTAATGTGTACCTATGCAGTGACTTGATATCTCATATCTATAACCTGTGAGATGAGGTTATCAGTCCAGCCACATAATAGTCTTGATGTATTATTATTGTCCTTAATAATAATAATAATACTTGACTACGGATATTTAGAGTAAGTTCTATAGTATCCCACAACCGAGTCGTCTACTCGATGTTCTATTAGAATTGAACTTTTACTCAAGGACTTTATTACGTTGAAACAAACATAATAACTGAAATGCCTCATATAACAGATAAATAACATGATACAAATTATAAGTTAAAAAGGAACTACATTGGCCTCTAGGGCTTACACTAACAACCTCCACATCGGAGAATCATCGAGTAGTGGTGCCAGTCGTCGCTCTACCGTGGATGAGTAGGAGTTAGTTCAGGTGAAGCAGAGACAGGCTGCTTCCGAGGAGGAGACCCGTCAGATGAACGCAATTTTGCCAAAGGTGCTGGAGCGACATGAATAGATGTACGAGATGCTAGCTCGCTAGCAGCCTCAGCCTCATCATCAGCCACTTCGTCCACCTCCGCCTCCGCCTCCTGTTACTGATGATATCGATGATGCGGATGGTTTTGAGTATCTCGCGCATGATCAGGATTATCAGGATTATTGGTGATGTTTTGACTTATTTTTTTTATATTTTGATATTCTGAGGATAATTTTTTAATTTATATTACGTTTTTTTTAATTTGTTTTTTAGTTTACGTTATCACGTTTCTTAATATGGAATAAATTAATAATTAAATAACTAAATAATTAAATAAATTAATCATTAAATAAATAAATTAATTAATAATTAATCAAATAAATTAATTATAGAAATTAATTAATTTCATTAAATTAATGAATTAATAAATTAAATAAAAAATAAAATTAATCAATTAATTTAATTAATTATTTAAATAATTCATTAAAAAATAAAAAATAAAAAATAAAATAACAATACTGACGGTCGTGTCCTTCGAAAATTACCGACAGTCTTTAACCAACGGATTAGACCCGTCGGTAATACCGGCAGCTACATAAAAACCCGTCGGTAATTGTTTGCGACGACCGTTTTACCGACGGCCACAAGCCCGTCGGTAAATATACGGTTCCGACGGCTTTGTTGCATTACCGACGGCTAAAATGCCGCATTTTCTTGTAGTGTTTTTTCTGATTTTTTTTTCCACTAATTTCTCTAGCAACAACATTTTCCAAGGTTACCACCACAAAATAATAGTCAATAATAAAGAGAAGGGGTACCAAAGAAACATAATCATAGGCGCAAAGTTAGGCAACTAGTGGTAAGATTTTTCAAAATTATAGTGGCCTAATTTTTTTTTAAAAATTGCCCTTACCAAATTCACATGAAAATAGACTTTTATTCGTTTTGTAATGGTCTCAAGCAAAGTTCTAGAATGCATAACAAGGAAAAATACACTCAAACAAAGAAAAGAGGCAAAGATTATGATGTGACCTCTAGTCTAGGCTTAAACCTCACATCTAGTAGCTTACACAAAAAATTGAAACTCACGAAACTTCAATGCTAATTTTTAGCAAATTCTAAAGCTAGCAATAATCTCAAATTAATCACAAGTTGTCAAATTTTTTTTTAAACAGCCCCTAAATCAGTAAAATTATTTTGAAGTTCTCTTTAATTATAAGCAATTATGAGCATAACCAAGTGATAATAATAAAAATGTAAAGTCCCTTCCCACACTTATTTTTAGGAGTGTCCTCACTGCTACTATGATAGAGCAAGCACTTAAAGAATATAACAGAAAGATGGATGTGCTAAAATAATATAAGGTCCCCCTTTTAGAATTTCACGAGCCAGTGGCAGGGGGTATATTAGGTGTTGTTACTTTGCTATTACCCAAAGAGTTATCGAATGGCTAGAGAGACTGCGAATCACAAAGAACCAAAAAAGTACTGAAAGTATATAACTAGAAAGTAAGTAACACAAGTTGCCTCCTGTTAAGCGCTTGTTTAACATTGTGAGCCTGGCGCATTGCTCCTTGTTAAGCGGGTGGAGATTGTAGGAGCATGACAGGCCCTTCTCTTGGTATCCTTTCAACATAGTATTTAGCCCTTTATCTGTTCACCTTAAATGTTTCACCAGTGTTTTTACGCACTTCTAGTGCTCCATGGGGGAAAACTTGTATCAATTCATAGGGACCTGACCAGCGGGATTTTAGTTTTCCTGGGAATAGACGGAGGCATGAATTATATATTAGCACTTTGTCTCCTATTTGGAAGTTTCGTTTCTGGATTCGCTGATCATGCCATCTCTTAGTGCGTTCTTTGTACAGTTTTACATTCTCATATGCCTCAAGACAAAATTCATCCATTTCGTTAAGTTGCAACGGTCGTTGTTCACCTATAAGCTGCATCACAAAATTCAAAGCTTTAATAGCCCAATAAGCTTTATGTTCTAATTCAACAGGCAAATGACATGCTTTCCCAAACACAAACCTATATGGTGACATACCAATTGGGGTTTTGAATGCAGTTCTATATGCCCACAGTGCATCATCAAGTTTTAGGGACCAATCCTTTCTTGAAATATTAGCAGTTCTTTTTAGTATTTTTCTTGATTTCCCTATTGGAGATTTCTACTTGACCACTAGTTTGCGGATGATACGGTGTGGCTACCTTATGTGTTACCCCATATTTTGCTAAGAGGCATTCAAATTGCTTGTTAAAAAAATGACTACCACCATCGCTTTTTATTGCTCTCGGGGTTCCAAATCTAGTAAAAATACTTCTTTTAAAAATGACTATCAGGTTCCTTGACGCTACGATGTCTAGCTAAGCTGCCGAATAACCAGCCGGAGCCGTTTAAGGGATCCTAGCACCCTAGGTTAATCGGATCGAAGCTCAAAAACGTCACGACAACTCAACGACTTGACTAAACTCTCGCACTCCAATGAATAGGTCACCGCATACGATAATTCACGGAGCAAATTGAATAATTATTTAACCGCATATCAAATAATATTCATGCCAAGCTCAATATAGTGCGAACCAGTTTAGCAGTATAAGCAATTCATTTCAACCAATCACAACTCAGCAAACAACGCAAATTGACAATTCAGTTCATCCCTCTGCAACTCAGTGGAGTTGACAGAGAGGAAATCAAACAAGTGTAGGGGGTTAGGATAGCTGCCAACCACTTGCAGACAAGCCCACTAAATAATCATAATTACGATTTTAAGAAATAAAGTCGAAAGGGTACGAGACCCTCACTTCGAACCCTGAGGTTCTCAGACTTCTTCGCATAAGGCTAAAATTAAATTCCTATCGTATCTAAAAGTTACCCTTACACATAAACATATAAGACATAACCCTAGATATGGCTAGAAGTAGCCCTTACCACAGTTAGTTGCTAGCGTGGTACCGCACGCCTCGAGTCCACGTCGCACGTTCTCCGAATTCGTAACTCCTATCATCACAAGTAAACTTAGCACAATTCTAAGAACTAACTAGAAACTTAGGCTCTCAAAACCTAACCCTTTTCTAACCAAGTATTCACTCAAGCATTTAATTACCAACAACTTGAAAGAAATAGGTTTTTAAAAAAAATTTAAAATCATTTCTTGAAAGGCTAACATGACACATATCTTTAATTCCTTGAAAACCTTAAAATAAGCATATACATTTCCAAAAGCCTAAAACACATTTCATGCAAGCATTTAAACAAGTTCATACTAAATAATTCCCTTCCAACACTTCCTATGGCCTCTCGGCCACACCCCCCCTTTTTCATGCAAAAAAATTTGCAAAACTTCTTTGTTTACAATCTAACAACTCATTTCCAAATCATTCACCTATACTCCAAGACATCAAAGCATCAAGGCAGACACAAGGCAAAACTCAAAGCACCTTTCAAACATAATACTAACAATGTCAATAACTCAAGAGTAACCTAATCAACTTTCCAAAAATGATTTTTGTAACGACCCGTTTCCGGACCGCTACTAAGCTAGAACAATACTAAATGCAAGTAGGTTTTCGAAATAGTACTCTTTGTGTCTTTTGGAAAATGCAGTAAATTTTTTTTCTTTTTATAAACAAGCGTCTTTTGTAACACACATTCAGAGTACGAGCAACGTTTTCGAAACATGATGGAATTATAAATGCAATTGACTACCACAACGAAATAAAGACACAAGATTATGTACTGGAACACATACATAATATATATATATATAAGCATGACAATCCTAACAGTACATACAAAACATATTCAGTGCACACAAATAAAAGCGGTGCATAACTATGTGCAAGAAAGTACACCTAAAGTATGAGAATTCCTGTGAAGACAATCATACCCTGGGGTACTCCTGGCAGACACCCACACAGTCGCTCCAAAATATACCACCGCCTACCCTCAGAATACACATAGAACATCACTAAAAACTTGACTGGTCACCACCACAACTGTATACTATAATCAAAATCCTACAGCCATTCGAAATACAAGTGTGTAATAGCCAATCACGATCATTAAAAGTCATTGCCCGGATCCTCGAAGGGGCCCTCCTCCTCATCGTCCGCCATCGGGTCCTCCGCATCCTCGCCATCGCCTGGGTGACCATCATAGATTGAAGGCACCACGGGAAAGGGTCAACTTCTCAAATAATCATAGAAATAGCAAATCATAACACAAAGATAACAAGATGCTCAATTCTCAAAACGCCACTCATATCTCCTAAGACACTCTCGACAATTCCGGAAAGCAACATCGATCCATCCACTGAATACCAGCCGTAGCCTTGGGTTTCATCACCACCCGGGTTATTCAGGTTAAGTTCCTTGACAACGCAGACGCCCATCACGCAATTTGAGTACCGGCCGTGGCTTCTGCTTCTACACCACCAGATGCCAACTGAGCAATTGAACACCAGCCGTGGCTTCAGGTTTCTACACCACCTCAGTCGTGGCATCGGGCTTCCACACCACCCTTGGTTGTTCGGGCCACTGAACACCAGCTTTGGCTTTGGGCTTTTTCACCACCCAGCCGTAGCTTCGGACTTCTACACCGCCCTTGGCTGTTCAGATCGAAACTCCAAACGTCACGACACTCGACGACTCGACTAAACTCTCGCACTGATGAACAATTCGCCGTGATACGATATTCAAAGAGTTATACGCAAGATTATTCGACCGCATATCAATGATAAGAGCATGCTTAATATGAAGAAACGCGATTCAACAATTTAAGCAATAAAAGCAGTTGCATGAAGAAACGCAATTCAACAATACAAACAGTATAACCAATTCACAAATTTCAACAACAATGCATTTACAATCAACTCATGGAATCCATCCCTCTGCAACTCGATGGAGTCACAGAGAGAACAAACAAGTGTGGGGGTCAGACAATACCAACCACTTGCAGACAGGCCCACTAAATAATCAACTCATATAAAAATAAAGCGAAGGGGTACAAGACCCTCACTTCGAACCCTTAGGTTCTCAGACTTCTTCGCGTAAACGCTTGAAATTCGTATCTAAATTTGCCCTTACACAAGGACATATAACAATAATTATAAATATGAAGCGCCCTTACCACCAACAGTCGCTAATGTCGCTCCGAAATCCTCAAGTCCGCGTCCACGTACACCTCGGTTTCCACGTCGCACGAACTCGGAATCTACGAGTCCTAATACCACAGTGAATCTTAGCACAATTCTTAAAGGCTTAATTCTAACACTTAGGCTCTCAAAACCCAATCCTTTTTTCTAACCAAGCATCCACAAAAATTTACTTCTAACTACTAGAAAACAATTAAGGATTTTGAATCAAAAATCACTTTTCTTGAAAATTACCTAATACATAACACTTTAACTTAAAAAAAATGCTAACTTTTAAAGAATCATTTTTCTTGAAATCTTAAGCATAACAAAAAATCAATTAATCACTTTGCACAAAGTTTCTAAGGCTTAAACATAACACATTCAAGTATTACATACATGTATACAAATTAAATCTTCCTTCCAAAAACCTTCTAGGCCTCTCGGCCATAACCCTTTTTTTTTTCTAAAACAAAACTTTGCAAAAACTCATTTTCATTTCAAGAACTCAATTCTTACAACCATTAAATTCATCAACATGCTATACATCATACAATGCATGGTTAATCATTTAAACTAATCACTAAGTTCCCAAAACTCATTTCCAACCTTTTTAAGAATAAGTGTTTTTCCCAAAATTTCTTTCAACCAACCAAATCCCAATTTCAAGAATCCTAAGACATTTAATACATTGCCATCATCATGCTAAGGAAAAAAAACATGTTCATGCCAAATTAAAATAAAGAACAACCTAATCATGCTCATATATCAATCTAGTCCTTCATAAATTAATTTTTTGCATAAAACATAAACTTCACTCATGCCAATTCATGCATAAAAGTTCTAATTCCAAAAATCTTTAGCAATTAAATCATGCCATTATCATGTCAAGAACTTAAAGAACAAGGGATCATTTCCTTACATGTTATTCTAACCTCCAAAAACCAAACTATGCATAAAACACAAACTAATACTTAAGCTAATTCATGCAAATCTATTCCAACAACTTTAAAATCACCTTTAAACATGCTATTCAACACTTATACACATAATCAAACTTCAAAACACACTTTTCTTATAGTTCAAGAATAGAGAAAATTTCTAAAATAACAAGTTGTACATGCTTATCACAAACTATATTACTAGCAAGCATCCTACAACTTTCAACAACACATATAACTCCATCAATTGCTTGATTTAAGTGTGAGCTACACAAAAACCCTCTTTTTACCTCTTAGGGTGAAAACCCTAGAGCTCAAGGAAGGGGTTGTAAGTGTCTCATCTCCTTAAAACAAACCAAACCCTCTAAACAACACATAATCAACAATTAATTAAACTACAAACAAACAAACCAATTAATCCAAAATGGGGGAGGGTTAGGCGCTGTTTAGGGCTGATCTTGGGAAGGAAAATTTTGATTTTTCTTCTCATTCAAATGGTTAGAAGCATAGGTAATGAAGTAGAGAAGATAACCTAGCAAGAAATCAAGTTTTGGAAGCAAAAATCAAGTGTATAAAAAGGGGGGTTGATGGCGCACCAAAAACAGAATTTTGGGGGAGAAAATTCTGATTTTCTTCTTACCCAAATGGTGTAGATGATGAGGAACTAGATAGAGGAGAAGATTTGGAGCAACTTTGATGAAGATTGCAAGTTAAAAAGCTTAAGAAAAATGGGAGAAAGCATCCATGGAACTTGGTCTTCAAGAAGGAAAGAAAAAGAAAGAAGATGAGGGTTTGGGTAGAGGATGGAGGCGTGAAAATGAGGCTGCACAAAGCCTTGGTCTTCTCCTTTTATAGTAATAAAATAAGTGTAGTAAGTAAGAGTAGTTAAATAAAAGACTTTTTCTTTTTTTCTTTTAAAACAAACCACACAACTAATGACACCTAGCAATTAAATTAGATGTTAAATATATCACCTAATCTTACCCACCTAATCTCACATCTCTCATGGTTACCCACAAATTCTAGAGTCTACGGGTTGTTTAAAACACGGCGATTTAAATACCGCGTTACCGATAAACTCGCAAAAATTAATTTAACGAGAAATTAATTCATCGCGTGAAAATATGTAATTATAAATAATAAAAATCATGTCAAATATTCAAAAATGGTCTCAAAAAGTTACGATTCGATTTTCATCGAAATCAGAGTTTATTTATAATTTTATCTCATGAAACCGCCTTGGCGATTCGAAACGCGTCGAAACTTCGTTAGAATTTTTCGACGATTTTCAAACTGTGAATTAATATAAAATATTAATTCTCAAATTTAATTTGATCTTGATTTAATTAATACACTTTCTTAGAGAACAAGAAATTGCTTTATTATAGCGTAAATACGACAAAATACAATAAATAACGTTAACTAACGTATCGTAAAATACGCGTGTTACAATACTCCCCCTCTAAAAATAGTTTTGTCCTCGAAACTACAGGTGAGTTACGCACTAAAAAAAACTCTGGATACTGAGTCTTCACCTCCTCTCTCAATTCCTATATTACGTCTCTGGTTTTCTGATCCCATAAAACTTAACAAACTGTATCTCCTTATTCCTCAATTTCTTGATCTTTCTGTTTACAACCTTTGCAGGAAATACTTCAATAACAAGTCATCCTTTCACTAAATCACGCTTGACTCGCCACAGAATCCTCATCGTCCCGATACCAACCTAAAGGTATCTGATGCTCACGTCCATTCGGCGCTTCGTAAGGTGTCTTCCCCAAATCTTAGTGCAAAGACTACTGCAGTAAGTCCCAAATCATGCGCAGGATAATTTCTCTCGTGGATTCTTAAGCTGTCTCGAAGTATAGGCCACAACTTTCTGGTACTGTCTCCACATGCATCCCAATCCTTGATGTGACGAAACCTCACATTGTTCTCCTGATTGAAGCAAAATCGATTCAGTGTCGCCGTTAGAGTCCGCTTCGCCTCTAAAAATTGGATTCACATTCTTCAATCCACCAAAAAAGGTTAATTCTTCCTCGTAGGTCATGTAAGTGGTACTACTATCTTCAAAAAACCTCCTATAAATCTCTGGTAGTAGCCTGTTAACCCAACAAAACTTCTGATATCCGTCTCAGTCTTCGGCTGTTCTCATCTTGACACCGCTCCAATCTTGGCTAGATCCACAGCCAACCCGTCTCTGAGGATTACATATCCGAGAAAATCCACCTCTTCAAGTTAGAATCCACACTTGGACTGGTAAACATAAAGTTGATCCTCTTATAGCATCTGCAGTACTTGGCGTAGATGCTCTTCGTGCTCCTCTCTACTCCTCGAATAGATCAGGATATCGTCCGTAGATACCGTCGTGAACTGGTACATTCTCCAACTTGGTCACTTGGAAACTTCTAAACTAGCAAGGGTATATAAAATCTTGAGCTCTCTCTTACAAGAATCTTCGATGGAATCAACATAAAGATATTTGAAACTACAAAATTGGAAAAACTACGATTTTTGGGCACAATCCCAAAGGATATGGTGATTCGAAAACCAATCCAACCTGAGAATAATGGTAAGACTTTTAAAAATACGCGACTCGAATTGACAAGGACTTTCTACACTCGACAATCACTACACAACGAAGTCATGCAGTATTAGAAACTAGAGTCTTAGCAATGAAGTAACCACTACTAAGCCAAAGATAAAACAGTCACAAGAAATTTTAGATCAGCTCATACAACCAAGAAATAAAACAATGTGCGGCATTAGAATCGAAGAATATGAATAGAGAGTTACCCTTAATCTTGTAATTCCCCTGAGTTAGATCTCCTGATCGCTCTGCCACGTCTTTGCCCATGCGTAAGACTCTACCCTTGACCATCCGACGTTTCCCTTTAGCCTCCGCAAAGATTCACCATCGATTCAAATTTAGGAGCTTTGCAGCCTCTAGCCCTGTGTCCCGCCTCCTGCAGCTTGAAGCACATGTTGTTCTTCTCTTCGCAGCGCTTGAATGCATAGTGCCCTGGCTTACCACAACGATAACAAGTCACGCTTGCTAGTCCGACTCTCGCCTCGTGATTCTCGAGCCATCGGATGGTATTGTCCCTGCCGCTGTTCCTCGAGGTCGATTATACGGCTTCTCGCCGCTTCCTTCGAGCAAACCTCCGCCTGCGTGCTCGGGGTCTCACCGTCCGCCTTTGTACTACTCCTCTTCTTGGCGCTTCTCATAACTTCTACCTCAACACACCACAATTAATTCTTGAAGATTCTCGATTCTTAGAGATGTCACCAACTTCGAATGTCGAACCTTAGGCCTCATTGGAATCTTCTCGCTCAACCATCCCTGGTCATAGGTCACGGAATGGATCAAATACCTAGCAAGTGATTCGAATTTAGCAAAGATACTCGACACCGCCATGCTACCTTGCTTTAGTCGAAGGAACTCTTACTCTTTCTCGGCTCGTGCGATGTCGGAAAATGCTTGTCCAAGAATCTCCCGCGGAAAACTTCCTAAGTAATCTCACGATGCTCATTGCCAAAGTCCGCTTCACACCCTTCCACCAAGATTTCAAAGATCTCCTAACAACAAGAAGGTCGCATAGTCCACCTTGACATTCTCCGTAATGAAGTGCCTCAAAGATCTTCTATCTCCTCAGCATCCATAAATCCGCTTTATCGTGGTCCGCTCGCCAGAACCTCGATGGGTCATGCTTGCGAAAATCACGCTAGTCCTCTCGCCTCAGATTTTGTTCCGCTCTCTGCTGTTGTTGCAGATTTTGTTGGGTCAAAGCCGCATCTGGCGAGCCATAGCGTTAGATCGCTGAGTCGCAGCAGATTCTTGAGCCATAGCCGCTGCCATCTCCGCTATCGCTTGAATCGCTTCTCCATCGTGGCGTTATCGTGTCCGGCCAGATATTATCTCTGCGAGGTGGCATTAGATTCCACAAAGTCCAAAACTCGACAAAACCTCACAATCAAGTGTTGTGTTAACACACATTGCTTCAATTAAGAAACAATCCAAACAATAGGCAAGCAAAACTGCATTACTCAACAAAAAATGACAATACAACACAACAAATTACCCGACGCACATAACCCGACACGGCGACCAGCTTAAACACCCAACTCACAAATCAGGATAGAACCGAATCAAGCCTGATACCACCATTGTAACGACCCGTTTCCGGACCGCTACTAAGCTAGAACAATTCTAAATGCAAGTAGGTTTTCGAAATAGTACTCTTTGTATCTTTTGGAAAATGCAGTAAATTTATTTTTCTTTTTATAAACAAGCGTCTTTTGTAACACACATTCAGAGTACGAGCAACGTTTTCGAAACATGATGGAATTATAAATGCAATTGACTACCACAACGAAATAAAGACACAAGATTATGTACTGGAACACATACATAATATATATATATAAGCATGACAATCCTAACAGTACATACAAAACATATTCAGTGCACACAAATAAAAGCGGTGAATAACTATGTGCAAGAAAGTACACCTAAAGTATGAGAATTCCTATGAAGACAATCATACCCTGGGTTACTCCTGGCAGACACCCACACAGGGGGCTGCTCCAAAAATATACCACCAGTCTACCCTGTAATACACATAGAACAACACTAAAAACTTGACTGGTCACCACCACAACTGTATACTATAATCAAAATCCTACAGCCATTCGAAATACAAGCGTGTAATAGCCAATCACGATCATTAAAAGTCATTGCCCGGATCCTCGAAGGGGCCCTCCTCCTCATCGTCCGCCATCGGGTCCTCCGCATCCTCGCCATCGCCTGGGTAACCATCATAGATTGAAGGCACCACGGGAAAGGGTCATACTCTCAAATAATCATCGAAATAGCAAATCATAACACAAAGATAACAAGATGCTCAATTCTCAAAACGCCACTCATATCTCCTAAGACACTCTCGACAATTCCGGAAAGCAACATCGATCCATCCACTGAATACCAGCCGTAGCCTTGGGTTTCATCACCACCCGGGTTATTCAGGTTAAGTTCCTTGACAACGCAGACGCCCACTGCGCAATTTGAGTACTAAATAATCAACTCATATAAAAATAAAGCGAAGGGGTACAAGATCCTCACTTCGAACCCTTAGGTTCTCAGACTTCTTCGCGTAAACGCTTGAAATTAAATTCGTATCTAAATTTGCCCTTACACAAGGACATATAACAATAATTATAAATATGAAGCGCCCTTACCACCAACAGTCGCTAATGTCGCTCCGAAATCCTCAAGTCCGCGTCCACGTACACCTCGGTTTCCACGTCGCACGAACTCGGAATCTACGAGTCCTAATACCACAGTGAATCTTAGCACAATTCTTAAAGGCTTAATTCTAACACTTAGGCTCTCAAAACCCAATCCTTTTTTCTAACCAAGCATCCACAAAAATTTACTTCTAACTACTAGAAAACAATTAAGGATTTTGAATCAAAAATCACTTTTCTTGAAAATTACCTAATACATAACACTTTAACTTAAAAAAAATGCTAACTTTCAAAGAATCTTTTTTCTTGAAATCTTAAGCATAACAAAAAATCAATTAATCACTTTGCACGAAGTTTCTAAGGCTTAAACATAACACATTCAAGTATTACATACATGTATACAAATTAAATCTTCCTTCCAAAAACCTTCTAGGCCTCTCGGCCATAACCCTTTTTTTTTCTAAAACAAAACTTTACAAAAACTCATTTTCATTTCAAGAACTCAATTCTTATAACCATTAAATTCATCAACATGCTATACATCATACAATGCATGGTTAATCATTTAAACTAATCACTAAGTTCCCAAAACTCATTTCCAACCTTTTTAAGAATAAATGTTTTTCCCAAAACTTCTTTCAACCAACCAAATCCCAATTTCAAGAATCCTAAGACATTTAATACGTTGCCATCATCATGCTAAGGAAAAAAAAACATGTTCATGCCAAATTAAAATAAAGAACAACCTAATCATGCTCATATATCAATCTAGTCCTTCATAAATTAATTTTTTGCATAAAACATAAACTTCACTCATGCCAATTCATGCATAAAAGTTCTAATTCCAAAAATCTTTAGCAATTAAATCATGCCATTATCATGTCAAGAACTTAAAGAACAAGGGATCATTTCCTTACATGTTATTCTAACCTCCAAAAACCAAACTATGCATAAAACACAAACTAATACTTAAGCTAATTCATGCAAATCCATTCCAACAACTTTAAAATCACCTTTAAACATGCTATTCAACACTTATACACATAATCAAACTTCAAAACACACTTTTCTTATGGTTCAAGAATAGAGAAAATTTCTAAAATAACAAGTTGTACATGCTTATCACAAACTATATTACTAGCAAGCATCCTACAACTTTCAACAACACATATAACCCATCAATTGCTTGATTTAAGTGTGAGCTACACAAAAACTCTCTTTTTACCTCTTAGGGTGAAAACCCTAGAGCTCAAGGAAGGGGTTGTAAGTGTCTCATCTCCTTAAAACAAACCAAACCCTCTAAACAACACATAATCAACAATTAATTAAACTACAAACAAACAAACCAATTAATCCAAAATGGGGGAGGGTTAGGCGCTGTTTAGGGCTGATCTTGGGAAGGAAAATTTTGATTTTTCTTCTCATTCAAATGGTTAGAAGCATAGGTAATGAAGTAGAGAAGATAACCTAGCAAGAAATCAAGTTTTGGAAGCAAAAATCAAGTGTATAAAAAGGGGGGTTGATGGCGCACCAAAAACAGAATTTTGGGGGAGAAAATTCTGATTTTCTTCTTACCCAAATGGTGTAGATGATGAGGAACTAGATAGAGGAGAAGATTTGGAGCAACTTTGATGAAGATTGCAAGTTAAAAAGCTTAAGAAAAATGGGAGAAAGCATCCATGGAACTTGGTCTTCAAGAAGGAAAGAAAAAGAAAGAAGATGAGGGTTTGGGAAGAGGATGGAGGCGTGAAAATGAGGCTGCACAAAGCCTTGGTCTTCTCCTTTTATAATAATAAAATAAGTGTAGTAAGTAAGAGTAGTTAAATAAAAGACTTTTTCTTTTTTTCTTTTAAAACAAACCACACAACTAATGACACCTAGCAATTAAATTAGATGTTAAATATATCACCTAATCTTACCCACCTAATCTCACATCTCTCATGGTTACCCACAAATTCTAGAGTCTACGGGTTGTTTAAAACACGGCGACGAAATACCGCGTTACCGATAAACTCGCGAAAATTAATTTAACGAGAAATTAATTCATCGCGTGAAAATATGTAATTATAAATAATAAAAATCATGTCAAATATTCAAAAATGGTCTCAAAAAGTTACGATTCGATTTTCATCGAAATCAGAGTTTATTTATAATTTTATCTGCGGCGAAACCGCCCGGCGATTCGAAACGCGTCGAAACTTTGTTAGAATTTTTCGACGATTTTCAAACTGTGAATTAATATAAAATATTAATTCTCAAATTTAATTTGATCTTGATTTAATTAATACACTTTCTTAGAGAACAAGAAATTGCTTTATTATAGCGTAAATACGACAAAATACAATAAATAACGTTAACTAACGTATCGTAAAATACGCGTGTTACAATACTCCCCCTCTAAAAATAGTTTCGTCCTCGAAACTACAGGTGAGTTACGCACTAAAAAAAAACTCTGGATACTGAGTCTTCACCTCCTCTCTCAATTCCTATATTACGTCTCTGGTTTTCTGATCCCATACAACTTAACAAACTGTATCTCCTTATTCCTCAATTTCTTGATCTTTCTGTTTACAACCTTTGCAGGAAATACTTCAATAACAAGTCATCCTTTCACTAAATCACGCTTGACTCGCCACAGAATCCTCATCGTCCCGATACCAACCTAAAGGTATCTGATGCTCACGTCCATTCGGCGCTTCGTAAGGTGTCTTCCCCAAATCTTAGTGCAAAGACTACTGCAGTAAGTCCCAAATCATGCGCAGGATAATTTCTCTCGTGGATTCTTAAGCTGTCTCGAAGTATAGGCCACAACTTTCTGGTACTGTCTCCACATGCATCCCAATCCTTGATGTGACGAAACCTCACATTGTTCTCCTGATTGAAGCAAAATCAGTTCAGGTGTCGTCGTTAGGAGTCCCTTCAGTCTCTGAAAATTGGATTCACATTCTTCAATCCACCGAAAAGGTTAATTCTTCCTCGTAGGTCATGTAAGTGGTACTACTATCTTCGAAAAACCTCCTATAAATCTCTGGTAGTAGCCTGTTAACCCAACAAAACTTCTGATATCCGTCTCAGTCTTCGGCTGTTCTCATCTTGACACCGCTCCAATCTTGGCTAGATCCACAGCCAACCCGTCTCTGAGGATTACATATCCGAGAAAATCCACCTCTTCAAGTTAGAATCCACACTTGGACTGGTAAACATAAAGTTGATCCTCTTGTAGCATCTGCAGTACTTGGCGTAGATGCTCTTCGTGCTCCTCTCTACTCCTCGAATAGATCAGGATATCGTCCGTAGATACCGTCGCGAACTGGTACATTCTCCAACTTGGTCACTTGGAAACTTCTAAACTAGCAAGGGTATATAAAATCTTGAGCTCTCTCTTACAAGAATCTTCGATGGAATCAACAGAAAGATATTTGAAACTACAAAATTGGAAAAACTACGATTTTTGGGCACAATCCCAAAGGATATGGTGATTCGAAAACCAATCCAACCTGAGAATAATGGTAAGACTTTTAAAAATACGCGACTCGAATTGACAAGGACTTTCTACACTCGACAATCACTACACAACGAAGTCATGCAGTATTAGAAACTAGAGTCTTAGCAGTTGAAGTAACCACTACTAAGCCAAAGATAAAACAGTCACAAGAAATTTTAGATCAGCTCACACAACCAAGAAATCAAACAATGTGCGGCATTAGAATCGAAGAATATGAATAGAGAGTTACCCTTAATCTTGTAATTCCCCTGAGTTAGATCTCCTGATCGCTCTGCTGCATTGCTGCCCATGCAGAAGACTCTACCCTTGACCATCTGACGTTTCCCTTTAGCCTCCGCAGCATTCACCACTGATTCAGCCTTAGGAGCTTTGCAGTCTCTAGTGTAAGTCTGGTATGCAACCTAAGAGGGGGGTGAATTAGGTTGACCAATTTTCGAGTGACTTTTAGAGATTTCTTGTTCTTTTGTTTTATGGATAAACAGATGAAGTTTGATTGATAAAACAAAAGTAAAAGGATAAGGAAGAAGATTGATACACAAGAATTTATACTGGTTCCCCTAACCACTTGGGTACATCCAGTTCTTCTGACACCTGCAGAACAATTCACTATGATAGAATTCTTGTTACAAGCAAGCCTCACCCCAAGGCTCCCTAACAATATCTATACAACAAAGAAGATAGCACCCCACTATCTTTTCAAACCAAAAACTCAACACAAGGATGAATTTACAATAATGAAGAATGGTATGGTCATATCGGATCAATATCACTTTGTAACTATACAACTTAGTGCTCAAGAACTTTTTCGTAATATGAAAATTATATCAAAGTTCTAGGCAAGAAAGTTTTGAAGGTTTAAAACTTGTAAAAATGATATTGAACTCTTATGATTGAAAGAATGAAAGTTGTGTCTATTTTCCGATGTAAAAGGTAAATATATAACCATCGGATCGTGTATGAAGCAAGGTGATCATTTGGCAACTTTTCGTAAACCAAACCACACCATTTGAAATCACAACGTTTGAAAATTTGATTTTGTAAAGGCGGTAATCGATTACGTCGTTATGGTAATCGATTACATGTGTACGTTGAAAATCAGATATTCAAAAATTTAGTTAATGTAATCGATTACACAATTAAAGAAATCGATTACATGTGTATCAAGGGAGTTTATGTAATCGGTTACACATTATAGGTAATCGATTCATCAAACTAAGAAAATGTTTTTGCACATCATCGAAGATTTATGTAATCGATTACAAACTTGAGGTAATCGACATCAAAATCGAAAAATGTTTTTCTTAAGATTTCAAAAGGTTTGCTTCAACACTAACTTTGCAAATAACTTAGATTAAGTTTTTAAACTTAAGGAATGATTTGTTTGACCACATCTAAGTTATATAATCAAAGCTTTGCAATATGTCAAAGATACGAACCATACTTACAGAGAATTGAAAAAACATAATTAACAACTCTGTAGAATCTTTGACTTGATCTATCGGAGTCTTTTCTTCTTTTTGATCAGCAAACTTGTCATCATCGAAACCCAGCCAAGTTTAAGAAGGAAATCTTCTTCACAATCTCCCCCTTTTTGATGATGACAAACACTAATCTTGTTAACAGTTTGCGAACGGAAAAGCTCCCCCTGTCTTGTATATCTCCCCCTTTGTTTTGGAGTTGGGAAACCTGAAAAGTTAGTAATATACAAGATATACAAATAATATCTCCTTTCTCCCCCTTTTGACATCATCAAAAAGAAGAAAAAGTAGCATAAACACAATATAGCGCATAGATTTATGATTAAAAACATATACATATACTAGAATGACACAATAAAAACATATAGATTAAACGAAAGAACCTGTCACCAAATGTGTTGGTCTCATATATCCTTTTCATCCAAAATGCCAAGTTCTCTTCTTATTTTGAAGAAGGGTTCTTTGGCTAATGGCTTTGTGAAGATGTCAGCTAATTGAGCATGAGTATCAACAAATGTAATCTCCACGTCTCCTTTTAGAACATGATCTCGTAGAAAATGATGTCGAATGTCTATATGCTTGGTACGAGAGTGCATAACAGGATTCTTTGATATATTTATAGCACTTGTGTTGTCACACCTTAAAGGAATGCATCCAAGATTGATTCCATAATCACATAGTTGTTGTTTTAGCCAAAGACTTTGAGCACAACAACTTCTAGCTGCAATATATTCTGCTTCAGCGGTGCTGAGAGCAACACTTGCTTGTTTCTTGCAAGACCAAGATATTAAAGCATTTCCAAGCATATGGCATGTGCCACTAGTACTTTTTCGATCAGTTTTGCACCCTGCATAATCGTAATCTGAATAACCAACTAAAGAGCAAATACTACCTTTGGGGTACCATAGGCCAACATTTGTTGTTCCTTTCAGATACTTCATGATCCTCTTTCAAGAAAGATGAGATTCTTTTGGATTGACTTGAAATCGAGCACGTAGACATACACTAAACATAATGTCAGGACGACTGGCAGTTAAGTATAATAAAGAACCAATCATACCTCGATATTTCTTGATGTCTACTGATAAACCTGACTCATCTTGATCAATATAAGTACCAGATCCCATAGGAGTTACGATCTCTTTGCAGTTGTCCATGTCAAACCTCTTTAACAGTTCTTTACAATATTTTGATTGATTTATGAAGATACCATCCTTAGTTTGCTTGATTTGAAGTCCAAGAAAATAATTCAGCTTTCCCATCATGGACATTTCAAATTCTCCTTGCATCATCATTGAGAACTCTTCACACAGATCTTTATTGGTTGATCCGAAAATGATGTCATCAACATAAATTTGGACCAATAGAGTGTGATCCTTAATTCTCTTGATGAATAGAGTAGTATCTACCTTACCTTTTTCAAATCCTTTTTCACATAAGAATTGACTAAGTCTGTCATACCAAGCTCTAGGGGCTTGTTTCAAACCATAAAGAGCTTTCTTTAATTTGAATACATGTGAGGGGTGTTTGAAATCTTCAAACCCAGGAGGTTGTTTGACATAAACTTCCTCATTTATGTATCCATTTAAGAAGGCACTTTTGACATCCATTTGAAATAATTGAAAATCTAGAGAACAAGCATAACCAAGTAATAAACGTATAGCTTCTAACCTGGCAACAGAGCGAATGTCTCTTCAAAATCAATTCCTTCCTCTTGATTATAGCCTTGAGCAACCAACCTTGCCTTATTTCAATAATTATCCCATTTTCATCAAGTTTGTTCTTAAACACCCATTTTGTACCGATAATGTGTTTGTCTTGTGGTCTAGGGACAAGTTCCCAAACCTGATTCCTTTCAAATTGGTTTAACTCTTCTTGCATGGCAAGAATCCATTGATCGTCTTCAAGAGCTTCATTTATCTTTGAAGGTTCTATTTGAGAAACAAAAGCCATGTATAGGCAAGCTTCCTTCAGATTTAGTCTTGTTTTTACTCCTGATTCAATATCACCAACTACTTTGTCAAGAGGATGATCCCGATGAATTCTCCATTCACGAGGTAGATCAGGATGATTCTGCTCTTGTTGAAGATTGTCGTCTTGGTGATTGACTGAATCAATTTGTTTTTCTTTGACAGAGTCTTCCATAGGTAATTCGACTCAAAGATCCTTAGTAATGTCTTTTGTAGATGCTTCCATTATATCATCATCATCATCATCACAAGAACCTTTCTACAAATGGGTTAGTTTCATCAAAGGAACCATGCATAGATTCTTCTATAACTAAGGTTCTTTTATTATAGATTCTATAAGCTTTACTTGAAAGAGAATAGCCAAGAAATATACCTTCGCCGATTTCTCATCGAACTTACCTAGGTTGTCTTTGTCATTGTTGAGTACAAAACATTTGCATCCAAAGACATGAAGATGTGAGATGTTTGGCTTTCTTCCTTATATAGTTCATAAGGAGTCTTTTTCAAGATTGGCCTTATATTAACTCGATTTGTAACATAGCAAGTCAGACTTCATCGTGATTCCGCCTGTAAGTACTTTGGTAGACTTGAATCACTGAGCATTGTTCTAGCCAGTTCAATTAGAGATCGATTCTTTCTTTCTGCCACGCCATTTTGTTGAGGAGTCCTTGGAGCTGAGAAGTAGTGAGTGATTCCATGTTCTTCACAAAATTCCTCAAAAAGAGCATTTTGGAACTCCCCACCATGATCACTTCTAATTGACACAATCTTCATAGATTTTTCATTTTGCACTTGTTTTGCATATTTCTTGAACGCCTTAAATGCATCACCTTTTTGTGCTAAAAATAGAGTCCAAGAATATCTTGAAAAATCATCAACAATAACTAAAGCATAAACATTACCTCCAAAGCTTCTAGTTCTTGAGGGACCAAAAAGATCCATGTGAATCAACTGAAGTGGTCTTGTAGTTGATACCACATTCTTTGGTTTGAAAGAGGATTTTGTTTGTTTCCCCTTTTGGCATGCGTCACATAATCTATCTTTAACAAATTTCATTTTGGGTAATCCAATAACAAGATCATGTTTGACAAGCTTATTCAAATGTTCCATGTGAATATGTGCTATTCTTTTGTGCCAAAGCCATGCATCATTATTGTTTACCACTAGACATTTAATCTTCAAAGATAAATCATCTAGACATACCTTATAGGAGTTGTCGATTCTATTTCCCACTAACTTCTCTTCAGGAGAGGCTTCATTTTCAATGATACATTTTTCTTTGATGAAGTTTACTCTGAATCCTTTATCGCAGAGTTGACTTATGCTAATCAAATTGTGCTTCAAACCTTCAACATATAGGACATCATCAATAGTTGTGAAGGGAGAAGCTCCAATCTTTCCAATCCCAAGAATCTTTCCTCTATTGTTATCTCCATATGTGACATATCCTTTAGATTTCAGCTTCAGAGATGTAAACTTTGTACAATCACCAGTCATGTGTCTAGAAACGACCACTATCAAGATACCATGTGTTCTTTGGTCTTTGTTGAACATTTCTACAAAATGATTTAATGTATGTTAGGTACCCAAAGTGATTTGGGTCCTGATGGGTTAATGCCTTTCCTTACCCATATGAATTCTCCATAAGGAACTCCAAAGTTTCTTATGTAGCAAGCATTGGGGGTATGGCCTTTTGACATACAGTAATCACAATTCTTATAAATATGACTAGTGATAGAACTACTAGACTCGTTTCTTTTTACATTTCTAGAAATTGAATGATTTCCATTCTTAACCATATTTCCAGAGTTTGCTTTAGAAGAGTTTCCAATATGCAATTTAGATGATTCTGAGTTGTTGGTAGTTGTGCTTGCTTTGACAAATATAGTTTTGTTAGGACTTGGTGTTTGAAAATTTGAAAAACCAAGACCATGTTTGTTGTTTGAATACCTTTGTCTACTAAGCACTTCTTCTAAACCAATTTGACCTTTTTCATATCTTTTGATCACTTGGTTTAGATCAACAATCTTAGATTCATATCTTAAACATTTATTACATACATAATTTTTGACATTTTCTGACTCCACACATGTGTCATTAGAACTTCTTTCTAGTTCTAAAATTAATTTCTTTTGTTTCGAAATTGTTCTAGAAAGTATCAAACATTCTTCATGTAACTCTTGAAATGCATTCTGTAATTCTATATAAGATGGTTTTTCATTAGACATAGAAGAACTAACCTCTTGTTCATCATCTGAGTGATGTGATGCCATGAGTGCTTTGACTTCAGATTCTCCACTTTCTGAATCGGAGGAGGTACTTACTTCATTGTCATTCCATGCAATGTAGGCCTTTTTGGATTTGAATTTATTTTTCCCTTTGAAGTACTTCTTCTTTGTCAGATTAGGACATTCTGCTTTCATATGTCCTTCCTTACCGCATTCAAAACATGTGAAGTTCTGATTTGAAGTGGATGTATCCCTTTTCTTGAAAAATTTCTTTTTGTTATCAAATTTAATATTTTGGTCTTTCTTAAGAAATTTTCCAAACCTTTTTACCAGGAGAGTGATGTTCTCATCTTCATCAGTGCTTTCTTCTTCACGTTGTTTTCTGGTTTCAACCTTTAAGGCAATGCTTTTGTTCTTCTTCTCTTTGACTTCGCCTCTTCCAATCTTCCAAGTTCCAATTCATGTTCTTGGAGTTTTCCAAATAATGCCGCATAAGTCATTTTTGGATGGACTTTTCTTTTCGTAAATTCTGTAACCTTTGGTTGCCATTCTTGAGTCAATGATCGAAGAATCTTGAGATTCAACTCATCATTGGTAAAGGTCTTTCCAAGAGCCATTAAGTGATTTGTCAAATGAGAGAATCTCTTTTGCAAATCAAGTATTGATTCATCGGCTGCATTCTAAACATTTCATACTCTTGTGATAAAGTATTCAGTTTAGATCTCTTTACTTCTCTTGTTCCTTCATGGGTCACTTCTAGAGTATCCCAAATCTCTTTAGCTTGCTTTACAATGTGAGATACGAAAGAATTCATCCATACCTAATGCCGATCGTAGAATGTTCTTGGCCTTTTTGTCATAGAGCACTTTCTTCTTGTCATCATCTGTCCATGCAGCTTTGACTTTATCTTGCACTTCATTGTCGATGACTGTTAGGCACATAAGGACCATTCTCTACAAAGATCCCATATTTCTTCTCCTTGTGCTTCAAGATAGGATTGCATGCGAATCTTCCAGAAGTCATAGTGTTCTCCAACAAAACATGGAGGCTTGTTGTTACTGCCACCATCTCTAAAAGTAGGATTGTTGCTTGCGGAAGCCATGGATCGAAGGAGCAGGTTACCTTAACCTGCTCTGATACCAATTGTAAGTCTGGTATGCAACCTAAGAGGGGGGGTGAATTAGGTTGACCAATTTTCGAGTGACTTTTAGAGATTTCTTGTTCTTTTGTTTTATGGATAAACAGATGAAGTTTGATTGATAAAACAAAAGTAAAAGGATAAGGAAGAAGATTGATACACAAGAATTTATACTGGTTCCCCTAACCACTTGGGTACATCCAGCTCTTTCCGACACTGCAGAACAATTCACTATGATAGAATTCTTGTTACAAGCAAGCCTCACCCCAAGGCTCCCTAACAATATCTATACAACAAAGCAAGATAGCACCCCACTATCTTTTTCAAACCAAAAACTCAACACAAGGATGAATTTACAATAATGAAGAATGGTATATGGTCAGATCGTATCAATATCACTTTATAACTATACAACTTAGTGCTCAAGAACTTTTTCTAATATGAAAATTATATCAAAGTTCTAGGCAAGAAAGTTTTGAAGGTTTAAAACTTGTAAAAATGATATTGAACTCTTATGATTGAAAGAATGAAAGTTGTGTCTATTTTCTGATGTAAAAAGGTATATATATAACCATCAGATCATGTATGAAGCAAGGTGATCATTTGGCAACTTTTCGTAAACCAAACCACACCATTTGAAATCACAACGTTTTAAAATTTGATTTTGCAGCAGTGGTAATCCATTACGTCGTTATGGTAATCGATTACATGTGTACGTTGAAAATCAGATATTCAACAATTTAGTTAATGTAATCGATTACACAATTAAAGAAATCGATTACATGTGTATCACCAGAGTTTATGTAATCGGTTACACATTATAGGTAATCGATTCATCAAACTAAGAAAATGTTTTTGCACATCATCGAGCATTTATGTAATCGATTACAAACTTGAGGTAATCGATTCATCAAATCGAAAAATGTTTTTCTTAAGATTTCAAAAGGTTTGCTTCAACACTAACTTTGCAAATAACTTAGATTAAGTTTTTAAACTTAAGGAATGATTTGTTTGAGCACATCTAAGTTATATAATCACAGTTTTGCAATATGTCAAAGATACGAACCATACTTACAGAGAATTGAAAAAACATAATTAACAACTCTGTAGAATCTTTGACTTGATCTATCGGAGTCTTTTCTTCTTTTTGATCAGCAAACTTGTCATCATCGAAACCCAGCCAAGTTTAAGAAGGAAATCTTCTTCACAATCTAGCCCTGTGTCCCGGTCTCCTGCAGTTGAAGCACATGTTGTTCTTCTCTTCAGAGCAGTTGAATGCATAGTGCCCTGGCTTACCGCAACGATAACAAGTCACGTCGGTGCTAGTCTGACTCTCGCCTCTCGCATTCTGAGCCATCGGATGGTATTGTCCCTTGCCGTTGTTTCCTTGAGGTCGATTATACGGCTTCTCCTACTGCTTTCCCTTCTGAGCAAACCTCTGCCCTGTGCTCTGGGGTCTCACTGGTCCGCCTGTACCACTCCTCTTCTTGGCGCTTCTCATAACTTCTACCTCAACACACCTGTCAATTAATTCTTGAAGATTCCTGATTCTTAGAGATGTCACCGACTTCTGAATGTCGAACCTTAGGCCTCGCTGGAATCTCTCGCTCAACCATCCCTAGTCAGCTAGGTCACGGAATGGACTGAAATACCTAGCAAGTGATTCGAATTTAGCAGCATACTCTGACACCGTCATGCTACCTTGCTTTAGTCGAAGGAACTCTTGCTCTTTCTCAGCTCGTGCAGTATCAGGAAAATACTTGTCCAACAATCTCCTGCGGAAAACTTCCCAAGTAATCTCACGATGCTCTGCTGTCAAAGTCTGCTTCACACCCTTCCACCAGTACTCAGCATCTCCCAACAACAAGAAGGTCACATAGTCCACCTTGACATTCTCCGGGTAATGAAGTGCCTCAAAGATCTTCTATCTCCTCAGTATCCATAACCGCTTTATCGTGGTCCGCTCGCCAGAACCTCGATGGGTCATGCTTGCGAAAATCTGCTAGTCCTCTCGCCTCCGTATTTTGTTCCGCACTCCGCTGTTGTTGCAGATTTTGTTGGGTCAAAGCTGCAGTCTGCTGAGCCATAGCGTTAGACTGTTGAGTCGCAGCAGCCGATTGCTGAGCCATAGCCGTTGCCATCTCCGTCATCGCTTGAATCGCTCTCTCCATCGTGGCGTTATCAGGTCCGGCTGTATTATCTCTGCGAGGTGGCATTAGATTCCACAAAGTCCAAAACCTGACAAAACCTCACAATCAAGTGTTGTGTTAACACACATTGCTTCAATTAAGAAACAATCCAAACAATAGGCAAGCAAAACTGCTTCACTCAACAAAAAATGACAATACAACACAACAAATTACCCGACGCACATAACCCGACACGGTGACCAGCTTAAATACCTAACTCACAGTCCGGATAGAACCGAACTGCTTTGATACCACCATTGTAACGACCCGTTTCCGGACCGCTACTAAGCTAGAACAATTCTAAATGCAAGTAGGTTTTCGAAATAGTACTCTTTGTGTCTTTTGGAAAATGCAGTAAATTTATTTTTCTTTTTATAAACAAGCGTCTTTGGTAACACACATTCAAAGTAAGAGCAACGTTTTCGAAACATGATGGAATTATAAATGCAATTGACTACCACAACGAAATAAAGACACAAGATTATGTACTGGAACACATACATAATATATATATATATATATAAGCATGACAATCCTAACAGTACATACAAAACATATTCAGTGCACACAAATAAAAGCGGTGAATAACTATGTGCAAGAAAGTACACCTAAAGTATGAGAATTCCTGTGAAGACAATCATACCCTGGGTTACTCCTGGCAGACACCCACACAGGGGGCTGCTCCAAAAATATACCACCAGTCTACCCTGTAATACACATAGAACAACACTAAAAACTTGACTGGTCACCACCACAACTGTATACTATAATCAAAATCCTACAGCCATTCGAAATACAAGCGTGTAATAGCCAATCACGATCATTAAAAGTCATTGCCCGGATCCTCGAAGGGGCCCTCCTCCTCATCGTCCGCCATCGGGTCCTCTGCATCCTGGCCATCGCCTGGGTAACCATCATAGATTGAAGGCACCACGGGAAAGGGTCAACTTCTCAAATAATCATAGAAATAGCAAATCATAACACAAAGATAACAAGATGCTCAATTCTCAAAACGCCACTCATATCTCCTAAGCCACTCTCGACAATTCCGGAAAGCAACATCGATCCATCCACTGAATACCAGCCGTAGCCTTGGGTTTCATCACCACCCGGGTTATTCAAGTTAAGTTCGTTGACAACGCAGACGCCCACTGCGCAATTTGAGTACCAGTCGTGGCTTCGGGCTTCTACACCACCAGATGCCAACTGAGCAATTGAACACCAGCCGTGGCTTCAGGTTTCTACACCACCTCAGCCGTGACATCGGGCTTCCACACCACCCTTGGTTGTTCGGGCCACTGAACACCAGCTTTGGCTTTGGGCTTCTTCACCACCCAGCCGTAGCTTCGGACTTCTACACCGCCCTTGGCTGTTCAGATCGAAACTCCAAACGTCACGACACTCGACGACTCGACTAAACTCTCAGACTCGATGAACAATTCGCCGCATACGATATTCAAAGAGTTATACGCAAGATTATTCGGCCGCACATCAATAATAAGAGCATGCTTAATATGAAGAAATGCGATTCAACAATTTAAGCAATAAAAGCAGTTGCATGAAGAAACGCAATTCAACAATACAAACAGTATAACCAATTCACAGCTCAACAACAACAGACGATAATCAACTCATGGAATCCATCCCTCTGCAACTCGATGGAGTCACAGAGAGAACAAAAAAGTGTGGGGTCAGACAATACCAACCACTTGCAGACAGGCCCACTAAATAATCAACTCATATAAAAATAAAGCGAAGGGGTACAGGACCCTCACTTCGAACCCTTAGGTTCTCCGACTTCTTCGCGTAAACGCTTGAAATTAAATTCGTATCTAAATTTGCCCTTACACAAGGACATATAACAATAATTATAAATATGAAGCGCCTTTACCACCAACAGTCGCTAATGTCGCTCCGAAATCCTCAAGTCCGCGTCCACGTACACCTCGGTTTCCACGTCGAACGAACTCGGAATCTACGAGTCCTAATACCACAGTGAATCTTAGCACAATTCTTAAAGGCTTAATTCTAACACTTAGGCTCTCAAAACCCAATCCTTTTTTCTAACCAAGCATCCACAAAAATTTACTTCTAACTACTAGAAAACAATTAAGGATTTTGAATCAAAAATCACTTTTCTTGCAAATTACCTAATACATAACACTTTAACTTCAAAAAAATGCTAACTTTTAAAGAATCATTTTTCTTGAAATCTTAAGCATAACAAAAAATCAATTAATCACATTGCACAAAGTTTCTAAGGCTTAAACATAACACATTCAAGTATTACATACATGTATACAAATTAAATCTTCCTTCCAAAAACCTTCTAGGCCTCTCAGCCATAACCCTTTTTTTTTTCTAAAACAAAACTTTGCAAAAACTCATTTTCATTTCAAGAACTCAATTCTTACAACCATTAAATTCATCAACATGCTATACATCATACAATGCATGGTTAATCATTTAAACTAATCACTAAGTTCCCAAAGCTCATTTCCAACCTTTTTAAGAATAAGTGTTTTTCCCAAAATTTCTTTCAACCAACCAAATCCCAATTTCAAGAATCCTAAGACATTTAATACATTGCCATCATCATGCTAAGGAAAAAAAAACATGTTCATGCCAAATTAAAATAAAGAACAACCTAATCATGCTCATATATCAATCTAGTCCTTCATAAATTAATTTTTTGCATAAAACATAAACTTCACTCATGCCAATTCATGCATAAAAGTTCTAATTCCAAAAATCTTTAGCAATTAAATCATGCCATTATCATGTCAAGAACTTAAAGAACAACGGATCATTTCCTTACATGTTATTCTAACCTCCAAAAACCAAACTATGCATAAAACACAAACTAATACTTAAGCTAATTCATGCAAATCTATTCCAACAACTTTAAAATCACCTTTAAACATGCTATTCAACACTTATACACATAATCAAACTTCAAAACACACTTTTCTTATAGTTCAAGAATAGAGAAAATTTCTAAAATAACAAGTTGTACATGCTTATCACAAACTATATTACTAGCAAGCATCCTACAACTTTCAACAACACATATAACCCATCAATTGCTTGATTTAAGTGTGAGCTACACAAAAACCCTCTTTTACCTCTTAGGGTGAAAACCCTAGAGCTCAAGGAAGGGGTTGTAAGTGTCTCATCTCCTTAAAACAAACCAAACCCTCAAACTACACATAATCAACAATTAATTAAACTACAAACAAACAAACCAATTAATCCAAAATGGGGGAGGGTTAGGCGCTGTTTAGGGCTGATCTTGGGAAGGAAAATTTTGATTTTTCTTCTCATTCAAATGGTTAGAAGCATAGGTAATGAAGTAGAGAAGATAACCTAGCAAGAAATCAAGTTTTGGAAGCAAAAATCAAGTGTATAAAAAGGGGGGTTGATGGCGCACCAAAAACAGAATTTTGGGGGAGAAAATTCTGATTTTCTTCTTACCCAAATGGTGTAGATGATGAGGAACTAGATAGAGGAGAAGATTTGGAGCAACTTTGATGAAGATTGCAAGTTAAAAAGCTTAAGAAAAATGGGAGAAAGCATCCATGGAACTTGGTCTTCAAGAAGGAAAGAAAAAGAAAGAAGATGAGGGTTTGGGAAGAGGATGGAGGCGTGAAAATGAGGCTGCACAAAGCCTTGGTCTTCTCCTTTTATAATAATAAAATAAGTGTAGTAAGTAAGAGTAGTTAAATAAAAGACTTTTTCTTTTTTTCTTTTAAAACAAACCACACAACTAATGACACCTAGCAATTAAATTAGATGTTAAATATATCACCTAATCTTACCCACCTAATCTCACATCTCTCATGGTTACCCACAAATTCTAGAGTCTACGGGTTGTTTAAAACACGGCGACGAAATACCGCGTTACCGATAAACTCGCGAAAATTAATTTAACGAGAAATTAATTCATCGCGTGAAAATATGTAATTATAAATAATAAAAATCATGTCAAATATTCAAAAATGGTCTCAAAAAGTTACGATTCGATTTTCATCCAAATCAGAGTTTATTTATAATTTTATCTCATGGCGAAACCGCCTACGATTCAAACGCGTCGAAACTTTGTTAGAATTTTTCGACGATTTTCAAACTGTGAATTAATATAAAATATTAATTCTCAAATTTAATTTGATCTTGATTTAATTAATACACTTTCTTAGAGAACAAGAAATTGTTTTATTATAGCGTAAATACGACAAAATACAATAAATAACGTTAACTAACGTATCGTAAAATACGCGTGTTACAATACTCCCCCTCTAAAAATAGTTTCGTCCTCGAAACTACAGGTGAGTTACGCACTAAAAAAAACTCTGGATACTGAGTCTTCACCTCCTCTCTCAATTCCTATATTACGTCTCTGGTTTTCTGATCCCATACAACTTAACAAACTGTATCTCCTTATTCCTCAATTTCTTGATCTTTCTGTTTACAACCTTTGCAGGAAATACTTCAATAACAAGTCATCCTTTCACTAAATCACGCTTGACTCGCCACAGAATCCTCATCGTCCCGATACCAACCTAAAGGTATCTGATGCTCACGTCCATTCGGCGCTTCGTAAGGTGTCTTCCCCAAATCTTAGTGCAAAGACTACTGCAGTAAGTCCCAAATCATGCGCAGGATAATTTCTCTCGTGGATTCTTAAGCTGTCTCGAAGTATAGGCCACAACTTTCTGGTATTGTCTCCACATGCATCCCAATCCTTGATGTGACGAAACCTCACATTGTTCTCCTGATTGAAGCAAAATCAGTTCAGGTGTCGTCGTTAGGAGTCCCTTCAGTCTCTGAAAATTGGATTCACATTCTTCAATCCACCGAAAAGGTTAATTCTTCCTCGTAGGTCATGTAAGTGGTACTACTATCTTCGAAAAACCTCCTATAAATCTCTGGTAGTAGCCTGTTAACCCAACAAAACTTCTGATATCCGTCTCGCCTTCTTGGTTTCTCATCTTGACACCGCTCCAATCTTGGCTAGATCCACAGCCAACCCGTCTCTGAGGATTACATATCCGAGAAAATCCACCTCTTCAAGTTAGAATCCACACTTGACCGTAAACATAAAGTTGATCCTCTTGTAGCATCTGCAGATTTGGCGTAGATGCTCTTCGTGCTCCTCTCTACTCCTCGAATAGATCAGATATCGTCCGTAGATACCGCCGTGAATCGGTACATTCTCCAACTTGGTCACTTGGAAACTTCTAAACTAGCAAGGGTATATAAAATCTTGAGCTCTCTTACAAGAATCTTCGATGGAATCAACATAAAGATATTTGAAACTACAAAATTGGAAAAACTACGATTTTTGGGCACAATCCCAAAGGATATGGTGATTCGAAAACCAATCCAACCTGAGAATAATGGTAAGACTTTTAAAAATACGCGACTCGAATTGACAAGGACTTTCTACACTCGACAATCACTACACAACGAAGTCATGCAGTATTAGAAACTAGAGTCTTAGCAGTTGAAGTAACCACTACTAAGCCAAAGATAAAACAGTCACAAGAAATTTTAGATCAGCTCATACAACCAAGAAATAAAACAATGTGCGGCATTAGAATCGAAGAATATGAATAGAGAGTTACCCTTAATCTTGTAATTCCCCTGAGTTAGATCTCCTGATCGCTCTGCTGCATTGCTGCCCATGCAGAAGACTCTACCCTTGACCATCTGACGTTTCCCTTTAGCCTCCGCAGCATTCACCACTGATTCAGCCTTAGGAGCTTTGCAGTCTCTAGCCCTGTGTCCCGGTCTCCTGCAGTTGAAGCACATGTTGTTCTTCTCTTCAGAGCAGTTGAATGCATAGTGCCCTGGCTTACCACAACGATAACAAGTCACGTCGGTGCTAGTCTGACTCTCGCCTCTCGCATTCTGAGCCATCGGATGGTATTGTCCCTTGCCGTTGTTCCCTTGAGGTCGATTATACGGCTTCTCCTGCTGCTTTCCCTTCTGAGCAAACCTGCGCCTGCGCTCGGGGTCTCACCGTCCGCCTGTACCACTCCTCTTCTTGGCGCTTCTCATAACTTCTACCTCAACACACCACAATTAATTCTTGAAGATTCCTGATTCTTAGAGATGTCACCGACTTGAATGTCGAACCTTAGGCACTCATTGGAATCTCTCGCTCGACCATCCACAGTCGGGTGGAGGTCACGGAATGGACTGAAATACCTAGCAAGTTATTCGAATTTAGCAGCATACTCTGACACCGTCATGCTACCTTGCTTTAGTCGAAGGAACTCTTACTCTTTCTCAGCTCGTGCAGTATCAGGAAAATGCTTGTCCAAGAATCTCCTGCGGAAAACTTCCCAAGTAATCTCACGATGCTCTGCTGTCAAAGTCTGCTTCACACCCTTCCACCGATTTCAAAGATCTCCTAACAACAAGAAGCTCGCATAGTCCACCTTGACATTCTCCTGGTAATGAAGTGCCTCAAAGATCTTCTATCTCCTCAGTATCCATAACCGCTTTATCGTGGTCCGCTCGTAGTAGAACCTCGGTGGGTCGTGCTTGCGGAAATCTGCTAGTCCTCTCGTCTCCGTATTCTGTTCCGCTCTCCGCTGTTGTTGCAGATTTTGTTGGGTCAAAGTTGCAGTCTGCTGAGCCATAGCGTTAGACTGTTGAGTCACAGCAGCCGATTGCTGAGCCATAGCTGCTGCCATCTGCGTCATCGCTTGAATCGCTCTCTCCATCGTGGCGTTATCAGGTCCGGCTGTATTATCTCTGCGAGGTGGCATTAGATTCCACAAAGTCCAAAACCTGACAAAACCTCACAATCAAGTGTTGTGTTAACACACATTGCTTCAATTAAGAAACAATCCAAACAATAGGCAAGCAAAACTGCTTCACTCAACAAAAAATGACAATACAACACAACAAATTACCCGACGCACATAACCCGACACGGTGACCAGCTTAAATACCCAACTCACAGTCCGGATAGAACCGAACTGCTCTGATACCACCATTGTAACGACCCGTTTCCGGACCGCTACTAAGCTAGAACAATTCTAAATGCAAGTAGGTTTTCGAAATAGTACTCTTTGTATCTTTTGGAAAATGCAGTAAATTTATTTTTCTTTTTATAAACAAGCGTCTTTTGTAACACACATTCAGAGTACGAGCAACGTTTTCGAAACATGATGGAATTATAAATGCAATTGACTACCATAACGAAATAAAGACACAAGATTATATACTGGAACACATACATAATATATATATATATATAAGCATGACAAGCCTAACAGTACATACAAAACATATTCAGTGCACACAAATAAAAGCGGTGAATAACTATGTGCAAGAAAGTACACCTAAAGTATGAGAATTCCTATGAAGACAATCATACCTGGTTACTCTGGCAGACACCCACAGTGGTCGCTCCAAAAATATACCACAAGTCTACCTGTAATACACATAGAACAACACTAAAAACTTGACTGGTCACCACCACAACTGTATACTATAATCAAAATCCTACAGCCATTCGAAATACAAGCGTGTAATAGCCAATCACGATCATTAAAAGTCATTGCCCGGATCCTCGAAGGGGTCATCCTCCTCATCGTCCGCCATCGGGTCCTCCGCATCCTCGCCATCGCCTGGGTAACCATCATAGATTGAAGGCACCACGGGAAAGGGTCATACTCTCAAATAATCATCGAAATAGCAAATCATAACACAAAGATAACAAGATGCTCAATTCTCAAAACGCCACTCATATCTCCTAAGACACTCTCGACATTTCCGGAAAGCAACATCGATCCATCCACTGAATACCAGCCGTTGCCTTGGGTTTCATCACCACCCGGGTTATTCAGGTTAAGTTCCTTGACAACGCAGACGCCCACTGCGCAATTTGATTACCAGTCGTGGCTTCGGGCTTCTACACCACCAGATGCCAACTGAGCAATTGAACACCAGCCGTGGCTTCAGGTTTCTACACCACCTCAGCCGTGGCATCGGGCTTCCACACCACCCTTGGTTGTTCGGGCCACTGAACACCAGCTTTGGCTTTGGGCTTCTTCACCACCCAGCCGTAGCTTCGGACTTCTACACCGCCCTTGGCTGTTCAGATCGAAACTCCAAACGTCACGACACTCGACGACTCGACTAAACTCTCAGACTCGATGAACAATTCGCCGCATACGATATTCAAAGAGTTATACGCAAGATTATTCGACCGCATATCAATAATAAGAGCATGCTTAATATGAAGAAACGCGATTCAACAATTTAAGCAATAAAAGCAGTTGCATGAAGAAACGCAATTCAACAATACAAACAGTATAACCAATTCACAAATTTCAACAACAACCAGGCATTTACAATCAACTCATGGAATCCATCCCTCTGCAACTCGATGGAGTCACAGAGAGAACAAACAAGTGTGGCGGGTTGGGGACAGCTACCAACCACTTGCAGACAGGCCCACTAAATAATCAACTCATATAAAAATAAAGCGAAGGGGTACAAGATCCTCACTTCGAACCCTTAGGTTCTCAGACTTCTTCGCGTAAACGCTTGAAATTAAATTCGTATCTAAATTTGCCCTTACACAAGGTCATATAACAATAATTATAAATATGAAGCGCCCTTACCACCAACAGTCGCTAATGTCGCTCCGAAATCCTCAAGTCCGCGTCCACGTACACCTCGGTTTCCACGTCGCACGAACTCGGAATCTACGAGTCCTAATACCACAGTGAATCTTAGCACAATTCTTAAAGGCTTAATTCTAACACTTAGGCTCTCAAAACCCAATCCTTTTTTCTAACCAAGCATCCACAAAAATTTACTTCTAACTACTAGAAAACAATTAAGGATTTTGAATCAAAAATCACTTTTCTTGAAAATTACCTAATACATAACACTTTAACTTCAAAAAAATGCTAACTTTTAAAGAATCATTTTTCTTGAAATCTTAAGCATAACAAAAAATCAATTAATCACTTTGCACGAAGTTTCTAAGGCTTAAACATAACACATTCAAGTATTACATACATGTATACAAATTAAATCTTCCTTCCAAAAACCTTCTAGGCCTCTCGGCCATAACCCTTTTTTTTTCTAAAACAAAACTTTACAAAAACTCATTTTCATTTCAAGAACTCAATTCTTATAACCATTAAATTCATCAACATGCTATACATCATACAATGCATGGTTAATCATTTAAACTAATCACTAAGTTCCCAAAACTCATTTCCAACCTTTTTAAGAATAAATGTTTTTCCCAAAACTTCTTTCAACCAACCAAATCCCAATTTCAAGAATCCTAAGACATTTAATACGTTGCCATCATCATGCTAAGGAAAAAAAACATGTTCATGCCAAATTAAAATAAAGAACAACCTAATCATGCTCATATATCAATCTAGTCCTTCATAAATTAATTTTTTGCATAAAACATAAACTTCACTCATGCCAATTCATGCATAAAAGTTCTAATTCCAAAAATCTTTAGCAATTAAATCATGCCATTATCATGTCAAGAACTTAAAGAACAAGGGATCATTTCCTTACATGTTATTCTAACCTCCAAAAACCAAACTATGCATAAAACACAAACTAATACTTAAGCTAATTCATGCAAATCCATTCCAACAACTTTAAAATCACCTTTAAACATGCTATTCAACACTTATACACATAATCAAACTTCAAAACACACTTTTCTTATAGTTCAAGAATAGAGAAAATTTCTAAAATAACAAGTTGTACATGCTTATCACAAACTATATTACTAGCAAGCATCCTACAACTTTCAACAACACATATAACCCATCAATTGCTTGATTTAAGTGTGAGCTACACAAAAACTCTCTTTTTACCTCTTAGGGTGAAAACCCTAGAGCTCAAGGAAGGGGTTGTAAGTGTCTCATCTCCTTAAAACAAACCAAACCCTCTAAACAACACATAATCAACAATTAATTAAACTACAAACAAACAAACCAATTAATCCAAAATGGGGGAGGGTTAGGCGCTGTTTAGGGCTGATCTTGGGAAGGAAAATTTTGATTTTTCTTCTCATTCAAATGGTTAGAAGCATAGGTAATGAAGTAGAGAAGATAACCTAGCAAGAAATCAAGTTTTGGAAGCAAAAATCAAGTGTATAAAAAGGGGGGTTGATGGCGCACCAAAAACAGAATTTTGGGGGAGAAAATTCTGATTTTCTTCTTACCCAAATGGTGTAGATGATGAGGAACTAGATAGAGGAGAAGATTTGGAGCAACTTTGATGAAGGTGCAAGTTAAAAAGCTTAAGAAAAATGGGAGAAAGCATCCATGGAACTTGGTCTTCAAGAAGGAAAGAAAAAGAAAGAAGATGAGGGTTTGGGAAGAGGATGGAGGCGTGAAAATGAGGCTGCACAAAGCCTTGGTCTTCTCCTTTTATAATAATAAAATAAGTGTAGTAAGTAAGAGTAGTTAAATAAAAGACTTTTTCTTTTTTTCTTTTAAAACAAACCACACAACTAATGACACCTAGCAATTAAATTAGATGTTAAATATATCACCTAATCTTACCCACCTAATCTCACATCTCTCATGGTTACCCACAAATTCTAGAGTCTACGGGTTGTTTAAAACACGGCGACGAAATACCGCGTTACCGATAAACTCGCGAAAATTAATTTAACGAGAAATTAATTCATCGCGTGAAAATATATAATTATAAGTAATAAAAATCATGTCAAATATTCAAAAATGGTCTCAAAAAGTTACGATTCGATTTTCATCGAAATCAGAGTTTATTTATAATTTTATCTCATGGCTTAAACCGCCTTGGCGATTCAAACGTCGAACCTTTGTTAGAATTTTTCGACGATTTTCAAACTGTGAATTAATATAAAATATTAATTCTCAAATTTAATTTGATCTTGATTTAATTAATACACTTTCTTAGAGAACAAGAAATTGCTTTATTATAGCGTAAATACGACAAAATACAATAAATAACGTTAACTAACGTATCGTAAAATACGCGTGTTACAATACTCCCTCTAAAAATAGTTTCGTCCTCGAAACTACAAGTGAGTTACGCACTAAAAAAACTCGGAATCTTGAGTCTTCACCTCCTCTCTCAATTCCTATATTACGTCTCTGGTTTTACGATCCCATACAACTTAACAAATCAATCTCCTTATTCCTCAATTTCTTGATCTTTCTGTTTACAACCTTTGCAGGAAATACTTCAATAACAAGTCATCCTTTCACTAAATCACGCTTGACTCGCCACAGAATCCTCATCGTCCCGATACCAACCTAAAGGTATCTGATGCTCACGTCCATTCGGCGCTTCGTAAGGTGTCTTCCCCAAATCTTAGTGCAAAGACTACTGCAGTAAGTCCCAAATCATGCGCAGGATAATTTCTCTCGTGGATTCTTAAGCTGTCTCGAAGTATAGGCCACAACTTTCTGCATCTTGTCTCCACATGCATCCCAATCCTTGATGTGACGAAACCTCACATTGTTCTCCTGATTGAAGCAAAATCAGTTCAGGTGTCGTCGTTAGGAGTCCCTTCAGTCTCTAAAAATTGGATTCACATTCTTCAATCCACCGAAAAGGTTAATTCTTCCTCGTAGGTCATGTAAGTGGTACTAATATCTTCGAAAAACCTCCTATAAATCTCTGGTAGTAGCCTGTTAACCCAACAAAACTTCTAATATCCGTCTCAGTCTTCGGCTGTTCTCATCTTGACACCGCTCCAATCTTGGCTAGATCCATAGCCAACCCGTCTCTGAGGATTACAAATCCGAGAAAATCCACCTCTTCAAGTTAGAATCCACACTTGGACTGGTAAACATAAAGTTGATCCTCTTGTAGCATCTGCAGTACTTGGCGTAGATGCTCTTCGTGCTCCTCTCTACTCCTCGAATAGATCAGGATATCGTCCGTAGATACCGTCGCGAACTGGTACATTCTCCAACTTGGTCACTTGGAAACTTCTAAACTAGCAAGGGTATATAAAATCTTGAGCTCTCTCTTACAAGAATCTTCGATGGAATCAACAGAAAGATATTTGAAACTACAAAATTGGAAAAACTACGATTTTTGGGCACAATCCCAAAGGATATGGTGATTCGAAAACCAATCCAACCTGAGAATAATGGTAAGACTTTTAAAAATACGCGACTCGAATTGACAAGGACTTTCTACACTCGACAATCACTACACAACGAAGTCATGCAGTATTAGAAACTAGAGTCTTAGCAGTTGAAGTAACCACTACTAAGCCAAAGATAAAACAGTCACAAGAAATTTTAGATCACCTCACACAACCAAGAAATACAACAATGTGCGGCATTAGAATCGAAGAATATGAATAGAGAGTTACCCTTAATCTTGTAATTCCCCTGAGTTAGATCTCCTGATCGCTCTGCTGCATTGCTGCCCATGCAGAAGACTCTACCCTTGACCATCTGACGTTTCCCTTTAGCCTTCGCAGCATTCACCACTGATTCAGCCTTAGGAGCTTTGCAGTCTCTAGCCCTGTGTCCCGGTCTCCTGCGGTTGAAGCACATGTTGTTCTTCTCTTGAGCGATTGAATGCATAGTGCCAACTTACATAGCGATAACAAGTCACGTCGGTGCTAGTCTGATTCTCGCCTCTCGCATTCTGAGCCATCGGATGGTATTGTCCCTTGCCGTTGTTTCCTTGAGGTCGATTATACGGCTTCTCCTACTTCTTTCCCTTCTGAGCAAACCTCTGCCCTGTGCTCTGGGGTCTCACTGGTCTGCCTGTACCACTCCTCTTCTTGGCGCTTCTCATAACTTCTACCTCAACACACCTGTCAATTAATTCTTGAAGATTCCTGATTCTTAGAGATGTCACCGACTTCTGAATGTCGAACCTTAGGCCTCATTTGGAATCTCTCGCTCAACCATCCCTAGTCAGCTAGGTCACGGAATGGACTGAAATACCTAGCAAGTGATTCGAATTTAGCAGCATACTCTGACACCGTCATGCTACCTTGCTTTAGTCGAAGGAACTCTTGCTCTTTCTCGGCTAAACGATGTCGAGGAAAATACTTGTCCAACAATCTCCTGCGGAAAACTTCCCAAGTAATCTCACGATGCTCTGCTGTCAAAGTCTGCTTCACACCCTTCCACCAGTACTCAGCATCTCCCAACAACAAGAAGGTCGCATAGTCCACCTTGACATTCTCCGGGTAATGAAGTGCCTCAAAGATCTTCTCTATCTCCTGTATCCATAAATCTGCCTTATCAGGGTCTGGCTCGCCGTAGAACCTCAGTGGGTCATGCTTGCGAAAATCTGCTAGTCCTCTCGCCTCCGTATTTTGTTCCGCACTCCGCTGTTGTTGCAGATTTTGTTGGGTCAAAGCTGCAGTCTGCTGAGCCATAGCGTTAGACTGTTGAGTCGCAGCAGCCGATTGCTGAGCCATAGCCGTTGCCATCTCCGTCATCGCTTGAATCGCTCTCTCCATCGTGGCGTTATCAGGTCCGGCTGTATTATCTCTGCGAGGTGGCATTAGATTCCACAAAGTCCAAAACCTGACAAAACCTCACAATCAAGTGTTGTGTTAACACACATTGCTTCAATTAAGAAACAATCCAAACAATAGGCAAGCAAAACTGCTTCACTCAACAAAAAATGACAATACAACACAACAAATTACCCGACGCACATAACCCGACACGGTGACCAGCTTAAATACCCAACTCACAGTCCGGATAGAACCGAACTGCTTTGATACCACCATTGTAACGACCCGTTTCCGGACCGCTACTAAGCTAGAACAATTCTAAATGCAAGTAGGTTTTCGAAATAGTACTCTTTGTGTCTTTTGGAAAATGCAGTAAATTTATTTTTCTTTTTATAAACAAGCGTCTTTGGTAACACACATTCAAAGTAAGAGCAACGTTTTCGAAACATGATGGAATTATAAATGCAATTGACTACCACAACGAAATAAAGACACAAGATTATGTACTGGAACACATACATAATATATATATATATAAGCATGACAATCCTAACAGTACATACAAAACATATTCAGTGCACACAAATAAAAGCGGTGAATAACTATGTGCAAGAAAGTACACCTAAAGTATGAGAATTCCTGTGAAGACAATCATACCCTGGGTTACTCCTGGCAGACACCCACACAGGGGTCGCTCCAAAAATATACCACCAGTCTACCCTGTAATACACATAGAACAACACTAAAAACTTGACTGGTCACCACCACAACTGTATACTATAATCAAAATCCTACAGCCATTCGAAATACAAGCGTGTAATAGCCAATCACGATCATTAAATGTCATTTCCCGGATCCTCGAAGGGGCCCTCCTCCTCATCGTCCGCCATCGGGTCCTCTGCATCCTGGCCATCGCCTGGGTAACCATCATAGATTGAAGGCACCACGGGAAAGGGTCAACTTCTCAAATAATCATAGAAATAGCAAATCATAACACAAAGATAACAAGATGCTCAATTCTCAAAACGCCACTCATATCTCCTAAGCCACTCTCGACAATTCCGGAAAGCAACATCGATCCATCCACTGAATACCAGCCGTAGCCTTGGGTTTCATCACCACCCGGGTTATTCAAGTTAAGTTCCTTGACAACGCAGACGCCCACTGCGCAATTTGAGTACCAGTCGTGGCTTCGGGCTTCTACACCACCAGATGCCAACTGAGCAATTGAACACCAGCCGTGGCTTCAGGTTTCTACACCACCTCAGCCGTGACATCGGGCTTCCACACCACCCTTGGTTGTTCGGGCCACTGAACACCAGCTTTGGCTTTGGGCTTCTTCACCACCCAGCCGTAGCTTCGGACTTCTACACCGCCCTTGGCCGCTCGTTGGTCGAAACTCCAAACGTCACGACACTCGACGACTCGACTAAACTCTCAGACTCGATGAACAATTCGCCGCATACGATATTCAAAGAGTTATACGCAAGATTATTCGACCGCACGTCAATAATAAGAGCATGCTTAATATGAAGAAACGCGATTCAACAATTTAAGCAATAAAAGCAGTTGCATGAAGAAACGCAATTCAACAATACAAACAGTATAACCAATTCACAGCTCAACAACAATGCGATAATCAACTCATGGAATCCATCCCTCTGCAACTCGATGGAGTCACAGAGAGAACAAAAAAGTGTGGGGGGTTGGGGACAGCTACCAACCACTTGCAGACAGGCCCACTAAATAATCAACTCATATAAAAATAAAGCGAAGGGGTACAGGACCCTCACTTCGAACCTTTAGGTTCTCCGACTTCTTCGCGTAAACGCTTGAAATTAAATTCGTATCTAAATTTGCCCTTACACAAGGACATATAACAATAATTATAAATATGAAGCGCCTTTACCACCAACAGTCGCTAATGTCGCTCCGAAATCCTCAAGTCCGCGTCCACGTACACCTCGATTTCCACGTCGCACGAACTCAGAATCTACGAGTCCTAATACCACAGTGAATCTTAGCACAATTCTTAAAGGCTTAATTCTAACACTTAGGCTCTCAAAACCCAATCCTTTTTGTAACCAAGCATCCACAAAAATTTACTTCTAACTACTAGAAAACAATTAAGGATTTTGAATCAAAAATCACTTTTCTTGAAAATTACCTAATACATAACACTTTAACTTCAAAAAAATGCTAACTTTTAAAGAATCATTTTTCTTGAAATCTTAAGCATAACAAAAAATCAATTAATCACATTGCACAAAGTTTCTAAGGCTTAAACATAACACATTCAAGTATTACATACATGTATACAAATTAAATCTTCCTTCCAAAAACCTTCTAGGCCTCTCGGCCATAACCCTTTTTTTTTCTAAAACAAAACTTTGCAAAAACTCATTTTCATTTCAAGAACTCAATTCTTACAACCATTAAATTCATCAACATGCTATACATCATACAATGCATGGTTAATCATTTAAACTAATCACTAAGTTCCCAAAACTCATTTCCAACCTTTTTAAGAATAAGTGTTTTTCCCAAAATTTCTTTCAACCAACCAAATCCCAATTTCAAGAATCCTAAGACATTTAATACATTGCCATCATCATGCTAAGGAAAAAAAACATGTTCATGCCAAATTAAAATAAAGAACAACCTAATCATGCTCATATATCAATCTAGTCCTTCATAAATTAATTTTTTGCATAAAACATAAACTTCACTCATGCCAATTCATGCATAAAAGTTCTAATTCCAAAAATCTTTAGCAATTAAATCATGCCATTATCATGTCAAGAACTTAAAGAACAAGGGATCATTTCCTTACATGTTATTCTAACCTCCAAAAACCAAACTATGCATAAAACACAAACTAATACTTAAGCTAATTCATGCAAATCTATTCCAACAACTTTAAAATCACCTTTAAACATGCTATTCAACACTTATACACATAATCAAACTTCAAAACACACTTTTCTTATAGTTCAAGAATAGAGAAAATTTCTAAAATAACAAGTTGTACATGCTTATCACAAACTATATTACTAGCAAGCATCCTACAACTTTCAACAACACATATAACCCATCAATTGCTTGATTTAAGTGTGAGCTACACAAAAACCCTCTTTTTACCTCTTAGGGTGAAAACCCTAGAGCTCAAGGAAGGGGTTGTAAGTGTCTCATCTCCTTAAAACAAACCAAACCCTCGAAACAACACATAATCAACAATTAATTAAACTACAAACAAACAAACCAATTAATCCAAAATGGGGGAGGGTTAGGCGCTGTTTAGGGCTGATCTTGGGAAGGAAAATTTTGATTTTTCTTCTCATTCAAATGGTTAGAAGCATAGGTAATGAAGTAGAGAAGATAACCTAGCAAGAAATCAAGTTTTGGAAGCAAAAATCAAGTGTATAAAAAGGGGGGTTGATGGCGCACCAAAAACAGAATTTTGGGGGAGAAAATTCTGATTTTCTTCTTACCCAAATGGTGTAGATGATGAGGAACTAGATAGAGGAGAAGATTTGGAGCAACTTTGATGAAGATTGCAAGTTAAAAAGCTTAAGAAAAATGGGAGAAAGCATCCATGGAACTTGGTCTTCAAGAAGGAAAGAAAAAGAAAGAAGATGAGGGTTTGGGAAGAGGATGGAGGCGTGAAAATGAGGCTGCACAAAGCCTTGGTCTTCTCCTTTTATAATAATAAAATAAGTGTAGTAAGTAAGAGTAGTTAAATAAAAGACTTTTTCTTTTTTTCTTTTAAAACAAACCACACAACTAATGACACCTAGCAATTAAATTAGATGTTAAATATATCACCTAATCTTACCCACCTAATCTCACATCTCTCATGGTTACCCACAAATTCTAGAGTCTACGGGTTGTTTAAAACACGGCGACAAAATACCGCGTTACCGATAAACTCGCGAAAATTAATTTAACGAGAAATTAATTCATCGCGTGAAAATATATAATTATAAATAATAAAAATCATGTCAAATATTCAAAAATGGTCTCAAAAAGTTACGATTCGATTTTCATCGAAATCAGAGTTTATTTATAATTTTATCTGCTTAAACCGCCTTGCGATTCAAACGCGTCGAAACTTTGTTAGAATTTTTCGACGATTTTCAAACTGTGAATTAATATAAAATATTAATTCTCAAATTTAATTTGATCTTGATTTAATTAATACACTTTCTTAGAGAACAAGAAATTGCTTTATTATAGCGTAAATACGACAAAATACAATAAATAACGTTAACTAGCATTATCGTAAAATCTGGCGTGTTACAATACTCCCCTCTAAAAATAGTTTCGTCCTCGAAACTACAGTGAGTTACGCACTAAAAAAACTCGGATCTTGAGTCTTCACCTCCTCTCTCAATTCCTATATTACGTCTCTGGTTTTACGATCCCATACAACTTAACAAATCAGTATCTCCTTATTCCTCAATTTCTTGATCTTTACATTTACAACCTTTGCAGGAAATACTTCAATAACAAGTCATCCTTTCACTAAATCACGCTTGACTCGCCACGTAATCCTCATCGTCCGATACCAACCTAAAGGTATCCGATGCTCACGCCCATTCTAGCTTCTAAGGTGTCTTCCCCAAATCTTAGTGCAAAGACTACTGCGGAAGTCCCAAATCATGCGCAGGATAATTTCTCGTGGATTCTTAAGGTGTCTCAAGTATAGGCCACAACTTTACGCATCATCTCCACATGCATCCCAATCCTTGATGTGATGAAACCTCACATTGTTCTCTGATTGAAGCAAAATCGATTCAGTGTCGCCGTTAGGAGTCCCTTCGCCTCACGAAAATTGGATTCACATTCTTCAATCCACCGAAAAGGTTAATTCTTCCTCGTAGGTCATGTAAGTGGTACTAATATCTTGAAAAACCTCCTATAAATCTCTGGTAGTAGCCTGTTAACCCAACAAAACTTCGATATCCGTCTCGGTCTTGGTCGTTCTCATCTTGACACCGCTCCAATCTTGGCTAGATCCACAGCCAACCCGTCTCTGAGGATTACATATCCGAGAAAATCCACCTCTTCAAGTTAGAATCCACACTTGGACTGGTAAACATAAAGTTGATCCTCTTGTAGCATCTGCAGTACTTGGCGTAGATGCTCTTCGTGCTCCTCTCTACTCCTCGAATAGATCAGGATATCGTCCGTAGATACCGTCGCGAACTGGTAAATTCTCCAACTTGGTCACTTGGAAACTTCTAAACTAGCAAGGGTATATAAAATCTTGAGCTCTCTCTTACAAGAATCTTCGATGGAATCAACAGAAAGATATTTGAAACTACAAAATTGGAAAAACTACTATTTTTGGGCACAATCCCAAAGGATATGGTGATTCGAAAACCAATCCAACCTGAGAATAATGGTAAGACTTTTAAAAATACGCGACTCGAATTGACAAGGACTTTCTACACTCGACAATCACTACACAACGAAGTCATGCAGTATTAGAAACTAGAGTCTTAGCAGTTGAAGTAACCACTACTAAGCCAAAGATAAAACAGTCACAAGAAATTTTAGATCAGCTCACACAACCAAGAAATCAAACAATGTGCGGCATTAGAATCGAAGAATATGAATAGAGAGTTACCCTTAATCTTGTAATTCCCCTGAGTTAGATCTCCTGATCGCTCTGCTGCATTGCTGCCCATGCAGAAGACTCTACCCTTGACCATCTGACGTTTCCCTTTAGCCTCCGCAGCATTCACCACTGATTCAGCCTTAGGAGCTTTGCGATCTAGCCACGTGTCGGTCTCCTGCAGTTGAAGCACATGTTGTTCTTCTCTTCAGAGCAGTTGAATGCATAGTGCCCTGGCTTACCACAACGATAACAAGTCACGTCGGTGCTAGTCTGACTCTCGCCTCTCGCATTCTGAGCCATCGGATGGTATTGTCCCTTGCCGTTGTTCCCTTGAGGTCGATTATACGGCTTCTCCTGCTGCTTTCCCTTCTGAGCAAACCTCTGCCCTGTGCTCTGGGGTCTCACTGGTCCGCCTGTACCACTCCTCTTCTTGGCGCTTCTCATAACTTCTACCTCAACACACCTGTCAATTAATTCTTGAAGATTCCTGATTCTTAGAGATGTCACCGACTTCTGAATGTCGAACCTTAGGCCTCGCTGGAATCTCTCGCTCAACCATCCCTGGTCAGCTAGGTCACGGAATGGACTGAAATACCTAGCAAGTGATTCGAATTTAGCAGCATACTCTGACACCGTCATGCTACCTTGCTTTAGTCGAAGGAACTCTTGCTCTTTCTCAGCTCGTGCAGTATCAGGAAAATACTTGTCCAAGAATCTCCTGCGGAAAACTTCCCAAGTAATCTCACGATGCTCTGCTGTCAAAGTCTGCTTCACACCCTTCCACCAGTACTCAGCATCTCCCAACAACAAGAAGGTCGCATAGTCCACCTTGACATTCTCCGGGTAATGAAGTGCCTCAAAGATCTTCTCTATCTCCTGTATCCATAAATCTGCCTTATCAGGGTCTGGCTCGCCGTAGAACCTCAGTGGGTCATGCTTGCGAAAATCTGCTAGTCCTCTCGCCTCCGTATTTTGTTCCGCTCTCCGCTGTTGTTGCAGATTTTGTTGGGTCAAAGCTGCAGTCTGCTGAGCCATAGCGTTAGAATGTTGAGTCGCAGCAGCCGATTGCTGAGCCATAGCCGTTTCCATCTCCGTTATCGCTTGAATCGCTCTCTCCATCGTGGCGTTATCAGGTCCGGCTGTATTATCTCTGCGAGGTGGCATTAGATTCCACAAAGTCCAAAACCTGACAAAACCTCACAATCAAGTGTTGTGTTAACACACATTGCTTCAATTAAGAAACAATCCAAACAATAGGCAAGCAAAACTGCTTCACTCAACAAAAAATGACAATACAACACAACAAATTACCCGACGCACATAACCCGACACGGTGACCAGCTTAAATACCCAACTCACAGTCTGGATAGAACCGAACTGCTCTGATACCACCATTGTAACGACCCGTTTCCGGACCGCTACTAAGCTAGAAAAATTCTAAATGCAAGTAGGTTTTCGAAATAGTACTCTTTGTGTCTTTTGGAAAATGCAGTAAATTTTTTTTTTCTTTTTATAAACAAGCGTCTTTGGTAACACACATTCAGGGTACGAGCAACGTTTTCGAAACATGATGGAATTATAAATGCAATTGACTACCACAACGAAATAAAGACACAAGATTATGTACTGGAACACATACATAATATATATATATATATATATATATATATATATATATATATATATATATATATAAGCATGACAATCCTAACAGTACATACAAAACATATTCAGTGCACACAAATAAAAGCGGTGAATAACTATGTGCAAGAAAGTACACCTAAAGTATGAGAATTCCTGTGAAGACAATCATACCCTGGGTTACTCCTGGCAGACACCCACACAGGGGGCTGCTCCAAAAATATACCACCAGTCTACCCTGTAATACACATAGAACAACACTAAAAACTTGACTGGTCACCACCACAACTGTATACTATAATCAAAATCCTACAGCCATTCGAAATACAAATGTGTAATAGCCAATCACGATCATTAAAAGTCATTGCCCGGATCCTCGAAGGGGCCCTCCTCCTCATCGTCCGCCATCGGGTCCTCCGCATCCTCGCCATCGCCTGGGTAACCATCATAGATTGAAGGCACCACGGGAAAGGGTCAACTTCTCAAATAATCATAGAAATAGCAAATCATAACACAAAGATAACAAGATGCTCAATTCTCAAAACGCCACTCATATCTCCTAAGACACTCTCGACAATTCCGGAAAGCAACATCGATCCATCCATCAATACGGTAGTAGCCTTGGGTTTCATCACCCCCGGGTTATTCAGGTTTACTTCCTTCACAATGCATACCCCCACTGCACAATTTGAGTACCAGTCCTGGCTCCGGGCTCCTACACCACCAGATGCCACCTGAGCAATTGAACACCAGCCGTGGCTTCAGGTTTCTACACCACCTCAGCCGTGGCATCGGGCTTCCACACCACCCTTGGTTTTTCGCCATCAACACCAGCTTTGGCTTTGGGCTTCTTCACCACCCACCAGTAGCCAGACTTCTACACCGCCTTGGTCGCTCGTGATCGAAACTCCAAACGTCACGACACTCGACGACTCGACTAAACTCTCAAACTCGATGAACAATTCGCCACATACGATATTCAAAGAGTTATACGCAAGATTATTCGACCGCATATCAATAATAAGAGCATGCTTAATATGAAGAAACGCGATTCAACAATTTAAGCAATAAAAGTAGTTGCATGAAGAAACGCAATTCAACAATATAAACAGTATAACCAATTCACAGCTCAACAACAACAGACGACAATCAACTCATGGAATCCATCCCTCTGCAACTCGATGGAGTCACAGAGAGAACAAACAAGTGTGGGGGGTTGGGGACAGCTACCAACCACTTGCAGACAGGCCCACTAAATAATCAACTCATATAAAAATAAAGCGAAGGGGTACAAGACCCTCACTTCGAACCCTTAGGTTCTCAGACTTCTTCGCGTAAACGCTTGAAATTAAATTCGTATCTAAATTTGCCCTTACACAAGGACATATAACAATAATTATAAATATGAAGCGCCCTTACCACCAACAGTCGCTAATGTCGCTCCGAAATCCTCAAGTCCGCGTCCACGTACACCTCGGTTTCCACGTCGCACGAACTCGGAATCTACGAGTCCTAATACCACAGTGAATCTTAGCACAATTCTTAAAGGCTTAATTCTAACACTTAGGCTCTCAAAACCCAATCCTTTTTCTAACCAAGCATCCACAAAAATTTACTTCAAACTACTAGAAAACAATAAAGGATTTTGAATCAAAAATCACTTTTCTTGAAAATTACCTAATACATAACACTTTAACTTAAAAAAAATGCTAACTTTTAAAGAATCATTTTTCTTGAAATCTTAAGCATAACAAAAAATCAATTAATCACTTTGCACAAAGTTTTCTAAGGCTTAAACATAACACATTCAAGTATTACATACATGTATACAAATTAAATCTTCCTTCCAAAAACCTTCTAGGCCTCTCGGCCATAACCCTTTTTTTTTCTAAAGCAAAACTTTGCAAAAACTCATTTTCATTTCAAGAACTCAATTCTTACAACCATTAAATTCATCAACATGCTATACATCATGCAATGCATGGTTAATCATTTAAACTAATCACTAAGTTCCCAAAACTCATTTCCAACCTTTTTAAGAATAAGTGTTTTTCCCAAAATTTGTTTCAACCAACCAAATCCCAATTTCAAGAATCCTAAGACTTTTAATACATTGCCATCATCATGCTAAGGAAAAAAAACATGTTCATGCCAAATTAAAATAAAGAACAACCTAATCATGCTCATATATCAATCTAGTCCTTCATAAATTAATTTTTTGCATAAAACATAAACTTCACTCATGCCAATTCATGCATAAAAGTTCTAATTCCAAAAATCTTTAGCAATTAAATCATGCCATTATCATGTCAAGAACTTAAAGAACAAGGGATCATTTCCTTACATGTTATTCTAACCTCCAAAAACCAAACTATGCATAAAACACAAACTAATACTTAAGCTAATTCATGCAAATCTATTCCAACAACTTTAAAATCACCTTTAAACATGCTATTCAACACTTATACACATAATCAAACTTCAAAACACACTTTTCTTATAGTTCAAGAATAGAGAAAATTTCTAAAATAACAAGTTGTACATGCTTATCACAAACTATATTACTAGCAAGCATCCTACAACTTTCAACAACACATATAACCCATCAATTGCTTGATTTAAGTGTGAGCTACACAAAAACTCTCTTTTTTCCTCTTAGGGTGAAAACCCAAGAGCTCAAGGAAGGGGTTGTAAGTGTCTCATCTCCTTAAAACAAACCAAACCCTCTAAACAACACATAATCAACAATTAATTAAACTACAAACAAACAAACCAATTAATCCAAAATGGGGGAGGGTTAGGCGCTGTTTAGGGCTGATCTTGGGAAGGAAAATTTTGATTTTTCTTCTCATTCAAATCGTTAGAAGCATAGGTAATGAAGTAGAGAAGATAACCTAGCAAGAAATCAAGTTTTGGAAGCAAAAATCAAGTGTATAAAAAGGGGGGTTGATGGCGCACCAAAAACAGAATTTTGGGGGAGAAAATTCTGATTTTCTTCTTACCCAAATGGTGTAGATGATGAGGAACTAGATAGAGGAGAAGATTTGGAGCAACTTTGATGAAGATTGCAAGTTAAAAAGCTTAAGAAAAATGGGAGAAAGCATCCATGGAACTTGGTCTTCAAGAAGGAAAGAAAAAGAAAGAAGATGAGGGTTTGGGAAGAGGATGGAGGCATGAAAATGAGGCTGCACAAAGCCTTGGTCTTCTCCTTTTATAATAATAAAATAAGTGTAGTAAGTAAGAGTAGTTAAATAAAAGACTTTTTCTTTTTTTCTTTTAAAACAAACCACACAACTAATGACACCTAGCAATTAAATTTGATGTTAAATATATCACCTAATCTTACCCACCTAATCTCACATCTCTCATGGTTACCCACAAATTCTAGAGTCTACGGGTTGTTTAAAACACGGCGACGAAATACCGCGTTACCGATAAACTCGCGAAAATTAATTTAACGAGAAATTAATTCATCGCGTGAAAATATGTAATTATAAATAATAAAAATCATGTCAAATATTCAAAAATGGTCTCAAAAAGTTACGATTCGATTTTCATCGAAATCAGAGTTTATTTATAATTTTATCTGCGGCAAAACCGCCCGGCGATTCGAAACGCGTCGAAACTTCGTTAGAATTTTTCGACGATTTTCAAACCGTGAATTAATATAAAATATTAATTCTCAAATTTAATTTGATCTTGATTTAATTAATACACTTTCTTAGAGAACAAGAAATTGCTTTATTATAGCGTAAATACGACAAAATACAATAAATAACGTTAACTAACGTATCATAAAATACGCGTGTTACAATTTTCAAACTTAACCAACATCATATAACCACTAGCACACTTAAGGAAATTTAAATCAAATATCAAAACTATTTTCTCAATACTTATAACTAAAAGATTTTCAACAGCTTCTAAACTAACACTTAAATCCCAATTTCTTCACCAAATCAACTTCAACACAATAACAATTACTAACATCAATTAAAAGAAAGACACAAAATAATTTTTCTCTTCCAAATCCACTCCTAGGGCTCATGGCCCTAACCTCCCTTTTTCCAAAATTTTGGAACTCATCCCCCAAAATCAATAACACCAATTTTATCAATTCTTTTACTTCATCAAACCACATTTAAAACACTCAAACAAATCATCATCCAACTTAAGCATTTATTCAACATTCAAGAGTCTCACATAAAGATCAAATTCAATCCAAGAATAGGATTTTCATCAAAATTAACCAAACAAAGTTTTAGTTCCAAAACTTTAACTAAGACAACAATAACTACATCAAAGAGACTCATTCAACCAATTTATTATATGCTTCAACAATTAAATCCCACAAATCCTCTTTGCCAAGAATAGGTGTTCATCTCAAAAACAACCCAACAACATGTTCATTCTAAAACTACCACTCCAATCAACAACAACAACACAAATTAAACTCAATCAACCCATTAATTTCATGGATTCACTAGGGATTACATCCTTCCCTCTTTTTCCCCTTAGGATTGCACCCTAGGGTTCCAAGATTAGGGGGTTTGGATGTTCACTTCCCTCATTGATCATAATCCAACACAAAACAACACAAAACAAAGCATAAAAATGGAGAAGAAAAAGAAAGGAATCACCACCTCTCCTCCCCTTGATGCTCGCGGCCAAGGGCTGTTTTGGGGGGAGAAAATGCTTCCCTCAACCTTGCTTGGTGATGAAATAGATGAGAATGAATGGAAGAAGAAGTTGGTAGCAAGAAAGATGATGAAGAAAGGTGAAGGAGTTCAAGTATGGAGAAGCTTGGAAGCTTTGGAGGTGGAGAGCTTCTCTTTCTAGAAAATGAGGAAGAAGATGGTACGAAGGTAGAGAGAAGGGGGGTCACAAAATTGGGGCTGCATGTAGGGCTCCCCTTCTTTTATTTTACATAAAAATAACTTAAGCAAAGTTAAAAATAGGATAAGTTAATAAAAGGTAATTTTCAAATCCTTCACACATTAAGTGACACCTAGCAATAAAGTAAAGGTGCTAATCACATCAATAATTCCTACCCATCTAATCTCACACCTCTCTTGATTACCCTCTAATTCTAGAATCTAAAGGTTGTTAAAACACGGCGTCGAAAAACCGCGTTACCGATAAATTCGCGAAAATTAATTTAACGAGAAATTAATTCATCGCGTGATAATATTTAATTATAAATAATAAAAATCATGTCAAACACTCAGGAATAGTCTCAACAAGTTATGTTTCAATTTTTATCGAAATCGGAGTTCGTTTAGAATTTTATCTGCGGCTAAACTGCCCGACGATTTGAAACGCGACAAAACTTCGTTAGAATTTTTCGACGATATTCGAACCGTAAATTAATATAAAATATTAACTCTCAAATATACTTTGATCTTGATTTAATTAATTCACTTACTTAGAGAACAAGAAATTGCTTAATATAGCATAAATACGACAAAGTACACTACATAATACCAAATAACACGTCGTAAAAATTACGAGTGTTACACATTCCATCCATCGGGTACCATGGCTGCACCCAATGCCATAGCTTCAATCTTCACATCTTCTAAACATGTGATACTACCTTCGCCACATGTTAGGACTCTTTCTAATGGGTCTTTGAACAAGTGTCCCTGTAATTCAGAAAATGTTAGTGCAGATTCATCTATAGTATCAATAAAATTGCAAGATAGGGATCTAGAGGGGTTTTCAAGGAATCAAACACTCAGAAGACAGCTTCTTCGTCATTTAGCCTTAGTGTGAGCTTTCCTTGATGGACGTCAATGATTGTTCTCCCTGTGGCTAGGAATGGTCTTCCTAATAGAAGTGAGACTTCCTTATCTTCTTCCATATCCAGGACCACGAAATCGACCGAGAAGATGAACTTGTCTGCCTTTACTAAGACGTCATCAATTATTCCTTTGGGATGCACTACGGATCTATTTGCTAGTTGCAGTTAAAGTCTTGTGGGTCTTGATTCTTTTAATCCAAGTCGCTGGAAAATAGATAAGGGCATTAGATTGATGCTGGATGTAACAACCTGCCTAATTTAATTATTTAGCTTTGTTAATTTAGACATTTATATGTTTTGAATTAATAGCTGAGTAATTAAATTAGGTGGTATTTATTAATTTAGGGGTGTATGTAGTAAGGGTGTAATGAGAGTTTGAGTTAAAAGAAAGGGTAATTGGGTATTTTGCCTAAGCTAGTTTGGGGACAAAATGGTCCACAATCATTTTTCTCTTTCCCTCCTTACTCCCTCATGCCTCAGCCCTCTCTCTTTCATTCCCTCCCTCGATTTTCTGCTGCTGGAAGAAAAGAAGAAGAGAGGAAGAAGGAGGCTAGGGCTAAAGGGTTTTGAGTGGGATAAGAGAGAAAATAGTGAGAGGTCATCCTTATTGGTAAAAGAAAGGAGATAGGAAGCTTAATCTTGGTCATTTCATAAACTTGAAGCTTGCCCTAAGTTGAGCAAGAAGGAAGAACGTGATTTGGAAGAGAAAAGGAAGAAGGAGATTAAAGCTCCATCACATTTGGCTCAAATCCTTTGAAGTTAATGTGAGTTCTTCTTACTTAGTGGTTTGACATTCATAAGACCCTCCTTTAGGGTTTCCTTTCCATTCCCATGTTGTGTGTTTTTCTTGATTTCTAACCATGGATTTGTTGAAAAGCATGAAGTGGGTTTGGGTATGTTTGATATGTTCATATTTGATGCATTGGATGTCATATGAGATAGGTATTTAGTTGTGATTCTTATGCTAAAATGCTTTGATTCTTCCATTATGTATGTTTAATCCTTGTTTTGGGTCCTTAAAATTATTTGGAATTAGCTTGGATTGAGAGAAATTGTGGATAGAAGCCCAATGATGCAGAAAGATAGGTTTTCTGTAGAATTCTGCAGGGGACGCGCGTGAAGCGCGCCCCAAGCATGTCCTGCGCGAGTGAGAACAAAAGCTAGGGACACAAACACACGTGAAGCACGCCCCAGGTGCGTGTGAAGCACACAGAAACAAAAGGCAGGAGTATCGCATGCATGACTCGCGTGCCAAGCGCACCTTGCGTGCGCAGAAATAGAACCATAGGGTACTGGCATGCGCGAAGCAAGTACAAAGCGCAGAAATGTGTATTTTTCACATTCTAAGGGTTTTTAGGCCACGAATACTTGTTTTTAGTGTTCTAAATCCTAGTGGATCAAAGGGATATCATAGGATTCCCTTAGAGAAGTTATTTCAACATAAGTTTTGTTGAAAACCTAAAGATACAGTATTAGAATGATTCAATTTATAATGGTTCTAATAAAGTAGTTGTACAGTGTGGGGTAAAGCCCAGTGGTCAATTAATACCCAATGGTAAATCCTCGGCTGTTGTAAAGTAGTTGTACAGTGTGGGGTAAAGCCCAATGGTCAATTAATACCCAGTGGTAAATCCTCGGCTGTTGCAAATAGTTGTATGGTGCGGGGTAAAGTCCAGTGGTCAATTAATACCCAGCAGTAAATCCTCGGCCGTTACTCAAAGGATTGTAAGTGCAGAGCGGTTGTACCATAGTGCAGTAACGACACATCCTGGCTATTACAAATAGTTATACAGAGCGGTTGTACTAGTGTTACCAAACGATATGTCCTGGCTGTCACAAGCAATCCTTGATGTATGAGATTGTCATGTTGCTTTAATGTTTTTGATGAAATGTTATTGTGATTGTGGCGAGTATTAGTGAGGGGATTTAATAATCTCACCTTTCCTCTTTTGTTTTCAGATAAGCAAGTACCGGAGGAGTAGGAGATGATTCTAGAAGTTTAAAATTTCTAGTTTATGTAGTTTGACATTGTACTTGACTCTTTTTGTTATTAAGAACAAAGATTGGCCTTGTATTTTGTATTTCCAAAGCTTTGGACTTGAATGATGTTGTAACTTCTAATTCTTAGACTTATGCCATAGTTTAAGTTTAGACTTGTATCTGATAAATCAAGTTTAAATTTTTAGTAATTCCTGTGCTTTAATGTAAATTGTCTTATTTCAATTATTATTGGAGTACGGGCGTTACACTGGACCCCAAATCACACAATACCTTTTCGAAGTGAGCATTTCCGATAGTGCAGGGTATCGTGAAACTTCCAGGATCCTTCATTTTAGGAGGTAGCTTTTTCAGAATTATGACCGAGCATTCCTCACTTAGTTTGATGGTGGAGAATTCCTCTAACTTCTTCTTATTGGCGAGGATATCCTTTAGGAACTTATCATATTTGGGCATTTGGGAAATAGCTTCCATGAAGGGTATGTTTATGGTTAGCTATTTCAGAACTTCTAAAAAATTTGCAAATTGAGGGTCCTGTAGATCATTCTTCAACCTCTGCAGGAATGGTACACTTGGGGTTGTATCAGGTACTTTAACAGGCCTGTCTAATTGTTCTACTTCAGGTTCCCTACTTTCTGTATCTTTATTCGCATCCTGAACAGGTGGTTCTTCGTGAATAAGAGCAGACGATGAATTTTTTTTGTCCTTCACAGTGGGCCCTGTAAGTACCTTTCTTCCTCTTGTAGTAATCAATTAGATTGTGCTTCCGGTGTTGAATTCCCTTGAGCATCCGTTCTCTTGTCACTTTTCTGGATCATGTAGTTAAAACTTCCCCTTCTTTGAGCTTGACTCTGTAAATATGAAGATATATGATTCTTCCACACATGATTGTTGTTGTTTGAATAGGAGTTGCTTCGGGTCTCAGTTCCTACAAAATTGACTTTCTCGATGTGGTCCTTAGTTATCATAGGCTCCTGGTAGCATTAGTTTGGAATCGTGATGCTAATAAGGCTTCAAATTTTTCAGCTATTGCATCTAATTTAGCTTCCAAGGATGCGTCGGTTTCCATGCTACAGACTTTAGATTCCACTTTTGGTAGCAACTTTGCTTATGACCATTGAGCATTGTTTTAAGCCATCTCCTTAATTATTTCAAAAGCTTCAAACGGTATTATTGTCTTGAAGGATCCTCCACAAGCAGCATCTATGGCGACTCTACTATGCATATTGAATCCGTTATAGGCTATGTTGACCAATTGCCACTTAGCGAGTTCATGATGTGGGAAGTTTCTGAGTAGACCTTGGAATCACTCACAGGCTTCATGCATTGATTCGGCTTCAAGTTGTTTGAAGTTAACTATGTCGGCTCTTAATTCTGCAGATTTTGTAGGGGAGAGATATTTGTACAAAAACTTGCTCTTCAAGTCCTCCCAAGTGGTGATTGAATTAGGAGCCAGTGAATCTAACCAAGCTTGAGCCATTCCTTGTAAAGAGAACGAGAATAATCACAGTTTAATGGTTTTTGTTGGGACTCCATTGTACTTGACGGTGCTGAGTATCCTCTGAAAGTTCTTGAGATGTGCGTGAGGGATCTTCCGAAGGTAGTCCCGAAAATTGCACGGCAGACACCATCGCGATCATAGTTGGTTTGAACTTGAAATTGCGCGGTCTAATGGCTGGCTAGTTAATACTATCTGGCGTATTGACCTTTGGGGCGAAGTATTCTTCCAACGTGAGTTCCTCTGCCATTGCTCTTGGTTTCTGCGGTGCCTGAGTACACAAAAATCAAATAATTAAAATTACTAATGAAATAAAAATAATTAAAACACAACTAAAATAAAGTAAAATGCATAAAGTAACTAAAATCTCGTTATTTTAATATCGCTAAAACATTTCCCGACAATGGCACCAAAAACTTATTATGGCTCAAGCAAGTGTACCTGATCGTAACTCGTAATAGAGTAGAGTATATTTAAGACTCTGAATATCGAACTCACAGGGAATGCGCGAGTACTGACGTAATAAAGATTCTATGCTATTTAGACTATCGAAAGTAATTGTTTTGAGAGTAAGATAATTAAATTATAAGTAATGATATCAAAGCAATAATGCGAGAACTAAAGAGAGATCAAATAGGGAGAACCTAAGGGAACCGGGTTTACTAATACTAGTCCTTCAATTTATTAACCAACTTTTATGAACTATATTTCCTAATTGAAAGCCAATCACCCACCCTTATGCTATTAACACCCAATGATCATGTAATGCTAACGGTTTTCTTCCTAAGAACTACCCCCAATGATCGTGCAAGGCAATTAAAAGAAAAAGAATTAAGCGACAATGAGTTTATCAATTCAATGATTGATTAGAAATAAGCAATTCTCTTTGATTCGGCATAATTAGTGAATTCAGTTAATCCTAGAGTTCCATTAACTAATTACGGTACGATTGCCTACAATTAATTAATTTTTAAGGACTAGCCAGATCATATGAGATTAAGCATACTAAGAATAATGCATTTAATAGGACAATAGGAAATTCATAATAGTAATTAACTAAATATCAGGAATATCGTAAAAGATCCCCCATCACCCTTAGTGATGGAGTTAGCTACTCATAGTATTTCTCAATAGGCTAGAATAACATAAATCCAAGCAAAAACCCCTAATAGACATAATTAAATGGAATCGATATATCCTTTCGGTATGATGACAGTCCTCGCACTTGTTCTTCGCGGTTCTCCCAAGCTCCGACGGCACACCAAGGTTAGGAAAGAGCTCCTGAGGTTCTACAATCCGTAAATTAGCAAAAGTTCTTGAAAGAGGGCTAAGAGTGCCTAATTATAGGCTAGGTAGCGAATTAGGTCAACTGGCTTCAAATCTGGGGGATATGGGACTGAGAACGACCTTACTGAGTTTATACACAGCTATACCGCACTTGAGTTGTGACGCTGACCCATATTTGTGCACTCAATACCACCTGACAGCAATTGTGTTCGGCCGTACCGTACTGGACTTTTTCTTCGGCGCCAGGCCGTACTAACCATGTGATACGCCCCTACTGCTGTGCTTGACTAGGTACAGTCGTACTGGATATATGCCAGGTCGTACCACTTGTCCAGAAATGCCAAAAAATTCCCAAAACTTGCCATTTTTGTTCTATTTTCGCATCTTTTGCTCCAAGTGTTGTCTTTACGATATTCCTGCAAAATGGGATATAAGTGAGTATTTTTATACTTTAAATGGTGCAAAATAACATGTTTTAGTACTAAAAATACCCCATAAAAATAGACAAATTGGACTGTCAACACCCTTCTTTTGGAACTGTCTTCTGAAGTTCCCTTTCTTCTTCCATATTCTTTGGATCTTTCTGGATATGAAAGAGAGCTCATCGTCTGATCCTTCACTATCTTCGTCAGAGGCTTCATCTTCTATTTCTTCCTCAGCTTGTAAGGCTTTATAAGAAGTGGCTTTATTCTTGTTGACCTTCAAAGCAATAGACTTAGTTTTCTTCACAGGTTCTTCTTTATTTAGCTCAAGTTCATGAGCTTTCAAAGAACTTAATAGATCTTCCAGGTGGAGAGTGCTAATGTCTTTAGCTTCTTTTATGGTAGTAAATTTTGGTCTCCACTACTTAGAAAGGCTTCTCAGGATTTTTCTCACATGATCAGCAGTGGTGTAGCTTTTTCCACGGGTCTTCAACTCGTGACCAAGTGTTTGAAATCTTCCAAACATTTTCTCAATGTTTACATCTTCTTTGATCTTGAACAACTCATATTGACGAACTAACATGCTTGCTTTAGTTTCTCTGACTTGTGCAGGGCCTTCATAGGATAGAACTAAAGAATCCTAGATTTCCTTTGCAGTATCACTTTTACCACATTTTTCATATTCTTTGTCAGACATAGCACGAATAAGAATATATTTGGCTTTTTGATTTAGTTGATATGCCTTTTTCTGACCAGCATCCCATTTTTCTCTAGGCAATACGGTGCCATCTTTAGCAGTAGGAATGGTAAACCCAGGTTCAACCATTTCCCATAAATCAAGCTATTGAGATTCAAAGAAAGTTTTGATCTTGTCTTTCCAGTAGTTAAAGTTTTCTCCAGTGAACAACAGAGGTCGATTCATGTGGCCACCTTCAGTAGACATTTTGCAAAAGATATGATCTTTTCCCCCTACAATGTTAAGTTCTTAACTAAGAGGCTAAGCTCTGGTACCAATTGAACGTGAACACAAGAAGGGGGTTGAATTGTGTTGAAAACTTTTTGCATATCTTTTAATAAAAACCAAGTTCTTTTAAAAGCAGTTTTACTATCGGATGCTGACGAGCACCGAATGCTAAAGAGAAGTTATGAAAACTTGTTTTTCTTACAACACAGAAGGTAAATCAAGTAGAAAAGAGAAAGATCAGATACAAGGATTTATACTAATTCGCCACAAATTGGTAGCTACGCCTAGTCCATTCGTTCCTGAAGGATTTTCCACTATAATCACTCTGATTACCAAATTCCTTAAAAGTATACTACTGTCACAAACTTGACTTATACTCTTAACTTCTCAAAACAACTCAACACGGTCGAGCCTTTGAGAAATCAGCCTATCACAAGGCTAAACGAAATATAATGATAAAGTTTTAAAATAGATTATAACTCTCAATAAGAGAGGATACAAAAATTAAGCTCAAAATAAAATAATTTTCTAAAAGAAAGAGTAAGATGCTGAAGCTTGGTTTAGATTGGTCCACCGAGGGCTTGGCACAAAATGCTTGATTATTCACTTGATTTCTCTCAGTTTCTGTTATGTAATTCTGTAACTGTCTTCACCTTCAGTGATGGAATTTATAGCATTCTTCAAAGATATTTGTGGAGAAATATTAGCATTTCCTTTATCATAAGAATATCCAAATAATAGTACAACTTTTTACCATTTGTACTATTTTCTTTTCCAATCATTGCAGCCTGACACAATTTGAAAAGTGTACGATTCTTATCTTTTAATTAAAGGCGTCACCTTTGATACCTTGTACTACCAAATTGGGTGCTAAGGAATATTTGGAATTTACAACGCAGGATTCACGGAATAAAATGCTGAAATCAAGGCATGCTTCTCACGTGTTCCACTAAAGAACTAGATGCTCACTAAAAGTAAGACAGATGCTGAGAATCACTGGATGCTGACTTGAAGTCATAAGCATTAGATGCGTTCCGCGTGTCTTAATCTCTAGATACCGGATGCTCGCTACGACCAAGTATCAGATGCAAGCTTATGACCAGATTACTGCTTCAACGCACGATTTCACTTGTCACTTCCTTCTTCTTGCTTGATTAGTATTATAAATACTTAGAAAATTGAGTCTTACACACTTCAAGACTTATCAGAAGATAAATTGTTCTTACTTAGATACTATGTTATCATCAAAATTATTGGGGGTCTATATTTCTCAATCGTTTAGGTTTCAACCGTGTCTACACACATTGCTTCAATTAAGAAACAATTCAAACAAATTCACACAAGGTTTCAATAAGAAATAATATCAGACAATCTCACACAGAGTTCACACAACTTAAAACACAATAGACCTAAACCCAACAAAATCCCGAAAGACTTGACCAGCTCTGATACCACTAATGTAAAACCCCAACATTGGGCATTACATTCCCAACTCAATGCAGAAATAAATTGATGCTGGTATGCTTTCGGTAAAGAAACACTCTTCTTAAGATAATCTGAAATGCGAGTGATTTTTTTTCTTTCTAAAACCTTTTTGAATTGTGCAACTCGAAGAGTGATAATTTTCGCAAGAATAAACAATGATAAACATACATCATGACTAAAAATAGTAATTACCTCATACAGCTGAATATACATCACAATGTCTCGCACGAAGGCGATGTGTCTGAAAATACGAATATAGGTTAAAAAGAATACATCTGAAATATGAATACCACCTAAACCTAGGACTGACTCATACCCCAGATACAGTCCAGGCATCCAATCAAGTGCATTGCCTCAAAACACCTGCACAAAAAGAAACATAAAAGCACCATGCTCCACAAAATAACCTAACAGACTGGACACATCCTAAGCTGGTGTACCTAAACAACGCCTACTGGAAGTATAATTCTCAATAAGCTCGACCGAAGTCCATAGTAGGCTAACCCTGTAAGATCTCCTAATCCGGCCCCTACAGAAGAAGAAGACACGTGTACAACAATGCGAGAAGGGGGATGAACAACCTCCGTGCAGCCTCAGGCGCCTCCACAACAGACGGAGTATCTGCAACAAGGGGGATGTTAACCATCACTACCGGCGCCTCCAGGGTAGGTACTGTAGATGAAGTGGATGCTCCCGCCGAGTAACGAGGGAGTGCGCTTTTGCACAGAGTAGGTCCACTGCGCCTCGGAATATCCGTAGCAGGAGGGGCCGCAATGGGAACCTCTGAAGATCCATCTACCTCAGATAGTCCCACAGGAGGAAAATCCCACATTCGCTCGAACGGTAGTCTGAAGTGCACAGTCTGCCTACTGGTACGAGAGCTCATCAATTGCTCCTCGTCTCCAGTCACCTCGATCACAATGCCCATGTAAGAGATGCGTGAAGAGGTGTGATCGACCTGCCACGTGTACCAATCATCCCCCTTTGGGAACTCAAGTATCATCACTCCCATGTGCCTTAACGAGCGAGTCTACGCCATCTGTGGCGACATCCGAAGTACAACCACAAGAAAGAAAGGTGCAAGGGTAAATCTCTCGTACACGAGTTTATCATAAGCTATCACATAAGAATAAAACAACATATCTAATACAATAACATGCATTAATATATATATCATATATTCTCACACATAACTCTAAGGTATGTTCAATACTCAATCATGTGAATAAACATGTCAACGCAACATATATCAACATCAATTCATATTCTCAAATGTGGATAGTCTGTGCATGCTCATGCATCATGAAATGTTCGCGTGCTTAAGCTCCCATGCCAATGGGGAAAATGACACTGGTCTGACTCCATATTCTCAGGTCGTATAACAATAACTCCCATACCAATGGGATTCATGACCTAGTCTGACTCCAGATTCCTAGGTCACATTGTTCTTCTCTTACCCTCGGTTCGTGATCGCACCTTAGGTTGGGCCAATGAACGACTACTCGGCACTAGTCTGACTCCAGATTCTTAGGCCAAGTATCGATGTTCCATGATTAGTACATCCATCATCATTGTCTTATTAGACGGGTTCACTCACAAGGAGTGTCTGAGATTTTGATTTAGAATTTCGACGGAACGCTCTTTTTTCTTTTTAAAATGGATTTCTTTCTAAATCCTACTCTACCTTTGAAAACTCCTTTGCTTTAGAAATTTTGTTAATTGAAACCTCTTTGTATTTCTTTTGGAAAACTCTTTAGTAAGGTGTCACTTACGTCTTTAGAAACTCGTGTTTAGGGTTTTATAAATGGATTAGAAGTTCAAAAACTCATTCCTAACTCCTAATTAATTTATTTGGAAATGTATTTATACTGGTTTAACTTCTATTTTTTTTTATGGAATCGCATCGGGCACACCGGTGTATGTCGTCAAACCATTTCAATTCGATATTTACAACTTTTCATCATTCTCAAGTATGTAATCATACATATCCATCATCATATCAACAAGGTCAATCATCATGATACCACACAAGGCCACACAACTCAACAATCCAACATTAGTAATACTACATATATTACATTATGTCAACTTAACAACCAAAGCAATTAATCACACAATCAAACATTCATGGAAAGCTCAAACTCATTGTTAGAGTATTTCCCTTACCTCAAGGCTTTCCTTCCAAATTAATGCTTTCTCTTTTACTCCTAGTTCCTCCAATTACTCAAACACCTAAAGAACCTTCAAACACACAATTTTACCAAGGTAGGATTTAAAATCTTGGTTACTAACCCTAGGGCACCTCACGGCCTACTAAGGAGAAACAAGGGAAAATCATTTTCTTTGAAAACTTGATTTAAAGGTGAAAATGGTTTAGGATCACTAGCATAGGCTTAGTTCATTTCCTTCACTACCTTAATCACTTAAAAATACACAATATACTTTAACTTAGAATGAAATTCTAGGGTACTAACCCTATACAAGGCCATGATTTTGGGAGGGAAAAAGGAAAGAAATTTCCATTTTCTTTTCTTTCTTGAACACATGATTCAAGTGGAAAATGCAAGAGGATTATTAGGTTAAAACTTAGTCTACCTAATGGACAAATTTTTTTTAAAAAAACAAATCCTTGGCTTTAAAATAGCTTATGGTTTAGGCTCCAAATCTAGGGCAAAGACTTTCTCTTATGTCGTATTTACCCAAAACTCAAAGCATTGCATGATTTCAAGTTAGGATCACTAGGTATTAACCTTAGCCTTTAAGAAGTATCCTTGCTAACACCAAATGGAATTTTAAAGAGGAGTTCAAATCCATAGTCTTTCCAAAGATCTAAGATTTAAGCTTGATCCTCATCATCAAGGGAAGAAAATTTAATCTTGGATCATTACCCCTTTAGGAGGCTCACGGCCAAGCAAGGAATGGGCAAGATCACAATTTTTCTTCTTAAAACAAGTTATCTAGTGTTCAATGTAATAGATCATGGTTCTAGGCATCAAGACAAGTAAAGAGAAGAAAATTTTGGTCCCTTTTTTTTCTCTCTCCTAAGCTCTCGGCCAAGTCATGGAGAAAGGGGAAGGAAAAAAAAATTCTTCACAAGATTTTAAACACCACATGGTGAGGATGATCAAGGGTGATATCCAAAGTTGCAAGATCAAAACCAAAAACTACAAATACTTATTGATTTTTCAAGATTTTTCTTCAAACTTTTATGTTCATGAATTTCAGAAATTTTTTAGATCAAAAACTAGAGAATCATGAATGAAAGAAGAATCATGAAATGGTTTGAAGAAATTATACCTCTTTGATGAAGATTGGTGAAGAAAAAGTGAAGAACACTTAAGCTTTTCTCCAAAATCTTAAGAACATAGCCTTCCTCCTTTTTGAGTTTTTCGTGAGAAAGTGAAAAAACGAATTTTTTTTGTGAAGTAATTGAAAAGGGGGAGCCGTGGGGTTTAAGGGCAAAAAGGGGAGGGAAAAAGTCATTTAGTTCATATGTTAGTCTAGTTAGGACTTAGTTAGGGAAATAGTTGAATTCTAAGTGAAAACTTTATAAACCTAATGATTACCTTTTATGACACAAGTCAAATCAAGTCACTTCAAGGTCTAATCAAGTCTAATCAATATACTTTTAGCTTCCTCAACAAGCTTCCCCTTAGAAAATATCTAGCCTCGCGTTTTCTAACGATCACGGTCCTGATTCTCGTCGCGCGTTCAGTTTTCTATTGCGTTATAGAAAAATATACTATTATATTTTTCTTGTCCTAAAATTATCAAACAATTTCACACCATCAGAAATAATGTAAAACACCATAATCCAAAATATTTTGATATTCAGGTCAAGTTAGGGTTTTCTGTCGGGTAAAATCTTACTCGAGTAGCTCAAAACGTGACCGGACTCCGGTGGAGTTTTGAACTGAAATTCGAATCATTACTTAATACGATATATTAAGTCTCAAATAAAATTTTAGTTTTGTTTAATTCATTCACTTGATTACAGACAAAAATACACGTATCTATGTCAAACAGAAAACGTACAGTAAAACTAGCGATAAAAATGAGAGTGTTATATGGGTAGTATCTCATATTTGAAGAAAACCTTAACATTTTTATTCTAAAAGTGGATAACAATACCTCTTTTTAGTGGCTTCTTGAGATCAAGATTGCACTTGATTCTGAGAAATCTTCCCACTCTGTGAGCATCCTTCATATCCATATCCTCGAAAGAACCAATCAGGTTTTTGAGTCTACTAGCTGTAACTTCTGATGTGAGTTTAAGGGGAAGTTCATAAACACAAACCCAAAAGGAGGCAAAGTGTATGTCCAGGTCTGCCGGTTGTTCTTCCCCAAATCAATAAATTTCTGTCAAAGTTCCAGGGACCAGAGTCTAAGATGTTCTTCGCATCCTTTTTGGTGTTGAATCGGAACAAGAAGAGATTCATGTTTAGGTCTTGGATCTCCACGTGGTTCTTCAACCTCCAAGCTTGTACCATAGTCGATTTGAAAGCTCTCATATTATATGAGCTATCTGTCCAAAGCTTCCCGGCAAGAGTAAGCCAAAAAATCTCAACTTGCTATACCTCAGAATCATCAAGGGTGATGCCTTCCTCCTCCACTTTGCTCAGATTGACCTTTGCCCATGAATCCATGGCAGAGAAAATAGGGAAGCCGAAGCAGTTCCTTACACAAACCACATAGGAATAAAGAAGGAAACAAGAAAGAAACCACAACCTAAAGGCACGGTTGGCAATCAGACCACACAAGGCAAAGATTGTTGCGGCTCAGGCAAATGCACCTGATCGTAACTCGTAATAATAGTGGAGTATAGTTAAGACTCCGAATGTCGAACCCACAAAGAATGCACGAGTACCAACGTAATAAAGACTCTATGTTATTTAGGCTAACGAAGGTTGTGATTAAAGAATTGCACGGATTAAGACTAAAATAAAATAACAAGTCAAACAATGAGCAAGAACGAGTTAAGATAATTATGGAAGGCCTAGGGGAACTAGGTTCACCAATACTTAGTTCCTAAATTTACTAATTAATTATTATGAGATCTATTTCCTGGTTGAAAACTAATCACTCACTCTAAAATTAGTAACACCCAATGATCATGCAATGTTAATAGTCTTCTTCCTAAAAACTATCCAGTTTGATCATGCAAGGCAATTAAAGGAGAGAGCATTAAGCAACGTTGAGTTTGTTAATCTAATATCTGATTAGAAACAAGCACTTATCCTTGATCCGACATAAAACGCGAGTTCATTTATTCCTAGAGTTTCACTAACTAACTGTGGTACGATCGCCTCCAATTAAGTTAAGTAATTAAAGGTTGATCAGGCCTAATAGGATTAAGCATGTTAGGGATAAACCAATCAACAAGGTAATTGAAACTCATAAAACTAATTAGATAAATATCAAAAGCAAGGTAAAGGATCCCAAATCACCCCATGTGATGGATTTAGCTACTCATGATAAATGAAAATAACATAAATTCATACATAAAGCCGTATAAATCCATAATAAAGAGTATAAGTCTAAACCGGGACACTCTTTCGGTATGATGACGGTCCTTAAGCACGTTCTTTGCGTCCTCATGAGCTCCAGCAGCAAAACAGGATTAGCAAGGGGCTCTAAGGATTCAAAACTCAATAAAGTAGTTAGGGGTTTGTGAAAGACTATCAAAAAGTGGGCAAGAAGTCAAAAATCGGTCAAAAAGTCCTCAGAGTAGGCTAAAATTGCCTTCTTATAGGCAAGGATGCAAATTAGGTCATCTGTCTTCAAATCTGCGAATTCTGGGCTTAGGTACGGTGCATTTATACACAGCCGTACCGAACCTTATTTACGACGTTGGCCCATACTTGTGCACTTTGCACTCCCTAATAGCAATTGTGTACGACCGTACTGAACTTTTTCTTCGGCGCCAAGCTGTACTGACCAAGGAGGTACGCCCCTTTTGCTGATCCTGCATAGGTACAGTTGTACTGACTGGGTGTCAGGCCGTACCTCTTGTCCAAAAACACCAAAAATCTCCAAAACTTGTCAGTTTTTTATTCGTTCTCGCATCTTTTGCTCTGAGTGATGTCTTTATGATATTTCTGCAAAATGGGGCATAAGTGAGCACTTTTATACTTTAAATAGCAAAAAATAACATGTTTAAGTACTAAAAATGCCCCATAGAAATAGACAATTTTGTGTATTAATACATCCCCTCACTTGAGCTTTGTTTGCCCTCAAGCAAATTACTTAAGTAATTATAATAGAAACTACTTTCACTGAATAGGGGCAAAAACACAAGTATGACAACAAAATGATATCATAAGAAATGCCAATAAATAGAATGCTCAATTAGAGGTATAAGTTCATATAAGTTAACAATCTGTGATTCACAAGTCACGCTTTCACCATTCTCAAAGTGTTTACAAGTATAGTCATTAACGCTCAAATTTTTTCAAAGAAGTAATATTACCATAGGCTTGTATATTGACCAAAACTCTACTATTAAAGTCGATTTATTATGCAAAAGAGGAATGAGGGTCTTTCAATGGTTGTAACGGGGCCAAGGTAATAATGTTAGGTAGGATAAGAGAAAGAAAAGGTCATGCAAAGGGGTCAGTAACAAATCAACCAAAACAAGTAACCTTTTTCTTTTTCACTTTTAAAGAGCAGGCAAGAATCCCCAAATTTTGATCAATAAATGTTTTTTCCATTTTCTGAAGGCACTATCACAATAAATATTTCTTTTTCAATACTTTTTCTTTCCTTTCCTCCCTCTATGCATTTATGCAACAAATAAATAATTTTAATAAACTAGGAGGGGAAATAGATTCTAAGCCATCCTTTTCATAAACAAATGTATGTGGTTCATAACATTATTCTTTTGATTTCTGCCACTAGTTTCTCTTAAAGAGTATTTTCCAAGGTTACCTCCACAAAATAATAATCAATAATAACGAGAAGGGGTACCAAAAAAAATATAATTTTAGGCACAAAGGTGGGCAACTAGTGGTAAGATAATTTCAAAATAGAAGTCGCATGAAAAATTCCTAAGAATTGCCCCTTCCTAATTCACATAAAAAAAGCTTTTATTCGCTTTGTAGTGGTCTCAGCACAAGTTCTAGAATGCACAATCATGGAAAAATATCACTCAAATAAAGAAAAGAGGTAAAGAGTATGATGTGGCCTCTTGTTTCAGGCTCAATTCTCACATTTAATAGCTTACACAGAGAATTGAAACTTACAGAACCTCAATGCTAATTTTCAACAAATTCTAATACAAGCAATCGACTTATTTCAATAAAAAGTTGTCAGAAAAAACAATTTTTATAGCCCCTAAATCAGTAATAATTTAAGGTTCTCTATAATTATAAGCAATTATAAGCACACCTAAGTAATAAACAAAATATAAAATCCCTCCCCACACTTATTTTTAGCAGTGAGGGCACTGCTATTAAGATAGATCAAGCACAAAAAGGATAAAAGAAATCAGATATAGTTGTGCTAAATTAAAAGAAGTTGGAAAGAGACTCCCCTCTGAAAAATATCACGAGCAAATTGAATGGGGATATGAACAAAATTGATGTTTCCTTTCCCAATACCGATGGAGCTGGTAAACGGGCTCAGAACTGTGTATCAAACAACTAAAAACTTTAGAAACAAATTAAAAAAAATATAAAAATAAAAAAAGAAACTAAAATAGCAAAATAAAATAACAATGCAATAAAATAAAATAGGTCCCTATGAGTGTGCCAATATGAACAATCTTTTTTTAATACACAAGCAAATAGAATGCGTAAGTACTAAAAGAAGAAAAATGAATTTCCGCATCACTCGGCAGGTGGGTGTGGCTAAAGCTGCTGTAAGAGACCCAAAATGGTTGTGAGATGCTCCCAATGAGTGCTAAAGCTGCTAGTCTATATTCCGTCTGCAGGTGGAGGCCCGTCTGAATGCACGTGCACAGGAGAAACATCCCTACGTCACATCTGTGGCCCTGACCATCCGTCATGGCCCATTAAAGAAAAAGGTCTGACCGGGTGACTGTCACGTCGCTAAGGGTTCTCCCGTTAATGGAATGGGCGAGCCACCTGTGCACCATCCGCACAGCTAGATCTCTAATCTTGCTGACCTTAGCTCGACTGGGGATATAGTGAGCATCCCCTGTGAGATCCCGCCAGCTCTACGAATCTTGCCAACCCTCTGGTACCTCCAAGAAGGCTCCCAAATACTCCAGAGCCTAGACTGTCTCCTCCGTATCAAATCCTAGCGCGATGTTGAAATAGTCCAGGGTCAGCGTGTGGTGGGTCCCTTGGAGATGAAAAGTAATGACCAGCTCCTGATCTGGCTCCTCATCCATGTCGCTTCCTGCCTCTCATGTGATAGCCACAAGTGGCTAGGAAGTCCAGGATAGCCTCCACGTGAGTGGGCTGTCGTACTAATGCAGCCCGAAGCTATCCAATACGCTGCAGCAACATCTCTACCTCCTCTCACAGGCCAACCTGCTCGAGGGCATTAAAATCCAAGTGTCGTTGCGCATGCATATGGTACTCCCGCAGCTCTCTGTATCTCTTTCTAAACTGTTGCGGGATGTATGAGGGCACTGACCTAGAGGGGCCTGATGTGGCTGCTGCGAAAGACTCTCCTCTCTGACGCTTAGTCATCGTGCCTGCAAAAATAAAGAAAATGGGAAAAATTAGCAATTTTTCTGCAAAATTCAGTGTCAGGTACTACCTGACTTCGAGAGGTACGGTCGTACATAAGGATTTTGTACGCCCTAATTCAAACAGCATGTACGGCCTGACTTAAGCATTATGCACGATCGTACAGCGCATCAGGTACGCCTGTACCTGCGTTGTGCACAAACTAAGGCCGCCAGTACGACCTTCAATATGACCTGTTCTTGACAGGTACGGCTGTGCTGCGCTACGGTTTTGTTAAAAATCTACCCTATGATCAGATTTTCTCATTTTTAGCCTTAAAATTTAAGTCTAATCATTCCTAGGGTCTCTAAGCATGCAAAACCTAGCCCTTTCTACTACTAAATTGCTAAAGTTAGAATTAAACTAATTGAAAAACCTAAAAAAAATGAAAACTAGAATAAACCGTAAATAACGCATCCAATCCAAGAATTAAGTTTAGAATCAGTACCTGGATAGTCTTGGAATGAAAGATACAAAGAAATTAAGGGTAGAGGGTGCTTGAGCAGAGAGATGTTGGGCGTATGATGGAAAGGTACACCCTTACCTCTCACTGTTACCTTTTATTTTCTGCCTCTAGACACGGGGTACGGCCGTACCTGGTTATATGTGCAGTCGTACTGCCCTGTCTCCTTGTTTTTCAGGTCGAGGCTGTTAGGAATGGTCGTGCCTATTAGTATGTACACCCGTACATACTTGTTTTCCAGAAAATTTTTTGTTTTTCAAATATTTTATTTTATTTTATTTTTATAATTAATGAAAATAATCAAAATAAAAGCAATAAAATATAAATGTTAGTAAACACAGGTTCCCGAGCCTGACGGTTTAGAGGACTTGAAATTAGTCCTCAGCGGGCAATTGCCCTTCTTTGACGTTACTTTTCACCTTCTTTCCATTAGGGAAGACCACAATGTAGTTGTCTTCATCAGAGTGATCCATTCAAGCAGGGCCTAAGCACTTTTTTTGATGGATTCATTGTGTACCCACAATCATCACAGATGTAAATTGGCTTCCTGATAATTGGCGAGAATGTCTTGATAAATTTTTTACTAAGTCATTCCATGTCTCTATTTCTTTAGCTGGTAGGAGATATAGCCATATCTTCACTTCCACGTCTAATGAAAATGGGAAGATCTTCAATTTTGCTTCATCCGGAGACAAGTTCCAATATTTAGCATTCCTCATCATTTTGCAGAATTGTCTCATGTGCTGAATAGGATCTTGCCCTGTTATTCCTTTAAATTATAGGGTTGACACCTCTGAAATAATGGATGGATCTATTTCAAAGCTAGCAAACTCTTCAGAAGTATCACCCTCAAACTGTTTAAACCCTTGGATATGATCTTTTTTGTCTTCTGCCTCAGATGTGGATTGGAATGTCCTGACAAACTCTTCCACTAATTCATCCCATGATTCAAAGTGAATGCTTAGCCACTCCTCCGAGAGAAAGAGGGACTAACTTCAGCCTTATCTCATTTGTGGTGGTTTCTTTATATCTGTCAGACTTAACCAATTCACAAAAATTCAGTGCATGGAGAACAGGATCCTCTACAGGTAGTCCTTTGAATTTTGGTAAACAGAGTGCTTCCAACACCAAGGAAGGGGGTATGTCCATATCCTATTCAATAGAGTTGCTGTCTTGCTCCTTAACTTGCTCTTCTTTTTCTTTAGCCTGTTTATGCTCAATGTCCTTTAGGAAACAACAAGATGCACTAGAGGAAGACAATTTGTTAGGATTATAAATTTTAAATACCTCCTCATCATCTTCAATCCTCAGTGTCATAGTTCCTTTCTTTACTTGGATAGTCGCATCTCCTGTTGCCAAGAATGTTCGTCCCAATATAATAGGAACATCTCTGTCTTCATCCATGTCCAAAACCACAAAATCTGCTGGAAAAATAAATTTCCCCACTTTGACTAACACGTCCTCTATTATCCCTCTTGGGTAAACAAAAGTTCTATCAGCTAACTATAAAGATATATTAGAGGGTTGTGGTTCCTACAAATTTAGCTTTCTAAAAATAGACAATGCATTAGATTCACACTTGAACACAAATCACATAATGCATTAAAAGAATTATTACCAATCGAACAGGGAACAACAAAGGTTCCTGGGTCCTTAAGCTTAGGTGGTAATTTATTCATCAGCACCGCAGAGCAATTTTCATTCAAATTTACTATCTCTACTTCTTCCAATTTATTTTTATTAAAAAATATTTCTTTTAAAAACTTAACATATTTAGGCACTTCAGAGACAATTTCAGCAAAAGGAATATTGATATGCAATTTCCTAAGTTTTTCTAACAACTTAATTGCTTGCCTATCATTATACGAATTTTTAGAACATTGAGAAGAAGAGTCACTTACATGTTGAGGCTCAATTTTAGCGTTCTTTTCTTCACTTCCCTCCAAAATGTGCTTAATTACAATGACTGGTTCCTCCTTTGTGGTGAAGATAGCATTACACTTCTCATTTGGATTTGGTTCCACTTGACTTGGAAATGCTCCTTTTTCCTTTTGAGTCATGAAATTTACCAAGGTTGAGACTTGGTCTTTTAGTGAGTTCTGGCCTTCTGTAGTGGCACCTACTAATTTTTTTATATTTTTGAACCTCTCATCCACTTGTCCCACTAAGTTGTTAAAGTTATTCCAACTAGGACTCCGATCACCTTGAGCTCGGTTCTGTAAATGTGGAGGCTTATAGACATTCTGGTTCTGGCCTTGTGATTTCTGTTGGCCTCCCCATGAGAAATTGGGGTGGTTCCTCCATTTGGGATTATAAGTGTTGGAGTAGGGGTCATTCTGTGCCTTGTTTCCTACAAAGTTCACCTCTTCGGTGCAGTCCTTAGAATCATGACATGTTACTCTACAGAAATTACGGGAAGCTTTAGTTGTCTTGATTACAATGGCCTTGAACCTGTAATCAGTTTTTTCCATGAAGCTGGCTAAAACTCCCATACAAGGATGTATGTATCTCTACATATACTTCAACATGGCTTCTTGCATTCCGGCTTTTGGATCTAAATCCCTTTGGCCTACAACATCGACTTCTTCCAATGGGCTCTCAATTACCATACATCCCCACTCATTACTAGTTGCTACTGCATTAAACTAAGTCTGTGTTGCCATTAGAGTCTCTATCTTCTTGGTCATTACTTCCAATTTGGCTTCGAGGGCTGTATTTGTGTCTACCTTGTGAATTCCTGCCTGCTGGGTCTTTCTTCCGGTTTGCCTTTCTCCAGTTGACCACTGAGCATTATTCTGAGCCATCTCAGTCAATATTTCATAAGCCTTGGTGAGTGTCTTCTTCCTAAAAGATCCTCCACAAGCAGTGTCTATGGCACATCTGGTCTGCATTGTGAAACCATTATACAGAATTTGAACCAACTGCCATTTGGTAAAACCATGATGAGAGCGTTACGGCTCAGGCAAGTGCACCTGATTGTAACTCATAATAAAGTGGAGTATATTTAAGACTCCAAATGTCGAATCCACAGAGAATGCGCTAGTACTAAATTAATAGAGATCCTTTTATTATTTAGACGAATAAATGTAGTGATTATGAGCACGAGACAATTAAACAATAAAGCAAATATGCAAGAAAGAATAGAGATCAAGTGTAGAAAGCCTAGGAGAATCGGGTTCACTAATACTTAGTCCTTGAATTTACTAATTAATTATTATGAGCTATGAATCCTATTCGAATGCCAACCACTCACTATTATATTATTAACGCCCAATGATCATGCAATGCTAACAGTCTTCTTCCTAAGAACTACCCAGTTTGATCATGCAAGGTAATTAAAAGAATGAGCATTAAGAACTAGTAAGTTTATCAATTTAATGATTGATTGGAAATAAACAATTATCCTTGATCGACATAATTAGCGAATTTAGTTATTCCTAGAGTTCCATTAACTAATTATGGTACGATCGTGATAACTCTTAGAAATGAGATTTATTTAGCTCTTTTAAGCTTGAATTTGCAAAGCCAAAGTGTGTTTTAAGTGTTCAATGTGTGCATTTTAGCTTAGTATAGGAATGTTTAGTTTAAAATGTGTTAGTTGTTGTTTTGGTACTTTTAGTGCCATTTTAGTGTGAATAATGTCACTGGTTTAGTGTGCAAAATTATGCAGGAAATTTTGGTGCTATTGTTTGGTGCCATGGCACCACGGGTTTGACATCTATCGCTGGTCTGATGCAGAAAACATCCAGTTGTGAATTATTTCGTATTGGAAGTGGTTCCAGCTATAAAATGGCAGCCTCCATGTGTCATTAAGTGACAGAAACAGTGGTCACCACTCATATTTTTGAAGGTATGCTTATTTGTGAATGGGTCTTAGTTTCCTTAGTGATTAAATAGATAAAACAAGGCCCATTAAGAATGAAAGTGAGGGATGGTTATTGGAGAAAAACCCTAAATAGGGTAGAACAGTTGCTAAAACATGAGAGAGGGTTTTTGGGAATTAATTTGACAGCACCCTTCCTCTCTCATTCAGCCGCCAACCATACTCTATCTCCTTGTTCCTCCATTTCCTTCCATTTTCACCATCTTCCACCATTCCATCTTCAACCTCCCTTCACCACTCCATCTTCCACCATTGTTAACCCATTTTCGGAGCTGATTTTCTGTACATTTCCAGTGGAGCAAATTTACGTTAGAGAGAGGAGCTTGGGCAAAGAGAAGTTTCATGCTAGAACAAGCTCTTGGCTATTCCTTTTCCCTTAGCTCTATCATTTTATTTCTCCATTTGTAAATTTGAATATTCAGTTGTGTGATGGATATTAGCTTTAGTTTTATTTTCTGTTTTCTTGTTTTTAAGCTCACCATGAGCTAAATGTAACGACCCGTTTTCCGGAACGCTACTAAGCTAGTATCTTGACAACAGTTTACATATTTCCGAAAGGCGAAATACTCTGCCTTGCACGTTTTCCAAAAATGTGGTTCTATTTTTTTTTTAAACTTCTTTTTCAAAATGGCTGTCAGAGTATTGTAGCAACTTTAGAAACATGGCGGAATTATTTAGAGACACCACATAACCACATTCAATTATTACATCAGCTCACACATAACAGCATGTGCCTAGAAACATAATCGACATTTATTACAATACAGAAATAAATTCAAGCGTCCTATGGCTGGTCGACACAACAAGCTCCTCGCAAGACTACTAGTAGGTTCCGCAACCACAACACAAGTGGAAAGCTAAACAACCATCCCCAGCTGCTCCTCCTTGCAGTTCCAAACCCTCTGCTTGCTCCGCCATCTGGGTTACAATCATTAATTGACAGAACCACTGGCAAGGGTCAACTTCTCAACAAATCATGATAAACCATTACATAAAGCAGTAAGCAAACAACAATGTATATCATTCACAGAGCGTGACTCAACTCTCTCACTCTAGGCTTGACTCGACTCACGACTCATTTTCTCTCGACTCGACAATTATTCCGGAAAGCAGACGCAGATCCATCAACTGACATACCAGTCGTAGCCTTGGGATCTTTTGCTTCTCCCTAGGTAAGCAGCCCCGGTTCCTACGCTGCGACGCCTAGCTAATCCACCATGAACAAAGGGGACCTAGCACCCTCAGTTGTCCGGCTCACAGCTCAAAAACGTCTCGACAATGCTCTCAGACTCAATGAACAATTCGCCGCATACGATATTCAAAGAGTTATACGCAAGATTATTCGACCGCATATCAAATAATAAGAGCATGCTTAATATGAAGAAACGCAATTCAACAACTTAAGCAATAAAAGCAGTTTGCATGAAGAAACGCAATTCAACAATACAAACAGTATAGACTATTCACAGCATTATTCAACCGCATATTAAATAATTGCACAGCTCAACAACAACAAACAACAATCAAATCATAGAATCCATCCCTCTGCAACTCAATGGAGTTCACAGAGAGGTACAAACAAGTGGGGGGTTGGGGCCAAAAGACCAACCGCACAATTTTTCACCCACAATGACTTGGAATATGTTCGACCGCACGACAAAAATAAACGAAGGGGTTCGAAGACCCTAACTTCGAACTCGTAGAGTTCTCAGACTTCTTCGTATTTAAATAAGCATTTGAATAACAAAACAAGAACTTAAACATATCTAAAATTTGCCCTTACACAGGAACATAAAAATAAAATCCTAAAAATGTCTAGAAGTGCCCTTACATAAGGACTTATAAAATAAAGCCTTAGAGATATCTAAGAGTTGCCCTTACCGAATTCCAAGCTACGCGTCCCCGTGCTTCTCGATTTCCACACCGCACTGACTCGGGTTACTCAAGCCTAACACATAAAACAACTTAGCGAAATTCTAAAAACTTAGTTCTACAATCTTAGGCACTCAAACTTAACCCTTACTTTAGAAAAATGCTAACTTATTTGAAAAGAAATAGAGTTTAGAACCAAAATCATCTTATTGAAAGTTTTATAACACATAACACTTACTTTCTGGAACTTAAAGCATAAACATAATCAATTAAACACATTTTCATACAATACACAAATAAACCAACAACTAATTTTTTCTCAAAACTTTGTTAAAATTCCTTTCCATGCATGCAACCATCCCAAATCAATTTCAAATACCAATTTAAGCATCACTTCCAAGCAACACATTAAACACAACTTAAGCACTTTCAAGTTCCAAAATCTTAACACCTATTCGTCAAGAATTCAAGCAAGTTAATAACTAAATTTCTTTTCAAAAATATCCCTAGGCCTCACGGCCTCTACCTTTTTCTTTTCCAAAATATTTGCAAAACTTTTCCTTCCACAACAATAGCCATTCCAAATCCACTTCAACATGTTACAAGTATTAAAACAACAATCTATATCTAAGACATACTTATGCTCTTTCAAAGCTTTGTTCCTAAAACAATTACTACAACAATGAAATACCATTTCCATAGCCTTTTCTTTCAAAAACAATTTATTTTCAAGACTAGTTCATAAAGCTTTATAGGCCACTTACTCAAAATTAGTTCCAAGAATAAGAGTTCAATCAATTTGTCCAATTCCAAAAATCCTTTTAGTCATACCATAGGAATGCTAAAAATTAAAGAACACTTAATTCATGCCATCACCATGTCAAGAATTTAAAGAACAAGGGATCATTTCCTTACATGTTATTCTAACCTCCAAAAACCAAACTATGCATAAAACACAAACTAACACTTAAGCTAATTCATGCAAATCTATTCCAACAACTTTAAAATCAACTTTAACATGCTATTCAACACTTATACACAAAATCAAACATCACATCCTCATGTTCTTCATGGTTCAAGAATAGGCAAGGTTCTAAAACTTTCATGTTACATATGCTTAATTTAAACTATAACTTAAATCAACATCAAACCACTTCCAATAACACACTTTGGAAATCAATTAGTTGATTCCACAAGGATCACATCATTTCCCCCCCTTTCTCACCACTTAGGGTTTTGCCCTAAGGCTTTAAAGAAAGGATGGATGATGTCTCATCTCCTATTAATCATCAACCAACATCAAACAACCACACAAATCATCAATTAATTGCAACTAAAACAACAAATAAACAAACACAAGGGGGGCTGTTTGGGGCGCTGTTTTAGGGCTTGAATGGGGTGGAAAAATTCTGTTTTCATGCCCAAATAAATGCTAAGAATGATAGCTAACACAAAGAAGAACATAACCTAGCAAGGAATCAAGTATTGGAAGCAAAATCAAGATGGAAAAAGGGGTAGAAAATCGCGACCAAAACAGAAAAATGGGGGAAAGAAAAACTGATTTTCCTTACTTTAGATGATGATGAGGGTGAGGAACTAGATAGAGGAGAAGATTTGGAGCAACTTTGATGAAGAAAGTAAGACCAAAATCTCAAGGGTTTGGAAGTTGTTGGCTATGGAAACTTGAAACCCATTCTTTCTCTAGAGGTGGAAGAAGAAGGAGATGAATAGAGAAATGGGGGAGGGAGTCACGAAATTTGGGAGCTGAATGGGGGTCTCCAATTCTTTTATTCACTTAGCAATAAATAAACAATTAATTAGTAGTAATAAAAATAAGTAAAAGTGATAGTTTTTGAATTAAACCACACACTTAGTGACACCTAACTCACTTTATTAGATGCTAATCCCATCACTCACACTACTCATCTAATCTCACCTCTCTCAAGGTTACCCTCTAATCTAGAGTCTTAAAATCTAAAAGCACATGACGAGAAACCTAAAAGCCGATTAATTTCTACTTGAAAGCCCGAAAATTAATTCGCGAGAAATTAATTCTCCGCGTGATAATATTATTTCATAAATAATAAAAATAATATCAAACATACAAAAATAGTCACAACAAGTTACGATTCGATTTTCATCGAAATCGGGGCTCATTTTAAATTTTATTTACGGCAGAAACTGCCCGGCGATTTGAAACGCGCCGAAACTTCGTTAGAATTTTTCGACGATCTTCAAACCATGAATTAACATAACAATATTAATTCTTAATTATATTTGCTCTTGATTTATTTCACTCAATTTTCCAGTTAGCACAAAATACGCGTTGCCGCGTCACGCAGAAAACTTATACAAGGTATAAATTGATGAATTCGCATTAATACAGCATATGTCTACGCTGTCTATTAATTTGAATTAACATCATGAATAATATTTATTTATAATAAATAAATTGTTCAAAATACTCAAAATAATTTCCCGTACTCTCAGTAAATCATCGAGGTGATCAATCTCTCTGACTTATTTTTCGAGTATTCAGGATTTTATTGCTAAAATCACTTTTCTTAAAAATTGGGGGGTTACAATACCATCCCCCTTAAAATAGTTTCGTCCTCGAAACTACACGGATAGTAAAATATGGAAAAATACTTTACCCAAAGCCATAAAATATTTTGCACACAAGGCACTCATAGTACATATTAATATATGTAGTACTATAATATTTTTAGTTACATAGTATAGCAGGCAATAATAGCAATCACAACACGTATACATTTAGTACAACGTAAAGTAAGCGTAATTAGTGGACAAAGAATTCCCTGCGATTGACTGATGCTTCTTCCCTGTTCATGACATCTGCTCGTCCACGATCACGATCCTGCTCTCGAACACGGGTACAACTATATCTTCGCGCCATTACCACGAGAATAATTCTAATCTATTTGCAGCAATTAGAGTTACGCATACCAAGAATACAAAACCCTTTCAAACTTCAGAAGATTGAACTTCATTTTTCTCCGATTCAAACTTTTTTTTTTCTAAGAAACATCGATTTCTTGGGAGTCATATCAATACAAGAAACTAATAAAACACAATTTCATTTGTCAAGACTCAGCCGTTCTCATGGACACTAAAGTCCCTTTGAAATTAGGTTCTCATTGTCTCAAAATCACTACGCACGCTTGCTCAAAACTTTTCTAATTGAATTTTCAACTCCAAACACAAAACAAAAGAAGATTCATTTTTTTTCTTCTTTTTTTTTCGAAATTCAAGTAGTTACTAAGCTTCTAGAACGCCTATTACGACTACCATCAGTTACGAAAATAAATTTTTTTTAAAAAATATTACTAAGACATTAGTTTCCATAGGGTTCACATACTAAAACAGTATCCAAGAGTTTCGTCAAAGTTTTTGGGGTTATAAAACTTACACTAAGAATTTCGAGAATTTCAAACGCGCAATTTTCCTAAGACTCCACCTTGTTTAGGAATATAAGGATTCCCCTTAACATTGGGTGTTTCATTGTCTTGAAATATTAAAATAACATCTTATAAAATTCTAACTTAATCAAACTTCTCCTACTAGTTTAAGATTTAATAGAATTCTTTCAAACTTGGAACTATTTCCAACAAAACCTTTATTAGCAATTATGCTAAAACCACTTCTAAGTCTCTAAGAAACAGACAAGGATTTAATGAAGTTAAAGTTTTCTTAATACCCTTTTTCCACAAATCCCCCCCCCTTTTTTTTTAAACCATACCTACCCATATGGGCTTCTAGTTCAAGGGTTTAACACCAAAACTATTATCCTTTACACAAGCGAAAACAAAATCATTTTCTAGCTTTCATTACAAAATCAGAATTTAACAAAAAAAACATAAAAAAAAAACTTAACACCTTTGTCAGCTAGATCATTAACAAAGGTTCAAGCATTAAGGACAAGGAACTAAGACACTCACCTAGAATCTTCCAGGAACTCGCGGTTTGGGGAGGGACAGGAGGATCGCTATGATCACCAACCATAAAATTGCCCACAACATCACCCAAGGGTACAGAGGATATAAGGAACAGTCCTCACTTGACATCTCTTAGAGCTTTGACTTAACTAGAGGAATGGAAGGGAACAATTTCCAAGTTTCTCACACACTCCAAGCACCACACGGTCTGACACTACTTAAGGGGATGATCGAATAAAATGGGGCTCTTGGAACTGAATTTGTCCGCGGTGGACAAGGGAATGAAGAGGAAGGAACTAAGTTCTCTCTATCTTCCTATGCCCACACTCACACCCATGATGCAACCAATGAGTCTTTCCCACTTTCCCTGAGCATATGTTCCCTAAGGAAGGAATTAGAAAAAAAAAAGGTGGGGGTCCTCTAAATAGAATTTGTTCGTGGCACACAATAGGAGTAAAGGAAAGGTCTAGGCTCGACACTAAGACCAATAATTCAATTCGAATTATTCTCCCCTTTTTCTTTTCCTTTTTTTTTTTTAAAAACAAATCGGTCGACGCAATTTCAAAGAAAGGAGAGGAAAGATTCACAAATTTTTGGTCTAATGTCTTCCTCACTTACTAGCACTATAACTAAAACCGAATATTTCCTTCTGTACTCTTTTACAAGTGGGTGGTCGGCCAAGTAAGTAAAAGAAAAGATGAAAATAGATTATTCCACTTTGCTTGGCTCTCCTTTTAAAGGAAAATTTCGTGTTCTAGAACATCAGGATAAAGTCTGGTAAAGGAATTTTAGATACTACCCAATGCTAGCTAGGCAACTTGTCACGTACTAAAACTTCTACCCGCAACTCTAACTAATTTTCCAGCTCCCATTCAACTGAGTCAAATGGTTCCCGCGTAAATTAAGTTGTCACAAGACAATTAATCTGCGCTTGCTAGAAAGTAGCCGCGTTTAATAATTCCATTGGAAAATATTAATGCGCTCGCACAAATATCAAACATACAATCAATTATATACATTCACCGCAGTGCTAAAGTAGACTACTGCGAAACATAGATGTTAGTGGCACGGGTCTCATTCATAAAGTTTATAAAACACATTTTAGCCTTGAAACTTACTATATACCAAAATATTTCATACATCAAACACTTAGGTGATCTATATCTAGGATCACTAGTACTTCAAAGATTCAGACTAAATATTACATATAGCAACGTCTCCTACGGATCATCCCTCTTCCAAATTTCTATCCATATGTAGCTCCTTATTGTTGCGCTTCCCGAGGTGAAGTCCTCGAATGGCGAGCTCTCTTCTCTGCTCAACGAGTATATGCGTCCTTCCGGAGTCGGGCGTTGGACATCCACCTGATCTGCAGTCGATTCCATCTTTGGGTCTCGGCAATTCTTAGCATAATGCCCTGACTTCTTACAGTTAAAACACAATTCCTTCTTGAGTGGCCATTTACTAGCATAGTGTCCTAAGCCTCCACAACGATAACAGAGTATTCCCTCTCTAATCTGTTTCTCTTTTCCTCCACTTCCATCGTTCTGAACTGCAATACTGTGATCGCCTTGATTGTCCTCTTATGGACGATAGCATGGCTCCTTCTGCTGTCGTTTCCCCACAGCCCTTGCTGCACTTCCACTGAGTTCATCCTTTTGAGTTTTGTAGTCCCTAGTAAGGTGTCCTGGTTTATCGCATTTGAAGCACACAATGTCTTTCTTTCCTATGCAATTGTACGCATAATGCCCCGATTTGCCGCAACGATGGCAAACCAATCCAGGCTTAATCTGACTCTCCCCACCTGAGTTCTGAGCCATAGGACGATACTGTCCATTCATTGTTCTCTCGGGGCCGATTGTAAGGTTTCTTCTGCCGCTTTCCCTTTTGACCCTGTTTTTGTTCCTGGTCCTGAGATCGAATAGGTCCACCAGCAAGATGCCCTGATCCGTTGCAGCTAGAGCACAGCTTGTAATCCCTTTTGTTCTGGTCTCCTCCGCCTAGACTCTGAGTAATTTGAATCTTCTGTTCCATCTCTAGCTTATCTGATACAACAGGAACAACCGTTCGTTTCTGAGACATTAGATTTTCACGAGGTCTTACAACCTAGTAAAAATCCCAAACAGGTTTGGTGCGTCTAGCACACTTTGTCTTCAATTAAAACAATCCAAGCAATTGCAAGTGGAGTTATCCTACTTGAGGAGCAATCAAGCAAGCATGGTTTGACTCACAACAAAACACGGTTTGACTCCCTACAATCTAATCTCTGCACCACTCGACCCTTGACCAGCTATAAATTCCCGACTCACAATCCGGTAGAACCGAACTGCTCTGATACCACTATTGTAACGACCCGTTTTTCAGAACGCTACTAAGCCAGTATCTTGACAACAGTTTACATATTTCCGAAAGGCGAAATACTCTGCCTTGCACGTTTTCCAAAAATGTGGTTCTATTTTTTTTTAAACTTCTTTTTCAAAATGGCTGTCAGAGTATTGCAGCGACTTTAGAAACATGGCAGAATTATTTAGAGACACCACATAACCACATTCAATTATTACATCAGCTCACACATAACAGCATGTGCCTAGAAACATAATCGACATTTATTACAATACAGAAATAAATTCAAGCATCCTATGGCTGGTCGACACAACAAGCTCCTCGCAAGACTACTAGTAGGTTCCGCAACCACAACACAAGTGGAAAGCTAAACAACCATCCCCAGCTGCTCCTCCTTGCAGTTCCAAATCCTCTGCTTGCTCCGCCATCTAGGTTACAATCATTAATTGACAGAACCACTGGCAAGGGTCAACTTCTCAACAGATCATGATAAACCATTACATAAAGCAGTAAGCAAACAACAATGTATATCATTCACAGAGTGTGACTCAACTCTCTCACTCTAGGCTTGACTCAACTCACGACTCATTTTCTCTCGACTCGACAATTATTCCGAAAAGCAGACGCAGATCCATCAACTGACATACCAGCTGTAGCCTTGGGATCTTTCGCTTCTCCCTAGGTAGCGACCCGTGCCTCTGTTGCGACGCCTAGCTAATCCACCATGAATAAAGGGGACCTAGCACCCTCAGTTGTCCGGCTCACAGCTCAAAAACGTCTCGACAACTCGACAATGCTCTCAGACTCGATGAACAATTCGCCGCATACGATATTCAAAGAGTTATACGCAAGATTATTCGACCGCATATCAAGACGCGTATCAAGAATGATAGTTTCTCAAGTCTTTGGGTTTTGGGTATTTATTTATTTTTATTAAGACTATTTGTAAGTAGTAATAAAAAGCTCTCAATTAAAATAAAATCACACACTCACAAAATGATTTTTATTCTAAAATTGATTTTATGATAATTTTTCTTAAATTATTTTTAGGCACAAAGTATTTTGAAAAATTCTTAAGTTGTGCTCAAAATATTGTTTGGAAAATATTTCAAGTTTTCTTTGGAAAATATTCTCCGTGTCGGCGTTGATATTTTGACATGCAAGTCGTGTGCCGAGTGAGGTCGCGTCTTAGCCGAGGTGAGGTCGCGTGCATCGAATGGGGAAGTCGCGTCTTGGCGGAGGTCTCGTGCCGAGCTGTGAGGAGGTCGCGTGCCGAGCTGGGAGGAGGTCTGTTGGTGTAAGCCCTAGAGGCCAATGTTTTTCCTTTGGACTTATATTTTGTATCATGTAGTTTATTTATTATATGAGGCATTTTCAATTATTATGTTTGTTTCAACGTAATAAAGTCCTTGAGTAAAAGTTCGTTTTCAATAGAACATCGAGTAGACGACTCGGTTGTGAGATACTAAAGAATTTACTCTAAATATCCGTAGTCGAGTATTATTATTATTAAGGACAATAATAATGCATCAAGACTATTATGTGGGTGGCCTGATACCCTCATCTCACAGGTTATAGATATGAGATATCAAGTCACCACATAGGTACACGTTAGGATAATTGTGTCTTTGGATTGACCCGCCATGAGAATACTACATAGTGTGTTATGTAAGTGTCATGAGTTATTCTCATAGTGATAGTGGTGTATGCCACCCTCGGACTGAAACCACTATGGTCCCTACATGAGGAGTTGAGTGTTTTATTGCCGTCAAACATTATGCATAATAGGACAATTATAAAGTCGGTCAACTGGGCACTCAACGAGTCATGCAAAGAGACATGAGTGACCTAGATGGGATTTGCTCCTCTTACATAAAGGAGTAATATCATGGGCCCCTTGATAGAGTATGGTGTAAAATGCATGGCCATGCTGAAATAAGTCAATATGAGATATTGATCTTATTTGTTGTTACTAAGTCTACTCGGGCATCAAGGAATATAATATTGAACTATACAAGGGTGACACATACTATGCCTTGTGTTCAATATAGATATAAGGGCAAAAGGGTAATTATACACATGATCATTATCACGGAAAGGTTACGTCACAACACTGACATTCTCGTTACTTGGGTAGCAGTGATGTATTGCTAGACACCGCTCACTGTTTATAATATTAAATAGTGATTTAATATTATTGCCAACGTTACGGGAACCTACAGGGTCACACACATGAGAACAGGCTAATGGGAGATTAAATAAATGAGTGAGACTCATTTTATTCGGTGGTGCATTCTTACGATGCACCAGCGCGAGTCAAGAAAGACGCAGAACACGATAAGTTACGGTGCACTGAGAGCACACGGTAAGCTACGGTGCGCTAGGTCAGTCTTAAGTGAAGTCTATAAATAGACTCGTTAAGGTGAAGTCGAACTGAAATTAAAACCCTAGCCGTTCCAAAGATCGTGACTTGCATCGTGGATCGTTCCGCACGTCGTAGCATCGCGGAGAGACCGCTCCCATTCGGTCGCTCGTGTGGACTACGTGAGGCGTTGTTTTTACGTGCGGCGCTCGTGCTCGATTCCAATTTTCATCTGCAAACGATCTGCGCTACAAGAGGTAATTCATATAACCCTGAGTCATGACCATTCGCAAGGATCCATGGAAGGGAAAGTTTAAATTTCCGCTGCGTTTTTAAACTCTGTTATTGCGCTATTTCCCTACAGTGGTATCAGAGCCACTTGCGAAACCATGATTCGGTTTACTATGGTTACATGTGTGTATGACATGCATTCTTGTATGCTAGATTACGAATCTGTTGGTTTTATGGTAGATTATGAATCTGTTCGCTTTAAAAATTATACCTTGTATGATTGCGAAAACCCGGTTGAGTATATATGTGATATATATGTCGCTTCGAATAATCTATACATATATGAGATATATATATATACATTGTGATTCTGTATATTTGTTTGATTCGGTTTTTGTGTCAAGTGTTGATGCAACATGTTTTACTGCGGGTTTAAGGATAGGCATCGATGGGTCCAAGTATTGGTACCCAGAACCGTGTTGGTAACAACGTGAAACGGCGATGTTATTACTGTGGCATGAAGCGTTCACGGTCACGATGAGGCGGCGATGTTATTTCTGCAACGTGAAATGTTCACTGAATCTGCGAAGTGAGTTTTTGAAAGTTTTAATTTTTAATTAATTGCTTTTAATCACTATTAATGACAAGATTAATAGTAATAAATGTGTATTATTATTATTGATTGTCATTAATGTTTTTGTGATGCATGGTGAGTGGTTATGGCCTTAGTCCTTTTTATTTATTTTGGAATTTTAAAATACGGCCTGCGTGCCGTGCCTTTTGTTTGGATTAAAAATACGGCCTGCGTGTCGTGCCTCTCTTTTAATTCTGAATGTAAATTCTCTTCTCATCTCACTCCCTCGTATGTAAAACGAGTACTCTCATTAATGTAATGAAGGAGACAAGAAGGCAAAATCATAAGAGGGCTACATTGAAGGTCACACTTGGAGAAGTATGATCGTTCCTAGGTTTAGCTTAGATTCTCTCATTGGCTTGTGAGAATCAATGCGTTAGGGGCCATAACCACATCACATTTATTTACTATATATGTATGAGATGCATGTATAAATATAGTAGGTTAAATAGTTTAACAAATTTTGTATGAGATGCATGTATAAATATTATAGGTTAAATAGTTTAACAAATGGTGAGATCAACTTTAATAAAAATCCCTCAAAAGAAATATTAAGTTTAAATGCCTTCCAAAGTGGCACTCATCAAGGCTAATATCGAAAATGTGGGTTCGCCAAAGCGGAGTGCATTTTCCATACTAGTAAGATGCGATGGGATAAATGTAATATCCAACTGCTATCTTTGGGTCTAACTTAACTAAACCGAGTATAATAGGATTGAAAGGTTTAGAGGCAAGTGAGTTGGGAACCATCCATATGATGGATTAGAATAAATAGTTATTCACCCAACTATCCGAGAATTGTATAAGATACAATTGGAAGGAGTTCCTACCTAAATAATCGAATTTTAAGTGATCACCAAAGTGACTTAAAATAAAGTGAAATATGGATCTCGGCCTACTAGAAAATCTTCCAACGGGATTTTCCGAATCAATGATGAGGGTCATTGGTTTGAGTAAAATAGTGGGGCGTATTTAATTAAAGACCTAATTAAATATGTTTATTGCATGATACTTATATTGCATATTTTCTTAATGTAGATTACCATGGCATCAAACACTCACAATAACCTCTGCGATCAATCCTTGAGAAGGAAAAGTTATGCGGAACAAACTTTCGATCGGCACCGAAACTTGAGGATTGTCCTCAAGCAAGAGAAAAAGCTGTATGTTCTTGAAGAGCCAATACCCCAAGAGCCACTGCCGCTAATGCCCCTAAATTTGAAAAGGATGCTTATAAAAAGCATCAAGATGATGCCCTAGAAGTTGCACCGCCTCATGCTAGCCACCATGAACTCGAGCTTGAAGCAACATGAGCTCATGGAAGCGTTTGATATGATCGAACACCTCAAGATGCTCTATCAAGAGCAAGCAAGGCATGAGCGGTATGAAATTTCCAAAGCCCTTTTCCAAAGCAAACCGCGTAAGGATGCCCGATGAGTCCTTATGTACTCAAAATGATTGGGTATATTGAGAACCTCGATCGATTGGGTTCTTCCCTCAGCGTGAGCTTGCGATTGATCTGATCCTGCAATCGTTCGAGAGTTTCAATCAGTTTGTCATGAATTTCACTATGAATGACATGGACAAAACTTCTGCCAGGAGTGTTAAGCATGTTGAGAATCTGAACATAACATCAACAAAGGGAAAGGAAGGCCATTTTGATGGTCAATGATGGAAAGGGCAAGAAGCGGTTCAAGAAGCCCATGAACAAGTATAAGGGCAAGGGCAAGGGAATTAACAAGCCCAAACCTGCGACTTATGCTTTGAAGCCTAAGGCGGTGTGGCTAAAGAAGGCAATTGCTTCCATCATGCGGTGTAGGACATTGGAAGAGGAACCGCCCAAAGTACCTGGAAGAAAAGAAGAAGGAAGTGAGACTTCCACCTCGGGTATTTTTGTTATAGAAGTCAATTTATCTACTTACGCATCATGGGTATTAGATCTTTGGATGTGGGTCTCACATTTGTACTAATGTGCAGGAGCTCAAAAGGAGTAGACCGTTGGCAAAGGCGAAGTTGATCTGAGTTGGCAATGGAGCAAAAGTTCTTTGCTTTAGTCAAAACTTATGTATTAACTTTGCCTAGTGGGCTTATTTTTCAGTTAGAAGCTGTTATTTTGTGCCTGCAATTAGCGGGAATATTATTTCCGCTTCTTATTTGGACAAGTCTGGTTTTTCATTTATAATAAAGGACAAATGTTGCTCTATTTATTTAAATGATGTTTTCTATGCTAGCGCACAAATGAGTAATGGACTTTATGTCCTTGGTCTCGAAATGCCCATTTATAACATCGATACCAAAGGATAAAACCAAATGAGTTGAATCCGACTTATCTTTGGCATTGTCGCTTAGGCCATATAAATGAGAAGCGCATTTCCAAACTTCATAAAGATGGATTCTTGGACTCTTTTGATTATGAATCATTTGAGACATGTGAGTCTTGTTTATTAGGAAAGATGACAAAAACCCCATTCACAGGAAAAGGTGAAAGGGCTAGTGATCTTTTGGGCCTCATACATACTGATGTATGTGGACCACTAAACACATTAGCCAGAGGGGGTTTTCAGTACTTCATTACATTTACTGATGATTATAGTAGGTATGGATTTGTGTATCTCATGAAACACAAATCAGAATCTTTTGAAAAGTTCAAAGAATTCAAGAATGAAGTACAAAACCAACTAGGTAAGAATATTAAGATCCTTCGATCAGATCGAGGTGGTGAATATTTGAGCCTTGAATTTGATGATCATCTGAAAGAGTGTGGGATCCTATCCCAACTTACCCCTCCTGGAACACCGCAATGGAATGGTGTTTCTGAAAGGAGAAACCGAACCTTGTTGGACATGGTCCGGTCTATGATGAGTCATGCGGATCTTCCAAATTCCTTCTGGGGACATGCTCTATTAATCGCAGCCTTTCACACACTTAACCGTGTTCCATCCAAAACTGTGGAAAAGACACCATATGAGATATGGACTGGCAAGAAACCCGGTATGTCTTTCATGAAGATTTGGGGCTGTGAAATGTATGTGAAAAGACAAATTTCCACTAAGCTTGAGCCCAAATCTGATAAATGCTTCTTTGTGGGGTATCCTAAAGAAACCAAGGGATACTATTTTTACAATCCTTCTGAGGGCAAAGTGTTTGTCGCTCGAACTGGTGTATTCCTAGAAAGGGAATTCGTTTCCAAAGGAATTAGTGGGAGGAAAGTAGAACTTGAAGAAATTCAAGTATCACAGAGTAGTGACACATCTATGGAGGAACAAGAGCAGCCTGCACAAGATGTTGTGACAGAACAACCTTCTCAAGTAACACAAGACCAGCGTAGGTCTAGCAGGATACGTCACCAACCCGAGAGATATGGATTTCTCATGACTCAGCAGGGTGATGTATTTCTCATGGATCAAGATGAGCCTGTGACTTACCAGGAGGCCATTCATCGCCCTGAATCGAGAAGTGGCTTGAGGCCATGAAATCGAAATGGATTCCATGTACACTAACCAGGTATGGACCTTGGTAGAGCCACCTGAAGGGGTTACTCCCATAGGGTGCAAGTGGGTCTTCAAGAAGAAGAATGACATGGATGGTAAGGTTCATACCTATAAGGCACGACTGGTTGCTAAGGGTTTCAAGCAAATTCATGGTGTAGACTATGATGAAACCTTCTCGCCAGTTGCGATGCTTAAATCTGTTCGGATTTTACTTGCCATCGCTGCATACCATGACTATGAAATATGGCAAATGGATGTCAAGACTGCTTTCCTTAATGGAAATCTCCTTGAGGACGTGTACATGACACAACCTGAGGGCTTTGACACTTCAGATGATGCCAAGAAAGTATGCAAGTTGCAGCGATCAATTTATGGATTGAAGCAAGCTTCCAGAAGTTGGAATCTTCGTTTTGATGAAACTGTGAGACAGTTTGGATTCATTAAAAATGAAGATGAACCTTGTGTTTACAAGAAGGTTAGTGGGAGCATAGTTGTATTCCTGTTGTTATATGTAGATGACATATTACTCATCGGAAACGACGTCCCTACTTTGCAACAAGTTAAGACTTGGTTAGGGAATTGCTTTTCTATGAAAGATTTGGGTGAAGCTACCTACATATTAGGAATCAGGATCTATAGAGATAGATCGCAAAGATTGCTTGGCCTAAGTCAGAGTACATACATAGATAAAGTGTTGAGACGCTTTAATATGCATGATTCCAAGAAAGGGTTCTTGCCCATGACACATGGCGTATGCCTATCAAAGGCACAATCCCCTTCAACTCAGGAAGAGAGGGATCGCATGAATAAGATTCCATATGCATCTGCAATTGGATCTATCATGTATGCCATGTTATGTACTCGACCAGATGTCTCGTATGCCTTGAGCACAACGAGCGGTACCGATCGATCCCTGATGGTCATTGGGTTCTTTGTCAAGAATATCCTTAAGTACTTGAGAAGAACTAAGGATTCTTTCTTGGTATATGGAGGTCGTGAAGAGCTCATTGTAATAGGTTACACCGATGCTAGCTTCCAGACAGGATAAAGATGATTCTAAATCGCAATCTGGTTATGTGTTTTTGCCTAAATGGTGGCGCTGTGAGTGGAAGAGTTCAAAGCGAGGAAGCGATCGCTGATTCTACTACAGAGGCCGAGTATATTCTTTGCTTCCAATGCAAAGAAAGGAGGTCATTTGGATCAAGAAGTTCATTACTAAACTTGGTACAGTTTCTAGCATTGTGAACCCCATTGATCTCTTTTGTGATAACAATGGTGCCATTGCACAAGCTAAGGAACCCAGATCTCACCAACGATCCAAACACATACTTAGGCACTTCCATCTCATTCGAGAGATTATCGATAGAGGAGATGTCAAAATATGCAGGGTACCAACACTTGACAATGTTGCTGACCCACTTACAAAGCCTCTTACCCAGCAGAAGCATGATGGTCATACTAGATCTATGGGTATTAGGTACATGCCTAATTGGCTCTAGTGCTAGTGGGAGATTGTTGGTGTAAGCCCTAGAGGCCAATGTTTTTCCTTTGGACTTATATTTTGTATCATGTAGTTTATTTATTATATGAGGCATTTTCAATTATTATGTTTGTTTCAACGTAATAAAGTCCTTGAGTAAAAGTTTGTTTTCAATAGAACATCGAGTAGACGACTTCGGTTGTGAGATACTAAAGAACTTACTCTAAATATCCGTAGTCGAGTATTATTATTATTAAGGACAATAATAATGCATCAAGACTATTATGTGGGTGGGTGATAACCTCATCTCACGGGTTATAGATATGAGATATCAAGTCACCACATAGGTACACGTTAGGGTAATTGTGTCTTGGATTGACCCGCCATGAGAATACTACATAGTGTGTTATGTAAGTGTCATGAGTTATTCTCATAGTGATAGTGGTGTATGCCACCCTCAGACCTGAAACCACTATGGTCCCTACATGAGGAGTTGAGTGTTTTATTGCCGTCAAACATTGTCTGTAACAGGACAATTATAAAGTCGGTCAACTGGGCACTCAACGAATCATGCAAAGACACATGAGTGACCTAGATGTGAATTGCCCCTCCTACATAACAGAGTAATATCTGTGGGCCCCTTGATAGAGTATGACTGTAAAATGCATGGCCATGGTGAAATAAGTCAATATGAGATATTGATCTTATTTGTTGTTACTAAGTCTACTCGGGCATCAAGGAATATAATATTGAACTATACAAGGGTGACACATACTATGCCTTGTGTTCAATATAGATATAAGGGCAAAAGGGTAATTATACACATGATCATTATCACGGAAAGGTTACGTCACAACACTGACATTCTCGTTACTTGGGTAGCGATGATGTATTGCTAGACACCGCTCATCGCTTATAATATTAAATAGTGATTTAATATTATTGCCAACGTTACGAGGAACCTGTGGTCACACACATGAGAACAAAGCTAATGGGAGATTAAATAAATGAGTGAGACTCATTTTATTCGGTGGTGCATTCTTACGATGCACCAGTAGCAGTCAAGAAAGACGCAGAACACGATAAGTTACGGTCTTGGCCGAGAGCACACGGTAAGCTACGGTGCGCTAGGTCAGTCTTAAGTGAAGTCTATAAATAGACTCGTTAAGACTGAAGTCAGAACACGGAATTAAAACCCTAGTCGTTCCAAAGATCGTGACTTGCATCGTGACTGGTTCCGTACGTCAGCTAGCACTGTCACGGAGACCGCTCCCATTCGAAGGCTGTTCGTGTGGACTACGTAGAGGAGTTGTTTTCTGTGCGATGCTCGTGCTTAATTCCAATTTTCATCTGCGAACGATCTGCGCTACAAGAGGTAATTCATATAACCCTGAGTCATGACCATTCGCAAGGATCCATGGAAGGGAAAGTTTAAATTTCCGCTGCGTTTTTAAACTCTGTTATTGCGCTATTTCCCTACAAGGTCGCGTGCCGAGCTGTGAGGAGGTCGCGTGCCGAGCTGAGGAGGTCGCGTGCCGAGCTGTGAGGAGGTCGCGTGCCGAGCTGTGAGGAGGTCGTGTCTGTGCCGAGCTGTGAAGAGGTCGTATGCCGAGCTGAGGAGGTCGTATGCCGAGCTGGGGAGAGGTCGTATGGAAATACGATGTCGAACTCCAAGTGTGTCCAAGAATCATTTCCGTCTCCGTGTTTTCAAATTCTTCATAATCAAAACGCAACGGGCAGATTTCCCTTTTAATCTTTTAGCGGACAAATTATCCTTTTAATAATCAAAATGCAACGGGCAAATTTTTAATGCTACACGCTCCTCCATTGCCTATAAAAGCAACAAAGACGGATGTTTTTAAACAATACACTCACTTACTCTTTGTGCCAAAACTCTATTAAATATTCTCCATCACTCACACTTATTTGAGCACAATTTTTTGAGAGCTTTTTTATTCTACATAATTTGAGTTGTATTATTTGAGCTTCAATTTGTTATATCTGCACTATTGAGTGTATCTTTCTCATCTCATTTTATTTGCGAAAATCATTTCTTTTTGGGTAGAAATCCCAAGGTGTTCATAGAGAGGTGATATCTCTTGAACGTATTGCTCTGGTATAGAGTTGTAAAGGTTTCTAGCTGAACCTGATTTAAAAGCTAGTGATTTAGTGAAAATCCCATAGTGCTTTGCTTTGGGGACAGGACGTAGGCCACAGGGGTGTTTGGTGGCCGAACCTGTATAATTTGCTGCGTGCTCTTCTTTGCTCTCTGTCTCTTTATCATTCAAGCACTTTATTTATTTTTGTTCTTTATTTATTTTTCGGTCATTTATTTTCTGTCATTTATTTATTGCAATTTATTCTTCAAGTTATTTATCTTTTCGCAAGTTATTTCTTTCAAGTTTTTTTTAATTCAGTAATTTATCTGTAATTTTTTTTATAAGCACCGCTATCACAATTCACCCCCCTCTTGTGTTTGAAGTCACTTGGTAACAAGTGGCATCAGAGCTAGACTCTTGTATAAAGGACTTAACCGTCTCAAGAGAATGACTTCAAACAATTACGAGGAACCTCCATGAATGCACCCCATTTTTCAATGGTGAGGGGTATGGTTATTGGAAGGATAGAATGCAAATCTTTCTTGAGGGTGTTGATCTTGATATTTGGGATCTTTGTGGAAAATGGTCCATTTGTCCCCACTCAATCAATTAATGATGCAAATGGTAGACAAACCAAGATCACTTTGGACCGAAGATGATAAGAAAAGGTCCAATACAATTTGAAAGCTAAGAACATCATCACTTCGCTTTAAGCTACGATGAGTTCTATAGGGTCTCAAATTGCAAGGCTGCTAAAGAAATGTGGGACACCCTTCTATTGACCCATGAAGGTACTACCGAGGTCAAGAGGGCTCGAATGAACACATTAACCCATGAGTATGAGTTATTTAGGATGAAACCAAGTGAAAACATACAAGATATGCAAAAAGGTTCATCCATATAATAAACCATCTCGTAGCTCTTGGGAAAGTCTTCAAGAATGAAGATTTAATTAATAAAGTTCTTAGATGTTTAAATAGAAACTGCAACCCAAGGTTATCGCTATATCTGAATCTAAAGATTTATCTACTATATCATTGGCAACCTTGTTTGGAAAATTGCGGGAACATGAACTTGAACTAAATCGACTCACCGAGAGTGAAGAAAGTGATAAGAAAAGAAAGGAATTGCTCTCAAAGCAATCGTAAATGAAAAAGAGGAATCGACAACAATGATAGTCTAGATGAGAATGAGGAAGACATAAGTCTGATGGTTCGAAGGTTCAAAAGGTTCATGAGGCAAAAGGGGAGAACGGGCAAGGTACAAAATCCTCAAAAGAAAATGAGGAAGGAACTTCTTTTAATCCAACTTGCTACAAGTGTGGTCAAAAGGGACATATAAAACCCGATCGCCTCATGGTCGTAAGAAAACGAAAAATTTGATAGAAGACCACAAAAGGAATCAAAAGGAAGAAGAGCCTACATTGCCTGGGATGACAATGATATGGACTCGTCTGATGAATCAGAAAATGAGGAGGCCAACTTATGTCTCATGGCAAAACACGAGGAGGATGAGGTAAATGCTCTTGAACTCGAATCTCCTTTAACTTATGATGAGTTGCTTATTACTTGTGAAGAATTAAATAATGAAACGACTAGACTTCGAAAAATTATTTCTTCTTCTAAGAAAACCATCTCTTCTCTTGAATCTAAAATTATTTTCTTAAACCAAGAGATGGAAGTTTTTAAGGAAAAACAAGTTGTTGTGACTGAAGTTTCTACTTGCACCTTTTGTGAAAACCAAAAGATTGATACTTTCAAGTGTGATGAATGCAATGTTTTGAAAAACAAGATTGAAGATTTGGAAAACACCTTGCCAAATTTACCATGGGAAGGGATAACTTAAACATTCTATTGGGAAAACAAAAGGGTACTTTTGGAAAAGCCGGTTTGGGTTATAATCCACAAACGCATGAAAAATCCTTTAAATTTGTCAATCACAACAACACTTCAAGCAAATTCTTTCATTAAATGCTTTCACTGTGATAGAAATGGTCACACCGCCTCCATTTACAATATTAGAAAGAACAAGAATGTGGTTGGCAAAAAGATATGGATTCCAAAGGGTACTTTGCCAAAAACTAACTCATCCGACCCAACTTAGTTTGGTTACCAAAGGTTAAAAATTAATCTGTTGTTGTAGGTGTGCTTGAAAGCCAAGGACTTAAATTGGTATCTTGATAGCGGCTGTTCAAAGCACATGACAGGAGACAAAAGCAAGTTCTCCTCATTGGTACCTAAGAATAGTGGTTATGTCCTATGGTGACAACAACAAAGGTAAAATTCTTGGGATTGGTTCTATTGGTAAGAGTCCTAATCCCACTATTGAAAATGTTTTGTATGTGGATGGTTTGAAGCATAATTTGCTAAGCATTAGTCAACTTTGTGATAAAGGAAACAAAATGGTTTTCGATTCTTCAAAATGCATGGTCATGGATTCTATAAATGAAAATGTTATTGTTATTGGACCTAGAATTGGAAATATCTATATGCTTGATTTAGATAAAATACCTTCAAATGATGCATGTTGTCTTATTAGTAAAGAGGATGAATCTTGGCTATGGCATAGAAGAATGGCTCATATTCACATGGATCATCTTAATAAATTGGTTCGAAAGGACTTAGTAATTGGCTTACCAAAGCTCCGCTTTGAAAAAGATAAACTTTGCCATGCATGTCAAAAGGGAAAACAAGTAAAGGCTTCTTTCAAATCTAAAAATATTGTTTCAACAAATCGCCCTTTACAACTTTTACATATGGATTTATTTGGCCCTTCTAGAACTAAAAGCTTTGGTGGCAATTACTATGCTCTTGTTATTGTGGACGACTATTCTCGCTATACATGGACCTTATTTATTTCTCATAAAAATGACACTTTTGCTGCCTTTCGAAAACTTGCTAAAGTTATCCAAAATGAAAAAGGAATGAACATAGTATCCATCCGAAGTGATCACGGTGGTGAATTCCAAAATGAGGCAATTGAGGCCTTTTGTACTGAAAAAGGAACTGAGCATAATATTTCCCCACCTAGAACACCACAAACAGAATGGAGTGGTGGAAAGGAAAATCGGTCTCTTGAAGAGCTTGCGAGGACGATGCTCAATGAGACCAACCTTCCTAAGTATTTTCAAGCAGACGCGGTAAGCACCGCATGTTATGTAATGAATAGAGTCCTCATAAGACCTATTCTAAAACAAATGCCCTATGAAATTTACAAGGGGAGGAAGCCCAACATTTCCCACCTTCACGTATTTGGATGTAAGTGCTTTGTTCTAAATAACGGTAAAGATAACCTTGGTAAATTTGATGCTAAAGCTGATGAAGGTTTATTTCTTGGATATTCCACTTCTAGTAAAGCCTTTCGAATTTTTAATAAACGTACTTTAACTGTTGAAGAATCTGTATGTTTCTTTTGATGAATCTAACCCCAAATCTTCAGTAGAAGAAAGTGTTGATGATCTTGCAGAAGTGTTAGGAGATACCTATTTAGAGGAACAAGAGAGATCAAAAGTTCAAAAGGAGGATCAAGAGTCCTTGCCTCAACCCTCTCAAGAACTCTCTCACTCAAATCTTCCAAAGGAATGGAGAGTCTCAAAGAACCATCCTCTTGACAACATAATAGGTGATATCTCAAAAGGGGTAACGACTCGAAACTCTCTTAATCATGCATGTCATCATATGGCCTTTGTCTCTCAAATTGAACCAAATGACGTCAATGAAGCCATCTTTGATGAGCATTGGACCCTTGCTATGCAAGAGGAATTAAATCAATTTGAGAGAAATGATGTTTGGGAACTTGTCCCTAGGCCTAAAGATCACCTAGTCATTAGGACCAAATGGGTCTTTCGCAACAAGCTTGATGAAAACGGTATCATTATTAGAAATAAAGCTAGACTTGTTGCAAAAGGCTATAACCAACGAGGGCATAGATTTCGATGAAACCTATGCACCCGTGGCTAGATTAGAAGCTATTCGCATGCTTCTCGCATTTGCATGCATCATGGATTTCAAACTTTTTCAAATGGATGTTAAAAGTGCATTTCTTAATGGCTTTATTCAAGAAGAAGTATATGTTGATCAACCTCCCAGTTTTGAAAATTTTGAATTTCCAAATCATGTTTTCAAATTGAAAAAGGCTTTATATGGTTTAAAACAAGCTCCGAGAGCTTGGTACGAGAGGTTGAGCAAATATTTACTTGAAAAAGGTTTTGAAAGAGGAAAAGTTGATACCACTCTTTTCGTTAAACACAAAAATCATGACATTTTACTTGTTCAAATTTATGTTGACGATATCATCTTTGGTGCTACTAATGAGTCCTTGTGTGAAGATTTTTCCAAAATCATCAAAGTGAGTTTGAAATGTCCATGATGGGAGAGCTCAACTACTTCCTTGGTCTTCAAATCAAACAAACAACAGAAGGAATTTTTATAAATCAATCCAAATATTGCAAGGAGTTGCTTAAAAGATTTGGAATGAGCAACGCCAAAGAAATCTCAACTCCAATGAGCACATCATGCTATCTTGACAAAGATGAAGGTGGTAAGTCGGTCGAAGTAAGTAAGTATCGAGGTATGATAGGATCTCTTCTCTATCTCACTGCTAGTCGTCCAGATATTATGTCTAGTGTTTGTATGTGTGCACGTTTTCAAGCAAATCCTAAGGAATCACATCTCTTAGCGGTAAAACGCATCATGAGATATCTCACCGCACACAAACTATGGGTTTATGGTACCCCAAAGGTGCCGATCGCACACTTATTGGGTACTGGATTCGGATTTTGCGGGTTGCAAAATGGACCGAAAAAGCACTAGTGGGACATGTCACTTACTTGGGAATGCCTTGGTTTCATGGCATAGTAAGAAACAAGCCGGTGTGGCTTTGTCCATCGAAGCGGAATACGTTATGGCGGGTAGTTGTTGTCAGCAGATCATTTGGATGAAACAACAGCTTGAATGATTATGGAATCAATCAAAACTGCTCCAATTAAGTGCGACAATACTAGTGCCATATACCTCACGAAAAATCCGGTTTATCACTCCCTGACCAAACACATAGAAATTAGGCACCATTTTATTAGAGATCATGTTCAAAAAGGAGATTGTGTGATTGAGTTTGTGGAAACATCTAAACAACTCGCAGATATTTTTACTAAACCTTTGCCTAAAGAAAACTTCTTTTTATAAGAACCGAGTTAGGAATTTTAGATCAATCATGCATTGAATGATCTGCGTGAGTGCATTTTATTATGAATAAGTTCTAACTTGGGCATTGGAGTGTGCTAACATTTTTATGCAGGTTCCGTTACCAAGACTAAAAGTGGAGAAATGCAACCGCCCTTCCTGTAATCGTTAAAATAAAAGTTTGTGCAAGTTATGTTAATCGCAAACAATTATGCGCTTAATATCGGTGAAGATGAGGAAACAATTGATGATGAGAATGAGTTGAACGAGGACTAGTAACTCTTATCCTAGTGCTTTATTTTTGCTATCTCCTGAATAATTTTTTACCAAGGATTTCTTATGCTTCATTGAACCCTTGATACTCTATTATTTTTCGCCATCTAGTTACACGTATATGCATACGCTTTACATGCCTTTCCTCTAATCTTTTCCGCTTTTTGATGTTGACAAAAGGAGAGTTTTATGATTCAAAGTGAGTAAATTATATTATGCATATTGTGAGGGGAGTTTTTCTAAATATTGTGCTTAAACTCGATATCTTTTATTGAAAAACAATGCTTATATCTCATTGCTATATCATGATTATATTTTACTAAATTCCTCCATGAGATGTTTGTCATCATCAAAAAGGGGAGTCTGTGGAATAAATGCCTTGACAGGATGGTTTTGATGATTGACAAAAGGGAGCTTTGCAAATAGTCAACCGTGCAAAAAGTGGAAAAGAATACCAAGACGCGTATCAAGAATGATAGTTTCTCAAGTCTTTGGGTTTTGGGTATTTATTTATTTTTATTAAGACTATTTGTAAGTAGTAATAAAAAGCTCTCAATTAAAATAAAATCACACACTCACAAAATGATTTTTATTCTAAAATTGATTTTATGATAATTTTTCTTAAATTATTTTTAGGCACAAAGTATTTTGAAAAATTCTTAAGTTGTGCTCAAAATATTGTTTGGAAAATATTTCAAGTTTTCTTTGGAAAATATTCTCCGTGTCGAGCAGTGATATTTTGACATGCAAGTCGTGCGCCGAGCTGAGGTCGCGTGCCGAACTGTGGGGAAGTCGCGTGCCGAGCTGAGGTCGCGTGCCGAGCTGTGAGGAGGTCGCGTGCCGAGCTGTGAGGAGGTCGCGTGCCGAGCTGAGGAGGTCGCGTGCCGAGCTGTGAGGAGGTCGCGTGCCGAGCTGTGAGGAGGTCGTGTCTGTGCCGAGCTGTGAAGAGGTCGTATGCCGAGCTGAGGAGGTCGTATGCCGAGCTGGGGAGAGGTCGTATGGAAATACGATGTCGAACTCCAAGTGTGTCCGAGAATCATTTCCGTCTCCGTGTTTTCAAATTCTTCATAATCAAAACGCAACGGGCAGATTTCCCTTTTAATGCTGCAACGGACAAATTATCCTTTTAATAATCAAAACGCAACGGGCAAATTTTTTAATGCTACACGCTCCTCCATTGCCTATAAAAGCAACAGCACCGGATGTTTTTAAACAATACACTCACTTACTCTTTGTGCCAAAACTCTATCAAATATTCTCCATCACTCACACTTATTTGAGCACAATTTTTTTGAGAGTTTTTTTTTATTCTACATAATTTGAGTTGTATTATTTGAGCTTCAATTTGTTATATCTGCACTATTGAGTGTATCTTTCTCATCTCATTTTATTTGCGAAAATCATTTCTTTTTGGGTAGGAATCCCAAGGTGTTCATAGAGAGGTGATATCTCTTGAACGTATTGCTCTGGTATAGAGTTGTAAAGGTTTCTAGCTGAACCTGATTTAAAAGCTAGTGATTTAGTGAAAATCCCATAGTGCTTTGCTTTGGGGACGGGACGTAGGCCACAGGGTGTTTGGTGGCGAACTCGTATAATTTGTTGCGTGCTCTTCTTTGCTCTCTGTCTCTTTATCATTCAAGCACTTTATTTATTTTTGTTCTTTATTTATTTTTCAGTCATTTATTTTCTGTCATTTATTTATTGCAATTTATTCTTCAAGTTATTTATCTTTTCGCAAGTTATTTCTTTCAAGTTTTTTTAATTCAGTAATTTATCTGTAATTTTTTTTTATAAGCACCGCTATCACAATTCACCCCCCTCTTGTGTTTGAAGTCACTTGGTAACAACAAACAGTATAGACAATTCACAGCATTATTCAACCGCATATTAAATAATTGCAATCATAGAATCCATCCCTCTGCAACTCAATGGAGTTCACAGAGAGGTACAAACAAGTGGGGGGTTGGGGCTAGAAGACCAACCGCACAATTTTTCACCCACAATGACTCGGAATATGTTCGACCGCACGACAAAAATAAACGAAGGGGTTCGAAGACCCTAACTTCGAACTCGTAGAGTTCTCAGACTTCTTCGTATTTAAATAAGCATTTGAATAACAAAACAACAACTTAAACATATCTAAAATTTGCCCTTACACAGGGACATAAAAATAAAATCCTAAAAATGTCTAGAAGTGCCCTTACATAAGGACTTATAAAATAAAGCCTTAGAGATATCTAAGAGTTGCCCTTACCGAACTCCAAGCTACGCGTCCCCGTGCTTCTCGATTTCCACACTGCACTGACTCGGGTTACTCGAGCCTAACACATAAAACAACTTAGCGAAATTCTAAAAACTTTGTTCTACAATCTTAGGCACTCAAACTTAACCCTTACTTTAGAAAAATGCTAACTTATTTGAAAAGAAATAGAGTTTAGAACCAAAATCATCTTATTGAAAGTTTTATAACACATAACACTTACTTTCTGGAACTTAAAGCATAAACATAATCAATTAAACACATTTTCATACAATACACAAATAAACCAACAACTAATTTTTTCTCAAAACTTTGTTAAAATTCCTTTCCATGCATGCAACCATCCCAAATCAATTTCAAATACCAATTTAAGCATCACTTCCAAGCAACACATTAAACACAACTTAAGCACTTTCAAGTTCCAAAATCTTAACACCTATTCGTCAAGAATTCAAGCAAGTTAATAACTAAATTTCTTTTCAAAAATATCCCTAGGCCTCACGGCCTCTACCTTTTTCTTTTCCAAAATATTTGCAAAACTTTTCCTTCCACAACAATAGCCATTCCAAATCCACTTCAACATGTTACAAGTATTAAAACAACAATCCATATCTAAGACATACTTATGCTCTTTCAAAGCTTTGTTCCTAAAACAATTACTACAAAAATGAAATACCATTTCCATAGCCTTTTCTTTCAAAAACAATTTATTTTCAAGACTAGTTCATAAAGCTTTATAGGCCACTTACTCAAAATTAGTTCCAAGAATAAGAGTTCAATCAATTTGTCCAATTCCAAAAATCCTTTTAGTCATACCATAGGAATGCTAAAAATTAAAGAACACTTAATTCATGCCATCACCATGTCAAGAATTTAAAGAACAAGGGATCATTTCCTTACATGTTATTCTAACCTCCAAAAACCAAACTATGCATAAAACACAAACTAACACTTAAGCTAATTCATGCAAATCTATTCCAACAACTTTAAAATCAACTTTAACATGCTATTCAACACTTATACACAAAATCAAACATCACATCCTCATGTTCTTCATGGTTCAAGAATAGGCAAGGTTCTAAAACTTTCATGTTACATATGCTTAATTTAAACTATAACTTAAATCAACATCAAACCACTTCCAATAACACACTTTGGAAATCAATTAGTTGATTCCACAAGGATCACATCATTTCCCCCCTTTCTCACCACTTAGGGTTTCGCCCTAAGGCTTTAAAGAAAGGATGGATGATGTCTCATCTCCTATTAATCATCAACCAACATCAAACAACCACACAAATCATCAATTAATTGCAACTAAAACAACAAATAAACAAACACAAGGGGGGGCTGTTTGGGGCGCTGTTTTAGGGCTTGAATGGGGTGGAAAAATTCTGTTTTCATGCCCAAATAAATGCTAAGAATGATAGCTAACACAAAGAAGAACATAACCTAGCAAGGAATCAAGTATTGGAAGCAAAATCAAGATGGAAAGAGGGGTAGAAAATCGCGACCAAAACAGAAAAATGGGGGAAAGAAAAACTGATTTTCCTTACTTTAGATGATGATGAGGGTGAGGAACTAGATAGAGGAGAAGATTTGGAGCAACTTTGATGAAGAAAGTAAGACCAAAATCTCAAGGGTTTGGAAGTTGTTGGCTATGGAAACTTGAAACCCATTCTTTCTCTAGAGGTGGAAGAAGAAGGAGATGAATAGAGAAATGGGGGAGGGAGTCACTAAATTTGGGAGCTGAATGGGGGTCTCCAATTCTTTTATTCACTTAGCAATAAATAAACAATTAATTAGTAGTAATAAAAATAAGTAAAAGTGATAGTTTTTGAATTAAACCACACACTTAGTGACACCTAACTCACTTTATTAGATGCTAATCCCATCACTCACACTACTCATCTAATCTCACCTCTCTCAAGGTTACCCTCTAATCTAGAGTCTTAAAATCTAAAAGCACGGCGACGAGAAACCGAAAAGCCGATTAATTTCTCGCCGGAGAAAGCCCGGAAATTAATTCGCGAGAAATTAATTCTCCGCGTGATAATATTATTTCATAAATAATAAAAATAATATCAAACATACAAAAATAGTCACAACAAGTTACGATTCGATTTTCATCGAAATCGGGGCTCATTTTAAATTTTATTTACGGCAGAAACTGCCCGGCGATTTGAAACGCGCTGAAACTTCGTTAGAATTTTTCGACGATCTTCAAACCATGAATTAGCATAACAATATTAATTCTTAATTATATTTGCTCTTGATTTATTTCACTCAATTTTCCAGTTAGCACAAAATACGCGTTGTCGCGTCACGCAGAAAACTTATACAAGGTATAAATTGATGAATTCGCATTAACGCAGCATACGTCTACGCTGTCTATTAATTTGAATTAACATCATGAATAATATTTATTTATAATAAATAAATTATTCAAAATACTCAAAATAATTTCTCGTACTCTCAGTAAATCATCGAGGTGATCAATCTCTCTGACTTATTTTTCGAGTATTCAGGATTTTATTGCTAAAATCACTTTTCTTAAAAATTGGGGGGTTACACTAAATCTTTTATGCTAGGATGATTTGAAGTTGTAACAAAACCTTGTTAGTGAATTTATGTGAATGCTGCTTTGCACTTTTAACTCATGTGATTTACTGTCATATGCTTAATCTGAGCCTGTACACCTTAGGTTAGACACTTGTATGTTTGATACTGACAGGGTTGAATATGCTTACTTCATGAGTTGATATGGACATATTAGTAATGGACACATTTTCTAATCTTGATTAAACTAGAAATAGGCAATCAAACCCACATAATTGATCTGAGTCACACCTAGAAGACAAGGGCGAACATAATGGGGGCTTAGACATAAAGTACCCTTTACTTCACCCTGGTGAAAGTGACTGAAAAGCACACACATTAGCACTATGCGTTCACGTGCCATGGCACTCGTTCACAGCACCTAGCCAACTTAGTCAAGTTACAATAGATATGAAATCCTAGCTATTTTTATCCATCCATTTTTACCACATCTTTTTAAGTTATTTTTACTGTCAATTGTACTCTAAATTACTGTCATTATCATCTCAAATTAATGTGTTACTTGTTACTTTGTTCTCTCATTAACTAGATTAGCCAAATTGAGAATTTGTGCAATTAACCGTAATCAATCCCCGTGGGAACGATCTTTACTTACTCTTTATTACTTGTTATGATTGTGTATATTTGCACATTGCACTTTATATCGCGCAACAGATCGCCTACAATTAACAAATTTATGTATGATTGACTAGATCCTATGGGTTTAAGCACACTAAGAACAACACATTCAATAAGATAATAAGAAAACTCATAACAACAATTAAACAAATATTAAAGACATAGTAAAAGATCCCCCATCACCCCTAATGATGGATTTAGCTACTCATAGTATTTCTCAATAACATAGAATAACAAGAATCTAAAAAAGAAATCATAAAAGAAAAGAAAAGAAAAGATGAGAGGGAAGAGACAAGGGGCAAAAGTTAAAGTGGTCAAAAGACCCCTAGCCTTCAGCCTCTCCAAATAGGGTTGGGAATGGCTATTTATAGGCTCTAGTGCGGATTAAGTCAACTGGCTTCAAATCTGTGTGTCCTGCGCTTCGTACAGCTGTACTGACTTTATGTATGGCCGTACTTTGCATTTTATCAGCACTGGGTCATACCACACAACTTGTACGGACGTACATACCTGCCTATCTAAACCTATGTAGCCTTGTAGATATTTTCAAGAGCTTTCCAAAGCCACAAAGATCACCTCAATCGAACATTCCTAGCTCAAGTTATGGTCAAAATACCGCAACAGCGTAAAAGCTGAATTCTACGCTATGTACGGCCGTACTGAAGTGATGTGCGGCCGTACGCCTGAAAAACTTCGGCACTGGCCTGTACTGACTGCTCTATATGCCTCTATTGCTATACGCAGTTAGTTACGGCCGTATTGTAAGGTCGTACTGAATGTCCAGAATCACCAAAATATGCTCAAATCTTGCCAGTTTTTGCTCCATTTTCGAATCTTTTGCTCCAAGTGTTGTTTTTGTGATATTTCTGCAAAATGGGGCATAAATGAGTACTTTTATACTTTAAATAGCATAAATTAACATGTTTTAGTACTAAAAGTACCCCATAAAAGTAGACAAATTGGAGTGTTAATACATTCTCACACTTAAGCTTTGCTTGTCCTCAAGCAAACTACTTGGATAATTATAAGAAAAATTGAATTTACTAACTAGGGGCATAAATGAGTTACATGACAATAGAGTAATATCATAAAAATTCCTAAGTAATATAATGCCCAATTAGAGATGCAAGTTCAACAAATTCACCAAGTCTGTGATTTATAAGTCACTCTTCTCACCACTCTCAAAGTGTTTAAAGGTGTAGTCATTAACGCTCAAATTTTTCCAAAGAAGTGACATTACCATATGCTTGTACATTGACCAAAACTCTACTATTAAAATCCACTTATCATGCAAAAAGCAAAGAGTCTTTCATGGGTTGTAATGAGGCCAAGGTAATAATGTTAGGTGGGATAAAAAGAAAGAAAAGGTCATGCAAAGGGGTTGGAAACAAATCAACTAAACAAGTAACATTTTTCTTTTTAACTATAAAGAGCAGGCAAGAATCCCTCTAATATTCATCATTTTTTCCCTTTTTATTCCTTGAAGGCAATAACGTATTTTTTTTCCTATTCTTTTTTGTTCTATTTTTCCTTTCTTTCCTTTCCTCCTTTTATGCTTTTATGCAACAAATAAACAATTTAATAATTCTAGGAGGGGAAAGTATTTTGCTAAGCCTTCCTTGTTATGAATTTTCCTGAGGGATCTCTAACATTATTCTTTTGATTTTTCTGCCACTAATTGCTCTAACAAAAGTATTTTCCAAGGTTACCTCAATAAAAATAATAATCAATAACAATGAAAGGGTACCAAAGAAATATAATAATAAGCACAAAAATGGGCAACTAGTAGAAAAATATTTGTAACAAAATTAAAGTGGGCCTGAAAAATTCCTAAAATTGCCCTTACCAAATTCACATGAATGTAAATTTTTATTCGCTTTGTAATGGTCTCAGCACAAGTTCTAGAATGCACAACATGGGAAAATATCACTCAATCAATGAAAAGAGGTAAAAATTATGAAGTGACCTCTTATTTAGGCTCAAATGTCACATTTAGTGTTTACACAGATAAGTTGAAACTTATAATACTTCAATGCTAATTATCAGCAACTTCTAAAACTAGCAACAATCTCATTTCAATCACAAGTTGTCAGAAAAAAATTTAAAATACCCCTAAATAAATAAAAAATCAAATTTTCCAAAATTTAATAGTTATAAGCATAGTCAAGTAATTATAATTATAGTTTCATCCCCAAACTTATTTTTAGCAGTGTCTTCACTGCTAACATTTATAAAATAAGTAATAAAAATTTATTTAGTTAAAATAAGTGCTAAAAATAATTTAAGGTGGAAAGGTACTCCTCTTTGAATAATTTCACGAGCAAATTGCGAGAGTGAACCAATTAATGCTATTGCCTTGCCATTACCCCTGGAGCTAACTGTAAATCACAACAAACTATTAAAAATATTAAAGTAAATAAAAAGAAATTAAATAACATAAAATTAAATAACACAGGCTGCCTCCTGTAAAGCGCTTGTTTAATGTTATGAGCCTGACGGTTTGCTTCAAAGTGGTCAACCCGGTGGCTCTCTAAGCACTTCTTAACCATGTGGTTTAGCTTGTTTTTTCTTTTGCCAAGTGGTGGATGAACTTCAAAATATTATGGAATTTTTATTTCTTCACCACCCACCAATATGCCAAGATCCTGCAAGTTAGTAATTTCTTCTAAAGGGTCCTGTAATCTTAAATCATCAAGGTCATTAAAAGCAAATACATTATTAGTAGAATAGGAAAGAGTAAAAGAAGATGGATTTTTAGTAGAATTTAAACCTTTAAAACATCATCTTCCTTACCACTCCTTATAGTTACTTTCCACTTTTGAACCTCAATGACAATATCACCAATGGCTAAGATAATTTGCCCCAAAATTAGGACTTTCACTTCTTTCCCAAAATCAAGAACCATGGGGTCTTCCTTGTTTTCTTCGTAAGTGCTCTCTTCAGTAGGAGCTTCAATCCTTTCTGGGAATTATTGTTCTTCATACTTAGGCTCAGACTTAGGCTCTTCAATATTCTCAAGAATGAAGACTTCATCTTCCTCTTTTAGATTAGACTCAATTTGACTAGGCAAAATACCTTGTTCCCTCTGAGTCATCAATGTTTTCAATAGGAGTTTTGAAAACATCAAATTGGTCACCAGGTTTTTTTCCCAAATTTAGCCAAAATCTCTTCTATGGTTAGTTCTTCATTTAACTCTTCATCACTCTTATGGATGATGACTTTGTATTCCTCCTTAGGATTGGGCTCAAGTTCCTTTTGATATTTCTGAATCATGCAATTTACCAAGATAGAAACTTGTTTCTGTAAGGCCTACTGATCCTCGCGGTGGTGTTTATTAACTTTTGTATAGATTTGAATCTTTCATCCACTTGCCACACGAAAGTGTGCCCAGTCTCTTCCAAACTAGGCTTTCTCTTGCTTTGAGCTTGATTTTCCAAATGAGGTGACCAATAAAAATCTTCTCTTTGATTCCGACTTTCCCAAGAGTTGCTTATATAATCTGCTATGAATTCAACCCAAAAGTTGTATGCTGAACAGTCTTGCCATTTATGTCCTACAAAACCACAATACTCACAAAGAAGAAAAGAACCAAAGAGATTTTTTCTTTATAAAATAATAATAATAACAATAATAATAATAATAATAATAATAATAATATTTTTTTAAGAAAATAAAAACAAAAACGCTAAGTAAAATAGAATGAAATAAAATACAATCAAAGTAATAGTCAAATAAAATCTAAACAAAATAAGATAAGATGAAAGAGTCAAACAGAAATAAAAGAGAATCAAAGTATGATAAAAATAAATAAAACTAAATAAGATAAGTTGGAATAAAATAAGTCAATTTTTTTTTTGTAATAAAATAGGGTAAGTCAGAATAAAAATCAAAACAAAATAGGGTAAGTTGGAATAGAATAGAAATAAAATATCAAACTAAAATAAAAGAGAATCAAAGTCTAATAAAAAAAATAAAACCAAAATAAGATAAGTTAGAACAAAATAGAATAAGATAAAACAAAATAAGATGAGATCAAAACAAATGGGGTAAGATTTCTTTTTCTTTTTTTTGAATATTTAGATAAGAGATAAAAGAAAAATCTTTTTGGATTTTTGAATGTAAATCTAAATATAAAACTAAACAAACAAACAACCAAAACAAAAAAAATTCAAATAAAATAAGGATAAATATAAACAAGGGGAATTTTTTTCTCTTAATAAAGTAATAATAATAACACTAATAACCAAGCAATTAGGAATTTTTTTTTTGATAATAATTAATAATAACTAATAAAAATAATAATAAAAAATAATAATAACAATAATAACACTCAGCAACAACAACAACAATAATAATAATAATAATAATAATAATAATAATAATATTAATAATCAAAATGTCTAAAGTGACAAGAATCTCGTTGGACTAATATCGCTAAAACATTCCCCGACAACGGCGCAAAAAATTGTTGCGGCTTAGGCAAGTGCACTTGATCATAACTCGTAATAAAGTGGAGTATATTTAAGACTCGAATGTCGAACCCACAGAGAATGCGCGAATACTAAATTAATAGAGGTCTTTTATTATTTAGACGAACGAAAGTAATGATTATGAGAACAATAAAGCAAATACGCAAGAAAGAATAGAGATCAAGTGTAGAAATCCTAGAGGAATCCGGTTCACTAATACTTAGTCCTTGAATTTACTAATTAAATATTATGAGCTATGACTCTTTTCAAATGCCAACCACCCACTCTTATATTATTAATACCCAATGATCATGCAATGCTAAGAGTCTTCTTCCTAAGAACTACCCAGTTTGATCATGCAAGGTAATTAAAAGAAAGAGCATTAAGAACTAATAAGTTTATCAATTTAATGATTGATTGGAAATAAGATATTACCCTTGATCCGACATAATTAGAGAATTTAGTTATTCCTAGAGTTTCATTAACTAATTGTGGTATGATCGCCTACAATTGACTAATTTATTAAGGATTGGCCAGATCCTATGGGATTAAGTACACTAAGAACAACACATTCAATAAGATAATAAGAAAACTCATAATAACAATTAAACAAATATTAAAGACATAGTAAAAGATCCCCCATCACCCCTAGTGATGGATTTAGCTACTCATAATATTTCTCAATAACAAGAATCCAAAAAAGAAATCATAAAAGAAAAGAAAATATGAGAGGCAAGAGACAAGAGGCAAAAGCTAAAGTGGTCAAAAGACCCCTAGCCCCCAGCCTCTCCAAACAGGGTTGGGAATGCCTATTTATAGGCTCCGGTGTGGGTTAGGTCAACTGGCTTCAAATCTGTGCGTTTTGGGCTTCAGTACTGACTTTATGTACGGTCGTACTTCGCATTTTATTGGCGTTGGGTCGTACCACACAACATGTACGGACGTACATCACTTATGTACGGACATACCTACCTATCTGAACCTATGTAGCCTTGTAGATATTTTCAAGAGCTTTCCAACGCCACAAAGAGCACCTCAATCGGACATTCCTAGCACAATTTATGGTCAAAATACCGCAACAGCGTAAAAGCTGAATTCTGCACTATGTACTGCCGTACTGAAGGGATGTGCAACGATACACCTGGAAAACTTCGGCGCTGGCCCATACTGACTGCTCTAAACACTCCTATTGATGTATGCAGTTAGGTACGACCATACTTTTAACATCCCGTTTTTCCAATAATCTTGAATAATAATTTAAGTATAATTAGAGTGGTGATTAGGTGATAAACGTGTGTTAAAAACCTTAATTAGGGATAAAATGGGCTTAAGTGGGACCCATAAAACCTTAGGAAAGATCTAGAAACACTAAAATGGACAAAAACACCCCTAGAAGGGTGTGGAACCCCCTAGAAGCTTCCAAAAGAAGAAAAATAAGATATTTTCGTATAAGTACCATCGCGACGCGACGGTCCTGTGAGAGGGAGCCATCGCAACGTGATGAGGTCTGATACTTGTTTCCACTTAGATTTTGACACGTGTAAAAGTGAGGGTACCATCGCGACGCGATGGTCCTGTGAGTGGGGTCCATCGCGACGCGATGGGGATGAAGTTCGCCTATAAATAGGTGCTCACCCTCCCTTTATTTCCTGCACTGAATCCTCTTCTCTTCCTCTAGGAACTTCCTCTAAAGAGCAAGTATGCTCTGCATTTTCCTCGAATAAGGATCATGTTCATCAAAAAGCTCTTAGTAGAAAGTCCTCAAGGGAAAAGAAAGGGATGAAGTAGTAGTGTAGGCGGTGCAAGTAGTAGTACAGGCGGTGCGAGTAGTAGTTTGGGAAACTTACAGGTTAAGTAAACTTGTAGGCCAAGTTACTTGGAATGCAAGTAAACTTGCAAACCAAGTAAACTTAGGGAACAAGCCATAACCCACCCCTATAAATAGCACCTCTCATTCTCATTTCTCCACACATCTTCCCCAGTTCCCCTTCTCTCTCTAGGAATTCCCTCTCTAGAATTTCCTCTAAGAAGTAATTATGCTCTGCACTTGCCTCAAGAGAGGATTCTGTGCACCAGAAAACTCTTAGTAGGAGACCCTCGAGGGGGGGATGTGAGTAGCACTGCCAGAAGGTGTGAGTAGTCATTGTTCGAGGGTACGAGTAGTAGGGTTGGAGGTGCAGGTAGCAACAATAATTTAAGCAGTCTTCTAACGAGGTAGGAGCAAGGAACCTTAAACTCTAGGGATTGTAGGATAGAGTAGTGTATACATATGCGCATAGGGTGACCCAAGCCCTACTAGCGGTTGATAACAGTAGCACCTCTGGAGAGGGGCAGTGACCTGTGATAGATGAGAACAGTTGTCAGAGGTCTGTCAACCATCGGAATGATCTATTGATATCTATGGATAGATAGTAACCTAGTATAGATGACTGATGTGGTGCTGATTAAATATGATTGTATGTAAAAGTGTGACTATGCTACTGAATATACACTACAAGAAAAAAGGATACCGGCCAGTGTAACAGCAGCGGCGGTTTCAATGGCGGTCCTCTTTAACCACCTTTGGATACTTGCAATTTGCGGTGGTTCGTGGCTTCTTACGGCGGTTGAAATTAAAAAAAGAGAACTCGCTTTGGTTAATTACAATTTGCGGCGGGTGACAGGGGTATTTCGCGGCGGGTGACTGAAAATTCCCTGATACCCTAATTTGTAAACCCCCAACTTCACTTCACTTCACTTCTCATTGTCACTTTTGCAATCCTCTCGAACCCTACCTCATTTGCGGCGTCTCCTCTCTCTCTACAACTCTCGCAACCCTACCTTGTGCGATGCGTCTCCTCTCTCTCTCTCTCATTCGTTTTCTCTGCTTCTTTCTTTAGGTATGGCTTTCTTTCGCCTTTAATTTCGATTCTCACTCATCGATCGTAACCCAAAATGTTTACCATCAACCCTAACCTTTGTGAGTTGAGACACTAATTTTTTCCACCTCTAGGAGGTCGCAAGAGAGCGACAGAGCGCTACTCGCAGCGGCACGAAGGCAGGGGACAAGGGGGAATGACCATGGAGCGTTGTTGAGAGGCCGGCGGCAGTGGAAAATAGATCTGATTCTGAATTCTTTTTTGGCTATTAGTTTTCGTGGCTGGATTTCTTCTGCTTAATTTGTGTCTTTACATGTGTTTTTTAGTCTTTTAATATAATATTTGGTGATGTAGGCTAATGGAACTCTCTTGTTCCTTGCTATTAATGTCAATGACTCTGTCACCAAGAGTAAGGTCAGCTTTTCTTTTCTTTCTTTCTTTCTTTTTATTTTTGCGTAGATCTGTTTTTGGATTTTTAAAATTTGATCTAGGGTTTGGTTTTTTTTTTTGGTAAAAATTGCTGCTGTTTATTGTCTCTAGATTGTTTAGGTTTTGGATTGGATTCAGATCTGTCGTTGTTGTGGGTTGTGGGTTTTTTTTTTTTTTGCTTTCTTTTGGAGTTTTTAGTGAGAAAGAGAGCATGTGTAGTGTGAAATTGAGCATTGGGTTTTGAATTTACTAAGTATTTGATATATGTCCTGAAAAGAGTTTGGTCTGTGTAAATTTGGGAGGACTAAGGATCATTTTTTCCAATCTCACTTGTACATTTGATTCTGTGACTTTCCTTTTTTCTAATGTAATTTTCGATGATTTGAATCTTTTGATAGATGAGGTTTCTATGTTAAGCTGGTTGGGCTCAAAATATTTGTGATTGTCTATTTCCTCAAAATATTTGGCATTGGTTGGGCTCTGTGATTGGGCTTCCTATCTCTGCTAGTTCTATTACCAGCATTCTGGATATTTGCCATTCCAGTTGGTCCTCTCAGGCTCTAGATGTTGTTTTGGCTGCAGTTACAAATGTCTTCTGGGTGATTTGGAAGAGCAGAAATTCTCTTCGCTTTGATAATAAGCGAATCTCTCACGAGGGTTGCCATTAATTTAATTATTGCTAGTGTCTCTTTAACAGGCCGCACTAGTAGTTGTAACACCTTACTTTCATTAACTTGAAAATAGGATAATTATCATTAGGTACAGTCCTCCCAATATTAATTCGAACTTAAAGTCCAACATTAAGTCCAAATACCACAAAAGACTAAAACTCAAATACATAAGTTTCATGACGGTACAACACCAATACATAACTCTAGAAATTACATATTCAAGGTATTACTTAAGACTACTACAAAATAAACAAGATTCCAAGAGCTAGCAGCTGTCAGCCTTCCTTTGAAACCTGTGCATCTGTAAAAATAATTAAATAAAGGAGCGGGGTGAGATAATAATCTCAGTGAATCCTCCCTTCAACTCCTCACCATCAACTAATATAATGTACTATCACCAAGACTTAATATCACACATTTATGCAATGCATATTCTTACTATGAATTTCTAATTCATCTTTAGCTCGTATTCATGGGTAGCGTTGTATGCTTACGTCCATACAACCCCATAAATACGCTTTCGATATGGTGGTTAGACGTCTTAACCGTCCGAGGGCATCCCACACGGCTAACCATATCGATCACCCCCTTTTTGAGGCATCTTAGTGTCTTTTAGGGAATTTAATTCACAAACTATATCCTTAAATGCATGCCTTATTCAAAAATAGGAATACAATTAGGTGCTCCTCTAATTTCACATGCAACTGAACATATCATGTAAAAAGACACATTTCATATTCAATTGGAAACATATATCATGCTCAATCAAGGAAAATATATCAAGACAAGACACACTTCCATTAGAGCTCCATGGAGTTCCCAATGGTCAAACATCAATCTCACAGTTTATGGGGGTTTTGAGTACAACATTAACCCCCTTAATCAGTCCCAATAACACATGCATAGCTATTTAACACTAAAAACTGTAAAAATAAGAGGGATTTGGGAATTTCTAACCTTGAACCCTTTGGGGTTCAAGGGTTTTCTTCAAGAGAACCCTAATGTGGGACTTATGGGTGCCCATCACCTAAGAGAAGGAAGAACTCACATCAATGTAAGATTTCGAGCTCCCAAAGTTAGAGTTCAGCTCCTTCCTCTTCTTCTCCTTCAAGCTTTCCTTCTAGGGATTTCTTCCAACTTTCCAAACCAAGAGTGAATACTCCCCAACTTGGATTCAAGCTAAGATTGATGATAAATCTAGCATGAATCCATGTTTTCCCCTTAAAATGTGAACCCTAGGTGTTTAATCCCTTCTCCTCCTTCTCTCTATCGCATTCTCTCTCTAACTCTCTCTCTCAAAATCGTGTTATGTCCTTTTTCTGCTGAGTTTTTCTGTTTTAGTGCAGCTGTGAATCGATTCACATCCTAGGTGAATCGATTCACTCAGTGTAAAAATGACAGGAATCGCAGTTTTTTAGTGAATGAATCGATTCCTGCAGCTCCCAGATTCGATTCACAGGGAATTGACTTTCTGTGAATCGATTCACACTTCGATTCACAGCAAGCCTAATCGAGTCCCAGCAAGCCCATCAGCCCTGAATCGATTCACAGGGCCTGGGAATCGATTCACACTGGGCAAAAATCACCAAACACAATATTCACATATTCAATTATAACAATCAATGAAAAAAAAATCACTTAAAGTTCATCATTAAGCCATACTAAGCTTATGCACACACATCAAACCAAGCTTGGGGAATTGGGGTGTTACACTACTACCCACCTTTTAAAAAATTTTGTCCTCAAAATTTGATAAACTTACATACCTATTGGAAAAGTTATGATATTGGCTTCAGATCTCATCTTCGAGTTCCCAAGTGGCTTCTTCTGAGTGGATCCTTCCCGCATCACCTTGACCAAAGCGGATAGTCTTATTCCCGAGTGCCTTGGAAGCTCGGTCCACTATTTGGGTCGGTTCGGGCTGGTACGTGCAATCTGATCTAAGTTGTATAGACTCATGGTCTATAGAGTGGAATGGATCCGGAATGTATTTCTTAAGCTGAGACACATGAAAAACATTGTGGAGATTTGACAAAGAAGGAGGTAAGGCAATTTGGTGTTTACAGGACCAATTCGACCGAGGATTTGGAAAGGACCCACATACCGAGGGGTCAACTTTTTGGCCCTAAGGGCTCTACCAACACCTACAAAGTGGGAGTGACTTTCAGAATACATGTTCTCCTTCATCAAATTCAAGGGGTTTGAGCCTTCGATCTGCATAACTTTTCTCGCCTACTCGAGCGCCTTTATCTTCTCCCTAATCATACGAATCTTATCAAGGTTTCTTGAACAAGGCCTGACCTAACAATTGTTTCTCCCCACTTCAAACCAACATAGGGAGTCCTACACTTGCACCGTAGAGAGCCTCGCATCGTGCCATTCCTATGCTAGAGTGATAGCTGTTGTTGTATGAAAATTCAATTAATGACAAATACTTGCTCCAACTACCGCCATCCTCTAAAACACGGGCTCTGAGCATATCCTCTAAAGTTTGAATGGTTCTCTCCGACTGGCCATCTGTCTGGGGATGGTAGGCTGTGCTAAGACTCAACCTCGTCCCTAAGGCTTGATGAAGTGCCTTCCAAAACCGAGAGGTAAACTTTGGATCTCTGTCAGAGACAATGTTAGTTGGAACTCCGTGGAGTCTAACAATCTCTCTGATGTAGATCTCAGCTAACCGGACAGTTTTATAAGTGGACTTTATGGGGAGAAAATGAGCAGACTTAGTTAATCTATCCACTATGACCCATATAGAGTCATATCCTAACTGAGTGTAGGGTAACCCTCCCACGAAGTCCATTGCTATACTATCCCACTTCCACTCGGGAATTTCTATATCGAGAAAGCTCAAGGCTTTTGGTGTTCTATCTTGGTTTTCGACAAACCAAGCATTGAGCTACAAATTACGCCACATCATTCCTCATGTCCGCCACCAATACCTCTCGCCTAAGGTCCCGATACATCTTGGTGGAGCTGTGGTGTACCGAGAATCCACTCTTGTGGGCTTCTCCTAGAACCTCGCTTAATGGAATTATCCTTTGGTATGCAGATTCTCCGATGGAACAATAAAGTGCCATCCTCGCCTTAAAAACCGGGGCGGTGTTTGCTAGACTGCAACTCTACATCTAAGCTCTGGGCAAGTCTAATTTGTTCCCTAAAATTGCAGGAAATTTCTAGATGGTAAAGCATGAGACTGTTCACTGATGGGAAAATTCCAAGATTAAGGTCCCTAAAAGACTCCAACAACTCCATTTCTTTTATCATCAGTGAAGACACATGCAAGGATTTCCTACTCAAGGCATCAGCGACCACATTCGCTTGGCCCGAATGGTACTTCAACTCAAAGTCATAATCTTTTAGGAACTCAACCCATCTTCTCTGTCTCATGTTAAGTTCCTTCTGATAAAAAAGGTATTTCAAGCTTTTATGATCACTAAACACTTCAAACTGAGCACCATACAGATAGTGTCGCCAAATCTTTAGTGCAAAGACAATGGCTGCGAGCTCTAAGTCATGAGTAGGGTAGTTCTCCTCATGGGGCCTTAACTGCCTAGATGCATAGGCTACAACTTGTCGATTCTGCATAAGAACACATCCTAACCCTTTCTTAGAGGCATCACTATAAACTTCAAATCCCAATGCTGGGTCAGGGATAATCAAGACCGGGGTGGAAGTCAACCTGATCTTAAGCTCTAGGAAACTACTCTCACAGCTCTTAGTCCACACAAAAGGCTCCCCCTTTCGGGTTAACCTTGTTAGGGGAAGTACCATCTGCGAAAATCCCTTAATGAACCTTCTGTAGGAACCGGCTAATCCTAGAAAGCTCATAACTTCGTGGATCGTGGTTGGTCGCCCCCAACTAAGGACTGCTTCTACTTTACTAGGATCAACCGACACTCCCGCTTTAGAAATCACATGACCAAGAAACTTAACTTCACTGAGCCAGAACTCACATTTCTCAGGTTTTACGAAGAGGCTCTTTTCTCTAAGGGTACTTAGAACAATCCTAAGGTGTTCCTCATGCTCTCGAGGATCCTTAGAATAAACTAGGATATCGTCTATGAAGACCACTACAAACTTGTCAAGGAAAGGCCTAAAAATCCGGTTCATATAGTCCATAAATACGGCTGGAGCATTGGTCAGACCAAAAGGCATAACCAAATATTCATAGTGCTCGTATCTAGTCCTAAATGTCGTCTTTGGAACATCCTCTACCTTAACTCTAATCTGGTGATACCCAGATCTTATATCAATCTTAGAGAAAACCGAAGCTCCCCTAAGTTGATCTAACAAGTCATCTATCCTGGGCAAGGGCTACCTATTCTTCACTGTGATCTTATTGATTTTTCGGTAATCAATACATAACCTCATACTCCCATCTTTCTTCTTTACCAAAGGACAAAGCGCCTAAGGGACACACTAGGTCTAATAAACCGCTTAGCAATCAAATCTTCCAACTGTGTTTTTAGTTCCCTCAACTCCAGGGTGACATCCTATAAGGTGCCATGGAGATTGGTCCTGCTCCTGAACCAGTTCTATTGAGAACTCCACTTCTCTCTCAGGGGTAAGGTCGCTACCTCGTTAGGAAACACATCTAAGAATTCGTTCACTATAGGGATAGTGTCCAGATCTAGGCTAACCTCTACAGTTGAAGAAAGTAAGATCATATATCCTGCAAGACCTTCCACTAGACAGCGACTCAATAAAAGATCATTACTTTGTGTAACATAACTTGACTCTTCAATAATAGAATGCACGTTTGGAAACTCAATCGTTTTATAGAAACAGTTCAAAACAACTTGATTGGAGGAAAGCCAATCCATACCCAGGATAATGTCCATTCCCTCAAGAGGTAGACACACAAGGCTTACTAAAAACATCCTCCCTTGAATTATGAGAGGGCAATTCTCACATATCAAGGAAGTAGAAATGCTACCTTCGGTGGGTGTATACACATGCAACGGAAATTGTAAAGAAGTAAGATACAACCCTAGCCTTTGAACACATTTACAAGAGATAAAGGAATGTGTTGCTCCCGAATCAAACAAAACAACTAGAGGTTCATCCTGAAAGAAACAAGTACCTTTCATCAGATTTTTCGCTCCCTTTGCTTTCTTGGCATCAAGAGTAAAGACTCTCCCTTGGTTAGGATCACCAGACTTGGCTCCTTTTCCCTTAGTGTATTGGGGGCACTCCTTAGCCATGTGCCCTGGTTGGTGACAAACAAAGCAAACATTATTGCCCTTCATACACTCTCCCTGATGCACCTTCCCACAATTCGAGCATGCATGATAAGCAGACTCGGAGGTTTGAGCCTGCTTTCCCTTGAAAAGATTTCCTTTCGGTCTCATGCATTGAGCGCTCTTATCCTCATCCTTCTTTTTGTTCTTATCTTGCCACCTCATTTGCCTATCCTCATACATCCTCTTCAAGCTTGCTTCAGCCACGTAGCTCTGATGGACTACCTTGGCGAACTCGATGAATTCAGTTTGTGAAATCTTTGCTCGATGTCCGCCTCGACCTGCACTTGAACCGCTTGATTTTCCAATTATCATTCTGAGCAAATTGAGCAAATGATGAGTACCTTACCAACTCCTCAAACTTGTTCACATACTGCAAAGCGATGGAATTTTCCTTCTTTGAAGTTGGACTAACTCTCTATCCATCATATCTTTCACAGCCAGGAAAGTACTTCTCCAAGAAGACCCTCTCAAAGTTCGCCAAGTTACGGTGTCCCTCGAGCCACCATATAAGCTCTGCCCCCTTCCACCGCCAAAGATCCTCTATGAGCACATGAGTAGCTAGCTCGACCTTTTGCTCCTCGGTACAATGGACAACCTTAAAACTCTTCTCCACGGCTTCCAGCCAGTGTTGGGATGCCATGGCTTCTGTTTTTCCATTGAAGGTTGGTGGCTTCGTCTTGAGGAACTTAAGGAATTTCCAGTCTAAATCCTCCTCTTGCGGGGGAGGTTGGGCTTGGTGCTGCTGTTGTTGGGCTAACTGAGCCGCAAGATTGTTAGTTGCAATACTCTGATTCTGAATAGCCTGCAATATCCCTTGTAGCCAAGCATTCTCTTGTCCTGGCGGATTCGGAGGTATCGCAGCATGCTCTGATCCTGGTGGATTCTGAGGCATCGTAGCATTCCTCTTGGGTCTCCCGCGCCTTCCAGAACCTGAAGGCATAATTCTGCATAGAATGCACCAAGCATTGAGTTGATCAAGCCCAATATCTCATAGCATAATAAGTAGAAAACAGCAGCAGACTCAAGAAATTCACGAAACTATTCCTAACAATCCCTACAGTACGATTAGAATCGAACTGCTCTGATACCATAATGTAACACCTTACTTTCATTAACTTGAAAATAGGATAATTATCATTAGGTACAGTCCTCCCAATATTAATTCGAACTTAAAGTCCAACATTAAGTCCAAATACCACAAAAGACTAAAACTCAAATACATAAGTTTCATGACGGTACAACACCAATACATAACTCTAGAAATTACATATTCAAGGTATTACTTAAGACTACTACAAAATAAACAAGATTCCAAGAGCTAGCAGCTGTCAGCCTTCCTTTGAAACCTGTGCATCTGTAAAAATAATTAAATAAAGGAGCGGGGTGAGATAATAATCTCAGTGAATCCTCCCTTCAACTCCTCACCATCAACTAATATAATGAACTATCAGTCAAGACTTAATATCACACATTTATGCAATGCATATTCTTACTATGAATTTCTAATTCATCTTTAGCTCGTATTCATGGGTAGCGTTGTATGCTTACGTCCATACAACCCCATAAATACGCTTTCGATATGGTGGTTAGACGTCTTAACCGTCCGAGGGCATCCCACACGGCTAACCATATCGATCACCCCCTTTTTGAGGCATCTTAGTGTCTTTTAGGGAATTTAATTCACAAACTATATCCTTAAATGCATGCCTTATTCAAAAATAGGAATACAATTAGGTGCTCCTCTAATTTCACATGCAACTGAACATATCATGTAAAAAGATACATTTCATATTCAATTGGAAACATATATCATGCTCAGTCAAGGAAAATATATCAAGACAAGACACACTTCCATTAGAGCTCCATGGAGTTCCCAATGGTCAAACATCAATCTCACAGTTTATGGGGGTTTTGAGTACAATATTAACCCCCTTAATCAGTCCCAATAACACATGCATAGCTATTTAACACTAAAAACTGTAAAAATAAGAGGGATTTGGGAATTTCTAACCTTGAACCCTTTGGGGTTCAAGGGTTTTCTTCAAGAGAACCCTAATGTGGGACTTATGGGTGCCCATCACCTAAGAGAAGGAAGAACTCACATCAATATAAGATTTCGAGCTCCCAAAGTTAGAGTTCAGCTCCTTCCTCTTCTTCTCCTTCAAGCTTTCCTTCTAGGGATTTCTTCCAACTTTCCAAACCAAGAGTGAATACTCCCCAACTTGGATTCAAGCTAAGATTGATGATAAATCTAGCATGAATCCATGTTTTCCCCTTAAAATGTGAACCCTAGGTGTTTAATCCCTTCTCCTCCTTCTCTCTATCGCATTCTCTTTCTAACTCTCTCTCTCAAAATCGTGTTCTGTCCTTTTTCTGCTGAGTTTTTCTGTTTTAGTGCAGCTGTGAATCGATTCACATCCTAGGTGAATCGATTCACTCAGTGTAAAAATGACAGGAATCGCAGTTTTTTAGTGAATGAATCGATTCCTGCAGCTCCCAGATTCGATTCACAGGGAACTGACTTTCTGTGAATCGATTCACACTTCGATTCACAGCAAGCCTAATCGAGTCCCAACAAGCCCATCAGCCCTGAATCGATTCACAGGGCCTGGGAATTGATTCACACTGGGCAAAAATCGCCAAACACAATATTCACATATTCAATTATAACAATCAATGAAAAAAAAATCACTTAAAGTTCATCATTAAGCCATACTAAGCTTATGCACACACATCAAACCAAGCTTGGGGAATTGGGGTGTTACAGTAGTGGTTTTATTTCTTCTTCTATGCAGGAGTTTGTTCTTTTAAAAGCTTTCCACTACTGCGAAATTACCTTTCGGAACAGGGATTTTAAATCGGTTGTTTTAAACAACCGATTTAAAAATAAATGCGGTGGCATTTTTGAAATTAAATTGAAGTTTTAACATTATGATACACATTTTAAATCGGTTGTTATAAACAACCGATTTAAAATCTTTTACGAAAAAAGAATTTAAATCGGTTGTTTATAACAACAGATTTAAAATCTTTTACGGAAAAAGAATTTAAATCGGTTGTGATAAAGAACCGATTTAAATGGGCTTTTAAATCGGTTGTTTATGATGGCCGATTTAAAATACCCAATATTTTAAATCTGTCAATATAATCACCGATTTAGAAGACCCACACGATAGTTATTTTTCTTTTCCCTTTTCTTTTCCCTCTCAAACCCTACAGTGGTCTCAAACGCATTTTAGTGAGAATCTCTCCTCGCCGCCGTGCCTCTATCCTCGCCGCTGTGCCTCTATCCATGCCGTCGTGCCTCTATCTTCAAGCTCGCATTGGGTTTTGCTCGCGTAGGGTTTTGCTCGCCGTTCTCCTTCAAGCCGCCATGACCATTCGTTCTCCTTCAAGCCGCCCTGCCATTCGTCCTCCTTTGGTTTCTTCTTCAAGCCGCCCTGTGCTTTGTTGCTGTCGTTTTCAGGAATTGAGAAAGTGGTGAGCACCATCGATTCCATTCCCTGTGTTGGACGCTTTGAATTTTTGCTTCTGGCCCGGTACGCTGTTTTCACTTTTTTAATTTTTCCCCCTTTTCCATGCTGAAATGCCATATAATTTGATATATCTGCACAGCATTTTGTTTGCACTTGATGGATGTTAATGTGAAAATGGTTTGTTAATATGCAAGAGGTGGCAAATTTGAATTTCCATATCTGTGATGATATTTTTCCAAAGCATTTGATTTGGTCAACAGCATATTGGTCCCTGCTTATTATAAATTTATTATTATATGACCAATTGCCGTGGTGCATTTGTTATAGTTGCTTCCTTTATAGACTGATGCTACTGCTTTCAAACATATCCATCATCTTAGCTTTTTTTATCATCAGTCATTTCTTCACTTTTGTACAATGTATTTGAATAAAAAGCCACAGTAAAACTTATCTTTTTGTAGTAAATTAAGGGAATGAAAAAACATTCTGATAAAATATTTCTCTATGTTAGATTCTAATCTGTGGAGATTAGTTGGATATTGAATTCCTTAAGTTCTCTCATATGCTGATGAGAAACAATCACATATCATATAGAACTATGGTTGTTTTTTTTTTCTTTTTGGTGTCGGGCAGGAGTTTGAGCAATTCTTCATGAGAGAACCAAATCTTATATTTTTTGTTCAAGTTGAAGTATTTTCAAAAAGACATTTCCAGATCTATTGCATGGTGGTTCTATAAATAATTAGATTTGATGTTATTTCTAAAGGCATCAAGCCAACATTATCTCCTAACCTTAATATTTTGTAATACTTTGTGAAGTGTGTTATTTTTTTTCAAAACTTAGTTATGGATCGTAGTTGGATGCAACAAAATCGATTGAGTGAAGAGTACGAGAAGGGAGTAGAAGAGTTTCTGAATTTTGCTCAAACAAAGCTTCCTAAAAGTGGCGGAACATTTTCTTGTCCGTGTGTTATTTGTGTGAACCAGACACCACAAATAGTCGACAAAATACGGGAACACCTAATTGTCCATGGGATTTGCAGTAGTTATACAACATGGACATGGCATGGTGACAAGAAGGAAATGTCAAGTGTGTCTGAAGGAAAGAAAGCTGAAGTAGAAATGGACGATCGGTTAGAAGACATGATCCGTGATATTGGACATGAGTCTTTTAAACGAGCACATGTTTATGAATCCTTGACAAAAGACAATGAAGAGGCTTTGTATAAGGGGTGCACAAAATTCACACGGTTGTCTGCCGTGTTGAGATTGTTTAATTTGAAGGCAATAAATGGGTGGACTGACAAGAGCTTCACCGACTTGCTTGAGTTGTTGAAAGATATGCTTCCAGAGGGCAATACATTGCCGAACCGTGCGTATGATGCGAAGAAGATCTTGTGTCCGATGGGTGTGGAGTATAAGAAAATACACGCATGCCCCAAAGACTGCATATTGTACCAAAAAGAGTTTGAAAATGTTCACAAGTGCCCCACGTGTGGGCTATCCCGCTACAAGGTGAAGGACGACGTTGACAGTTGCGACGATGAGAGCACAAAGGGCCCGCCTGCAAAAGTTTTATGGTATCTTCCAATAATTCCATGATTGAAGCGACTGTTTGCCAATGAAAAAGATGCAAAGAGTATTAGATGGCATGTGGATGAGAGGAAGTGTGACGGACAACTTCGCCATCCTGCCGATTCTTTGCAATGGAAGAAAATTGATACTCTGTTTCCAGATTTCGGCAATGAGCCAAGAAACATTAGGTTTGGGCTTTCTTCTGATGGAATGAATCCGTATGGTAACTTAAGTACCAACCACAGTTCATGGCCTGTTGTCTTGGTAGTGTACAACCTTTCTCCTTGGTTGTGCATGAAACGCAAATACATGATGTTATCCATGATGATTTTGGGCCCGAAACAACCTGGAAATGACATAGATGTTTTCCTAAGTCCCCTGATTGAAGACTTGAGGAAATTGTGGACGAGGGCGTTGATGTGTTCGATGCATATTCTAATGAAAATTTCAAGTTGCGTGCCATGTTATTTTGTACCATCAATGACTTTCCAGCATATGGGAACTTGTCCGGATATAGTGTTAAGGGGCATAGTGCGTGTCCTGTATGTGAAAAGGGCACCTGCTACAATCAACTGAAACATGGAAGGAAAACCGTTTACCTTGGGCATCGTAGATTTCTTCGACGTGATCACCCGTATCGTAGGTTAAAAAAGGTTTTCAATGGATTTCAGGAAAATGGTGTAGCTCCGAATGCCTTAACAGGGGAAGAAGTGTATCAGCGAGTGAAGGACATCAAAGTCATATTTGGCAAGAAAGCAAACAAAAGCGATCCCACTGTGAAAAATATATGGAAGAAGAGGTCTGTGTTCTTTAATCTTCCATACTGGTCGATCTTGATGTAAGACATCATATTGATGTCATGCATGTAGAGAAAACGTGTGTGATAGTGTAATTGGTACTCTTCTCAACATTCAGGGCAAGACAAAGGATAGTGTGAATGCTCATCTAGATATGGTTGCAATGGGTATAAGATAGAAATTAGCTCGAGCCAAGGGGTAATGCCACATATCCGCTCAAAGATGCCATACTTTGTCAAAACAAGAGAGAATAATTTTTGCGAGTGTCTTCGTGGAATTAAAGTGCCACAGGTTACTCTTCCAATGTTAAAAACCTAATCTCACTGAAAGACCTCAAAGTAGTTGGCTTAAAGTCTCATGACTGCCATGTATTGATGCAACAATTACTTGTAGTGGCTATCCGTGGCATCTTGCCAAAAGAAGTCTGACATGTCATAACTAGATTGTGCTTGTTCTTCAATGCTATATGTGCCAAAGTCATTGACCCTACGAAGTTGGATGACTTGGAAAACGAGGCTGCTATTATATTGTGTCAGTTGGAAATGTACTTTCCTCCATCATTCTTTGACATCATGGTCCATTTAATTGTTCATATAGTACGAGAGATTAGATTGTGTGGCCCCGTTTATTTATGGTGGATGTACCCAGTGGAGCGATATATGAAAATCTTGAAAGGGTATGTTAAGAATCAATACCGCCCCGAAGCATCCATTGTTGAAAGGTACATTACAGAAGAAGCCATTGAGTTTTGTACAGACTATTTGTCAGAAGTAGAACCTGTAGGGATTCCTAAGACTCGTCATGTTGGAAGATATGAAGGTAGGGGTACACGAGGGTTAACCGTTAAGAGCATGAGTCGTGTGGAGGTGCTTCAAGCACATCTGTATATATTGAATAACAATGCTGAGGTTATACCTTACTTAGAAGCTCACAAAAGAGTTGTCAAGGCCAGTAACCCTCGAATGAACGAAAAAAGTGTGCTGAAAGAGCATAACAAGACATTCCTATCTTGGTTCAAAGCACAGGTTATGAATGAATATGATACTGCTTCTGATACATTAAGTAGGCTAGCACATGAACCTAGTTTTAATGTCTTGTGTTGGAGTGGGTACGATATAAACAATATTTCCTTTTACACAAAGTCACAGGATGACAAGAGTACCGTTCAAAATAGTGGGGTTATGGTAATAGCTTCTTCAATGCATTTCTCTAGTTCAAGGGATAAAAACCCCATTCTTGCATCCATAGCTTACTTTGGGGTAATTGAAGAGATTTGGGAGCTTGATTACTGCAAATTTAAGGTGCCTGTTTTTAAATGTAAGTGGATTAATAGTAACAGTGGAGTAACAACCAATGAAATGGGTTTTACATTGGTGGACTTTGACAAAGTAGGTTACAAGGACGAGCCTTTCATCATGGCTGAACAAGCAAAACAAGTTTTTTATGTCAATGATCCTTCTAGAAAAAATTGGTCAGTGGTCCTACAAGGAAAAAACGTTCATGATAATAATGAAAATGAAGATTCAACCCTTAATATTTCCGAGAATCCTTCCTTCACAACACAAATTCCTACTTTCATTGAAGAAAGGAATGTGGATGATGTACGTACCACTCGTGGTGATCATAATGAAGGGATATGGGAAAACATCTGTATTTCACCCATGGAATAAATTTAAAGGTTAATACCTGTTTGTTTATATGCTATTCTTGTGTTTATTAATGATTTATATGCTGCTTTGTCCTATATTATTGTTTCTGACATTTATCTTTTGTCTTCTAAACAGATATCATGGCAGATCCTGTAGATAGTACAACATCTACAAAAAAGAAGACTAGATCGACCACTTCTTGTCAGGAGTTGACTTCTAGACGTCCGACTGGATATAGGTATCCAATTGAGTTTGATGGGGAGACAGGCCAGCCTATAGGGAACTATGCAACTAAGTTCAAGACATTTGTGGCTATGTTAGCTAGAAACAAGGTTAGCATATTGGTAAATGAATGGGAGAACGTGGATGACGGCACACAAAACTGCATTTGGCAGGATGTGACGGTAATACCTCTTTTTACAAACTCCTTTAATTTCTTATACCACTTAACTAAATCTGTTTATTACTAATATCATTTTATTGTCTATTTAAGGAAACATTTGATGTTGATCCTAGCGATAAGCGGCTTAAGAAGAGATGGCTATCTTATGCTGCTGCACGATGGAAGTCACACAAGACTATGCTCACCAGGACTTATGTTTTTGGCCCTGGTGACAAGGACGGATATAAGACCCCATGTCATAAGTATAAAGGCATTTCAGAAGAAACATGGGAGTTGTTTGTGAAGAGTCGACATGAGCCTCAGTTTTTGGTTAGTATTTTTTCTTAATTTCTCATGTTAATTGATTTTACGTTTAGCTAATTTACATGTACGTTATTTGTAACAGGAGAAAAGAGTAAAGGGAAAACAAAACCAGGCCAAGAACAAGTACTACCACAGAACTTCTCGTGGTGGTTATGCATATTTGAAGGCCACCTGGAAGGAGAATAGGTTGAAGGAAATGCAAAAAGATGGTGGCAATATGCTATTGACGGTGGATGATGTTGATTCTCCACCACGTCACGAGCAGTGGAAGTTGGCCCGAATAAAGCCAACCAGAGGGTATATAAATGAGGAGACAGCCACTGTTGCCTCAAAAATTGTAAGTAAAACTTTCAATATATCATTTTTAGTTTAATGCCTTGCATAATATTGACTTAAACCATATATGTTGGCAGGATGACCTTGTGGATCAGGCCACTCAAGGAACTTTTGTTCCTGATACACGTATGGATATCCTGACTACTGCCATTGGGACACCTGATCACGGTGGCCGTCCCCGCGTTGCTCCTTTTGGTGTCGGTCTAAAGACATATTATGGAAGTGCTGCACCTCGTGGCAAAGAAAAAGCCTATGCAGAGATGGAGTCCTTCAAGGCAATGCTAATGCAGCAGTTTGAGGAGACCTTTAATAAGAGGGTAGATAAGGCGGTAGCCGAGATATGTATAATATGTTACAATATAAAATAAGCCGTTAGTTTAACTAGATTTAGGAAGATATTAATTTATAAAATTTCGTTTACAGAGACTTGCAACTCAGGGTTGCGTAAGTCAACCCGCAGCCATCAACATGCAAGAGTTACAGGAGACAATTAGTCAGAGGATAGAGAAGACAGTAGCTGAGGTATGTATAAAATGCTATAATATAAATTCAGTAGTTTAAGTAAATTTGCGAAGGTTATTCATTTATAAAATTTCATTTTGCAGAGACTTGCAAATATGGCTTGTGTAAGTCAACCCTCATCTGGCCAGCCCAACTCTATGAAGATTCCTATGCACGAAAGCGCTAAGGACAGTTGCTCACCATCCCAACCGAGGATGCCAACCCCCACTAATTGGTTGAGAGAGTTATCTGCCATGTTATATGACTTTGGGGGCCAGTCACAGGGGCTACTGATGGATTATGACCCCGTGTCCGTTGAACATTATTGGGTTGGTGAGAAGGAGATAACCGACATTACTATGGGTGGACGTTGGCTTGAATTATGCCACCTGGCATTATGGGGCTCGTAAGTATATGTCATTCTAAGTTTATATTGTAAGCATGCTTAAATCATTTGTAATATTAATTAATGTGTTTTTCAATATATTAGGTACTGTTGGCGCCTATGTAAGGATAGGGGATATGATGATAGGTACGGAATTTTTTTGCCTTACCAGATTGGTTCTTTATGTCCCAAGTCTGCTCCCAAAAAATTGAAGGAAATTCAAGCATACATCCAGAACAAGATGTGGGAAGAGAAGAGACAATGTTATTTAGCACCATACTGCTATAGGTAAGTTCATTTACGTGTGTTTATATAGTTTTCTTTTGTTTGTCTGTTTCTTCATACCATTATTGTTGTCCAATATTGCAGTGACCATTGGCAGTTGGCCGTCATTTGTCCTGAAGATCACGTTGTCGTCTGGTTGTGCTCCCTGGATTATCGGCCTAATCAAACCATTGTAGAAAGAATTAATAAGTAAGATTCAATTTAATTCTTAACATATACTTTATGATATAATTTTAGAACTTTAACTTTTCATGAATATTTTTTTTATCAGTGCAATCGATGGATATAACAGGCTTAAAGGAATTAGGAGAAGTAATCCGCCTGAATGGATGTTGCCCAGGGTAAGTGGTTTAAATTAAAAATATTCATTTACAAATATTAGGATATTTAATATTAACTGAGTGCACAACTTTTATATTTATTTGTAGGTGGCTCATCAAACCGACGGGTGGGCATGTGGGATATATGTCATGAGGAATATGATGACCATTATCTCATGGATAACCGAAATTGGATGGAGGTAATATTTAAAAACTCAATAAGCTTAATTGATTTCGTACTTAATTAAGCATTATTTTGGTTATATTAACTAGTGTTTATATTTTTTTTTACAGGTATTCAATGACACAACACCAATGTCAAATGATGAGCTTTTGACCATAAGACAACTCTGGGCAGAATTTTTTTGCAAATTTTATACCGAGTTGAAATACAACCCAAAGAGGAAAAAGAATAGAAAAAATGGTGGAAAAAACAAATAGTAAAGTTCAAGTTTAATTTTAAGTTTAAGTTTGTGTTTTTGATTTGGTTAGGTTTGTATTTGAACATTAGTTTTAGTTTTAGTTTTAGTTTGTATTTGATTTGGTTTAGTTTTAGTTTGTATTTGGTTGTTGGAAACAGTTTGTTGCTGTGGTTGTTCTGGTTGTTGCTGGAAAAATTTTGTATTAGATTTACAGGTAAATATGGTTGCTGTAAAAAAAATTAAAATTAAAAAAAAAATTACATTTTAAATCGGTTGTTTACAAACAACCGATTTAAAAAGTCATTTTAAATCGGTTTTTTGTAAACAACCGATTTAAAATGTGACCTTTTAAATCGGTTGTACAAAAATAACCGATTCAAAATGTCTTTTAAATCGGTTGTTTTTAAACAATCGATTTAAAAACCCTAATTTAAAGAACAAATTCTAGCCATAAACTAGACTTTTTAAATCGGTTAGTATAAATAACCGATTTAAAAAGTCCAAACTTACTAAATCCGGAGCATTTAAATCGGTTGTCCAACCGATTTTAAACCCCTAAATAACCGATTTTAAATCCTTAATTTGCAATAGTGTTCGCTATTCTGGCCAAACCGGGTAAAGCTCCTACGATTAGAGAGGTTAGATGGCTTCCCCCTCCATGCTACTGGATTAAGTGTAATGTTGATGGAGCAGCTAGAGGTGCCCCGAGCCACGCTTCTTGTGGAGATATTTTTAGGGACAGAAGTGCTGCAACTTTAGGTTGTTTTTCAATGAACATTGGTATTTCTTATGCTCTTCATGCTGAGTTGACAGGTGCTATGATAGCTATTGAGTTAGCTCATAAGAAAGGTTGGCACAAGTTTTGGTTGGAGTGTGACTCACAGTTAGTGGTCCTTGCTTTTCGTTCTCACTCTATTGTTCCTTTGCAGCTTCGGAATAGGTGGAAAAATTGTCTAGAGTTAGTTAAAAATATGAGCTTCAAAGTTTCTCACATTTATAGAGAAGGCAATCATTGTGCAGATAAGATCGCCTCTTTAGGTTTTTCTTTCCACGATTTTCATTGGTGGAATACCATTCCTTTAGCAATTAGTGAGGACTTTTACCACAATAGGGTAGGTCTTCCTAATTATAGATTTAAATAATTTCTGACTAGGGTTTTAGTTTATGTCCCCCTTGTTTTTCTATATTTTTTCCTTTTTTATTAATAAGATTCTGTTGGGGTGCTGTAGATGATTGGTGCTTGCTAAGGTGCCAACATAGTTGGCATTTTAGCATAGCACAGTGATGCTTTTGCACGCCAACTTTTTTCTGTTTTAAAAAAAAAAATATGTTAAGCTGGAATCTTATGGTGGATATTGTTCTTTAGTCTTCGAAGCGAAGATTTTTAGGGGAAGCGAAGATCGCAAAGGGAAGGAATTGCATACCAAAGCAGACGAGATGCTGTTAAAGTTTCAGGCTAAACTGGTATCTCCTTCGAACGCCTGCAATTTCAACTATAAGTATCTAAACTGTGGTCTTAACTTTTCATGTTCAATTTATGTGCTCATTATAACATTTGTCGTTCACAACATACAACATTTAAATAGGAATCATGTACTATGAATAGATCATGATTTTCTTTGTGTCTTTGATTAGTAAAACACATCAATTTTATTCAATGAAAAACGATATTAACATCATTGAAAACAAAGAATTTTAATTCTTGTTGGGGTGTTGATATAGAACCCTTCATCTCATTGTCACATTGTAGTTTGTGGAGTATAGTTTTGCATTGTGATAAACTATTGTTGCAAGTTTGACTGGAATTTTAATAGTGTGTTCTGTAATAATAAATGGGTTTTACTTGTTCCTTATTCTGTGTTGCATCAGTGAAACGTCTGTCAGCAACAAATGCTATACCTTGTATCTTCAGAAGCAGATTATTCATGTGTGTGTGTGTGTATTTGTCTCTACTTGTTTTAGCAGGATCTCATATCCTCCACTGTCTCTAATTTTCTCCTTTGATCTCAATGAATTCCTTCTTTTATTATAAAATTTTTTTCGCTTGTTTTTAACTTTCTTACATTCTTTTTATAGATAAAACCTCTGGTGGGACCTATAAAAGCTATAATGAGTGTAAAAATCTCGACTTTCCAATGGCATGAATTCTTTCCCCATGGTAGTAAAAGCTTGAATATTCAGACTCTCATATTAATCCATAATCATTCCAATGTTCACATCATATTTTTATTATCTTTAGCATAATCATTCAACTCCTCCCTCTATTTTAGGTATACTTTATGGATACCCAAATCTGGTATGCCATATTCTCAACCTTATTAGGTGGGATTTATGGTGCATTCCGTAGCCTAGGGGAGGTCTCCACTGCTATGATAACTTGTATAGTGATATCTTTTGGATTTTTTGCTTTTCCTTGTTTATTTGTTTTTTACTTTGAAGGTGTCGTTGCTGTAATAGATATCTGTGCATGACTCTTAACCAATTATCTCTGTTCTGCCATGTATAACCACCAAATATTTTTCCTGTAGGTTACATATATCTTATATGTGAAAAGATGTAAAAGTGATTTAGTTTTTTTTCCCAATGTTTATTGAGGACCCTTTTTTAATGCTGCAATTGAGATGTTTGTCGAGTGGATTATATATCTTTCCAAAAGTTTTGTATTTAGGCCCAACCTGATAGAATCCTGAATTCGTGTTGTAGATATTCTGATTTAAATTAATTCTGCCACCGGCAATGTTTTTTATTATCACATTCCTGTATTTACATGTTTATATTGGGTATGATAGTATGATATTGTATTGTGATTAAATGATCCGAGTTTATGTTAGAACCAGCTCTTAGATCTGAATTGTAATGCAGATATAAAGCTATTAACTGAAATGTGCATGATGGGTAGTCAAAAGTGCTTTCTTGTTATAATTCGTTTTATTTTGCCTTTGTTGAGGCAGGAATTTTACCAAACAATGGCTATAGCTTGGATCAGCTTAAGGGAACCAAGATTTTTGGGAATGTTTTTGATGAATTTGGAAAGAGACACACCTCAACTGACCTTCTATATGCTGGGAACTAATTTTTTATTTTTTTTTTTGACACATTGCGGCGGTTCAAAACCGCCCCTAACTTTTTTTTTTTTGGAACATTGCGGCGGTTACAAACTGCCCCTATATTTTTTAAAATTTTTTGGGGACATTTGTCCGCTAATAGCATCAGGAAACCTACGGTGGTTATTCCAGCGGTTGGTTATAACCGTCGTTAAATGACGTCCCGACAGTGATAACTACGACAGTTGTCGAACTGCCGGCAGGGGTATTTCGCGGCGGTTAGAACCGCCGCAAAACGCCTTCAGAACCGTCGCAGATTTCCCGAATCGTTGTAGTGATATATGATTGTTGGTATTCGTGTGACTATGTTAGTTAATGGTCGCCCATAGCGATGCTAGGATTGATCCATGTGCTATCTGTGCTAGTCTGATGTTTGAGATATGCTTTAATTTTGATTGTTGACTCTGCCTGTGATTGAGATAAATTATTGATGTGATAGGAGTATCGGGCGAATACCATTAGGCCTTATATGGTAGGATAGACCTTAATAAACTATAGGGGCAATCGAAATAGTTGACTAGGAGCGGTGAAAGGGATGGAAACACTGTTAGAGCTAACGGTTTAGCTAATAAAGGTACAGAGTAGTTCAGAATAGGATACGAAGAGGGCTATAGGGTGTGAGAAGGAAGTGGGTGGAACTAGGTTTAGATATAGTGGTGCAGACCTAAGGGTTAGTGAATGTGATCTAGATGGACCCGAGAATTTGTTGTGCTTGCTTGAGTGCATGCCATTTATATATACTTTCTATCCTTGCTTTCCCGACTTTCATGGTGTGTAATGTGTTTCTTAGCTCCTTCTATTTTTCTTGTGTTGTATATTATTTTTCACATAAAACAGAGTAATATGGACTTGATGGAGGCATGGACATCATCTTAGAGCGTGTAGAGGGTACTCAGTAAGAGTGGCTCTCTCTTTCTTTTCAGTCACAGCCAGTGAATCAAAGTCTGTATATGTGTCGTATAGGTTGTGGGCCCTAGGCACGGGTTCCTTAAATATGTAATCTTATGTATGTATGTGACAATATATTCAGTTTGAATAAATTAGTATTTTCAGTATATCTATATCGCTTAATTACTCGTTTAAAGTTTTAATTATTTGGGGAAAATGGGATGGGGTCGTCTCATTTAGGTGGTATCAGAGCAGTTCGGTTCTAACTGGACTGTGGAGTCATTAGGATGTTGTCACTGGCTGTGTCTAGTCGGGTCCCCACCAGATGCTAACTATGTTTCGATAAGGGTAGAGCGTTTGCTAAGTCAGTTATCTTTATTTGGGTGAATAAAGATAACTACTTTTGATGACTCATGAGGTATTGGGTATATATTGATATGTTCCCTCATACCTTGTGAATTATGTCGATTCCTTAGTAGAAACCAAGGATTTTCCTCTGGGACGCAAGTTAAGGACGTTGTGATCACCTTCTAGGAGAAGCCAGGGAATTAGGGTATTTCGGTAACTATCGCTATGTTCAAGTTAAGACTAGAGATGACAAGGAGGAGTATGGGGCTATATTAAGAAGAGAAAAGCATTAGCTACTTCTGATGGTCCTAAGGAGAGAGTTGGCTATAAAAGTAGTAAGTATGAGAGTGAGAAAGAGCCGCTTATGCGAGCAAGAGTCGTCGTCCAATCCTTATATACGTATAATATTTTGATCTGTATAAATAGATATTTTGGTATATGAAGCTATTTTAGATTTCGTTGTATAGTACAATCTTAGATCGTTAATCTCCTCGACTAGGCAGTTGTGACTAGAATGGATCGAATTGAGAATGATGACACCAAAGCTGTCCTTGGGGAGACTAGTAATCTGAGTGGTGATGGTACTGAAACAGAGACTCCTCATACAGAAAATCATAGAAACAAACCTGTTGATGAGAGGTCTTTAAGGGATCTAGCTATTGTTGTTCAGCAGCAAGCTCAACAGAACACAGAGTTGATAGAGACGCTTAGGGAGGAGCGCGAAGTTATGAGGCAATGATGGGAGGCAAAAATTGAGGATACTGGGTTAGCGATTTTTCTGAAGGGAAAACTACCTCAGTTTAAGGGTGAATTTGACCCTGAAGGAGTTGAGCACTGGATTATTGAGAAGATATTGACAGCGATGCATTGTCATGAGGACCGGATGGAGACATATGCCACATTTATGATGGTAGGTTAAGCTGAGGGTTGGTGGAAGAATAGAAGGATAGTTTTGGAGGCTGAGGGTCGAGCAATTACTTGGGGATTGTTCCGGGAAAACTTTCTAGAGAAGTATTTTCCTAGGACAGTAAGACAACAGAAAGCCAGGGAATTCAGCACATTGACTCAGGGTAGGATGACTGTGGGAGCGTATGCTTCTAGGTTCGAATCTCTAGTGAAATATTCTGAGTACTACCGGCTTAGCTCTAGTGAGGAGTGGATGTGCCGATGATTTCAAGATGGGCTTCGACATGAACTTCGTTGATCAGTGATACCATTACGGCTAACTTGTTTTTCCGATCTAGTGAAGCATTGTATGGAGTTAGAGGATATGGATCGTCAAAAGGATTGGTTTTGGAACAAGGGAGTTATGAGTAGTTGAGAGCAAAGAAATAGAGATAAGGAATGGGATAGTACAAATCGGTTTGAGAGAGTTAGTAGAAGGAATGCTAACCAACAATCACAGCAGATGAAAGTTCCCCAAAGAGGATATTAGATTTCGAGAAAATGTTTCAAATGTAAAGGAGCACACCTAGAGAAGGACTGCCAATTTAAGGACCGTCTATGTTTTGAGTGTGGTAAACCGGGACATATATCTCGAGAGTGTAGGCAGGGAGCAACAATCATAGGACAGGGATTAGATATGGGGATAGGCAGAGGATTAAAAAGGGATACCCTGATGGATCCTAAAAGATTACCGGAGGAGACTCCGGAAGTGGAAAAATCACTTACCACGGAACGCGTGAAAGGAATCGAATCCTCCCGACCTTGACTAGCAAAACCGGTTTTATTTCTTTGGGAAAATTATCTTTCCCATGCCGTATTCTAGAAAGTGAAAACCGTGATAAATAAAACACTACTACCTTTTTGCTAAAACTAATATATGTGCTCGTTGTATGTGTGTATATCTTCTGCTTATATAGATTTGTGTTTGTGTGTGCTCCTATTTGACTTCTAATTCTTCTTTGTTGTGACATTTGATGTTTGCTTGTATGTTTAGTAGTGTTAGATGGTAGAAATACTGTTGGTATGATTAATTAATATTCCCTGGTGACTTTTGAAAGAAAGGAGGAAATGGTTTGGCTAGGTAGTATGACAAGCAGAGCTGTTAGGTCTATGATGCATTAAACTGATAAAATTGTTACAAATAAAAACGAGCTGGTAAAATGGGGTGTAGGAAAATGAAAATAATAAACTAGAATGTGCTGTGGGGAATACTTGTGAGAGAGTAATGGTACACTTAAGTCTATAGGGAGTTGTGCTTTAGTAGCCGATTAGCAGTTGCATATGAGCATACAAGGATTATGAGCGATGGTCAGACAAATTGTGAGCTTGATAGGCTGTGGCAAGAGTGATATATTGTGAGCAGTAGCTGTATAATATTGTGAGGGATAGTTGCATATATTGTCTCTTATGTTGTGAACGGCAGTTGCACACATGGTGAGCATTAGCTGTATTGTGAGCGGTAGTTGCACATATTGTGTGCGGCAGTTGCATATATTGTCTCCCATGTTGTGAAAGGCAGTTGCACACATGGTGAGCATTAGCTGTATTGTGAGCGGCAGTTGCACATGTGATCAGCAGTTGCATATATTGTCTCACATGTTGTGAACGACAGTTGGACACATAGTGAGCATTAGTTGTATTGTGATCGGCAGTAGCACAAATGGTGAACAATAGTTACATATATATGTTGTGAACGGCAGTTGCACATATTGTGAGCAGCAGTTACAGATGAGGTAAATGGTAGTTGTATATACTATGAGCCATAGTTGCATTCCATTAAAAGACTTGAAGGCAGTTAGTCTCAGTGACGAGGGTAGAAACTCAGGATGTGTTTATAAGCAATACTATAAGTATGGTAAGCCCTAATGAAATTTCTATTAGAGAATGGTAATAAGAATGAATCCGGGCATTCTTAACTATGACTCTATTAGAAAGTTAATCGAGGGATTTCTAGAATTGGATTAGATTACTGAGATGGTTTATACCAACATTGCGATTTTACATTGTTGGCAAATTACGAGACTGATCACCTCAGTAATTTAGTTAACAATGATGAAAATCCTAATGATTGGAATAAACCGATGAAAGATAAAGGATGGATAGATAAAATGATTAAGAGCTTAGGATATTAAATGAACATGAAAAGTTTTATGAAAGGTAAGGGAGATAAGAATAAGGTAAATCTAGAAGTATAACAATTGTTGAATTGAGGACGAAAATTATTTAAGGGGGTAGTAATATAACATCTCGTTTTTTCAATCTTGAATAATATTTTAAGTATAATTAGAGTGGTGATTATGAGATAAACGGGTGTTAAAAACCTTAATTAGGGATAAAATGAGCTTAAGTGGGACCCATTAAACCTTAGAAAAGATCTAGAAACACTAAAAAGGACAAAAACACCCCTAGAAGGGTGTGGAACTCCCTAGAAGCTTCCAGAAGAAGAAAATCAGATATTTTAGTATAAGTACCATCGGGACGCGACAGCCCTGTGAGAGGGAGCCATCACGACGCGATGAGGTCTGATACTTGTCTCCGCTTAGATTTTGACACGTGTAAAAGTAAGGGTACCATCACGACGCAACGATCCTGTGAGAGGGGTTCATCGCGACGCGATGGGGATGAAGCTCGCCTATAAATAGGAGCTCACCCTCCCTTCATTTCCTGCACTGAATCCTCTTCTCTTCCTCTAGGAACTTCCTATAAAGAGCAAGTATGCTCTACACTTGCCTCGAATGAGGATCATGTGCATCAGAAAGCTCTTAGTAGAAAGTCCTCAAGGGAAAAGAAAGGGATGAAGTAGTAATGTACGGGGTGCAAGTAGTAGTACAGGGGGTGCGAGTAGTAGTTTGGGAAACTTACAGGCTAAGTAAACTTGCAGGCCAAGTTACTTGGAATGATCGATTGATATCTATGGATAGATAGTAACCTAGTATAGATGACTGATGTGGTACTGATTAAATATGATTATATGTAATTGTGTGACTATGCTGCTGATTATATATGATTGTTAGTAGCTTTGTGACTATGTTAGTTAACGGTTGCCCATAGCGACGCTAGGATTGATCCATGTGCTGTCTGTGCTAGTCTGATACTTGAGATATGCTTTGATTTTGATTGTTGACTCTGCCTGTGATTGAGATAAATTATTGATGTGAAAGGAGTATCAGACGAATACCATTAGGACTTAACTGGTAGGATAGACCTTGATAAACTATAGGGGCAATCGAAATAGTTGACTAGGAGCGGTGAAAGGGATGAAAACACTGTTAGATCTGACGGTTTAGCTAACAAAAGTTAAAAATTAGTTCAGAATAGGATACGAAGAAGGCTATAGGGTGTAAGAAGGAAGTGGGTGGAACTAGACTTAGATATAGTGGTGTAGACCTAAGGGTTAGTGAATGTGATCTAGATAGACGCAAGAATTTGTTGTGCTTGCTTGAGTGTGTGCCATTTGTATATACTTTCTATCATTGTTTTCCCGACTTTCGTAGTGTGTAATGTGTTTCTTAGCTCCTTCTATTTTTCTTGTGTTGTATGTTCTTTTTCACATAAAACAGAGTAACATGGACTTGATTGAGGAATCGCCAGTATCTTGGAGCATATAGAGGGTACTCAGTAAGAGTGTCTCTTTCTTTCTTTTCAGTCACAACTAGTGAATCAATGTCTGTATATGTGTCATATAGGTTGTGGGCCCTAGGCACGGGTTCCTTAAATATGTAATCTTACGTATGTACGTGACAATATATTCAGTTTGAATAAATTAGTATTTTCAGTATATCTATATCGCTTAATTACTCATTTAAGGTTTTAATTATTTGGGGAAAATGGGACGGGGTCGTCTCAGTACTGACTTTAGGTAAGGCCATATTGAATGTCCAAAATCACCAAAATATGCTCAAATCTTGCCAGTTTTTGCTCCATTTTCGCATCTTTTGCTCCAAGTGTTGTCTTTGTGATATTTCTGCAAAATGGGGCATAAATGGGTACTTTTATACTTTAAATAGCACAAATTAACATGTTTTTGTACTAAAATACCCTATAAAAGTAGACAAATTGGAGTGTTAACATAGGGCAGCTCCTAAGTTGATCTTGAATCGCTCCCTTGCCGCATGCATTGATTCATCTTCATTTTGAGCGAACCCAGATATGTCAGCTCTCAGCTTTGCAGATTTTGCGGGAGGGAAATATTTATTCAGAAATTTAGTCTTCAGGTCCTCCCAGGTGGTAATAGAATTCGGTGCAAGTGCAAGTGAATGCAACCATAGTTGTGCCTTCCCCTACAGTGAGAATGAGAACAACCTTAACTTGATGGCCTCCAGTGTCACACCTTGACATTTGACAGTGTTAGCAATCTTCTGAAATCTTTTTAGATGAGCATTCGGGTCTTCAGAAGATAAGCCAAAGAATTGCACTGGGGACACTATTGAAATCAGTGCTGGCTTCAGTTCGAAGTTAGTGGCCTCAATTGCCGGATAGTTAACGCTATCTCCACGTCCGTAGTTGAAGTGAAGTACTCGTTCAACATGAGCTCGTTCTCCATTGCTAGCTACTGTCTTCTCAACAAACGAAGTGTTCTTTCAATTTCTGGATCAAATCTCAATTCAGGACGTTGAGACCGTGTCTGCATACACCAAAGGAAACCAAATTAGAATGGTTCTTAAAAAAAATAGAATTAAACTAATAATTAAAATAAACTAATTTAAACAAAAATAGATAAAATCAGAAAGTGAAAAGAAACAGAACAATAAATAAATAAAATAAAATGCCTAAAGTAACTAGAATCTCGTTCAATTAATATCGCTAAAACACTCCCCGGCAACGGCACCAAAAACTTGTTGCGGCTTAGGCAAGTGCACGTGATCGTAACTCGTAATAATAGTGGAGTATATTTAAGATTCTGAATGTCGAACCCACAGGGAATGCGCGAGTACCAACATAATAAAGACTCTATGCTATTTAGGCTAATGAAGGTTGTGATTAAATAATTGCACGGATTAACACTAAAATAAAATAATAAGCCAAACAATGCGCAAGAACGAGTTAAGATAATTATGGAAGGCCTAGGGGAGCCGGGTTCACCAATACTTAGATCCTGAATTTACTAATTAATTATTATGAGATCTATTTCCTGGTTGAAAAATAATCACTCCCTCTAAAATTACTCACACCCAATGATCATGTAATGTTAATAATCTTCTTCCTAAGAACTACCCAGTTTGATCATGCAAGGCAACTAAATGAGAGAGCATTAAGTAACGGTGAGTTTGTTAATCTAATAACTGATTTGAAACAAGCACTTATCCTTGATCCGGCATAAAATGCGAGTTCTTTTATTCGTAAAGTTTTATTAACTAACTGTGGTACGATCGCCTCCAATTAAGTTAATTAATTAAAGGTTGATCAGGCCTTAAAGGATTAAGCATGCCAGGGATAAAACAATCAACAGGGTAATAGAAACTCATAAAACTAATTAGATAAATATCAAAAGCATAGTAAAAGATCCCTCATCACCCCTAGTGATGGATTTAGCTACTCATGATAAATGAAAATAACATAAATTCATACATAAAGCCTTAAAAATCCATAATAAAGGGTATAAATCTAAACCGGGATACCCTTTCGGTATGACGACGGTCCTTAAGCACGTTCTTTGCATCCTCACGAGCTTCGACAACAAAACAGGATTCGCAAGAGGCTCTAAGGATTCAAAACTCAATAAAGTAGCAAGGGGTTTGTGACAGACTATCAAAAAGTGGGCAAGAAGTCAAAAATCAGTCAAAAGGTCCTCAGAGTAGGCTAAGATTGTCTTTTTATAGGTAAGGATGCAATTTAGGTCATCTGGCTTCAAATCTATTCTGGGCTTAACAGAGATTGGGGTGGGAATAGGATGGGCCGAGTTAGGCTTTGCAAGGCCCAAATCTGGCCTGATCAAAATTTTCAAGACCCAAGCCTGACCTGTTACCTGTCATAGGCTTTTTTATCAGGCCTGGCCTGTCCTTTTTGAAAGCCTAGTATGGCCTGTTAGCCTGCTTAAAAGCCTATTTGATATTAACGTCCTTGAATAAGTCATCTGACCAATCTTTAAATAGACTAAACTAATCTTTAAATAGACTAACGAGCTAATAGACCAATGGGGTTAAGTTCTATTTATAATAAGCTATAAAAAATAATTAAAACTACTACTAAGAGACATGAGACATAGGAGTGCAAATAGATAGGACAAGCTGAGTTTTATAAAGTCTGATTCTAATTTATTCGTATGATATAGAGCTTTTTCAAGGTCTAACATGACCTATTAGAGAATCAAACCTTATATGATAACCTATTTAAATTCTACGTTGCAGTAAGACCTTTAAGTATGTCAAAAATTTATGTAAGTCAATATGCTTAAATTATTGAAAATGTCAGTAGGTATATTATTTAACACACTAGTGCAGAATGCACCTACTACGTCGGTTAAAATGGACTTTTTACGTCGGTTTTCCATCCAGCGTGTATTCTCTCGGCGTAGTATGTTTGGACTTATTTACGTTGGTTTTTAAACCGGCGTAAAAAATATCTTTTTACGTCGGCTAATATCTTTTTACGTCGGCTATACACAAAAACCGCAGTAAAAAATAGTTAAAACAGGAAACAGCTGCACTTTTTATGGCGGTTTTTTCCTAAAACCGCCATAAAAAGTGGACTTTTCACGCCGATTTTTTCTTAAAACGGCCATAAAAAGGGGACTTAAAAATCGAAAATAAAAAATTGGACTTACTAGGCCGGTTATCTGAAAAAACCGAGATAACCGGCGCAGCAAGTCACCTATTATGCCGGTTATCTAAAAAAGTCGGCGTAGTAAGTCACCTATTACACCAGTTATCTGAAAAAACCGGCGTGGTAAGTCCTTTTTAAAAAAAAAAATTCGTTCTACAGAGCCGCCGATGGCCTTACTCTCAGAGCACAATTGACATGGCAAACTTCACACACTCTCACACGCTGTTTTTTTTTTTAATATTTCCTTTCTATATTAGGGACTATCAACATTGTAAGTCAAAGAAATATGATTAACATTTTAATATCAAAATACAAAATGTTCTGAGTATGTATATTAAGAACCAATACATAAACAAATTTAATGAATAGTTGTAGAGGAAAAAGCACAACAAGCAATTCTTTTACAAAGCAACATGTGGAGATTGGTGTGCCTTAAAATCATGTTGGAGATCTTTGGAAGTCATAGAAATGAGTTTTCAACAGGTGTGAATCGAATCATGGACCTTTGGAATCGATTCATGATGTGTCTTGGAGCCTTGGAGAAGCTTTGGACTTACTGTGAATCGAATTGGAGGAGTGGGAATCGATTCACCAACTTAGGATCACAAAACGTGTAGGAATTGTACCTGTGAATCTATTCACACTTACCGGTGAATCGATTCACCACTGCTGGTTTATAAACCAGAATTCTATTTTTCGTCCAGGAGGCGCGAGCAGTTTTCTAGGATTGTGTGCAGTCATTCTTAAGTGTTCTTTGTGAGGTTTTAGGGGCTGGGAAACACATTCAAACACCTGGGGATCTTAGGGAATCATAGAGGGAGGACTGAAGGCTTTCTCTATTGTTGTTCTTGAGAGTTTTTCATAGAGGGAAAGAGAGAAGGGTTGTAAGAACTCTTGGAATTGTTCATCTTGAACATTTGGAAGGGGTTCAAAGCAATTGTATTCTCTTGTAAAGACTCATTGATAGTGAAACGGAGGGCTGCTCTCTCCCGCGACGTAGGTCATCTTTTTGGGGCCGAACTGCGTAACCAACTAGCGGTGTCTTCTTCTCTACTCTCAACTCCTTTGATTGTTTGATTTTTTATTGCACCGTGTTGATCAAGTGATTGCTATTTTTTAGTTTGTGGTTGCCATTGATATTTGTTCTATTATTTTCTTATTCGAATCTCAACAAGTGGCACCGTCTATGGGAATGAACAAATCATTCAAGTGTGCACCATGGGTACTAAGTGGGACATCGAGAAATTTTCCGGTAACAATGACTTCGGTCTATGGAAAGTGAAGATGGAAGCAATCCTAATTCAACAGAAATGTGTGGATGCTCTAAAGGGTGAGGCAAGAATGCCGGCCACCCTATCACAAGCAGAGAAGAAGGAGATGATAGATAAGGCAAGAAGTGCCATTATCTTGTGCCTTGGTGATAAGGCATTGAGGGAAGTCGCAAGGGAGAAGACCGCGGCGGAGATGTGGGCCAAGTTAGAATCGTTGTACATGACTAAGTCATTGGCTCACTGGTTATGTCTTAAACAACATCTCTACTCATTCAAAATGGTAGAGACCAAATCTATTGTGTAGCAACTAACAGAATTCAACAAGATTATTGATGACCTACAGAATATTGATGTGAAGCTCGATGACGAGGATAAAGCTCTGCTCTTATTGAATTCACTGCCTAGGTCCTTTGAACACTTTAAGGATGCACTCCTCTATGGCAAGGAGTCCACTATCACTTTGGAGGAGGTCCAACAATCAATTAGGACCAAGGAGCTAACCAAGCTTCAAGACTTGAAGGTGGAAGATAGTGGTGAAGGCTTAAGTGTGTCAAGGGGAAGAAGTGAGAGTAGAGGAAACAATAACAAAGGGAAGAAGCCTAGGTCGAAATCCAAGTCAAAGGGGAACAATAAGGCAAAGTACAAATGCTTTAATTGTCACAAGATCAGTCACTTTAAGAAGGATTGTCCCGAGAGAGGGGGCAATGGAAATTTTGTGGAGGTTGTGATTGCTATGGAGGATGGTTATGAGAGTGCAGGGGCTCTAGTGGTGTCGAGTTTGGAAACGGAAAAGAACTGGGTCATGGACTCGAGATGTTCTTATCACATGTGTCCTAGGAAGGAATACTTTGAGACTTTGAAGCTTAAAGAAGGTGGAGTCGTTCGCCTGGGTGACAACCGAGCTTGTAAGGTGCAAGGTATGGGTTTAATTCATCTTAAGACGTATGACAATCGCGAATTCCTTTTACAAGATGTGAGGTATGTTCCTGAACTCAAACGAAATCTCTTATCTATAAGCATGTTTGATGGATTAGGCTATAGTGCTAGAATTGAGCATGGCATGATTAAGATTTCGAATGGTGCATTAATAATTGCTAAAGGGACTAAAATGTGTGGCTTATACATATTAGATGGTTCTACTGTTATTGGGCATGCATCATTAGCTAGCCAAACTCTTATGGCATTTAAGGTTAGGGCATGTTAGTGAAAAGGGTTTAGTTGAACTAGCTAAACAAGGTTTGCTAGGTAGTGATAAATTGGATAAGCTAGAATTTTGTGATAATTGCATACTAGGCAAACAACATAGGGTTAAGTTTGGAAGTGGCATGCATCATTATAGTAAGCCCTTTGAGTATGTTCACTCGGACCTTTGGGGTCCTTCAAGAGTGACAACTCATTGGGGGGGTTCTTATTTTCTCACCATGATTGATGATTTCTCTAGGAGAGTATGGGTTTACATTTTGAAAAATAAAAGTGACACATTTGAAAAATTCAAGGAATGGCATACTCTCATAGGAAATCAAATAGGAACTAAACTGAAAGTTTTAAGGACTGACAATGGCCTAGAGTTTGTTTCAGAGCAGTTTAATGAGTTTTGCAGGAAACAGGGAATTAAGAGGCATAGAATCGTGGCAGGCACACCGCAACAAAATGGCCTAGCGGAACGCATGAACAGGACCATTTTGGAGTGGGTCAGATGCATGCTTTGGGAGTCAAGGTTGCCTAAAAGTTTCGGGTGAAGTCGAGTACAGCAGCTTATTTGATCAACAGATGTCCATCAACGGCGTTAGACTTCAAGACACCTATGGAGGTTTGGAGTGGGAAACCAGCAGAATACTCAAATTTGAAGCTTTTCGGGGCTTTGGCATTTGCTCATGTCAGACAAGATAAGCTTGAAGCTAGGGCTGTGAAATGTGTCTTTATTGGCTATTCGGAAGGTGTGAAGGGATATAAGCTGTGGAAGATGGAGTCTGGACAATCAAAATTCATAATAAGCAGAGATGTTACTTTTGTTGAGACCCGCATAGGGATGAAGTGCAAAGACCTGGAGAATAGTAGCTCAGAAACAGAGGTGGAGAAGACTCAGTTTGAGGTGGAGCCTTCCACTAGTGAGACCAGGGATGACAGGGAGGATAGTCCTCCACCATCAGGTTCTAGAGGAAGACAACCAACAGTGAATCCTGGCTATCAGTTGGCAAGAGATAGGGAAAGGAGGGAAACTGTGGCACCTAAGAGGTACGGCTATGAAGACTTAATTTGTTATGCTCTAAATGCGGCTGAAGAGATGCAAGGCTCAGAACCAAAGACATTCAGGGAAGCAGTTGAGAGCAAAGAAGGTCAGAAGTGGTTAGAGGCAGTGAATAAGGAAATGAATTCATTGGAGAAGAACCAGACCTGGAAACTTGTGAAGCTACCTAAGAATCAGAGGGTGGTTGGATGCAAGTGGATCTTCAAGAAGAAGGAAGGCATTCCGGGAATTGAAGAACCAAGGTATAAAGCAAGACTTGTGGCCAAGGGTTTTACACAGGTTGAGGGAATTGATTACAACGAAATTTTCTCACCTGTGGTGAAACATTGTTCCATAAGGGTTCTTATGGCAATTGTGAATCAATACGATCTTGAGTTAGAGCAAATGGACGTGAAGATCGCATTCTTACATGGAGACCTAAGAGAGACAATCTACATGCAACAACCGGAAGGTTTTGTAGAGGACAAGTCTAAGGTGTGTCTTTTGAAGAAATCTTTGTATGGGTTGAAATAAAGCCCTACGCAATGGTATCTTCGTTTTGACGATTTTCTTTTGAAGACAGGATTTATGAGAAGTGGGTACGACAGTTGTGTTTACATATTGAAGAGGGGTGAGGAAGTTGTTCTCTACCTACTTCTCTATGTTGATGATATCCTGATGGCGAGTTCTAGCAAAGAGGAGATCAGCAAGCTCAAGGAGAAACTAAATTCGGAATTTGAGATGAAGGATTTTGGGGCTGCAAAGAGGATACTTGGGATGGATATCGTGAGGGACCGGAATAAGGGTGAATTGTTCATATCTCAGCATGGGTACTTGAAGAAAGTGGTGGAGCGGTTTAGGATGCATGAAGCTAAGCCGGTTAGCACTCCTTTGGGTCATCACACAAAGCTCTCGGTGACACAAGCTCCTAAGTCCGAAGAGGAGGTGAGGAAGATGGATACTACTCCATATGCTAGTGGGGTAGGAAGCATCATGTACGGCATGGTTTGTAGTAGACCGGACTTAGCATATGCGGTTAGCATAGTGAGTCGGTTTATGGCAAATCCAGGCCAAGCACATTGGGAAGCTCTAAAGTGGGTTTTGAGATATTTGAACAGGTCATTCAAAGGTGGTTTGAGGTACACAAGAGCAACTCAAGGAGAAGACGCTTTGGAGGGTTATGTAGATGCGGATTATGCGGGAAATGAGGATACAAGGAAATCATTGTCTGGTTTTGTGTTTACATTGTTTGGAACGGAAATAAGTTGGAAGGCAAATCAACAGTCCGTTGTGGCGCTATCTACTACTCAAGCGGAGTATATCGCCCTAGTTGAAGGGGTGAAGGAGGCCATATGATTGAAAGGTATGATTGGGGAGCTAGGAATTACAAAAGGGTGTATGAAGGTACATTGTGATAGCCAAAATGCTATCCACTTGGCAAATCACCAAGTGTATCATGAAAGGACAAAGCACATCGACATCCGCTTGCATTTCATTAGAGACGTCGTTGAATTTAAGGAAATTGTGGTTGAGAAGGTTGCATCGGTGGACAACCCGGCGGATGTTTTCACCAAGTCACTACCTAGGTCAAGGTTCAAGCATTGCTTGGACTTGATGAATTTCTCTGAAAAGTAATTCCAATAATGGAGAGAGCAGCAAGTGGTTGATGGCTAAATGTTGAACATCACCACTGATTTGAAGTCAAGGTGGAGAATTGTGGAGATTGGTGTGACTTAAAATCATGTTGGAGATCTTTGGAAGTCATAGAAATGACTTTTCAACAGGTGTGAATCGAATCATGGACCTTTGGAATCGATTCATAATGTGTCTTGGAGCCTTGGAGAAGCTTTGGACTTACTGTGAATCGAATTGGAGGAGTGGGAATCGATTCACCAACTTAGGATCACAAAACGCGTAGGAATTGTACCTGTGAATCTAGTCACACTTACCGGTGAATCGATTCACCACTGCTGGTTTATAAACCAGAATTATGTTTTTCGTCCAGGAGGCGCGAGCAGTTTTCTAGGGTTGTGTGCAGCTGTTCTTGAGTGTTCTTTGTGAGGTTTTAGGGGCTGGGAAACACATTCAAACACCTGGGGATCTTAGGGAATCATAGAGGGAGGACTGAAGGTTTTCTCTATTGTTGTTCTTGAGAGTTTTTCATAGAGGGAAAGAGAGAGGGGTTGTAAGAACTCTTGAGATTGTTCATCTTGAACATTTGGAAGGGGTTCAAAGTAATTGTATTCTCTTATAAAGACTCTTTGATAGTGAAACGGAGGGATGCTCTCTCCCGCAGACGTAGGTCATCTTTTCGGGGCCAAACTGCGTAACCAAATAGCGGTGTCTTCTTCTCTACTCTCAACTCCTTTGATTGTTTGATTTTTTATTGCACCGTGTTGATCAAGTGATTGTTATTTTTTAGTTTGTGGTTGTCATTGATATTTGTTCCATTAATTTCTTGTTCGAATCTCAACACAACAAGATTCCAAAAGATACACAAAATAGAGAAGCAAACAAAATATGTGTATATATCGTCTGGATGATGTCTCCGGTTAAATTCTACTGATTGAAAACCTGTCAGACTGTAAATGCACAAAAATTGAGACACTGAATTACATAAATTTTGATTTGGAACATAACCATAAAACTCAATCCTTGTAAACCTTTATATGCTTCAGTGAATACTCCCCCTTTGATCCAACCGGTTTTTCTGCACTAGTTTTGGCTCCTAAATTTTTCCATGGCCCTTGGAGCTGCAACCAAAAAATTTGAGAACGTAGTTTTAAGCATAATAACTAAAGGAACTCGATATATTTATCACTTACATAGTAGGGGGCTCCTGATTGTTGTAAATAGCACCAGAACTGCTCAAGCATTATGCAATTCTGTTATTGATGTTTTAATGGATTGTATATATATATATATATATATATATATATATATATATATGTATACAAATTCTTGATTCTCTTCTTGTTTCTTTCATTTCCATTTACATTTTAGAATAGATGCAGATGTGCCTTTGATTTATTTTTTGAGTTCGCATACGCTTCAAGTGTAAATTTAAAGGATCAAATCTTTCCCACACTTTTTTATTTTAATACTCCTTCCATCCTTTACAATTATTATGCAAATAATATATGGCAGCAACTAGATGAATAATTGATAAAAATATATTCAACTCATTGATAAAAATAGCTCTCTCATTGTTTCCAAATAAATTCAAATTAATGAAATAGAAAAATGGAGATGGAGGGACTAAATACACTGTGTAGTGTGTACCCATATCCAAAAGTATTCTAAACCTGATAACTAATTACAAAGGACCAATAACTACAATAAAAAGTCAATTTAACCCATTGCATTGGTAAGCAGCTGTGATGCATCTTCACATAATTATGGTATGAACAGCTCCAAATTGATTGCCTAACTGTGTCTCCTGAAAATATGAAAACATCAAGCAATTATGTTAGGATTAATCATACTTATTATGTTCAGAGCAATAATCATAGAGGGGAAAAAAAACTCTGGTAAAACCTCATCAAAATGCAAAAAATTTATTACCTCATTGATCATGTCACTGAACACGTCTTCAAGTGAAAAAATATCATTAGAGATGTCACTGCTTTGAGTCTCTTCAGTTAAATCCACGATCCAATCATGATTCATTTGTAAGGAATCACAAAAACTGAAGTCCACGCTTCCTTCCGTTCAAAGATCATTCAAGGGAATCAAAGAGCCTCATCACGCCAATCTCAGGAGAATGGTAACTGCTATCCTGATTATGGTTAATCCACCCTTGTGAATTCATGTCTGTCAATGAATCATTAGGTTGACTAGACAGTGGAGTGATGGATGAAGCACCATCACTCAGATTACCCCCTTGCAAGGTTCCAGAATTTGGAAGGTAAGACTTTGTCCAAATATCATTGCATGAAGGAGAAAATTGTGACACCATATTAGCTTTTTGGTTTGCCACACAGCTATTTTTTTTTCAGATGGAGTCTATATTTCAGCAAACATGTAAAAAAACCAGTAAGGTTTCCTGAATTAAAAAAAAAAAAAAAAAAAAAAGAGGCTTATTAAGCTAAAACATAAAAGATAAGAAAAGGTAAATACCTGTAGATGGCTGGCCATATTCTCCTTTGTAAGCTTTTCAACATTCATCAAAGCAAGAATCTTTCTTGGTACAGCCTCTGAATGCAAAATAACAACTATCATTAGGCACAAAGTTCAGTGCTGGAACATTTAATGGCATGACTAAAACATAAGTAATGTTCATGGCATGATATTTACTCCAAGGGCTTATAACAATGATTAAGGAAGATTATTTTGACAAAGTCCTCAAAATAATACAGAGCACAATTTTCATATCATAATATTCTCAATATTGGATTGCTATAATCTACTCTACAAATATCTATAAAAAGCTTGATAAAATGAAAAGAAAGGAAACAACAACTGATTAAGCGCTTGTAGCAATTGATAAAAACTATGATGATAATTGTTTTGCATTGAAGAGAGAGTGAAGAACTTACTGTCAATTGTTTAACTGGTAGGATAGACCTTGATAAACTATAGGGGTAATCGAAATAGTTGACTAGGAGCGGTGAAAGGGACGAAAACACTATTAGAGCTGACGGTTTAGCTAACAAAAGTTAAAAATTAGTTCAGAATAGGATATGAAGAGGGCTATAGGGTGTAAGAAGGAAGTGGGTGGAACTAGACTTAGATATAGTGGTGTAGACCTAAGGGTTAGTGAATGTGATCTAGATAGACATGAGAATTTGTTGTGCTTGCTTGAGTGTGTGCCATTTATATATACTTTCTATCCTTGTTTCCCTGACTTTCATAGTGTGTAATGTGTTTCTTAGCTCCTTCTATTTTTCTTGTGTTGTATGTTCTTTTTCACATAAAACATAGTAACATGGACTTGATGGAGGCATCGCCAGTATCTTAGAGCGTATAGAGGGTACTCGGTAAAAGTGTCTCTTTCTTTCTTTTCAGTCACATCCAGTGAATCAAAGTATGTATATGTGTCATATAGGTTGTGGGCCCTAGGCACAGGTTCCTTAAATATGTAATCTTACGTATGTACGTGACAATATATTCAGTTTGAATAAATTAGTATTTTCAGTATATCTATATCGCTTAGTTACTCGTTTAAGGTTTTAATTATTTAGGGAAAATAAGACGGGGTCGTCTCAGTATTGACTTTAGGTAAGGTCGTACTGAATGTCTAGAATCACCAAAATATGCTTAAATCTTGCCAGTTTTTGCTCCATTTTGCATCTTTTGCTCCAAGTGTTGTCTTTGTAATATTTCTGCAAAATGGGGCATAAATGAGTACTTTTATACTTTAAATAGCACAAATTAACATGTTTTTGTACTAAAATACCCTATAAAAGTAGACAAATTGGAGTGTTAACATAGGGCAGCTCCTAAGTAGATCTTGAATCGCTCCCATGCCGCATGCATTGATTCATCTTCATTTTGAGCGAACCCATATATGTCAGCTCTCAGCTTTGCAGATTTTGCGGGAGGGAAATATTTATTCAGAAATTTAGTCTTCAGGTCCTCCCAGGTGGTAATAGAATTCAGTGCAAGTGAATGCAACCATAGTTATGCCTTCCCCTGCAGTGAGAATAAGAACAACCTTAACTTGATGGCCTCCAGTGTCACGCCTTGACATTTGACAGTGTTAGCAATCTTCTAAAATCTTTTGAGATGAGCATTCGAGTCTTCAGAAGGTAAGCCAGAGAATTGCACTGAGGACACTATTGAAATCAGTGTTGGCTTCAGTTCGAAGTTAGTGGCCTCAATTGCCGGATAGTTGACGTTATCTGCCACGTCTGTAGTTGGAGTGAAGTACTCGTTCAACATGAGCTCGTTCTCCATTGCTAGTTGTTGTCTTCTCAACAAACGAAGTGTTCTTTCAATTTCTGGATTAAATCTCAATTCAGGACGTTAAGACCGTGTCTGCATAAACCAAAGGAAACCAAATTAGAATGGTTTTTAAAAAAAAATAAAATAAAATAGAATTAAACTAATAATTAAAATAAACTAATTTAAACAAAAATAGATAAAATCAGAAAGAAAATGAAAAGAAACAGAACAATAAATAAATAAAATAAAATGCTTAAAGTAACTAGAATTTCGTTCAATTAATATCGCTAAAACACTCCCCGACAACGGTGCCAAATACTTGTTGCGGCTCAAGCAAGTGCACCTGATCATAACTCGTAATAATGGTGGAGTATATTTAAGACTCCGAATGTCGAATCCACAGGGAATGCACGAGTACCAACATAATAAAGACTCTATGCTATTTTGGCTAATGAAGGTTGTGATTAAAGAATTGCACGGGTTAACACTAAAATAAAATAATAAGCCAAACAATGCGCAAGAACGAGTTAAGATAATTATGAAAGGCCTAGAGAACCGGGTCACCAATACTTAGTTCCTGAATTTACTAATTAATTATTATGAGATCTATTTTTTGGTTGAAAACTAATCACTCACTCTAAAATTACTCACACCCAATGATCATGGAATGTTAATAGTCTTCTTCCTAAGAACTACCCAGTTTGATCATGCAAGACAATTAAAGGATAGAGCATTAAGTAATGGTGAGTTTGTTAATCTAATAACTGATTAGAAACAAGCACTTATCCTTGATCCGGCATAAAATGCGAGTTCTTTTATTCGTAAAGTTTCATTAACTAACTGTGGTACGATCGCCTCCAATTAAGTTACCTAATTAAAGGTTGATCAGGCCTTAAAGAATTAAGCATGCCAAGGATAAAACAATCAACAAGGTAATAGAAACTCATAAAACTAATTAGATGAATATCAAAAGCATAATAAAGGATCCCCCATCACCTCTAGTGATAGATTTAGCTACTCATGATAAATGAAAATAATATAAATTCATACATAAAGCCTTAAAAATCCATAATAAAGGGTATAAGTCTAAACCGAGACACCCTTTCAGTATGACGATGGTCCTTAACCACATGTTTTGCGTCTGCACAAGCTCCAGTAGCAAAACAGGATTGGCAAGAGCCTCTTATAATATTATATATATACATATATATGTATATGTATAATATTATACATGAATACATACATATATATATATATATATGTATATATAAAGTAGCAAGGGGTTTGTGAGAGACTATCAAAAAGTGGGCAAGAAGTCAAAAATCGGTCAAAAGGTCCTCAGACTGGGCTAAGATTGCCTTTTTATAGGCAAGGATACGAATTAGGTCATCTGGCTTCAAATCTGCGAATTCTGGGCTTAGGTACGGCCGTACCGAACCTTATTTGCGACGCTGGCTGTACTAGTGCACTCTATACTCTCTGACAGCAATTGTGTACGGTCGTATTGCCTTTGGTATGGCTGTACATAACTTTTTCTTCGGCGCCAAGTTGTACTGTCCAAGGGGGTACGCCCCTACTGCTGATCCTGCATAGGTACGGCCATACTGACTGGGTGTCAAGCCGTACATCTTGTCCAGAAACGCCAAAAATTTCCAAAACTTGCCAGTTTTTGATCTGTTCTTGAATCTTTTGCCCCGAGTGATGTTTTTATGATATTTCTGCAAAATTGGGCATAAGTGAGCACTTTTATACTTTAAATAGCACAAAATAACATGTTTAAGTACTAAAAATGCCACATAAAAGTAGACAATTTGGTGTATTAACAGAGATAGGGGTGGGAATAGGCTGGGCCGAGCTAGGCTTTACAAGGCCCAAACCTGGCCTGATCAAAAATTTCAAGGCCCAATCCTGGCCAGTTACCTATTATAGGCTTTTTTATCAGGTCTGGCCTGGCCTTTTTGAAAACCTGGTATGGCCTATTAGCCTACTTAAAAGCCTACTTGATATTAACGTCCTTGAATAAGTCATCTGACCGATCTTTAAATAGACTAACGAGCTAATAAACCAATGGGGTTAAGTTCTATTTATAATAAGCTATAAAAAAATAATTAAAACTACTACTAAGAGACATGAGACATAGGGGTGCCAATAGATAGGACGAACTGAGTTTTATAAGGTCTGATTCTAATTTATTCGTATGATATATGGCTTTTTCAAGGTCTAACGTGACCTATTAGAGAATCAAATCTTATATTATAACCTATTTAAATTCTACGTTGCAGTAAGACCTTTAAGTATGTCAAAAATTTCCGTAAGTCAATATGCTTAAATTATTGAAAATGTCAGTAGGTATATTATTTAACACACTAGTGCAGAATGCACCTGTCGGTTAAAATAGACTTTTTACGTCGGTTTTCCATCCGGCGTGTATTCTCTCGGCGTAGTATGTTTGGACTTATTTACGTCGGTTTTTAAACCGGCGTAAAAAATATCTTTTTACGTCAACTATACACAAAAACTGCAGTAAAAAATAGTTAAAACAGGAAACAGCTGCACTTTTTATGGCGGTTTTTTCCTAAAACCACTATAAAAGTGGACTTTTCACGCCGGTTTTTTCTTAAAACGGCCATAAAAAGGGGGACTTAAAAAATGAAAAAAAAAGACTAGACTTACTAGTCCGGTTATCTGAAAAAACCGAGATAACCGGTGTAGCAAGTCACCTATTACGTCGGTTATCTGAAAAAACCGGCGTGGTAAGTCTTTTTTTTTTAAAAAAAAATTCGTTTTACAGAGCTGCCGGCGGCCTTACTCTCAGAGCACAGTTGACATGACAAACTTCACACACTCTCACACGCTTTTTTTTTTGCATATTTCCTTTCTATATTGGGGACTATCAACATTATAAGTCAAAGAAATATGATTAACATTTTAATATCAAAATACAAAATGTTCAGAGTATGTATATTAAGAACCAATACTTAAACAAATTTAATGAATAGTTGTAGAGGAAAAAGCACAACAAGCAATTCTTTTACAAAGCAACAAGATTCCAAAAGATACACAAAATAGAGAAGCAAACAAAATATGTGTATATACTGTCTGGATGATGTCACCAGTTAAATTCTACTGATTAAAAACTTGTCAGACTACAAATGCACAAAAATTGAGACACTGAATTACATATATTTTGATTTGGAACATAACCATAAAACTCAATCCTTGTAAACCTTTACATGCTTCAGCGAATACTCCCCCTTTGATCCAACCGGTTTTTCTGCACTAGTTTTGGCTCCTAAATTTTTCCATGGCCCTTGGAGCTGCAACCAAAAAAATTGAGAACGTAGTTTTAAGCATAATAACTAAAGGAACTCGATATATTTATCACTTACATAGTAGGGGGCTCCTGATTGTTGTAAATAGCACCAGAACTGCTCAAGCATTATGCAATTCTGTTATTGATGTTTTAATGGATTGTATATATATAAGTATACAAATTCTTGATTCTCTTCTTGTTTCTTTCATTTCCATTTACATTTTAGAATAGATGCAGATGTGCCTTTGATTTATTTTTTGAGTTCGCACACAGTTTCTGCGGTGTAAATTTAAAGGATCAAATCTTTCCCACACTTTTTTATTTTAATACTCCTTCCTTCCTTTACAATTATTATGCAAATAATATATGGCAGCAACTAGATGAATAATTGATAAAAATATATTCAACTCATTGATAAAAATAGCTCTCTGCTGTTTCCAAATAAATTCAAATTAATGAAATAGAAAAATGGAGATGGAGGGACTAAATACACTGTGTAGTGTGTACCCATATCCAAAAGTATTCTAAACCTGATAACTAATTACAAAGGACCAATAACTACAATAAAAAGTCAATTTAACCCATTGCACTGGTAAGCAGCTGTGATGCATCTTCACATAATTATGGTATGAACAGCTCCAAATTGATTGCCTAACTGTGTCTCCTGAAAATATGAAAACATCAAGCAATTTTGTTAGGATTAGTCATAGTTATTATGTTCAGAGCAATAATCATAGAGGGGAAAAAAAACTCTGGTAAAACCTCATCAAATTGCAAAAAATTTATTACCTCATTGATCATGTCACTGAACAAGTCTTCAAGTGAAAAAAGATCATTAGAGATGTCACTGCTTTGAGTCTCTTCAGTTAAATCCGCGATCCAATCATGATTCATTTGTAAGGAATCACAAAAACTGAAGTCCAAGCTTCCTTCTGGTTCAGCATCATTCAAGGGAATCAAAGAGCCTACTGGGCTGCCAATCTCAGGAGAATGGTAACTGCTATCCTGATTATGGTTAATCCACCCTTGTGAATTCATGTCTGTCAATGAATCATGAGGTTGACTAGACAGTGGAGTGATGGATGAAGCACCATCACTCAGATTACCCCCTTGCAAGGTTCCAAATTTGGAAGGTAAGACTTTGTCCAAATATCATTGCATGAAGGAGAAAATTGTGACACCATATTAACTTTTTGGTTTGCCACACAGCTATTTTTTTTTTCAGATGGAGTCTATATTTCTGCAAACATGTAAAAAAACCAGTAAAGTTTCCTGAATTTAAAAAAAAAAAAAAAAAAAAAAAAAAAAAAAAGGGGCTTATTAAGCTAAAACATAAAAGATAAGAAAAGGTAAATACCTGTAGATGGCTGGCCATATTCTCCTTTGTAAGCTTTTCAACATTCATCAAAGCAAGAATCTTTCTTGGTACAGCCTCTGAATGCAAAATAACAACTATCATTAGGCACAAAGTTCAGTGCTGGAACATTTAATGGCATGACTAAAACATAAGTAATGTTCATGGCATGATATTTACTCCAAGGGCTTATAACAATGATTAAGGAAGATTATTTTGACAAAGTCTTCAAAATAATACAAAGCACAATTTTCATATCATAATATTCTCAATATTGGATTGCTATAATCTACTCTACAAATATCTATAAAAAGCATGATAAAATGAAAAGAAAGGAAACAACAACTGATTAAGCACTTGTAGCAATTGATAAAAGTTATGATGACAATTGTTTTGCATTGAAGAGAGAGTGAAGAACTTACTGTCAAAGCCTAATTGATTAACAGCGGCAACAAACTTGCTGTGTAGTTCCGCAAACCAAACAACTCGAGGCTTCTACAGGGCTGTTGCAACCTCATTGTCATGATCATTCTCATGCTCCTTTCCTTTTTTCGATGATTTTTCAATTTGATTTGAATTTGCTGGTACTGCTAAGTGTAGTCCATTGCAACTATCAAAATTAGGTGTGTATTGATTGTTGCTTTTGGTAATCTTCTTCCTCCTGATTACATGCTGCCAAATGATCTGTAGCTCCTTAATTCTAACAGGTTTCAGCATATAATAACAAGCTCCAAGAGAAATCCCCTTCATTACCATCTTTGGATCATCATTTGTAGACAACACTGAAAATCAAACACTTAATAATGTTAAAAGATTCATGAAACAACCATATGGAGCAGCAATACATAACAACTAAGTTCACTTTGCACTTGCATACCAAAGTTTCATATTTATCAATCAATTCTCAAACTTCCCCAAAATCAAACACACAACAACTATGGCAGATAGTACCTTTTATGCTCTACAAAACAATACCAAAATTTTATGATTTTTTGGCCCTATGAATTTTTAGCAGCACCATTTCCATTTTCCATTTAGCAACACCATTTCCATTTTCCACCATTTCCATTTTCCAGCACAAACTACTGGTGGAGCCATGGATAACAATTGCTTCAATACTTTATGTTGCATCATTTAACATGTAAACAGTAAGTAATTTATATTCTAATTCATCAGAGATAAGTAGTGTACATGAGCAGATTAATTAATCTTGAAATATAAGTGAAAATAACTTGGCAACTCAGCTAGTTAATTAATCTTGGTAACACTATTCTAATGCACAGATGACCTACTAATATGAACTGACACACTCTGACAGCAATATATGATGGAACACAGAAACATGGATCATGCATAATACAATCACCTCAAACTCATAGGACCTTTTTCATCCCTCGGTCCGAAGGATTTTGGCATACTAGTTGCTAAAAATTCATTTTTATCAATCAATTCTTAAACTTCACCAAAATCAACACACAACCACCATGGCAAATAATTCCTTTTATACTCTACAAAACAATACCAAAAATCCTACAAATCTTTGGTAGTGATGAAGTAAACACAAAAAAAGAAAATCAGAAAATAACTACATAAAAGTGAGGGGGGCAAGTGTAGTAGATAAAGTGCAGAACTATAACAATTGATGAGAACTATAACATTTAATCACTAATATTATCAATTGTTGCACTTTATACTATAAAGTGAATTTCCACACTCTAGAGTAGTCAAATCCTATTAATAATTATATCACTAATCATTAACATAATATGATAAAATTGAAGAAAGGGATATAGCTTACATATGACAGGTAGGTCCATCTCAAGTCCCACAAGCTCAAGCAGCTTGAATCCATCCATGTCTGGCATGTGGACATCACTGATTACCAGGTCAAATTTGTTTTTGTTTTCTCTCAACAGCAAAGCGCCGTTATTGCATTTTCAGCTGTGGTTACTGCAACAACCATAACTAAAATAAATTTCATTCTGATAGAGCAAAATCTACGTAATGTTTAATTAAAAAATAACTCCAATCATAGAAAAGAGTTACATTCTGCATCCAATGAAGGCAACAATTTGGATGCGATTAAATCTTTGGAATCCAAGAATCGGCATAAGATCCACAAAAGATCAGAAACACGAGAAATTTAAAAAGGAAATCATGTCCAATCACTTAAAGAAAGTTGTTAATTAAAATTAATTTAATTGAACACAACACTTCGGAAACAATATTTAAGAAAAGTGAATATGATGTACCCAAAAAAAAAAGTGAATATTTTTTTTGGTCTGATGGCCCAGCGGCCTACTACGCACTCCTAAGAATGTTGAAAGAGGGCGTAGTAGGTTCGAACCCGCACCCAAGCGTCTAATTATTTGCCAGTTGTGCTAAGCACCACGGACAAAATGGATATGAAAACTAATTCAATTGATTCATTCAAGCATTGGCCGCTGGATATAAAGTAGATAAATAGAAATTTGAGGGAAAAATGGATCAACTTCATTGATAATAATACCACACACATATACATACATACACATAAATATATGTATCTCCAAAACTTGGGGAATATCATATGATAAGATTTGTCACATCATGAAAAACCAAAATAAACAAACTAACTGACCCAATATGATTTGTCAAAAAACTGACTCAATTAGACAATTTCAAGTTTAGGAAAAAAAAATTGTTATGATTCTAGTAATAATATCTAGGCCAGAAGAATCAAAAGCACAAAATTGAAAACTGTTATGAAGCATGTGAAATAATATATCTTGTATGTGTTATACTAAATGATTGCTGTTGTATTGTTTTTTCTGATTTTAATTGGCAAATGACATAGGGATTCGAATCCACTGTGGAGCATTTTTTAGGGTTATTTTTGCAATGAAATTCAATGCAACGATCATTGCAAAAAAGTCATCAACCAGTTTCGAAATCGGGTCACGCTATATGCATAAAACAAAGAATAGCCGCAGAACCAACGCGTCAAGCTTGACGGACTTAAATTTAAGTACTTACCATTGTATAGACTCCTTTGGAGCAGAGTCTCCAAAATCTTGAGGAAAGCTTGGTCACCGTCAACAGCAAGAACATGCATTCCAAAAAGGGTGTTTTTACCTCAATTGGAGTCTCTGTTTTATTATGTGTCTGAATGCAATTGATACAAGTTAGGAGAAGAATCACCAAATTCAAATTTTTCCGGGAAAACTGAAATTATAGTGTTGCGTGTTTTTCACGCGCAGAAAGAAAGTGAAAGAGGAAACTTTTGGCAGTGAGTGAGTGATTTATTTTAGTGATTCTGCTATTGTCTATCATTACAAATATTAAGGATGTTTTTTTATAGCCGTTATCAACTTACCGTAAACTTTATTTTCGCCCAATATCTATTAATTTGTGTTTCTTGATTCTTTCTTGTGTCATTAATATTGAGAGAAGGAAATTTGCAAGTGAGAGAGTGCGAATTTCGGGGGGAGAGAGTATGTGAATTCAGATTACTTTTCTTTTGAAAGAAGAAATTTAGCTTATTACTAAAAAAAGAATTTTTTATATCAAAAAAAAAAAAGTTGACGGAACTTGTTACTTTGAAAGCTTTTAATTATAAAGTATTTTGAATATAAAACAAGTTATTAAATTTATAAAAATAATTAAACTAAAAACTGAAAACCAGTTTAGTTTCTAGTAAATATATATGTCTTATTAAAATATGGGTATAAAAGATATTTTAGCAATTAATGCATATTGAGATAAGTCAATTTTTCTTATAATTAGGACAAAAAAATACTTTAAAAATTCTCTTATAATAAGGACCGAAGATAGTATATGACAAATACTAATGAGTGCCCTAAAGACATTGTTTAAGAAGTCTAAAAAGGTAAGTTTTTAAGAAAAGTTGTGTATTTAATACATTGGGAAGAGATGTACTTAGTTTTTCAACAAATAATTATCTTGTTTGGAATTTCTGAACAATGCCCTTAGCACAATCGTTAGCAATATCATAATATATTACTCATGTTTTCATTGAAAAATACAACTGGATCAGAGGCAAATTGTCTCTTCTCACACTTTGAAGTCACTAAAAAAAATTCTCACACTTTGGATGTTGGCTGTTTGAATCCTTGATAAGTCGTATTTTTAGAATTTTACCATACAACCACATCAACTCCTTGTGTTCACTGCCACATCATCACTACACTGCCATTTCAGCAACTCTGTTGATTATTGGATGACAATTTAACATATGGACAAAACATCTGAAAATTTTAAAAGTTGGCGAACTAAAATTCCAAAATAAAAAAATGGGACTAAATTCGTGAGTTGGTGAAAATAAGGTGACCAAAACTATAATTAAGCCTAATATATTTTTACTCTGTACTTTAAGTATTGATAGATTTTCATGTAGATATTAATATTATTTCATGTAAAATATTTATCTTTGTGTGTTATATTTTCACTCGTTAATTATCATATTTTAGCTATGTAGAATTACCATTCTTTTGCAAAGTAAGTATTTACTCAAATAAAAAAGTTCAATTAATTAGTTCAATGAGAAAATAAAAAATAATGAACTATCTCAAAAAATGTTAATATTCCAAATTTCAAATCTATATAGAGAACTATATCCATAATATAATAATATTATTTAGGAAATCCTTCTGAATTAAATTTAGTAAACATATGAATTTAATCTTATTTTTTGTCTTACAAATAAATATAAATTAATTATGTAAAAAATTTAAAACTTTATTAGGTGATAAGATAATAACTGAGAAAGAGTTATGTTAATATTGAATTTTGTCAAAATAATGATTTTCAAATGGGGTAATTAAATTACAATAAAGTATAAATTTTCCTAATAATTTATATAAAATCATATTCTGATGTAAAATATTCATCCCTGTATTTTACCATCCAGGAAAGAAACAACCCCACCAGCAAACTATGATATTTTGGGTTTCGTTGGAGCATATATTAGGATGAAAATTGATTCTAAATAGTTTATCTATTCTTGTCTATAGATAAAGAAGATTGGGTGATTACCCCAAAGACAAAGAAATATATCATTCCTTTTAGTTCAATAGGAGACATTTCTCGAGTAATGTAATGAGATATAACTAGGGGTCACTAGTGCAGAAAATGTCTTTTAAATCGGTTAAAACAACCCTTTTAAATCGGTTTTGAGTCCGATTTAAATATTACCGTGATAGTATGTGGGCATCTTTTAAATCGGTTTTTGAACCGATTTAAAAGAGTCTTTTAAATCGGTTATTTAACCGATTTAAAATGTCTGTTACCCGATTTAGAAGATGCATCGTAAATGTGAAAAAATTACCTTTTAATAATCGGTTATTTAACCGATTTAAAAGGTCCTGATAACCGATTTAAAAGGCATAAATATCCGATTTAAAATACACTCTTTTAAATCGGTTATTTTATAACCGATTTAAAAGACCTTATTTTTTTTCTTTTTTTTTTTGTTTTCCTGGTTACCAACCTGCAAACCATAGCCATTCAAGACAGCTTAAATACCATTCAACAGACAACCATTCAGCAAAAAACCATTTAACTAGCTCGCAAAACTAACATCAAAATACCATCACTTCACATATTACATATAGTTCAACAAATCATCAAGTTAACAGACATACACTATTTTCCAATACCATCACTTCACATATTACACTAGTTCAACAATTCATCAAGTTAAACAAAAAACATGATAAAAACAGGCACTCTAAGTACACTTTCATCAGTCATTTCTTATGCTTTTGCTCTGAATAAAATCTTAAAAAAAACTCTGCCCAAATTTGCCGAACGTCGTCAATTTCCTTAGTGTCAAATGGTGACTCATCATTGAATTTCTGCAAGTTGAAACAAAATTATATTTACGTTAAACCAAAGAAAATAAACCAATATGTTAAAAAAGTGCATAATAGCAAAAGGTTAAAAATTGTATTACCTCCTTCCAATTATCAACAACAACCTCAGTGACAATGGTCAACATATGTTTCATGACATAGTACCCACAAGCATATCCATTATTTTGTTTCGGTACCTACAAATTAATGAATACCAAAGTTGAATATAATGAGTAAATTATTATACACTTGGTACAGTTATAAAATGAATCTCAAATTTTAATCTACTTACTAAGGGCACAAGCCATTCAGGTTTATTTTTTTCGCACCACATTGCCACATGATATCCACCATAGCTCGATAAAATATTCATGATAAGTAAATTATAAAACTAAATAATACATATCACAAAGTAAGTTAATTGTGACAAACAAAAGCTTACAAATCAAATTGGCGCGTAATGGTTGTGTTTGGCTTATAATGCAGCGAACACATCCAGACTACAACATTTTGACTAGGCAAAATGACCAGCAATTGCCAATGGTTGCTGCAATATTGGGCAACATTAATGGTGTATCAGAATCGATAGACAAAAGAAAACTAGACTAGCAATTTAACAATACAATTAGTATCATTTACTTACTCATTCACATACGGCGCAAAGTAACAAACTTTTGGTTCTTGGACTAATTTATTCTGGATATATGCCTGAACGACCTCTTTTGAACGACCACTGGCACTACTAATGCTATATGGATCCAAGAATCCATACACATGACTGATAGACTTTGTGTTGCATTGGCGATATAGATATCTAAAATGTTTAAACAAATGTTCATTATAATTTATAATTGATACATATTTTGGAAAAAAAATTGATAACACATTGATACTTACGTGCACCATAATTGCAAGTGGGATGAACCAATCCACTTATTACCCAGACACAAATCCGTAAGGTCAGTTTTATCAAGATAATAATGTGATTGATCTTCATGCTCCAATATTAACTTTGCACTTCCGCCTGGAAGATCCAACGCCATTACAATCAATTCCTTTAACCAATCATGCTTAGGCGGCTCATCCACATTATCTGGTGCACAACTGCCCTTAGTGCTCACATGCACAGTAGCTCTAGGGGATTTAGGAGAACACTCTGGATGGTCAGCTGAAATTTTTTGGATGCAGCCCAGAAATGCCAGCCTCTGCAACAAATAACATTCGTAAACATTAATAACATTCGTAAAAATAGTAATTTTATTTTTATCTGGGTAAAGTTATACATACCTCCGATACCGCCTTATCTACCGCCTTATTTATGGCATTCACCCAATGCTCAGGAGGTATAGCTTCTGAAGTGGGGCCACAACGAGACGGTCCTCCATAATATTTCTTAAGGCCTACACCTCGTCCAGCAGTACGAACACGTCCAGGGTGCTCGGGTGTTCCAATTGCAGTAGTCAAGATATCTTGACGTCCATGCGGAACAAAAGTACCCTGTGTGGACTGTTCAACCAAGGAATCCTACAACATATAACACATAATAGATGATGTAAGTCAATATGTAAGCATGTTACAATTACATTGACCAATTGAATTTATACTTACAATCTTAGAAGCAACTGAGGCTGAGGCCTCAGTTGTGTAAAATCCTGTTGGCTTTAGTCGGGCCATCTTCCACTTCTCATACCATGTGCAGCTAATCTTATTATTCCAAGTGGATCAATATATGAGGATAAATCAAGATATCCTATATTAATATATGTCAAACCCCTTCCTCAAACTCTGCATAACCGAAATAGAGAAGGAATAATGTGCCATAATTTAACTAAAACACTAAGGACAAAAACAACTGATAGTAACACTAAGGACAAAAACAACTGATAGTAGCCTTTTAAATAATCAATCCCTTTCATATTCTAGTGCAACTTCCATCTGCAGAAAATTTCTATCCCATGAGTTGTACTGATCAAGAGGAAGAAATGACGAATTAAGAGAGGCCACCTCCTACTTATTTTTCTGACAGCCGCAAATTGAGAAAGTTAAGTATCTAACCATTCTAGACAATCAATACAAATATATGCTTAGGAAATTTAGAAACCATGCAATACAAATAGCCATGCAATACAAATAGAATATGACAGAATTTTGTCTCCTTTAGAAACCTCATAAACGAAGGACATAAGGAATTAACTGATGCCACCTACTACTAAGGAAATTCTGCACAAATCTTATGTTTACAAATGTTGTCATATGATGTTAACATATATGACACTATCCTCTCCCTTGCAAAGCTACATAACCGAAGAGAAAGGAAGCAATTAAAGCCACCTTCTGCTTAACTTTTGCGGAATAGATAAGGGTCTGGCACTTTGGGAGCCAACTAATTACAGGATTCTAAACTAATCCAGACCTGATAAATAATAAAAAGGGAAAGAACAGCTTAAGAAAATCACTTACTTCTTCTTATCAATGTCTGGAATGTCACTTCTTCCAAATCCAAATCCAAATCCACAGATTCCAACAACCACAAGAGCACCAAAAATCTACAAATGAAGAAGCTTCTCACTTAGGTGATACCAAAACAGAGAAATACCAAAACAGAAATCAATACTATGCAAAGAAATGCCAAAACAGAAAAAACCCAAAACAGAAATTTACAAATGAAGAAGCATCTCACTTAGGTTTTCAAAGCAACGGAGGAATGCTTCGCTTGCAGTATGTTCGATTGCAATGGAAGGGGGTCTCCGTGGAAACTGGGGGTACTGGAACAAAGATGGAGACTGTGACGATGACAGTGTTTCTTTTCAATTTCTGGGCATGTAGGAGAAGAGGTGTCACGGCAACGGCGAGCAGAGACGGATACACGGCGAGCAGAGACGGATGCACGGCGAGCACAGACGGAGGGACGGCGACGCGAGCTTGAAGATGGAGGTGGAAGGAAAGGTTCTCAACCCGCGGCGAGGATGGAGGCACAAAGGAGAGGTTCTCAACCCGCGGAGAGGATGATGGAGGCGGCGGTGCCAACCCGAGCTTGATGGAGGCGGACGAGTGTTCTCACTCAGTTTGATGAGAGGGACGCGCGTTTGAGAGGGAATGGAAAAATAATATTTGATAAATTATAAGTGTCTTTTAAATCGGTGACATTCGAGCCGTTTCAAATTACGCTCTTTTACCGATCCAAAAGAAAAAAATATGGGTCTTTTAAATCGGTGTTTTGTTAACCGATTTAAAACATAGAAAACACCGATTTAAAAGAGATCCGCCTACACATTTATTTACAAAATTGCCACCGCGTTTATCTTTTAAATCGGTTTTTGTTATAACCGATTTTAAATACCTGTTTTTTATCCTATTTTTGCACTAGTGGGTGTAAATGAGTTGAGCTATTTGTGAATTATTCGAGCTCGGCTCATTAAATGCTCGGTCAAGCTTGTTTGTTTAATTAAATAAACAAACTCAAGCTTGAGATTAAGTTCAATTATTTAAGTGAATCAAGCCTAAACCTTTCAGGCTCGACATTAACGGCTCGTGAATAGCTCGTTTGACGATATAATTGTCTTTTACAAGTTATATTTATTTTTCATATTATTTGTATTATGTAATTCGTTGAATTTTGAAAAGATGTTATAGTGGGTTGCTGCATTTAGTTCAGACCATTTTATCAGGCACCGTGTGAAGAGGCACGTTTCGCCTTCGCCCATGTACATTGTACAATGTTTTAGAATCCTTACTACCATCATCATGCCCTATGAAATGTTTTAAATATTGTCTTTGTCAAAATCTTACTTGCAATTCCTATATCCTTCATATTGGCAATGAGAAGCACGACTAATCACAATGAGCAAAGTTAGAGCAAATAGGGTATCCAAACAACAAAAAGGATATTATAGTAAACTTAAATTGACTTGGTATTTATTTAATTAAATGAATTAAAGTGTATGTTTTAACATAAGAGGAGAGATGAGTGTAATAGCCTCATCTCTTAGGGGAAGAGAGTGTAATTTACTCTAACGGAAAAGGTAAAATCTAAATTGTCCTAATAATAATAATAATAATTTAACATTTAAAATAAATAAAAAAATTCTTATACGAAAAACTTTTTGTGTTAAAGATTTTTTCCCTTGATCTTTTGCAATATACTTAAACTAATTCCTTATCTACACTTTTACATGATGACTTGATCTTTTCTTATTTTTTCTTATCCGCTAATCTTATCCACTAATATAATTCAAACTTTATTTTTCCATTGATTAACAAACACTGAAAATCTTAAAACCTAAAGTATAATGTTCGTCTTTTCCTTCTTATGTTCGGCATAAAGAGCCTTTCATGCCATTGAAATTTTACCTCTTTTGTAAATTAATCCTTAAAAATAGTTTTTTCATACATATTAGGTTGTCAATTTTATGTTATTTCCCCAACATATACCATATTATTTTGATTGATTACTAGTGGCATTCTTCACTGTCTTTGGAGGAAATACAAGTTGATGATTAAGAGAAAAAAAAATTCCTATCGTGAACAATTTTGTATAAAATCGATCACAATAAGCAAGGAAAATAAATCCTCCACTTGTATTTGCTCCCAGTACTACGTTGAATGCCACTGATAAGCAATCAAAAAATAGGGTATCAAATTCATGAGTTTAGAGTTTTGGAAGAAAAATAGTCAGATTATCGCAGTCTCTTTGGAAGAATATGACGATAAAGACATCGTGACAAGAGAATAAGATAGCATTTGAACTAATTTATTTATAAGACTAAAAATAAGAATGTTAAAAATAAAGTTATATGTTATTTGGTAGTTTTTTATTTATTTTTATTTTTTTTGGCTTAAGAGCTATTTTTTGTTAAACATAACCTTCCAAATATAACGCGTTTATTACACTATCTCTTTTTCGTTTTTTATCATTACTCATTTTTTTTTTTTTTTGTTATCTCGGATATCTGTTTACTTAGTCTTGGAAGGCACTGAGCTTCATCATACTTATGCTCTTGTGATCAATGAAAATGGAAAGTTGGCTGCTAGATCTCCGTCTCTTTCATTCAAGCATTCCTTGCGTGAGAGGAATATGTTTGCGGATTGACTAGCTAAGACTGGTGCTTCTTCTAATCATCATCTGCGGATTTGAAATTCTTATCCTCACAGCTGAACCAGATTGTTCTGGATGATGCTTTAGGCATGAATTAGAATATTGTTTCTTTGTAGCACCAAAAAAAAAAAAAAGAAGATAGTTTCTTAGTTTGTTTGTTTTCTTCTTTCAGTTTGATTAAAAAAAAAAAAAAACTATACAACCAGTTTAAAGATAATATTTTTTTATTTTAAAAAAATTATATTATTTGAGTCGATTTTTTCTTTAGTATTTTAAAGTAAATAAATAGCAATGATATATTTTATTTCTTAAAATTTAAAGATTATTTAAATTTTACATTATTGTTGTACTTTATTCTCTAAATTGTGTTTATAATAATAATAATAATAATTTCAAGTAAGTATCAATGACCAATCAGAATCAGAACAAAGTTGCTGTTGACCAATCAGAACAATCAGAATCAAGTAACACTTCTGTCAATATGTCAACATTACATTGTCATAACTCAACAACCTGAACTTCATCTAAATTGATGGAAGCAAAAGGTTATTTGCTGTTATGTTGAAGCAGCAGAGGTGTTTTCAGTTAAGGTATCACAAAAGGGACAAATAGATAGCCTGCCAATACTTACTTAACTACAGAAAAAAAAGGAGAACTCAGGCAAAAGGGTCAGAATTTGCCACAAGTGATGGCACATGTTTCTTTGCCATCCTGGGCACATCTAGTGGTCATGACCCAGTGACTAATTTACAAATATCAACTTTGCTTCAAAATTTTCACATATATGACTACTAGTAGAGCTACAAGTGAACCAATCCTCAAGGTAGGTAGATATATATCCCTGTACACTAAGTTCTGCATGATAGTGGAAAAATAAGCAGGCTTACCCACCACCATCACAGAAGGTCCATCTATCTAATTTGCTACACAAGAAGGTCCTATACATGAAAATAAGGTCATGTCACACTGTTCACAAGCAAAAAGACAATCCCATAGGGTGCTTCCGTATATGCATTTGTGCTGTCCATTGAGTCTCAGGTGGAATAGTTTATTGCAGAATCACCTAAAATAAAACGAGTCGGTTAGAATAGTCTAACTGAATACAGTTAGTATTTATCAAAGTTTGGTTCCATTACTGTGCGCGGAGTCAACTGATGACTGCGGTGACAAGCTTCCCTTATCTGTATCACATCCAAAACAAGTGGTAGAATATTCATCAGCTATAAGCCCAAATAGAAATGTATAAAATGAAATATCCACCAGGTATTTAAAGATATCATGCTAATTTATTCCATAAAATGCCTGTTGATGTTGTCATTGTTATTGATAGAAAACTATCGGAATTTGTAAAAGAAAGATCCATGCAGCTACTTCAAATAAAAGCTCACCGATGCAACAATTCCTATATCCTACCAACACAAGTGTTCATGTAGTTGTCAATAATGAGGAGAGTGAACATCCATTCTAGTTTGCGAAAATTTAACTCAGCGATCACATTAGTCCTCCATTCATAGGCAACATCAGATTGGCTCTGTCAATTAGTGGCATCGATTTCGTTCACTTAAGGACCAATTTGATGACATTAACCGATGATGAAGGACAACTTCGGTGTTGCAATACATTGGGGACACCATCGTATGTTAAGTATAGGCTCGGATGACTGAAGTACATGTTTAATTGAAAGAGGGAAAAAAAAAATTGTTTTTAAGATTTAGGGGGCGTTTGGAAGAGTTTGTTTGGGCTTATCTTATAACATAAGCACTTGGGTAAGTGTTTGGAAGAGCTTATGAAAATAGCTTATGATATGTTTATAAGCTGTTTTCATGTTTATTTTCATAAGCTCCTCCAAATACCTTATTTTCGTAAGCTTAAGCTACTTTCAGCTTGTGCAGAGTTTACCCTCATTGCTTCTTTGATTATAGAAACAACTTATACATAAGCTCTTTTACAATAAATGCTTATTGAATAAACACATTATTGAGCTGTATATCCAAACCCCTCCTTAGTGATGAGCCTAACTTGTAATTTATTACCACAAATTGTTCTTAAAATCATTACAACTATACAACAACAGAGATTGAATATGCACTCTGCAACCTAAAGCGTAAAGAATATATTTTTAATTAAAACCCTTGTTCTTTTATTAATTCGGTTCAGATTCAGAGGCTCTAGCATGTTTGGAAATACTTAAAAGAAGCAATCATTCTCAGAAGTCATAAGGAAACAAATTAAACTCAAGTTTTACAAGTCCTAAATTCGTTGCAATTTGAATTACACCCCTCACCATAATATACTCTCTACCCGAACTTCAGAACAACTTAAGGTCAACTTGGTTACATATAGATGCACTAGTTTTTTTATTCAAGTCTCTGAAGCATATTACTAGTGATGCATATCTAAGAGTTACTTTCGGCATATAACATTAATAAGCTGATCTCATGTACAGTGAAAATGCAACATGCTGACAAAACGGTATGTCAAAAGATTAGGACATGATAATGTAAAGAGGAGTAGTAACATATTATACTTTAGCAGAGAAATACCTACCAATAGAATGACGCATCCCCTTGACAGCGGCAAAATTCTTGTATGTATAGCCAACAAAACTGAGATCTTGAGTAGTTAAGAGCATCTGTGGACAATGATGATACAGAAAACTTTAAAGAATTTTTAGTATACTACACCATCGTTCAACTTATATTTAGCCAGGAACAAGTTTGTGTCGGTGTAAACAACTAGAACTGATGATTAGAAAGATTAGGCGCTTATGAATTAATGGAAAGCCACATAAAGCCAGTGGACTATTATTTCATACAATTTTTTTAAAGCAGCATCAGCCTTCAAAGTATACCACACCTTTAGAGAGAGAAAATTATTGAGACATGTTAGAATAACACATTTAACATGTGTTAAATGCTTTTAGTGTGTGCTGACTAGATACTTAGTCATCTGTAATTATTAGGAGATATTCTTGTAATCAATGCTCATTATAAATAGAGCTCATGTGATATCATCATTCACACAACATTCCAATACAATTCTTTTTACATGGTATCAGAGCAGGTTTTGATTCTGTAACCTTCCTTCGTGATTCACCACCGTGCTGCCGCCGGCAGCGCCACCTTTCAGTTTTCTGATGGCGCCTTCTTCCCACCGACGATCATTCCGGTGGTGACTCTTTTCCCATCGACGATTATTCCGGTGGTGCCTTCTCTTCCCACCGACGACTATCCCGATAGTGCTTTCTCTTCCCACCGACGACCATTCCGGTGGTGTCTTCTTTTTCCATCAGCGATCATTTTGGTGGTGCCTTATATTGGTTATGACTCACACCGGCCCACTGGCCTAGTCACTGAAGCAGTTATCGGATTTAGTTTCAAGTTTTGCGGGAAATGCAATTTTCTTATAACAAGCTTAAAGCTTAGCAAGCTTTAACTTGAGGGAGAGTGTTAGAATAACACATTTAACATGTGTTAAATGTTTTTAGTGTGTGCTGACTAGATGCTTAGTCATCTGTAATTATTTGGAGATATTCTTGTAATCAATGCTCATTATAAATAGAGCTCATGTGTGATCATCATTCACACAACATTCCAATGCAATTCTTTTTACAAGACATATTGTACCCATAAGAATCTGAACATTACAATGATTTTATTGGAACTAAATGTTGTGTGTAAGTTCCATGGAGACATACTCGTTCATGCAGTTATTTCGTAAATTCTTACATCGTACTTGGATGAGGACTAAAGTATTTACAGCTGGAGGATCCAAGGATTACAATAATGGTTCTTATATTCTAAAGGAGATGAAATTTCCGCTTAGAATTGAATGATACATAAAAGTGAATGCCTAAGGCATGTTAATTCGACTATTGCATGACAAATCTCAATCTTCCTTCTTGAAAATAGAGTTTTACCTTTCTGATGGGTCCAGATCCAGCTCGAGTTGGTTTTGGTTGTTCAACCTATTAATGCAATTAAAATAAATGTCACAATTTCAACTAACTAAAAAGTAACCGAACCGGGTAAAAGCAAAAGCTATGAAAATCCATGCACATATATAAATATGAAAGCATAAGCATAAGAAGGTGAATTGACAAATAATTCTTTTGACCATATTGTTCCTGGAAAAACACAATCATTCTATCAAAGAATAATTCACTAAACAGGACTGAATTTAAATGAATAACGCAAAAGTTCATGCAAACAAACATGTATCCATATACAAATATCAAATATGGAAGCACACTATCATACATGCATATCATTCTGAACAAACTGTGACACGTTTCTATCTTCAATTTTCTTAACTACAATTGCACTAACCTATTAGTCTGTTGCACTTTCTCCATTGATATTTTGATTTAAGCACCCCTAACCCATTTGTGTTGTTTGCAGTGTCCCCACTTTCAGTATCACCATAATTTAAATTAGAGATTATCTCTAAAACAATTGTTCAAAACATGAAAGTCACCTGCCTAATAGTTTGAACATAGCTAAATTGTTCTATGATAACAAATAGTGGCAATGTGTGCGAATTTTATTGGATTGATTGTGTGTAAATGTGCATAATTTTGGATCATTCAGGGGGACACATTGCTGAAATATCAATGGGGAAGTGCAATTTGACTAATATATCATGGTAGAGAATTGTTTATCTTTCATTACTTGTTTACTGAGACATGGAGAAAGGATGGCAAAAACCATCTAACCCTTGGTGCGAAAAAAAAAAAAAAAGAAAGAAAAAACGAAGACCTTAGGCTGAAGGCTATAGCAAAAACCAATTAAGCTGCTAAATTAGGAATGCTTATCTACTTGGATAAAATCTTCCTAAACCTATTTCGTGATTAGGCTATCGACAGATGATAAGATAGTATATGCTGAATGCATCATGAAGCATTGTAGGCAGACAACCACGGTAGTACCAAAACTTTCTTGCTTTACAATAAGAAACAGTAGGAAATACCATCACAGAGAAAAGTGATTTAGCCTTTATTATTTTATTTTCAACAAAACATCTATATTTTAATAATCACTAGGTAGGTAGTCAGGAGAGTCCAAAAGAGGGAGATCTCCATCAATGGGCCAAGTGACCAACCACAATAATGAACTTGGCACTATATCCCAACACAAAATCTGTGCTGAGAAAAAATAAAAATATTCTGCCCTAAAATAGTGCAATTTACAAAACTTGTGGTATTTCATGGATCTTTAAGGGAAGAAATTGGAACAACAAATAATGTGTAAATCATTTTATGACAACCATCGCTTCCTTTAATGGCACAAATGATAGAAACTGGACCAGAAACAAGAAAAATAAGAGAAAAATGGATCTTTATTGAATAGACCAGAACTGTCGAATCCAGCATTGTCTAATTGGCTACCCTTTCTAATCTCTACCCTCTTCCTAAATAACTAATACAGTTAGTTGTCTTTTAGAATGATATCAGGTGGTTAGTTACTTCCACAGGTCTAATCCTCTCCCTCACCCCTCTTTCTACTAATGTACACCCTCCTGATAGGAGGTCGAGGCCTATCAACATACTTTTCTTGTAGGAACAAGCTGGAAGGATAAAGACAGAGTATATAAAAGTCATGGCTATAAAGCCTGTCATGGGAATTGGCAAAAGTGGCCACACCAACCAGAAAATAATTCAAATATCATAATATCTTATACCTCATCAAATTTCATAAAATTCTGAGTGTCAAGCTCCCCAGTGACTTGTGGTTTAAATGCTGCCTCAGCTTCATAGAGCCTGTCCCATACGACATCTCTGAACCAAGGATGAGCCTGGTCAATTAAGAACCAGTAATGTTATCAGGGAATATCGTGATTTAATAATAAAAGCCTCTAAAAGGGAGAAAAGAGAGAAAGAAAAGCACATTTTACACACTTTAATTTCATCTGCTCCTCTGGTACCAAGCCTATGTGGAACACCACAAAGCAACCTGCATATCAGATCCTTTGCTTCAGGTGTCAATCTTACCTCCTCTGGAAATTTTAAGTGATTTTTCCAGTGCACTATCTGAATACACTCATCACCAGGCAAAAAAGTTAGAACATTATTTAAACTGTTACTATCAGTGCTACTGAAAAAAATAAGACATTAAACAAATACTAATAGTTACTTTGACAAATCATAAAGAGGACAAGGAGACAAAGAAATCACTATAAGAGAAAATAGAAGAAAGAAAAATTTAAGCAAAAATATTCTAAGTCAATGCATAACAGACATCAAAGTGAACAATGGGTAAAATTAAGAATGAATCACATGATGTCCTAAAATAAAGTATCAAGAAAGACAAAGTATAGCTGGTGGAGTTTGTGTTTTGAATTCTTAGGGTCCATTGAAATGCTCAATAATTAAATCACAAAAGACAAGGGAAGTAAGAATTTTACAAGAGAAACATGCTCTTTATTATTTGGTCAAGGGTATTGGGAATCAGTGTCTATAACATATATTCAGAGGGCCCGAAATTGTTTATAAAGGTAAGAATTAGGAAATAAGAGAAAACCTTTCTGCATGTTGTTACAGGATCATCAGAGTAAAATGGGGGATAACCGACAAGCATCTCATACATTATAGCACCAAGAGACCACCTGCGGCAAGTCAGAACACATGTCAGAAACAACGAAGATATTTCATTCCAAAATAAACATTAAATTTATTCTTTAAGCAACATATGTATTCCATAGGACACAAATGAAAAAAGAATATCAACAAACCAGTCACACTCCACACCATAACCCTTTTTCAGTAACACTTCTGGAGCAATATAGTCTGGGGTTCCAACAGTGGAAAATGCCTGCCACGAAATGAATAGATAAGCTGGAGAAGGATTTGCATGCGAGTAAGTAAAAACATGTTCAAAGTGGTAAAATGCAATCAAAATCAGCTATTCATGCTCTAATGTGACAATTCATTATGATCACACAAATTAACTTACCAACAAATTAATTCAAAAAGGAAAGAAACAGGAGTCTTCTATGTGGTAAAGAACTAAGAATTTTAACAATATGCACAATATCTGAGTGCAAAATAAACAATTACAAATCTTTCACTCTTCACTTGATTACAAAACTTCCATTCGGGTCAAGATCCCCTGCAGTTTGTTTTTCAAATACATGAATCTGAACTATTAAAATATTTTTTTAGTGAAATTAAATAGTAATAAAAGAATGCTATCAAATAAGAATAACAATGTAAGATGAAACTGCACCCGCTGAAGTTATTTTCCAACTGCAGGGTATCCATATCTCCTTTCATTCTTTACTTTAATCCATGGTTCCACATACATGACATATTGACTAAATTGACCTAGAATGGTGCTACCATGGGGTTAGTATGCTCATGAAACATATGAAACAAGTTTATGTACCTTTGAGTTAAATAAGCTGTCATTTTGTGTAATAGATCAATTACATATTGCCATTATGTATTTGCAAAAAATAATAAATAAGAACTAGGCAAGCATCAAATACAATTTCTAAATGTGGGCAGAAAGAAATTACCAACTTCCTCCTGTTCATTTGCCAATGATGAAGTTGTTCTAGAGGACTTTTCCAACGCCTACCATTTCTGTTATTTGGGAAAGATCCATCAACGTCCATGGTATCATTCAAGTTATCATCATCCAATATTTCATTTTCACTTATAGATGATAGATTTGAGCAGTCAAGAGGCTTGCAAAGACCGAAATCAGACAGCTTCATATGACCATTTTGGTCCAATAGAAGGTTGTCAGGTTTTATATCCCTGGGAAAACAGGAAGAAACTTATAAATGCAAAATATGGTTTATAAGAATAAGACAATAGTGCAGTTTAAAATGTAAAAATACCAACCGGTGAATGTAATTGTGTTTATGAATAGACTCTATGGCCAAAACGCTTTGGGCAATGTAAAATCTCGCCACACTTTCCGTCAAAGTTTCTTCCCTCATCAACAAAGTCATTATATCACCACCAGGTAAATATTCCATTATAAGATATAAGAACTCAGCATCTTGAAAAGAGTAATAAAGTTTCACAATGCAGTCACTGGCAACTTCCGCCAGCACATTCCTTTCAGCTCTAACATGCTCAACCTATGATCGGAAACAAAGCAAGTGAATCACAAAATACTCAAATCCGATGATGAAACTTGAAAAATAATAGCACAAAGAACTTTCCTTTTTTGATATTAATAAATTGAACAATGGAAAGAACAAACTTTCATACTATTAATGAAAATATGAAAAACTCACCTGCCCCCTACTGAGCATTTCGGACTTTTTCAATTTTTTCATGGCATATATAGTACCTGATTTCTTCTCTCGACAGAGTCTTACCTGTGAAAAATCACAAGGTATTAGATTTCACACAATTTCACCGTAGATGGATATACAAGAAAAAGTAACACAAGAATCCAAACGAAAGATATGAATATGGTAATGGGATGACACAAAATTAAGAAGGAAGAAAAACTTCAAGAAAAGCCAGTTGTTAGAGAACAATCAAAAGTCAAGTCAAACCATGATTTCATACATGTAACTAGTTAGGAGTCTCTAAGTTTTAATTCTAGCATCCATGATTAGGAGTTATATTAAAAGAATCCTAAATGTATTCGAGTAGGAGAAAAACATAAAGAAATCCCAAGTTTACACTGAAATGCACGGCAATATGATTTCATTTCAAGAAAGATTTGTAAACCAATATGAATAATTAATTCTCCCATCTCAGTGATAATTGAAGATTGTAAGATCCTCAGTCACATCATTTCTGTTAGATAAATATTTGTTACTAAATCTACTTCCATATAAGAAGAGTTTTATTCCTAGGAATGTTGATTATTCAAATAATAACAAAGGAGAAATGTAAAAATGGTTAACTCTTTTTAACTAGAACCATTTTATTGTGATTCAGAAACATTTAATTGGTCATTATCCACAATCCAGATTACCAACTTACTTTGAATACCATGTTTAAATGTCAACAAAAAGAAAAAAGAAGACGCTAATAATTATCTAACACGATTGTGCGTATTTCTACCTCCCCAAAGGCTCCCCTGCCAATAATGGTTAGAAGGTCAAAATCATCAACACATATTTTATGTCTTTTTAACCGCATATACTCAGTCTCCTTGCGCTCTAAATCCTTCAGTAGATTGATCTGTTCCTCTTCTGGTACAAGTGAAGATTCTAACTTCTTTTGCAGCACCGAACGCCTGCAAATTATAAAATCATGTTCAGTAGCTTACCAAGATTTAAAAAATAAATAAATAAATAAATAAATAAAGCAAAACAAGAAGACTAAATAAATTTTGAAGTCCCATCATTGAATGCATTACCATTTTAAGAAAAAAGAAATACAACCTCTAAGGAAAAATATAGCTTCACATAAAATATATCTAAATAACTGAAATCGTTTTTTTGTGTGTGTGTGTGTGTGTGTGTGTTTGCATGCATGTACTTCTGTGTCTGTCTGTCTGTCAATGAATTAGGACTGCCAAAAGGCCATAAAAGTTGCAAGCCTTTTGTGCGCACATGTTCATGTCTCTGTCTGAACTAAGACTCTGCCTAAGGGACACAATATACATAATTAAGCAGCAGGGTATGGGTGACACTGATGATGAAGATGAATCATTGGGATAGATACATTGAAACTCAAATTTTTTTGATGCCATCTCAATAGATGCATGAACAAAGAGGGGACAGCTTAAATTTTCTTCAGAATCCAAGTTAAATTAAAGTGCCCATAAAGACATTACACTTTCTTTAAAAAAGAAGAAAAATTGTCCCAGAAAAGTTGCATTCTTTTCCAGCCCATTAAAGCAAATGAGCTCCCAGATTCCTTGTAATCAATGTATTAAGCGTGCACCTATCACACCCCAAAAGACATAAGGATTTAACAAAAAAATCCAAAGCTTCCACAATATACAAGCATTATTGTACAAGGATAGGCAAATTCACATTGAAAAATACACATTCCACAAAAGGAGGGGACAAAAAACAAAGGAAAGAAGAAGAAAAACTCCAACATGACATTTTCAAGAGCCAAAAGAGAAAGGATTAAGAAGCCCCCAACAACATGAAAAGAGAAACAAACAAATCTCAACCAAGAGGGAGGGGGGAAAAAACCCAAAAAGCAACCCAAATAAAGAAAAGTTTGATAAGAAGAGGAAGAAAAAGTGGATGATGGCGATTGATTACCTCTCCTTGCGTTCTTGGATGTGTTTCATCTGAGACCTGTAATGGTTCTCAATGAATTTCTTAGCTGCAGCAACCCTCTCCATGGTCAAGCTGGAACCCACCTCTCCTTGATCCTCCTCAGCCATGGGCCCCACCTCATCACCTTCCTCTCCAATTACTTCCACCTCCTCTTTTTCCTCCTCCACCTTGTGATTCTCCATAACCAAAACTAAAACCCCTCTTTCCTCTCTCTCTTTTCTCCTTTGTTCCTCAATTTGGGGTGATCGTGATAGACAACAAAAGCCAACAACAACAACAACAACAAAAGGAGACCCTCTAAAAAAAACACAGGAAGGGGAACGAACTATGTGTCCCTCTCTCTCTCTCTCTCTCTTGTGGGGTGTTTGACAAGTGTTGAACGATGGTTGGCTCTGTGTTTGGTCCCTGTTGTTTGGAACTGTGAGTGATCCTACGGTCTCTGATGTCGATGAATCCGAGGTCTATAACATGAGACTGATTGAATTGAATCTTTACCCTCTTGTGGGACATCCGTACCATACCCTTGCAATTTCTTTCTATTATTTAATTTAATTTAACTCCTCTAGAAATCCTCAATGGCTTTTTTTAGGAGAAATATATCTCGCAGCTGATGTCTAGCAGAATTTGATGTTTCCACTCACCATAAAGAAAAATAGGATAAAAAACAAAATAAGTACTACTTAATTTTATTTGTTTTTATATACCGCGTCCGTTTTCATATATAAATAAAAAATATTTTTTTGGTTCATTGAATAACTCATGTATTTGGTCTGTGTTTTCATATATAAGCAAAAAATACTTTTTTGGTTCATTAAATAACTCATGTATTTAGTCTATAGACCAAATACAGACCAAATACATGAGTTATTCAATTAACCAAAAAAGTATTTTTTGCTTATATATGAAAACAGAGAGAATATATACTTTTTTGGTACATATTTTTATTTTTAGACAGACGCTTTATTTGGACATTGGAGGCGCTAAACTAAACAAAGACAACATCAATATGCAATGTGCAGGTAAACCATCTTTGGTGCTAAATTAATAACCGAGATTCCCCAATATTGAGACAGCTATTAATTAATACTATATGAATGTTTTATGTTATTGTTATGCTTTTACATAATGAGTATGCATAGTACGTGGAGCAAGCAATCAATTCCATTATCATTTATCATTCTTTGAATCTAGGGAGGCAGAGAGGAAGCTAATGAACAAGCATAAAAAAAATAAAAATAAAAAACAAATTCACTGGGGCCTTTGCACCTATTGTAAGAGACAGGGTTGCTGAGTCACGAGTGATGCCGAGCCTCATCAAGTCCCCACACTGCTGACAAGACAAAAGTCAAAAAGCAAAATCGAATCTTTTTGGGTCAGACGTTGTTGTGGGACGCAGCACAACACGTCACTGTTCCCAGTACACTTACAACCCCCCCACACGGAGTAAAGAAACGCGGTGGCATCAAGCATAAAGAAGGAGTCAATGACACGTCAACAACCAACCATAACAAGCAACAACAACAAAATCGAGTATCCAATAATTCTTTAAGTCGGCAAAAATCCTATACAATTTAAGTATAACTATAGTCAGTTACAGTTACACATACGAACATCTTATTCCCTAATGTGACTAGAGTATAATAATAATAATAACAAGACATAGCCAAATGAATATAAATTAAAAATAAAAAAAAACTAAAGCTACAAAAAACCAGTGCCAGCACGGCCATGGTGCAACAAATAGTGAGCAATTTGATCTCTAGCCTGCATTGCAGACACAGACCGTATGTTATTCTCAGCAACCATCTCATCATCGAAAATCTCAAACCTCCACTCAGGATCCATCTCCTCGTTCCTAATCTCACAAATATTATGAAGAACACAACACGCACCAAGAACCACAGGCAAATCCTGAAGCTTAACCTCTGTTCTCTTCTGCAAACAACCCCACCTCCCTTTCAATCTCGCAAAAGCCTCCTTAGCAACCTTTTGAATATCCCCAACCTTCTCATTAAAAGCGTGCTGCGTCCATGTCAGATTCTGGTGCGTGTACGGCACTAATACCCAATCCATAAGAGGTTGCCCTGAATTCCCAACAATCCATACGTCCTTCAAACTCCCCCGACTTGCTCTCTCATACAAAGCACTCTTCTCCAAAACCTGATCATCTGGCATTGAACCTGGCCACCCTATACAAACATCGGTGAAAACCCCTTTCGGATCAACCACTCCCTGAACCGTTATCGAGTAACTCGTTTTCTGGTTCCTCTCCGTGTGTCGTTTATTGAAATACAAAGCAACACTTACTTTTGGTGCAATGATGGGGATGTGTGTGGTGTACATTGCGCCGCCGACATTCGGAATTCCAGAAATGCCCTCGTACTCTTGCTTCATTCTGTTCAATGTTTCCTCGTCTGGCCAGCGGAGGAACTTTGGCATTAAAACGGTTTTGATCGCGGAACAGACTTCGAGAACGAGTTTGTGACACGTGGATATGCCTAAACCGAACCGTTTTGATACTATTCGGAGCGGGTCGCCAGTTGCGAGCCGCCATATGCAGACCGCGACCCGCTGGCGAACCGGAATCGCGTCGCGGAGCATCGTGTTTTTTTTGGTAACCGCCGAGTCGAGCTCGTCGCAGATCATGTTGAATGTCGCTTTGCTCATTCGGAAACACCGCCGGAACTCTTCCTCCGGGAAGTCTCGCCGGTTGCACATCTCCCACCAGTCCTTCGACCGGTCCTTCACCCACAGCCTCCGCTGATGTGGCTGGTTTATATTATCATTACGAACAGCCGAACCGGGTTCCGAACCTGTTGTCAAACCGGATTGGGCCGAACCGGCATCTTCTAATCCCGAACCGGCAACTGCAGCAGCAGCAGCAGCAACAGCGGAGAGGCGAGCCCTCTTGGATCTGGTGTGATCCAACTCGTCTAATTGATCGTAATGGGTTTGGAATTGGTCCATGTAATCGTTCATGGCTCGAGATTGGTGGTCGTAGCTGGCATTGAACATGGCTCGTTGTTGTTCTGACTCGAACACACGGTTTTGTTCTTCTTGGTTTTCTTCCTCTTCTAATAGAATCAGCGAAGCCACGATATCCTTTATGTTACCGTTATTGTTGTTATTACCGTTCTTGTCTCCTCCTCCTCCTCCTCCTCCACCGCCACCTTCGTCGTTGTCTTTTCTGTTACGCTTCTTCTTGTTATTGTTGTTGGGGTTGTTGGAGTCCATGTCGGGGAAGAGGTTATAGAAGTGAGCGTAGTCTTCTTGGGTTAGAAATGGGAGGGGACCTATTTCCATGTGTGTGAGGTGTTGTGGTGTGGTTCGATTTTGAATTTGGTTGAGTTGATAAGTGTGAACGCTGGAGATTTTCGCGTTTGGGGGTTGGGATGGGGGTTTGGGATATTTATAAGTGGAGAAAACGTGTGGGAGAGTGTGAACGCGATTGGGTGGGGACTTTGACGGTGACTCTGACTATAGGGGGGCTTTTGGATTTTGAAGCATAAAACAATCATTGTTTGTTTGTGGAAGCGTGGTTTTTTACGCGGTTGGATTGGGTTTGGAGGCTTCTTTTTAGACAAAAATAGAATAATGTTAAAGATAATTTGTTTATTTTGGAGTTTTGTGGGTTTGCAAAACGTTGGACGTAAAAATTGTAACTGCGGGGTGTGGAGAAGCTTCGGTTTTGAGATTGGGGTTGGGGTGAAGGAAAGCCGAAAAGCGCGAACGAGTTGAGAAACGAGGGGCTTTTGTTTATTGATTTTTATAATTTAAGAGAAATATTAAATAGTATTAATTAATTTTAGAGAAATATTAGTCTTTTGGACCAGACTCAGTTAAGGCCCAATGATAAGTGACGAGATCCAGCCCAATAACACTGGTGGTTTCTTGCATCGGAAATTAACTTCCACGTGCGCTAGGCCGAGATAGGTTTTACAAGGCCTAAGTCTGGCCTGATCAAAAAATTTAAAGCCCAAGTCTGGCCTGTTATCTATCATAGGCTTTTTTTTAAGGCCTGGTCTGGCCTTTTTGAAAGTCTGGTATGACCTGTAAGCCTACTTAAAAGCCTATTTGATATTAACGTCTTTAAATAAGTCATCTGACCGATCTTTAAATAGAATAACGGGCTAATAGGCCAATGAAATTAAGTTCTATTTATAATAAGCTAAAAAAAAAAATTAAAACCACTCTACTAAGAGACATGAGACATAGGAGGGAAATAGATAGGACAAGTTGAGTTTTATAATGTCTGATTCTGATTTATTCATATGATATAAAATTTCTTCAAGGTCTAACATGACCTTTAGAGAATCAAACCTTATATGATAGCCTATTTAAATTCTATGTTGCAATAAGACCTTTAAGTATATCAAAAATTTATGTAAGTCGATATGCTTAAATTATTTAAAATATCAGTAGGTATATGATTTAACACAATGTACAAAATCTAATATAATAATAATAATAGCAATATAAAATTATTATTTATATTTACTTAAATAGGCCGGCCTGTTAGGCCTAAAAGGCTTTTTTGGTAACCCGAAGCCTGGCCATTTTAGTTAAATACGCTTCTCAAAAAGCCTTAGCCGAGTCTATTTAAAATAAAGCCTGGTCTGACCTGGGCCTGGCGTAGGCTAGGCCATAGGCCCCTGTCGGGCGGCTTGGCCTATTCCCACCCCTATCTATGACCATTAGTTGTCACATTGCTCTCTAAAGAGAAGACAAAGCCGCTACCACCCTCCCACACAGTGGCGGATATACTTGCAGTGGTATGGGGGCATTAAGAATATTTTACTTCAGTATACTTAATTAATAAAAAAATTGCCCCCATAAAAAATAGATATGTTGCCCCATGAGCCAATTTTTTTAAAAAAGAAAGTAGAAAGTAATAAGAGATAAAAGAGAGAATAAATTTGTACTAATTTTTCCCTTTTATTCTTCTAATTTGCATTGCTCCTGACATAAACACACAGTTAGAAGCTTAAGTATAAAAGCACAAAAAGGTCATTGATAAAAAACACGAATACCTATTTGTTCCCTAAAAAATAAAAAGTACTAATTTGGTCTTCAAGAATTTCAAATGCCGGTCAAATGAGTCTAATGTCCCTAAAATTATCTTAAAAAGACTAATTTGACCAATATTTGAGATTTTTGAAGACCAAATTGATACTTTTCATTTTTTCGAGACAAATAAGTCTCCGTTTTTTATAAATACCAAGTTGAGGTTTTACTTTTTCTTTTATTATGAGATTATGTATTTTGTAAAAACTTATAATTTTTTTATGTGAAAATATTAAAATATTATTTTGCCCCCACTATAGAAATTTTGTGGATCCGCCACTGCTCCCACATGTATATCCGGCTATATAAGCATGGTTTCGCACCAACTTAAGGTATACATTCATTTCAAATCTCTCACTCACTCTCAAACTTTACACCGACTTGAGTGCCAAAATACTTGTTCGACTATTGTGAGATTCGTTGTGGATGTGATACTCTCCACTAATGTCATCTTCGCTACTCAACTTCAAAGCTCTGCATACCAGAGACTCCATCTCTGAAGGTTCATACCTAAACATTGGCGTCGAATGTGGGAAATGTCTAAGACAAATTTGTTTCTTCTTCTCGATTTGAAGTTCTCCATAACGTCACAACAATGTTAGACACTCGAAAGAACGTTTCGCTTATGCATTTTGTAACACCCCAATTTTTATGAAAATTATTTTATTGAAGGTGGAATAATTTTTAGAACTTAATAAATATTTTAAAGTCACAGTTTGAAATTTTTGAAGTTTAGTTAATTACTAATTGACTATTTTCTGTCGTATTTAATATGACTTCTCTGTTAATAATTTTCTATGGATAATTTTATTATTTGAAATTATTCTTGATGATAGGAAAAATTAGAATTAGTAATTATTACTAATTTACAGTTTTTACTATGTTGTAGTAAAACTGCCGTTATAAGGCTATTAGGTAAGTTTTTAACTGAAACATATCCAAACATGATCTAAATTTTATAAAATTATATATTTATGTATTTTTCAATATTTATGATTTATTGAATTTTTTTGGGAATTTTTGGGCATCAGAAAATATATAAGGTATTTTCTACGTCTAGAAATTACCTAACGGTAACTTTTTAACTCGTAAATCTAGAAAGCGACATTCATAGAAATACTTCTAATATATTTTGGGGACATTTTGGTTGATTAATAATTTTTTATTATGGAGGAATTTATTAGATTTATTTTTGGAGTTTTGGTACAAAAACCCTAATAAACGCGAAAAATCGCGCATCCGGTTGATCGATAACGCGCCGAAGCGAAACCCTTTGATATTTTAAGGGGGATGTCGACCACTTTAGACCAATGGGAGCCAAGACACATATTTGGGACCCACCTTGGGCAAATGGAATGTTTTGATTGGCTTAGGTGTAATTGGTAGTTAGTTTACTTAGTTAGTTTGTAACTAAATGGTTAAGATCTAACTAAATGAACAATTTTTATCCCTTCCTTGTCCCTTGAGATCTCTATAAATAGGAGACCAGCCCCTTCATATATTTTTTTTCATTGATGCTTTGGTGGAGAAAAATTCTAGTGAGAGAAAGTTGGTGTTCTTGAAGAAACTTAGAGATTAAGCTTGTAATCTTTATTCCTTTCTTCTTAATCCTTGATCAATCATCATCAAACTTCTTGGTAAGCTTCCTAACTCATCTTATTTTCCTCTTGGCTGCCATGGATGAGTTCTTCAAGGTTTTAGTGTTGTTTTGCTTAGAAATTGCTTAGATCTTGATGTTTAGGCTTAATACCTCATAGATCTACCATTTTCTTCATGTTTTAATGAGTTTTGTGTATTTAAAAGTTTTGGAACCTCTAGATCTTGGTGAGGCCGAACCTAGGGGCTGTTCAAGGGTTTATTTTTTATTTTATTTAAGTTGTTTTGAAGTGGAATCTTGTAAGGTTTTAGCTTAAGATGTTTAAATCTAGTCATATACATGTTTAAGCATTGATTTGTGAAATCAAAATTTATTGTTTTTGGTTCTTTAAAACCGTGACTTATGAGAAAGTTTTTAATGATGTTTTAACTTATTTTTAAGTGTATCAAAGTGATAAAAAAAGTTGGCTTATGGTAAAGAGTTTTGGATCTAACAAAGTTATCCTGATTTAGAAGTTAAAGGTTTGAAACTTTGAAGTTGTTTCTTTTTAGAAAGTGTTTTTAACTTGTTTTATGCCTAAAATAGTTGTAAAAAGTGGTCAAAGATTTGATTTAACAAAAGCTTTCAAAAAGATTTGATTTTGGGAAAAAGTTTTGGTATATGTCTTAAGATTTGTTTTAAACTTATAAGGAAAGTGTTTCCAAAGTTTTATGACATGTTTAAGTGCTTTAAAAAATTGTTCAAAGTCGGGAAAATACTATTCAAAGTGGTAAAACACTATTTAAAGTGGTAAGTTTTGGTTTTAGTATTTTCTAAGGGTGATAGTTTTGTAAAAACTTCAAAACTTGCATGATTTGAACTTGCTTCATGACATATGACTAGATGTGATCAAATAGGGATTAAGTTAAGTGATTCCTAGGCCTTTGAGTACCCAAAAACGTGGCTGCCCTAGGAGTACACCACATGAGTTTTTAGTTCTAATTGATTGAACTTATGATTGTTAAGGTTTGTGCGACGTACGACTCGACGACACTTTGGATTTACCCTCTTTGGAACGCATTCCAGATAAGGGAAATTCTTACATAATGAGTTTGGGATTTTCGCCTTGTTTGTTGTGTGGTTTGATTGGTTGTTAATTATGTGGTAGTACTTGTAGTATTACTATGTGTTGTAGAGATATTGTAGCATGTTTTTTTGTTCTGCGTGGCAACAATGAATTGTGTTGTGTCTTAAATTAAGTATGACTGTATTGATTTGAACTTGAAATTGATTGAAGTATGCATAATAATGTTAATGATGATGAATTAATTAATAATGCGACGAACGACTGTTATTGGTTTGACAATTCACAACGGAAAATCTGATGCGATTCCACAAGCCGAGAAAAGATTTCATAAATGAAATATTAAGGGCATTTTGACTTAAAAGGAAGCGTGAGGGTTTTAGTATAACTAGCCAAAGATTGAAAAGATATTTTCTTAATTGAACCACATTAGAAGAAGAACTTGAATAAACAATAAAATTTGCGAAAACAGTTGAGTTAAATGATGCGTCTGGAAAAAATTCTGGCTAGGAAAGACTTTGTAATTAAAAGTGTTCGCATCGCTTCTCTTTCCTGGGAATTCCCCTAATGCATTATTTAGCACAACTAGGGTTCCAATGACCTAAACCTTAAAAGCTATTTCTAGTACAATATCAATTAGGTGTGACACCAAAACTGAGATTTGAAATTCACTAAGTTGATAGAGTTGAGGACTCATCGATCCGCATTAGTTAATTTAAAAAGATATCTCGGACACTCCATATGGTGGGTGGGCCATACTAAAGAATTGGATTGATGCATATTAATCATGAAGCATTCAAATCTGGAGGCTGTTCCCAATGTACTGGACTTTCTGACCTGGAGGTGGTTCCCAGTGTCCTAGGACTTTTTGGGCCTAGAGGTTGTTCCTAATGTCCAGCCTGGAGGCTGTTCACAGTGCCATTTTACCCTTGGTAGGGGAATTTATTTGGACCTGGAAAACAAAGTTCCTCGTCTACTGATGTCCTTGTTTAAGGCTGCAGGTGTATACACAAACTTGTTCATAATGCATTGGCATGCATAACTAACCACATTGTAACATGTGATGACTGGATTGTTGATTTACTGATTGAATTGTTTGTTCACATGCAAATGCTTGATATACCATGATGATGCATGTGGTCTCGTGGACAAAGAATTTACTCTTGCACTATTGTTGGATTGGACATTCTTATGGATGTTACCAGATGTAGTTCCACATTGCTGTTGTAGTTCCTTCCTCCCAGGAGCTTGAAGAATGAGCCAGTGGAGGAAGATTCCTCCGAGAGCTCTATGTCCAGATCTCGCTGAACGGTTTTTCAGTAAGAGTCATAGTTGTTGGCCAGCTTAGCTTAGAGTATTGTCCTGTAAATGATCATGATATGTTTTATTGTATGTGATATATTCAATCTAATGTGTTATACTCTGATATTTGATAAAAGATTGATTCCACATCATTTGAAATTGTAGTACTCTTCATGTCTCATTTTTTAAAAGGGTTTTCAAAGGAAAGAAAAAGAAAAAATTTTACTCCTATTTTTCACTGTGAACAACTAAAGAGTACATTTTACTGAAAACATATAAGCATCAAATGTTTTCAGCATTAGATTGGGTTGCACAGTAGCGCTCCGGAAACGGGGTGTTACACATTTCCATAACGTGTATTGTTAATCTAGGAGAGATTAGTCTAAAGAATACTTGATTAAGTGATTTTTGCCTCAAAATGTCAGAGTACTTGTAGCCTGAAAAGGCATGAGAAAAGTAATTGTAATAAGCTGATTAGAGAGAAAAAATCCTTTAGAGAAAGGGACTAAATGTAACTCATGGGTTAAGAGTAAACCAATATGATCAGTGTTCGATCCCTTATCTTGTATTTATCGTTTAATCATCTAGATTGGATTAATCTAACATTGGGATTGAAGTTTGGTTATCTCACCAATGTTTTAAAGAATTATTTTTTGATAAAATGTAAAGCCAAAACTTTATCTTATAACTCAACCAACATATTAAGCTAATAAGGCGTAGTCTTCTTCATCCTATCCACTTGAAACATAATTTTGCTAAAAAGAAATTAAAAATAAGAAAACATAATACAACCATCCCTTCTCTTATTTTCCTTTTTGTTGGTATCAGAGCCCAACCTCTTGGGATTAAGTCTCTAACAAATTTAGAAATAAAAATATCCTCATGGCATTAATGGAACAGAATAAAGGTCAATCAGTCACCAGACCACCTTTATTCATCGGAGAAGACTATGACTACTAGAAAACAGGGATAAGGTTGTCCATGGAGGCTCACCATATTCACAAGTGAGAGGTTGTCGAAACTGGAAACTATGTTCCAAGAGGGGATAATGGCAATGAGATTCCACGTGCAATGAAGACAAAAGCTCACAAGAGCAGGTCCAACTCAACACTAAATCGAGACACTTTCTGATGTATGCATTATCTAAATCAGAGTATGAAAAAGTGCACAACTGTACCACTATAAAGGATTTTTGGGATACTTTGTCCCTTTACCATCAAGGAACTAATCAACCAATGAGCCAAGGATTAGCATGCTAGTGCACCAATATGAGTTCTTAATGATGCATGAACATGAAACCATTGATCAAATATTTGCAATCATCAAGACAATTGTAAATGGTTTACAATCATTGAAAAGAACATGCAAAAATCAAGATCATCTCAGGAAAATCATGAGAAGCTTACCCAAGCAATGGAGATTGAAGGTGTCTGCCATTCAAGAAGCTCGGGATATCTCTATTTTAGAATTGGAAGAGCTCCTTGACTCTCTCAAAGTTCATTAACTTGAGCTTAAGAGTGAGGAAAACTTGTCAAACGACACGTTTATTGCTCTAAAAGCTCAAAGAGGATGCTTCTCTAAGGAATAATTCTAAAAAAGATGGCGCTACTTTAAGCAGCGCTTAAAATAAAAAACGCTATTTTTATGTCATACCTAAATAATAAACAGCGCTTACAACATTAAGCGTTACTGTTTAGTTTTCACAATAATCAGCGCTTAGTCCTTTAAGCGTTGTTTTATCTTTAAATACTAAAAAATGAACTGGCACAATAATCAGCGCTTCAAACATCAAGCGCTGTTTTTGATCATACGAACAATAAACAGCGCTTCATAGTAGTAAGCGCTGTTTTTGGTGATACAATAAACAGCGCTTTTAGACTTAAGCGCTGTTTTTGTGAAACAATAATCAGCGCTTTTTTATTAAGCGCTGTTTTTGGTCAATTTATTAAATATATTTCCCTCCTCTCTCATTTCGCAGAAGCACTGTTCTCTCTCTGTCTCTCAACTCTCTCTTCGCAAGCTCATCCGCGAGACCTCCGTCGTCCCTCTCGCCTCCATCTCCCAAGTCCCGGCGTGCTTCTTCCTCAACGAGATCGTGTGCTTCCCCTCACCTGAAATCGGACCTCGTCGTCCTCCAAAAGCAGCTGGCAGCGCTCGGCCTCCGTCCTCCCCCTCGCCTCCATCTCCCAACTCCTGTTTGCGTCCATTTCAGTATCGCCACTGTCTCCATTTTGTATCTCGATTCCACATTGGTTTCTGTTGGTGGTTCGTTAGTTTTTGGTCTCTGTTCGATTTTGTTTGATTTTGTTCACTGTTGTCCAGTTTGGAATCAGAAGTGTTTGATTTTGTTTGATTTTGTTCACTGTTGTCCAGAGATAAATTAGAAGTATTAAAGATGCTTGGAATCAGTTTGTTAAAATGTACAGTTAGTAAATATATATGCATATCAGATGGGAATCAATGGAAAAATGACCAATGAATTTTTTTGTGGAACCTGATTTTGGTTTTTTTTTGAACAATGAATTTTGGAATGTTACAGGTATTGTATATATTTTGGAATGTCCATATTTTAGGGGAGACTCTGCCAAAATTTTGTTAGAATTTTGATCTAGTCTGTGTGTTGATTTTAAGAGCAGTGATATTTTTAGTCTTGCTTTATTTAAATGGGCATTTTCTGTTGTTTTACCTCTCAATCCATAGGTAAAATATGGATCGAAAGTGGATGTCTGCCAATCGTTTGTCGAAGGAATATAAGGATGAAGTGAAAGATTTTATTGGGTTTGTAGTTGGGCATACAACAGACCATAGTAGAATCATATGTCCTTGTTTAAGTTGTTGTTATACAAACAAAATTAGTGTTCGGGAATTGGAATGGCATTTAGTGAACAATGAGATTGATCAAACTTATACCTGTTGGACAAAGCACGGTGAGACAAGAGGTGAATCTTCTAATATGGGGAATAGTGGGAGATATGCGTCAGAGGACACCGCTACAAATACATATGATGGTGACCGTTTTGAAGATATGGCAAATGCGGTTGAAGAAGATCTTCGTGATTGTCCTCAAATGTTTGAGAAGTTGATGAGTGATGCGGAGAAGCTGTTATATGAGGGTTGTACTAAATTCACAAGATTGTCGGCAATGTTAAAGTTGTTTAACTCGAAGTCTGGCAATGGATGGGTGATAAGAGTTTTACGGACTTACTCACACTGTTGAAAGATATGTTGCCTAATGATAATGTGCTTCCTAGTAGGACATATGAGGCTAAACAAATGTTACGCTCTATTGGCATAAGCTATGAGAAGATACATGCTTGTCGTAACGATTGCATTTTATTTCGTAATGAATATGCATCGTTAAAGTCGTGTCCAAAATGTGAAGCCTCACGGTATAAGAAGGAAAATTCGGCTCCAGAGAAGGTATTGTGGTATTTTCCCATAATTCCCAGATTCAGCGTATGTACCGTAGTTGAAGATGCAAAAAACTGACATGGCATGAGGATGAAAGGATTCAAGATGGCAAGCTACGGCACCCTGGCAGATTCTCCTCAATGGAAAAAATTGATATTGATTATCCCGATTTTGGGAATGAACCAAGAAACTTACGACTTGCATTGTCTCATCGATGGATTTAACCCACATGGTGTTCAAAGTAGCTCTCACAAGACATGCCCTGTGATTTTGGTGATTTATAACCTACCTCCATGGCTATGCATGAAGCGAAAATATATGATGTTGTCTTTGTTAATTTACGGGCGAAACAACCAGGAAATGATATCGATGTATATTTGGCTCCTTTAATTGAAGATTTGAAGCAAATGTGGGAGACAGTGTGGTGGTGTATGATAGGTATAGAGAAGAAAGTTTCACCTTGAGGGCTATGATTTTCGGCACAATTAATGATTTTCCGAGATATGGTAATCTGTCGGGATATAGTACCAAAGGTCGGTGTGCATGCCCTATATGTGAAGATAAGATGCATTGGATTCGGTTGGAACATGGTAGGAAGAATGTCTTTCTTGGGCATCGCAGATTTTTGCATCCAAATCATCATTATCGGTCATGGAGAAAGGCATTCAATGGGAATACAGAAGAACAGAGAGCTCCTTTGCCTCTGACGGGTACACAGCTGTTAGAAAAAGTAAAAGATTTGAATATTAAATTCGGTAAACTTTTTGCAGGAGACCTTGCCACACGACGGTGGAAGAAAAGGTCGATTTTCTTTGAGTTGCCATATTGGAAATCATTATACGTAAGACATTTCGTTGATGTGATGCATGTTGAAAAAAATATTTTTTATAGTCTCAGTGGTACCTTACTTAATGTTCCCGGGAAGACTAAAGATGGCATCAATGCAAGGCTGGACTTGGTTAGTATGGGATTGAGACGAGAGTTGGGACCGATAAAGAAAGGGAAACGTCGTACATATCTACCTCCGGCCGCTCATACTCTATCTAGAAAAGAGAAAAGAGATTTTTGTAAGTTTCTTGATGGAGTTAAGGTTCCAGAGAGGTACTCTTCAAACATTAAGAACCTCGTATCGATAAAAGATCTCAAGTTAAAGGGTCTAAAGTCTCATGATTGTCATGTTCTTATGGAGAATTTGCTACCCATAGCTATACGATCTATTTTGCCTGACAAAGTGTGGAATACCTTAAGTAAACTTTGTTTCTTCTTTAAGGCAATTTGTAGTAGAGTGATTGACCATGGAAAGTTGCCAGCCTTGCAAAAAGAAATTATTCTGACTTTGTGTGAGCTTGAGATGTATTTCCCGCCTTCATTCTTTGACATAATGATTCATCTGACAGTTCATCTGGTTAGGGAGACACAATTGTGTGGGCCAGCTTACATGAGATGGATGTACCCGTTTGAGCGTTACATGAAGATATTAAAAGGGTATGTGAAAAACCGATCACGACCAGAGGGTTGTATTGTTGAATGGTATATAGTCGAAGAAGCTGTTGAATTCTGTACCGAGTATGTATCTGATATTGAACATTCTATAGGGCTGCCGCGGTCTCGTCACACAGGAAGAAGTGCAGGGGAGGGGATTACCGGACTTGAAATATTGACTATATCAAGGAAAGAATGGGAACAAGCACACTTATATGTTTTACGCAACGCCGATGAAGTTGAGTCATATGTTATAAAACACAAGGACATACTCAAGAGCTTGTACCCAAATAAGAGTCAAAATTGGTTAACAACAGAACACAATCGGTGTTTTATAAAATGGCTGAAAGAATACATTTCTGCAGAGTTTATTGCAAATTCTAGCTCGGTTTCAGAAAGATTGAGATGGTTAGCTAAAGGTCCAGATATACATGTTAGTTCTTACACCGATTATCTGATGAATGGGTACATTTTTTATACAAAAGAACATGATGATCGGAGGAGAATACAAAATAGTGGAGTGACTCTTGTAGCTGAAGCTATGCATATATCAAGTGCTAAAGATAGAAACCCCATATATGCGAATATGTCATACTTCGGGGTCATTGAACGCATATGGGAGTTGGATTACAGGATGTTTCGAGTGCCTGTGTTCCAATGCAAGTGGGTTGATAATAACAACGGTGTACAAATGGATGAGTTGGGGTTCATGCGGGTGAATTTTAATAAGTTGGGATATAAGGATGAGCCCTTTATTTTAGCATCACAAGCTCAACAAGTGTTCTATGTCACCGATCCAATTGATATGAATTGGTCCATTGTTCTATTGAATAACAAAAAAATTGTTAATGAGATTGATGATGAAGCACATGAATATCTTTGACATTGAGGATGACCACTTTCTTGGGACATCACAATCATTGTTTGGGGCAAGTACACCTATAGAGGATGATGTGTATATTAGAAATGATCATAATGAAGGGCTTTGGATCAATCCATTATTTCATAAGGGATGCAAATCTGAATAAAGCGAGAAAAAGGAAAAGAGTTGCTTAAATGTACATGTATGGAGTGAATGCTATTTAATTTTTATTAATTTATTGATCAATTAAATGTGTATACATTGATTTCTTTATTAATTTTTATTAATAACTTAAGTGTATAATTTTTTTTCAGGTAAATGGCATCTCAAGGTGATGATAGTGCTCCCGAGTCCCCCAAAGGGGCGGCGTCCGTGGACCGACTTTTAAGAAGAAACTCATCCGTGAGAGGAGTAAAGGAGTTGCAAAACGTGTGGTAAGATACTTATCGATTAATCTAATTTTTTTTTAGTTGAGTATCTAAATTTGTACACTAATACTATTTTTTTATAGGTTATATGGAATGCTAGGGGTCAACCAATTGGTGAAAATGTTAATGACTTTATTCAATTCATTGGGGCCACAGTGCGGAAGACGGTCCCAATTAGCCGCGATAATTGGAAGGATAAGGATCCATATTTGAAGGAGCTAACAGATGAGATATGGACTGAGATACAGGTATATAAAAATGGGATTAATTAACATTGGTTAGTTGTATTGGTTTTTAATTTATCTAAACATACTTATAGTCTACCATTTTGTTTATAATGTTCTTGCAGAAGCATTTTGATGTTGATGAGACCCGAAAGGATATTACACTTAGGTTAGCTGGAAGATCACACCGGAATTTTCGAACTGCGTTAGCGAACAAGTGGTTGAGAGACCAACACGGGAACATCAGACATTAGCCTCCAGTAAAATATGCATCGTTCATAGAACAGGATGATTGGAGCGCTTTTGTAAGAAGACGCACAGAAGATGAAGAATATATAGTATGTACAATAATATTTATAACTTTTATATATGACGTTTAACCATGCATGAATATATTCTTATGTTTTTATGTAGAGAAAAAGCAATGAAAATCGGCAAAGAGCGTCAATCCTCCATACCCTTACAGAGGAGGGGTTAAAGGGTATCCCCGCATTGAGGAAGAAATGGTATGTACAATATCTTTAATTATAACTTGTTTTAACGCATCTCTTGGTATGTACAATTTCTTTCTTACTTTCTCTCAATTTGTTTGTTCATATGTACAGCTATTGGAGTCAGGAGAAGATGCAACTTCTCAATCCATTGATCGATCTTGTTTGTGGATAGAAGCCGTGAAACAAGAAGGGTGACATTGAACATCTACCCACTAGAGAAGTGGTGACAAAATTGTAAGTATGATAACATTAATTAACGTTTAAATTAATGACAATGATATTATTTAATAATATTTAATAATATATGTGTCTCGCGAGAATGAACTGTCAATGTCTATGTCGATTTGTCTGGTCAAGACATCCTTTCCCAAGCCATACCCATCAAGGAGTATCCTGGTCGGGTAAGAGGCGTGGGATTTGGCGTCTCCTGCGCTTTCTTTGGATCACGTAAGCGCGTAAGGCGCCATGCGATGCTAGTGAAATGGAAGAATTAAGGAGAATGGTAACTCGGCTATACCAAAAAGTTCAGAATTGGAAGATAGCAAGAAGGATAAAGATGAAGTGGAGAGGAATGAGCATCAGTCACCTATCCCTAACCCAAAGAGTGTTAGAGATAGTTGCACTATTGTGAGTCCCGAGGTAATAATCGTTACATTTCTTTTTATACTTTCTCACCTAAGTATTCAAAGATTTAACATATTAATATTTCGTTTATCATTGGTTTAGGGCATTTATGAGTGCAGTCTATATTTGACAAGTCCAGCATAGCGAATGGTTGGTAAGGGAATGTTGTATAATGAACCAGGTGTGTCACTACACAACCTACCCTTACCTCCTAATCATGTAAAGGTTAGAGTTGACGTTGCACTTGAGGAGATGCACTATTGCCTGTACCATTGAGGCGGCAGATGTGATGACAAGGAGCAGGCAATAGGAACCTATGTGGCATGGCCAAACCACCTCGTAGTTATAAGTGATATGGTACATATATGTTAAAGTATATGCTTCACTATCATATCTTGCATATATTTATTAAATTAGGTGATCACTCACCAACTAATCAATATGTTGGAATGCAAAATATGTAAGTATCTCCAACATCCAAAGCCAAGGACAAAGGCAAGGGCAAGCTGCCTATAGCTAGCAAGAGTGTTGGCAAGCAGCCAACAAATGGGTCATTCACATCTCCGGTGAAGAAGGTCATGGTATCTCGGCCTCCTACGGCTCACCTTTCTGATTTTACAATTTATCTTAGAGTCCATGTGGCAACAAAGATGGAGGCGAGATACCATTAAAGTACCAATGGATGAATCAATTTTGGGTTATGAGCACGAGCTAAGAACGAGTGGTGAAGGTGCACTTCAAAAAAATCTTAATGACAACCTATGGTTAAGTGAAACTGTTATTAGTGTATATCTCATGTACTGCATTAAATTTTAATGTATCCAATGTTTTTTTATTTTTTTAACTAAATATTTATGTTATTGTTAATGCATTAATTTGTATGCATGTTTTAATTTAAGGTACTTGTATCAAGAGATATTGATCCCACAAGAACAAACTCAAAGGTTTGTATTTTTGTGCCCACAACGGACACATATGGGATCATGGAATGCTGACATGTCTGAGTATGTGATTAACCGCTTGACATTAGCAAATCCTGACTTTGAGACTCTGTTTTTGTCACCTTGCAACGTAGTGTAAGTCATTTAATTTAATCAATATTACTAAATTTATTGAAATGTGTTTACTTTCTTATATTTTTTTGTCCAACATTTTTGTAGGGATCATTGGTTATTGTTAGCGATTAACTTGAATCAAAACGCTGTGTACTATCTTGATCCATTGCGTGTACATATCAACATGCTCAAAATAATGAAAGAGAAGTACAATCAGTAAGTGTGTATAAATCATAGATATGCATATATATATATATATATATATATATGTATGCAATTTCTTAAACGTTTAAGTTACTTGTAATATTGAAGTGTTTATTTGTTTATGTTTGGCCTACGTGACATCTTGTCTTTGTTGGTATGATATTTTCTGTTATTCTGGTGTTTTATAAATTTTGGAATGTCCATATTTTAGGGAGACTCTGCCAAAATTTTGTTAGAAATTTGATATAGTCTATGTGTTAATGTTAAGAGAAGTGGTTATGAATGTATTGGAATGATATTTTTGGTAGGTAGAAATTATTATGAGTGTGGTTCTAGATATTGAATGATTTTGTTTGATTTTGCACTTAGGGCAATCCTACTTTATCGAAGAAACAAGTCTCGATTTTCTAAATTTACTCCACCTAAATGGATACCGATAAAGGTATTTATATCAAATTTTTTATGCAATTATTCAAATTACCAAAAATAAAAACAATTAATTTCATATTTTTGGTTTTATAGTGTCCTCGCCAACCGAACTCTGATGATTGTGGCCGATATGTTTTGAAGTTTCTCAAGGATATTGTCGTTCATAATCAAACAGAAATTCCAACAGAGGTGTGTATGTAATAATTTCAAAGTTTATATAATTTTTTTTCTTTTACGCATACCATTTGAATGCTTATGTTCAATTTTAACTTCATTTAATTTTCATTTTGCAGTACTATCCTGATTGTCAATTCGACACATACACTGATCATACCGAACTCAAAAAAGAGTGGTGTCGATATTTTACTACAAATTTTATCATTTATAAGCAGATAGAAGAAGATTAATATTAATGTTTACGTGAGTTTTTGTTAAATTTGGTTTTTTTTTAGTTTAGCATACTTGAATTGGAAAGGTTCACATGAATTTAGGAATAAAATTCCTTTTTATGTTGGCTAATATTTTATATATTTTATGTTGGTGGTGGTATGGTATCTTATGTTATTCTGGTATTTTATATATTTTGGAATGTCCATATTTTAAGGAAAACTCTGCCAAAATTTTGTTAGAATTTTGATCTTGTATGCATGTTTAGTTGCAGTGACAGAAGAAAAAGATATTACTATTTAGGTAGTATTTGTAGCATGACATGTGTAATATTTTAGTGATCTATTCTGTATAATTGTGAATTTGACTGAGAAATATATTGTAATTTATTTATGTTAATGTAAGGATATGTAGGAATCTATGAAAAAATTACATTATAATGTTAAATTTTGATGTTGATACAATTGGGTGTTGATGACAATTTTGGTTGCGTTTTGTGTTATCACAATATTATGCAACAGATATAATGTAAATGTGAGAGAATTAAATTAAAAAAAAGGAGAATAAATCTTCAATAACGGAGCGCTTATTGTATAAAAAGACAGCGCTTCAAAGGAAGCGCGCTATTGTTCACAATAAGCAGCGCTTCCCTTCTTGAGCGCTTATTGTCTATCTGATAAACAGCTTTTAAATTGAGGCGCTGTTTATTATCCAGACAATAAACAGCGCTTCCTAATTGAAGCGCTGTTTATTGTCCATTTTCAGCAGCGCTTCATAAACGCTGTTTTTATGAAATACAATCAGCAGCGGCTTAATTTTTAGCGCTTTTAAGCGCTGTTTTAGGCTAAAAATAAGCACTGTTTATTGCCAAAACTTGTTGTAGTGGATGAAGTTAACCCTTATAAAGAAGAAGAATTAAAAGATGATGACCTTTTTTTTTTATTTCTAAGACTCAGGCTATGTGGAAGAAAAAATGAATATTCAAACTATAAATCTAACAAAAATTGGAAAATAAATACAGAAGACAACACCTATGCAAATGCAAAGGATCTCAACATCCTTATTTGGAGTCCCAGTTTATCAAAAGCTCTGATGCAATTTCCTTCATTAAGTATACATTCTTGTCCAATGTAGAAGACTTAAAATTCAAATTAGCATCAAATCGATAATAAGCAATTTAGTGAGTCAGTGCAAGAAACCAGGAAAAAACATTAATATGTAAAGTTTTAGTAAAAATTGAAACATGAATAGTTGCCTCTTGATTCACACAACACTCTAACAAATTCCCACATCTCTTTGGAAATATGTGTGAAAGGTCACCATAACTCTAGTAAATTGGAAAAGCTTGCAACAACAAACAATAGTATAGTAGTGTAAAAGAAATGGAACCAATTATGTAAATATTTTAACTGTAGATTTAAGGGAAAATATTTTAACCATTTATAGTTGTCCAACCAATGCATATCTGTCAACCTAAAAGTAAATAAAAATATATAGGGTAAAATGTATTTTTAGCCTGTGTGTCGTGGCACTAATTTTTAATTTGGTCCCAAAACAAAAACGGATTTTAATTTAACCTATATACATAAAATCTCATTTTTGGTCTTTGTTATATGTTGGTGTTATGGTGCCATCTTTTGGAGTTATAACAGAATGGAGTGAATGAGCTATATTGAAAATGATTGTCATGTATCGAGGCCAAACTTTGGTCCCTTGGTCTCAATAGCAAAATGAAATGTCAAAATGGATCCTAGATAGAAACCTAAAGATGTACCAAGTAAGCTGGAATGGAAAGAACAATGAGAGTATAATGTAGAAAATTAAGGGATAGAAATATCAAAGTAGAAAAATAAAAATCTCAACATCATAAACTGAAAAATCATCTTATTGAATAGAAAATGCATGTACAGATCGAACCCCAGTCATTGGACATCAGTTCGGGACATCAGTTCGGGCAAGCAAAGCTCAGACGTCAACTCAAACCTAATGGAACAAGAATCACAGAGAATATGTGGGATCACATCTATAAGCTTAACTAAACCAACAAATATTCCAATCCTTAAGGGAGCTAAAACTAACATTTCAATTTGTGAATTTGACCTGCTTTGTTTTCTTGCAGTGGCAGCTCATCGTATTCTCACATCTATAAGCTTCTTAACTGAATCAACAAATATTCCAATCCTTAACTGGCCTCCTCACTATTAGTTATTATTTTGTCTGTTCCTAGTTAGTAGATAGTTAAGACTCTATAAATAGTTAAAGCCAGTCCATTGTAATTAGTTAAACATTTTGTTAATAAATGAAATACAGGTTCTATCCTTGTTCTCTGAATTTCAACAATATGAAATAAAATTATGTGATATTTCTTTTACCTCCCATTTTTCTCAAAGTATTTGAATGGTGGTATTCATTCCTATGCACTCCTCTCACGATGTTGGGATTGAGGAAGAGTATCACTGAACTACATGCTCCACATCGTTTGTCAGTTGCCGCACTTGACTCTTTTAGTGTAGTTAATGAAGAATTTTAGAAAGTCTCAATTGAGTCACATAGTCTGTTAAGTTTTTGCAAAATATTCACATCTGCGGCCTTCAAACTATGTCCTAGTTGTAAATGGGAAGAGGCTGATTTGTAACTGCCAAAATCTCAATTGAATTGGCTGCCTCAAGCTGCTATGAGAGGATTATTCCCTTTATTTCACTTCCCAATCTGGTCACATGTGGGTCGCTAGCCTACCGATATGGAGTTGTGTGTAATAGATTATATATTCCTCTTCCTAATAATGTTTAGTATCCAAGTGGCCAACATACAATTAATCATGCAGAGGAAGATTTTTTATATTAGAATCAAGGAACTGATTCGGTAAAAAAATTTCCCGGATGAGTTCAAAATGTGGGATTGGAAAAAATTTGACCTAACAAATATGTACATGATGCATGAACAATATCATGAGATTTTTATATAGGGCTATAAATTTATCTTGTATATAACGAGAGGTTCGGATGATCCACACCCAACTAGGGAAGTTTTAATCTCAATTTTGGGTTACACTAGTATGACTATGGAACAATTCTTGGTATCGCAATGCAATGAGAAAAAAGAGTTCATCTTCATTCAATTTTCTGAAAAAACTAATGTAACAGTATACACAAGAGGCTTATATAGCCAGGAGTTAAACTAACTCTAGGTAACCGCTATTTAACCAAGGCTAACTGCTATCTAACTCTAGGGTCAGTTAAATAACTAACACTAACTAACTCCCAATGATTAAATACATCCGGTAATACCCCCCTCAAGTTGGACTAACTATATTGCGAAGTCCCAACTTGGAAATAAAATTGTTGAAAGTAGCATGGAGAGGCTTGGTGAACACATCAGCAAGCTGAGAAGCAGATGAAACCGGAAGAAGATGGATAACACCCTTTTGAATCTTTTCACCGACCACATGGCAATCAATCTCGATATGTTTGGTTCTTTCTTGGAATGTAGGATTGTGAGCAAGATATATAGCCGACTTATTATCACAATAGACTGCTGTAGGTGCAGAAAACTTGACTTGTAAATCAGCTAACAAGAAGTGCAACCATTGAATCTCACATGAAAGACTTGCTAAAGCTCGATATTCGGCCTCTGAAGATGATCTAGAAACTGTGTTTTGTTTCTTAGATTTCCAGGAAATAAGAGCCGAGCCAAGAAATGTGCAATAGCCAGTGATAGATTTGCGTTAGTACAAGCAACATGCCCAATCGGAATCTGCAAATCCAGATAATTGAAGACTGTTGGAAGCAGGAAAATACAGACCCTGTGATGGAGCAGCCTTAAGATATCTTAACACACGAATTGCTGCTCGGTAATGTGACTACAGTGGCTTTGCAACAAATTGACTGAGCTGTTGAACAGAAAAGGCAATGTCTGGCCGGGTAGTGGTGAGATATAGCAATTTGCCTATGAGTCTCCTATAAGCAGATTCATCAGGATATGAGTTACTTCCCATGCTGCTGAGTTTGACAGCAGGATCACATGGTGTGGTGGCAGGTTTTGCAGCCAGGATGCCACTATCTTCAAGCAATTCCAATGTATATTTCCTCTGATTAAGAACAATGCCATGCTTAGATCGAGCAACTTCTAGACCAAGAAAGAATCTCAGAGGACCAAGGTCCTTAATTTTGAATTGGTAGAATTTGCTTCACATGCTAAATCTTGGCCATGTTATTACTTGTTAGAAGAACATCATCAACATAAACTAACAAGGTAGTGATTAGACAACCCGAGACTTTGATAAATAGCGAGTGATCAGCTTGAGACTAAGAGTAACTGAGAGACAAAAGGGTGCTAGTGAGTTTATGATTCCATTGCCTACTTGCTTGCCTCAATCCATACAAAGATTTGCGTAATTTACAAACCTTGTTGGACATATTAGGCAGTAATCCAGGGGGAAGAGTCATGTAGACCTCCTCATTTAAGTCACCATGTAGAAAGACATTGTTGACGTCCAATTGCTCCAAGAACCAACCTTTGGCAGCTGCCAAAGTAAGCAGAACCCGAACAGTAGTTAGCTTAGCAACTGGACTGAATGTCTCAAAGAAATCTACACCCTCCAATTGTGTAAAACCTTTAGCAACTAGGCATACTTTGTGTCTTTCGATAGTGCCATCAGCATGGTACTTGATCTTGTAAACCCATTTGCAACAAATGGGAATCTTCCCAGCAGGAAGCTCAACAATGGTCCAAGTTTTATTCAACTCAAGAGCATCAATTTTGGCCTGCATAGCCTTCTGCCAGCATGCATGTTTAGAAGCTTGAAGGAATCTTTTTGGTTCAATGTTAATAGTAGCTGCCAAACAGAAACTTTTGTTGGAAGAAGAACAATTTTCATAGGATAAAACTGAAGATAAAGGGTATTTAGAAGATATACCTTGAGAAGGATTGGTATTGCTAGACAGGTTGCAATGATAGTCAGCCAAGTAACCAGACTTGTGTTTGATTCTATTTGACTGTCTAGTGGCTGGTTGTGGTGCAGGAATCAAATTGGAGTGCTGAGCAGGCTGTGCAGAAACAGAAGTAGGCCCAACAGACTCAACAGGAGAAGAAATAGGTGTAACAGATAATGAATGATCAGGAATAGGAATTGATGAATGACCAGAAACAGGAGAAATAGGCTCAGTAACTGGTAAATGACCAGAAGGAGAAGAAATAGGAGAAATAGGTTCAAAAAGAAAGGAAGAATTGTTTAATGGAAGAGAAGAAACAGGATGCAATGCAGCAGAAAATTTAGAATGAGAGTGAAAAGGAAAATATTCATCATAAAAAATGACATTTCTAGAAGCGAATATTTGATGTGAGGTCAAATCATACAAGACAAAACCCTTTACTCCCTCCTTATATCCAAAATGATCAAACTTTGTTCGATGAACATGTAAATTTGATGCATAGCAAAGGCAACCAAAGGTTTTAAGATGAATTAGTGATGGAGGTTCTTTGTAAAGAAGTTCATCTGGTAATTTGTTTTTAAGCAAGGGTGTAGAAATGCGATTGATAATGTGGACTGATTGTTGAACAACAAAGTTCCAAAGAGGTTTAGGTAAATTGGCTTGAAAGAAAAGAGCTCTTGCAACATTTAGGATGTGTTGATGTTTCCTCTCAACAATGCCATTTTGTTGAGGGGTATCAACACATGACCTTTGATGTATAATCCCTTTTCTTTGGAAAAATTCATTCATAAGGAACTCTAAACCATTGTCACTTCTTAAACATTTCAATTTGATGTTGAATTGAGTTTCAATAAAAGCTATGAAGTTAGTAAGATGATTTTGGGTTTCAGCCTTAGTTCTCATGAAAATAACCCAAGTGAATCGGCTAAAATCATCAACAAGAGCTAGGAAATATTTATGACCTAACACAGAAGCACGGGAATAAGGGCCCCAAATATCCGCATGAAGCATATCAAAAATATGTTAAAATGAGGCAGCTTTCTTTGTTTAGCAAAGTGGCAAGTGTCACAAGGATTTCTAACATTGTGGAAACTTATAAAGGGAAATTGTTTGGCCATACAATGATGTCTATTAAAGGAAATATGGCGTAGTCTCTTATGCCATAAAATGGAATCATTAGTGTTTTTAGGATTTCAATTACAGACAGAAACATAACTCAATTGAGCATTACAAACAGAATCACACACAAACTTAGAAGTCTTGACTGCAGGAGCAGTAAACTCTATCATGTAGAGCCTATGCAACAGTCTAGTTGTACCAATCGTCCTCTTGGTAGTCTTGTGCACAAATGAACAAGAATCACGATTAAAAACTGCATAGCAATTGCTAGATTTGGTTAATTGAGGAACTGAAATCAAATTGGCATAAAATTCTGGAACATATAGCACATTATACAGCTGTAATTCAGCAGAGAAACAAACTGATCCTGCTAAAATAGCAGTTGCACATGTGTTATTTGGCATATTGATCTTGATTGGCTGAATGGAATGGCAGTTTGTGAGCATTTTGGAATTGTAAGTTATGTGATCTGTTGCTCCTGTTTCAATGATCCAGGAGGTGGAATTCTTACCAAAACTGAGGTTACATTGTGCATTTAAAGAAGTAGAATTGGTAGCCACTGTGTTATTGTTATGCTGTGGAAAAGTGACAGCAGTGCTAGCAGAATGAGATGCAGTTCCTAATTGATGTTTTGATTGTTGAAGTAAATCCATGAGAATTTTGTATTGCTCCTGTGTGAAAGAAATATTGCCACTGCCACTGCCATTAGCCGAATCACATACAGACTTATTGTCTTCCTCAGATGCAGAAACATTTGTGGCCAGATTTGTGGAATTGTTGTACTTGTTATTTTTGGTTTGATAACCAGGAGGAAATCCATGAAGGAAGTAACAGGTATCAACAGTGTGATTAGTCTTTCCACAATTAGTGCACAATCTATTCATTCCTTGACCTCTACCTCCCATGCCTTGCCTTCCACGGCCTCTATTGTTATAACCTCCTCTTCTATCAAAGTATTTATTGAAATTCTGATTATTGAAATTCTAATTACTATTAACTGCTAGAGCTTTTACTTCATTCTAAGCATCACTGATAGTTGGAACATGAAGTTGCCTTTCTTGTTGAACAACAATAGAAAATGCCTTAGCTATAGGAGGAAATGGATCCATCATCATAATCTGAGATCTAACATGATTATATTCTTCATTAAGGCCTTTCAAAAACCTAATTGTATAATCTTGATCCCTAAAGAGTCGCATAGATTGGACTGCACCACAAGAGCAAGGAATTGCGCACTTACATGAAGGCAGAGGTCGAAAATTCTCCAATTCATCCCATAGTGACTTTAGTTCAGAGTAATAATCGGAAACATCTAAACTTCCTTGAACCAATTGACAGATATCTTCTTGTACATCAGCAATTTGAAACATATCTGCTTGATCGAACCGATCGTGCAGGTCTTTCCACGCATCAGAAGCATAGGTGAAGAAAACAATTGATTTCAGCACATTTGCAGAAACAAATCTTTGAATCCAGGAAAGTACCATGCTATTGCACCGAAGCCACTGGTTGTAAAAGGAATCAGTCTTTGCAGGAATTGTGACGGTTCCATCAACGAACATCAGTTTATTTTTGGAAATCAACACTGTGCGCATTGATCTAATCCAAGGCTGAAAGTTTTTGCTACCTTCGAGTACCGACGTGACAAGAATAACCGCATGATTCTCGCTTGGATGGAGAAAGAAAGGATTTGAGTTGTTTGTTGTGAAATCTTTATACGATTCGAAGCTCTGGTTCGTCATGATCGAATCAAAATGAAGAACAAGAAATGATTTCAACAAAAAATTTGCAGAAAACGTGAAGGAATTACGAAAGAAGAATTAAAACGTTAGAACCAGAGCTCAGATGAGCTCTGATACCATCTTAGTATCGCAATGCAATGAGAAAGAAGTGTTCATCTTCATTCAATTTTCTGAAAAAACTAATGTAACTGTATACACAAGAGGCTTATATAGCCATAAGTTAAACTAACTCTAGGTAACTGCTATTTAACCAAGGCTAACTGCTATCTAACTCTAGGGTCAGTTAAATAACTAACACTAACTAACTCCCAATGATTAAATACATCCGGTAATAACAATTGAATTAGGTTAACTTCTAAGTCAATAAGTATTGTACATCAACATATATTTTTGGGTAACACAGTTGCTAACACAACACTAGCACATTCAAAATATGACAAACTACAACAACTTGATTAGTTCTACAACTTCAGTTCTTGATTCTAGGAAGTAAATCAAAGTATTTGTTTGAATTAGTCATTACGTCTTACAATTGTGTTGTTTCTGCTGATGCTTCATAAACATAGCCTCTTTGTAGGCTTGTTCCTAGTGAGTTGTTTCCATTCCCAAAAGTCACACCCAAATATCAGCTTTACGAATCACCGACCAAGTACCAACATTGATGTCACTCCGTCTTTGGGAAACGTGACTCAAGATTACAATTGTGTTATTTCTGCTGGTGCTTCATAAACATAGCCTCTTTGTAGGCTTATTCCTAGTGAGTTGTTTCCATTCCCAAAAGTCACACCCAAATATCAGCTTTACAAATCACCAACCAAGTACCAACATTGATGTCACTCCGTCTTTGGGAAAAGTGACTCAAGATCATTATTATTTGATTGTGCTTGGTTGGAACACTGACTAGTCTTGAAGTCCACTCCTCCAAACCCATATTGCTGCGCAACAAGTATTGAAGAGTTTGAACCAAAACAATTTGATGCCAACATGTCCCCAATAACTCCAAGTTTAGGACAGTCAAACTATTCCAATAAACTTGACAATACCAAAGAGTTCCTTCCTTTTCCATGTCCTAAAATATATAACTCATAACCTCCTCTGTCCAATTCATTAAGTACTTCAGGAATATTGTTAAACAAAATCGCAAGTGTACGATTCGTCGTCAAGTAATAAAAAGATCGAATCCACAGGGATTGTGACCAATTATTAACTAAACAAAAGTTGTAACTAATTGAACTACTGAACGTATACGAATGTGTTTGAAAAGTTGTAATTCTTGTTTAGCAATAAAAACAGTACTAACGAGACACGATATTTGGATATTAAGGAGAATAAAAGTGACTAGGGCTCGAATCCCTTTGTTTCACCCTTTATGCTCTTGAACTCTATTCCAATGCAAGCAATGATAAGGTATTTGAAGTTCAAATCCACAAGTTTAGATTAATGAAAATCCCTTCTCTATTAACCCCTTTGATTAAATAAACGCGTCCTAATTCCTTAGGTCCAAATCAATTTAATCAAGCATAACGAATAAGGATTCATGCAAACTCATACCACAAGAATTATATTCCTATAACTTTATTAAGCATGTCAAATTATCCCAAAGCAAGTTTAAAACCTCAATTTTCCAATTGATGCTAAAACCCTAGTTCAATCCAATGGTGATCAAGCATCGAATCGCATTAAGAAAAGAGATAAATGATCAAATAACATAAATCATACTTGCATTGAAATTCTGAATTCGATTACATAAAAGGATCCACAAAGTTCATCTTACCCTAGTACAAGAGGTTTAGTTCTTCATAAAAGAGAAGGAACTAATCAATTGAGATGAAGAAATAGCCAAAGACTCCATTGATTCCTCAAATTTGTCTTTGACCCTTGTTCTTGATTCAATCTCTAGCCAACCAAAAACCAACTTAGGTCAATGTTTTCTCCATCTATTTATAGTTCTTGCACCAAAGGGTTGAAAAACATCTCCAAAATAAGTCAAAACGTGCAAAATACAAGTGCCGACCGAGTCGCGACGCACGGTAGTGGAGCACCGCGGCCTGGCCGTGCTGCTTTTAAAATACAAAATAGCAGAAGCGCAGCCCAACACGGGCGTGGTGGAGGACACGACTAGGCCGTGTTGTTCTCTGAACCTATAGGCACGACCGTGGTGGAAAACACGGCCTGGCCGTATTATTCACTGTTTGCTCAACTTGAAATTCTTCACATCCACCAAGGCACGGTCGTGGGAAGCAACACGGGCAGGTCGTGCTGCTCTTAAATCTTGCCAAATTTTGGTATTTTGGCCTCCGAGTTGGTTGCAACAACCGTCTAAGTGATTTAGCTCCGCTTTCCTAGGCCAATAACCTTCTTTTCTGCACAATTGAACTCAAACCAAGTGCATTATCTAAACCAAGCAAAATACATGAGAACTATGGGTAAAAACCACTAAAATGACTATTATGCAATGCAAAACTAACAACAAACCATATGCTATAATGAACGCATCAAATTACCCCAAGCTTAGAATCTTGCTTGTCCTCAAGCAATTGCAGTGGCCAAAGACAAGCATAGAAACAAGAGATGCAACAGATAAGGGACCCGAGATAAAAAATAATTCAAGCAATAGGCTAAAGGCTAATAAAGACAATAGCGACAACCAAAATCAAGTCCAATTAGAGAATCAGGCTCTCTGAAATCATGTCTCTCACTGATAGGGACACTCTCCTTACCACTCTCAAAGTGTTTAAAGGTTATGACAAATTGCTCAAATCCATCCATGAAAGTGCTCTGCCATAAGCTTGACTATTAACCAAATCTCAGCATATAATTTATGAAAACACACAAGAATCAAAAGGTCTTCACAAGGTTGTAATGTGGCCATGGGATTTTTCTTGTAAGGTGGGATAAAAACAAGAAAGTGGAAATTCAAGGGCTAAAATAATGAACAATAAAACAACCCTTTTTAAAGCAGCATAAGCGGAGCTAACCATTTTTCCCTTTTTTTTTTTTGCTTTCCACACCTCGTTATTTTGCTCCTCTTCTGTTATTTATTTATTTATTTTAAATTTTATTATTTTTTTTATTTGAGATTTTGCAGTAATTACTGGGGAGGAATTTAAATAACAGAAGAGGTCCCAATTTCAAACACCGCACAAATCACACAAGATTCACAACTAATTGCTCCCTTAGACATGCTCTAAAAGGTACTATCATATTTAGCAATCACAAGGGTACCAAGAAAATTAATTTCAGTTTAGGCTCAAAAGGGGAAACTAGAGGAAGCTTTCATTCAACAATCAGAGGCTTGAAAACATGCCTAAAATGCCTTAATCATATTCAAGTGTGTAGACAAAAATTTTCAAGTTTTGACATGGTTTCAAGTCAAGTTCTAGAGAGCACAATCAAGAGGGACACACTCATACAAGGAGAAGGGGCATATAAATACGATGAAGTTCAACCCCAATACAAGCTTAAGTCTCACATTTAGAAGTTAAATTCAGTGAAAAACATCAGATCAGAGCGCCACATGCTAATCAACAACTTATCAAAAGATTATCCCTATATTCGTTAAGAACGCTACCTTTAAGCCTATCACAAGAGAAAATAGTTGGGTTCCAAATCATTGCAATCTCAAATTTCAAAAAGATTGTAGCACACATGCCAAAGCACAAGAGGATAGTGTAACAATTTGGGGGATAAAATGATGCGCACAAAACAACAATTAACACAAAGATGCAAACACTAAAATGAGATGCAAATCTAAATGCAAAAATGCAAACCCCTTACCCCAAGCTTAAAAACTTACATTGTCCCCAATGTAAAAATTTAAGTTGAAGCAGGGATGAGGAGGAAAGAACTCACCGAAAAACTTGGGTTGCCTCCCAAGAAGCGCTTCTTTAACGTCACTAGCTTGACGCTTGAAGGAGTCGATCAAGGCTCCTTAAAGGAGGAAAAGAAGATTGAAGCACCACCTTCCTTGGGAAGATGCACACCCATAGCCCTGAGTGCTTGCATAGAAATCATTTCCCTTTTTGGCATTGGTCTCCTTTTTCTCCTCTTGAATTTATGTGGGTGGACATTGTCATCCCTACTTTGTTTGGTGCGCTTTTCATAAGAATGAGTAGGTTCTACATGTGCCTTCTTTGGAATTTTGCAATTTGGAAATTGTTTCCCATGGCCCATATGCAGACTACTCTTTCCTTTTCTTCCTTTTTCCTGCACTAAAATTTTTTCCATCCCATCATCCAGCTCTTCAGACATCTCCTCAATAGAATTCATTGTCACATTCTCTAAGGGTTTGGAAGGTCGGTCTTGATCAAGATTCTCTCCAACCGGCTGCCCAACCACATCAATTCTAGAGCACTTTTCGGTGTCATCGGGATGCCTCATAGCCTCAAACACATTGAAAGTCTCTTTCTCATCTTGGAACCTCAAAATTAATTTACCTTGTTGGACATCAATCAAGGCTCTTCCTGTAGCTAGGAAAGGTCTTTCAAGAAGAAGATGGACCTCCTTGTTTTCCTCCATGTCAAGCATCACAAAGTCTGCCGAAAAAAGGAATTTGCCAACCCTTACCAATACATCTTCCATAACTCCATAAGGGTATTTGATTGACCTATCTGCCAGCTGCAGTGTCATTTTTGTAGGCTTGACTTCACCTCCTCCCAGCCTCTTCAACATAGATAACGGCATCAAATTGATGCTAGCTCCCAAATCACAAAGGGCTTTGTCAATATTTAAATTCCCAATAGTGCAGGGAATTGTGAAGCTTCCAGGATCTTTCAGCTTTGGAGGGAGCTTTCTTTGAATGATGGCACTACACTCTTCTGTCAAAGCTACAGTCTCATCTTCTTTGAATTTCTTCTTCTTAGTTAACAATTCCTTCATGAATTTGGCATATAAAGGCATTTGCTCAAGAGCTTCTGCGAAAGGAATGTTGATCTGGAGGCGCTTGAAGACATCCATGAACTTAGAGAATTGATCATCCTTCTCCTTTTTCTTGATCACAGGAGGATATGGCAACTTCTTATATGGAAGAACCACTTTGGGCTTATTTTCCACCTGCACCTGTTCAGTTATAACTATGCCTCCTTCTTCTAAGTTGGACTTCTTCTCAACCTCTCTTTTTTCTTCTTTTTCTTTATTTTTACTGCTCTCATTTTCAACTCTGTCCACCTCACTTTTTTCACTCTTTTTCTTCCCCTCAACTTCAGACATTATTTTTCCACTTCTCAAAGTAATTGCACTACAGTTCTCATTTTTAGGATTATCAACTGTGCTAGCAGAAAACTTACCTTTGGTTTGCTCTGCAAGTTGGTTTGAGAGTTGCCCAATTTGACTCTCCAGATTTTTGATAGAGGCCTCTTGGTTCTTGAAATGAGACTCATGAGTCTGAAAGTTGGAATGGATATTCTGGAAGTTGGATTGAGTCATCTTCATGAATTGAGTGAGAGCTTCTTCTAATTGATTTGGCTTCTCTTGCTTTTGAGGTTGTGGAGGGTTGCTTGATGATGGGCTATCTTGCTGTTTCCAAGAAAAGTTGGGATGATTCTTCCCCCCTGGATTATAGGTGTTAGAATACGGATTCCCTCCTTGCCTTTGAAAGTTACCCATGTAATTAGCTTGCTCCTTGGAGTCTCCTAATGTATCACACCCTCCATTCTCAGGAGGCCCTTGACAAAAGTCACATCTCAAGTTTTGATTTACCTGGTTCACTTGAGCAGAGGAAAAGGCTCCCACTTTCAGTGCCTTCAACTCCTTCGTGATAGCCTCCAATTGTTGAGAGACTAACTTATTTTGAGCCAAGAGTGCATCTTGCGTTTCTAGCTCAAGGACTCCTCTTTTTGCCAGTGTACCTCTATCATTCTGACACAACTGCTCATTGGAAGCCATTTGCTCCACTAAGGTTCTTGCTTCTGCAGCTATCTTGTTGTTGATTGTACCTCCAGTTGAGGTATCCAGCATCATTTTGGTGTTCGGCCTCAAACCATTACAGAACATTTTCATTTGGTTGAAATCATCATATCCATGGCCTGGACACCTCTTCAGAAGGAGCTTGAATCTCTCCTATGCCTCATACAAATTCTTACTTTGGTTCTGTTGGAAGCCATGAATCTCACCTCTTCTTTTGATGAATTTGGAGGGTGGAAAAAATTTGGTCATGAATTTTTCCTCCAAATCATCCCAAGTTGCAATGCTTCCTGTAGGCAAGGTGTCAAGCCAATCTCTTGCTCGCTCCCGCAGGGTCCAGGGGAAAAGCCTCAGTTTCTTGCTTCCCTCTGTCACTCCAACCAGTCTAAAGGTGTCAAAAATTTCATAAAAACTCACCAGGTGCTGATTTGGGTCATCAATCTCATTCCCCGCGAATTGGCTTTGCTTGAGAGTGTTCAACAATGCCGGCTTGATCTCAAAATTAGCATTTGCCTCAACCTGTTGGTAGGCATTGACAGCCCTTGCATGGTTGTTCCGTCTCCCAAAATCACCCAAGGTGCCTGGTTGGTCCCCCATCACTTCTTGAGTTGGGACTTGAGAAGTAGATGCAGAGGACTGTTTTTGTCGTTGCTTTGCTTCCTTAGCCTTCTTCCTTAATGCCTTCGCTGTCTTTTCAATCTCCGAGTCAAACAACAGTTCACCTGTTTATTTACCTCGCATGCACAAAACTAAAGGGAAAGATCAGTAGCAAAGCAACAATTAAGGTAATTTAATTTTTTTTAACAGAAAATAAATAAAAGAAATAGTTCAAAAAGGTACTCGTTTGCCTTGTTAAAAATTAATTCAACAATCCCCGGCAACGGCGCCAAAAACTTGTTAAACAAAATCGCAAGTGTACGATTCGTCGTCAAGTAATAAAAAGATCGAATCCACATGGATTGTGACCAATTATTAACTAAACAAAAGTTGTAACTAATTGAACTACTGAACGTATACGAATGTGTTTGAAAAGTTGTAATTCTTGTTTAGCAATAAAAACAGTACTAACGAGACAAGGTATTTGGATATTAAGGAGAATAAAAGTGACCAGGGCTCGAATCCCTTTGTTTCACCCTTTATGCTCTTGAACTCTATTCCAATGCAAGCAATGATAAGGTATTTGAAGTTCAAATCCACAAGTTTAGATTAATGAAAATCCCTTCTCTATTAACCCCTTTGATTAAATAAACGCGTCCTAATTCCTTAGGTCCAAATCAATTTAATCAAGCATAACGAATAAGGATTCATGCAAACTAATACCACAAGAATTATATTCCTATAACTTTATTAAGCATGTCAAATTATCCCAAAGCAAGTTTAAAACCTCAATTTTCCAATTGATGCTAAAACCCTAGTTCAATCCAATGGTGATCAAGCATCGAATCGCATTAAGAAAAGAGATAAATGATCAAATAACATAAATCATACTTGCATTGAAATTCTGAATTCGATTACATAAAAGGATCCACAAAGTTCATCTTACCCTAGTACAAGAGGTTTAGTTCCTCATAAAAGAGAAGGAACTAATCAATTGAGATGAAGAAATAGCCAAAGACTCCATTGATTCCTCAAATTTGCCTTTGACCCTTGTTCTTGATTCAATCTCTAGCCAACCAAAAACCAACTTAGGTCAATGTTTTCTCCATCTATTTATAGTTCTCGCACCAAAGGGTTGAAAAATATCTCCAAAATAAGTCAAAACGCGCAAAATACAAGTCTGGACCGAGTCGCAGCACGGCCGTGGAGCCTGGCACGGCCTGGCCGTGCTGCTCTTAAAATACAAAATAGCAGAAGCGCAGCCCGACACGGGCGTGGTGGAGGACACGGCTAGGCCGTGTTGTTCTCTGAACCTACAGGCACGGCCGTGGTGGAAAACACGGCCTGGCCGTATTATTCACTGTTTGCTCAACTTGAAATTCTTCACATCCACCAAGGCACGGCCGTGGGAAGCAACACGGGCAGGCCGTGCTGCTCTTAAATCTTGCCAAATTTTGGTATTTTGGCCTCCGAGTTGGTTGCAACAACCGTCTAAGTGATTTAGCTCCGCTTTCCTAGGCCAATAACCTTCTTTTCTGCACAATTGAACTCAAACCAAGTGCATTATCTAAACCAAGCAAAATACATGAGAACTATGGGTAAAAACCACTAAAATGACTACTATGCAATGCAAAACTAACAACAAACCATATGCTATAATGAACGCATCAAATATTATCACCGGTGTGCACTTCTCTTTTAGCATAAGTTATAGAATCCTTATTGTTCACTGCCTTGAGTCTAAATGAACTTACATAGTCTTCATCTAACTCTTTCTGGTTTGCACTGTCTAGCACTGCAGACAATAGCCCTTGACTTTCATTATAAGTTGATTTATATACTACTGCAGTCTTTCCACACAACATAATCCTTACCATGCTGATTTGAGTCTCTGGTTGCCTTGAGATTCTCCAAGCAATAGCTAAGGCTTCGCGGTCATCAGGCCCACCAACGAAAAGCATAAGAATACGCATGTTGGTCTTGAACAACGCCCAGTGATGATGGCGATCAATAAAGATTCCCAGAGAACAAGGTACATCTGAAAATATTTGAATAGTTTTGTATATTATTCAAGTTACTGCTCAATGCTGCAAAGAGTACATATATATACAACCTTGGGCTAACCCTAGTATCTTAACAAATCTGTAACAAATCAGATTCAAATCTCACAATTATTATCTAATCTTATCCTATCGATTGGCTAACAAATCAAATAATAATCAGATTAAGATATGATACAAAAATAATGTGTCCAGATTTTCTTCATTCCCCCTCAAGTTGGTGCATGGAGATCTACAATACCCAACTTGCTTAGTAAAATTCTGAATCTCTCCTTCCCTAAAGGCTTTGTGAATATATCTGCTGCTTGCTCTTTTGTCCAAATCTTCATTGGCTGAATTTCTCCCGATTGAACTCTTTCTCTAACAAAATAGCAGTCCATTTCAACATGCTTCGTTCTCTCATGGAAAACTGGATTCATGGATATGTGTATGGCAGCTTGGTTATCACAGAACATTGTTGTAGCCTCTCCTTGTGCAGCTCCCAACTCCTCCAGTAGCCATCTCAACCATATTACCTCACTAACTGTGGCTGCCATGGCTCTGTACTCGGCTTCTGCTGATGACCTTGCTACCACTGTTTGTCTTTTCGTCCTCCATGATACCGGCAAACCTCCCAAAGTCATTAAGTACCCGGTACAAGATCTTCTTGTAAGAGGACATCCTCCCCAATCCGCATCACAATATGCATTTAGCTTCAATTCTCCATGATTCGGAAGAAGTATTCTTTGTCCAGGAGTTGTCTTTAAGTACTTCACTATCCTTTCTACAGCATCCATGTGTATGCGTTTAGGTGCATTCATATACTGGCACAAGGTGTTCACTGCATAAGTGATGTCTGGCCTGGTTATTGTTAGATACAGAAGCCTTCCTAGCAGTCTTTTATATCTTGTTGCATCCGCATCTGGTTCTCCATCATTCACACGCAAGTTACAATTCTGCACCATGGGGAATGGACTTGGGCGACAATTTTCCATTCCTGTCTCTTTGAGAATATCCAACACATATTTTCTTTGATTCAGAACAAAACCTTGCACTGACCTTGCTACTTCAATCCCAAGAAAGTACTTCAATGGCCCCAAGTCTTTGATACTGAACTCTGCATCCAAGTATCTCTTCACATTTTGCATTGCTTCCTTGTTGTTGCCGGCTAGGATCACGTCATCCACATAGATCAAAGCTGCCAAGAACGTGCTCTTCGTCCTATAGATGAACAAAGAATGGTCTGTAACTGACTGCTTGAAGCCTATCTTATTCAATGCACATGTGAACTTTTGATACCAATTTCTTGAAGCTTGACGCAAGCCATAGAAGGACTTCCTCAATTTGCAAACTCTCGTTTCTCCCCTATTTACAAAGCCTTGCGGTATCTTCATATAGATTTCTTCATCTAAATCCTCATGTAAGAAGGCATTATTCACGTCAAGTTGGTGAACAATCCATTCTTTCTTCGCAGCTATGGCCAACAAGCACCTTACCGTGACTAGCTTGGCTACCGGAGCAAATGTCTCGTGGTAATCCTCCCCCTCAACTTGCGTGAATCCCCTTGCCACAAGTCTCACCTTGTAGCATTCGATCTCTCCATTTGGTTTATACTTCACCTTGTACACCCACTTGGAGTCTATAATATCCTTCCCTGGTGGTAGAGCTCCTAATGTCCATGTTTCGTTGCTTTCCAGCACCTCAATTTCTTTCTTCATGGCTTCTTTCGAATGCTCATGCTTTGCTTCCTGGTAAAAACTCTTTGGCTTATCTTGGGAGGAGATGACCGCTAAGTAAACAGAATGTGAATGTGAAAACTTATTGTAACTAATGTGATTAGATAAAGGATGTATTACCGAATTACCTTTGGGTGGGTTGGATGTAGGATGGGCAATGGAAGGTGGCAAGCTCACTTCATAATCATTTAGGCGACTGGAGAGCTGTCGGTTTCTTTCACTACGCCTCTCCCCTTCAAGCCTTGAATTCCTTGTATCACCTTCCTCACCACTTTCTCCTTGAACCTCTACTGTTTCATCACTTACCCATTCTTCATTTGTTATGCATTGTTGTTCACGTTGCACAACACTCACTGACTCCTCTTCCCAACTCACATCCTGCGACTTTCCCTTATTGCTCCCTTCGACCTCTTCCCTTTTGAATGGGAACTCATGTTCCACGAAGACAACATCTCTAGAAACAAGCATTTCCCCACTAGTTGTATCATATACTTTGTAACCCTTTTGTCCAGCTGGGTACCCAATGAACATACAAGCTCTCCCCCTTCATCAAACTTCCCTTCTCTCTTATTTTTCAACACATATACTAAACAACCAAACACTCTTAAATGATCATATTCTGGTTTCTTTCCAAATAAAATCTCATACGGTATCTTATTGTTTATTACCTTTGACGGCAACCTGTTGATAATGTGAACTGCTGCAAGCACGCATTCTCCCCATAACCGAATTGGCAACCCAAAATGAAACCTTAGTGCCCTTGCCGTCTCTAGGATATGTCTATGTTTTCGTTCCACCACTCCATTTTGTTGTGGTGTATTTGGACAACTCAGCTCCATCATCACTCCCCTTTCTTCATAGAATTTCCTTATAGGTCCAGAGGTGAATTCCATTCCGTTATCTGATCTCACTCGCTTCACTTTTGTTCCAAATTGGGTTTCGACCATGCATACAAACATTTGCAAGTAACGCTCAACCTCTGACTTGTGCTTCATGAGATACACCCACACACCTCTACTAAAATCATCTACTATAGACAAAAAATAATGTGCTCCACATGTTGATTTATTTGAATATGGACCCCATATATCGCAGCGTATTAACTCAAAACAAGAATTTGTCTTTATTGAATTAGAAGGAAAGGGAAGCCTTGTTTGCTTGGCTCGCATACAAGAATTACAAGGCGTTTTACTTTGTTCTCTATCTAAAGTAAAAGAAAGCTTCAAATTCACTAACTTTGACTCTGAGGCGTGACCCAAGCGTGCATGCCATATGCCTTGATCCACCACCTTGCTCACCTTCATTGCCTGTCTCTCATCCTGCATCGGCTCAAGAAGGTATAACCCTCCTTGTTGCCTACCCACTCCAATCAGGGTCTTCGAATACAAGTCCTGTATCACACACATATCAGGAACAAAAGTTAGTGAGCAATTATAATCTCTTGTTAACCTGCTAACAGATAAGAGATTGCATTCAAATTTTGGAATATGTAACACATCATTCAACTCTATTCCATTGAGGAGTTCGGCCTTCCCACATCTTTTCACCGGCACACTTGTTCCATCAGGTATTCTCACGGGTTGTTGATTGCAAGCACGTCTTTTTTTAAGGAAGTCTCATCCATCGTGATGTGTTCCGTTGCCCCTGAATCAATCACCCAATTTTTATTGATTACAAGATTACCTGCCATATTTGCACTCGGACTAGCTTGGTTGGCTACCATCGATGATTCTGCACCTTGTTTCAATTGATGCAGGATCTGCTCATATTGCTACTTTGACACCCCTGGGATTGGGCTCTCTTCAATGCTCACTTGAGCCGCTTTGGGTCCTCCTCTCTTTTCATTCCACGGTCCCCCTCTCTTGTCACGTCCATACTTCTTCCATTCTGGTAGATAGCCAATGATCTCATAACAATCATCCTTTGTATGCCCAATCTTGTTGCAATGCTCACATCTAGGCTTCTCTCTTCTGGTGCCTCTGTGCTTTGCCTCCCAAGGTCGTGTACCCCGAGCTTGGAAGGCTGTTGTCTCAGCCGTGGGCTTATTCATCGCAGAGATCATTCTCTGTTGCTCATCTTCTGCCACAAGATGATAAGCATGACCGAGATTGAGTTTTGGCACCATACTGAGAATTTGTGTCTTCACTGTCCCAAAAGCATCATCCAATCCCATAAGAAAGTCATAAATTGTTCTCTTTCCCGCGTTTCCGTAAGCCGTTTCTGCAGATCACAAGTGCATCCTCCACAACTACACTTTGGCCATGGTGCTATGGATTGTATCTCATCCCATAGTCCCTTTAGCTTGGTGTAATATGAAGGTACTGAGAGTTTCTTCTATCTCAGCAATGTTATGGCCCGTTGCAGCTCATACACCCTTGGTGCACTTCCTTTGGCAAAACGTTCTTCAAGCTCTACCCATATCTCACGGGCTGTGCTTGCATACCTCACGTTGCTTCTTATTTCTTTGTCCATGCCACTTTTCAGCCAGCCTTTCACCATGACATTGCATCGCATCCAATGAGCTAGATTAGGAGAATCCACTCCCGGCATGGGGATTGTTCCATCAATAAACCCTATTTTGTTCTTGGCATACAACACATTGCTCATATCTGCCACCCAATCTCCATAATTCCCATCGTGAAGTGGCTCACTAACGAAGACTTGTCCTGGATGATCTGCGGCATGAATGTAGTAGGGGGACATGATGTCAACACGATCTTCATCTCGTGTGGATTTGCCTTTGTCGGTGTTCACTTTCTGCTTTTCCTTTTCATCCTCAACTGAGCTATCTGACTAATTGTCTTCATTTGGTCCAGCCATGATGAGTTCAACAAGGAATTTCGATTACTCAACCTGAGCTCTTGATATGATGAAAATATTTGAATAGTTTGTATATTATTCAAGTTACTGCTCAATGCTGCAGAGAGTACATATATATACAACCCTTGGGCTAACCCTAGTATCTTAACAAATCTGTAACAAATCAGATTCAAATCTCACAATTATTATCTAATCTTATCCTATCGATTGGCTAACAAATCAAATAATAATCAGATCAATATATGATACAAAAATAATGTTTTCAGATTTCCTTCAACATCTTGCATCACGTTTTGGTTTATGTCTTTGAATGTTGCATCTATTATCTCTTGAGTACCTTCACCAGTTGAATGTTTATGAAAAGGGAGGAGAACCAATGATGCTTGTTTCTCCAATGCTATGTTGCATATGTCTTTGGGAACAGTTGAAAAGGATGACATGGCAAGTAGGTTTTCCAGAATAGTGTTACCATTGCTTGATGCATATTCTTCAAAAATGTTGGTGATGATGTTGGATTATGAATCCGATTGGTCAAGGGCTAGCTGTCTAGATTATTGGGAATATATTTGCTCTATTTTGAAACTAGAAGAGCAGTGGAACGTCCTTTACACTATGTTTGGGAGGAGGGAAGGAAAGTGAAGGGAAGGAAAGTAGAGGGAAGGAAAATTTTCTTGAAAAATGTAAAAAGTGTGCATTGATAAGTGTGACAGACTAATAATAATGTGACACATTATCAATTTTACACTTTAACTAATAAACTTTATTTCCTCCCACTTTCTTTCCTCCCATTTTCTTACATACCAAACATAGCCTTAACCTCAATTAGTTAAAGTGCAAAAACACGTAGAGGGGAAACACTGGTGCCATTACAGGCTTCAAGGATGTTGATCATTCTTGTGGCTTGGCAAGCATTGTATACATAAGTCATAACTCGAATCTCAGAATCACTCTTCAAGTTCTCTATAGTCCTTAGCTTATGTTGCTCATATCTCTTTCTTGGCTTATACATGAAATTGATTATAGGAGCCACTGTAACAGTCATAACAAAAATATTGTACACCATAATTGTAAAGGACTCTAGACCCAAAATTTGAAAAAATTAAACCAATTTTTTTTTTATACATTTACTAACTACATATAGAACATAAGCACTTGTCATTGCTAGCAATATACTCTACATTTATTTTCTTCCAACACTCTGTATCATTGGTTGGAATTTATGTGAGTCACAGCTCTTTGAAAATTGCTCCCACTGTATAGGAAATAGGACTCACATAAATTAATGAGACCACATTAATTTTTGCCAATAGTTGAGAGTGTTTGGAAGAAAGGGTCAGATAGTGTGTTGTTAACACTTCTTATAAAAAAAAACTCTCTCTATCTCTCTCTCTATACTAATATAGAACAAATAATACATGAAGCTAATAAAAAAACCCAATAATATATCTAAATCAATACCTCATTATCCCATGCAATGTTTAGTATTACTAAAGGTAAGATGCCTTTGGTGTTCATTCGGATAGGCATGCCATACAAGCGAGTGGCTATTATAGTACTATCTTGGTAGAGACTAACAAGAGTATATGAGAACCACAAACCAAACGTAATGTCCGTCTCTAACTGGATGTAGTTCTCTTCTTACACCTATGCTAGCTAAGAACAAGGAGGTCAGATACCCAGACCCAATATCATCACATTGCTCTATCATTTTTTCAGTGGGCCATTATTAAATGCACCCCCCACCTCGTAGGTACACCCCCCCATTTTGCATATTTCCCAAAATACCCCTTGTATAAAATCATCAAAAATCCTTTTTTTTTTAATTCCGAACATGTTACCGGAAATTGCAATTTCCGGTAACATTGTGTGTAAAATTTGTTACCAGAAATTGCAATTTCCGGTAACATTGTGTGTAAAATTTGTTACCGGAAATTGCAATTTCCGGTATACAAATTGTATACCGGAAGTTGCAATTTCCGGTATACAATTTGCGAATTTCCCATAATGCCCCCTTAATAACTTAACAAAAACTCAACCTTCACCCCGATCCACTCACACTCACGCTTCCGAAAATTCTAAATCCCTGAAACTGAAAACGCTCTGTTCTTACCGGAAATTGAAAATCTTCGGTACGCTTTTATTTTGTTATTTAATCATAGTTCCGGAAATTGCAATTTCCGATATACAAATTGTATACCGGAAATTGCAATTTTCGGTGCTTTATATTTCTGTACCGAAAATTGCAATTTCCGGAACAGAATTGTAAATCACCGAAAATTGCAATTTCCGGTACAGAAATGTAAAGCACCGGAAATTACAATTTCCGGTATACAATTTGTATACCGGAAATTGCAATTTCCGGTGATTTACAATTCCGTTCCGGAAATTGCAATTTCCGGTATACAAATTGTATACCGGAAATTGTAATTTCCGGTACAGAATTTATTTTATTACATTTGAATATAATTGATTTATTTGTCTTTCAGATATGCCTAAGTCGAGAGGGAGAGGAGTAGCTTCCACTCCTGGTAGTGCGCCCCCACGTAGACAACGGCAGCCTGTGACTGTCTCTGAGCGTCAGAGGCGTATTGCTAGCAGGCTGCCGCACGAGGATGTAGTTGGCGACCAGGATCCCCATTTTGTATACGAGGCTCCAGAGGATATAGCTGGAGGAGACCATGGTATAGTTGGAGACCAGGCTCCCTTTCCTGGAGGACCTTACGATGGGTCGTTGCTTACAGATTATCAGCATCACGTTGCCTATCAGATATGGCAGGGGCAGGTATATATCTGGTTGTTATTTGATCAAATGTTTATTTTTTTATATGATCAATGATGTTTATTTGTGTGCAGGATCGTGATGCGCTTAAGGTGGCCTCTCACGGCCTGAAGTTGCAAAAATGGTTGAGTGGAAGAGTACCACCGCCTCCTCATGTAAATGAGAATCTCTCGGAGGCCGGCCTAACCTCCTTGCTATACTGCAGCTTCAGGATGGTTGACAGAGCCTTACTGTCAGCCTTTGCAGAGAGATGGCATCGGGAGACGAGCAGCTTCCATCTGCCCTTTGGAGAGATGACAGTCACGCTTGATGATGTGTCTGTCCTCCTAGGCCTTAAAGTGAGCGGCTCTTTTTATGTACCCCCAGTGATGGATCCAGACATTTCCATATCTTATTTACAGACATTGCTGGGGTGTACATATGAAGAGGCAAACAAGGAGACGACAACTATGAGGGGCGCTCATATGAGTATTGACTTCTTGATGAAGACATATGACCAGCGCGTTTACGATGGACAGTGGGACTGTGCAGCCAGGGCCATGATAATGTTGTTGTTGGCCTGTACCATTTTGGCAGACAAGAGCCATGTATATATTGACATCAAGTACCTGGACCTGGTACGTGACTTGGGGGCGGTTGGTAGTGTGTCATGGGCTAGTGCTGCACTAGCCTTCTTGTACGGATATCTGGGAGACGCTAGCCTGCATGACACTAAGCAGATTGGCGGATACATGACACTTCTTCAGGTACGCAGCCTATTTTTGTAAACAATTATTTATTTAAAGTACATTGTATGGCGTGTTGATTCGTTATTGTTGTCACAGGCATGGATATATGAGTATTTCCCTCGTCTCTGCAAGAGGAAGGATAACGGCATCACCCCGGGCATGATACGAGCCATGAGGTGGTCGCCGGTTAAGGGTGACGGCAGGTGGAGCCGCCAGAGAGGCGTTGGATGCGTTGGCAGTCGATGACGTTGTTTGGAGACCGTGGGAGGGCATTAGGGCGGGTTGTCATCCGGCGTGCCTGTTTTCAGGGTACATCCGGTGTGCCTCATTTATTGTGCCGTACCTGCCTGAGAGGGTAGTCAGGCAGTTCGGCTACATCCAGGACATTCCCCGACCACCACCACCGCGTCCCACAGCTGCAGAGATGATGGATGCATGGATACAGTTTCCTATGCACTCTATCATGTCGACTGTCCCCGATTTATACCTGGCCTCGTATCCAGCAGAGTGCACTGACAGGTACATGGAGTGGTATCGTAGGATGTCGCATCCACTCCTGATCAATCCGGATGCTTCTGAGGCTGCGGCTACTCCTGATTGTGTAAGTGTTTAGATATACATTATGTATTTTTTGTGTTTCTTTATTTTCTCCTATGTCTCTCTGATGTCTTGTTATAATTTGCAGCCGCATTGTGATGATATGGCTGAGAGGCTGGCCTCAGTCACCAGCATTCTCCAGACAGCCTCTGAGACCGACTATGAGATGATTGACCCCTCTCTGCTTGCCGAGTATATTTTCCAAGCACTACAGATAGCGCAGGGTGGGACGGAGGCGACCACATCCGGGGCGAAGCGTCGACAGTGAAGAAGATAGGTTTTTTTTATGTTTATTATCTTTTTTTGTTATATTTGGACATCTTTTGTTGTTATATTTACATTTTGTTATATTTGCGCTTCTTTTTTGATGTTGTTTAATCGGGGCCACTCGCTCGTTCTTTTTTATTCGCGTAACAACAATGAACCAACTTCACGAGGTTTATAGAAAAAAAAATGATACATTTGGACTGGAAATTCAACACTAAAAAAAACCAACGTCACATTACATTACATTGCATAACCAACAACATAATTCAGTCTGCCACCAAACCCACATTTAAAAACAATAAAGTGTACTACATATCACTACAATGTAGTCAATCGTCGTCCAATCGTACATGGTCATCTGGGTACTGTCGTGTAGTATGACGCAACGGCGAAAATAATGTAAACCATTCTTGCAATCGAGCAGCATACAGTGTTGCCCATGAGTGAGCCTCCGGATAAGCATATTGACGCCAACTAGGAGCGACGTTAGGCAATGGACATCCGGGCTTAAGAAATACCTGAAAAAATGCAGATTAATTAAACACATTGTTTAATTTTACATTAAAAAAAAAGATAAATTTAAGTTAAAACACATTGCTGTAAAAAAAATTTACCTGTACCCTTGATTTTTGTTGACAAACCCAATACAAATTATGGCGTTGTTTGGCTGGGTTGGGTGACACATGCCCCTAAGAGGGAAAAATGTCCAACACGTTCGACTGCACTCATTCAAAGAGACTAGAACCAATTTATATTTGGTTGCTATTACGTAACCCATGTCTGGTAAGGTCATCCACTTGTCACGAAAACAGGTACCAGTTACACCTATCAACGACTCTCTCAATGCTTGATATTGATCTCCAAAAAGCCGGCCATATAAATCATAATGCATTCTGATCTCTTTTTCCAAGTCTTGCCGGACTATAGGCCATCCGTCCTCAGATTTACCAAGTAATGCTGCAATGGAACGATATCTGCAGTTTCCATCATCTTCGACATCCACTATTTGCTCAATATATGGATGAAACTGTGGAGGAAATTGGCTCAGGTAAGGCATTTGATGTACATTAGATGGCACATCAGATCGTTTCTTTTTTCTTGTAGGCACATTAGATGGTAGATTAGATGCCTTTGATGTATTCCCAGATGGTACGTCAGAATACATGTTGCCCACATGCTCAGAATACATGTTGTCCACATGCTCAAAATATGATGGGTCGCGCCTAACATCATATCCATCCATTCTTTGAGGCCTTACCTTTACCCTTTTTCGCTCCTTGGTCTTCACCTTTTGAGGAGGTGGACACATTGAAGTTGTGTGCGGAAATACAAGTTCACGCACTTTGGCAAAGCAGTGTCCTCTTGCCAATAACATTAAGTGATCGAAATCGATTTACCAATGCATCCCATCAAGCGCAAGCTCTTCCTCCGACACCCCGCCTTCGCCTCAACTTTGTGTTGTTGCGATTGGTATTCACCAAAATGTAAACTCCTCCAAAGGTCAAGTGAACTGCCTCCAATGGAATAGGTGCAAACAGTCTTATGTAACCCGCCAACTCACAAGTACAAGGTAACCCATGTGTCGTTCTGATTAGGCAACGACAAGTAGATTTATCGATACCCACATAATTCACTCTGCCACACTCGTCGACAATAAGTTGTAGTGCAGTCCTTGATACAAATCCATGCAATCTGATAAACAAACGGTTGTTGTGCCTGTGCTTCACTACGTTTATGCTTCTTTCGAATGATGCTTTTATCTCAGTGTGTTGTAGTGCAATCATATTGTTCATAGTTTCCCAACAATGACACAGGTCACCCCTACTGTTTTGTAGATTCCTCTTCAATGTCCAATGTGCAGACTCAGCCCTAATAACAAACAAAAATTAAACCACATCAAATACCAATGACACCATTTAATAACCAAAATTTTCAACATATTTTTATCTACTGGTTTAAGCATACCTATTTGTTGTTGTATTTCCGAAGTGCATGACTTGGTTGGTCCATGCCGCAACAAACTTTTCCTTAAAGGGGTTCAACCATGTATTCTTGACATATTCAACAAAAATAGGAAATTCTGAACATACACACTCAAAAGTCATCAACCGTTGCTGATACTCAAACTCGTCAGTCGCATCAACAACACCATCCCATGCATTCTTCACTGCCTCATGTTTGTCTTCATGAAATACCAACTTCTTGCATTTCGCATAGACATTCTTACCTATGTGCCATTGACACAGCAAATTGGCCGAAGTTGGAAAAACATACGCAATTGCATTCATCAGAGCAAGATCTCTATCAGTAAGAATAACTTGTGATTTCATGCCTTGACAGGATTTGTTTTGATGATTGACAAAAGGAGTTCCACGAATAGACATGTGCAAAAAGCGGAAAATTACACCAAGACGCCTACCAAGGATCAAAGTTTTTTTTAAGTATTTATTTTATTTTTAGGACTATTTGTAAGTAGTAATAAAATGCTCTCAACTAATTAAATCACACACTCACAAAATGATTTTTATTCTAAAACTGATTTTATGATAATTTTTCCTAAATTATTGTTAGGCACAAAGTATTTTGAAAAATTCTTAAGTTGTGCTCAAAATATTTTTCTGAAAAATGTTTCAAGTTTTCTTTGGCTTGTTGCAAGAAACAGAATACCCTTAAACGATTATAAGGATATTCATAATCGTTTATGACGTGCTCCTCTTCTCCGTGTCGAGCAGTGATATCTTGACATGTAAATCTCGTCGTCTTGAAATGTGGAGAGATCGTATGCCTTGAGTGTGGAGAGAGGTCGTATGTCGAATCGTGTGGAGAGATCGTATCTTGAGGTGTGGAGAGGTCGTATCCGAGTCAGTGTGGGGAGAGGTCGCATGCCGAGTGGGGAGAGGTCGTATGGAAATCGATGTCGGACACCAAGTGTGTCCGAGAATCATTTCCGCCTCCGTGTCTTTTGATCACTTGATAATCGATTACACAACTCCATATAATCGATTATTTAAGTTCTGCTTCTCCATGTTTTCATTTCTTCATAATCGATTACAACCTTCATATAATCGATTACACCCTTTTAAATGTCATCCGTGTGTCTTGTTTTAAATATATAATCGATTACACACCTTCTATAATCGATTAGATAACGATCTGAAATCTGGATTAAACATAGCGGTCAAACCTCACGCGTCTTCTTTTTCTCTATAAAAGGACCTGTTCAGTCGTGAAAGAGACGAGGATTTTTACGCTATTGCTTTGTCAAAAGCATTTGTTCAAACAAATTCCCGTCCCTCACACTTATTTTGAGCACAATTTCTTGAGAGCTTTTTATTCTACATAATTTAAGTTGTATTATTTGAGCTTCAATTTGTTATATCTGCACTATTGAGTGTATCTTTCTCATCTCATTTTATTTGTAAAAAACATTTCTTTTTGGGTAGGAATCCCAAGGTGTTCATAGAGAGGTGATATCTCTTGAACATATTGCTCTGGTATAGAGTTGTAAAGGTTTCTAGCTGAACCTGATTTAAAAGCTAGTGATTTAGTGAAAATCCCACAATGCTTTGCCTTGGGGACAGGACGTAGGCCACAGGGGTGTTTGGTGGCCGAACCTGTATAATCTGCTGCGTGCTCTTCTTTGCTCTCTGTCTCTTTATCATTCAAGCACTTTATTTATTATTTTTTATTTATTTTTCGGTCATTTATTTTCTGTCATTTATTTATTGCAATTTAATTCCTGCAATTTATTCTTCAAGTTATTTATCTTTTCGCAATTTCTTTCTTTCAAGTTTCTTTTAATTCAGTAATTTATCTGTAATTTTTTATATAAGCACCGCTATCACAATTCACCCCCCTCTTGTGTTTGAAGTCACTTGGTAACAAGTGGCATCAGAGCTAGACTCTTGTATAAAGGACTTAACCGTCTCAAGAGAATGACTTCAAACAATAACGAGGGAACTTCCATGAACAGACCCCCATTTTTCAATGGTGAGGGTATGGTTATTGGAAGGATAGAATGCAAATCTTTCTTGAGGGTGTTGATCTTGATATTTGGGATCTTTGTGGAAAATGGTCCATTTGTCCCTACTCAATCAATTAATGATGCAGTGGTAGACAAACCAAGATCACTTTGGCCGAAGATGATAAGAAAAAGGTCCAATACAATTTGAAAGCTAAGAACATCATCACTTCGCTTTAAGCTACGATGAGTTCTATAGGGTCTCAAATTGCAAGATCTGCTAAAGAAATGTGGGACACCCTTCTATTGACCCATGAAGGTACTCACCGAGGTCAAGAGGGCTCGAATGAACACATTAACCCATGAGTATGAGTTATTTAGGATGAAACCACGTGAAAACATACAAGATATGCAAAAAGGTTCATCCATATAATAAACCATCTCGTAGCTCTTGGGAAAGTCTTGATGTGAAGATTTAATTAATAAAGTTCTTAGATGTTTAAATAGAAACTGGCAACCCAAGGTTACTGCTATATCTGAATCTAAAGATTTATCTACTATATCATTGGCAACCTTGTTTGGAAAATTGTAGGAACATGAACTTGAACTAAATCGACTCACTGAGAGTGAAGAAAGTGATAAGAAAAAGAAAGGAATTGCTCTCAAAGCAATCGTAAATGAAAAAGAGGAATCTGACAACAATGATAGTCTAGATGAGAATGAGGAAGACATAAGTCTGATGGTTCGAAGGTTCAAAAGGTTCATGAGGCAAAAGGGGAGAACGGGCAAGGTACAAAATCCTCAAAAGAAAAATGAGGAAGGAACTTCTTTTAATCCAACTTGCTATAAGTGTGGTCAAAAGGGACATATAAAACCCGACTGCCCTCATGGTCAGAAGAAAAACGAAAAATTTGATAGAAGACCACAAAAGGAATCAAAAGGAAGAAAGAGCCTACATTGCCTGGGATGACAATGATATGGACTCGTCGATGAATTAGAAAATGAGGAGGCCAACTTATGTCTCATGGCAAAACACGAGGAGAATGAGGTAAATGCTCTTGAACTCGAATCTCCTTTAACTTATGATGAGTTGCTTATTGCTTGTGAAGAATTAAATAATGAAACGACTAGACTTCGAAAAATTATTTCTTCTTCTAAGAAAACCATCTCTTCTCTTGAATCTAAAATTATTTTCTTAAACCAAGAGATGGAAGTTTTTAAGGAAAAACAAGTTGTTGTGACTGAAGTTTCTACTTGCACCTTTTGTGAAAACCAAAAGATTGATACTTTCAAGTGTGATGAATGCAATGTTTTGAAAAACAAGATTGAAGATTTGGAAAACACCCTTGCCAAATTTACCATGGGAAGGGATAACTTAAACATTCTATTGGGAAAACAAAAGGGTACCTTTGGAAAAGCCAGTTTGGGTTATAATCCATAAACGCATGAAAAATCCTTTAAACTTGTTAATCACAATAACACTTCAAGTAGCCCTTTCATTAAATGCTTTCACTGTGGTAGAAATGGTCACACTGCCTCCATTTGCAATATTAGAAAGAACAAGAATGTGGTTGGCAAAAAGATATGGATTCCAAAGGGTACTTTGCCAAAAACTAACTCATCTGGACCCAACATGGTTTGGGTACCAAAGGTTAAAATATGATTTGATGATGTAGGTGTGCTTGAAAGCCAAGGACTTAAATTGGTATCTTGATAGCGGCTGTTCAAAGCACATGACAGGAGACAAAAGCAAGTTTTCCTCATTGGTACCTAAGAATAGTGGCTATGTCCGGTATGGTGACAACAACAAAGGTAAAATTCTTGGGATTGGTTCTATTGGTAAGAGTCCTAATCCCACTATTGAAAATGTTTTGTATGTGGATGGTTTGAAGCATAATTTGCTAAGCATTAGTCAACTTTGTGATAAAGGAAACAAAGTGGTTTTCGATTCTTCAAAATGCATGGTCATGGATTCTATAAATGAAGATGTTATTGTTATTGGACCTAGAATTGGAAATATCTATATGCTTGATTTAGACAAAATACCTTCAAATGATGCATGTTGTCTTATTAGTAAAGAGGATGAATCTTGGCTATGGCATAGGAGAATGGCTCATATTCACATGGATCATCTTAATAAGTTGGTTCAAAAGGACTTAGTAATTGGCTTACCAAAGCTTCGTTTTGAAAAAGATAAATTATGTGATGCCTGTCAAAAAGGAAAACAAGTAAAGGCCTCTTTCAAATCAAAAAATATTGTTTCCACAAACCGGCCTTTACAACTTTTACACATGGACTTATTTGGACCATCTAGAACTAAAAGCTTTGGTGGAAATTACTATGCCCTTGTTATTGTGGATGACTATTCTCGCTATACATGGACTTTATTTCTTTCTCATAAAAATGACGCTTTTGCTGCCTTTCGTAAACTTGCTAAAGTTATCCAAAATGAAAAAGGAATGAACATAGTATCCATCCGAAGTGATCACGGTGGGGAATTCCAAAATGAGGCATTTGAGGCCTTTTGTACTGAAAATGGAATTGAGCATAATTTTTCCGCACCTAGAACACCACAGCAGAATGGAGTGGTGGAAAGGAAAAATCGGTCTCTTGAAGAGCTTGCGAGGACGATGCTCAATGAGACCAACCTTCCTAAGTATTTCTGGTCTGACGCGGTAAGCACCGCATGTTATGTAATGAATAGAGTCCTCATAAGACCTATTCTAAAACAAACGCCCTATGAAATTTACAAGGGAAGGAAACCCAACATTTCCCACCTTCACGTATTTGGATGTAAGTGCTTTGTTCTAAATAACGGTAAAGATAACCTTGGTAAATTTGATGCTAAAGCTGATGAAGGTTTATTTCTTGGATATTCCACTTCTAGTAAAGACTTTCGAATTTTTAATAAACGTACTTTTACTGTTGAAGAATCTGTGCATGTTTCTTTTGATGAATCTAACCCCAAATCTTCAGTAAAAGAAAGTGTTGATGATCTTGCAGAAGTGTTTGGAGATACCTATTTAGAGGAACAATAGAGATCAAAAGTTTAAAAGGAGGATCAAGAGTCCTTGCCTCAACCCTCTCAAGAACTCTCTCACTCAAATCTTCCAAAGGAATGGAGAGTCTCAAAGAACCATCCTCTTGACAACATAATAGGTGATATCTCAAAAGGGGTAACGACTCGAAACTCTCTTAATCATGCATGTCATCATATGGCCTTTGTCTCTCAAATTGAACCAAATGACGTCAATGAAGCCATCTTTGATGAGCATTGGACCCTTGCTATGCAAGAGGAATTAAATCAATTTGAGAGAAATGATGTTTGGGAACTTGTCCCTAGGCCTAAAGATCACCTAGTCATTCGGACCAAATGGGTCTTTCGCAACAAGCTTGATGAAAAGCAGTATCATTGATAGAAACAAAGCTAGCCGTGTTGCAAAAGGCTATAACCAACAAGAGGGCATAGATTTCGATGAAACCTATGCACCCGTGGCTAGATTAGAAGCTATTCACATGCTTCTCGCATTTGCATGCATCATGGATTTCAAACTTTTTCAAATGGATGTTAAAAGTGCATTTCTTAATGGCTTTATTCAAGAAGAAGTATATGTTGATCAACCTCCCGGTTTTGAAAATTTTGAATTTCCAAATCATGTCTTCAAATTGAAAAAGGCTTTATATGGTTTAAAACAAGCTCGAGAGCTTAGTACGAGAGGTTGAGCAAATATTTACTTGAAAAAGGTTTTGAAAGAGGAAAAGTTGATACCACTCTTTTCATTAAACACAAAAATCATGACATTTTACTTGTTCAAATTTATGTTGACGATATCATCTTTGGTGCTACTAATGAGTCCTTGTGTGAAGATTTTTCCAAAATCATGCAAAGTGAGTTTGAAATGTCCATGATGGGAGAGCTCAACTACTTCCTTGGTCTTCAAATCAAACAAACAATGTAAGGAATTTTTATAAATCAATCCAAATATTGCAAGGAGTTGCTTAAAAGATTTGGAATGAGCAACGCCAAAGAAATCTCAACTCCAATGAGCACATCATGCTATCTTGACAAAGATGAAGGTGGTAAGTCGGTCGAAGTAAGTAAGTATCGAGGTATGATAGGATCTCTTCTCTATCTCACTGCTAGTCGTCCGGATATTATGTCTAGTGTTTGTATGTGTGCACGTTTTCAAGCAAATCCTAAGGAATCACATCTCTTAGCGGTAAAACGCATCATGAGATATCTCACTGGCACACAAACTATGGGTTTATGGTATCCCAAAGGTGCTGACTGCACACTTATTGGGTACTCGGATTCTGATTTTGCGGGTTGCAAAATGGACCGAAAAAGCACTAGTGGGACATGCGACTTACTTGGGAATGCCTTGGTCTCATGGCATAGTAAGAAACAAGCCAATGTGGCTTTGTCCACTGCTGAAGCGGAATACGTTGCAGCAGGCAGTTATTGTGCACAAATTATTTGGATGAAACAACAATTGAATGATTATGGGATTAATCTGAAAACTGTTCCAATTAAGTGCGACAATACTAGTGCCATAAACCTCACGAAAATCCCGGTCTATCACTCCCGGACTAAGCACATAGAAATTAGGCACCATTTTATTAGAGATCATGTTCAAAAAGGAGATTGTGTGATTGAGTTTGTGGAAACATCTAAGCAACTTGCAGACATTTTTACTAAACCTTTTCCTAAAGAATTTTTTTTTTTCATAAGAACTGAATTAGGAATTTTAGATCAATCGTGCATTGAATGATTGCGTGTGAGTGCATTTTATCTTTTACAAATTCTAACTTGGGCGTTGGAGTGTGCTAACAATTTTATGCAGGTCTCAAATTTCATACGCCTCAAGGACAAAAGAAGCGAGCAAAACAGAGAGCTCTTAAACGTTTATGATAATCGCTATTTAAGAGTTTAAATGGTTATCTAATCGATTACCATGTACTTCATAATCGTTTATGTAAACGATTACTTAATCAATTACCTAACGGTTCTGAGCGGAGCTCACCGTCAGCAGCTATAATCGATTATGAGAATCCCATAATCGTTTATGGGTGGCATTCTCTGCCAATCAGATCACGCCACGGTAAGACATAATCGATTACAGTAACTTAAATAATCGATTATGGGACAGGTATAAAAGGTCTAAACGTTTATTTTTACCCTAATGCGCCGTTTCTCTGCTCTTTTTGACCCTCGCACGCATCTCCTCTCTCGCTATTGTTCTTCTTCTTTTTTAACCATGCCACCAAAAAGGCAAAGAACTCTCACTGTGAGTGCAGGAACGCTGAGCAGGGAACTTCAAGAAAAATATTTCTCCTCTGCTGAACAAGTTGCTGAGTATGGAAAGTCCTTCTTCAACAGAGAAATTCAAAAGCCAAGAATTCTGGATGCTGCTTTCTTCTCTGAGAACAAATTCGAACTCATGGAGCTTCTGGAACATGCCAATCTCATCCATTTTCTCACCACCTCTGAGGATATCTACCCCGAATTGGTAAAAGTCTTCTACTGCAACCTACGCCTGTCAAATGGAATCCTTCTCTCTGAGGTATGCCATAAGCCAATTCGCCTTGACTCTGCTAGTTTTGGTAGAATAGTTGGTTTACCTGCTGGTGGTCCCTTAATATCTGATGATGCTCCTGCGGCACCCTTGGCTGATGAGTTCAACAGAACAGTAGCACTTAAGGACTTTCTGTGTAACCCTAAGGATGTAGGTGTCACCCCACTTACTGCTGGTTATTTGACCCCTGATGGTAGATTGTTGCAGTATGTAGTTGCTAGGTTATTATTTCCTAGAAGAAGTAATACATCTCAGCTGCTTAAATCTGATTTACCTGTCATGTGGGTACTACAAATGAAAAAAAAACAAGTAGATTGGGCTGGCTTGGTTATGCAGCATATGTATGACAACAGAACTCCAGGGCCTCTGCCATATGGTCACCTAGTCACTCGGTTACTGGTTCACGCCACGCATTACCTCTTCTTTGGGAGCTTAAATATTCCCATGATCAATATTACGCCTCTTTCAATCAAGAGTCTATGAATAAGAGTTGCATAGTGTTTCATGCGGTCCGGGAGTGAAACCCCGAGAAAGAGCCACCATCCTCTCGCCAAACAAACTGCTGCCGCCGCTTCTTCCTCTCAGGCCGTGCCTCCGCCTGCATCTGCATTAGGCATTCCAGAACTCACAGCACTCCTTCAGGCCGTTCTCCGTGAACAACAACATATTCTCTGTGAACAAAAGAGAACAACCGAGAGTGTCAGTGCACTGCATGTGAAAGTGGATAGGATGGAAACTACTTTGCGCAGTAAGCAAATCATTATTGACAGCCCTATTCGCCAACATCAGACACAGAGTTCGTCTTCTGCTTCTCCTAGTGCATCCGACGATGATGAGGACGCTCTTGATAATGATGCTGATCATGATGGGTCGGATGAGGATTAGTAAACCTCATTCTGTTTTTTCTCTTCTTTTTTGTCATGAATCATGGTTTCGCTTAGATTCTATAATTTGAACCAATGCCACACTACATATATCACTTACCATAGCATCCTTGGCATATGCATATCTGATTTAGGACCTCGACATATGTGATAATTTTTTGTTCAATGCTGGGATGTGCAACTTTAATGCATATACATATGACTTAGTACTTTGATGCTCTGTAGTGTGAAACCCTGTTGTATTATCCATGCCCTTCCCGCTTTTTGATGTTGCCAAAAGGGGGAGAGTTATATGATTCAGGGGGGGTGGGTTATTTCATGCATATTGTGAGGGAGTTCTTCACCAAAATGCCAAAATGCACCTAAATTCTGATATCTCCTTTTGAAATAATTATGCGTATACATCATTGTCGAATTATCAATGTACTTTACTAACTTCCCTCTTTGAGATGTTTGTCATCATCAAAAAGGGGGAGTCTGTGATTTCATGCCTTGACAGGATTTGTTTTGATGATTGACAAAAGGAGTTCCACGAATAGTCATATGCAAAAAGCGGAAAATTACACCAAGACGCCTACCAAGGATCAAAGTTTTTTTTAAGTATTTATTTTATTTTTAGGACTATTTGTAAGTAGTAATAAAATACTCTCAACTAATTAAATCACACACTCACAAAATGATTTTTATTCTAAAACTGATTTTATGATAATTTTTCCTAAATTATTGTTAGGCACAAAGTATTTCAAAAAATTCTTAAGTTGTGCTCAAAATATTTTTCTGAAAAATGTTTCAAGTTTTCTTTAGCTTGTTGCAAGAAACAGAATACCCTTAAACGATTATAAGGATATTCATAATCGTTTATGACGTGCTCCTCTTCTCCGTGTCGAGCAGTGATATCTTGACATGCAAATCTCGTGCAGCGTCTTGAGAAATGTGTGGAGAGATCGTATGCCGAGCTGTGTGGAGAGGTCGTATGTCGAGCTGTGTGGAGAGATCGTATGCCGAGCTGTGTGGAGAGGTCGTATGCCGAGCTGTGTGGAGAGGTCGTATGCCGAGCTGTGTGGAGAGATCGTATGCCGAGCTGTGGAGAGGTCGTATGCCGAGCTGTGTGGAGAGATCGTATGCCGAGCTGGGGAGAGGTCGCATGCCGAGCTGGGGAGAGGTCGTATGGAAATACGATGTCGGACACCAAGTGTGTCCGAGAATCATTTCCGTCTCCGTGTCTTTTGATCACTTGATAATCGATTACACAACTCCATATAATCGATTATTTAAGTTCTGTGCTTCTCCGTGTTTTCATTTCTTCATAATCGATTACAACCTTCATATAATCGATTACACCCTTTTTAAATGTCATCCGTGTGTCTTGTTTTAAATATATAATCGATTACACACCTTCTATAATCGATTAGATAACGATCTGAAATCCCAGATTAAACGCAACGGTCAAACCTCGCGCGTCTTCTTTTTTCTCTATAAAAGGACCTGTTCAGGTCGTGAAAGAGACGAGGATTTTTACGCTATTGCTTTGTCAAAACGCTGTTCAAACAAATTTCCATCACTCACACTTATTTTGAGCACAATTTCTTGAGAGCTTTTTATTCTACATAATTTAAGTTGTATTATTTGAGCTTCAATTTGTTATATCTGCACTATTGAGTGTATCTTTCTCATCTCATTTTATTTGTAAAAAACATTTCTTTTTGGGTAGGAATCCCAAGGTGTTCATAGAGAGGTGATATCTCTTGAACATATTGCTCTGGTATAGAGTTGTAAAGGTTTCTAGCTGAACCTGATTTAAAAGCTAGTGATTTAGTGAAAATCCCACGTTGCTTTGCCTTGGGGATGTGGCGTAGGCCACAGGGTGTTTGGTGGCCGAACACAGTATGTCTAACTGCGTGCTCTTCTTTGCTCTCTGTCTCTTTATCATTCAAGCACTTTATTTTTTTTATTTATTTTTCGGTCATTTATTTTCTGTCATTTATTTATTGCAATTTAATTCCTGCAATTTATTCTTCAAGTTATTTATCTTTTCGCAATTTATTTCTTTCAAGTTTCTTTTAATTCAGTAATTTATCTGTAATTTTTTATATAAGCACCGCTATCACAATTCACCCCCCTCTTGTGTTTGAAGTCACTTGGTAACATAACTTGAGGAAATGATTCCTGTCGCACAAACAAACCTTTTAACTTTAAGAGTGCCCATTCAAAGTTATCCTGCTGCTCAGAATCCAAATAGGCAAATGCCACAGTGTATGTAAGGGATGTGCTGGTAACACCAACAATTTCAAACAGTGGCAGCCGATATCTGTTGGTTTTGTAGGTGCTGTCCATGAACAAGACAACGTGAAATGTATTCAATAAATTGACGGCATCTGGATGTGTCCAAAAAATATCTCTAACAACGTCAGAACCTTCATGTCTTCTATACCAGGACACATATCGATCACGTTGGATTAAGTTCAACAAGTGTTGCATTTCAGTTCTTGGACCTTTCTGTGTTGATCGAAACTTACGCCGCTCATTATATACTTGACTGATGGTAGTGAGATTGGCCACATTGCGACTTTTCAGTGTCAATAGAATGCTTCTCGGCCTTACGTTGTTCTTTGTCATATCATGAACAATTTCTTTCTCATTTTGATTTAAACGACCAACAAATGGATGACCCATCATGCTTTCAGGTATCCGATGGTTGTGAATTCCACAGAGGACCTTAAGTATCCAGCCTTCACCCATTGACAAGGGTCTTCCTTTAAGCGCGAACGGACACTCACACTTATGAGATCCAGTTGACTTTGAAGAACTTGATGACTTTGATCTATACTTTCCACCCCTTTCACAACCCAGAATGACTTTTGTTTTTCTTCCTCTTTGTCCTGTTTCTGTGTCTGATCGTACAATGACAACAACTATATTGTTTTCCTTCCCAACCTCTCGAGCCCAATACAAAAGGTCATCTCGTGTAGGAAATATCTACAAAAAAGTGTGAAGAAGATTTCCTTCTTAAACTTGGCTGGGTTTAGATGATGACAAGATTACTGATCAAAAAGAAGAAAAGCCTCCGTTAGATCAAGTCAAAGAAATCATTCTACAGAGACTTTAATTATGTATTGTCAATTCTCTGTAAGTATGGTTTGTATCTTTGACATATTACAAGCTGTGATTATATAACTTAGATGTGCTCAAACAAATCATTCCTTAAGTTTAAAACTTAATCTAAGTTATTTTCAAAGTTAAGTGTTGAAGCAATCCTTTTGAAATCTCAAGAAAACATTTTTTTCATTGCAGTAATCGATTACCCCAAAGTCAATCGATTACCTAAAGTCTCGGTGATGTGGATGTAATCGATTGCCTAAAATGTGTAATCGATTACATCAACTAAATTTTGAATATCGATTTTCAACGTACACATGTAATCGATTACCACAACGACGTAATCGATTACCGCTTCAAAATCAAATTTTCTGAAACGTTATGATTTCAAATGGTGTGTTTTGGCCCTGGAAAGTTGCCAAACGATCACCTTGCTTGAGATATGATCCGATGGTTATATATATACCTTTCTTTTACATCGTAACATATAGAACTTTCATTCTTTCAATCATAAGAGTTCAATATCATTTTACAAGTTCTAAACCTTCAAAACTTTTTTGCCTAGAACTTAGATACTATTTTCATATTAGAAAAAGTTCTTGAGTACTAAGTTGTATAGTTACAAAGTGATATTGATCCGATACTGACCATATGCTTTACCATTCTTCACAATTATTAAACTCATCCTTGTGTTGGGTTTTGGTTTGAAAAGATAGTGGGGTGCTATCTTGTTGTATAGAGATTGGTAGGGAACCTTGGCGTGAGGCTTGCTTGTAACAAGAACTTCTATCATAGTGAATTGCTCTGCAGTGTCGGAAAGAACTGGATGTACCCAAGTGGTTAGGGAACCAAGATAAATTCTTGTGTCTCAATCTTCTTCCTTATCTTTTTACTTTTGTTTATCAATCAAACTCCATCTATCTATCCATAAAACAAAAGAACGAAAAATCTCTAAAAGTCACTCGAAAATCGTTCAGCCTAATTCACCCCCCTCTTAGGTTGTATACCAGACTTACATTTGGTATCAGAGAAGGTTAAGGTAACCTGCTCCTTCGATCCATGGCTTCCGCAAGCAACAATCCTACTTTTAGAGATGGTGGCAGTAACAACAAGCCTCCATGTTTCGTTGGAGAACACTATGACTTCTGGAAGATTCGCATGCAATCCTATCTTGAAGCACAAAGAGAAGAAGAACAAAAGCATTGCCTTAAAGGTTGAAACCAGAAAACAACATGAAGAAGAAAGCACTGATGAAGATGAGAACATCACCCTCCTGGTAAAAAGGTTTGGAAAATTTCTTAAGAAAGACCAAAATATTAAATTTGATAACAAAAAGAAATTTTTCAAGAAAAGGGATACATCCACTTCAAATCAGAACTTCACATGTTTTGAATGCGGTAAGGAAGGACATATGAAAGCAGAATGTCCTAATCTGACAAAGAAGAAGTACTTCAAAGGGAAAAAGGAATTCAAATCCAAAAAGGCCTACATTGCATGGAATGACAATGAAGTAAGTACATCCTCCGATTCAGATAGTGGAGAATCTGAAGTCAAAGCACTAATGGCATCACATCACTCAGATGATGAACAAGAGAAATGCCTGAACAGCACCAGCAACACATGGTATCTTGATAGTGGCTGTTCTAGGCACATGACTGGTGATCGTACAAAGTATTTGGTGATATTGAATCAGGAGTAAAAACAAGATTAAATCTGAAGGAAGCTTGCCAATACATGGCTTTTGTCTCTCAAATAGAACCTTCAAAGATAAATGAAGCTCTTGAAGACGATCAATGGATTCTTGCCATGCAAGAAGAGTTAAACCAATTTGAAAGGAATCAAGTTTGGGAACTTGTCCCTAGACCACAAGACAAACACATCATTAGTACAAAATGGGTGTTTAAGAACAAACTTGATGAAAATGGGATAATTATTCGAAACAAGGCAAGGTTGGTTGCTCAAGGCTATAATCAAGAGGAAGGAATTGATTTTGAAGAGACATTCGCTCCTGTTGCAAGGTTAGAAGCTATACGTTTATTACTTGGTTATGCTTGCTCTTTAGATTTTCAATTATTTCAAATGGATGTCAAAAGTGCCTTCTTGAATGGATACATAAATGAGGAAGTTTATGTCAAACAACCTCCTGGGTTTGAAGATTTCAAAAACCCCTCACATGTATTCAAATTGAAGAAAGCTCTTTATGGATTAAAACAAGCCCCTAGGGCTTGGTATGACAGACTTAGTCAATTCTTAAGTGAAAAAGGATTTGAAAAGGGTAAGGTAGATACTACTCTGGTCATCAAGAGAATTAAGGATCACACTCTCTTGGTCCAAATTTATGTTGATGACATCATTTTCGGATCAACCAATAAAGATTTGTGTGAAGAGTTCTCAATGGTAATGCAAGGCGAATTTGAAATGTCCATGATGGGAAAGCTGAATTACTTTCTTGGACTTCAAATCCAGCAAACTAAGAATGGTATCTTCCTAAATCAATCAAAATATCAGAAAGAAGCTGTTAAAAAGGTTTGACATGGATAATCGCAAAGAGATTGCAACTCCTATGGGATCTGGTACTTATATTGATCAAGATGAGTCGGGTTTATCGAGAGACATCAAGAAATATCGAGGTATGATTGGTTCCTTATTATACTTAATCGCGATCGTCTCCGACATTATGTTTAGCATATGTCTCTGTGCTCGATTTCAAGTCAATCCAAAAGAATCTCATCTTTCTTCGGTAAAGAGGATCATGAAGTATCTAAAAGGGACAACAAATGTTGGCCTATGGTATCCCAAAGGTAGTATCTGTTCTTTAGTTGGCTACTCAGATTATGATTATGCAGGATGCAAAACTGATCGAAAAAGTACTAGTGGCACATGCCATATCCTTGGAAATGCCTTGATATCCTGGTCTTGCAAGAAACAAGCAAGCGTTGCTCTCGGCCACCAAGCGAGAATATATTGCAGCTGGGAGTTGTTGTGCTCAAAGTCTTTGGCTAAAACAACAACTATGTGATTATGGAATCAATCATGGATGCATTCCTATAAGGTGTGACAATACAAGTGCTATAAATATTTCAAAGAATCTGTTATGCACTCGTACCAAGCATATAGACATTCGACATCATTTTCTACGAGATCATGTTCTAAAAGGAGACGTGGAGATTACATTTGTTGATACTCATGCTCAATTAGCGTACATCTTCACAAAACCATTAGCCAAAGAACCCTTCTTCAAAATAAGAAGAGAACTTGGCATTTTGGATGAAAAGGATATATGAGACCAACACATTTGGTGACAGGTTCTTTCATTTAACCTATATGTTTTTATTGTGCCATTCTAGTGTATGTATGTGTTTTTAATCATAAATCTATGTGATATGTATGTTAAACATAGAATAGATACTCATACATTGCATGTTTTATCAATAATTTACCATGTGTAATCGATTACAGTATCATGGTAATCGATTACATGTTCAAAAAGTTCAGTTTTCGCACCACTGACCCGTCGTGTAATCGGTTACCACTTGGGTGTAATCGATTACATCCGCGAAAACTTGCGAAAACTGACAGTTTTTCTGCATAAAATCAGTTTCTAAAACATTTCTTTCACTCTTGCAATCGGTTACCTCTCATCCTCTTTCAACCACCCACCTTCCAATCCTCATTTCTACCATTGTTGCTCAAATCCTTCACTTCTAATCCCTAATCCTATTCCCATTGGTGGCCCTCTTCTGGTTTTCTCCCCAAAATTTCGAACCCTAACTCTCTTTCCACACTATCATCACCATGGAACATTCAAGGAAGTTCAGAAGCAAGAATTCTTCTGTGACTGATGCAAGGAGAGCGAATCCCAATCCTCTGGACTTATCAAGGCTGTTGGCTAACACTGATCAAAGAACTCGCTTCCAACAGTTCATTGGTAGGAAACTCATCACTCCAAAGTTTGTGAGTCTTATTGCCTTTGCTAGATTCAATTTTCCTTCATTGCTTGACAGTCAGGAAGTGACACCACTTGCTATTGATTTTGGAACCTATTACCCTGATCTTGTTAGAGTGTTCTATTGCAATTTAGAGGCTAAGGGTAGTGGTTTGGTTTCTTGGGTGAAAGGGGTCCCTATTAAATTATCCTTGAAGCAAGTTGGAGAGTTTCTTGATATTCCATTTGAGGGAGAAAGGATTCATACTGATTTCTTATGTGATTGGGAGGAGTATGACAAGAGAGAATTTTATTTATCCATGTGTCGATATGATGAGACTGAAATTGCCAACAAAAGACAAAGGTCTGGTGCAGCCTCCTCTGCTAGAAATATTCTCTCTGTAGGACACTTGAACGTTGATGATAGACTTCTTCATTATGTTCTCTGCTATGTCTTAGTACCTAAGGCCTCAAACTACTCTCAAATCAATGATTTTGAAATGCAAATCATGTATGCTATCAAGAATAATAAACCTATCAACTGGGCCTATTTGGTTGTGAATCCCATGTTGTCACTGAAGCAGCGAACTACAAGTTTGCCTTATGCTAGACAAATCTCACGGTTGTTGGAGTGCTGCAATGTAGACACCAACAATGAGGTTTCTCTGGAAATGACACCTGCTGAAAATGAAATCCATATGGATATCTTACCAAAGATGGGTATAAACTGGGATCTTTCTTTGCGAGTCTACTGTGCATCGAAGCGATCTGCTACACCCTCCTGCACAAGAAGATGAAGAACCTCAAGATGGTGAGGTCACAAATCAAATGATTTTGGATGAGCTTAGGAGTGTCCGTGGTTACATGGCTGAAAGGTTTGATCAACTGTCTGCTCGCATGGACCGCCTTGAAGCTTTTAGAAATGACAATAAGGAGGATGAAGAGTAGCCTGCTTTACTTCATCATGCATGCATCATATTATCATTATGTTATACTTGTTTATATTGGATTTCCAAATCTAGTTATGTATTATTTCTTTACTTTTCCTTTGATTTCTGTTTTTTTTAATTTGGACTTTACTAAGTAGGACCTTTGCAAAGTTTGTATGGATGTTTAATATTAAGTATTTAGTTTGTGTTTGAATGAGCTTGGTAAATATATGCGCTATATTGTATTTATGCTACTTTTTCTTCTTTTTGATGATGTCAAAAGGGGGAGAAAGGAGATATTATCTGTATATCTTGTATTTTACTAGCTTTTTAGGTTTCCCAACTCCAATACAAAGGGGGAGATATACAAGATAGGGGGAGCTTTTCCGTTCGCAAACCGTTAACAAGATTGTGTTTGTCATCATCAAAAAGGGGGAGATTGTGAAGAAGATTTCCTTCTTAAACTTGGCTGGGTTTAGATGATGACAAGATTACTGATCAAAAAGAAGAAAAGCCTCCGTTAGATCAAGTCAAAGAAATCATTCTACAGAGACTTTAATTATGTATTGTCAATTCTCTGTAAGTATGGTTTGTATCTTTGACATATTACAAGCTGTGATTATATAACTTAGATGTGCTCAAACAAATCATTCCTTAAGTTTAAAACTTAATCTAAGTTATTTTCAAAGTTAAGTGTTGAAGCAATCCTTTTGAAATCTCAAGAAAACATTTTTTTCATTGCAGTAATCGATTACCCCAAAGCTGTAATCGATTACCTAAAGTCTCGGTGATGTGGATGTAATCGATTGCCTAAAATGTGTAATCGATTACATCAACTAAATTTTTGAATATCTGATTTTCAACGTACACATGTAATCGATTACCACAACGACGTAATCGATTACCACTGTTTCAAAATCAAATTTTCTGAAACGTTATGATTTCAAATGGTGTGTTTTGGCCCCTGGAAAGTTGCCAAACGATCACCTTGCTTCAGATATGATCCGATTGTTATATATATACCTTTCTTTTACATCAGAACATATAGAACTTTCATTCTTTCAATCATAAGAGTTCAATATCATTTTACAAGTTCTAAACCTTCAAAACTTTTTTGCCTAGAACTTAGATACTATTTTCATATTCTGAAAAAGTTCTTGAGCACTAAGTTGTATAGTTACAAAGTGATATTGATCTGATACAGCCATATGCTTTACCATTCTTCACAATTATTAAACTCATCCTTGTGTTGGGTTTTGGTTTGAAAAGATAGTGGGGTGCTATCTTGTTGTATAGAGATTGTTAGGGAGCCTTGGGGTGAGGCTTGCTTGTAACAAGAACTTCTATCATAGTGAATTGCTCTGCAGGTGTCAGAAGAACTGGATGTACCCAAGTGGTTAGGGGAACCAGTATAAATTCTTGTGTCTCAATCTTCTTCCTTATCTTTTTACTTTTGTTTATCAATCAAACTCCATCTATCTATCCATAAAACAAAAGAACGAAAAATCTCTAAAAGTCACTCGAAAATCGTTCAACCTAATTCACCCCTCCTCTTAGGTTGTATACCAGACTTACAAAAAGTATTAATCTTAATGTTTTGCAAAAAAAAATACGACATATTCACAATATCAAACAATAATTAAATTACCTGCGTAGTAGTGAATACATCACTACAATCGAAATGTTGGGAAACGTCGGTCGGCTTGTCAGCTTCGTCAGAATTGAAGCCACTAAAATCATCCATTTCCAATGAAACTAAAATGAAACAAACAATAGATTATTACGTGGGAAAAAAAAAGTTTGAAAAAAAAATCGTACCGGAAATTTGCAATTTCCGAAAAAAGATTAAAAATATAACGTACCGAAATTCAAAATTTCCGGTACACAATATTTTTAATCTTTTTCCGGAAATTGCAAATTTCCGGTACGTTATTTTTGTATACCGGAAATTGTAATTTCCGGTAATTTCCGGTACGTTATTTTTGTATACCGGAAATTGCAATTTCCGGTATAAAATTTGTATACCGAAAATTGCAATTTCCGGAACAAAATTCAAAACGAAACAAAGTACGTACCGGAAATTCGTATTTCCGGTACGATGAGAGCGTTTTGCACCAAGTCTGCGTGCAAAAAAATAAAAAATGAGTGTTTGACTACAAAATCCTTTGATGTAAAGGGGAATGAACCTGTCGTAAATAAGCTCTTTTGACCATCATAAGCTGGCATCTGTTTATCAACGATTGTCTCTCGATGCATTCGGACTAGCTTACTTTGCTAAGTAAGCTAGTCCTCGATGCAAAGTAAGCTAGTCCGAATACATCGAGAGATTGTTGACAGTATGGGTGAAGATCTTTAATCAAAGGATTCAGTTTCTCCCCCAAAAGAGAATTATCTCTTTCGGGTAAAATTGTGTGTAAAATTTGTGTACCGGAAATTGCAATTTCCGGTATACAAATTGTATACCGGAAATTGCAATTTCCGGTAACATTGTGTGTAAAATTTGTTACCGAAAATTGCAATTTCCGGTATACAATTTGTATACCGAAAATTGTAATTTCCGGTAACAAATTTTACACACAATGTTACTGGAAATTGCAATTTTCGGTATACAATTTGTATACCGAAAATTGCAATTTCCGGTAACATGTTCGGAATTAAAAAAAAAAAGAATTTTTGATGATTTTATACGAGAGATATTTTGGGAAATATGCAAAATGGGGGGGTGGGGGGTGCATTTAATAATGGCCTGTCTTCCATGTGGAAGTATTAACCCAAACACCAAGGCCCCAACAACAGAATGTGTACCAAACACTGGAACAAAACGTGACACCAAAAACCACATAGGACAATTGGTAATAGTCCAACTCATTCTCATTTGTTTTTTGGACTAATATCTTTGTGAGGGCAAGGCGTAACACAGTAAAAAAATGATAAAAATTATGGTACATGTCACCGAGTAAAAACCTTTTATACCATCACTTATAAATGGTATTAAGAGTACAAACATGGCCCAATTGATAAAGTCATTCGTTGTAACTGCTAGTAGGCCTTTTATTTCACCACCTCCCCCACTTAATTTTCTCACCTCCCATATTTTTAAAAATCCAACTTTGCCCTTGCTTTAAAATATCCATTTGTTAAAAATCCAATTTTTCCCACCTCCGGATTCTTAAATCCGGATTTTAGAATCCGGACACTTTAAATCTAGCAAAAAATTAACACGTCCGGATTTTAGAATCCGGACACTCTAAATCTAGCAAAAAAATTAACACGTCCGGATTCTTGTCTCCGGAGTGATCCGGTAATAAGAATCCGGACGTGTTAATTTTTAATTTTACAAATCTAGCAAAAAGGGAGGTGAATTGTTCAAAAAAGTCCGGATTCTTATCTCCGGAGTGATCCGGTATTAAGAATCCGGAGGTTGAAATTTTTCCAAAAAAAAAATAACATTAACATTTTGAAGCTGGAAGATAGGAAAAGTAAATGGTAAAATAGTTTTTTCCTTGGGTGGGGGAGGTGGGAAAATTAAGTGGGGGTGGTGGGGAAATAAAAGCCCCTGCTAGTAATGCCACTTGACTAAGCCCAATATAGAGGATCTTGAGGTCTGAAAGGATGTGAGCCACGATCGGAAAACTTGTGACACTAACACTGAAGGTCCACAATAAATAAGCTGAAGTTGTGTTGTATTGACCATTGTTCTTGTAGGTTTTTTGAATAAAAAAACATACATGGTAAATTCTGCAACTGTTGGGGTGCGCAATAAAAGGAAAATTGTTCTCAAGCTCACTTTTAGTAAAACTCTAGCCTCGAGTAATGTCTTGCATGTTCGTAAAATGCGTAGGAACGTAGTGTCTGTTGGTGTTGGGACTTTTAGTCCCACATCGGATAAAATAGTAAAGAGGAGTGAACCTCTTTGTTATAAAAGGAGGCTTGGGCCTTGGTTTTATGTACACCATTCAAAAGCTTGTCTAGCAACTTTTGTCTCTAGATAAATTCCTCTCTTTGTTTTGGGAATTTAATAGAATTAATTTAAGTATGCTCTGGTTTGCGGCAGGTGAACCTCCACATCGAGAAAAGAATTTATTAGGAATATTTCTTGTAAAAGGAGAGGTGTGAGGAATAAGTTTTGCTAGTGGGAAGCTTTGTTGGTGTCTTGGTAGAGAAAATTGTGTAGTTGTAATAATTTTTTTACATAGTGGATTTTTCTCTCAGTGCTGGTGGTTTTCTCTGGTTTGGGAGTTTTCCACGTTAAATACTTGTGTTGTTATTATTTCTCTATTTTGTTTTCCAATTTTCACAAGTGCAGTTTCGGAAGGGAATTTGAAGAGTCAAATTCCCAACAAGTGGTATCGAGTACAGGGTTACGCCAAAGAGGATGTCGAAGCGAGTTTCAAATGCACGATTTGATGTAGAGAAATTTGTGGAAGATCAACTTTGGCTTGTATGGCAAATACAAGTCAAGGATGTGTTGATTGATCTGGTTTACACAAGGCTTTGAAGGACGAGGGTTACTCTGAAAGTAGCGGTGATCTTTGGTAAAACTACGCAACAAAGCGATGATGATTGGAGGATCTGGATTTGAGGCGGCAGTGCAATTGTCATGCACGACCAAAAATGTTCTTGCAAGCGTGAAGGGAGCATCCCACGGCAAAGGGACTGCAGGAAAAACTTCGAGGAGTCATGTCGGACAAAGGCGTCTCGAATCGGTTGTATCTGAAGAGAAGTTTCATCGTTGCAAATGGATGAAGGTACTGCTATTTCAGATGATTTAAGTATTCTCATTGGCATTGTTTCTGAGCTTGAATCTATTGGAGTTAAAATTGATGATGAGGATCAGCCTTAAGGGCTGATCGTGTCTCTTCCACGATCATATGAGCAGATGAAACCGCTATTAATTCATGGGCATGGTAAGGAGAAAATAATTTTCTCGGAGGTTACTAGTAAGCTTCTTTCTGAAGAGAGGAGACTTGGTGGGAGTAACAATCCACATGAAAGTTACGCATTGGTAGCTCATGACCGAAGAAGAAGAACTCCATAAAGAATGTCATTTGGGGATGTGGCGATCTGGCCATATCAAGAAGAATTGTAAAGGTAAGCGAGGTTCGTAAAAGCTCTGCGTCAAATGACAAGTGGAGATCACGATAATGAAAGGCTAACATTATCTCCGTCTTGATGTCTTTTAGAAAGAAGGGACATGTATATCCTTATGGCATGGGTCCCAAAGTTGCCATGATAAAGGATATTAAATGTTAAGCGGGACCACGCTTTGCACACGGGCATTGGTTGACATTGATGCGGTGTGTGGTGGGGGAAATTTATGTCGATGGTGATTAACTTCCATGAGTCAAATATGGGAGTTGCACCATAGTTTTTCGGCAAGGTTATATTCTGACATGTCATAGGGTTTAAATGCTTGGGATGGCTAGTTAAAGTGATTATGCTTTTATGGTGGAGCATGATCGTTGCGATGATAGCGAAAGCTATGAGAATCTTCATCAAGGTGGAGCGTTGTGGGACCACAGTCACTGAGTGGAGATTGTTGGTGTTGGGACTTTTAGTCCCACATCGGATAAAAATAGTAAAGAGGAGTGAACCTCTTTGTTATAAAAGGAGGCTTGGGCCTTGGTTTTATGTACACCATTCAAAAGCTTGTCTAGCAACTTTTGTCTCTAGATAAATTCCTCTCTTTGTTTTAGAATTTAATAGAATTCTTAGTATGCTCTGTGGTTGCGACTTAGTGAACCTCCACATCAGGAAAAAGAATTTATTAGGAATATTTCTTGTAAAGGAGAGGTGTGAGGAATAAGTTTTGCTAGTGGGGAAGCTTTGTTGGTGTGCTTGAGGCGCTTGAGAGAAAATTGTGTAGTTGTAATAATTTTTTTTACATAGTGGATTTTCTCTCGTCTTTGGTGGTTTTTCTCCTGGTTTGGGAGTTTTTCACGTTAAATACTTGTGTTGTTATTATTTCTCTATTTTGTTTTTCCAATTTTCCACAAGTGCAGTTTCTGGGGAAGGGAATTTGAAGAGTCAAATTCCCAACAGTGTCTGGGGTTTTACTTAAAAAAGTTGGCTTAAAAATGATCCTTGAATAGTAGTCTTATAAACCTTGAATAAGATGTCTTCACAAAGCCACTAAAATTTGAATACTTTCAAAGATTGAGAGCAAGGTTTAGCGTGAACAAGAAAATTTCAAATTAAGAGGGACCGATGTTATTTATAATTTGAAATATAGTTGATTCTAGAATTGTTTGTAGTTGTCATAATATCTATTGAAAAATCTAAAAGTACATTGAATATTGAAAAGTGTAGAATGTATCTAGAAGTGGGTATTAATTAGGAAGCTCCTAGAAATGAGTCTAGATTTCTCTATTTGAACCTATAAATACCCCCTTGTACTTGACATTTTGTATCAAGTAAATTGAAATTCTCTTAGAAACAATTCCCTTTCTCGAACAGACTGCTCGCTGAATAAGACTTGGTTATTGTTGTGTAACATTTTTCGAACTACTATTGCTAATCTGATGGGCGTGAAAATGGGCAACACTATGGTAGGTAGACCATGACTTCAGTTTAAGTCAATTTCAGGTGTCAACATCATTTGATACGGGGAATAACTAAAAACACATCTTATTTTTGTTAGCACACACCAATTCTTTTTGAAGTTTATTTTCGGACAACATAATTTTTTCGGATTTCTCCGAAAATAAACTTTCGAATGGCAAAATGATACACTTCCAGAAATGAACGTCCGATGGGTGAGTACATGCTAGCAAAATGGGGGTGTCTTTAGTTATTCCCTTTGATATAATGTTTGCTTATATCAGGTGGCCCATTTGGTTGATAGTTAGAACCTCTAGCCAAACTTTCCATTCCCAAGCAAAGTTCGGATAAAGAAAATAAATTAGTGAAAAAGTCTTACCACATAAAATGATGCTAACAAAATGTGTGAAGCTGCATAAAAATAAGTATAAAACAGGTTTTGTAAAAATATTTAAATTTGAATTAAAATTGAAGACAATAAAATAAAATTATTCAAGATGAAAAAAGCAGTTGCATGCCAAATTCATTCACCACAGCAAGCTCAATATCTGAGTACAAATTTGGCAAGCTTACTATATAGTCCAAGTCTATCCAGTATATTAGTCCAAGTCAGTCCACAGAGCCACCTTTGCTAATAGGTAATTTCACTGCTCCAAAGGCCGTGTCAACACCAATGTCTTTTCAACCGTCTTTCTCTAATCAATCATGTCCCAAAATTCTTACGGTATGTTTGGATGGAAGATTTTAAAGGGATAAAAAGGAAAGACTCATTTTTATTTCTAAATTAAGAAAATAATAAAATATTTGTAAAAATAAACAAAAGGCGATTGAAATGTTATGTGATCATTTATCATGTTATTCCTTCAAATTTTTTTAAATCTCAAATATATATCAACATATAAACTTAGCCTTCCAAAACCCTCCATAAAAAACATACCCTTGAATAACAATGTGTTGTGTATGGCTCATATTTGTGAAAGGTGGGCAGACGCTCGAACGGAGCAGAGCGTAGCGAGTAGAACTAAGCTTTGTAACCCTATTTGATCATAATAAGAAATTAGTTGCTCTAGCTTTTGGAGATGTAGGCACACTTGCCGAATATCATTAACAAATCTATCGTGTTATTCTGGGCTTTTTATTCGCTTTATTTAGAACCAGATTCGCTGTTACAACACAATGTGGCAAGTTCTGCACCTCCAACCTCCACTGCTAACATCACCAAGCCAGCCCTTATAATATATCGGTACTTGATGAATTGGATTTTGAGTTGCTGGAAACCCAAGCAGCAACCCCCAAAATTCTTCACAAACATCTTCACCAAGGCAAAGGCAACAGAGCAATAGTTGTACCTCTAGTTCGATGCGACATCTGCAGTGAGGGACTCACTGGTGAGAATCGAAATTTTACCGTTATAATAAGTCATGTTACTAAATCTCTAATATTTGAAATTGCAATAAACCACTCAATAAAAAATGGAAATAAACAATAGTAGAAATTTGAAAAAAAAAGGCATCCACCATGGGGGAAACTCTGGAGAAGTGCTCCACAAGACAACAGAACCAGCACTGGCTTCCTCACTAATATTAATAGAAGAGATAGCAGGCTGCAGATATAGGCCATAGGCAATAATCCCTTGAGGGATCTTAAAATCCTCTTTATTGTTTTCCAATGATCAAGTAGAGGTTGTGCCATGAACTGCATTCAGTTATTTAGTTAATTATTGTGTCTGTTCCCAGTTAGTAGATAGTTGGGACTCTATAAATAATTAAAGTTAGTCCATTGTATTCAGTTAAACATTCTGTTAATCAATGAACTAAAAATTTTATCCTTGTTCTCTGAATTTAACAACATGAAATAAAATTGAGATATTTTTTTATCTCCCATTTTTCTCAAGGTATTTGAGGAAGAATATCACTAAACTATTAGACTAAAGTCGATCTAAACATTCATAAAACACGTTCATATCAATAAGAAAAGCGTAAGGAAAACAAATCTACTAACCTGCAGCCATTACTATTCAGCTTCATTGACAGTGACCCAGTTTCAGTTTTCTTGATCCTTACTCACTCAAACTTAACGGTGTTATTTTTAAGAGAGGAGTAGATTTGGTGACCCAAAATGTTGTAACCTAAACGATTGAGAATTTTAGACCCTTATTAATTTTGATGATAACAAAATATCTATGCGAGAACAATTTAACTTCTGATAAGTCTTAAAGTGTGTAGGTATTAAAGTCATTCATATTTTATAACTCACTTAAGCAAGAAGAAGAAAGTTACGAAGAGTTGAATACTTTCGTTTGTGTCTGTGTCTTGCACTTACACTACTAGTGAGCGTCCGGTGTTGCTACGTTAAGACATGTGGAACACACATTTGCAGTGTGCGTCCTATGGATTCTAAACAAGTATCCGGTCTTTAACGAAGCACGTGTTGGTCACGTTTGTGCTCTTTTACTTCAGTTTTCCTGGAGCGAATTCGAATTTGATTTTGTGTGCTCAAATTGATATACGAGGAATCAAATGTGACACCTTTAGGATAAGACAAAATTCGTACAGTGCAAATGATTGAAAAACAAATAGTACAAAACGGTAAAGTGTACTATTCTGATATTCTCTGAAAAGGAAAATAAGGACGTGTATTTTCAAATTACCCCACTCGATGATTTGGAGTTATTATTCTCTGCAATGGTATTATTCTCAAGAACCTCTATAAATACTCCAAGGTCTCCATTGAAGAAGGTCGCTAGAAACTACATACTGTGAAAGCTATTACTCAAGTGAGAAACCAAGTTTCTGAGAACCAGAATTGAACTTCAGTGTCTCATATTCTTTCTTTTAGAAATCTATTGTTTTGAGCTTAATCTTTTCATCCTCTCTTGTTGAGAGTTATTTGATTGTATTCAAAATTTCTTTGTAAACTTGTATTGCCTTGTAACAGGCTTGTTTCCTCAAAGGCTCGAACGTACTGAGTCGTTTTGAGAAGTTAAGAGTATTGTCAAGTTTGTGATAGTAGAATACTCTTAAGGAATTTGTAATTAGATTGATTATAGTGAAAATCCTTCAGAAACGAAGGGACTAGACGTAGCTACCAGTTTGGTGGTGAACTAGTATAAATCTTTGTGTCTCTTTCCTTACTACTTTATATTTATCTTTGTCTTGCAAAGAAAAACAAGTTTTCATAAACTTTGTTTCAGCGTCTGGTTCATCCCCAGCTTCCAGTAACAATTGTTTTTCAAAGCAAAGTGTTTTAAAGTGTTTTTAACTTAAAGTTTGCGAAAAGTTTTCAACACGATTCAACCCCCTTCTTGTATTCACGTTCTGTTAGTACCAGAGCTCGGCCTCTTGGTTGAGCACTTAATAGTGTTAGAGATAAGATCCTACTTGTGAACATATCTGCAGAAGGTGGTCACATGAACCGTCCTCCTCTATTTACTGGAGAAAAATTTAATTACTGGAAAGACAAGATAAAAGCTTTTTTTGAAACTCAACAACTTTAGTTGTGGGATATGGTTGAAAATGGATACATTATTCCCACTAATGTTGCTGGTGTTGCTATATCCAGAGAAAGTTGGAATGATGAGCAGAAAAAGAGATATCAGCTAAATCAAAAAGCTAGATTCATTCTTATATGTGCTAAGCTAGATTCATTCTTATCTGTACTATGTCAGAAAAAGAATATGATAAATGTGAAAAATTTGATACTGCCAAAGAAATCTGGGATTATCTTGTTTTGTTTTATGAGGGCTCTGTCTAAGTAAGAGAAACAAAAGCTAGCATGCTGGTTCGCCAATATGAGCTATTCAAGATGGAAGATGGTGAAAACATTGAGTCTATGTTTGGAAGATTCCAAACTCTTGTTCATTGGTTGAAAGCCCTTGGAAAAAGCTACACCACTCCTGACCATGCGAGAAAGATCCTGAAAAGTTTGACCAAGCAGTAGAGACCCAAAGTCACTGCTATACAAGAAGCAAAAGATTTAAACACCTTATGTCTTGAAGATCTTTTGAGTTCTCTGAAATCTCACGAACTTGAGCTGAATGAGGAAGATCCTATGAAGAAAAGCAAGTCTATTGCTTTAAAAGTCAACAAGCATAAAGCCAGTTCTTCTAAAGCCCTTCAGGCTGAAGAAGAATCAGAAGATGAAGCTTCAGAAGGCAACAATGATGGGTCAGATGATGAGCTCGCGTTCATATCTAGGAAGATCTAAAGAATGTGGAAGAAAAGAAACTTCAAGAGAAAACTCCAGAAGAAAGATGTCAAGGACAAGAAGGAAAGCAAAGACAAGAGTCAAGTCATTTGCTATGAATGTAAAAAGCCAGTACACTTCAAATCTGAATGTCCTAGTCTTAAGGAAAAGCCCACAAAGAGTTCTTTCAAGGGAAAGAAGAAAAGTCTCATGGCTACATGGGAAGACCTGGAACTATCATCCTCTGAGGACGATGAGAATGAAGAAGTAGCCAATGTTGCCCTCATGGCAAATACTGACTCAGATTCTGAAGAAGAAGTTGAAGAGGTAATATATGATTCTCACTCTGAACTTCAAAATGCATTTGATGATCTTCTTAAGGATTCCACCACTCTCTCCATTGAGTATAAAGCTTTGAAAAAGAAATTTTTAAAATTATCAAAAGAATTTCAAGTTTTGAACAATGAAAATTCAAGGCTCAATGAAGAGAACCAGAAGCTGAAAATTGAAAATCAGCGTCTGGTGGATCATCAGCCTCTGGTAGCTAGTCAATAATCAGAAGCCTAGAGCTCTTAAGCTGAAAGCTCACAAGCTAAAGGCAATCCTAAGTGTAAATCAAATGATTATGAATATGCCTTTCTAAAGTTTCTTGCTCAGAGTATAACTCGAAGCAAGCAAGCTTCAATGATTAGGGGTGTCAGTAAAACGGCAACTCAATGTCTTAGTTACAAATCAGATGAACCTACTTTACAAAATAAAAATCTAGCATCTGATGAACCCAATGATCACAGTGAGGCAATAAACCTGGTCATTTGAAAAGTGCATGTACTGCTTTTAAGATAAAGAAGGATAAATATCCTTCAAGAACTAACAAGAAAGGACCCAAGAAGATATGGGTACCTAAAGAAAAAATAGTCTATGTTGCAGACATGCTTAGCAACAAGGTCAACACACCTATCCTGGTACTTAGACAGTGGACGCTCGCGTCACATAACGGGAGAAAAACATATGTTCCAAGAGCTAAGACCTAGAGAAGAAGGATATGTTGGTTTCGGAAGAAACCAAAAAGGTAAAATAGTTGGAATTAGTCGCATTGGTAAAGGCTCTCTTCCCTCTATTGATAATGTACTTTATGTTGAAGGACTAAAGCATAACTTATTGAGCATAAGTCAATTATGTGACAATGGTTACGATGTCATTTTTACAGAAACAAGTTGTTCAGTAAAAATCAAGAAAGATGGTTCCATTATTCTTTACTGCAAAGAAGAAACAAAATATTTATAAAATTGATCTTTCTGAACTTGTAAAACAAGATGTCAAGTGTCTCATGTCTGTTGAAGATGTTCAATGGACTTGGCATAAAAGATTGGGTCTTGTTAGCTTGAGATTGATCTCAAAGTTGAACAAGCATAGTCTAGTTAGAGGCTTACCAAATCTTAAATACCAATCTAATGCTCTCTGTGAGGCATGTCAAAGAGAAAAACAAGTTAAAACTTCTTTTCACTCAAAAAATGTTGTTTTAACCTTTAGACCACTTGAGCTTTTGCATCTTGATCTTTTTGGTCCAACAAGGACAGCCTCTTAGATTGGAAAGAAATATGGTGTAGTCATTGTTGATGATTTTACTAGATGGGCATGGGTTAAATTCCTTGCCCACAAGGATAAGTCATTCAAGGTGTTCACTGTTTTCTGCAAATCAGTTCAAAATGAAAAAGGAATTTGTATTTCTTCTATTAGAAGTGATCATGGGGGAGAAATTGAAAATGAAAGCTTTCAAATATTTGGTGAAGAAAGTGACATCTCCCACAATTTCTCCTCTCCTAGAACACCACAACAAAATGGTGTTGTAGAAAGAAAAAATAGGTCCTTTCAAGAAATGGTCAGGACCATGATTAATGAAGCTGATATTACAAAATATTTTTGGCAGAAGCAGTAAACACAACTTCCTATATTCAAAACAGAGTCTTTATTAGACCTATTTTGAAGAAGACTCCATATGAACTGTGTCATGCCCCAATTTTATTCGGCCCCTATTTATTTTATTTATTTTGTTTACTAATAATAAAAGAATAAAAATAATATTTTCGGTCTTAGAATAAAGAAAGAAGATGGATAGAAAATTATTATAAAGGAAGGAGGGTTGCAGATAATAAAATTGGGCGTGCCACTAGCAAACTGCTAGTGGACAAAAAACCACACCTAGGCCCAGTCCAGCAGCGCATGTCATCCCCTTTTATGTTTTTACCAAGCGCACCCCCCTCATTTCGTTCCTGCGCCCCCTGCACAACTCACTCATAAGTGTCACTACCTGCACCCCATATTCTTTCCTATGCACACCCCTACCCAGCGCTTCAGCCCAACACATCTAGATCCAAGCCCAATCTTTCCTAACCCATTTTAACCCTAATTTCAGCCAAACCCTCATCCTCGCTCCCTTATCTGATTCACGCCATTCCACCCTCCATCTCCTCCCTGATTTTCGACCTCCCTCTCCCTTTTCATTCTCGCCTCCCACTCTCTCTCTCAACCTCATCTCTTCATTTTCTTCTCAATACAACCAAACCCTAACCAAAACCTCACCCTAATTCCTTCATCCTCTACCACTAAAACTCTAGCCGCGGCACCTCCATCCCTTCAATCCTCTCCTTCCTTTTCTTCTCCACCAAATCCGAATTAAATCACATCCATTCCGCATGATTCGGTCGAGCTCTTCAAGATTTTTGTGCGAGAAAAGGAGAAGATCATGCAGATCCGGTTTCAAATCAACAAAAAAGGATTCTCTTTCCTTTCCTAATTTCATTTAAAGATTCTGTTTTTATTTGGTTTGTGAATTTGATTCTTATCTTTTATTTTTGCAGAGAACAAAGGATTGAAGGCTTTAAAAGATGAATCCGGAGCAGCGAACTGGAGAGGGGAGGGGAACCCAAAGAGGCCGAACCCTGGAGAGGAAACAAGAGCGATTAGAACCAAAAAAAGGATTTCGGACCAAAGAGAAAAGAGAGAGGACGCGGACTAAAAGAAAGAGAGCACCAAAATACACAGATTTGATCTTTAGGGTTTTTCTTCTTCTTTTGTAACTTTTTATCTTTTATTTTTGGGTGGCCGATTTTGTTTGGGTATTCCTGACCCAGTTGCCACCTTCTTCTCCATCCTTGAATTCGTTCCCGTTTCTGTCTATTTTTGTTGATTGGTTGATATTTGGAATTTTGGTTCTTTGTTCTTCATCCTCATTTTTTTGCTATTTGTCTTTTTATTTTATTTTTATTTTGATCTCTTTGGCTCTGTGTTGCGCTCGGCCAAAATAAGGGGAGGACCTTGGTCCCCCTTTGTCCGCCGTGAAACTAGCCACCGCAAACCCTAATCTCAGGGTGAGGATTGGACCCAAAGTTGGCTCATTTATTTTTATGACTTAGAATTATATTATAAAAAATAATAATAAATAATGAGTTTTGTGTTACTCTTTTAAGAAAATAAATAGTGAAAATGGCAATAAATCATAAGCTTGCTAAATTATTTAGTTCTGGGCCCATTTTCTTGAATTTAATCTTCATATACCGTTTGGGCTAAAGCCCAGTTTCCTTCACCCAAATCTTCAAAACTCACCTGGATTTCTATTATTTTCTTCTTTCTTTGATTTCTTTTATGCGTTTATGGAAATAAATCATTTAAAGGCAAACAAGCTCTTTGAAACAATTAAAGGGTACCATTTTTTTAAATGGGCGTTGTAGGGGTGTTAATAACTTCCCTATGCATAATTAACTCCCGAACTCATCTTTGGTTTAAAAGACCTTTATTATTTTGTGTAAATACGTGAAAAGGTTTTCCCTATCGTTTTCCTTAATAAACATAGGTGGTGGCTCCATTGAATTTTTAGGGTGGTTGTCACAGCTGGCGACTCCGCTGGGGACTTATTTTGAGAGTTAAACCCTATGATTGTTTATATGATTTGTTTGCCTTATTAAATGATTTATTTCCTTTTTGTTCTTAATCCTATTTGTTCATTTGTGTGTATGCTTGTATATTTGAACCCTAGGATAGAAGACATGTTAAAAAAAATTATTTTTTTCTCTTTCATTTATTTCCTCTAAATATTTTACTCATATGTTGTATATTTGAACCCTAGGGTAGAAGACATTTGTAAATATTATGTTTTGATTTATTTTGTAGCGGGTAGTCTTTTAAGTAATTGCTCCTTCTCACACACTTCACCTACAGATTTTTCACACATTATGAGTGGAACCCTATACCGGGTTTGAAAAGCTTTAAGTTAGGAGAGGCTGCGTAGTGAGTGCCTGCTGGACGTACGGCCAGTTGGGTTCTTACGAAGGCCTCACCTAGAGTTTGGCTCCATTTGAGATAAAAGCTCGCCTTTAATAGTGACCTATTATTGGGGGCATAATATTCAAAAATGGAACCCTTGGCTCTAAGGACCTTTTTAGTTTAGTACTCTAAAGGTACTTATGTGGACTATAGATCCCTCTTTAAGAATGTCCGACCCATATCACAAAAAGAGCATCACTTATCTGTCTCATTTGCCATGTGACAAAAGTCGTCGAACTTAAGATCTTGGGAAGTATCTACTTAATTCATAAGGGGCACCCTACCCGCTTTTTCCTTCATCCATTTATTTTCCATTCATTTTTTGAAAAAATTGTGAAAGATAATAAGTGGTATTTTTTCTAAAAATATCATTTGTTTTTTTTTTGCAAAAAAAATATAAAATATACTTTCCAAAAAAAAAAAATTCTCTGCATCGCATCATTCTTTTTCCATGTTACAAAAATAAAAAATAAAGTTTTCAAAAAAAAGAACATTTTCATTTTCTCATCGCGTTCATTTCATTTTTGCAAAATACAAAATGTATATATGAAAAATATTCAGAAAAATGGTCATTTCTCCATCATTTTTTTTTTGCATAAAAAATACAAAAAGATGCATTCATACCATGCATAACCATGATGCCCTCATAACATAACTCATGCTAAAAAAAATGTTCATTTCTCTATCATATTCTTTTTGCATTAAATGTGCATAAAAAAATACATTCATATCATACATAACCATGTCATCCGCATAACATAACTCATTTTTTTCGTATAAAAAAAATATTTATAATCAAGCTTTTCTTGCATCTTTATCGGACTCGAGCCCAAACTAGACTTATGGATGTGTTGGAAGAGAATCAACAAGCAATGAGGAAGGAGCTCGACCAAGTCAAGGAGTAAATGGGCCAGATATTGGAGATTTTGCAAAACTTGAATCTGCACGATTAGCCCTTGATAAGAACTATTCCAGTGGCCCATCAAAGTCACAACCCGTTGCCGTGAATGCCCAAAAAGATCCTCTAGTTAAGGAGAGACTCAGAAATATGGAAGAGAGACTGAAAGCAATTGAAGGGGCAAACCACATTGGATTCGAAGCTTCAGACGTATGCTTGGTCCCTGACGTGGTGATTCCTCTAAGATTCAAGTTTGCCAAGTATGAGGGATCAATTTGTTCAAAAAAAATTCTCATCATGTACTGCCGGAAGATGACCTCCTATTGCAATGATGATAAGCTCCTGATCCACTTCTTCCAAGAAATTACGACCAGGGCATCCCTACGTTGGTATATGCAGTTAGAGCGGGGCAAGATCGGCCCTAGAGAAGGAAGAAGATATAAATGTTGTTCATCACGGTAAACCACGCCGGGGCAGTGGACCACTCAATTGAAAACTGTTGGGCTCTAAAGTATATAGTGCAAGATTTGATCAATCCAAAGTGGTTAGGACTTCAAGAAGAAATGGCCTATTTTCATAGGTTTTTATGCTTTACCTGAATCCCTGAGGCATATCTTGTAAAAGGTCCTCTTTGTTCCCATCTTCTCAATTCATCAATGGAAATGCAATTTGATTTTTTTTTTCTTTTTCCAACTTACCTTCTTGGTAAATGGTCAACCCGGGATAAAAAAAAATAGTTAAAAAAAATATAAAATAAAATGATAAAGCAAATGGACAATTATCAAAAATTAATTTTTGTGAAAATTTGAGCAATAAGGTTTTGAGATGAAGTTTGGCCGTTTTTCTCTATCCCAAAAAATAAAATAAAAACATATATCCCTTACTACCCCTTTTGAGTCTCAAAAAAAAATTATTCTTTTAAATACCCTAAACAAGGATCACCCATACATTGGAGGCTAGCACAATAGTCCTTGCAATTTTCCCTGTTAAAAAAAAAAGCAAAGCAAAGCAAGCAAGCAAATAGCAAATGCAAAGTATCAAGATGCTTGTAAGGATTAAAAAAAAACTAGTGAATAAAAAATGCAAAACAAGACAATTGTGCTAGCAACCATCAAAGTGCATCTTCGCACTAAAGATCCTTGTTTTCATAAACCCTTAAATACTTTTTGGGCCTGAAATATCCTTTCTTTCATAACCCTTAACCCTTGACCATGTTACAACCCTAATAAAGTCCATTCTGATTAAAATCACATTGCTCAAACTTGATTTTTGAAAGACGAAATCCATGGAAACTCTTCAGTGCGTTTGCTTTACCTAAAAAAAAAAGGAAAAAAAGGGAGAGAAGAATAAAAGAAAAGGACAGCTCGCTGGGCTGAAAACCCGAAAGGGCGGTCTAGGCAAAAGTTAGAGCGACCCGCTAGGTTGAAAACTCGTAAATAGCGGCCTAGGCAAAAGTTAGGGTCAGATTCACAAACACGTTAACCCGGATTGTACCTCTTGGACTTAAGCATAAAACCATGAAGTTAGGGGGCAAAAGTTATGCCCATCATCAATAGGCTATGCATTCAAGAACTACACGAGGCGGCCTATCTCTTAACGTAGATCCTTCCTCACATGGCGGGGCAAAGGCCAAAAAGACACTGAAAAATATGAGGGTCAAACGGGGTCGATCCAATCCTCTCAAGAGCATCCAAAGAAAATTCAAGGGTCCGTAAAGATAGGCAAAATGATCTTTCAAGTGGGAAATATGCAAATCTGATGCAAGGTCAACCATTTGAACATGCAAGCCAACATAAAGTTATCAGCCCATGAGTCTAAGGGCAGAGTCCTCAAAGGGATTCAAGGAAAGCAAAAAAGGCAATAAATTCATTCTTTTAAAACAAAAGAATACTCGTACATGACATACCATTCATTGCATCTTGCATGATCATTAAATACTTTTGGGTCCACCGCCCACCTTAAAAAATATCATTGCTCCAAAAGTAAAAGCAACATTCATGCATGACATACCAGTCATTGCATCATGCATAACCATCAAAGTTTTTGGGTCCATCCACCTATCATCTTCAATATTGCATACAGTTGGTCTGTTGTCTACTCAATAAGAACTAGTATTCAACTCACCTAATTTCTATTTTGTAAGGAGTCATAGTCATAACTATACCTTACTAGGAATTCGCCGGGAAACAGAACCTGGAATCTCCCGCAAATTTTGTAAGGAATCATAGTCATAACTATGCCTTACTGGGAATTCACTAGGAAATCAAACCTGGAATCTCCCTCCAACTTTGTAAAGAGACATAGTCATAGCTATGCCTTACTGGGAATTCGCAGGGAAACCGAACCCGGAATATCCCGTCATTTTGTAAGGAATCATAGTCATAACTATGCCTTAACTTTGTAAAGAGACATAGTCATAACTTTGCCTTACTGGGAATTCGCTAGGAAACCGAACCTAGAATCTCCCTCCAACTTTGTAAGGAGACATAGTCATAACTTTGCCTTACTGGGAATTCGCCGGGAAACCGAATCCGGAATCTCCCGTCATTTTGTAAGGAATCATAGTCATAACTATGCCTTATTGGGAATTCGCCAGGAAACCGAACCTGGAATCTCCCTCCAACTTTGTAAGGAGACATAGTCATAACTATGCCTTACTGGGAATTCGCTGGGAAACTGAACCCGGAATCTCCCGTAATTTTTGTAAGGAATCATAGTCATAACTATGCCTTACTAGGAATTCGCTGGGAAACCGAACCCAAAATCTCCTTCCAACTTTGTAACGTCATTTTGTAAGGAATCATAGTCATAAATATGCCTTACTGGGAATTCGCCGGGAAACCGAACCCGGAATCTTCCGTAATTTTTGTAAGGAATCATAGTTATACCTATGCCTTACGGGAAATTCGCCAGGAAACCGAACCTGGAATCTCCCACCAATTTTTGTAAGAGCTAGTCATACCTATTCTTACAGGGAATTCGCCAGGAAACTGAACCTAGAATGTCCCACTAGTTTTTGTAAGAACTAGTCATGCCTATGCCTTACCGAAAATTCACTAGGAACCAGATCTAGAATCCCTCACCAAAGTCGGGAACTAATCCCGCATTCTTAAAACACTTGTTTCGGACAAAAATTAGGATTTTCTATCCTTGATTACATTTTACAACAAATTCTCGAAGGTCTTCGAGTAAAACGTAATTAAGGAGGGGCAGCTGTCATACCCCAATTTTGTCTGGCCCCTATTTATTTTATTTATTTTGTTTAATAATAATAAAAGAATAAAAATAATATTTTTGGTCTTAGAATAAAGAAAGAAGATAGAAAGAAAATTATTATAAAGGAAGGAGGGTTGCAGATAATAAAATTGGGCGTGCCACTAGCAAACTGCTAGTGGACAAAAAACCACACCTAGGCCCAGTCCAGCAGCGCATGTCATCGCCTTTTATGTTCTTACCAGGCACACCCCCCTCATTTTGTTCCTGCACCCCCTGCGCAGCACTCATGAGCGTCACTACCTGCACCCCACATTCTTTCCTACGGACACCCTTGCCCATTGCTTCAGCCCAACACATCTGGATCCAAGCCCAATCTTTCCTAACCCATTTTAACCCAATTCAGCCAAACCCTCATCCTCGCTCCCTTATCTGATTCACGCCATTCCACCCTCCATCTCCTCCCTGATTTTCGGCCTCCCTCTCCCTTTTCATTCTCGCCTCACCCTCTCTCTCTCAACCTCATCTCTTCATTTTCTTCTCAATACAACCAAACCCTAACCAAAACCTCACCCTAATTCCTTCATCCTCTACCACTAAAACTCTAGCCACGGCACCTCTATCCCTTCAATCCGCTCCTTCCTTTTCTTCTCCACCAAATCCGAATTAAATCACATCCATTCCGCATGATTCGGTTGAGATCTTCAAGATTTTTGTGCGAGATCCGGTTTCAAATCAACAAAAGGGGATTCTCTTTCCTTTCCTAATTTCATTTAAAGATTCTGTTTTTATTTGGTTTGTGAATTTGATTCGTAGCTTTTATTTTTGCAGAGAACAAAGGATTGAAGGCTATAAAAGATGAATCAGGAGCAGCGAACTGGAGAGGGGAGGGGAACCCAAAGAAGCCGAACCCTGGAGAGGAAACAAGAGCGATTAGAACCAAAAGAAGGATTTCGGACCAAAGAGAAAAGAGAGAGGACGCGGACTAAAAGAAAGAGAGCACCAAAATACACAGATTTGATCTTTAGGGTTTTTCTTCTTCTTTTGTAAATTTTTATCTTTTATTTTTGGGTGGCCGATTTTGTTTGGGGATTCTTGACCCAGTTGCCACCTTCTTTTCCATCCTTGTATTCGTTCCCGTTTCTGTCTATTTTTGTTGATTGGTTGATATTTGGAATTTTGGTTCTCAGTTCTTCATCCTCATTTTTTTGCTATTTGTCTTTTTATTTTATTTTTATTTTGATCTCTTTGGCTCTGTGTTGCGCTCGACCAAAATAGGGGGAGGACCTTGGTCCCCCTTTGTCCGCCGTGAAACTAGCCATCGCGAACCCTAATCTCAGGGTGAGGATCGGACCCAAAGTTGGCTCATTTATTTTTATGACTTAGAATTATATTATAAATAATAATAATAAATAATGAGTTTTTTGTGTTACTCTTTTAAGAAAATAAATAGTGAAAATGGCAATAAATCATAAGCTTGCTAAATTATTTAGTTCTGGGCCCCTTTTTTTGAATTAAATCTTCATATACCGTTTGGGCCAAAGCCAAGTTTCCTTCACCCAAATCTTCAAAATTGATCTGGATTTCTATTATTTTCTTCTTTCTCTGATTTCTTTTATACGTTTATGGAAATAAATCATTTAAAGGCAAACAAGCTCTTTCAAACAACTAAAGGGTACCATTTTTTTAAATGGGCGTTGTAGGGGTATTAATAACTTCTCTATATGTAATTGACTCCCGAACTCATCTTTGGTTTAAAAGACCTTTATTATTTTGTGTAAATACGTGAAAAGGTTTTCCCTATCGTTTTCCTTAATAAACATAGGTGGCGGCTCCATTGAATTTTTAGGGTGGTTGTCACAAAATGTGGAAGGGTAGGAAACCCAAGATTTCTTATTTTCATCCATTTGGTTGTATATGTTGTATTTTGGATACTAAGGATCAACTTGGTAAGTTGATTCCAGAGCTGAAAAATGTATCTTTCTGGGATACTCCGAAAGATCTAAAGCTTTTAGAGTATACAATAAAGAAACTCTAATAGTGGAAGAATCTATTCATGTCAAGTTTGATGACAAGAAGCCTGACACTGATATGTCAAAGCTAGATGAGTTGTTTTCATGTTTAGACATTGGTGGAACAACAAATAGCGAACCTGCATCCTCAGCATCTGGTGATGATAACCAGACACAGGACTCTACTCAACTAGAAGCTAAAGCAAGAAAGAGTTGGAGATTCAAAACTCATCATCCTAAAGATCAAATCACTAGAGAACCTGGAGACAAAGTGAGAACAAGATCCTCTTTTAAGGATCATGCAGATCTTGCACTACTCTCTAAGATGGAATCTAAAACGATTGATCAAGCATTGGAAGATGAAGGTTGGATCGTGGCTATGCAAGAAGAGTTAAATCAGTTCCAAGGAAATAATGTTTGGAAGTTAGTCACTCTACCAGAAGATAAACAAGATATTTGTACTAAATGGGTATTTAGAAACAAACTTGATGAAGATGGTAAGGTAGGGAGAAACAAAGCAAGACTTGTTGCTCAAGGTTACTCACAGGAAGAAGGTATAAATTACTGAAACCGTTGCACCTATTGCAAGGTTAGAAACAATTCGCATTTTACTTTCATTTGCTGCACACCATGAGATAATTCTTTATCAAATGGATGTAAAAAGTGCTTTCTTGAATGGTTTTATAACTGAGGAAGTCTATGAATTGAATTTTCAGAACATGTCTTTAAGCTTGAAAAGGCTCTATATGGTCTTAAGCAAGCTCCCAGAGCTTGGTATGATAAACTAAGTTCCTTTTTAATGGAAACTTGTAAGAAGGCAGATCAGAAGATGTACAGAGGTATGATTGGATCTCTACTTTATCTTACTGCTTCAAGACCTAATATTATGTTCAGCGTCTGCCTGTGTGCCAGGTTTCAATCTGATCCTAGAGAATCACACTTGAGTGTTGTTAAAAGAATTTTTAGATATTTACAAGGAACTACTAATCTTGGTTTGCTTTATAAAAAATCAAAAGATTACAAGTTAGTAGGTTTCTGTGATGCTGATTTTGCTGGAGATCGCGTTAAAAGAAAGAGCACAAGTGGTGGCTGCCAATTTCTTGGAGCAAATATTGTGTCTTGGTCAAGCAAAAGACGAAGCACTATTGCACTCTCAACAACAGAAGCTGAATACATCTCAGCAGCAAGTTGCAGTTCTCAACTTCTGTGGATAAAATATCAATTTGAAGACTATTTGATAAAAGAGAGTACCATTCCTATCCTTTGTGATAATACATCTTCAATTTGTCTTATTAAAAATATAATATTGCATTCTAGAGCACAACACATTGAGATTAAGCATCACTTTATAAGAGACTATGTTCAGAAGGGTGTATTTGAAATTAAATTGTAGACACTGATCATCAGTGGGTTGACATTTTCACAAAACCCCTTGCTGAAGATAGATTCAATTTTATAAGAAGAAATTTAAATTTTCATCTTATAAAAGAATGATTAATCTCAGCGTCTTGTGCATTGTATTATTCTGCATCTGGTATGACATAAACATTCATATGTGTAAACATCTTATATGTCATTCACATTGTATTACTCAGCATCTGGTGAACATATTGCTTACATCGAACCACACAAGGGTCACACGCATGCGGTACTGAAGCGTCTCATCTCACCTAGTAAGTCATGATTAAATTTATGTTTTCAATAAAAAAATTTCCTGATTTACTTTATTTTGGCTTCTGAGCACTAAATACAAAAGGAATCTTTATTTTTCTATTCTCTTTTTGACTTATTTTTTATGAGAAATGCGAGGCGGTTTCACAAAAAGTAACTGTACCATTGTCTTTCAAAACTTTCCCACTACTCCACTACCTCTCCCACTTCTTTCGTACTCTCTGTTTTTCTCTACAAACTGTTTTCTCTCTTTCATTCTGTTCACCCTCTCTGAGAAACCCTAGACCTCCATCACTAGTTCATCTACTGCCACTATGACAGACGTTAGAGTTTGGGAAGACACTGCATTCTTTGATACCATGACCGAAGGAAAGGTCTTGATGGAAAACAAGGTCGATTTGGTTTCGATTTTGAAGACAGGTTGAAGACTATGGGCTGGTTGAAGTATTTTCAATGGGAACCGGTAGAGGTGCTCCTTAATGCTGTTAAGGAACTCTGGGAAAATATTCGACTTTACAAAGGAAATATCATCCAGGGATACATTAAAGGATTTCAGTTTGTGGCAACTACAAATAGTATTGCTGAGATTATTGGTTGTCCATATGAAGGAATCAGTTTCCATAATGATTGGGAAAAAGCCTTCAATGGAATGGAAAATGTTGATGCGGCTCTGATCGAGAACTATCATTATTTGAAGGCAACAAAGCAACCTCTGACTACAAAGAATCTGAAGCGACACTACAGGGTGCTTCATAAAATGATCTCAAAATGCGTCATCTTGAAGGCTGGTTCAATTGATGTGGTTAACAATGAACAAAAGTTCATTATGAGACATTACATGGCTGGTCACAAGGTCAATCTGCCTAGATTGATAACCAATACTCTGCTAAATGCCATTGTCAATTCAAGAAAGATAAGCAAATCAACAAGAACATTCCTCGTGGTGTTCTTCTGACTGAGATCATGGTTAAGGAAGGAATTGTGAGAAAGCTTGGTGCTTTGACTGGTGAAGCTAAGGAAAAATATTTTGGAAGAGGTGCTATGACTCTTCCTGAGGTGTTTGGAAGAAATAACCTTGTCAGAATGAACTTGATCAATGCTGAAATGATCAAGAAGGTTAAATAAGAGCAAGAAGAAGTAGCTGATGCTGCTGTTGGTGAAGTCCAGAAGAAACCCACCAGAAGCTCTATGTTTCGTGTGAAGAGAACTGGTGAGTCTCAAATGAAGGAGACAAGAAGCAAGAAACAGAAGGTGCCTCCTGCACCAGGAAGAAAAGATGAACTAGAAGATGATGAGGACAGAGTCCCCATCAGGAACATCCTGGAAAAGAAGAAGAAGGCATAAGTTAAAAAGCCTATCCCAGCTTCTGGCGCTGAAAAGTCTTCATCACATGTAGATTTATAGTGCTTAATTGGATATTTGTGTTGTGATTGAAGAGAATTCAAAGTGATTATTTGCTTAAATTGGGTGATTTAGTGTGTTCATTTGGATTCGTTCTAACATTTGTACATTAGTGTTTTCTATGATTTTTTATCTCTAAGTGCACAGGAATGGGAGCATAGCCAAAGCATTGACCTGGAAGCGCGCCAGGAAGCGCTGTTTCCTGATAAAGAAGATTCCAAAAGCTATATCTTGAGCCACACTAATCCGAATGAGATGATCTTGGTCTTATTGGAAAGATAGAAGAATTATCTACAATTTGATGAAGAAATCGATACCTAAATCAATCTCTAAGTTGGGGTAATTTGTACTACAAGTTGATAAGGTGATGCTGCCCCAGCCTGACACCTGTTCGATGTTTTAATCATATCTAGAGTTTTAGGTGTCCAAATGAGATAAAATCAGTGCCATTGGAAAGCTAAGATCCATAGCTTCTAATTTCATGAAGACAACATGGAAGAACAGGTGCAGAAGGGCACCCTACGCGCGACGCACGCCTTGAGCTCACCTGGAGCACGAATTCTGCTACTTGTCTGTCTTGAAGCTTGCAAAGTACGCGCGGAGCTCACCCGGAGCGCATTGGTCGCGTTGTAACTTTAAAATCTCGCATTTTCACTGATTTTGATCATTCTTTACCATTCGAAAGACCTAAAAACGCTAGAGGCTTGTCAAGGGGTGCTAGGGTTTCATTCTCTACCATCTCCAAAGAGGATTCAAGCTTGGGAACAAGGATTTGAGTCATCAATGGAGTGGTTCTCTATCATTATTTCAAATTTTTGGTTTGCTACTTTGTTCTCTATGAGTAGCTAAACTCCTTTAGGCTAGGGTAAGATGAATTTTATGGTAACTCTTATGTAGTTTGATTTACTTATATCAATGCAAGTTTATTTCATTTATATTTGAGCCTTCATCTCTATTCTTAATGCTTTTGGTAATTGATCACTATCAAATTGATTTTGGGTTTGTCTCACAATTAGGAAATTGGGGTTTTGAACTTGACATTGGGATTGTTGGCCATAATCATGATGAGTATAGGGATATAACTTGTAATTATGTGTTCTTATGAATCACTATTCTTAATGCTTGACCTAACTTTCAATCACCTAAGGGATTAGGGGTTCTAGTTAGAGTGAAGGGTTTATGAGGCAATGAATTGTCCTTAAACTAATTTAGTTGATTCGAACTTCAATTTTACATGGAATAACTTGTGTTGATCGTAGATTAAATGCAAAGAGTGGAAACAAAAGGATTCAACCCCTAGTCGCTTTTAATTCATTCGAATTCTATTACTTTTTATTATTTTCAGTTGTTACAAATATCATCAATTTCAAATACAAAAGATTGGTTCTTGTTCAAAATTGTTACAAAGTTTGTTAAGTTAAATAATTAATCACAATCCTTGTGGATTCGATCTTTTTATTACTTAACGACGAAAACGTACACTTGCGATTTAGCCTACCAGGCTCTAAGAAGCAAGTTCCTTCTCCTCCTGCTATGGTTCCACAAACCATTCGAAGGAGACTATATAGGCTTTCTGAGAAGCCTGATCCTAAGGTACTTGATTTTACTACCGATGATTCTGTTGTTGCATTTGGTTCTGATGATCCTATTACTGCACCTCCATTATCTGTTTCCTCACCACAACCTGCACCCATTAAACCACAAACACATAGAACCACAAAGAAACCACACCCTTTGTCCGATACTTTGAATGTTTCCAAATCAAAGTCCATTACCACCACCACTCCATAACCACCACTTCCCTCCATATACCAAAACAAATCCATAAAACCTTTTGTCGCCTCCTCAGGAACAATTTCCTGGTATTTGGGGAACCAATCACCCAAACCTACACAAACCCTAACCCACACTAAAACCCTAACCTTACCCAAACCCTAATCCAGTGCATCCTCAAACACTTCCTCACCTCACATATAGCCACACTTCACTCTCACCCCTTCTATCAATTATTCAAAATCACTCCCACTAAACCCAGAACCTACAAAATCAAAATTACATCCACTCCCTCTTCCTCATCTACTTCATCATCAACAACCTCAACATCAGATACCACTTATTTTGGTGCTTCCAGAATCATGCTGAAGCCTGAAAGACCAGTGCCTATCAGAGAAGAGGAATACCACTCAATCTATCACCATCCTTCTCTTTGGCATTTGAAGACATTCACCTCTGGAGTAGCCAGGTTGGAAATTCCACCTTTTAGCTACAATGACATTGTAAAAATGTCTTTTGGTGGAAGGCTCGGGCCTCCTCCTAAAAGAGGAGTACTGCCTCTATCCTTTGATCTTCCACGCAACCTACCTCAAAATGAATCGTACACTCTGGAAGAGTATGGCAGATGGATAACTGATGAAGAGACAACTTTCATGAACCACTACCTGGAGATGAAAAGGAATGAAATGGTTTTCTCAACAAGGATCCCTTTCTGGCCTCTGTTAAAATTGTTCCAGACAGGCAAAGATGGCTTCCTTGGTTGATACCTGAGAAGAGGAAAGACAAAGTTTCTCAGAGACTCTCTAAAATAATGACTCTGAAGGAGTTTGAAGAAGCCCCCAGGAAGTATAACACCATTTTCTTCCCCCTTGCAGATGTTAATGAGCTATCTGAAAGTCATGCCATGGAAGTGTATCACACTCGGCTCACAATGGACTCCAGAGATACTGGTTCTTCTGGTTGTTGTGATGCAAAAAAGGCTACATTTGAAACTGTTGGTTCCATCAAGAGACTATGGGACACTAATCTCTTAATTCTGCACATTGGTGATATGCTTCAAGGTTTTGTGATCAGGCCTCCCAATGCTTTGAAAATAAAATTAGAATAGGAAGCAATCAATGAAGAACTTAGAGCTAATTTTGATTGGAAAACGATGGCATTGAATTGGAAAGACCAGACTCATCTAGATGGTTTGATACTAATTGTTCAAGCCCTTGAAGACAAGGAAGATTTGAGAGGGAGATATATTTTTGAAAATGAGATCTTCAGCACCTGCTTTGCAGAAGCAGAAGCTAACTTGAAATGGTATGCATCAGAAGCTGAACTGCTCAAATTTGATGAATTTGTTGATGCTCTGTTAAAGAAAAGAGAAGTTGAGTTCTTGAGCTTGGTTGAACCTGAAGAGTTAGAGTACAGAAGACTTAAGGAGTTGGAATTTGAGAAGCAAAAGCTTAGAAGATTGATCAAATGGTGTCTACCAAATGATGAATTCTTCTTGAGGGCTAAAGAGAAAAAGGAAAGGAGATTGAAGCTGTCACAAGGGGTTCTCATGGAACATATTAGGCAGTCTACTAGGAGATGACAAAGGGCTATCACTTGGTACAGACCTGAAGAGCACATTTAACAAGCTGAATGGATTCCAGAGCCTACTCCTTCTGTTGATAATGACGAACCTGTCATCATTTCAAGATCTCAATTTGAGACCTTCATGGCTACAACTCAATCAGTGGCAAGGCTAGAGAATACTGTTAACTTCCTCATAGAACGCCTTAACTAATTGCTACCTCCTCCACCTTAGACCTTCCTTTATGCTTCAAATTCTTCTATATTTTTGAATCTGATACACTTTCTTTTTGAATCAATTGAATTTTAGCTGCAAATTTTTCTCTTATTCTGTTTTGACTATGATGTGTTTTACACTATTTTTGTCTAATGACAAAAGGGGGAGTAAAAGTAAAGGTGTGATGAATGCATCTCAATAACAAGTATCATGCATTGGACAACATTATTCATCATGTGTTGGCACATTTAGTATGATTTATAGCTCTGATACTTATTGTATGTTGCTCAACATCTGTTAATTGATCCTATGATCTCAGCATCCGCTCTTTAACACTTATATATGAATATGCTCTGATACATGAATGAATTGTTTTAAAATACAAATGCTCTGATACTTAGAAATATTTGAAAATATTTTGGCTGTTGAACTCGGGGGAGACCCTTGATATTATTTTTGAAAATAAATTGTTCATCAACCTTGGATATTTGTCATCATCAAAAAGGAGGAGATTGTTGGAACCTAAACGATTGAGATGTTTAGTCCCTCATTAATTTTGATGATAACAAAGTATCTATGTGGGGACAATTTAACTTCTGATAAGTCTTGAAGTGTGTAGGTATTAAAGTCATTCATATTTTATAGCTTATTCAACCAAGAAGAAGAAAGTTACAAAGAGTTGAATACTTTTGTTTGTGTATGCATCCGGTTCACTCCAGCGTCTTGCACTTACACTACTAGTGAGCGTCCGGTGTTGCTACGTTAAGACATGTGGAACACGCATTTGCAGTGAGCGTCCTATGGATTCTGAGCGAGCATCTGGTCATTAATGAAGTACGTGTTGGTCACGTTTGTGCTCCTTTACCTCAGCTTTCCTGGAACAAAATTCAAATTTGATTTTGTGCGCTCAAATTGATGTACGAGGAAACAAAGGTGACACCTTTAGGATAAGACAAAATTCATATAGTACAAATGATTGAAAGCAAATAGTACAAAACGGTAAAGTATACTATTCTGATATTCTCTGAAAAGGAAGATAAGGACGTGTATTTTCAAATTACCCCACTCAATGATTTGGAGTTGTTATTCTCTGCAACGGTATTATTCTCAAGAACATCTATAAATACTCCAAGGTCTCCATTGAATAAGGTTGCTAGAAACTACATACTGTGAAAGCTATTACTCAAGTGAGAAACCAAGTTTCTAAGAACCAGAACTGAACTTCAGCGGCTCATATTCTTTCTTTTAGAAAGCTATTGTTTTGAGCTTAACCTTTTCATCCTCTCTTGTTGAGAGTTATTTGATTGTATTCAAAATTTCTTTGTAAACTTGTATTGCCTTGTAACAGGCTTGTTTTCTCAAAGGCTCGAACGTATTGAGCTGTTTTGAGAAGTTAAGAGTATTGTCAAGTTTGTGGCAGTAGAATACTCTTAAGGAATTTGTAATCAGGTTGATTATAGTGAAAATCCTTCAAGAACGAAGGGACTAGACGTAACTACCAGTTTGGTGGTGAACTAATATAAATCTTTGTATCTCTTTCCTTACTGCTTTATATTTATCTTTGTCTTGCGAAGAAAAACAAGTTTTCATAAACTGTGTTTCAGCTTCCGGTTCATCCCCAGCTTTCGTTAACAACTGTTTTTCAAATCAAAGTGTTTTAAAGTGTTTTTAACTTAAATTTTGCAAAAAGTTTTCAACACAATTCAACTCCTTCTTGTGTTCACGTTCACAAAAGTAAGTGCAAAATGTTGCATTTATAGACCTCTACCCATCATAGAGTTCATCAACATGCAACAGGGTAATGGGAGCATAGGAGCCTGAATTTTTGCACTTAATAGTTGTTGAACGTTAGTGGGTTAATGGGTTGAATAGAAACTGAAAAATGGACCACATAATGAAACCGTTTTTCCTATAAAACAACAAGATATTTCACTCTAATCCAATATGAAAAATAGAGCAAACTAAGCATCTGAAAACATGGGAAAAATTATCATTCTCCCACTTGGTCCATTTAACCCATCATCAGTCATAATAAGAAACAAAATATATGAATCATGGCGATGGGTCCTCTAGTAGAGAGTATTATCCTCCATGTATCACAATATATTAAGTCTCTCAATACCAGCTCCTTTAACTTAATGAACAAACCATATGTTTATTCTAGGTCAAAACTAAATGATATTTCTCAAAATAAATAAATATGTGCACAAATATATGAGAAAACATCAAACTGAATAAGAGTATAATTGAAAACAATAAATGTATGTACAACGAAATCCCATCATGGAACCAAGTCCTATTCGTACTACATGATCCTTAAAATTCTTTGGTGGCATGCCTTTAGTCAAAGGATCGACAATCATTAACTCAGTGCTAATGTGTTCAGTGACCACTTTCTCTTCCTTAGCATGTTCTCTTATGGCTAAGTATATGATGTCGATGTGCTTACTTCAACTTCCACTATTATTGTTCTTAGCCATAAATACAGCAGCAGAGTTGTCACAGTATAACTTCAATGACCTAGAGATAGAGTACACAACTCTAAGCCCAGATATAAAACTCTTCAACCATACACCATGCGAGGTAGCCTCAAAACAGGAAACAAACTCAGCCTCCATAGTGGAAGTAGTAGTCAAAGTCTGCTCACTTCTCCAAGATACAGCTCCACCAGCTAACATGAAAACATTACCCGATGTTGATTTTCAAGTATCATTGCAGTCGGAATAATCTGAATCGGAGTAGCCAATCACCTCCAGATCATCAATTTGTCTATACATGAGCATAAAGTTCTTTATCCCTTGAAGATATCTCATCAACTTCTTTGTAGCTTTCCAATGGTCAACAGCTGGATTACTCTGATATCAGGAAATGCAATGTCAGGTCTGGTGCAAACCTGGGCATACATAAGGCTTTTAACAGCTGAAGCATATTGGATATTCTTCATGTGTTTCTGTTCAAAATCACTTTTTGGGCACTGGCTCAAATCAATCAAGTTTGTCACCCTTCGTAATGGGAGCTACACTCTTTGAACAATCCTTCATGTTAAATCTCTCTAAATCTTTGTTGATATAGGTTTCTTGAGACAAACCCATAATGCCTCGAGACTTTTCTCTACGGATCTTAATGCCAATGACATAAGATCCGTCTCACAAATCCCAATTGATATCCCCTTTATTTCACTTCCCAATCTGGTTACGTGTGGGTCACTGTCCTACTGATATGGAGTAGTGTGTAAGAGATTATATATTCCTCTGCCTAATGATGTTTCGTATCCAAGTGACCAACATATAACTAATCATCCAGAGGAAGATTTTTTATATCAAAATCAAGGAACTGTTTCGGTAGCAATCTCTTCTAATGATTCTATTAACCTAGTATTTGGAAAAGAACTTCCCAGATGAGTTCAAAACGTGGGATTTGAAAAAAAAATTGACCTAACAAATATGTACATGATGCATGAACAATATCATTAAAGTTTTACAGGACTATAAATTTGTCTTGTATATAATGAGAGGCTCGGGTGATCGACACCCAACTTGGGTAATTTTAGTCTTAATTTTGGGGCATGCTAGTATGACTATGGAACAATTGAATCAGGTTAACTTCTAAGTCAGTAAGTATTTTACAACAACATATATTTTTGGGTAGCACAGTTGCTAACCCAGAATTCAAAATATGACAAACAACAACAACTTGATTAGTTCTACAACTTCTATCCTTGATTCTAGGAACTAAATCAAAGTGTTTATTTGAATTAGTCATTACGTCTTACAATTGTGCTATTTTTGCTGATGCTTATAAAACATAACCTCTTTGTTGGCTTGTTCCTATTTAGGGTCCGTTTGTTTTAGATTTGGGTAGAATTGATTGTGAAGAATATTGTTGATAAAAATTGATTTTAAAAAAATCGAATTTAAAATAATGGATTTGTGTTTGGTAATGATAGTTTAAAAGTGAGTTCAAAAAAATTGATTTGTGTTTGGTAATGATAGTAGAATCACTTTTTATGCGTAAATATAAAGAATTTTGTGGGTCTCACACCTAAAATCAATTCTACTAAACGGAAAAGCTTGGATGTTGTTGCTTCTACTAAAAGTGATTCTGGAGTGCAAACAGGATTCTAAAATCTGCTAAAATCTAAAACAAACACATGAATAGTAATTAAAAAAATACTGGAATCGATTTTAGGGTTCAAACTGGATTCTAAAATTTTAAACAAATAGGCACGTAGTTTTTTCCATTCCCATAAGTTAGACCCAAATATTAGCTTCACAAATCACCTACCAAGTACCAACATTTATGTCACTCTATCTTTGGGAAAAGTGACTCAAGATCATCATTATTTGATTGTGCTTGGTTGGAACACTGACTAGTCTTGAAGTCCACTCCTCCAAACCCGTATTGCTGCACAACAAGTATTGAAGAGTTTGAACCAAAACTATTTGATGCCAACATGTCCCTAATAGCTCCAAGTTCAGGATAATCAGCCCATTCCAATAAACTCGACACACTAGTGGAGAAGGAAGATTTTACACCGGTTAAAATTAACATTTTATACTAGTTTTGTTACCGGTGTAGATGCTCCCGGTGTAGTATGTTCGGGTTTTTACACCGGTTATTTAACCGGTGTAAAATTTCAATTTCCATTTGTTTTTTATTTTTTTGAAGGACCTTTTACACCGGTTATTAAAAACAACTGGTGTTAAAAACTAATCTTCTACACCGGTTGTTGTCAATAACCGGTGTTAAATATCTGTATTTTACACCGGTTTCTTGTATAACCGGCGTAAAAGGTGCACTTTTTTTTGGTTTTTCTGTTTATTTTTATCCTTTCCTGCCCAGAGGCAATCTAAAATGACAATAAATAAGCAATAAATTTGACAACAATCAACAGCAGAATTGGCACCAAATGTGCCCAAAATTCAAATCATCAAAAGCTATCAAATGTAATCTATAAACATATTAAATCAAATATACACATAAACAATATATAAACAATGTACAAAGAAAGTAGTGCTATAAATATCTACATATGCATCTAGTCCTAGATCTCGTAGGAGAGTAGGCTGAAGAATCATCCATGATGCTTACAGTATAGAAAAAAATAATAATATGTCTGTCAGACTATAAATAATGAACAAATAACAAACATGCATGTATTAACAAAAATATTATAATGTTACAAATAACAAACTTACTTGATCATTTCTCCTCTAATATCCCTTCTTGATGATCATCACAAGTGGCATATACACCGTCCACTTCATTTTCATCAGTGAAAGAAGGTCTTTGTGTTGAGAAAAAAAGAAGTGTCATAAATATCTATAGATGCATCTTCATTTTCATCACTCTGATCATGCATATTTCTTCTTTGGAGCACTACAGACCCCCTATTGCTAAAGGGATCCTTCACATAAAATACTTGTTTGGCGTGGAATTCCATGATGAAAGGCTCGTCCATATAACTCATCTTGTCAAGGTCCACCAATGTAAATCCTAATTCATCGGTTTGTACACCACTGTTACTATTAACCCACTTACATTTAAAAACAGGCACTCTAAATTTACAATAATCGACCTCTCAAATCTCTTCAATGACCCCAAAGTAAGCTATGGATGCTAGAACAGGGTTCTTATCCTTTGAACTAGAAAAGTGCATTGCAGAAACCATGACCATAACCCACTATTTTGCACAGTACTCCTGTCATCCTGTGACTTTGTATAAAAGGAAAATTTATTTATATTGTAACCATTCCAACATAAGACATTAAAGCTGGGGTCATTTGCTAGCCATTTTATGTCATCAGAAGGAGTATCATCATTCAAAATATGTGGTTTAAACCAGCTTGGGAATGTCTTGTTATGCTCTTTCAACACCCATTGTTCGTTCCAGTGGGGGTTTACGGCCTTGACAATGGATTTGTGAGTAGACAAGTATGGTTCAACCTCATAAGTGTGATTCAATATGTACAGATGTGCCTGCATCACTTCCGCATGACCCATGTTCTTAACCTCTAGACATCGTGTACCCTTACCATCACATCTTCCCTCGTGACGAGACTTGAGAATCCCTACAGGTTTCGCTTCTGACAAATAGTCTGTACAAAACTCAATGGATTCTTCTGTGATGTACCTTTCAACAATAGATGCTTCGAGACAGTTTAGATTCTTCACATACCCTTTCAAGATCTTCATGTATCGTTCGACAGAGTACATCCACCTTAGATAAACGGGGCCACACACTCTAATCTCCCTCACTAAATGAACAATTAAGTGAACCATGATGTCGAAAAATGAGGGAGGAAAAAACATCTCCAATTGACACAAGATAATAAAAGCCTCATTTTCCAAGTCGTCCAACTCCTGCGGGTCAATCACTTTACTACATACAGCATCGAAGAATAAGCACAATCTAGTTAACTAAATAAAAGAAAAGGTTTCTTCCTAAACTGTCCTACTTGGACAATTCTAGATTCAATAAAACGAGTGGTACCATCCCCGATACATATGCAAACATTTTATTGAATCTCAAACGGGAAACTAAGGCTTAACACAAATTAAATAAAGAAGCTCAAATATAAAAACATACATCATATATCATAATCATAATTATCCATCTAAATAGTCAGGATATTCATAAAAAGCAATGAAAAATACATTAATATATTCTCATGATATATTTATCCAATTAAAATATCAAAACAGCCAAATACATTAATAGATAACATGCATAATATAAAAGCAAGGCTTGTGGTGGCTCCTTAAGGGGTCCCCAGGACAAAATCGAGCAGTAGATTCTTTTGAAAGAGTCGATGGAGTGTAATCCTCTACGATGGGAGAATACTTCGGTGTGGATGGAGTATACTCCGAGATCTCATCATCATCACTGGGGATCTAAATGATGTCCGTCTCTCGATGAACATCCCTGGCAGCTACGGGCCTCCTGGGAGAAGGTGGTCTCCTCTGAAGTATGTGCATACGAAGGCCGGAGCCCAAACGATCAGCGTCGGCATGGGGATCACCATACTAGTTCATTAAATCACGATCCTCATCACGACGATCCTCAATCCTCACAAAGCTATCTCGATACTCCCTTGCAGTCATCATCGGCCTGCTAATAGAGGGACGTGACCTCCTGGAAGCCATGTGAGTACGACATCCCCCAAGACCACGGTATTCATCTAAAGACATTGTCTGTAGTCAACAATGGTCAATCATGAGCAACGAAACTGAAATTTAATTGAATGATAACAAAAAGCATAATATAGCTCAACAGTTTAATTATTATTCGTAAGTATAGAGAATTACCTTTTTGCAAATGATATAAACTTGAATGAAAATAAAAAACCTAGTACACCTTATAAATTTCAGACATTTGACCATAATTTGAAAACAACAATCCATATTATCTTTGTAGGTAAACTTATATACACATTGCAGACAATATTACTTGGCATTCTTTGTCATGTGTTAAATGTCAAAAATCATGTACCAAATGTTTCCATAACACTTAACAGTAACACAAGTGGCAGGGAAGGACTTTAACCTGAAACAGTGGCACAACCCTAGTGGCACAAAGAAATTAAACATAGTACATAGCTCGCCAATTATGAATACCCATGAAGCTAGCTAATGCTCAGATTGGACCAAAGCTAGATTAGAAGCTAACTTGAATAGATTATCAAACAGATTAAAACCAAAAAGGGAAAAAGCTATAAGATAAAGGAAAAAATCTATAAGCACGGAGAAGGAACAAGTGGGTATGGTCGCTTCTGGTTTGCCTCTGAGACAGGGCTTCGAAGGTGAAAGGCGGCGAGAACCACGAGAAGGAGAACGGCGGCGAGAACCACGTGAAGTAGAGATTCGAATGACGACGAGAGAGGATGAGAACGATGACAGTGCAGCGGCGAGATAGAGGGCTCGAATGGCGGAGAGAACAAGGAGAGTGCAGCGGCGAGAAAGAAAGAGTAGGGTTATCTAAGAGAAATGCTTTCCGCGTATCTAAGAATGAGAGGGAGAAAGTAATTTTAATCAAAGAAAAAGACTTATTACACTGGTTATTTATTTAAATAACCGGTGTAATAAGTTCCCTTTTAACACCGGTTATATAAAACTCCGGTGTAAATTGTTTTCAGCTTTCAAATATGAAATCTCTGACACCGGTTGGACATATAACCGGTGTAAAAAGTTACATGATAATTTTAAAATTACCACTGCGTCACTTTTTACACCGGTTAAACCTAAAACCACTATAAAAGACCTAATTTTTTTCCGTTTCGTGCACTAGTGACAATATCGAAGAGTTCCTTCCTTTTCCATGTCCTAAAATATATAACCTATAGCCTCTTCTGTCCAATTCGTTAAGTACTTCAGAAATATCATCACTGGTGTGCACTTCTCTTTTAGCATAAGTTATGGAATCCCCATTGTTCACTGCCTTGAGTCTAAATGAACATACATAATCTTCATCCAACTCTTTCTGCTTTGCATTATCTAGCACTATAGACCATAGCCCTCGACTTATAAGTTGATTTATCTACTACTGCAGTCTTTCCACACAACATAATCCTTACCATGGTGAGTTGAGTCCCTGGATGCCTTGACATTCTCCAAGCAACGGTTAAGGCTTCATGTGAGTTGAGTCCCTGGATGCATTGATATTCTCCAAGAAATGTCTAAGGCTTCACGATCATCAGGCCCTCTAATGAAAAGCATAAGAATACGCATGTTGGTCGTGAACAACACCCCATGATGACCACAATAAACAAAGATTCCCACAGAACAAGGTGCATCTTGCATTACATTTTGGTTTATGTCTTTGAATGTTGCATTTGGTATCTCTTGAGTACCTTCACCAGTTGAGTGTTTGTGAAAAGAACCAATGATGCTTGTTTCTCCAATGTAAGTTGTATATGTCTTTGTGAACGGTTGAAAAGGATGACATGGCAAGGAGGTTTTCCAGAATAGTGTTACCATTGCTTGATGCATATTCTTCAAAAACGTTGGTGATGATGTTGGAGTTTGAATCTAATTTGTCAATGGTTAGTTGTCCATATTTTTGGGAAGAGGTTTTCTCTATGTTGGCAACTAGAAGGGTAGTGGAACGTCTTTTCACCTCAACTAGCTGAAGAGCAAAAACACGTATTCCTTTGGCTTGGTGAGCATTGTATACACACCCTTCAAGTTCTCTATAGTCCTTAGCTTATTTTGCTCATATCTCTTTCTTGGTTTGTACATGAAATTGATTATCGGAGCCACTATAGCAGACATGCCAAAAATACCGAACACCATAACTGCAAAGGACTACGGACCCAAAATCTGAAAAAAAATTAAAGAAAAAAGAGTTATACATATACTAACTACATATGGAGCAGAAGCACTTCTAATTGCTAGCAATACACTCTCTATATTTATTTTCTTCCAACACTCTCCGTATCATTGGTTGAAATTTATGTGAGTCACACTGTAACACCCTGCCAAGACAGGGCATCACTTTATCCTGACCTCAGCAACAACACATTTTCAATCCAATATCAGAGTACGCAACAGAACACACTGACCATGATGCAACACTGCTTCCCAGGCTCTAAGTACTTGATTTTCTTGTCCATCTACTATTCATCATCATATAGTATGGAAAACACAGAAACAAAGGGGTAAGACACTCTTCAATCACTAACAAACAGGAAAAATAGCGTAGTAGATAGACTGTCACCATGCACATCAGCATATCACAACAATCATTAACATAACTTTATCACAAATACACACTCAGAATCTTGAGTATATGGTCACAAACCGAACCATATTGATATGTCATACTGACAATCCTGACCACACGGACACAGACTATATCATACTCTGATACCACAGACTGACACATGTCACCAGTCTTTCAGGCTTAATTACCATCCCTACAGACCCAGACCACCGGACCTTTCAAGCTCGATTAACAGCCCTACTGTCCCAGGGATTTCAGGCTCAATTACCAGCCCTACTGACCCATACTATCGTTGAATATTGTTGGCCTTTAACGCCCTACTCCCTAGACCGATCACCAGTCTTAGAGTACTGAATTAGATAAGTTAGTTATCCCGGGAACATATCTTGTTATGCTACCATCTCTGATTACTGGTTACGGCATCCCATACTGCCATATCCGATTGCCTGAGTAAGGCACTGTCCCGTGCACTCGGACGACATTCCCTTTACAGAGAATGGACAAGCTTGTCCACCTATCAGACGTGGAGTCCTGGAGACTCGTCAAGATGACAAAGTACACATACCCTCGAGGCCACTGACTATCCCCAAACCACTCCGTACCTTCGGTACCATGGACATGGAGAGCATCGGAAAGACTGAGTTCACATACCCTCAAGGTCTTGGCCGAGTATATATACCCTCAAGGTCACCGACTGATCTCATTACCATCCCGTCGATACCTCGGTACACCAACCTCGGGTACACCGACCTGGCTATCACCAGAAACAGAGCATCGACGGTAATATTTCCTACAACCATCTAGGGATTCGCAAACCTCTAACTAGAGGGCATCACCCTTGACTCATACATCGGACCCACACATATCATATATAATCAGTACATAAATTTCAGCATGTTAATTAGATTATCAACCATCCTTAATCAACATAAGGATCAACCCTACTGTCGCTCAGGCGACCTACTACCGACATGTTACCAATCAACACATCAATAGTCACTCAATCATAAAACATTCATATCAATCAGTGTCACATTAATCAACATCCATCCATAGATTTCAATAGATCATTCCAATGGTTGACAGACCTCTGACAACTGTCCTCAGCTATCACAGGTCACAACCCCTCTCCTGAGGTGCTGTTGTTATCAACCTCTAATAGGGTTAAGGTCCCCTACGCATGCTAACCGTACTACTCTACTACCTATTTTCCCTAGTGATTAAGGTATCTTCCCCCTTACATGGCTTAGAAGATCGCCGCCGCTCCCGTCCGCCGCACTTCCGGAGCTCCTCCACGCCCTCCACCTCTCCCAAAGGCCTTTGGAAGAAGTTGGGACGAAATGGAGGGGTTTGGGCCTATTTATAGGCGAATTGGAGGGCTCCCCTCTCTCACCACTGCCATACAGTCGCGTCGTGATGGCAAGTCGATCGCGTCGCGAGGAATAGGCTCCAGAACCTTCACTTTCTCTCTATCACCAACTTAACCATTTAATGTCCATCACGTCCTGATGGTGTCCTTTATATTCTCTGTCGCATCGCGACGGACCATAAGAAGAAAGGTTCCGTTTTCGTCCTTCTAGGAGGTTCTAAGGTGTTCTATGCTATTCTAAGCTATTCTAGGCTTTTCTAGGGGTTTCTAGACTAGTCTGACGATTTCTATTTCCTTTATAGGGTTTCTGGGTCTCATTTAAGCCCATTTCGTCCCTAATTTGGATTTCTATCTCCCATTTATCACTTAATTACTGATCTAATTACTTCCTAATATTGTTTAAAATTAGGATGCCACATTACAACCCCCTTAAAGAATTTTGTTCTCGAAAATTCAAAGGATGTTATTCTTCTAGGATAGGATTTCTAGCGTCAAACTCTCTTCCCAATCTTAACACAGTTGTCATCCGATATGGATACAACTAGACTCTAAACACGGCCAGTGACTCAACCCTCCCCACAGTCAGGTCAGAACCGAACTGCTCTGATACCACTAATGTAACACCCCGCCGAGACAGGGCGTCACTTTATCCTGACCTCAGTAACAACACATTTTCAATCCAATATTAGAGTACGCAACCGAACACATTGGCCGTGATGCAACACTGTTTCCCAGGCTCTAAATACTTTATTTTTTTGTCCATCTGCTGTTCATCATCATATAGTATGGAAAACACAGAAACAAAGGGGTAAAACACTCTTCAATCATTAACAAATAGGAAAAATAGCATAGCAGATAGACTTTCAGCATGCACATTAGCATATCACAACAATCATTAACATAACTGTTATCACAAACACACACTCAAAATCTTGAGAATACGGTCACAGACCGAGCCATATTGATACGTTATACTGACAATCCTGACCACACGATCACAGACAACATCATACTTTGATACCACAGACTGACACATGTCACTGGTCTTTCAGGCTCAATTACCAATCGTACAGACCCAGACCACCAGACGTTTCAGGCTCAATTACCAGCCCTACTGTCCCAGAGATTTCAGGCTCAATTACCAGCCTTACTAACCCATACTATCGCTGAATACTGCGGGCCATTAATGCCCTAATCCCTAGACCGATCACCAGTCTCAGGGCACCGAATCAGATAAGTTGGTTGTCCTGGGAACATATCTTGCTATGCTACCGTCTTCGATTACTGGTTACGACATCCCATATTGCCATATCCGATTGCCGGAGTAAGGTACCGTCTCGTGCACTCGGATGGCATTCCCTTTACAGTGAATGGCCAAGATTGTCCACCTGTCAGACGTGGAGTCCTAGAGACTCGTCAAGATGACCGAGTACACATACCCTCGAGGCCACCGACTATCCCCAAACCGCTCCGTACCTTCGGTACCACGGACATGGAGAGCCTCATCAAAAAGATCGAGTTCGCATACCCTCAAGGCCACCAACTGATCTCATTACCATCTCATCGATACCTCAGTACACCAACCTTGGGTACATCGACCCGGCTATCACCACAAACAGAGCATCGACGGTAATACTTCCTACTACCATCTAGGGATTCGCAAACCTCTAACTAGTGGGCGTCACCGTTGACTCATATATCGGACCCATATATATCATATACAATCAGTACATAAATATCAGCATGTCAATTAGATTATCAACTATCCTTAATCAACATAAGGATCAACCCTAGTGTCGCTCAGGCGACCAACTACCAACATGTTATCAATCAACACATCAACAGTCACACAATCATAAAGCATTCATATCAATCAGCGTCACATCAATCAACATCCATGCATAGATTTCAATGGATAATTCCTATGGTTGATAGACCTCTGAAAACTGTTCTCAGCTATCACAGATCAAAGCCCCTCTCCTGAGGTGCTGCAATTATCAACCCCTAGTAGGGTTAAGATCCCCTACGCATGCTAACAGTACTACTCTACTACCTATTTTTCCTAGTGATTAAGGTATCTTTCCCCTTACCTGGCTTAGAAGATCGCCGCCGCTCCCGTCCGTCGCACCTCCGGAGCTCCTCCACGCCCTCCACACTCTCCCAAAGGCCTTCGAAAGAAGTTGGGACAAAATGGAGGGGTTTGGGCCTATTTTTAGGCGTATTGGAGGGTTCAATTTAACGTCTTAACCATTTAACGTCCATCGCGTCGCTATGGTGTCCGTTATATTCTCCGTCGCGTCGCGAAGGACCATAAGAAGAAGGGTTCAATTTTCGTCTTTCTAGGAGGTTCTAAGGTGTTGTATTCTTTTCTAAGCTATTCTACGCTTTTCTAGGGGCTTCTAGACTATTCTGATGATTTCTATCTCCTTTATAGGGTTTCTGGGTCTCATTTAAGCCCATTTCATCCCTAATTAGGGTTTCGAGCTCCCATTTATCACTTAATTACTGATCTAATTATTTCCTAATATTGTTTAAAAATATGTATGTCACATTACTACCCTCCTTAAAGAATTTTTGTCCTCGAAAATTCAAAGGATGTTATTCTTCCTGGACAGGATTTCTAGTGTCAAACTCTGTACCCAATCCTAACACAGTTGTCATCCGATATGGAGACAACTAGACTCTAAACACGGCCATAGACTCGATCTTCCCCATGGTCAGGTTAGAACTGAATTGCTCTTATACCACTAATATAACACCCTACCGGGACAGGGCGTCACTTTATCCAAACCTCAACAACAACACATTTTCAATCCAATATCATAGTACGCAACAGAACACATTGGCCGTGATGCAACACTGCTTCCCAGGCTCTAAGTACTTGATTTTCTTGTCCAACTGCTATTCATCATCATATAGTATGGAAAACACAGAAACAAAGGGGTAAGCCACTCTTCAATCACTAATAAATAGGAAAAATAGCGTAGAGATAGACTGTCACCATGCACATCAGCATTTCACAACAATTATTAACATAACTGTTATCACAAATACACACTCAAAATCTTGAGTATACGGTCATAGACCGAGCCATATTGATACATCATACTGACAATCCTACCCACACGGCCACAGACAACATCATACTCTGATACCACAGCCTGACACATGTCACCGGTCTTTTAGGCTCAATTACCAGCTCTACAGACCCAGACCACCGGACATTTCAGGCTCAATTACCAGCCCTACTGACCTATACTATCACTGAATATTGCGGGGCGTTACTATCGCTGAATACTGCGGGCTATTAACGCCCTACTCCGTAGACCGATCTCCAGTCTCAGGGCACCAAATCAGATAAGTTGGTTTTCCTGGGAACATATCTTGTTATGCTATCATCTCTGATTACCAGTTACAGCATCCCATACTACCATATTCGATTGCCGGAGTAAGGCACCGTCCCGTGCACTCGGACGACATTCCCTTTACAGAGAATGGCTAAGATTGTCCGCCTGTTAGACGTGGAATCCTGGAGACTCATCAAGATGACCGAGTACACATACCCTCGAGGCCACCGACTATCACCAAACCACTCTGTACCTTCGGTACCACGGACATGGAGAGCCTCATCAAAAAGACCGAGTTCACATACCCTCAAGGTCTTGGTCGAATACACATACCCTCAAGGCCACCGACTGATCTCATTACCATCTCGTCGATACCTCGGTACACCAACCTTTGGTATACCAACTCGGCTATCACAACAAACAGAGCATCGACGGTAATATTTCCTACTATCGTCTAGGGATTTGCAAACCTCTAACTAGAGGGCGTCTCCCTTGACTCACACATCAGACCCACATATATCATATACAATCAGTACATAAATATCAGCATGTTAATCAGATTATCAACCATTTTTAATCAACATAAGGATCAACCCTAGTGTCGCTCAGGCGACCTACTACCGACTTGTTACCAAGCAACACATCAACAGTCACACAATCATAAAGCATTCATATCAATCAGCATCTCATCAATCAACATCCATCCATAGATTTCAATAGATTATTCCTATGGTTGACAGACATCTGACAACTGTCCTCAGCTATCACAGGTCACAGCCCCTCTCTTGAGGTGCTGCTGTTATCAACCCTTAGTAGGGTTAAGGTCCCCTACGCATGCTAACAGTACTACTTTACTACCTATTTTCCCTAGTGATTAAGGTATTTTCCCCCTTAACTGGCTTAGAAGATCGCCGCCACTCCCGCCCGTCGCACTTTCGGAGCTCCTCCACGCCCTCCACACTCTCCCAAAGGCCTTTGGAAGAAGTTGGGACGAAATGGAGGGGTTTAGGCCTATTTATAGGCGAATTGGAGGACTCCCCTCTCTCACCACCGCCATACAGTTGCGTCGCGATGGCAAGTCCATCGCGTCGCGAGGAGCAAGCTCCAGAACCTTCACTTTCTCTTTATCACCGAGTTAACCATTTAACGTCCATCGCATTGCGATGGTTTCCTTTATATTCTCCGTCGCGTCGCGATAGACCATAAGAAGAAAGGTTCCGTTTTCGTCCTTCTAGGAAGTTCTAAGGTGTTCTATACTATTCTAAGCTATTCTAGGCTTTTCTAGGGGCTTCTAGACTATTTTGATGATTTCTATCTTTTTATAGGATTTCTGGGTCTCATTTAAGCCCATTTCGTCCCTAATTAGAGGTTTCTAGCTCATATTTATCACTTAATTACTGATCTAATTATTTCTTAATATTTTTTAAAAATCAGGATGTCACACACACCACTTTGGAAATTGCTCCCACCGTATAGGAAATAGTACTCACATAAAAACCACATTAAGTTTTTCCAATAGTTGAGAGTGTTGTGAAGAGAGGATCAGAGAGTGTGTTGTTAACACTTCTCATAAAAAAAACTCTCTCTATCTCTCTCTTTGCTTTTTTTTTTCTTCTAATGTATCATTTTATCAATACAATCTGTAACATTGTCTCTCTGATTAAGTAAAATTCATATATTTGTCGCTTAATTGGCAAGTCCCATTACCTATTTAGTGAAACTCATTTCAAAAGTGGTGGGATCCACATAAATTTCACCCAATTATAAAGTGAGTATTGGAAAGAGTATTAGAAAATATATTACTAACTTTTTCTTTTATAGAGGGAAAAAGTGGTTTTAACATATATAGATCAAATAATATACCAAGCTTATAAAAAATCAACAATATATATAAATCAATACCTCATTATCCCATGCAATGTTTAGCATTACTAAAGGTAAGATGCCTTTGGTGTTCATAAGCACTCCAAGCGCCATACTATCTCGGAGAAGCATGCCATACAAGCGAGTGGCTATTATAGTGCTTACAATCTTTGTGGAGACTAACAAGAGTATGAGAACCACAAACCAAAGGTAATGTCCGTCTATAACTGGATATATGTTGCTTCTTACACCTATGCTTGCAAAGAACAAGGGTGTCAGATACCTAGACCCAATATCATCACATTGCTCTATCATTATTTCAGTGAATCTTCCACGCGGAAGTATCAACCCAAACACCAAGGCCCCAACAGCAGAATGTGTACCAAGCAATTCAGCAACACTGGAACAAACCATGACACCAAAAATCACATAGGACAATTGGTAATAGTCCAACTCATTCTCATTTGCTTTTTGGACTAATATCTTTGTGAGGGCAGGGCGCAACACAGAGCAACAAAAAATGATAAAAATCATGGTACATGTCACCGAGTAAAAACCTTTTATACCTTCATTTATAAATGGTATAAAGAATACAAACATGGCCCAATTGATAAAGTCATTTATTGTAGCTGCTGTTAATGCCACTCTACCAAGCCCAGTATAGAGGATCTTGAGGTCTGAAAGGATGTGAGCCACGACCGGAAAATTCGTGACGCATACAACTATGGCCCACAATAAATAAGCTGAAGTTGTGTTATATTTACCATTGTTCTTGTAGGTCTTTTTTTTCAATCAAAAAATATACCCCACCACCCATTGCCATTGGAGTAAAGGTGCCAACAATAGCAATGCATGATGCCTTCTTTCGTGCTCGTAGGACACTGTCTAAGTTCATCTCCAACCCAGTGACGAAGACATAGTAAATGAGACCCATATGTCCTATAGTCTCAAACTCAGGAGTCCCTTTATATCAAGTACCCGAATAAAAATCGATGTGTCGATCTTGAGAAGTTTTATATTTAGCACGAAAGCAGCCTACGGTTCAAGAAACAAAAATAAAATTAAAAACATACATTTAAAATTCCCACAAATTAATTAGAGGAAATTTTGGTTCCCGAATGTGTGTGTGGTGCTGTCACTATAGTTCTTGAATGTATCAAAATTACAAAAATATATCATCTAATGTGTATTTTATTAGTCAGTTTAGTCATCGAATGTGTCTTCTATTAGTCAGTTTGGTCATTAAAATTACTAATAGAAGACACACTTGGAAATTTTTTGTAATTTTCAATACATTCAGTAACTATAGTGACAACGACTCACACATTTGGGTACAAAATTAAAATTGTAATACTTAATTATGCGTTCCTTTACGAAAGCACTCTAAGATACATAAAGTACAAGAATTCAAACCTGTGATATGAAATTATAAATGCATATTACTTAAAAATCAAAAAAGAAAAGAAATAACTGGTAGTAATAATTAATGCATGCACTTTCAGGAAGCTTAGCAATAGGAATGGTAATGAGCACTCTTTGGGCAGAGTATTACAGTGTTTATCCCCATACCCGTATTTGAAAAAAGTGCCCATATCCGAGTTCATACTCGCACGGATAGTAACTTTAGTGTCTATCCCCATAACTATTGGGTACCTAAGTGCCTGTACCCGCACCCGCTACCCGCACTTTAAAGTACAAGAATTCAAACCTGTGATATGAAATTATAAATGCATATTACTTAAAAAACAAAAAAGAAAAGAAATAACTGGTAGTAATAATTAATGCATGCACTTTCAGGAAGCTTAGCAATAGGAATGACAATGGGTACTCTTTGGGCAGAGTATTATAGTGTTTATCCCCATACCCGTATTTGAAAAAAGTGCCCATACCCGAGCTCATACTCGCGCGGACAGTAACTTTAGTGTCCATCCCCATAACCATTGGGTACCTAAGTGCTTGTACCCGCACCCACTACCCGCACTTTAACCATGAAAAGCCAATAAATAACGAAAATAACATCATAACTTAATTAAAATACGATCCAAAAATCTTCCAAATCAACTCTAAAATATTACAAATCATAGTATTTAGCCAAATAAAAAATATCTAAAATATAAAAAATAATTACATATTACAATAAACATTCAAATGAATAAAATCACAAAGTTGTAACTCATAAGCCGATATTCTCCATATCCTAAAAAAATAAGATACTTTGGGAAATTTCTAGTTCTAGGTTAGGTTTAGAAAGTGGACTGTCGATTCCAGTAAAAAAAAAAGATAGATTAATGAATGATATAAAATTACTTATGACTATAAATAAATAAATATATAAATATATATATGCGGGCTGCGGGGCGGGCTGGGCACTAGAGTGCCCGTACCCGCACCCATACCCACTCAAATTTGCGGGTAATTACCAAGGTCGAGGCCCAGACTCATAAAGGGGTAATTATCCTGCTCATTGCGAGTTTTTTTGCGGGTGCCCAGCGGGCTTGGGTCCAATTGCCATCCCTACTCAGCAACGAAATGAGGTTGATTCAAAGGTCTGAGGATCCAAAATATGAAACGAGTGGCTGAGACAACCAATAACATTTGCTTGACAAGGACAGGAAGGTAATGGATTAGGATATTTTCAGAGTTCCATATGGCATTGGGATTTTCCACAAAGTTCTGATAGCATTCATCGGCGCTAGTGAGTCCCATATCATTTCCTCCCATGACTTCTTCTCTTGATGTGTACCTAGCTTGCCTCTCAAAACCTTGTGATCTTAATTGGATTTTCTTTTGGGTTTTGCATTAATTTCTCTTCCTTCTTCCACATAATATTGACATGCAAATTCCAAACCGATTCTCTGTTCTGTTCCCATGTCGTATATATCTCCTGTAAAGAGTTTAATTCTTCAACTGATTTCGTTATCATCCAATATTCTATTATTAGAAAATCTTGATGGCATCCTTCTCGACACATTATTATAATTAGTTAATTATTATTACCAACGCTTACTGGTATTTGTACCTGTGATCAATCTATTTCATGTTACCTGTTTGATTTTCTTTTCTAAACAACAGACGTTCGACCTGTGCGATGAACTGCTGAATTGTGCGGGGTGTATTATGTTGAATGATAAATTATATTTGAAACATATTATCTAGCCCTTTGACCTCCTTTAAATAAAATTTTAAAGGATCAATGATTAAAAAAATTTATTAAAAATTAAAATATTGTAAAAAAAAAAATTCATTATGAAGTAGGCTCGTGCTACGCACGCTATACAATATAAACATAAAAATTTCGCATTAGAAGATTTAGATTTACCCAACGGTGAGTGGTTGAGCTGATAAGTGAAACACAACTTCAGAAGGAGGTCACAAGATCGAATCGTGGAGAAGCCATTTTGAGAAGACGACCAACCGGATGTAAAACACCCTCACTCCGATTTTTTGACTCGGGATTAGTCTCATGCAGGCCCAAAGGGCTTTGTTTTGGGATACCCAAACAACTCACTCGATCAAAAGGACTAATTAGGTTGGGTATCAACAAAAAGAAAAGATTTGCATTTTTAGGCAAAAAAATATTAAAGAGTATTTATATGTATACAATCCAGTTTTAAAATGGCACATATTAAAAAAAACTATGTATAATATCATTAATTCTTAACATTTCCCATGCGATACTCTTTAAGGGCTCAAGCCTAAGCTTCGATTCAGGACCGATTGGAAATCAAGTGGTAAAACAATAAAGTAAATTAAAATAAGTGAATTGTGTGCAAGGAGATAATACTCCAAATCTAAAGATTTTAAATTTCTGGATCTTAAATAAAACATTGAATAGTGATCCAAAGTGGATCTCAAGGTTGGCCGAAGTCTGGTCACGAACGGCGGAGCACGGCGGAGACGACTGTGGGAGGTGTACCTGCACACACTCCAATGCTTAAGTCAGTATCAGAACAAGGTCAGGTAAGAAATGAACAGTGCATAACTTTGCTGCTTAGGTCATGGACCTTTTATAGGCGAGGTTAGGTTGTTGACGTGTGGACGCTCCCAGGTAACCCTAGATCGATTGTCAACTGTCGGATGCATCCAACGACCGATGTCGCTTCTAAGGTTTACGTGGTCAGGAGGTCGCTTTTATGTCTAGCGCCGCAATGCTTGCGTTCTAGGGTTTTGCGCCGTGGCGAGTGGAGTCTCTAGGGTTTATTACCTCGATTGAGGATCTCCCGGGTTGGGTTGATTACCGCGAAGTGGGCCTTGGGCCATTTTGGGTTAGTGCTGTTTCGGCATAGCTGCTTAGGTCGGGTCAGATCGGCACATTGCGGAATGGGCCTTGGGTTACTCCGAATCAGTTGCCCCCTAGCCGATGTCATCTTCTATTGATGACTTCGGGTATTCTTCTAGTCAAGGGGTGAATCTTCGGACATCGACCTGCTTAAGAGTGTTGAATCCGACGTGGCTACTCTTACTTTGGTAATGCTTGTTGAGTCTTTTTTGAAAGGGGTTTTGAGCCGAGGCGGTTCATTTTCAAATTTCAGGCTTTGAAAAGGCGCGCTCGACTCTCGAAACAGCAGCTGCAGAGATTTGATGACGATTTGATGGAAAATTGCCTCGTTTCCCGTGCATCTCTTTATTACGTCTTTTCGCATTAATTACTGCCCCTTTCAGAATCTATAAGTTCTGAAGATAGGCTCTTTTTTGTTTCTTTCATCCTCACTTCTTCTTTGTTTCCTGCTTCTCTGTTCTCTTGCTTCTTCTCTGCGAATCAGCCATTTGAGTATCAAGCTTTTGGAGTTTTTCCTCCTGCTCGTGTCTTCTTGTCATATACCCAGAGGTATTTTCTTTTCCCTTTGTTTGTTTATTCGCTTTATCAGAAGAGAATAAGGGGGAATATTTAAATTTTTAAACATCATGGCGTCTCAGGGATCTTTCCCTGAGGAAGGAGCCTTTCTTCCCCCTTCTGATTCTGGGTTCTTACTCGGAATGAGTGCTTCTGATAATGAGGGATTTCAATCAGAAATTCTCTCCTTAATTCCTGCCCCTGCGACGGTGTCCATGGTGGCACCACCGCCTCTCTGTGAGGAAGAGGTGGAAGAGTGTTTGAAACGTGGAGTTGAAATTGTTGGATCAAGCGCTTACCACTCGGCCAAAAGCTATAGCTATTAGCAAGGGCGCAACTTTATTTCCTTAAGGATACTCAGAACCGCATCAAGCTTAAGGGTTTGTGCCCATTATAGGCATCATGTGTTGAGATGTTAAGCCCATCGAATCCTAAGGGTGACCCTGACCAATAAAGCCAACAATCTCCACCCCAGTGTCACCCGGGGGATTCGAACCCATGACCTTGCTTTGATACCACTTGTTGGATCAAGCGCTTACCACTCGGCCAAAAGCTATAGCTATTAGCAAGAGCGCAACTTTATTTCCTTAAGAATACTCAGAACCGCTTCAAGCTTAAGGGGATGCGCCCATTATAGGCGCCATGGGTTGGGATGTTAAGCCCATCGAATCCTAAGGGTAATGCTGACCAATAAAGCCAACAGAAATTACTCCTAAACGCTTAGAGCTTTTTCGGGTGGTTTTAGAAGTCAAGTTTTAGCGTCCTTGCAACCCCCGTGAAGTAGCTTAGTGGTATAAAGAAGTGTATGACACAGTGTCTTACCCTGAAGTTGCCATGGACAAGTTTACCACGGGAAAGAAACGGAGTATTGATTTGAACGATCCTTCTACCCTTCCTGTCGACGTGGAGGAACACAGGTGGGTTTCGCTCGAAGTTTTCAGCCTCCGATCTGAGTATTCTACCGACAAAGATATGGCCGACTTGGAGAGTCGGATCTGGGTAGCCGACACGATCGAGTCCGGAGGGGAATGGGCTTTCCTAGCTCCAGTGGGAGATCATCGGATTTGTTCCATGGAAAGTAGTGGCATGGACCACATATCGATGTACGAGGTGTTGTTAACCGAACTCCAGATTGCCTTTCCTTTCTCGCCCTCCGAACTCTCCATTCTTAGGCATCTAGGTGTGGTACCTTCTCAGCTTCATCCCAACAGTTGGGCTTTTAGAAGGGTTTTTGACTTGGTTTGCTCGTACCTTCAGATGCTGGCCTCCTATCATATATTTTTCCATTTGTTCTTGCCCCTGAAGACTTCGGAGAAAACCGATGAGAGGCAAGGTTGGATCTCGTTTAAGCCAAACGGCAAAGTCTTTGAATTGTATAGTGAATCCATCAAGGGGTTCAAGATGAAGTATTTTTACCTTCTTTCGATGAACAACGTCGCTCGGTGATGCATTTCCGATCTCGCCAAAGACTGCTCAGAAGTTCCCAAGTTTCCATTTTACTAGTCGAGATCACTCTTCGACTGTCCTGTCGGGTCGTACTCTTTCAAGATTTCCGCTCTCAACGACCTAGAGAAGAGTTGGGTCAGAAGTATTAGAGATTGGGTTAGTGGTTTTGAGCCTATCATTTATATCGATCCTAATACCAAAGAGAAAACGTCTTGTAAGCAGTTCGTTCATACTCGAACTCTTCTGAGGTGCCGAACTTGGGGGGAAGTTCAAAGTTGCTTAGGTAGAGAATTATTTACTTGTGTTTATTTTCGTTTGCTATGTCTTTGCCTGGTAATATTTGTTTTTGTGTAGAATCCATGTCGAGCATCGCAAGATTTGCTGAAGCCCAAGCCGCCTTAGCTAAGAAGTTGGAGGAAAACTCGGAGAAGGGAAAGCAGGTGCGGCCTTCTCCTACTACTGCTGATGTTAGCAGGACTTCGAATTCCAGCTCATCGAAGAGTAGGGGCTCTGGATCGGCTCCTTTGGCTCCCAAACAGACATCAGATCCTTCTACTGCGCCTCAAGTGGTCAGCGCTACTGTCGACATTGTCGATGTGGAGACGCACAAGAGGCCCGCTTCTTCGGATAGTCCTCCACCTCCACCAAAGAAATCAAAGGGGTCGAAGCAATAGTTGCTGTCCTTTGTAAGCAAAGATTTTGCTCAAGCTTCTGGGGAGGTTGGTCGGCCCCTTTGGCAACAAATTGGCGAACAAGTGAAGTTTTTGGAGGAGGAAGTTGTTCGCTTGTGCAAGGTGAAGGGTCAGGCCGAGGCGGCTCTGAAAAAGGATTGGGACATACGAGATCAGCTTCACAAGTTGGATACTGACAACCAATATCTTTGCAGTAAGGTGCAGAATGCAGTGGGTCTTCAGACCCAGCTCTCAGAGGAGACTCATCGGGCTGATGAGGCTGAGAAGAATGTACGTGAGCTGACCAGCACGGTGGATGAACTTAGGAAGGACAAAGCTGACCTTGAATCCCAAAAAGGGGAAGTAGTCAAAGAAAAAGATGCTTTCCGAAAGGAAAAGGATGCTTTCCGCTCCGAAGTCACCAAGCTGAAGAAGATGCTGGAGGAGAAAGATCGGGATTTCAAGGCTGCTATGGCCGCAAGGGAGGCTAGCGATCAAACCATGGTGGAGATCGAAGCGAAAAAGTTTGAAAACAGTGTCAACCAGGTGGTGTTTCTCATTCCTGGTTTGGCAGTTCGGACTGAGGGTGTCACAAACCTTGGAGTGGTTTCAGGGGACCACATAATTCATGCTTCGACTGGGGTCATTCTTATTGTTTGCCCTTCTCCTACTCAGACTGATGCTTAGTTTCCTTTACTTGTATTTTGCCTTTGCCTTTGTAGTTTTGTTTTGTACTGTAGCTTTTTTGTGCTTGATCGTTGTATTGATGATTTTGGAATGAAAAATTTGACTTAGCCAATTCTGCTTTGTATTTACTTGGCTTTATTATTTAATGCTTGTGAATCGTTAGTTCTCGCTTTGATTTAGGGCCCGTTTGTTACGGCTTAAAAAAAAGTGATTATCTTTTAAAATAATCTAGAGATTATTTTTTATAGATTTTAAAAAAATCAGAAGCTAATTTGTGTTTGTTTAGGATCATAAAAATCATTTTATCAACTCTTATGAATGAGAAGCTACTTTTTTCAGCTTTTTATTTTTACCCTAAAAATCATTTTTTTAAAAAAATCATTTTCTAAAAAATCTGAAACAAACACAATTAAAATTAAAAAAATAATTTTTAACATAAAAAAAGTGATTTTATTCTAAAAAAAGCTGTAACAAACGCCCCCTTAATTTGTTTAGTCGTCAGCTCGGGAAGGGAGCCCGGCTAAGGGAACCCTTTTTCTACCCCAAAAGTTTGGGTGTGTTCCCGAACTTCGGATGGGCGTTTGTTATTGGAGTGTTCGTAGACCGATGTGGTGGCTAGTCAAGTCGGTTCGAACTCGCATAGAGGAATGGCGTGACTTGCGGAACCTCGCGAACAGCAGGGTTCCCTCGTCTACCACATGTAATAATGGTATTATAACCTTAATGTACTCGCGATAATAAAACATGTAAGTTTCGAAGTCTTGTTTTATTATGCTAATTTTTTTTTTCAAGTGCTAGATTTCCCTTTCATAATGGGATTCCATAACATTCAGCTATAATATTTTCTAAGTTTCGCAGCATTCCATGTCCGCGAAATTGCTTGGCTTTGCAATGTTTCTAGGGTGTAAGCACTAGTGCCGGTCTTTGATAAGATCCGGTATGGGCCTTCCCAGTTCGGTGCCAACTTCCCTTGGCTTGCATTTTTTAGGCCGACTTCGGCTCTTCTTAGGACTAGGTCGCCCCTTTCAAACTCATGTGGGAAGACTCGTTGATTGTGTCTTGTTGCCACTCTCTGTTTCACAGCAGCTTCGTTCAGGGAGGCTAACTCCCAATTTTCCTCGAGGAGGTCTAGTTCCTCCCTTAGGCGTTGGTGATTGGATGAAGTTCGAAGTGGGTAGAGCGTTCTTCAGCTCAGTTCCCTGACTTCGACTGGGATCACTGCTTCGGATCCATAGGTGAGCCGAAATGGTGTTTCTCCGGTGGAGGAGTAGGGCATGGTTCGATATGCCCACAGTACTTGTAGAAGCTCTGCTGCCCAGTTCCCTTTGGCGTCATCGAGTCTCTTTTTCAAACCTCTTAAGATTACTCTGTTCGCTGCTTCTGCTTGCCCATTTGTTTGGGGATGTTCGATCGAGGTGAATCTATGCTTTACACCGAAGTCGGCTAAGGTTTTTTGGAATCCTTTATCCATAAATTGTGTTCCGTTGTCGGTCACAACAACTTCAGGAATGCTGAACCTTATGAGGATCTGCTTTTTGAAGAACTTAATCATGTTTTTAGCTGTGATCTTTGCTACTGGTTCGGCTTCGATCCATTTCATGAAGGAGTCCACTGCCACGACCAAATATTTGATTTGGCCTAGGAAATGGCCCGAGGAGATCGATTCCCCACCAAGTGAAAGGCCATGGGGAATCCATCTCATTGGACGGAGCGTTATGGACATCGGCGTGCTTTTAACATTTCTCGTACTTTTTCACATAGGCAATGGCATCCGCATCCATTGTGGGCCAGTAATAACCGGCTCGCAATATTTTCTTGGCCAAAGATTGTCCTCTGAGGTGGTGACCACAGACACCCTCGTGGACTTCGGCAAGTACATACTGGGCCTCGGTTGCGTCGAGACATTTTAGAAGAGGTGCTGAGAAACCTCTTCGATATATCCGATCTTCGACGACGGAATATGAACACAATCTGCGGCGAATTTTTGATGTTCTTTGTTGTCAAGGGGAAATTTGCCTTGGCAGATATATTTGAGAATTGATGTCATCCACGAGTCATCGAAGTCGGTGATGGTATATACTGAAAGGGTAATGAGGACATGTTGGAAGTTGCGACCGACCTTCTTCGGGATATCCTGTGTCCCCGTTGTGACCATGATACTTGGATGGGAAAGGGTCTCTTAAATGACCGATCTGTTGCTCCCCGTTGTTTTTGTACTTGCCAGTTTAGATAGTATGTCGGCTCTCAAGTTCTGTTCTCGAGGTATGTGTACGATCTCTATTTTTTGGAAGCTTTTCATTAATTCTTTGACTACGGCCAGGTAATTCTGTAGCAGATGGTCCTTTGCCTGATATTCCCCATTGACCTGAAAGGCAACTAGTTGAGAGTCAGTGGGAAGACTGACTTCGGAGGCTTTCAGATCGCGAGCGAATGTCAACCCAGCGATGCATACCTCGTATTCGGCCTGATTGTTTGAAGTAACGAAGGAGAAACTCGGAGAGAGTCCGATCATCAGGCCTTCAGCATTTTCCAGGATTAGGCCTGCTCCACTTCCTTTCGAATTTGATGACCCATCGACATGGATGGTCCATCTGGTGCTTGAGTCTTCCGACGTCGAGGTCATCTCTGCTATGAAGTCGGTGAGGCTTTGAGCTTTGATTTCCTGCCGAGATTCAAAGGAAATGCTGAATTCAGATAGTTCTATGGACCACTTAATCATTCGTCCTGCCAGATCGAGCTAGTGTAGAACTTGTTTGATAGGTTGGTCGATCCGAACTGCTATATGGTGGGATAAGAAGTATTGCCGCAGTCGTCTCGCTGCGATGATCAGCGCTAGAGCGACTTTTTTGATTTTCTGATATTGGAGTTCGGGACCTTGGAGCATTTTACTGATGAAATAAATCGGCCTTTGCCCTTCGTTTGTTTCTCTAATCAGGACGGCACTTAGGGCCTCTTCAATGACTGCCAAGTATAAGTATAGGGTCTCGCCGGCGCAAGGCCTTGTCAAAACTAGCGGAGTCGATAATATTTCTTTTAGCCTTGTGTACGCTTCTTTGCAATCCAAAGTCCATTCCAACTGGACCCCCTTCTTTAGCAACTTGAAGAAAGGAAGTGCTCTCTGGGCGGACTTGAAAATGAATCTGGTTAGGGCGGTTATCATCCCTGTTAGTTGCTGGACGTTCTTTTTCGACTTTGGCTGTCGCATCTCAGTGATGGTGCGACACTTGTCTGGGTTAGCTTCTATGTCGCGTTATGTTAAATAAAATCCCAAGAACTTGCCCATTTTGACACCAGTGGTGCATTTCTCTGGGTTAAGCCTCATATTATGTTGTCGGGCCTGCTCGAAGACTTTTGATAGATCCGCGACGTGGTTTGGCTCTTCGGTCGATTTGACGATCATGTCGTCCATGTACACTTCAAGTACATTTACGATCTGGTCCTTGAAGACCTTGTTCATCATGCGTTGGTAAGTTGCTTCGGCATTTTTGAGACCGAGCGGCATTACTTTATAGCAGTAGTTGCCGTTGTCGGTCATAAACGCCGTCTTTTCTTGATTGGCATGATTCATCGGTATCTGGTTGTATCCAGTGTACGCGTCCATAAAGGACAATAATCGGAAACCCGAGGAGTTATCCACGAGTTTATTGATGTTGGGGAGGGGACAGGCGTCCTTAGGACAAGCCTTATTTAGATCTGTATAATCAACGCACATTCTCCATTTTCCATTAGATTTCTTAACAAGAACAACATTTGAGAGCCAAGTTGTATACTTGACCTCTCTTACAAAATCAGCCTTAATTAAATCACAAACAGCCTTCCTAGCAGCTTCAACCTTTTCTGGAGATTGCTTCCTCCTCCTCTACGCGACCCACTTCGCAGAAAGATCCAGGGCGAGATGATGGCACGCGATGTCAAGAGAGATCCCTGGCATATCGGTTGCGGTCCATGCGAAAAGGTCGGCATTAGCTCTAAGGCATTTGATCAGTTCTTCCTTTACCTCGGGGGGAAGGTCGATGCCAATCTGAACAGTTTTCTTTAGGTACTCCGCTAGTTGGACCTTCAGGAATTCTCTATCTGGGATAGGTTGCATTATTTTTTCTGGAGCTCCTTTGCGACAGGATCAGTTTCCTCTTTGATCGCGTCTCCGGGCTAGATTCTTGCGTCGAAATCAGCGAGATTAACGTCAACAGATCCGGTATTCTTCTTCAGTGGTGCCGGTTTGCTTTTCTGTGCCTTTATAGACAGCAGTTAACATCTTCTAGCTGCCTCGAGATCACCAGGGATCGTGATTATCTTCCCTTCAGGCAAATGGAACCTCATCTTGAGGTGAACAGTAGAAGTCACTGCTCCCAGCTCTCCCAGGGTAGGTTAGCCTATAATGCAATTGTAGACAGAATGGCAGGAAATGACAATGAATTGGACCTTAATGGTTTTTGTTTCGGGCTTGTCGCTGAATGTTACCATCAGTTCAATGTAACCCTGGGGTTTGGCTGTGGAGTCGTTGAAACCCTGGAGATCCAAGCCGTTATAGGGAATCATGTCATTTTCATGTAACTTTAGAGTCTTGAAGAGGTCGAAATACATTATGTCAGCCGAGCTTTCTTGGTCAACCAAGATTCTCCTTACGTCGAAGTTAGCCATATATGCACAAATCAACAAGGAAATTTGGTCGTATGGATTACCATTCAGCAGGTCTTCATCATAAAACGCTAAAGGTGGTCGACTGGAACTTGGTCGGTTGGTGGCTGGGTGGACAGCATTAATGGATATCGCCTCTCGTAGCTTCCTTTTGGCGGAGTTGATGGAAGCACCTCCTCAATCTGTCAAACCACTAGAGATTACAAAGGGCACAGGTGTGGGCCTAGCTTGTTCTTCGTCGGCCTGTTGAGGTCGACTCTCGGTCTGAGTCACTGTAGAGTTTTGGTCACGCTTAGGTCTGGATGATCGGGATCGGGTCCGGCCTTTGCCCACCCTTGGCTTTGTGTACTTCTGCAGTTTCCCCTTCTAAATGAGGGTTTCAATGGCGCCCTTCAACTAAACGCACTCATCGGTGTTGTGCCTTGCATTTTTATGGAACCAACAATACTTCGATTTGTCGGTTCCTGGCTTCTCTTTCAAAGGCCTTGGGAACTGGATTCCCGCGTTTCTGAACTCCGTATTGGCACATTCAAGCAAGATCAGTAATCGAGATGTGTTCAATGGGGTATACTCTTCGTATCTCTAGGGGGACCTTTGAGGTCTTTGTCACGACGAGGTCAGTCTTCTTTATATTTGGAGCCCTTCTCTTGGGAGGTCCTCTTTTTTGACCTCGAAGCCATCTGCTTATCTTAAATGTTAATGTACTTCTCCGCACATCGGAGGAAGTCGTTGAAATTGTCGGGTTTGTCCATTCCAACATTGATGTTGAAGAGGCTGTCTTCAATCAGGCCTTGTTCCAACAGGTATAGTTTCATTTCATCAGATGCTTGTTTGACAAATACTGCTTCTTTGTTGAAGCGCTCGATGTAGTCTAAGAGTGGTTCATCCTTCCTTTGGTGAATCGCTGTCAAGATAGCCACCGACTTCAACTGGATGCGAGATGCGGTGAAATGAGAACAGAACTGAGCAGTCAGCTCGGACCAAGAGTCTATGGGGTTCTTCTTTAATCACTGGAACCACGTGAGGGCCGCTTTCTTTAGGGTGAGTGAGAAGATCTTGCACTTGACTGGGCCCTTGGCCCCACGAAATCCCATTATGGTATCGAAGCATTCGATGTGTTCATCGAGATTTCTGGTACCGCTATATGTTTCAAGCGGGGGAGGCTTCTAAAGGGCTCAAGGTATAGGAAACCGAACCACCCTAGTAGTAAAGGGTTCTGAAGCGAAAGGGTCATCGTTGTCTTCGGAATCATGAGTTCCGGAGTACAAAGGAGGGTAACTGGAGCCTCGTCAGGAGGAGGATGCCGCTGGGTGACGGCGGCGAGGAGGGGTAACCCTCTCTCGGGAACGTCAGGCATAGTGGTGTCAGCATCGAGGGGACACATGCGTCAAACGTTGGGATCGGTGGTGAAGTGCACGCTCTCGTGACCTTGTACGGAGATCGCTCAATGGATCTATGGTGGTGCGGAGACCTTGAAGGAGACAAACGCCGGGGCGACGAGCGTTCCGGGGTGTGATGCCTTTGGTGGCGCCAGCCCCCCGAGGAATGATGTCGAGGAGGGGAGCGGTCAGTGGATCGGTGACGAGTCCGTGACCTGGATAGCGAGCGGTGCCTCAGAGGAGATGTTTCATACGTCCTGGCGCCCGGAGAAGAACAGTCAGCAGATCTAGGGCTAGAAACTCGGTAGTCCTTAGATCTACTTCCCGTTGGGTCTCGTTCTTCGGAAGTCCCGAACCGGTCCAGGGGGTTCGTTGCAGGGCTCGATGGTAAGCGTCCACCTTCCATGACAAATAGTTTTGTTGACCCTCGATGTGAATGAGGCGGAGGTTCTGCACCGCTATGGTCTCCGTTTGATGTCAAACGAGGCTGAGGAGCTTGTTAACGGTGGCAGCGGTTGTCGGAGTGACGGACGGGACGGGAGCTAGAACGGCGTTCGGCTCGGCGACGGGAACGATCTCTCCGTGGGGCTCTGACTGAGACTCGTCTTCGACGGCGACATGAATGTCATCGCCTTGGTCGGGAACGTAAGTGGACGTAGGCATACGAGTCATGTTCCGCGTGAGAATGGTTCGTTTGGATCCAACCATGGTGAATCAGAAGATTCAAGTTAAGAGAAGAATTAGAAATGTTCCCACAGACAGCGCTAATGATCCGAAGTGGATCTCAAGGTTTGTCGGTGTCTGGTCACGAACGGCGGAGCACGGCGGAGACGACGGTGAGGGGGTGTACCTGCACACACTCTGATGCTTAAGTCAGTATCAGAATAAGGTGAGGTAAGAAATGAACAGTGCATACCTTTGTTGCTTAGATCATGGACCTTTTAAAGGTGAGGTCAGGTTGCTGACATATGGACGCTCCTCGGTAACCCTAGATCGATTGTTAATCGTCGGATGCATCCAACGGCCGATGTCGCTTCTAGGGTTTGCATGGTCAGGAGGTCGCTTTTAAGTCTAGCACCGTAATGCTTGCGTTCTAGGGTTTCCCGCCGTGGCGGGTGGAGTCTCTAGGGTTTATTACCTCGAGTGAGGATCTCCCGGGTCGGGTTGATTACCGCGAAGTAGACCTTGGCCATTTCGGGTTAGTGTTGTTTCGGCATAGCTACCTAGGTCAGGTCCGATCGGCCCATTCCGAAGTGGGCTTTGGGTTACTTCAGATCAAATAGTAAAAAAGAGTTTGTACATGTCATGAACTAAACAGACCGAAAAATAAACAAGAACAACACTTGCAACAATGCAAGGTGCTCGATAATCAAAGTGCAAAGTGAATCACAAATGACTAAATTCTAAAAACAAGAATTTAAATGGTGGTGACGTAGGTGTCTACTACATACATCACTTTTCGTGTAATCAGTGGCATGTGATCGGGTGTGTTAGACATTTTAGGAATTGTGAGTGTTTTGAGCTATGTTCCGTCCGTCCTCTTCTGAACCCTGACACCCTTATTTTTAGATGAACCTCTAGCCCTGAATTACACCACGATCACCACCCTTACACCTTCAGATCATGCACACTACTCCTTACCCACTTCGATAATGGCTCGATGGTTAACCCATGATTCTGGTAGCTTCTGGCCACTACACCCCTTCTGGAAAATAACTGATTTTCGATCTTATCTCGCCACGTTGCTAAAGCTAGATCTTTTACACAAGTCTTCTAGAAACTCTGCCTTCAATAACCACTCCTCTTAAATTGATCTTCACGACTAACATGCTGATTTTGGTTGAACTTATGTCGTTGCAAGACCACCTCAATATCAATCTCAATCAATCCTGCATTAATAGGATACCTTTTACCTGTCGAGACACTCTTCTTCAGCCTTTCATCGATAGCCTATTATCTTGTAGACCACATCGATCGAAAATTTGAATTTTTGTCCCAACAGATGCCCCCGAAATATGGATTCTTGATTTTTGAAGAGTTGATATTTTGATAGATAAACCAATGAGAATTTTCCAACATCCCCCTTAAATCCGATTGACAAGACCAGTCGTTTTTCAAATCTTGGGTCATGATTACGTTTATCTCTTGATTAGCTCAATTCCATCTATCTAGGAAACATTATAAGCCTACCTAGTCGTAATCATAACGACTATTTGAATACAAACTAGCCTATTAAAAGGCTGTTTATGCTAAATTGAATTCACTATTCTACTTTTTCTTGAAATCTTTGTATTCCTCAATATTCTTGCTTTCGAACTTCCCCACGGCTACTCTGAAACTCTCAGATGTTCCCATAGCTTTCTATCAGGCACACTTAGCCCCTGTACAAGCTAATCCTGTGGTCTCTGATCCTCACAGGTCCGTCGTAGATGAGATGATCTGAGAACATGAAGCTCTCATTCCTTTTAGGGTTAAGAAAGATATGTTTGCATTTCTGGGTCCATTTATAGCTTCTCTCAATAATGTTCCTAGTCACTCGTTTTCTTCTAAGGTGGAACAAAACATCCTGGCCTTCAAGGATCCCATCAAACGGATTTCCTACCAACCTGAGAAATATCTTTCACGTCGTAGCTCCTGCCAAGAGGGCAAATTATATCAATTGCCACAAACGTGGATTTTTCACAATCATCATCACAAATGACAACAGCAGGTATTTAATCATTTAATTAAAACATGCAGAAACAGGTACAGCATAAAAACAACAACAACAACATGTATTTAATCATTTACTTAAAACATGCAGAAACAACAACAGTATAAAAAAACAACAGCATGTATTTGATCATTTAATTAAACATGCAGAAACAGCAACAGTATAAACAACAACATCATGTATTTGGTCATGTTCATGTAATTAAAATATGCAGAAACAATAACGGCATAATAACTATAACATCATGTATTTAATCATATAATTAGAATATGCGGAATACAGCAACAGTGTAAAAACAACAGATAAAAATCGCCCAAGTACAGCAATTTTCGCAACAAGAATTTTGTATACAGAAACAGAAATAGCAAGGCAACAGTAATAAAAACTGCACAGCAAACAGAAGCAGCAAGCAGAAAAATACTCCACAGAAGCAAAGAGGAAAAAAGAAACAGCATCCCTTTACAACGAAATGCTACGAATTAAATGTAAACGAGACAAGTTAATTTATTCTAATTTTTCAATTAACAATAGCCAGAAAAACAGCATCCATTTAAATCATTTATATAACCTTAAAAATTCACAATTTATCATTTTAATCATTAACCAACATATGAATTTTATGCTCTAACAATTTAATGATATTCTAGGCCTCAAAACAGAATTTTTTAAACACTTATAACATCTATAAACAGCCATGATAGCCACATAATTCATTTAAACAGTGATTATATCATTTATAAACATTCAAAACATAATTTCTTTAAAACAATTATCAAACAACGGGGTTCAATGACAACCCCTTCACTTATTCCCTCAAATATCCCCAATCACAATAGCTCCCCCTTACCTTGAGCAGTAGCGCAACCTTCCAACGGGAGAGGGATGATGACGAAGTTCAATTCGATCCTACGGAGAAGAGTTTACTACGAATAGCAAGGAATTTAAAAGAATTGTTAAAATTCCCAAACTTTAAATCCCTAGCGCCTAGAATCAGGAAAGAAAGGATCACAAGGCTTACCCAACCTTTAATGGATAGCGAACACTCTCTAATACGACGAGGATACACGGCTGGTCTTGCTTTGGCGTGTGGAAGAATGGATAGAAGCGAAATGTTGTGCCTCTTCTTCCTTGGTGGGGCGTTAATTTGAGAGAGAAGGAAGGAAGTATAGGAAAAGAAATTCTTATTAGAGGAGTAGGGTTTGGTTGCATAGGCTAATAGTGTTAGGTTACTAATGTTGCTAAATGGGTTGGGTTAGAGAAAAGCCATAACACTAAGCCCAACAGCTAAATAAAAATTCGGCACAATTACTTTGTGCTTGTATGGGCTTTAGGCGCCATATACCCCTTCCTGAGTACCCCTTTTATTTATTTTAAAAGTTTCGTCGCACGTCATAATATACTAAATAAGATTCAAGGTAGTTACACTAATAATTACAATAAAAAATAATAATTTAATCATCCACATAAGCTACGCATAATTAAAGTAATTATCACAAGAAAAGAAAAATGAGGGTTGTTACAGTAAAGAACAGGGGTGTACACAGTAAATCAGTAAAAATTCATTTTTATATATCTTTAAAACCTGTTAACCCCTCAAACTCATTTTAACACCTCTTTAACCCAAAATATTTTCCCCAAATAAATGACATTTCAAATACTAATATTTTATAAAAATAATAGGTTACCGCAATTTTCTAAAGATACAAATAAATGCTAATGTTTTCTAAAAATACAAATAAATACAATTTCAACATTTTCAATAATTCAAACACACATAGCGGAATCGAAATCATTAAATCTACAAATCATAATAATTAATGAAATAAACATATATTTAAAAATATGCAATGTATGAAAAATGTGAGGTGTTACAACTACCACCAGGACAACCATCCTCAGGCAACACACACAAACACACACACACAAACACACACACACAAATGTTTTCAAGTGAAGTCGGGGTTGAAACCACTACTTCTCATTGTATATATAATTTTTTTATAATTTTGGGGGTGAATACTACAAGAAAACACGCTGTTACCGGGGGCCAAAAGCCGTCGCTAACATGAAAAGGCCCTCGCTAAACGTGATTTTACCGAGGGCCAACCGAGGGCCACCTGTCCGTAGGATAATCACCCATCGGTAACTTTACCGAGGGACTGGCCATAGGTATTAGCGAGGGAATTATGGCCGTAGGTATTAGCGAGGGTCGTCCGTCCGTAGGTATTAGCGACGGCCATTGGCTGTAGCTAATATTAGATCTGTTAGCGAGGGCCTTCTGGCCGTAGGTAATATCAGATCTGTTAGCGAGGGTCAATGGTCGTAGGTAAACAGATATTTTGATCTGGGAATTTAGCGAGGGCCTTTTTAGCAAGGGCCTGGCCCTCGCTAATAGTAGAAGCTTTTTAAAAAAAAAATATTCAGCGCCAACGCTGAACCGGGAATAGCTTGCCAAACCCAAAAATTACCACAAATAAAACAAAGCCATACCTAGAATTTCAATCACAATATCATAAATTGAACATTTTCCCCCATTAAAATGAAGAAGAGACCAGAAAAACAAGAAAACCAGAAAACATATCAAACAAAACCTATAGAACAGAAGAACGAAAATAATAAAGAAAGAAGAAGGAAACTCACACAGAATAAAGAACGAACCTACAGAAGGATAACCACACAGAACAGATTAACACAGAATAAAAATGAGACAGAACTGAAATTAAAAAAAATCAAATAGAACCAAAATAACAAAAATATGCCAACAATGAAGGAAAAAATTTCACACAGCTAAGCTTTTCATAGTCCTTTTGTTCCACCATTGTCTGAAAAAAAATGAAACAAACCCAGTCAATAAAACAAAAAAATATATATTTTGTGAATGAATAAATCTGAGAGGTGTGAAGGAAATAAAAAGAAAAATAGAAAGAAGAAAAGATAATGAGAGGATGATTACCTAGTTGAGAAGAGAATATAACAATTTGGGAAGAAGGAGGGTGCAAATGGGAGAGCAGATGGGCAGGGCGCTGTTGGGTGGTAGGGGAAACTCATGAGTTTTTTGTTATTTTTTTTATCTAAATGGCACGGGTGTGGGTTTTATAATGGTAGGTTAATGTTGGAAAAAGAAAAATAAAAAATGAGGTGGGGTGGGTTTCACCAGCGCATTGCCTGCAGGGACGTGAGGGAGTTAAATTTTTTTTTTCTCCTTTATTCACTTTATTTATTCATTTAATTTTTCTTTTCACTTTTTTTTAATTTACGACAAAAATATTGTTTTTTTTTGTTGCCTTTTTTTAAGACAAATTATTCAAAGTAAGATTTTTTGTTTTTATTATAATACCAAAAGATTATTCATTTAAAAAATTAAACACTTGTTAATAGTGTGATGCATACATAATATTACGTGACAATTAAAAAATACATCAATAAAACACTAAGAGACAATACATTTTAATTTAGAAGACATTACATTTCAATAATAAGTACATTAATAAAACATTAACTGACATTACATTTCTGATAAATAAGACGTTATATAAAACACTAACAGACATTAAATTTTAATAAATAAGACATTAATAAAACACTAACAAATTTGTTTAAATATTACATTGTTATGGTTCACTCAGGTCAGTTACGTTAACATTAGCATCATATTCAGCTGTGCGGATGCACAACTCGATCGGGAATGTACGAAATGTATGCTGGAGGTGGAGGGTGAACATCATGCGTACGTCAGCAGTGTTTTCTATGTCCATGCTCTGATATATAATCCTCCCGCGTGCATCAAGCTGAGGACGGCGATATATTACCTTCTACACCATAAGTTCACCGAGATTGAGTCTGCAGCGAATTTTTGATTTTAGATCCTCAAACGTATTGTTCTCGTATTGAAGCTTAAGTGGTGTTAGTTGTGATTGGAATGCACACACAAACTTTACGCCATCAGAATAATTTATTATTGACCCTCTGTAATATAGATAGGAAGGGCTGACCCCGGATAAGGGTAAAGCTCAACCGAGCGCTCATCGTCAACGGGCCTATATTGAAGCAACTCTTCAAGAATCTGGCTAGTCCGTCTTTGCAAAACAGCATATAGCTCTATAGGACCATAACCAGCATGTTCACTGAATGCTTCGAACATCCCTTCTAGGTCGCCACCATTTTCAAGTTTCATCTGGAAATAAGTAATCGCCCGTAGTCAACGGACATAGGGCATCGATAATAGATCTTGTCCACCCTTTGTGATCCAAATCTGGTCTTTCGATGAATCTTCTGCTTCAATTCATCGATGGTGATACCTTCCTTTATCGTCATTTGTTTTGGATCACAACATTCAAACTTCACGCCATCAGCGGTTGTTTTAACTCTACCATCATAATACACAACGGCCATGGTCGACTCCATAGAGAACTGGGTTGACTGGGTCAGTGCCGGTTTGGACTGAGTAATGAAAAAGTTTAGGGTTGTGATTCTTTACCAATAAGGGTGAAGTAGAATGGTTGTATTTATAACAAATGCGGTGAGATCTCATCCGTTAAAAGTGTCGGTCTGATATCGTCCGTTAAAAGTGTCGGCTGGATCTCGTACGTTAAAAATTGTCGATCGCATCTCGTCTGTTCATAAATAAGCCTAAGTACTAAATGTCGGTCGGTGCTTGAGCTTTTCTCCTTTGATCAACACAACTGAACAAAAAGTAACTGATTCCGTCTTTTACAAACATATTAAAAGCGATTACTACTAATGACAGTATGGCCATTACAGAAAAGTAAAATACATTACTTACTAAAAATCTAAGTAAAATAAAATTTAACAAATCCACAAACAAATATCATTGCACAAACACTAAGGACCACCACGATTACTGTAATAATCTACTTCGTCACTGTTGTCACCATCTTCTGCCTGTCCATCAGGATGCGGGTTGATAAAACCTGACACGTCCATGTCACCAAAAGGATCACCCATACCTTGTGCATACGTGGTTCCCTGGCCTAGATGTGGCTCCTGACTATGGATATGGGGTTGCGACTGCATCGATTGTGGCCGGTATAATTCCTGCTGCGGCGGTGGTTGCATTGATTGCTGGTACTGTGACATTGGTGTTGTTGGCCAATAGCCGCCTTAGTGGAGTGGCTGGGGATGTGAATGTTGGGGCGTTGGCTGGGGATGTGAATCTACATGTGTGGGCGGTGGCCCATAGTAAACCCCTGGGGTTATGCGTATGGCGGTACCATTGGCCTAACCGCCTGCTGCTGCAGTAATTCTAACAGCTGTCTCTGCTGCTCCTCCATCTGTTGTACCTTCGCCTATAAATTCCCATAGTTCTCCTATAACACCTCCTGCCCCCTTTTAGACTCATCCCAATTATGCTGCAATTCAGATACTTTCCTCTGCATCTCCACATATTCTTCTACGGTGTAAGAGCGTCCTGTACTGGCGGCAAAAGAAGAAGAAGAAGAAGAAGCATTAATATCGAGGTGAGAAATCCCTTTCCTATACCATGAGGATAGAACCCCAGCGCCGTACACCCTTCCCTTCTTCTTGCCTCCAGAAACCTCCACCCATTTGCTTAGCTGAACTTAACTCACATCGCCAGTAGGGGCGAATGATTCACCAGTACCCTGAGCCTGAGAATGACATTGAGTCATCGCTTGCTCAAATTGTTCCTGGCACGCGTCCAAAAGCATATCAGATAAGCGGCGTCCATCTCTCTGGTGAAAGTTTTGCCTTATAAGCTCTTTGTGACAGGGGTCCCAAGTACATTTTTCATGTATTGTACGAGAGTAATAATGACGTAGTTTTATAATAGCTTGTATATTTAATTTTTCAAAATAGTTAGCTAAAGCAACAAATTCATGCATGAAATTATAAATCACATGTTACCTTAAAATGGTTGAACATCATGTCTACATCATTTTTATTCTCTTTTATCTGTCCCCAGGATGTCCAAGGACGCTGAAACTTCTCTTTTATAACAGTTGTGATTGCCTTTGAAGATGGTTTAGATGGAAGAAACCTTAACAATAAATATTCATATTAAATAGTTAAATGTGATTATTGTTTAAGAAAATTCAGATAATTAATAAAACTCCAATATGTGTTAATACTTACGCACTACCAGCAGGAACAATACGCACTCACCTATCATTGTCTAAGACCTCTTCGTCGACGACATTTTCATCACCTGAAAACGATGAGGGTGAACGAGTAGTGCCGGGTGAATCCTCAGGAATTAGAGATGAAGTATTGTCATGCTCAAAGTGAGAACTACCGCTGCCACCACTAACATGTACATTGCTTGTAGGTGCAAAATGTGGACTAAACTGTGTTTCTGGAACAGGCAGACCGTCTTGTGTGGCTGATGACCTACGACGGCGATTAGTATCATCAACTTTCTCCTTCCCTCTCCCACCAGTTGATGGTGTATGGCCATGTCCTCCTGATGTCATGTCTCGCATGTTGCGTCATCACGAACGGATCAAACATTGGATATCTTCTGCTCATTTTTATGTCCACTGTGCTAGATTTAGGATTCTTTTTCATGCCTCTGTCAGATGGACCAAACCACATACAATAAAATAGAACCACTTTTGCACTATAGTCTAAAGTAGTGTAAGCTAGTTTGTATATGTGTTGAATCACACTGTAGAAGCCATCTTCACCCCCTCCGCTATCACCTTTGATGTAAGCTCCATTATTTATTGTTTGTTTGCCCTCTGTCCATGACTGCGTGTGAAATTTGTACCCATTCACAAAGTATGTGTGCCATTCTTTGACACATGTTCGAGGACGATCAGATAAGTTTCTCAAGTGTTAGTTGATAGGAGTTGGTGGCTGGAGATAAACCTATATGAATGCAATTGAACAAGTTATAATTTATTTACGAACAATACTATAATTAGAAGTTTAATAATTTTATGTACCTGTTGCCTAAACCATTGTGAAATATTTGCATGTATATGAGCAGAAGATTGATCTTGACCTATTTGCTCAGATGACAAAAATGTCCTGATGAAATTGGATAACAAATCAATAAGGTACGGTTTCTGGATCAAGTCTTCAATATTATTATATGACATACTTACTCTAGATAGGGTTTGACTTCGGTGCAATTAATCAGTACATGAACATGTGTTGATATTAACTCTTCATCTGTTAGCCAATGAACTGATTCTCCCCTAGCATGACGACCAGGGAGGCAAAAGACTGATAGGGCTAATGGATGTCTTTCATAGTCAGTAACCACTTCATTTCTTCTAATTCGTGGGGACAATATTGATTTGTTGAAATAGTATGAACAAAAAAAAGTTGTTTCGCGATGCAAGTAAGACGAACAGATTGATCCTTCAACCTTAGCTTTATTTTTCACCGACCATTTTGAATCACTCATGAACCTGTATAGAAAGGTTAAAGAAATTGGTTTCGTTGACAAGAATGGAAAGTTATAGTCACTAATTTAGGAAAAAATATACCTTTCAAATGGATACATCCACCTATATTGAACAGGTCCACCAAGTCTAGCTTCTTTTGCAAGATGCACTGGGAGATGTTCCATAGAGTCAAACAAACCAGGGGGAAATATCTTCTCCAACTTACACAAAATCAATGGAATGTCTTGCTCCATCTTAATAAGATCAACCTTTCTCAATTTTGCAGAACACAAATTCTTAAAAAATTAACTCAATTCTGTTAATGGGATCAAAACATGTGATGGCAACTTACTGAAGGCAATAGGAAGTAAACACTCCATGAATACATGACAGTCATGACTCTTCATTCCTTGCATATTCCCATTGTTCACATTGGCACATCTTGATAAATTGGAAGAATAACCATCAGGCATCTTCAGCTATGTTATCCACTGATAAACTGATTTTGTATCCTCTAGGGATAAAGTGTAATTGGCTACCGGTTTTAAGGTCTTCCTAGTAGCCTCGTCATCAACCAACAAAAAATCCTTTCACCTGCAATGAATAGCTAAGTCCCTCCTAGCTTTTTCATTGTCTTTGGTTTTGCCCTTCACATTCATCACTGTGTTAAATATGTTGTCAAAAATATTCTTCTCAATGTGCATGACATCCAAATTGTGTCTCAATAAATTGTCTTTCCAATACTCGAGATCCTAAAAAATACTTCTTTTTGTCCAATTATGCCACTCTTCATAACCTTGCGGTCATTCGATATGACCATTTATTGGTTGTACTTTTGGCAGATCCTTAACTATTCTCTATACCTGTTCCGACGTCAGCCTACGGGGTGGGTCTTCAGTTTCAACTACCCCCTTCACAAAGGCATTCTTATTCTTCCTAAATGGATGATCGATTGGTAAGAACCTACGGTGTGAGTCAGACTAAGAAGTCTTCCCGCCGTAGTGCAAGGTAAATGCCTTCGTGTCCTCCATGCAAATCGGACACGCCAATTTACCATGAGTCCCCCATCCAGATAACATGCCGTAAGCAGGGAAGTCATTAATGGTCCACATTAAGGCTGCTCTCATCATAAAATTTTGCTTTTGCGCAATATCATACGTCAAAACCCCAGTCCACAACCTTTTCAAATCATCGATCAAAGGTTGTAGATAGATATCGATACTAGCCATCGGTGAGGTTGGGCCCAGAATTACACATGATAAGAACATGTAAGGTTTAGATATACACATATCGGGAGGAAGATTGTATGGGGTGACAATAACTGGCCAACAAGAATACGATTTAGTGGACGTCTGGACATACGGTGAAAACCCATTCGAGCATAACCCAAGTCAGACATTCCATGGATCCATGGCAAAATCAGGATGTACCCGATCAAAATGCTTCCATGCCTCACCATCAGACGGGTGGCGCAACTCACCTGAATTTCTTCTATTGTCATAGTGCCATGTCATTTTACCTGCAGTTTGCATTGATGCAAACATTCTTTGCAGCCTTGATACGATAGGCAAATAAAACATTTGCCTTCCTTGGTACTGGTTTACTCCTACTTGTCCCTGTTTTGCGAGGACGATATCTTGGCTCTTGACAAAATTTACATTCAGTCAGCGCACCGTCATTTGTGCCAAATTTGTTGTCATAGTACAACATGCAACTTTGCACACAACAGTCGATCCTCTGAACACCTAATCCCAGCTTCGAGACCAACCTTTTAGCATCGTAATAATTTTGTGGCAAACCAGTATTAATAGGTGTTGCGTCCAATATCATTTTGATCATATAATCCATACAAAGCTCGGGAACATTAAAGGTTCCTTTGAGTCCCAAAAGCCTCACACACATTGATAATGTAGAGTGTTCAGACCCTTCATACAATGGCTTGTTTGCCTCTATCAATAGATTATAAAATCTTTGTGATGCCTCATCCGGAAGTTCCTCCGTGTCATCGTATTGCTGCTCTCCGAATGACACATTCACCCCGAGAGCATCGGAAACCGTCCCCTGCATTACGTCAAACTGTTCATAATTTTGAAATCTCATATCCATTGGGCCACTGCTCGAGGCACCTATGCCACTGTCTTCAACATGCTGTAAGTTAACAGTGGGAATAACTTCGCCATGATTAGTCCAAATCTAATAATTAGGCTGGAACCCATACATATATAAGTCATGTATGACTTCTTCTGCAGTTTTAACACGTCTACACTTGCAATTGTTGCATGAACATCTAACTCCCCTTCGATAAGGACAATATCCTGGCGCATTGCATGCTTAATAAACTTATCAACCCCTTTTACAAAAGGTTGTTTCAAACCCCTTCTTCCAGAATAAGTCCTATCATACATCCAACTACGATCCATTTTCTGCAATTTACTAAAAACGTATATTAATTACAACATAACACATTTTTCCTAACACGTGTTTTTTAAAAACATAATATATTAAAACATAATATAATCCTAGCATAACAATAACATTTATTTCTAAACATATAATATAATAAAACCCGAAACTATCGTATATATTCTATAAAAAACAAATATTTAAACAACAACTCACGAATTTTTTTTGGTGTTAACACACATTTTTCCTAACACGTGTTTCTTAAAAACATAATATATTAAAACATAATATAATTCTAGAATAACAATAACATTTAATATATTAAAACATAATATAATCCTAGCATAACAGTAACATTTAATTCTAAACATATAATATAATAAAACCTAAAACTATCTTATAAATTCTATAAAAAGCAAATATTTAAACAACAACTCACGATTTTTTTTTTGGTATTAACACACATTTTTCCTAACACGTGTTTTTTAAAAACATATATATTAAAACATAATATAATCCTAGCATAACAATAACATTTAATTCTAAACATATAATATAATAAAACCTAAAACTAGCATATATTCTATAAAAAATAAATATTTAAACAACAACACACGTATTTTTTTTAGGTGTTAACACACATTTTTCCTAACACGTGTTTTTTCAAAACATATATATTAAAACATAATATAATTCTACCATGACAATAACATTTAATTCTAAACATATAATATAATAAAACCTAATTAACTAGAATATATTCTATAAAAACAAATATTTAAACATCAACACACGTATTTTTTTTGGTGTTAACACACATTTTTCCTAACAGTCTAATTAATTAATATATATATATACACACACCATTGTGTAATTAATATATAATACTCTGGCTATATTAATAACTATTATGTCGAAAAAAATTAATAAATTACTAAATAAATAAAATAAGAAATTAATAAGTATTCAGTCAAAAAAATTCTAACATGTAACTGAGTGAATGTGGTTCCGGTGGTAATTATTTCGTCAAGGTGCTTCAGATCTACTAAAAAAACATAAGAAAGAATGTATGTAATTTTTTCATGACAGAGAAATATAAATAAATCGAATCAGAAAAAAATAAATACAGATAATGTCGTATAATAACAAATAGAACTTACTGTGACAACGTAAAAGAGAGGAAGTATACGAACGATACCAGGAAAGAAGTGAAGAAGGCGAAAGAAGGAAGTGTGAAGCAGCATGAACGAATTCGAAGCAAGAAGGATGGTGAAGGCCTGCGCTCGATTTTATAAGACAACTAGCGAGGGCCTGGCCGTCGCTACCAATAAGCAGGGAATCCGATGTTTTTGTTAGCGAGGGCCATGAGGCCGTAGCTAATAAAGTTTCATTTACCTACGGCCTTTGTCCATAGCTATAATGGTTGGCGCAACAAACTAGGTGATTTTACCGTCGGCAATACCGTGGGCTAGGCCCTTGCATACATTAGTGTCAGAACGGTCACCAGCTTTTACGCACCGGGGGCCAAAAGCCGTCGCTAACTTTTGTCATTTTGTTTCCTACGACACAGGCTCTCGCTAACAAAAATATTACCTACGACCGTGAGGCCCTCGCTAAATTTCCGCAGCTAACTGAGCAAATTCTTATAGTGGAAGTTAGGGATCTCACCCACTACACACGCATGCACGCGCACACACACAAATGTTTTCAAGTGAAGTCGGGGTTGAAACCACTACTCCCCATTATATATATAATTTTTTTTTTCAAGTGAAGTCAGGGTTGAAACCACTGCTACCCATATTTTATATATATATATATATATATATATATATATATAATTTTTTTTTTAATTTTGGGGTTGAAGTCAGGGATCTCACCCACGACCCCTTCCCAATATTTTATTTTTATAAGTTTTATTTTTTGAATATTTTTTATTTAAATAAAATATATAATTTTTATTTTAATTAATAAATAAATATTTACTGCAAATATAAATTAATTATTTTTGTGAAAAAATTATAACACAATGGTAGGTTAAATCTTTTTTAATTGAAAATAATTTATTAATACCTATAGTCTTGTAAAATAGAATGAAATCTAATACTAAAATCTAATAAATATACATCATCATTTTTTTATTTTTATAATAAAATTTAGATATACCTTCTAATCCTATATGTATAATACAAATGAAAAACTAAACCTTGAAATATTGGATTAACGAGTAGAAGAAAATATTAAATTTGTTAATTTTTTCAAAGGTCAATTTAAGAATTTTCATATCTTCGTTACGAACTTCTTACTTTCATGTATTGATCAAAAAACTTCTTACTTTCATGTTTAATACAGACATGTTATTGTTACACGCTGTAATATAAATTATTTTATGATTTTTCAGAAAAATAATTAATTTAAATTTGCATATTTGTTTGTTAAATAAAGTTTTAATTACATATTTTTTTGGTACAAGTTTTAATTACATATTTTATTGAAACAAAAGAATAACTAAAAAATTAAAAACTTATAAAAATAAAACCAGGGGTTGTGGCCGACATGCTCGACTCTGTACCCCAAAATTAATAAAAAATTATAAAATAGGTAGTCGTGGGTGTCAACCCTGACTTCACTCTAAAAAACTATAAAATTTACGAGTCATGGTTGGTATTTACGACTTTGCCTTTTGATTAAGAAAAAAATAAAAACAAAAGGTAATCCGTGGTTAGTATCCATGACTTACCTTATATTTGTAATATTTTTAGAAGTAACTCAAATGCGTACAATTTCTCTCCCAAATTGCACTAGTTTTGTAAAATCCTCAAAATTTTAATTTAAACTTGCTATATAAAAATTAATAATTAAAAAATTAAAGAAATGAAAAGATACTTTATGGTTAAGAAAAAGACAATTAAATGCTAATTTGCATTTTTCCTTGAAATGGTTTTGTTATAAAAAAAACACTGAAATGGTTCATTTAGAAGAAATCACGTGATCCGTTCAGAAAGATGGTAGATTAAGAGAAATTTAACTCAAATTGAATATATAAAAACTAAATATTAAAAACTTAAAGAAATAAAAAAAATACTTCTTGATAAACAAAAAGAAAATTAAATACTAATTGGCTGTAATTGCCATTATTATTTAAAAAAATAGTCAATAAAATATTATGATTAAAATGTGACATGAATCTAAACATTGTAAATAATTACACATAATTTACATGTATTTTACAAACCAAAATGAATTATTTTGCTGATAATTAAATATTTTTATCTTTGAAATTATCGGCTTAAATTTTCTAAGAATTTTTATACTATCAAATATTTAGTTAAAAAATATTTAATTTTTTTTAAGGAAAAATTCTCAAATTAAATTTTTTTAGAGAAAATCTTAAATTAATTTTTTTCTATATATTTAAGGTTAACCAAAATAAGAAAAACTTTTTTTTTGTTCTTTACTCTTCTAGAATTTTTTTCTATAAATATTTGTATATTTCCTTTCAAATCTTACCAAATAAAGCCTAGCACGCTTATTTTAAAGATTAAAAAATTATTCAATATCATGAAACATATTAATATCGCCCTTTTTAATATAGAAATTCCTTTTTTGAGAGATAATATCGAGATTCATAGCAACTTAATATAATAGAGTCTCCCACTAATTAATTAATATTTCCACACGCACAGAATCTCACAAATATTGCAAAAGTAAATTTTTTTTTTTGAAAGAAAAGTAGAAGTTATTAATTAATTTCTATGTAATTAGATATATCCTTGGCTAAATTACAAAATTGGTCTTCTATGTTTATTTTAGGTTTTAATTTGGTCCTCTATGTTTTATTTGTTTCGTTTTGGTCCCTTACATTTTAAAAGTTACAACAGGTTGGTTTTTTCCGTCACTAAAAACCAATTGTCCGTAGCTAAAAGCCAAATAACATTTTGGAAAATGGACTTTTAGCTACGGACAATTGACTTTTAGTGACGGAAATGACCAAATTGAAACCTAAAATAAAACGTAGAGGACCAAAACGAAACAAATAAAACGTAGAGGGCCAAATTGAAACCTAAAATAAACTTAGAGGACCAATTTTGTAATTTAGCCTATATCCTTATCACAAATATTAGCTATTAATTTATTTTTTTCACTTTTGTGTAAGAGCAATAGTATACATTAATCATTTCAAATAAATGAAACAAAATCTAACTATTTCTACGACCCTGACACATTAAATCTTATCTAACTGCATTCTTCAAAGTATTACATATTATATATATTGGAAGCCTCACTTACCCCCTTGTTACCTTCACCTCTAAACAAAATTGTGTTATTTACATTGGTGTGTTAAAGAATGGCGAGCAAGGTGCAGCTTCCTGAAGAACTGACGGTGGAAATAACAAGTAAGCTTCCTGTAAAGTCTATAATGCGATTCAAATGCATGAACAAAGCTTTCTACACTCTCACCACCACCAAAAGGTTCATCACCAAACATTTTTCCAACTCCACATTAGCTGCCAAAAAAAATCCCAGCTTTCTCATCTTACATTTACAAGACAATTATTTTTCCATGACGTTGGTTTCTGAAGTCGATGAACCATCTCAAAATTCACAACCCTCACCCCCCATTGATCTCACTCCAAAACTACCATTCCGAAGACACTCTTTAGATAGCATCATAGCACATGGTCCTTCCAATGGCATCTTCTGCCTTGAGGTGAGTGTTACAAGGCAACCTGATAGATTAATACTGTGGAATCCAACCACAAGAGAGACTAGGGTTCTTCCTCTTCCTCTTACCGTTGATAATTCCACTTGGGATTACTGCAGCGTGGTTCATGGTTTTGGTTTCGATTCCGAGACAAATGACTATAAGGTTGTGAACGTTTTGATCGGTCAGCAAGTTGAGGATTCAAAAAATGGTCAACCTTATGCTCAGGTATATACTCTTCGTACTAATTCATGGAAGATGGTTGATATTAATGTCTCTACTGATGGCATAAATAGCTCAATGCATAGTTCCCTTCTTAACGGGGTTTATCATTGGTTAACTATGACTAATGATGTTGAATCCATCCTTTGCTTTGACATGAGAAAGGATGAGTTTTGGAAAATGAATTTGCCCCAAGTTTCTCAAGGTGGAGATGGGGTGTTTATGGATACTAATATTGCTATTATCAATGATCGTGTTGCTTATATTAAGGAATACAATATCACCTCTCCATTAAAAACACGTGTTGAGATTTGGGTAATGAATGAATACGGTGTTGAAGAGTCTTGGACAAAGAGATTTGTCATTGGACCTTCTCTCGGACAGTGGAGACTTTGGGGATTTTTGAAAGACGATGAGGTTCTTATAGCAGCAATAGGTCAAGGACCATTGGTTGTGTATAACATTGATATCCAGCGACGAGTGAGGGAATACTTTCCTGTTAATTTTGGAACGAAGTTTCATGTTTATAGGCATGTGGAAAGTATTGCTCCATTGTCTTGCCCGGTTGAGGAGGAGGAAGCTTGAAGTATTAATTGGCTCGCATCAGTTCATGTCATTTTATCATAATAAATTCTGGCATTGTAATAATTGTTATCATTGAATAAGAATCTTTCATATAACTAGATTTATGTTGCTACCATGAAGATACATTAGCATGGTAACATTTTTATCAGCTTTTATGAGTATCTTTCATTGTATTTGTGGATTTTTCAAATCGTGCATTTTTTTATTAATATAGATATAGATAACGAAACAAAAACATTCTCGTTATGTAATTACAGAATCATGATACAAATTAAAGGTGATGAGGTAGCAAAGATGAAGATTGAAGTGAGAATAACGCAAATCAAACGTTTAAATTGTTAATTAGAAGAGGTAGGCATATATATATATATATATATATATATATATATATATATATATATATATATATATATATATATATATTAGGCGGAGCCAGGATTTTTTAAAGGGCACCATGATCAAAACTCTTTTTGCCAATTTGAAAGGGAAAAGAGGATGAGGATCTGGACCGTTATATTCACGTAGCCCACGCGACCTTGTGCTTACGCAAAACCTTTTATTAACCTCGTACTCTAGGTCTAGTAGATCGGCCCAATTTTCCTTAGCACATTCCTATTAGAAACTGACCTCTTTCACTTAGCGGCTGGGAGCGGTTAACATCAGTTTGCCACGAACGAGATAACTGCTCCCTCAGATATGTGACTTATAGAGAAGGAGGGCTGAGAATCAAGGACAACTCACTCATTACACACAAAAGACACCCTAACCATAACCTCCTCTAGGGAGAACTTCTCAATGAGAACATTTGGCGCCCACTGTGGGGCCGAGGTAAATTTTTGCCCGGCCACACTCATTCACGACGATCTCACAGACGAGGTCACAACCATGGCATGTGAGGCACCATTTCCCCATTATAATATTATCTCATAATTACGAATAATAATACTAACACAATATCAGAGTACAACGGAAGAAAATATTTTTCATTATACATATGAAAGTTTTTGTACATACAAGGGTTCCCTCCTAGGAACCACCAAAAGAATAATATACATACATACAAGAACCACAGTGGGTATACAAAAGAATAACATCATCATTAGTCAAAAGATATCAAAAGCCTAACGAGAAGCCTCCTACATCTAGTCCATCCAGTAAAACCTAACGTGTGGTCGTGGCTGAAGACGGGAGTCCCTAGTGGAAGGACGTCCCTGGAGCCTAGACTGATAGACCCTCAAAGGCTCTACCAAAGGAGCAACAGGAGATGAAGGGATGGTCGTCTCTGACCTACGACGAACCACCCAATCACTGACACTATCCCTAGCCATACCATAAGATCCAGAAGATGAAGGAGCAGCAGGGTAACGTTGGTTAGACCTAGGCTCTCGCCACATGCGGTTAAACGGCAACCGCTGCACAATTCTAAAATCACCAATAAAAGAGGCCCTCAGTGACTCTAAGAAATGGAAAAAGACATTAACAAGACCCGCGTAGATAACGACATGGCGGCTATAATCAATCTCCTAACAATCTCCGTCCATTTCGTGATAATACACCTCGAAGTCACCCCATACTGGGATGCTTGGCTCCTCCAGCATCGATGGGTGGAAGTAGTGAGACATCTTCAAGCTCTCGAGAATCTTCAGAATCTAAATATATAAAGTATAGAAAAGACAAGAAACAAAACAAAGCACGGGAGATGAGAACACACTACACATTAACAAATGGGAAAGTATGAGAATAGAATATGTGAAGAAATAGGTTCAAGCATCCTCGAGCAACAGTTGGGATCAACACCTAGCTACCTCATTTATGCAGCCTAGAACTATACAGCTTAGTAAAGTAGCAACAGCGGCCCCAACATAGCCTCATAGTTAACATCTCAGCTAGTCAATTGTCCATCCCCATATCCGGCTCATCATATCCCTAAGAATGTATCTCTGCTCCCCAATTTCGGCTGATAAGAACAGGTGTCGAGCCGCAAGACTTTCGAGATCGAGCACTATGGACAAAGGATACAACAAGACTCCGGGCCGTGGTGACCACCCGACGTCCTGACACAATGGTGGCCAAACTATTGGTCACTCAGAGACTTGTTTCGGACCAGACTATCCTCAAGGACCCAAAGACATCCTATAATCGACAGTATCGCGTCCCGCAATCAGACTGCACACTGCTGCATTTATGTGCACGGTGGATTACAAAGACTATGCATATGATTATCTATTACTCAGCACCTAACAACTTATCATTATTAATCAGCTCAGCATAACAGCTTATTATTATTTATTATTTCAGCAGCATTTAGAATTAATTAATTATCCTCCCCACATCATTAGCATGAAATAATTCAGCAATAACTAAACAATTAAACAATCAACATTAATCAGCAGTTATCAGCATACAAGTTAACCCTAGCATCGCTCAGGTGACCAACTACTAACATATTATCAAACAACACACACAATCACCAAACAACTATAAGTCGTTTACACTAGGGTTTTCACACAACAATCATTCCTATGGTTGATGGACTAGCGACTACTATCCTTAGCAGTCGTAGTCTCAATACCCCTCCTATAGTGTTGGGCATCAACTCCTAGTAGGGCTTGGGTCACCCTACTTCCCTATTCTACACCTATCCTATTCCTACTATCCCTAGTGTATAGGGCTCAGATCTCCCCATACCTACCTAGAAGACTGTTGTCGCCCACGTCTCCGCCGCGCCTTCGAAGCTCTCCCACGTACTTCCCAAAGAAAGCCTTCAAAAAAAGTGAGTGGAGAGGAGAGGAAGTGCACTATTTATAGGCGCGGAATGGGTGCATCGCGTCGCACGGTCACAGAGATAGCCTCCATCGCATCATGATCAAGCCACGTGTCAGTGGTTGGATGGTTGTGATCACCGATATTCATCGCATCGCGACACCCTTCTCTCTGGGGTCCCTCGCGTCACGATGGTCGCATAAGTTCTAATCTCTTGGTTTCTAGGGTTTTCTAGAGTATTTTTGGGTTTCTAAGGGTATTTTCGTCCTTTTTACTCTTTTTTAGCCTATTTTTATCGCTTTAGGACTTTTCTAGGTATTTCTTTGCCTATTTTATTTTCTCAGGATGTCACAGCACTCCCGAGAACACGGTGTAATCCTAACCCAGATGAACTCCCTAATAATCCCCCAGAATTGCCTCCTGCCGATCCTCCTAATGACTCACAAGATGATCCCCCAGTTGAAAATCCTGACCTCGCTGGTATACAGGCAGTGATCAACCAACTCCAACACCAAAATGCTGCCTTACAAGAACAAATGCAATCGATGCAAGAGAAGGTAGTTGACATTCCAGACACCGAGTTGGATGACCCTCAACCTCTAACCCTAGAGATCATGGCTGCTCCTGTACCTGAAAACTTCAAACCGCCTCATTTGGAAACTTATGACGGTAAAACCGACCCAAAAGAACACTTGGTGGCTTTCAAGAACCGAACCATGATCATAGGTGCTTCAGAATCTCTGAAGTGCAAGTTGTTTACAAGGACTTTAAAATCTGCTGCTTTGTGCTGGTTCATGAACCTTCCTCGCCATTCCATCACTGGTTTTGAAGATTTCTCGAAGAAATTTGTCGCCCAGTTTCAAGCAAGTACACACAGAAAAGTCACTGCCACCAGCCTGTTCAATATTCGTCAGCGACATGACAAAACTCTGCGAGAATACCTTGGTCGCTTTAATGATGCCACTATATATGTCTTGAACCCAAATCAAGAGATGTTCGGCAGCGCATTTCACAACGACCTTTGGCCCAGAAGCCCACCTCCAACATGGAAGAGATAAGATCTCAAGCCAAATGTTACATTAAAGGCGAAGAAAGAAATGCAGCAAAAAGGTCCAGAGATGCCAAGGAGCGCGGTCTTGACCAACGAAAGAGCAGGAATGATAGCCCAGGACCTAGTAGACGTCCAGGCCTGATTGAAAAGGATCGTCAGCGTGTAGAGCGACCTTCTGCCCCAAATCTTACCCCCTTGAATGCAAAGTGTGCTACCATTTATAACGAGATCCTCCATTTACGCCTCATCCCTCCTGCCCCTATACCTAGAGGTAAAATGGGTCCTTAGCCAGACTCTTGGTGTGAATATCACAAAGCCCCTGGCCATGGATTGTCATGCTCTTCAAAGATACATTGAAAGCTTGATCCAAGACGATAAACTCAAGCAGTATATTCATGGTCAAGAGCGGCGTGATGATAAGAGACTAAGAGATGAAGACATACCATCTCAAGGTAATAATCAACCCCGTCCTGATACTAAGGAAGGTACTGGTGATGACAAGAAGCAAAATGTCGCGGTTCTCAGAGCTCTGAACACTATCTTTGGTGGTTTTTCTTATGGTGGTGAGCCAGGCGCATCTAGAAAGCGATATATGAGACAGGTTATGAACATTGAGCCCATGGAAGACATTCCTACTGCCCCAAAGACTTCAACCTGTCCTTTAGTGAAAAGGACTAGGAGGGTATTGTTCCCCATGAAGATGACCCTATGGTGATAACAACTCGGATATTGAATTTCAATGTGAAGAGAGTGCTTGTGGACCCAAGAAGTTCGGCTGATATCCTTTTTTGGGACGCTTTTGAAGGTTTGGAGCTTGATACTGACTTACTCAACCTTTTGAAGGAACGATGGTCGGTTTCTTAGGCAAGCCAGCATGTGTATGTGGTTATGTCAGTTTGAAAACTACATTTGGAGAAGGGGAGTATTCTAAAACAATCTGTATAAGATATTTGGTAATTCAAGGTCACTCCTCTTACAACATAATTCTTGGAAGACCTGATTTCAATGCTCTCAAGGTTGTTCTCTCCACTCTCTATCTCACATTAAAGCACCCTTTAGATAATGGGAGAGTTGCAGTTATTAAAGGTGACCAAGAAGCTTCCAGAAAGTGTTACTTAGATAGACTCAAATTGAAGAAGGCATCTAAGATTTCCACTTCAATGACATCTAACTCGGTGGATAATGTCAATTTAGTGGAACTTGATCCTCGTGAGGATTATCAGAGCGAGCATATGGAAGCAACAGAGGAAATGAAGACGATTCAGATAGGCGATACTCCCGAGAAAGCCACCAAGATAGGTTCTACTTTACCGCTAGATTTCAAAACTACCATCACTGCGTTCTTCAAAAATAATGTGGACGTGTTCACTTGGACTCCAACAGATATGTCAGGCATTGATCCTGACTTCATTTGCCACCAGTTAGCACTTGATCCGATGGCTAAACCCGTGGCACAACGCAAAAGAAAACTTGTCGAAGAGAGAAGAAAGGTCGTGACGGAGGAAACTTCTAAATTGTTAAAGGCTAACTTCATCAGAGAAGTTCGGTATCCTACCTAGTTAGTTAATGTTGTTTTGGTGAAAAAATCGAATGAAAAATGGCGCATGTGTGTAGATTTCACTGATCTTAATGCAGCTTGTCCAAAAGATTCTTACTCTTTACCTAGCATAGATCGCTTGGTCGATGGAGCTTCTAGTTACAAGTTATTGAGCTTCATGGATGCATACTCGGGCTACATTCAAATTCGGATGCACCCGTCAGATGCTGAGAAGATAGCGTTCATGACTGAAACGTGCAACTATTGTTATGATGTAATGCCATTTGGCCTAAAAAATGCAGGGGCGACCTATCAGAGACTTATGGACCGGGTTTTTTCTGATCAAATTGGAAAGAACTTAGAGGTCTATGTGGATGACATGGTTGTCAAGACTGCCAATGAAGAATCCCACTGTAGAGATTTGGAGGAGATATTTGGTCGCTTGAAACAATACAACATGAAGCCCAACCCAAAGAAATGCTCTTTTAGTGTTCAAGCTGGAAAGTTTTTGGGCTTCATGCTCACTCACCGGGGTATTGAAGCCAATCCAGACAAATGCAGAGCCATCATTGACATGAGAAGTCCCATTAATGCCAAAGAAGTCCAACAGTTGACAGGTCGCATTACAGCACTGTCCAGATTCCTTTCGAGGGCAGGTGAACGTGCATTTCATTTCTTTTCTTGTTTAAATAAAAGTGGCAAATTTGCATGGGTTGATGAATGTGAAATTGCTTTCCAAGAGCTTAAAGAATTTTTATCATCTCCCCCTATACTAACTCGTCCCTTGCCCGGACGACCTCTTTATTTATATTTATCTGTCACTGAAAATGCCTTGAGTTCAATCTTAGTATAGGAAGATGAGCAACGCCCCATTTATTTTGTAAGCAAGGTCTATCGTGGTGTAGAAGTTAGATACCAAAAGATAGAAAAACTCGCCCTTGTAGTTATCACATCTGCACGCAAGTTGCGGCCTTATTTTCAAAGTCATAAGGTCATTGTTCGTAGTGATCACCCAATACGCCAAGTTCTTCAAAAACCCAACTTAGCAGGCAAAATGATGTCATGGGCTGTTGAACTTTCTGAATATGACATTTCCTTTGTCCCAAGAGGTCCTATTAAAGCTCAAGTACTTGCTGATTTCCTTGTAGAATTGTCATCACCTAACACTACAACTACCTCCCATAATTGGGTAATGTCCGTTGATGGAGCTTCAAACCTCAAGGGTAGCGGAGCAGGTGTCATATTGGAAGGTCCTGATGGTGTCTTGATAGAGCAATCCCTTCGCTTTGAATTTAAGGCGAGCAACAATCAAGCTAAATACGGGGCTCTAATAGCAGGGCAAGTTTCTGGTGAATACTAAGCAAAAGATCCTCAATTGATCAAGTATCTAGAGAAGGTCCACTCTATGGCTACAAAATTTCAATCTTTTGAAATCTCCTATGTACCAAGAGAACAAAATTCGTGTGTCGACCTTTTGTCAAAGCTTACAAGTACAAAAAAGCCAGGAAACAATCGTACATTCATACAGGAGACAATTGGGCGACCAAGTATTGAAGAACTTAAGGTCGCTTTCATCCAAAGGATGAGTAACTAGATGTCGCCCATTATCACATATCTCAGTACAGGAGAGCTTCCTAGTGATGTTAAGGAGGCTAAACGTTGCAAAAAAAAACCTCAGCCAAGTACACTCTTGTTGCAGGAAAGCTTTATAAAATGAGCGTTTCTACACCTATGTTGAGATGTCTTGATAAGAGTGAGGCAGAATATGCGATGAAAGAAATTCATGAAGGCATATGTGGTAGTCACATCGGAGGTAGATCTCTTGCTAACAAGGTCGTCCGTGCGGATTATTACTGGCCGAAGTTAACCCAAGATTGTAGAGAATACGTGAAGAAGCGTGACAAATGCCAAAGGTTATCTGATCTTCATCATGCTCCAGCTGAAGACCTTCGATCAATGAGCTCGCCTTGGCCCTTTCATATGTGGGGCGTGGATATTTTAGGTCCTTTTCCTATTGCACTCGGCCAATTGAAGTTCCTTATTGTGGGTGTTGACTACTTTACAAAGTGGGTGGAAGCAGACCAAGTAGCCACAGTCACTGCAGATCGTGTTAAAAAGTTCTATTGGAAAAAGATAATTTGCAGATTTAGTCTCTCTCACACTATTGTCCCAGGCAATGGGACTCAATTTGCTAGTAATGCAGTGGTGAATTTTTGCAACAATCTAGGCATTCATAACTCTTTCACTTCTGTTGAGCATCCTCAAGCCAATGACCAAGCAGAAGCTGCAAATAAGATCATCCTTACCGGTCTTAAAAAGAAGTTAAATGACATGAAGGGAATGTGGGCTGACCAGTTACATCACT